>JAWNNT010000101.1:10342500-15149221 GCA_035044645.1 Scaptomyza parva
AAGAGTTGAGATTGAAGCTATTTCATTCGAGTTCTAGCATACCAAAGATTTCTTAGGAAGTTTTTTTTTTCGAAGAGTTAGGATTGAATCACTATCACTTACGCATTCAAACTATAACAGAGATTTTTTAAAAAGTTTTTTTTTCGGAAATTTAAGATTAAAGCTATTTTATTCGAATTCAAGCTTCCAAAGATTTCTTAGGAAGTTTTTTCTTCCGAAAATAATTTTACAAAGATTCTCAAAGCACAAACCATTCCACAGCACCTAACCACACCTCTCCACAAAGCTTACAGGGTATAAATACAACAACAACCAACAGCTATCTTCACATTTGTATATATATGGAAGGAGATGATGCACAAAACAGTTTCACAAAAGTGTCGAAGATCAAAATCAGCAGCATGCCTTTGCCATAGATAGAGAGACAAAGAGAAGGGGAGGGCAGCAGGGCTGAAGTATTGATCGCGTCGATTAATTTGTCTTGCAAACATGATAAAGAGAGGGTAGGTAGAGGTGAAGAGAGGGGACACGGCTACAAAGTGTCTGGCAGCATGAGTCTGCAACATGTTGCCTGTTGCCCATACGAAACCAACCAAATGGAATGCACTTAATCACGATTAGTTGTAATCGATAAGCACACGGAATGAACGAAATGAACGAACGAAGTTCAACTAAGAAGAAAAAAACAACTCAAAACTCAAAAAAAGTTAGAAGCAACAAAAATAGTATAAGAGAGTATATTTTTTCCTATTCGGGGTGGTCCCCCAAAAAAACAAAAACTTCATTTGCATATGAAAAGCTTGCCTTAAATGGCTCTTCAATGATTTCAACATCTAATATTTGAAGGCATTGTTATATAACTCTTTTGCCCCTCTTTAGCTGTGCACATCGTGTGTTTTTCAATCAAATGATAAATGGCACAATTTATTAAAAATCAACAAGCCCACATTCCATGCTCTTCACTCTTTCCATGTCTCCGCCGCTCTTCTCCTTACTTTACTTACTTAATAATTTTGAAAAAATTTATCAACATTTGTTAGCCCCGGATTATGAATGACGTGTGAGGCCAGTCACAAGTCCAAATCCAAGTCCCAGGTAGCCAACTGGTCGCCAACTGATTCCAAACCAAAAACCAAAATGAAACGAAACATTTCTTGTATTTCCATTCATAAAAATGTTTTTCGCAGCGGGTTGCCTTTCATACAAATGCCAAAAAATTTGGTGTTTTTTTTTTCAATTATTTTGTGTTATTTCCCCCCAAAGTGTTTGTCCGGTTTTCGTTTGGGTATGGAATGCATCGTTGTACAACACTTATGTCAATTGCTTTTAAAACAATTTGTAAAACACTTAAAAACAACAACAACAACAAGACACAAACAAAAAATATTCAATACATTTTTTGTATATACACAAATTTGTAATGCTTTATGGCAATTTTTTGAAAAAAAAAATCGAAGGTTTTATTAAGTGTTGTTTTGGCACCTTGCAAAATGTTTAATAAGTGTTGAGTAATGGCACTCAAATCAATTGACTTCAACGACTAACAGATACTCTTTCAAGAACTTCAAAGATACCTTTTCGTTATCTCTAGTTTCATCTTACCAAAAACCTTTCCTTTTACAACCTTTCCTCAACTAATCATAACATAACTCAAAGAACATAACAAAACCTAACCTTAACCATATTTACCATCATAATAACCCATAAAAATCCGAAAAACAGCATAAGCAACAAGAACATAGTTCTTAAAAAGCGAGCCACTAAATTTTTACTAACGACTCGCGCGGAGGCGCCACGTGTGGTCGCTGTTGAACATGCAGCACAAAAATGCATTAAATCAATATTTTAAACAAGTGCAAAAATGTCAATAAAAAAAAAAAACAGGAAGAATAAACCCAAAACCAAAACCACAAAAAAAAAAAGCTTTTCACTGGCAAGTTGTGAAGAGTGTGGAGAAGAAGGATAAGAAGAAGCAGAAGAAGGTTGTGCAGCATGCAGCATGTGGCATGCTGTGCATTTAATTTTCAGCTTTTGACATATTTATGATAACTTGGGTCATTTACGTGCAACCTTTGTCTTGTTGAACAAGTCAAGTTGTTGTTGTTGTTCAGTTTTTGTTGCTTGCCCCGAACGCCAGGTGGAAGGTGCCACAGCGCATGCGCAACGTTTGCTACACACACATCTCTCTCCCTTCTCTCCCCACCTTGTGGCATTCCAGCAACAAAAACCAAAAAGGGCAGCAGGAAGCACACAAAGCGTAAGAGAGACGACTCCGTTCGGGGCAGACAGTCAGTCAGCGCGTTGCAAACGCGGCAGGACATCGTTTAATTGCGAACAAGTTTTTTAACACGATGTTGTACAACCTTTGCCTTGTTTGCATAAGCCAAAAAACAACAAGCAAACAACAACAATACTAACAAGTATACTCGATCAAGTCTTTAAGTTGAAGGTGATGGAACTGAGAGATACCCTGGATGAAAGCTTAATGTAAACAAGTTGTTAAACCCTTGAACACCGATTTAATATTCAGAAAACAAGTCAAGGAAAAAGTCAGGATTGATTAAGAAACAACAAAACATAAGAAAAACACCAGGAATATATTCTTAACTTTGTTTATTCCTATGAAAGACGTGTCTCACTCGTCAAATATAACCAAAAGAGCTTAAAAAGAGTTTTTGTAAGAACAATTCAATAGAAAATGTAATTTAAATCACGAAAATCTTAAATTAATATGAACTAAAGTTGATTCTTTGATTCATAACCAAAGTTTTTTGCTTTTTACAGGGTATCTGAAAAACATCTAAAACAATCATTAAACACATATCCATATATATGCTTTGCAAGATGTTTGCTCAGTTTGAGACTGGCTTGCTGCTCGCATTTCTTAGCCAAGTTTATAACAACACAAGCTGATTATCCTGTACCCCTGCATCTCCCCCCTACCCCTCTCTCTTACACTGTGATAATGAGTCTTAACAGCAATTTTTATATATTTTTATTGCAATTGGAACGAGCAGCAGCAGCAGCAACAAGAGCAGCTGCCCTTGAGCTACAAACAGAAAGACAGAGAGAGAGAGCGAGAGAGAGAGGAAGCGAGAAAGATCCTGTTGGTTGGATGACCGACCGCCTTTGGTGCGATCCTTGCGGATTGATAACGCGCTGAAAGCCACACCGCACAAATTAATTAATTTATGAGGCGAGGCGTCCATCCTCGTCGTCGTTGTCGTCGTCGCCGTCGTTGTTGTCGTCTTGGCATTGAGAAATGCCCAACGCTGATGAGCATAAAATTGCTCCCATTTCCACTCACACAGCGAGAGTGAGAGAGAGAGAGAGAGGGGAAGGAAGTGCGAGTGAGAAACTAACCCACATTTCGCATTGTGGCAGTCATAAATTCCATGGGACAACAACAACAAAAACCGACAAGAATAACAACAATAATAAACATTTTCATGCTAATGAGCAGCACGCTAACTGTACAAATGTCTAGGAGCAGCGACGAGCTGCAAAAAAGTGCAGCAAATGGATATATACATATATACTATATATTATAAGAGTGTGTATCCCCGGCGTGAAGTCCATAACTATGACTATGAATATGACTACAAGTACACTAAGAGAAAATATTAGCTTAAATGAAGAATATCGCTTGAGAACCTCAATGAAAGAAATCAAATATCTTCAATGCATAATCCCAAGGAATATCCTAGTATATTTTGAATACCAAAAATACTTAAATAATAATACACATACTTACCTTGTAGGCATAAGCCTTTGAAAAGTCATAAAACATTAAAAAGTTATACTTTAAGAATTTTTTAGATTTTTTTCTTATAAAAGAAAAGTATCAAAAGTCTTGACCTCAATAGATAATCCCAAAAACTATCTTACTAACTTTTAAATACCAAAAATATTTAATTTATCATACAAATACTTTACTTGTCGCCTAGGTAATAAATATTTTAAGAATTAGTTTATTGTTTTATTCCATCTTTGAAACTTTGTTTAATATTCACAAAAAATCTATAAAAATAGTAAATAATGTTTATTAGCTTAAAAATCAATAAATATTATTATAAATAACAACTTTTGTTCTTCTATATACTTGAAAATGGTATAGCCACTCCCAATTTCAGTATGAAAGTATTCTTATTTGATTTTCTCAGTGTATAACTATGACCAAGGGCTTAACAAATGAAGCTTAAACCGTCGCCTGCCTGCTGCTTTTTTTGTGTCCTTGCATGGGCATAACTCATAATTTTTCTACATTTTCTTCGACTACTTATATGGTATATTTCTCTCTCTCTCTCTCTCTCTCTCACTCTCTCTTGGTCGCTCTGTCTCTCCCGCCCGCCCGCATTTTGCACATTTACACGGCCCACACACGACTCCGGGGGCCAACGTCTATGCAGCCCATGAGCATGGACTTAATTTACACTTTTTGTGCTGGGGCGCGTGTTTATCGCGCACACAAAATCTCTAAATCTTGTAGGCAACGGCACGTTACTCGGCCTGAAAGGCAAGGGAACGGGGCGCAGGGCAGGGCAAGGGGTTTCTGCTTCGGTGCTATATGACTGCATTTTTATAAGCTGCCAACATGCGAAAATGGGCTTTAGCAGTTGTTATGAGTGTTAACACTCTCATACCTGGTTTAACTGGGCAAGCAGCGGAGGGCAGGCGGGCAGGAGAGCTGGCGAGCTTGGCAAAACTGAAACCGAAACCGAAAAAACTAAAAACTCATGTCCAGCTCTCTAGATTTTTGAGTAAATGTGGTGCTTAAGTATACCCTTATATAAAGGCGTATATAAACTGAGTAAGGTAAGTGAAAACTTTCAGAAACTTTTGAAGACATTTTTGGAAATATTTCTTACCTTTTCTAGTGATTATTTTTTGATTTTTTTCTTTTAACTAGATTTTTGAGTAAATGTGGGACTTAACTATAACCTTATATGATGGGGTGTATGAACTTGGTAAAGTAAGTGAAACTTTAATAAACATTTGAAGAAGCATTCTTTAAGTATGTTTTACTTTTTTTTAATATTTTTAAAACTAGATTATTATTATGTAAATGTGAGGTTTAAGTAAAGTTATTGAAACTTTCATTAACCTTTGAAGGAATTTTTGGAAATATTTCTGTTATTTCTAAAGAATGTTTTTGCGTTTTCATTTGAAAAACTTTGCTCTAAACTATTTCTTTCCACATTTCTACAGAGTATTTGATCTCCGCCTTTACAAACCCGTGATTCCAGCATGTTGTTCTTGTTTATAACTATTTTTAGACTGGTGATATAATACTTTTTGTTGTACTAACTTTATGAGCTGAGCTTTCTACACATTTATGCATGTGACTGTTGTAATTTGCTGTAAATGTTGTAAAATGCCTGCCGTGTAATTTAATTAATAACAACTACAACAACGAAAAGAACAACAACAAAAAAACGAGCAGTGAAAGTTTTGCAGTTATTAGTACGTTATAAAAAATATTCTTTGATATAAAAGGGACACTACCCACAAAGAGAGAGAGAGAGGGAGAGAGAAGGAGAGAGGAAGTAAGGGGTAGACATATTGTATTTTATTGTTTCCATTTTGGTGTGGCTTTTATTGTCGTGTTAGTCAGGCAAGAATGTTTATAGTTTATATGTCAACTGGTACTGCTCTGGGTTGGGTTCCAAAACCCCTCCTCCCTAACTATTGTAATCTTAATTTTTTCGAAACTCATATATCAAGGGGTGCAGCAGTTGTAATTCATAAAGTTTCTTGATAGGAAGCGATAGTTGAAGAGAAGTTTTAGTTTTATGAGTGAGGAAATACATATATATATAGTACGATTAGGCACATGAATAAGATATTATTAATCTAATTTGTTAGAAAAAGTTGACTTAGAAAAAGCCTAAAGCTTAAGATTAAAACTGAAGATTAGTTATTAGTTAGTTAGGGCAAAGAAATTGTGATTTTTATCACTTAGACTAAACAGTGTTGTCACCTCACTAAAAAACAGCTACAAAATGACAGCACTAAAAAACTGCCTTAAGAAAAGTTTAAAACTACAGATTAAGAATAAAGATTAGTTACAACTAGTTTACAGCTTAGACTAAACAGTGTTGCCACCTTACACAACAAAAAAAACGTGGCAACACTGGAAAACCTGCCTGCTATAAAAATTGTAGATTAATTTGCAACTATTTCGAGCAACCTTGTCAACGTTGGCGTTGACTAATTGCAAAATTTATGGAATTTGGCGTGGCCACACTGTCACGCAATTTTTAGTTTTCAGTTACTTATCAGCTGAAAATATGCGAAATGCAATGTGATTTGATACATGAACCTGTTAAAAATCTTTAAAGTATAAGTTATAAAGTTTCTTTCAGATCTATGTCAAAATAATGAAACTTGCATTTAAACTATAATTGCACCCAAAAACATAGGTTCCAAAAACTTAAAGCCTACACTTTAGCACCCAAAAATCATGTACCCGCGCGGTAATGTTTGCATGTTTTCTCCTTTCTGGCGGGGGGACGAATACGTGCAGAAAATAACACGACGATAATATTAAATTGCTGTCAACAAGAAAATATGTTGGTAAGGTTTTTCTGCCTTCTACAACCGTTTTCCATTTTCTTTTTCATTGCAGCTCAATTGATTTTCTGTCAGCGATGCAAACGAAACACTTTTCCTTCTCCACATACCAAGTAGTACTAGTTTCTAGTAGTAGTAGAGTATCGCACAAGTGTTGATATGTGTTATATGGTAGTTTCTTATCAACAATGCAGTCTATTAGAAACTTACTGACTGACGGCATGGACATGGACATGGATTGTTGGACTGTTGGAATGATGGAATGACGTATGAACATGCACACACGAGCAGCAGGGCAAACAAATAATAATAATAAACAACAACAACAAACAGCAGGCGCAACATCAAAAGGTGAAACCAATTTTCCCAAGTTTTTCCACACATACATACATATTTAATTGCCCAACATGCGCATTATAAAAAAAAGGAAAACCCTTTTCTTCTTTCTTGCTTGTTGTCTGGGGGCGCCAAACTATTAACCGTACAGCAGTAAACATTTGTTAATGCCTTTTGTGTCCACAAAAAAACATGTGCGTTGGCAGGTGAACACCTCACAAAACTAACTTCTTCTTCCTCTTCTTCTGAATCCAGCTGAGCCTCCCAAAAATATAAAAAAGGGGTTAAAATGTGTTTATTTGTTTATGGGTCGCCCCCCGTTGTTGACGCCTAAGCAAAAAAAGGGTTAGTGTCTATAGTTAGTTAGTTGATGCCCCAGTGCGTTTGACTAATGTCTCATTTGCATGCCAGAAGCAGTTAACAAGTTTTCTCAAACAGAAAAAAGCAAAAAAAAAAAAAAAAAAATACCGAACAGTAGAAGAAATTATGGCTTGGCTTGCTTTTAAAAACAACTTAGTGGATAATACACCCCTAGTGTTAAGCCAGCTACCCATCCATTCAGACTGAGTCCGACAACAACAACAACGAACAACAACAACAACAACGACACATTCATTTCCTTCTTGGCGCGCCTCAAGTGTTGTCACCTGTCATAATAAGTGCGGAAGCGCAGCAGAAAAGGAGACCAAAACACAACAACAACAAAATGCAAATAACAAAACTAACAGAACAAGCAACAAGACCGAAGATTTAATGCACTTTTGGGAAGAGCTTTTTAGCAATGTAAGCGAGTTAAAAGCAAAACTATGTAGAGAGGAAAAAGTAATTAGAAAAGTAATTAATTCGGAACTATAAAATAATTAGAAGAATCATGCTTCCTAGAATTCCGTTACAGCTGAAGTAGGAACTAGAAAAGAAAGTTTAAGGAAACATAAGAAAAAGGAGCTGAAAGAAGGTCAAGAGGGAGAGGGAGAGTGAGAGTGATAGAAAGGGGAAGATATAGGGAGAAAGAGAGAGATATACAAATAGATACATATAGAGATGCAGGTTGAGAAAGAGATATAGTAGATGGAGATATGGATACAGATACATATAAATATACGGATACATATAGAGAGAGATACAGATGAAGATGGAGATATAGATACAGCTAGAGATACAGATAAAGATACGGATAGAGATAAAGATATACTTAGACAGAAAGAAACAGTTTGTAGTAAATTTCACATTTATAACATCTAAAAAAAACATTTCACAAACTCCCTGACATAGTTAATATACCCAACTTCAGCAACCTATCGAGGCAAATAAATATTACTGCATTTGCTTTCAATTTATAATGTGAGTTTTGTGGCAGCAACTTGCAACGTTGGCTGCCGCTAAGTTTTCAATTCATTTTCATAATTGCAGCAAATGTAAATTGCAATATTATTATTTTTTCTCATTTTTTTCTTTCTTGCTTTTTCTTTCTTTTCTTACAACAACTTAAGTTGTTGCAAGGCATTTCTTTCAAGCGGCATATGCGTGTTGCACTTGAATTTGTTTGTTGCGCGACTGTCGCACTTGAAATTGCAGGAAGCGGAGCAAAGAGAGAGGAGAGAGGAGAGTGGAGTAAAAACAAAAACCAGTTTCAAGTGGAGTGTTTCTTTTGGAGTGGAGTGGTTGAAGAATTGCTAAGCTACTTGGCACTTCGGGGGCCGTCGCCGTTGCCGCCGCTGAAACGGAACCGCAAATTATTTTAATTTGCGTTAAATAATGCAACGAGGTGAGAAAAAAATTAAGACCAATGCTGAATGAATCGAGAAAAAAACCCCTGAAGAACACAGCAATGAAATGCAGAAATGTATGAAGAAGAAAAAATATATAAACATCTTATCGCAACAAAAAATGAGAGCTTTGGTATATTATGACATATAGACATGTAATGTCTGTCATATCATATACAAAAACAAATACCAACTAACTATAAGTGAACGACTTAGGGTTACCAAGTACTTAGTAGAAACCAAAAGTTCGAGAAAGAAGTCTTTGAGAAGAAATTTGTTTGAAAAACTTATAAGAAAAACAAAAAGTTTAAGGAGAAAAATAAAAAAAATTTAATAAATGTTTTCTTCACTAAAAATACCAAAACTAACTGAAAATTAACGTCTTAGGGTAACCAAGTACTCAATAGAAGCCAAAAGTTTAGGAAAAAAGTCATTGGGAAACAATTTGTTAAGAAAACTAAAAAGATTATAGATAAAAAATAAAAATAAAAAATTCCAACTTAGAAAACAAAAGTTCAGGGTAAAAATCATTGAGAAACAATTTGTTTAAAAAACTTATAAGAAAACTAAAAAGCTTAAAGACAAAAATCAAAACAAGAGTAAAAACCGTTTTTCTTAAGTTTCCTTAAGCAATCTAACTTGTTAATATACCCTTAATATGCCCTCGCCTGACTAACAGCATTAAGTAACGGAGTATCAGTTTGTCAGTCGCGCCTGAAACAACTCATTAGCTGACAGCAGCAGCAGCAGAATCATCATCCCAGGTATCAGTTTGGTTCAGGTTCGGTTCAGTTGTCGGTTGTCGGTCGTTCGTTCGTTTTTTTTTTTATAATGCCGCCCCATTCTTTCATATCCTGGCACAAAGTTAAATGCGCCGACCTGTAATTTGCCAGCAATACGGCGGCGCAATAAACTCAATTTGCGCTGACTTGCAACAGAGACGAGGAGGAGGCGGTGGCAAGTGCTCATGCCCGTGCCACATGCGCCTCGAGTAAGAAGAAGTGCGAATGCGAAATGCAAGTTTCTGGCTCCTTGTTGTAACGTGTTCATTCCATACCCATGCCCAAGACTTAACTCAACTTAACTTGACTTGACTCGGACTTGGACTTGGTTATAATGTAATGTTTATGTGAAAATGGCTGTAGGGTGCCAAAAAGTGAACAATGCGACGCAGTTTAGGCCTCTTCACTTGACATGTTTGAGGCCAACGAAGATTGCTAAACACCAAAGAACTCTCAAGCTAACGAAGAAGAGACTTGGCCTAAAGAGTTGGTCTTGAGTTGTTTTTTTGTTGTTGTTATATGATAAGCAGCTGTTATGACGGTAGCTCTGGTTGTTGTTACGGGTTTCGTGTTGTTTTTTTTTTGCCGTATTCAAAGTCAATTTATTGCTTTTGCGTTTAGATCGATCATAACTCTTAATTAGCAGGCAGGCAAACCTTGTCAACAGTTTTGATTGACAAGACTTTTAAGGTTTTTCGGCAATCACCGAAACATTTTTTTGTTTTTTTATTTTTGCGTAGGCCGCAAGTGAAAGGCAAAAATCGAAAACGAAATAACAAATTTTTTGAGTGTTTTTGTGTGTTTGGAAACATAGAAAGCTAAAAGGTGAACTAATGGAATGTTCAGTTGGCATTTTACAACACTGTACAGCACTGTTTTTGTGGTACAGTTACTTTAAGAAGATGGCGAATATGTAAATCTTAACTAGGAAGGAGCTTTGAGATATTTTTAAAATATCAATCATGAAAATATTTTATATCTCAAACTGTCTAAATAACAATTTATAAATTTACATAATTAATAACATAACAAATCTAAGAAAAATACTTTGAAGGTGTTATTATAAAAATCCCTGACAACCTGTAATTATAATTAAAAATGTTACTGTCAAAAACATAATAACTTAAGAAAAAATAAACAAATAACAAATACTTGTATAAGGAGACAAAATTGATAAACATTTATGATATCACACTTTATAAGCCAATAAATCGAACAGATATTGTTACGCTACGATTCTTTTTTTGTAGCTGGAACCCGCAGGCTAACCCACACACGCAGAGACCAAACCAGACACAATGGCTCCGTTTCAAACGCCACCCACATAAACTATTCATAAAGAACCCGCATTTGTTGTTTTTTTGGGTTTTCGGTCATAAGTAAAAGCTGACTTTAAAATAAAAACTCTGACAAACGCTGATCGATTGCCGAAACCAGGCATAAATTGTATAAGAAAGCCATAAAAATGTATATAAAATAAAAAGTTATAAAGGACAACAAGTTGTTAGAGGTTTTTCTTTTTTTTTCTACATGAATCATTTTAGTGTTTTTTCTCTCTTTTTTTTTTTGTGCGCATTCAATCGTTCAATCATCAATCATAATTTTCAACGATCAACAGTTTTGTAGGCAAACGTTTTCATGTAAAGTCTTAAATATTTTCACACCTTATAAACAATGTGCAGTCACGATTTGAACGCTCTATAGTTATATATCTCCCCCTCACCAACCAAAAATCAAAACCTATTTCAGTTAATGCGCTGCCCATTGTCTGGGTTCTCTAACAATGGCACATGGACGATAGAAAAAAAACCTTAAGCGACAGTTGAACATGGCCTCATAGTTTGTAATTCGTAATTCCCAATATATCCAATAACCATAATTCTGTGTCTTTCTTTCTTTTCGTTTATTTCGTTCATTCGTTCAAGCGAATTATGACGCGCATTTGAATGATCGATGAATGATATGATTTTATGATTATTGTCTATGTCATTTTCCATGATGAGTCAGTCCGTGAACAATGTTTTTGGTTTTTCTATACCCTGTTTATGTAATTTTTTGTGTGTTTCTTGCCATAGCTCAAAGTAGGATATCTTCTAGGCTATCATTCTTAAACCTTCTCAGATTCTATCTTGGAAAGTTTTTATAATTCGTTTTAACCTTTCACTATGTCATTGACCATAACGATTGCTGACGGCTTCATTAATACTCTGCCCAATAGATATATATATATTATATACAAGTTTATATGGCATAGAGATTAGACAGTTTTGTGTTTGAATGATCACGAGTCGAGTGCATAGATGACAGCGTTGACAAGTGTGTTGGCTTATGATTTTTGACAGGTCACAACAGGGCGTATACACAATCAGTTAGGCACTAGAATATATGCAACATACTAGTTTCTAGTTAATAAATTCTTAAATTATAGTTGATTTTATGCTAATCAAGCAACACAAAACAACACAAAACACAAACTTTGCATTGAGTCATAATTGTTAACGCAATCGTAAATCAACACACACTTGGCATAAGGTTCAATGGCATATAAGATGCCACAGAGCGAGTCAATAGAAAGTGATACAAGTGTGTGTGAGTGAAAGAGAGAGAGAGAGAGAGAGAAGACACCTACACCCAGGCGGTAGCTCTGTTTTTTTTTTTTGGGTAGCTCTGGAAGCCGCTGAAGCGACTTAAGCAGCTTCCAAAGTTGTCAGCGCAAAATAAGACAAATGTTCAAAGTGGCGACGCGGTGACCAAAACCGAACAAAAAACTGAATTATTTATGTGCGTAAGGTAGTTGAGAGACTTAAAGATACCCTGGGAGGTGATTTAAGTAAGGTTTTTAGTGAAAGTTAAATAGTTATGTGTGAATGATAATTGAGAGACTTAAGGTGTTCTGCATTGAATTTTAAGTAAGGTTTTGGCGTGAAGAACTTGGGAAAAGTTTAAGAACTAAGGAATCAAAATATGATTCCAAAAATAAAAGAATAAATCAGTTTGCATCTAAAAGATAATCTTTTACGATAATAATATACACTATATTCAATTGAAGTTAAGGGAAAGGCAAGAATCCTATAAGACTAACTAGCTAAGATGAGAAAACTTGTTAAGATAATCTTAATACTACTCTTAAAGCAACTCTTCCAGCTTCTCAAACAGCTTTTCGCTGTCATCTACCCTAAGCTAAACCTTTTCAACATTTTTATTACAGGGTATATAGAACCTGCATCATAAACGTCTGCAACTGCATCTGCTGCAACGTTGTGTGGTCCAATTAAATATGCAACTTTGTGGAACTCAGAGAAAGAAAGAACGCGAGCGGGGAGTTACGGTTTCTGTGATCGTAGAATGGTGTCTGCCACACACCAATGTGCGAATGATGCGTGAATTTGGGAAACCGAGCAAATCTTGCAACACCAACCAAAAAAAAACTCCAAGCAACACCAAGCGCGTTGACTGATGAGCGCGCGTGAGGCACATTAATTGGAAACGTAAGAAAAAAAAAAGGATGAAGCGATGCAGAATGAACGAAAGACTGGGGAAAAGGCGCATATTTTATCGCTATTGAAGCGTTTGGCGTTAATTAAGACAAAATCAGGCGAAATTTTTGTCACATTGCCCGAGTCAACCCCAAAACCAGCAAAAAAACGAAAAAAAAACACTGTGTAATTAATTGTGGCCCTGTGCTGGCTGCCAAGTTTAACCCAAAAGTACCCCCAAAGTACTATAGTACGGTGTACTTTAAGGCAAAAGAAATAAAATGAAAAATTAGTCGCAGGGAAAATCTGGCGAAATAAAATGTCGTCGGCGACATTTTGCAAAGAGTTTTTTTCACTTACCTTTTTGCTGCTTCTTTTTTGCCTCTTGTCATTTTCAGTACATGTGTGCGGTCTGTCATTGGATGTGTGTGTGTGAATGTATCTGTGGATGTAGAATATATATATACAAACTGTAAGTACTTTTTGTAGCAAACTCATAAAATGTCTTATGACTAGTATATAAACAAAATATATATATATATATATATTTATATTTCTGAGTTTAATCGTTGTGCATTAGTCAGTTGCTAGTGCGAAGTATATTAAACTAAATGATTATGATATGGTAGAAGTTTGAAATGCACTACATATACTAAAAGTCACTAGGAAAACGTTGAAAATATATTACAAATATTTAATAATCAAACGTTTGATTTTAGAAACTATCTTTAGACTGTTAACGATTTCACTAGGAGGAAAACTAAATAAAAAATATTTCTTCTTAAACTTTTGAATAGAATCGTAGTAAAGTTATAAAGAACGTTTTTTAAAAATATTCAAGAATGTTAAGAAAGTTTATTCATAAAAAAAATATAATAATATTTCTAACTGTATAAGGTATTTATATAATGTTTTAAAAAGAAAACTAAATAAAAAAAATATTTCTCTTTAAACTTTAAACTTGTCTTTTAATCTGAAAATATTCATATATTAAACTTCTAAACTTGTATCAAAAAATATCCCATATTCAACATAGTTTACTCTATAGAACTGTAGCTCTTTTGCTATTCGCTGTAAACTGAACCTATTTTAAAGACAATTTTTCACAGTAGTTTTCTTAGCGACAGCAAAAAAAAAAAGATGCATTTATGTGTTGTAGTTGTTGTGGGGTATATAAAAAAGATCAAAGCATTTGAGACATGATGTGGTTGTTGTCGTTGTCACATCAACGCGTTGCCATCATCGACACAAACACACACACACATACAGAGACAGAGACACCAATGAAACTACAAAGACTGAGCAGAAAAAAGGCCAACTAATTAATGTGCTTTTAATTATAAAATATGTGACCGCAAAGTAGTAAAATATATATATATGCAAAAAAACTGAAAACAGAAAACCGCAAAAGCTTAAGCAGTAAGAAATAAATGTAATGTAAAAGGAGAGCAAAAGGAGCAGGAGCAGGGAGCAGGACACCAGGGGTAAGTTTAAGTCCTGACAACCGCAAGGTGAGTGACAGTAAATGTCCCCAAAAACAAAGGGGTACGACTCTTGGCTTGGGCCCAATGCGACATGTCAAAGCAATATAACAATAACTGCTCAAGACAGCCCAAAAGTAACACATTCAACATAATACACAGATGGAAACAGACAGAACAGGACACAACAACAGGACACGACACAGACTTGGACATGGACAATCGTTATGTTGGCTTGTTAGCACACGACAACAACAATTACAATAACAACAACTACAGTGACTGCTGTCTGTGGTCAACCAAATGAGGACCAACAGCTGACTATGACTTGAGCCATAGTAGAGATGTTCTTTCTGTCCATCTTTGGGTTTGACCTCAACTCTCACATTTTGTGGTAATTGTCGTGTCAATTTTGGGCCAGAAGACCAACTCATGGTGCTTATATGGTGTCAAAATTTTAAACATTGATTATCTGGAGACATATTCAGCAATTAGCAAATCAACTCGACTGCGGCTTGAACTCAACCTAAACCTAAACCCAAAACCTCAACCAATTTGAGATGCTCCATAAATGACAATTACCAAAATGTGTCAAAATGCATTTTGCCGAGAGTGTTTGTTTTGTTAAGTTTTAATATGACAGCAAATAGATTGGGCACAGAGGCATAGAACTTGATTCGTAAGCAAAGATGACAAAACTATATTTGATATTAAGCAAGTAAGAAGGCTTTAGTTGGGTATGCTCGACTAGAAGATATCCTTAACCCTTGCTCATACAGACGGACGGGTTGACAGACGTGAACTACTGGACCAATGCCTGACGACTTCATATCTCCGGTATTTCTCAAACAATTTTAATAAAAATTTCACAAAATTTTATTATTTTGTAAATACTTTTAAACCGCATTTTCCTGTTTTCAAAATTCAAGATTTTGTTGGTTATCTATTACAAACAAACTTATCGAAAACTTGAAACAAAGGAGTTAGGAGTGGTCATATCCAAAATCTGAAGTCTCGAACTTTTGTTGTTCCTGAGATCATTGCGACATACAGACAGACAGACGGACATGCTATATCGATATAAGGGTTATAAAGGGTATAAAAAGAACCTAAGGTATGAAAGACTTGAAAGTAAAGAACTTTTCATTCAATCAAACTAAACATTTGTCACTGCTTCTGCCTACCAATCTCAACTCATTTACTTCTTTATTGCATATATACTTTATACCTACAATAAATCGCAATTCATTCTCTCTGTTTCACTTTGCTAATTTGCATAGAGATACCCTTGAATGACAGCAAGTCTGTTGAGTCGATCCCAGCGGACATGTTTAACGGCTTCATTTTACACATCATTTAATGCAAAACAAGTTTTGAGCTAGTCACAGTCCTCTCAGAATGTCCTTTTTTCTCGACTCCTTTTGTTTTTGTCACTCAATTTAAATTTATACAACACAACAAGGGAGAAACGATTGATTTATGGCACACTTCTCAACTCGCTGGCTGGCTGGAAAAAACCTCCCGAGTTTTGTACAGAAATCTTTCACTTGTCAAACTGTTTGCAGTTCAGTGATTTTGCATTGTGCAATTACAAAGTGTTAACTAGAATATGTTTCAACATTAGATGGATGGCAGAGCCACAATAACAACAATACGTGTCTCGATCTATAACATATGGCAAGAATATTATGCATGCAACGGCAAAAAGAATTTGTATAAAATTTAAAGTGCGTGCACGTTTTGTGGCGTTTTGATGACTTTAATGATGAGAGCGTGACACAAAAAAGTATCGATTAGTGCAGAATAAGTAAAAACTATAGTTTAATATAAGAAAATATGTTGATAAAACTAATAAAACTAACTTGTTTTACTTAAAGACTTTCTAAGAACTAGTATTTATGTGTTTTTAGTGTTATCGATATTTATCGATTTTTTGTTTTTCTATTCCTAATGCTTCTTAAATCAATTGTAATCCTCTCAGTACAATATTTGTATAGCTTTTAACAAATATTTCATTTATTTTTTATATAACTTTAATATTTTATGTTTCTACTGTTATCGATATTTATCTATTATTTGTGTTTTATGCCTAACAATTTTCAAATCAATTGTTAAATAATTAAAATACTTTGTTAAAGCTTTTAACACATTTTCAGTTTAGTTTTAGCAAGGCCTTTGTATTTTTTTTATTATTTTCAATATCATCCCATAATCTATCTCTAATTACTCAACGCTCGGCGAACTTTGACACATGGCGCAGATGTCAACAAAGAAAAAACTCCTTTTTTCATTATTCAATAATTTAGTTTTAATGTGTGCGAATTTGTCTCTCTTTCTCTCTCTCTCACTCTCACTTTTTGTCTCTGTTTCGTTGCTGCAAATAATATGCTTTATACAAAAAATTGACAACACGCAAATTGCTCATTAGCCTTATACCTTGAATAGAATATAGTAGGCTAAAGAAAAGACCCCCTCGCTCTTCCTCTCTCTCTCACTCTCACACTAGTACTGCTGGACTAGCAATTAATAAACTTTACAGCTCATTATCAAGCATTATTGTCTTTCAACGTCCGGCAGGTAAACTACTATAGTGTGTGCATATAAGGCCTGAATTTTGCACGTTTTACACTCATCGAGTTTTCGCCAAGTTTTCAATGTGAATGTGTGTGTTTGTGTGTGTATGTGTGTGTTGCAAGCATGGCTCGAGTTTGTTGCTTGGTTGGTTGGCTGGTTGGTTAATTGCCGCACAAGCGGCGACTCCATATTAGTTGCAGGCAATAATTCATTTTGACTCATCTTCGCGTCAATTAAAAAGTAACATGTCGCCTATCACCTCTCGATCTGTGATGATGAGTAAATTGCATGCATGTTGATAACGCTTCACTTCACTGCCACCAACAACAACAACAGCAACTGTTGCCAACAATAACAATGGGCAATTCCTTAAATTTGTTTCGTCTCCTGCTTAGTTTTGTTGCTGTTTTGCTGTTTTAGTTGTCTTTCAACATTATCATTAACTTGGTTTGACAAAATAAAATGACAAAATCAAAAGATGAAGTTTATTGCCTTTTTTGCAGCTTTCAACACATTGAGTTATAGATGACATTACTCATGATTGAAGTTAAAAGATATATTTAATTATAAACTTATTTCAAGTACAGAAAAGGTTTAGGTTTAAGCTTGCACTTTCAACAAAGTGAAAAACTAAGAAGGCTTTAGTCGAGTAAGCTCGTTAAGTTAATAGTTGTCTTCCCCATTTTCAAGTTTTCAAAATCCAAGTTTTGTTTCTTATCGATAACATGTGTATACCGTGAACCGGAACAGTTATCGAAAATTTGAAACACACGTGCCTAGGGATAAGGAGAGCTGGTATTCAAAATCTGGAGTCCCTAGCTTTTGTAGTTCCTGAGATCGACGCGTTAATACATACAGACAGACAGACGGACATGGCTAAGTCGACTCGGCTTTTGATGCTGATCAAGAATATATATAGTGTATGGGGTCGGTAGAGCTTCCCACTGCCTGTTACATACTTTTGCAAAAAAACATGATACCTTTTTTTTACCCATTTCATGGGTTAAGGGTATAAAAAGTGCTAGTTTGAAACTAAACCAAACAGTAAACATTAACATAAACCTCCTTTAACTGATAGTTACAGTTATCTTTAACTTTAACTTGCCGTTAACGCCCCATTCGCATTTTGAGCAGCTTGTTAAGTTGCCAACTGACAAATCAAGTTGAAGGATTTACAAGTGAGTTGCATCTTAAGTTGAGTTTCAGTTTCACTCGATTTAGTTTTCATTTAATTAACTGTTTTTAGTTAGCTGCTGTTGCATGCAACCAAGACACATTATTATTATGAAAATCACCTGTAATCAAGTTCAAACGTCAAAAAAAAAAATGAAAAAATCTAGAAAACTAGAGCAGCCTCATACATTTTAAGTTTTGTAAGAGGCAGAAAACGATCAAAACAACATCAAAACCGATTTAAAATCGATTAACCTGTTTCTCTCTCTCTCTTGGCTAACTTCATAAGCCAAGCCAAGAGTGTGGCTGACGCCGAAAAACTGTGTGCGGCAGCAACAGCAACAACATGCAACAGGTTGATTTACGGCAAATTCTCACAACAGCAGACAGCAACTACAACAACATAAATGCGGCTGCAGCTCAAAAGATAAAAAAAAAAACAAAACGAAAAAAAATGAAAAAAAAAAAAACATGTGAAGAACACAGAAATGTTGCCGCTGCCGACAACGCCGACAGAACGTTCAACAACGAACACGCCCACAACACAACAGCAACAACAACACGGAAAAAAGGCTAACAACAACTCCGAAAAGATTCCCTGCTTAACTCTCGAGGTGAGAAAATGTTTGATTAGAAAATTTTGTATTTGGGTTTTTGGCCTAAAAAACACAAACTTTGCGTGCGTCTCTCGAGTTGAGTTTTTTATATTATTTGGTTTTTGTTGTTGCCGCCAGCAGGTCAAACTTATTTCAAACAAGTAAGAAGGCTCTAGTCGAGTACGCTCGACTAGAAGATACCCTTAACCCTTGATCATACAGACGGACAAACGGTCGGGCTGACAGACATACTCATATGTACATGTACTACTGAACCAATGCTTGATGGCTTCATATCTCCGGTGTTTCTTAACCGATTTTAATGAAATTTTTACAGAAGTTCATTATTTTTCTAATAGTTTCAATCCTCATTTTCAGTTTTTTGAAATTCAAGAATTTTTTGTTATCGATTACATGTGTATATCGTAAACCTGAAAAGTTATCGAAAATTTGAAACAAACTTGTCATGCCTAGGGATTAGGAGAGTTTATATCCAAAATCTGGAGTCTCTAGCTTTTGTAGTTTCTGAGATCGACGCGTTCATACATACAGACGGACGGACAGACGGACGGACAGACGGACGGACAGACGGACGGACAGACAGACGGACATGGCTAAATCGGCTCGGCTGTTGATGCTGATCAAGAATATATATACTTTATGGGGTCGGAGAAGCTTCCTTCTGCCTGTTACATACTTTTTCACAAAAACATTATACCCTTTTTTACCCATTTCATGGGTTAAGGGTATAAAAAGAAATAATTATAAAAAAATAAATGAAGAAGCTTAGAAATCAAGTGAAAATGATGTAGAAATCAACAACAATGTTAGATAGGAAAAAGCAATAAAAAACATTTGATATAACAAATAAGCTAGCAAAATAAGGCAATGGTGTAGCTGTTAGCAGGATAAAATCGCCAAAACATAGCTAAAGCTATTTTGATAGTAATCGAATCTACAAAATTTTATATATAGCTAAAAGAAAAACAGTTAAACATTCTCTAAAACTATTGAAAATTATGAGAGAAATGAACAACAAAACAAAATGTTATATAACAAGTAAGAAGACTCTAGTCGAGTAAGCTCGACTAGAAGATACCCTTAACCCTTGATCATACAGACGGACAAACGGTCGGGCTGACAGACATACTCATATGTACATGTACTACTGAACCAATGCTTGATGGTTTCATATCTCCGGTGTTTCTTAACCGATTTTAATGAAATTTTTACAGAAGTTCATTATTTTGCTTATAGTTTCAATCCTCATTTTCAGTTTTTTGAAATTGAAGATTTTTTTGTTATCGATTACATGTGTATATCGTAAACCTGAAAAGTTATCGAAAATTTGAAGCAAACTTGTCATGCCTAGGGATCAGGAGAGCTCATATCCAATATTTGGAGTCTATAGCTTTTGTAGTTCCTGAGATCGACGCGTTCATACATACAGACAGACGGACGGACGGACGGACGGACGGACAGACGGACGGACAGACAGACGGACATGGCTAAATCGACTCGGCTGTTGATGCTGATCAAGAATATATATACTTTGTGGGGTCGGAGAAGCTTCCTTCTCCCTGTTACATACTTTTGCACAAAACCATTATACCCTTTTTTTACCCATTTCATGGGTTAAGGGTATAAAAATGCTGAAAAATCCAAAGGTTAAGCTTATAACAGGCTCAAAACCAAACACAAAAAGCTAAAATAACCAAGTATGTAGGTTGAGCTAGTTTTAAAGTAATCCTATCTTATAATTCTCAGCTAATGAAAATGCTGTACAAATCAACATAATTGCAAGGAAAACTCAAAATATACACAATTTAATATAAAAAAAAGCTAAAAACAAAATTCTAGTTTCAAGCTAATGATCTCATTAATCTCGTTTATTTATTTCAGAAATACAATTAAACATAATCCAAGCCTTAGCTTAGATAGGCTAGTCAGCTTAAAAGGCCAAACAATTTGTCAATAATTAGTTTTGATCTAAATAAATAGGCGTAACTCGCCCTAACCCTAACCCTATCCCTTGATTACACGCGCTCCCACACACCACCCCGCCACTAAGCTCAATTTCACGGCCAATACTTTAAAATGAAATTTTAATTTATTATGCGTAACAATTTTATAAATTGTGCTCATTGCACAAAAGGCAACAAAAACGAAACGCGCAAAAATAAATGGAAAGGGGTTGTTAATCCGGCGTAACTGTTACTCCGTTTGTTCTTGTTGTTGTTTTAGTGGTTGTTTCTGTTTGGTCTTGTAGTTGTTGTTGTTGTTGTTGTACTGACGCAGTGCCAAGTTGTGATATTTCGCACATTTTACCCCTTTATTCAAATGGCTGACTCGCTGACTCGTTGGCTCGTTGGCTGCTGCTGTCGATTTGTTGTTGTTCTCGCTGAGAGAGGGTTAACCATAAAAAGGAGAGAAAGAGGCGGTCGGTCGGTCGGGCCTAGGTCTCACCGCCCTTTTTGTCAAACACAACTCTATTTGTTAGGGTTGACTTAATCAGTGTGCGCGCCTCTTGACTCTATTTCTGGTTGTTGTTTGTTGTTTTTGTTGCTTTGGCCAAGTTGACAGTTTTGCTTGTGTTCTTGTTATCTATGGTCTCATTAACGGGGTAAATCGCTATGCATGCTTCAATGATTTTTGACTTTTTGGGCTGCTTCTTGTTTTTGGCTTCTTGTTTCTTGCTTTTTGTGCTTCTTGTTGAAAATCAGTCAAGTTTGAAATCAGTTTCAGTGGGACAAGCGCATAAATAAAAGCTGAAAGTGCAAGTTGTCCCAAAAGACAACAAAAAAAAACAAATACAAAACACAAAAAGTGTGCTGATTAAAGTCAAGAACTTTAAGAAAAACAATTGTTATTGCTTGGCCTACACAGTGTTTTTTTTAGATTTTTGGCTCGAGTTTGTTTTGAGTTTATCAAGTACTTATAACACACAAACGTGACTTTATAAAACTTTGTTATTAGATTTTGCATTCTTTCTACAAGTTTCTATGTCATGTTGTTGTTACAAGTCTTTGAACATGTGTTACAACATTTAACGATAGTGTTTCAGGTTAATCTACAATAAAACATGTGCCATAGATGTGACTTTTTTAAAAATATTGTCTCATAAAAACAATGAAAAGAAATCAAATTAATTCAAGAAAATCGTATTATTTGTTTCCGTAAAAACTCTTCTGTTTCCATAACGAAAATCATTTAAAAAAGGATAACTTCACTCAAGAAGCGACAATTATTTCAATAGCAGAACCACTCAATTGCCCATAAACATACTATATAGTACTTAAGAAGTACAACATAATTTTCCGCAACATAAGAAATAAAAATGGAACGAAAACAAAGTGTGAGTTAAAATAACACAAAAGCAAACTAGCGCAACAAATATTGCAAAAAGGGGAGACACAATCTTAGGGAGTTTTAGATGAAGAAGGGGGGAGCGTAAAAAAGGGGAGCCAGCACAAGATGATTTATTTGCGAACTCGTCTGTTTGGTTCCAGTCGAATGACAAACGCAACGACGACGACGATGATGATCATGTTGGGTATAATAATAATAATGCTGATGACGATGATGATGATGACGATGCGCTGCAATGAAGTTGGCAATGAAGCACTTAAAAGTGCTGTAATTGCAGGAGCCAAAGCTGCCAAAGCCAAAGAAAAATAGTAGAGAGCGAGAACTGGGATAGCAGGAAGTACGCGAGCGTGCTTGCTCCCGCGGATCACTTTAAGCAGTCGCCAGCTAGTGAAAGGAAATACGGATCAAAAGCATGACAAGGAAGATACCCTGTGATCAAGATTTTCAATTCATCCCTGGTTTTATCCGAAAACTTCAAGTATATACCATAATTAAAATATGATAACATCGATCTTTATCGATAGTTTTATTATTTGTTTTTTATCTATATACAATGATTTTTAAAAATCTGCATTTCAATTTACAAACAAATATTTAAAAATATTTAATACATATTTTAAGCTACCAAAAATTAATAGGAATAATAATAATAATCGATAATTATCGATATTGTTTGAATAGGTGTCTTCTCGATGGAAACTATCCATTCCATGACCACTGACAACCGGCATTTGAATACACAAATAAGTGACTAGAAATATTTCTATAGAATAATATAGATTTTTATCGATATTTTTGTATACTATTAAAGGAAAAATGGGAAATTAACTATATTTCGTTAAATCTGCACTATCTCTACATTCATTTAACTAAATTTATATTGAAGAAACTTTATATTACCCATTTATGCCTTTTACAGGGTATCTAAAATAGTGCTGTCAGTGTGTTTGTGTTTGTGTTTGTGTTTGCTTGCCTCATGTCAAATGATGAATTACAAGCGGAAGAGAGACATTTCAGTGGCAGTGGCACTGTGGCAAGTGAAATTGAGAATCTGTGGCAGGCTCAAGTGTTCTTTACTTTTAGTGCTCACTGACAGCCACACACATACACACACACACTGGCACACACCCTGTATTATATTTGTATGTTGTGCACACACTAATTACCTAGTTAAACTGTCAAATTGACAGATGACAGTTTTGTCTGCCGGTTGCCAGTTGTTGCCGGTTGCTGATGTTGATGCTACCACAAAATGCAAGTAACATTTTCCACTGTCAGCTCTGCTTCTGCTGGCAACCTTTTATTTATCATATATTATTTTCGTTTTTTTATATTTTATTTTCATTTCGCCTTGCTGCGCATATTTGCAACATTTTTATTTGTCATGCGCTTAAATATCGTTGCTGGCAGTCCCCAATGGGCCCCAATTCTGTCAAAATGCTGTCATATGAGGCGCAAGACAAAGGCGAGCTCCTCAACGGCAAACGGCAAAACAGCTAAAATCATAATTAACAATTTCGACAACAGAGAAGAACAGTGAAGAATTCGTGTCTTTCTTCTAAGAAATGCCGACAGAAGAATTGCCCTTTTGTTATACTCTTTGTACAGGAGAAGTCTTTTAGATGAATGAAGAAACAAGTGTTTTATGAAGAGATCATTTTATATGGAAAACTTAAGAGATTTACAACTAACTCTTGATTTGTAATAACTTGTTAAGGATAGAAAAACTTGAGAATGAAATTTAGGTTATTAAAAAAATCAGCTCAAAATGTTGAATATGAAAGCAATTTTATGCAGAAAGTTCTTAATTGTTATTAACCTTTATGTTGCTTTATCGAAGGAATAATTTATGTTGTGAAAATGGAAAAGTTATGTTATTAAAAGACATTTTATGGAAAAATTTCTTAATATTCTTTTTATTTTTATGTTGCTTAATCGAAGGACTATTTTAGGTTGTGAATATGAAAAAGCTAGGTTATTAAAAAAACATCTAAAAATATTAAAAATGAAAGCAATATTATACAGGAAGATCTTAATATTTTATAAACTCTAATGCTTGCCAAGACCTATCCCAAGTATTAAGAAACTTAACAAAAATTGTTATCCAACACCTTTCAAAGCGTATTGAATCTTCGTCTTGTTTTCTGCTTTCCTATTTGTCGCAAATTTGCAGGCTTCATTTGCGACCTGGGCAGCTCATAAGGGGTACAATGTACATCTACATCTATGTTAGCTGCTTTCTGTTGTCCCCTTGTGCCTACCAACTATGATTATGTCTGGGCATTTTGCCGACAAGTGCGCGCTATTTGAGTATTAATTATGCAAACGTGTGAAACATTTTAATTGGGTGCAAAGCAGCCAGCCAGCCAGCCAGCAAACAGTTGCCTTGTCTCTAACAAGTTGCCTGCCAATGCAAATTTTTTTTTCTATTTTTTTTCTTTCTTTCAATTATATATTTCCACATTTGTTAGCTTCTGCTGGTGCTGCTGCTGCGTCCGACATGTAATTGCGCGCTTTCCTAGCCACAATTAAACTGTCATAGACATGACGCAGCATTATGACGTTGCAATTATAGCTGTCATTTTTGACAGCACCAAGCTCCTCCACATATCAGCCCGTTAAGACCGCCCTCTCTCCTCCCTTCTCTATAGCATATGCAATTTTTTTGCATTTGTTGCTGATGAGTTTTCCAAGAGCGAGTTATGCATTGATTGCATTTGCTGTACATATCTAATCATCAACGACCACCCAACGTTATTTTTGTTATGGAGGTAATCGACTTCAAGAGTTTGCACATATGAAAAGGGTTCACAGAGAGAGTTAAACTAAAAAACTATAATTATTTCTTATTCGTTTTTAATTGAATTGTATTAGTTGCACGTAACTTACTTACTTGAAAGTAATTTCATAGTTCAGCTTATAGTGAAAACAGGCAACGTTGCAAAAAGAAATCTGACAACAGTGCATAACTCTTGCAACAGTGTTGCCAGACCCTAATGACATTTAGCAGCTTCTTTTTGGATTTCACCTAACCTAAGTCGCAATTTATGGCCCAACATTAATAAGCTGTCAACACATGCGTTAGACCCGAAAATATGCGAAACCCAAAGCCAGTAAAGCAGAGTCGAAGGTCTTCTTCGTGCGGATCCTGTTTTTAATTTCACTTAACAAACTGCATACAAGCTGAACGCTAATGATGGACCATAATTTTTGGACAACACAAAACAATTTGACAGTTTTATATGCGCTTTTAATGCCAAAAAAAATAATAATAATAAAAAATAAGTTGTTTTCAGGGCCAAAGGCTAAAAGAAGAATCTGATACAGACACAGAAAGAGAGAGAGAAAAGCTGAGAGAACAATAGAAGAGATACACTCCAAGAAAACTCTTAAGAATATATCACATATATGATGATGAAAAAGTTTAAGATGTTGACCATTTTTCAGTTCTTAAAACATATTTTTCTCTGAGTGTATGACCTAAAAAAAACTTTGTCTGGATTCCCCGACTGTAAAGGTAGTTAAATATATGTTTTTTTGGCTTTTGCAAGCTGACCATTTGCTTATCCCAAATACCCTCGTTTATATTTTGATCGATCGTTCGACATGCAAAATACGAAAAAGTATAAAACCAACAGCAAAACGACAACTGCAAAAAAAAATAAAAAAGTCCCGGTAGTGTCGATCCGTCGATTTTGTGTACGTCTCCCCCCGTTTATCTCCCTGAGTGTCTGGCCGCCTGCTTCTTTTTTATTAATTTTTTGTTTGACTTTTGCTTTATGGCGTGTTCATTGTGGCACCACAGTTCCAAATGTGAGTGGTGTTAGGCTCGTTCAACCTTTAAGCAACACACTTTGTGTGGACTTTTAGCCCCCTTACTGCTCTGACTGGTTGGTTGGCCATTTAAACTGATTACAGTGCCTTGTGTTCGCTGCCCAGCAGGTGGTTTTCAATGTGCGCTCAGCTTTTATAACCAAAGATCGTCGTCGAAGTCGTCGTCAATGCGTCTGGTTCGAGTTGAGTCGAGTCGAGAGAAGTCTCAGACGACATTCCATGACTTAAACACCCACGCTTAAGAAAATCAAAAAAGAAAAAATCACTTCAAGCTCAGAACAAAACGTCTGAGGAAAGAAAAAAAAGTAGAAGGCAACTTCAACAACTTATTTCTGAACGATAATTGTGCATAGCTAATCCCAATGCTAGCCACACCCCATTACGTTTAATCATAATAAAAACATCAACGTTCGAAATTTACAAGTTGCCCTTTGGCAATGCGGTAAGTATTGCTGCTACCTACCCTACCCTACCCGTTCTTTAACTGCAGCGGCAGCATTTATAATAAGAGAGTTGGCTGTCGCTCTTCCTCTTCTTCTAGGCGTTTGTAACTGCTTCGTAAATGCAACAATTTTATTTGCAACTGCATTGCATGCAATATATACTCTGTATAGAAAAGAAGAAAACTTAACACACACACTCACACTGCATAAGACAATGTTAATTGCACTGAACAAAATGGCAATGAAATAAATATGTTTTCACTAAACTTTAACTGTAATCGTTAATCGATAATAATCGTTAATTAAGCTATATCGAAGAAAATAGTTATTATTTATGGTAACTGCAGTTTTTTATTGACTTTGAAATTAAAAATTTTGTATCGATAAATATTAAACATTTTTGTTAAATCGTTTATCGATAATAATCGACAATTTTGTTATGTAAAAGCATATGAATATTGTTTAGGTAAACTGCAGCTCATTAGTGACTGCGTAACGGAAAAACATGAAATTTCTAAACTATTTAATCAATAAATATCGAAATTGTTTGTAAAAATCGAAATCGGTGATCATTAATAATCGATAATTTTGAAAAATTAAAACACTGATTACTGCTTCATTGGAATCGGAATATTAATCGGATCGGAATATTAATCATAATAATAATATTTAATCGACAAGTATCGAAAATCTTAGTATAATTTTAAAGAGAAATAAAAATTCTTTCAGTGATATTGACACTCTTTTCCAGAAGCTGTCGCCCCCCTCTACACAGTGTCTCTCTCTCGCTCTATCGACCTCGCTCCCTGCATGTCCATCGTTCGGTTTCGCCTCTCTGTCTGTCTGTCTGTCAGTTGGTCTGTCAGAAATTGCCAACATGCCAGAGATTACCAACTGTCAGTTGAATGTCATGCCAATGGAACATGCCGTCAACTGAAGTGTTGAACTAATTTAGCAGCTGTTGAAAAAAGCCGAGGAGCAACATACAGAGAGAGCGAGAGAGAGAAAGAGAGAGCGGAGACAATGAAAGTGAGATAGCGAAAGATACATGCCAACATGGCGTATGTGTAATAATAACAAAGAAATTGAAACAAAAATTATATTTAAACACAATGCACAACACCAAAATATATGAAAAAAACAATTTATATACATACATATGTATGTATATGTATATGTGTTAGTGTCTGCAATTAAAATGCTTGGCGTATTGCAGTACAGTAAACACTGGCCACATGCGAATACCAAATGCGAAATGCAATGCGAATTGGCAACACAATTAGCTGCACATTAAAAACACATACACACACCACGTTAATTATGGCGTGCAAAACAGCAAAAAATGATAATAATGATGATGTTGTTGATGATGATGTTGATGATGTTGTTGATGATGTTGTTGTTGGCCAGCGGCAAAAAAAAAAACAGGCAGGCAGCCCACGCCAACATTATGACCAGGTTGAAAACGTCTGGTAGTCAAATGAAATCAGCGCGACGACGCGTCGCAACGTATCCGTTGATATATGTACTATATACACATACATAGTATAGTATATGAACAATCCATTAACATGCACTCGAAGAAAAAATGTGTAAAGTCAAAACATATTTTTGTATAATTTTTTTAAGGTTTTTCGCATTTTAAGGAACTTTTACAATTTAGATATATTTTTTGTGAATTTTTTTTTGGGTTTAACGTTATGATTACATTTGACGTTATAGCTCGACATCGATAGGAGTATCCAAAGTTACAAATGAGACAATTCAGACCCGAATTGAACATAATGTGTTAAGAAAATGAACTAAATTGAGGGTTCAATGGATTAACAAATTTTTTTTTTCCGAAACCCGAAAAAGATTCTTTTAATCTTCCTATGTTTTCGTCTTTAATCTATGTTTTCTGTCTCTTTTTTTGGAGTGTGTTCTACTAGGACTATAAAATTAGACTCAACACTAGAACAGAGATAGTAGGGGAGACACAGATTGGGGGAGATGGGGGCATCTCTGAGACGTCTCTGGCAACGGTGTTGATGTTCGTGTAATTAGAAAATGTTGTGCATAATTGGAATTGTAAATGAGCTGAGCTGAGGCCAAGAAACAGAAACAGCAGCAGCCGACTCCGATTCCGCTCAGGAAGTCGGCAATCTCGTTGCGCTTTCCAACACAGTTTACTGTCCACGCCTTACCAACACACCAATCCCCACCCCCCGCCTCATACTTAGACATAGCTTTGACTCATGTTCGTGTTTGCGTTGTTTCAAATGTAAATCATAATATTTTTATGTTACACTTTTGCATTTTGGGCATAATGAAATTGTTGATTAATAAGTAACATGATAGTAGAAACAAACTAAATGTAAACTAAGGGTATAAATTATTCGTCTAGAACTATATACTGTTTCGTTTTTGTTGCTGTCTTGTTTCACTTTTGTTTCAGTTGCTGATTTTAATCGGTAGTTAAAAGAATTTGTTGTCTGCATTGATGTTTGCTGTATGTAAACGTTGATTTTAATGATGTGCCACGCCGCACACCGCGCTACCTCCCTGCTGCCCCAAACACCACCATACCCTGCCCCCTCCCCCCCTCGTGTCGCGAGTAGTGAATAACTCAAGCATTTTATTAGATGTTGAATGAAATGACCAACTTCGGTTGACTAACTTGGTTAAGTTGATTGTCTGACATGACTGCGGATAGCTGCTGCAGATAACTAGCTACAAAATTCATAGATACAAAGATACATAGATACATTTATAGTTATAGTTATAGATAGACGCTTGGCCAGTTTTGTTGCCTGCTTGTTGCCTGAATGTTGCCTGCCAGCCTACCTTTTGCATTACATTAATTCGATTTGAAAATTAAACCAAACATGATTTTAAATGTTGAATTTTAACGTTTTAATCGTCGCGTTTATATTGCCATAAAAAATACAAAACTTCACCAGAAAAACACAGCAACAACAGCAACAACAACAACTTGCCCTAAAACACAAAAACCTGAGAAAACGTTTCGTGTTACACGCGCTTCTTGAAAAGCTACAAAGTAACTGAAGAAGAAGTAGATGTTGGGGCGTTGCCGTGACAGTAGAAGAAGAAGACGAGAAAAAGGTTTCGCCTGAGCTTCGTTGATGAGTTGGGATGAGCTATAGCCATCAGATCCGAATTTATATGCTAACCGTCTATCAAACGAGAAGTGAGACAAAGGTAAAAGAAAAGAAATTTTAGAAGTGTTGCGCCATAAACATGAATAATTTAAATATTCCAATTAATTGAGAAAGAAATATTTTTGAAAGCGTTTAGAAAACAATTTAAATAAAAGTTTTTTAGAACATTTCACATTTGAGGAATGAAGGAAAAAACATTTAATATCGAAATGCCAAGAGGTAAATGGGATAAAAAAAATTTATAGAATAGAATAAACTTTGCAAAAAGTATAAAAATATCTCCACCCTAAACCATATAACATTAACAAATACGCTTGAAGAACAGTTTAGGAAACTAATGTAAAAAAATTAAGTTTTTTACAGCTCATAAATTTTGAATGGACAACCTGTAAAATGAGTTTAATATCATACCAAATACCCAAACAATACCAAAGGCACACACACGATCGGTAAGCGCGGGTGGCGGGGGGTTTCGTGGCTATAAAGAAAAGCCGATTTACCATTTAATGAAAACACAGTTACAGCTACAGGAAAACTTTTATGGTGCAACGAACGTTTTGTTGAACATATCATTAAAATATCAAAGTTTATCACCTTGCCACACACATGACACACAGATAGAGAGACACATACAGTGAGAGTGTGTGTAGATCAGAAGATCCCATAAGAGTCATAAAACACTGAGAGAAAAGATGTGATTTATAATAAACTTTTTATCAAACTTCGATTGAAATCGATTTTAAAGACTTCTTCAGATCGAAAACACTTCGCAAAGCTCTTTTTACATTTGTTAACCCTTTGAATGAGTGGGAATCTTCATCGATGACGAGTCTGACTCGTCCAATGTACCTAATCTTAATGAATCTGGTATTCATTTACTTGTTTTCTGAATAAAGTTTTGTTTTAGTTATGTTTATAAGATGATATTACAGGAAAATTTATCAATCTGTTAAAAAAATTCAAAGAAAGCGGGTTTGAAGGGGTTAAAAAACTATCTAATTTTCACATTTCCAACACACAACTTTCTTTTCTCTCAGTGCACACACACAAGCACACACTTACTAACGTGTCGTGACAGACGTAGAGTCGACTTAATCCGTTCATTAGGTTTACGGTCATAAGCTCATGTTGTTTAGTGAGGCGTTAGGAGCGTGCATAACAATAGAGCTGGTGGATGGGTTCGCTACGAGAAAAGATTCTCTTGGCCTGGCCTGGACACAATGGGTCTCAAAGAGAGTTGAATGCTTGTGACAGCATGACAATCTATTTTTCGTTTCTTCGTTTTTTTTTTGTTGTTTGCGACCATAATATTTTGACATTTTTAGTGGACGCTTATGAATTGACCAAAAGAGTTTTTTTTCTTTTTAGTTTTGAATCAATGTCAAACAAAAAACCGAAAAAAGAAAAAAAGACGACTCCAATCAAAAGTTTTTTGGTTGGCTTTTAGTTTAATTAAATTCTAATTTATTGTAATTTATCGCCGCTTAAAGTGTATTTTCATGTTTTGAGAAAAATTATATTAACCGTTGCCACACGATCTTTGATGTTTATTTTCAGTTTGATACGATTTCCGAAACAAATTAACACTTTATATTGTTATTTTTGGCAGCACCGACAGCAAGCAAAAAACTATTTATATATATATTGGTCAATTGGTTTGGTGGTAAGCGGCTTATTGAGAGTTTTATTTTTGAATATTTTTTAAGCAGCTTAAGTTTTTTAGTTTTTTGTACAATAGTTTATCACAATATTATGACTTGATTATGTGGAAAGACTAATTTTTATTTGTCTCCAGAATCTCAGAAACGTTTCGTTGTGCTCTGTATTATGTGTTAAATCGGCACTGAAATAACCATCAAGGCCATCAAGACCTTTCACCTGCTTTGGGAAGCTAATAACAATACTGCGAATTGGTATCAATTGTTGTGTAGATTTTGGAGTCGAATACGAACTGAAGCTTAAAGTCATAAATTTATAAAAATAACTTTGTTTAATAATAAAAATATAGTTTAATGAGGTTTGCTGACTAAACTTGGTAGTTTTATTATGATTATACAGTTGAGTAATGACAGAAACCTTTAGGAAATTTCCCATTCTCAACCTTTTCCTAACCCTTTTTTGTTCTTCTTTTGGCCTACAGGGTATAAAAATGTAGATAAGCGGCGTACACACTTTTAAAACGATTTGTGCCACTTATGCCCAAAATAAAAACACAAACACCGACACCCGAGAAAAAAACATTTTCCAAATTGAGTGCGCAAAAGAAAAAACTTCTCAAAACAAAGTCAAGTCACAAGAAAGAGCGAGCGAGATAGAGATAGGGAGACAGAGAGAGAGAGAGCCAATTAAACGCGCGTTATCTGCGCCAAATTTTAAAGCGTTGATACATAAATCCTTACGTTAAGCCCCGCAGCGTTCTTGACAGCCAAGGCACATGCTAACATGCCATTTTGCTGCACACCACCCTTTCCCCCACCCCCGCCACACACATCTATCCAAAAGTTACCCTTTAACCCCGTACCTCACGCATGTTGAACAAAAGAAAGCAACCAAAAAAAAAGTAAAGCAGCTCAAAAAAGTAGCGCGAAACTTTTTTGAAAGAGTTTTCGCCCTCTCTCTTGGGGCGTAAACGATGCGTTCCCTTAAGGATAAGCCCGAGCACAAAAAGAGGACGAAGCGTAGCGAATCTCTATCTCTATCTTTCACCCACACACACTCTTTTCCACACCCCCTCCCCCGCTCTGAATGTATATTTTAAAATTCAACTGTGGCTTAGCATGCGCATCATAAAATAAATTTTAAGCACAAGTGGCGCCATTAAGTCTGCTTTTAACTTTTTTGCACCCACTACACGCGGCTGAGGCGATTTTCATAGAGCGTTAGCAAGTGAACGATAGAGAAGGGTGTGGGGGGTGGGGGAGTGTTGGTTTGGCTATATAATGTGTAAAAAGTTTATCAAAACTCTTTCCACACTCTGAAAGCAGCGTAAAACGATATAAACATACTTTATATACATACGTGTTTCTGTATATGTATATGTATTGGAGTTATATGGGTTTTGGGTAGGGTGTGACAAGATAAAGTTAAAAATTATTATTATTATTTTTTGATATATATTTTGAATGTACTTACTGAAAATGTACAGAAAGTATTAAAATGAAATATACCAAAATTGTTTTATAATAAGTAGATACATACAGACATACACATGAACTACCATGTACTACCGGATAAATGCTTGAAGATAACATATTTCCGTGTTTCTTAACCGATTTTAATAAAAGTTTCACAGATTTTCATTATTTCGTTAATAGTTTCAATCCACATTTTCAAATATTCGATTTTTTGCTATCGATTCTATGTCTCTATCGTAAACCGGAAAAGTTATTAAAAATTTGAAACATGGCTTGACTCGGCTGGTGATGCTGATTAAGAATATATACTTTATGGGGTCGGAAAAGCTTTTTTCGGTCTCTAACAAACGTTTGCACAAAACCATTATATCATTATTTTTACCCATTTCATAGGTTAAAAGTATAAAAAGGAAAGTAAGTATTAGCTACTGATACACCCTGCTTTTAATGTACATGCTGTGTAGCTATTTGGTTGAGCGAAACAAAATGGCGCCACAACATAACACAACATCTTTTTTTTTCCTGCTTTTATTTTCGCTGTTGGTTTCCCCACAAAACTTTTCGACGCGCTCTTTTACAAATTACCAGCAACTTTTCTAACGTTCTTTTTTTACGATCCAAATGCGCGTTGATGTGTGGATGTGTGGCTGGCCTGATAAATATATATGTACACAGATATTAGCACAAACTTACATATAAACAAATAGATAAATGTATATTTGAATTTGGCCAAACTAATGCGAAACTGACACAAATAGCATTTAATTGAATTTAACTGTCGTTTTGAGGCAAATTCATGATTTGAAAAAAATATTTTTTAATTAAATTTTTTTACATCTAAATGCCGGCAGCGAAAACAAAGAGTTATAAGAGCGCTTTTTAAAAGGCTATTAAGAGCCCGATTTTGACATTTATATTGACAGGCAATAATAGACAACATAACTAAGGAAAGCATAAACTTCGCTGTAGCTACTAGTCGGTAGTAGTACAAAGAGAAGTTGCCAACTGTTGCAACTGGTATTAAAATTAAAACCCTTGCGGTGTTAAAGGTGTGCAAAAACTATAGGAAAGACGAAAATATACCCAGGATAGGAAGTTAAGATATACTCATCGATTCAAACAAAGGATGTATAGCTGGGAAAGTAAAATTAAAACAAATCATTAAATAATCGATATTTATCGACTACAAAAAACTGTCAAAATCAATTTTGATCGATACATTTTATATTTAAGTAAGTGGAACGACAAGTTATTACACGCATTTAGTTAATATTGTTGATTACTAAATTCAATATAAATTATCGATAGTTATCGATTAAAATAGCGATATATTTCAAAGGTATTAGACTAATTTATTATATGAATGGATTTCCTCCTTGGTTTACAAATTCATTCTCCATCATCGATATTTATCGATAACTACTAGTTGCCCAACAAAAGCTCCAAGCGCCTATGACACACTCTTTTTTAATTTTTTACACACAATTGCTTTCGTTTCCTTGTTTTACAAATCCTTTTACCATTATCGATATTTATCGATAGCTACTAGTTGGCTAAAAAAAGCAAAAAGTCCTAACGACACACTCTTCACCCATTTTTAATAGTTATAGGGTATTTAAAAGCGCTAAAACCAGTAGCCAAAAAGATTTGCAACACTTCAAGTAGAGAGACATCAAGAGGCCCAAGCCCATACCCATACCCAGACCATGTTGAGGCTGAGTATGGAGAGAAGCAGACATAAATCTTTTAGCGCATATACATATATACATGCATTTTCAGCAGCAGGCAGCGCCAAAATGACAATTGTGTCAGCTACTGTGCACAGAGTCCGATGTGCATGCCCGATGGGAGTAACTAAGAAACCATTCACGCGGCGGCTTCGGCGGCGCCGCTTAGATGTGCAAACTTGCAACTTGCGCCAAGCTAGGCGCGAAAATATAAAAAATAAATTAAATTTATGGAAAGCATATATATTTTTTTCTATCTTAGTTAAAATTAGCATATTGCTATATATATTTTAAGGGTTTTCGTTTTCGTTGTTGTTGTTGAGAGCTTGAGGGGATCATCAAGCGTGGCCTAGGCAATCATAATTAACCAAGCAAAGGCAAATCGTGTAGAATGGGAAGAAGCTGCCATTCAGAAGCTGCTGCTGCTGCTGCACTCCGACAATTATGTGGCAAATATGCACTCAGAAAAAAACTAAGAACAAAAAGTTGATAATAAAAAAAATTTGCCCAGAAGTTAAGAAAAAAGTTTTTTTTACTCAAAAAATTCCTTCTAAAGCAAAAATCTATTGCAAAAAATCTGTTATATCATTGTAGTTCAAATCAGCTGTTGATTTTTTTCAAGTGTAATATTGAGAAAGAAGAGTGAAGTAAAGGGAGGTGTCTCAGGCATTGTATTGACGTTGCAGACATGTTGACGTACCTTTTGGGCATAAAATTGAAATCCCGGCCAGGATGCCGCCGCCGCCGTCGCCGTCGTTGTTTTGGCATTAAATTTGCCACTTCTTCGACACATGCGGCATGAGGAGGAGTCGTCTGTGTGAGGCAGACGACCGAAAACCCGGCCAAGAGAGAGAGAGAGAGAGGAGAGACGTGTTTTGGACAACAGCAACATACAAATTTATATGGCTGCGGGGCATGTTGAAATTATGCCATCAAATTGGTATCAACAGCCGCAACACAACACACACAACACATAACAGTGGAGGGAGACACGACACACGGAGTAGTGTGGCAGTGGCAGTGCTTTTTAATGCTAGGAAGTTTCGTTCTGGTTCTGGTTTTTGTGTTTTTTTCTTATTTTTGTTCGGACTCCTTTGTGAAAACTGAACTAAACAACAACAACAACAACATTAAGAAGAAGAAGAAGCATCAGCAGCGACAATTTGTGTGTGCGATGTGTAAAGTAAAATGTTGTCTGGGTGTGAACCTAATGCGTGTTGAATGCCGCATGCAAATGATGTGGATGCTGCTGTAGCTGCTGCTGTTGATGCTTGCAACTTGCCCCCAAAACACTAGAAGCAACATATAACAACAACAACATCTAGTAGCCTTGTAAGCAAATTAGAGCAAGTTGTAGTTGTAGAAGCAAGCTTAAATGATAATTACTTTTCGTATAGAGACGTTAAAATGCTCAGCAAGCCGATGACCTTGTCCAAGTTTTGCAAAGGAAAGAAATGCTCAAAGTCAAACTTAACATAAAACCCAAAGAAAAACCAGAATTCTAGATAGAAATAATAAAATCCTAGTGGAAAAGTAGAAAATATGGTATTGAAGTGTATTACAAATTGATTCCTTTTCCTTAAAGAATCCTTCATTAGAATCATATCAGCTAAGAAACAATATGACCCATTAACTAATCCCAAATAATAGAAGGTAAAAGATAAGATATTGAACTATACTTCAGATTGATTGCAGTTCTCTAAAGAAGGATTATTATATTCATATCATCTAAGAAACAATCTGAATATCAGAAATCATCTTTGATCTTATTATAATTTTCATATCATGATAATGATCAAATCTTAATAGAATGTATAAGATATGATATGGATATAGAACATGTTAAATTAATTCTTTTTCCTTAAGCTTCATTTTAATCTGATCAACAGGAAACATCTTTGATCTTAATATAATCATAATTATCATGAAATAGTGATTGAATCTTAAATCGATTCCTTATTTCCTTAAAGAAACTTCATTATATTCATATCAGTTAAGAAACAATCTGAGCATCAGATAACATATTTCATTACATACTTTTTTCCCCATGAAATCAGAATATCACAAAACATCTTTGATCTTATCCTGATATACTTTTCTCCCCATGAAACGCATCATGATATCAATAAAAAAAAGACCCAATCTGGCAAATTGCAGCAGACCCTTCACATATTTCGTATTTTTTGTTGAAAATTAAGAGCACAGAAAATAATTACGCACTATTGCAATAATTTTCATAAAAGCCACAGCGAAAATATTACAAAAACATTAAAACCCTAAAAAAAAGGGCTGCAACAGTTGGTAACATGAACCTGTCGGCGGCAACAAGAAGCGAACCCAAAAACTCAAAAGCAAAGCCAAGAATCGAATCGGTTGGAAAGGGCAGAAAATGAAGGAGTTACGCCACAATCAACGCCCCACGGGCTAAAAGTGGGTAAGAGAGAGAACATTGGCGGCTACCACCAACAGAAGTTATGATGGGCCTTCAAAAAGCGGGAGGGTCGAGGACGGAGGAAGATTTGGCAATTGGTGTCGGCTTGCGTATTTCTTTTGGTTTTTTGCTTTTTGGAAATTGGTAGGAGTTGATGCGTTGATGCAATTACACCATAATATTCACACTTTGCGAGGTGAGAAAATTGCGGGCTATTAAAAGATCATAATAACGAAGAAGATGAAGATGAAGTTGAAGACGAAGACGAAGAAGAAGCAGAAGCAACAGAAATGGCAGAAGCAACATCAACTGTAGATGAAGATGAAGATGCGCTGCAAATTGTTGCCAGAGTTGCAACAGACACGGCAACATCAGCACCAGCACCAGCAGCAAAAAGTCTTTTTACCCGCCGACATTTATGACAGGCTATGAAATAATTTTTTCTCCTTATTTTTGTGGAATTTTGTTTTTATTTTTTTCACAAAAAATACATTTATTTTTTTTTGGGGCAGCTTCTTTAGTTTCAATGTTAAGCGACAATGTTGCACACATGTCATATTTGTGCGGCGCTTCAGTTGATTTAGAACGGTGCCAAGTGGCGTTCGCAGAAAATTGATTTTTAACAACGTTTTGAAAACTATTAAAAACTAAAAATACCCAAAACTAAAACAAAAACTGTAGCAAAATTAATTTAAAGCGTTCAAACTCAATACAAAGTTGCTGAAAGCTGTCAGCTGTAAGATTTCAATTAGTTCGAAGCAAAAATGTGGAGCTCAGAACGGTTTTTGATAGTAAATACTAAGAAATTTATAAAGAAAATACCCAAAAAATACTAGATGAGGGTTTTTGTAGATTAGAACAAGTAACTTTATAGTCAGACAGAATAAAAATACTTTACAGCTGTCAGTTTTAAGATTTAAATTAAATTGATTGAAAAATGCGAGTTTTTGATAGTAAATCCTTAAAAAAAATCACTCAAAAAATACTAGTTTTTTATAGTTTAATTCAAGTAACTTTAGAGGCAATCAAGCTAGTTTAAGTTAAGACAGAATAAAAAATACTTTCCAGCTGTCAGTTTTAGGATTTCAATTACATTGAGCCAAAAATTCGAGTCCCAGAATTGTTTTTTATAGTAAATACTAAAGAAAATACTAAATAAAGTTTATAATAGTTGAAAACAAGTAACCTTACAGTCAGTCAGTCAATCTAGCTTAACTTAAGATAGAATACAAAAAAAATACTTTCCAACTTAATGGGCAATAGCAAATGTGAATTCCAGCAACCATTTACGCAATCATTAAGCATGAAACTAATTTGTGTGCCTCGTGAAGTGGCATGCAGCACATTGTGAGTGTATTAGTGTGTGTGTGTGTGATAACACAGACGCCAACTTTTGAGCGACAAGCCACAAGGCGGCATGTTGGTTGGCATGTTGCACGTGTTGTTGCATGCACTTGGCCAGCCAACACATGTTGATGACCTAAAACTTGCGAGTCGGAACTCAAAAGCGTAAGTGCTGCATAAAGCTGTTGAATTATGGCCAATTATCATTGCCAGAAAGTAGGTGTGATGATCGCTGCTGTCTCTGTCTCTAGACTCTGTCTCTGGATGCAGCTTAACAAAATAAAATAGCACAAATAATTGAAATGTAATTTTAGTTTGAAATTGCGTTGATTGAGAACATAAACTTCAATTTTGGCGCCTCTTAAGCTACACTTCTCAATCAACATTCCATAAATTCTTCAAGTTTAGTTTGAGATTCGAGTTATTTATCAATATCAAGTAAAAAATGTTGTTTGTCTGAGCTGGCTTGGTTAGTTTGTAAAGAACTTATTGGCTCCAGTAATTAATCTGATTCGTTATGCATCTCTATACGAATTTGTTGCGGATCAACCTTTACTTTATACGATCCATAAATTGTTGATTTTAGGGAAGTCTCTCGTATCATTCGAAATGAAGTGTTGATGGGCAAGTTATCACAAATAATCGATTGGTTCTTCTTAATGAAGTACAATGTTTGGATCATGGTTAGGTCAAATGAAATATATTTTGAAAAAGTTATTTGATTTTAGGTCATATGAAAGATCATATTGAAAGAGTAATTAAGGTCATATGAAAAAGAAAACTTATAGTCAAATGTTTCGTTACATAAGATTGAATTTTTAATATTTTTAGTTTATCTATCATCGGATGATCTGTTGCTTGTTTTGATCTGTTTCTCTAACTCTAACCCATTTTGCTTTATGTTTTGAGATCGAATCTAGACAAATTATAATATTGATGAGTTCGTTGCTATTATGATTCTATTCACGCAATTCAATTTGGATTTCTATTCAATACTTTTTTTTATTACTTTATTATGAATTTTGAAATATGCAAATTGCAAAGCAGTTTGAATGAGTTTATGAGTATAAAAATCAACAGTATTAAATGAAGACTAACCACAATAAAAATAAGTATTTAAATTATTAACATTATTAACAATCAACTTTTACATTAACAGTTCAATTAAAAAACACACTTTGTTATTAAATGAAAATTACAAAATAAAATTTAAATGCGTCTTATTTTGATTCCATTCACAAAATTTAATAAAAATTAATAAGAAATAAGAGACAAAAGGGAGAAAAAAAATACCCACAACGAGGCATAACTTAAACATTTTATGAGCAATTAATTTATGCGTTGACAATTCTAATGACTTTTGATATATATTCCGAATAGATGCTGTTATTGTTAACCGAGTCGAGAGATTAATATATGTATCGAAGTGGAAAGGAAAGGAGGGGACGGCATGTGTTGGCTATTTTGAACAAAGCGATAATCAACCTGAATATCTAAGCACAAACATACACAAATATAATATTAATAATCATAAAACGTATTGAAATGAACGCTAACTAGCTGATTTGATTAAAGGTCGAATGCTCGTTATGAATGTGTTTTATGAATCTTGATCGTAATGTGATATTGTGTTAAAAGCGTATAATCAGTAGATAACAAGATCTCTCTCACATTAGCAGGAAACCCAGGGATGTTGCTAACGTTAACGGGTTTCCGATTAATGTAGACACCTTTTATTGTTATCTCTTAAAAGCTGTTGATGCAAGTTATGATCTAGGTTAGTAACTTTTTGCTTGTTTAAGAACTAATCAAAGATTTTAGCTTATTTCAATCAATATTTTAAGTATTTTTTTTAATTAGATGTTGATTAAATGTACTAACGGTCAGCGCATTCAAGTGGCACAACGATACCAAGCACCGCGAACCCTAGCACAAAGCGACCTACCGCCCGCCCGTCCGACCGAGTGGCGCACCGTGTAGCTATGTAGGAGAGATCGTTATATGTTGCACATAAGATCCGAAAAGGGTAACAAGCGTGAAGAGCTTTAGGTAAAAAATGTCAAGTATTTCTAATAGGAACTGCAAAGTTAATTTGGTTGATAAGTACAGAAGAATCAATTTCAAAATTTATTAGTTTATGGAAAAAGGTTATTGCTAGCATTGTTCTACGATTAGAAAGAGAGGGAAGATTTATTAGCATATTTACCAACACTAGGCAATACTTTTTTAGGGTACATCAAAGACACACAAAAATTTCACCTCATTAAAGTGTGAAAACGAAAATGTGTTTTTGCCCTTAAGCAAGGATTTAATATTAAATTAGTCCACGCAAAACATAACCTCAATTTCGAACCTACATAACCTTAATGTCAGCAAGCCAGAAAGAATGGAAGAATGAAAAAAATATCTAAAAACGATAATATTGCGTGCCTTGACAAACACACACGAGATACCAATCAACAACATGAAAATCAACGATCCACTGAAAAATGATACACACACAAAAATTTTATTAAAAAATTACAATATCCCCAAAATGACCGAAATGAGCCCCCCAAACCAAAAACTGAGAACCTAAAATCGCCTTTATGAAATGATGATCGAGATCCCAGAGAAAGACACAGAAAAACCTGTGCCAACTGCACATTAAATTGTGATGCACCAATAAAATTTGCCTGCAGCAAGTTCCCAAAGCCATCGCTACGAAAGTGTTAACTTCGAAATATGTTGCCGCTCTATAATTATGGATGGGCTTTTCGGTATAATTGCGTTTGGGGTCGAGCCGAAGGAGACAACAGCCGACGACGACCAAGACGATCAACTCAAACTGAAACAAAAACAAAAACAGAAACAAAAAAAACCCGACTGCTTCAATCAAAGCAACTGACGAGCTGCCGTTCTGCTGGCGAGCAAACGATCCTCCAGTCAGCCTTAAGTATCAGTATCTCTGTATCTTTGTATCTGCATCTGTATCTGTGTCGGTGTGAGTGTGAATGAGTGAATATCTTTGGAGCTGGTAGCTGTCGACGTTGCCTGAAGTAGCGCAAATTCATTTATCTAAAAAACGAAACGAAAAAACAAGTGTGTGTGTGCTCTAGTTGAAAGTATCGAACTAGAAGATACCCTGGACAGTAATCGAAATATGAGAAATCGATATTTATCGATTAAAATAACATTATTGCATTTAAATACGCGACCCAATCTATATCTTTACTCATTTTAGCGATAAAATTAATAATTTTCATAAAATTCTACATTTATCGATAAATATCGACAACTACATTTCACCTTATCTATTACTTAGGACCCAAACTGTACCTTTCTGCCTACACAGATTCATAAAATCTACTTTAATCCACTTATCATAAACACAGGGTATAAAATAACCTACATAAACCCAAAAAGATCACATTTAAAGGCACGCCAGCCAATTCTAAGGTGTTGGTCCGCTTGCTTAAAGCAACCAAAAAAAACCGAATACAACCCAAAAGTGAAAGAGACGAAGAAAAAGGGAACACCGTCGAACAACATTCGAGTAATTCCGGTAATTTACGAACCCTAAAAACAAAAAAATCCAAAAAATAACCAAAAAAATTCAACTCTTTGGACGCTTATGAATCATAATCACAATTTAGTTCAATCGCACTCTCTCGCTCTTTCTCCTCGCTATCTCTCTCTAAGGCTGTCTCGCTCTGCGTATACATCTGATGATGATCAATGATCTGTAAAGTGTTTTCTTTAAGTTGAAGTTATGATGACTACAAAAAGGCTCCGAAATCTTTCTACTCTCAACTGGTGCTCTGCCAGGCCGCAGGCTAAACGTGCGCTCGCTTTAATTTTCAATATGTCTGGACTCGGCGACGACAACAACAATAACAATAACAACAACAACAAAGACAGTGGGTCAATGTTGATGGCTTTTGTTTTTATGGCAGACATGTAGGCACCTTTCAGCTAATTTATAAAAAAAAACCAAAAACACTTCTTTTGATATCTTTTCATACCTTTCATTCTCTGTCTGTTAGCCTTCTGGTGCGTGTATGCTACTAATATAATCCATAGAACCGAACCTGACACAAAAGTCGAAAAATTATATATAATTGATTGTTATGGAATACTTTTTTGGCATGTTTTTGCTAAGTGGTTCCTAGTATTACCCAAAACTCATTTTTAATGAGTATAATAAAAATAATTCAAAAATTAAAAAACAATTTTTATTGTATATAATCAAACTTTTCAGACATCAGCTTCATTAGTTTTTCACTTTATGTTATTAATAAAAATGTTATAATAAATAAATGGTTACAAATGCGACCACAACAAACTCATTATTTTCCATATCACACATATTTTGACATGACCATAACCAACACAGCAAATAAATTGCCAACGAAACCAATCGATTTGGGTTTTCAGTTCGTTTTTTTTTTGCTCTTCTTCAAATGAGGAGCATTCTGTTGACCAAGGACCAAAACAGAAACCAAACCAAACCAAAACCCAATTCGCGGCCATAAATCGCTGGACCAGCAACAATAATTCAGTGGAGAAAAATATATTTTTCGCTGGGTGTTCAAACAAATCAAACCGCACAAACGAAAAACAACGTTAAAATCATTGCTACACCAAATTTATGAGCGAAATAACAACGGGAGATGACAAGAGCCCAGCAGCGGTCACCACCTACAGTTCAATTTGTGCTGCCTGCTTATATGGTTGTGACTGAATACAAGTACACATCAATATGCGTGTACGAGTGTGTATGCGAGTGTGTGTGTGTGTGTTTTGATGCCATCTACCAGGTCATGTTTTTGGCCACTTGGTCAATAAGTCAACAACAGTGGCGCAATTGTAGAAAAAGTTCTTAAAACACAAAAGCAAGACTAAGATAATACCCTAAAGAAAACTAACTCATATGAGAATAACTTATGAAAATGAAGAAAATGTGTTTTCTGATAGCAAACTATGAATTTTTTTCGACTTGCTGTGAGCTAAGATTTTTCCCAGCCTTTTTCTATGAGATAGAATGGAAATCGTTATAGTTTTTATTGATCTTAATATTTATAGCAGAAGTAAGGATGAAATAAACTAACTTCAAGTCTAGATTAGTTAATTTTATAGAACAAATGTTAGAACTTTGGAAAAATCAGCTAAAGATTAGACCTTCCAGCCTATCATTAACGCCAAATTAACTTGAAGAAGCAAATATCATTCAAATATAGTTTGTCCCATCAAAAATTTCAGTTATATATACCCTTATTACTAAACATTCTACAATAAAACCGCCCACATACCATAATCTTAACCATCTTTTGAAACGTAAACTCCTCACTCAAAGTCTCACTTTCCTATTTAGCTTTACTCAAGCAGGGTATAAACAAATACACAGAAAGAAAAAATGAGCTTGTGATAAATATGTATGTAGAACGTATGTATGTGAATGTGGAACGTATGTATATAAATAATATTCGCACGATATATGTCCCCTTGGCAGACGACGCCATCGCCATTGCCATTCGTTTTGTTTGTGCCATTTGCGATGCGCAGGCGCGAAAGAGGCGCCTCTGGGCATCAGCGGGTTTTTCTTTCCTTCTCCTTTTTTCAGCTTTTTTTTTTGTTGTTTTTTGGCCTACGTGGGCGCCGTCGCATTTTTATGTGCGGAATTCCATTTCGTTGTGAAGAAGAGAAAAAAAACAGAACAAAACCAAAGAAAAACAACAAAAACTCAAGTCGCCGTCGCCCAACTTGATATATGCGCTGCATGCTCATAAAAATGTCAAAAATTGTGTTGCACCTCACTCCAAAGTTGCCACTCTTGCCCGCCCTCTCCCCACTCTAAGCCCCGCACCCCTGGCGACTGTTTTGTGCGACGCTTTGTCTACCTTGGGTCCTGCCTGTTCCTGGTCATGACTCCGACTCGGACTCGAACTTGGACTTGGACTCTTACTTACAGTTGGAGACTGTGTTGAGCGCATGCGCGCATATTTCGCTTTAATTGGCAAAAGCCATAGCCATAGCCCAGCACCACCAGGCAGCAGCAGCACCACCACACCAGGGTACCGCCAACGATGACGCTAAATGTGTTCAGCACACGCATAGGTGGGCCAGTTACTTGTGTCAAGTACAGTGAACAAGCGATAACAGAGAACACAAACTGTCATCCAGAATGCATTTTTCTACTTGCAAATAATACTTCTCATATTCATAACTTTCAATCATCTCTAACCTTAAAAAAGTTTCACTTAACGATTGACTACTGTACTTGGGATCGCCACAGCGCGCACCCAGCTTCTCAGTGTCTGTCTTGGACGCGTTTGTTTAGCGCTTTAAGCGCATTTAATGTGACACAGAACGAAAAGGATAACGACGACAGCAGCAGCTAAAGCAGCAGCAACAGCACGTGACACAAAGATATATACACACAATAAGCATTGTGAAGGGGGGATAAAGAGTGAGAAGGCGACGCATGCGTGCCAAAAGCAAATTTCACGCAAATCAAAATGTCATAAATTCGTGGCTTATGCCCAAGTAAACGAACAAACGCATAGAAAGAAAGAGCGAGAGAGAGAGAGAGCGTGAGCGCCTTGGGGGGATCTGTGTGGTTATATTTATAATGAAAATGATATGTCTGAGCATGCATACAAAAAAAAATAAGAATATGAAAAAATAAGAGATGAGCCAAAGAGAACGCACAAAACGAGAACCAAATGACAAGTGTTAAATTGGCGCGCGAGTTTCAACATGTCGTCGGTCGGCCGCTAACAAAAGAGCAAAAAACAACAACAACAGCAACTACAGTAACTGAAACGCAGTGCATGAGAGTGGGCGTACGCGAGTATGTGTATGTGTGTGTGCATGTGAGAGCGTCTGCATGGCGAAGTACAAGCAGAAAAAGGAGACGCAATTGCGCATCATTGAATTATGATATTTTCACTTACTCATAACTACTTTTATGCAAAACTAAATAGATAAGAAATATTAAACATACCTGCACTCTCCGTTTTTAAAGCAAATCAACCAAAATTTAATAATTTAAACACATTTTTCACTAGTTTTTTCACTAAATTAACATATTAGACGCAGGTGCGTGCGCTTTGCGTGCGAACAAAAGAAAGACTATTTACTCACAATAATAAGCTGAGCATAGATAAATATGCTCGAATGGTGTTGCCAGCTTGTCAACATTGGTGACATTGCAATTGCTGACAACACAAATGCGATAAATTAGTTATCTAATTGAAATACGATAAATTCCAATGGGATTTGAAACGATTAAGCTGTCTCAATAGCTTTACAAATTTAAATATGCTCCACTATACTACAGCTCAAGTGTTGTTTCAATTTTTTGGACCAGCAGCAACAGCAGCAGCAGCTCAAAAGCAAAAGCAAGAAAACATTTATATCCATTTCAGGCTGCATACAACGTTTATAATGGCCGTTAAGGCTTACTGTAAGGCACTTATTCGTTACATATGGGCGAGTGTGTTTGTGTGTTGAATGCGTATAATGGACGCCATGCTCTTAATCGCTACGACAACAACAACAGCAATAACAACAGCTGTAGCTGTGTAACTGTAACAACAATAACGGAAAACCAGAGCCTTACGTTAGTCCTTGCGACTGCGACATTCATAGTCTGACCAACGAACAGCAATTAAAACGGATTAAAAAGGCAACAAACAGATTTATGAGCCAAGAAACTCAAATAACGACAATACGAGCCAATTGGATGGCTCTTTTTTTCGGGAGTGGGGGGTAGAGCTTTCCAGAGGCTTACAGTTATCGCTCGCATATTAAAACTACAATATTTTGAGGTTAAACAAAAAATTTACAGTAATTCATTTTATTAAATAAAAATGTTTTCGGTTCATTACTTTGAGAAGATTAACTCTCTAAAGTTGTTTTTTGTAGATTTCTTGTAATGTTGAACGATTAAAAACTTTTCTGTATAAAAGAAATATTTTTCCATTGAAAATTTCTATAAATTTCAAGTCAAAAACTCTAGTTAGTCATCACTGTAAGGCAATAGTTAGATAGCTGCTATTCCGTTTGCTGGACTCATTCGAAATTGAAATAATTGCGCAGTGAAGCAATTTAGAAGAATCACATTCACATGCTTTCTCCCTCCCACACTTCTTGCTGTTGCTATTGCTCTAATTGAAAAATATTGGGTTTGGGAAGGAGATAGAGCAAAACGAGGAAATTGCTAGTGAAAAATACAACCCAAAAAGGAAAATTCAGTTGCTATTGCTACTGCAATTTGGCGCATAGAGAATATATCTCTCTCTCCCCCTTTTACTTTCTCTTTCTCTCTCTCTCTCTCTCTCTCTCTCTGTGTGGAAGCCATTCATGTATCCGAAATTTATAACCGCATATAGCGCACATAAATCCAAACCCAAAAGCAACAACAAAATCGAACTTTATGTGTTGCAATGCCAAATGCAATGGCTGCCCATCTGCTGCTGCCACGCAACCCCCCCGTCCCCTCCCCATCCATACCCATTCCATTCCAGTCGAAATCCACTGTCGCCAAAGCTATTGCCACCGTTAGAAATGGCTGCTACTGTTTTCAATATTTTTTTCTGTCTATTTGAGGAATACGGAGGCGGGGGAGTACAACGCTTATAATTGCCTGTTGTTGCACGCATTTCCAACCCTCCCCCCAACTACTTGGATTCTACGGGGCACGATTGTAAAATGTAAAATTCCAAATAAATGGCCAAGAGGCAACAGCTGCTATTGTTGTTGCTATTGTTGTTGTTGCTACGCTTTGACCATGTGTTATGGCCTAAAGTAAATCTTCATTAGATTTGCCAGAGTGACCAAAAGTGGCTGCCACTGCCACTGCCACTGTTGCGGCTATAAAAAGACAGCAGAGACAGAGACAGACATCGGTATTTATGGGCCACACTTTTGTTGTCATTTTAATTGATTTCAATTTTTGCAATTGCAGATAAGCAGCAAAATAGCAATTGAAGAAGCTTTTTGCTTGCTTTCCGCTTTAGTTTCTAGCATTTTGCATACCAAATTTTAGCTTGGCTTTGCCAAATTTACGATCTGTCGTTTGAGTTTGTGGTGAGTAAATACTTTTACTTCAAGTTTTAGAGAAAAACTATTTAAAATCATTATTAAAATGAAAGCCAGCAATTGCTTTAGTTGAAAAACGGCTTTAAGTCATCTATCGATAAAAGTGCTGCCCATCTAAGCATCACTAATTAGAGATGGGAGATAATTAAGTAATGAGCTATCGAATGATCATTGGAACTAAACACTTAGAAGACAATTGTGAGAACTTTCGAATCTCTTTATTATCTATCATGCCATATTTTTTGTAGTCAAAAGTCCTTATTCAAAGATAAAAATGATTCAATAACTTAATCAAACATCATTAAACATTTGTGATGGGCGATAATTAAGTAATGACCTATCGCTTGTTTCCTATTGGAACTTAGAAGACAATTGTTAATGAGGAGTAAGAGCTTTCGAATCTCTTTACTATCTATCATGCCTTATAAATACTTTTTCAATTCAAAAAATCCTTTTTCAAAGACAAAAATGATTCAATAACATAATCAAACATCATTAAACATTACCCTACTTACTTTCAAATTGAATATCGCTTACAAATTGAATGAAAATGTAACACGAAATTGGGTTCAAAAAGTTCAACAGAGTTCAAACAGACAATGAAGAGAGTAGTTAAGTTAAGTTAAGTTAGTTCTGCAACAAACTGAAAATTTGAGGCAAAGTAAATGACAACAGCTGGTTTTGGGTATCGCATTTTAGCCCTCTTTGCTGCGCTCCTCACACTCTCATTACCAAATGATGAAGCCCAATGGCAGAAGCAGCAAAACCGAAAAACTTTATGAAATTTTGTGGTTGCTACCGTTTTACAATTTGGATCGACAAAAATGTCTGCGGTCTATAAAAAGCCCAACCGCATGACCAACCCCTAATTGTGTTGTGGCCAAGTAAGTGAGTAAGTAAGTATGTAAGTAAGTAAGTGAGGAAGTGAGTGAGGAAGTAAGAGTATATAATGCTGAAACTCGTACATAACAGTAAACTTGTGAAAGAGCAATAAAGATGATTAAAATGTAATTATGCTTAATTTGCTTCGATATGTGGGGTAGAAAAACAGAAACAAAATATAAACTTTCAGCCTGTTTACGTTTTAATTGATGAGCTCAGGGTTGAACTTTTTCAACTTTTCACAACTTTTGGAGTTGGGGAGATGAAATGGTTTTTTTTTTTCGGGGTTTTTCTGCTTCTTTCTACCTGCAACTTGAGTGCAAATTAATTTGTTTTCTGAAAATTTGGCAAAAAGTTCCTGTGAACCTTTTTATTTCCGTTTCCCCCCACCTGCCCTTAACGATGAGAATAAAATTATGAGGGAAAACAAGAATTTTTTTGGGGTTGATTTTGGGTTAGCGCTTGATTAGCTTTAGCTTGATTTTGTTGGCCATTAAATTGGCACTTGTTACGGCAATCATTGAAATTTGTCATCTATCTCCTATATATCCATTGGGATTATATTTACATATGTGTGGAGTGTCTGTGTGTGTGTGTTTGTGTGTGTGAGTTGGCGAAGGGATGACATTTCGAGGGTTGCAACATACATGTGTATTAATCACATATAGACATAAAATTAATGTCTTGTGTGGTAAATTGATATGTTCAACCAAATATCAATTGGTTTGTGGATTTTTCTTCCTCTTTTTTATTGTTTGTTGGTGTGGGTGGGAATTCTATGTTGGTCTCAAGAGTTGGAGGGGTGAGTGCAATTTGTAGCAGGTTGATTAAGGAAATTATTAAAGTTCATGGGAAAAAACGAAAAGACAAGTGAAAATATGAATAAAAAGATTGCAAATTTATCAATTAATGAAATTGGCGTTGAAGATTTGGATTATTTATCGATTATTGATTATTTTCTTAAAGTTCTCCCTCATTTATACTACTACTCTATAAGTAGTTCCCGTGATATTGATGAATGATTATAACGATGACTATTTTGATTACTTAATGATTAGTCATTTCGATTAATCGGTTTTTTACCGCTTTCCAACTTTCTTCTATAAGTATTTAGATTTTAGTAAACTAAATATAAAGAAATAAGTTAAAGAAATCGAAAATGCATCGATTATCGCTTTTAGGTCTTTATATTTAGATTTTTTATCGTTTACAGTTGCCCTAACTCCTTCTAAATATGCATACAGAAATCGATAATTTATCGATAAATAATGCTAACAATGAATATTTTGATTATTTGTCGATTGCCAAATCACTTCTTTACTGTTTTCCAACTTTTTTCTATAAGTAGTTCGCTTTTACTTAATAAAATGTGTTTAAATATAAATTTATCGGTAAATTCTTTTGAAGATGGAGGTTTTTACTATTTATCGATTACAAAATCATTTCTCTACGGTTTCCCTAACCTCCTTCTGTAAGTAATTCCACTCCACAACATTTCTTTACTGTTTTCCTAGCCTTCCTCTGTAAGTAGTTTCGTTTCCTTTCGTCTCCTACAAAATCTTGTCGATTGACTTAAGAAATTGCCTCATTAACAATTTAACAGACTCAATTTCAAGCTGCTGCTTTTATGTATGTGTGTGTATTACGTTGCCAACATGCCAATTGCACATTAACGACATAACACCGTTATAAACACAGGTAGCCCCCCAAACGACCCTTTCTCTTCCTCTCTTTCTCTCCCTAAGTCACCTCCCTTTTCGATTACCTTTCGTTTTGTGTGGAATTGTAAGCAGGGCACAACTGATTACACCGATTACGCATATTGATCAGCCGCGACACGTAGCAACCATCATTCATAGAAGCGAGAGAGAAAGAGACACGCCCCCTCCACTATCCCCCCATCATCGTCTCTACCTTACGCCCATTCAATCTGCTGTGTGCCTGCAATTAGTGTTGAAATTACCATACACAGAGCGAAACACACATGACACATATGCTTTCAACTATCTAATTGGCTCCACATCAGCTTTTGGGAAGAGTTTGAAGCGTGCGTTAGGCAATAAAGTTTTGGATTTTGTGTCAAGCGGTTTTTGGGGGGTTTTTTTTTCTTTCAAATGATTATTAAAGACTGTCTTTGACAGAGCATAAAATCATAAATATTTCGGCGCCTATAAATGCTAATGAATCGCGAGCATTGTACAAAATTATTACTTTTTAGAGTGTTCTAACTGAGTTAGGGTATTCTGATTTTTTAAGTAAGTTTGTTAACTTTCTTAACTTAACTATTTTTATGTCCATTTGTGGCTTTGTTTTGAAGTTATCTAAGGGAAAAGTAAAGAAGTTTTAGCTTGAAAGGTTAGCAACAATGAACTCGAAAGGAAATGTTAGAAATTTTAAAATGTAAGTTATTAAAGTTTATGAATCTCCGTTCCTAAAGCGAACTACCGGCTCTCAAAATCACTTAAAAAATCTAAAAATAATGTTCTAACAATATTTTTCATAGATTTTCTGAAGGAAAAGTGAAGGAGTTTTAGCTTGAAAGGTCAGCAACAATGAAATCGAAAGGAAATTTTAGGAATTTCAAAATAATAGTTAATAAAGGTTATGATTCTCTGTTCTTAGAGTGAACTACCGGCTCTACAAAACACTTTAAAAATCTGAAAAAGTATATGTACAATACTTTTCATAACTTTTCTTGAAGGAACATATTGTATCAACGAGTTAAAGACTCTTTCTCGATAGGTTAAAACAGTTTTCCTTTCAAGAGCATACAATATTCGTCATAAACGTTGGGTTCCTTTAGGCTAACGCACATATTTATTATTAGCTATGAACATTTTGATGTTTTTTGTGTGGCTTTCGAGATAGATTTGTGTCTATACAAAAAACATATCCTGAACTTTTGTGGCATGCAACTTGATGGCGCTTCGCTTGTGCACACAGCGGGAGTTGGCAACTCTTCAACTGGTTTCTTTTTGGGGAGCACCCGAAATTCTTTTTTAACTGACACACAAACAACCAACAATGCCGCCTTTAATTATGCGTTTCTTGTAGCCATAAGGACACATGCCGTCTTTTTTATTTTAACAGCTCATTTGTATGGCACAGACTCTCTGGAATGCCACTTAAACGAACGAAAAACGCAACAACAAAATCTTTATGAAACAACAAAAATAATTATGATTCAGTTTATGTTTTTTTTTTTTTTGGTTGTTATGTTTTTACGCTCTTCGAGTCTTGAAGAATGTTTTTTGAGTTATTTGATACTTTTCTTCACACATTTCCCGTCTCTAATCAGTTTCTATCTCCACTTAAAGAAGAACAAATCTCTTAGTTTAATATGCTTAAACCGCTGAGCGCCAACTGTTTTTTTTAGTATCTTATCTTTTATTGTGACCCGATATTCTTTATTAGTATATCTTTTTGTCTTGCTCTTAATGTTTTCCACACTTGGCGCTTTTTATGATAGTTATTATAAATTCATTGATGAGTTTTTACGATTTGCAGCCGCATTGTTCGTAGACAAAGCGGGTTTTTCTTTTCACCAACAAAAAAAATTATAATTAAAACAAGACACCAACTCGAAAGAGGTTTATCGAATGGGAGATACCATGTAATAGGTGCTTTTACTTAAAACTAATATCTATCGATTTATTTAGAAGCTTTTTACTAAAATCTTCATGGTATATCGATAACACAAAACATTTGAAAGCTATCTTTTTATATCTTTAATCGATTTTAGTCGCAATTTTCCCAAACAACTAAGTTTCCCGTATCGATTACTTATAACTATATTCAATAGTAGCTACTAGTAGTAGTAGTACTATCGGCTATCGATTTATTTTCAAACTTCTTTAGTAACATTTTAATGGCATATCGATAACACAATATACTTTACAGCTTTCATTTCTCTAATCGATTTGAATCAAAAGCAACTAAGTTTCCCGTTTCCCTTATTCATAACCAAATCAAACAGTAACCCCTCTACTTAATGCTTTATAGGGTATAACAAAAGCTTACAGAGATTAAAAACTTAACTTTGTTTGGCCATTGTTTAGTATGTAAAGTTCTTTGTTATATGTCTTTTGACGCTGGTATTTTTATGATCTCAATAATATTATTATTAGTTATGCTTATCGATTGATGTGCCGTAACCGCTCTCTACCCCGCTCCACCCCTCTCCACTTCACTTCCCGCTTACTTACATTTAACATAAATGCCACTAATTGTGGCTGGAACGCCCAATTTTTTTACTGTTTTTTTTGGGCTGTAACATCCTTAAATGAAAACCGCAGGACATGCAATACTAACTGCACTCGCATCCCAAATGAATATCGTTTAATAATTGCCTAAAAACATTAATTGCATTTAAAGAAAAACAGAAAAAACGTGGAATTTAATTTCATAACATTTGGTTAAACCCAAACGAAAGTCTGTTACAAAAGGTGAGAAAAGTATTACCAAAAACGAAAAAAAAACTGAAACTGAAACAGAAACCGCAAATTACAAGCACATGTTAAAAAAGGTAACAAAAAGTGTTCCTGTTCCCCAGTTCCCGTTAAAATTTCTTTTTGTTTCTGGTCAGATGCTATTTCTCCATTTTTATCATTTTTGGCTGGAAGCGTTTAACCACGTTTCGTTTCAGCTGCTCCCGTGTGAGCCGTTTAGAAAGCGTATTCGCGAATGCAGATGTACTGTCATTTCCCAAAAGAAAAAACAACGAAAAAATAGTTGAAACAAATGTCCAACAAATGCGGATAACAAACTGTCAAAGTTTTGCGCTTATTACCAACGGGGAAGAGAGAAAGAGAGATCTGAACAGAAAAAATCAAGAGAAAAATTGTGAGATAGATATGTTGACGAATAGATACTCTTCATCGCATATCTAGTAATGGGAGAAAGCTTTCAGTATAGTTTCGAGTAGTAGCTTAAATAACTATAAATAAATAAACTTCATATAGTTATTGTTGAGGTTGATATAAAGTTTAAGTTAACATTATAATTTGTAATCGATGATATCAAGATGATGATAATTGTACTCGGTTAAATTACTCTATGTATTGAATATACATAGTATATAATGATATATTGATAGTATCGATAACGATTATCTTTCGATCACTTTCGCAGTCTTACTTAGAACTCGCAGTCTGCTTTAGAACTAAAACTAAGATTGAAGAATGAAAAATTGAGAACATTATAATGAAGTGATTATGGATATTAAGGAAACACTTAAAGTTCATAGGAAAAACCAAAAGACAAGTGAAAATATACATAAAAAGATCGAAAATGTATCGATTAATAATATTGTCGTTGATTTAACGAATAGAAAAGAATATTATGACGAAATATAATCTTGTTCCAACTACCACGTAATCTACACACAACAGTCATATATCTACTTTTAATGCTTTTCAACAATTTATAAGCCTTACTACACTCCAAAAAAGTCTACATCAAACCTAACAAACAAATCATCATACCCAATGCAAGAGTATCGACAAACAAAAAAATGCAACTACACTTGCACACAAGCTCTATTTGTATTTGTATTTGTTTTTGGTATTTTTTTTTAGCATGACAGTGCGCTGTCCAGTGTTGCCCTCCCTCTGTGAACAGTGCTGCCCAGCGGGACACGTTTGGCGCTTTGTCCACTATTTATATGTATCTCTCTCACTCACTCTCTGTTTCTCTCTCACTTTTTCTGTTATTTTGAAGCTTTTACTATTTTTGTTTTTTGTTAGTTGTCTGCCAACTGTGCAGATTTTTCATAGCAAATTTTCTGACTACCAGCTGTCAGTATTGTTTAGTATTATTTTACTTTTCTCTTTCTTTTTTCTTTTCATTTGTCATATTTTGGCATTTGTTTTTCCAATTCGTCAATTATTAATGAATGCGACTTAAAACTAAAAACTTTTTGACAAAACTTTTAATAATGACATTCTAAAAACCTTGTTAATTTTGCATCAAACATATTGCCTTGAAGCAACCCTAAGTTTAAGTTGTACTTGTGGTAGTAGAGTTGCCAGCCAAAAATATTTTAACATTTTGGCAACGACATTATAATAAACTTTCAACAGATATGGTGTGATTACAGTTGCCTGAAGCGCACAAAACTCAACTCAGAGAAAGAGGGAAAAGCAATTGTCATTTATAAAATGAAAAATGAAAATTATATACGGTATATATAACCCAACCCTCAACACAAACCCAGAGACAAATACACAGACAAAGTCGTTACTTTTCTCAAGCTCATCAAAATTTGCTTCAACACACACACACACACAAACACACACATACACAAAATGGCGACAAAAGCTGAAGACACAAAACACCCACCGGGAAAGCAAAAGAGAGAGAGTGAGAGAAAGAGAGAGATAGAGTGTGGAGACAGCACGAGAAATGAGTCCCATGTCTTTCATTAAAACTTTCGGCAAATTATCGGGTAACATATGCTTGCGGCCTGATTGTCAAATGTATATATATATACAAACATATACATACACATGTACATAGTTGTCATCTTCTTCTCCACCCCACACCCCCTTTTATCTCATTTGTATGTTTGTGAGTGTTGTAACACTTTGGCGCCTTGAGTGTTGTAAGGGGAATATCTTTACATATTACATATTTCTCCATCTCTCTCTCCCTCTCTCTCACTCTCTCTCTGTATTTATACAGATATACAGTTATGTAGCCGTCAGGAACTTTATATAAATATTAAAGCAACTGTTACTACACACAAAACCGTTAACCATACGTATTTCATTGATTTCCTTTGGGGGTTGCCAAAACAAAGTAAAAGTGAGGAAAAAATACCAAAAAAAAAAACAAAGTTATGGAAAGCAAAAGGAGAACAGAACAATGGAAAATGGACAGGAAACAACATTTCCCCTCTTTTCATATATTGTTCCAGCATCCAGTCTAAACGAGAGAGAGAGAGGGGTTGACTAACTGTTGCCAAGCCCCACACCACAAAAAAAATCAAAAGAAAATTCGCGCAGGCGTTGTTTTAAAATATTTAACAAAAAAATGAAAAAAAAAAAAAAAATTTATGAAAAAAAAATTAAAAAATATATTATTAGTTTTTAAATTTAAAAATATAAAGAAAATTTGGTAAGAAAAATTTATTACTATACAAGAAATGATTTAAGGTAAAATCAACTATTTATAAAATACGCTCGATAATATTATTAATTTTTTGTATAAAAAGTTTTTTATGAACGGCATCGAAAAGACAGTTTTTTATATTTATAAACTTTAAACTAGTTGTTTTACATAATTTTTTTTGAGTGCACTTAATGAAAATTGGCAAAAACTGTGCTACTGATTACATGGAAGGAGGTTTGGTAAGGTGTAACTGACGACATTAGTTGTCCTATGTTAATTTGGTGCGCCTAATAAACTGCTACTTTTTGAGAGAGAGAGCGAGAAAGAGAGAGGGAGACAGTCACACACCTGTACGCACACTCTCTCCCTCCCTCTGCTCTCTCCCTCTCATTCCCTCCCATGCCTATCTTGCCGGTGCAAATTTGCCACTTCAACAGCTCCTTTGCGGCAAACGGCGTCACGTACGCGTTGCGAGTGAAAGCTTGAAAGTTGTTTTTGTATTTTTTTTTGTGTTATTTTGCGTTGAAAAAGGATATATGAGGCACAGGAGCTGGCGTTTGTTCTCGCATCGTGACTGGCATAACAAATATATATGTATGTTCTCGCCATCTTGTCTGTACCAGTGTGGCCCTCCTCACTCTTTTTTTAAATGAAAAAAAAAAAACAAAGAAAAACATTTTTACAACGGAAATTATTGATTTTCTTTCTTTTTTTTTTGCTCATCTCCGTTTTTTTAAGCTTTTTGTGCTGGAAACTGAATTGAATCAATCAAAAATATGGTATGTGTGTATTGTACAACTTGGCAACTCTGTCTCTGTCTAACTGTCAAACTCCAACAGCTGTAACTGTCAAATGTGGTTTATTTATATTATTTATTTATTCATCATATTGCTTAACTGCTTTTTCTCTACAGTTTTTCTGACACGGCCGTGTCCATCATTTCTGACTGAAAAAAATTCAAAGCTAATGTCGAAAATAAACTGACAAGTCACGAGGGTGACAAATCTAGGCAAAAACTAGCTAAAACAAACAAAAGTCATATTATAAGTTGTGACAAATAAATGACAATAGAAACATATTGGAAATGAAGACATTACGAATGAGTTTTCTGACAGTTTTTTGGCAAGCATAACGGTATTTGTCATAGAATTGCCACTTTTAACTCATCTTACAGTGCTGCCAGAAAAACATATGTGTCTACTTTTTAGAAAGGTTGTAATCAATGCCAGAGAAGTGAAACGCATCCGCCTTAAAAGAAAAGAAGGAGCGAGCAAATGTTAGCAATCGCTTTATTAGTAGCCAGTGAAGCTGTCTTCATTCTTCTGGGCTCTTCAATTGATCTTCGAGACAAGATCACATCCGTTCTGGTCATGAATATAAACGAACTTTAAGCCGATACTGGAAAAAGTATTGATTACACATAATTATAGGATTTCGATAAGATGCACGCCCCATATACACAAAAAAAACAAAAACAAATTTGGAACGCATAACTCGATCAACATTCGCGCATAATTAACAGCAGCAACTGGTTTTTTTAAATCACTTTTTTTAAAGCGTTTTAATGTGAAACGCATAAAAATCGGAAGTTGCAGCTTTAAATTTTAATGCGCTTACTTAAAAAGAGTGTTGAAAGCGCAGCAGACAGCAGGAAGACAAAGAAGTAGCCCAGAAGTAGTTGGCACAGTTTTTTTTTTTTTTTTTTGCAAAAAAACAGTTTTTAATAAAAAAAAAACTTTAAACCAAACGTTTAAATAAAACTGCTCCGCACTTAACGAAAACTATAGTAGCTGACACAAGCTAACTGCTATATGACGCATAAAATTTAACGACTGTTTGTCAGCGCCATCTGTTGGCTGTTGCTCAGCAACCATATTTGAAAGATTCAATCAAAGCAGAAAATATTTTTTTTGACAAGTGCACAAATTGCAATCACTTTACAACAAAGAAAATATAATTTAGTAAAAATGAAATTCATACCTTTACATACGACGAATACGGCCATCATCTATAAGAACTCGCTATGTTCCTTGGCATCGTTGTTGGTGTTGATTTTCATAGCATTATCGGTGATGTTGCCCGTTTTATTGGTTTCCCTGTTGAGTCCATATTCGGGCATATCGGAATCGCGAGTGTTATATGAACAGCCAAAAGTGAGGTTTAGCTATCAATACATATTTGTGGGTCACACCGGGCGACAGCAGCTAGAATCCTCACTGGTTGCATGTAGCAGCTTTGGCAACTTTAATGCTAGGATGCAAAATTATTCCGGCAGCTGCGCGGCAAGCAAATATTGGACACAGGATTTGGATTATGATACGGTTACAGATCGTCTACACTTTCAGCTGGAACTGCAGCAGGTCGCGATGCCACTAACGAACTTTGATTTGTTATTGTTCTTCGAGGCACAGCTCAGTCACAAATGCATCCTTAATCCTCCCGCTGTGCTGGCACATCAGCTGCAAGTGCCGCCAATGGGACGACTCCAGAATGGACGTATTCAACTCAAGGGCGAGCTTAAGCTCAAACAGTATATAGAGTTTACTTGTCCGTTTCCGGGACGCAATCATCGCACACGCTTTCGTCCCGTCCAGCTGGATACCAATAATAGTTATGCGGACATCACGCAATACAAGATGGAATCGTTGCTGGGCCAGGTCAAGGCGAATCCTGCCTACTTTCAGCTGGCAGTGCAGGAAACATACTACAAGCATAGTCCACCACGACCGGGATCGGGATTAACTATCGATTTGGAGATGGATGTGCTGCAGGTTCCGGCACGCTATCATCTGAGTATTTGGGAGCGATTGGGTCAATTCTGGTTGTATTTTGCTTCGTTCTTTGGCATCTCGTTCTATGTGATGAATAAGCTAAAGGATTTCCTGTTTGGACGGCACATTATCCGATCGTGGGAGATAATACCGTGGAAGAAGCTCTACTGACACGAATCGGGCGCCATTTTGGAGATAGATAACTTCTCCATTGGCGAATAAAACAGCAAACAGCAAACATTTCACATAGTAATCAGTCGAATGTGTTTTAAATTAAATAACAATTATACAAAGAATTTGTTAAGTGAGGATTGGTTTGGGTGGAGGGGAAGAGAAGGGAGGATAACAGTTGTGCTTATTTGTCGCGGCTATTCGACATAAGCTCCAGATTGCCAAAAGACGAAGACGCTGTGGACGACTGAGAAACTGGTCTTGGATCATAGGCGCGATTGTCCTCGAGTATAATTGTGGTACGTGGATAATGATCCAATTGCACGATCAAATAACGGAACTCCTGTTTGCCTTTGGAGTCCCTTCGCGACTCCAGCTGAACTGTGGCTTTGTTGCGCATACCCTGGACATAGAACTGCATGCGCATGTGGGGGACTCCATGGCGATCGAAGCTGCTGTGGGCGACATGCTGACGACGACCTCGGCGGGAAGTTTCACCGTAGCCTTTAATGGGCGCTCCAATAGCGTCCTGGACACGCGGATCATCGACGACACGTGCCAAGGCGTTTGAATAGATATTGTTCGAACTCTCCTTCGAGAAGAGTTCGCGGAATATGGCATAAAACATAATGCCAGTGACTCCCAAACCAGCCAGTATTATCGCCGTATAGCTGGCCGTCTTTGTGTTCTCCTTAATCTTTTCGCCAATGGGTCGCACATCTGTGGACACATTGCTGTCCCCGCCGCGTGACTTCTGCAGTGCGCCGCTGCCACCTAAAATAACGGTAAACATTAGCAAAAAATTGCAATTGGAATCACAAAGTACAAACCACTTTTCACTTGCTGTGCGGAACGACTGCTTAAATGCAATGCTGCTAGACATCTTAAATGTGCTGCTGTGGGCAAAAGCACGGCTCGTCGTTGTAATATAAAACTACGTAATAAAATAGATTGGGCCATGATTGTGGTAAAATAATATTGCAAAAACTAGAATAAGAAAAACATCTGTTCTGATGACACTAGTGATGATATGCTAAACGATGATTTATATAATGCACAATAAGAAAACCGTGACAGCTATCGATACATTATTACAGTTGATCAAATATGCAAGCTTTCATTATAATTTTTGTGTACTTTAATAGAATTCAAGCAAGCATTGCATAGCCCATAACAATAATATCTCAATTTAATTTTATTACAATAACTATTTAACCTTCGTTGTATATCTTTGAAACCGGCAAAATTGATCACATATCGATAGTGAAAGCATTCTTTCACAACAACACAACCGATAGTCGGCTTCCAATCGTGATAGCAACAACAACACACTCACATTAAACGATATAAAACAACAAGTGTGGTAATCTTTTTACACCAGTTATTAAAAAGTGCGCAATCACGTCGCTACCAACCGTGTTTAGTCGTCTCGTCAAGCGAACATTCGCAGGCGGTGTTAATATATTAAAACAAAGCAAAACCATGGTCATCACACACAACGTTAAGGGGTACGAGGAGTTCGCCAAAAAAATGGAGGAACTAGAAACTGGTGATGGCAACAATCAGGTTCATGTTCTGTTCAGCGGCGGCAAGGACGAAAATGGCGAAAGCTGGTGTCCCTATTGTGTCAAGGGTAATAAAACAAAAGACCAGCGGTTAGCCGCAAATAGTTTTTAATTACATTAACTCTCTGTGTGTGTATTTGTTTCGCCCACAGCGGAGCCGGTGATACACGATGCATTGAAGAAGGCCGCTGAGAATTCCCACTTTGTGCATGTCGATGTTGGAGAGCGTTCATAGTAAGTTATAATCAAAAAAACCATAGTATTAACAACAGTAATATGCGGGTTGTAAAGTTGTTGCAACAACTATTAATATGCTTTAACCAAACACAGTCACGCCCTGTATATATTGCATGATAAAGCTGATAGCTGATCGGTTAAGTGGCTGTGTTTTTATCTTTATGTGAACCTAACAAGAATTCGACGCTAATAAATGATTATACATGTTTGTGCGTCTGTATGTTTGTATTTGCAGCTGGAAAGATTTGAACTGCCCGTTCCGCAAGGATCCCAACACTCATTTGATTTTCTTGCCCACACTGCTGCGTTGGAAGTCGCCACAGCGTCTGGATGGTGAACGCTGCTCCAGCAAGGATCTTGTCGAGATGATGTTCGAGGATGAGGATTAAAATGAGAATCGTTTGCCATCCCACACTTAAGTTAGTTTACAATTTATTTTGGAATGTGTCCGCGTTACGCAAATTTTATATTACAAGCATGCATTAAAAACTCAGTTTTAAATTGTCCCTCAATAGTTGCTTTTGTACTTTTTGATTTCGACCATAACGACATGGATGTTGGTGAGTTGTGCACGAGCATTGGGTGTCAATAGCTTGTGGAAACGATGATAGTATTGCACTAGACTGGCCAGCGCCAGTTGCAGCAGTTGAGAGCCGGTTAGCAGAGATGGAAAGGATAGGAGCACCTCGCGATTTAATTCCTCCAAAGATTTCTTCCAATTTGCCGAGAAGCTGGCAACCAAACCAAGACTGCGTCGCTCCTGTTTACGCAACTCCTCCGGCTGATCCTTCTCAAAGTACGGCTCACACTCTTTGACAAACTGTATAATGCCACCGAAATGTGGTGCCAGAATCTCCTCAACATATTCGGAACTTCGCGCATTCAATTGCTCACGGAATGCCTCCGCCTCTTTGGAGTTGTCACGCGTATGCTCCATTAGCACACCAAGCACGAGATCATAGTTGTTAATCAGATATATAAGCTGATCTTTGCGTGTAGGAAATATCGCTGCCATCCGCAAAATAAAGCATTCCACTTCATTTTGCAACTCTAAAAGCAAACGACTAACAAGTTCATTTGGAAAATGCTCCGAAATGCCAACAATGGCAGCACTAAATTCAGCATAACGACGAGTTATCTGAAAATTTAAATCTCAAGTTAATCTCTAATCTAATAGATCTATTCCGTTGGTAACTCACATAATGTGGTCCCAATTCCTTGTTAAACTTGGTTGGATCACAATCATGTATGCTCTGAATGTTAAGACGAAAAACATGCTCGAGACGTGGCCATATAACAGCCTGCAGAGAGTCCCAGTATCTGAAAGAGTTCTAGTCAGATTGGTTTCTCCTAAAGAACAATCTTTAACTCACTTATCTAATGCCGGAACACAACGCTTGTGACACATTAGCTGATAGCGAAAGATCAAATGTATGCATAGGAACATTGCGATGGTATCATAGCAATCATGTATAGATACTTCCAAATTTTTCTATAATGCAAACAGAAATTAACACGTCATTGTTAATGATTACACAACAAAAAAACGACTTTACTTACAATCATCAATGTTAAGGTTTTTCCCATTATTTGATTAAATAAATCTTGTGCCTGGGTGCTACGAACCATAAAGAATTCCGTCACAAATAAATACTCTCGACAGGCATTGTCAACCAGCGCATATTGCTCGGAGCGAAACAAAGCCTCAGCCGTGTACTAAAAAAGTTAAGTTCTTTTAAGAATTAAAGTTAACAACTTCACAAAGCTTACGCGATTCTTGAGCTGTGCATGGGGCACTATAATGGGTGCCTCCAGCTGCTGATTGAGTATGTCACCACGCTTGCCAATGGTGAAGATTGTGCTTTTATGCTTTAAACTGGTCGTCTTGGCAAACAGACCCTTGGATGCATTGTCCTCTATGCCCATTAGGTCATCTTTGGTGCAAGATTCCTCAAACTTGAGACTGGTCAAGCGTGTGGAATAGCTCTGTGAAGTAGAAAACAGAGTCAAATATCTGATATATGGTTATGCAAAAGGCTCACCTTAAAGTAACTGTAGTAGATTTTGCTCATGGTATCAATATATTCGCTGCAGATCTCCTGCGCTACATGTCGCTCATTCGACAATATAAATTCAAAGAAAAATTTGTGCTTCAACATTGCATTCTGTGGTATTTGATAGTTAGTCATCGGTTTGCGAAACTTGTAGATCTGCTCCAGGAGATAACTGCGAATCTTGGACATGGCTTTCAGCCGCAGCTTGTGAAGGACATCGCTTACGTCGTTTGTAGACTTGGATTCCTTAAAGCTTAGCTCCTTAACTAGTGACAATTTGTGATTTAATACACCCAGCTGGGTGCTGAAATCACGCTCTGTCACCGGCGTATCCATAATAATAGTTATCATCTCCTCCGAGACAGCCATGTCCTCAATAAATTGAGAGAGCTGTGCTTTCACTGACTGGCGATTAGTCAGTTGCAGTGACATGGAAACAGATTTCCTTTGCAGTTGTGTTATTTCGGTGCTAATGTTGTTGAGCACGCTCTGAAAGCTCATTAGCATGTTTTCCATACGTTCCAGCACATCGTCACAGTCATTGATCTGATTGTGCAGATTGGCAATGTTTTGAGATTCGGCAATGTAATCCTCAATCGATTTGTTTTCCACATCCTTGAACTCTTTTTCGATTTGCCGCGAATATTGACGTAGATCTGTTGTGTTCTTTAGGATCTCCCGAACTTCGTCGTTGTCCAATGACGCTTCTTTAAGAGCGTCCATTGTTTAATACGAAAAAAAACACAATGCACTGCAGTTTATCCATATGTTTATTAGGCACAGTATGCTGCTCTTGGCCAATAAGAAGTGCGATTTCAATTAATGGATAACAAAATAAATCTTAAATATCTGTGCTGAACTTGGATTATTTTTTTCAATATGCAATATTGCTGTCAGAATTATTAAAATGTTAATATATATTATGTTTTTATTATTTTGTGCTGCATACTCGGCTTAAGCTAAAAACAGCTGTGTGCATTCAAATTGTTATGCTATCGAAACCGATAAGAACAATTCCCGATATTGTTTAGTTCGATTAATACTATTGTGATTGTAAACAAAAATTGTGGACAAAACTATAAACGTGAATTTCCATAAATATGCAAACGTGATAAATATGTCGGAGTTCAATCGCATATTTAATGAACTTAAGTCGCACTTTGCGCATAATGTTAAGTGGACCCATGTGCAAGACTGGCTTAGCTGCGACGACGAAGACCCCACGGTCGCAAGACTTGATGCGCTTAAGTTTTGGGTGCTGCCCATGTGCCGCCAAAATCCGGAAACCCAGGATCATCAATTGCAACTCTTGAGAGATTTAGCCTCATGCATTCGCTCGAAACGAACCAATGATGCTGAGTCTAATCCAAACAAATACGACTTTGATAATTGGGCAAAAATCGACGTAATTTCACCCAAGGATTATTTAACTTACATTTATGCAGTGACCAGTTTGGCAACGCTGCCCCAACCAACGATTATGAGTGCACCTGAACGTATTGATGCAAATATGAATATAAAGTTGGCAATAAATGCATTTACCACCTATATGTTAACGCTAACCATTCCGGGTGCAAAGAGCTATGGCATCTTTGACGCGGATGTTATTGAAAATGGTTTGAGGATTTTTCGACTGCTAGAGCTGACTTCAAATCCTTATATGCAAGTCAATAACATATGGATACTATTCCTAACCGTGTGTGATGATCTAAAGCTGGTGTTTCGCTATGTGCAGTTTAGAGATCACCTAACGCCACGCGACAACATAATTCGATGCCTTATGAAGATACTCTACATGAATTTTAAACAAGGCTACGCAAATAAATGTAAGTATTACGTTAATTATTATATTATTGACACATTTTAATAAGATTAAACAGCATTCCGTGTTATTCCGGTGTTACTTAAGCGCTATTTGTTATGCATTTGTCTTAATAATTTCCCACCTGCCCTTAAAATGATAAATTTAAAAAAAATCACTTAAGTGCTCATTATTTATTTTTTTTGCGACTACGTGTGAACACTGAAATGTAGCCGGTGCAAAATGGCGTGTGTGCACACTGTTTACCAACAGCTGTTTAGGCAAGTGTAAAGATTATACAAACAGTTGATTAAATGTAATCGCGATTGAATTTATATATTAAAATTTAAAAACAAATCGTTTTAAATGCTACGCACCTTTGCTAGCTTGCGCGTGCAGTGTCAGCAGCTGCTAAGGCATAAACCCAATCCAACACAGTTGCACTTAAAACCGCAACAATGTCGCACAAAGTCTACCTTAGGCGGCAATCGAGGTGATTCCGATGCAGCCCGCAAATTGCGAACAAAATCAACCTTATACTACATAACTGCGGGAGGTGTGCTGATAGTTGGACTCAGTTATGCTGCTGTGCCACTCTACAGCATTTTCTGTCAGGCATATAGTTATGGTGGCGCTACCTCGCAAGGCCATGATGCCGAGAAGGTCGAGCATATGGTGAAAGTCAAGGATCGTGTGCTGAAAATACGCTTCAATGCGGACATTGGCTCATCGATGCGCTGGAACTTTAAGCCACAACAGTATGAGATTAAAGTCGCGCCTGGTGAGACGGCACTTGCCTTTTATACGGCCAAGAATCCGACAGATAAACCAGTGGTTGGCATAAGCACCTATAATGTGATACCATTTGAGGCTGGCGCATATTTTAATAAAATCCAATGCTTTTGCTTTGAGGAGCAAATGCTTAATCCGCACGAGGAAGTCGATATGCCCGTCTTCTTTTACATAGATCCCGAAATCACTCAAGATCCTGCGTTAGAGTATTGTGACACAATTACCCTCTCTTATACGTTCTTCGAGGCCAAAGAGGGTCTGCAGCTTAACTTCCCTAGCTATGTAAAGCCCCATACGGCCAAGCAGGCAATGTAATTGCGTGTATATACTTGTTTTAATCAAATAAATTGTTGATTATATATTTTTTAAAAGAAATTGTTATTAAATCTAATAAACAGTTTGAGAACGACTAGGTTGCAGTCATCACAGTTTAGGAACGACTGTATATGCTGCAGTTTGTAACGATAACAGCCGGTAAAACAGCTGTTACATTTTCAAAACGATATGTTATCGTTAGTAAGGAACTGATTAAAACCATATGACTGTCGTTCAATGAACGCTGGACGCAAGTTTATAAATAGATTAGGTTCGAGAGAAGCTCTACAGTTGTCCATCAACCGCAGCATCCGTTCAAATCGCTCGCGACGATAGTGCGTACGTACGTGACCCATTTGAACCGTAAACTATGTGTTGTAGCATGACGTGGTGATGCGTATAATACAAGGACTACTCTTTGTTTGCGCCTTGTGCGTCGCTCGGGCTCTGGATGTGGATGTCGATGTGGATGTCAATGAAGAATTGCAGTATGAAGAGCCAACAGTGCTTATAACGCTGCTTGTGCGCAATAAAGCGCACATACTACCCATGTTTTTGAGCTACGTCGAACAGTTAGATTATCCTAAGAAACGCATTTCCTTCTGGTGAGTTCAACGAAGTGAAAAACAATTGGTATCGCGTTCTGAAATGTTGATTTATTTAGGTTACGCTGTGATCATAGCAACGATGATAGCATTCAATTACTTGAAAAGTGGCTCCGGCACTCTGGCGAACTGTATCATAGTGTCAACTATTCATTAAACGATGAGACAACAAGTTACCCGAATGAAACTTCAGCTTACGATTGGCCGGTTTCACGTTTCAAGCATGTGATAGCATTGAAAGAGGAAGCATTGCAGTATGCACGCGATATTTGGGCTGACTTTATATTCTTTTTGGATGCCGATGTGCTGTTGACAGAGCCAAAGACACTGAAAACCTTAACAGCTCTACGCTTACCCATTGTTGCTCCCATGCTGTTATCGGAGAGTCTTTATTCCAATTTCTGGTGTGGCATGACCGACGATTATTATTATCAACGCACTGAGGAATACAAAAAGATCTATCATAGCGATAAGGTTGGCGTCTTTGAGGTGCCCATGGTGCATACTGCAGTCCTGGTGGATATGAATTATGCGGGTGCACGTTATCTAACCTTTGATCGTCAGCGTCTGGTTGAACGACAACAAAAATCAAATGAAGAAGTTCGTTTATATACTGGACCCGTCGATGATATCATTGTCTTCGCCATGTCTGCGAATAGTTCCGGTGTGGCATTACACATCTGCAACAAGCTACCCTTTGGCTATATAATGCAACCACTGGAAACTACAGATACACTCGATCAGGATATGCAGCAGCTTCTCAATGTCAGGGTCAATATGGTGCACGATTTAGGCGCAGTGCCGCCAGTGCAAAAGTATCTGCAACTTTCCCAACGATTGCCGAAGAAGACCAAATTAGGTTTTGATAACATTTATATGATCAATTTGGAACGTCGTCCGGAGAGGCGTGAGAAAATGGAGCAGCTGTTCAATGAGCTGTCTTTGCAAGTGGAACACTTTGCAGCCGTGGATGGCAAGCAACTGAATGCCCAATTGGTCCAGGAAATGGGCATTAGCTTTCTGCCCGGCTATGAGGATCCGTATCATCATCGACCCATGACCATGGGTGAAATTGGTTGCTTTCTCAGTCATTATCGCATCTGGCAGCAGATTGTGGAACGTCAGCTGCGTCGAGTGCTCATCCTGGAGGATGACATACGCTTCGAACCATACTTTAACAACAATGTGGAACGAGTGCTCCAGCAAGCCAACAAATTTGACTATGACCTCATTTACTTTGGACGCAAGCGCCTGAAGGATGAACGTGAACCATGGGTTGAGGGTACCGATAATCTCGTCCATGTTGGCTATTCCTATTGGACACTGGGCTATGTGATAACACTGCAGGGTGCCAAAAAGCTGCTGGCAGTTAAACCCCTAGAGAAACTCATTCCAGTTGACGAATTCCTGCCCGTCATGTTTAATCGTCATCCGCAAAAGAATCTCAGTGATGCTTTCGAACCACGCAACCTGATTGCTTTCAGTGCTGCACCCATGCTACTCTATCCCATACACTATACGGGCGAGACGGGCTATATATCCGATACGGAGGATTCGCTACAAGTTGTCGTAGATGAGACATCGGCTGGCGAGGCGCAACTAAAGAGTGATCGCCAGCAAATATTCGCCAAAGAGAACAATCTTAACATGCTTGATCTAGATCAGGATCTAAAGCTGGGTGAGAGCAGCCATGGCAACACCTTGCCACAAGTTGTAATCAGCAAAAGCCATCAGGAGCTCTAATGAAAACGAACAAGAATTTCCATAATGCCAAATCCATAGAATAAGTTAGTCCATAAAACAAAGTCTGTACCAAATGTGCCTTGTGTAACTAACTAGAATTAAGCCAATACTTACTTTAAATCAGCTACCACCAATAACTAAATATAACTAACAAATTTGACATACATTTGACTATGTATAATAATAAATGAACTTTTATTGCAAACATAATCAATCAAAAACTATTCTTATTGTATTCCAATTTGTTTATTTGAAAGCTTTAATACCCTTTAAAGCTAAAAGTTATTGTTTAAATTGCTTTACACCTTTATTATTTGTCCATCTCAACTATATAACTGTAAACTCTTAAACATAATACATCCCCAAAAAAAAATACATATCCAAAAGTTTAGCCCATGGCGCGCTTCATGAACAGGTTCTTGATGGGCGGCAAGTTCTGGGTGAGCTGCAGGCCAAGACTACGCATCATTACGACGGGACTAAAGTCTGTGGAATACAATGTGTGAAGTCCATGAACACCCACCATAATGGGAACGTTTTTGGCCAAACATTTGCGTTCGTATTTGATGAGATGCTGAGTGTCACCAAGCTTGAAGCCAGCATAGGCGCCGGCAGATAAAGTGTCCACCAAGAAACCCACGTCACTGAAGCCCAAGTTGACGCCTTGTCCGGCCAAAGGATGGACACGATGAGCGGCGTCTCCAATCAAAGCGGCGCCATTGCACACATACGAAGAGGCATGCAGGAAGCCCAACGGGAAGGTGGCGCGTGAACGTTCCTGGACGCCACAAACACGCGGTGGAAACTGACGCTGATGCTGTCCCACACTTTTGCCAAAGAATGCATTGAGCGCCTGGACTGCTTTATCCACCAGCTCCACTTTGGGATATTGACGGCAAAAAGCTTCGTTTAAGGCATCCACAAATTGTACCGGCTCCAGGGCCAACAGTTCCTTGGCATGCGGCGCTGTGGTGCTCCAGACCAGCGAGCTCTGCTTCTCACTCAAGGGCAACATGGCCACCGGTCCAGTTGGCAAGAAACGCTGCCAAGCCACCGAATTATCACAATCTCCCTCTGTGTTCAGTTCCAATGTGGCCACCAGTCCCATGCGGTCGTAGTTGTGGGAGAATACATCAACGGCCATTTCTTTGCGGACCACAGAGTTGGCCCCATCCGCTCCGATAAGAAGTTCGCAGGTGAAGTTCCGCCCATCCTGTAGTTTAACTTGCGAATGAGCAGCACCGGTTTTACCCGGCAGACCAACGCATTCAATGCGCGCCTGATTCAACACTTTCACATTTGGAGCCGAATCATTGACGAGTGCATAAACTGCATCCAGTATCAAGTCGTTTTCAATGATACACGCCACATCGCTGGCAAAGTTATCGTGCTGGAATTGAATAAGTGCATCACTGTTCGATTCCCACACCTGCATTTGCTTCACTGGCTTGTAGCGTGCGGCCTCAATGTGTTTCCAGGCATCAATGGATTTGAATAGCTCAATCGAGTTCTTATTGATGGCCGAAACACGATTCTGATATGGTGAGCTCTTATCGAAACCCCTAAATGGCGGAGCTCCCTCCAGCAACAGCACTTTCTTGTCTGCTAATGTTACGTTTTTGGCCAACGCTGCTGCCAATGTTGTTCCGACCAATCCACCGCCGCCAATAATGATATCATAGTGCTCCGGCGAAGTCGTTTTGGTGTTGTCTCCTGGGGTTGTGGACAACAAACGTTTGGCAATGCTGCGCACCTGTGTGGCCGACAGAGCGCTAGCGTTTTTGCGCAATAATACCAACATCTGGGCTACAAAATACACCTAAGATTTTACGTCCAAATTTCACAAGCCTGTTTCGTTGTTTTCGTTCGTAATTGGGTCTGATAGAGGTGAACAAATAACCGCGTAATCGTGAACAAGTCACGGTGACTTGCATATCGATATACTCGTTGTTTTGCGATTACTTGCCTGACAACCGATATTGAACTGTTATTTTTAATTATTTACAGATGCAGCACAACTACATAACAAATGCTTTGAATTGTTCCATGAGATTGCCAACGAGCAAAATGGCGATGTATATGAAACGCTGTGTTTGTTAATGAATCAAACACTTTGTATGCACGTCTGCCCGGAAAATGCCCGTGGCAATGGACCTAAAGCTGGCGAGCATATATCAGATTGGTTTATCAAGCTTTTGGAAAAGTGTCCAGCCATAGTTTCACGCGTATTGGCACTCTATATTGAGTGCGTTATTACGAATCCCATCAAGGCAGTAAGTTAACTTCCATAAGTGTTTTAACTTTAATAACATTTCATATTAACAGTGGAAAACCGCCGATGAGAAAATTGCCATTGGATATGCGGCTAAATATGATGCAGCACTTTATGCTAAATGTAATAAGTCCTGCACGGATCTCTTAGTGGATGCTGTCAAAGCGGATGATGCGGTCGGACTGCAGATACGAGCTCTCGAGCTTATTGACTGCATTTTGCAACATCAAACGCAAGTGAGCTGGAGCATCTTTCAACACGATGTGTCCACAAAGCCACGAGAAGTTTCTATTATCCGAGAGACAATCCTGTGCCTAGATGATAGGACTTTCTCTGTTCGCCGTAAGGCCAGCCAGGTCCTCATTTCGGCCCTTAAACAGGGCTCACCAATTACAACACGCATATTGAACGAAATCATTGGATTTGCACAATTCAACGATATGGAGACATCAGCTAATCCAAGTGCACGACAACTTGAACTGATGCAGGAAAAACCGGGCATTCAGCAATTTGCCTATAGCTTTGAGGGTTACGAAGAGCTCGAACCGTTGGTGAAGAAGATGCCACATTTGATTTACGATCGTTGTTTGGGTTCTAGCAATGGTCTGGCACGCTGCTCCGGCATTGCACTGCTGGACCGCCTAGTTCTTATCAATCCACACATCATCTATGATACGGAGTTTGAACGCGAGACTTCTCTACTTGCTGTCGATGTGCTCTCCTCGGTGCGCAAGTCATCGCTGGAAACCATCGACAACTTGTTGCAAAAATATTACAATTGCACCATACTCATCGATGTCTATTGTCGCATCTGGCCCTGTATGCTTAATGATGAGGATACGGCACTACAGAGAATTGCATTAAATGTGAGTAGAAAAAACTTTTCTTTGGGTTTTGTTGAATTTCATTCCTAAAAACACATTTTTCCAATAGAGTTTCAATCGTAATGTTTTAATGGCTATAAAACCGCTAGAGTTTACCAATGAATCGAAGGATTTGCTGCCTTGGCGTATTATGACCACATCGTTGGCAACACAACCTCGTGATTATTTACATCAAAGACTGAACCTGCTGCTCCAGACTGATAATTTAGTAAAGTAAGTTTTCTTATCTTATTCATGAAGAAATAACTTTAACTTTTGTTTTGCAGTCCCCGCTTGGTGAATACGATTATATCACATTTGTCCACACCGATGGCAACTGAGGCGTGGTCGTTGCTGCTCTTTATATCGAGTCGCATAACAAACAACTTGGATGCCATCATACCAACATTTAACGGCCTGTCCTCGTTCAACATGAAATCAAACCAAGTGCTGGCACTTCAATTCATTAGCTATTGTCTGCCAAAATTCTCGAAGCCAGCACTCAATCAACTCTTTGAGCATCTGATATCAGCACTGAGAACGGGCATGGTCTGGCTAACACTCATCTCACCAGCATTGTTGCTTCTGGGACACATTAATCAGTTGTCCCAAAGTCAAGCGCCACACAACAGCAACAATGCCAATAGCTGGATAGAGAAACTATGGCTTGATGTGACCAGCGAGCTTAATTCGTGCATTGATAATTTCCAGGAGGATCATATACGCATGACATCGCTGCTGACCACATATTCAGATCTGATTGTCATGCTGCAGATACGTGTGGATCAGAAAATATTCAAATATATTCTTGACTATATAAAGGATTGTAATAAGTTGACCGAAGCCAGTTTTGATACGGACAATGAACGCATTATGAACTGGATGATTGTTGTTGCTGGCCGTCTATCGCTGCGCGATTATGATATGGCAACAAAGATAGCCAAGTTGTATGGCAACATCTTAAGGACAAACGATCGTCCGCAACTGATAAATAACACTTTAATCGGTCTCAATGATCTCGGCAAGAAGTTTCCCGCAATATTGGAGAACAAAATGGTATTCATTCTGCAGAAACTATTCTCGAAATATGATGCAACGCGTGTTCGCGCCTATCGCTGTGTCAAAGATGTCATTCTGGCTGGCAACATTAAGCTCAAGGGTAACATACTAATCTCACTTCTGTGTGGACTCCTGGACGACAGCGCTGAGGTGGCTCGGGAAGCAGATGCCTTCTTCATACGTTATATGAAGTTGTATGACAAATTGTTATTTCAACACTGCCTTAAGGAGACACCATTTGGTTTCAATGAACAAACAATTGTCAGGGGCTCTGATCGCAGCTTGCAGTCCCGTCTGAAGGGTCCAAAAAAGCGTAAATCTAGACGTATGCTATATAATCATATTATTGCCACAATTGATGATCATACTTTGCTTATGTACTTCGGACAACTTAAAATGGTAGCTGGTAAGTCGGACTATCAACTCCAATTTTTAAACAGTTACTAACTTTCAAGTGTTTCCACAGAGAAAACAAAGGATAAAGACTTTATTAAATCAAAAGGCGCTCTGGATGTGGTTATGGATATACTCTTCATTATGCGTCGCATCTGCTTTTGCACCAAAGGCAAACGTCAGCCGGGTGCCGATGGCGAAAATGAGGAACGTCCGAGCTCCCCTGTAGCTCCCATGGAGTCAGAACTGCCTACTACAAGTGCCGCTGCTGCTGCTGCTACACCCAAGGGTCGTGGACGTGGAGCACGTAAACGTGAAACTGATGAGGAACCGGTAGGGAATCTGTTTAACGTATTTCTTCAAACTTTTTACTAACTTGATTGTCTACCACAACAGATGAAACAACTGGAACGCTGTTTGCGCTATGTTGAGGAAGCTTATCGGAATATGCAGAACCATATGAGTTCGGAGATGAAGCAGGAGTTTCATCAATTTTGTCGTGCCATGGCAATGCGCTTTCCCAACTACACGGACTTTGCTCAACCAGCTGAGTTCTGGCAAAAATACAAACAGACCAAGACAAAGGCTCAACGACGTCGCCAAAGTCGCGACAATGATACTAGCACTGAATGCGTTGATAGCCATTCGGATACTGATAATGAATTGCCGCTGGAGCGGCACAAAACAATAGCCACAACATCGGTTAGCGAACGGCGCAGCAGCAATTATGATGGATTGGCCACTGACCTAATCTTCCAGCCTCATGATTTCTAGCATTATTTGAATAACGAAAGACATTTAAAGTATAATAGATAATAAGAAGCCTTATTCGATCTTTACCGATACATGTATATAAAAAGTTATATTTGTAATATCTATAGACTGATACTTTCTATAAGATAGAAATAAAGTTAAGTTTGATTCACATATAACATAAATAAGTAAAAGCTAAAAACTATATTTTTATATTTTCCATTGTAAATGAGGGAAACTATTCTAAATGAACAGTATAGAGTTCTGTGATCTCCTGAAGACCACGACCAAACTCCTGCAGTACCAGCTTACCCACTTGCAGTGTATTCATGCCGACACCTTCGGCTTCGGTGGCCATCACCAGAATACGTTCCAGCATCGCCACTATTATGGGTGACTTTATCACATTGGCATCTTTGGGCATTGCCGGCTTTGGGCTTGGTAATACATACGTTGTCTGCGGCTTCTTCGCCTGAGCAATAGTTGTTGGTGGCGGCAATGTGATCAGATTTCCCACATCCATATCGGGCAGCTGAAGAATTGGGGGCACAGCTTCCGGCGGCGCAACTGATCCACTGAACTGCTGTCCCACATATGAGGCAGCATTACCGGCAGCTGGCTTAAGATGCATATTCACGCCAGTCTTGGCCGCAGCAGCAGCCGCCGCTTTGGCACTTAGAGCAGCGGCACGTTCCCGCTTGGCAGAGACAGCTGTTTTTGCTGGCGCAGCATCAACTGACCTTCGTTCCTCGGTGTTGCGGCAACCTGCAGATATGGGAATTTGAAGGTAGGTGTGTAGTGGTGCGGTGCTGTGTGCGACTCACCAGTACACTTGCAGTGAATGGAGCAGATGACCATGGACTGATAGCAATCGCAATAGTTCTTGATGCATTGCGAACGCTTGCAGCAGCAACCTTTGGCCGGCGTTTGCTTTGGCTCTCGTTCCAGTTGAAAATGTTTGCTCGATCTTTTATGCGACATTTGTAATATTGCTAGCAAGGAGTTCACAGAATTGACTGTAATCTAATAATATGATGTTTTTTTCTAAAACAACAACAATTCCGATGATACAGCTTCGATAGCTGCTGCTGCCATTTGCTGTCATTTGTCAAGGGAACATATTTAACAAAAACTCAGCAGTCAGGAAATTTTTCATATCCGTTTGCTTTGAAATTGCCTGCCAGGGGGAAAAAAAACTCATTACCGTTATCAAGATGTGTGCTTCCTCTTGAATATGGTTGAAGGAAACTCATGAGTTTTACCATTAATAAATGTTATATTTGTTTTTTTTTTCTTGTAAGTATTGCACTAGTTAAACTATTAAAGCTTAGATAAAGTAATATATGGTATGTATATAATTATATTGTACTTGTAATAAAGATAAAATTTGTTAAGTACCTTTTGTTTAACAAGTGTTAATAAGTTAATTATGTTTAACAAATAATCAGATGCTACATTTTTTTCACTCTATAAATGTGTATATCTATATAATATGGCATGGCATTATGATATTGTTGCTGGTTTTCTTCTTACTACATATAACCACTAAGTAACCCTTATCTATAGAGCTCCAAACTTTTTAACGCGTTTAAGGAAAGTTACTGTTTGGCAGCTCTATGTATAAGTGCTTAGTGGTATAGGACTAGACGAATCGCTAATAGAAAAATGTAAAATATTTCATTCGGCTCTGCTTGAATGAGGCCCTAGTTAAGATTATATTTACCTAATAATATATATTGCTTGCACTTTACATAGTTTTCTTTTTCCATTTTGGCAGATACATAGATAATTGTTCTGGTTGCTAGTATAGGCAGATATTAAGTTGTAGAAGACTTATTAACATTATGAAAGTAATTTTGTGTGGCAAATATCGCATTTGATTGCTTATATAAAGTAAACGCACACTCTCGTCCACTGGTTCCACAGCTAATTGGAAGCTATAGGCGACTAACGACTGCTCCATGGATAAGGCAACAAATTGATTTCTTTTCCGATATGAGTTCTCTGTAGTGATCGCACGAAGCTTCAACAAATTGTATTGTTGAGCAGCTCATAACAGTTCTGGGCAGCAGCGCCGGATGCTACAGCACCCGCCGCCTCCTGGCGTGTTTTTAGAAAATTGCCAACCCAATGTGCTGTTAGATCCAGATACTTGGTTCTCGAGCCCGGGTTGTAGTCAAGAAAACCAGCACGTGGCGCAACTTCCTCAATTTGACTGCCATCCGGCCAATTGTTATAGCTGGCTATATTGATGAAGCCCACATGATTCAAAATGGCGGTGCGCCAGGCAACGCCATAGTACTAAAAACAAGAAGAGTTGGTGCAATTAGTCAAATTCTCAATAATTTGATATATTTAACCTACACGACCATTGCTCCTGTGCCGTTGTATATCACCGTGCCGTGGAAATTTATTACGTTCCGCAAAGCCAGGTCCCACTGTGGGCACAAACAGCATTTTGTAGGAAAGTGCATAGGACTTGAGATATGACCAATTCTTCCAGGTGCTGGCAAAGACGGCACCATTGCTTGGCAATTTGCTGTAGAAGCCATCAAAACACAAGCGTCGCAACACGTCAGCATGGCTTTTAAGTCTGTCAGCGAGTACAAAAAGAATTTAATGAAAAATATGAATGCAACTGCGATTTCAAAGATGTGGCATCCCTTGCGGAATAACGGACAAGCAGAGAGAAAACAAACTATTGTGAATGCAAACCTTTTGTATGTAGGTAACTGGAAAAATTTTCAGATGCTTATTCTAGAATTTTTATTTTACACACCTGATGTGACCAATAAATAATGCATCTAGCACACGTCGCAGCCCACCTGCATCTCCATGCCCGATCCGCTTCTCTGTCAACTCCTCTGGTCCCATTTGTCGGCACAGCTGATGGCCAAGACTCTCGCTTAGCTTATACGCATTGCTAACATAGAGCACCGGCACTAAGGCTTCTCGGGACTGGCTCCACACACGGTAAAATCCTGGCAATTCAATGTACGTGGCAATATCCTGCAGCTGTTGACGCACAAACTCCACAGTGCGGTTGGCCGCCACACTAAGCTCAAAGGTGACGCTAAGATTGTGTTGCGGTGCAAGCTCAATGATTTGATGCAGTAGCGCCGGATCTGCGGGCCGTGCAAAGTTAAGTATGAGCACGCCAATGCCACAGCTGCGAATATTCTCGAAATGCTGTCCCAGCAGCTTGGCACTGGGCTTGTACAAACCCAAAGCGGGATAGAAAGCCGTATTAAGGACCTTCACTGGCTTTGGTGTGGTCAACGGCAGTGCAACCTCATTGGGATGCTCGGGTTGCGGCAGTGGTGGTTTTTTGGACTTATACCACGGCACTGGAGCCGTATAAAATATGTGCACAGCAGTGGCCAGTGCATCCACAGTGGTGCGTTTCTGCTCGGACGCATTCTCGTGCTGTTGCTGCTGTTTCACTTCTTGCAGTCGGTTCTGAATGATGCGTGACTTAATCTTTTGCTCATCATACTTTTCTGGCACAATGACGCCATGTTCGCGGTGTGATTGTAGCAGTGCCACCGGCTGCTCCCGGGGCTGGTGCTCGGATTGCGGCTGAAAGGCGCGTTGTATGAACCGTTCGTCCAGCAAACGCTCAACTGCTGCACCATTTTGTCCCGAGGAGCCAAGTAAAATAATGCATGTGATCACAATTAGCGCCACAATCGTCACCAGCAGCAGAATCTTAAACTTGCGTCGTGTTTTCATATATTTCTTCAGCAGCATTTTTTTGTTTTTGTAAACTTGAATTATTTTTCACATTGTTTTGGCCTATTGTCGTTCATGGTTTAGTCTGTTCTTCTTCTGCTTTTCTTTACCACCCCGCAACACCCGCAAGGACAAGCCCCTTTTGCTAACCCTACTTCTCTGCCGGAAATTCGAGTCGTTTTGCGCATGTCCCAAAAACGGACGTTAAAAATACGCCAAAAACATCTGCTGGACAGCATAACAGTTGAGTAAAGCCAATTATTTTTAATGATTTTTTTTTTCTGGTTGAAGTTAGCATTACAATAAGAACAACTAATTTAATTTGGTATGTTAACCATTGTTTGGATTGTATTTTATTAATTAAAAAGTAATGTGTAAAAAGGGTATCATTGTTCTCTTATCCATATTGATTATTTGATTTCCTTACGCTGTGTGACTAGCGTCCCTCAACTAGAAAAGAAAAGAATGATTATAACGAAGTTCAAAAAAGTATTTGGTTAAAACAAGGAAACATACTATATGTGGACAGATCAATTTCCTCTGGTAGCTCGCTAATGTTGACATCGAAACGATCCTGTACTTCGTTAAGTATCTTGGCATCGTTCTCATCGGAAACAAAGGTAATGGCCAAACCCTTGGTACCGAAACGACCAGCACGTGCTACACGATGCAGATAGGTGTCCGAATCGTCGGGCATGTCATAATTAAATACAATGTTAACACGCTCAATATCCATGCCACGGCCAAAAAGATTGGTGGCAACCAAAATGCGTTTCTGGAAATCCTTGAACTGCTGATAACGGTTAAGACGCTCATCCTGATTCATGCCACGATGAATACCAATAGCCGGGAAATTCTGCTCCGTCAGCAGCTGAGCCAAGGCGATGCAACGTTGCACCGATTTGACAAAGATGACAACCTTAAATACAAAAGTGGTTAGGTAAAAACATTTTGGGAATGATTATTAAGGGATATTTACTTGATTGAACTCAAGCACATCGAGCAACTCGAACAGCTTCTTGTTCTTTTCGTTCTCCTTCAGATTGACATAGTGCTGCTGGAGACCGTGCAACGTCAGTTTGGCTTCATCGTCAACATATACTTCCATGGGCTATTGAAATATTGGAAAGGGTTTATGGCGCATTTTAAAGGAAAAACAATTAGGATTGCAACTTAAAAAACTAGGTACGCCTACAAATTCTACATACGGCCACGCTAAAAACCATCATCATCAACTAGTATGTATGTACTCGGTATTTAATTGCTGTCGCCAGTGCTGCGTCATGCATCATGCATGCATCATCACCTCGAATGTGTTGCAGGTAGCTAGAGCTCCATGCGGACATCAAACGTAGGACGGGGACGTATCACAATCATTGTCATCAAGCGTTTGTTGACGGCTGTTGTTTCATTTAGTACGTTTTTCTTTAATTTGTTGATTGCATTTTTTCATTTTGTTATTAATTATGTGGATTGGCATTTGCGTTTCGTATTTAACACGTTTAACCATATAGAAAATGGTTCTTGGCAATTATTGAGAAGATTTGACGGCAAGTTATACGCATTAAGCGAGTTTTCGTTTTCATTTGACGCGTTTAACCATTTAGAAAATGGTTTCTGATAGTTATAGACAAGGATTTCATATATTTTATGCACTTATAGCGCCTGCTTCGGTTTTCTTTTACGCGTTTAACCATTTAGAAAATGGTTTATGGCAGTCATATGCAATATATTCAAATATTTAACCGTTGGGAGAATGGTCAGTATTGTGATCGTTTCAAATTAAAGCATTTAACAAGTTACAGGATCGAACGGTTTCTCACGTAAAAGGCAGAAAGTATGACAATTGAACTGTGGCTGTGTTTAGGTTGATTTGTAAGGCGCGCGCGTTTTCGTATTCAATTGTTATAGCTAATGGTCGTAATAGTAGTAGTAGTAGGAGTACTAGTGCGTCGGAGATATTTACATCTTGCATAAACTTTTTGCAAACGGGACGAATCTCTTTGCTCAATGTGGCGGAAAACATCATAACTTGTTTGCCGTGTGGTGTGCTACGGAAAATCTCCTGCACATCGCGACGCATATCTATAAATAGTAAATAGACAAAAGATTCGTTAATAATTTTCGTGTTTTTTGTGAAGTATATCAAATAAAACTTACCAAGCTGCTCCAACATCTTGTCGCACTCATCGAGCACAAAGTGCTTCAAGTTCTTGAGGTTCAACTTCTTGTTGCGTATCAATGCCAAAATGCGACCAGGTGTGCCAACGACAATATGGGGAGTTCCGCTCTTAAGTACCTCCTCATCCTTTGTAATCGCCAGACCGCCAAAGAATACAGAAACCTTAAAAAACAAACGCCATCAGTGAAAAACCCTCCAACGCACAATCTGATTTATATATATACCTTTACTGTTGACATATATTTCGAGAAACGCTCGTACTCTTTACTAATTTGGAATGCCAGCTCGCGTGTATGGCACATGACCAAAACGTGACAGGTGTTATTATCAGTCGGCTCCAGCTGCTGAAGCGTGGCAAGCACAAAGACAGCCGTCTTGCCCATACCAGATTTGGCCTGGCAGAGGATATCCATGCCAAGCACAGCCTGAGGTATGCACTCGTGCTGAACTGCAAGTGTTACCAGAGATACACAATTTAAAATTTGTATACTTACACAACTGTACGTTTTTCAAACTATAAAATGAGACTTCTGTAGCCTTTTTTACATACCTTCAGATGGATGCTCAAAGCCGCAATCAACGATAGCACGCAATATTTCCGGCTTCAGCAAAAAGTCACGAAAGCCCGAACTGTGAATGGATACATAGGTACCCTTGACATCTTTCTTTGGTGCCTCCTGGCTCTCAACAGCAGTGGTATCGTTCTGCTCCTCATCCTCGTAATCGAGAAGATCGTCATTGTCAGCCATTTTTATTTATTACTCCTTGTGCGTATGTACTTAACGAAGAGTAATCAATATTCTGTGAAAAAATATGACTTTTATAAGTTACATGTGTTTGTGTAAATGTCGCAAATGCCGCGTTTTCTGTTTGCCAAACCGGCGTACGCGCTCCGCCATCTTGTTTTTCAGTATACTGAATCACTAGACTTCAGTTTTACAAATTATTGCGAAATTAAAGTGCTTATTCGTTTTATTAGTGCTATTTAACATTATTAAAGTTTGGCTTACTATTTGCACGTTCTTTTTTGGCTATTAATAATAATAATTAGTATTATTACTATTATTTATCTGGACAAGATTGCTAAAGTTAGACCGACTGCGAACGTGATGTCGATAGAACAATGTTAAATTTTCATATCGTAGTCGAAGCGGTTTTTCAGTAAGCGCAAAGAGTAATCGATATATTTAACACAGAGCTGCGTTCTTGTTATACCGATATTAGCATTTGTTACGAAATATATCGATACAGTCGGCGTCAGTCTATCCAAAAAGAACTTTACGTCGGCCGCGTTTTTTGTCGTCAATAAAACTTTTGCCTTTAATTTGTGCAGCATTTGATTAGTATTAGTATTTACTAGTATCCACGTAAGTTTGTTATATGCCCGAACTTTTTTTTTAGTGACCTGTGCTCATAAAGAGCTCATAAAAAGTGCAAATGAGCTTCTGGAAAGAAAGTTTCCATTGCACTTTCCCCCCTGCAGCTGCAACAAAATGCCGTTGCCAAAGAGCAAATTGTGAATAAAAAACGCCATATTGTGTAAATCAAAGACACTAATTTTGAGCCTAGTATCCAAACGCATTTCACAACAAATTCGTGTGTTTATATTTTATATATTTAACAAACGTTTCAATGCCGCACCCGCTTATTTGTACCCCACGCCCATAAACAAAACGCCGCAACAGTCACTCAAATGTATTTTTTTTATCGTTCGTTCGCTTTAGTACAGTCGCTTGAGTGAAAAAACTGGGGTAACATGTTTGGTGCTCGCGAGAGTGCAATGGCAACACCAGAGAAACTCGTTTCGCTTTCAATCGCGCTCTCTTCCACAAGTTTTTGAGTAGTTTTTATTATTATTTCTTCTGATATTTATTTTTCTGCTTCTGTTTGGAATTTTATCAGGCCTAAAACGAACGATTGCGCGCAAAAAATCACTCGAGCTAAGAGCAATATCAGTGTTTTTTTTAAGGTCAGTTAAACAAGGTTGTGTTTTTTAATAAGAATTTTTTTTTATTTGCAACATTAAAGACAAATGGTGTAAATATGTGATTCTAATAGTTTTCCATCATACCAGCAGGCAAAAAAAAAAGTGACCGTGAAAAATGTCATCGAAATCTCGACGCGCTGGCACCGCGACGCCGCAGCCCGGCAGTACTTCGACCCCCCTGCCGCCTTCTGGGCCGCAACCAGCGCAGTCGTCGTCGTCTCAGCAGCAGGCAAATAGCCCCACGCGCCATTCTCGCCTCGTGGAGAAGGTTGAGCTGCAAAACCTGAATGATCGTCTAGCCTGCTACATCGATCGTGTGCGTAATCTGGAGACGGAGAACTCACGTCTCAGCATTGAGGTGCAAACGACACGTGACACGGTGACCAGAGAGACGACCAACATTAAGAATATCTATGAGACTGAGCTAAATGAGGCACGTCGCATGCTCGATGAATTGGCACGCGAACGTGCGCGTCTCGAGATTGATACGAAGCGTCTGTGGGAGGAGAACGAAGAGCTGACGGCGCGTCTGGATAAAAAGACCCAAGAATGCAGTGCAGCAGAATGTGAGCATCTTTATTTAATTATCTCTCACTTAATTAGTGATAATGTTGACCCGCTTTAATAACAATTTTCTTTCCCCCTTTTAGCCAATGCCCGCATTTACGAGTCACGTGCCAATGAGCTGAACAATAAATATACGCAGGCCAACGCTGATCGCAAGAAGGCAAATGATGATTTGAATGAGGCTCTTAAGGATTTGGAACGTTTGCGCAAGAGCCTAGAGGATTCGCGCTCGAATCTCAAACAGGAGACACTGGCCCGCGTCGATCTGGAGAACAGCATACAGAGCTTGCGCGAGGAGCTCTCACTCAAGGATCAGGTTCATGTTCAGGAGATCAATGAATCGCGTCGCATACGGCAAACCGAATACAGCGAAATCGATGGACGCCTCTCTTCCGAGTACGAGGCGAAGTTGCAACAATCGCTCCAGGAATTGCGCAGCCAGTACGAGGAACAGATGCGCAACAATCGCGATGATATTGAATCCCTGTACGAGGCCAAGATACGTTCACTGCAGGATGCCGCCTCGCGCACCCACAACTCAACGCATAAGTCCATTGAGGAGCTGCGCAATTCACGCATACGCATCGATGGCCTTAATGCCAAGATTAATGATCTTGAATCAATAAATTCAAGCCTAAATGTGCGCATTCGTGAGCTTGAGCAGCAGCTGGACAATGAGCGTGAGCGTCATGGGAATGATATTGCTGTGCTCGAGAAGGAGCTGCTACGCTTGCGCCAGGAAATGGCCAATCAGCTGCAGGAGTATCAGGATCTAATGGACATCAAGGTAAGGCAAAGCTAAAGCATTCCTTCTTTAACTCAATATAATAACGTTTCGAATGTTATAGGTCTCTTTGGATTTGGAAATTGCTGCCTACGACAAACTGTTGGTGGGTGAGGAGGCGCGTCTGAATATAACGCCAGCCAATTCAGCAACCGTACAATCGTTCAGCCAATCATTGCGTAGCACACGTGCCACGCCCTCGCGTCGCACACCATCGGGCGCACTGAAGCGCAAGCGGGCCGTTGTCGATGAGTCCGAGGATCGCAGTGTATCCGATTTCTATGTGTCGGCCAGTGCCAAGGGCAATGTGGAAATCAAGGAGATCGATCCCGAGGGTAAATTCGTTAAGCTGTACAACAAGGGCAACGATGAGATGCCCATCGGTGGCTGGCAATTGCAGCGTTCCCTCAACGATGGAGGACCGGCCACAACATACAAGTTCCATCGTTCCGTTAAAATCGAACCGAATGGCACTGTGACCGTTTGGTCATCGGATTCACGTGCCACACACGAGCCACCATCGAACATTGTGATGAAGCAACAGAAATGGATGACCGGCGACAATACAAAAACGGCTCTGCTGAACAACGATGGCGAGTCTGTTGCCTATTTGGAACGCATCAAGCGTATTGTGTCCACCCATGTGTCTTCCTCGCGTCTCAGTCGTCGTCGCAGCATCAGCGCTGTTGATGGCCACGAACAGCTGTACCATCAGCAAGGTGATCCACAGCAAACTGGCGAGAAGTGTGCGATTATGTAATGTAGCGGCAGCAGCACCAGCCATAAAAATAACTAAACAAACAATAACAAACAGCCAGACAACAAGAAACAATTAATACCACACAGACACACAAACACAGCCACATACAAACAGATAGACAGCTATGTTATAAATTAAAATATTTCTGTAGCTCATCCCATAAGAAAAAAGTTTCAATTAATTTATTCAAATTGTATATCCTGCAGTAAGACGAACAAATTTATGTCTTCAATACCTTTTCAACATGTTTAATATTCAAGTTCAGTTCCATTGTTCTTTCTGACCCTTTTTTTGTGTTTAAATTGAAGAAAATGACAAGTTTCAATATATACGTTACGTGTTTCGAATTCAAAACTTATCTAAACTTCCCCCCGACCCATTCATACACCTTTTTTGTCATGTTCATAAGCAATTTTGTAAACTTTATATGGTATATTTTTTGACATTTCCTGGCTATAAAAAAGTTATACCATTTAGAATTTACAAGATCGGAATTTCTTTTTTGTTTTTGTGCATTCAAGTGCTTTGCAAATGCTGAGTTAACAGCATTTCTGATGCATTTGTGCTAACTCTTTTCTATTTTCACCCATAAATAATTATAAACAAATAGACATATAAATACCTAATTATATATATATAAACATATAGTTTTGTAAGCAACATTAAACATACGACTTGAGCTCATGTTAAAAAATTAAATAAAAACCAACGAAACAAAGGAAAAGAAAGATCATTTATCAACATAATTCAGTTAACCTACATGAGAGCTTCCTTTTGACGTATGTATCTTTTCTTAAGCATCATTTTTTACAAACTGACTATAAGATACACAAACAATTTCCAAAAAACACACACAAGAAAAGAAATAATAAAGAAAAGGCCCAGCAATATAAATATATATTTTTACAGCGAGTCAAATTCTAAGGCAAACTCTTTCCCTGAGTTTGGTGCTCATTAGATTGTTTTTTATGCATATATACTACTTGTTCGAGCACTGAACCGGTTTACAAAGCTAAATGAACGCAAGATTTATTTAATGTGTGGGTGTGGCCACGACAAACTATTCTAAAAACAAATATAAATCAAACAAAAACCCTTAAAATTAAATTGTAATCTTAAGCATATATGTAACTGCTAAATAAATAAAATATGTTTCATAAAAATGTTTAAATGTTGCGCAAACCAATATGCGTTTTGTTAGGGTGCTTGACTTGATTTTGCTTTGCGCTCTGCGTTGAGTTATTTTTGGATTGCTGTTGTGTGTGTGTATCTGCCTGGAATTCCACTCAATTGTGTTCTCTTGCTCTTTGCTGACACAATCTGGCAACGCCAACCAACACAATTCACTCGAAAGGGTATACTCACAGCATGAGTGCATATCATGTGGGAGAGCGTTCAAGTTCATTCAACTGTTGTTGTTTGCCGCTTCTGCTGTTGCTGCATTTTAAGTGGTTCTTTTTCATGTGATGTTCGTCAAAGACAATTCGACTAATAGTAGTTGTACTATTTGCTTGTAGTGCAGCAGCTAAGCGGACAGATTCGTAATGCCGGCGAAGTTTCACGCCTTGCACACTGGGAGGCAACGCGATAACGCCGGTCGAAAAAAAGTATCTCAAGGTTACTGGCATTCGTACATACGATGTTTGGATTATTTTTTCTCTCTATCGGTAAGAGCACGACACAAACAAGAGCTAATCGTGTTTGCGTTTTCGTCATGTACGACGTTTACATATACATATGTATGTATTTATTCAATATAAATTGGCTTCCAAATTGAAGCGGCACCCACCGCTTGTTGTCAGTCCCAGTCGCGATTCGAACGATCCAAGTTATAACTGCAAGCTGACCGCACACTTTGAATTTTGAATAATTGCGTTCTACTAGCTCCGATTGTCTGTGCGTGCCTTTTGTTTTCGGTTTTTTTTTGTTATTGAACAAAGCAAAAACAAAATACTTTCGTTAACATTGTACAAGTAAGCAACTTGACGACCGTCAAGCGTCCTCCATTAAACATTAAGTATTGCTCTCTCACTCATACACTATGTGCAGTTGAGAACGAAAGTGTTTTAGTACAGTGTAATCTCTGTATATTAAATTTGCAATAAGAGGTAGGAGAAAAGAGAAAACCAAATACATTTTAAAACTTAACACGCATTAAAGTTTTTGAAAGTAGCCAAAAAAAAGATTCATAACAACGTAGCAAAAGTGTAAATTTCAAAACGAGGTCATCGACATTTTTTTGTCAACAGAGCAAGCATAATGCAAATTTTATTTTAATGCAAATTATATCGAGCGCGCACTGTAGCAATGTAAAAACACTATGAGCAACTTGTCAATTGCACTCAATAATGAGAGATTGAAGTTCTTGACATATTTACATACTATGTTCGCAATCAGATCTAATCAAATCTTATCTAGAATGCATAATCTGAATTTTCAATTTCCGAAATATTCACAGTTAACTAAAGAAATATGCGGCTAATAATCTTGGAAACAAGCGACTCCGTTGGCAAATGGGCAGCCAAATATGTAGCCAAACGGATCAATGACTTCAAACCGGGTCCCGATAAGTATGATAACATATATAATTCTATGATAAGTAAAATCTAATGAGATTCTTTATTTGTGCAGGTTCTTCGTATTGGGTTTGCCCACGGGAAGTACTCCCTTGGGCATGTACAGGGAACTGATTGAGTATTACAAGCAGGGCAAGGTTTCCTTCAAATATGTTAAGACCTTCAACATGGATGAGTATGTGGGTGAGTATTAAATGATTGCCTGACTGACGGATATGATAACATATGGTATTCTTGACCAGGTTTGCCCCGGGATCATCCCGAGAGCTATCACTACTTTATGTGGCACAATTTCTTCAAGCACATCGACATTGATCCCGCAAATGTTCACATATTGGATGGTAATGCACCCGATCTCGTTGCCGAATGCAATACCTTTGAGGAACATATTAAGAAAGCTGGTGGCGTTGAGCTCTTCATCGGTGGCATTGGCCCCGATGGTCATATAGCATTCAATGAGCCCGGCTCATCATTGGTGTCGCGTACACGTGTCAAAACTCTCGCCCAGGATACCCTCGAGGCCAATGCCCGTTTCTTTGACAATGATATCAACAAAGTGCCCAAACAGGCGTTAACTGTGGGCGTTGGCACCGTTATGGATTCGCATGAGGTCATGATTCTGATTACGGGCGCCCACAAGGCCTTCGCCCTGTACAAAGCCATCGAGGAGGGCGTCAATCATATGTGGACAGTCAGCGCCTTCCAACAGCATGTGAACACGTTGATGATCTGTGATGAGGATGCAACGTTGGAGCTGCGCGTCAAGACGGTTAAATATTTCAAGGTATGCCAGAAGGAAACTTGTATAGATCTATACGTATGCTAGCTATAAGGTTGAGGTGCTGGTTTCTAAGGTTTTTTAGTTAGAGCTGCCTACCATAACTGCTTTATATACATACATATGAACTAACATCTTGGCACGGTTTGGGTTTCTTGGCTTATAGTCAAATGTTGCTAATACCAGTTTGGCATACACTTTAATAAATTCACAGGGCATACTCAGAGATACAACAAATGCAGCTGCCTCCGAGGAAGGTTACAAAAATTTCAAATGTAATGAACAACAACATTATTATTACAATTGTTAAAAAGATACTGTATACACATTCATATATATATATGTTTTAGATAAGTTAAAATACATTTTCAATGTTTTTCTTTTCTATCAGAAGTTATTTTTTAAGTTGATTATTTAAGTATATAACTAAACATATGTTTAATTATAAAAAAAAACATATTTACACCTGGTTCAAGTAAATGAATTTTAAGACTGTTTTGAGTAAAATACAATCTAAACATAAGAAATAAGTTAAGATGTGAATACAGATAAGAATACAGACCCAAGAAAGTTTTTACCGAATGAGGATTATTATTACAGCGATATTGAAAAAGAAACTCGAGAAGCCTAAGAAACAATCTTTATTTACTGAATTATGTATTAAATATATAAATTGTCGATTAACAATCAAAATTGTTTATCATATCTTAAGTATTGATGAGTTAAGTGTATTTTATCCTATAAGTTGACAATATCAAGACATAAGACTAGATGATTAGGAAAACAAAGAAAATATCTCAGATACAAAAGGGAAAAATATAAGGTTATCAGTGTTATCTTTGAATAATAATATGTTTTTCTTTCTCCCCCCAACAGAGCCTTATGGATGTGCATTCCAAACTCAATGAATCCTAGTTCTAAAAGTGACTCTGGTGACTCTCTGTCTGAATTTCAAGAAACAAATCAATATCAGCAACAAATAATTTTTATGTAATGCATTTTTATTATATTTTTATTTTTATACAATACTACTTACAAAAATGTTCATTAAATGTCTCTATATATATATATATATATTTTAATATACTTTGTATACAATTTATTAAACCTAACAACACTGCCGTCCCAGAATCTTTTTGTCCGCATAGACAAACTCCTCGTGATCTTCGACAAGGCGAAACAGTTCCTTGGCATAGTATACAGATCTCACGGATTCCTCCAGTATTAGCTGATGATTTTGGACGGCACGACGCACTTGCTCATGTATGAACATGGCCTCCAAACGCTTGGCACGTTGCGTTAAACGGCAGGCTTCATTATTCCGCGACTCCATCTCACTGGAACTGAGGCGACGTTCCACCGCCGGCTGATGACGAGCGCCATTATGATGATATCTGCAGATCTCATTGATCAAACTGGCATTCACATTGTAGATTCCATCGGTAGCATTGATCAGAGTCTGGTATGCTGATGGCGTGTGCAATATTTCACGTTTCAGATTCTCGCGGATTAGCTGTTGGAACACAATTTGCCTTGCTACATCCAAGTAGCCACGACGTATATGCCGGCGGCCAATCTTCGGACGAACGTTTCGAAAGTTGAACACCTGTGTGCCCCACACCTTGCCACGTATACTCGGCGTACTCTTGCGCTGTCTTTGCGATTCACGGAACAGTTGTCGCTTTACTCGCTTCAAGCAGGCGTCCTTTGAGCTGATGCGTTCCGGTTGCAAGCATATGTCCACCTGTTGCCACAACTCCCCGTGGCTCGTCACCGTGGAACTTGGTGCCCAGTGAAGCTTGTGTGCCAATCCATTGATCAGATATAGTTGCCTGATGCATTCGTTGAGGAAACTACGCTTGGTCGGACTCTGATAGTTTGGCGGATTATTTATGATATAATGATCACGCTTGTAGACAACACAATAACCATTTTCACCATTCAACATGGTCGAATATTGATACACTATCAGTTGCTGATCCGCGTAATCGATCGGTGAATTGAATATGAACAATTGATTTTGTGCATCCAACGGAGTTCGAAGCATCAATAGCTTTGTTTTGTTATTGCAATCGTTTTCGCTGACGATGACGTTCACGTTGTCGTTCACGATGTCCATCTTCAACCGACGTTCAAGTTGCGAATGCTGTTCGGATAGATAAGTTAACAAGTTTATATAGTAGACAGGTCAGGTAGGTCAGTTTTTATGATTGACCTGATCACTTATGGTGGATTTTAACACGTGTCCACGCGTGTCCTAACTTGTAGTTGAGATTAAGTTACGTTAGGTAGGGAGAAAGGTTAACCTGACCTGTACCGTTATATAATATTATTTGCAGTGACTGCCTGTCACTGATTGGCGTCTAACGGGTTGTCACTGAACTTGTAGTTTGGGATAGGTAGGTAGGTAGGAACAAAAGTTATGTCTATGTATAACTGTACCTTTATATAATAATGTTCGTAGTGAAGGCCTGGCACTGATTGGCGTATAAGGGATTAACCTTATTATGGTATTGCCAACGCCTATGTGAAATGCGACAGGAATCCTCTCTATGTATATGAACGATCGGCTTCATAGATTTTCAGTTTAGTTATGTTCTTTCAGGTTTGGGTATATCGGCAATTACTGTTGAAAGTGTGATATATATTATAAACATTCGTTATTATGTAATAGTTTTAGTTGATTATTCAAAGAGGAAAATTACATTATGAGATTTTAATGGAGTTCAAATGTCCTATTGAAGGAAGTCGAATTGAGAAGATTTTTTTTGCGAATTTTGCCATAATCTCAAACAAACATATAACATTTTATTTAATTATTACTTCTTAGTTCTACATTTTAGTTAAGGTTTTTTAATTATCCACATTACACACAGATATGTACTATATTCATGCGAAAATCATAACGTCACAGGTCAAACATATTTTGATATTTTCTTATTATTCGTTTTAAGTTTCATTTCAACATCTAACATACTGACAACTTCTAAGTTCAAGTCAAAATGCATGACGTCAGGTCAAAAATATTTAAAGGTTTACTAAATCTGTCAGGGATAATTAAACTTATTGGCAGGTACGCAAAAAAAAAAAAAAACAAAACTCCAGGCTATAAGAAACCCAAGTAACCCAAATAATTTACTATTGTTTGTTAAAATAATTACTTTTCGAAGGGAGTACGTGTCAAAACCAGGTGTTACCATAAACTACCTCTTTTTTTGGGAAGGGAAATCCATAACTACCTGGTCCAAACTTTACAACCTCCTCGACTATATCATAACTATAACTATATAAAGACAGAATATTTCTCGCAGCTGTCAGATCGATTTTAGCTAATAGACCGCAAGGACGCAAAAAATTAAGAATCAAGAAAAAAATGGGCAATTCAATGGATAACAAAGTGCCAGTTGAGAAGCCCGTCGCTGTGGTGAATCCGATGCCATCAGTGAATCCGCAAGTGGAAACCGAAGACAAGGCAGATAATTTGCCCAAGACAAATGTGAGCGTACAATTGTTTCAATATCGCCAGCAAATAAATCTCAAGAAACATCAAGTTATCAAATGGGCCACATCGAAACTATTGCTAACCGAGGAGCTGCTTAAGCAAGAAGAAATCCGACAACTAAGGGAGCAGGATGAACTAGATGATGCCGCCTGGGCTGAACACCAATTGTCCATGTTGACCGATGATGAGGACGATGATGATATTTATGACAATGTGGAGAATCGAGCACCATACAATGAGGATGATGTATTGGGCAACGAGCGTTCCAATCTTCTGAACTATAGGCTACAGTTACGCGATACCATTGTGGAGTTGGCTCAGGAAAAGTTGCGTAAACGTGAAAAGACCAAAGTGAAACGTTTGAAACGACGCACTCTAATCTCCTCGAAGAAGCCCAGCAACAAGGACAAGCATCGCAATAGAAGTTCAAATTAATTAATATTACTCTTAGATTAAGCCATCAATAGTCCTAGTTTAAGATATTGTATATATAGATATTTATTTTTAAAATCATTAAAGATTTAATTTAAAGCTTAAATTGTCATTTGACCAATTTCATTTCGAACTCAATTCGTTTGCATTCGACAAAGTTCAATGTTCTCGGTTGTGTCCCAGGACATCCGCTTGAACTTTATTGCATAATTAAAAACCCCCCCAATTGGCGGCCGTCAACAAAAAAAAACCGATTAATTGATGTTCGACTCCGGTTTGGTGTCAATTTGTTGACCTGGCGAAGGCAAAGGCCTTTGACACGAGTTTGACTCACATTTTTTGGTCTGCGTTTTTTTCTGTGTTGAAATTAACATTGAACTAGGAATGTTAAAGGACTATTAGGAATTTTATTATGAAATTTCAACTAAAACCGATAAAAGATAAAGATCTTAAAGTTATTATTTGTTTCGGGTATTTTAGAAAACATTTTTTGTACCATTTAAGATATAGATCTTAACATAAGATTGATGTTAATGTAAGTTATTCTATGAAGGTGCCTTGATATATGTCATCAAACAAAAAATAAATGCAAATTGTATTTTTTTTTTTTGCACACCTCACAAGTAATAAAACACTTGTTCCCAAATGGATTCTTTGAACTTGTCCCACAAACGTTTTGAGTGTTTGTGTGAAAAGCAATTAGAACAAATTAGAAAAAAATGTGTTGCTGCAATTATTGCATGTGCATATTTACATGAAATGCGTTTCTTAATAAAATAATTTTTTAAATATAATTATGCAACTGGTGTGCTTCAACTTCCGCTCTCCCAGTCACCCTCTCTGGCAAGTGTTCCTGTTCACGCACTCCCGCATACCCAGACAAGTCGCCAAAGAGAGTGCCAAGGAGCCTGACACAAATTCCCTTTCAACTTGCATAACAAGTTCCCAAATGGCACAAGCCCTTCGCTTTCCCACTCCAACTCCCACTGCTTGGTCTAACAATTTGTGGAATTCCTAGCAGCAAATGAAATGGTGACATGTACCACTAAAGGAGCAATCCTGGTATTAACGCGTTCCGGCATTATGAGCGCCAAGCTCTCCAAAAACAATGGCAGTCGCACGTCCAAGCAATGAGAGCTATGAAGCTAGCCAACAAACAACAAGTTGCAAGTATTTGGGTAAGAGTTTGGAAGACTAGCAAATATCCTGGGTATAAGATAATTCTGTTTAAACTACAAGATATGAGAAATATGAGCAAATTATATTTAATAATCTCTAATTCTATATAAAATTCAGTTTTATTTTAGAAAAGAAAGAATTCTTCCTACCCTACTTCCATATATAATTCAGTTATATTCTAGAGAAGTAAACTCTTTCGACTAGACAATATATATATAATATATATGTAGACTAAATGTCCCTATTTCTATAAAAATTTCAGCTCTATTTGAGAGAAAAATAGTGTTTTGATTCATTCCTAAACAATGTAGTTTTGCAGGAAATTCGTAAACCAAACTTTATGTGTAGATTAAATATCATCAACATATAGTTTTGAAATATACTCTAACACACTAACTTCTCCATCTTTTCAAGAATATATAGTATATACAAACTTGGTAAACTTAACTTCTCACAACTAGTAGTATATCATACCCTTTTAGCCCATTGCTAACCCACACAGGGTACAACAAAATATGGCACATACCAAGCTGTCGCAAAAAGGGGACAAATCAGGGAGAGAGAGCCACAGAGTGGGACGCTGTAACTTGGACTCTTCTGGACCAGAAGACTTTTCTGGTGTGTGTTGGTTGTGCCTGGTGTTAATTGCTGTGCAGAAAGTATTTTTCTTTAATTACATTTTTTTGCAATATGAAAAAATATTTTTGTATTAATTGAACACATTTAGCAGCTGGCTTTTATTTTTCTTTTTTTTTTTTAAGTTCCGGTTAGATGCCAACCCTCTTCATGGGGGATGGTTCTTGGCAAAATTGCTGTGGTAGCTTTTCATTTCCGTTCGTTTTGGCTTAAAAGCCAATTTATTAATGGTTTTAAGTGTGACTAATTTTTGGGATTGCTTGCATTACGGAAACCATAAATTATTGGCAAAACCAAAGAAAATGTATAGATAGAAAGTTAAGAACAGCATAATTTTGTGAATTCAGCTAAATCATATTGTATAAATGAGAATTTTCGCTTAAGTTCGATACTTTAAGGATCATCTTGAGTAGTTACTTTTATCACTTGAAATAGTTTTCCCGAAACATGTTACCTTTGCTTGATAATTTTAATATAATCCTAGTAGCCTATGATTATTTAAGGCATTTCTCAAGCAATTCTCTCGTACGTACAAGCCAGACAATCTCATTTCGTATTTGAGTCGCACAAAATTAACACGTTCTTTATTTGTCTCGTTTTTTCTTCCCGGAACCACCAAAAGATATATGTTTATATATTGAAACAAAAACATATCAAAATTCTGACAAAAAAATAATACACACAACATTTGTTTGTATACGTGTTTAGTAAGTTACGTTTGCTTATCGCAAAAGATTGAAATTTTTTCTTATGTCTATCTCCCATATAGAATGGAATCCAAGACGAATGAAGAGGTTGCATCACCAGCAGCATCAGCAGCATCAGCATCTGCACCACAGAAGGAATATCAGTGCCACAAGTGCAACGAGGCAATAACAAATCGAGTTGTCTTTGCATTGGGCAAGAATTATCATCCGGAACATTTCTTGTGCCGCGACTGCGACAAACAGATCAAGGATGACGTCTTCAACATCCAGGAGGGTGAGCCCGTGTGCAATGCATGCTATCTGGAACACTACACAAGCATCTGTGCCGGTTGCAAGGAACCCATTCATGGCACTACCATAGCGGCCATGGGCAACAGTTGGCATGAGCAGTGTTTCGTATGTGACGGTGCCTGCAAGCAACCGTTGAAGGACTCGAGCTTCTTTGAGCGGGAGGGCAAGGCCTATTGCAAACAGGACTATGAGGATCTCTTTGCGGTACGTTGTGCCAAGTGTGAGAAGCCGATCACTGAGAATGCCATCGTTGCCATGAATGCCAAGTGGCATAGTGATTGCTTCTGCTGCAATCGCTGCGAGAATCCCATCAAGACCAAGACATTCACCATCGAGGGCGACAAACCCATTTGTCCGGCATGTACATGCTAAAATACCAGAAAACCCATTGACAAGACAATTTATCGGATATTCTATGTGAGATAGTTTCTTGCTTACCTACTTTGCCTGTTCATAAATGAAGCTTTAATCTTAACATGCGACTTAATGAACAGATCTAAACAAGATTGTATCCCAAAACAAATGCACATCCATGCACCGCACAACTTGCCCGCACATACAAAGCTAATGCACATCAAAAAACATTAAAAGCATAAGAGCTATATATTGAATATTGAAAATATATTAAATTGAATGAAATACCATTAGAAGATCATTTTATAACTATCTGAAAATAGGCTTTTTGAGAATTTTACATATTTCCCAATTTTACAGAATTTTATAATTAAATATTTCAGAAGGTTTTTATTCGTTTATCTAATGGTAAGTTTCTGATAAGCGAAGTGCTTAATCTTCATTAAAATGCTACCGTAGAACTATTTTTCCCATATGAATGTGTTTGGCAAACAAACAATGCACATAATGAAAAATCTGGAGAGATAAGCAACCCTTGCCCAATGTACACGAAAAGAAAACATAGTTGGAAGTACCATTGAGTTGGAGTTTCTTAAGCTATGTTTAAGATCTTTGATACAACTAAGATTTTTATAACCTGAAAAGAAACCTTATTATTGTCTGAAGTACCATTTGCATATTCTTAAGGCGTGCTTTTAATATAAGTAGTACTGGTTTTCCAACTTGGAAAGCAACCTTATTATATTATTGGCAGAAGTACAATGTATTTGGGAATTCTTAAGCATTGATTTAGAATTTTTATAAATGTGGAATTTTAAACTTGGAAATTTCGTATTATCCAAAAGCTTTAATAGTTTTTGTAGCTTTTTTCATGGTTATTTTTATATTCAAATTGCTTGATTCATACTTTCTTTGTGTATAATTACTTCCAAAATTAACCCATTATTCCAATATTGTTCATTTCTTCCAGTGTATTTACCTATTTGCCGAGTGCGTTAGAACTGATGCACATATGTCAACTATTATGTTTGTAGAACGGGATGAGATCATGTTTCGAGATGAAATCATGTCTTAACACATATAAAGAGCGGGACAAAACATAATCAACATGATTATCTTCGAATGCACAAATACTATATATATAGTATATATATATATTGTCTATCAGTGCGCGCTGGGATAAGGATTACCATGTTGATAAGCAAACAGAGTTCATCATTATAATAGTGGCAACAGCAACAGGGCGAGTTAAGGGAAAACTAATGCTGCAAGGGTGTAAAATTTGACTCGGTAACACACCCACGCACACACGCACACACAAACACACGAATACACACACCCTGACCCTCACACACATACACACGAAGCTAACGATGATAGCCGACGACAACAACGACGACAACGACGACGACGATGATGGGTTTTTTGATGTTGTTGTTGCTTTTGTGGGTTTTGTGGCTTTTGCAGTTTGCCTCGCATTGCCTCACGTTGCGTTGCGTTTCGTTTGCCGGTTTCAGTTTCATTGGTAAAACGTAGCGCATGGAAAGCGGTTCCACAGCAGCTCCGAAGCGCGTTTGTTAACGTGGCTATAACGGTTTTCCGACAATCTTTATCGAGCCAGCGCGCAAAAAATCTCGCTAATTAAATACAGTTGGTACGAACAACTTGTGAATTAATGTTGCAACAACTGTGTGTGTGTTGACGCAGGAAACTTTAAGTGCAGCTGCAACCCATAAATAAAGTTTGCATTTTCGACATATTTATAGCATATTTGTGAATATCTTTTGCCAGTTAATAAAAAGTGTGTGCACGTTTTTCCTTGTTAACAAAAAAAAAAATTAAACATTAAACTTAACAAGACGTTTAAACGTGATAAAAACATAAAATAACTTTATGGAAGTTGTAAAAAATAACAACTTTTTTTGTTGAATAAAAACTTGAAACTTTTTTATGCGAAATTTTAGTGCAGAATCGTTTTTTGTTCTTAGCAATTGTTTATGAATAATAAGTTTATAATACACATAAAAAAAATTTAAAAGGCTCTATTCGAGTAAGCTCGACTAGGAGTTACCCTTAATCCATAAAGTCGGACAAACAGTCGGACTGACAGACATATACATGTGTACTACCGTGTACTACCGGACCAATGATGGAAGAAGCTTCTCATATCTCCGGTGTTTCTCAACCGATTTTAATAAAAATTTACAGATGTTTATTGTTTTGTTAATAGTTTAAATCCCCATTTCCAAGTTTTTGAAATTCGTAAGCCTAAAAAGTTATTGAAAATATGAAACAAACTTGCTATGCTCATATCCTAAATCTGGGGTATCTGGCTTTTGTAGTTCCTGAGATCGGACGGACAGACGGATATGGCTATATCGACTCGGTTCTTGATGCTGATCAAGAATATATATACTTTATGGGGTCGGAGAAGCTTCCTTCTGCCTGTTACATACATTTGCACAAAACCATTATACCCTTTTTTTACACATTTAATGGGTTAAGGGTATAAAATATGCAGTACTTGTTAATAATAAAGATATTAATGTGTTTTCGCCACGTTTCCACACTTAATTATCATAATTTAATAAGTTTTTTAAGCTACCTGATCTAGCATTTAATTTCCTTATTTTTTCAATAACTGCTAATTATATATAAATAATTCAAAGTCTATTTTTCATTAACATTAGTTCAATACTAGACTAAAGACTAGACTACAAAGTATAATATTTCAAATCGAATAAGTTCAATACTATAATTGTAAGTGAGTGACACTTGATTAATGATAGTATGTGTTTGACATTTTTAAGCTTGGCCAATTTGCATTTTTACACAAGTTGTATTACTAAATCGCTTTAAAGTGTTCTACGATTAGCTCTGAATATATTTCAAAAATGATTAATTCATCTAATACATATATTTGTGCAACTATCTAACTAGTCAGGATTAGCATTTTAAACAGAGAATTGACAAATGATTTATGTGTAAGTGTGTGTGTGTTTGTGTGCGTTTTTGTTGTGGTTAATCTTAAATATCTTATATATAACGCATTCGCCACCGTTGCCAACAACTATTTAACATGCTCCGAAACCCTTTTTCAAAGAAACTATTAAAAAAGACATGAAAGAGTTAGAGTGGCGAACTTAAAGATACCCTGTTAACTAATGGGTGTTAAAGGGTTTATAAGAAATGTGATATTTAAAAGTGTTTTGTGAAATGTAAAGTAGAAATGTTGAAAAAGTTAAAATTTTCCATATTTATTTAATTTAAGTTCAAACTAGATTTGAGTTACTACTAAAATGTGAAAATAGGGATTGAAACTATTAACAAAACAATGAACATCTGTGAAACTTTTGTTCAAATCGGTTGAGAAACATCGGAGATAAGAAGTCTTCAAGCATTGGTCCGGTAGTACACGTATGTCTATCAGTCCAACTCTCTGTCTGTCTGTATGGTCAAGGGTTACGGGTATCTTTTAGTCGAGCTTACTCAACTGAAGATTTCTTACTTATTTTTGAATAGATTTTGGCATTTTAAAATATATGAAATTTGTTTCGAAATAATTAAAACTTTAATTTACTATTTTTATTTAATATTATTATTTTTTTGTAATAAAAAATGTTCTACTTATCAAAAACTGTTAAGTAAGCTACCTATTGATTATCTATTTAGTTATAGGGTATTTAAAAGGCGGCTCAAAATTGACAGCTCCCACGAATATTCCGAAATTTTTTCAAAAGCATAACAAACAATTGTTACTTTATTTTTTTTATTATATTTCTGTTTTTTTTGGCGACTGCCACAAAGTCGGCGAATTAGCAACGAATAGAAACAATAACAACAAATAACCGACAACCAAGCAGCAACAACAACAACAACAACAACAGTAACAAGAAACGCTTCTGAGAAGCCAGAAATTCATACAAGTTGAAACAGTTGTACTTTGACTTTAGCCAGCGACGGTTGTCGGTTGTCGATTTTGTCGGTTTCGCGTTGTTGTTGTTGCTTGTTGGTTGTTTGCCGACTTTGTCGGATGAACATTTCTTGTTTTATGGCGTTGCCTTTATTATTTCTGTTTTTGTTTTGATCGGGCGCAACAGGACGCACCTTAAAACTATTTACATAAATGTATATAAAAAAGTATGTGGAATTTAAATATATAAAAAATACCTTTTAATTGAAAGAAGGAAGAGGAAAAACTAACTGCCAATTGGCTCGCAACAAATACACAAAAGCCAGTTGGTTTTATTTAAAAAAACTCCACTCACAAATTGGCAAGTGGCAGTTGGCTCTTTGGCAGTTTGGCTCTTTGACTCTTTGGCAGTTGGCAGTTTGGCGGCTCAGAAGCCGGCTTTGTGTCAGTTGTGTTGTATGTGGCAGTTGCAGTCTCGGTGGCAGTGGCAGGCTCAGTGTGTCAAAATGTGTGTCTGTTGAACTTTAAAGTGGCTGGGAGTTGAAGTGCCTTGACTCTCACTTCGTCTCGACGTCTGTCACTTTGTCACTTTGTCAATTCATGCAGTTTTGCTTATCAACGTTTGAGTCTCTTTTTGAATTATGCTTTTTACTCTTTTGTGTACTATCTGCTTCATGCCCCAATGCCATTTTTATCACACCTGCTTTTGTTTTAGCTCAAAAGCACTTATACACACTATTCCCCACACCCCCCTCATCAACCACTTGTCGCACTTTAAAAATGGTTTTTCAAAACAAACCCACTTCAAAAATAATAAAAAACTTTAACTCGTGAGCTTCATTCACATCCCGTTAAAGTTTTGAAGCAAACAGAATTCGATTACTTTAAGCTGTCCAAAAACAAAATATTTCAACAATTATGAGCACGATTAATTTTTTCGTTATTTTTTAAGAAGTTAGATAAATCATTAATCAGCTTTAAGAAGTTTAAATACACTAACAAACAAGTTGAAGCAACTAAACTTTAAGCTTTAACTTTGAGCTTAAATGTTTTCATTTGCATTCTCAATTTTATCAAGAAAGTATTTCCATTAACAAAATCTCTCTTTCTAAAGTTCACACACACTTCCTTTTAAGCTCATAATACCCTAAGTAAGTGTATCCATACAAAATGCTTTCAATTTAAAGATCAATTAAACATGCCAAAATTGCGTTCGTTCAATGAATCGGCAAAAAATACCACAAAATTTCATTATAAATATTCGCACCGAGGGGCTTGGTTTGGCCCGTGTCTGACTTAAGACCCCAACAAGCCGCATATAAATACAAAACGAGTGCTTAATCGATTTTGCCAAAAATAGCACCAAAAAGCAGAAACACAAATTAATCTAAAAATATTGTAATACGAGTACACAAAGTCCAAAAAACAAAAATAAAAAAAAAACGATTTTTTAATTGCAATAATCAGAAATTGTAGGCAAAGTCCCTTGAGCATTATTGTGGCCTTAACTCTCTATGATAAATTGAATTCAAGAACAGGCGCCTGTGAAGAGGCAAGGGGAGTGGGGTAAACAGACGAAGAGAGGTGGTGTACGACTCGTGGGTGCTGCTATCAATAAAAAAGAAATACAATAAATAATAATAATAACAAAACGCAAACAATGGAAAATTATTTATATAGAACTTGTTGTGTGAGTTTTGTAACTTTGTCATTTATAATTAAATATTTGTTTACAAGGGCGGAGGTATAAAAAAAGTTGTTGAAAAATGTTGATAGACTTACATTACAGGGTATATGATACATGTCATTGTGGGATAATTTCATAATTAAGTGATTTTTAACTATTAATATGGGTTTTTTATTAAAAATTCTTAAGAAAAACATTGAAAACAATTTTCGAAGAACTACCGGAGATATTGATAACGAATAGTTCCGGTACGCTTAAGTATTCAGGGTATCTCTTAGTCGAGCTTACTATCCCAAAGCCTTCCTACTAGTTTTATTATCGCTGCTTAGTTACTGTTGCCTTTTTTTTTTGCACATTAATTGATAAATGTGTCTTTTATCTATTTGTGATCAATAGTAATTAAATGAGTGGAACCTGAACGAACAAAAAAAAAAAAACAAGAACATCAAAGACAACACAGACACAAACACACACACATACACACAAACAGAGACAAAATGTGAAAAGTGCGTGAAAACGAAATAAGATAATTGTCAAATAGTGGAATTAACAATTACAATTATAAAGCGGAGCAAACAATTTGCCAAGTGACTGAGCAAATATACTGGAAAAAAAAACAGAGCCAGACACCAGAAACAATAACAAAAACTACATCCAGCCTTCATTTGAAGAATCTAAAACATAAATACATAACAACAACAAGAACAAAGATAACGGCACACAAAGAGGCGAACTTCTTCGTTTCTGTGTGTTTTTGTTTTACCGCTGCTTGAAGATGGCGTTCAACAGCGTTACCGTTATTCTGTCTGCCATTGTACTGTTGAAGCTGCACATCTGTTTGGGTAAGTGTAAAAGAGATAGCAATAAGTATTCATTCTGTTTTCGTAATTGGAAAAACAAATGTTTGATCAGCCACATGCAAATGTCAACAATTTGTTAAAGTAAATGTTTCGATAAGAAAACTTGTGAAACTGCTCGAAAATTGGGCATTTAAGTGTTCTGAGAGATATAGAGCATAAGAACTTTAGGGGATTGAATGCATTCGGACTTCAATATAGTAAATCTAAAGGGTATACAAGTAATCTTCGGTTATTTGATGAAACTAAACAGAAATGATCTTGTAATAAGTTTTTTATACAGAAAACTGAATTTTTCCAAAGTTCATAAAAGGACAGTTCGTGAGTACTTAACTTATGAGTTGAATAATAGGAAAGACTACTTTAAAAAGTGATAAAAATCAGAAAAAAGGTAATTCAAGGGCGGAAGCTGATATATTTTAGTGTCATCAAAAGACAGAACTGCAAAAAACGCGACTCAAAATCTCTGTCAATAAACTCTACAACAAGTTCACAAATCATCATTCAAACCAAAACAGATTGTAAATTTAATTGAATTCAATGAACCAAATACACATGAATTGGTACAACATACAAAGAAACACATTCCAAGCACATGACTATCTACGTCTCTCTCTCTCTCTTTCGTCTCTCTCACTTCTCTCTCTCCCTCTCTCAATTCAACTGTATAAGGCAATCATCATTGATACATATCACGCCCCAATATCCAAAACACACGCCCAAATGGAGTGGAACGATCATAAAAAGTCCAATTACACCTAATTTGCATTGAGTGTCGGGCAAGCAAATCAAATCTCTCACACACACAAAAACGCTGCGGCGTGGGAATACAATTGAAGAATACCTGAAATTTATATATGCGATCCCCCGAAATCAATTTCCTATATTGCATTTGGTGGCACTTCTATTTTATGTGTGCTTTATTGCGCTTCATAATTCTTTACTTAATGATATGCTCAAAAGGTACCGCTGACGTTTATGGTTTCCCCCATCCCCCACTTGCCACACACACTTCCCCATTTTTATTGAACCGCGTTGTCACAGGTGTGAACCTTCAATTTGATGGCAAAAGACGGACAGTTTTGACATATTAGTAAACGATATTTTGTGGGCATGGAATATATGGACTACCTCGAAGTAGTAGTACCAGGTATAAACAGCTGACAGACTAACTGACTAGTTGTAGGGCGGGGGATTGTCTGTGTGTGTGTTTGAGTACACTGTAATAAAGAAGGGTAGGGCTTTTTGGTGAAAGCTGATTAACGCTGGGGGAAAGTTAACTTTTCTGTAAAAAAAACTTTTTAAAAAATATATTTTTTATTACTTTTTTTACCATGAAGTTCAACTAAACCTTCTAAGATCTTACAAAAAGATCTTTATTATCTTACATTCTTTTTCAAACCCAAGTTTCTTACAGTGCATTCGAAGAACACACCCAAAAATAATATTCATCACATAGACATATCATATTTGTTGAAGCTACCTTCGGGGGTTGGCACCGCAAGTCAGTCAGTAGCGTCAGCATTGGACAGCTGACCTCAGTCAACCACTCCCGCTCCTCTCTCTACTTCTTCCCCGCCTACCCATCACTCTCCCTCTCCCTCTCTCTCTCTTTCTCACTTTATCTGCGGCACATATTGACTCACACAGTTTGCTTCTATTTGCATTTTTGCCCAAGTTGAACGCACTGCCTCGTTTGAACTGGGCATGGGGCATGGTGCACAGGCAGCCTATGTTATCTCTGTTGTCCCCTCTGAGCACCACTGCCTCTCTCTGTTGTCTACTCCTTCATTCATCAGGTTAAAGGTGTTGAAATTCACCAACAGCTGTCAGGCCCAAAAACAAAAGAAATCGCTGGCAAAAATTGCAGTAAAAAAAGTAGAAAAAACTGAATTTATGCGAAATCAATTAAGTCAATAGGTGTGTGTATTCTCCCCACCCCACCCCATGCCAACCCACTTCACTACCCCGCCCCCGCCACCCCATCAGCAAGCTGCACACACCATTTAAGTGTATTTATTTTGTTCACAGTTTGTGTTTTTTTCTTTTCTATTTCGTTTTGTTTTTTGTGTTTTGTTTTCGCATAGTGCTTGCGCTTTTAAGTGGCCATGGACAATTTTGCTTTGCTTGGCATTTGGCCCGGCTTCTGCCTCAATCATTTGAGCTCCCCACCCAATGCTCCCTCCTTGCCCCCTCACGCTCACGCTCTAGTCACACAACTTTGATTAAATTGTTGTAATTGTCTGTGTGTTCGTTTTTTGTTTTTGGTGTCGTATGCCAAAGCAAAGTGTTGCAAATCGAAGCTTTAGTTAAACACGACACGAATTGAAAATCAATTCAATCTACACGATCGAACAAATGTACATATACGGTTAAGAGATTGACACAATACCAGACTGATAACTGTATTTTTTAATGGGTTTTCGATAAACTGTGACAACTGAAAAGTGTTGATCAAAACATAAATAAAAAGATTAGTTTGGCATATTAAGTATTGGCAAAAAAGTAATTTTAAGCAATTTTCCTGTCAAACCAGGTTTAATAATAGACAACTTTATTAGCATGCTTAACAATTATTTTGTAGTTAATTTTTGATCTAGAAATTACCATTCACAGATCATTTACATGCAGACAAGGTCGTTTCCCTATTTCCACTTATTGCAACAACAAAAAAGTCTCATATGGTAATAAATTTCGTATACAGATTGTCAAAATCCAAAGCATAACAATTATGAGTTCTGTCTTGTCGCACCCAGATACGACGCCCCATAACAAATGACATTAAGTGCAAAACTCTTTTTTTTTTTGCCAATGATAGAAATCTTTATAAAGCATTGCATTCAGCTGACAACTGACAATTTCTGATGCATTGCATTATGGATTTATAGTTCTTGATAGTTTTGCATTTGTCATACTTTTTTGCACAGCAAACAGCGCCTGTCATTTAAATAGTGTCATGTTTGGTAACACTTTTTAATTAATTGCTCACACCCTCACAGGCGATTTTAACTAATTGTAGGCTTCCATTAATTAGTCGCAATTACCATATGGGAAAATAAAATAAACTCGTTCGCTGACTTTGACAAATGTGTTAAGCTTTTTGGTGTAGGTCTGGTGACAGTTAACAATTACGAGAAGGCAAACCATCGATCACCTTTTTGGTCTGTGTGTGTGCTCCTATTTAAAACGTCAGCTGTGCGGAATTGTGTGTGGAAGAGTGTGTGTAAGAGTGTGTGGGAGTGTGTGTATGGACAAAGTCTTTCAAGGTTCATTTGCATTCAGACCGGTTTGGTGATATTCTCCTTAAACTGTTATCTGTCGTTTCTTGTTGAGAAAATTTAAGGAATAAACAACTCAAGGCAGTGAAAGAAAAGTGTAAGAACGATTTGTTATACCCTATAAGAACATTCTAAGAAGAGGTATAGATAATGTTGCCTTAAGAGCTAGTGAGATTCTTAAACTTCAAGTTTGTATTGAAAGTTTCCTTAGGGTTTCTTCTTAAGACGAATATTTCCTTTAACCTACAATATGTTCCTGTTATATATTCCATATACAAACATTAGCGCAATGAATAAAGTAGTTAAAAGAGTGTAAGGAAAGTGAAACAACATACTAAGAAGGGTTATAAATAATGTTTCCCTAAGAGCTAGTAAGAATATGCCCTTGAGCCTACAATATGTTCCTGTTATATATTCCATATACTATGTACATTAGGAAATCCCTTTCAACAATCGATCACACATTATTCACAGTCTGCTTATTTGTTATTCAATTTGACTTGGCAGACAAACAAAGGAAAAACGAGATTCAGGGACACCATCAGGAAACGAGCCAAGCAATTCAAATTGACAAAAGTACTTTTCTCCAAATAGTTATAGCAACACAAATATGAATACTTCTAGAGTAAGTGTCTAGTGAAAGTGCAGACAGACAGAGAGAGAGAGAGAGGAAAAGAGTAAGACAAACGGAACGAATTTCATAATGTGAAAACACGAAAAACCGAAGCCAAAAAGACAAAAGCAGTAAGCCAAGCCAAGCTAAATACAAGTTAGTACAAAGATACTGTTCACATCCGCAAAGGGTCGTATGAGTAATGAAAAATAATACAAAAAACACAAGAAGAAATGAAAATTGTACGGGGAAAAACATTTGACACACACACACACACAGACAACAAAAATGAGAAGAAGGAAAACAACTGTCACAAAGATAAAGTTTTCATTACGCAGACTGTAACGAAAAAACCAGAAAACTAACTGCGGATGCTGTGTTTGGTGGAAAATTTTTGCAAACATGAAAATGACTCACACGGCAACCCAGAGAAAAAACAGGACAATGCACTGTGGAGGAAGGGAGGCAGAGTAGTGTTTGGGGAGGTGTCTCAAAACAAAACAAACAAAGTGAGGCAAACACAACTAAACGAAACGAAACGACCTAATTCGATGCAAAGTCAATTAATTTGAGCAGATTAATTAATTGAGTCAAAAACTAGCCAGCGCCGCACCTCAATTAACGTTTTTTCAGTCTCTAGTTACCCGGAACACACTGTAAACTCTTACCAACCCGCACCACCCCCCAACCTCTACCTCGTTTTACAGTGTTGAACGGCCAAGTTCAGGTACGACCAGTAAATGGCCCAAAGGACATTTTGTTGACTGGCTGGACTAACTGTCATTAGCGTGTGTCCAATCACCCCAAATAGAAAAAATACTTCTCTTTTTAGTTGACTTTTTAATGCGCCATTTCGTTGCCAGGTTTTAATTGTCCTTCTGATAGATGGTCGTGTTTTGCTTAGGGTCGTTTTTTTTCCTACTTGTTTCTTCCCATTTTCATGCTATCAGCAACTGCTTTTAAGCGTCTGTTGACTTTTCGTTGAGGTTTGTGACACTTCCCCAGAGCATTCAAAAGTTCAAGTTGCTTTAAGCTTTCAGCAGATTAAAGACGCTTTAGTTTTAATCGAAAATCACTTTGATGTGAGGTTACTTTTTTAATAGGATTAATCAGGTTTGAAGTATATAGTGTGTGTGTAGATATATACCTCCTGCATTTGTCTAACTGTAAGCAGCTTTTACAACCAGTTGGAGTTATCTTTTTACTACTCATTTGTTGAATTGTAATTCCCAAGTGGCTCTAAAGTAAGCTCACATTACACTTCAGGCAGTCGTTTCTAGAAAAGGGAAAGTTTTTGTTCTTGTTTATGGTTGAATGTACTCATATCAACAGGCTAGGCCCTAATTAGTATAATCTCTAAGGAATTCTTAACAGTGTTACTGCTAAAAATCGAAAAAAAAATAATTAAAGTCTCCTCTCTTGTTGAAGTATTGTCAACAAATTTTCTGATATGCTTCTATATTCTCACACCTCATATTGTAATCAAATTGCCGACCAAATATTCTGTTTTTCCTCTCCCCTCCACCTCTCAGAGCCAGTTCCAGCTAATCATAAAACAAACCATTTTGTGTGGAGGGTAATGTAAACAAGAAAACTGTCGCTAATTGGATGCCACACACACACAAACACACACACACACATGGACATAAATACCTGTCATAATTATGGCCACAGAGAACTTCAGCTCAGCAATGTAAAGATTGTAAAAAAATCAGCTGGATGTTCATATACTTCATGTTTGGGGTACGCGTAGTATTATAAATTATGAATTGCTGACGCTCAGGCATGCGAAAAATTGTACTGATAAAATATGTAGAATGAACATTATTATGTTTTCTCTAGAAGCAGAGCAATGACAAACTCACACAGACACGCATTTATAATGACATTTTAAATGCTTTTGGGGGGGTTTGGCAAAAGGAGGGGAAACTTTTTGTATAGAACAAATGGCGTCAGGATTACGTGTCCTTGTCGTTCTTTAAGTGAATAAAAAAAATTTATTCTCTTAGCATTTGTTTTCCTATTTTTTTTATATATGCATATGCGTGTTTCTTGAAGCAGTAGGAGAATTATGCTTAAGTGTAGTTTGGGGCCAGAGAAATAGGGACTTAACATAATACTAAATGTGGCGCCAGTTTTGTGTGTGTTTATTGAGCCACAGCAACCAGTTGGAGCATGACAAAGTGCTCGGAGTCCTTGACAAAACCATAAAAACTACTCTCGAGTTTTCCCTTTGAATATTTATTGAGTTTTATTGAAAGTGGCACAAATCATTTTACGTAATTTATAGATTGAAGTCATAAAAAATTATTTTTTTTTCTTCATGTTTTAGGTATTTGGTATGTGACATTATTATTTATTTACTACTCAGTTTCATTATAATTTATTATAATTATTCCCCCCTACAATAATTTCACTTCATCATTTTACTCCATTAACCACTTAACACTTTCCACCCCAAACCAAAAGAACTTGTTCCCAATATTTTTTTGGTGCCCAAACATCAAACATATTTGTTACCAATTATGCATTGAATTGTAGTTTTACGCTTACACAAAAAATTGGTTAGTTGTATCCGAGACAGCATTGTTTACCCAACTTCTTATCACAAAATCAATACACGATGACGCTAAACACTTCAATGGGGGAAAAAAAGAATGAATAGTGGAATTGGTTTGAAGTGGGTGGGTTTTTCGCTTTTGTGTGGGTAGGTTTTTGTTCTGATAACCCATATGCTAATAACTAATATCTGTATTATATTTATTTATGGCTTGTATTGTATTTGGGAGACTGAACGTATGCAAGCACACGATCCAACAATAATAATAACAAACGGCGTCATTAGCAGCTAACAAATAAGGAATCTTATCAAATTACGCATACGCCGTGTGTGGTGCGTAGGATTTTTAGGGCAACGTTGCTATGCCACAGCATTAAATACTCTTCCCCCTTATTGAGGTCAAAGCGAGCTTATTAAACTACATTCATAATTTTTTTATGACTCTGAAAGTTTAATGGGTAAATACTTGTGAATCTCATGATGGGAATCTCAGAGGGTGTGAGAATATCTAATGCAAATAAAGCAGGGTGGGAATTGAAATGGGGTTGAAGTTTGTTTTGGGGTGGACAGTTACTTAAGTTCCACTTGTGGTCGCCACACTACTTTTGCTGACCATTTATCTTATGGAGGGATTTGGTTCAATCAACTGATTTTCTTTTGTATTTCTCCTTCTCTATTTTTGCAGCTGTGGATGTTTATTTTCCCGCCACTTCGGTGAAATTTAAGCTGCCCATCAATGAGGAATCGGAGAGCATCTTCTCAAAGATACCCTTGGCCCAGTTTCAAGTGTTGCGATTGGAGAACAATCAACCGGCATATGACTATATCTACAATCTGGAACAGAATATGTTGCTACGTATCAATGCCAGCTCCGGAGAGGTATTCATGCGTACAGATTACAAAGTTTTGAATGAAACAGTGAAATATGTGTTGACTGCCTTTCCCCGGGGTCGTGATGAATCCCACTCGGATTCCGATGCGGAATCGGGGGAGTTGTTGCAACAGGTGGCACATTTAACACTGGAAGTTGAGCCCCAATCCCTAACTGATTACTGTGCTGAGTTGGAACACATTTGCTTTTGGACTGGTGCACATTACACCATAGCCGAGTCAATCAGTCAGAGCAGAAGTGCATCCTTCGAACCGGTTCTAATCGGAGCACTCAGTTCCCGTGCCGCCAAGTACCTATGTCCACATCGTTCTATCGAATATGCTTTGAAAATGGGCAGCGCTCATTTTGCTCTGAAACAGAATCGTTTGTATAGTAAACAACCCTTGGATCATGATGAGTTCCAGGGTCTCAATGTACGAGCTGGTCAACTTCAGGCGGGCATTATGTGTACAGTGAAGCTATCAGGTCAGGAGACACGTCAATTCTGGCGAAGCTATAACATCACACTGCTGGATCGCAATGACAACGGGCCAAGACTACAGGAACGACAGCCACACTTTAATTTCAACTTGGAGCAACCATACTTTAAGGCGGTAAGTTTCCTTCTCAGACAGTGTGTCTGGTTTCTGTCTGGGCGCTTCTATTCGAGGTGGGTGCGGTCTTTTATTGAATTCTCCGTTGATAAACGTCCCGAGGACACGCAAACCCAAAGCGACGCCATTATTTGGCCATTATGTTGTCTGGCAGGAAAGTTTCCTCTCACTCTCCCTCTCTCTCTCTGCCAATCATTAAAAACGCGTAACATTTCGACAGAGTTTTTATGATTCCCTCACGAAGGGTGTCAAGTGACTTGACTTGTGGGTGGCTCTTAAAGCTTCAACACAGCTTTAAGTTTCAGTGGGTGGTTAGGTTTTTGGGTAGCCTCAAATTATGTTGTCATGTTGCTGGCCAAGTGTTTAACAGCCGAGAGCTCGGGGCCAAAGCGATGCCAAGCCTATTCCCAAGGAGGGAACGCTAGTGGAACCGCAAAAACTATGTCATTTAGTTGTTAGTTAGTTAGTTAGTGCAAGTAATTGCTCAAATTCCCTCAAATAAAATGAACTAGGAGTGCATTAGTCGAGAGTTACACGACGCAAAGATAACCTGGAAGCAGGTTTTTTCAAGGTTTTGACTTTACTTGACAAACAATCATCACATCCACTTTATTCTTGCTTTATATGTACAGGGTGTTTAAACACGAGTGCCATTAAAGGTTAAGCCATTACAATTACAATTTGTCGCAGTTAATTCGTATTCTAATTAAGTACATACATCACATGCAAATAATTGTGTATTGAAGTAGTAGTAAAAGCTCTATTATTTGATGTGAGCCTAAATTAAAAGTCAGCAATGAAAGAGAGGTTGAATGGGGGAAGGTGTGTTCCTGCGGGAATTTAGCTTGTAATTGTTGACATGCGTTAGGAATTCATGTCAAAATGTTATCATATAAAGTTTTGAGGTAAGATAACAGCTCTTCGTAGATTTTAACATGTGAATAGAGTTTTCAAAAAGGTAAAGGTTTGTCTGCATTGTAGTTCTTCTCACAACTCCCTGCTTCAAATTTAATAGCTTTTGTTGGCCACCGAATGGTTTTTGGAAAACAGGTTAACATCTCATCGCTAGGGACTCATTTTCCTAGTTTCTAGTAAGGCGACAACAAATGTCAGCTCCCTGGAGCTTCCAAGTGTTCTCCTTACCTTCCCAATTGCTGACCTTGTGCATAACTAGTAGATAAGGAAAACAGGAGCTCCGTTCCCTAGAGAGCAAGACCAAGTAATTTGCGCTCGAGGTCATTGGGAGTGGTCCACGTACTATTCAATTAACGTTGGTCAGTTAATGCAAAATGCTAATGAAGTTCCTTTTTCTCTTCATTGCAGGAGGAGCCCGTGGGCGAGAAAATCATCTACTTGGACAAGGACACGTTGTCAGCGAATGCGCATCTGAACTACGCCATACTTAATGATAAACTTGGACTTCTGAAACCCGATTGTCACGCCTACGAGGCGGATCACACGGGCAAGCCACATACAATTATCAGTTGTCGTAAGTTTAAAGAATATGACTAGTTCGCTTTCGCTTTCCCTTTTCCTAATCAAAACGACCTAAAACCCTTATTGAAATTTCCTTTTCAGAACTTCGTTTTGCCAGGAGCGGAATGTTGCGTCAAGCCCCGTACTGCATTGAGTTGCTGGCCCGAGACTTGACTATTCAGGGCAAGAATGTGACATCGACGGCAACTGCACATATCTGTCTCCATGTGGATACCAGTCAACTGCATGAGAGTGATCAGGAGCGACCACAAGCGTTGCCACTGAAGGTACGACAGCAGCGCATCTTTGACAACACTGGAGAGATAACAGGTGGAGGACGTCGAATGAGGATCAGCATTGATTATGAAAAGGATGCATTTGTGTATCGTGCAGCTGCCGCATTTCATAGGGTTGCCCAACCGGAGAACTTTGTGGAGCTGCATAGGATGAGGGGTTGGAGATTTACACTAGAGGAAGATCGAAGTGGAGCCTTCGGACTAACGGAAACGGCTGGCATTGTTTATGTCAAGGATGCACTGGCCCTGGAACATGCTCCAGAAACGGTTTATTTCCTAAACGTTACCTGGCTGGATGGGGAGAAGCAATCGCATGCCTTTGTCATCAATGTTCATCTCGTTGAGGGTCGTCCGGTAAATGCCAGTTGTGAACTACGACTTAAATCACGTTCGCAGACCTGTGCCCAGGTCAAATATCGGTCACAGTGTGGCAAGTTCTGTGGACTAGCGACAAATGGCGGAGGGTGTGTCTGGCGAGGATCCAGTAACGCGATGTTTAGCCGGAACTACGGTTCCTGTGTGCCAAATGCACGTTACTGTCCGGACCGTGTATGTGATGCATTGGAGGACCTGAATCCGCATGCCTGTCCACAGGATTGTACACCAGCTTCGCGGATTGTGGGTCCACACACCACCAATGACAATGGCAGAGGTATATTGATAGGATCGGGCACATGTCTCTGCGAGGACAATGGCAAATGCAGCTGTGCTCCTCTCCCAGATGAGGAGGATATCAAGACACGCAAACAGCAGCGCAAGCGGAAGAATGAAACGGAGCTAGAGATGGTTAGTGTGAGGCCTGTGCAGGGACAGGATCAGATGCAACAGGATCAGAATGATGCACTGGCGCTAGGTGTACTCCATCTGGCAGGCATGGAATGCAATCGTTCCTGTATCCTGGTCGTCATAAGTTGTCCCTTGCTCTTTGTGTTGTTGCTGCTCTGCCTACTACTTTCGCAGAGAAAAGTGTGGCAGCGACGTCTGGGAAAGCAATCCATTACGCCAGGAACTAAACAGAACCTGCCCAACAGTCTGGAACTGGGAGATCTTCCCTTGATGCCACTACAAAGTGGATTTAAGTTTGAAAGCGCCGATGCCAAGTGGGAGTTTTCCAGGGAACAACTGCAACTGGACACTGTTCTCGGTGAGGGTGAGTTTGGACAGGTCTTAAAAGGTTATGCCACACAGATTGCTGGATTGCCAGGAGTCACAACTGTAGCTGTCAAGATGCTTAAGAAAGGTGCCAACTCTGTAGAGTATATGGCTCTGCTCTCCGAATTCCAACTGCTGCAAGAAGTCTCACATCCCAATGTGATTAAGCTTCTTGGTGCTTGTACGCACTCCAAGGAGGCACCTCTACTAATAATTGAGTATGCTAAATATGGTTCCCTGAGAAGTTATCTGCGTTTGAGCAGAAAGATCGAGTGTGCCGGAGTGGATTTCAGTGATGGCGTCGAACCGGTTAATGTCAAAATGATGCTAACATTTGCCTGGCAGATCTGCAAGGGAATGAACTATCTAACCGAACTGAAGGTGGGTTAAGGAATGTCTTCTCAAATTAATATCAATCTTATTCCTTTTACATTATTTCTCTCTTACAGCTAGTGCATCGGGATTTAGCTGCCCGTAATGTCCTTCTCGCTGATGGTAAAATCTGTAAGATCTCCGATTTCGGATTAACCAGAGATGTCTACGAGGATGATGCGTATCTGAAGCGCTCCAGAGATCGTGTACCCGTCAAGGTTAGTTACCACAGGACTGATCTCTATCATACATTTTCCCAACTTTTCCTTCTTTTTTGCAGTGGATGGCACCCGAATCGCTGGCCGATCATGTGTACACCAGCAAATCGGACGTCTGGGCATTTGGTGTACTCTGCTGGGAATTGATTACTTTGGGTGCGTCACCCTACCCGGGCATAGCGCCACAGAATCTTTGGTCCCTACTTAAGACAGGTTATCGCATGGAACGCCCCGAGAACTGTTCCGAAGAGGTTTACTCCGTAGTGCGCAGCTGTTGGGTGGATGAACCCAATGCACGTCCATCCTTTAAATACTTAGCCGCTGAGTTTGAGAAGCTACTCGGTAATAATGCCAAGTACATCGAGCTGGAGACGAATGCTGTGTCCAATCCACTCTACTGTAGCGATGAGGCAGCATTGATGCCCAACATTGAGCAATTGGGTGAACCTGAATCACTGCAGCATCTGTGGTCACCACCCAAGGTAAACAGCTATGAGCTTCAGGAAAATAGTCGCGATGGGTCTGCCACCGAATTCCAGATGCCTGCATTAGCTCCACCTGGTTACGATCTGCCGCGTCCATTGATTGATGCGAGCACCACAGAGCAAGTGTTGCGCTATGAGAATGATTTACGTTTTCCGCTCAACATACGCAAGTCCAGCTGTGTGCCCAGTTACAGTAATATGACCAATAATGGTGGAGTCGTATCTGCGGCGACAGCGTTGCCAGATTATGCAGTGCCCGTGAAACGTGGACGCTCCTACATGGACATGACCAACAATACATTGATACCCGATAATCTCGATAATCGTGACTTTGAGAAGCACCTCTCCAAGACCATCTCATTTCGTTTCTCTAGTCTGCTTAATCTCAAGGATCCTGAATCGCCACAGCCACATGCCGAGGATGCCGTTTAAGCGTTATACAAGTTTTGGAATCTTTTTCATTACTTCTTATCCGTTTTTTTGGTTTTAAGTGCGCCTGATTTTCCGTTCAAATTGTTTGTTAATTAGTTTTAATCTTGTGTGTATTATATGTATTTAGCTTTATGATGTTGCCAAAAAATTAACTCGAATACTCTGTTTGCATTTACAGAATTAAGATTGAAAATGTTTTCCATCGCTAAGAACACAGTCTTCAAATTACGTTAAAATAACGTAAAGATCTCTTAAATAATTTTAGTTTTAGTGGGTTAACTTTAAAAATGTATTTTATTCTTGAAAAGTTTTTCAACCATTTCCACTTTACTTTAATTCAAAAATATGTTATAAAACTCTCATACTTCCAAACATTTTTCCAATTATCAATCGAAATATTTATATAATTTAGTTAAGCCAATGACATATTTATAAGCAATCTCCTTGTATTATATTTTACTATTAGTTTAAATTTTATATATTTAAAAATAATACGCTTTTTGTCACAAAAAACGTAAAAGTTCATAAAATGATAACTTTTGCGTTGTGCTTTCGTTTAATTGTTTAAGTCAAGTATTTAAAGCATACCAAATATTAAAATTTATTCAGATTTTATACTTAAACTTAAATGCACAATAATTTCTACCTATGCACTTGGCCCAAAAAGTGAGGCACTTAAAATAAAAATATTAAAATATATATATAAAGCATACAGAGTTATATATTAGGATATAAGACATTGGACCATTTGTACTTATATTGATGTATATGCCAAAAACTAGACTGTATATAAATAACAAAAAAAATATATATAAATTTGTATGCTATTTCTATACATATAAAACAATAAACAATATATTTATATTTACCTAAAGTAATACTTCTAAGATTTCTATTCCTCCGCCGGCACAAGGAGATTAAGATTGGCTGCATTTGCAACGCTGCCAAGGTGGCTTTCCTCATCACCCCGCACCGATAAGAGTTCTCGTCCCGTGCACACTTTTCGTTCCCTAATCATAGCTGTGCGTTCCCATCGTGATCCTTTGCAGCTGCTGCAACTGTGTTTGGGCAGTTTAAAGACAGTGGTTGTGCGATTACCACAATCCTTACACTGAAAGAAACGCTTCTGGGCATCGACAATTTTAAGCGGATGCCTCTCCTCCTTGCAACGTTCGGCAGCGGAGAAGGCAGTGTATTTACATTTTTGACAAATGACAGCTTTGCAGTCCATTTTATATGTATTGAGCATTTTCTCTTCCATCGCCTCCTTGCGCTCCAGCTTGTCAAAGTAGTCATTCTGTGCTTCCATTTCGCGCATCTCTGCCAGATTTGAGTGGGTGGATGTTGCTGCCATAATACGTTCAATGCGTGATTTACGCATTAGTTCACGATCCTCCTCCTCCAGCTTCTGACGCTTTGCACTGGTGGAGAACTTTTCGTTGAGTTCATCGATGGCTCGTCGTTTACCGGTTTCTGAGCCGCGCGTTGAGTTCGGATTGACCTTCTCCAGTGGTTTCTTCTTGAGCAGCGCAGCTGCTTTTAATTTGGCGCTCTGCGCCTGCCTCGCTCCCACGTTCACCTCAAAGCTGAAATTCTCGCTGCCCGCTAGTTTGGGTGTTAGACTCGGATCGAAGGAGAACCCGCGATTCTTAAACTTATCCGGCACAGTCTGAGGCGTTGTGGGCGTGTCAATCTTCTTAGCAGGTGGTGTTGCTGGAGTCGCTGTTATTGCTGCTGCAGCTGATAACTTTTCTAAACGTTCATTTTCCTCCTTCAAGAGACGCACTCGGTCGAGATCCTGATATCGTTGCTTGGTTGATGCCTGCACATTGTCAGCTAACCGGGAAATGGGTCCAACACGCTCAGCATACGGTATATCAGCAGGCATTACTTTTGGCTTGGACGCGTGATTGACGGTATGAGCAAAAGGTGAGACATCATAACCAGCTAGTTTACCCAGACGATCCCGCTCCTTGTTAATCAGCTTGGCGCTCTTACGTGCTGGCACAGCCGTAAAGGTTTGTCCGCCATAAAATACCTCACTTTTGCCTGTGAAAAGATTATTAAGTCAATGCCCTTGTCTTTTGAGTCTTCTCAGGATTACTGTTACTCACCCAACACCTTGTTGCGCAGCTCGTTAAGACCACGACCCGCATTGGCCGATTGTAACTCGGATCGTCTGGACATCTTGCCGAACTCCTGCTTCACGTGATAAACACAATAATCACAGTCCGTGAGATTTACCAAGGCTGTGCATTTATCACCATTCTTTTTGGTTGCCCGACAAGTGCCCAAATCCTTTGACTGACCCAGTATCATAACCTTCTGGGAGGTGTCAATGGACAGACAGGCAACATCTTTGCTACCCGCACGTTTCTCAAAGATGGTCGGATTAAGCACTGCTAGACACATGCCTTCTGCAGTTTTCCAAAGCGATTTATGTGCTTCCTTGAAGAGAAAGATTGACGCTGTCTTCACCTCACCGCGCAGATCCGACAACGTCCACGTGGAGTAAGGGTCTCCTTTCTTGGTGTTTCGTACCGGTTGCTTGGTAACCAATGCGCCAGCAATGACCCAATCCTTAGCCAAGTCGCCGCGTTCAATGTGGAATGCTAGACCTGAAAAGGGCACTGCCTTGCGGCTATTCATGCGTTCCTGCAGAAGGGCGCTTGAGATAAGCGGATTAATCATGCGCAGTCCAAAAACTGGATCCGTATAAGTAGTGGCGATTGTAGATTGTTGCAGTGATGGGCTGGAGCTGGTAGTTGCTGCTGCTGCTGGTTGTGCTTTTTGAAAGGAATTGCTGGTAAGCGACTTGCGCTGAATTGGATTATGAGGATTTTTGAGACGATGTGACTCTGGTTGTGGCGTTGAACTTATGAATTTTGTAGTTGACTTCAACGATTGATCCACCTCACGCGCGACTTTGCTCTCATGTGCCGTTTCACGTTGTTGTTTGAGTTTTTTGTTGATATCACTGCCATATTCGTTATATTTGCGTTCTAAGAAGTTCTTAACCTCCTCGTCGTCTGATGAATCAAGTTCCGGCTCGGTTGATTTGGGATTTGGCTGTGCAATCTTTTTTGTTGATTTTACTGTCTTTTCATAACTAAATGCATCGGCAAAACTGCTGTCATCGCGTAATTTTGGAGCTGCTGTCGACAAAGTGGGTGCCGGCTTGGTTGTTGTTGCTGAGCTTGCACTTGTTGTTGCAATATCGGTTTCAACGTCGCCAAGTAGCTTTTCGAGTGCCAGTATTTCTGCCTCGTCTTCTATGCTTATATCAGGTTGTGACACATTTGCGGGAGCCATTGTCTTGTTCGATATAACTAATTTTCACGATTAAACTAAAATAGCGCGCATACAAATCATTTTTGGCGGGCACAGCTGATGTGTATTGAGTAATTTTACAATGTTTGCATTTACCAACTCTGGTGTAATTATCGTTAAGCAACGCTGGTTTCAGCTAGTGCTGGTCAATGTCAATTTAAATTCGTTCACTCATTAAGTTCATTTGAAATTATTATTTAATATATCATATCATAAAAAATATATCTATTATTATCAAGTACTCTGTAAAAAATATTAATTTTCAAAATTAATTTTTTTCTTAAATGTAGGTACCAATACGAATCTGAACACTGAAAATAATTGGAACCAACAACGAACCCTGCATACATTAACAGTTCGCTCCGTATAGCAACTAGTTCTTTTTTATTCATGTACAACCCAACACTAAATTGTTCGTCAATATGTCATCTTTCGGCTTTTATCCACGAAAAGTTTAGTAGCGGAGCACCGTAATATTTAAATTTTAATGCTGTCGACAGTGCTAAATCGCGTCTTTCCGCTTGTTAAATAAACAAGTACAACAAGAAACATAAATCACACAACTACACGCTTAGTGCAGTGGCACACGTAAAGCTCTGAAAATTCGTAAAATATATTTGTGGTTCACGGAGACGGACGCGGTGCCGATTTGCCAAAAAAAGAAACGAAAAGCAAAAAGTGAAATTAAAGTGAAATTATTAAACCAAACCAAGAACAAGCACCAACATAGATCGCTTAGTTAGTATTTAAGCATAAAGTTTTCTACCTTAGCTCCGCCCGGCAATTAGTACGCAGGTAAGAAATGCAACATCAGCCTGCGCCGCGCATCACACTTCTGTTTTTTTTTTTGCGATTTCTGCGTGTGCGAAATGCGTGTTTATTGACCGACCATTGTATTCGCTTTCAAATGGCATGGCTTTTAAAAACTCTTGATCGATTTGTGGTTAAAAGCTTAGCTCAACATTAATTCCCCACGTGTGTCCCCCATGTGCATCTCATATTGCAAAATATTCTGTTGTTGTTTTAACTGTATGTTGATAGCCTTTGACTTGTGTTTTTGTTGTTGTTTATGGCCTTATCGCAGTGCAACATTGCCTGAACGCATGCTGTGTAATAAACGGGCACACAGATAATTGATCCAAAAGAGCTTTAAAAATTTAAAGCATAGAGTTGCCAGACACAAAACACACCAATCTGCAATAATCTGTATAACCAAACAACTCATATTCACCGTTGTACATATTTGCAAATTTTTCTTTACGCAGTTTCGCATTCAACGGTATTTAGCATCGCCTGCGCGATGTTTTGAGTTTTCATTCGCCTGCCTGTCGTCTGCCTGCTGTTTTCTTCTTCTCTCCTCACACTCATACACATCACACACTCGCTCTCTCATACCATTTTTGCATGTCATCTGTCGCGGTCAGTAGCCGGCCCCGGCCCAATGAGGGTCCCCACATACATTAAAAAAAACACAATAAGCGGCACAGTATGCATTTTCATAGACGAAATTAGTTGTGTTTTGCCTAGACTTACGTCAAGCTCAAACCCCTCGCCACCCACAGCTTGCGCTCGCAGCACTCAAATACGCTTGAATTTATTTTGAAGGCGTCACCTTTTGACCCCCTTCAAATAGATTTTTGTTTGTTTTCTCATTGCTGTTGACCAAAATGGAAATGTTTGTTGTCTATCGTAGAATTGTGACAAAAAAATTACTTGGTCTGCATGTTGAATGATTCTACGTGTGATCCACAAGATATTACCGGTATGTGTTAAGTCGTTGTTTATTGCATTTGATATTGCTTTAAATTCAAATTCGACCTTGATGCACCTGCTTCAGTTACTTGACTTGACATCCATATACTACATACAAACTTACATATATATTGGCATATAAATAGGCTTAAGAAACTAGCAATAATGCTAGTTGCAAGTAATTGCTTCATAAGTTTACATTACCTTAACTAAACAGCCATTAATCGTGTTTTTACTCTCTATCTTTATATTTCTGGACAGTGCTGCAACGATAAAGATATGAGTTCAAATATTTTTCTGACGCCAGCGGAGAATGGACTGCGACACGATAAAATTGTTATACTCGATGCTGGCGCACAGTATGGCAAGGTAAGATATTATTAATAGAAAGTTTAACATAATATCTAACTTGTTATTTATCTTTCTTTCAGGTCATCGATCGCAAAGTCCGCGAACTGCTGGTTGAATCGGACATTTTGCCCCTAGATACGCCAGCGTCAACGATACTTGAAAGTGGTTACCGAGGCATTATCATATCTGGCGGACCCAATTCAGTTTATGCCGAAGATGCTCCCACATGTGACCCGGACCTGTTCAAACTTAAAATCCCCATGCTCGGCATCTGCTATGGCATGCAGTTAATCAACAAAATATTTGGTGGCTCCGTTCTCAAAACAGATGTGCGAGAGGATGGACAGCAAAATATTGAGATTGAAACATCATGCCCGTTGTTTAGGTGAGATCACCCACCCACCCCCACCCAGAAATGTCATCAGCAGTAAGAGAAAGCGTTCAAGTTGTGAGCTTATTTGAAAGTGATACAATGCTGCTAGATCAAACCCGATGCCAAGAACAGTTCAGTTTCGTACAGCTTAAAAACTGTTCTACACGTGGCATTACATAACATACTATTATGTACTATATTATTATTAACCATATACAATTTTTAATAAGACCTTTACTTTTGCAGTCGGCTAAGCCGGACACAGTCTGTGCTGCTCACCCACGGCGACAGTGTGGAACGAGTGGGTGACAAACTTAAAGTCGGTGGCTGGTCAACGAATCGCATTGTGACAGCCATTTACAATGAAGTAATGCGTATCTATGGAGTTCAATTTCATCCAGAAGTTGATCTAACCATCAATGGCAAACAGATTCTCTCCAACTTTCTGTATGAAATATGTGAACTAACGCCAAACTTTACCATGGGCAGTCGAAAAGAGGAATGCATACGTTATATACGCGAGAAAGTGGGCAATAACAAAGTGTTGGTAAGTTTTCATATCTTTGCGGATAAGTAAAGTGTATTTAAAACTGTCTCTCAATTTCCTGAAAACAGTTACTTGTCAGTGGCGGTGTCGATTCAAGTGTCTGTGCAGCGTTGCTGCGACGAGCCTTACATCCAAGCCAGATAATTGCCGTGCATGTGGATAATGGTAAAGCCAACTGCTATATGTTTATATATTATATAAGATAGTCATACCATAAAGCCATCTTCTATATGTTTATATAGAATTTAACATTAAAGCACACATTTGTTTTTCTTTTCTTGAGTTATATATAATGACAATTCAATAACAAATTTTCTCAATCTTTATTCACACACAGGTTTCATGCGTAAAAACGAAAGCGAACAGGTGGAGCGATCGCTGCTGGACATTGGCGTCGAGTTAGTAGTACGTAAAGAAAGCTATACGTTCCTCAAGGGTACCACGCAAGTGAAGAGGGCGGGACAGTATTCAGTGGTTGAGACGCCCATGCTGTGCCAGACCTACAACCCGGAGGAGAAACGTAAAATAATTGGTGATATATTCGTCAAGGTGACCAACGATGTGGTCGCCGAGTTAAAGCTGAAGCCCGAGGAGGTGTTGCTGGCGCAAGGCACATTGCGACCCGATCTAATTGAGTCCGCTTCTAATATGGTCAGCACAAATGCCGAAACCATTAAGACACATCACAATGACACGGATCTTATACGGTACCATAAAATATATTGAATACAATTTAAAAAAAAAACATTTTCTAATTTTCGCTATATTTGCAGGGAGTTACGTAACGCCGGACGTGTTGTAGAGCCACTATGTGATTTCCACAAGGATGAGGTGCGTGATCTGGGCAATGATTTGGGACTGCCAGCGGAACTGGTCGAGCGACAACCGTTCCCGGGACCCGGTTTAGCTATACGTGTGCTGTGCGCGGAGGAAGCTTATATGGAGAAAGATTACTCGGAAACACAGGTATGTAAAAGTTAGAAACAAAATACAAGTTTTCCAAACTAATCGCATTTCCATATTCATAGGTCATTGTACGAGTTATTGTTGACTATAAGAATAAGCAGCTTAAGAATCATGCACTAATAAATCGGGTAACGGGAGCAACCAGTGAAGCTGAGCAAACGGAACTACTACGCATCTCTGCCAATTCGGATATACAGGCAACGTTATTGCCGGTGCGTTCAGTGGGTGTGCAGGGTGATAAGCGTACATATAGCTATGTGGTTGGTTTGTCAACGACAAGCCAGGAGCCCAACTGGGCGGATATGTTATTTTTGGCCAAAATTATACCGCGCATATTGCATAATGTTAATCGAGTCTGTTATATCTTTGGCGAGCCCGTGCAGTATCTGATTACAGATATAACGCACACAACGCTTAATAATGTTGTCCTAGCGCAGCTCCGGCAAGCGGATGCCATAGCCAACGAGGTAAGCTCATATCAGAAACCATTGATACACATTTCACTAACATTACACATTTCGTTCGTTTACAGATCATTATGCAAGCCGGTCTTTATCGAAAAATCTCACAAATGCCCGTCGTTCTCATACCCGTGCACTTTGACCGTGATCCCATCAATCGCACACCTTCCTGCAGAAGATCAGTTGTGTTGCGTCCATTCATAACGAACGATTTTATGACTGGAGTGCCAGCAGTGCCCGGTTCCACTCAACTGCCATTACAAGTAAGTTTCGAATGAATTTATAATAGTGTTTTCGAGATCTTAACATTTTGTTTTTTTTTTAGGTTCTAAATCAAATTGTTCATGATATATCGAAAATGGATGGTATCTCGAGGGTACTGTACGACTTGACAGCCAAGCCGCCCGGCACCACCGAGTGGGAATGATGCGTTCAAACCAAAACTTACAACAGCCATTTCATAGAAATAGAGATATGTAGAAACAATATACTGCTGCATGGTAAACATAACGATAGACGCAAGAGACAATAGCAGGAGATGCCGCCGCCGCCGCTGCTGTTCGTTCTCAATCCTGGAACAGCTAACAGTTAAAGAGCAAAAAATTCATTAATAAACTGAGAGAGCAACTGTGCGTAAATACAATATAGAGTGCCGCTTTAAAACATCAAACAATAACAAAACAAACAACAAAATATTAACAAAAGCAAATTCAGGTTTATAATATCGATTATTTTTTTCTGTAATTAAAGTAACGCGAAACAATGTCAAACAACAAAATCACCAGAAGTCAAACAAAACAAAATATTGGCCTATATATTTAATGTAAACATGTTTTGAAGCATGTGCGATTTGTTCCTTTTATGAAAAGGAAACTTAAAACAAAAGAAAATCAATTTATTTACGCATTTTTTAGTTATAACACATACTATATATATAGTATATGCATACATACATATTTGATGTATGTGTGTACCGATATTAAATTAAATGCAAAACCATGTTCTGAACGTTGTATATTTGCAAAAAAACTGTTTTCGAAGAAATAGTGTTTGCAAAACCGAAAATTGTAAGAAGTACGAAACAAAAAAGAAAAAACAAAACAAAATAGTAACTACTGTAAGCTAAAATTATGAATTGTTATATAAAAACGTTTTACTATTTAAATGGCAAACAAAACACCACAGCAAAACAAATTATTATGATATAAAAAAAAAACAAAACAAACAAAAACTAAAAGAAATGTAATAAAATCGAAAAAGGCTATATGTAAATATATTGTCGAATCTTATGATGGCACTAATGTTTATCGTAAATTTTTTCAGTAATAACTTTTTATTCATATCTATTGTTTCGTTATGTTATTTATTGCCCAGCCTAAAAGTATGCTTCATATTTCTATATTATCCAATGTTTTTGTGCTTCAAACATTTATGACATTGGTTTAAGGCAGTTGTTGAAAGGCCTCTGGCGTCAGGGTAAGCGTACTACGACGTCTATTCCTCAAGCTCTCCAATGTTTGCAGCTTGTGTCCAAAGGATTGGCGATTCGGATTTTTGCCGCGACCCAAGCGCATGTATTTGGCGGACATACTTATCTTGGGCACAGCAGCAGCCGGCGCGGTAACTATTTCAGGCACAGACTAGGAATACAAAATTCAGTGTGGAATCATATAGATTTTGTATTAACTTACGATCTTAACTTTTTTAACTGCTGCTGGCTTTGATCTGTCAAACATGTGTTTCAATAAAAATTGAAATTTTTCGGAATAAATTAGTTTTGGTGGCAGCTCATTGATCCGATTAAAAAACTTTGCTTGCTGATGGCGCAACTGCTCCACTTGCACTTTATAGCGCCACCTAAGCACCAGACGCTTCCACCTTTCTGGCGTTGGTTGCGGACTTGCACGGTTTGTCATTTGATCGGCGATGTTATCCCAGATCTCCTCCTTTAATGCTAAGTTACAAAAGTCCTTGTGATTCTCCTTCCAGAGGCATTCGTGATGTTTGTACAAGTCTATTAGTTTGAAGTAGTGGCGCCATTTGCGTCGATTGCGTTTCGAAAGATTAGTTAATGAAATGGAACTGCTTACTGGCAAGGACGGTGCAAAATTGGCCATAATGGTACACAATAAATTTTGTCTATTTCTTGACTGAATGACATTAAAAGTTAGGTTCAGTTGTTTAGTAGAGTATTTATATATATTTATTTGTTAAATATATGGTTAACAATCTAATTTTAAATTTGAGACTATAATAATTGATACAATTAGTTAAAACAAATATCTGATGAGGGGGAAGGGGGGATGATGTCGTCATGTGTCCTGGCTAAGGATTTTGTGGACGTGCACTTATTGTCCGCTTCAAAAATTAAAACACCAACAACAAAAAAATGATGCAAAATATAAAAATCGTAAGTACATATTACAATCAGTTTTATTCGCATTCGCAGCAAACAAATTTCGCAAAACAAAGTTCAACTAAAATATATATATTATATAATAAATTTATGTATAAGAGTGTATATATATAAAAGTGTTTCACAATTGCTTCGCTAATCGTTTCGATTACATAACTTTTTACTATTAGCACTTTTGACACTGAATTAGAAAAAAATCATTTAAAAGCAATTTGAAAAAAATTTCAATATATAAATTAAAAATACCATAATTTGATTGCTTGCGTTTCATGTCGTGTTATCAGTGTTTCTATGTATGTGTGTGTGTTGGACTCGAGAGGGGGGTGTGTAAGTAACTTATTGGGCCAACTCCTTCATGCGATTGAGAGCGCTGCCAGCCTTGAACCAGCCAATCTGCAAATCGTTGAGCGTATGGTTCAGCATAATCTTGTCGACCTTGTCGCCATTCTTAACTTCGCACTCAACTGGCTTGCCAGGCTTCAAACTCTTCAGGTTCTTCAATGTAATCTTGCTTGTGGGTTGAATCTGCCATAAAAACATAATAAATATTGTTAAAATGTGATCAAATTTAATGTTTATCTGTTTAATACCTTGTCGTAATCGGCGGCATTGTCGAAAGTCAGTGGCAGCATACCCTGTTTCTTCAGATTTGTCTCGTGGATGCGAGCAAACGATTTGACAATGATGGCGCGTCCACCCAGATGACGTGGCTCCAGAGCGGCATGCTCGCGAGACGAGCCCTCACCGTAGTTCTCATCACCGACAGCGACCCATCTGATGTTGTTGGCCTTGTAGTCGCGTGCAACCTCGGGCACATTGCCCCAGCCGCCAGTGCGCTGGTTCTTGATCTTGTTCATCTCGTTGTTCTCGTAGTTGGTGGCGCCAATGAACATGTTGTTGGAGATGTTGTCCAAATGGCCGCGATACTTCAGCCAGGGACCAGCAGCGGAGATGTGATCTGTGGTGCACTTTCCCTTGACCTTAATCAGAACGGTCATATCGCTCAGATCCTGACCATTCCACTTGTCGAAGGGTTCCAGCAGCTGCAGACGAGCTGACTTGGGATCAACAGCGACCTGGACACTTTCGCCACTCTAGAAAAATTAAAATCTTTAAGTACATATTCGGGAGATAAAAAGCATCATTAAACATACCGATGGTGGAGCAGAGTAGGTGTCCTGTCCGGGATCGAAACCCCTGGCGGGCAACTCATCACCAAATGGAGCCTTCAGCTTGAACTTCTTGCCATCGGAGCCGGTGAGTTCATCCGTCAACGGATTGAAATCGAGACGACCAGCAATGGACAGAGCGGTGACCATCTCGGGGCTGGTAACAAAGCAATGAGTAGCGGGATTAGCATCGTTGCGACCAGTGAAGTTACGATTGTACGAGGTGACAATGGTGTTCTTGTCGCCCTTCTTCACATCCTTACGATCCCACTGACCAATGCAGGGACCGCAGGCGTTAGCCAACACAGTGCCGCCGAATTTGTCAAAGACTTCAGAGATGCCATCGCGTTCGATGGTGGCACGAATCTGCTCGGAGCCGGGTGTCACATTGAATGGGATCTTCGACTTGATGCCATGGCTCATGGCATCGTTGGCAATGCTGGCACAGCGACCCATATCCTCATAGGACGAATTGGTGCAGGAGCCAATCAGGCCAACCCTAATGTCCATGGGATAGCCGTTCTTCTTGGAGTTCTCGCCCAGCTTGCTAATGGGATGACCCAAATCCGGGGTGAATGGACCATTCACATGGGGTTCCAATGTATCCAGATTGATGTTAATCACCTCATCGTATTCGCAGTTGCTATCGGGAGACAGCACCTTAGCCTGGTACTTCTGGGCCTCGGCGGCAATGCCAGAGCGTCCCGTGGACTTCAGGTAATCAGCCATGCGTTGGTTGAAGGGGAACAACGAGGTGGTGGCACCGATCTCAGCACCCATGTTACAAATGGTGGCCATGCCTGTGCACGAAATGGAATCGACGCCCTTGCCGTGGTACTCAATGATGGCACCAGTACCGCCCTTGACAGTCAGAATGTCAGCCACCTTCAGGATGACATCCTTGGGTGAGGTCCATCCACTGATCTTTCCGGTCAAATTGACACCAATGACCTTGGGGCACTTGAGCTCCCATGGGATATCAGCCATGACATCGACGGCATCAGCACCACCGACACCAATGCACAGGCCACCTAAACCACCACCGTTGGGGGTGTGGGAATCGGTACCGATCATTAGCAGACCGGGGAAGGCGTAGTTCTCCAGAATGATCTGATGAATGATGCCACTGCCTGGCTTCCAGAAGCCCAAGCCATACTTGGCGCAAGTTGAGGCCAGAAAATCGTAAACCTCACGATTCAGATCCTTGGCACGCGCCAAATCCTTGGGTCCACCGATCTGTGCCTCAATCAAATGATCGCAGTGCACGGTCGAGGGCACTGCTACCTTCTTCAGGCCCGACGAGATGAACTGCAGCAGTGCCATCTGAGCGGTGGCATCCTGCATGGCAACGCGATCGGGACGCAAACGCAGATACGAGGTGCCACGTTCAATATCCTGATTCGCTGGATCATCCAAATGCGAATACAACACCTTCTCGGATAGGGTCAGCGGGCGATTGAGGCGACTCTTCACCACATCCAGACGCTTGCTCAACTTATCGTAGGGCATATAAACGTCCGAATCGAATTTTGATAGCGCCACCTTAGAGGCGGTATAGCATGAAGCATGGAATTGACGCACCATTGGGTCAACAACATGTTTGCCCAGTTTGCACACCTATGAAGAAAAGTATAAATATAAATTAAGTAAGCATATCCATTTCATTATTGTTAGTTAAGTTCAGTTAAATATGTTTGTGTATGTTATGAAGTATAAAAATAATACATTACAATTAACTATAGGGTAATTTGTATAATGTTAATATTATGCGTAAACCTTGTGATTGGCATAAACAAAAATTGATAAACATATCAGTGATACTTATATTATTAATTAACTTGATTGACTGGCGTATCAATAAAGTCTAAGAGATAAGAGCTATAAACTTTTGGAAGTCTGCCATGAAAAATGTGCAAAAAAAAAAACAAATTTTGTTGTCTTATTTTAGTATATAATATATACAATCTATAAAAAATAAGCTACAAGTTTTTCTAGAAACACAAATCCTCAAGAAAGTTCTACAAAATCTATTGAAATGTGTAAAAAGTGCATAGAAAATTGTATGCCTAATAAAAATGTTTATTTTGAATATATAATGTAGTTGTGAGCATTTTAAGAGCGTAAATTGTAAACATTCAGTACTACGGCACGTGATCAATAAATAGTAACGAAATCAAAACAAATGTAAAACTTAACAGATGACGTAAAAAGGTCATTCAACTTATTGGCAGAAAGCGAAATGCGAAATGCGTGGCTTCTGTAATGTTATTGAACTATTACAGTTAATTGAACTGCAGTTGCTGTCTGGAATTACCCCAAAACAACCGTTTACCCAAACCAATGAAATAATACGTGGAAAGTGCGTGACTTTCACACCCACACAAGAACAAAATACGACCCGTATAATATTTTTCGTGATATATGGTATACTAAAAAGTACTATCAAAGTGTCATAAGATAAGAATAAGTAAGATCTATGGTAGGCTGCCTCGGTAGCGGATTGCCAGTTGAATAACGATGCTTACATAAAGACAAATACTAATTGCACCATGTTAAAATGTTGCAAATTCTTTTTTGCAACGGCATGTGCCGACCTTTTCACCCACACTAACACACACACGTACACAAACATTCACTACTGTTTATCCAACATGGTTTAAAATTGAAAATAAGAGCAGAACGTACATACTTTTGATTAGGTAACAACTTTTTGCTCGATGTGTTTTTAGGTTAGAAAAAGCGCAACGCGAAAAGTTATAATTTGCAATGCGGGCAAGTTTTAATTATTTTGCATATGAAAACAAATCATTTTGTTGATTGCACACTATTATGTATCATCAATTGTTATTAGAGTTTATAATTTTGTTATCAGCAGAGATTCTAGATTTATGTGTATGCATATGTATCTGTGTTTGTGTGTGTGTGGATGCACTGGATCCCGATTCCTATTGGGTTTGGCAACACACGTACCTGTGCCTGAGCATTTATTATTCTCGCTGCCATAATTACGCGTTTTTTTTTCGTATAATATTCAACTATTTATAAACACTGGGAATTTGGATATGAAGGCTTTAAACAATAACCCAGTCGCACATTAAAATTTTCAGCCCTCTCAGCCGGAAGATTTTAACACAGACTGAGCGCTTAGTGGGTGGTTGAGTATACAGCCGACATCTGTGGTCACCCCAAAATGTTAACATTTGCCGAATGTTATTATGTTTTTAACAGTGCTCCAATACCTGGTTTTGTACGTCAGCAACATTTTTCAATGGGGGCTTTTCAAACAATACTATATTGGTGTTCTTTTTAAGTTTTTAAGAAAAACACTTAAATTTAAAATATTTCAAGTAAATTAAACAGCTGTTTTACTGTCTTATTAACAGTAAAAAACAGCTGCTGGTCATTTATATCTATCGATATCGTAAGTTTCTTTGCGACCGTCAGGACGCTAAAGTATAAAAATAAGCATGTATTACAATACAATTTGTACAAAAAAAGATAATATCTGACCTTTGCCAAGGACAATAGTTCCGATGGTAATCTGTTGGATGGCAGTAATAAGGGGCGTCAATCGCAAATGGCAGTTTCACCAGCATTCAGCCGCATCAACGCAAGGCTTGTGACAACCAGCCTGAGGGTGTGGAACAGTGTGAAGTATATAGCGAGGCACAATCTCAAGCACACAGGCGAACGACAATATGCGTGCACTCAATGCGACAAGGCCTACTTCTACTCTTCGTCACTGCGACAACACCTTGTCAGCCTTAAAGGCGAGAAACCGTTTAAGTGCGAAGTATGTGGCCTTGGTCTCTTACAGAAGTCGGGCTATAAGAAACACATGCTGGTACATGCCGGCGTCAAAGCGCACGAGTGTCACATTTGCGGACGGGCATTCACCTTATTTAGTAACCTTTATGCCCATGTGCGCCTGCATTCCGGTATTATGGCATTCAAATGCAACAAGTGCCTAAGGGCATTTCCAACAAAAAGAAGCCTTTAAAGCTATTTGAAGGTGCACAGCAAGGATGGGCCCGTTACATTAACCACCGACATAATCAAATAGATTTGATTAGATTAACATGTTTTCAATGGCTGTGAAAGCTTTAAATGCTTACCAAAAAACTAGTTATAAATTTAAAACGGAAATACACTGTTCATTTAATTATACAACTGTTTGTTTTTTTTACGGTAGCACAGGATTATTGAAAGTCACTGTGATAGCAGGATATTCGTCATTGTTATCGATAACAAGTGAAACTACTCAACACTGCGTGTTTGCGTGAATGGAATGAGGACGCATAGGCTGGTCTATTTGTCACAACTGTGCGAATAATATATCAGTTAAGAAAACATTAAATAAAAAAAGGACTTTGAAATGCACAGTTATATTGTGTCATTTGACCGCAATGTTGGATCGTCGTAAGCATAGTTGTATGTCAGAGGCAGCCGTGGATTATAAGGCAGTACCGTTACACGGCGATGCAGGTGAAATTTACAATCGAAATTCAAACTCAACAACAACTACGTCATGCTGCAGGCGTCCTACGCTAGCAGAGGCAGAGAAACAAAACGCCTTATGCGGTGGGCATGGCTATATAATACCCGTTATAATACTGTTTGTACTTGTATTAATTGTACTCCTGTTGCCGTGGGAGACATTAAACGGTATCCATATGGACGAGGGAAACCACCCCGTCGAAACGCCGTTGCCTTGTCAACTACAACTCGTGGAAACAATACCTATTGGCTTGAACTACACGCATGATAGTCCCAAATTCCTCAGCACTTTTGACGCATGGCAACTGCTGCTGAACAGGGCAAAGTCAACGGTTGATATTGCTGCTCCATATTGGACGCTGCGTGGCATCGATGTCAACGATAGCAGCACCCATCCTGGTGAGCAGCTCTTTCAGCGTTTGCTCTCAAATGGTGACCCGGGTAAACCAAAGTTGCGCATTCGCATTGCATTAAATAAAAGCTTGGACAGCTCCTGGCATGCGGATGCCAAGATCTTTAGCAATTATGGTGCCGCTCAGGTGGTTGCTGTCAAACTAGCCAACGATGGTGCCTTGCATTCCAAGCTCTGGATTGTGGATGGACAGCATTTCTATTTGGGCAGCGCCAACATGGATTGGCGTTCATTGACACAGGTCAAGGAGCTGGGAGTGCTTGCCCAAAATTGTCCGCAATTGACACGTGACTTGTCCAAGATCTTTAAGGCCTACTGGCAGCTGGGCAGTGAGCCGGATGCAGTCATGCCCGAGCAATGGTCGTTTATGTATCATTCCCAGTACAATCGGCGGCATCCTATGCTAATCCGGATCAATAGGAACTATACGATGAGGGCATACATCTCCAGTGCACCACCACCTCTCACGGCAAGTGGACGCACTCATGATCTGGATGCCATTCTCAACTGTATCGATACGGCTGTGGAGTTTGTGAATATTGCTGTCATGGATTATTATCCGCTGATTGTAAATGGTGCCAGGCCACAGTTTTGGCCACCAATTGATAATGCACTGCGCAGAGCTGCTGTGGAACGGGGTGTATCCGTTAAGCTATTAATCTCTTGGTGGAAGCATTCGGATCCCAATGAGGATAACTATCTGCGCTCGCTGCAGGATCTCTCTACACTGAATCATCAGGTGGATATACAAATTGTGAGTATAATGAATTACACAAAGCCACATCGATTTTCCGATTAAACTATTATTTTTCAGCGCCGTTTTATAGTGCCTTCGGATGAGCAACAGTCCAAGATTCCATTTGGACGTGTGAATCACAATGCCTACATGGTTACGGAAAGAATTGCATACATTGGTACCTCCAACTGGTCGGGCGAGTACTTTACCCACACAGCAGGCGTGGGTTTGGTTCTAACTGAGGTGGACTTCGAGAATGATACAACGCATACGTTGCGAACAGATGTGTTCAATGTATTTGCACGAGATTGGCATAGTCCGTACGCCTTGCCACTAAAGCCTAATATGCATCTCTGAAGCCTTAAATTTTATGCATTTTACCGTTTTAACTTACTGCCTACAGCTACAGCTGCTTTATGTCAATAATCCAATACAACCTCAATGAAATGTTTAGTATAAATTTATATTATTATATTAAAATGTTTGTTTTTGTATGTACTTTGCAATTTGAAATTAGACTCGCGCGGGTGACGTCATGTTATTTTACAACACTGTCAAGCACAGCTGCTGCGTGTCATAACAAAAAATCGTGTCTAACCTCAATTTGGAATATAAACACACGAAACGATGGCTAACAAAAAGCCGACGCGTGATCTTATTGGCATTATATGGCAAAACTTTTGGCGTTCGCTGAAACCGCGACAATTTCGCGGCAACTACATTGGTGAGGATTACTTTGGCAACAAATACTATGAGATACCGCCAAATCCGACACTTGGCAAGCGTAAGCCTTCCCGCTGGTTTGAGCCCGCAGACAAGGAAGCCTTCGATCAGGAGCTGACTGCAGAGTGGGAGGCGTGGCTGCGCGGAAGACGTGAGGAGCCGCCTACGCGCGAGGAACTAGTCAAGAATCTACAAATCATGGACTTGAAAAAGCGCAATGCAGCCGAACTAGATGCCACCTATGCTAAGGGCAAAGATGCGGGAGCGATGCCTAAGCAAGTAGAGGGCGAAACTATAGGCACGTATCCCAAATACAAGGAGTACGAGATTATGCCCGGCAAGAAAACCAATAGTCAATAAAAAACATGATTTTTTGTTTTATATATTAATATGTAAATATATGTATTGGATTAGTTAATGTTTATGATACAGAAAATAATGTGTATTGTCCAGTAACTTCATTTAAAACTAGATGTGAATAACCAGTCTGCGTTTTGGTTTTACCAATCGTTCAAATCCAAATCCTTGACAATGTCCAAGGCTGCGGTGACATCATCGTAATCATCGACAGGCTCTGCTGGAGTTGTCTCTGTTGTGTTCTCCTCGCGCTGCTTCTTCGCGTTCTTCTTCTTGGGCGGTGGCACCTCCTCTTCCACAATTTCATCATCCTCGTCATCGCTTTGATCGGGCAAGCCAGCAGCATCATCCTCTGAATCAGATGGGAACAGCTCTACTTCGCCATCCTCATTGCGCACTGGAACGCCTGTCTTGGCGCCTGGACGCTTCAACTTGGGTAAATCGTAGTCCGAGTTGATGGCATCTGTTTGGGCCGCTTGACGACGCTTCTTCGTCTCGTGCGTCTTCAGCCAGCTGGTGTAGTAGATTTCCAGTGGAGTGCGCTTCAGGCGCAGCTGTTGCTCCCAAGCCTGCACAGCCTGAGCATTCTTGAGGTCCAGCTGAACACCGCTCTTGCTGCGCTGCTGCTCATTGAAGCGACTGCTCTCCTGAATCTTCTCCAGCAACTGTTTCAACTTGCGTGTATAGTTGGCATTGCGACATTCCTTGAGGTAAGACTTAAGGGCCATCACCACAGGCACAACCAAATCAGCGAAAGCCAGCGAAGCCGATTCATACGATAGATACTCCAACAGCAGGCCGACCACCTGCTCCACGACCTCATCGCGAAAACCATTCTCCGAAAGCTGTGCCTTGTTCAGACGCAGAATACAAGTAAACTGTTGTGGTTTCATGGAAACCGCAGTGTGCTTACGATTGAAGGTATTGCTGCGCAGAACCTCCACAATCAATGGCAGCACCGGGATGAATGTGTGTGTCTCCTTGCCCAACGAGATGAGCGTCTGCAGGCAATGGAAACGCAGCGGAAAATATTGTGCCGTCGGTATAAGGCGAATGACACCAGTTATAATGGTGACCAGTGGATAAACCAGTGGCTGCAACTGTGGCTTATTTGCACTGGATCCCAGCAAATCCGACCAGAGACGCAATGAGTTGATATATTGCCAATTGTAGACAGCTTGGAAGCTATCCTTCTTCTTCAATATGACTGCATTACGCAGATGTATAGCCAACTGGCGAATGTAGAGGAAAGCATGCTGATAGCTCACATTCAGATCCAGAGCAAACATCTCCACCAGCGAGCGACGCATGAAATTGATGCCGGGCAATGTGTTGGGCGACACGAACTTCGAGTTGCGCACGTAGGCCAGATACATGGCCTTCAGCACATGGTTCAACATGGTGGCCTGCAATCGGAAAAAATGTGTTCATAAATCTATATGAAAACTCCAGGACTCAAATCAACCCACCTGCTGCTTACGCGTTATTTTGAGAATGCATAAAAAGGCGAGCACACGCACAGTTTCATCCCCGGTGGCCCAGAGCACAATGAGACGTTTCAGGATGGATTTGCCCAGTTGTGTGAAGGGTGCCACCATGCCAGCCATCTGATGCAGATGCTTGAGCAGCACAGTAAGTATATTTGTGCCGGAAACCTGCTCCACCAGACGAATCAAGTCGCCTAGGTAGTAGCGCAGGCAACCACGCACCTTAACCCACTTTTTGTGCTTGTGCAGTGGCATACTGCTATTCGGCTTCACGCCCAGCACACGTATAATGGCTGGTTGCAGGTGCAGCACACACAACTGGATGACGCCATTGAATGCAGCTGCTCCAACCACCTTATATGCACCGGCATTGGCATGTTCTCCTTCACCGGCATCAGCACTAATGCTAGCTAAGGCCGAGTTGAATGCTTGGATCACCTGACGCACAGACTCAACGGACACATTCGGTTTGCCCAGCTGCACTTCCCATTCACGAAGCATGTTTAGGGTAACCTTCTGAGCGCCATCTGCAGCTCCATCATCATCATCATCATCCTCGTCACCTTCGCTCTCATCACTGGCCACAGCTAAATCATCGCTTGGCTTGTGATATTTCTCATCGTCCTCCTCACTGTCAGCATCTTCATCATCTGCTTCTTCGTCGCCATCGGCACGCTCTCCATCTGCTTCTTTTTCTTCGTCGTCATCATCGCTGTCGAGAAGATTGAACTCAAGTAGTTCCTTGTCGTTCTTCATCAGAAAATCATAGAATTCGGGATCCAAGTCCTTGAGTCCCATCAATTCTTGTTTGTGCGTCTTCTTGGCCACCTTTTCGGTTGGCATTTTTCTCTTTTCCTTGGGTTCAGCTGCAATACTTCGCAGTGTTTTCTGTGTGCCCTTTGAAAATTGTTGCTCTTTCGGTATATCCTTCTTTTTAGTGAAACCCTTTTTGGGCTTCAAGTCAAGAGACTTAACTTTTTTCGTTGATACCTTCATTATTTTAGCTAATAAAACGTTATTAAATAAAAATAATGAATTCGATACTGCTTCAACACGTGCCGCTCAACGCAATATACCGAAACTACTCGATTCTTTACAGAAGTACTCGGTTCTGAACAGTTGTATTTTAGTTAACAGTGCTGTGTTTAGCTGTAAATCAATTGTGGTGGTTACGCGATATACTTTGGCGGCATTTCAAATCTGTAAGATCTGTTAAGGGAAATATATATTTTTCATGGCCGATTAGCATAACAATTTGTATTCTAAGAGAATTCAAACTAAAACGAAAGCTTCAATTATATCTTATCTGATAGATAATTAATCTGAAACTGTCTATCAACCAATATAAACAATTAAGAGGGCGTCAACTTAATTTTACTATCATTTTTCATATGCAGCTTATGCCTCGCGTCAACGGGTCACACATCTGGCCAACAACAAAGTTGTTGCCAACTGCAACGACTGAAAACGAGAGTTAGCCAGGCTGCTATGTGGAGCAGGGGTTGTTTGCCTTGATCGGCCGGCGCTTGCAAATATTAATAGAAAAAAATTCACGTAATGTATAACAAAAAAAAAACACAACACATAATAAAAGTGAAGTATGCAAACGCGTTTGGAGCCTCAAATCCGCCTCAACACCTACATACTACTACTACCAAGTTTGCTCCCCTTGAATTGCGAGCATTACGAGCACCACTGGTGAATGTCTGGGCGGCGAGTCCCGTCTAGACATCCTCCTGCAAAGTCTTACGAAATCCCATTACAATTGTGGCATGGAAAAAGTTTACCAGCTCAGTCGCTGAATTAGCAAACATGATAAGCGTTAAGCGTTATCCAAATAGCCGCTTCAATAAAAGTGTCAAATCCTGAATGTGTCTTGGGCCTGCCAATAATGTGGAGTGTGCACTGCTACCAAACGCCCACAGATTTGGCTTTCAGCTCTCATTTAACCATTTTACATGCAGCTAAGCACGTAGCGAGCATCAGTGTTGAGCAGTTTAGCGGTTTTTCTCTTTTGAAATGACTTGGCGTCATTTTATTTAGCATTTTATGAGCATGAGTTGAACAGTTTAGCCGTTTTCCCGCTAAAATTACTTGTTACTTGTAAAGTTATCAAGAACTTTTAAGATTTAATGTAAATGAAATAAAACAGAGAATTTTATGAAAATTTCTGCCAACTTTTCTAGCTGCCAAACTGAACTTTTTCTTCCATGTCAAAAGTTGTCAACACTGACGCTTACTTGCGGCAGGCGTTGGCTGCTAAGTAAACAGCAGTAGCACTAGTTACAATAACACCAACAACAACAAAAACAACAATTGTCAGTCAGCGCCGCTGTTTGTTACCATGTCATGTTGGCAAGCCAAGCCCCAATAGCAATTGACCATAAATCTAGCTACGTCTTGTTGTTGTTGTTGTTGCTTGCCATTCACTTTATTTTTATATCTTTTTCTATATTTTTTTTTTTTCGTTTCTACACATTACACACTACGCAAAACGCATGACGCAGACGCAGAAGCAAAATGCAACAATTTCCTACTCCCCGTCACAAACAACACGCACACACACTCAAACACACACATGCAAGTTCAAGTTTACGCATGTATCTCGGAATTAAAATTGGCTTCCTGTTTATCTGGCAGCTCGCAGTTCATTGGACGCACAAAACGCACTTTACTGGTTTTTCGTCGTTGTGTTTTTGGCATGCAGAAGTTGGCCCACTAAATGTGGCCAGCATCAGGCATCAGGCCATTAGCCAAGGCCATCAGCAACAACAGCAACAACAAGCATTTGGGCCAACGCATAATGCTGTGCATTAGTTTTGGCTGCCGGTTTATCGAATCTTGTTTTTATATATTTTAAGCGGTTTTTGCTTTTGTTTACGACTCGTTGCATTGCAATGGATTTTTTTGCTTTTGTTTTTGTTTATATATGTACATGATCATGATCACATGTGGGCGATGGCTATGAATTACCGAATAAGGTTAATGGTCCACATGATCTTAGCCAAGAAGTGAAGTTAGTTATTTGTTAGATATTTTTAATAGTGGGCTTAATATCAATCTGTTGATTGTATTAAAGAGATTGTGAAGTAATTGTGTTGGTAATTGGTTTGGTAATGGGGGGATCTAGTCCAAAAATCTTACATTCTATGCTATAAAAAAGCATTCCTTAATCAAATCAACGCAATATTATAATCAAAATTGTATTAAAGTGATTGTAAAGTAATTACGGTGTGTTGGTAATCGGTTTGGTAATGAGGGGATCTAGTTCCAAAATCGTGCATTCTTTGCGATTAAAAAGCCTTCCCCAACTTTCCTTTAACTTTTGATCCAAAAATCAATTAGTTGACTGTTCAATGCTTACGATATCTTGGTAATCGGTTTGGTATTAAGGGAACTAGTCCAAACTTACATTCTTTGTTATAAAAAGGCATTCCTAAATCAAATATTAAACTTTCCCAACTAAATAACTCAATAAACTGATTTCGTTATTTTGGTAATCGGTTTGGTAATGGGTGAATTACTACCAAATCCTGCATACTTTACCTAATTATATTGTTATGTTATTATTTTACAATAAAAACAACCCTCCCTTGATCAACTTTTATTATGTTTCAACTTTCCCAACTCAATAGCGAACAATAAACATTGTTAAACTAATTACACAGTGATCAAGTATTTAAGTTTCCAGTCTATATTGCCTTCGCATGCTACCAGTAATAACTGTCTAAACACTTTATAAATACCTTAAGGCTGTTAAACTGTTTATTGACTAATAAAACTTGTTGCACCTCCTCCAACAAACTTGATTCCGTTGCATTGTCTCTATGGCATCCCCAATACCCAATATCCAATCACAAATCCAATCGCTACTTGTATCCATTGAAGCGTATACATACATATATCAGAGTGTAAGTACATACTTTAACTTCAAGGCATTGGGGCATGTCAAAAGCATTAAATGTGGCCATAGAACATGTTCGATTAATAATAATTGTACTTGTAAAAAGTCCATAATTTGTACGTTGTGACAGTTGTCAAGTGGGTTTTGGTCACATAAGTGGCTTAATAATTATTGACTTAATTTTAATGGTCATTAATGTTAGCTTAGAATCAAACTACTTTGTAACTGCATTAATTACGTAAGCAGATTGTTTATGATGGCTAATTAAACCAATAACTTGTATTTTGTAACTTAATTAACAATCGAATTCGCGAATGCGAATTACAATTGCTGAAATCACAGACGATTCGGCGGCGGAGGCCACCCACTTCAAATTCGTAATCAAGTCGAGTGTTATTGAATTCAATTCGTTTGCAAAAAAAAATAAAAATAAAAAGTTAAACTGAAGAGTCGTGAGGCATATGTGAAAGCCAAAATATACTAACAATAGAAAATGTCAGATGAAATAAATTATTTTGGAATATTTTGTAAGGAATTTCTTGAGTATTGAAACATGTTGAGTATTGAAACTTTCCCAAAGTTCTTACTGAAAGCGAATAGAAACTTTTTTCCTAGTTCGGAAAACTCAAATTTTAAAGTTAATTTTCAAAGAGTTTCCTTATTCATAAGCAAATTTTATTTATTTCTAAAGCTATACCCTGTGAATAGCGTATATAAAACCTAATAATATATAATGAGCCACATGGTTAGGTGTTGAAGGCGTGGGTGAAGAAGAAGAAGGCGTTGCAACAAGTAGCAGCTACAAACAACCAACTAACAACAACAACAACAACAGAATAGCAGCCACAAACTTTTAAGCATTCAAATAGTGCCAATGTTCGGTTGCCAAATATGTTGTGTTAGCCAAAATGTGTTGTTTTGTGGCCTGCCCCGCGGTTGGTGGCAACTTGCAACAATCAGCCGAGAGAACTGTTGATTAGGCCAAGAGTCCGAGTCCGAAACCGAGTCCGAGGCATGGCCTGGCCTGCCCCGGCTAGACTTGACCAAAAAAAAATAGAAAAAAAATTGAATTCAAACGTGGCTAACATTGTTTATGCCAGATTAACTAAGGCCGGACCCACAAGCCACAAAACTGTACTATAATTAGTTTATACTTTTATTTTTTATGCGATTTTAATATGGAATTTATCTACTGTTCGGTTTTCTGTTTTTTATTCCCCAACGGTGGGCGTTTCTTTACAAACCGAATATTGATAAGGAATTGGTTTGGAAACTGCAACTGCAACATGATGCAATCGAGCCTGCAGATTGCGTCAAGTTTCACTTGTTAGGTGGTATTTGTGGGCTTTTGATACAGTTCGTGACACGACATAATCACGAGGTGTTTAGCTATTCATATTCGCGATGATTCTTAAGATTATTTCAAAGATTTTTGGCTTTGCTATAAACAAAATTTTGTTTACAAACATTGAAAAAGATTATAAACATTTTCCTAATAAGTTAGTTTACACAACTAATAAGTAGAAATTTGGAATAAATATTTGCATGTCGAATTCGCTTGAGTTTATGGCGTATTAACTTAAAAGTTCCTTCAACGAAATGCCATTAAAATTAGGCCAAACGGTAAATGTTTCTATGTGTTGTTGTTTTTGTTGCTTTCTGGCTTGTTTTGAGTGCGACATGTGCATTGTTTTGAATTATGCAATTGTGCAGACTGGTGTCAAGCTGATTTATGCCAGTTGACCGCCCCCACACCAACAACAACAACAACACCGAGTTGTTTGTGCCTCGCCTCACTTGGACACCTCCCCGGCGGTGCATGTCATGTTGCATTTGACCAGCTGCTGCCCAACTAAGTGCAACAGTTGCAACAGTGTCTCCAAGATCAATGCCAGTGCGCAGCTGAGCTCGAATTACTATGCAAAGTATAAGGTATGTCCATACATATATGCTTATGTTCGATGGAATTTCAGAAATAGGCGAGGCCTCTGGTATTAAATGGGCGTTATGAAATTCGTGAATTAATATTTATTTGAATTTATGTAACATAAGAACAGAAAACACGACACACGACATGATTTGTTCATCACTATGTTGGTGTTCCCTTTTTCTGCCTTAGACTTTGTAGCCGACAAAGTGACGACGACCAATTACTTCACCCATGAAGAACCAGGTGATAACTTCGATGGTCACTAGTGTATTGAGCCAAGCTTCACGAACAGTTACCTGGCTAAGGCGCCCTTTCGCCTTATTTGGATCCTTTTTGGCCATTTTGGCAGCCTCCTCAGCTGTTTTGCGTAAATGTTGGAAATCAGCTGGAGTTGGTGGCGCCAACTCAACCTTGGCATATCTCATAAACTCATCGTAGGCGGGACGAGCCTGGGCCTTCAGTTCTTCGAACGATCAAGTAAAAAAGTAAAGTAATGTGAAATTTTATCTATCTGATTGAAAACTTACTGTTTATAAGCGCTGTGGCCTTTGCCCCAAGAGATGCCATCCCGATACAAGTGAATATCCCTGAAAAGTTAGAAAAGCTACGAAATTTGTGTACGGCACGTTTGTAAGTAATTTCTGACTGGTGTAAGAACAGGGTTGTTAAACAGTACAATGCCCGAAAAAGCAACGGCAACTTGAAATGTCTGGAATGAAACAGAAAACTTGCAAAAGGAACTCTAGAAATGTATCATTAATCAATTACACTGTAGCATAACTTGTTTCCAACTAAAAAGAATAAAACAGCTAAACAAAATTTGACTGCAATTAATGTAGAATGTATTGAAAATTTGCATAATTGTACATGGAGCCATGGTCGCTTACATGTTTCGTGCAAAAGTTGCGCCAATTAGGCGATTTTGTGGCGATAACTGACCAATCATTACAACAATTGGCAAGACAACATAGTTGTTATTAGGCACCACCAAATAGAGTTGCCACCCACCGTTTATGGCCAAAAATAGCAATAGCAAAGCAAAACAATTGGGTTAGAAGACAATGGATAAGATGATCGAGTAGTTGAACCCAGACCGTTATCAGATTAACAACGCCCAGAATATTTCATCATATCTTAAAACTATGGAGCAAAATTTATATAATTGATTGATTGACTCCAATTCATTACAGTTTCAACTTTCGCAATAAATGCATATTAATTTACAAGCTTTATAAATATTAAAATGCGCTGAAATAGTTTGTGTTTGTGGCATTCCACAACACTGGGGCATTACAACCCTGCAGATTATCATATTGAATTGTGATTAATGCTGGTCAAAACCATTTGCAGCAGCTGCTTTTAAATTTGTTCTGCTCTCGGGGTGTTATGGCTATGTGCACTTTAAAATGGTCTTTGACTCGTTGACCCCAAGCTCGTTAAGAAGTGGAGTTTATGATTTGCATCTTGTGTCAATGTTTCAAGTTGAAGTTGCCAAGTGTCCAAATATGGAAAAGTAGTTCAACAATTCGATTTGCTATTTTGCATTTTTATTGTTCGCCAATGCGGCTGCTGACAGTGCTTTGATTACATTTTATATATAACTTTTTTGGGCGTTGTCTCCTATACACATACCTTCCTACTTTGGAGCCAATGCAAAGTGCTTGTTGCAATTGCAATTCTTCCACTGAGAAAAAGAACTGTTTGAAAGGGAACGACTGGAGTTGGACAAGCCGAATGAACGAACTATAAGCATCTAACGGCATTAAATTTCGATAACAACTGTTGATCGTTTACTAAGAGCTTTATGACGTCACAACTGCAGCATAAATGCAAACAGGCAAACATAACAATTGTTAGGTATTTTTCCAGTGCAGGCACGCGACAAAGTATTGGTTTTTCATGCATACATACATATATGTATGATTGTATGGCTTAATGCGATATATAATTAAAAATATTCTGACAATCACAATAACAACCACTTTAACTCTGCTTGCACTGGAAGTAGTACGTTTCCATACCAAACAAATGATTGTGTTAAAGGAGGGAGGTGGTAGCGGTGAGGTTTCACTCAATGCCGCAGGTCTTTTCGCTTATGGCTTTTAAATGTGTGTTGTGGCGCGGTGTGCCTGACTTTATCAATATATAATTTAGTTTTCTGGTGTTGTTGCAATTTTCGTGTTTTCGATTGCTTTTGTCGATAGTTATGTGCAGTGTGCATGTTTGTGTTTGTGTATTTCCTTTGGCTCTTAAATTCTTTGCTTATTGCAATTTGCGCAACAATGCCAAAGCCGCCCGCACTTTGCTCGCTCGAGAGAGAGAGCGAGAGAGAGAATGAGAGGGAGACGCTGACAGCAGGCACCTTAGCGCGAGATCTCAGCCGGACGATTTGACGACGTCAACGTCGCAGACGCGCCGAGACTGCGCAGCTGGGCAGTGAAAGGCTACCTAGACTCAAAACAGATCTGCTCCAATTCTGCAGCAAACAAAGCCGACTGCGACGCAAGCAGAGCTTTAAAGCTGGGCGTCGTCTAGTTTTTGTGTGTTTTTATTCGAATTTGATATATATATTTTTTTCTTGAGTGCAATTGTTGTTGTTTTTGTTGTTGGTCATATTGTTGCTGTGGTGTGGGGCAGGTTTTTCTGTGGGGCGCATAGGTTTGAATTTTTAGTATAAAAGTTGCCACAATTTGGTAGTCAAAATCAGAATCAACTCGTTCGCTGAGCATTCAACAAGTCTCACCTTCTCTACTCCTTTCAACTTCTTTAACCAAACCCTCAACAAGAAGCAACATGAAGGTAAGGATTGTTGGTCCTGGTTAAGACCAACACTAATCTAGTTCTAATACATTTATCGTTTTCCAGTTCGTCATTGCCGTAGTCATGTTAGTGTGCGCCGTTGCCGGTGCCCAGGCGTCGTGGGGCGCAATTGCACCCGGTGTTAGCTATGTGAACGCCGTTGCCCATGACGGTGGTCATGGCCCATGGGGTGGTGCCTGGAATGGTGCATGGAATGGTGCATGGAACGGTGGCTGGAACGGCTGGAACGGTGCCTGGGGAGGCCATGGAGGCTGGGCTGGTGCACCTGCTGCTGTTGCTGTCCACCATAGCGCCGGACCATGGGGTGCTCCAGGCTGGCACGGTGGTGTTCCCGGCATTGCCCTCGCCCAGGGTCCCCATGCCGCTGCTGCTCATGGTCATGGTCATGAGGGTGTCTATGTGGCCAAGACTCGTGGTGCCATCCACACCGCTCCTCTGGCTGGACACATCAACTCTGCCACCTCCGTGAACGTGGCTCCCGCACCTGGTACCTTGTAAATCTCTCTCTCTCCACTCCACTCAATGCCAAAATGAAAGTGGAGGCGGCAGAATGATGATGATGATGATGATCAAGGATCAACCGTGCAACATTGCAAATGGCCACATGCTGAATTGTTGTCTCATCTTCACTCTGTCAACTTCTTTCAATGACTCTACTCGGATACTCTACCACCACTACCACAACAAGAACCACAACAACAATCACCCATTATTGTTTAAGCACACCGATCTTAGTCCCGTTTTACGAACCCGATGAATCCTCTCTCGATGATTCTCAAACAACAACACCAACAACACACTCACACTTACTCTGCACTTTTGAGTTTGTTCTGTGTTCAGCAAATAAGTCCAACAACATCAACAACAACAACAATTACAACAACTACAACCAACAAATAACAGCATGTTAATTTCTTATTACTTGAGAACTTTCCAAAAATCCATTCGAGCCTTCCTTGTCTACTTCTATTTCTATTCTGTTCTATCTCTATCTTGTCTACTTTGCAACAATATACTTTCTGTCTTCCTCTTATTTCATTTTTCTCCATATATATTTCTGTACATATTCTGTGTATATATATACATACATACATAAATACATACATATACAACACTACTGTAGTAATTTGCAACAATTGTAAGATTGACGAAAGAAAATCCGTTTTAAATAAACTCATACAGCGTTTTTATTTAGGCGAATATTTTGTGAATGTTTTTACTTTTTGAAATGGGTTTTTAATGGGGGAAAGTATTTAAAACTTAGAACAAGTAGCTTTATCTTTCATATTTATTCTTATTGCTTAGTTTTCTAGTAATCCTAAGTTAAAATAACATTTAAAGATATATCTTTGATTTGAGTAGGTTTTTTATAGAATTCAAGAGAAGAATACTTTGAAAACACTGAAAACCTTTGTTTTCTTTAAGATTACATTAAAACTATATCTAAACATAAGGTTTTTAAGTCTTGAACGATTTATCAGTTGTTTTTCTAAGAACCTGCTATAAAAAACCACTCAATCATTAAGATATGCCCCTTAAGACATAAAATACGAAACAGAAGTAACGCATAAGCACAATTGAAAGCTGATTTAGTGAAGGGCACTAAGTAGTCATTAAAATACAGATATATAACATAAATTCAACTGTATAATCAGAGTAATAAAGTAGTGTGACCATTGTAAAATACTATATGTGCGACCTTGCAGCTGGGGCGGTAGCTCTACTGTTAACCTTGAAACCCGATTACAGAGTTATCTAATTGATTTTTCATTGCAAAAAGAATGTCTAATTCAAATGTCTCTTTGGACTTCGAGTTGATCGAGTGTGATTAAGATCAAGTGCTATATCTAGTTGTTAATATTGATGATATGTTTTGGAATTGTGGCCAACTGATGGCCAACTATTCGTTTAATTGGCCGAACGGCGTTTGCTTAAGCAATTTAGATACCGTACCACAGGGTGTATACTTAATTATGCAAACACTTAGTGCTAATTACAGACACAAGATAAAACCCGAGCACCTGTGAACCGTGAATAGTGACAAGCCCCAATTGAACTATATATAATTGATACGACATGTGTCTTAAAGTATTTCATATTGTGGGTATTAAAATTATGGCAGCTAATTACAGATCATTCATCCGCCAAAAGAATTCAACTTGAATCAATGTTAAACTTAGTTTTGTTTTTGGCGTTGGCGTTCGTGTTGACTAATAATAGTTTATTTTGTGTTTAAATGCATTTTTTGGTGCAAAACTGACACCTGACTGGTTTATTTTTTGTAGTTTTTTTAATTGGAAAAACTGGTTCGCAATGCGGCTGCAAATCGCAAGGTTTTGAGTTCAGTTTTTTTTAAGCCAATTCCATTGCATTTGCATAATTGAATTGTTTGTCTTTATGTCTTTCTGTCTGTCTGTGTTTTTCTTTTTGGTTTTATCTTTTGGCGGGTGTCTTTGTGTTCGGGATTTTAATTGTTTCACCCATGTGGGTGGATCAAATTGGAACCCGGCTGCAAATCTCTTATAGCCTGTCTATAGATGCCCACACACCAAATGAAACCACATGCGCTTAGGGAGTGTGCTGTAAGTGTTATGTAAAAATCATTCAAATGCGCTCCATTTGGCAAATCTGGGGCGGCATAATTAAGAAAAAATCAAAGAAACATACAAGGAAGTAATTAAACTGTACGTTAAACTTATTTGAATTCATTCGATTAAAAATGCAATATAGTAAATAAGTTTTGAATATTTTATATTAAACGATTTCCATTCCATTTTTTTGTAGTTTGTCAAGTTTACTTGCTTAAATTGTGGTTTAACTTGAAAAAAACTTAGAAATAATTTCGGAAAACCATCAAATCTCTCATAACAAAATAAAACAACTTGAGGGAAGTAAAAATTAGGTTTCCTTTACTTTCCTCAACCTGTGTCTAGTATACAAAACCTTATCTTTACTTTCCTCAACCTGTGTCTAGTCTAGAAAACCTTATCTTTACTTCCCTCAACTTCTTGTCAAGTTACTTTTTAAGGGCGTATTTACAAAGATTTATATCAGGATATAAATCGCACCATAATTGGTTTTACGATTGCCAATTGCTAAGTCACATTATATGCTAATCCAGATACACTAACAATTAAGTAATTAAATCATACGTTGACGCAGTGAAAATAGTTTAACCGGAACTGCAACTGTATATAAAAATATACTACATATAATAATAATAGAAAAAAAGTGGGTTGGGTCAAGAGATATGCATTTCTGAACATGGCTAAGATCGATCGATTGAACAAATGCTTGGGGACTACACATGTACTATGTACATATTGAGTGTTGAGAGTGAATATTGTTTTAGCTGTTGTTGTTGGTGTTACGCCTGCATGTGTTCCCAGTCATGTCGAATAGCTGTAATCACATGTATGCAAAAGATATACGAACATATGTCTGGGTACATAATGTACAGAGTTCAGTTACACTTGAAGAAAAATTTTGATATTGTAAGTGTTTAGTATTATAATGAGATTCTAATGTATTTAATGATATATGTCTTTATAACATATAAACAAACAAGAAACTATCTTGTTCTTTAAGGGTTCAAGCTTTACTATCACAATCTAGTTACTTAAGGTTTCAAAAATTACAAAGGAGACACAATCTTGTTTAAAAAGATTCAAATATATTTATATCTAGACAAATGGGTCTTAATAACATATAAACTAATTATTTCCGAGCTTCTTTAGTGCTTAAAACAAAGAAGAAACTATCTACTTTTTATGGGCTCCAAGTTTCACAAAGCAATCACAATCTAGTTCCTTTAGGATGTAACCATTTCGAAGATTTACAATCACAATCTAGTTCCTTAAGGTTCCAATCATTACAAAGTAGATATAATGTAGTTCCTTAAGATTTCATTGAACAGGGTCTAAGAAAATGTTCCCAAAGGAAAAACTCCCAACATTTGAGGTTTTTTTTTTACCTTTACCGCTTGCAACTTTTTTCGAGTGCATTTTAATATTATGCATATTGTCAGCATGAACTCGAGAACTCTCACTTGGCTGAACTTTTGCTGACCATTGTCTGGGAACTAGCTTTTGCTATAAAACTGGCCACAGAAGCGTTAATAGATCAGTTCAGAACAAGAGTTCAATAAGAGCGCTACAAAACCAAACAAAAACCAAAACTAGCAAAATGAAAGTGAGTAGTGTAGCCCAAAAAGGGTTCCCCAAAGGGTTTCCCAAAGGATTCCTGGTCCTAAACTCAACAAATCTACTTCCTGTTTATAGTTCGCCATCGCCGTCGTCGTTACTTTGGCCCTTGCCATGGGTGTGCAGTCCTCGGTGATTCCGTTGATCTCTCAGGTGGCTGGTCATGGTTTGTCCTACACAGCTGTCGGTGGTCCCCTCCTCTCGCCCTGGGCCGCACCAGCTGCTCACTGGCCCGCTGCCGTGTCCGTCGGTGCCTGGCCCCATGGACACCTTGTTGCTGCTCCCGGACCCATCCTTGCCGGTCCCGGACCCGCTCTGATTACCTCTCATGCTGCCTCCATTGCTCATGCTCCCGCTGTTGTTGTGGCACCCGTTGCCCATGAGGGTGTCTACACCGCTCAGACCCGTGGCGCCGTCCACACTGCTCCCCTGGCTGGACACATCCAGTCGGTGGCTTCGATCAATGCTGCACCCGCACCCGGAACTCTCTAAGGATCTAGAACTCCCCCCCTTTAACCGTCGTCATAATGCTGCCAAGGACTTGGAATGAACGAATGAATGTAAATAACTATCCATACATATATGTAAACAGGGTACTCGCACACCAAAAGCCATTTATCAAAATTATCCTTTTTCGTTTTTTTAGAACGCACTAATAGAAACTTCACTATTTATTCAAAAGCCATTTTCGTAACAATGAAACCAACTGTGAAAACGACTTTCTTCCTAGACAATAAATCTATGTAAAAAAGTTAAAAGTCTTAGTGTTTTTAATTGTTTTTTCATTGTTTGCATTTGAAACGATTGTAAAACTAAACTAGAGCTTAATTTGTTGTATTTACTATTTGCTTTGATTAGAGCAATCTGTTAAGTCATTCAATTTAGTTTCTCAGCTTGCTTGGTTGAAGGTCTTGACTGTAAGTAACACGTGTAAATGACTATGTCGCAATTTTCAAAGTATTTAGTATTGAACTTGTGACATATTTGTTCTAATTGTTGTAATTCGTTGTTGTATAGGGAATGTTAACAAAGGGAGAACATTGTTAGGGCAAAAAAAACGGTATAGTAATATATTCTTTATGCTATTTCAAAGTATTTTCCGTCTACACACACCCATCTATAAAAAAAACCCACAATTATAGCCAAGTTCATGCATAGTTTCTTTAATGAAAAAGTCGTTTCAATTGAATTTCCCTTTACCCTTCTATACATAGCAACTTTTTCCCCTACTCAGATCTAATATCCACACACATGTTGAATGCAAAGTCTCGATGCTATTGTGACTGAAGCTTGATTTGTTTGAAAGTAAAGCTGCAAGCTTACAAAGTTTCACATTTGTTTAAGCTGTTGTTGCCGCATTTGGTTGCTGAATGATCGAGTAAGAGCAGCGCGGGGTGGGGGGAAGAGACTAGTGTTCCCCCTGATTGAAAATTCGCCACACTGCAAAATGATTTATTGTTAGTCAGCTATTTGCCTTGCGGCCAAAAGTCAATCGTGTTTTAAGCACACAATAAATAGTACACGATCGTTCGTCAGTCGTCGAGTCAAAGACTGCTTCTAACCATATTGGGTGAATGTCTGAAAATGGTTAGAAAATTTCCTACGGGCTTTTTCACCACACAATCTTGGTAGTGAAATGATTAGCAGTTACAGCAGAGAGACTACTCAAATGCCATAAGCAATTTCTTTTCAACTAAGCTGATCTAAACCAAAAAACTAAACTGAATAAATCTATTTACCTGCTAGAGCTTTTTAAAGGTTGTCAGCCACTGCAGTGGCATGCCACAAACATTTTATTTACTATCTGCCTCTGCAAATTTCCACCAAAAAAAATCTCTGCCAAAGGAAAAACGAGTATAAATCACAAATATGGCAAAAAAAACCAAAAAAAGGCGGACGCAACAGCAGCAACAGTGACAAGCAACAGAAACTGTGATTGAGATAAGAGCAAGCAATGTGTTCGTGGCTGGTGAAATGAATCGGTATTCGGGCATTCGGACTCGTCGTTCCATGGTGTAACGGCGTCTTTCTGGCTGTGTATGTTCGCATGTTAGGTTTTTGCCTGCAAGCTAGCTCGTCCGCCAGTTAGTCGTCGGCAAAGAGGCGCTGGCAACGAATCGACGAACGCTTGTCGCAATCGAAAGTCGCGAGGGAAACGTCAATCGATTTGGCAGATTCACGTCAGATGTACAAACGGCGGCGGCGAGCGGAGACGAAGGCAGTTTGCGTACTTTGCACATAGTCGCCGGCCAGCGAAATGCAATTACTGTAACGTGTGTGTGATTGTTGGAGTTGTTGTTGTTGTTGTGTGTGAAAGTGTGAGAGTAGATTAGAGTGCGGCGAATTGCAGTGAGTGCGGGATGCGTGATAATGATAGTCGTTGTTTGCAGCGCCAATATTATGATAATCTTTGTATTTTGAGACTTGGCAGACGTTCATGTCGCCAAGAATACTAGGTTTGTGCTACTTATGTATGTAACTGTTACCAAAACAGTAGTCACTTGATAAAATGAATATTATTGTTCGACTAAAACATTACTAAGTGTAAATATGGTTAAATAAATAGTTCATTTGACTAATTAAAATCGAATTAAATACGTAAGTTTACTTCTGCGAGTGAGCACTGTACAAACACATTAGAATGCTTAAGTACATATTTGCCCACATTCTTGGCCATTCTTTGTTTCCTTTGTTGTCTGAGTATTTGCAAACTTTTATTTGCCATATTTATAAACATACACAAACACGCACACATAAATTAACTGATTGATTCGCGCTAATTGGACACGTTTGGCACATTTGATTTTGTGATGCAGGTAACAAAGTTGAATGAATGCATAATTCACTCACAACTTGCTGTCATCAGTATCATCATCATCATTAGCAGAAAAGCTAATTGACGTCATCGTCACACACGTTTGAGTTGAGTAAAATAATGTAAAAAGCATTTGGATTACACAATGTGGTTCAAAACAAAAAACAGCTGACTCTTGCTCTGCTCTCCATTTGTGTACACAAAAGCAAAACACCACCAAATAAAACAAACAAACAGATTTACAAATATTTACGGTTCTCTCAATCGCTCTCATTATTTTACGCTTTGCTTTACTCATTTGCGTTCCGTTTGTTGTTATAATTTAACTTGTTGAAAAGCTTTTGCGGCGAGAGCAATAACTGCATAACTTGGCTCTCCTCAGTACACGAATGTCAAGTGTTTTGATGAAACACACATACACACACTCAAGTGAGCGCGAGAGTGGGCGAGCTAGAGAAGTAGTGCAGCGGCATCAGCTGGCGTGCTGCCCGCTGTCGTCCATTGCCCCCTTGATTTTCTATCAGATAATGTATCAGAAAAAAAGCCGCGCTATTCGCTTTGTTTTAAATTGATTTGCATTTTGTTGTTTTTGCTATTCAATAGATATATTCTTTGTTGATTCAACAACAATGTAGAATGAGTAAGATAGTCAATGTACGTAGATTGTATATGTACAAACATATATTTACTATACTTAGTATATATTTTTTTTATTGCGCTGCGAAACTATGTATGTTAAAGTATTTGTAGTCATAAAAGCTGCGTAGATGACTTTTTTGTTCACCGTTATTTACACATACATACACGCAAAGTTTGTATATAAAGCCTTAATACATTGATGAGGAAACATTGAAAGCGAGTGCAACAACAAAAGGTCTAGCAATGTCATTGCACAGTGGGCTTATTTCTATTAAAAAATGATAGATAATCAATTTTTCAATAATCATTTAGTCAAATTAACAAACAAATAAAATTTTGGTTATTCATTTTGACATTATTTAAATTAGCTATCAGAATATTGTTTGTATAGAACTTGACTCACTGTATATACGCACACTCTCACACTCACACTTACTCGAGCACATGTACATATGTACATATATTTATATTTAATTAAAACCATTATTTTTTGTTCGAATCGCTTAGTGGAAGCAACAGTAGCAGCAGCAGGAGCAACAACAGAAATCACAAATCGCATCATTTGCTTTCGAGCATCGCAATCGTTTGGGTGTTTTTTTTTTCTTCTCCTGCATTCGTCGGCGAATCGAGCAATAACCGCAACGGGGGAATACTCATTATTGCCCCCTCCCGCATCGCATTTCTCTGAGTCTGAAAACACGTCGCGAGTCAAATTCAATTAAACAAAAGTGCTTAAAACCGCATTTAATGCTTATTAAGATTTTTGAGAAACATTAACGCATAGTTTAAACGACAGAGGTCGCTCTATGAGAAATATGTGTGTATTTTATGTGTGACCCAAAAAACCGTTAACTGGGTCAGCACAAAAAGTTTAGTGACAAAACGTATTGCAAGTGAACTTGAAGCAAAACAAACTTCATGCCCATTGAAACAAGTGCAATTGAATTGAATTTTTCAAGTGGTTCTACGAATAAACCTCCTCTATATATAATTATATATATACGCCCCTAAGTGCCTACTCCACTTAAAATAGCCAATGACGCTGATTGTCAAGGTTTGTGATTAGAGAACAGCAGTCGCAGTCGCAGAAACAGCAGCAGCAGCATGAAAGGCATCTGTGGCGATTCCAAGGAGCAGCCAAACAGTCATGGTATTGCTAATGGGAATGGTAATGGCAATGGGAATGGGAATGGAACCATTCCCTTTTCAGTTCATCGGTCGTTTCGTGCGCGTCAAGTTCACAGTTTGGCCATACGTAATACGAGCTCGTATGATACCATGGAGCGACCCTTTCGACCCGACAATGTACGTGGCAAATGGTCCAAAACGGCTGATTTCTATTTTGCCAGCTCCAGTTATGCCTTCAGCACAATGTCTTTCTCGGATTCTTCAGTTTGGGCACTCATACTCGGCGGTTGGAGTAAGTAACACACACTTCGAACGGGTAAAATACTCAGCTCCCGATCTTTAATTAGTCTATAATTATATTGCCTTGACTTATTTGTGTCGGTTTAATTTTACTTCTCTCTATTATATGCTTATCAATTAAATTCAATTAAATATATGCAAAGGTTATCAGTTGGTGATTTAATTATACATTGTGCGCATACATATATGCATAAATATATATATATATCTATATATATACATATATGACATTCCAAGAACTAATTTAAAACCCAAGAAACAATAAAGAACTGAGACATTTTTGTTATACACATATTGAATTTATAAAATATACCTAATTAAAAGTAATAAAAAAACCACATTATTCTTAATTGGGACTTATCCAAAAAAAAAAAACAGGCACCAACATATTAAGTTTAATGAACACGTTTGATGATTTAACAATCCAATAAAATATGTCTTTCGAGTTGTTCCGAAAAATAGCTTGGATAATGGCGTATGAGTAATTCTTTTTGACATCTTTGTACGAGTTGTGATTCATATAATGATAGAAGAATACAAACTCGACGAAAATGTTTCAATTACTATAAAGTTGATACAAAATTGTTGTTTTATGTATTAGAACATAAGTTTCCTTAAGTCCGTAATGTATACCATGGAGTATGAGTAATAAAAATTAGTAACCTCTCATTTGACCTTGATCTTGATTTCTATAATTTCTGTGGTTAGTTAGTAATGTTTACGAAATGTTTTTGTTTTTAATGCAATCACTAGATATATTTGTATATATTTGCAAGTGTATATGACTGTTATTTGATCTGTCAAGTTATCACATATATATATTTTTACATTGAGTCGCATATTTTTCTCGAAACGTCTGCTAAATGTGTTTTTCAATATTTCAAAAAACAAAAATGTGCAAGACAGAAAGGCGGCTTTACCCGTAATTTGCATTTGTAGAGATTTGAAAATCGTATTTAACATATTTCCCTTTTCATGTATTTCATAATTAATCCATTTCAGAGTATTATTTAACTGCTTATCTGCTGGCGATATTTTTCTATGCACTGCCCATATTTTTGATACAAACATTCCTGGGACAATTTAGCTCATCGGGTGCCATATCAGCGTTTCGCGTATCACCCATATTTAAAGGTATGTAAATAACTTGAAGTCATTATCTTGTAGTAAATGATCTGATTTATATTTTCAGGCATTGGCTATTCCATATTATTGCTAAACTTGAGCACTTTGACTTATTATAGCATTCATGCTGCTGTGCCATTGATCTATGCCGTCAATTCTCTGCATGAGATATTGCCTTGGATGAGCTGTAATAATACATGGAATACGCCCGAGTGTTCCACACATGATACTTATGATGAGAATGTAAGTTCGTTAGATATAATATCTTGTTGAAATATATATTTATTTTGTATCCTTTCACAGTCGCCAGATCATATACCACATTCAACTGAGGAGTTCTTTGAGTAAGTTTTTGAAAATACCTAAATCATATATCAAAAGCAGTTTCTTATTGTTGATATTCCAACTCTTTTTCAGCTATGTGATACGTTCGGCTGGGCAAGATGCTGGTGCTTGGACTTTATCTTGGTCTATGATGTTTGCTATTGTGGGCATTTGGTTTGTGGTTATGGCACTGCTGTTAAACAAAGTTTCACTGGTAAATAATAAAGATTAATTTCATTAAATCAGCTTTAACTTAATATCTCAATGCTCTGTTACAGATTGGCAAAACCCTCCGTTGTGCTTGTATTGTGATGTTTGGCTTTTTTCTGTCCATTTTCGTATATCTGGTGATGCATGAGAAAGTAGACTATCAATCTTTGATTGATTATCTGCATCCGGTGATGCCCAGCTGGCAGGGCATAAAGGGATCATTTGGTATTGCCATATTTCAGGCTACCATGTTATTGGGTCCTGGTTGGGGCAGCATCATTACTCTCGGCAGCTTTAATAGCTTTCGTAGCGATTCAGAACGCCTCAGCATTTGGGTTTGTTTAACCCATGTCCTTATCACTGTGATGTCCACGGTTTGTGGTTATGCAGCCCATGATCATTTTGAGTGTGAGTTTTCAAATTTAAAATCAATTTTTTGTTTTTTTTTTACTTTTAACGTTTTTTCCTTTGTTTTAGCACATGTTGCCATGTGGACGATGGATAGTACGCACAGAATGCATTTCCTTTCTGTAGAATATGGCTATCTCTTTGGCAGTTTTACAACATTGCCCAGACTTTGGTCATTTCTATTCTTTGCAGTGTTGTTTCTAGCTGAAATGTGTGCATTGGTAAGATCTTAATGATTCTAAGAAGTTATTTTTTTCCATATTCGTAACTTGTTTTCTGTACTTAACCTTACTTTTTAGGTCATTCAAATGATGTCAGTGTTAACAGCGGTCTTTGATGAGTTCGAACAGTTACGTTCCAGAAGGAGACCCATTACCATACTGTTGGTACTTTGTCTGATGGCAACTTCCGCCTACTTTTGTACTCAGGTAGACTAACTTATTAAAAATAATCTTGAAAAATATTTTCAAAATCTTTATCTTTCATCCCTTTTTAGATGGGCTTTAGTCAAGTTAGTGCCTTATCCTATATGACTCTATTTACACAGATAATTATATCTGGGGTTTTGGTGTTTATGGCTACCTGGGTCTATGGACGTGTGCGTTTTCAATGTGATTTGCAATTTATGTTGGGCAAAACGATCTCAAGCTTTAAATTATTTTGGATACGCTGTGTGGCTCCATTTTTCATAGCAGTTTCAGTGGTAAGATAAGATATTCTTAACTCCAACAAGTTTTAACTTATCGTCTTTTTAGTCGCAAACCATCTATATGCTAACTAAAAATGGTGCGGGAGCAAACCACATATGGATCAGTCAGACTTTAATATATGTTCTTGCCTTGGCCTATATGTTCCTCAAGCTGACACAGACCAATGGCCCATTGCGTCAAAGATTGAAACAATGTTTTGCCCCACATGATTGGCATCCAGTCGATGCGGATAATCGTTCCTTCTATGAGGAAATAATGGGAACATCTGAAATGCTTGTCATTGACAATAGCAATGCGGCCTAAATTGTTACTACCTATATATAGTGCTATATACTGCATACTTCTAGTGCCTAAAACACAACAGAACGAATAGTTTTACTAACCCGAGTACTTAAGCAAAAAATGACCTTAAACTCAGGTCGAACTGAACTCGATAACATATATATATTTAGATTTGAGCGTTTGAGTGTTTTTTAAAAAAAATAAATGTACTGATATTTTCCAAATCTAGTTATATAGTGAACAATAATCTGGTGATATCTGTAGTTGCATACACACATATATATATATATTATTATATGAATAAAAGATCAAAATGCTTTTTGCAAAAACATTTTATATGAAATGATTTTCAAAGTTGATTTAAAGTTAATTATAACAAATGTTTATTAAACAATTTCCTGACTATGATTTTAACAATTGTGTATTTAGCTTTTAATGCTTTTTAATTGGTTGTTTGCATACTTTTTGGCTTTGTTTTTTTTATGATTCACTTTTAAACATTTTTACAAAAAAATAGCTGACCGTAAATTGTGATGTGCGATTTTTGTTTGCAGATAAGCAATAAAAACTCATGGATATTTCTCTAAAATAACGAAAGTTTCTCCGTTTACACTGCAAAAAAAAGAGTGCTTAACTCTAAAACAGTTAACTTGTCATTGAACTCAATTGACAACAAAACTATTACACTCTACTTGTGTTCATATTCATATGTATATGATTCATTATCAATGTCGTGCATGTTGTTGCGGTTTGCATACGATGTGTTTTCGATACAAATCTCAAATGCATTTCAAAAAAAATCTCATTTCTCTCAATGTAGGAGCATTACGTGTGCTCAGCAGCTGAGCAGATGAGCAACTTGACAATCTGTTTTCATACAGACAGACATATATTACATTATATTGAGACTGTAGCCGCTGTTGAGTTGATAATGAAAAAACAGAAAAAAGTATCTATCCCATATTCCATGGATGTGTTTGGTTATATAGATGATGCTCTCTCGCATGCCTCGCATTCAGTCTGCCGGCATCGTTTCTTCTAATTAGAACGTCAATTTAAATGTAAACGGGCGCGCGAAAAAAAAAAACAAAACAAAGAAAAAAGCACAAACACACAAAAATAATTAAATTTTAGCTGCAAATGCAAGGCTTTTAATCACATTTTGTTGTTGTTGGTTTTTTTTTTTTTTTAATTGTTGTGCTTTATAAATATAACAATATTTGTTGTTTGTTTGTTCGTTTGTGGGATGTGATGATGAACCGCAAACTTTGATTGAATATTTTTGGTTTTGAACGTGATAAAAATAATTCCATTTTATTCAAATATATTCCGAATACCGAGATATATATTATACTCTATTGCAATGGTATATGAGACGTCATATGAGAGTGGGCGGAAGCCATTCAAACCTGATCTGCAGCGTGGAAAATGGGAAAAGCCAACGGACTATATATATGCATGTTTTGGTTTGGCACTCAAATTGGATTTATTTATTGTATCGTATTGGTTCTATTTCGATATGGGATGTAAGTACATATATATGCAATGTAGTATATATATTTGTTTGTTTGTTTGTCTAATGCAAAAATGCACTTCAAAATTTATAGCAAACTGATAAGCTTATCAAAATCTAGTATACAAGATCAATGTATTTTTAAATAAAAATGCGAGGGTCGTTTTGTGTTTATTGGGGAATATTTCAGAAGTGTGGTAAACAAAAGAAAATGACAATCAGTTTATCCAAAAACCTTTCGAATATATTCCATATGGAAAAAAGATATATAGACTTTTATTTAAAGATTTTCCTACTGATTTTCAGGGAAAAGAGATATAAAATTCTTTAAAAATAATTAAAGATAAAGATTTTCTTACTACTGAAAGTTAGTTTAGCGAGTTTCCATACAAACTAAAATCAAATTCCTCCTATTTGTAGCAAACTTCCCAAACAATGTTACTAAAACTATTAATAATAGATAAAGTAAATGTAAATTTAGTTTAAGGGGCGTTTTTTTTGGGTTTCTAGACCTTGTAAAATGATAAAAAAAAAAACAGTTTAATAAACATCACATATGGTAAATGTTTGTCCAATTGGCTTAGCGAAAATACGATAAGAATACATTTGATTTATCAAATCTAACCTTTTTTTGTAGTATTTGGCATGTTACCTTACTATCTATATATGGTTATATATCTGGTGCCCATACTGGTAATACACTCCTTTATGGGTCAATTCTCGAGCAGCGGTTTCATCTCAGCTTTTCGGGTATCGCCGTTTTTTAAAGGTAAGATCTAATACACAAATATATGTATTAAGCTTATTTCGATAAATTTCCTTTAAGGTATGGGTTATGTCAGTCTGGCTTTGAGTATTGCCAGCATGCTTTTTTATAGCATCTTTGCAATCGTTCCACTTGTCTTCATTGTGCATTCTCTACGACCAACTATGCCTTGGAGCTGCGAAGCTGTATCTACTTGGACCAATCTCTCAACTGTAAGTATGATTAGGTATTCGTTAAACATATCTTTATATGTATATATATCTATTACTTTAAGATCTGTAATATGACATCGGCACAAATCAATACACTTATGAGCAGCTCGAATGAAACGGAGATCTATGAAATGACTATTGTACATGTGCCATCAGCACTATTTTTCAGGTTTGTATAAGATAAATATATAGATTATTTGGCTTAAAATGTGAAAATTTATTCTGTTTACAGAGAGCACTTTGAGATCCTGAATGATAATCCCTTTGAGGATATGGATTATGATTTATCTTGGCATATTGTTGGATATTCCATTATCATTTGGGCCATAATTTCGGGCATTTTCTACAAGTTTTCCGAAACGGCAAAGGTAAAGTTTGTTAAAAAAAGAAAGAAAAAGATTTTAACGCTCCATTTCAGTTTGGTAAACTGGTACGTTATATGGTTGGCGGAACATTGGTTATGTTGTTGGTATGCCTGGCGAGATTTATCTTTTTGCCTGGTGCCTGGGATGGACTTATACACTATATGAAACCACGTTGGGATACGATGTTAGATGGTACTTTCAGCATGACCATTTTTGTGCTGCAAGCATTCGGTTCTGGCTGGGGCACTGTTATGACATTATCTAGCTTTAACAGCTTTAAGACAAACGTCATGAAGTACAGCTGGATTATTGCCTTTGGGCAGACATTAGTCTATATATTGTTTGGCCTGGTTACCTTTATGATCGATCATTACTTTGAAAGTAAGTTGTAATCGATTCAATATTAAACTTTTAACAACATATTTTTTCTCTATAGGCATGAAACCAAAAGATTTTGATTCTTATGTGGATACCAGTTGGATATTATATCTATCGAGTGCCAGCGCCTTATCCACATTAGAGTTTCCCAATATGTGGACTATAATATACTATTCCATGTTGCTGATGGCTTCATTAATTGTTATGGTTTGTTATTGAACTTTGAAGGATGGATTATATTATTTAATGTTTTGATTGCTTTTTTGTAGACTACACAACTTTTTACGGTTTTCACCAGTCTATTTGATGAGTTTGAAGTCTTGCGACTGTATAAACAGGAAGTTATCTATGGCGTCTTGGGCGTTCTATCCATGTTATCTATACTTGTTTGCAATAATGTAAGTGTCATAAAACACATATCACGCTAGTTTCTAAAATGTTTTAGATATATAATAACTTTTCAATCTTTCACTATATATTCTTTACTTTCTTTTCTTATATTCTATTCCTATACAATTTATTTCTGAAAATCTCTCTCTTTTCATGACAGCACGGCGTTATTCACTTCTCGGCCTTATCTTTGGATTCGATAATATCGCATAGTATACTGCATTTGTTGCTTCTGCTAGCGGTACTTTGGGTCTATGGACGTGAACGTTTCCAACGGGATATTGAATTTATGCTGGGAACACCATTTGCTTCCTGGAAGGTTTTTATACTACGTTTCATAGCGCCACTATTTCTATTGTATACACTGGTGAGTATGCGATTAATATCGATTTAAATATCTTAAGCAATAATATATATTTTCATTTAGTTAATGGGATTTTTCCTATCATCGCTGGAGCATGCATTTACCTCATCCGTTATGCTTTATATGAGTTTGCTTGCGGTGTTCCTGCCTTTGTTGTTTATTCCGGGTTACGGGGTATTCATAATGTGGCAGAATACGGGCGGATTTTGTAATCGTTTCAGACGTGCCTGTCGTCCCAATGATTGGTATCCCACGGAAATGGAGGATCGTCAGCGATACGAGGAAGTTGTGGGTAATGCGGATATAACGCATCAGCTGTATGAAGTTACCGAGGATGTAAACTAAACTAAATATGCGAACCATTAAACATATTTTATTTGTTATATATATATATTTTGTCTGAGATTTTGCTCATCTTATTAAAAAGACACTTGATTAAAGTTTTTGTTGCTACAATTCTGGTTTTACATATGTATACAGGTTATTTATAAAGACATTCATTCATTTATCTGGTTCATACTCAGTGTCAGACATAAATGCTGGCATATTACGCTGTTTTCTGAACTGAATATACTCGGCACGGTCCGCTGGATCGGCTGGTGTCCAATCCAAGGGTCTTAATCGTTTCTTCAAACTGTCACACAATGTGTCTCGCTTCCGGATCATAATGTAAAGCACATAGAGCGGTATAAACATAACCGATGATACAAAACTCGTCCAACCAATGGCAATGGCCCAAAATGGATACTCAACTTCATTGTATGTAATGGTGCGTATAAATATAATGCTTGTTAATAGAATAAACTTAAGGAGATTACGATTAAACTAGGAAAATAATTTTTTTTTTTGATTACTTACAGTAAGAATCAATGGACATATATATGTCCAGGTTATTTTCCAAAAGAGACTTGGTCGTTTTCGCAACATAAACTCCATATCTGTCAAAAAATTATTAATACCATAGATATATGCCACCATTATAAGCTCCACCAAACATATCACAATAATTGCGATGGCCGACGAGTACCAATCAAACAATTGCAATATATACATGCCACCCTATAGAGTATAATGATTAATATGATGATAATAATGATATTTGGAACTACTTACACGTGTGCACATTATGGATGAGAGAAGAAATAAGATTATGCATAAAGCTGTTGTCATTTTCTTTTTGTGTTTGCGAAAAAATACAAATTCATCCAGAATTGAACCACTTACGGCTTCGATTTGCACAAACTATAATTAAAATAGTAATCAAGTCAGTAATCTCCTACTACTCATACTTACCACACTATCAATACCCAGCAGAAAGAGCATAAAAAAGAACAAAAATGCCCATAACTGTGGTACGGGCAACATTGCAATTGCTTCTGGATAGGTAACAAAAGCCAAACCCGCACCAGATGTGGCAACTGTGGCAACAGGTATGCCAGACTTAGCTACAAGAAAAGAAAAGTTGGTTTTAAGATAACTACAATGCTTTTTCTTGCTCCCTATTTACATGAAAGAAATCCCAGCACCGCGAAGACTACAAATCCTGCATAGATGCTAGTGAAGACATTGATTCCAATCACCAAAATGACATCCAATTTGGCATTGTTATGAAACTTATTAAAGCTGGCCATATTGACAAGACCACCCCAACCTGGGCCCAGGCCAAAGAACATCTGTATAGCCGCATCGGCCCAGACTTTCAAATCCAGCAATCGATGCCATTCCGGATAGAGGAAAAATGTAATGCCATTTACTGCACCGGGTAAAGTAACTCCACGCACAAAGAGTATGGTAAGCAGTACGTAGGGAAATGTTGCCGTAAAATATGCTACTTTTCCCACCTGTGTGAAGATGTTTAGGTTTCTTATCAGTCAGTCAAAAGTAAAGTGATATATGATTCTCTCACCGAATTTATACCCCTAAGCACACATAAATATATGATGACCCAAGCAATAAATAGGCTAAGTAGTTGTTCCCACACCATGCCACCAAGCTCGGAAATGCTCTTTGAGATGCGTAAGACTTCCAAACTGTGAAATAAGAAACCATAAAGCTCATTTCTTTTCCAAATTTCTGGTTATCTTACTGAAAAAACTCATCCGCCGAAGTTGCAGCGCGTCCCTCAACATTTTCCATCTACATAAAAGTTAGATCTTTAAAAGAAAATTTACTTTTAATAAAGTGGTTGCCACTTACATTATCAATGGTTGTGCAATTGGGTGAATTCCATGGATGATTACAGCCCACCCAGGGTACAGACTTGCGGAAACAGTAATATATCATCCGGACGGGGTATGACAAGATGACGGAGTAGTAGCAAACGCAATAAAAATTCACAACGACCATACAAATTCCGGTACCTTTCAGTATGGGCACTAATCGCCACATGCCAATGCAGCCCGTGCCCGAGAATTGGCCAATTAGCACCTCCATATAGAATATAGGAATGCCAGCAACTATAACCATTAGAAGATATGGTACCAGAAATGCACCTGTCAGTACAAAGAAAAGAAAAAAAAATGAAGAAAAATCGAAAAATCAGACAAAAATGTATAATCCTTCGAGCCGGATTTGAACCAGCGACCTATGGATTTCAACATATCGCGATTCAATAAACTGATGGTACAAGAGCAGGCGTATTATCTAGGCCGGGTTTTGATGGCCTAGGTTATTCCTGCTAGTGCTCGCAACACCAAGCCTCGAGAAAACTCTACAGTCCATCGCTCTACCAACTGAGCTATCGAAGGCATTCGCCAGCCCGTTGCCAAAGTGCCCATAAAAGTTTCTCGCAACGAATGTGGCAGCTTTCACTCGAAAGCTATCATAAATTGAATCGTTGAAGCTTTAAAATAGACACTGCACTCGGGGGCATGCACTCATAATGAATACACACACAAAGCAAAAGCAAAAATTGTTTCGAGTGAACAATTTTTTTGCTCACTCATGAATTGAACTCTTACCTCCCCCGCTGCGGTAACAAAGGTAGGGAAAACGCCAGACATTGCCAATGCCAATCGCATAGCCCATTAATGTGAGTATAAATTCTGCTTTAGAACCCCATTTGCCGCGATTCGTATCGCGTGAAATTCTTTTTTCCTTTTTTGATGGTGTTGCTGGCGGCAGCTCGGGTTCTTTTTGTTTTTTAAACATTATATTGTTACAATTTTTAATTATAAGACATATATAATTTTGATAGGTGCTGTATACCTCTCCTAAACTAAGAATTTGGTATACGAACTACAAAAAGCAATCCGTTATTATTTTTACATGTGAAATGTTTTTTTATGAGTTCTTTTATAAGGCTTGCTTATACTCAACATTATTACTCACTTAATTTGATTTAAATAATGGTTAACAGTATTGTTTTATTGGCAACATTTAGCCATTCATCAATCATTGCCGGTAAAAACTAAAAGAGAATCCTTAATCATTCGAATTTCGAGGTTGTCGTCTGACTATTAATCTAACTCGTCGTCCTATAAATTGAAATAATGAATTAGCGTTTGTTGTAATTCTCTCTTAATACCTGAAAATGGTAAAGACAATCATTTAAATTTTTCTTTAAGTTTACTGAAAGACAAGTGATGTCTTCAATTTGAATATTAATCTATAAATATTCCATTTGTTATCTTTAAAAGCATTCGCTCTATACACGATTTTTCACCGTATATAACTATCATCATTAAAATTACTTTACATAGCTTTTAACAGACCTATGTTAACACAATGTTAACTTAACAAAGTCAGTTTTTCTTCTCTCTGCTTATGTACGTGTGTCTTTTGTTGCGATACAGAGCCTTCTTCGATGTCCGATTCTTCTCACTGTTATTCCTTCGAAAAATTACGGGTCTGCTGCTACACTCAGTTGTTCACGCCACGTTGAGTCGCAAAGTAAAGTCAACCTCTTTCGCCTTCTACAGCCCTCCTGACGACGTTGCTTTATATTCTCCGTGCTGCTACACTTTGTTCTTCAAGCAGTTTTTGTTTTGTTATATTTGTCGATCGCCTTCTTCCCTTTGTCGCTCTTTTTTTTTTTTGCCGTTTTTGTCACGTGTGTCACCGTTATTCTTTAGCGTCTGTGCTTCTAGTGTTCTGGTCGCTCTTACGTACAAAGTATTCACCAGCAACTGAATACTTTCGCGAAATGTCACCTATTCTGCCCCCTTTACATCAACGAAGCCAGGCGATACAGTCTGCGTAGAACTTAAACTCGTTGCATTTAATTTACATTCACTGCAACATTCTCCTCCATTGACGCAATTAAATAGTGTTAACTAAAATATAATATAATAACTAAAACGTTTCTTCAGTAAACATATTTTCAATACATGTATACAGCGCTTCTTAAATTATACGCCTTTACATTTCGCCGGTTCAGTTACAGTTATCTTAGTGGTGAACTTACCTAACGATATAACTATCGATTATTACAACTTCATATTAGACTTAATGGATAGTTATCGGCATAATTTGTAATCGCTTTGTATTGATTTGTATCCCACGGAAATGAAGGATCGTCAGCGATAGGAGGAAGTTGTGGGCAATAAGATATACCGCATCAGATATATAAAGTTACCGAGGATGTAAACTAAATAAATATGCGAAAAATACAAAATTTTTTTTTTTTCTCTGGGATTTTGCTCACTTTATTAAAAAAAAAAACATTTAGTTAAAGTTTTTGTTGCTACAAATCTACTTCTACATATGTATATACATAGGTTATATAAAGGCCAATTCATTCAATTATCTGGTTAATGTTCAGTCTCAGACATTAATGCTGGCATATTACGCTGTTTTCTGAACTCAATATACTCGGCTCGGTCCGCTGGATCGGCTGGTGTCCAATCCAAGGGCCTTAATCGCTTCCTCAAACTGTCACACAATGTTTTTCGCTTCCGGATCATAATGTAAAACACATAGAGCGGTATAAACATAACCGATGATACAAAACTCGTCCAACCAATGGCAATGGCCCAAAATGGATACTCAACGTCATTGTATGTAATGGTACGTATAAATATAATGGTTGTTAATAGAATAAACTTAAGAAGTTTACGATTAAACTAGGAAAATAATTATTATTATTAATTTGTATTACTTACAATGAGAATCAATGGACATATATATGTCCAGGTTATTTTCCAAAAGAGACTTGGTCGTTTTAGCAACATAAACTCCATATCTTTCAAAAAATTATTAATACCATAGATATATGCCACCATTATAAGCTCCACCAAACATATCACAATAATTGCGATGGCCGACGAGTACCAATCAAACAATTGCAATATATATATGCCACCCTATAAAGTATAATGATTATTACGATGATAATAATGATATTTGGTACTTACCTGTGTGCACATTACGGATGAGATGAGGAAAAAGATAATGCATAGAACTGCTGTCATTTTTATTTTGTGTTTGCGAAAAAATGAAAATTCATCCAGAATTGAGCCAGTTACCGTTTCGATTTGTACAAACTATAATCAAAATAGTAATTAAGCTTGTAAGTAATCTCCTTCTTAGCTCATACTTACCACACTATCAATACCCAGCAGAAAGAGCATAAAAAAGAACAAACATGCCCATAACTGTGGTACGGGCAACATTGCAATTGCTTCTGGATAGGTAACAAAAGCCAAACCCGCACCAGATGTGGCAACTGTGGCTACAGGTATGCCAGACTTAGCTACAAGAAAAGAAAAGTTGGTTTTAAGATAACTACAATGCTTTTTCTTGCTCCCTATTTACATGAAAGAAATCCCAGCACCGCGAAGACTACAAATCCTGCATAGATGCTAGTGAAGACATTGATTCCAACCACCAAAATGACATCGATTTTGGCATTGTTGTGAAACTTATTAAAACTGGCCATATTGACAAGAGTACCCCAACCAGGGCCCAGGCTAAAGAACATCTGTATAGCCGCATCGGCCCAGACTTTCAAATCCAGCAATCGATGCCATTCCGGATAGAGGAAAAATGTAATGCCAGATACCGCACCGGGTAAGGTAACTCCACGCACAAAGAGTATGGTAAGTAGTACGTAGGGAAATGTTGCCGTAAAATATACAACCTTGCCTACCTGTGTGAACATTTTTAGATTTCTTATCAGTCAGTCAAAAGTAAAGTGATATATGATTCTCTAACCGAATTTATACCCCTAAGCACACATAAATATATGATGACCCAAGCAATAAATAGGCTAAGTAGTTGTTCCCACACCATGCCACCAAGCTCGGAAATGCTCTTTGAGATGCGTAAGACTTCCAAACTGTGAAATAAGAAACCATAAAGCTCATTTCTTTTCCAAATTTCTGGTTATCTTACTGAAAAAACTCATCCGCCGAAGTTGCAGCGCGTCCCTCAACATTTTCCATCTACATAAAAGTTAGATCTTTAAAAGAAAATTTACTTTTAATAAAGTGGTTGCCACTTACATTATCAATGGTTGTGCAATTGGGTGAATTCCATGGATGATTACAGCCCACCCAGGGTACAGACTTGCGGAAACAGTAATATATCATCCGGACGGGGTATGACAAGATGACGGAGTAGTAGCAAACGCAATAAAAATTCACAACGACCATACAAATTCCGGTACCTTTCAGTATGGGCACTAATCGCCACATGCTAATGCAGCCAGTGCCTGAAAATTGGCCAATTAGCACCTCCATATAGAATAAAGGAATACCGGCAACTATAATCATTAGAAAATATGGTACCAGAAATGCACCTGTCAAAAAGAAAAGAAAAAAAAATCTGACAAAAATGTATAATCTTTCGAGCCGGATTTGAACCAGCGACCTTAGGATTTCAACATATCGCTATTCAATAAACTGATGGTACAAGAGCAGGCATAATAATTAGGCCGGGTTTCGAAGTCCTTGGATAATCCTGCTAGTGGTCGCAACACCAAGCATCGAGAAAACTGTACAGTCCATTGAAGCACTCGCCAGCCCGTTGCTGGCACACAAAAATGTTGTTCACTTATCAATTGAACTCTTACCTCCTCCGCTGCGGTAACATAGGTAGGGAAAGCGCCAGATATTGTCCATGCCAACCGCATAGCCGACTAATGTGAGTACAAATTCAGCTTTGGAACTCCATTTGCCGCGGTTCTTGTCGCGTGAAATTCTTTTTTCTTTTTCTGGTTGTGGTGGTGGTGGTGCTGGTGGTGGCGTCGGCTCCGGTTCTTTTTGTTTTTTAAACATTATATTGTTACAATTTTAATTTATAAAACATATATAATTTTGATAGGTGTTGTATACCCCTCCTAAACTAAGAATTTGGTATACGAACTACAAAAAGCAATCCGTTATTATTTTTACATGTGAAATGTTTTTTTTATGAGTTCTTTTATAAGGCTTGCTTATACTCAACAATATTTCTTACTTCATTTGTTTTTAGTAATGGTTAACAGTATTGTTTTATTGGCAACTTTTAGCATCGTTAAAATTAGTTGGGTTTTAGTTCACAGTTTTGTTCTAAATTTAGCTTATTTTTTAGATGAGTGGTTTTCATTTTGTTAAAGCTTCCGTTCAAGTTCGTTGGCTCCTCCCGATTGGAACAACTTAATTTAATAAAGTAGCTAAACTCATTAAGAGCATGGCTAGTATTGCCGTCTGACTGTTAGCTACATTGTGGCCAGCAATGGCTGTGTAATCATCGGGTCGTCGGGATTCACGTTTCTCGGCTTTTTCACAAAAATCGCCACATTTTGCATGCTCACAAAGATCACAGATGTTCGATTTGGGTGCACGATAGAACTGACGAGCGCGGCGAGCTAAAAAGTTAATAAAACAAGGATTAGTTAAAGCAGTTATGAAGTATTTGCTTATGGACCCACCGCTGTCGTAGTAGTCGTACATGACAACTGGCACTGGGCGATGTTTTGTCACTTTGACCGTTTTATAGGCATGCAATGTGGGGCACACTTCTCGCCTGTCCAAGTAGTCAAAATAGATGATGACCTTTGTGTCGCGCTGTTGGGTCTCCACCTTCTTGATGCGTTCACTTGACTCCAGTGTGGGCAGTGTATCAGTGTCCACAACAAAGCCACTGGGCAGATACACTTCCATGACAGCCATATTGGAGCGTTCGGCATCGCCCGGCACTGAAACAAAACTGGCGCAGGCCGACAAATGCAGATAATCTGCATGTGAATTGCGATTCACTGTGGGATCGAGCACAAATCGCGGCCAGGCACTTGTCACATTAGTGTTGTATCTGTAGCTGACCTGAGCCAAGGCCAAGCCACGTCCCGTAGCTGATACACTCACGTTCTTTATGTTGCTGGGTAGCTAAAGATAAATACATTACTTTCAGTTCGACTAAAGATTATAAAGACCTTACCTCAACACTTTGGAGAGCCAGCGAATTCTCCGCATTAACATTCAGTATTGTCTCAGCACCTTCACCATAATGGAAACCAATCTGAACATTATTGCCCTGACTGGAGAAACGTTCGGCGAACATGAGCAAAGCCTGCAGACCCACAACAGTATCCTGTGAGGCAACAAAGCCACCAAAGACATTACGCTGATCCATCAGCCAGTTAAGGACCGGCAGGGCATCGCCAACAAGATTGTTTTCCAGAAGAGCTAGAGCTGCATAGGCAGAGATCTCAATGTTGACAGTGCGTGTTGTATTGTACCATGGAGATTGTTGCTCTGTGGATGGCGCTGTCTTGTTCCACCATTTGCGTCCATCGGCATTGGTGGCCATTGAATCCAGACGTTGCAGGAAAGCCGCTTTGGCATTATGATTGGCTCTGGAGAGCACATAGGTCCCAATGGCCATGGCGTGCAGATCGCTCGAAGTGTCCAAGCCACGAGCAATGAAATCGAGTGCTTTATTTATATGATTACGATACTCGGCATGAACGTCCTAAAATTAAGTCAAACGTTAATATTTGCTTTAGATAGAATTAAAGTTGAATTTACCACATTCTCCATCATGGCCAAGGTTACAAACGCAGTTAGACTTATACCACCATCATCAAACTGTTCGAAGATATCGCCATGTTCCTCATAGCCACCATTGACAGACTGCATGCTGGCCAAATAAGACAAAGCCGTTTGCAGCACATTATCATCCACCTGAGTGTAGGGAGCTGCCTGTCTCAAAGATTTCGCCACATAAGCTGTTAGCCATGTGGAGCTCTGTTTGGCAGAATGCCCAAAGGCACTGAAAGCACCATTCTCATGACGATAGTACAGCAAACGTTGATAACCCACCGCCAAATTATTGGTTGCTTTTAATTCCACTTCTGGGGTAAGCTGACGAAGACGCTGCAAAGAGATTATATTGAATAGATTATTATCACATTTTTATACGTAATGTAACAGGAAATATTAGAGAATAAAAACGCTAACAGTTCAAGCTGGAATTTACTTATTTTAAGGCAAAATTATTGTCACGTCATTGGACAAACATGGCTTTAAAGTGCGTGACATGACAAATATGATTTAATGATGTGACGTGACAGTTTTTTATGGTCTAATGTTGGGTATGCAAATTTGTATTTTAATCCCTTTCTCATTAAATATTTTCGTTTTATTATTTTCAACTTACACCCAAATATCGCAGTACCATTAGATTGGGCACAAAGTTAACCATAGTCTGTTCACCACAGCCGGTGGGTAGAGTTATTAGCTGCTGTAGATTACCCACAATGCTGCCCACTAGATCACCCACAGCACTGACTTCAATTCGGGTCGATTCGGGTATCGCATTGCGAGGCACTTTAATCGTAACATTTTGTTTTCTTTGTGCATTTGAGTTCAATTCGAATAGGAAGCCACGATTAACCACTTCCGTGGCACCAGGATGTTCGACCATTAGTGTTTGCTCCACAGTGTCACCAGCTTGGGAAGTGGATGCCACAGCCTTAACGGACAGAGCACCTACACGTCGTGGTGTCACAATAAACGAGACACTCCGTGCTGACTTTGCTGGCACTTGAATGGTGCGACGACTGTAAAGTTCCAGTTCTGTAGACCAAAGGGAAAAGAAGTTAGAAACAAATCTTTTCAGGCAAAAAGTAACTTGAACTTACTTGGCTTATTTGCCTGCTTAATGTCCAGTTGTGGAAAATCAAAGTCCTGCGCCGTATTATAGAAAGTTACATCAACGCTCAGATCGCTGTCCCGATTATTATGCACCACGAAAGGCAAAGCAATCAGCTCATCTAAAAATAAATGAGTTTGAATATCAAACGTTTTAAACTTAAAGCTAATCCTTTATACCCCTGCGTATGGTATAGGGTAGCTCAGTGGATATGTAAAACTCCTTGTAGGCCTCCAGTTTGCTATTGGGCGCACTCAAACCCAACCCATTAACTGGATCCAGTGTGAAAGCTGATAGCATCCAGGAGGTCATATCACTGGGTATGCGTCGATGTATGGTATTGCGACCATCGCTGCTTGACGACATATTAAGGAAAAGCCAAGTGTCGGCAGGATCACGCATTACATGCACACGAGGATTATGCCAATAGGGTTTTGGGGTATACGAGAATGCATAGCGTCCCTTGCCGGGTGGCAAAGTATTGACCTCAATCTTATGCGCTGGTCCAATATCAGTTTTTCGCACAGCTGTCAATTTATCCTCCTCCATGGTGGTAGAACTATCGCGACCAGTAGCAGGTATGGATTCTGCCTCTGTAAGAGATAAAGTAATAATTAGTAAAATAAATTGAATTAAGTCATGCTTTGTTGGCTACCTTTCTCCACAAAGTAATCTGTATTGGACATGGTAATAACGCCAGATTCCTTGCCAGGTGAGCCCACGGGCGTATTCACATCACTGAGCTCATAGCTATAGAGTTCATCCATCAAACGATCGTGCGTTATATCATGACCTTCAAGATATGACATTGATAAGTAAAGTGTATGATGGAGTTCATTGTTTAAGTTTACCGCTTCGTAACATTGCCGCATTTTGATCGACAACCATGAGACCCACATACGAATAGGGCTTAGTGCTGATGCCTATGTCTATATCTTGACCAGGCGGTGCTCTAATAGGTGCCTCAATTTGAACCTTAAACGGAGAGATTGCAGGTTAATCATTTTAACTATTAAGTTTTATAGCTTTTTACTTACAGCATTCAACAAATTCTCTTCAAATTGTATAATCTGTTCATCGTAAACGAATTCTCCATTCACAACCATATAAACGAGCAACTTGGCACGTGGCATCATTGCAAAGGAAGCCAAAAATTTGATTGTATGATAGGTATTATCAGCCACCTGCAGAAAAAGAAACATTTTCAATGAACTTGCTAAGGACAAATGCGTTCCAAACTTACATCCACAGTGCGTGAGAGTATTATATCACCACGTCCTACAATTTGATACATAAAATATTTCATGGGCTCATTGGAACGCACAGCAACAGCAATTTCCTGATTAACCATCGGTCTGCAATGTTTTGGAAGGTTTGTTGAATGATTTTGTAGATCACCTTTTCCATTGTCATAACTTACTTATCATTTAGCACCTTGGCTGTGATATAATTCTTGCTGTGTAAATGCTTTCGCGGCACTTTGCCCACATCGCTTATAACACCCAGATAGTCTACTATAATGGAATGATATTCATCATGATCACCGATTGGTACTGTGAACTTCATTTTGATCTCGCCGCGTGAATCCAGACTGTAAACAGTGCGATTATACATTTCACTGCTGCCATAAACATTGGTCAAATACGCTGTAATCTCTGGATTAAAGTCTCTCAATGGAGTGCCATCATTGCGGGCAATGCGTGCCTATAAAGAAATGAAGTTAAATATCATTAAAACATCACATTAAAGGGAACAATTCATTACTTACAGTGGCTTCAAAGGGCACACCTGGTATATAATAGCTAGGCAGCTTGACAGTCTCGACACGAAAATGATTCAAATATAGTGTTAGCACCGTGGAATAGTTTTGCACCGAACCCGTCGAACGTTCCTCGACCAGAGCATCCAAGAGATACTGTCGCTCATAGTCCTGTTTCAAATGTAGCTCCTGCTGAATATCGAACTCAAAGTAAGCTCTGCCATCGATGGGCACCACCTTACGCGTAATCAAATCATTCACAAACGGTTGCAGTGAACCAAAGAAGGTGGGATAAATAGAGAGGGTTGCCTCACCCACAATGGGTTGACCAAAGGCATAGCTAAAAGAATGAATAAATCTAGTTAGAGCTGATCATAAATCATTTTGTTGGACTTTTCCTTACTGCGCTTTAATCGTGGCTGCAATTTTGCCATCCTTGTAGATGGCCTTTCTGGGCGTTTCAATGTCCACCACAAACTTGGGCAGAATATGATCCAAGATCTCAAAAGTTTGCTCATGCTTCTGCTCGGCCACATCCACAATGATGGACCAATCGCCAAATCGTGGATAATCGGATAACTGCAGCTCATTGGAGTAAATCGCATTGGTTAACCTTATATCCTTATAGCTTCTAATGATATTATTGCCTGAATCCCGGATCTCCACATGCACACGTCCATAACCGCGAGCTGGCTTCAGATTGGAATCGAGCAGCAAGATGCGATAATGCACCAGATCACCGGGCTTATAGATACTCTTATCGGTTTGCACCAGAACCGTATGCTGTTTGGCCTCAAAGTGCAATTGGGTCTCATTGGTGAAGATAATGCCGCTTAGACCCTCCGCTGTTAGGCGATAACGATCCGATTTTAACGCTGGCAACTGCGAAAATGAGAGTAAAAGTGGTTTAAAAAATGTTTTTTTTTTTTTTTGGTTTATAGGGTTCATAAGGTTTACCTCGAAGTGCAGCAGCTGTGTTGAATAGGGTCTCAGTTCGACTGTCTTAAAATCCGTATACGTACTGCTCAAAATGCCAACTTTGACTCTTGCCGGTTCCACAGCCTTGTGTATGCTAACTGCCACATGGTACTGTGAGTTCGGTCTCACTGTATTCGGTGCAATTATGGTATAAAGGCTAGAGATAAGGAAAGAAAAAAAAACCCATAACAAAGAGTAATATTAACCGCTTTCAACTTAATTTCAGCAGCTGAAACAAAAATCAAGACAAGCTCTACGTATTACACCTACATACTACAATAAAAGTATTTGCTGACATGGTATTTGAATCTGTTGTTGTTGTTGTTGTTGGTTTCTTCTATTCATTTCGTCGCGCTTAACGGAAGATACGTACTTAGACAATACCTGGGGTAATTGTACGACTTTGAGTTCGAGTTCGGGTCAGCGTCTTTTTTTCAAAGAGCGGTTTCGGTTTTATTTTTTTCAGTTATTCATGTCGGAAATGGTATTTGGGGGCGCTGCTACTATTGCGGCGACCGGCGACAAATAACTACTATTTTTTTTTTTTTTTGCTTTTTTGTGGTTTTCCTACTAATACAACTACTGTAAAGTACAAAGTATTATGGTTAACAATTGCAGCTGCCGCTTGAATGAATCAAGCTTATGACATTTAAGTTAACTACCAGAAAAATAAACTCAAAAAGATTTGTTGTAGGTTGTTGAACAAAATTAATTGAAAACAATTGAATAGGAATGTTAAGTTAGATAAAATGTTACTGATTAAGAATCTTATGTCAAAAAGTCTACTTAAACACTGTTAAGTTAAGCAAATGTAGTTCACGGAAATGCATTAAACTTATTATTAAGTTAAGCTTTGATGCAAATCGTTAAAGTAAATAAACAACAATGGGTTACAAAAGTTGCTAAACTGTTTATTGAAACGTATATTGAATGTATTCCAAGGCCATAATACCACACCTACAATACCTAAGTTAAGATATTTTGAATTTCTTTGCAGATAAGTTAGTTTGATAAGAACAATGTTAAGTTTAACTGCAAGTTAAAGTGATTGTTAACTGCATAACTTAAAGTTTCTTTGCAGAAAAGTCAGTTCCCGAAGAACAAACTTAAGTTTAACTGCAAGTTAAAGTGCATGTTAACTTTATAACCGAAAGTTAAACGAGGAGAAAGGTTTCCCCAAAACCATTGTAATACTTTCAACAAACATAAAATGAATTGTCTTTAAATGGAGAATGCCGAATTCGTTGCACGAATTGCATAATTAAAACATTCATTCGTTTTTAACACATTTTGTAAAGCTTGTTTTGGACACGAAGGGAATCGAAAAGTTGTTCAGACATGAAACCAGTCAAACTCTGTTTTTTCCTTTTATATACCATTTGGTGCTAGTCTCTCACTTTGATTGCTTCAAATTTATAGACTTTATGGCCAAGTGTGTCGTGTACAATTGTTCATTTATCTACCTGTCTGACAGTCTGACTGTTTGTCTGACTGTTTGACGGCCTGTTTTCTGTTTTCTGTTTGGTTTTGGTGTCTGCCGTTTTGGCGTAATTCACCGTTTGCACAGTTGTTCTAATTTCAATTGTTAATGCCGCTTAACCTGTTCCCACATTTTCTTTCAGTTGTTTATGTCACGTTTTGTTAGGCGAACCAAAAACAGGTTCCCTCGACTAACTTAGTTGAAAAGGCTTAAAAAATAAAGAAAAAACAATTTCGCTTTTTTTCAAATTAGCTACAAAATGCAGTTTAGAAAGAAAGAGATCGAGAGAGATAGAGAGAGAGAGAGAGAGAGAGAGAGGTTTCACATGATTGCATTGTGTTTAACGTCGCGTTAAAATGTCGCTTGATATCAAATTGAATTAAAATGGAATGTTCGAGTACACAAATAAATAATTATATTCTCTCTGCCTTGAACAGCTGCACCTTATATGGTCAACAGATAAACAACTTGCATAAATGTTGGCCAATACTTTTTTTGCACCTTAATGCTACCCATATAAAGTACAGATCAAAGAAAGAGTATCAAAATTGACAGGCAAAAAACGCCAACGTTAGCTGGAGCTAAGCACATCAATCAGAATTCTGCGAATTCAAACACTTTTGCGTTTAGTCAACTTAATTTATTTACTTGACAGCTGGTCAAGTTGTCGGTTTCAAGGTTAGTTCCCCTCCGAACGGGGAAACGGAAATGTGCCAGTAAATAAGTGTCTTGCTTAATGTGACACCGAGCATTAGGGTGGCTCATTATTTAATTGCGTGTACTACATGTTGTCTTAAATTATGTGACTTCTCTAAAAGGCATTCACAATATTCATATATGGAATATTATTGCATCACCCTGGGGCATATGTATATTGAGAGAGTAGAAATGAAGTCAATGTCTGCGCGTAGGTCGTCGGAAATCTTGCCAATCTTAGCTTGATTTTATTTATATTTTATTGAATGACTTTTTTTTGCTTTGCTTTTTATTTTTAGCTGTCAAGCAGGAATTTGTGTGGATGGTTATAGGGAATATTGAATGCTCTTTAAACGTATTGATATGTTTTTCAATTAAAAACAAATTAAAAAAAAAATATGCAAGAATTGAAAACTTTAAGAGTAAAACTTAAAGCTTTTGATGGTTAAGCACATTGTTGATGATGAAGTTGTTTGATTTTGACTTTATCAGTAAAATCGTTGAAACTGTGGTTTGATTTCAGGATTCGTCTTGATCTTGATTATGCTTATCTAACTATCCTAACTAACTATCAAAGTTTCAATATTCTCTTTTCATCCTTAACTCTTTTTGTTTATCTCACTATCTCGATCTATCTTAGCCTTTCCATCGAAGTTTCAATATTACTATTCATCCTTAACTTTTTTTTGTTTATCTCATCTCCATCTATCTTTACCTTTCCACCCCATTTTTCACTATCTAAGATAGATCTTAAGATCATCTTAAGTGTGTTGCACATTTCTTAATGCTCTAAGTTAGAGTGTTATGAGTTAAAACAAGTATACTATATAGTACATTTGTTCTTGATAAATATTAACAGATGAGTCAATAAGTAAAAATGCGTCGTTTTTCAAGTCAACAAATATGGCATGAGTCTGACATGTTTCAAGTTTTAAAGTGACTAAGAAATGCTTTGGAGGGAGAACTGACAAACTTCAAGCTCTTAGAATACTAAAGTGATAACAAAAATCAAACCTTTTTGAAAGTGTATTTGTTTAGTTTCCTGTCATCTTAACTTAACACATAAAAATCACAAACAAAAACCGCAATAAAAATAAATACGCCTGGAAGCTGTTCATGTTTTTTGAATACTGATTTTTCTTTGAAGTTGATTACAACTTGTAAAAATCTTTATGAGATAATGAATGTGTTTTTTGGTTTGCCTGCCGGTTGCCAATTTTCATTATAGTGTTTTTTTTTTTGGGCTGCGTGAGGTTCGTTGCTTAAGTCTTTTGTTGTGTCTTGTTTTGTTTATATTTGTTTCTTTCTCTTATGGGATTTCGTCTCAGTTAAGTGGCGTGATGTCATTCATTCAAAGTGTCTGTGCAACTCGTCACCTGTATTTGTCACATATTCATGTTCATTTATATGGTGTATAGTGTGGGAGTCTATAATCATATTCATATATGTATGCATGTACGTGTAAGTAGTTTGTTATAACACTTTACTAACCCCTGAGCAGCTGTTAACGTTAACGTTGTTGGGCCAAGCAAAAGTAAACAACTGATGATTGCGAGCAAACTTTTCATTTTGTAATTAATTCTAATGTTGATGTTGAGTTTAAAATTGATAAATTATGTATTATTATTGCAAGCACACATATTAAACAAAATATTTATTTGCTGTAGTTATTCATATCGTAGATATATTTTCGGGTTTTTTTTTCCGTGTGGGCTGCTGTCGGTCGCGCGTGTTTTTGACCGCTCACTGCAGTTAACTTGGCCTGAAGCTTGATTTGGCTACTTGTTTGTTGTTGTTGTTGTTGTTATTATTGTTGCTTCACTTCACCAACAGCACCAGCTTGAGCACCGTTCAAGATTCGCGATTGAGCCAACTTCCCAAAAAAAAAAAACACAACGACGACGACTTTTTGACGCTCACGTTTTTTTTTTCTTAATGTTGTTTCACTTTCGTTTTGGGTAGCACGGTTCCACCTGTTGTTTGCCGTTCGCTGCTGTTGTTCGTTGGTAAGCTCGCGTTAAACTGATTTTTGTGTTTTGTTTTAGCCGCAGCATTTTGCACTAGCCGCGTTTTGGCATTAAGCAACGCTTTTAGCTTTAACGTGGGTTAACAGCTTTTTAGGTGGGTTGCGGTTGTTGGTTGTTGTCTCTGCTAAGCGCATGAGTGTGTGAGCACTAGCGGGCACACTCGAATACTGGGTTTGTGTCTGTATAAAGGCGCTGCCAGACTCAAATATTTACATATGATTTGAGTTTTAGTACAGAAGTTGGCCGTTTTTAATGCCAGAAGAGAAAATAAATTCAAATAAAATATAAGAATCAGTTTGTTAGTAACTAAATTCTCTTATAGTTCCAACTTTATTGCTTTACCATACCTTATTTTGAACAGTGCATTGCATTGGGACAACACTAAATGGCTGACAAACATATGCACATATATATATCTATACAAATACAATCGAGCCATGTATTCTAACATCAATATTGCAATGCCATTTGGCATTTGTTATGGGTGACAGGCGCAAAACGATGCCGACCATATAAAAGAAGAACAAGAACAGATGAGAGAAGAGGTGCAGGGGGAAACAGGGGGGGGGGGGGGGGGGCATAGGGCAATAGCAGCAAATGTAACCGGTCAAACGAAGTGATTTTTATTGGCTTGTTGCTTTTTCGATTCACTGATAAATTGTTAATGTCACGCTACACACACAAATAAACAAACAAGCACACACACACACGGACACACATACACATACATAGAGACATATGCTTGTAAAATGCAATGTAACAAAATTTATTATTTATGTGTCGCTAAGCTTTGTGCGCATAGAAAGAATCCCCCCTCACCCCAATCCCCCTATCAAAACCAAACCAAACTAAGCCAAACGAAACTAAACCAAAACCAAAACCAAACAAAACCAACTTCCACCAAAGAGACTAAAATTGTACCCAAATCATAAAAATTTTTTCGGTTTACAAAATATTGGTGCCGCATAAAATTGCAATTTAATGTGTATACGTGTGTGTGTGTGCGCCTTTGTGTGTGTGGGTTTATAGAAAATTGCACTGTAATAACAATGAGCGGTTGATATAAGCAGAGCAGATCTGAAATTAATAAATCAAATAGAAAAGAATAGGTCAGGGTAAAATGCACTGTGAAGAATATTAAAAACGTTACTGAACACATTGAAAATTACTTAATAAAATACACAACAATTAATTCAAAACATTTAATATTTGTATATAACACATAAGGTATATGTATATATAAAAGATATAATTTTTACCAATTTATCAAAAATCAAAAAAAGTTTCGCTTACAATTTGTGTTACATATATTTTTTATAAGAGATTTATACACTCAAAAGTGAGAGTAAAATTATGAATATATTTTTTTCTTTTTATTTAGTTTTTTTTTTAATATTTAAGCTTCATTTTTAGATTATTCCTGAATTTTTACACAACGAAAGTTTTGTTTCTTATTTTGTTGAAAATAGTTTCTATATAATATTTTTGAAAACTATTATTTATATCATATTATTTTATTTATCGTCAAAACATTAAAATATCTTATTTATTTTTATTTATCTATTTTTTTAGGTTAAGCTTTTTCCCGAATTTTTACTAAACGAAAATTGTGTTTCTTATTTTGTTGAAAATAGTTTCTTTAAAATATTTTTTAAAAGGTATATTTTTTTTCATATTAATTTGCTTATTTAATAATTTACCTATTTTTTTAAAGTTTATTTTTAACATTAGTTTTTTTCCTGAATTTTTACTGAATGAAAGTTTTGTTTCCTATTTTGATGGAAATAGTTTCTATAGAATATTTCTGACAACTATTATTAACGATATATTATTTTATTCACCGTTAAATCGTTATTATTACTAATTTATTTATTTAACTATTTTTTTTAAATTATATTTTTAACTTTAGATTTTCCCTGATTTCTTACTGAACGAAAGTGTTTCTTTTTATTTTGTTTGAAATAGTTTCTATAGAATATTTATGTTATAGTATTTCGTTTATTGTCAAATGATTGATTAATTATGATTTTAGGAATAAAAAAATATACCCAAAAATGATTTATGGATTTATGTTTTGAGTGTATTTTGGTGGCAACATGTTTACTGTTAGGCGGCTGGCAATTAATGCAGCTGCCAAAACAAGCAAACGACCGAACCGAACCGACCCTAGTGCAATTCGCACTTTAATTAATTAGACATTCATTTTCAGTAACAGCAACAACAACAACAACAACAACTGAAACTGCAACTGCAGCACAGCAGCCAACAAGCCCCTGAGGCAGCACGTTTCCCCTTCCCTCTCTTTCTTCCCCTCTCACTCTCACTCTATCTTGCACTGCCTGACTACTAGCCAACAATTTAACTATCTACTACTACCTGTCTGTTCTGTCTGTTTGTCTGTTTGTCGCTTTGTAATGTGCATCGTAGTTTGTCCCATTGGTATCTCTACACACACACACATACATATATATATATATGTAAGAGAAAATGGCGTTGGCATCCATTATGCTTTCGCAGGCGTAATAAATTAGCAGAAACATGCCACTAAAATGGCCCACGCCCACCTCTTGCTTGCTTTGGCCCAGTGGCGCTGACCTGCTGCACCTGTAAAATGCTGTCAATGCAGGTTCCACATTGCCACCGCCGCCCCATTCCGCATGCCACTGCTTGCCCCATGCCGCATGCCACATGCACAATTCCAATTTTGATGCAAACAACAGCACGCCTGGGATTTGCACTGGGATTTGCTCTCTCGCACACAATGTGTTTAGTGGCAACATAAAATCCCCCAATACCCCTTCATCTACCTTCTCCTACCTCCCACCTCCTACCTCCATCAGCATTGAAAGTCAACGTTGTTGATGATGATGATCATGATTATGGGATGAGAACAAGCTCAATTCTGTCTAATCCTAATCCCCAAAACCATATTCACACCCAAACACACATACACACATACACACCAACACACACACACACTCAAACACCATTTCTAATCTCAAGCTAGACAAATCAACTGAAATGAATTCAACGTTTAAGCAATTAACTTGCGAACAGTGTGGGAAAATGTGTTCATTCAACGTTAAGCAATTATCTTACGAACAGTGTTGGAAAATGTGTTCAAATGTGACCTGAAGTTAAGTTTGTATATGAAAAATCACAGTAACCTTTGACCTTAATGAAAGAACTCGACTTTAGAGTGAGTTCCCATACAAACTATATCGCTATATCTAACAATTTGAGTTCTGCATTGATAGCAGTCAGTCAGCCATAGCAGAAACAAGAAGTTTAACATACTAAAACTAATCGCAAAGCTACTAAATCATTCAATTCGAACATTAATTGTCGTCTCAAAGCTCAAAGTTTAAAGTCAAATGCCCAAAAATGATGTTGCAACAAACACTGTTACACTTGCAACGGAAAGCGAGAAAGACAGATAGACAGAGAGAGAGAGAGGAAAAGGGGGTAGGGGTAAGAATAAAGAGCATAGTCTAGCAACTTTATCATCAAGTTCGATTGGCGGCTGTATACTGGTGGATGTGGTGGCATGTGGCATGCGGCATGTTTGGGTAACAGATAAAATTTCGCCTTCTTGCAGCTGTATAGCACACTGCAACAATCGTTCTCCCCCTTCTTTTTCCTTTACTTCTTGCTTTCTCTCTCTCTCTCTCTCTCTCTCACTCTTTCGTTTGTGTTTTTTGTTGTATTTTGTTGCTTCGCGCACTTTTCATCTTGGCGCTGCATACGAAATTTATGGGTTTTATTATGTGATTTATGCAATGCGCGCGCTGTCCGCGACGGAGGCACGCAACTTTGGGGCACAACGCAACTGAACGCAACGCAGGATTTTTACGCCGGAAATGTGCCCATCGACTGCGTGTTAAGTCTCGCACACACACATACATATGTAATGCACACACACACACATTGGTGGAGCTGCTGTTACTGTTGTTGTTCTTCTTTTTTATTATTGCCCGACAGTTTTTATTGCGACTTCGCTTCGCTGCGTGTTTTACTTATTTAATTTCTCAGCTGTCCTTGTCCCTTGGCCAGAGAGAAGAGACACAAAGAGAGCGCGCGAACGTGAGAGACGGACACACACACACACATATAGATAGTGGCGAGACGTTAATGTAAAGCAGCGTCTGTCTCCCCTTTTAACCCTTACGGCTGCTGTCGGCTTCTGCATAATGCAGGGATACCCGTTATTCTCTGCTTCAATAACGGCATCTAACCAAAAACGTGCTATAAATTCCAATCAGAAACGACACAGTGTCGCGCATTGCAGCCCATTGTCAATCAACACGCATACACACAAACACAAAGACACGCACCCGCACACACACACACTCGCAGAAGAATTGGCCGCGTACGCCGCTCTGCGTTTTTACATTTCCGGGCGAGTCATGCGAGCTGCTGCACGGGGGGCACAGGTGCATACAAAATATCCCAGTAAGAGCGGAACTTTTTTTTAGGTTTGTTATCATCGTGCGTGACACGAACCTAAAAAAACACGAAACAAGTTGGAATTTTTCACTTTTTAGTGGAATTAGTCAAATTTTTATCTTCTAATAACCTAACTTATAATCTTTTTAAGTTTCTTTTTCATATTAGAACTCTTAAACTCTTAAACAGTTCGGTATATAAAACCTAAAAAACCATAAAACAAGTAAGAAATTTTCACTATTTAGAGGAATAAGTCAAGTTTTTAGCTTCTTTAGTTTCCTTTTCATATAATAACTTACTCTCAAACAGTTTTACGTCATCTCTGTCCATCAGATGCATTCAAAACATATCAAAGCAAGAGTGGAATATTCTTATTGGTTATCATCGTGCGTGACACGAACCTAAAAAAGCACGAAACAAGTAGGAAATGTTCACTTTTTACAAGAATTAGTTAATTTTCTATCTTCTTAAGTGAACTTTTCATATAAAATCTAACTCTCAAACACAGTTAGGTCATCTCTTTACCATCTCTAATCATCAAAATCCCACGTGTATGATACGCATGCCACAACAGCTTGACTGAAATTGCACATGTTATAGCCTGTCGGTTGGCCGTATCAAGTTTCAGTTTAAAGCGACCAAATAAAAGGAAAATTTATTGCATTTTTGTAATTATTGCAAAGCAAAGCCCATAAACCAAACCAAACCAAAAATAAACAAAAAAAAAAGTCAACCTATGGAGCTTGACATAGCCCGAGGCCGAGGCTGTTTCACGGCTCGCTAACTTGTCGGCGTGTGGCGAAACAGAAAGAGTGGGAAAGAGAAAGATTGAGATAGAAGAGAGGTGTAGAGTAGTTGGGTGCGGGTTTCCCAACCCCGAGGCGCTTTTTTCCCCAAGGCCAGGGAAAATTTCATTTTTATTGTGCTCGACACTTAACTTTATTAATTTTCCAACCAATGACGAGTGCCGTTTGCAACGCCTACTCGTGCCACACACTCTAACGGTAATGGATATGGCGAGTGAGAGGGGGGTGTGTAGGGGTGGGGGAGGAGAGGGTGCTGTTGCTTTAGTAATCCATTACCGCAGGTGCCGTAAAAATGCTTAGTTTACGATATACGATTAACGCGAAACAAGTACGCCATAAAAATTTTGCCATCCTCGTCCGGGCTTTACTGTATTGTATTGTTTTTCGGTCGCTACGATTCTTTTATGTTTCTCTTGTTCCTCGATGTCTTAATGGGTGAGGGAAAGGGGGAATGGTTGTGTTTGATTGGGTGGGTTGTGCCCCATCTGCTTGTTACCCATCGATTCGATTAATTTCAATAAAACGAATACCGTTAAAGTAGTTCTTGTTCTTCTTCTTGTTGTTGTCATTCACGAAAAACACTTGACAATATGTCTGGGTTTCCTTCTGTATTCTAACGGTATATTTGCACATAAAGTGCGTGTAAAAGAAGGTCTTCTTCTTTGCTTTTATGGCAAATGGAGAACTTAAATTGTTGTTAAACTTTTATTGTAAAGTTAGTAATTAGGCGAAAAACACTTGACAATTAAACGGAATTAGTTTTTGGGAGAAAGACTTTCTTTTCGACTACTTTGTTAGAGATTTTTTACTCATCTCCGAGAGAGATCTCTCTGGAGATGTCTCGCAACACACGCATACGGCGCCATGAAAAGAAAATTAGGCAGGCAAATTATGCAGAAAGCATAAGTGCAAAAAGCGGACACTTAATCACTCAACTTCCTGCCCGGAAGAGACAGCAGGCAAAGGCAAAGGCAGCAGACAGCGACACCGTCGAAAGAAATTAAACTGAAGTATGCTCTAAAAACTTTGGCTGCCTTTCAAATTGCTCTTCGCTTCCAGATGTGGAGACAGAGAGCGAAAGAAGAGAACAACTAGAAGAAGTCTCCGGGTTCGTTGTCGGTGCGCTTCGAAAGCACATAAATTTTAATAATTTATCCCATATTATTCCACTTAAGTCGTTTAGATTTTCATAATAAATTAATAACGACAAAAGTTGCGACGTCTTTTCTGGCCGAGACCAGAGCCAAAATACGGCGACCTTGCGGCTGGACAAACAAGTAGCACGGCCTGCCGCATCAATTGCCAGCGCGGAGCAAGGCGCAGAAAAGTTCTGTTTTCTTCTGTCAGTTAGCGTGTGGACTAGTGGGGAGTGGCGGTGGTGAGGTGTGGAGTTAGGGGTAAAGGGAAGCTACTATTAAAACGCCATAGGAAGTAAGAGAACCCAACATCTACTTCTCCAGAAGCAACTGATGATGACGATGATGGTCTACGACACACTGTCGGAAGCGGCGTCGATTGGGTTAGTGTAAATGGTTGAGGGTGTTAGGGCAATAGAAATACACTGTAAGAAATGAATATAAGTTGTTTCCCTAAACTTTTTCTGTCTTTTTTTTTTCACATATAAGATAATATGTATTCTTTGTTCAATAAAATAGTTTCTTAATCTTTCAAAACACACAAATATATCTTACAGTGTAGAAGCAAGGAAGACGTTAAGTGTGGAAGTTCTTTCCCTAACCTTTTCTTTCTGTATTCCTTTCAAATATCTCATATCTCTTAAAGTATTCTTTGTTCAATAAAATAGTTTCTTAATCTTTCAAACACACAAATATATCTTACAGTGTAGAAGCATAAAGGGAAGGCGTTACCCAAACCGGATGTGCGTGGCTGCTACGTGCGCGTTAAGAAAGAGAGAGAGAGACTGGGGAGAGCGAGATAGCTATTCGGTGCTGTGTTTTGTGGCTTATTTATACGCTTAATTTGCGCCACAATTTTATTTACAAATTGTTGCCAAAACGCCAAAAGTTGCGCCTTGCGGTGTGTGTGTGTGTGTGTGTGTGTTGAGGGCCAGGGTCATGGCCAGGGCCAGGGCCAAAAATGCTTGCTACTGAGATTTGCGGCATTTCGGTTTATGTTTATTGTGAGACAAAAGCGGAAATTTATTGTGTTGCACGCACACTCAAACACACATACAGAGAGGGGGGCAGAGAGAGGCGGAGGCAGCGACCCAAAATGTTTATCAAATAGGGCGAAGCCAATGTTGGCCAAGAAGCTGTTGTGGCAATTTATTGACACACACACACACACACACCAACACACACACTCTAGGCAATTGGTAAAAACGCCTTGCTGATTAGCCTTGGACTCGCTTTCGCTATCCCTCTCCCCTTCTTTCGCTCCCCTTCGCTTTCTCCTACTCTCTTTTTATCTTGTGTTGTAGCTGCAAAAAGTGCCTTCAGTTAATGCAAGCACTGTTAACAGCTCGTCAAATACAATTTGCCCAAGAAGAGTACACTTAACCACAGACACACACTGAGAGCGAGAAAGAGAAAGAGAGAGAGAGGTATAGAAAGAGACAGCACACTGGACCGCAGGATCTCTCTGCATGCATGCAGCTTGTCGGTCAGCCCAGGTTGTTTATCAAATTTTGCAGTCATCGATGTTGATGCTTCTGCTTCTGCTTCTGCTTACCATGGCCAACAACAACAACAACAACAAAAAGACCGCAATCATGAAACGTTTTATTATAAAATATGTGTGTGCTGCCCTTCAGTCAAGAGGCGCCTCACTCTCCCCCTGTCTCACTGTCTTTTTCTTACCTCTGTTCCACTTGCATATTTCCGAGCATTTTCAACATTTATCAGCTGGAACAGCAGCAGACGAATGGGAAGCGCTCCGTCAACTCCTCGAACTTGACATGACTTGACCAGCCTTCTACCCCCCCTCCCCCATCCCCCCCTGAAGTCAGCTTTGCTACGTCTCACAGTTGAGTCCTGTTACAGTTTTGACAAGCGGCAAGTTACAGTGGAATAAATCAATGTTATATGTGAAGAAATATTTCATATTCACATTAAGAAAGTTTCTTTTCTTTTTTTTATCACATAACCTATCAACTTTAACCACTGTGCAGCTTGTTTTAACTCTGCCCAGCAAATTGTAAATGTTTTTTATTCTCTCCTTTTTTTTATTATTTCTTTATGCTGTGTGTATCGTTTCTCTTAACGTGCATGTGATAAAGCTATCGAGGCTGTCATTATAGATTTGCCATGATCGAATGCTTAACAAGAGCTGTTGATGATGGCTTCCTTCACATAAGTATGCGTATCTGTGTATGTGTGTGTCTGTTCTGGCTTTTATTGTGTGTGTTCAAGTTGTGAGTCACTTAATATTGTGGCTTGTTGGTAGTAGATATATATATAGATATAGTTATATACATATGTGTTTTCCACTTTTCATTACGTGTTTTCACTACGTGTGTTTTCCCCTTGTATCTAGCTATCTGTGTGTATCTGCATCTGCTGATGTTTGTAGGTATCAAGATGGTGTATGTGCGTATGTGTGTGTGTATGTGAAAGTGTGTGTGTGTTGGTTTCTAGTACCATTGAATTGATTGATGTTTGATGCACTCAACCACAACGACATGCAGCTGACCGCAACGCTGCTGTTGCTGCGGCTTCAACTGCTGCAACCTCCAACAAATGATTACTCTACCAAATACACTAAGAAAAACGTAGTGACGTACTAGAGTGAAGATTTAATGTTAAGTTTTTCATGTCTCCAATCATTAAACCATTTAATTTGCTAACAAAAAAATCATTAAAGTTTTTTAGTTAGCTAGAACTAATCATTTCTCTTAGTGAATACATCAACCCCATAATTCACCATTGCCCACCTCACTCATTCAATTATTCACCTCTCTCTCATCATTCACACGCATTCACCCACACACTCACACCCACCTGATGTCATTGCGCATTTTCTGTAGCATACTTTTTGGAGTGCCGCTGACTGGCAAAAGGAATTTTGAACAGTTGTAGTTCAATCTCCCTGCTCTCCTCTCGTCTTCTCTCCCCTCTGTCTCTCTATCTGTCTCATGGTTTTTTGTCTGTTTGCTGCTGGCTTTTGTATGCGTATTTTTGAAGTAGCAATGCGTCAATTGCAACCGCATCATAAATGAGAGAAAGATAAAAAAAAACAAAACAAAACCGAAACCCTTAACAAATTGAAATAAAGAACGAAACGAAACGAAAAATATAACTCAAGAGCACTCTCGCGTTTCTAGCCATGAATTACAACGGGGTTTCGTATGCAGTAATCTGACCGCACATAAATTCTGTACCCAGTTTTTTAAAACCAATATACTATATATAACTACACTATAAGGCGTAACCTATGTGTATGTGTGTGTGTTTGTGTCTTTGTGTGAGTATTTGGATCATTTTACTTTATATAATAAATGTGCAAAAATGTTTTGATTTACGCCAAGCGAATATGCGTTTTAATCATATTTCAATAAATTAAATATTTATTATAAAAATGCTGCAATAAATAAATTGAGCAAATATTTACACAAAACGCACCAATACACTAATGATAAAATATAATTTAAATGTAAGGGTATAATGAAAGGGTATCTTAGCTGACTGTCGTTTGTAACAAATTATTGAAAGATTCCACTTTTTTTTTTACTAAAAGTCATTTCTTATATGATCTATAAAAAAATTTACTTTTTGTCATTTGTTGTCCTTAGGGTATTTAGTCGTCGACACTATATAATATTGTTTGTGTTTACTACAAAAATTTATTTAACAATCAATAGGAAACCATTCAGTTATTATATTTCTAGGTTGAATTAATATCTTGTTGAAATGCGCTACATTTTTTTAACAATTCAAAAACGAAAAAAAATATTGATATATATTAAATAAGCGCGAATAAAAAGTTTAAACATGCATAAAACACAATTCATATCGTGCTAACTGATCCTTAATAATTTAATTTTAATTAAGTAAACAATTTTTATCATCAATTAAGTAAATGTATATATTACAATAAAAACCGTAGTTAACTTTTGCTGTTGAGTAGGTCTACCAAAAACCAATAACTAAACTAAAATTTATTTTCATTTGATAATTTCAATATATCATTAATCAAACAAAATGCTCATTATGTGGCCTAAGCCATTAAGTAAATCAATCGAAAAGTTTATTAATTGTTTCTTTACAATTTTGTTTGTTTTTATTGCATTTGACAAACGTTTTTTAAGTTTATTTGCAAACATTTTGTCACGCATAAAAATTGATTTTTGATTGTTATAAAGCTGAAGTTCACTTTTCAATGACACAAAAAGCGAAGCCCACTTAAATTCCACTTGAATTCCACTCCATTTGCATAATTGCCACAAAACCTGGCTAAAAATTAACCGCTTTTATTCAATTGCAATCGTGCAACGTGCTGCAACTGATTCGCCAGTTCAACAGAGTTGGTTGCCTTATTGTCGGAATGCCACGCCCCCTTTGACAACAACCATGCCGTTTTCTTCGGAAAAAAAAGTTTTTCAGCTTTTTCCGACGTCTTTGTTCGTTGTGTGTCTGTGTGATTGTGTGTGTGTGTGCAAAAGTGCACAAGTATTTTCGTATTTTGCACTTCCGCCATAAATTCAGCAATTTATGGTGCGTATCACTTACTTGAAATGTTTTACATGCAATGCATTCGCATGGCCTCAGACCCCCCCCAAAAAAAACGTAACAACCCATGGCCAGAAAAAAGGTAACCCGATACTCGACAATAAACTAGCCAAACTTTAAGGCGAACACAAAAAAAATATATATATGTATATGAAATACATTGATGTGAAATATTATTGAAAGTTTTTTAACTTCAATTATTTTTATAGGAAAACAAAATTTGCTAAAGAAAAACATTTTTCATTACAATAAACTCTTGTTTATCTTATGAAGAAAGTTTTGAAGCATAAATATGTTTTTTTTAATCATTAAATATTTGTTGATTTGAAAAAGAAAAAAGCATTTTAAGCACTTTTGTTAAGGAAAATAAAAAAAATTGTTTTTTTGTTCACCTTTTTTTAGATTTTCCTTAACAAAAGTGTTTGAAATTTTTGTTATATTTTTCAAATCAACAAATTTTAAATATTTTTTTAATTTTTATTGAATTTTCCTTAACAAAAATGTTTAAGTGTTTTATAAATATTGTATTTTAAAGAGTCTTGAACGAAACGTTAAGCATATTTGTTGAGGAAAAGGATAAAATAAAACAAATTTTTCAAAATTTGTTTGTTAAGGAAAATATAAAAAAAGATAATTTTTTGAGAAAAATATAAAAAAAATTATTTTTTGAGCTTTTTCTTAACAAAAATGTTTAACATTTCATTTAAGATTCTTAAAAGTACAATATTTTTAATACAATTTTGTTTCTTTTTTTTTTGGTCACAGCAGATAACAATTTGATAAGTTGTGAAAAGAACAAAGAAGGCGATAAGTAGGAGGAACCAGGCTTTATAGAAACAAGAGAGAGCGATAGAGAGAGAGAGAGAGAGAGAAAGAGAGAGCGACAGTCCGAAGTTAGGGAAAAGAGTTATGCGACTTAAACGAACAGCGCGCAAAACTTTTGCGACTTGAGGGTTGACGTTTTGTACTAAGGAGTTAAGAGAAGTTTTCAGCAGCAGCAGCCACATAATTTTCTTTTTTTCTGTTGTTTTTTTTGTTTTTTGGATTGTACTTGTATAAAAATCCATTTTGCTGGCGTGTTGGCTTTATTTAATGAGCTTTACGCAGCCAGCTTTTTTGAAGTTTGGGCTTAAGCCATATTATTTCCAGAGAGAGAGAGAGAGACAGAGAGAGTTGCAGCGTTGTTGCAACTGAGTGGTTTTTAATTCGCTGCCGCATTGCGATTCTAATTCGCATGTTTGTGGTTTGCTTCAAGTATTGCCGTGTGCTTTATGTGGCTCTCTCTCATTGTTGCCACGTTGTTGAAAGTTCGAGTTGCTCGAGTTGGTCAAAACCTGGTCCAAAACCTCGAACCCCAAACCCAAACACACACACACAATGACGCAGCGGCATTCGTTGTAATTGTTACAGCACCAAGCAGCCAAAATAACAAGAAAAGCACTCGACAGCTCTCTGCCGCAAAAGTTTGTTTTTTTTTTGGTGTGCCTTGCTTGCTTGCCACGGCTGTGATTTCGTCGAGTTGCTTGGCTGACTGCAATGCACCAGAGACTCTCTACCAAGACCAAGACGACTTGCAGGTAGCTCTGTGTGTGTGTGGTCTCAACAACCTTCTTTTCTTACTTAAAGAATAAAACTTGCACCAATTGCAATTATATTCTGTTGTACGCAAAAAAAAAAATATATTAAGTAGCACTTATATGTAATTAAAGTGAAACTTTGATCATAACTTGACCAGTGTTGGCCATAAAAAATCTCAACTTTTTGTTTTAGCACTTTTGAAGATTTTTAAAAATTAATTATAGGTACTTAACTTTTCAACTTTATCTCTTTAAAGATTGAGAAATAAAACAAAAAATAACTGATTCATTTTGATGGTAAGAAGTTTCCATATTCAAAACTCTATCGATTTTGAACTCAGACATCATTTCTATCTTACCGTTCTCTAAATTAGGTACAAAACCTTTTTAAGAACTTGTCGTTAGGTACTTAACTTTTAAAGTATGTGCATTTATCGATTGAGCTATAATACATTAAAGGAAATCGATTCTCATTTTGATGATATTTGATATTTTAAAAAAGTTTTTTTTTTCTAAACTCTATCAATATTGAACAAAGACATCATTTCCTATTACTTCCCATTTACTTTCTTCATTCTTTATAATAGGTACAAAGCCTTTTCAAAAACTTATCGATAGGTACTTAAACTCTCAACTTCATCCATTTATCGATTAAGAAATAATACAAAAAAGAAATAGATTCTTCATTTTGATGATATTTGATCTAAAAAGAAGTTTTTCTTCTATCAAAATTGAACTCATATCATTTTTTATCCATTTACTTCCTCCAGCAAAAGAGAAAATCTTACCCATCTTTATCTTTATTATACCTTTAGCATAACATAAAAATACTAATAAATAAAAACACCTATAAAAAACTATATATATAAGTATCTCTCGTAACCACTCTGCATATAAGTTTTTATTTATAGCTGATGCTTGACTTACATCGTACACAGGTATAATGTGGAAGCAACTCTCTCTCTCCGTGAAGAGATAAATATCATTATTTATCTAATATTATGCACTTCCGCATGGCAGGCAGTTACAAGGTGCTTACAATTTTTCCAAATATGCCAACTCAGACAGCTGCACGAACCAACCACATTGGTGGAGGCAAAGAAAAACGAGGAAATGCATCGATAAAAACTAAACGGAACTGGCCAAAAAATAAAAAAAAAACAGAAAACACCAAAAAAAACCCTAGAAGCAAATGGTACAAAAGTCAGTTGGGCAACTGAAAGCATTTGCATTTGAATTATATAAAAAATGAATTGCCTTTTGCTGATTTCATCTTTTTTTTTCCTTGCCCTAACATATATACAAATATATATAGATGTGTGTTTTTGTGTACCTGTACTCAGCAATTGAGTTTTGGCCAATTGCAATTTTATTTATTTGCCAACAAGAAAAAAAAAACACGTCGAATCTGCTTTAACTTTAGCCGCGTCACGCTTAAATCCAAATAAGGAATCAGAGAATATTGCAAATATCTCTGATAAATTGCCATTAAATGTACATAATATGTACATATATAAAGTGAAAGTTGCTGACTAGGGAATATTCCCCTATCAAGTCATAGAAAAGGGAGGAGATTGGGCTGAGAGAAGGATAGACAGGAAAGAATGGTCAGAGAATATGCAAACCTTTAGGCAATTTCTAAGAACTAACAAAAGAGAAAACTGTGATTTCTAAGAATCAGCAGCTAAGTTAATACTGTTTCAAGAGCTGCTGATTATTAGAATTCACAGTTAGTTCCTAGAAACCTAACTTTTCTATGACTTGTTAAGGGAATATTCCCTAGTCAGCAACTATCACTTGACCACATTTTATCATTATTTTCGCTAGAATTGTGCATATTGTGTACATTTAGTATATTTGTTGGCAATTTATCATAGCTATTTGGCATTATGTTTGATTCTCCTGTCGGTCTTTCTCTCTTAAGATTTATAAGCAACTTCTTCCCTAAGTCTTAATCCTATATCAAGCCACAACTTTAATTTAAGGTTAGAACCTTTCAAAACAAAAAAGAAATCAAGATAAAGGAAAATTACAAAAATTAACGACGCCTGGCGTTTGCTTTTTCCCGGTGTTTCCTGTTGCATTGTTGGCTACTGCTCCGTTTTTCGATCATTAGAAGTGACAGAGCCGCAAAGCCACGTGCCACCTTGCCACCTTGCCACCCGTGTTGAGTTGTTGCATGTGCAGAGCAGTCGAGCAGAGCGAACATCAGCAGCCGGTATGTCCGTTTGGTCATTTGTCGTGCCTCAGTTTTCTGGCCTCAGTTCAATTTTCTGGTCATGCACATTTTGCAGCCGATGCCGCCGCCGCCGTTGCCTCTGCCGCTTGCAACAACTTCGACGATTTTGTTCATTAGGCACGCACATTCGCGGACATAGCACAAATCCTCTACAACCCACATCTCACACCCCCCTCTCTCTCTCACACATACACACACACATACATACTGGTGATTGTTCAATGGTTGCAGCTTCGATATCCTGCTGCTACTGTGCTCCACTCCTCCACCTCCCCTTCGTGTGTACCGGCCGCAATGTAATCAACAAAATCGCTGGAATCGCCCAAAAATCGTTGAAAAACACACGCGCTGCATTTCGTCTACGAAAGCTCGTTACAACAACAGCAGGTAGGAAGGAAGGAGGGCAGAACGAGGGGGCGTGGGGCAGTTCAGAACAATGGACAAACAACAGGAATAATCGCTGAAGGCTAAAAAATCATGGCTAGCACAGCCATTAACGGCAAATCTGGCCAACGCTTTTAATTGCGCATACAAAAAGGTAACACAGCATGCAAAATGAGTTATGAGCCGAGCCACTCTAACTCTCCACCCTAACTCTTTGCCCCTGCCCACGCCCCAAACCGTGCTCGATGTGTTGTTAGTGATGTTTTGCAAATCAGTTTGATCAAGCAAAATTGTGTAAACAGTAGATTATCATACTGTGTAAATACTTAAAACAGTGTTGGTCAGTTGCAGTTAGTGAAGGAGCTAACAAGAAGTTGGTTAGGGTAAGGAAAAAAAGCTAGTTTGGGACAGGAAAAGAAGCTAAATTCATCTTTAAATAGTAATTTATATATATGATCAGAATACAATTGTGTAAACAGTAGATTGTCATACTGAGTAAATACTTGAAACAGTGTTGGTCAGTGTCGTTTGTAGAAGAGCTGAGAAAAAGTTCCTTTGGGAAAGGAAAAAAGCTAAGACTTTCTTTAAATAGTAGTTAATATGTTTATTCAGGTAGTACTGTGTAAACAGTAGATTATCATACTGAGTAAATACTTAAAACAGTGTTGGTCAGTGTTATTTGTAGAGGCACTAACAAAAAGATGATTAGGGAAAGGAAAAAAGCTAGTTCGGGAAAGGAAAAAAAGCTGAATCCTTCTTTAAATAGTAATAAAAATATTCAAGAAAGAAAAGCAAACAATATTTTTATGTTCCCCGATATAAATGTTGAACAAAGTGTTTGCTGTTCGAAACCAAACAACACTGTTCAAACACGTAATAAACTTGTAAGCACACAAGGCAATATATTTCAAGCCATATAGATCGATTAATAACCCTTAGACCAACTGAGACCAAACCAAGCAACTGGTGGCAGGCAGGCCAGGCAGGCAACAAAAAAACATTAACACCTAACAGACACGCAGAGATGAACATGAAGATGAAGACAAAGACGAAGAGTTGAGGACCAAAACGAAACGGAAAGAGGCAAAGAGCGTCAACAAGTAAAACTAATCTGACAGCAAAACAAATAATGGTGATTTTTATGCTATGAAGCCAGTGAAAGATGAGGAAAAAAAGCTCTAGTTGGGAGAGCCTAACTAGAAGATACCCTTAACCCAGCAGTTGTAATAAAATAAAATCAATAATATAAATCAAATCAATATAAATAAAAGTTTTTTGTTACTATGTTTTCTTCTTTCTTTCTTTTCATTAACGTTTTAATATTTTGTATTAGCTAGTATAATATCCTATTATAACGATTCTCCTCTTAGGTCACAATGCATGAGGTTCTACCTCACAATCCAGACGGACAACAATAGTAAATCCAGGAATATCAATATTTTCATTTATATACGATGAAGCATCAACAAAACCTAGAACGCACTACTGTAGCATTATGTTATCTGCTTGAACTTCATTAATGCAATGAAAGCTTTCCGTATTATGAAAAAAAAATGTCTAAGACGGAACGGTTCGAAGAATTTTCTCTGTATGCAATAGATGCAACTAATTTTGAACCTTGTCGTCATTTTTTAAACGCCTGGGATGTGCAAATTCTCCATACCTTTGCACAAAACCAATATACCCTTTCTTACCCATTGCAAGGTTAATGGTATAAAAGAAATCTCTAAGAGCGAGCAAAGACTAATGGTGATGTTATACAAAACGATGGGCATAGAAAAGTGAATGGGTATCACAAATGGTAAGAATGAGGTTAGTAAGTCAGTAAGGTCAAACGCAGAAAGGGAAATAAGTAAGCTGAAGTATAAGAAGGTAAATGGAGGCGTTGTGACGACACGCTAATTAAAATGTGTGTTTATTTATTAAACAAAATTATAAAATCAGGCAACATGAATCATGTTAAATCATGTCACGACCACGTTTTGGCATGGTAAAAGGGATTGCCAATTAAGCGTCGGCTTGTTAACAATGCTTGCTCTTTGGTTAACCCCACTCTCCTCTCTCTCTCTCTCTCTCTCCACCTCCCTTTGCACATGCACAAGACAAGCCCAACCTCAAGCCACACACACACACTTACACACACACACACACGTGTGTAGTTTGAAGTGTGTTAAGTTGAATCGTTGAATTTGCTGTTGTTGTTGGTGTTGTTGCTTTAGCCGTAATTTCTAGCTACACAAAACGCAACCAGAAAGCAAACACAATGAGCTGAGACGACCGGCCAAGAGGCTCAACGAAAAAGAAATAAAAGCTGAAGTAGATGAGGCCAACAGAACGGGTGGAGTATAAGGTAAGGAGATACCCTAGGTGGGAAAACCTCACACATGTAAATCAAAAACGAGAAAATAGTTAAGAACTGGTTATCAGATTTTCACACTTATCGAGGAAAGTTGTTAGTGTTCTCGATAGCACAATATATAGACTGAGGCGATTGAGAAATGTATCGATAATGTTAGGCAATGTTTTAGTGTTATCGATAACACAATATGTAGACTGAGGCGATTGAGCGACCTATGGATAATGCTAGACAACGCGTAATTGTTATGCTATTGTGTTAGTGTTATCAATAGCACAGTACATTGACCGAGACAATTGGGAAATTTATCGATAGGCAACGCTTAATTTTTATCGATAACAACATCTTTATGCTGACATGATTGAGCTTAAACTATCTAAACCTATTTAAAAGTTCTTTGCAATAATTAAAATTTTCGATTATTATCGATAACACATTTTTTGACACTTACCCTCAACATTTCTATCAAAAGCTTCTGATTTTTAAGAAACCTAACGCCTCAAAACTATCAAACCTTTCATATACACAAATATACCCTTAGCTAATTTAAAATCATTTTTCTCAAGAATATATATACATACACACAGCGAAAGTGGAATGTTGAGAAGAAGAAGGAGGTTCCTGTGTGTGTGTTGTGGAGCCTATTTCTAATTTATGCACCCGGCACTGGACTTGTTACGCTTAACGCTGCCTGCCACTCCACTTGATGAGCCAAGGAACACGGAGAGAGAGAGAGAGAGAGAGAGAGTGAGAGGGAGAAGGGTGCAACAACAACAACAAAAACAACAACAACAACAAGAACCACTGCAAACAATTAGAAAGTCTCGCATGTTGCATGCAAAAAGGGGTTGCACACAGGTTGCACTGGTTGCAAGTTCCACCTTGCATCGCAGATTGCAGTTTGTAGGCGCTCGAGCGCAGCTGACAGAAAACAAAATAAAAAAAAAAACAAAACAGAGAAAAAATTAAAACAGCAACAAATTTGTAGCATACTTCGCGGCAACGCGCCTGAAGTGCTTTGTGGGGGGGGCAGAGCAGAGTAGCGGAGAGAGGTGTACTCGACTCTCGACTTGCCTCATGACTGTGGCAAATTAACACAATATCTTAAAGGCACGGAGCGTGTTTTGTTATTGTTGTCGTTGTTGTGGAGAAAAACGGGGCCACGTTAGAGCTCTAATTTTTGTTTTGAAGCCTGCGCCGCTTTTAACCTTTTTAATAAATTGTCGCAAGCAAATTGGCCACGAGGCCAATTTATAAAAAGACTTGGCAGCTATTTATTTAGTTTTTTCTCCTTTGGCTTTCCAGCCTTATTTAAAGTAGGCTTAAATTGCATTCTTTATCGCATTAGTTGGCCATTTTTGCACTTTACACCAGAAGCTAAAGTCAGCTAATAACTTTATAGATGGTTTGTGGCTTTTCTTCTATGGGATTTTGGTATAGAAATTTACACACATATGCCTGGGAATAGATAAATATATATATTTTCTCACATCATGAGACCGAAATGGAAATTTTGGGAAGCTGGGGAAACGCGTGTTGAAGCATTCAAGTGGAAACGAAACAGTTGCGAAATTTATAACCAAAAAGGGAATTACAAAATCGCGAATAAATTTATGTACAAGAGAAGGAAAAAACGAGGAAAGACTTTCTGTTAAACAAGGGTGACGTGTAAATACTCTTACTTATGTGTAGAATAGTTAGATATCATATCAAATATCATCACATTATATATAGAATATCATATAAAACTAATAATAGAAGAAGATTTTAACTTTTTACTTCCAATCATTAATTCTCCAGGAAAGGGTATACAAATCGAGTGTATATAAAAAGAAACAACACTAACGGCAGAATCGATGAAAACCCCAAAAGACCGAAAGAGAGATGTTGCCGATAAAACAGATTTCGATATCAGCAACAACAGCACAGGACGACACATTGAATGAAGTGCCAATGTGGCTGGAGGACTCTTTCCACATATGTGTGAGTGTGTGAATGTGCGAGTGTGTGTGTGTGTGTGTGTTTGTCATTGATTGTGGTTTTGATTTTCGCTGAAACTCTATTCACCCATCATTTACTCGCCTTCTTTTTTTAAATTTTTTACGCCACACACACACAAACAACAAACTGAGGCAGGCGAGCGGCGGCAGGCAACATACAAAAATATCAATTTCACTGAAAATGCAAATACCAAAAATTGAAAGAACTGTGTTGCGAACAGGAGGGGGTGGCAGTCACTGTAGTTGGGAGGTGGCAGTCACTGTAGTTGGGGGTGGTAGTCACTGTAGTCGGGGGTTGGCAGTCACTGTAGCTGTTGCAGATGGCAAACTGTTTATGGTTGCCGACTCGACGCGCAGCGAACAGATTGTTTCCGCTGCCATAGACTTTTTGGCAGGCAGCAAAACGAACACAAATACACACCCATACACACACAAACGCACACACACACATAATACACACACTCAACTACAGAAAGACCAATGAGTCGGAAGTAAGTGCGAAAATTTCTAGATTTTTGCCTTGCCGTCGTGTCCCACAAAAATGTGAACGCACTATGGGAGCTGTGCCTAGGTCTGGTTCCCTTTAAAGTTGCAGTGCACTGTACACTGAGAGAAAAATCACAGGAAAAGCACAGAGACAAGAGACTAAGCTTGCTTAAAGTCTTGTGTATATAATCATTCGAGATACAACACGAAAAAGTTTTCATATCTTTCTTTACTAAAAAATTATCACAAATTTACTTATCTCAGTGCATTTAGCGCTCAGTGCTTTCACCTTGACAATCCCTCTTTACCCTACGCAACCATCACCCACACATGAACACACACAATACACACACACACACACACATACATGAACTTACTACACACAACACCCCTGAAGTCGAAGTGTTAATTTATGAAATTGCTGGAGATTTCATTGAGTTAAGAAGTTCCACGACACAACTTGTGTGTGTGTGTGCATGGATGTGTGTGTGTATGTTGCTGTTGCCTCCTCTATTTTACTTGTTTATGCATGTAAATGTTCACCCACACATACACACCAACACACACCCACACATACACACATACACAACACGTTTATTTCAACCTGGGCATTTGGAGTAGTTTTATTTTTAGCTCTCTCGTATTTAACTCAGGAGTCAGGTGTACAGCAAAAAGGGAGCGATGAGGGCGGCGGGTGCGGGAAGGGGACACCCACACTGCATGTTTATAGCTGTACAGTGTCTGGCTGCTATCAGAGCGCTTCGATCTTGGCTAAAATGGAAATTTACACGTTAACACTTTTGGCCGCTTGTAAGTGATTTGGTTTTAATTCGCTTGATGGCGTCTGTTGGGCTACCCTTTACCCCTCCCCTTTCCCCCCGTAATACACTCGAGCTGTGTACGATGCCAAAACGTTTGTGGCCGCATGGCCAACAACAACAACAACAGTTGGAGTAGGAAAAGCAACAAAAGTTAACATTTTCGTCCTTTTGGGGTTTTTGCACCCAACTGGTTTGGGGATTATTTCTGTGTATGTCCTTTGGACACCTATGTAAAACAAAATATGTACAACAAGTGAACAAGTGCTTTTTTTTGTGTCATTAAATATGAATTATTAAATATGTACAGTATTAATTTCAGTTGAACTAGCATTTAAAATTAATTTCTCAATATATTTTTGCATGAAAAATCAATTTTTTTCAATTAATATTGTTGAAAAAACTGAATTTTTTTCACTTGAACGCTTTATAAAAAAGTGTTTTTGTCAAGTGTCAAAAATAATAATCACATGCAAATAAAATGTGCTCGAAAAAACGGAATTTTTTTTGCATAACCCTACTTTTTTTGCGAGGTTAACTTTTGACTGCATTTCGGCGACTTTACCAACTAACTGTAATATTTTTACACACATACATACAAAGATATTTAAATATGTTTAGGTATGTGTCTTTACCGTGTTGCAAGGCTGGTAGGCGTGCCGCACAGTCTTTAGTCTATGTTAATTTTTGACTGTGCTCATGTTTCTTGTCCCTCTGCTCTGCTCTTGCTGTTGCTACATGCCACATGGAACTTGCTACTTGCAACATGTTACTACGTTTGCCTGTGTTAGTGTTGTCCTCGTTTATGATGCCAGCCACTCTCGAATAAAAGAAATTTCCTACTGATAAAAACTCAACAACTTGAACAGGAGGACTTCATTCGACTTGCCACGCCTTTCACAAACCACCATCCAGCACCACGCCCTCCTGTTGTCCCACCTCCTTTTTGCCCTACCGCTTGCAACACAAATTTGAAATTCACATAAGGCTGAAGCCACATCTAATGCGTTCTATGTCCAGTTGGGCCTCAAGGAGAAGCTCAAGTGAAGGCAAATTTACATATGACTAGCAAAAATGTGTCGAACTCTAAAGTCATGTTAGGGAAAAAAATATAACCAGAAAAAGACAGATAAGTCAAAATGCAAAACCGAAAGACCGAACTACCTGTCTGAAAACTTAACATCTTAGATGTGATTATCGGGAAGTATACGTATTTTCATCGACTAACTGCTCAAAGTGTATCGATATGTTATCGATTTGCTTTAACTTTACAAAAGATTTAAATGTTTTTTTCCCAGAATTATCATCATGAAATCAAAAGACCGAACAACCTGTCAACTACCTAAAAAATCAACATCATAGATGTGATTATCGGGAAGTATACGTATTTTCATCGACTAATTGCTCAAAGTGTATCGATATGTTATCGATTTGCTTTAACTCTACAATATGTTTCATTTTTTGTTCCCACAATTATCATACTGAAACCAGAAGACCGAAAAACTACCTAAAAACTCAACCACTTAGATGTGATTATCGGGAAATATACATATTTTCATCGACTAACAGCTCTAAGTGTATCGATATGTTATCGATTGGCTTTAACATTACAATACATGTTGTGTTCCCACAAAGTGTATCGATATGTTATCGCTTGGCTTTAGCTTTACAATATGTTGAGCAGATGTTTTCTCCCCAAAAATATCACCATAGAATCGAAAACCCTAACACTTCCTTATGGTAGGAATCTTAAGTTTAGTTTGGAAATCCTAACAAAACCACACAAAACATTTTGCGCATTTAACTTGAGTTTTTAAGCCCTACGGCAATGTTATTGAGTTTTTGCTTGTCTTCCTGACTTCAATATCTTCCTCTAAGAGGGGGGAGGTGTATTTTTTTCTTGGTATTTGGTTTGACTGTTGCTTATCTAACGGTCTACTATTTGTTTGGACGGCTGTTTGTTTGTTTTTACAGGCGTCTAAGGCGACAATCATGCGAAATTACACAACGCCCCGAGGCAAGGCAAGGCGATGGAATGTGGGAGCGCGGGGGCGAAAGGCAAACCCTAAAGACATTTATTGCGATGGGACATTTCAGCGTTTAACTAAATCAAATCGATATCGAATTTAGTTGTCAACAGAAGTTTTTTGTTTTTTTTTTTTGCTTTGCGCCTTCTTCTTTCTAGTATGTCAAAATGTAAGGAGATTCCGTGTGTTTGACGGGTGGCGGAGGGGGGGTTGTAGGTCAAAACGTAGCTTTGTGGGTTCTTCGGTTTCAATTTCACATGAACTTGTGTGACCCCTTCCCGTTCGCATCCCCTTCAACCCAGCATAGAAATGAAATGTGAAACAGCGGCCAAAAGCATGCGAAAAACTTGTGCCTTGTTTTTGGCAGGATCCTCAGAATGCCTCCGGTTTGTTGGATTGCGTGTCCTCTGAGTTGGCTTTTCAACTCCTCTTTGCGTTTATCTATATTTTCCTTGTTTTGTTTGTGTCTGTATGTGTGTGCGTGTGACCGCATGGCAAAAAAAAGCCACAGGTTATGAGTTTTTCATTACAGTTCTCACATTGCAAAGCAGTAACAGTAAAAGAAGCTGGCAACACTGGCGGACAGAGACAAAGGGCATTACGTTTATGTGTCTATTGTTTAGCTCTTTGGGTTTGGCATGCCACCAAGAATAGTAATTGTTTAATGTGGTAGTCTGTGAAAAGGGTATTTTTATGCACCATTTATAAAATAACTGAATTGATGAACACGCTTGGGACGGTTTCTTTGTTTTACTGCAAGCTTGCCAAATATTTTAGACACAACTGTTGCACAGAGCTATCAAAACCATATCACAGCCACAAAAACGACATATGTATGAGTCTATTTTGTAGGTTTACCGTCACTTATTTAAAAACAAAACCTTGAGACTTACCTCAGAGCAGTTCGTTTCTACTGAATATTACATCACTCTCGTCAAAACAAATCATATCAACAATCGCAATGTTAATTTAACTCTCCGCTCAACAATATTGATGGAACGTTTAAGATAACACCATATATATTGAGTTACACATAGAAAACCAATTAATCGTTGTGTATATTTAGTAAATTCTTTATTTTGATTTGATTAACACAATTTTCTTCCGCTTATTGCGAATGCAAGCTTAATGAGTGGTTTTGGCGGCATTAGTAAGACCGTAGTTACAATTACACAATTTGCACATAAACATGGCAGCAAAAAAAAATACTAAATGCATCGATAGCTAATCGATTAATCGGCAAGCACAAAGCAAATCTGCAAATGTAGATCGCGCGTTTTTAGTTTGCGTCGGCGATGCGTCTGTGGTTGATCAGTTCCCGGTAAAAAGTGAAACAAGTGTGTTAAGTGTATAATTATTTTTATTTTTTGTTGCGTGAATACAAATGTGAATATGTGTTGTTCTCTAATGGCAAAGCCTGTTAGTGAATATCAAAGCAGACATCAAAATACCGGAACACAAAACGAAACACGCAGCAGCAGGTGTGTATATTTGTATGTAAATCATAGCAGCTTTACTTACATACAGACATGTGTATGCATGTATATGGTGGAAGTTTATGAGTTTAACTGGAATTGCACCGTTACATCCAAAAAACATATATATTTGTATGGGTATGTTTTGCGTATTTTCGGTAAACGAGCATTTCGGTTGGAAATATTGCAATTATGTGTGCTCGATGGGAAATTGTTGGCGCCGGAACGCAAAAATCCAGGGCGCCAATTGGTTTTGGACGGGGCGCATAATTTGCGGTCAGCAGCATTGACCGCGGGACGTTGGGGGGGCAACAAAAGCACGGGTGTTGTTGCTAAATCGACTATTGTAATTGAAATTCCAACAGCATTTTTGGACACGTAATTTGATTTTAATGTACGCTTAAAAAAGGAGGAAAACACAAAACCCAAAAACAAAGAGCATGTAAGCAGTGGCTATGACTGGAATATACCCTGCTGTATGAGCTGTAATATGCTTGTAATCCCTAACAAAAGCTGCCTGTTATAAAAATCTACCAATTGGAATGTGGTGTCTAGATCTTTTTTTTTCTCTCTCTACGGCTATGGCTATGACTGGAATATACCCTGTTGTATAAGCTGTAATATGCTTGTAATCCCTAACAAAAGCTGCCTGTTATAAAAATCTACTAAATGGAATATCATTTGCTATGTAGATCTCTTATTCTCTTTCTCACTCGCTCTCAAAATACCTTTTCCCATTATTTTGCTGGGCATGACATATAAGAAGAAGAGCCACATATGCGCTCAGCTAATGGCCCGAAAAAGAGCTTCACGTTGATTGCAGCAAATGCCTTTGAGTCTCACAAAGAGTCGTCTACTGGAAATAAATTAAGGAACAAGATAAAAGGGAAAAAACCATTCGGGGAACACTTTATGCAATTTAGCTTTTGGGCAAAGTCATTAAGTTTGATGTTTAATACTGGCTTGCGTTTTCTGATTGTCAACTTGAGTTGACTGCAGGCAGAGATTTACAGTAAACTCAGTCAGCTCGTCAGTTGTCCTTGCAGTCAGTCAGTTTGTCCATCAGTCAGAGTTGGGTTTGGCCAGAAAAGCGGATGCATTACAAAGGACATCAAGTCAGAGCGGCATATTGAGTTTTGTGCTTGCCGGCGCAACAAAGAAAAGCGCATACAAAGAACCGACGCAGAAATAAATGCTCCTTTGTTTGTGGAGGGGGGTTTTCATTGCAGCCGGAAGAGACGCGAATAAAAATAAAAATTGAATTACATGCAAGCCAGAGGCAAAAGGATCTCGCTGTCTCTCTCTCTCTCTCTCTCTCTCTCTCTCTCTCTCTCTCTCTCTCTCTCTCTCTCTTTCATTCCAAATCCAACTCTAGCTGTGTTTTCAGTATCCCTCAAGTTACCGCAAGCGCAAAACTACACTGATTGCGTAAATACACTGAGAGAAACATCTGAATTAAGGATTAAAGGATTAAAATAATAAAAATAAAAAATAATAAATAAAATTATTTTTCATTTTTTTCTTATTCTAAAAAACATTTTAAGCATTTATAAGTTTAAACATGTTTTTTCTGCAATTTCTAAACAGTTTTTTTTTTAAGTTTTTCTTAAGTTCAGTCGAAATTTCCACCAATACATCTTTCTTATAGGACTTCGCCTTTCTAAACATGTTGGATTTTCTCGCAGTGTCTGCCCTGTAAGCATATTAATTTTCTTTCAGTGTATAGCGTGGGCGTTACTGAGTCGGGGATATGATAAAGCAGCGGCATAAAAATAAGTAGAAAAGCAACAAACGCGCGCAGCAAGCAAAAGTAAAATGCGCTTTTCTCTCTCTCTTTCTCTGTCCTTCTCCGTCTCCCTCTCGCTTTCTCTTGTGCCAACCAAGCCACCATCCACCCACTTTCTACTTCTACAACATACACCCCCCGCCACCCAACTGCTGTTCCTGGTGTTTTTTTTTTTGTAGCTTCTCATAAAAAATTTCCCAAGCGGAAATGCAATTTAATTAAAAATGTCCTGCTGCTGCTGGCTGCTGCTCCGTGCTGCTTGCTCCTGCATCGTGTCCTTGCCCGGCTGTAGCTGAAGGCGCGCCTCTTTCAGCATCGTTGCACCGTCTCTCCTACCCACCCCGCTGCGCCCTTCTCTACGTCCACGTCTACTACTTGCCGCAAAAGTTGTAGGCAAACATGATGAATCTGTTCCACAGATTTCCCGCTGGACAAAAGTGCCAAGCAGTAGCAGCAGCAACCAACCCCCCTCCCCCTCTACCCATCTCCGTCTCGGCAAAACAATATCCTTTAAGATTAAAAGCTTCAGATAAACACAGTGTAGAGCGTAGAGCAGCGCCCAGCGCGTTGAAATGCTGCAAAAATTAAATGACCAGCAGCCAAAAGCAACAACAACAACATTTACAGTCCCCCCTTTTTCACAGTCCCCCTTTTCTCCCCCCCTTTGCTAACTGCATTTAAGTAAATTACCATACTCAATTAACGTTCTACTTTATTAAGTGGCCCAAGCTTGAATCCAATCAGACGCTTTGTGAGGGTGTGCGTGTGTTTGTGTGTGTGTGTGTATGAAAAGGCCATAGAAAAACCCAAAAACGAAATAAGCCCAAAAGCGTTTTCTATTCATTTTTATATTTTTGTATTTTTCATTCCAAAAAAACGAAGAAAAAACAAATTAGCTGCCGGGAGCAGCAACAATTGTGTTTCGGAGGCCAAATGAATAAAAGCTGAATTAGTCCGAATAAAAACAAAATTAGAAAAACAAAATTAAGGAAAAACGTTAAATAATATAGTACTAAAGCCTTGACCAGAAGAACGAAGTGAATGTGAGATCGTACAAAAAGTATGTAAGAAACATAAGTTAAGTATGATAAATAAGAAAGGTTTAGTTGAGAATTTGTGATTAGTCCATACCCTGAACGTTACGCATAGAGTCATGCACAGTTATGCTTATGCTTAATGATTCAACTTAAATTTTCAATATCTCCAAATCATAGATATTAATTATTAATTATCATAGATAAATATTATTATTGTTATCGATAACATGTATATATCGAAAACATATGTATTTCAATCTACCTTACCGTTTGCTATCGATAACTCTATAGGTACCTTGATATACACATGTTTCCGATATATATATGTAATCGATCACATGAAGAGTTATCAGTTGAAACCTTGTTCCTTCTTTACCGTAGGCAGAGCAAGGTTGGCATCGATAGCTCTTTATCTATATCGATATACACAAGAAGAGTTATTTGTTACATAAAGAATCTTTGAAACGTTTTCCCTTTTACTTCGTTTTATTTATATAAAAGTTACATAAAAGTTACAAATATTGAATCAAATATTTACAATTTTTCAAAACTTTAATCCTCAAAATCAAATACAAATTTCATTACCTCTTTGACTACACATATACAACATTTTCAATATTAACTCACCATCGATTTTTGCTGGCAACTATTTAACAATTTTATACAATGTTTTTTTGGTTCACACCCAGAAGCAACAAATATTTTTTTGTATTTTGTGTTTTTTTCCCGTTACCAGCTATAATTCAAAATTAGTTTTTGTTATTGCTGCACGGCACCTGTTGATGTTGTTGCTACTGTTTCGGTTGCTGTTGCACGTTGCACGTTGCACGTTGCAGTTGTTGCTGTTTGGTTTTGTGCTTGTAAATTTGCATGTTTACATGAAAATTGAACACGCAAAATCAGGCCGAAACAAATTATCGTAATGTTTTTGCTATCAATATCGATAACCCAAAAACAACACAACACCCCCTATTGACCAACAAATTGTTAACTGTAAGAGAAGTTGACTTTAATGACCACGCCCCCATACACACCAACACAAACACACACACACCCATACCAAGCATTATGTCGTCAGCTGCTTTGCGGTTGTTTTGCGCCTTAGCCCCAAAATCTCTGCCAGCATATTTATAGCATTGAGGGTCAGCTGCTGTCCAACGTCTCTCTTTCTCTGTGTGTGTGGGTGTGTGTTGGTATGTGTGTGTCTGCTGTCAATTTAATTATGCCATTACTTGAGGTTAAGAGTCGACCCCAGTAACAATTCCGGTTCCACTCATCCAGTCATTTATTATTTGCACAGTTTTCTCGTCTGTTAATCGAATTAAGTTCATGAAATATTTCTTTAAAAAGACTTTAAACTGTTTGAAAATGGTAGAAAAACTGAAAAACAGAAAGGTTTTTTAACAAATATTTTTACACTTTTTTTTTTTCATAATTTTTCCGATATTATTTATAATCGAGTTAAGTTCATAAAATATTTCTTTAAAAACACTTTAAATTGTTTGAATATGGTTTGGAGAAACTGAAATGTGTTATAGGAAAAAAACAATTTTGTTTAACAAATATTTTTACACACATTTTTTTTTTCATAATGTTTTCGATTTTATTTATAACAATGTAAATGATATTTTTTATTGAAGCTACGTGCTTAAAGTGCATACAGTTAATATGCGAAGCAGAAAGTGTCAAAGAAAAGAGAGAGAGAGAAAAAAAAAACAGAGTATATGTCGTGACAAAAGAGCAAAGCGCAAGCGGAAACGGAAATGGAGAAAGAGAGAGAGAGAGCGACAACAAAAGGCAAAGCAACGGGACGGGGACAAATGAATAAATTTGCAATTGCAACGTGCGCGATCAGACAAACGTCAAAAGGGTATATATGCAAATACACCAACAACACATAAACATATATTTATTGCTTTACACACACACACACACTCGCACTCACACTTCTCTCACACGCATACAAGCGTTTAATTTATTAATGCATATGTATCGACAACTGATTGCAATTGCGAGGTGGTCGTAATTCAATTTGAGTTGCCGTTGCAGTTGCAGTTGCGCCCCGCCGAAAAATACAAAAGCGCAACACGAAAGTCACATAAAAATGCCAATTTTCGAGTGCAAATAATATTGCCACGCAAAAATTGTGCATATCAGGTAGGCAGGCAGGGGTGTCTGATAAAGAGAGGAGAGAGGGGGTTAAGGGTATGAAAAAGTTAGGTTAAGGAAAGTTTTTTTTATGTAACTTTATTAAAACAAAGAAAAGTATATAAAACGTGAGATAGTTAGTATTTATAGTGTATGCTTATGGTATTATAAGGGAATTTCTCAATTGCATAATCATAAATATGTTTAAAACAAAGAAAAATATATATAAAACATGGCATAGTTAGTATCTATAGCATATGCTTATAGAATTATAGAGGGGATTTCGCAAATGCATAATCATATATACAAAACTTCAGAGTACATACATATACAATATACATATACATACATCATACATACAAAACTGTATTCTAAAGTTAAGGTACAAGACTTCAGAGTACATGCATGTAAAATATACATATACACATACATATACAAATACCTAAAACATCTTTCAGTTTCTGTTAATGCAGTTCCCAAATAGTTTACTTCTGTCTGTAGTTAGGCAAAAGCCCCTTAAGTTAAGATCATCACTATGCCCATGATAATTTAATAAGCGCTTTACAGCAGTACCCAAACACACATACACACCAACACACACACTCATACAGTAAGTGAATATACGCAATAGTCTGGAGGGAATCATAGCACACTCGACTCCGAATCCGACGATTTCGATGCGAATTCGATTCGATTTCACGTTTGGCTTATTGCATGCAATTAAGTTCAATAAACTGAATGCAACAGCAGAAAGAGAGAGGGAGAGCGAGAGCGGGAGATAAGTTACGAAAGTCTTGTTGCTGGGGCTTGTGTTGCTGTTATTGTTTTTGTGTAATTAACAAAAGTGCGATTGCGGCCAGAATGGCAGCATTAAAATCAGCCCAACCAGCGAGCCTAGACCTAGCCTATGAGATGATAGTCCAGTGTGTGTGCGAGAAAGAAGAGGGCCAAAAGGGACAGAGGAGTGGACAAGGGCGCCATAATGAGCGCCATATGGCGTTGCGGCCGCAACACACACACACAAACACAAACACACACTGGCGCAGAAAAAGGCGCTCAAACGGCTACCAAAATTGAATTAAAGCCAGCGAAAGAGAAAGAGACAGAAAGAGAGAGAGCGGAAGAGGAAGCAAAAGCAAGTCCTTATTTCGTCCAACCTAATTCGATTAACAGACATGAAAACTGTGTGCAAATAACAAATGGCTCAAACGAGTGTGGGCGAAAAAACGTTAAGGGTCATAACCTCAACTTATGCCATAATTGAGTTTGCCTCAAAATCAATACAAACAAAAAAAGAAAACGAAAAAATAAATACAAAATTATGAGATTTAATATGTGAAACAGATATAAATATTTGTTTTTATTGAAGTAAAAAACAATTTGAAACTTTTGTCAAACTCATCGCAAAGAGTTTTGACTGAATTTATGACAGTTTTTGCCAAATCATCTGTCAAAAAGTTTTCGTTTTTGGTGTTAAAAAAACTTTTTTTTATGATTTTTTTTTGACTGTTACAAATCATAATAATATGTAATATTAATAATTGTTGTCGATTCGGTTTCAACTTTATCAACGAATTACAGAATTTAAACCATAAACATGCTATTGTTCTTGCCTCTTGTTGCAAAGTTGCAAATTAATTGACATTGTGCAAATGCTAAAACAATCGACTCGACTCGACAAAACTACGATTATGATTACGAACTACTTGACCAATTTTGTGGCATGTCTCTATAAAGTTATGTGTGTGTAGGTGTGTGTGTGTGTGTGTGTAGAATATTACATAGACATGAACATCTATGTTGCACATGAGCACAATATGAAAACGCAACTTGTCAAACGGGAAATGAGAGATAGAGTGAGAGAGATAGAGAGGGAGAGAGTGGGATAACCCTTCTTCTGACATGTTTGGAGTCTCCAGTCGGGCGACTGTGAATACGACTATTGAAATGGCAAACGGCAAACTTGAATGCAATTTCCGTAATACGCGGTGGCAATACGACTAACGGCGCATGAATTTAATTACCAAAAACTTGACACTATGGGCTAGAAGCTTATAATATGAATATGTTAATAAAAGATTTCTTTAACGGGTATAGATTTTTAAAGGGTTGCTTTTCTTTGCTTCTTTTCAATCATATTTAATATGGTCTACCTTGAAATTTTATAGATTTAATGTAAATTCATATAAAACTACAATCATATACAACATGGCTGACCTTAAAACTATATATATTAAGCCAATCTTAAATCTCTACATAGTTTGATTAGTTATATTCTGTCTTTTTCCCAAGACCTTAAAAAAACTTTTCTTAAACAAATATAGATTTATATAGGGTTGCTTATCTCTGCTTCTTTTGAAGGATATACAAACTTGGTTACCTTGAAACTATAAATATTTTAGATACATTTTTTTAAAGACTGCGAAGATTGATAAGTTATAGTCTATAAAGATTTAAAGGGTTGGTTTTAACTGCTTCTTTTGAATCATATACAACATGGTTGACCTTAAAACTACTGTGGATTATGGATAAATCTTAAAAAAACAGTTTTCCAAATATTTTGATTAGTTATTTTCTGGTTTCTAAGCCATTTGAGCAACTGTTCTTAAATAAATAAAGATTTTTATAGGGTTGCTTTTCTCTGCTTCCTTTGAATCACATACAATATTGCTTACATTATAAATTTATAAAAAAAAAAACTACAAAGATTGATTGAGTTATATACTGTTCTTTTCCTAAGCCCTTTGAAATAAACTTTCTCCCGCCATAAAATATTTAATATAATAATAAAAATATACTAATTGAATCCACTGTGCCACCGTGCCACTGAAGATGAACGAGGCAGGCAGACAGCAAAGATGATGATAGCAGTGTGTCTTTCAACTGTAAATGTATTAGTCTCTGCGTATATGTATGTAAGTGCCTCTGTATGTGTGTGAGTGTCTCTGTGTGTGTGTGTCAGTGTCATGTTCGTATGTTGTTGTCACTGTTGCTGCAATGTTAATCAACTTCATTACCACAAATTGCTATTAGCATATGTTAGTGTGGTGCCGCAGACGTTGTTGCAACATCAAATGCAAAACCAGCGGAGAACTTGAAAGACAAGACACTGGTGGGTGGGCGGCGGGGGGGGGCGATGAGAGAGAGAGATGGTGAACAAATTGTATCTTCGCTGTTGAAATAGACGAATGCATTTGATTGTCAGTAGCGATGTATTCAGTAGCAGAGGCAGCAGAAGCAGAAGCGTAGTCTGTTTGGGCAAATGATGCAATTATTGGAAAGGAAACAGCGGGGGCTGTCGGGAGAGAGAGGAAGGGAGCTAGTTAGGGAGAGATCTCTTGAATTTCACGTGTCACCAGCTAAACATTGATTGAAATCGAAGTTGACCGTCGCGTAAGATAATTAAAAAGCCATTAGCCGCAAAAATAGACAAAATGGGGCCAAGTAAAAAGACAAAAAAAAATAAAAGCAGCCAATAGAAAAACTTGAAAACTAAATGGAGCAGAGGAGGTGCGAAAAAAAGATGCACTAGAAAAAAATATTGTTTGATATTTTTTGAAATTTCTTAATTTTAGACTTTCAGCTTTTTATACATTGAACCCATTAAATGGTTAAAATATGTATAAAGGTTTTGTGAAAATGTTTCTAAAAGAGAAAAGAAAACATATCTGAACCCATAACCTATAAACATAAAACAGTATCAATTGTTGAGTCGGATATAGCCATATCCTTTGGTCAGTCTGTATGAATCCGTCGATCTCAAAGAGCTTTAAGTGCTAGAGACACTAGGCTAAACAAGTTTGTTTCAAATGATAGATAACGATTTCTAATTTCGATATACACATGTAATCAATAAGACTAAAATCTTACAATAAAAGAACATTAAACTTATTTTAGAAACTAAACACCATACAATACTAATATACCCAATAACAATAATATAATCAATAATAGTAAAAACTTACATTAAATGAATATTAAACTTATTTCAGATACTATACACTACAATATAATACAAATCTGTCAATTGTTAACGAAATCGGTTCAGAAGTATTGAAGATATTAAAGATTGATCAGGTTCGTCTGCATAAGGTTGAGGATTCAGGGTTCAGGATATCTGTTAGTCGATCTTTCTCATTATAATAATATACACATAGCTATATTTGGTGTTAAACACTTTCTAGTTTTAAGGCATTTTGCTATACATTTTTGTTGAGTGCGACTTTTTTTTGGGGAAATTGGCTTTGTGTTCTTTGGGTCCAACTTAGCTTTTTTTTCTAGTGTTTATTTTTTTTGTTTTCTGGTTTTTTTTTGTTGTTGTTTTGTTATTATTATTTTGCAGCGCCATTAAATGCGAATGGACGTCTGGCATCGCCATAAATTATAAGTCATTGGCTGGACTTGCGACTTGGACTCGAACTTGGACTCGGACTCGAACGACGTGTCCAGCGTTTTCTCGTTCCGTCCGCAGCATTAATATCCCCAACATGACGATGACTTTGAGTGAATGCTTCAAATTAAAAAGAAATTTACCATTTACCACATTTCGCCACCGCCACACTCGCCTCGCCGTCTTTTTTTTGTGACCAGAGGCTAAGCCCAAAAGGGGAGGATTAAATCGTCATCTCCCCCCCTGCCCTTTAGCCCAATGGCAATGACAGCATGCGAAAAAAATGGGAATCATGCTCTGCCTGGCGGTGGAAGCTGGAAGCTTAGCAACTTCAGGATAGCCGCTATCTCACACACACACATACTTACACACACCCGCACACACACACATACTTACTCACACACATAGCGTATACGTAATGTATCAAAAGTTTTTGGCGCGTGTGTTTTTGGCTTCTACTTATTCTTCTTCTTGGTGCTGGTGCTGGTCCGTCGATGATGTGAACAACTAAAAAATTGCTTAGCACTAAATGATAGATTGACAGATACACTGTTATTTATGTATTTCTTTGTGAGTTAACATAAAAATTCCATTTGAAAACCCTTTGCAAATCTTGAAAACATTTTAATCCTTGAGATTTTGTTTTTTAACATTATTCTTGAACCTATTAAACTCCATATTTCAATTTGATTTAAGAACAGTGTATAAAATGATTACAGCCAACTAATGACGCTGTCTAAAATGATTTATCTCGTTATGGCGTCGGGTAGTCGAGGCAGATTGTTGTTCGTGTTGTTGTTGTTGGTGTTGGTGTTGTTATTGTTGCTGTTGCTGCAACAAAAGTCAACGTGAAAAAGAGCAACAAACACATCTTTACGTTCATGGCCATAATTCAAACGTGTTTATGATGTATACGGCCGATTTGCTGCGTATCCTCTTAAAGTGTGTGTGTGTGTGTGTGTGCGTGCTGCGTATGTGTGTGTGTGTAAGAGAGATGTGGTATAAGGAACTGTGGCTAAGTTATTTCTCATCCTTTGTAGAACTTAAGTCAGCTTAAATTGCAATGAAAATCAAAGGAAAAGATTTTAGTATAGTATAGTTGGTACAGTGAGTACTATGAATGATGTACTCAAAGGATTAAAGACAAAAGTAGAGGGTAAAAGCACTATTTAATTTTATATCGTCTATTAACGTACATGTAGTAGTAGTAGTAGACATGTAGTAAGGCATGAGGTAAGATATGAAGTAAGGCATGAAGTGAGGCATGAATTAAGGCATGTAGTAAGGCGTGAAGTAGGACATGAAGCAGGACATAAAGTAAGAAATGAAGGCATGAAGTAAGGCATTGAGTAAGGGCTTAAAGTAAGGCATGTAGTAAGGTATGTAGTAAGGCTTGAAGTATAGGTGGCAAGAAAAAAGGCATAGAGTAAGGCATGAAGTAAGGCATGTAGTAAGGCATGAAGGCATGGAGTAAGGCATAAAGTATATACCTATGTTAGATCACTATAAAAAGTTTCTCTTTTTCAGAATCTAATGCTTTATATTGCTGTTTTCTTGCAGCTAAGCTAGCCACATTAAACAAAATCTTAGATAGAAATTTGTTTACTTTTCAAAATGAAAATTCTGTTTTATGTTTTTTGTGGTTTTTCTGAATATTTCCATTTATTTTTGAATATAATTTCTAAGTATTAAGCTAAAAGCATCAAAACCAACGATGCAAAGAGCATTTAACATGCGACTTAAATATAATACCTATTTCTTTCTAAATCTTATATACAAATTACTTGTCTATATGTATGTAAATATAGTATGTTAGTACGTGTGTACACATACACATATATATATATATATATTTGTGTATTAGATGTGTCGACATAGCAAATGATGGCAGCATGCATAGATGCCATTTGAATGTGAATCCTGACTAGGATCCATTCTCTTTTTCTCTTCGTTTCTCCCACGCTGAATCCAAATTCTAATGTCCCGAAACTGTTAGCTTGAAGCTTGAAGTTTTGCCTCTGGTAGTGGCAGTTGTAGCATCTGTTACTAATGGATAGCAGTAGAAAACAAATGGACAGAGCACAGATTCAAACACACACACACATACACTTACCAAGTACCGGTGTATAGGTATGCGGGGGGGATTACAGTATTCGGGGGTATTGGAATAGGAACAGCAACGTCAACAGCTCGTGCAAACATCTTTGTAGATTTTATTTCTAAATCTCATTACCAAATGGTGTCCCTTTGGGTGCCCAGAAGCAGAAGCAGGAACAGAAGGAACGCAGCACACACGTGCTACGTGTCCAACATATCGCTCTCTCTCTCTCACTCACACTCTCTTTACATACTATATATGGTATTTGTGTTTTGTACACACACACATACACATATATGACAACACACTCTCTATAAATGCAATAAACTCTAAGTGCGTTACGCCCCTTTCTCCTTCTCATTTCTCCACTCCCCATCGGTTTTCCTATTCCTGTTGTTTTTGGGCCCTTAAGTGTGGACGGTGTTGAGTACGGGGTGCAGGGGGGGGCGTTGTTTCAACTATCAACATTTGTCCATCCCATCAATTCGAGCGGATATCAGCTGTGGCAAATGTTTTTATAATCGCAGCCAAGCGAAGCAGCAACTTGGCAACAGAAGTTGTCTTAAAATGTCCCATAAACCACTTTATACTCAAAATCTCTATATAGAATTGCGATATTCTAAGATTTTTGATTGGGAATTTCGAAAGTGAAAGTACGTTTTTGACTTTTTATACCCTTAACCCATGAAATGGGTAAAAAAAAAGGGGTTAAATGGTTTGTGCAAAAGTTTGTAACCGGTGGTAGGATGCTTCTCCGACCCCATAAAGTTTATATATTCTTGATCAGCATCAACAGTCAAATCGATATAGCCATGTTCGTCTTTCTGCAAAGTCATCAAGCATTGTTCCGGTAGTTCAGAGGTATATGCATGTCTGTCCGTCAGTATGCTCAAGGGATAAGGGTATCTTCTAGTCAATCTTACTCGACTAGAGCCCTCTTACTTCTTTTTTAACTGAAAATTCTTCTTGCACTTCTCTTAATTGTTCATTTGGCTACAAAAAGCTAGCAATAAAGTCAGCTTATGTGCTTTCTACATCTAATGAGCATACTCTTAAGAAAGGGGGGAGTTAAGGGTGGTTCAGGATGGTTCAAGGAAGATGTCTTAACCTAATGCCACCTGTCACTTATTTCACGTGACAGACACTCAATTCTGATGTGGGTCAGCTAAGTATTGCGCAATTGTTAAGTTTAATGCCACACTTGCCGCACGAGCCGCAACATGCAAATGAACAAGAAGCACAGAAAAAGAAGCACAAGAAAAAGAAGAAGAAGAAGAAGCAAGAGAAGAAAATGCTTCACTAATTGAAATTACTTCATTAGTTGGTCTGCCGAATCGTAATGTTTTCCTTTTCGTTTTTTTGGCTTGGTCTTGGGCTCACAGTGTGCAAATGGATGACACTTGTAATCAAATTGGACGTGCAACATTAAAAACGATAGCAGCACCAACAGCAGCAGCGCAGCAGCAGAGGCAGCAACAGCAACAGCTAAGCGGAAAGCTAAACAGCCAAACAGCTAAACACTTGGCCAACACAGTCATTTTTGGGATATTTTTGGTTGGCCCTGGTCATAGCACATGCTTAAAACTCGAGAGCAACAGCAAGTGGCGGTGGCAGTGGCAGCGGCAGCAACAGCGGCAACGGATGTTGCAGCTACGCTTCACAGAAGCAGCGCTACGATTTTTTCATTCGTCTTCTTCTTGTTGTTGTTGTTGTTTTTGTTGCTTTTGGCTGCAGCTGGGTTGGCAAGCGGCCAGGCCATGTCTTGAACTTTTTGAACTGCTGCTGCTGCTGCTTCTGATGCTTTTTATCTACTCTACTTGAAATGGTTTTGGGGTATTAACATTTTATCACAAGAGATGTGTGTGTGTGTGTGTGTGTGTGAAACTGACTGACTGCTATCAATGTTTAAACAATAAGAATTTCTAGACATTTTGATAGTTTCTATATCCAAGATGACTCTTAAGATAGTCTTTTATTTCTTGACTAATCTTCTGTTTGCCTGTTCAAAGCTTAAGCGGCAAGAAATATAGATAACATTTTTGGGTTATTTGATAGTTTCTATACCAAAGATGACTGTTAAGATTGTCTTTTGCATCTTGCCTAGAGTATAAAGTAATATTCTGTTTGCCGATCAATGCTTAAGCAGTAAGACATAATATAATTAGATAGAATTTCTGGGCGATAAGATAGTCTAAATGTATATCCCAGATTATTTGGTTTCTTGGTTAGAGTATATAATCTTCGGTTTACCGAACAATGCTTAAGCAGTAAGGCATAAAGATAGGTTTTTTAGGAGATATGATAGTTGATATGTATATCCACGATGACTGCTAAGACTCTTTTGTTTCTTATCTAGAGTATTCTAATCTTCGGTTTACCGATCAATGCTTAAGCAGTAAGACATATACATAGATACAATTTTTGGGGTGATATGATACTTTCTATACCCAAGATGACTGCTAAGTATTGGTCTTTTCTTTCTTGTCTAGAGTATATAATCTTCGGTTTGCCGAACTTGTGATTCATCTCTCACTTATTCTTGTTACTGCTGCTTCTGTTGCTGCTGTTGAGCAATAAAACCAAAACGAATTGAAAATTAAATACAAAATTTATAGCATTCACGCGGGTTCTTGTCACGCAGCAGCAGCAACAGAAACCGAACCCAACAGCGGGACAAAACAAACAAACAAAACAAACAACAAACTGTAAAGTGCCAGACGCAACCCCTTAGAAGCCGCTCCCCTACCCCACCCCTCTTGTACCCCTATCGAACTAGAAGAGACTGGACGCCACGACACATTCCGTTAGTCCGTCTCAGTTGTTCTTGTTGTTGTTGTTGCTGCTCGCAATAAGTGAAAATTTGTTGTACGTTGCACATAAATTTCGTGCAACAAACGACGAATGGGAAAAAGGGAGCTGCAAAATACAGAAGCAGGCAGAAGCAACAGCTGTGGAACGGGCGCTATAGCAAATTAATATTTATTTGTACAGAGAAATGGTTGAAGAGAGAAGGGCAAGTGGAAAGGGGGGTGGGGGGCAGTCAGCCAACAACGACGACGGTCTGCTAATTACAAAAGTCGAATGCAGTCATTACACGAACGATTAAGTTTTTGTCGTGTGCTTTTTTTTAAAACAATTTTTTATAGTTGTTGCTGGTTTTTGTTTTATGTTTGTGTTTTTTTTTTGTTTTTGTTGTTTTGTTTTTGGCTAGCAAAAGGGACATGAAATTTAATGGTGCACTAAAGTGCAAATATTTCAATTGGTTTGAAAATTGCACTAGAGAATTGTGTTAAATGCTTTTTTTATATATTTTTATTTTGATGCATTTCAGAACGCCAAAAGCGATATTATAAAGTAATGTCTGGGTTGTATAAAAAATTGGTATTAAATCATGGGTGTAATAAATATAGTTGTTTGTTGAAGAACTTATGGAAAAATAGTCTTTAATATCATTTATTTTTGTTGTTTGTCAATAAGCTCATCGAAAATATTCTTTTCCTAAAGAATCTTTATGCAAAAGACGGTAAAACCTAAAGGTTGGAAACTTTTATCAGTTTTTCCTGAAATAAACAAGATATCTTTCTTAAATTGTGGTTTTTCTTAAGGAATCTTTATGCAAAAGATGAAAAAACTTAAGGTTTGAAACTTTAATAAGTTCATTCCTGATGTACCCAATATATCTTTCTGTTATTGTGGTTTTTCCTACGGAATCTTTTTCCCTGAAGTAGTCAATATATCTTCTAGAAGTCTTTTCTATTATATAGACTTTATCTTTTCTTTTGGTTTTTTGTTAAAAAACTTTATAAAAATATTCTTTCATATCTTTAATTGTAGTTTTTCTAACGAATCTTTGTGCAAAACATGAAAAAATCTTTAAGCTCTTAAACTTTTATGAGATTTTTCCTGATTATATCTTTCTTTCTTTATGCAAAAGATGATAAAACTTAAAGGTATTCAATTTTTATGAGTTTTTCATGAAGCAAACAATATATCTACCCGAAGTCTTTCTTTGCCGTTCATCAACTTCGATTCTCTACAGAAACAAATTGCATGCGTTTTGTTTAAGTGCATTTATCCCCGTCTCCCTCTCTCTCTTCCTCCCTCTCTTTTTCTCACTTTTGCTTTGCTGATTGCTGTGGCTGGCAAAGCCAAAAGTGAAAATTTGTGCTTTTATCACGCAAGCAGCAGAAACACCAGCAAAACCTTACCTCCCCCTCCCCCCTCTAACCCTCTCGGATAGAAAGAAACCTTAAGTCCTAGTTGCTGCTTGCGCAACAGTTGGCAAAGTTTATATATTTTTGTGTTTGGTTTTACAAAAACGAAGAGAAAAGAAAACCCAAAATGAAATGAAATGCCAGAGCAAAGATGAGCAAAGAGCTGTGAAAAAGATAGAAAAAAGAGTAGGAAAAAAAACTGTACTCAAAAACACTGTCAAGCAAAAACAACAACAACAAAAAGTGGAAAAAGCGGAAGCGACTTCATTAAAGATGAGCGGGACGCGAGGCAAACACCAAAGATCGACTACAGAGCAGCAGATGAAGACGAGTAGGTAGAGTGGGGTGTGGTGAGAGTGGGGTTGGGGTTGGGGATGTTGGTTTGGTTTGGTTGGGTAAAAGTTTACATGAAAGATTTAAGCAGCTTAGCGCGCACCAAAGTCAAAGACGAGTCATCGGCGTCGTTGCCCAAAAACTCCAATGGGTTCCGAATGGGCTGGCTGGCTGCTGTCATCGACGTCCCCTTCCCCCTCCTCCCCGTTGTTGAGTAGAGGTAAAAAGTTTTTGTCGCTAGCTTAAAAATCGTTGCTTTCCCAAAAGTACTTGAGAACATATTTGCTATCAGTTGGCGTCCAGTTGCCTGTTTGTTTGCCTTTCGACTCTCTGACTCTCACCCCCTCTTTTTGCTCCCCTCCTCTCTTCTTCGTTTGTCTTAGTTCGTTTCTCACGTCCGTTTGTCTCTGTCTCTGTTTGTTTGTTTGTTTATGCACTGCGAACAAAATAATTATTATTAAGTTGTAGGTATTAGTTGATAAATTTGGGTATAGTCGAGTGATTTGAAACTTGAAACTCGAAACAACACGAAGAAAAATTCAATTTGAGTTAAGACCTTATTTCTTTAATACATTGAGCTTATTTAGTTTTACTGTATTCCATTTATTTTATAATATTGATCACACTTAAATTTGATGCAAAAAACAAGTTAATGAACTTTGTCGATGACGATTCTCAGACGTCAAAGTGTACCCAAAATTTTTTTTTATTGTTTTAGCTTCTTTTTGTATTTAGAATAAACAATTTAATTTCATTTTTGGTTATATTTTCACATTTTTTTTTTTAATTTCATTGATTTGTTTTTTCTTCTGTGTAAAACCAATTTTTTTTGGTGTAGGTTTTGTGCAGTAGCAGTACGAATAGTAATTTCAGTGGCACAACGTGTCTGGTTATCATTTTGTTGTTGCAATTGCAGTTGTTGCAATTGTTGCAAGTTGCAAGTGGCGTTTGCTGCTGCGTGCGGTTGGCAGCGCTGCCAAGTGTTGCATCCGTTTCCTGTTGATAGTCAGTGGCGTGTAAATAGAAGCTGCTGCTGTTACTACTATTACTACTTGGGAATTTTTATTTGCGGCTACATCACGAGTCACAAAATTTCCCTTTTCGCCTCTCCCCTACCCCTCACACAGTCATATGGCATTCGCTGTTTAACAAAGTCAAACAATTTCATGCAATTAAAACCGTTTTTCATTAAAAATGCAAATTTCAAATGCAAAACGAACTCGAGTCACGTCAAGCATCAAGCAACACTCTGTGAAGCATCCACACACACTTCAACCCCATCACACACACACACATACATATACAGAGACTCCCCCCTTTTTTTGTCATGTAGAGTGTTTGTTTTCATGCAACTTGGGGCAGGTACTTAACTTGATGTCACCAAACAAAAGCACTTTGTTTTAACATGTGCCCCCAAACGACATCACTGGCACCCCGCCATGCCCCGCACCGCCCCACCCTGCTCCGGCACTCCTCAAAAAACCACCTTGAGTATGTTTTGGCCATGCAGCGTGCCTAAAAGCCGCTTGTCTTGTAAACAATCATAAAAAATAATAAAATGCCATAAAGTTAAAAATGTTCCAAACAGAGTTCGGAGTCGGCGAGAGAGGGACAACAACAATGGGATGTTTCCTACATGTTGTTGTTGTTGTTTTTCTTTTCTCTTTGTTCGGTTCGCATCCCTTAACAACAACAAGAACAAAAAGGAGAACATGAACACAGGAATATTTATATATTTCACCTTGCTTTACACATGCCACAACTCCAAAGCACACACAGAGCTCAGATCATTGTCTTTCTCTCTCTCTCTCTCTCTCTTTCTCTCTGTCTGTCTCTGTCTCTGTCTGTTCCTGCAACAGCAAAAGGATGTTGCTTTTGTTTTCTTCTTTTCTTTTTCGTTTTTTGTCTCCTGTCCAAGACAGAAATAACTCCCAACTCCCCCCTCTCCAACTCACCCCACTTTAGTCTGCAGCGGCACTTAAAACCCTGTGACGTCTGGATCTGACATTGTCACGCGCTTCCAAAGACAGACAGGGACAGGGCGAGAGAGAGAAAGAGAGAGACAGGGCGAGAATCCTTGCTTTGTGCTATGCTATGCATTGTTATTCCTAATGTTGTTTGGGCTTCGTTGCAACAGCAGCAGCGGGAACGAACAGCTCAAGATATTACATTTGATGATTTTAAGCGGCTTTTGGCGTTACATACATATATATATTATATATATTATGTGTGTGTGTAGAATGTTTCATCTGGTCAAGTGGCATGCTAGACAATTGTCTCTACTCTAAACGAGATTTTTGAACTTTGCAAAAAACAAAAGATCATACATGAGAGCAAAAGTGTTTGGGGTAGGAAATTAATTGCTTTAGGTTTTTATATGTTTATGATTTCTGACAAAAATATCTATAAATATTTGTTAAGCTGTAAAAGGCACAAAATATAAAAATATATATCTTCATTCTAGTTGGAAGAGTTTTTCCAAAAATTCCGTTTTTTTATTGTCTTCACTTTTTATGTCTTTATGATTTATAAAAGAAAATATCTATAAATTTTGGTTAAGCTATAAAAACCAACACTTGGACGATACTTTTTTAAGCTTATCCACAATTTCTCCAAATATTTCTTTAAAAAGTAAGATGATCTTAAGTTTTCCCATATATATTCCCTATCACTTCACACCTTACACTATAACTTTATCTCGACAAATCAAGGTGTTGACTTGAAAAATCTTTTTAAAAACTGAACTAGAGCTTTTTTTTCTTATATACCCCTAATAAGTAAGAAGATCATAAGTTTTCCCATATACATTCCCTATTACTTCACACTATACCTTTATCTCGACAAATTAAGGTCTTGACTTGGAGGAAACTTTTCATAAACCGAACTAGAGTTTTCCCAGATATCCGCCCCTAAACACTCAGATGATCCTAAGTTTTCCCATATTCATTCCCTACATAGTACTTCACACTTTACACTTATAACTTTTATAGCTGGAAAATTTCGCGACAAATCAAGGTCTTCTCTTCACTTAGATTAAATCGCTTTTTGGGCTGGTTAAAACTGAGCCCTCTGCACATTTTCAGGCTTCTCTATGTGTGTGTGTATGTGTGTTAGTCTGTGTTAGTGTGTGTAAAGTGGCTTAGAGAAGACGATTTTGCAGACTTTCTATATCTTGTGTCTATGTATGTATGTATGTGTTGGTTTAATCTCTGCTTGCCATTTAGTCTGAGCACAAAAGCAGCCAAAATGTCTCGAACTTTTAAGAGGGTTAGTAAGCAGAGAGGGGAGGGAGGGCGAGGGCGAGGAGCTGTTAGCTTGTTATGAGCTGCCTTCTTACCTGAAGCAGAGCAGCGTTTAGCAAAAGTTTTTTTGAGCAAGGCGGAAAAACTTTACTTTAAATAGAACATTGTTGGCAGGGGGAAGAGGGGGCGGGGTTGGTGGATGAGAAGTTGAAACTAAAAATCGATAAAACGCTGTGAATTTAATTTTCAACTTGTCTGACATTTTGTAATTGAAAACACACACCCACACACCGACACCCACACATACACACACACACATACATACAAACAGACATTGACACTTGACACAAAACACCCGAGCAAAGCCGGCAACTGGCAGTCAGGCCAGGCCAAAGCTGCGTGTATGGCGCATTACTAATACGCAGTGTGTGACAACCACAAGAGACAATTTGGCAGCTGCCAAAGGGTTTTCTCTCGCCAACACCACGAACACCAACACCAACACCAGCAACACCGATTGCCAATTGCCAATTGCCCAACAAGTCGACTGTCGGCGGTCGTCTGTCGATTGCGCCACGACTGCCATTTTGGACTGAACGTCAGCCGGCCTGACCTGGCCTGAGCCCATACATATATATATATATGTATGTAGCGTCCAAGACCGGAAAGACTGTTGACTACTGCTGCTGCTGCTGCTGACTACTACTACTACTACTAGTACGGGCTGCCTGGCTGCAGTTAAAACGTTTTGCAGCATCAGTTTCGGACAAATGTACTATGGGCTACAATGTTAAATTTGTGTTTAAAAGAATAAAGTTGCTAAAGGTGGAAGAAAAGTTTTAGTTGAAATGAAGATTTTTGACTAAAGTGAATCAGAAACACTAAAATCTGGTGAATGTTAATGAACTTTGCAACATTTTGAGTTAAAACTTTGTCTTAAACTGCTTTTTCTTGTATGTCTTAGTAAAAGTGTTAGATTTGTGTGAAGAAATGAAGAAGTTGATGAAATTATGTGTCTGAAACTTATCGGTATTAATCATGAAATTTGCCTTAAGTGAATCATAAACAGTAAATGGTTAAACATTTTAATTTACTTGAAAGTTTTGGGAGTAAAACTTATATGTCTAAAGCTACATTTTCTTGCATGTTTTTGTTTTTAATCCATTAATGTATCGTAAAGTTAGATTTGTGTGAAGAAATGGAAGTAGTTAAAGATGTAGAAACTTTCTGGATAATTCTTAATTATGTTAATCAAGATTTTTGCCTACAGCGAATAATAAACAGTAAATGGCTTAGAATTTGAATGAACTTAAAAGTTTTGACTTTATATATCTAAAACTGGAAGTAGTTGAAGAAGTATAAAATTTGTGGATAAATCTGAATGATCTAATCAAGATTTTGAATTTGAATGAGCTTGAAAGTTGTATGGGAAAAATAATTATTATGTTTTATATTTGATTCTTTAACTTATCATGCATTATGTTTTTATTTAGGTATTTAGTTTACCCAACTACATCTTTATGTATGGATATATTTTCCACATTGTCATAGCTAAATGAAAAATAGTATCCACAGAAGTTTTTAATTGTTCCATAGTACCATATCCTAGGCAAAAACACACACAAAAAACACACACATACTCGAACACAAACACATGCCAGCACATGCAGTGCACATTCAATCCACAGGCATTGTGGCTGTCTCGAAAAACCAAAAATCAAGTGGCGAAGCGTGTGATAAAGAGAAAGAGAGAGAAAGAGTGAGAAAGAAAGAGACAGAGAGAGACATTGCCGCCGTTCGGCTGCTCGAGTGGCCTCAGGGCAATTGGATATAATTTCTAATTACACGCTTGGACGGACTTTTTACTGTCAGCTTAGTTTACTGATGTCTCTATACATACATATATAAAGTTCAAACTATGTATGTGTGTGTGTGTAGGAGTATGTGTGTAAGTGTGTGTGTGTATGTAATTTGCAGCATGTAGTATATGTGTAATTTGACATTTTGATTTTTAATTGTGCGGCCGCTGGCATAGGAAAAATTTCTACATACAACATACGAAGAGAGAGACAGAGAGTAGTTGCCTTTTAATTAAAGCCGACAAATCGTAAAGTTTTGTGTTTTCTGCCGTTTTGCCGTTTTTAATTGGAGACAGACGACATATTTATACGATTTGTAATTGCCGAAAATTACAAAACTACACATGAAATTTGCATATTATTAAGCCAGTGGCAATATATATTTTTGTCTATTTGTATTTGTATTTGTTATTTCTATTTCTGGTTCTTTCTTCTTTGTGTTGTCTTTGTTTGCAACATCATCACATCATGCCTTGGAGTCGTCTCTTCTTCTTCATTTTGTTGCTGCTGCCATTCCACTTGTTAGCCATAAATTGCTGTTGCAATTGCAATTGTCGCTGTCCCCTCTCCTCTTTGTGCCCCTCTCCAATTCTGCTCTTGTCTTTGGCGTTGTCAACACTTGAACACGCGCCAGCGACAGTCAGAAAAGGCACACACACACACACAGAAATGAATGAAAATAGCAAAAGGCAAAAAAACCCAAAAAATTATGCAACAGATTCTGAAATTTGGCGCACGAGAGCCTTGCAACAACACCAACAACAAGCAGCAGCCAGTTTATTTTTGTGCAATTACACAATGAGATGAGCAAGAAAATAAAGAAAAGAGAGGCACAAGCTATAAGAAGGTTCTTTTGGAAGAGGTAGCTGGACCGTTTTATACTCTGTTAACCCAAATCATTATCATAAGCAGAAAAAACAGTAACTTTGTTTCTTTAGCCATTTTCCATTTTATTTTTTACATGTCTAGGTCATATTCAATATGGCTAGGTCATATTCTATATGTCTAGTTCATATTATATATGTATAAGTCATATTCTACTATATGTCTAGGTCATTTTCTATATGTCTAGGTCATATTCTATATGTCGAGATCAAAATTTATATGTCTGGGTAATATTCTTTATCTTCAGGTCATATTATATATGTCTAGGTCATATTCTATATGTCTAGATCACATATTCTATACGTCTAGGTCATATTATATATGTCTAGGTCATATTCTTTATGTATATTTCACTTATTTTATATGTCTAGGTAATTTTCTATAGGCTTAGGTCATATTCTATATGTCTAGGTCATATTCAATATGTCTAGGTCACATATTCTGTATGTCTAGGTCATATTCTATATGTATAGGACACAAAAGTCAACCACAACAGCAGCGAAATAATCCCATATCCTCCTTCAATCATTCTGTCTTTTCTGTGGCAGTGTATTATAGCGCGAGTGTTGGCGTTGGCAACGCCAGCTACAGCTACAGCTACAGCTTCAACTTCGGTTGCAACTGTCAACTGTCAGCCATATTTTTTGTTGTTATTGTTGTTGTTGTTGCTGTTTCGCGCCATTCGCAATATGATTATTATGCGAATGCAAAAGTGTTGACGTTGTCACGTTTGGGGCCTGCCAGAATGCCAGTCCGGGCCTGTCAAGTGCGACTACGCGAAAATGGCATTGACACAAGTGCCGCATGCAGTAAGCAGCAGCAGCAGCAAAAAAAAGAGATGCCACATGTAGCATGCAGCAAGCAGATGCAACTAGCGACTAATTGGCTCATTTTGTAGAGTCTTCAAAATGTGTGAAACAACTTTTAAAAATAGAAAAACAAATTGGTTATATTTTTTGCAGCAAAAATCTTTCATACAAATAATGACAAACTATTATTTCCGGTATGTTTTTTCTGTTGCCGGAAATCGTCTTCAAGGGATGAACTGTTGCCGCCGGCCTTGAGGGGTCTGCTCCAGGGAGCATTCACTGTAATGTCTGTAACGGTCAGGCGGGAGCATTTGATGTGACCCTCATCAAATGCGATTTAAGAGCAGCAGAGTCCGGTAAAAGTTATTCCCGCTCTCACTCTCCCTGTCTCTCTCGCACACACACATCTAGACAAAACACACACACACTTGGCAAATGTGCAAATAACAAATGATTTTGGATTTGCCATCACCCACTTGTAAATAAAAGTGGTTTCCTCCTCTCTTTTGCTTTCTTTCTCTGCTTTTTTGTTTGTGTGTGTGTGCGTGTGTAATTATGTGTGTGTGTATGGCATGTATACCAGTATGTTTGCCTTTGTTTTTATGCCTGTCATGGCACGTTGTATGCCCTTTGGCCAAATCAAACGTAAGCCACAATTAAAACATAAAACTACCAAGCATTGCCATTTTCTCTCTCCCTCGCTTTCTCTTAATGTTTCTCTGTCTCTTTCTATGTTTACATCAAACATTTTCTGTATGTGTTTTTTCTTGGTTTTTTCTCGGGGCAGCATAATTAGTTCGAATTAGTTGCATCTGAGGTCTGCATTTGGCAGCAGTCCGAATCCGAAAAACGTTCAGAATTTTGGGTCTCAGTTGACCTATCCAACCTTTCATTTCCCCTCTTCATCCCTCACCCCCACCATCACCCTTCTCTCGCTCCACTTTAAACAAAGACGAATTCAACCAGTTGATTGTCTAAAGTCTTTCAACTATTTAGCTTCAAAACATAACCAGCAAAAACACACCCAACTATGATGAGGGTTTTGTAAGAGGGTTTTTTTTTTCTGTTTGGTCTTAGCCATCTAAGAGCTGGCCAAAGAGTAAAGCTGACGTCAACGTCGACGCTGACGTTGACGCTGTCATAAATCCGCGCACAAGCTAGCTGCTGAAGCTGTCAGTAATTAGCGCGCTCAGCTCACACACTCTACTCAACCAAGCCAACCTTAGCTTTAGCTTTAGCTGGAGATCCTTCTACTCTCACTCAGTATCCATCCCATCCACGTCCTACAAAAGCTAACGAGTCACTTGTAAGAAAGCCATCGCATCAATGGTTCAGTTGTTCAGTTGCTGTAGTGTTGTTGCCCTGGCAATAGTATAGCTAGTTTTTGGGGATTAGCTTCTTGTTGTTGTGGTGAGGAACTAGCGAAAATTCATTTGAATTGGGGATAACTTGAAGCAAGCTTACTTAGATTGCTTTTGAAAATGAGGATTTTTTATACTACGAGTAGGTTAATGCAGTTTATTAGGAAATATTTGAACTCTACTTATAAAACATAAATGCTAAAATTCAGCTACATTTCATTTGCATTGTGGCTGACTTGAAGCAAGCTTAGTTATAGTTTGCTTAGAACTGAGGATTTTTCTTATAGCGAGTAGGTAAATTAAGTTTATAAGGAAATATTTAAGCTTTTTTTATAAAGAACTGAAAGTTTAACTCTTCTTCTAAAGGAAATATAAACCAAAAGCTATAATTCAGCTACAACTCATTTGTATTGTGACTGGCTTGAGACAAGCTTATTTATAGTTTGCTTAAAACTGAGTAGCTAAATGAAGCTTAGAAGGAAACTTTTTTTATAAAGAAGCAAAAAAGCTAAAATTCGGAGGATTTTTCTTATAACGAGAAGCTAAATGAAGTTTATAAGGAAAAGTTTGAACTCTTCTCATAAAAAAAAATCTAAAAGCTAATATTCTCAGAATTTTTCTTATAGCAAGTAGCTAAATTAAGTTTGTAGAGAACATTTTTAAACTCTTCTTGTAAAGAAGGAAACAAATAGCTTAGATTCTGATGATTTTTCTTATATCGAGTAGCTAAATGAATTTCAAAGAGAAATATTCTAACTCTTCTTATAAAAAATATAAACAAAAAGCTAACTAATTATCTTCTTTTAGTTATGACCCGCAAAAACAAAAACCCGCTAAATTGTCAACACTGTTTGTCTGTTTCCTGAGAGGGTTTGGGGAACTGTTTTTCGCGCTAGGGAACAGACAGGCGTCTGCAATTAGTGAGCAGCACTCGAATCAACGAGCAACTAGCAGAAGCAGCAACAGCAGCAGCAGCGAGCACATTTAGTGGCCAATGGTTGCTGCTGCTGCTGGTGCTACTTCAGAGATGCTTCAGTTGCTGTTGCCGTTGCTGCTGTTGCTGTTGCTATTGCAACAAAGTGCTTGGCAGTGCTTGCTGTGACGCCGTCAAAGCAGATGATGTGGCACACACACACACACAGAGAAGAGTAGAGACTGACTGACTAACTGACTGATTGACTGACTGATACATTCATTTATACGCCTCGAAGAGTTGGCTCTCGAGCACGTTTCTCTCTACCCTTCTCTTCTTCAGCTCCTCGTCGTCATCAACAAGAGCAGCAAACAAACGACGGGGGCGCCACCACTTGGGTTGCCACCAAACCAATTGGTGGCAGACGCGATTTGCCCAATGCGCCGCCTTTGCATGTCAAAAGTCATCACCTTTATCGTTGCTGCAGCATCGCTACTTACCCCCCTCTTACCCCTCGAGCAGGAGCAGCCATTTAGCTGCCAGCATTAGCTGTAGCAATATTATGACTTGCACTCGGTGAGAGCGAGAACGAGAGTGCACTGGAGAATGGTCCTTCGTCCTAGACCTGACTCCAGTCGTCGTCGTCGTCGTCTTCGTCGTCTTGGTCTTGGTCGTTGTCGTGGCCAAGTCAAGTATATTGTAATTCATAATCCAGCGATTTAGTTGGCATAAGACACAAACGGTTTATTTCTTGTTGTGGTTTGCTTGGGCTTAAGTGGCGACTTGGCCTTCTCGATGTTGCTTGCAAGCAAGTCAGACACTGAGAGAAAAGTATGTATACACTCTCAAACTAAGTTTGATTATGAATAAAGCTCTAAAAACACTTTTTGTCATATCTTTTCTCTTAGTGCATTCAACATCTTCGAGACTTTTCCTTTTGCTTTCGACTCTCTCGCTCGAAAATTTTGACACTGATTGTGTTTGTACTTGGGCTATGGCGCCCCTCCCCCTCACCCCCCCAAGGACAGGGGCAGATGGGTGGGGGGAAACTTAAGGGGATTTTAAGCCGTTAAGCACTGAAAATATTTCTACTGCCAGTGGGTATATTGTTGGCTTGGCTAAGTTGCTGGTTGGCAAGTGGTGCTTGGTGCCTGGTGCCTGGTGCTTTGGGCAAAAGTGGTCACAATTATGGGTTCAATGTGCGCAACTTTGGGGGGAGGGAGGAGTTGTTGGGGGTGTAGAAGGAAACAATATCATAGCATTGAGTTTACTGCTTATCGGTTAGCTAAGCAGCTTAAAGCACAATAAGCTGGAACTAAATGGGGAGTAAAAGTATTGAAAATGCAAAAAGTATTTGGTTTTATGTTTTTCAAATAGTTTGTTTTTTTTTCTCTTTAATTATAATAATATATATATATATATAATAAATGTATTCTCTTTTCATTTCCATACACTTTTTAAGGTTTTTTCTTTTTTTATTTTTACAATCATATTTTTTTTTTTTTGGTTTTTGTGTAATTCGATTAACTAAAGAGAAAAAGCCGCTTGGCTCGAACAGAAAGCCACCACAATGTTTAGGCATAGTCCATATACAGTCAATACATATACATTTATTCTCATTTAATATATATATATAGTCAATAATAATTCATATAATCATCATATTCCATAAACCTTCATGGTTTTTTTTTTGCTGTATTTACATTAATTTACATTCATATATTTTTTTAAGCACATAAAGTTACAAAAATGTCGCATGATTTTTTTTTGGTTTGTTATCGATAAATAGACATTTTGTTTGGGTTTATCGACACATATATATATGTATTTTTTGTTATCGATCTATCGATATATTTCCATCAACTCTATTTCTTGTTTGTTTTCTTTCGGTTTTTTTGATAGTTTTGCTTTTAGGGTATATTCACTGTACAGCACCTGCATCCGGTTTCCGGTTAAGGTTTTCTTTTTCATTTCTGTTTGTTTTTGTTTCTTTTTTCGTTTTAACTTAACATTTAGGTAGTTTAATTATTGTTCTCTCTGTCTCCGCCTCTCTGCTGCTTCGTTAATATTTCTTTTCTTCTTCGTTTTGTTCTTTTTCTTTCGCTTTTTGTCATCGAGCCACATAAATTCTGATTTTGCTTTTTGACTTTTCTTTGGTCGCTGCGTTTTTCTCATCTTTTCTTATTTACATGCTGCTTCTTTCTGTCTTCCTTTTGCTATCTGCCAAATGATATCAAAGTCCTTTTCTTTTTTTGGTTTTTGTTGTATAAATTCTGTAGAGTTATCTAACGGCTGTAATCGGCCTTTCGCATACATATATAAAAATAACTAGTGCTCTCTCCTTCCTTCTTTTTCTTCGACTTTTTCCTTTTACGATAATTAACGCTGTCATCTCGTTGGTGGCTAAACATTTGTCACGCCCAACTTGGCCAGATTGCCCAGCGTTATGGCATCTCCTGGCTGCAATCTAAGTGCATCCTTGTAGCTGGCAGCCGCATGATTTGTGCGCCCCAACAGATGCAATATGGCGCCCAGATTGGTGTGAGCATGTGCATCATCTGGTCGTAATGCCACAGCCTGCACGCAGAGAGAGAGAGATAGAGAGGGGAGAAGAATGAATTTAATGTAATGTTGTACTTAGAGTAAAAGCTTTTGGGGTTAGATTGTTTTTGTTACCTTGCGATACCATAGCTCTGCCTCCGCTTTGCGATCGAGCAGCCTTAAAGAGGTTGCAGCTGCCACAACCAAAGCATAATCCGTGGGCGCCAATTCCGCAGCGCGTCGATGATAAACTGCTGACTCATGATGACGTGACTGCAAAGCCAGAAATTCAGCTGCAAAAAGAGAAATATATGTTCAGAAATTGTAACTTAATCATAATTAGGGCATATTCCTACTTACCATAATGATGATAAACACTGGCCTGTTCCGGTGCCAGTTTTAAGGCTCGCTTGAACCACATTTCCGCCTCCGAAGCGCGACTGCTCTGCAAATCGAATGAAATAGTAAAGAGTTAGGTAACTGATTAAGAACTGAAAGTAATTTCTTTTTTCTTACATTTCTGGCCAACGTTATGCCATAACTTAAATGTGCCGCCACCTGATTGGGTTGCAGCTCCAAGGCGGCACGATGATGTCGTTCCGCCTCATCCCATTGCTGCAGTCGGCCAAAGACATCGCCAATGCGTTGATAGAGCACTTCTCGCTGTTGCAGCAACGTTGGCAGCGAGGACAATGCCTCACGATAGACAGCCAAGGCGCGTTGCAACTTGCCCTGTTCCACATAGAGTGCGCCGAGCTGCAGAAACGCTGAGCTCCTTGCCTGATCATGTGCACCACGATCACGTACTGCGGCACCATTGAGTGTGGCACCAACTTGTAGTATCTCAATCGCTTGCTGTCGCTTGCCCAGCGCAATGAATGATATGCCCAGATTGAGATAGGCCACTAAGTAAAGAAAGGGTGTTGCATGTAGTTAGAGTAAAGTATTAATTGCAACTTAAAGTTATGTGCAACACTTCTTACCTGCTAAACTTGGTCGAAATTTGATTGCACGTTGAAAACACTCAACGGCTGACTTGAAGTCCTGCTGATTCTGATGCAGTATGCCCCTGTTAAAAGAAGGAAAAAAAAGCAAGAAAAAAAGAAAGTGTGAAAGTTGTTGATGTTATGAGATAGCGTTAAAAAGTGAAAGTGTTGATGGTCTGCTTCTGAACTTGTCGCACACTTCTATAGTACCTCAACTTGAGATCTAATTAGAGCACCCCGTTGGCGGCAACTGGCGGCCACTTGACGGCGCCTAGAAACCTGTCAAGCAGCTCATCTCATCTCATTTCCCCGAACCGACTCACTGAAAGGCTAAGGCGCAAAAGGCTAGCAGCAAAGATTTTTCTTAGAGATATTTTTATATAATTAGTTTACACAGAAATACTTTATAGCTGCTGCTGGTGCTGCTTCTTAAAGCAGGCCAAAGACAGAAATTGCATACACAACATGTACAGTCAGTCACAGCTTAAAGTGAGCAAGGACTAGCAAAAAGTTTAGATACCTGCCACATTCGTATTTTCTCAATATTTTCAATGGTTTCGATATTATAGCACTTAACATTTTTTAGTTGACCTTGCTCACTTTAGGTTGTGAGTTACTGTATATGTGGGTGATGAGTAAGGAATGGAAGGAAAGGGAAACTCTATACAAAAAAGAAATCAAATTATTGCAACTCAGTGGATTTTCAGGTGTCTCGCGTTGTTTGGCATTTGGCTTGCCTCGAACGTTGACATACATACAATCAAACAGATATGAAACCAACCCTGCTTCTAGCTTTTTGTCTGACAAACAGAAAGCAACAATTGTGTATGTTTATGTGTGTGTGCGTGTGTGTGTGTCCTGAAGCACGTTGGGCACGCGCGTAATCAGTCAAGCAAACGTAGACGGAATGCTTGAAGCGTTTTTGTGCTATTGATGGCTTGATCGAAGTAAATAATATATATATATATATCTATATATCTATAGAAGGAGTAGCAGTTGTATGTATGGGCAAAAAAGCTGTTTTTTTCTTTTGAACGCGAAACAGGAAATAGCATCCTGGAAAAAAGGGTGGGGGAGGGGAAAACGAAAGGCTGCTGACAACATTGATTTTCGATTAGCGTTTTTAGGGTGTGAGAGTGTGTGTATGTGTGTGAGTGTGTGTGTGAGTGAGTGTGTAAACATGTCACGCGGCTGCTTCCTGTGGTTGTGGGGTCCTTTTTGCTGTGTGCTGTTGTTCTTGGACATTGAAGGGTTTCGGTTATGGCCTGCAGCTAATACTCGTACTCGTACTCGTACGCGTACTCGGTGTATTCTTTGTGGCATTATGGATATGACAGCAGCCATAGCAATGTGACCTGATTCTGAACCATTGACTTTCGAGTACTATGACATTAAACAGCAAAGCTCTGCAGGAGGGATTTGCTGCTCACATACATGAACATATACATATATATATGTATGTGTGTATATATTGCTTAGCTGACAAAATCACATGCAATAATCTGGCATGCGACAAGGCGCAACGTTGCTGCGTCGCCTGCGGCACAGTTGACAGGACGACGCGCAGTCGGATTTTAGGAGTGGGGGACGGGTGCGGCGGAAGTCCCAGTTGGAGTTGGAGTCGTAGGCGGTGGCAAATACAATCAAAACAAAACACACAAAAAACTCAGTGCACAAAAAGGAACGAGCTTCGCGCTATGCAAAAATGACGCACTGAATATTCAAAGCGCAACTTAGCGAGTTGCTTTTTTGCCTTTTCCGCTTTTTATATAACACTATTGTTTGTGTGGAAACAGGGACAAATGGGGTATATTGGGTGTGAGTTTAAGTGAGAAAAGCATAAATAATCAACAATTCACAAAGACAGAAATATCAAAGACATGAACCAATTTATTGCTTTTTACAGTTACAATTACAGTTAAGTACTTGATATTCGCTCATTTTCTCAGCTGCGGTGTTGAGAGAGCCGGCATCAATGCAGGTTGTTGTCTTTGATAAAATCCACAAATGTTTTGCATTTTACAGTTAAATATTTGATATTCGCTCATTCTCTCAACTGCGTTGTTGAGAGAGCCGGCGTCAATGCAAGTTGTTGTTGTTTACTTTGTTACGTATATTCGCTCACTCTCTTTTAAAAAAACTTGATCTTCTAGTGCAAAAATCAACTATAAAAAGTAATTGAAAGTCAAAACATATCTCCATACAATTTTGAAGCTAAGACAGCTTAGAACAGAATATCTCACAGTCTATAAGCTTGAAAGTAAAACCGTTTTTTTCTCGTTACTACTTTATTCCCAGTTGCAGCAGCTAAAACACTTTTTGTTGTTGTTGCTGTTCTATGGCATATTATAGTTGTTGTTGCGTCTTGTTGGCTTTTCTTTTGGCCGTTATGTTGTCTCGTCGTCGTCGTTGTAGTCGTCGTCGGTGTCGGTGTGCTGCTGCAGCAAAATATGCGCAATGAGCGAAAATGCAATGCGAACAGACAACAGACAAAACAGCACGCTTACAGACTTTGTCAGAGACGTTGACAGACGAATGGGTGGCACAGAAAGGGGGTTAGAGACATAAAGACACTTACACACACACACACAAACACACACACAGAGAGATAGAAAGACAGACAGATCTCTCTCTCTCTCTATCCTGGGCTGGAGTGTGAACGCGACGGACTTTTGTTGAGTTGAGCGCAAAAGTATGCAATGAAAAAGTGAACAGCACGAAATGCGCATAGTTTTGCAAAAGGCGTATAAAAAGAATTTCATACAACCCGTCCCCCTCTCCCATCTACCCTACTCTTCACAATACAACAAAATGGGCTTCATTTGACAGCTTGTTTGGCATTGTGTACTGGTTGCTGCTGCTGCTGCTGGGGGTGGTGGGGTGGGTGGGAAGTGGGTAACTGTATCCTGCAGCTGCATTACTAAACTCGAACAGAGAGCGTCGTCTAGCTGCTTGACAGCAGCCTTGAGCCATGAAAATGGTCGCACTAAATGCGCAGCCAAGCTGCAGGCAGCGTCGCACCCTGATGCAACTACAAAAAAATAAATGAGACACAGATAATGAAAATGGCTAACATACAGAAAAAGAATGGGGAAGTAGTAGTAGAAAACAGGCTGCCATTTATCGGAGTACTTGAAGCGTGCTAGAGCGATGTGTGTGTGTGTTTGTGTCACATGTGTAATGCGGGACTGTGACAGTAGCTCTTAAAAAAAGTTGGAAATGTATAATTACGTCAGTTGATAACGAGTTTCAGACCAGGGTTGCCCCAAAATGAGCTTGCGAGAGAACAAATATTACTGCAATTACAAAAATTACAGAAATACACCAATACATTCAAAACAACCGTTTCTATTTCTAAGCATGTGCCGGCTCTCCCCACAACGCACTTGAGAGAATGAGCGAATATCGCATACCTAACTGTAAAATGCAATACATTTGCTGATGTTGTCAAAGTCAACAACAAAACTTGCATTGACACCGGCTCTCCCAACAGCGCAGCTGAGAGAATGAGCGAATATCAAGTACTTAACTGTAATTGTAACTGTAAAATGCAAAAAATTGGTTCATGTCTTTGGTATTTCTGTCTTTGTCTGTCCTTAAAGGCTTATGGCATACGTATACGAGTATGAAGCTATTCCAATAAACAAAAAAAAGTGAGCAGTGAAATTTCCAGTTCCACACCTATTTGATACCTTAACTGCGCTAAAAGTGCGAGATTCATTCAGAATTCCATCTACAAACTTGTTGCTAAGTGTAAAAAAGAAAGGGAATCAACAATCACACAGCTGATACTTACAAATTAAAGTGTACATCGGCCATGTTGGGCCTGTAGCGTATGGCCTCCTGCAGCACCTGTTTGGCCTCCTCATATCTCGCCTGTGAGCTTAAAACGCTGCCCAAATTCCCCAGTGCTGTCAAAAGGAAATCGAAAGATTGCATTAAGCTTAATTGCAATGGCAATCTATCTAGTCGATAGACGACGACGACAACTTACCTTTTGGCGGATTGACCGTAATGGCACTCCGGAACAGACTCTCCTCATCCCGCCAATCGGCATTTCGTCTCACCGTTCGCACACACATCGCCGCCAGCAGCACACTGAAGCAGGCCAGCAGGAGGAGGCAACGTGTACGGCGGGATTTGCGTGAGTGAGAGCAGGCGGCGAGTAGCTTGGAAACGCCATAGCCCACCAGGAGACAGAAGCCAACGCTGGGCAGGTACAGCAATCGTTCGGCGACAACGAAACCCACATAGAAGAACAGATTGCTGGCGGGCAGGAAGGGCAGGGTGAGAAAGGCGCAGGACATGAGCAATATGCAAGCATTGCGTGCCGGCAATGACATGCCACTCAGCATATACTCTGATGATGACGAGCAACAAGAGGAGGTTGAGGCAGAGGAGGAGCATCTGCTGCTACCCACATCCAGAGAGCTACAATTGGAACTGGAACTGGTGGAGCTGCTGTTGCTGCCGCTGCTCTTGTTGCTGGCCGTTGTGCTGTTGCTGCAACTGCTGCTGCTGCGCGAACCACGAAATGCCTTCAACAGGGCCAAACTAACAGCGGAAGACACAAGATGCGGTGAGGCATGTGGCGATGTTGCCGCTGTTGCCGCATCGCCATAAACATAGGCGCCATTGCTGTTGTTGTTGTTGCAATCACTGCATGGCAGTGCATCCGATTGATAGGCAACCTCATAGGCTTGGTACTTGTTGTTGTTGTTGTTATTATTATTGTTGTTGTTGTTGTTGGCTAGTCTCTTGCGCTTGGCGCGTGACTTTCTGCCCACCTTTTGTATATGATATTGTGGATATTGTGAACTATTATTACTATTTAGATTATTATTATTGTTGTTGTTGTTGCTACTATTCTGCTGATGCTCACTGCTGTGCAGCAGCACCTTGCCACATCGCCATGCCACGCCCACCAAAACCGAATACAGGCAAATCGATTGCACATTGCGTCGATCCCAGAGCGTTGTGACACGCGGCAATGCATCCATGCCCCAATCAAAACTGAGCACTTGCGGTTGCAACATCAACTTCAAATTGACAACAGGCAAATGTAGAAATGTCAGCAAACGCGTCCAACTCGAGGCAGTCCTGGCAATCGGGTTGTCAGCACTGGAAAAACCACTCTGCGGCCCGGGCACAACAACCAAACGATAATAGACACTGCATCCCAAGGCGCCCAACACAATGCACAGTGAACGCAAACGTTGCTGGAAATGGGGGGAAAAGAAACAAATAATATGAAGGATATGGTTTTTAGAAAGTTCCATCTCCTTACCTTATCCACCTGTCCACTTAGTGCACGCATCACATCGAACGCGGCACAGACGATCAGCGCCGTTATGGCTGTCTCCTTGCAGAGCAGTGCTGCCACTGCAGCAAGGATCGTTGCGGCAAGGGCAAACCATTGCCGTGGATCGGCCGATTCGCGCCAACGCATATGCCGCAAATAGCTGAGGTACGTAAGCAGATAGCAGACACAGGCAGCAACATCGGCACGCCCCACCACACCGGCCACCGCCTCAGTGTGGATGGGATGAGCGGCGAAGAGAGCGCCCGCTGCCAGCACTGCCCAGAACGAGGCAAGCAGTGTGCGTGCCACACGCACCACTAATGCCGTTGCCACACAGTGCAACAGATTGTTGGTCAGATGAAAACCCCACGGCGCAAAGCCACCGGCCAGCAAATAGTTGAGCCGAAAACTCAGCACACACAACGGTCGCCAGGAGCCATGTGACCCACTGTCCGTCAGCGGTGTGCCCCAAAAGTCATTGCCAAAGCTGCGCTGCCAACTCGATGCACCAGCGACATCTGCATTGCCCAAAATGGCACGTCTATATAGAGAGGGAAGAAGAAAGGAATGTTAAATATTTAAAATAGTTTTCATGAAATACCTTCAAAAAGATTATTAATAATTTTATCTCATAAATAGATTTTTTGGCATACTTTGAAAGAGGTTCTTAATAATTTTATCTTATATATAGATTTTATGGTGTACTTTAAACAAAATCTTAATCATTTTATATTATAAATAGATTTAATGATATACTTTCAAAAAGATTCTTAATAATTTTATCTTATAAATAGTTTTTGTGGTATACTTTAACCAAATTCTTAATAATTTTATCATATAAATAGAATTTATGATATACTTTCAAAGAGATTCTTAATAACTCTATCTTATAAATAGATTTTATGGCATATCCTAAAAAAGATTCTTAATAATTTTATCCTATGAAAGGACAATAAATTCGTTAACAAATCGGCTTTTGTGCCTGCGAGGAGAGCCTCGAAACACAGCTGCATATTTTTGCAATCAGTTTTTTTTCCACTCTCAACAGCAGCACTCTCAAACAAAGCTCACTTGTGGTTTAAAAGGGGGGTGGTAGTGGTGCCACTGTGTCATCACATCATTGGCCTCCCCCCACCACCCCACTCCCCCTTTGAATGTGGCTGGTTGTTGGCGAGTGGACTTTGGCAGCAGTTCACCTTGACGATTGCTGCACGCACAGCTGGTGGACCATGTAGGGATTTTGGCAAATGTGTTCATGTGTGGCACTGGCAAAGAGAGGGGGTAAATTGAGGGGAGAGGGTTAGGGAAGCCAGCTTGAAAGCATTGCCACTGCCACTGCCTTCTCTGCCTCTGCGGTTTCCATAAACAAATGCCAGTCTAATGCCGCACAAAATCGCTGGAAGATTCGCCTTCGCCTGTCAGAGTGTACTATATATATATATAGACATACATGTTCATGTGTGTGTTCGTGCGTGTGTATGTGTGTGCCTTGAAATTCGATTTTAAGTATCACTGAGAAATTCCATTGCAGTAACCGAGGCACATGCCACATGCCGCCAGCATAGCTCGCCCCAAATTTCAGAACATTTTTACTTTATTTAATTTTTTTCCACTCTCTCTCTCTCTCTCTATTTCGACATTTAAGATTGTCACATGTGTGTATGTGTGCGTTTGAGTGTATGTTAGAGTGTTTCCTTTTAACTTAAATACATAAATTTGCCTTAAAGCTTAAACATTGCGTAAAAGTTAGTCATGCTTTATCTTTTCTGTTCACTTCTCTCTTACCTGTCATCATAGACAAAGCCCGCATTAAGGGTGTTCAAATATAATACGAAAGCCAGGCCGCAGCACAGCAGCGTTGTGTAGTCCATGCTGTAAATGGACAAGAAAAAATAGAGAATTGCATAAGTTAATGTGCGAGAAAAACTTTAATATATAACATGATTTATGGTAAAGAAAATATGAGTAGGAAAATGTTTGTTAATTTGACATGTTCACTGTGAAATTTCTCATTATTTCTTGTGAATTACATAAGTTAATAATAGAGAAGAAGAACTTTAATATAAGTAGAAAAATGTTTGTTAACTTGACTGCACATATTTCTGTTTATTTCTTTTTAATCTTTTAAAATCTCTGCGTTGCAAAATGAGAATGTCTATGTTTGTATTTCGGTATACAGAACTTCAATATAGGAAAATGTTTGCTAACTTGACTGCAAATAGTTCTGATTATTTCTGTATAATATATCAAATCTCTCTTAGAGTATAGAATTACATAAGTTAATATACTGAAAAAGAACTTTAATATATAACATGTTATATAGTTAAGAAATATATGTAGGAAAACGTTTGCAAACTTGACATTTCTGCAAATATTTCTGATTATTTATTTAAAATCTAATCAAAATCTCTCTAAAACTTTTTCCTATTACAGTTTATATAAGTTTTTTGTGTTTATTTAGTTGGGAAATTTTTACAGAATTTTGTTTATTTACTTTTCGTTTTTCATTAAAAACTGGAAAAAACATTTCAATAAGCCATATAAATGCCACATAGATTTGTTATTATTAAACTTTCTTTTTTTGCTTAGTTTTTGTTTTTCATGTTGCAAATTTCTCATTACAGCTATGCGTTACTCCAGTTCTTCTTCTTCTGGTTGTTGTTGCTGTTGTTGTTTTTGCCCGCTGGCAATGTGAATGCAACAGCAAAAGAGACGAAGAAGAAGATGATATTGTGGCAGTGTAGCTGTTGGTTGGCTTTTATGCGGGAAATGTGCAGGTACGTTGCATTCATGGCTTATTCTCTGTCTCTCTCTCACTCACTCTCTCTCTATCTCTTTCTGACTCTACCACTCTTGACATTTGTGAAGCGAGTATTTCGCTGAAGCAGCCTTGTTGATGATGTTCTCCTGCAGTCATTACACAAAATGATGATGGGGGAGTAGGGTTGGGGGGTGTCTAACAGGGTGATGTTGCTGCTTCTAGTGCTGTTTGCAACAACTGTTGTTGTTGTTGTTGCTGCTGTTGTTGTATCTCTATGCACATTTGTTGCTGCGGTTTTCTGCCAACGTCAACATGTGGAGAACGGTAACAGACCTCTTTCTCATTACCACCCCCTTTGCAGCACCACTCCCCGCCCAAAAGCCACCACCCTCTCGCCATCTGCACGTTCGTTGACATTAAAAGTCGCAACAGTTGTTGCATTTTGTGTTGTTGCAGTTGTTGTTGTTGCTATAACAGCCAGACAATAAAGGCTATCAACAACGTTATGCTTGTGCATGTCTCCGACCACGGCATGGCCTTATGTCCCCGCCGACCACACTGCCCTCCCCCTTTGGGCCTCCCTTTGCACCCCTTTATGTCCACGTTTGTTTGGTCTTAATGTACCAAATAATGGACACATCCCGTTAACATCGCCTTATGTGCTGTGCTATGCCGCACCGGCACATTAAGCCGTTCCTCTTGAATGGCAAAAAGTCATCGCCATCAAGCCATCTCTATCACCAAAGAATTGCCTGACAGTCTACAGTTCACGTGTTCGCAAACTCTTTTAACTGTTTTTGGTTTCTCCTTTGCTTTTCTGTTGATGTTGGCAATTCCCGTTTTTGTTGTCTATCTTGGTTTTTATTGGGTATAAGGGTTAACAAATTGTTTAATTATGGTGAACAGATCTTGAAAGTATATAGTAAAGGGTGAGGGATAGTGATAATGACTAGGTTAAGGTGAACAGATCTTGCAAATATAGTAAAGGGTTAAGGGTTAAGGATAGCGATAATGGTTGGGTTCTTGTTGGAAAACTTGATTATCTCACATTCCTAAGCTTTTTTCCTTCATACATTAGGGAAATATCCTTCTTTTTAATCATATCCCTCTTTTAACATAACCTTAACATAACTAAAACTAAAATAAAAGTGGAAAATCTCGAAAAATTACCTTTCCCACTTCGACTGCTTAACATACTCAACAGAATTCGATACTTTTATCATCATGATCATATGATCATTATTACTATAATGAAAAAATTCCGAAAACTAACTTTTCCCTTTCCATAAAACTCATTCCTTGGCTTAAGTAAAGAATAACTTTTAGTCGTGTATTCCTTTAGTCGCCAAAAGCCACATTAATACTTTTTTGTTTCTTTCCACATTTGCGGTTAATTATTTTTTTCGGTTCTCTCCCTAAAGGCACTAAAGGACCTGCGGCTCTAAACTCCCTACAACTCCCAAACGGCCCAAAAATTTGCTCGTGAATTGCATCTAAAAATCAATGAAACGAGATGAGTCGTCCAATTTGAGTCCATTTGGGAATGTTGAGACGCGTTTATGTTGACTGCTTTGTCCAGGGCTATATTATCTATTTGTGTGTAGTCTTACTGTGTGTGTGTTCTGTATGTGTGTGTTCTTAGTGTGTGTGTCTTTAGTATATGTGTGTGTGTGTTTCCTAGCTGTGTGTATTTGGCATACTTGTGGGTTTGCTGCAGAGATATGTAGTATGTAATAAGCAGTTGGATTAGGTTCAGGCTCTGGATTCTGGTCTTCTCCATCTGCCTGGTGCTTAAAGGGGCTTAGTTAGTTGCTCGGCTCGGCCCAAACGAACATAGCAGGTTCCCTGTTGCTAAGAGGGAAATAGAGAAAGAGAGAGAGAGAGAGTGGGAAGTATTATGCACAAGAGAGCCCCCCAAGCGGCTTATGTGCAAATTAGCAGCATTCAATATAACCAACACCAAGGAACTAAACTACAAATAGATGGTGTAGAATGGGAAAGGGAACGAGAGCGGGAGGAAGATGAGAAAAATGCGAAGTAACACACACAAAAATTGCTTTGCTAATGAGCCATAATGATGAGCTTTGCCTTTGCGTTGACTGTCCGTGTCAGCCTAAACTAGTGAAAGTAATAACACGAAACTAGTAGCGAAAAAGAAGAGTAAGAAGAAGAAATGAATGGAGAAGGAAAATGTTATCTGCAGGCTTTCCCTTTCAAAATAAGTGTGGACACAACAACTTGGTGTTTGCAATGCTTATTTGTGTGTGTATTTCTGTGTGTGTCTTCGCCTGATTGATTTGCTTCCAAACCATTGGGTTCGACATCACCATCCCCATCATCATCCCCATCATCATCATTATGATCATTATCATTATTACCATAATCATTCAGCTTTTGTTGGTTTGTCAACTCATTAAAAAAGCCGCTCGCATAGCAATTATCTATATATTATTATTATTGGTCCAACCAAACGAAATGAACTTTTTCTCTCTTCTCGCTTGAACTTTGAACACTTGTTTGTTTTGGTCATAGATTTTCCTGACACTGTTTTCTTGAATAGATATTTGGGACAGTGGAGTAGGCAGAATCGTTTTCAGAGGGGATGAAAGTTCAAAAGGAAATGAAATATGCCAAACATTTGTAATGGTTTATGATTTTATTGGATACAAATCTAAGAAAGTTGATGAAAATTTTGAATGGCTTGGGATTTTAAGGGGATTCAAATCTAAGAAAGTTTAGGAAAGTATCTACAAAAGTCCTTCACAATATCAGATTTCTTCTTTACTCGATTTTGTTTCTGAAATATGTTCCTCCTAGATATATTTTGTCGATTTTGTTTCTTATATATGCTCCTCCTAGATATATTTTGTCGATTTTGTTTCTGAAGTATATAATTTATCAATGTTTTTTTCTAAGTTTTGTGAAGAAAAAGTCAAGTTCATAACTTGTATCCTCTCTTATCTATGCCACTGGCTCGGCACATCATGTGTTACAACTTAATTCTTGCTCACTCTCACTCATACACACACACATACATACACCCGCACATCTACTACATCTACACTAAGACCTTGTGTTGTGTGCCTATTGAGCCCTCTCGTTGGCAGCTGCCTATATATTTTTTTTTTTCTTTTTTTGGCATCTGGCTAACGGCACATCGTTGTTGTTGTTCGTTTCTCGGCCCACTTTTATCGTCCTTGGCCATAAATCATGTTTTATTTTTGCAATTAGCGCTGCCACACAATAAATTACTGGCTTTTCATTGTCTCAAACTGTGTTTTGTTTTGTTACGTGAAACTTGAGAGTTTAGAAACCGAATCTGTTTGTTTTTGTTGTTTGTTGGTTGTTTGTCTATTTTGAATGGTTTATTGTTGATTAAATTTGCTTGCACTGCGCGTATTGTTTTCATTGGGTCACACTTTAAACAGTGTTTACACACACAAACACACATAGAGAGCTGGGCGTATCTAATGGCTCTGCCCGATGTTTGTTTGCCCCGTCAGGCAGTGGCACTTGTTTTTATTGCCTATGTCCTGTTTTGTGCCTTTGACCCAGTAACTGCTTTTTGCCTTAATGGTTTTTTCTGTTTCTGCTGTCGCTGCTTCTGCTTCTGACTGCTGTGTTGTGCCTTTGACATTTTTGCGATGTTTCCGTTTCCGGTGGCAAGGTGTGTGTATGTATGTGTGTTTGCCAGTTCATGTTGTTTTAATAGTATGCAGCAGTGTGTGTGTTTGTGTGTGTTTTCACCTTATGTCACAATAAAAAAAGAAGAAAAAACTTTCGTTAAAGGTCGTCAACTTTGCCGTCGTCTCGATTCTTTTTTTGCCTAAACAAATTTTATTTTTAAACTTTTTTGTTGTTTTCATTTTTTGATTGAAAATATTGAATAAATCGAATGCCCTGTATATTTTTCACAGTCAAAGTTGTTGTTTTCATTTATTGATTGAAAATATTGATACAAATCTAATACCCTCTATATTTTTTACAGTGTAACATTAACTTTCGAGTTGAGCAAACCGATGAGCCTTTGCATATATTGCCTTTTTTTGTCCACAATTAGCCAGCTGTGAGAGATTGTGTGTGTGACTTTGAGAGGGGGGCAAAAGGGAGGTATTAAAATTCAAAATTAATTGCTTGGCGCGCCAAAACACAGCAGCAGCAGCAGCTACAAGGGACAAGCAACAACAACAACTACCATACCAGAAAAAACAGAAAAAAATGTTGGAATGAATTTGGTATGGAAATTAGAAAGTAGCGTCGTCGTCGAGAGAGACTAATAGACGTGAAATTTAAGCGCATTGAATTAATTTCACACACAAACAAAGACTCTATATATATATACTCTATATATATCTGGTATATATATATGTTAATGCAATGAAATCATTTTTTCTGTCCCGTGTAGCATTATGATTATTATTTTCCAACAAAACTTATAATTAATAGGCGTTTATTTTATGTGTTCATTCCACCTTTTGCTGGATTATGCATGGTATTAATTATACATATATGACTTCAGCTTGGGATATGACTGAAAAAAAGGGTTAAACTTTCTACATTTTTCCAGCTATTCACTGTTAAGCAACGCCCACATGTTGTATTTGGGGTGGGAGGAGAAACAAGTTCATAGGAATCATTTGCCACTCAAATTGCTGACGAATAAACTTAAATATTTCATTGCGGGTGTTTTTTCTGTTTGGCAGAAAGCAAAAGTCCATTATTATGCGCCAAAAAAAGTATTCAGCTTTTTAGACCCATTTCTGGTGAACTAACAAACGCAAAAGAGAAAGAAAACAAGTGTGGGAAGAGTTCTTAGTTGATGTAGTAACAGGATTGATACTCTTTTCTATTTCTTATCATAAAGGAATCACAGATTTATTTATAAGTTGATGTAGTAAAAGGTTTGATACTCTTTTCTATTCGTTATCATAAAGGAATCAGAGATTTATTTATAAGTTGATGTAGTAAGAGGTTTGATACTCTTTTTCTAATGGTTACCATAAAGGAATCAGAGATTTATTTTCAAGAAAACATATCTCAAACCAAAACACAACTTTTAACTAACTTCTCTTAAAAGTGATTTCCTCACTTTTGAACTTTTATAGTTTTCTCAGATTCAGCTCCTAAAATTTCAATTCAAACTTTCATAGACTGTGATTTGATATACTTTATGACTCTGGGCAAATGTCTGAAAATGGCTGAAAATGCTTAACATATTTATGAAATCTACAACACATCATCATGGATGGCAAAGGGTATCAAAATGCCTGAAACCGGACATCAAAATAATGAACGGAAAGGCAGTCATTTTGTGTGTATGTACGAGTGTGTGTGTGTGAGTGTGTTGTAAAAATGCCGAAAACGTTTTAAAAATGAAACGATTACACCATTGCGGCTTGCAAACGACCAAGTTATGATAATGTTTGGCCAACTAAACTCGTTTAGCTTGCCAAATACCGAACGAGAAGCCCACACACAAAAACTGCACAGGCAACTCTTGTCGTCGTATGTGTTAGTGGGTGTACGTGTATGTGTGTGTGATTGTGTGTGTACTTGAGCGGATGCGGCTGTGCAAGGTAAGCGCCTGACGGCAAAAGTGCGCAACACACATGCAAACATGGTCGAAAGCAGTCTCGGCACAATGGCCCAAAATGACCCATTGGGCGCATTGTGAGAGAGTTTCGGACTTGACTGGACATCAATGGGGAATGGCAATGAAGTTGGGAGTAGGAGAGAGAGAGGGAGAGTGGGGGGTGTATGGGTATGTGTGTTGTGTGTAGCTTTTGGGTGCGGCTTTGGTTGTTTTGCTGTCGATGCTGCTGCTGTTGCTGCTGCTTTTGCTTTTGCTGCAGTCGTAACAATATTTTTGGGTATTTAAAAACCCAAAAAAGAGCGTTTTTTGGGTCTTTCTATGTGTGTCTTGACTGTAGTACGAATGTTTATGGCCTCTGCACAGACTTTGGCAGTTTTATGCTAATCACAAAAAAGGGCAACAGCAGCAGCAATGCCACCCAACACATGCCACACCACCCACACACATACATAGGGAGAGAGTGTTGCAACTCCAAAACCACTCGACGGACCCAAAAACTTTTCATATTTTCTAGCACTCCACCGCCCTCTCCCCCTCCCCTACACAAACTGTAGTTGGAACTTTTCGTTTCGTTTTAGTATTTGTGTTTTGTGTCTAGGGGGAAAGGGTGGAAGGGTTGGGGGGTTCTGGGTATGGGGGATATGCAGCACTTATTTTTGCCGATTTTCAGTTTTTGGGTTTTTGTTTAGCTCGTTGAACATTTTACCCAACTATTCCATGCAATTGGTCCACCCTTCCCTCCCCGCTTGGCCTGTCCCCTCTTGCTGCTGTCTTGCAGTTAAGTCAATAGCCGAACGGCTTTCAGCGGGCAAAGTTATGAAAGTCGACTTCCGCTTTTGCCTTTTAGTCAGTCGAAGCCGCAGTTGTTTCTCTAGCATTGAAATCCATTTGATAGTTGGTTGTAGTTGAGTATATATTTGATGTATGTATATGTAGATTTGTGTCAGGGTTGTGTAATATAATGAAAATAAGTTACAGAAGGCCTATCCATTGATTTATCGATAGTTTTAAAGTTTCCCTCATACTCCTTCACAAACATTTTCTCACCCTAAACACAGACACACACTTGAATTGTAATGAAAATAAGTTACAGAAGGCCTATCCATTGATTTATCGATAGTTTTTCAGTTAACCTCACACTCCTTCACAGACATTAGCCCACCCTAAACGCGACTCACGCACACACTCGCGCGTAAATAATAATTAGGTAATAATTAGCAGCTGTCTATTAACAAAGTTCGATATATACATATGCCTTTAAGTGGCACACGCAATTATCACAAAGCGCCCTGGCAACCCTGCTCCCCATCCCTCCTCCCATTACAAACATCGAAAACTACTCTAAAACGTTGGGGATATTTCAACACTTTGCCATCATAATTTAATTTAAATGCTCAAAACTGGAAATGGCTTAATTATGTATTCACACAGGCAGACGACCCAGACACACACACACAGAGAGAGGGGGAGGATGAGAGAGGGGAAGTGAAAGAGAGCGGAAAACTCCGGGGTTTGAATAGAATTTACTATGCCAAAAATGTTTTTGGTGACCGAAAAATGAATAACCCAAATGAGAAAATGACACAGAGAGGGGGAGTGAGGTGGGAGGGGAGTGGGAGAGAGGGGCGCAACTGTGAAGGCGTCTCGATAAACGTGCACGTGGCAGACCGCGGATTAGTAGTAGGCAGCAGAAACGAAGCTGTTAACCTAGTTATATATGTATGTATGTGTGTGTGTGAGTGTGTGTGTGAGTGTGTATGTGTGTGTGTTTGACTCTTTGTGTGTGTGTGTGTTGTTGCTGCTGCGTTAATTGAATGCGCAACTGTCGTGCCATCCTACTTTATCATTATCCAAGCAAGCTTGCCCCTCCCCCCCTCCCCCTTACGCTGCTGCTGCTGCTCCTGTGTGTGTTTAGAACACACTTGTGCTCTGTGTGTGACGGTGCTGCGTTTGTTGTTGTCTGTTTAAGCCTGTTGAACAATTATAACTGGAATGTCCAAATGCCAAGTGCTTGAAATTGAGTCCGGCCAAACGCGGCGTATGCGTGATGCTCTATATGCTAATTAAAATGGCATGCCACTGTCTCTATATATACAATGTGTAGATGTGTGTGTGCATGTGTGTGTGTGTGTCTGTCTATGAGCGTCTGTCTGACTAAGTGTGTGTTGTCGGTGTGTGTGTGTGTGTGATGGGTGTGTGTGCTTTCTGGCTGTTTGCATTACATAAATATAATTACGCATACGCCATGTTGGCGCGCATTTGATTTGCCATCGCACACAACATAACAGAGGCAGAAGCAGCAAACACTTTTTTTTTTCAATTTACATCATCATGTTGCATGCTGTTTGATGTGTACATGTGTGTATATGTGTGTGTGTATGCAAATATTTGCCCATTTGTTAACTGTTTATACGCTTGTCCGATCTTTAATAGTTGCCATTTTAATATTTCAACATTTTGATGCCTACCGCAAACAGAGAAAAAACTTTTTTACTTAACAACCGAAGGCGGAAAAAATGTTGTTTTTATATTGAAATGTTGTTAAGTTTTGTGTAAATATGAAATGGAGAAAAGTGTTTTTCGGCTGAGTGCAAGTAATTACGGTTATTAATGATTCAGGGTATTAATATAATTTACACACAACTAATACCCATTCACTTTTTTGCTCTCCCGATTATATATCTCTTTTCGTTGGCAATAACTTTTTGTTGTTGCACCTGTCACATGGTTGCATGTAAAGAAAAATCGAATTGCTAACCGCAAACATAATTAAAAACTTTGCGTAACCACAATCGAGTTCGATTCGGAAATGTCCCAGTGCGTGATGCGGGGAAGAAATTGCATTGCAATAAATATGAGAGAGGATATTGGGAGAAAAGTTGCAGGCGTGGCAATGACTCTGCGTGTGTGTGTATAAATCCAATTAAATCACAAGTTACGCAATGTGATAAGTCACGTTGTTTATTGTTTTAAATGCAGAGCACATGTCGTAAGCGTGGCGTCAGAGAGGGAGAGTGGGGGGTAAAGGTGGGTGGGTTAGCTGCTGCACATTCATGCCACAATTTATGCACACACAGCGTACAACTCATGCTGGCTGCTGCTGTTGCGGTGTGGTTAAAACACGTAAGTAGAGCTGGCAAGTGATAATGAAGACGACTAGCAGCTACTCTATAAGTGAGTTGGCATATGAAAATAAACCTAAGACGACTAGCATTTACCTTATAAAATAGTTAGCATATGAAACTAATACTTGAAAACAATTAAAAACAGTTTTATTGCTAAAATATCTATATTATTCTTAAAAACATGAAATTTTTTTCTCTAATCTGCTTTGAAAGTGAAAAAAACACGACTAGCAGGTACCCTATAAGTGAGTTGGCATATGAATCTAACACTTGAAAACAACTAAAAACGGCAGAACATATTCAAAACTTATAATTAATCTTCAAAACATGAAGCTTTCTACTCAAATATGACCTGAAAGTGAAAAGAAGACAACTAGCAGTTACCACATAAGTCGGTTGGCATATGAAACTAAACCTAAATATACCCTGAAAGTAAAAAGAAGACAACTAGCAGTTACCCTTTACATAAGTTGACATATGAAACTTAACCTTGAAAACAATTAAAAACAGTTTTAGCTCAAAACGTTCTAAATAATTCTTCAAAACATAAGATTTTCTAGTCAAATATGCCCAGAAACTAAAAAGTAGACAACTTACAGTTATCCCTTACTTAAGTTAGCATATGAATCTAACACTCGAAATCAACTAAAAACAGTTTTATATCAAAAATTTCAAAATTATTCAAAATATGAAAATGTTCTGCCCATATATACCCTATACTCCACCTCAAACAGTATATAAACTGTAAAGAAAGAGAAACCGTTATAAAAGTGTACCCCAAGTAGTAAAGTTAACTTAACACTCGTCGTCGTCGTCGTCGTGGTTGGGCCACGTGCTCTTTTCGGGGCACACTATTCAACTCTTCGTCAAGTTTAAAGTGGCGGGCGTCCCAAAAAATATGACTTGAAAGAAGGCATAAAAAAACCAAAAAAAATACACAAAACATAAATAAAGAAAGAAAAAAAAGTATGAGAAGTGCAAAGTACTTTTGAAGTGCGGCTTGGACATTGGAAGTGTTTGTTTTTGTTTTTTTTCATCTTCGTTTTCTTCGTGTGGCTTTCAACGCGGTGTGCAAACTTGATTATTTCCGTTATGGTGCTGAAGAGGTATTCTTCTTGTTGATTTTTTTCTTATTTTTATTCTTTTTTTTTTTTTGGTATTTTTTTCTCATACAATGTGATGCCTTTTAGACCTTGGCAGCGGTCTGGTTTATTGAAGCATAAATTTATGCTTGCCAAATTATTTATTAAGACCAACCCAACCCCAAACCCCCTCACCCCGCCTAAGCAAAAAAAAAGGGCACAACAAATAAAAAAGAAGAAGAAAAAAAATAAAGCTCAAGTATAAATAAAAAAAAATTGTAAAAGTGCGTTTTCGGGCCTCTTCATTTAAAGCAAGTTATGCCATGATTTTCGTGTTTTTTTCATTCTTTTTTTGCCTCTTTTTCTAACTAAATCAGACAAGAAAACCACAAGAAAGCAAAGGGGCCCTAAACTTTTAATGTGTTCGTTCAGTGTAGAGGGACTTTAAGCAGCTTTAAGACCCTTTGGTATTGCAGCAAACAGAAGCAGCAACAGAAGCAGCAACAGCAGCAGCTGCGGCCAGTATCTTGCATAAGAAAATGTTAACATTTTGTGAATTATATATATATATGTATGCGAGAGATTTTTTATGGGTTTTTTATATATATACCCTGCAGTTATGTGAAAAATGGGAATATCTTACTGAAAGCTTCGTTAAGCTTTTATCAAAGAATCTAGTTAAGTTATTCTATCTAATATAAGTTATTCATCTAACTATCTGATGACATATATTTTTCTATCGCATAAGATATATCTGCTAATTATCTATCTATCTCATGACATATATTTTTTCGATCACATGTAACATTTTTCTATCCTATTTGATCAATAGATCTAACTACTAATTATTCGTGTATCTAACTATCTCATGACATATATTTGTTTCTATCGCATGCAACTCTTTTGTATCTTATGCTGGCGAATAGAGTATTGGTTTAGTCACACCTTCTTTTCAAAGGATCGAACTAGTATTTATTCAACTAACCATATATCTCATGACATATATTTTTTCTATCGCATGTAACTTTATTGTATATGACTTCAAAGGATCTAAACTACAATCCATTCATCTATCTATCTATATATCTCATGACATATGTATTAATATCATATGTAACTTGCTGTACAATAGAGCATTGGCTTAGTCGTAACACTTTTTGTCTCTTTAATGCTTTCTATTCTTCTTTAATGCTGCAAATTATTAGTTATAAAGCCAGCCACAGGCAGAGGCTGCTGCCTGCTTCTGCTGCCTGCTACAATTCTCGCTGCCGCCGTCGCCGCTGGCAACAAATTCGGTTGGGGCGCCAGAGCGTTAAAAATTTGTCACGCGCGCGACCGCCAGAATCTTCAAACATGTGGCGTATGTGTAACTTTTTTCCGTTCCTCTTTTTTTTTGTGACAGATTTTTTAGGAATTTTTTTCATTATTTTTTGTTATTTTTAAATCGGCCTCTGGCGATCGATCGATTTTATGTGAATGTCGCACGCTGGACAAGTGAGAGAAGGAGAGAGGAAGAGAGAATGTGTCTCTATATGTGTTAGTGTGTCTCTTGAAGGTATGTGTGTGTGTGTTCAGTGTGTGCGTTATGTGTTGCCAGCTGGCAAATGTATATCAAACATTTCTATCAATCATTCAAAGCGATTGATTTGCAAATGCAAACGAACAACGTGCACTTTAAATGCATCTCTCTATCTGTGTGTATATATGTGTGTGAGTGTGTGTGTATGCACTGAGAGAAAATACATAATGTAATGTAATGAAATGCTGTGTAATGTAATGAAATAATGCTTATGGAGTAATGAAGTAATGGGTTTTATTAAGTGGAATAGTACTATAAATATCTTCCAGTATTGAAAATGTGTATAAAACATCACAATTTGTGTGTTTAAGTGTGTGTGTCTGTCTATGTGTGTGTGTGTTTAATGGTGTGCGTGTGTGTGTGTTTCCCTTGGGCTTTAGCATCACCGAACAACGATTGTTACTGTGACACTCTTTCTATCTCTCTCACTCACTCTCTTTTTCGGTTTTTGGCCACAGTTTTGTTGCAGCTGTTGTGACCAAATAACCTGCCCCCTTCCAGCCCCAGATACCCTTACCCGTACCCTGACCAAACGAAACGAAACCGAAACGCTTTGCCTTGCCAAAAGGTTGCACACGTTTGGGCAAAAGTGGTCCAACTGTGCACATATTGACAACTAACAGATTTTTTTGTGCCATTGTGCAACATTTTTGTCATGTGCGGGCTAAATCAGACAGAAACGGACACAAACAAAACAGTTGCCCAATTTGTTTGTTCACCAATGGGGCGGGGGGGGCGATAAACTGCAACGAGAGCTGAGAGACGGGAGTGGGAGGGAGGCGAATGGGTTTGGGCAACTGTTGCTGTTGTTGTTGTTGTTGCTTATAAGCAAATTGCGGATTGCTGTTGCAAATTTGTATATTGCAATGTAGCTGCTGCATCTGCATCTGTAATGGATGTGCCATTTGTGGTATATTGAATGGTGCATGCAACGAGCGACGAACGATGAGAAGAATATCAATAGAAATTTGCAATTGCAATTGGTAAAATACGCATACGAAAATCGAGAATGGAGAACGGAGAAGCAATTGCTATCGGAAACGGAATTCGAGATGACCGATTTTTCAATGTTCCCCCTTCCTTTCCCCTTCTACCAATAATGCTTTTTTGCGTCTCTCTCGTACAAAACACACGTCCACGTACCATGTAACATGAGCGATCAACAAATTAATCAATGTGACATGACATGACAAGCATTGACCAGTTTTTTGTATATTTTACAGGTTTTTTGTATATTTTTTCCAAGTTTTTTTTGTATATTTTATCAGTTTTTTGTATATTTTATCAGTTTTTTTGTTATTTTTATACCAATTTTATAATGATTTTATTGTGGCAGATGTTTTTTGATGATGGCAAGCAGCTTGGTTTTTGGATTCTATTGTTTTTCTTCTTTTTGCCAGTATTTATGTGCAAAAAATATTAATTGAAAGTCGTTATCATGTTCATGAATCATTTTCATTTTGATTTGACAAAAGACGTAAATGAAAACGGAATCTATTTCATTTTGCTAAGAAATAATAATTGCAAATTCCTTATGATAAAATACACACACAGAGGAAGCGAAAAGTGTTTTTGTGCTCTAAAATACTGTGAAATAATAATATTCGTTTGTTGTTTTTTCATGTTTTAAGTTTGCTTTGATGTTGCTTTTGCATAGTAAAATGTGAGAAAATGTTATGAAAATATATTTTCAACCAAAATTTTCATTCTTACATTAAGTTTTCTACTAATTGGAAAGGTATTTGCTTTTCGTGTTTAGTTTATCTATTTGATAGATCATAAATCTCTTTCCCTGCATTAGTTTCAAGTTGTTTTTTGGTAAAGAAAAAAAAGGTAAACCCCATCGAATATGCGCTCAATTGGAAAATGTAAAACGTAATCGAAATATGAGAGAACAGGTAAAAACCCAGTTACGCTTAGCTGATTTTCCCAATGTAACCCAAACCGGTCATTGAGTGATAATGTGAATCGAATAGTTACGAGTTGTGATAAAAGAATATATATCTATCTACACTGAATCAATCGTGTTTGGGATTCAATTGAGTAGTAAAAGCGTACCACACCCTGAAGCTCCCCCCGCCCACACACACAGGCGTTGAAAAATGGAACTATCTCGCCTGCTGTGTGTGTGTGTGTGTGTTAACTCTTCACAATGAATACATTTGCAATATTTGTTTTCATTTCATGCAGTTACAATGTTGTGTGTTATTTTCACTCATACACACACAAACACACATATACAGACACACATATACAGACACAACGCATCACACACCCACACACTTACACACCCACACACACATAGGCAGACATTTGCCAATTGCAATTGTTATTTTTTGGTTATTTGTATGTGTATGTGCAACAGAGTTGGAGTTGGAGTTGGAGTCAGAGTCTGTGCGGTCTGCCTTTGGGGCACATTGTGTTCGCGGACGCCACTGTTGTCACTGAGTAATGTATTTGTAATGCATTTATGCACTCATTTCATTCATTTCATTTCAATTCATTTCATTTATTTGTTGATTTATTAACATTAAACGCCCTTAAGGCTAACACAATTGCCCGAAAGTGTTTTAGGTATTTTTTTTTTTTTTTGAGAACTTTGATCAAAAACTGTAAGTTAACATTTGTAGATATATATGTATAACTGTTAAAGCAGCACACACACCCCACCCAAACCCCCACCCCCCTGTTCTGTCTGTCTGTGTGTGTGTTTGTGTGTGTGTGTGTGTGTGTTTGTGCTGAACAAATACAACTTACTGATTTTATTGCAAATTGATTTTATGTGCAGTCAGTTTCTGTGTTCTGTGCTTGTGCACCTGGCCAAGACCACAAGCCCACAGAGATACAGTTGCTGGACACGCCCACTGATTGGCCAGTCAGTGTAGTAACACAGTGAGAGAGAGAGAGAGGGGGCAGAGTGTGTGTGCAAGTTGGGGATTCAAACAAATTTCTCATGTTTACATTGTATGGCGATAGTGGAAACTTTTTAATCAAAGTTAATTGGAAAGTTTTGCTTTGTCATTGCAATGGAACACACACATACTCAAAACTAGCCACACACACTTACACAGACGTAGTCAATCGCACACACACTCGTGGTATATATATGCAGACGTGCATAAAGTGGCGAACTAAAAATGAAAAGTAAAATGTAGGTTATCCTTCAGCGCACACAAAATGTTCTCTATCTCAGTCTCTCTCTTTCTTTCTCTCTCTGTCTTTCTTCCCCACTTCTTCTGCATTTCGGTTGCTCATTCATTTTATTGCTGGTGCCGCCACCAACGCCGCTGCTGCCGTCGCTGCTGCCGTCGCTTGTCGTTCCACCTTTGATGATAAAATGTCATTTTGCTCCTTTACGTGCTTGCTTCCTGTGCGTGTATGTAAATGTGTGCGAGTGTTTGTGTGTGTGTTGGTGGTTCTTTTACTTTGGGTCGAGCCGTGAGACTGCAGTCGTAACCAGTCTGCCAGCCAAGCCAAGCCACCAGGGCCAACCGGCTGACATTCAACGTCTCTTGATTAAATTTTATGCAGTTTAACTATTTCTTTTTATCCCCTTTTGCCAGTAACAAAAGCATAGAGTAGGGGTTGCCAAGGGGGGGAGACGGGGTAAGACAAGGTGTGCATGCAACTTTACATATACATATATAATACGGGGTTTTGTATACCCTTAAGAAAAGGTAATGCTATTACTTTACAGTTATGAAATGTGTTATGTCAATGGTTTGATTGAAAAAAAAGGGATTACATAGAGAGAGATTTTTCTTTTTTTTTTCTTTATTTTCGTTCTTTTTATTGCATAGTTGTCCTTTGAGGTAGGTTTTTCTCTCTTAGTGTAATCAAAATACAAATCATATCATATTCATAGATTTTTCTTCGATCAGGCATCAAAGCTTATAACTTTTATATGTTTCAATATTAGAATTCCGTTTTTTCCTGTTAAGCTTTTCATATTTTATCTTTTGAAGTTGATTTTTCTCTTGTTGTTCAGTGTAATCAAAATACAAATCATATCATTTTCATAGCTTTTTCTTAGATCAGGTATCAAAGTATACAACTTTTATATGTTTCCACATTAGAATTGGTTTTTTTTCATATCAAGTTTTTTATATTTTATTTTTAGAAGTTGCTTTTTCTCTCTCTTTGTTCAGTGTAATCATATACAATCATATAATTTTCATAGCGTTGAAAGTTTTTCTTCAATCAAGTATCACAGTATACAATTTTTATATGTTTCAAGATTAGAAATTCCTTTTTTTCCTATCAAGTTTTTCATATTTTATCTATCATATAATTTCCATAGCTTTTTCTTAGGTCAGGCATCAAAGTATAGAAATTTTATGTTTCAACATTTTAATTTCGTTTTTTGCCTCAGTTTTCCTTCAGTTTTTCATATTTCATCTATCAGTTATAGAGCATTCCAACTTCAACTAGTTTATAGATCCTTTTTTTTATTACATTTGAAGGCTTGCCCCGGCCCGGACGAATTGACGGTCTGACGAACTGACTGAATGTTTCGCTCAACACTTAAGCGCAGTCGAATGCCTGACTGCCTGTTACATGCATCTCTTTCACACACTCACTTCCTCTCTCTCTCCCTTCCTCCCTCGCTCTTTCTCTGTTTCTGTAGTCTCTTGTGTCTGTCCTTTTGCTGTAAGCTTCAGTTTATGCTGCAACCGGAAAATTAATCCTAATGAGTGCTGACACACACACACAGGAACACACACACACACATGCACTGATAGAAAGACAAGAGAAGAGTGAAAACTGTAAAGGGGGGGGAGGGGAAAGGGTAAAAAGCAGTTTGTTTGCGCATGTGAAGCGATTTATGCTTCTTTTCCCAGGCTTCGCTTCCCGCTTCCCGGCTCTCTGTTGCTTCAAGCTATGTTTGTTGTTGTTGCTGCTGTTGCTGTTGCAGCACACGTGCGCCACATGTAAAATGCAAGCAACACGCATACACACACACACACACACACTGGCATACACGCACACAAAAGCGCTGTGCTCATATAAAACAACATTCTGTAAGCATTTTATAGGACCATAGCTGTGGCTGTGGCATGGTTACCGAAGGGTAGGGCAGGGTAGGGTAAGGGGGGGTTATGGGTTATTAAGGTGGTTGCATGCCCGTTTTTTGTATGCTTGATGCTTGCCATTCACCTGTTCGCTTTGTTGTTGTTTTTGCTGTGTTTTTTGTTGTGCTTTCTTTCATTATATCTTTGCACAAAATGTGTTAAATGCCGCGTTTTGCATTTGATGAGAGTCTGAGTAAGAGATTTTTTTTTTGTCGATTTTCCCTGTGCTATCTTTTCATGCATCCCGTTTATATACGGCTGCCATTGAAAACTCCGTTGCAAGAAGAGTAAACTGACTCCTCTTGTATGTATGTTTGTTGCACATTAAATGAAATGAAATCAGTGTCAATGTAGGCAGGAAATTTGTTCGTTTTTCCTTTGGCCAAGCAATCTTTTGACATCCTCAGTTTAACTTTAATAGAGGATGCAACCGCAGATAGATGGGAAATTAGCTCAGGGGAGACCAAGTTCCAAGTTCACTTTGACTGAAAACGTTTAACACTTTACTTATGTCTTTTCTGTAGTAGAGAAATAGATGAAGAAGATTATCAAGGATTCCAGTTTTAGTGATGAATAGCCCTATACATGAAGAAGAGTATCAGGATCTCCAGATTTAGTGCAGAGTAGCCTTAAATATGGGAAAAGTTTAACAAGATTTCCAGATATCTATTAGATGATTTTGCCCTCATACTCTTCCAGTTAATATACCCTTCCTTCCAAAAGAAAGCGTATTACAAGAAATCCAGATTTAGTCCTAAGTATATCAATTAGTTGACTACACTTACAGTTAATATACTCTTCCAGACCTAAAGTGTATTATTAAGACCCCAAAAAATCCAAGCTAAACAACCCCAAAAAACTAAGACGTAACCCGGATAGCTTACTAGTCTAATCTATAGACTAAATACACAGCACGTACACTAACATATATACAAACATTTATATAGATTGTGGCAGGAACTGCACACATGTGGCAACAACAGCAACAACAAAAGCACCGCCTTTCCTTCCACTCCCCTGTGGCGCATTAATGAGCACGTGGCGATGGCTACCATCAAAATCATATGTTGATGTCGCCAAGTCACGTAAAAGTGTATTTAGTTTTAGGCAAAAAGCTAAGCTCGCCCCCGCCCCCACTGCCACTGCCACACACTCTTTTAATGCGAAAAAGCACAGCGCAAATGGCGCACAGTTTCGGATTGAAAAAGCAGTGCCTGGCACCGCCTCACAACAATGCCAAAAAGTAAACAAATTAAAATGTGTGCATAACCCCGACACACATTATAAGTGTGTGTGTGGGAGTGTGTGAGTGAGTGTGTAGGTGTGTGGGCGTGTGTGTGAGTGTATTGTGTCTTGACGGCGTAAGCAATTAGGCGGCCTAGAAGCAAGAACAACACAACAAAAAAAGCATTGCATACCTGCAGGCGCACACTTAGCGCTCACTAAACATTGGCAAATCATTTAGACGGGGACGTAGATTTGCCCGGTGATTTAAATACCCTAACTTGCGAGTAGTTGAGAGTTTAAGCTACAATTTGCTGGTGATTTGAATACCCTAACTAGCTTAAGAGTAGTTAAAAGCTGTAGCTACAATTTGCTGATGATTTGTTTACCCTAACTAACTGATAGTAAATGAAAGTTTTTGCTGATGATTTCGATACACAACTAACTTAAGAGTAGTTGAAAGTTGTAGCTATAAACTATAAAAGCTTTCAACTATTTTTTAACTAAAATATTTTAACACATTGCTAAAAGGGGTATAACAAATTTAATGCCTTCTCCAGTTGTAATCCGCTTTTCGGATCAATTCTAATGAAAAAGAATTAAATTTCATACCAACAACTCATTATGTTACAGAATTTTCAGAGCACTTAGCTCTCTTAGCGCAGGTTAATTAGCCCAAAAAAAAGTAAGACGGGAAAAAGAATACATAAAAAAGTACTTTTGCTAATTACAAAGCTTTGGCATTCGATTCGTTTGTTCATTTGCTTAAAACAAAGAAAGCCCAAAAAACAAATGTTATACACTTTAAAGAGTATCATCTAGTTCAACACACTCACACACTTTTTACTAAATGCATCTCAACTCGTTCTGAATTTTTTTCTACATTTTTGTCCCCAATTTTTTGGTGCTCCATCAGAACATAACAACAACTACAACAAAAAAACACATAAAACAACTCACAACAAATCTAAATAATAAAAAAAAAGAAGAATAGCGAGAGAAAATGTCCACACACACACTGGCTCTGGCTGCCACGCCCACATCATGCCGCGCGCGCCCTTAACCGTTATTGTGGCGTTTCGCATATTTGGTTCATGGCAGATTACGTATACGCGCGACGCAGTTTTGAAAATCGTTTGCATTGCTTCAGCCTCGATAGCTAAAACAGCAGCCATCTCCCCGTACTCCCCTCTCCCACTTGCCCCCCTTCACACACTTGCTACACTTTTTAGCTACTGCTTCTGTTCCAGTTATTTTTGGGTTGTGTATGTGCGGCTTTTGTGTTCAGTTCAGTTTTGGTACGGTTCGGTTTGGTTCGGTTCGGTAACAAAAGCGCCGCTCGCTTGGCTCCGGCTTTTGTTTTGTTTGTTTTGGTTTTGTTTTCATCTGGTTTTTTCTCTTCTTTTTTTTAGTCATTTTTTTGCACTTTTTTTTGGTGTATATGTTTTTGTTGTATTCCTTTTTTTGGCGCATGTTTGACATCAATATAACTTTACTTGTCCGTCGTTGCTACTTTTCATCTTTGTTGTGTGTGTGTTGTGTGTGTGTGTGTACAATTTTAAGCTCTATTCACTTGTTCCGCATCATACCCAAGAGACCGAATGCAAGAGAGAGAGGGAGAACGTAACAGAGATAGCGGTAACTATTGAAGTTGTCATATGCTTATAGCCTCTATCTCTCTCACTTTCTATCTCTCTCCCCTTTTTGTCTCGCTCTTCCCTTTCGTTGTGCATTTGTTTTAGTGCGGTTTCAGCACGTTTTTATGGTTTATTTGAAGTGCAGTCTGCCCCCAAAACTCTATGTATGTGTGTTTTTGTGTTTGTGTGTGTGTGCGTAAGTGTATTTTATAGTTGTTTGCTTGAGAAAAGATTTTGCATTGAGTGCAACTTGTGAAAGTTGTGCAAGTTTTTGGCATTGGGATTGGGGATTTCGCATGGAACGAATCCTTGCTGCACTTTATGGCCAACACTAAAAATTGCCTGCTTAATTAAACAATGGCTGGGAAATTTTTGGAGTTAACATTGTTTTTAATTCCTTTCCACTTATGCTGGAGTGCAAAAATATGAAAAATTTTCTTGAGTTCTTTATGAGCGTTAATAAATAAGATTTTTGTACTCATTTTCACATTTTCTCATTGAAGTCCATGGTAAAAGTTGCAAAAACTTTAACTTTAATATAAAAAATACTGTAAAACCGAAAAGAAAAAACTTTTTCATCTCCATTAAACCCTTTCTTTTTCCCATTGTATGCCAGAGTTCGGCGGCGTGAAGAGAAAATATAAAAATAATGGTAACAAATATACTTTTTATCTTTATCGTTGCACCACGCTAGGCACCAAAAACACACACACACACACGGACACACACCCTCTCACACACACATACACTCTCATGTGCCACACCTCCAATCCAGGACAATTCTAGTAAAACATCGCACTCGTGACATTTGCAAATAAATACCGAAGCAAAAAGAAGGAGGCAGAGAATGAAAGGAGTGCAAAAAAAAAACATTAAATAACGGTAAATGGGAACAGTGGTTTTTTTATACCCTTAACATATGGAATGGATAAAAAGGGGTATACGGGTTTTGTGCAAAAGTATGTTACAGATGGAAGGAAACTTCGCCGACTCCATTAAAGTATATATATTTTTTTGATCAGCATTAACAGGTGAGTCGATATAGCCTGTCTGTCTGTATGTATCAACGCTTCGATTTCAGGAACTGCAAAAGAGACTTCAGATCTTGAATATGTGCTCTCCTAATCCCTAGGCTAGACAATTTTGTTTTAAATTTTCGATAACTTTTCTCGGTTTCCGATATACATGATAACAATAAAATCTTTCATTGCGAAAACTTGAAATTGGGGATTAAAACTATTAACAAAATAATGAAAGTCTGTAATATTTTTAATGCAATTCGGTTGAGAAACACCAGAGATATGACAGATTCAAGTTTGAACCTCAAGCATTGGTATCATATGTGTTGGGTCAAGGGTTAAGGGTATCTTCTCGTCGAGCTTACTCCAGTAAAGCCTTTTTCCTTGCTTTTTTTGCAGGCTGCATGAGCCAGAGTGCGGTAAAGCAAGAGTGGGAGTGGAACTCACCTCAATTTATGGCCACAAATGAAATTGCATTTACGCGAATGTATTTATGTCTGTGTGTGTGTGTGTGTTTGCATGGGAAAGTATTGGTGTGTATATTTGCAGTTTAATTTAAACATTTTGCACGCACGCAGCTAACAACAACAACAACAACAATAACAACGAGACACAGTTTACTGCTTTAAGCAACGGTCTGTCTACAAACTTCTCTTCTCCCTTCCACTCCATACCCCTCTCCTCTTTAATACCATCTCATCCCAGTTTCTCTCACTCTCTCCCTCTTTCTCTCTCTGTCTTTTGATGTTGCACGCAGCGCGCCAATATTTAAAATATGAAGACCATTAGCTAAATATTGGCTTTGGCACGCGCCCACGCATTACAACAACACTAACAGTAACAACAAAGCAACACCCCCCACCCCCCCTCCCAAGAAAAAAAAACCGGCAGTCAATAATATTTTAACCAAGAGCAGAGCAGCTAAGGTTCTGTTGGGACAGTGGATATTTGCTAGAGTACTGGAATTGTATGTAGCCGGGGCATGCCCCGTGCTGTGCATACTTATTTGAAGCTCAAGGCGGCACAGTGTGGAGTCTGTCTTGGTGGTAAGGAGAGTGTGGGGGGTGTCAGCAGAAGAAAATAAGGTTGCGAGTGCATAAAATAAAAATAAATGTTAACAATGGGCAAAAAAGGCGTTCAGCTGGGTGAAGCTGCCCCTTGTACACAGTGAACAATGACTGACTGACTGACTGCATTATGTTTAACTGACTGACTGCTATCAATGCACAAAGCAAGCTATAAGACATACAGATATCTATATTATAAATATTTTCACAATATGAAAGCACTGAAACATTGAAATTTTTATTAAGTGCGACAGTTGGAAGATAAATGTTAAGGTTATGTAGAAGAAATCTATGATTTTTCTTTACAAATATGGAAATTTTCAACCCAACTTCACCCAGCCATAGAATTATTTCTTAAATGCAGCAGTTAGTATACAAATTTGAAGGTGTATGTAGAAGAATTTTTCCTTGCAAATACTGAAATTTTCATCCCAAGTTCACCCAACAAATGAATTATTCCTTAAATGCATCAGTTAGTCTACGAATTTTTCATTACAAATATTCCATTTTTCACTCAACTTCAACCACTTCACCCCCTCATCTCTTCTAAATCTAACACATTTTCTTGCAGTGTAACAGCTAAAGCTACCGGCAGTGTATCTTGCCCCCACGCTGCGCCAAATAAAGACAAGAAACGGTGGTGGTGGAGGAAGGGACAGCAATTTGTTGTTGTTGGTTTTTGCGTGTACTTATGCTAAGTAAAGCGATGATGTAAAAGACAATAACCGAAAGCTGGGAGAGAAGGCTGAGGGGCAGTTGTGGCGGGGGGTGTGTGTGTGTTTCGGTAGCGATATTGGTGTAAAACGAGTAAGCAAATCCACTGAGGCCACAAATTCAAACCCCAACCCCCTCATCTGCTTAGGCAATTCATAAAGTGTGTGCAGCAAATTTTCTGCCTTTCCTGGTTTTTTTTTTTCATTTTTTTCTGTGAGCACACATAAGTATAACATGTATTTGTGGCATATATATTTTAATACACATATACATATTTATTTATATTTGTATTATGTTTTGTTTTGTTGTTTTTTTTAACAAGATTCTTTGATATTCATATTTTGGTATTTGCTTTCATTTTGGGGCTTGTGTTTTGTGCTTATGTTTTGTTTAGTAAAAAGGCGATGAAGTACAAAAAAAAAGGAAAAAAACGTTTTGTTTACATTTCAACATTTAACGTTTATTGTTTTCGCCACAAGAAGAAACGTGCCTCTCTGCGAGTGGGCGTGGCACTGACAGCTGCTTAAAAAAACAACAACAAAGATGGAAAACGAACTGACCTTTCAAAAAAAATGAGAAAACCCAAAAACACATTTCTCATCAGGTGAAAAAAAGAAGAAGAAAATGAGTCAGAGTCCGTTTTCTTTAACTTAAATTTTCTTCGGTTTTCGCTTTCGCTTCTTTTGCCTTAAGGCTTTCAAATTAAATCAACTAATACACAGATACAGAACGCACACACTCACACGCGCACACTCTCACACACATACAGATAGCGAAACAAACCGACAATTTTTCTTGTGCTTTTCTTTCTGTCATTTGGTTTTGCTTGCAGCCGCACTTATACATATACATATATGTATACCCGCTCACATACACACATACATACATATATACAGACATACCCACATACATTCATACATACACACATTCATACAGATACATATATATATTTTAATGCAAATTGAGCAGAATTAATTTAGTACTGTCTGTGTTTATCTCTCTGGCGCGTTTAATATGATGCCACCCATTATGCCCCTCCACTCTCCCCACCGCCCCCGCCGACGCTTGTCTACTATGCCTCATATACATATGACTACACGACGACGACACTCTCTGCCACCCCGTCTCCTCCCCCTCCACCGCCGTCTTAGCATCTCTTTCCGTTTTGAGCTTAGTATGTGTCTTATAGTCTGTTTTACTTTCAGTCTGTTTCAATCTCTCCCTTTCTCTGCTATCTCTCTCTCTTTCTATCACAAACACTCTGTATGTGTATGTCGCTGCTGCTGCTTCTATATGCTTTGCCATATGTTAAACGTTTGCCTGACGCAACATTTTTCTTCGTAATATTTCTATGCTTGTTACAAGCTTGACTTGTTTTGTAGAGAGAAAGATAGGGTATATAAGGTTTTTGATTAGTTTGATAGACTATTTTTATGAAATTTTTATTAAATATCTTCCATCACTTGAACTAAAAACTTACTAAAAATATGTTAAGTGCTTACACTTTTTAACAGTGTATTCTTAAGGCTTGACTCTCTTCTGATCTTTTGCTTTGTTTTATTAAAAAATTGTCTGGCCTGGCAGCTTGTGCTTGTCATTGCGCTGTCATGTTGCCTACTTTTAGGCAAAACTCTCACGACATATGGAAAAGCATTAAAGTAAGTAAGAAAGAAAGAAAAACAGAAAGAAAAGCAAGTTGTGTATGACACTGCTGTTGCTGCTGGGAAAGTCAATTTTGGGTTGCCTGCGCTTGTGGTTAGTTTCCCTTCTCACACTCTCTGCGCCTCTTCGCCCCCTCTCATTGCCATTCAGTTGTTGCCTTTTGTATTGGCCTCGATTCGCATTAGGCACGCATCATTTGCGCGTTTGTAATCAGGCGAAAGTGTTTCAACTTGCCTCCGCATTTGCCTATGAGTTTTGCTTTTTCCGTTCGTTGTGTGTGTGACGCCGTCACACCCCTGCCCCCCGCCCGCCATCCTCCTTCGTCTCAATTGAGCATGTATTCTCGTATACATATATATTTGTATGGTGTGGTACATATTTCGAATTTAAAGTTAAAAGTTTTTCAATTTCAAGTTTTATGGCGACAAGTTTCGTGCAGCAGCAGCAAATACACTGAAGAAAAAAACACAAAACTTTCATTTATTTGAAGACCAGATTGGTTTTTATGTTTTGACTAAAACTTAACATTTATGTGTGCTTTAAAGATTTTTTTCTTAACATTCTCAATCGTAAAAATGAAATCTTGAACACAATTCTCTATCGTCCTTTGGCTTGAGTGTAGTCTATCTACGTGTTTTTCCACTGCTACCCCCGAACCGGTGTGGGAGGAGGGGGTTGCTACGTTTGCCTCTAAATTGTGTGTCGCTTGGCCAATTGCTGCTGCTGCCGTTGCCGCTGTTCGCACCAGATTCGGTGTCGTCAGCTGCGCAGCTGCGTAAATTTGCTTGATTTTATTCTTTCTACTTCTTTTTCTAGTTCTTCTTCTTCTTTGTTACGTGCTCACAATTCGAGATGCAGCCAAACCAAATCTAGATGTGCTTTAATGTGCCTAACCCAAAAAAAAAATGTATTCCAAAAAGCCACGTGTTAATTGAAAGCGAACGAAAATTTCAGTTAACCTGACCCAGAACAAAAGCAGCTGGGAAGAGGAGTAGTGGGGGGGGGGGCGGGGGGAACCTACTACAGCAACAAGTTAGTTAGTTTTTGGCCTAACATGCAGCCAGAGCGGCGGAGCTACGCTTGGTTAGCCTCAAAGCTGGCACTGATTTCAACTACATTTGCCATTTGGACTGCAATCGTTTAATTTTACGCTTGGGCCAACACAGAAGCAGAAGAAGCAGCAGCAAAATCAGTAGTAGAATCCTGCCTTCCTGCCCGTCTGCCCGCCTGCCTGCCTGAATTGCCCCGAAAAAACTACAACGGGAAAAACCTAACGAAAACGTAGCACACAATAAAATTCCATTGAAAATTTGCTGCAACAAATTTGCGCTTCGCAATAAACCCAAAATTCCTATATATCCTCTCCCCCCTCCCCACGTACGCCCTTTACTTTCTCTACTCTTTAGCTTCTGTGCTTCTGCTTCTGGTTCTTGTCCTTTTCATCCTTCTGTTGCGCACATTTGAATTAAAGTTTTAATTTCGACATTGCATCTGGAAGTTGAGTCTGTATAGTGAATTCTACTTCGAGACGAGAGATCTTAAGCATCTCTCTCCTCCCTGCTTCTCCTCCTCGTCCTTCTTCTACCCATTGTTGTAAACCATTTGGAAATTGAGTGAAAATTTGATAAAAAGAAATGAGAAAGAGAGAGAGAGAAAGACAGATTGGAAGAGAGAGGGAAAAAAGTTTGTTAGCCTGTTTTCAGTTTTTGTTGTTTTTTTTGGAATTGAAGAAATTCCAAAAAGCATTATGAAAATAGCTGAAATAATTTTCCATTAAATTCTTGCGAATGAGATTATCGCATTAAACAAAACAAAAGACGTATTTTGTACATTGACTACATATAAATAATCATTGTAAATGGGGTATATTGGTTTGATGATTATTTTTCAAAACTATCGATAAGGATATGTTTTGAGGTCATGCTGAAACTAGTTATCGATTATCTAAGGTAAGATAAACTTCGGTATGATAAAAATATTGATGAATAATGACAGTTAGCAATAATAATAGCTGTGTTAGCTTTAAAAATTCAGTTATCGATTTTATCGATACCTTAAAAGTGCCAAAAACAGGAGAAACTTAATGACTTTAGTGAGATAAACCTAAGTAAGATAAAAATATTAAGGAATAATGACAGTTAGCGATAATAATAACTGTTTTAGCTTTCAAAATTCCATTATCGATATTTATCGATACCTTAAAAGTGCCAAAAAACGTAGTAACTTAATGTCGAGAGTGTTTTGTTATCTTATCCTCTTCATTTTCCCTGCACACTTGAAGAAAAACTCGTAAGCACTGCTCTCAGCGCACTGCTTCTACCGTTTACTTGGCGGCTCAGCTTCGCTGCTCGGTTTCGGTCCATTGTTTACTTAAATTTGTACACTTTCTCATCGCATTTTACCGCCACCCCATATACCCCCTCCCAGTGTTGTTGGGCAACTGTTACTCGAGTGCTATTTGCTTGGTGTTTTGCTGTCTGCTGTTTGCATTCGTCTTCATTATTTGTTTGCTCGGCCCGAGTGACGGCAATGGCGAGATGGCGATGTGGAGATGGCGATGTGGAGATGGCGATGTGGAGATGGCGATGGCGATGGCGATGAAGATGGCGACGGCAGCAACTGCTGCGCACTTGGTAGCGCAAAAGTTTTGACACAGTTGATTTGCATTCGGAATCCTTGCAAAATCCTTCGCTGCCAAACCTACTGCAAAACCTCACCCCGCCACCCCTCGCTCACACAATGATTTATGGATTTTCATCATATTCTGTTGATTCAGGGAATATTTATGATTTGCCAGTACTCCCAAAAACCACGTTAACCTTGCTCTTCCCACTCTCCTTCTCTCTCTCTTTCTCTATCTCTCTCTTCTTTCTCTGTTTCTGTTTTGTTGCTTGCTCTGGCATTTTGTAGTTGTTGTATCTCTGTCTCTGCCACATTTTTGTTATAAATTTTTAAAAATATTGTATATGAAAATAAACGAGAGCTGCCGCAATAACAAAAGCGAAAGCGTAACCAAAAAACAACAACAACAACTGCGGCAGCAACATGTCCGTCGTCGTCGTCGTCGTTGTCGTTCTGGGGGAATATGCTGAATATGCGCAAATTGAATTTGATTTTTAAGCACTGATTGCTTTTATTGTTCCAGAATTCTCTCTTTTCTCTCCACTCTCTCTCTCTCGGGGGTCCAGTTCGGTCCGGAACGTTTCGTTCTATATAAAAATATTCTAACAGAGATAACAAGTTCCGCACACACACCAAAAAAAAAATAGCTAAAATAAATAAAAGTATGGAAAATGAATTGGATGGACGACATATATACATACATATATATATATATATATATATAGCTCTTACAGGAAACTGTTGTACAAATATACTATACACGTACGGTACGTTCATATGTAGCTTCACTGTTATAGTAATTTATTGATATTAAACTTTTAAATTGCACGATATTGCATTTTTTTTTTGGCGTTCGTTGTTGGTTGTGTTTCGAATTGAAAAACATGGCGGAATAATTTGTCAAATTGTTAAAAAACCCGAATATTGTATTTTTGGTGTAAAAGACAATGAAACACAGATCGCCCTCACCCCCCTGTTCCCTAGCCAAAAAAATATTCGCCCCATTTTCAATTGATTTTTAAATGAAAAATTGCATTTTCACTTCATTCCCGGAGCACGGCACATTAAGAACGGAATGTGCACAAATAAATACTTAATAATACGCAACGCAAACGATGGAAAGACCAAAGTCAGGAGGAGACCCACGACACGACAATTGCAAGTCATTGTCAGGGTGTGAAGGAAAAGAGAGGGAGAGAGGGAGAGAAGGAGGAGTTGGGGGCGGGTAGAACACAAAAGAAAGCCACCCAAAACATTAGCATGAGAATAAAATGAAATTACAGTCTTTAAAATAAATGTATGCGAAATTTTCCAAAGCCAAATGCCAAAAAGTATTCAAACTAAATGTGAAATAAATTTGGTAGAAAACAAAACGAACGAAAATTTTGTTAACATTTGCAACAGCTCAAGAAGTTTAAATACTCTTTCAAAGAAAACTTACACAAAATCTTTCTCAAAATATTTATTTAAAGAAAGCATCTTTAATATTTTCCGGCACAGCTTAACTTATATTCAATTGCTACAAAGAAATATTTCCCTTAGAAAGGGTATAAACACACACGTTAAAGCTTTGCTAAGAGTAGACAGAGCAAGAAAGAGATAGAGAGAGAGAGAATGAATTTAGTTGAGTGAAGAAAATGTCAAATGAATGCTGGATGTCAGGAGACGCAGAAAATCAATTTCGGCTACAAGTTTTCAATAAAGTGAAAATAATGTCGCAAGCCAAGAAAACCCAACAGCAGCAGCAGCAGCAAAAGCAGCAGCCACAACAACAACAGCTAGAGGAGCTGAAAAGGGAGCAGCGGGTAGTACTGCCATTATCTTGGCAAAGATAAGATGAAGCCTGCTTGCTTGCTGGCTGGCTGGCTGGCTTGCCCCAAAAAATCAACGCCAAGTGTCAAACAATGAGGGTCGTTAGAGGCAGCAAATCGCAGCAACAACGCCAAAGTCAAGTGCACAAAGCGTCAAATGAAAAGGAAACGCTCATGGGAGGTGTGGGATTCAGTTCGGTGTGGTTTGGGTATACGCATTGATGAGCGAAGGGGGGTGGTGTGTGGCGGGTGGGATAAATCCATTGATGCGTAAACCAAATCGAAGCAACGCACACTGTCAAAAAAACCTCCTCCGAAAGGGAAAAGGCAAAAAAAGACGTAGCAAATCCGAATTCGACTCCAACTCTCCTTTCGACTCTGCTTCGAATCGAGTCGACTCTTTGGGTTTTTCCAGAAAAAGCAACCGCCGAGTGTCAGGCGTCCCGGTGTTTATTTATGTGCCTGTGCCTTGTGATAAATCACTGACATTGATGCCGACAGGCGGCAACCTTCCCTCCCTGCACAGTCAGTGACAACCCAAACCCAACCTCCCCCCGAAAAAAAAAGCTTTAACCGACTCGAAATAGGCAGTCGACACGCTTTGCTAACAAGCCAGCTCTGCCCGCCTCCCTTCTCTCAAATGAGCCAAACTGAAAATGAGGGAGAGAGTGTGGCTAGAGGGGTGGAGAAAAGGCAACGAGTCTACCTAATAAGTTTATCATGAGCTCGGCATTGGACAGCAAGGCAGCCAGCTAGTAGTAGTAGGTAGGCCTTTCTGTGCTGTGTTCCTAGGCTGGCGCCTATCTTGGAGAGTTGTGCCGTTTTGACAGGAAATAAAGCGTCGCTCAATCACACAGCGCGCAGCTCGCAACGGAAATCGGAAGTTAGCAGGCGCACGATATCAGCTAGCGGTTTCCTGTTTGTCGCAGTTTTTCGACTCGTTTCGTTTCGGAAAGGAAAAAAAACCGAAAAAATAGCAAAAAAAACATAAACACAAGCTATAGGGAATGGTAGAGAGAACAGAAAGTGTTAGGAGGGAAAACTTTAACTAAAACAAATCTAAAAAATATCGATTAAAATCGATAAATAATCATTTTCTCGTTCTAGCAAGCTGTTAAGTACACTCTATTGAATACTTTACAGGGTATTAACAGCAAATAACGTAACAAAAACCAAACCAAACTTAGTGGGAATCGGGAATTCTCCATTTCGAGACGCTCATGCCTGACTGTGCGAGATAAAATGTTGTTGATTGAGATTCAGTTGAGCGTTAATAATTATCATTGTATTTTTTTTTCTCTCTCTCTCTTCTTTCTACACTTAATATATTGCACAAGATGATATATATTTTTGAAGACTGACCAAGAGGCGGGAGGGGGACGATAAGTGGGAGAAGAAATATTGAAGGAGAGGAAGTACGTGCGCCGCCAGCTTTTGATGTCTTTCAATTTGTGGCAGATTTATTTGTGCATTAACCTCAAATTTGCACTGCTTGAGAGTCGATTTCGGTTTCGGTTTGCCTTTCTCTTTCCCACTCTCTCTCTGTCGGTTTATCACTGATTATCGACTGGTTCTTAGTACAAGTTAGCCTGCCCTGAAAACTTAAAAATTCCCTTTGTGCGGGGGTGCGGGTGTGTGTGTGTGTAAATATATTTCTTGCTCATTTTCACAGTAGCCATAACCACAGCAGCAGCAGTAGAAGCAGCAGCTGTTTGTCCCAAACTTTGTACGCTTCGGAAACTTATTGATGCTGGTCATGTACTGGGCTGGGCGCCCGCCCTAATGTGGGGAGGTGTGTGTTCCAAGGGTTCCCAAGGACAGGACAGGACAGGGCGAGGGCTTGGCTAACTGGTCACAGCTGTGACTACTCTCTCTTTCTCTGTATTTCTCTCTCCTGTTCTATATTCGCATTGATTTTTTGGTTTTGGGCGCACATTTATGGCTTTTAATTTAAGAAAGATTCCTGACAGCTACTTTTCATCAAAAGGTTTCATATGCGAATAGAAACTTTAAGAAGAGAGAAGGAGAGTCCTTAGATTATTATTCAGTATTGATTGGGAAAATCATAGTACTTTATGTGTATAACAGTAAAATCCTTTTGAAACAAGCTTAAATCATTTTTCTAACAAAAATCTTCCCTTAAGCACATTTTCCTTAATAAATTTCTAACCTTTAACCTTATTTCATTCACACTTAAAGGTTAAACCCATTAAACCTTTTTTAAGAAAATCAGTTTACATTAATTACTTAACAGAAAAATTTCAAGAAAATATGTAAAAGTCTCGCCAAAAAGTTCTCAACTAACAGTTTCAAGTTTGGTTTTTTGTCAATTCCTGTCACAAAATAAATGTTGCGTGGGTTTTGTATAAACTGTTTTTTTTTTCACTTTTTGTCATGTTGAGCTATTTATATGTCACAGAAAAGAGAGAAAGAGAAATGAGAAGAGAAGAAACCTGCTATAGCTACCGGGCGACAATTTCCGAGTAAGCAGCTCAAGTGGTCTTTGCTGCGACTTTAACAAACAGTTGGGCACTGTAGCAGCAGTTGGAGAAGGAGGAGAAGGAGGTGCGGCAGCGGGGAGAGCTTTATGTGTGGCACCTTTTAAAAATAGCTCAGCTCAGCTGAGAGCGTTGGCAAATTTAACTTTCATTTCTTTTTGTCCCTCTAGCTATATAGAATAGGTATACATATATGAGAAATATTTATTTTTTCTCGTGTTTTTCTTATTAAACTTTTTTTTCGTTTTTTTCGCTTTTTTGTTGAAATTTTTTCTCCATTCAATTCGCATACACAATGCATTTTGTGTGGCATTTATTGAAGAGAAACTTGACATATTCCAGGAAAAGATGAAAAAAATAATAACAAGACGAGAAGAGAGATTGTTAACGACTTGAAAATGCTCTTTTCATATGAAAAGGAGAATTAAAGAAAAGCCTTTAAAATTAATTAAAGTCGTTTTGCTCAGTTGCAAGAAACAAAATGAAAAGCCATTTGTAGGTGGTTTGGTTTGGTTCGGAACTTACTTTGATTTATGTAGCCAGTGCAGGCACGCCTCCTGGCGCATCCAAGGCCACAGTTTGGCAAGCATTGTGCCGTTGCTGTGCAGCAATGGTCCTCGTGCTTGTGGTCCTCCTCGTCCTCGTCCTGATGGTCCTGGTGTATGCTCCATTAGCGTTATGTGCCCTACAGCCGTAGCAACAACACTTGAGAGTTGTGCTTTGGATTTTCAAGAATTTTCTTATGAATTGCCTTTGCTTTTAGTTAGTTTGAATATTTCATGTATCTCTGCTGGCGATTCTCGTTATTGTTGTTGTTGTTTTTGTTAAATTCATGCAGCAGATTTCGTTGCATTTTATGTGATTTTATTATTTTTGCGTATATTTTTGTATATGTATGTGTGTGTGTGTTTAGATGTGTTTAGTGTAGATTTTGTTGTTGTTTTTGTTGATTTTCCTGATTTATTTGAGTTTTCTCTTCGTATTCGTTGCATTTATTTGCATTCTCTGCGGCCGGCCACAGATGCTCTATTCTCTTAGCTGTGCTCTGCTTTCGTATTGTTGCATAACATACACAACGAACGACGCCCTTGCCTTGCCACACGACGCACGGGGCGGCGTCTTCTACCGAACAATACCCGAAAAAAACCAAAAATAACTAGCTGCAAGTTGAAGAAGCAGAAATAACAATGTAAAGTTAGAAAAACAAGTATGTAAGTAAGTAAGTGTTGTAGTTAGAGTTGATAGACTGGGAAATACTCTCTCTCTCTCTCTCTGATAAGAAATTGTTGACAAGAAATTGTTGATAACATATAGAACACATCTTACTTCTACATGAGAACCAAACAAGAAGATTTAGCTTACATTTATATAATATTAGTGTTTACAGGGTATTGCATACATCAACACAACATACATATGTTACCTACATACATTATGCTAACCTCTCAAGTAAGTAAGTAATCGTTGTAGTTGCTATTGGAAGACTGGAAGATACTCTCTCTCTCCCTCTGTCTTTGTTTTTTAACAACAGTAACAAGTCAAACAAAGCTGGCTTACAAGAAAAAGATATATAGTTAACATTTATATAGTATATATGTTCTACAGGGTATTCACACAACATTATGATATTTATATAGAATACATAAGTTTTACAGGGTACTAACACAACATTATTCCACCCACTCTACCCACACATTATCAGCAGTTAGCTACACAACAACACACAATACAAGTGAAAAAACTTTGTTTTCAGTTTACATACAATTTTCGTAGCATACTTTTAAGCGTTAATGGGAAATTTTTTTAATTGCACACAAAGCGGAAACGGAATTGGACTAAAAATGTTGTCCTGCCCCATTTAACCTCAATTATCCACCAATATACACACACACACAGTCACACACACATACACTCGCACACACATTTAGCATTTAGCTAGCCAAAGCAAAGTGTGCAACTCATTTTGTTATTTTCATGTTAAATTATTTCTATTTGTATTTTCATAATTAATTTTCTTGCCGCCGCTGTTGTTTTTGTTGTTGCCGCGTTTGTTGCAGTTGTTGTTGTTGTTGGTATTGGTGGTGTTGCTAAAGCTAAAATGTGATTATTTGATCTACATTTGTCGATAATTACGGATTATTGAAATTTTTGTTGTTTGCATTAATATTGAAATAATTTTGATATTGATAAGTAATTACCCAAAAATGTTTCTCCCCAAAAACCTAAAATATATTTACGACATAAATATATATATATTTGAATAACAATAAAATGTTGTCATTGTCTGATGTTTTTAGCTTGTATGTTTAATCGTTTCCCAATCTCCCTACATATATACATATATATGAATATGTGTATGTATATACATATGTATGGATTCAGTTATCTATCCATATGGCACGCACTTTATATATAAAAGGGAGTCAAAGTTGGTTTTTTGTTATTGTGTTTATTGCGCCGGCTAGAAATTGGGTTAATTAGTGGTCAGTTTTTATGTAACCAGTCATCGCAATGATTACACACGTGTACATATATGATTGTCATTGATTGTCGGAGGGGGTGGGCTGGGGTATTGGGTAGGGGATTTGGGGTTTGGGTGTTGGGGGCACAACAACTGTTAACATTTCTGTGTCTGTGTGTATGTTGCATGCATAAATCATGCATAGCTTCTAAGTGCCAGTATTTGATAGTGATAATACTTATTTACACATATGGGTATTTTATATATATATGTATATGTATATATATGTATTCTATAGAGAATCAGACATTCCGTGTTGTAGTTTAAATGTTACAGTTAACAAATGAATGCAGCAGAAAGTTATTTTAGTTTAAAACCGGTTTTAGCTTAACTTTTAGTCTATAAAAGAACTTCTAAAAAAAAAAAATTGTTCATATATACATATATATACAGCTTAAGTATACTTTATATAGCTATTGCCTAAAATCAAACCATATATCAATGAATATATGCCCGTTTATCCTTAGATAACTCATTTCCTCATTATTTTTTGTAAAAGGTAGATCTTTTTGTTAAAGACTGGCATTAGTTTGATATTTTTAGTCTATAAAAGAAATTCTCAGGAAAAAAAAGAAATAATAATAATATAAATATATTAGCTATATATGCCTCAAGTACATATGTAAAATGGCTATCGATGCCATGGAGTATGACGAGATGAAGAGACAATTCCAGCTGGTGCTCTTAAAGAGAGATTTCTCGAGTCGCCGAAACGTCTTAAAGATCTCTACATCTGAATGCATTCGCTGTGGAACTGTGGAGCGTCAAGGTTTTGGCAGCAAGAGCAAGAGTATTACCCTTTATGATATTTGATAATGATCATGATAATGATAATGATCATGATTATGATTATGATAATGAGTTGAGAAGCCTGTATAAGGATTATCGTAGCCCTTTCGAGAAGTCAAGCACTGAGGAGGCCTTCGATATGTTGATATTATATAACTATTGCTTAAAATCAAACTATATTTATTTACATTATATATATTTATTCCCATATATGGGCATTATATGCCAGTCAATCCTTAGATGACCTTCGGTTACATTTTTTTCTTTTTTTTTTTGTGACAAAGATATTTTCTTTGAACAAGTTTTAGTCTATAAAAGAAAATCCCCAAATAAAATAAATAATAATGTTATGTTATGTTTAACTATACTTTACATAACTATTGTTAAAAATCAAAATATATTTCATTTACATAATTATATTTATTCCCATATATGCACCTACATATTTATGTATATATATATATTTAAGGGCATTATATGCCCGTCAATCTTTAGATAACTGCGGTCACATTTTTTCCCTCTTTTTTTTGTGTGTTTTTTATGCTTTTATATCGTTTTTGGTTTGTATATTTAACTTGTTGTTGTCCGCATATCTCTCTCTCTCTGGCTGTAATGAACTTTTATGCATTGTCATTAAGTTTTATTGTGTTTATCTGCGGTGGTCTCGCCCCCGAAGGACCTCGCTGCCCCCAATCCCCCGCAATCCCTCCCTCACTTACATGTGGTTTGCTTTTGTTTGGTTTTCATGCGTGAATTGTTGTTGTTTCACTTCACTTTGTTGCTTTTCTTGTTGTTGTTGTTGCAAACATTTTAATAAATTTAAATCATTTGTTGCATTTATTTTAATTATGTGCATTTAAAATGCATTTTAGCCGAGCGAAGCTTTAAAAAGGGACCTGTTCAATGTGGCAGTTACAGCGGGGTGGTGGGGGAATGGACTTTATTGTTTAATGGGGGTGGCGGGGGGAGGGCCGAGGCTGCTGCGTAATTTAATTTTGTCCTGACAGAAATTCAATTATTTGCGTTTTTCAATGCGAGGCAGCTAAAACACACACACATACACCTACACACACACACACACTTACACCTACACACACACAGTGAAAATGTTTGTCAAAAATGCTCCTCATGCATGCAAAACACGGCGGTCGCCGTCGGCAATTGTGTTGCGTAGGCATTTTGATGATGGTTGCATGGAAGGGGAGGGGTGTGGATGGAGGCGGGTGAGGGCTACCTTCTGCTGGCGCATGTTGCGTATACGTGTTTTCATTAAATTTTTATTTATTCGCCGCTCATAATATTTCCCAAGCATAAACTGTGTGTTCGTCTGTTGCGTCTTGCTGCCGTCCATTGCTGTGCCACATCAAAATGTTGCACAGTGTTACAAAATGATGCAAAAAGGTTGTGTGAACTTCGAAGGGGAATACCTTAAGGGGACTTTGGTAGAGCTATCTTAAAGAAAAATATGTTCAAAATGAATAAAAAAAACTTCCCAAAACTCTTCAACTAACTTTAAGGTCAAAGCCATAAGAAATATCAAAAGTTTCCCCCCTAAAAACTTAAGTTACATATTTCTTTACCGTTATGCAACAATATCAACCCACTGTGCGTGTAAACTTCAGAAACGTCGCGCGATGTCGCCTTAGAAATTCTTTAGGTGTAATTTCATTATTTCAATGTTTTACTTTGCTGAATTATAAATGAGAATACGGTTTATGTGTGTGTGTGTGTCGCGTTTATAGCTAGTCATGTGTGCCCCCGCCCCCCTTAGCTCCCTCCTGTTTCTAGTCTTATTTTTGGTTTTGTTATTTGCGGTGTTCTTACAAGCAGATGTTTTGTTATATACCAATGGAAAATATTTTCAAGTATTTTTTTTTTTTATTTTTTTCTTCATATTTTTGTGTACTCTGTATGTAAGTATTTTTCTTTTGGGGGGGGCGTTGGTGTCAAAGTTTTGTTGGCCGGGGCCAAATGTTTTCAATGAGCCACGCAGCCACGCCCCCCGCCCCTCAGTCAGTTCGGTCAGCTGCTGCTCATAAATATTTGATAATGTATAGCTGTCAGTTAGACGTCCAATTGAGTGATTTCCTAGACGCCCCCCGCGCGCGTCCCTCTCTTGATTTCTCTTTCATTGTTGTTGTGTACTTGTTGTACTTTGCTTTGCTTTCTTTCTTTTTCATTTCATTTGTTACTTTTCTTCTTTTTTTTTAATAATAATAATATTTTTCACATATTTTTACGTTCGCTTCGAAGTTCACTCAGCTGCAGCAGTTCACACACAGGAGGACAACCCGTACTTTGTGTCTTTTTCTTTTTGTCGCGCACGTTTTGACAGTTTGACGTTGGTTGTATTGCCTGAGAGTGTTGGTGTGTGTGTGTTTGTTAGTCCTTTTGTGTTGGCCGCCGCCTGCTTGACATTTTGACAAAATGCTGAATAGGCAGCTCGTTGAAATTGAATATCATTAGCGCATTTGACTATAATTGCCTGAAAGGGGCAGGTGGGGTGTGGGTGGAGGGGTACAACCCGATGGCTATTCTAAATTACACATATCACACATACGCCACATGTGCACAATAGCATTTATTCAGAAAGAGAAAGAAATAGTGAGAGACAGCACACAAAGTAAGCTGAATTTGGAATTAGTTTCAGATATATAAACTTGAATTATTCGATTTTTTTTTTAATTGGATAGTTGAAACTATTTCGATTTGCAAATCATTTTGAAGTGGTTTGAAGATTGGTAGGGGAAAGTAGGGATGACTTTTGCCCTTAGTCTTTCAGTCTTTGTGCTCTGCTTTTGACCGTCGTCATATTAAGCATACGCCATGCGGTCACTGAAAATTAACTCATCTTCATCTTCTTTGATTTCGAACACACGACACAAACAAGAAAAAAAAACTAGCTTGGCTTAAATTAGAGAGTGGCGCCACCATCGTCATCGAGTGACACAGAATGTGGCTAAAATTTGAGGCTGTTGTTGTTGAGACTTTGGCTGTGGCTGTAGCTGTGGCCTGAGCTGATGTTGCAACAGCTGCCGTCACTTGACACTGCACCAACTAGAAGCTAGAAATGGCCAGAAGGCAAACAGTGGCAGGGGCAGTAGGGGGAGCAGTTGGAGCAGCAGCAGCTGTAGACAAAGTCGCCAAAGTTTTTGGGTTTTGGGAAAAACTTCAATTTTCATGTGGCAACTTGCGACTTGGGGCTAGCCAGCAGCAGCATCTAGTTGCATGCAGCAGTGAAATTTTTGGTAACCGCTTGCGTTTAACACTTTCGGCATCTCTTTTCACAAAAAAATATGTGTGTTAAATTTAATTAAGAATTTAATTAGAAAATAAACAAAAACAAACATTATTTTGTTTTGGGAGGAAGAAAATGAGTAAAAGAGAGAGGGAGAGTGAGAGAGAGAGAGAGAGAGAAAGTGCCTCAAAGACGCATACAAATATTGTGTATATCCAGTTGCAAACATTATAAAATTAATGAAAAATATTTTATTTGAATAGTTATTTAATCGATTTATTGGATTACAAACTTTTGCTACTTAGCCGCATTTTGGGTTAAGAATAGAGTTGAAAATCTGAATTTAACTTTTTGGCCCACTTAAATCGAAATTCTTGCCATATTTAGCAATAAACTAAACCACACCTCTTCAATATATATACATATTCAAATTTGTACATTTAATTCGATAAACGAATTCCGATTTGAAGATTTTCAATCACAAACACACAAACATTTAAACAGAAGTTTTTACACACACAAACAACAAGAACAAGAACAACAACAAGAAGAATATAAAAGAAAGTTTAGCAAAATAACATTTATCAATGTCGCCATTTGGTGGAGCTTAGGAGTGAGTGAAGGGGTGGGGGATGTTGGTTGGATTTACAGACTTCCAGTTCCTTTTGGGTGCTGGCTTGAAATGAAGTGCATCAAAGAAGTTTTTGGAGCATGCGAGTTAGAAAATTTGTTGCAACAACAACAACAGCCGGAATGAGAATGAGGCGTTCAGCTTATGTTGGTGGCAAGTACACCCACCCAAACACACACACACCCACAGAGAGAGAAACACTTACACGCACACTGTCAAAGTATTTTATCAATAATTCAAATACGGTTTAACAAACATTAAAACTTTGGCTCGGGCTGAACGGAGCGGCATTTTGAGGCACACAGATTTCAACATAAGGCAAGGCTAAAAAGTTCAAAGTAGACACAAACACACACACACGCACACACACACACAAAACACACTCGCACACAAACACTTATACACACATGTGATGTAACTAATATGCTTTTGATAATTAATTATAGTTTTGCAATCAATTCAAAATTCTTTGGAATTTTGTCTTCTTCAAAATCACATAAATGCTGAGAAAAAAGCAGAGAAGAAATTCACATTTATTTTATTTCTTAAGAAATTGTAATATTTAAAGGGGTTTGTTAACCATTTCCACATAATTGTAATTTAGTTTCACTTCAAAGTAGCATTTGTTTCATTCTATGGAAATCAAATGAAAACAAGAAAGAAGGCTGTTGTTGAGTAAGCTAGAACTAGACTACAAGATACCCTTAACCCTTGAACATACAGAGGGACAGATGGTTGTGCTGACAGAAATATACATGTACTACCGTGTACTACCGGACCAATGCTTAATGGTTTCAAATCTCCGGTGTTTCTCAATCGATTTTAAACAAAATTTCACAGATTTTCATTATTTTGTTAATAGTTTCAACTCCCCTTTTAAAGTTTTCGAAATTCAAGTTTTTTTTTGTTATCGCTTACAGGAAAAGTTATCGATAATTTGAAACAAACTTGTTATGTTATGGGATTAGGAAAGCTCATGAACTGACGTCTCTAGCTTTTGTAGTTCCTGAGGTCGGACAGACAGACGGATATGACTTGACTTGATGCAGATCAAGAATATATACTTTATGGAGTGGAAGAGAAGCTTCTTTCTGACTGTTATATACTTTTTCACAAGACATTGCAAACCATTATACCCCTTTTCTTAACCATTTCATGGGTTAAGGGTATAAAAAAGCTGAAATATGCAAAGAAATTGAATGAAATTTAACATTGAAAATTGCTTGCTTTAAATGCATTTAAAATGCTTGTGAAATATTTTTAGAAATCAATTTAATAATAATATAAAAATGTTATTGAGAAATATTTCAATAAAATATTTTAATAAAATCTATCAGATATATATATATAATTTTTTTGCATATAATATTTTCTTTTTCACACTCTGGTTTTTAGCTTGATTAGCACATTTTGGCGGCTTAAAAGTTTTGTGTCTGCAATTTTTTGAGGGGTTTTTTTTTTTGCCAAAAATTTTTTATATTTTGACTGCAAATTTTGCATTTAACGGCTAACATTTTAGCCATGGCTTGTTGTGTTTCGCGGCAATTTGTTCGCTGTCACTTTGCACGCGGCTGCGACATAAATTTCCCTTTTTTTGCCGACCCAATTTTTGGGTTGGGTGGGACTGGGGGGAGGGGGGTACATTTGGTGTATGCAACATAACCGAAAAGTGTTGTCAAAACTTTGCAGTTGGCTTTTGTTTACACTGCAAGCAAGCAAAGCAAAGGCGGGGCATGCAACGCCAACCAGTCGAGTAACTAACTAAAATAAAAACACACAAAACTATATATACTATATATATATATAGAAGGGAGAAACAAAAATAGAACATAAATAAAATACACAAGCGGGCGGCGGCGTCGGCAAAAGGCAGACGGCGGACGGCGGAGGGGAACGCGGCAAAAAATAATGGAAAAAGTTAGTTTCGCATAACGTTCAGAGCAAGACGGAGAGAGAGGAAGAGAGGGAGAGCGAACTAGTCTCGAGTCCAGCGGCACATACTTGAAAAATCTGCACAGGACATGCAGGAGTGGATTACAACAGCTGCTGTGGCCCACCCTCCCCCCTCGCCCCAAAAAAACAATGCAACACACACACACTTATACACACAAAAACAACACCAACACGAAAAAAAAAGGACAACGCCTGCAGATCTCACAGCTGTGTGCATGTGTGGGTGAAAGCAGAGTATGTGTGTGTGCGTGTATGTGTATTGGTGTGTGTTGTGGTTGCGCTTTGCGGTTTTAATTGCACAAAGAAAAAAAACGCTTTGAGTTTATTGCACAACATTTTTCGCTTAAAAATATCTCAATTTTATTCAAACTAGAACTTTATGGAAGATAATAAAAGTCAAAATCATATGCAAAAGCATTTTATATATTTTTAGATGTTAGCATTTTTGATGAAAAAAATTACTCAAAAAAATCAAACGTTCAGCAACCTCCACACTCAGTATTATTATTATTAGTTTTCAAATAGTTCTTAAAACAAATTATGGAAAAAACGTATATCCAAAAAATTACTAAAAATATCAATGGTTAAGCATTAACATTAACTCTTAACGTTTTTTTCCCCACATATTATGTTTTATTATAAGTTTGAATACAAGTTTTTAAGTAGTTCCTTAAACAAATTATGAAAAAAACTCTTTAATCCACAAATTACTCTAAAAAATCAAAGGTTAAGCATTAACCTGAACTCTCAACGTATCTTTTTTACATATTATTATATTTTATATTATTACTATTATTAGTTTAAGGTTTAAACTAAAGGTTTTCGAGTAGTTCCTAAAACAAATTATGAATAAAACTTAGATCCAAAACGCATAGGACTTAATTTAAAACTCATTTTGATTTCACAACAATGCTCTTCGCCTAAAAATGTCATAAATTACTTTTAGAATATAGATTCTCTGTTTAAATCAAGTTCTATTAAGTCTCAAAAATACTCTATTCAAACCTTTTGATCTAAAAGTTAATACTCAAAGTTTAAGTTAAGTTATATTAATTCCCAAAAATACTGTAATCAAACTTTTTGATCTAAAAATAAATACAGAAACTTAAAAATGAATAGTTCTTAAGGACAATACAAACTTGTTAAAGCTCAAGAATCTTTAGGCTTAACACATAATTTCATTAGCTGCTGACTTAATTCCAGGAGACAATTAACTTGAACTTTAATTTTCTCAGTGCAATCAGCAGCTTGGTAAGTTGCAAGCTGCAAGGTTACAACATTTATAGCAGCAAGCAGAAAGGAGAGAGAAATGTTTTTTTTTTTATGCATATTTAGAGCAGCTGGCGCCTCAGTTATATAGCTCACCTAGAAATTCAACCAAGGGGAATTGCGGGGGTGATACAGGGAAGAAGAACAAAGATTGAGTGGAGCTGGTGGGGCCGGGTGGTAAGGATAAGGAGATGTTGAAACAACATGCAGGCAGACAAAGTTGCACTTTTACTACCCGAATGCAGCTGCAACAACACAGCATTGCGAAGGGGCAAGGAAGCGAGTTGGTGGAGCAGCGGGTTGGGGTTTAGGGAAATTGGGAAATGAACTGAATAAAGAAGTCACACAGACACACACACCAATACATACACACTCTCTTGAAGCATCAACTCGTACTAAAATCGAAAGTTGCATTGAACTTCTTCTTCTGTTTTGCCGGCTTGCTGCATGCCACATTTCATTTCGATTTATATGATGCCGCAAAATGAAAACGGGGCAAACGGCAAAAAAAAAACACAAAAAAAAATAAAGCGATAGCGTTGGAGCAAATGCAACTGCAGCAGCATGTTGCAAGTTTCTCTCAGCTGTGCAGCATAAATTGGCATTGCAAATTACTTCGATTTTGTGGCACTTGAATTGAATACAAAAAAAAAAACACCGCGCAGCTGCAACATTTTCATAATACATTTTACTTCAAAGAAGTATTCCACAAAAATACTTAGATATATATATTTTTAGTTTTTTCTCGCACTGGGAAATATTTATTTACACTTTTTCATGCAAAAATCTTTTATAAAGTGATATCAAAATCATTTCTACATTTAGCACACTTTATCATTTATTTCTCTTTCTGTTTTTTCTCTCACTTTTCTAGCAAATATACTAAAAAAAATATTTTATGTTTTTTTTTCACAATGGGAAATATTTATATCATATTGAAATGAAACTTTTTCAAGCAAAAACCTTTTCTAAAACTATATCAAAATCATATTTATATTTAAAACACTTTAAACATATATATCTCTTTCACTTTTCACTCATTTTTCTCCAAAAACATTCATATTTCTATCAAAAATACTTAAATATATATTTTTTGTTTTTTTTTTTCACACTAAGAAATATTATTATTATATTGAAAAGAGACTTTTTTAAGCAAAAACCTCTTCTAAAACTATATCAAAATCATTTTTTTATTTTATACACATTAAAAAGTTATTTCCGTTTTTTCTCTCATTTTTATAACAAAAATACTTAAATATATATTTTTTGTTTTTTTTTTTTCACACTAGGAAATATTTTTATCATATTTAAAAGAAACTTTTTCAAGCAAAAACCTTTTCTAAAACTAGATCAAAATCATTTTCTTATTTATACTCTCTAAAAAGTTATTTCTTTTTCGTTTTTCTTCGATTTTCTCTTCAAAAAAAATTCATTTATCTAGAAAAAATACTTTTTCGGTCTAAGAAATATTTTGAGGATAATCCTAAAAAACTACTTTAAGCAAAAACCTTTTATAAAACTATATCAAAATCATTTGTACATTTAAAACACTTTCAAACCTTATTTCTCTTTCAAAAATCATTTATACATTTAAAACACTTTCAAACTTTATTTCTCTTTCACTTTTCCATTCATTTCTTTACACAATTTTTCACTTTAAAATATTCAAGCAAACTTTCGCGAATACTTCATTTAGTCAAAAAACACTTTACCCGGCAAACTTTTCTTCACATTTCTTTCACGCGCTTTCTAATTAGAATTTTGTAAAAACAAAACTTATCTAATTGTTGCCACACAGCAAATTACACGCATAATTTATTTAGTAGATTTTCAGCTTATGCCCCAAAAAGCGTGCTCTAATTTATGTGCCTCAAACACAAAGAACAAAACACAACTTTGCACTTTTAACTTCATCTATATATATATATATATACCTATATATAAGTAGACAAGTTGAGTGGTATGAAAAAAAAACATTGTTAATTGAATTCTATACAATAATTTCGCAAATACTTTATTCATTATGGGGCATGGCAAAACGCAATGCTGCGGCCAACAAACAAACAAACAAACTAATTTGCATAATGTTGGAAACACACACACATACTCGCACACACACAGATACAGACCAGCAAATCTAACTAAATGAGCGAACAAAGCGAATGACAACTTTTCTGTGGCGTATACGTAATCTGTAGCTGGCCAAATGTAAATGAAATAAATAAATAAACAATTTACATTGGTCAAAATAATGCTCCGAGCGTTTTTTTCAGCCAATCATCAAAGCATGCATAAAAAACTTGGGAAAAAAAAGTTTAAATAAGTTTTTGACATTTTTATATTATTTATTTTTTTCATCTTGTATCGTCTTGCTAACAGATGATTTTTTTAATCAAATTCACGGTTTTTTTTATTTTTATTATTATATTTTTTTATTTAATTCTGCATTTTTTAGCTGATGTTTGGGTTTTTTGTTTGAATAAATTTCTGCTTTTAATCATTTTCCGCACACGTTTTATAATTTTGTTAAATATTAACGCAGAATTCATTCATTATTCACACATATGATATTAATATCATGTGGCTCATAAGCCGAAAAAACAAAAACCAAAAAAAAGCCAAAAAAAAATGTGAGAGAAATAAAAGATCCACTTAACCTAACGTTCTGACTGCAATTACGCGCTTGCCAAATAAAAATTTCAATGAAAATAATAAAAAAAAATCCAAAAGGCTTTAAAAAAAAGAGAACAAAACACAACACACAGAAAAAAAATTATAACGGTATATGGCAAAGTCAGACAAGTGCCTGTTGTTGTTTTAATGTATATGTGTAGAGGAAAGAGTGAGAGCGGGAGAGGAAGAGAGGGAGAGAGAGAAAGGAAGCGGCTACACGAATTGCCACTTAAAAATTCAAAAGTTTTGTGGCTGCCGCATATGGCAGAAGAGCAGCAAGCAGCAGCAGCAAGCAGCGAACAGCAAAAGCAGAGCATCAGCATCAGCTTAGCTATAAGCAGGAAAGTACGGGAGCAGGGGTGGCAACGGAAGTGAAGCTAAGGGTAAAAGCTGCTCTCACAATTGCTAACAACAACAATAACAAAATGCTTGCCACAAGGCGCGGCTTTTGGGGTTAGCCCAATACGCGGTTTATTTTACTTTATATATATATATATATTTTTTGTATTTTGTTGTTGCCGCTATTTTTGCTGTTTGTTGTTGTTTTATAAGCGCGCGCGAGCGGCCGCAAAAGGCCTTAACCCGAATTAAATTCGCCAGGCAGCTGAGTCAGCTCTTCTTCTTCTTCTGGTTGTTGTTGTTGCTCTCAAATTTAATTTCAATTTTGTAGCCCAGCTGATTTGCATAGCAAATTTTCATGAAAATATATATGTATGTATGTGTATGCATATAATAAAACGCATTGTGCAAACATTTGCTAGAAAACTTTTGCGTTAAGCCGCACACAGAAAACATATCAGTAAGAAAAAAAGAGATGCAGAGAGTTAAAACTTCCCACACGCACATGCACAAACAAACCAATGCAAGCACAAACTTGCATTAGCAAAAGAAACAGTTAATCTCCAACTTAAAGCAGATCGGACAACAACAGCTTCACACACACACACACTTTTGATTTCCATAAACAAAGTCAAAAAGCCTCTTGCTTAAAACTGTTTGTCTCTCTCTTTATACGAGTTAAAATACTTGCCTGCCTTGTCACTTGTGTTGTTGTAGTTGCAGTTTCACTTTGCGGAAACGTATTCCGCTTTATATTATTATTATTATTTCTTTTCTTCTTTATTTATATTTGGTGTGTGCTGTGCTGTGTGCAGCTGTGTGCGCGACAATGCATAAGCTGAAACACACACACATGCACACGCATAGACCACGCACGCACTTAGTACACTCACACTTGAGAACGGACGCCGGCAGCGGGAACGTACACACGCACAGCGTATCTAACTGTAACACAGTCAGAGCAAAACGGGACAACAGAAAAAACGCCAAAACACGAGCTGATGAAAAATTGTTTAATAAAAGCGTACGCGCGTGTTTTGAAATCAAAAAAAAAATATTACAAATTTACAATTCGATTTGTTGAATTTGGCTTTGATTTGATGCCTAATTTATAAAGTGCTGCATAATTACTTGCTTGACCTTTCTGTTTATTTTTTGTTTAAAACGCTACGCTGTGTGCGGTTGTGTGCGTTATATTTAAATTTGTTCTGTTGTTTTGCTCATTTCAGCCAATCGCGGCGCGGCGAACGCATCGCGTGGATTTGCAGTCCAGTTATCAATTGCTGACCGCACGATTCAGTGGCAAAACGAAGACTAAACTCAGCCAGTTGGCGCACTCGTTATTATATACGCACACGAGCACAAACACAAACAAAGACACGAACCCAGAACCCATAACCAGAGTACGAAACCAGAGCGCATTCAACACACGACGTCTAACAGTTTCACAGGATTACAGTTAGTTGAGGTGAGTTGAGTTTGCTCTTCGTATGATTTTGTTATTGCTGTTACTGCAGCTGCTGCTGTCGATTGAGCTGTAAAGTAAACATTTCACAGCGTTTGAATATAACTGCGTATTTTACAGCATCTATTTATGGGTATGCAACAGATCGCTACCTAGTAGAACAAAAAATTTCATATATTAAATTTGATTATTTGTTAAAAATTCAAATGATAACAAAAAATTCTACATTTTATTTTTTAGTCTCAACCCAAAACTGTTTTTGGTACTATAAGAAATTAACATTTCATTTGACTTAACATAACATTATCCGCTTGCAGGAGCTCCTGCCATAACAGTGCTATAATAATTATCCGTTGCCTGCTCAACATAACATAACATAACGGCCAACTGTTAACAGTGTGCTCCCTGCTTCTAGGGGTAGCAAAGTAGTAGCACAGTTTTGATAGCTCGAAACGGTTAACATGATTCGTTTGCAGGGGCGACAGTAACATCTGTTAAGCGCACTGTATTAAGCTATGTAAGCGCTGTAAACATGACCACAGGACATTTTGCAAACTATTTAAAACTACATAAATATTATATTGAAGATGTGCCCTCTCGGCACAAAAAATACAAGCAAAGCTCGCAGGGGGTGGGGTGTGTGGGTGTGGTGATATAAAAATGCTAAAAGCAGCGCATAAATAACGACACACAGAGCGCACATGCAGTGCTGGTTAACGTTCAAAATAGATATAGTATGGCATATATATATATATATCTATATTATATATATATATAGAAAATACACGGGTCACCAAGCGACGACGAGAAATAAATTGTATTTAGTTGGGCAATTTATGGGCAGCACTGCAAGCACTAAAGTGGGAGACACACACACACATACACTGACACGTACACACACATGCACACATGCATAATTCAAAGCGTTGTCGTTCGCTGCAGTTGCAATCGATGTTGTTCTTCTTCTTTGTTTTATCTCCCTCTCTTTTTCTCTCACTCTCTCCACTTGCTTATTTTGTTATTTTCAAATTATTTATCGGTTTTGGAAGGGGGCCCAAACCGGAATAAAGGGGGAAGGGGAGAAGCCACTGGCTAATGTGTAATTCAATAGAGTAAGTAATGTGCATCAATTTTCAGCTCAATAACGCATCGAATACAAATGCGAAACATGTGCAAATATGTGCACACACACACTCACACACACATACGACGAGAGACAAATAAATATCTAACGCCCTATCTCACTTCCACTCCCGCTTCTTTACTTCGACATATGTGTGACGCGTATTTCTCGTTGCTGCCTGTGACTGTGTATGTGTGTGTGTGTGGGAATTTCTTCAGCAGCAGCAGCCAAATCGCGCGCGCGTTGTTTGCTCTTTGTCTTTCAAGCAGCTCGCAGCTCTTTATCTCCTTTTATTTGTTTTCCGTGTTGGCTGTTGTCTTTCCCTCTTGCCCTTGCCCCCTCTCCCGCCTCCCGTCAAACAACCACGTTGCCCAAGAAATATTGCAATGGTTTCGCAATTGTTTTTCTTTGCAAAATATTGTATAAAATGTGTACTTTTCTGGCAAACGATCGTGCCTGTCGCAGCGGTCCGTCCGCCATCTTTTTTTATAGCACAGCATGTGGGCAGATTGACTGAGTGAGTGAGTGTGAGCGAAAGAGAGCGAGTGATTGGTTGGCAAACGGAATTCAATCTACAAATGTAGCAATTTATGTGAACTGGAACTATGCAAATTTTCGAAACACATCGAGCATTTTGCATAACGGTAAACAGTTTGACAAAGCCAAGGCAACCAACTAGTTCAACCAACCAACTCCAAATGTGGCTACCAAAAGCAAAACAAACAACAATATCAAATAGCTTGGTTGGGTCTTATGGGGTATGTGTGACTGAGAGATACTCTATACAATGTTCATTATTATGATAATTCGAGATTTTTTGTTTATTGTTAGGAAAAATATTTCCTTAATTTCTTAAAATTTCCAAAAAATAAAAGTGGTTAACTTGTTAAGTAGAGTCTTCTCCCATGTCTGCAACATATACATGCGCCCGTAAATTGTACCCTTTCTGGGTATTTTGGACGGAGGGGGGCAACAACAAACAAACAAAGGCAAACTTGGAAATCGCCTTAGTTTAGTTCTCGTGACAAGAAAGCTTGTTCGAAACTGGCAACTGGCTAAAAGCAGAACCAGCCAACAGCACAAGCATTTGGAGTGCTGTTTACTATTTCTTGTGCCTCTGTTCATAATTTTGTATTATTTGTTGTTGTTGTTGTTGTGTTGCCCGAAATGCAGTTTAGGTTTGCAGCCCAAAAAATGTGCCGCTTTATGTGGCAACTGAGTAATTAACACACACACACACACACAACTTGTTAACTGGGCTTTATGGCTAACGGCTTTCAGCTCGGATTTCATGCACAATTTACTTGAGTTTTGCATTTTAGTTCAGTTTCGGAAGCCATCAAGCGTATTTTCATTCAAGTTTGTGGCATGTTGCACAAATGTGTTAGAACAGGGAAAAGTAAGCTACAAATTGTGAAAAAAATCTTTAATATTTTTCATATTTCTTACAAAAATAATTTTTCTCACATCGCATATTTGATTGGAAAGGGTGTCTCCAAAGTCGCACAAGCAATTTCTGCAATGGAACGTGCTATAAATCGGAAATCATAGGTCGCCATATATATTACGGTACAATATCACTTTTGCTTGCTGACTTTAGCTGGCTGCTGCTGCACTTTGCAGTTAATTAAAAATTGCTGCCCGCTTTTCTCTCTTTTTCACCTGTATGAGAACTAATTACTTGCCTACTTGCGAAACTGCCTTCGACTACTTTTACTTATTGCCTTTTCTTCTTCGACAAGATTTGCCATGTGAATTTCAATTTCAATTGCAATTAGTTCGGCCATCAAGTGTTTTGCAGGGAGGCAATAAACGTGTTTGTGTGTGTGTGTGATTGCTTTATGTGCAATTGACTACTTGCCCTCTCTGTCTGGCACATGTGTAAGATTTACACCTTAACAGCTTTGCAGCTCATAAAATTGCTTCGTGTTAAAAGCTGTTTACTGCGCGTATCTTAAAGTAGACTTGGATTATTAATCCGTTTATTATTCTCTTTCTTACTAATCACTCACACTCAATTCAAGTTAATGCTTATATAAAAAATATCCAACTTAACATTCTGCTTAGTGGGTTTTGTCTCGCCCAGACTGATTCTCTTTCTCTCTCTGTGGCGGCAACAACAAATGTTCAAAAATTTGTTAACATCAAAAAGTACATTAAAGGCTCAAAGAATGCGCTTTCGTGCGGAAATTGCTTACGTGCGTGGCATTAACAAATGACATTCTACCAACACACACACACACTCATACTTATACACATACAGCCAACCCCTTCCAACCCGCGGCGTATAAGACCACCCCTCCAACAAACGTTTCTGTGTTTGCTATTGGGGTTGCATTTAGTGGATTGTGTGGATTTTGTCGCTTTGTCGCTCGCCTTTCAGCCATTGACCAGCGGTGGTGAGTTTCCCAGCTTGGCTTGTGCGCATCATAAGCAATGGCAACAAGTGTGTTGAGTTCAAGTGGAGACTTTTAACAGCGCACTGTTAAGTGACAGACAACTAACAGTGACAGTAGCTGTTAGTTATGGGTGAATGGGAGGGGAGTTAGAGGTGTTTGGCTACTCAAATGACACACGCTGTAGCCAAAAGTCACTTCACAACAAAATAATTAAAAATTGCACAGCAACTGCGAATGACACTTGTAACAGAATGCAATGCGATATAACGCCAAAAGCAAAAAAAAACATTCACTTTGTTGCCCTTCGACTCGGTTGTTGTTGTTGCTGTCAATGTTGGCGGGCGCGTGGCAAAAGCTAGCTGTTCATTTTACAGCAGCAGAAAACCAACAAAAGCCAAAGGCGACACACAACAACGACAACAAAGACAAAAACAACAACCAGAGAATATTTTTCCACTCAATCGCTCGCTCTTTCTCTGTCTTCACACTTTTTCCCCGCTTCTCACCTTAACCTCAACTTTCACCATTTGCAGCTGCAGTTTCGCCTTGCTTGTTGGCGCCCTGAAGCTGCTTTAATAATTATACCCTGTAATAAACAGGTTGCCCAATGAAGGTTTCTTGGGAAGTCCGGAAGTCAAGATGAAATCAATCAAAAATGCTTTTTTTTTCTTGCCTAGTAATTTAGGTTTCCGGGAAATCCCCAATTCAAGGTTCAACAACAACTTTGAGGTCTTTCTCCAAAGTATTTCCACGTCAATCACATATATATATACATACTCCCGCCGCTGCATTAATAATTATACCCTGTAATAAAAAGGTTGAGTTTTAGGATTTCTAGTGAAGTTCGGAATTCAAGATGAAATCAATCAAAATTCCTATTTTTTCCTTACCTAGTACCTTAGGTTTCCAGGAAATCCCCAATTTAAGGTTAACGAACAACTTTGATGTATCTCTATCCAGAGTATTTCCACGTCAATCACAAATATATACTCTCACTTGCACATAAAAGTCACAGAACAGTCACAGTGAAGGGAAGTCGGTAAGGGGTCGGGTCTCGGTAGTGTCGGTAAGGGCGAACTGAAAAGACGACGTTCGTCAGTTGCTGGGGATATAAAATGTCAATAAGCTCCAATAACGCAATTGACAAGCTGAGGCAGCTTTGGTGGCTGCTGGCTGTTGGCTGCTGGTAAAAGACCAGAAAATAAACCAAAAATGACACAAAGTGAAAGGGAAACGGAAAGAGGAGGTTGCGGGGAGGAGGTCACATGTTAACGGGGTTGCAGGCAGTCTAGTGAACCGTGTGGCAAGTTCCAGAGTCGCGAGCAACGCTATGCACAAGCAGACAACAAGGACTCGGCTCGAATAACGCGCCCTGCGGCATCCATTCGAAGTAATTTCAAGCTTAAAGAGACTACAAATTGATTACATAAACCCCAACCCACCCCACCCCCTTCGAAAAACTGATGTGCTTTCAATTTTGTTTATTATTATGAGTGCAACTGAAGATAGATTAAAAAAATATAAAGAAATGACGGGGAAAATTACAGTTAATACGTATAGGGAAAATATCAAACGAGTGCTTCGCTTTGGGGTTCGTCCTTCTCGAGACTACTGCTGCCACCTCGACTGGGTGGCGGCATTTCCCTCATCTCCTCCGAGGAGCGACCAATGACAATGCGACGCGCCGATTTCGGTGTCCGTTCCAAGGACTTCTCCAACGAATGTCGCGGCGTTGCTCCGATACTTGAGGCAGGTGTATTTGTCACAATCGGCTTCTTGTTGTTCCACACACAGAGCACAAAGCGAATTTCCTTATTGAGAGCCTCCTTGAAGGTGAGCTGGAAGCAATGAGAATGTCTAAGAGATTTCTCCGGCCCACCACAGACATCAACACTTACCTTCTCCTCTAATGCCACCTGTTGCACATAGAGCAGAAATTCCGTAATGCCAATCAAAAAGGCAATCAGTATTCCCACATAGAGGGTATAGAAGATACCCCGCAACTCCTCGAAAGTCATGTCGGGTGTTTCGTCTGGATCAGCTTCCCCGGAACAAGTTGCATTCGGATTCTTCCACCATTTCTGCTTCATGTTATAGAGTTCGCCTCGTTCACTCAACCGTAAGATGGCGACACTCAAACTCGAACGGTATTCGGCGCCAAAGGGTACCGCTATTGCATAATGCTTTTCACCGAACTTCTCGCCGACAGATCTCAAAGTCTCACAATGCTGTTCCCGATTATACTCCAACGTGGTTGTCTCCATCAGAAACATATAAGATCCGTTGCTAATAATAACCCTGTCAACACCCTCACCATTATCCTTGGTAAAGGCCGAGGGATCATCCTGATTCATCAGATTGAAAGCCAACCGATAAACCGTCTCATTGGACTCGGCCAACAGATTGTAGGTACTACCGCCGAGAATGGTGCCAAACTTCACCTTCTTTTGTCCACTCAAATCCTTGAGATTACCAATGCTGCCCTCCATTTTGGAGCTAGTCAAGAAGGCAGCCAAATTGGCCGTATACGAATTGGCTATAATGATGGCAAATATCCACCAAGTGGCCTCAAAAAGACGCACCTGCGGACTCCTGGGCAAAATATCGCAACCGGCTGTCATAATGGAGGCGACCGTTAGCCAAAAGGTATTATGCAAATGCCATTCATTCTCCAAAACATCCGGATCCCGATTGCAGGGATGTGCATTCGTCCATTCAGATCGTGCAATTCTAGGCGAGAAGAGATGAATTATGTCGGAAAGAAAAAGAAAGTTCTTTCAAAACTAACCTTGCGATAATAACTTTTAGCAGGGACATGGCAAACACCGATATCAGTATCCAAATCCAGACCTCCCCGCCAAAGGGTTTCAAGTATGCATGCAAAGTATTCTCCTTGTGAGCCTTCTTATAGGCCAGTATGCTGACACCCAGTTGCATAAAAGGCACAGTAAAATCGACAGCCGTGCGTCGAGCTTGCGTTATTGTCAAATCACAAATGCCCATGTGTGCATCCTGTCGAAGAAAGGAAACTTTTTGCTTAGGGAAAACCTAATAAACCTCCCTGGGAAGTTTTCCTTACATTATTGACAATTTCACCAATGATGCCATTCCACTGTTTCGTATCTTTATCCTGTTTGCCATACTGTTGATCTGCCACGGGTATGAAAATGTATTCAAATCCAACCTCCTGGGCAATGGCATCAATGAGATCCACAGCATAGCCCATGTAGATGGCATTTCCCGTCAAATTCAATTCCATTGCTGTCTCATTTTGCATGAAATATGGTGGTCCAATCCTGGTTGCAACACGATAAACAATCTTCTTCTGCACCTTCATCTTAATGTCTAGTTGGGTGATTTGACCTCGCGTATCCCAGACGGCGATGGCAATGTTGTCGGTCGGATCATAAATCTCAATATTGAAATTAATTCGCTGTCCATCCTCGTCAAACTGTAAATTGCTGGTGCGAAAGTTCGTGTTATTCACACCGGATGTCTGCAAAAGTCGAATGTGGCAAAGGATTAGCGTCTCTCTCTCTCTCTCTTGCTTCTTTAGCTTACCGCCTTCATGAGACGCGTCAAATAACGACCCATTTGCCAGGTGCGACCACCGGAGGCGGCAAAATCACAATTCATCCGGGGCACCGTCATCCGATCCGGATAGAAGTAGCTGGCATTACGCCAGGCTTGGGCAAACAGCTGGAGTCCATCGTGCAGCAAATCATGAATCAACGTACGCGTTGGCTCGTTATTCTCATAAACAATATTATCCCTTTGAGTCACATAGCCATACAGGGGTACATGCTACAAAGGGAAGTGTTGGAAGTGTTTGTAACGGAAATTGGTTTTTCATAGTTCTGAACTTTCTTACAACTGGAGGTTGGGGACTCAGTAGCATTCGAGCTGATGTTATATTCACCGCAAATGTTTCATTATCTGCGCTTAGTTCCTCCAAATTATCATTGTATGTTTCGAGATTGGTAAGGAAAATGTGCTGAAAAGATGAGACTTTAGGTCAAGTTTCCTTTTCTTATCGTTACTCACATTAAACTGCCCGGTTAAACCGAATTCTGATGAGGAATTTAGCAATTCAACTAGCATATCGGGTTCACAATCTAAGACTATACGACGTTCATCCTTGATGCTCTTCCACATGACACGATAATCCCCTTCCTTTTGATATTTACGCACACGCACCACATCATTGTGCACCTCTCTCAATTGCAACAGGTCCTGAAGGCGAGCATTTGCTTTGGCTAAAGTAAGGAAAACCCTTGTTAAATTGATTCTCAGTGTTTAAAGAACTTTACCATCATCTGCATCGTAAACAATTGTAAATTTACGCCAACCAAAATTATGCACAATATCCGCATAGGCCTTGGAGAGTATTAACTGCGATGGATATAGATTTAGGGTCAATTGATGATTGGGTTTCTCCTCCATATGTTCCTCATCGGCCAAATCGAATTCAATATGCGGTATTCCGGTATTATTGCAAACCAAAGCAACGATATCTGTGGGAAAATAAAAGAGAAATAGTATAATTATCATTAATTAATCATTTTATGGGAAACAACTTAGATTTTAATGAACAAACTACTTTAAGAGTCTATATTAAGTTCACGAATAGGTCACCTAATCTTCGTTTCCCTCTTTCTCTCACTCTGTATTTCACACTTTTTCCCTCTCTCTATTATTTCGCGCTCTGTTTACAAACAATAATGTTTCTGGTCATCTGTTTTTCCGTGCCATTCGCTTTTGAAAAGCTTTTTCTATTCACTTTTCTATTTTGCTTAGCATGTTCTACACAAATGTTCTTCTCAACGGGAAATACCAGACAACTAGTCTATCAACCTGCTCCCCTTGCCCCGCCCCCTTCATTACTTACCGCTAGCCGCTTGTGAACTTGGTCCAAAAATAGCAGCGACACCATTATCTATCAGATCGCAAGCTAAAAATTAAGTGAAAAATATGTTTTTTTTATAAGTTTTTTAAACGGAAAACAAATATTTTACCATGTTCTTGGAGTACAACGCTCCCATCTTCGGGTTTTAAACGTTTTATCAATGGATTAATGCGAAAAGTTTGTTCCATTTCGGGTCCATTAATGGAATTTATAACCGACATGAATTCCTTTTCCAATTCCAGTTCATTGTCATAGAAAAATGCGCCTGTAACGAAAAGTATTTCAGTCGAGATATATATATATATATATAGTCTATGTTTGTTTAGTATATATAGTTTGGCTTACCAATGCTGATTTGTTGCTGCAGGCTGTTTTGCACCAAAAATGCACAGAGCAAAGCAAAAAAAATTCCATGCCACATTTTTTTGCCGAACAGACTGGAATTTTGACTGTGTGTGCGTGTTGCAACAACAACAAACTCAACAATTTTCGGCAACAATTTTGACGACACAAATATTTTTTACCCCGTATATATATGTTACGTATGTTTCGACTTGTTCGCCTGAGCATGAAACACTAAAAAAAGCTTTTTTTTTCGTTGGCTATCGATGGAAAATGTTTTAAGATCATTGCGGAAAAATTGGACAACAGCTGATTTTTTTTTGGAAAAAGCTTTTTATTGCACAGCTGTTAAGATTGAACAGATGTTTATTATAGCATTTTGATCTTACCCTAACAGAAAGTTGTAAATTTTTCTTATGTAGTATGACAATTTTTTATACCCTTAACCCATGAAATGGATAAAAAAGAGTATAATGATCTTTTTCGTCTCTGTCTGTATGTACGACAGATTGTGGATATGGGCTGTCCTCATCCCTAGGCATAGCAATTTTGTTGTAAATGTTCGATAACTTTTCAGGTTTACGATATACATATGTAATCGATATCAATAAAATCTTGAATTTCAAAGCCTTAAAAATGTGAATTAAACACATATACAAAATAATGAAAATCTGTGAAATTTGTATTAAAATCGGCTGATAAACACCGGAGATATGAAACCATCAAGCATTGCTCCGGTAGTTCACGTATGAGCCAGAAGAACTGTTCGTCGGTATGGTCAAGCGTATCTTCTAGTCCAGCTTACTCGACTTCCCTTAACTACCTCTACTTCTTACTTATTATTAAAATTTTTTATTTAATACCAAAACTTGCTTCTGAAAAGAACAAAAATAAACTCTTCACTTTCTTAAAGCTTTCTGCACTTCAGCTCTGACAGCATTTATCTTAATCACCCATCGCACCAAAAAACACACATCAGTTGATTTGCCACGCCCATTTGGCCATATGGTTGGGCTTTCTACCCCCCTTTTAACAGCTAATTCAGCTTATTTCAGGTCTATTGAAATGAATATAAACGTTCGTTTTTGCATTTTATCCTATCTCGCTGTGTCGCTTTTCACAACCGTTTGCCAAAACCGTTTGCCGTACCGTTCACACCTTTTGCTTTTTCCCCAGCTACCTGTTGGCCTTTGTCGACAAATTATTCAAATTTTCGGCTGCAACAGAAAACCGAAAAAATGGAGAACGAGAAAAAGGTTGAGTTTAACGCCAAAACGTGTTTGGCATCAATAAAATGGCTCAAAGGCAAAAACTGGTAGGTAGCAAAAGGCTAAAATGACACCAGCGGCCATATTGTTACTTGTTTTTTCAACCAACGTCACACACACACACACACACACACTGACACTAACACACGCACACCATTAAAGTATGTTAATGTGCGTGTGTTTTTAGTGAATGTGTTTTCTATGCAAATTTTTTGTATCGTTCTTGCCAACGCTTGTCAGAGTCACACCTAACACACCTCTCTCCCCGCTCCACACCTTCTTTTCGGTTGAAGTCTATGGAAAAATTGACACCTCATCACTTTTCAATAGAAATCAATGGGTCACACCCCCACTCTACACCGCCCACCCCTCTCTCGGTTAGAAAATACAATTTGCGTTAAGCTTTTTCTCTGTGTGACACATTTTTACTCGGTTTTTTTGTTTATTAAATGCCTGCGTGTGATTGAGGAGAGGAGTGAACGTCGTATCCTTAAGGAAGGATAATAGTGCCTGGCATTGACATTGATGTTGTTCCCTTTTTTTTTCTGGTTCGCACCCCTAGGGAGTTAATCGTTGTGCTTTTAATGCGGGTTTGTTTTCTTCTGGTGACGAAATGAATGACAGAAGGAAGAAAAAAAGGTTTTATTTAAGTGATATAATCAACTTGTTTATTGAAGTCAAATGGAATATTTTCGAGTTAAGATAGAAAAGTTTTTAGGCAAGTTTGATCAAATCTGATAAAAGTATTCTTTTTTTATTAGCTTTCTTTCAATCTAAACATAAATCTCAGCTTTTCTTATCGGTTTTTTCCTGGAATTTCCGATAACCAAACATAAAAAGAAAACTTTCAAATTGGATAAGCAAATAGAGTTGAATCAAGTCGAAAGGAATATCTCTTGTTAACTTTTTAGTCTGATAACAATATTCGTTTCTCTGTAAAACTTTCTTTCAATGTAACCATAAATCTCAGATTTTGTTTACAGTTTTTTCCTGGAATTTCCGATAACCAAACACTTTTTGTGTGGAAAATCTCTCTCGAAAGGAATATTTCTTGTTAAGTGCTAACTTTTTAGTCAGGTTTTGATCAAATCTGATAACAATATTCGTTTCTTTGTAAACTTTCTATCAATCTAACCATAAATCTCAGCTTTTCTTAACAGTTTTTTCTCTGATTTCTGAGATAACCAAAGAAAAAAAGAAAAACTTGTAAATTGGACAAGCAAATAGAGTTGAATCAAGAGGTAAGCCAAGAAAGACAACAACAAACAAACAACTACAAATCAAAAGAAGAAGCATCAACAAAAAAAGAAGAAGAAATAGAAAAAATATGTGTATATAAAAAAGAGGGCAAAGCACTTACACAACATTTTCTATTACACACAATATTTATGGTTATCATGCATTGCCAGTCGCAGTCAAACTACCACAAAACAACAAGAAAAACAACAACAACAACTAGAACAGGAACAACAAGAACATTGGACACATGTATGAAATAAAGTGGCAGACAGACAGACAGAAAGACAGAAACGACTGTTAGCCGGGCCAACAAATCCAAAATCCAAGTCCAAATCCAGCACACAACCAAAACTGCAGAAGAATCTGCAAAAACACAGAAAAAATAACCAAAAAAAAAACCCAGTAAAGAAAAAGTTTTTCATGCTAGAGGTAATAACAGCAGCAGCAGCAGCAAAAAAAAAACCATAAGGTGAAGCTAGCGGGAACCATAAGCGTGAAGGGAGGGGGGGATTGGTCTAGCGAATAGTTGGTGCAAAAAAGTTTTTAATACTTGCCATAATGTTGCCAAAAGGATTATCCAAAAGAATGACTTTTAATGGAGACAGGAAGTAAGCGCATAACAGACAGAAGTATTAACTGTTTCCTTCCTGCCGCCGTTTCACCTTACCTCCTCTTCCCCTCCCCACCAATCTCAGGAACAGGAACTAGAGTCGTCCTGCCTGCCCTGGGATACCAGACACATACAAATGTCGAGTGTGGCAAAGCATTGCAAATTGTTGTTGTTGGTTTGCTGTTGGGATTTACCACATATGTGTGTGTGCGTGTGTTTGTGTTTGTGTGTCTGCCACATAAGCTGTGCGGAAATATTGCACTTTGCTCATAACGGTAGCGTGGTCGAAAAGCTTATGCTTATTTTTATTTTCTAGCTAGTAGACCAACCAAAAAAACATGCCCACTGTCTCAAACTGGATGTACAGGAGGGATTAGGCTCTGAGCTCTTCGATGGTGTCCCTTCCCTCTCTCTCTCACACACACTCTTTCTCTCTCTTCTCTCTCTTTCTCTTCTTATTCTTTAGTTTTACTCATAAAGGTAGAATATGAAGCTGTTTTTTGAGGAATTTTAGCAGGAAAAACTGGAAAATTGCTTATGATTCAATCGTTTTAAGATCTTTTTTGTCCTAAAAACTTGGAAATATTCATTCAAGAACACAGTTTACTTGTTTATTAATCGTTTATAATCAAAGTCAAGTCATGTTCACAGCTTTTTACCAATATCATTAGCTCTTCAACCAGGAAAAACAGGAAAATTGATAATAATTCAATCGACTTAAGTTCTTTTTTGTCCCAAAAACTTTTAAATATTCATTCAAAAAACACAGTTTACTTGTTTATTAATCGTTTATAATAAAAATTCGTCAAACCAAGTTCAAACCTTTTTCTAATATCATTAGTTAAAAGCATTTTAGGACAGGAAAAACAGGAAAATTGATTATTGATTCAATCGTTTTAAGTTCCCTTTGTCCCAAAAACTTTGAAATATTCATTCCGGAACACAGGTTACTTACTTATTAATCGTTTATAATCAAGTTCTTATCTCTTTCAAATATCATTAGTTAAAAAGCTCTTCAAGACTTCTTCACTTAAGACTAAACACTCTTCTCCACCAACCACCACCAATAGGTTCCAGTAAGTTATTCTATACTAAAGCGCAATCAGCTTCTGTTTCACCCAGGTAGCGGAAGGGGAGGGGGTTAGGGTGGGGCAGGAAAAACGTTTCACATTCTTCAATATACTTAGATATATATTTTTCCACTCATTTTGCATTTTAATGAGTTTAAGCAACGTTGGCGACGGCCTGAAATATGAGCCACATCCAAAGTATAACGACGGCGACAACCACTCCCTCCCTCAATCCCCCTCCACCATAATTTTTGCCAGCCAGTCATTGCTTGAGTAATTTTTTCTCATCTTTTGCGTCTTCCGCTCTATTATTCTAAGAAAGTGCGCTAAGTCGGTTTAACAACGCGCCAGACTCGGTTCGACTCGGCCGTGTCATCCTCCATGGCAATTTTTTTCTGCCTGCTGCAGGATATTGCTTTAATTGAAATTTATGCTAAATAGATTGACACTAATGAGCAATGGCTGCTGATGCCTGCTTCTTCTTCTTCTTCGACTACTGCTGCTGCTGCTTCTTCTTCTGTTGAGGTAATTTTAGTAAAAAATAATAATAATATTACCATCTACATAATTAAATTGCTTTCCACTCATTTTTCAGTCACCTTTTTTTTTTGGGTGTCAACAAAAATTATTACTTTTATTATTATTATGTTGGGAAGTCTTTTCCCACACACACACACACAGTTAATTTGCATAACAAATTTTTGCTATCCAACAAAATGGCTACTTCCGTTTTGGGCTAAGTGCTGGATTTCCGTTTACCGGAACTGAACTGCGTGAGACATATTTTCTTCGTGTTTTGATGTTAAGAACTGGAACTAGAAACTTTTCAACTTACTTTTACCACACACAGCAAGTAGATCTATAGCATCGATCTATTATTCCCCTCTCTCTTTCTTTCTCTTTCTTTATTCTATTTTCTAGGTTTTTAGTATTTATGTCTCTCTTTCTTTTGTTGCGTTGCAAATGTACATTTATTGCCTTGGTGACGGAAATGAGTTTTTGTCGTAAACTTTTATGGCAATAAACGTTGTTGCTTGTTAGGCATTGCGGCGACTGCCGCGGCAATAGTAGTAGCTATAGCGACAGGAGGAGACAGTCCAAGTCAAGGCAAGCCACTGACGAAACCAAGTAGAAAAACATGTAGAATGGCATTGAGTCAATGCGAGTGTGCGAGTGTATACGAATGAAAAGATACCCTAACTTTTCCTACTATAACATTGATTCAATGCGAGTGTATACAAATGAAAAGATACCTTAACTTTGCTTCCAATGATAAAGTTGGCGAAAACTATCTGAAAAGATACCTCAATTTTGCTTAAGATGAAAATATTATCGAAAACTATTTGAGCTAAAAGATGAATATGTTCGTTTTGATGATATTTTTTACAGATACCACAAATAGGTGTTTAAATGTTATAATAAATCATAATTTCTCTACTGATATGAGAAATTCGATATTCTGTTCTCACATGTTTTCACTTTCTGAATAAGATTCCATAAGTATATACCTAACTCCGTCCTGCACTACTGTAACAAAGCTTGACAACTTTATATCTCCGATGTTTTTTAAACGATTTAAATCATAATTTCCCAGATTTTTATTATTTCAATAAATAGTTACAGTCCCCATTTTCAAATTTTCGAAATTCAAAACAAGCCTGAAAAGTTAACTAAAATTGGAAACAAACTTGTCATGCCTAGAGATTGGGAGAGTTAAATCCAATATCTGGAGTCTCTAGCTTTTGTAGTTCCTGAGATCTCACGCGTGCATGCATACAGACGGACAGACAGACGAACATGGCTATAACGACTCGGCTGTTGATGCTGATCAAGAATATATATACTTTATGGGCTTGGAGAAGCTTCCTTCTGCCTGTTACATACTTTTACACAAAGCCATTATACCCCCATTTACCCATTTCTTGGGTTTAGGGTATAAAAAATAGTAATATGCATTGCGGAAATAACGCACTTGGCACTGACTTGACTGCCACAGATTCGCAATCAGAGTCGCATTCTCAAAGCCCACACACCGACAGACTGACTAACTGACGATGTGTATGTAAAATTGTCGCCGTGGTCATGGTAAATAAACATAGAACGCATATAGTATAGAGAAATCGTATATATATAAGTAGGTTGTGACAGTTTTTTCTCATTCAACCGTTCACCCAAGCCATTTCCTTCGACAGCAGCTTGACACACACACACGCACACATACATACACGCTGCATAAGAATAACAGTTAGTAATTGTTTTTGGGGTGGTTCTGGGTGGTTTTGTGTGGTGTTTTGTGCAATAACAATTCTTTGGCAAAGAAGAATTTTCCATTACATTTGCTGCGTCACGGCACATTTCTCACTTTCGCATGTTGACTAACCAGAGAATCACAGTCACAGTGTGTGTGTGTGTGTGTGTGTGGCAGTTCTCTTCCGTTTCCTGCTTGACAACCGCTAGCACGCCCACTCCCCTACCCCACACCCCCTCTCGCACGTACTGGTTGGCGTTATCATATCTGGCTTTTGTTTCATTTCTGTTGTCTCATGCTTTTAATTCTTTTAACAATAGCGCTAAAAGTTGTGCATTGAACACTTGGTTGCGCCAACAAAAAAAATATATATATTATATATATATATATAAATGCCACGGAAACGGCGCTGTAAAGTATACACCACGGCAATGGCCACGCCCACGTTCGCCCGCCCACTTTCGCCGCGTGTATGGCAAAAGATAACAAAAATATTGTTTGCCACAAATGCAATTGTTGCCAAAGAAAAAAAATATATTGCAAGCAACGAAGAAGAAGTGTGTGAGCGGGGGCGGGGGCGTGGCCCGGGTAGGTGTGACTCTGGTATCGGGGTTTTTCATTTGTTTCACTTTATTCACACGCCGCCAGAGCAAAAGTTGGCTGCTGACTGGGCGCAACGTGTACAGCATCCGGTTTCCGCTGAAAACTTTCATTTCCCATACGCGTTCTGCCTCCGAGTAGTCCTTGGTTCCTGCCACCGTTGCCGCCGTTGCTGCTGCTGCTTCTCTTGTTGTTGTTGTTATTGCTGTTGTTTTTCTTGCTATGATAAAGCAGAAAATTAACTTTTGAAATAAACAACAAAAGCAACTTCAGCTTGAGATGGGCAACAGTTTCTCTCTCGCATTCGATGCAATGATGATAGTCAAGCCATCGGCGCCTTCTTCCTTATCTTCTTCTTCTTTTCCAGTCCTATAACATATGTACGTGTATGCATGAGCTTGTTTGTATGTATGTAAATCAGGCAATGTGACTTCAAAATCTGCAAATAGGAAATCTGAAGTTCTTAACTTAAATTGCTGAATCTTCAATACCCTATCAAAAGAACACAAAAAATATTAACACATAATTTTTTTTGATTTTTTTTTTTCGAATTATTCCAAATATCAATATTTAATACTTAAGTAACTATAAAGATATACTTAAGTAAACTTAACCTTAACTTTACTGATTACCTTTTAAGGAAATTTCATAGAAATCCATTTGAAATTTTCCTTAAAAGTATATAGAAATACTTAGATGAAGTTAAACAAAAACTTTCCGATTAACTTTTAAGGCAATTTTATAGAAATCCTTTTCAAAATGTCCTTAAAAATATCAGGAGTATTTCGAATACCATTATTCAATACTTTAGAAAGTATAAGTAAATATTTAGGTAAACTTTAAACTTAACCTTACTTATTAACTTTTAATGCAATGTCATAAAAATCCTCTTGAAAATTTCCATAATATTCTTCATTATTCTTCATTATTCCATTTGATAGGGATCAAAAGAACACAAAAAAATATTATCAATTCATTTTTTGATTTTTTTTTTTCGAATTATTCCAAGTATCAATATTTAATACTTAAGAAAGTATAAACAAATACTTAAATAAACTTCAACAATACCTTATTTATTAACTTTTAAGGAACTTACAGAGAAATCGTCTTGAAAATTTCCTTACATATCAACCCAAAACTCAAACCCTTTTGATGAAACCTTCTTAAAATAACTTGACAAAACTCAAATACCCCACAACAACTACTTCAAAAACAAAAGACAAAAACTGAAAAGGTAAGCAAATATATTGCCAGGCATCAAGCAGCAAGAATATATCTTTACCTGAAAGAGAGAGAGAAAGAGAGAGAGAAAAAAGAGACCCATCCGGATAAATAATGAGGTAACACGTGTTTACAACTGTTGCCACACAGTGAGGCATTGGTTGCTGGAGTATGTGGCATACACCTTACATCAGCACATTTGATTTTTAGGCACGTAAAAAATATGAAAAATTTTCACACACACACAAGCACAAGTTCATAACACGCTGCGCAAAAAATCGCGAAAGGACAACAGGAACGGGAATGAGAAGGAGAATGGAGAACAAGGATGATGATGATGAGGTTGCCGGATACTGTTTTATGCCTTAGGCATGCATATTAAATATGAGATTCAGAGTCGTGCTTCAGTCACTTCATCTATGGGATAAGCGCGAACTGACTGAAGAGGGGAAAAAAGAGATAGAGAGAGAATAAGTAGATTGGCAAGTTATTGGGAGCACGCTTCAACATATTCCCTGCACTCTTCTACTTTCTATCTCTTTCTCTCTCTCTCTCTCTCTCTCTCTCTCTCTCTTTCTCTCCCTTTGCTGGCATCAACACGAAAAGCAATCAAATTGCAAAAATTTGTTTCATTTTCTGCGATAACATGACTTGAATTTGATGAATGCCTTGGCAAAGCAGCTGTGCGGGGGGGTGGGGGCGGGGCACCAAACAAGGTGCAGGACACACACAGACACAAAATGAAAACCAGAATATTGGCAACGAAAGCCAACCAAATGCCAATCTCAGTGCGCTTTTTACGACACCAACGAGTTTCCGGGCGGCGGACGCAAGGGTTTTGCCACACATAGTATATATGGAGAGGAGAGGAGAGAGCGGGGAAAAAAAAAATGTGCAGATATGGCCAAATGAAAGAGTTATGAATCCGCAACTTTGTTGGTCCCAGACGCCCCAAGCACTCGCCGGGCTAAAGCAAAGAGGGGGGGGGGGGGGGGGCGCAAGGAGGGGCAGAGTAGCTTGTATGAATGCCAATGCCGATTACTAATACGCCCCGTACTACAACTCAGTTCAGCACTTCGCGCTGCCTAGTCCATGGACACTGCACTTAGAGAAAAAAACAAGTAAGAAGACTCTAGTCGAGTAAGCTCGACTAGAAGATACCCTTTACCCTTGACCATACAGACTGAGTGGCGGTAGGGCTGACAGGCATACACATATGTACGTGTACTACCGGACCAATGCTTGATGGTTTCATATCTCCGGTATTTCTGAACCGATTTTCATAAAAATTTCACAGATGTTCATTATTTTGTTAATAGTTTCAATCCCCATTTTCTAATTTGTGATTTTCAAGATTTTTTTGTTATCGATAACATTGGATATTTTTCTTTAAGAAAAACCTGAATAGTATCTAAGAAAAAGTTCTTCAAAATTTAACTTTTTTCTATTTTTTCTCGTAGCTTTCTCTCAGTGTCTGTTGCGGATTAAAATAAATGCTCGGCATTTGTATGTGCTGCACGGAAGGCAACTTTCGATACGTTGCGCAAAGTGGGTTATGGCTTATGGCTTATGGCTAAGACCGCTATACACGATAACCGCTATTTATGTATAGCAGTCTATTTCGAAATGTTGGCCAAGCCAGCTGCACTGTCCCCCCCCCCCCCCTTCCCGCCTGCTACTCCCCTTGACCAGTCATTCTACTAGTATTTGACGCCTTCCGGCTAACGAAACATCAGTTTTGAGATGGAAAAAGCCAAAAAAAAACAAACAAATTTTTTGTTGGCTTATTTCTTGCATACATTTTTGAAGGGTCTTCCCCAGCAGTTCGGAGGGCTGAGGGGGTGGGGGGAGCGGGGGCCCTGCGGACAAGCTTTCGACGAACGTCAAGTTGACGGGGCTCGCTCAAAAACGTTACGAAAATTTGTAATTACGACCACGTCAAAAGCAGTTGGCGCACAAACAAAGCCTCTGCGGCCTGAAATAAATGACCAAAAACCAAGTTGACCCCACCGACTCCCCGACTCATTACTTCGGCCCCGTTTGCCCTCCCACACTGACACAAAGGCCCGAAGGTCATTGTGAGATGCTGATGCTGCTGCTGCTGCTTTTTCTGCTTCTGCTTTGGCTGGCAGTTGAGTGCGGCAGGCCCAGTGAAAATGTCAAAAATTAAAATTAAATTGCGGCCATTTTAGAGTTTTTGCCGCTTCGCTGACATGAAAAAAAAACAAGAAACACAACAAAACAAAACAAGAAGAAAAACGGCAATAAAATGTTAATTCCTGTTTAATGAAAATGTATGTGCATAAAACATTCCAAAAGCATTTATCCTTTGCAGGCGCACAATTATGTTTATTGAAGTATTTTATTGACTTAATGGGGTGTTTTGAGGGTGCTTGGAAAAGCAGTTATAAAATCTTAAAGTACTGAGAAATTTTCTCTAATTTCTTTGGGAGTTTCTAGTTAATCTGCACTTATTTGTGTATTTCATATATAGGAACATTACTAAGAGTAAGAAGGTACTAATCTCTAACTCGACTAGAATATACCCTTTACCCTTGAAGTTTTTATATTAAAATATTTTCATTTTGTAGTTGTTTGTAGTTTGTAGTCTGCACTTGTTTTGTGTATTTTTTAAAATAACATTACTAACAAGTAAAATGGTTCTAGTAGGCTAAGCTTGACGAGAAGATACCCTTAACCCTTGACCTAAGACATAAGGTACCAGTGCTTGATACCCTGAAAACTTGACCTAACATATACGGTACCAACGCTTGAGGTTTAAACTCGAATCTTTCCTATCTCCGGTGCTTCTCGGTTCACTTGCATAAAAATATAACACATTTTTATTATTTTATCAATGTTTTCAATTTCCATTTTTAAGTTTTTAATATTCATGATTTTATTGTTATCGATTACATCTGTTTGTCGTAAACCTGAAAAGTTATCGGAAATTTGAAATAAACTTGTCCTGCCTAGGGATTATGAGAGCTCATATCCAAAACCTAGAGTCTGTGATAGACCGAAAAAGTTATCGAAAATATACATGTACTGCCTAGGTTAGAATGAGCTTGAAGTCCGATTTTGACAGTCTGTAATTCCTGAAATCGATGGCTATTGATGCTGATGAAGTATGCATATACATTATGCAGTTGAACAGTCTTTCCTTCTGCCTTTTTACATACTTTTGCACTTAACCATTTTTCCCCCAATTCATGTCATCAAATCATTACAGAGATTTATCAAACGAAATAAATATACTTTTCATGTCCATCAGCTTTGGCTTTATGCTCGAAAACAATCTACTAAGCTGCCTGCTTTGATACTTCAACTCATGAGCCAATTTGTAAGCGCAGCTTTGGCTCCATTTTTTTTTTTTGTTCTCATTAGTGAAAAATATGATGATGAACTTTGTAATGATGCCTCTACTGCTGCTGTTGTTGTTGTAGCTGGTGCTTTTTTCAGTTATAAGCTGCTTTTTACATTTGGCATATTCTTGGCATATGCAACGCGCCACGCCACTCCACTGTTTCAATATATATATGTATATATCAATGTGTATATTCTTTGTGAAGGGTCCTTTTAATAAAGCATTTAAGCCGCTTTGTTGCCAAGAGCAACTCAATTACAGTTTGCCTTTTCACATTTTACCCAAAAAACTGGCAGCACAATCATAATTTTGATCCACTACCGTATCCATTTCCGACCCACTGCCCCGCCCCGCCCCGCCCCACATTGAGTATATTACAAAAGTGTTTGGCAGTCACATTATCGAAATGTTTTCATGAATCAAAATAGGTATAGAAAGTGAGTTTTGGACAGGGCCACAAGCATTTTTGGGATAGCATTTCAATCGTTCGATATATGACACATCATCAAAGTTGGCATATTTCATTATTCGACATTGATATCCTTGGATTCATTTCGCCAACGCCTCGCTCCCCTCTCTCTCTCTTCACATAGTACAACAACATTCCATATCCATATCGTTTGCGTGTTGCGTGTCAGAGTTCAATATGGCAAATCCAGTCAGTGTGCAAAAGCAACAAAATACAATCAGAAACACAAACAACATTCAAGTGTTTCACTTTACTCCCCGATCCTAGATGTGGGGTCTTTTTGAATTGTGGGCGGTGCTGCTTTGACTAGAGTGGGTTAAGTGGGTGGTGGTGCGAGTGCGATGAGTGGAGTGCAAGAAATTTGCATTTCATTTCGCGCGTCATTTGAGGCGGCGCCGCTTGAAATTGTTGCAATGTTTCTGTTATCGATGTTATACCCTATAGTAATAAAGAAGTCAAGAGGGGGGTATTGGGTATATGTAATCATGTCGAAAACTTTTGATTTCAGTATTTTTCTGTTGATTTTTACTTTTGATTTGTCAAAGCTTTTTTCTTTCGTTTTAATCGATTTCTCCTAACGATTAATATCGATTATTAACAATTTATTTTAATCTAAGCTGCTTGGCTTGTAAAGACTTAAGGATATTTTTTAAATCGTATTTGCTTGCGATTTTCGATAACAGTTTTAAACGATAAATATCGATTATTTACCAGCTATGTAAATCGACGCTTGAATCGAAAAAACTTTATTATTTATGTATATTTTTCAGATAATTTTTACTTTCAATCTTCGATAACTTATCTAAATCGATAAAAATCGATTATTTACCATTTAATTAAATCTTAGCTAGTTATTTCGAAAACTTCTATCATTTAAGTGTGCTTTAGAATAATTTACTGCTTTTCATAAGTAATGATATCGATAATAATCGATTAATGTACATATTTTTGATTAATGAATTATAAATAAAATAATATATATATTTTTTTACGTTCTTTCTTCCATTTTATGTGTTTTCTAAAACAAACTAGGATATCTTTATGTCGTACACACTTATATAAAATATTCAAGCTTGTTGTTGTTATGGTTCCATTGATTGAAATCGCATAAAAACAAAAAACCAAACGAACTCTGGGCGTATTATTGTTGTTGTTGTTGTCCTCGGTGGCAACTAAATATGGGATGGGTTATATCGTTGATACTAGTGTATATATGGATATAGGTAGCTTCAAAAGTTGTGTTTTGAATGGTGATGGCTGAGGCGGGGGCGAGGGCGAGGGTCGACGGCGGCATCAAAAATATTTACAAGTGTGTGCGGCACAAGTTTTGCTTTTCCATTCGATATTTTTTTGTGTGTGTGTGTTGCGTTACGGTTTTTTGTGCTTTGCTTTGATTTGCCCCTAACGTAAAAGTTTTGATTGTTTTTCGCGTTTCAATTTCAACACACCCCGCCCCCCTCGAACACCCCCTTGTCATTTGCGTTCCTAATGACAGTCGAACATGCCATGAAATATGAGTTGATTGCCAAAAAAAAGAAAGAAGGAAGGAAGGAATAAAAATATTGACACTAGACTCAATGTTAGCCAACTACTATGACGGCTTATAAATTAGGCTAAAATGTCACTCACAATATATATATATATATATATATTTTATAAGAGAGCGAAGGATAACAATGCTCATTAGTCAGCGGCAATTACTTCTAATCAATGTGCTTTGTTGCACAAGTTGAGAAATTTGTACTTAAATTTCTCTTCGGCTCCTCTTCCTTTTTACTTTTACTCTATTCTTATTATTTCTTTTTTTTTTTGGTGCTTGACTAACAGCAAAATGCCTTTTACCTTTTTCTTACACGCCAATTAACTCTGAACGCTCATTACAGGCTGTTGCTGCTGCTGCTTCTGAAGCTTGTTGCTGACTGGTGAGGGAAGGGGGTTTGGAGGCTGGACTAGTTGTGTCACTCTTTGGTGCAACGGGGCGTATTAATTAGCCACTCGAAGCCAGCGCGACCTTCTTGCCACACTCACACACACCAAGAGAGGCAGGCAGGTAGACATCAGGTAGCAGCAGCTGGGTTGGGTTTTTGGGTGGCGGCAAGCTTCAAATGTTTCATTTTGCAGGCAGTTCAAAAACTGTCGCCCCCAACCCCACCTCTCAGCCTTCTCCCTCGTTTCTCCTGCTCTTCCTTGCTTGCCTGGCATCGTCGTTAGCATTACGTCAACTAATTGGCTTCATTTGGGGTTGCCTTGTGGCTGCTGTGTGGCGACTGCAAGCGAACTCTGGCTTTTTATATATACTTGTACCACTGTGTGTGTATGTGTATTGGTGTGTGTTTGTGTGTGTGTGTGTGGCAGGCAGGCAATCAGGATTTTCTAATTGGCAATGAAAGGCGCATAATTTATGAATATATCGCGCACTTATTTCATGCCACACTTCACAAGCAAAATGTTGTTTGCCTCGTTGCCTTGCCTCCCTTGCCTCTTTGCCTCGTTCTTCATCTTGCACCTATAGTATAAAGAGAATTTTGTTGTGCTAATTGCGTTTGCGATCGATAGTCAGTCGACCTCTTCACTTTATATAAATATATATATATTTATATCTCTTCTCACTTACTCTACCTCTCTCTTTCTCTCTTTCTGTTTCTGTCTCTTTCTGAAGTTGGCCACAGAAAACAGAGACTCGACATCATTTTTTGGGTCTATTGCATTTTTGTGGCTTGTTGAAGACAAAACAAACAACAGCAAAAAAAAGTTTTTCTAACACAACCAAATACATGGAAAATAAATAGGAACATGAATTGAAAATGATATTTTGTCAGATATTGTGTATATTGAATTATAGAAGAAGGTATATGAAACCTTATTTGGTATAACTTTAACTTTGATATGGTCAGTAAACGATTTTTTTCAAAACAAATGTGAACTTTTTCATAATTTGAAAGATGTTTTATCTGAGATAATAAAGATTAATATACGAAATATATAATGTCAACATTTGTCAAAATCATTTGGTAGTTTAAGCTTCAAAAGTCTCAAACCTTCATATATAAAATATCTTAAATCTTTCATTATTTTACTTTAAGCTATACAAATCTCAAACCTTGAAATACAAAAATCTTTTGATAATTAACTTTTTGCCTCAGAAATCTCAAACCTCAAATAGAAAAATCAAAAATCTATTGTTATTTAACTTGTTTCTTCAACAATCTCAAGCTTTAATATACAAAAATCAAAAAATGTTCATGATTTTACTTTAAGCTTCAAAAATCTCAAACCAAAAATTAAAAATGTTTCATTATATTAGTATTAGCTTCAAAGATCTTAAGCCTTATTATACAAAAATCTATACCCTTTCCTTATTTTACTTAATAATCTTAAGCCTCAATATACAAAAAATCAAAAATCTTTTATTACTTTACTTTTAGCTTCATAAATCTCTAATCACAACATACATCTTAATCTATATAGCTTCAAAAATCTCAAACCTTAACATACAAAAACCAAAAATCTTTCATTACTTTACTTTTATCTTCATAAATCTCTTACCCTATTATACCTTTTTATCTTGCTTACCTAATAGTTTACAGGGTATTTATTATAGACAAGAAAAACTATAAACCGCTCAACATGGCCAAAGCCAAAAATATAACAAAATTGAAAAAACACAAACTCTCTCTATACACAAGAGGCACTTTACACATTTACTTTTTTACTTGATTCTTTTCTCTTTTGTGTTGGTGTGTGAGTGTGTTTCTGTATGTGTGTGTTTGCACTTGGTCCTAGGTATGTGTTGTATGTGGAATATGTTGGCCATGTTGAAAAATCCAAAAATGTGCAAATTCGCAAATGCACAAAAATGAAGCAGCTAAAAGTGAAATAAAATATAAAAATCCAACAGACCGCAATTCACTTGGCTTTTTTTTTCGGAGTTTCTGCTGTGTGTTTCTCTGTGTTGTTGTTGGTGTGTTTCTGTGTGTTGTTGTTATGTTGAGAGAGTGCCAAAAAGTTTGCCTTTTTTATTGCGCATTTTCGGACATGCACGGAAAAAGTCAAAAATTGCAATTCCCCGTTACAACACGCGCCCCTCTCTCTCCAACAATCTCTCTCTCCATCTCTTTCTCACCATATGCACCGTTACAACTCGCTCTCTCCACCAACCTCTCACTGTCTCTTTCTCACCATATGCAATAGTAGTTGCTGTTGTGTGTTGTTGTTTTTGCCTTTTATTTTAATTTCCCACGACGTTATATGGGGTGGGGAGGGGGTGCTTATGAAGGAACCGTGTAAGAGTTGCCTTTCAACGTTTGCCCTCATCTTTCTCGCTCTGTTGCTTCCATTCTCTCTCCCACTCTCTCTCGCCATCTCTCTCTCACACTCTTTTTGTATGTTTTTGGTAAATTTTATGTTAATGTAAAAATTGTGCACTGATGTAAGTGCGTCTTCCGCACTTCAGCGCGCGCGCCCCTCGGTCTCGTCCCGTCCCGCCTCGTCGTCGTCCATTCGTCCAAGCATTTCTGACAGCCGCAAACCAAACAAATAACTCCACCCCTCCACCCTCCCTCTCTCTTCGTTCCAAAGTACCTGCGCGCATTTTAATAAAAACGAATTAAAATGTGCACTAATATGCTTTTATTATTTATGTTTATATTTATTCGTGTGTGCATGTTGCAAATAAATTGCACTCGACAAAAGTAAAGTGCACACACACACATATGGCAACACACACATATACACATTAAAAAATACATTAAGTGTACTTAAGTTGAGTGTGTGTGTGTCTACAAGATACCCTGTGTTTTGAAAGTGTAAATACTTTTAAGTAAAATTACTTTTGTGTTTTTTTGTTGTTTGATTGCTTGGAGGAATGAGAAAGTATCGGTACTCCACTAGCAGATACCCTTAAAAGAGTAAGTTATAACTTATTATAAATTAAATAAGTTTTGTGTTTCTGTTATAACAATCTTAAGTTATTTTCTAACACTGTCACATTTTCAATACAATTTTATGTTTGTGTTTCTGTTATAACAATCTTAAGTTTTCTCTGCTGTTATCCAACACTGTCATATCTGTTATACAAATCTTAAGTTTTTTCTATTGTTACCCAACACTGTAATGTATTTTTTACTATACTCTTATAGAAAGTTATTTCAATTGTTACCCAACACTTTCACATCTTCTATACTATATTGGGTAGTATATTCTCGATTGGGCTTGTGTTTGTGTTATAATAATCTTAAGTTTTCTTAGTTGTTACCCAACACTGTCAAATCTGTTATACTATATTAGTTTTGTATTTCTGTTATAACAATTATAAGTTTTCTAAGTTGTTACCCAACACTATCATATCTGTTATACTATATTAAGTTTGTGTTTCTGTTATGGCAAGGTATCTCAATTGTTATCCAACACTGTCAGATCTGTTATACAAATCTTAAGTTTTCTTGTTACCCAACACTGTCATGTATTTTACACTATATAAGTTTAATGTTTCTTCTATAACAATCTTAAGTTTTCTCAATTGTTACTCAACACTGGCACACACTCTTTTTACATATTTTTAATGTAGTACAGTGTATTTTACAAGAATATATACAAATATGTTGAACTACACATAGTACATGGCATCTACTAAACATATTTCTCGTTCCATGTGAATGCCTGAAAATTGTGTCACTGTGAAAATTGTTTTATCAGCATTATTTCACATCCATCCAAAGTCGATCCACCCACACGCACACACACTCACATGCGCAGGCACACCCACACCCGCACACACACTGTGGCATCTCCTTAACATTCTCATGCATATTATATATAATTTTCCATATGCGGATTAGTCTTAAGCCCCTGAGCCGCCCACAGGGCCAAACAACTTGCCAACTAACTGCAATGCAGCCAAACCAGCAACTAGATGAGAGAGCAGCACCACATACAACAACCAACAACAACTAACAAGCAAGCAACAACAACAAATAACAAGCAAGCAACAACAACAACTAACAACAAGCAAGCAAGCATGTAACAGGCAACAACGGCAACAGCGACAACAATTTCATAAACCGCTTTTGGTTTGCAACTTGAGTTTTGTGGCTGGCAGCGCGACAGCGGCTTATAATTTGTTTGACAAGCATCAAACTTGCTACACAGCGCCCCCCAACCCTGCCCCCCTTTCACTCTCTCTGTACCTCTCCCTCTCTCTCTCTCTACGTTACCTTATGTATGTATAGTTATAGCCCCGCTTTATGATTTTATATATGGTTAAGACAAAAATCGGTACACAAATCCGCAGCAACAACGTTTACTAACCCCCTCCACCACCACCCTCACCCACGTTTCTCATCTCGGCAGCAGCATCATCAACATCAACATCATGAGCATTAAATCCGATTGTCTCATATATGATATATATTCAGTTCAACCCTCTCTCTCTCGCTCTCTCTCTCCCTTTCACTCTCTCAAAATATGAATTGTTAAGCATATGATTATGTCGTAAGCATTTTAGTTGAATGCTCCCCGCCATTAGTGAGCAAATATGTACAGGAGGCACATACATACATATACATACATATATGTATGTCGTACTCACCTACATTTTGCCATGAATGGGCGTCATGTGAGCCGACAGCGAAATCTCAAGTTTCAGCTGCACATTGTTTGACAAGCTGATGTTAACGTTCATTGTTTGGCCACAATTTTCATTTTTTTTTATATTTCATCACTTTCAATAGAATGTACATGGTGCAAATTATAATAAGCACTGTAGTAATCACCAAGGTTTCGTCTAGTCGTCTCGTCTTCTAGCTCATATTCTAGCTCATCTTCTGGCTCAACTTTCGGCTCGATGAAATCACGTTTAACCTGTGCCACCTGCAACTGTTTGGCCAGCTCTCCCGGTGCATCGGACCAAGCACTGACCACATCGCTGGCCTGCAAAGCATTGGTCATCTCGAAAAGCAATCCATGCCCGAAAATATCATCCACATGCTTTGCCTGCACTACCTCACCCATGAGATTAAACAATTTCCGATCTTTGAGCAGTTTGCGTGCCAACACAACGGGATTCTCCCTGGTCAAAATTGGTTTCGCTTCGTTGTTACTGGGTGTAACCAAGAGTCGAGGACTCAATTTGATAGCATCTATGTGATTTGTGGAAGTTGCTTCTGCTCAATTAATTGTGATAAGTGTTTTTATGTTAGTATATATTCCATCTTTCGACTCACCCGAAGTGTGGAAGATGAGCAGCAGAGCAAACCCTAGCAAATATTTCATATTTATGAATGTTTCGGTTTCCGATTCTGCATAGAACTGAAGCTTAAGATGCGATCTATTCAAACTTATATGGCTTGGAAAAGAGAAAGAAAGAAAAAAAGACTTCTTATCAGCAGCTGATAACGCTGAGGTCAGCTTTCTATTATCATATTCTTATTCTCTTTCTCTTTATACACTTGAAGAAAAACGCTGTCAACTACATTTTTTTCAACGGGTCAACTAAATAATTCTTTCGACTACTTTTTAATTAGACGACAGTCTCTTTTAGCCCTGTCTTGTCTAAACCTATAACATTTCCCAAGTGACATCATTTGGTAGTTTTTTATTTTCTTGGCACTTTGCCAGTTGTTTAATGAAGCATATGTGTCGCCGCCATTTGTTTTGGACAGTATATAAAGTGCGGCAGAGTACAGTCGAAAAACCAATTAGGAACTGTGCCAAAAATAATATGAAGCACCCTAAAAACCAAACATAAACTAGGCTGAACAAGTGAGAAGAGTTTAAAATAGTGAAAACTTATTTTTTGTGTTATAGCAATTAAGGAAACTAAGGAAAAACTAAAATATATGAATTCTTATTTCATACTTTATCATTTTTTAATACCTTAACTCGATTATAACATGACATGTTTCTGGGCCCCGGGCATACTGTTTTAATATACATTTTTATGGTCTCTTCCTACTCCCTAATGAAAAAATCAGGGTAAAACCTAAGCAGTCAACGTTCGGAATAGATATCATCAAATTTCATGCACTATCAAAGTCAATTTCCTCTTACAGCCGCACAACAACAACAACACAACACAGCAAGAAAAACAGAAGGAACAGAAGTGGAAGGCAGCGTCCTGCGGTAGCAACTTTGGCCGAGTTGTGGTTCCTGTCTTGTCTCGTCTCGTCTCGTCTTGTGCCCGGCAGACACAAAAATAATTTATTCAACTGGATACGTTTGGCGCTGTTGGCGGTCGTTTGGTCCACCAACTCCGATGGCTGCCCTGCGGTTCATTGTCAGTTAAGCTTTTTAAAAGAAAACCACTTAGAATGTTGACATTATCCTTCACTTTCTATTTATTTTGTCATTTAATCAACTTCCTGCCTGACTGTCGTCATCGTGTTGTCGCCATGGCGCACCCTCCCCTCTCTGTTTCCCCTTCCTCTTTTCTCATCGGTCTGATTTGCATACCAAATATATGTGGGTTTCGCTTGGGCGTAAGGGAGTAAGTAAGGTGGCGCCGTATCTTTAAACTGGACGCCAGTTGTTGTCGCCAAGTATTTGCGCCAGTCTGCACCAATCAGTCAACTTCCCATTCTCTTCTTCCATCTCTCTCTCCATCTACATACATATATCTTTAGTAAATAAAAATTGCTTTTTAAGGCATAACCTGTGGCCTACCACCATACAGACCGTACCGTACCTCCTCCCTGATGTCAATAGACTCAATTTGATAGCTGACTGAACGACTTGCCTTCGGGTTCGAATCCTTGACTTTCCCCTCCCACCACCATCACTACCACCCGCCCTCTTCTAGCTTGCTCATTTAGCGTTATTAAAGCAATTCTATGAATATTTTAAAGGCTTTTGTTTGGCCAGAGCCTTTTTCCTCATAAAAGGTTTAGTGTTTCACATCGAAACCAAACCAAAGCGAAGCGAAACCAAAGGAAAATGCACAAAAGCAGCATCCAGCGCATAGACATCAAGGCAAATATTATGAGTATGTAAATAATGTGGCATGAGTTTGGGAATGACTATCTTGGCGGCATTCTTCTTCTTCTTCGACTACTTCTTTACTGCTTCTTATGTGAGCAACTAAATAACTGTCTTCTTCTTCTTCTTCGAGATGGTAGGAGGATGTTGTGGGCCATTTTGTTTCCATTCGCCACATTATGAGCTGAAAGCATTCGAATCCTAAGCCGCATTTGGGCAATCGGGCGGACAAAAGGCAAAGCCCAAACAATTGAATGGACTATTGTTTCGGGGGGTTTTTTTTTTTTTTTGAGAGATAGGCATGAAAATGCTTTTAATTTGCCACTTTGGACATAAAATACAAAACATGTACACTTAAAAAAAAAGCGTAAGAAAGCCGCGCATTGAAATAAAAGATAATTTATAATGCATAAAAGATGTTATAAATTAATGAGAAACAAAAGACATTCAAATTTACATTGTATTCCAAACAACAGCTGTTTACGCACACCCGCAACAACGAATTCGATAAATATCGCACTTCGATAACATTTTTAAAGGTTAGCAATCTAGCATTTAAAGTTAGTTAGATTGCTTTTCCAAGAAGCATCTTCTCAAGTCCTTCTCGTCCTCCCTTCCTTTTTTCAAATAGATATTTCTCTAATTGCTTTTGTTTATCATGAATATTTTTTGCAATGAAAACGCGCCAAACAAAAGTCGACTTGAAAGCACTTATGCATACACTTGTCTACTCTTCAGCGAGCAGTGAAATATTGTATTCAGAACCATCCTTGAAGTGGATCAAAGAGGTGGGGCGGCAGCAGAGATGGGGCGGCAGCAGAGATGGCGGCGGGCAGGAAAATATGATGAGTAACTTTTTTTTAGTTTGGCTTGTTGTTTTTTGTACTTAAAACTGCCTGCCAGGCTGTTGCTTGCCTGTTGCCTGTGTCGGCTTAATGCTGAAATAATTACGCGCCAAAGTTGATTTTCAACGTATACTCGAGGGTATTTCATGCCAAACCACCCTCAAACTAACTCTCAACTCAAGTACGTGACGCACCAATAAACTGAAGCAATTCCAGCAACAACTATTCAAGGGGTATATGAGTGTAAGTGTTTGTGCCTGTGTGCGTGTGTGTGTGTGCTTTGAAATTGATAAAACACAGAGAAAAAAAGAGATCAGCAAACTCGGCACAAAAAGTGGATGCAGCATTCATGCAGCATACTTCATGGCAACTTTACTCCGAGGCAAATTTTTAATTACAAATAGTTTGCATTTTCAAAATAGGTAAAAAAATTCAGATATTAATTAAATTGCAAAACTGTGCAAAAAACGCACTTAAGAGTTGTATCTCCTAATTGCGTTCAATGTGCAGCTCAAACAAAAGCTTATCGATAACCTTAGAAGTTAAACACAGTCAGCTGACTGATCTCTGTTTGCTCTAGTACTCAATAATTTAACGAAGAACGCGCAAACTTAACGAATGCAAATTGAAATATCCTCTAACCACTCCATGCATACAGTTAATTTGTCCACTTGTATTTGTTTGCAGAATGCCAGTTAATTAGAAGTCTATCGATAATTTTCAATTGCAGCTAATGACGAACAAGTTTTCGGTCGCTAATTTTGACCACAATGTAAACGGTGCAACAGAGAGTTGCAGTGCGCTCGAATTTATTAATTAAAATGCCAAATAAAAACAAAAACGCAAAAGGCAAAACAGACAGGACACAGGTCAAAATGGTTGACCGGACAATGTGGCACTCATTACGGTCCAACAAAAACTGAACATCATTCAATTCAATGACACCATGTTTGTTAGTTTAATTATGGCCAAACTGCATCCTCCTCCTCCTCGTCATCGTCTACTGTTGCTCTGTGGTTTGTTATCATACACAATATTTCGACGCGACACTGTTCGTTAGTATAGTGTATGATAATTACAAAAAAAAAAACTAAAGCAGCAGCCAGTTGGCAAACAAACAAACAATCAACCCATAAACAACTATATTTTCTAACATATAACAGATCATTTTTGTTCAATTTTCAAATTAAAACGCGACAGTTTTGGCGAGTGTTTTAATGTGGCTTGCGGCATTTTAACCATAAATGCATGAATACATATATAAACATGTTTTCAAATTGATTTTTGTTTTCATAATTGGCATTCAAGCGATTTGTTTACAATTTCATATTTGAGGTTAAGCTTTAGATTTTTCAAATTATCAATCATAAAATATAATAATTTTTCAATTGTGGCTTTCATAATTAAACGAAATTTTCTCATTTTAAAACTATTTTCAACTGTAACTAAAGCTAAACTTCAATAGATTTTTCTTTTGCCAGACAGATAGCAAAAAAAAAAAAGAAATATCAGCTTAAGCTAACATATGAACCGAAAGAAAAAAAGAAGAAGAGAAGATGAAAAAATAAAATCAAACACACACTGACAAAAATCCAATCAACGTTTTCTTTTTTCTAATCAGCAAAGTATAAAGTAAATTCAATTACGCGGCGAACAGCAGCTACTTTGTAAATCCCCAGGATCACACGCCTAGCAGGGATGTGCCGAAGTGTGTACCGTTATTTGCATACACTCACGAGAGTGTGAGTGTGTGTGTGTGTAACGGCATTTGAAGGGGTGTGCGTAGGCGTGATTGCATGTGTGAGTGCAAAATTTGTCCCAAAAGAAACATTTTGTCCTCGTTCGCTTTTTTTTTTTATTTTTTGAAAAATAGAATTCCGCTAAAGTCAAAGCCAAGTAAACAAGAGACAGAAAGAGATAGTGAGAGAGAGAGAGAGGGTGATGGGAGGGGGGTAAGAAGTGTCTGTGGTGGGGTTTTTTTTCGGATCCATGGCAACTAATCAGAAATTCCGTCTCATGCGCGCGACCATTTCCACAATGCGGCCCGTGAAACGAAAAGAAAAAAAAAACAAGAAACCAAACTGAACAGCAAAAAGGAAATGCAAAGAAAAAGCGAATACTTGTAAGCAACGAGACGGGCAGATGAACTGACGGACAAACAGAGAGGGAGAGAGAGCGAGCGAGAAAAAGAGAGAGAGATGGGTGCGCTTGGGATTATGCAAAATTCAATTTGCAACTTAAATGTGTTTATTTTGCGTTACGCTGGGGCAATTTTTATTTTCACTGAAAATGAGGGATTTACTTACCATACACACACATACACAAACACACACACACACAGGCTCTGCGGCATAAGTACGCAGTACAGTAAGTGGAACAGCAACAGGACAGAGGGGAAGTGGGAAGGGGAAAGGGGAACCAAGGGTGATGGTGTAAATCGAACGGGTAGCTCTTGCAGTTTGAAAGCCAAGCCACCAAGCAATGAGCGTCACCGCCATCAATTTTCCAATCTTATTGAGCGTTTAAAAGTGTAGATACACAGAGAGAAAAACCCATATAAGACAAGTTTCATCAAAGAGTTTATGAATAAGTTGAAATAAGTTTTAGTTTAGTTCCACAAAACTATAAACTATAAAATATTATCTAGAAAATATTTAAATATGTTGAAGAAATGCCAAGCTATGAAAAACTTTTTTATAACTTTTGAGCACTTGACAGTATTTACTTAAACTTTTTTTTTATGCTTTCTTGAACTTTCGTTAAAAATGCATTAAAAAGTTTTTAGATGTTTTTTTTTCTCACTGTGTACATTTGTGGGTTTAAAGCGACATCGTTTGCTGCTGCTGCCTTGGCGTAAATTGCTGATTTACAAACAAAATGTGATTTTCACAGTCCAAACCCATCCGAAAACCAAAACCAACACCAGAACCCAACCCGAGCCAAACCTCCCACTTTCAGTGTATTAACGCCTTTTGCCAGTGCGCCTTTTTTTTTGTGTGTGGAAGCAACATAAACAGTTTGCCAGCCGGCACCCAGTTTGCTCCCAGGCTCTCCCTTTGCATAATAAAAAAGTTCGAAGACAAATTGCCAAATTCAATTTAATAGTAAATTTGGTTGCCATTTATTTAATTTGATGACCCTCATCGTTTCCAATCAAAATAACAACATCGAACAGCTTTCGTCATCGACAATGACAGATATACATAAACCGCACTAATGCTGACTTTATATATACTGCCCCCAACCCCGCTACCCCTACTCTACTCTACTAGCATTAGCAATAACAATTTTGACATAATGTCAGTTATTTGTGGGTCGAGGTTGAGGCATAAGCAATTTTTTCTGTTTTTTTTTTAAATTCATAACACAGTTTTAATTACGTGTCAGTCAGTCTAACTTATGACAACAACAAGAATGGAATTAACATTCAAAATGCTGACAAAGTTTTCGGCTGCCGAAATAGAGACAAGACAAGAGCGAGAGGGTGGCACATAATTTATGCCACCAGTGTAATTTGACAAGCGAGAGACTTAGACAAAAGACAAAAGGCGCGCAAATACTTTTGAGGGAAAGCACTTGAAGAAAATAAATGAATGGTTAATGTGAGTTAATGTTGTAAGAAAGTTAATAACAAAACTATATTCTATAATAAAATCATAAATTTATAAGTTTTATTGATACTTTTCCTTGAAAAAAAACAAGTTTATACAAATATTTTTTAATAAATTTCATATTTTTTCACATTTATTTCAAGATTTTTAATTTTTTTCACATTGAGTCTATGTTCTTTTCGTTTTCTTTTATAATCTTATTGTTTTTAAGATAATTTTTCTGTCTTCAGATTTTTTTCTTAGTGTACATCGTCTAATGAATGTCAGCGCCAATGCGGCCACAAATGACAGTTGAATGGGAATTTAGTTTTAAACAAAACGTCCACCACACTGTCACTAAACAGACCACACACCCACCCGCACACCCCAACTACCCCCACCACCCCCATCACCCCAACCCCACCACCCCATCTCCTCTTTGAACCGCGGCCTATGTAGAAAATGTTTTAGTTGCTGCCGCACGCAAATTAGCTGAAAGTTTTTGCCCACTGGCCAATGGGCGGGGGAATTGAAATGTTTTGTGGCATGGGCATGAGGGAGGGTTGGGGGGGGGGGGGGTGTGTGTGTGTGCCTGCTGTCGTCTTGAACTCTGTGATAGGCTCTCTCTCTTAGACTGAAGAAGGAGCTCAAATGAATATTTGATAGCACTTTTGCTGCTGTTTCTGCTTCTGCTGGTGCGAGAGAAAACAAATTAAAAGCGCTGCCATAAAGCTTGTTGCATACTTTATGGCGCTAATTTAGGTAGAACAGCAAATGACACTAGCAGAAGAAGCAGAAGAGCTGGCCATAAAAGGGGCAGGGTGGCAGGCAGCAGAAAACTCTAACAGCGCCAAGTTGCAAGAACTTAAGACCCTTTGAACTATGTTACGCCTTCTGCTTGCCGTCTTCTGCCTTCTGCTTGCCGCCTTCTGCCTGCCACCTTCTGCTGCTTGCCTCCTGCTTGTTTATGCACGCACATTAATTTCGAAAAGGGCTGTGCACTGGCCAAATAATAGACAAAGATGTTGGGGTGCAAGGTGGCGCAGTTGGGCTTTGAGCGGTTGCAATAGCAGCTGGACAGAGATAAAAAAGGGGCAAAAAACATTCTTTGAAAACCGCCAAAACCACATTTCAATGTTGCAAAATTTTGTCGCACAACTAAATGCTTTTAAGTGCATTTGCCTGTTGGCCTGTGCCACACGCTGGCACAAGAACTGGTTGTTGGTGTTGAGTAGGAGAGCGGGGCGGAGGGGTAGGAGGGACGGGTTAGTATTTTGTGCCAAAAATGTGACTGCAGGCAAGTTTGAAGTTGCACAACTTTTATGCATGTCATTCACCAAAAAAGAGCTTGAGGTGTTTTTTGGACTCAAAACATATGAATGAATGTGATTTTAAATTTCGAATGTTGCAAGATGTCTTATTAATAGGAATGCTTCACCTTGACTATATCTCTTTCTTTCTCTCACTCTCTATCTCTACCTCTACCTCCAGCTCTATCTCTAGCTCTATCTCTAGCTGTATCTCTATCTCCATCTTTATGTCTATCTCTACCACTAACTCTATATCTATCTCTAGCTCTATCTCTATCTCTATCGCTATCTCCATCTCTATCTCTATGTCCATCTCTCTCTTTCTCTCTCTCTCTCTATTACTCTCTCTCTTTCTCTCTGACTCTTCCATGGAGAAACATTTGAAAGTGATTTTTTAATTTTGAATGTTGCAGAATGTCTTATTAATAGTCATGCCCCAGTCTCAATCTCACCTTCTCTCACTCTCTCAGTCTATCACTATCTCTTTCTCCCACTCTCTATCTCTCTCTGACTCCACCATGGCGTATACGCAATGCGTTAAGATTGCATGCTTCAAATGTATAACGCTTAAATGGCATCAATTTAAAATTGGGACATCAGATCGAGCCGAGGGCTCAACAATGCTGACAGCAAACAGAATCGAAATGGCTACGTATATATACATATACTCATGAATATTCATTCGCTATTTATGTAAATGGACGCACACACACACACAGCCAGACACACCCTTTTTGATAATGTGTCGCGTTTTAATTATGAATTAATTGCGAATGATTTCAACATCATGCATTTTAATTGACATGCCATTCGCTTTACTACTATGCGTTGTTGTTGCTGGCGGGGCCGATCTATCTATAACTTACATACACAAACACACAATGACGTCACACACACACACACACACATAATTTATCACCCGTCAGTTTTTGGCTGAGAGAGGGAGAGCGGGGTTTACGGTCCATTGTGGTTGCTGCTCGTTTCAATCAATTTCATTCGTTATCGTTATTGACATTTTGTAATTTAATCGTCTGCTTTGTCGCATACGTCACACACACACACACACATACGACTCATACACACACGTTGCAGTCTGCACTTAACTTTATCAGCTTGTTTGGCCATGTGTCGTGCGGCCATCAGACCCGGCTTGCCAGCCATTCTCTGTTTTTTTCATACCGTTCTTTATTTATTCGTGGCTGCCACAAAATGAAAAAAAAAATGAGAAAAGCAAACAACAGAAGCGGCTGCTGCTGCAGCAGACGTTAACTGGGGTGTTGGTGTTGGTCGGTGGCGCCACCCAAAATGGCAACAGCATGTCAACAAACTCCCTTGTTCTCTTTTTCTCCCCCTGTCTCTCTCTCTCGTGCCGTCATGCAATTAATATTGGCCAGCGTCTATGCCACATTCTGACGACACTTTATTGTCTACTCTTTTTTACTTTGCTACACTAATTAGTCGAGGCCACAACATAACATAAAAGCACCGTTAGTCTAACGGTTAAGAAATAACAAAACAGCTTAAAAGATGATCTTAAATATGTTCGTTCTTTCAATCAATCATTCAAGTTCCGAACCACATCAAAACCTTGCCACATTACAGCTCAAAAACTGATTAAACCCTTTGACTAACTTAATTAAATTATGTTCAACCGAATTCTTCTTCACATTATTTCAGCTGTTTTTGCTTTTTTTGGGACTGATTGGGGCTGCCAATTACGAGAGGATATGATTTTTGAAATAAAATGACCTGAAAAACTGACCCTTCTTTTGAGTATGCTTTTACGAGCTAATCAATGTTTTGTGATGCTAAAATTAGAGTTGACCAAGTGAGAGAGAGGGAGAGGGAGAGATAGGGGGAGCGATAAAGCCAATATTAAAGTTCAACGGGGGAGGAGTTAGAGGTTGTTAGAGAGCTTCACACACATCAAATTTGCAACTTTGAGTCAAGTTGTGAAGCACTAAAAAAAATAATAAGGAAAATGAAAAAAAGTACCAGAACAACTTTTAAATACTCTACCTTCACCAACTTCACTTCACTAACTGATTAATTTCTTTAAAATTCATTTCATTTTCTATCCATATTATCACAATCATGATATCATTTCGTATTCTGTGCTCATCTCAAATTTGCTCCTTCTATATGTTTGTCTTGTCTCCAAACCTATCCATTGCTATAGTCAACATGCCCCAAGCCAAAAACAAACATAAACACACACTCACACACACATACACATACAGAGCCGCTCTGTGAATGTCTAAGGCAGAGGAGCCAACAAATGGCCAGCATATTGAGTCCTTTTGTTGTTCCCAATACGCTCATATTTGCGGTCATGCGGTATGAAGCAAAACCAGGGAAAGAGGGACAGAGGGACAGAGAAACAGGGTGAGTAAGCAATGAAAAATAAAAATGTACACACAACATACAGTATATGCGTGTATGTATGTGTGTGTGTGTGTATAAGTAGTATGTACATACTTAATCGTAGTGGTAGAATCCTTAGTATCCTTTGTAAGGACATAGAGGGCCCAAGCCATAGAGCAAATGAAGCACACCCAATGGCACCCAAGTGGGCTAATCAGCTAAGCTACCATACTAAGAGACACGATGGGTAGGTACCGTCGTACATATGTACATAGGATGTACACCTATTGCCCACTGGAGTATTATTCTCATAGAGAGAAAGCCACGAGCCATAGATGAAGTGGGAAAGAACGACTGTGAAATACTCTGGAAGTAATACTAAGAGACTCGTTAGGTAGGTACCTTCTCATAGAGAGAAGCTACCAGCTATAGATGGAGGTTTCGGATAGTGTGAGAGAAGAAGATCTGGAAGTTGAGTTGAATTCTAGAGGATAAATTCGAGTTGAGTACAGTTGGGAACAATTTCTCCAAGTGAAACTATTTTATAATAATGTGGAATTACATTCCAGTTAGTTCCTGTTCCTGTTCCTGTTCCCGTTTCATTTCCTGTTTCTGTTTCTTTTCCTCTTTCAAATTCTCCAATGTTCCAAACCAAAATCAAACGTTGATATAATTTTTGATCTAATACCCAAATAAGAACTCTTCGTCCCAACAACACATTCATTAAAAAAAATTACAGGGTATTCAAAATACAAACAAAATGACCATTTTTCCGACGATTTCTGCCAACAACAACAACAGCAACCACAACAAAAAAACAGAGCCCAAGCACAACGACAACAACGACAAGAACAAACAGCACAAAGATGAGTCAAAAAGTAAACTTGGAACACACCAAAAAAAAATAAAGAGACAAGAAAAAAATGGCAGCGTATAAAATGAAGTGGCAAAACGTAAACTATGAGTGTGGCAGCATACATGTGTGTGTGGTGTGAGTGTGCGTGTATGTGTGTGCGTGTGTGTGTGTTGGGCTGAGACTACGTTTGTATTTTTATTTGCTTTCTGTTGTTATTACGACTCCATTGCGTTTAGATGGAGATTAAGTCGCATGCCCCACAATTCTCACACTTTTTTCTTTTTTTTCTTCTTCCTTGCTTCTCCTCCTTCTTACACCCCAGAAAACCCTTCTCAACTGGTCTCTTACGCCTTTTACCATTGTTTGTTGTTTTTTTCGCAATTTTTTTTTCTATCTCTTTTTTTGGTTTATGAGCAGTTTATTTGCTGTCGGTATCTGTGTGTGTGAGTGTGTTTGTGTGTGTGTGTATATAGGATATTTGTACGATAGACAAGTGAGATAACAACTACATAGCAAAAATTTATCTTTTTTCTATATACTTTCGGTAAGGTATGTGAATTATTATAAGACATATAAAAATATTGAGAAAATGTAAAAATATTCCCATAAAAACCTTAAAATAACACTAAAATCTAACAAACAGTGTTGTAAAATACACCATTTACTTATGTCAAAGTGTATTTTAACTTCATTCCTAGCCCAAACTGAAGATAATAACTACGTAGTAAAAGTTTGTTTTATCCATATACTTTCGGAAAATTTCTAAAAATATTGCGAAAAAAACTGAAAACATTCCCATCAAAACCTTGAAATAACACTAAAATCTAACAAATAGTGTTGTAAAATACACTATTTACTTTCTTTAGAGATTTTCTTAACTTTTCCAAACTGTATTTCAACTCCGTTACTAACCCAAACCAAAGATAATAACTAACTAATATTAACTGAAAATATTCCTATTAAAACCTCAATATAACACTGAAAGCTAACAAATAGTGTTGTAAAATACACAATTTTCTTCCATCAAAGTTTTCTTTTAACTCTTCCACAGTGTATTTCAAGTTCGTTACTAACCCAAAAGCTAACTCCACTTTATTGTTGTTTTCGCAATAACAAATGAAAAACTGTAAAGAAAAAAAAAATTTGTATATAAAGCTGCGAAATGAAAATATTGTATGCATATTACACAAGCGGCGCTGCTTGACTATTATATTGCTTTTGCGGGGTAAAAACAGCAAACGCTTTTATTAGTCACTGTCACACACACACACTCATACTCATACTTGTGCTCAGCCTCCTCCTCCTCGATTTCATAGTTGCTCCCCAAAGTGCCATCGAGCAAAACACTCTTGATGTGGCATGCTGATAAGGGCCGCATGGTAATTTTTCGTGTGTACTTTTCGCCTGGCTGTTGTAAAACTTTTTGGCCAGAAATATATATTAAAAATATATACACACACTCACACAACAACCGTTACCTAGACTGACAGTGTTGCCAGACTGACTCTATAAAACAAATGAAAACTCGAAACATAACAATAACAACAACAAAGAAAACAAACACAAAAACACAAAAACCATATGCCGAGTGTAAAATATGCTTAGTGCTATAAAAAAAGAAGAGAGAGAGAGAGAGAATATCAACGTGTGCGTACAACTGTATTAGAGTCGTATGTGTGTGTGTGTGTGTGTAGTTGCCACACATAAAAGAAAATTGACTGTGAATCTTATATTTCCCCAGCGAACTGTCCTTTTTTTCATTTTGTCTTTTTGTTTTTGCTGCCTGGCCCATTTTTATCGCTGATTTTTGCGTTGTGTAAAAATTTTTAATTTAGGTTTTGCACAGGACCACAGTCCCTCCTCCCTCTTTTTAGCCAGCCCAAGTGACAATGGCAGTTAAAGCAGTTCCAGTTCCAGTTCCAGTTCCAGTTCTAGCTGTAGCAAAAGGCAACTTGCATCCGAATGCGCGAGGGCGTGGCAAATGGGATTTATGTTGGGCTTTTGTGTCGACAACACACACTTTGTGTTTGAGATACCGTTGACTAGACCCGAGTCGAGTCGAGTCGACTGCAACAGCAACAACACAAACAAACAACAACAATGGTGCAACAACTCAGAACTGTTAAAGCGCAGAAGAGGAAATGCGATAACTTGGAATATGGTTGCAGCAGAATTTATGCAAATAATTCAGAGACAATTGCTGTTAGGGATTTGGTGTCAGGGTGAACATAGAATGTGTAAAGAGAAGCTATAGCTAGTGATATGTTTGAGCGTAGGTGAGTGTTAGTTAGTACTTCAGACTAATGCTGTTATCATGACAGGGGCGAAGGCAGCTTTACTTCTTTAATGTATTCATAACCTTTATCGATATTAATCGATCTTATTATTTTTATTCAGAAACCTTCAAAACCTTACAAGAAACAGTATATTAAATCCTTTCACAGGCAGTCTGGGTTCTTTGCTTAACCACACTTTATGAACTTTGTCGATATTTATCGATCATGACATCATCATATTTTTATTCAAAAATCTACAAGACCCTGAAAGAAGCAGAATAAGTTCACTAAATGCTTCCTCAGGCTGTTTAAGTCCCGTGCTTAAACAGTTTATTAACTTTATCGATATTTATCGACTATTATTGCTGTCTATTTTTATTAAATACACCTTAATAACCTTATTAGAAGCAATAAAAGTTTACTTAACCTTTCTCCGGAAGCCTGAGTACCTTGCCAAGTAGTTTAGTAACTTTATCGATATTTATCGATCATTACTTTAGCATATTTCTATTCAGAAAAAATGATGACTTTCCAAAAAGCAGTTAAAGCTTATCAAATCTTTCCTCATTAACTTTCCTTATTAACTTTATCGATAATAATCGATAATTATTTCTACTTATTTTTGTTCAAAAAACCTTTATAGCATTATTAGACACAGTAAAAGTTAGCTGAATCCTCCCAAACACATAACTGCAAAACCATATTTAACCTTCATTAACCTGGAAAATACTTTTGTTATTTCTTAGCTTTTTTGCTCACATTTTCTTTTGCCTCATACCTTTTTTTGCTGGGATACATCGTATGTGATATGGGCTTTGGTTTGAAATCAAAGGCGCTCTCAAGTATAATTTCTCAAGGCATATAAATAAATCACGTCTGTCTGAAGATAAAAAGCTTTATTGGCTTCATTTAGGGCAGCGCATGGGAAGCGGCAGCAGCAACGGCAACAGCAGCAACATGAGCTTAATGAGATATGCGTTACGTATACGCCGCATAGGCTGAGGCGAGAGAACCATGCCCGCCCGACACACGCTTATAAGTGGGTCGCAATGACGGCGCGAGTATATATGAGAAGGGCGGCGCATAATAAATTTTCATTTTAATGACTTAACGCATAAAAACGAGAACAACAACAACAACAAAAACAATGCACGTTGGTTTTACAGGTGTTGCTTTTATTTTTATTACCATTTTCAGTATGTTATTTTGCTGTTGTTGTTGTTGCTGGTGAAGGTGTTGTTGTTGTTGTTGCTTTTTTCTGTCGTACATATTTCGTTACTTCATTTGTTACGCATCTCTTCCCCCCACTCCCTCTTCTTTTTCTTGGTTGCCTTCACCCAAGAGGCGTACCGTAAATGTGTTGGCAAAACATTTTTATGATGACGTGCTAAAGGGATCTCAGTGCTAACTCTCTCACCCCCTCACCTCGCTCCACGCTTCTGTTCACTTACGACTTTGCTACGCTTTTGCAGCAAAAAGTTAATTAGAAATTATGCTTGAACTGCTATAATACAACACACACACGCATACACACACAACACCTTTGGGTTATTAGACAGATATACATGAGCAGAAAAAAAAAACCTATACAAACAAACACCTGATGCATTAAGTTAAGGCTAATTAATGTTACTTTTGATGCGTGTGCCTAGAAACAAAAAGCATGTCAAGCCTTAAAGTATTTTTGCTTGTTGCTTTATTTAATTTTGAATATTAATTTAAATACTTAAAAGCTTTGAGTTATGCGTGAATAAAGAAAGAGTCATGTGAAAAGATTTGTTTTAAGAGGTTTCAACGTAAATGCCTTTATAGAAAGCTTTATGATCAGAAAACAGTGTTGTAAAGGGTTTTTCTTATTGTTTTAGCTACAAGTTCAGATACTTTAAAACATATTAAGACTATAACTTGATCAAAACGGTTTCGTTTTTTACAAGTGATTCCTTTTTTAATCATGGTTTAACCTTTAGAAACATTTTACATTTAAAGCTAAAAACCTGATGATTCTTAGTCACCAAATTGCCATGATTTTCAAGTGAATAATATTTTTAAAACATTTTTTGACAAAGAGAAAATTGTGTGCAATAATTTTACTCAGTTTTAGGCTATAAAAAATATACTAAAAGACCTTTTTTTGTGTTCGAACGTTTGAAAATGTTCAAAATGTGCCTTTAGGTATCTTTATCAACCACAAAAATTCTACATGACTGTCATAAACAGTGCTGTAAAATGTGTTTTTATGTTTTTACTACTAGTTTAGACATAAGTTAATTAAAACTGTTGCGATTTTCACGGTTTAATTCCTAGAATCATGTCACATTCAAAAGTTGAAAACATTATTTTCAATTACAATTGTTGGAAATCAAAAGCATGCACATTGAATTCTTTTTTATCCCCAAAACTGCATTGATTTTCAGGTGCATAAAATTTTCAAAACATTGTTTCAACAAGTAAAACTAACATTTGAATATTTTGCCATTCTACTTTTGAACACGTAAAATGCGATTTATTTTTTACTTTTCGGGAATTACAAACTTTTTTGATAGAAATAGTTAAGGGGAATTACATTTGGCATATAGGCAGGAAGTTCTTAATTTGCCAATGCGTATAAAGCAGATGTTTTCCCTCCCCCTCTCCCGATTGCAAGCAGTATCGGACAAGTTTGTCAAGTGAAATTTATGCGAGCAGCAGCGGCAGCAGTCGTAATTGAAGCGGAAATCCACAAGTAGCAAGTGGCAAGTAGACAAGCAACATTCAGCAAGAGGCAAAAGAAGAAGATTTCGAAGTAGAAGAAACTAATAATTTACTTTATTTGCACCTTTGAAGAGTGCTCGACGACAACATCGTTCTTGTTCTTGTTCTTCTTGTTCTGGTTGTTGTGTGAGTGTGAGTGCTGCGTATCCTTAGTAGTGGTTGAACTTTTACACGTACACATGCCATCAGTAAAATGGAAAAAGTTTCGTTCTTCACTTTTTTTTTTCGTATTATATGTTTTTTTTTTGTTTTTGTTGCTGTCTCAGTCGCTCATGTGTTCGCTGCCGCTGCTATCTCAGTTAGCTCATCAGTGCGCGCAAATTAAGAAAATTATCATGCATCGTACCTAGGCGACAAGCAGATTCGTATTCGTGTGGGTGTGTGTCATTTGCCCCGTGGAGCAACAAACTTTCGCAAGCAGAATCCAATTAAACATAAAAATAAAATAAATTGTGACAGTTTCCAATTAGCGGAGAAAATAGTAGTCGGGAACAGCAGAAGCACAAGCACAAGCGGCAGCAAGAAAGAAAGATGAGCACACTGACAACATGTGTCATTTGCCACCTAACCGTTACCATATCCACAAAATTACTATATATACCCCCATATAATAACCACCCTAATAACCCAAAAATAAATAAAAAAAAAAATAATGCTCAAGCATTCTAACATTCACATTCCCTAAGACAAATGCTGGCACCAAGATGTCTATCGGTCTCTGGCGCTGACTGAGGCCGACAAGGAGACTAATTAATGGCGTCAGTCACATAACAGCAATAATAAAAGCAACTCGAAAAAAGGTTTAAGTAGCTGGTGGACATGGAAATACCCAGTAAGATGGTAAATTATACACTTTTACGTATATCGATTTTTATCGATAACTATATATATAAGTTTATCACATAAGAGCAACTGGAAATAGGTTTAAGTAGCTGGTAGACAAGCAAGTACCCAGTAAGAAGAAAAATAGACGATTTTTACATATATCGATCTTTATCGATAACTATATATACAAGTTTGGCACATAACACAAAGAAAAAAAAGAAGTAAGTAATGTTTAAGTAGCTATTGAACAAGGAAATAACCAGTAAGAAGGTAAATTGGACACTTATTACACATATCGACTTTTATCGATAGCTTTATAAATAGGTTTGTCACATAAAAACAACAATAAAAGTAAGTGGAAAGGATTAACAATAGCTAGGGCAAGGAAACAGCAAAAAAAGCTCCTTTAGAAAATACATCGATTTTTATCGATAACTTAGAAAATCAAAATTTTCATACAATTTCCTCTTTTATCTCTCATTAACCACTCCCCCAATATGAATACCCTCTCCACAACACAATTTTATTGTTTACAGGGTATAATTTCGAAGAGCAATGGCAACAGCTGAACACAATGCTCACATTTTCCCGGCTGCAAATTACAAATGAGCTCCATTGGCCAGGACAGACACTCGAATGTGAAAATAATTGCCAAAAATAACACAGCATTTATTTATGCTCGACTACACTAGCTCCAGCTACTTTACTGCTGCCTTGTTGCTGCTTGCTGGTGGCCCCCACTCCACTTCCTCTTCCCCCACTCCCCACTCCCTACTCCCTACTTCGCCCCTTCCACAAAACTGGTTGTGGTCCTTTTTGGTTTTCTTGGGTTTTTATGATTTTGGCCCAGCAAAATTTTCTATATAGACAGTTTTCTAAATGCGCAAAAACACATAAAAATGTTGAGCAATTTCTTCGCTTGGTTTGCTTTTGCCATTTGCCATTGCCTTTGTTTTCCGTTCTGCTTTCTTGCAATTTGCAACTAATTGCTACAAATTAATTTTAGTATGCTTTTAATGGCATTTTGAATGTGGTAAATGACGTTGACATTCAGTTGACAATGATAATGCTCTTTTCTGTGTATGTGTGTGTGTGTGTGTGTTCTTCAAAGGCAAAAGGACCAAAACAACCAGAAAGGAATTCATTCAAAGTTCCAACTCTAAGATACTTTGCTTTCAAGTAGCCCTTGAACTGCTTTCCAGCAAGACTTTAGTCCGAAACAACTTCATTCCCGTTCAACAAAAAGTGCATTTGGCAAAAGCAAAAAGAGATTTTTGTGGTTTACTTTTTGCTTTAGCCATTTGGCGTTGCTTAAATTTAATGAGTTCCGACAATCGTTAGGATATTATTAGCTGGCTTTTTCAACAGCAAGAAAAACCAAGAAAAAAGTAAAGGAAAAAAGTTGCATTTACTTAGTTCGTGATGTCTCAAAGGGCAAATCTAAAGGAAAGAATAAAATATGAGATTGAAATATAAAAAATGCAACGCACACACAGAGATCTCTCAATCAAAACTGCAAAATGAAAAGGAAATGACATCAAGGGTTCATTAGTTATGCATTGTGTGTGTGTGTGACTTTGTCATAAGAGAAGGAAAGGGCTGCGTTGATTTCCCTGGGAAAGTCCGGACGTAGACGTGCTTGAGCCCGTAAATCATATCGTGGCGTGTCAACAACAAAACCAATTTATGTATTTACGACAGTACTCGTGTGCTGCTTGCTGGCTGATTATTCATACGCACTGTGTGCCGCCTGATGCTTGTTGTTGACTTTCATTAGCTTCAATTACACTCTGAAGTACTTGGAATACTGAATTGTCCTCTGCATTACTCAAAACGACAAATCAAATGCAGTTTCAGTTGCAGTTGCCATTGGAGTTGCACGTTGTTGTTGTCGTTGCCGGTAGTTGTTGCCGTTGCAAATGCATTTTGCACCAGTTGTTGCCACACGTAAACTTTTCGAAACCGTTTGGCAGCCCATAACTGTCACTATCCAAAACCAAAATCCCCATTGAAACTCACACACCCCCGAATCCCTAGCTCTCTCTTATGTCATTTGATGCGCATTCGTTGTCGTTGTTGTTGTCGTTGTTGTTGTCCTTGATGCTTCTGTTGGTGCGCAGCCAGCCGGCTGTGTTTGGTTTACGTGCTTAAATTGGCAATTAGCAGATTAATTGTCACTGGCAATATATGCGTCAATATATTTTGACCAGCCCCGAAACACAACGGCACAGTGGGACCAATTGGGAAGAGAATCTGGTAAAAAATAACTCTAGTTTATATCTGTCTATAAACAGTGAAGCTTTTAGATTAAGTTGAAGTTAAGTTAAGTTAAACAAGACATATTCAATGAAGAAAAGTGTAAAGTTTCAGTTTGACATCTAAGAAAACTTTAGAAAAGTTCAAGTTTTCACACCAACGCATATGTTATTCATAGTTTTCGTGCTTCAATAAACCCACAGTGCTGTGCAGCAGTACATGTCTGCCATCATGTACTATTTTCTGTCTGTTCGCCGCTCACACAGTTCATTTTGAATGGTCTGTCAGTCTGTTAGTCTGTCAGACGGCTGGCTTGTACATGTAGTTTGCTTTACGGCCCTGTTGTTTACATAATTGTTGCACTGCTCATGTTGCCACTGCCACTGCCACTGCCGCCACTGCAACTGCAACTGCCACTGCTGCTGTTGCTGTTACAGCTACTCCTGTTTGATTTCACTAACGAGCATTAGCATAAATTGCTTGGTGAATGGGTTGGGTTGGGTTTGATAATAATTGGAGGGGGGAAGCGGGGCGTACAGTTGCCATTTTGTTGCATCATGCAACACGCACACGCAGCACGTCTCATTTGCTGCACAATGATGTCACATTGCAAAATATATGTGAAAATTGTGCAGTCAATCAGTTGTAAATTTTTAATGAGTTTTCATTCATATTAGCTGACATCGAGTAGCCCATAGAAAGAGACAACAAGATAGTTAGAAAGAGAGCTTTCGCTTTTGGGGCCATTTGGTTGTTTTTTTTGTTTTTGTGGCCATTGCGGTTGGACAACAGTCTAAGTAATTTGTCACGCTAATTGCTTACTGCGGGCTTTTGTCCTCGGGGCGTTCTCATTACAAATATATATGTATATATATTACGTATACGCAATGTATGCTGCTGCACCCAAGAGTATTCGTTGCAAACAACCCAGCCACACCCAGCATTTTGTTCAATGTCAACTATTACAAAACTCATTCGCTGCAGTTGCAATTTGTTTTTGTTTTCGTTTTTTGTTTGCACTTTTTGCTATTCTTTCATAACATATATTCCTATTCCCTGGCTGTAATAATTTTACACAAAATATTTCCTTAGTACATCGACACTGACGCTGACAACGATATAATGTTTGTGCATCCGTTACTGTCAGCTAAAAATATTGCGAAGTGGGGTAGTTTGAGTTTTTAGAGTTTAGTAATGAGTTGGGGACTCTGTAAAGTAGGGTTTTTGAAGACTGTGAAACCCTTTCCTAATAGTTTTTGTAACAATAGTTATGATAATAAAATCTTTGAAATGTAAATCTACGTTATTTGGAAAGAATCTGAGAATATGAAGATATTTTCGGAGATCTTAACTTTCAATAGTTATGAAAACCCAATCTTTGAGATATAAAACAATATTATTTGAAAAGAATCTGAGAATATGAATATGTTTTCTGAGATCTTATCTTTCAATAGTTATGAAAAATCATTGAGAAGTAAAACAATATTATTTGGAAAGAATCTGAGAACATGAGATGATGTTTTCTAAGATCTTAACTATCATTCCATACAAATAGGAAAATGTCAAATTTATTTTTGAACAAACTTCACTTCGATTTCTTAGTTTGACAAAGATGAAACGTGGAAACAAATAACTACACGTCAACCTACTAATTCCACAGTATTCCCCAGTCTATCACACTTTACTTCACCATACTTATTTATATCATTTTGTTTGTGTTTTGATAGTGTTGTAGCTTCTGTTGCTTCTGCTGTTTTAAAAACTGCACTTGCTTCATACATTTCACTTGACTTCACTGCCTTCACGTTAGAGTCATCATCATCATCATCATCATCTTTGGCGTCGACGTTAAAGTCAAACTCAACGTCAACGTCAACGCCAGCGTCAGAACAACATCAATGTGCAGCGTCTTGTTGCACAGCGCAAACTTATCATTTTATAAGCATTTTGTGTTTTTCTTTTTATTATGTTTTTGTTGGCTTCACTGTGTGTTTTCTTTTTTCCTAGTGTGTGTGTGCAGCAGCTGAAGAAAAACAAAATATTTTGTTGCATTTTGTTTACTGTTTGTACTGGGTATCAACACCCTTCCCCACACCCAACCACCACCCCAACCACACCCCCGCACCACTCACCGCTACTCTCTGCTACTATTGTGGCCACAGGCAGCAAGCAGTCTGTGTGTATTTTATGTGACAGATACTTTAAAATGTGGCAAAGTGGTTTTTTGGCAAGGCTTACTCAGTGGGTGGAACTTCTCGCTCTCTGTGTGTGACATTCACATATGTACATGCAAGAGAGTACTTACATGCCCCCCACCACGTCTTTCCATAGTAGTTCGTTTCATTTTTAAGGGGCTTGGGGTCATTTGATATGAAATTAATGTAAAATTATGTGCCACGTAAACTAATTTTTATGTAACGGCCAAACAAAACAAAAACCAAAAAAAAAATAAATAAAAGGGTTTCTACGATTTACGAGCAAGGACCACACAATCCGCACTTGCCTCGGATTCTGTTAAGGCATTCACAGAGCATTTTATTGCGCCTGCTGCCTGCCACTTAGAATCGTGCCGAAAAAAATATAACACAAGGAAGAAAAAGCTGAGAAAAGTCGAGTATTAGATACTCTTGGAAGCAGAAAGTATGTAGAGTAACTAAGTTTAGTTAGATTCTTGTGAAATTTTGATCAGAAACTTATAAATTTCATGAAAATTTCTGTTAAAGTTCATTCTTTAAGGAAGATTTCTTTGTATGCCTGGGGCCTGTAGGGATTCTTCTTGTATAATATCAATCTTCAAGATTCTTGTTTAGGGATTCTTCTTTTATGATATCTTTATTCAAGAAGAATCCCAATACAAAGACATCAGGCATACACAGATATCTTCCCTCAATACCTTACCTTACCTTACATTATCACAAAATAAAATAAGATTCTCGGCAAGTGTATATAAAAAAGAAATCCAGTGAAAAGCAAGAAAAAAATCCAGAAATAGCCGCGACGCACATTAAAATGTTGCCCAGGCAAGAAGAGCCAAGCCAAGCCCAGGCTAGCACACAGTTGTTGTTAAAGTTGAAATTTATATTAGGCCAACAAAGTCGCCAGGATGAGAATGGGGATGAGGAGGATGAGGCTGTCGTTGAGAGGACAAACGCAGCCCGCTGGCGATGACGATGGCAATGGCGATGGCGATGGCGCCTGCTTTCAAGTGCTCATAAATTCACGAAATTTTCACAGCCGACGGACCAAACAAGAAATAAAAAATATAAAAATGGAACGTAACGTAACGAACCCTTCAACCCAGAGCAAGAGTTGGGCCGGGGTTGGGGTTAAGGGTTGAGCGTCAGTTTTGGCGTCAGCTGTTGCCGGCGCAAAAATGCTTGAAACACACTCGACTTTGGTTTGGCCAACATAAATTGTTAAAGAATTGCCACTTTACAGTCGTAAGGACCACATAAGCCGGACAAATAAAAACCGCTCACTTTTCAAGTCGGCCTCCGGTTTTTTTCTTTCTTTTTTTCTTTTTTTTCTTGTGGTTGTAGAGAATTTACCTGCTGCAGCTGTAACTATAAAGTTAGTCAAGTCAGTCTGTTTGCCTGATATTATCTTTCGAGCACTTTAGAGAGCTGGTCAAACAGTTTGCCAAATCATAAAAGCCCCAAAACCAGAACTCTCTCTTATATAACTTGACCGCTTTCATTCTTAGTGTCATCCGCATCCGCATCTCATAATAGTAATAATAATGTCATAAAGAAATGTCAGCTCTCTCTTTTGAAGGGGTTTGTGTGAATGTGTTATGTTATATATATATTGTTATAATGATGGCATATTTAATTGACAGCAAATGGTTGATGGTGGCAATTTTGGGGCATGCATAAATTAGCACTTCACAATGGGTGGGAATTTAATGGTAAGGAGACAAAAGGAAAGCATTTGTTCCTGATAGACTAAGCCTCTAAGGTATATGATTAAAGTTTTGACTATAGATGAGTTAAAGCTGGGAAGAATGATGTTATAGTTAGAAGACACAAAGAAAGATTTTGTTTCGGATAGATTTATTTTTCAGATTTATGATTATAAATAAATTAAAGCTGGGAAGAGAATGTAATAGTTAGAAGACAAAAAGAATGATTTTGTTCCACATAGATTTATTTTTTTAGAATTATTATTATAAATGAGTTAAAGCTGGCAAGAGAATGTAATAGTTAAAAGACAAAAAGAAAGACTGTGTTCCTGATAGAATTATTCTTTCAGATTTCTGATTAAAGTATCGACTTTAAATGGGTTAAAGCTGGGGCTTTCATTAATTTGTCTCTTCCCCCTTTATCACACATATAGTTTATATAGTTAAAAGACATTTTCTGAAAAAAAACCTTGGCAATTTTTTGTTATAACTATTTTTTTTCCGGTTTTTTTCCGCTAGAACAATTTTGCTTGCATTACAAAAAAAAAAAAGGGAAAGAACGAACAATTTTCGGGTGTTTTGTAACGATGACTCCCCCGCCCCGCCTTTTGGAGACCGCAGCTGACATGTGTGTGGACAGTGGACAGTGGGCAGTGAACACAGCCATTATGTGTGTAACCGAGACTCTTTGTGTTACCCCCGCCCTCCCTCCCTTCAGCCAGCCTTCTAAACACATCGTGAGAATCCTTGCGTTTGCATGTGAAGTGGCGTGATTTATAAGCGCTATGCTGGCGATAATAAACACACACACAAGACGACGACGAAAGAGGAGAGGGGGGGGAGAAGCTGTTTTCGTTGTGGAATGGGCGTTTGGTAACACATGCAAAATCGTTTGGCATCTGTGCACATCCTTTATTTGGTCCTTGGGCTGCTTTCAATTTTCTTTGTTCGCTTTGCGGTTGCATTGGTTTTGAGGCCAATTTTTTAGCATGCCTTTGCGTTGTTGCTCCGTTGACAATAAAAATGGCAATAGATGAGGCCAGTCTCCAACTCTCTCTCTCTCTCGCCATCTCTCTCTAACTGTAAACCGCACACATTTGAGTGTGGTGCCGGTGTGTACCCAGCCCATATCATTAATTTTGCACAAAAGGACATTTTGCCTGTTTGCCAAATGCAGAAAGAGAGGAGATCAACAGCAAACGGAACTGGACCAACAAATAAATAAGACTGCCAAACGACATTGTTGTGTGTGTATGCGAGTGTATGCGAGTGTGTGTATTTGTGCATTGCATTTGTTGTATTGCGGCTTCTTTGGCATTCTTAGTTTCTGTTCTGTTCTGTGTTTCCCACTCAAACCATGTCTTGTTCTCAGCTGTCTTTTGCCTGTCCAAACTGTACGTTCGACATTTTGTCGGTCACACGCTGCGTTGGGTTTTGCCAAATTGAAATTGTTTTCCCCAAACAACAACGGGGCGTATACGTAATATACAATTGTCTTTCACTCTGCCAAAATCAGCAAGAGTGTATATGTGTGTATTTTTTGCTGGGCGTAACTCTGACGTAATCACATTTTTTTTATAAATCCCTAAAGGGTAATTTTCGTGAATAAATTAAAAAAAAAAAAACAAAAAAAAACTCATACACAATTGTCAAAGGCAATAAACATATTTAAATATACACACATATTGCTTTTCCATAGATATCAAAAAATGAGTATATTAAGAAATCAGTCACATGTTGAATACGCCGAAGAGGATAACTTCTTGCCACCAGATGATGAAGAAGTTGAAAGTGTCCCGTCTACCAGGAAGGCGAGAAGCACGTCAGCTCGATCTAAAGCCTTCGTCTGCTGCATAGCCAAAGAATGTGAGCATGATCTGAAAAACTTGCCATAATCATTTACTTACACTATATATATTTTTTTAAGACTTTTCCGATTATGTCAACTTGGTGGATAGTTTGCAAATATCGCCACGATTAATGATATATCGGAAGCCCTTTAGGAAGAATTCAACTTATGGCCTAACCATAAATATTCGTAATAATGCATTGGTATTTATTATATTATGATATATTATCTTTCTCATACTAAATGAAGTTCTTTTTAGTATCCTCGCAAGGTAAACTTTACTACGGACAGTCCGGAAGATACTACAATTTCCATACCGAAACCCGAAATCAATCGTTACATTGAAACAGACAAAGAGCTCAATGTTAAAATCTACATACGCAGTACCACAGCCACCGATATCAATCGTCGTCGTCATATATACATTCATTTTTTTCATCCAAACATTACATTTCAAGTGCCCATTATAGGTAAGTGTATTAGGCATCATAAAGTTACTTCAGTTATAGTTATTGGGTATCTCGTTTCTTTTTGCAGTTGTTAAAGGTTTGACCGATCCGTGCTTTTCTGATCTTATTCAGTTACCACGCTCTATGCCACATGACAAATCTTACTATGAAATGATCATTTACAATCCGACCAAGGAACTAGTTTATGTTAAGTACAGAAAGTAAGTTATTTCCCATCTGAAACAACACAAATACATCGATACATATTTTCCCTCTTATAAATCTGCAGTAGCTTTAAAGGACTCAGCCTAATCCCTTCAGATAAGACCATTATACCACCGCAAGATTATGTCAAATTACTTGTCACGTTTGTGCCACACAAACTCCAGGAATTCAGAGGATTCTTCAATATCAAATGTGATATGAGTATGTATCAAGAACCCCCCGTCTAGATCTTCCAGTAAATACTTATGGATATAAATTTTATTAAAACAGATCCCGCCAAGACCATAATCTTTGAGTTCACGCCAAAGTCGATGGGCGTCTATGTTGGTACAGGTCATATATCCTATGGATTGTGTAAATTTGGTGAGGAAATCGAACGCTCTATAACCATATGCAATGAGTCTTCACGTATGCTCTCCATGACCAGTCAATTCCACGCCGATCCAGATACCAAAACAGAGAGCATAGCATCTGAGAGTGAGAATTCTGTTTCGGAGCATTCACAGATATCGGATAAATTTATTGATGATGCCATTAGCATGCATAGTGTGTTGCTCTACGATTTTGATGAAAAACAGGAAAGTCGGCCAGTTTCGTTTAGTGCTGCGGCTGCCTCACATTTCGATGTGGACGCACCCTCACATCTTGACTCGCAGTCAACGTATCAAATTCGCCTGATTTTCCGACCGCTCTACGATGAAAATTCACCATTTCCCGATGAGAGTATTCCGCCTTACTTGCAGTCAACAAAGCTGACGTTCTGTTTTACTGATGCCTACGAATGCATGGAAACGCATTTTGTAGTTGCTGACGGCGAGATTGGTGCCATCGATGTGGAGATCTTTCCCAAGACCATAGACATGCGTAGGATCTATGTGGGCGAGGAGCATTGCTCGTTTGTTAAGGTCCTGAATGTGGATGGTTGGTAAGCGAGCAGTTTATCAGATACCCTTTCAATAATATAAAAAATAACTTAGCTATGGTCGCCACGGTCAAATTTGTGAAGTATATTGAACAGGACTCCTGTGGACTACGCATTACCCCCGTCAATGGTTACACTCTGGAACCTTGTGAACGTGGCACCTTTCATATATCCTTCTATGTGATTAAACCCTCACGTTTTTTTATCACATTACGTTTCAAGGTGGTCAATGGAAATTATCATGATGTAATAATTAAGTAAGCTTGAAAGGAATGTTATTTTATTTTTTCCCAAAAAACCCTGGCTTGACCTATTTTAGGGGCATTGGCCAAAATATTCAGTTACGCACTTTTCCACAAGTTATGGAATTTGGCAGCATTCCTTTCGGTGTGCCACAGAAGCGTTTCATACTGCTCATGAATCCGTTGGCAGTACCGATTACCTTGCAAGTGACGTGCGTTGATGATGGAGAAGAGATACCTTTGGTCCTCAACGTACGCTATGGGGGGGATGTGCTGCCTATAACTATAAGAGATCCCGTCAAACATCTGCAAGCAACTCATGACGATATGCAGGACGAAGTTACATATGAGGAAGTTGAGCTTATCGAGAACCAGGATGATGAATTGATATCAGCGAACTCGGTTTCCATCAGCAAATCCGAATATAGTGTTCAGTTTCAAGAGGAAGTTTTGGGTTAGAACTTCAGATCAGTTTTATGTTTCAAAATTTATCATAAAATACTTTTAGAACCTTTGCCGCAAATAGCGGCAAATATGGTGCAACAGCTAAAGAAACAAAAGATATTTGATAGAGCGGAAACGGACAAGCTCTGCATTCAGGCGGCATTGGGTAGTCTCCTGTCCTCAAACTACTTTAGCATTATGAAGAAGCATAATCATTTCGTATTTATGGACTGGACTGCCATACCAAGCGATCCCAAAGAGGTGTATTGTGGCAATGAGATCATTTATCTGAGACCAAATACGGGTCGCAGCATTTCCATCTTAATAATACCAAATCGCGTTGGCCTTTTTCAGCGATCGGTATCGATACGCATAAGCCCGGCTTTGCCAGCCTGTTCTTCCGACAGCAGTGACATTTCAGAAGAGAAGATGAGGATTCCTTCGGAGTTCCTATGCTCCAAGTTGTTGTACGAATACCATTGCATTACACCCGCAATCGCTTTCGATAATCTGGTCGATCTGACCAAACGACTTATCTATGCGGGCGAGGAATATTCATTTGATATGAATTTTTTAAATGAGTCCAATGTAGGAGGATTTTTACACTTTGATGTGATTGTAAGTTTGTTTTCAAAGAGTTTTCAAAGTTTTTAAAATCATTATTGTATATTATTATCCTTAACAGCCCAATGAAATGAACTTTCGCGATGGCACCTGGAAATTCTTTATTGGAACCAACTCCTCTGAAACAGCCAAATGTCACGTCACCTTTCGTGGAGTGGGCAGAATCAAACTATGTGGCATAATAAAAATCGTCGGTGATTCACATCCTTATCAATTCAATGTGTTGGCAAATGTTTTACCCACGGAGATAATAATTACCCCGAAAAGAGTGCGTTTACGAATACAGGTTTACGAACTACACAAATTACATTTTTATATTGACAATTATTCGCCAACAAATACTGTGCTCTTAATGAAATTGGTAAGTACAGAAACTGAGCTTTTAACTTGTCTTCTTTATATATATACATATATAATCCTTCAGAAAGACATTGAGAACCAGTACCTGACAGTAAGGGGTGGTATACTGTCACCCTCCGGTCAAAGCATGTACACAACCATGGTATCCATGTTTAGAGATCCCGATACGTATCTGAACACACTAATTATAGATCTACAGTTTGATCATGTTATGGAAATACCCATTGAAGTTTTAGTGGAGGGAGTACCGCTCTACTTTACTCCCAATATTAGGGAAAACTTCGATGCTGGACTACTTTTTACGGACACCAAGGAACATTTCAATGCAAATATTTTCCGTTATAGATTCCCTATCAAGGTAGAGAATTGGGGACGACGCGACTATCGTATGAATATTACTCGCCTCAACACCTATAGTCCTGACAAGAAAACCGGTGCGTGTGTCAATCAACCTCTAACGGCACGATTCGATATGATACCCAAGTCAGTTGTGATAGCTGCAGACGGAGAGGAGGAACTGGAGATACTTATGACTAGCTACGAGGAGGGTATCTACCATTGTGACTTTCTAATAATTGTCACGGAAATGTGGAATCCTCAACGCAAACATATGATAAGATTCACAGCCAAGGCAAACTTTTTGGAATGTCAACTGAATTGGGACCGCAAAACGCTTGCTTTCACTTTCCAACCTAAGGATCCGCTCAAGGAGCGTTCACAAATGAAAATCGCACAACTAATCAATCCATATACCGTGCCCATTGAGCAGGTTTTCCTCGATGTCTCTGGTCCCTTTCGCATTAAAGGGCTCTACGAACATTCCTTTGAGAAGCAAATTTTTGTCCGACTCGACGCACTTGAACAAAAGGAAATATTTGTGAATCTTAACAAGTCCACAATGAAGCAAGTTACATGTAAACAGGTCGAAGGACGTATTAATGTCAACGCTCTGAGTACACGACAACCACATCTGAACTTAAAACTACTTGTGAAAGTGCCCGAGGTTTGTATCATACAGCCGGAATTGGTGCTCTTCGATGCTGGCTCACCCTACGATTTTAATGTTATGGTTACCAATCCGAGTTGCACCACAGCAGATTTCAAGTGGCGACGCATCGAAGAATCACAAACCTATATTGGCAGCGATAACCCAACTGATGCTGTAGCTGAACTCCTTTCTGAGATCCTACGCACCCTCGAGTACAATTTCACATGCGCGGATCAATCTAACATGACGCTACGATATCAGGAATGTCTCTGTCAGTTCCATAGTGAACATGAGAATGGTAGTTTAATACTTGACATAATCGATGAGATTATTAATGATCTTGATCTTGCAAATGTTCGCTTTGCTATTAATATACAGGACATGTCGGAGTCGTTGATAGACTCAGACCTTCACAGTTCTGAAAGCTATGTTAACCACACTATCGAATATATTTTAAACAGACTGAAAATTGAATCAAGTCAATATCTATCTGAACCCTCCTCGGAGTACTGTTTTTCCGATCGTTATATATATTTCTATGAGAAAACCGGTCAGGTGGCGGAACTCAGAAGTCATGATTGTCTGCTTCATTTGCCTCATGTTCCACGCTTCCATGAAGTGAAGTCTACCTTTGAGCTAGAAGTTATTGGTGGAAGTAGTCATCAAATTAATGTGACCCTCGTCAATTTGGTGAACTTAGTGAAATTCTACAATGATAGTACTTATCTTTATGTTAAGGTATGTACTTTAATTAAAAGTTAATGCATTTTTGTATTGACTTAATCCAATTACTCTACATTCTAGCCCTGGTATGAGACCTTCAACACAGTTATACGCATCGCGAATGTAACGAAATATCCTTTGAACTTGGTTATCGATGAGCCCGTCAACAAGGAAACCCGACTCATCGATGGCTATACAAAGCTTATGCATCAAAATGAGTTCCATTTGGCTCCTTTTAGCTCTGAAAAGATCAAAGTTTCGGGAATAATTGGTTTTAATGAGACCTTCTTACGGATTTTCAATGTGCTCATTAATAACAGTGCTCTCAGCTATTTTCGACTGCGTGGACAAGGTGTATTGCCCATATTGAATATAAATACATCGCTTCCCATGGTGGAGCAATGCACGGTGGACATAATCGCTGATTATGGTTTTTTGCGAAATATCTATAATTACGAGATATTCAAAAGCATCACAGAGGTCGACTTGGAGCCAGCTGTGGGTGGTGAAGAGGAGGGGGTTGACGAGCAGATTTATGTGGTGACAAGTGATTTCAGTGAATTATCCGTAAGTAGTGAGGATATGGCAAGTGAGAGACAGGAGTACCATGATCTACAGCTCTACAAGATGACCAAGACCTATGTCCTGGTCAATAACAATGAAGAGTTACCCAATGCGATAGTGCTTAACCAGATGCTTGTCACAGAACGTTATCTACATAAGCTGCGCAATAATCCGCAACTCTATAGCACCCATCAAAAGGTCTACCAAAAATATGTAGATCAGAAAAAAACTCCAGGTTATAAGATGCCCGTGCAAGTTAAGCATTTTACGGTACAACCATTGCCCTGCGAACAGCTGGCGTATATCCTGGATCTAGGTAACCTGCCTCGCAATACTGTTCGGCGATTTGAATTGAGTTTACATTTCTTTGGACCCGGAAAGCTAATAGCGGCTGCCCGCACTGCTGTTCGTATTCCCGGCCTGTTTGTGGACTTTAAAGTTGATATAGAGTAAGTTTTTCAATTTAAACTCCTATGAACAAGAAAAAAACAAATAGTATTTCCCACTTACAGAAAGGACAAGAAGTTTACGTACTGGGCTGAACAGTGCACGGAACTGGAGTACTTCAATAAGCGCTATCGGAATATGTGGGAACGTATATTCGATGCAGATACGGCACCAAAATTGAAGCATTGTCACTCCTTCGATTTTGATGATTTCGATAGGCATCAGCGTGAAGTAACCGATAAAGATCGTCGTCTGATCGACGAGTATTATAATAGCCTTAACTATTCGGTTTATCCGGATCACAAGCATCACTTCACACTGGCCAAAATGCACACAGCATATTATTGCAATTTCTCGAATGTGGAACTGCGTTTAGTTGGTTTCTTCAAACCCGAGTCCAAGTACTACGAACGGGATCAACGAATCGTTGATTATATCTATATCGATGTAAGTTATTCTAAGTTCTGGCTTTACCATTTAACATACTTCCTTCCCATTACAGTTACACATGGGACCAACGCTGCCGATATTGCTGCGAGGGTTAATCAAAGCATAAATTGGATCTGGGTCAGTTTTTCAAGACAATCATTTTATTAACATCTTTAAGTTGTGATTATGTGCAGTTTGTTAAGTAATATTTTTTAATGAATGTGCATGAATAAAACAATGACGTCAGCAGTACATATTGAGTTGACGGAAAAAATAGTGAAAGATGAGTAGAACTAGGAATGAACTGGTTACTGGCAAACCTGCTGCCTTTATCCAACCCCATATATTATAATCATCGGGATAGAACTCAAATGGTTCCGTTATCAACTCCCCACAGTTTGTTATTACCACGGGATCTATGGGAAAGTCATCCGTGTCAGTTTTTACCTGTCCAAAAACAAGAAATTACAATCTTCATAAGGTTAATATTCGCGTTCCTACTTACATCTTCTATGGCATAAACGGTATCCATGCCATCCAGCACCTTGCCAAATACAATATGTTTCCCATCCAACCATTTGGCACCCACAGTCGTCACATAGAACTGACAGCCATTTGTGTTGGGGCCACGATTCGCCATGCCCAGATAACCGGGACGATTATGTTCAATGCTCAGACCCTTCTCCTCATCCGGAAAGTAATCGCCATAGATGCTGATGGAACCAGTGCCATCGCCAGCAATGATATCGCCACCCTGCACCAAAAATCGGTCCACAATCCGATGAAAAGTCGAACCCACATAACTCGTACCATTTATGCCACGCAAACAGATGTGCCGAAAATTGGCCACCGCCTTGGGCGTATTCTTTCCAAACAACCCGAGGGTGATACGTCCCAAAGACTGCTTCTTATGCTTCACATCTATAAACACCCGTGAAGTAACAGTAAAGCTAAGTGCATTGCTTATTGAGAACAGAGTCGACAATATTAGTACAAATCCAATGAACTTCATGGTAACTACGGGAACTTTTTACGTCTTTCAACAAAATAGTATAAACAGCAACTAAATTAAAAATACGCAGGTTCAAGCAGACCGCTGTCCAAGAAGCCCTATAAATTTTAGGTTAAGTGCAACAAACTAGACAACTGTCAATTCAAAACCCAAATACCTACATACAATACATGTACATGTATAATCGGTCTAGGTATACAAATATGTGTCATTGATTTTTTTTTCTATTTTAGCTATTTATACATGTGCTTTAAGCACTTGGTTTAGCTTTTAAGTTCAGGTTCGTTGTTGTTAATCTTAAGGATTTGTTGTCCTAAGATATTTAAAGTAGAATTTGAACCAGATATAGATATATGCATTAATTGTGTTCAGATTTTGATCATATAATTTTTTTTTATTATTTTTTTTTTAAATTATTTTAAAATTTCTAATCTTTTTTTAACATATTTAAATGACAATATTTTAAAGACAATATTTTAATGTAGTTTTGAATAATCCTAATCGTTGCAAGCTAAAAAATATATTGCCCAGATTTAACATAAATGATTTTTTTAATAAATCTTTATATAAGCAAAGAATGCTGTTTATTTAACTGCACTTTCTGTTTGAACTTGTACAATATAATTACAATAACTGTGTGTAAAAATGTTTGTTTTATTGTTATTCATAGTATGACTTGGTCTTTTTAATATTAACAATATTATATATGTATGTATATAGCTTACGAATTAGTTTAATTGTAGTTTTGTATGAAATTCCTTAATTCGAGCCTTCAGCTAACATTTTTACATCAGAAAATCTACAGATTTTTGTATGTGTATGTGTGTTTTGAATATGTGTTTGTATGTGTATAGTTAATACACACAGTGTATATATGTATATATGAACATATGAATAATCTATACTACAACTACCCATATATACTATATGTTTATATACAGAAAAATGAAATAAAACTAATTTGTGGTTCGCCGGCAAAGAGGCAAGGTGCTCCTCATGGCTGCAGTCTTCAGTGGCTGTGGGTGGCAGCGTGGTGGCATGGAATCCCTTTGATCAGGATAACATATACCATATCGCAGAGATTAGAGTGTGTGTGTGTGTGTGGGTTGTGAGATCTATGCGGTCGAATCTTCCGAAGAAGATTCGGGCGAGTCCTACAATCTCTTTTTTTGCGGATGCACATACTTGCATCCCTTGCCCAAATGGCAATGCCCTCGCATAAACTGTTTACAGATGCCAGTGTTGTTGTTCATGTTGCCACCGCCACCAATACCACCGCCACGATTGGAGCCAGAGCCCGCTGAGCGCCAATTGCCGCCGGAATTGTCTTGAAAGTTGTTGCCGCCGCTACGCCAGTTGCCACCACCAGCACCGCCACCAATTCCGCCCATTGCATTGTTGTTCTTGCGATTGAGATTATTGTTGCGCAGGCCATTAAGCATGGGTCCCATGGGGCCATTGGGCATGGGGGGTCCATTCATCATGGGACCATTGGGCATTGGACCCGGACCCATACCTGGTCCCGGACCCGGTCCATTCATCATCATCGGTGGAAAGCTCATGTTGTTGAAATTGGGCGGCGCACCAAACATACCGTTCGGACTGCCGAATTGAAAGTTTGGCGGCATGGGTCCATTCATATCCACCATGCCGGCTGGTGGTCCACCCATGGGCGGCATACCCATTGGTCCGCCGGGCATTTGATTCTGCCAGATGGGCGGCGGTCCCGTCGGTGGCATGCTCATTGCCATGGGTGGTTTGTTATTTGTCGGCTGATTCGGGGAATTCGGCATAAAGCCATTCTTGACAAATGGCTGGAAGGGATTGTTGGGTAGAAGGTTGGGATTCATTCCCGGAGGCATGATGTTGTTTAAGCTATCATTAAAACCCACCTCATTGCCAGCGGCAGCGCTATAACCCTTTGGTTCTGGCCACGGCAGTGAGCTATAGTCATTGAGTGCATCCGGATTTCCGGTCAAATCATCAATGGGTATAATTGGAATGTCGTGCGAGAAATGCTGCTCCAATTCCGCCTCAGAAGCACTGTCAGGTATCATATCAACCGAGAAGTACAAGGCACGCAATGTGGTCGCCTCTCGTTCCGCCTGAATGATGCGCTGCTTGGACAGATTGCCATTGGGATGATCGGGCACATTGTCCACCTCGATGAGGGGACGCCACTCCATTTGGGGCTCCATGTTGTCATCGAAGCCACGTCGCGATATATTCAAGGCATCACGCTCACTGTACCGTTCCATGTTCTTCATCTCGAGGAAGCTCTGCTTCGTCACATTCACACGTTCCGAACGATCCACTTCGAAGTAGCGAATTTGCTTTAGTTTATCCTCCGCTTGCCAAGTGAGCTTCTTCTTGGGTCCCTTGCGACGATGCAGCATGAGGACGCCTGGTGGTCCATCGGGCCCACAACCGGGACCCGGCTTCTTGGGCTCCTCGGGCGTATCATCTTCCTCCGGACTCTCGACAGCATCGGCACTCTCCGCCGCCGACTTATCCTTTTGCACCTTCTGCTCAATGTCCTCCTTGACCTTCTTCAATGGTATATCATCATCGTCAGCATCGGTATCTTTGCCAGGTGAACCGCTTCTGCTGTCATCATTCTCCTTGGTACTATCATCTGATTTGTCCTCACTCTTCGACTCATCCAGTGTGTCCTGATAGAATTTGAGTGGCGCCAATGGCGCATCCTTCTCGGTAGGAGATGCAGCGTTGAGCCGTTTGCGTTTCACTACCTTCTTGGGCTCAATGGACGCCGCCAGCGCATCCGAGAATAGATTTGTTTCCACCAGCGTTGCTACTGAAAATAGGGAAATTGTCAATAAATATAAGTAAATCTTCAGAGGTTAGAGCTCTTTTATAGCTTTAATAGTATTTTGAATAATTAATACACAATATGAATATTAGTATTAAATTTAGTAGTCGCTCGAAGACTTCTAGATTAAAAGAATGTACTAGAAATACATTTTGATTTATATTAAATTGTTTCTTAAATGAACATTTTGAGATCTTATGGTCTTAAAAATGATTACATATTATTTATTATAACCGAGCGATAAATTTAATAAAAATATTCATAGTCGAAATGTTTTTTGTACGTACTCTGCCGGTTTTTGCTTTTGTTTGTCGATTAAAAAAATATAATAAACGACCTGATATAAGAAAGACGCAATATAATCTACACACAGCATAACCTACACACACTCTCTCTGGGTAAACCCCCCCGCAAAAAAATCACACGACGTGCGCAGCTCGAGAAATGAGCGTAAACTGAATACTATCCTATCCAAACGTGAATATATATATCTATATATATATATAATCTACGCAAACCAAATGCATAGATCTATAGTAAACACAAGCTGGTCTTGCTTAACTATCCCAACTAATAACAAAAAAAATATAGAGTATAAAAAAAATAAAATCCAAAACTGATCGATCGAACGTTTGTAGTAGTACTAGTTGCAAGGCCAACACACACACAAGTGAAAAGACGGCCTTGTTCTCAGACCTTGGTAGCGTCATGAACATGCAACAAAAGAATCGGGTTTTCTTTCAATAGAGTCGACATATATATATCTCAAACGATATATGCAATTATATGTAATATATGCATTTTTGTATTTTTGTATTTGTTTTCTTCAAGCCGTCGTGTTCATGTTTAGCTACCAAACTTTAAGAATTAGCCAGCTCAATATATTCATATATATATTTTTCGTATTTTTGCATATATTTATTTCATTAGAAAACGTAGGAATTTTTCTAGAGGAAAGTCGTATTTATTTTTGTTTGTTTTCTTTTCATTTGTTTTTTTTTTTTTTTTTTATAGTTTGTTGTATGTGGTATATATTGTTGGTTATGTTAGTAAGCTGCATTCTACATACCTTATAAGCTAATTTTTTCATAAACGTGTATTGTAGGTATATCATAAATATACATATATATGAGAGATGGTTTGGATTTCATTTGGAGTTTGAGGTTTAATACTTAACACGAAGCCGCACACCGGCATTCCAATCGAGCGCATGCGCCATACAATTGACCCTCCGGTTGCCGTCGGATTCGCACTCGAACGTGACACCAAAAACGAGCGATGCGTCGACATCGACATCCATTCTTTGTAGCGCAGTGTAAGGCTGCTTCAACCAAAATTAAATTATAATATCATCTCTTTCACTCTATTCACTCTCACTCTCTTTCTGTATATATAAAAAGCATTCAGTCTTATCAATCACCATTATCTTATAAACCAAACGGGGCCACATTTAACATATATATATATATATAATATGTTATATACCCTGCCCAATAAAATGAACTAACGGTATGCCCAACCCAACAAAAAAAATCAATTTATGAAACCGTATCGCCCTTAAACAATGATTTCAACGAAAATACACAAGTTTGTTTTCGATAAACAAAAGCAATAACCAGCTCTTTGCCTGTAAATAGATAAAAAGAAAGCGAACTTTAGTAAGATAATTCAAATGCATATGCTTACTCTTTTTGGGCGCTATTAATTTGGCGGCTCCAGGGCGTTCCACATGCCCTGTCACATGGGTCATATCAATTTTGGGCTTCTTTTCGACCGACGACTCTCGCGGCGGCGGGGAAAGACGCTTCAGTCCGCTGGGTAGTGGCAGTATCGATGTGGGACTTCCAGATGCAGCAGAGGTGGTTAACGCTGTGGAAGTGGGCTTCTTCAGACCTTTACGTGAGGGTGGCGGTGGTGCCTCCTCGGTCAGGCCATGGGAGCGAAACTTAGATTGATACGTCTTAACCGTTGAGGCCTTCTCGGTGTCTCTGCGTATTTCGATCGATATCGAAGCCTTGCGATTGGGTATGGATATCGATTTAGGTTTCTGCACATCGGCTTCACCTTCTTTGGGTTTCTTATCGGTTAAAGAGGCTGTCGGTGGTGGCATCAGCTTATTATCTTTTTCATTCTCTTTTTTGGCAACCGTTGTTGTGGTTTTATCCTTATCGCGAGTTCGATCTTTGGATGTGCTAGAGTTAGAGGACGACGAAGAGGAATTGGAGGAGGATGAAGACGACGAGGATTTGGACGACTTGTGTTTGCTTGATGAGGAGGAGCTGGAACCGCCATCCTTGCGATCCTTCTCTTTGCTAGAGCTTGAACTTGAACGCGCCTTATCTCGATGCTTATCAGAACTGGAGCCAGAGCTCGAGCTGCGATGGGACGAAGATGAACTCTTTGAGGAGCTCTTTGACGAGGAAGATGTAGAAGAGGACGACTTATGGCTAGAGGAAGATCTGTGACTGCTGGACGACTTTTTGTCCTTATCACGGTCTTTATCAGATCTCTTACTCTTATCGCCGCGTGCGTTCTTCTGCTTTTTATCAAAGTCTTCCCCCAACTTAGAATCTGTTGAATAACTATCATCTAAATTTGATTTCTCTGAACAATCTAAATTAGCATTCGACTCCGACCCTCTGGATTCGGAGCCAGACTCAGTTGGTGGCAAAGAACTATCGTCATCATTATATACAGTATCTGTAGATGCTAACGTCGACGAAGACGCTTTGTCAACTGTCTTGATTGTTAATACTATAGCGCGTTTGCGGTCATTTGAGACAACTTTGTAGTTTGGACCGACTGCCCCACTACATCCACTGTCAGTGCTGTCCGACGAGCTGTTCTCCATATTTGAGTCCTTTAGCGATGCGGCCGAAGAGTCCTTGGATGTTTGCAATGTTTCCCCTGTACTGGCAGGCGTATTGGTTGCAGAAGTACCGGCCGGATTTTCCGTAACTATTTTTAGCCACTGCTCAACCAGTCGCTTAGCCAGAATACGAACGCCTGCAATAGGCAACAGAAAAATATGTTAAATAAAAATGTATTTTTCTAAGCGTCATTCGAAATTTAACTATAAAAAAATAAGCCTACACTTACCTTCGTTGCCTCCATCTTTACATAGGCCCTTTACAAGTATAGGAGCTGAATTAATCCTTAATCTATTGACATCAACAGGGGAGAGTAGTAAAAGTTCCAGTATCTCCTGAACAAGTGGCCAGTTCATGGTCCGTACAGCATCATTTAACCAGGTGCACACAAGTCCCCAGCCACCAACAGTCATGAAATCGCCCAGAAGTTCAGTTTTGGTCGACTTCAGGATTTGTACGTAAACGCATTTTGACACCAACTTTTTTGAATATTTTGTCATCAACCTATTAAGAAATCAATGAAGTGTTTAAAATTGCCGCTAGGTGGAGTTTGCTTACAGGCCGCAATGTTTGACAACTTACCCAGCTATGCGCCTTACTTCTGTTGCACTTAATATGCCACCATTGGTGTCAAGAAGCACCCGAAGGCACTTTAACAGCTGCAATGGCACTATTCGTGGCTGTAAAAACATATTGGTTAGGATAATATAAAAACATAAATAATATTTGCAAACTCACCATAATTCAAATGAGTATTAACTATATGGCAACGCCAAATAGTAAATGCACTATTGTCGTCTTTTTCTAACACAGGCACAAAGTTCGGTCACTGCGTGCGTTACCAATATAATAAAAAAAAAAACACCACGAAGATTACGTAATGCACCAATTTAAAGACATCAAGTTGCAATCGTTTTCAATTCTGATCTAAAAAACGTAGAAAACACCACTTAGTTATTATTCACATGTATTTAGTTATATAAATATAATATTATAACTACACTTTATACCAACGCTACCTAACGACGCAATAAATTGTTCAAATTAAACATATGCAAAGAAAAATTATGCGTGTGTGTTGCTATTGTCAAAAAAATGCAACAATGCTTTATAGCGTTTGGAATTATTTATTGAACTTATGAAGACCAATTTCATCAGCAGTAGATTCGTAACAAATAAAAAACGTGTCGCGCTTTCCACTGCATTTGTGTACAATGTGCTGAAGCCAATCGAGTAGTAGCAATCGATATTTGGTACGCAGCCCTGCAGTAAAAAACTACAACTCATTGCATATATATGGAAAATTTTCTATATATAATTTTACCTATTTAATTTAATTTTATTTTTTTAACACGCGCTCTTTTATTTAAAATACCATCCTAAAATGAGGATAATTTTTACATTCTTAATTTAAGAAAGTTGGCAGCGTCTGCGGCAGCCACGTAGATGCGTCAGCGTCGCCATATTGATTTTTCACAAAATTTCACACTAATACGCATTATGCAAAAAATTACATTTTAACGATATAATACTTATATTTTCCACTTGAAATGAACAAATTCCAATTTGGATTAACTTAATGCAACTTTTGCACGACACGTCCACGCCCAAAGTTGCATTTTTCCGAACTCACTTCATGTGGTTTAGGTAAATTGATGAAATACATTTACAATATGACCTACCAGAAGATAAATTCAACCAACTTCAAATTGTTTGTCTGCTAAACTTATTTTGTTTATTTGTACGAATTAGAAAATTTATTGCGTCTCAATTTATATGCGAAAGTGAAAGTCCGTGCCTTTACGAAACAAACATCGACCAAACTCACCCAAAAGCAACAATAGAATGAAAAATGAATGGAAAATTTTATTCGACACGCCTCTGACACAAAAAAACATATCGATAGTACGATTATGTAAAAATATTTGAGGTACATATGTGTTTCGATGCAAAAGCCAAGGCTTGCTACATTTCAAGTTTAATTCAGAATTTCTTCTAAACACGTATTAGAGTTAAAAAATTAATTAAATCTGCTTATTTATAGTTAGAATAGAAAATCATTTTATTTTAATAATCTTCTACATCGTAGTAACCTTATATGTGTAGAGCTGACTTTTAAACTATCGATTTACTGGCAGCACTGACAAGGTGTATTCAAACGGTCACACTTCTACCGCAGCTGATCAAAACAAACGTGCACGGCTGAAATTATTAATTTTTTATTGTAATAAAAAAAAATCTCAAAAAAAATGAGCGATAATGAAGATGAGGGACCGACAAAAATAAGCACGGAGCCCGTGGACAATGCATGGTCTCTCAAAATACCCACATTCAAAGCCGAGCATAATCCACATGGCATGGTAGAGGAGAGCGCCTTTGCCACGCTCTTTCCCAAATACCGAGAGAAATACCTAAAGGAAGTGTGGCCTCTGGTACAGCAATGTGTTGCAGATCATCATTTAAAAGCTGAACTCGACCTCATCGAGGGCAGCATGGTGGTTAAAACGACGCGCAAAACATGGGATCCATATATTATTATAAAATCCCGTGATATGATCAAATTGATGGCGCGAAGTGTGCCCTTCGAGCAGGCAAAACGTGTGCTTCAAGACGACATCGGATGTGACATCATCAAGATTGGCAACCTTGTGCACAAGAAGGAGAAGTTCGTGAAGCGTCGACAGCGGTTAATTGGTCCCAATGGTGCAACGCTAAAATCTATTGAGCTACTAACCGATTGCTATGTCCTTGTGCAGGGTAACACAGTCTCCGCCTTAGGGCCCTACAAGGGGTTGCAACAAGTGCGAGACATTGTTCTAGAGACCATGAACAATGTACATCCCATTTACAACATTAAAGCCCTGATGATCAAGCGTGAATTGATGAAGGATCCAAAGCTGGCAAACGAGGATTGGTCACGTTTTCTGCCTAAGTTCAAGAACAAGAACATTAGTAAGCGTAAGCAACCCAAGAACAAGAAGCCCAAAGGAGAATACACACCATTCCCGCCAGCGCAGCCTGAAAGCAAGATTGACAAGCAGCTTGCTTCGGGTGAATACTTCCTCAACAAAGAGCAGAAGCAAGTCAAGAAGCACCAGGAGCGCGTTGCCAAACAAGCCGATGCAGCTAAGAAACAGGACGAGCGTCGCAACAAGGACTTTGTGCCACCCACAGAAGTTTCTTCGAGCCTCAAGCGTCCTGCTGAAGACAGCAAAGTAGATGTAAAAGCGCTGAAAGCAAAATTGGTAAAAGCAAATAAAAAAAACAGAAGCTGAACTGTAGGACCGCCTTAAGTTAGTTTATAAGTTTAAGCAACTTTTCTATTATAATAAACAGGAAATTATATCAAAAATGTTTTAATGCTTCAAATGCAGAGTATCAAAAAAGAATTTATGTAAATTCTTTTTTAAATGTGTGACTAGGTGGCAACGCTTATGTTTGCGACGCGCTCTTTCAGCCACGCGCGCTCACGTACACTGCGCTCTCATATCGTGACGACTGAGGCACTTTTGAGGCTTAGCTCTTGGCTAACGGAGCTAGAGCTAGTCGTGTTGAGTTAGCCAAGTTAGTACATTGGTTTTGGTCTGGCCTGACGTACTAAACGGGGCCACAGCGGACAATGCTCGCGTGTGCTTAAAGAAAAAATATACAATTACAACGACAATACGGCTAATTTATTTAATTTCTTTTCCATAATATTATTCGCAACGAGAGTGTAAATAATATAATCAGTGCGCACGTACGTCGCACTTATATTGTGCAAAGCCAAAATCGGGCTTTGATAAATAAAGTGTTGTAAAATTGTGTAGAACGAACGAAAGTGGAAAGCCAAATTAGAAGGAAGGCGGACGAGAATTCAAAAGCACAACAAGTAAACGGCAGGTAAAAAAAAAGGTTGACGAGCTCTCTTAAGCTGAGATTGTGAGTGAGCGGAGTGTGGAGATAGATGTCAAGTGTGAAAGAAAGAAATTAGACAAAAACGCAAGCCCAATTACAGTTAGTTTTTATTTTTAAATGAAAATAATGAAGCAGCTGTAAATGTGTGTGAAGTGCGCCGAACTCTGATTCCCCCCACCCCAGCACAACCGAATATTTTTAATTCCTTCAAATAAGACTAATAAAAATGCGTAACGAACGTGCCGACAAAAATTCGAATTCGTGCTAATTAGAAAAAATGCGTATCGTGAGAATGTGAGAAGAATGATGAACTATTGATAAAAGTCAATGTATGTATATACATTCGTATGCATATGTGAGTGTGTGTGAGTGTATATTCAGGTGGAATGTGCGGCAGATATAATAAATAAATACATATTTATATACATATTGACTCTACAACAAAATTGCGGTCAATTAGAATACATGTATGTATGCACATAGCGATAGCGCAGGTTACAATGAATTAGTGAATGAATTGAACAAAAGCATTGAAAATCAATATAAGAAAACCTGCCGCCGCTCCCAGTGTGTGCATACCTTTGCTATTATTGCCTATACTATGTGCAATACCTACACACATACATGTGCATGAATGCATGTGTGTATACATGTGTGTATGTACCTACCTAACAATGAGCAGAAGTCTGGGTAAAAGAAAAAATCATAAAAATATCAACAGAGCAAAAGAAAAACAGGTGGAAAAGAAAGCTAAAAAATGCGGTCGTCAAAAAGTAAAGTTGCAGCAGACGCAGCGGGGACAAATCCGAGATACCTTTTTAAAGCGCACAAACACAAATACAGACAGAGACACAAACACCAACAAAGTAAGACTCAAAATAGAAGCGGAGAGACTCACTCTCCTCAGCGCACCTGGCAGCGCGGCAGCCACGCATGCGCATGTGTGCGAACGGGATGGCCGTATTGTGTGTGTTGCTTGGGGTGTCGGTGTCGATGTCTCCCCATTTGTAACTGAGCCGCGAGTCTCACTTGTTCACAAGCTGGTTTTTCACAGGGGCACCAATAACAAAAAAATATAAAACAACAACATTGAGCACATAGAAAAATACAAAATAAATAAGTTTGTTGTTTTGCCATTTGCCTTTGGAATGTTTTTAGATAAACAACAAAAAGCAAAAATAAACTAAAAGTCAGTCAATGCTTATCTAAATTTGTACAATTGTTGGGTGCAGCTTAAACTGAGATATATACATGTGAATGTTAATAACTGTGTACATGCTTGCGTATTGAAGTTGTTTTGAAATTTTAATTCCAATGACTAAAACGAATGACTTTGTCAGTACTATCTCCATAGCGTTTGCTTATCACGGCTTAATTAATTATCTGTATATAAATGAATGGTTGGCCAGCCGGCCGGTCGACCGTTACTATTTTCTTACTGTGCTTTTTACGACGCTCACGCTTCAGCAGTAACTAATATAATTTATGTATGCGTCTTGCTTCAACTAAGGTTGGACACTTTGCCCATCGTTATGTGTGATAATTTTTATCACCTTCATTCGTCATCGTCGTTCGTTTTTGTTTGCTTTGCTCAACATAGCATAAGTAAATACGAACGTTGTAAATCTGTTAAAATTGCTTGGCGATGATGCAATTCGGTATGTGAAAATATAAACATGCCAAATATAACAGTCAACCCATACAAAGTTGGCTTTAACATTCAAATTATAAATTCCCATTCGCATTCGCATACATATGCATACTGTGTGCTTATATATTTATGCATAAATGTGTGGCGTTCGCCTGTTACTGGGTATCCGGCGCAGTCGCCGTCGGCACACGCCTAAGTAGTTGCTGTCACTTAAGTGGAGGGAGCGGCTCTTGTTGCTCTCTCTCTCTCTGTCTCATACTATCGCTCTCAGCACTTGCAAATTTGCTGAGAGAGTTTTTGAGAGGTTGCCAGGCCACATCGTCAACAAACAGGTAGATTCTACACGCACACACACACACACATGCTCACACAAATAAGAAGCTGACAGCTGAGGTGTGCTGCTAGCTGTAGTTTGCGGGCTCGGGGGCTGGGCGCGCGATTTTTAAATTCCAAAGCTGCGCGACTGCGAACAAAATGTTAAAGTTTGAGAATAATTGTGAGATTGTGGCTAAAGCTAAGCGTGGAATGTGGCCTGAGTCAGAGCCAACTGTGACTGCGCAATAGCAAACCAAAAAAATGTGTGCAAGGCTGCAAATGTGAATACAGTGATCGTTCGTAATCGAAAAATACCCATAATCTTTAGTTTGTATGACAATTTGCGTTGGCGCTCTTTAGTTTTGATGACGTTACTAAGCAAGATTTAATCTATTTTACTTTCAGGTGCAAAACAGAACCGATAAATCAGTCACAGTTTACAGTTTAGAAATATGGTCAACCATCATTCGAATGGTGGCGGAAGCGCCGGAAACAGCAGCGGTGGTGCCCATGGCGGTGGCGGTGACTACTCCGGTGATGATCGGAGCGGTGGCGAGGAACGTGAGCGCCTCGATAGCGATTTGCATGACAAGCCCACATACCTGCTGGAACATCTGGCCACATTTACCGTTAACAAGGAGTCGGGCATTGTGTATCCAGCCGATGGCATGCGACGCTTGCTCCAGCTGGAGAAGACCACAGGCATTTGGTCGCAGAAGATGCAGCTCTGCTTGGACTATCAGTGGGTGCTCATTATGGATTACGAGACGGGGGTAAATTGATATTTGATCCCACCATTGATAGCTTATTTAAAACTTATAAAATGTCTTTTGTTTTAGAACATAATTGAGCGTTTTCCCGCATCGCTGGTGCAAGAACCCACCGCATTCACATCCAACGATGCCATGGAGCTCTACAATAATATACTTGTCTTTATCGTTTCGGGCGGTGGCGGCTCACGCTCCGAAATGCACATATTTCAGGTGAATAAGACTACTACATTTAAACCCCATTAAGATGATCCCTAATCTCTTTTGGGTTTCCTCTTTCACAGTCACAAAGCGTTAGCGCCGTCCATTTGGTTGAGGATTTGAAGCAACTGCGCAGCGGCAAGATGATAACCCAGCAGCGTGGAGCAACGCCCACACAGCATGCAGGTGGTGCCAGCTCCAGTTCAGGCATGGCCATGATGATGAGCAAGACATCGTCCTCGTCGTCGCACAGTCGAGCCGAACTGCAGCACCATCAGCGTGAGCAGCGCGGCAGAGATCGAGAGCGTGAGAGAGAACGGGAGAGGGAGCGTGAGATGCAGCATCAACATCATATGCATCAGCGCAGCAGCGTGGAACAATATGGCATGCGAGGATCAGCTGGCAATGCAGTGACAGAAGTTGATCTGGGCCACAATGGAGAAACGGATTCGGAGCATGGCGGTGTCAATGATCGTGACGAGACGAGCTCCACATCCAGTGAAAAATACGAACGGGATGTGGCGGTGCTGAATCATTGCTTCGATGACATTGAGAAGTTTATTGCGCGACTGCAGCATGCAGCGGCTGCTTCGCGGGAGTTGGAGCGTCGTCGTCGCAATCGCAAGTCGAAGAAACGTGATCCCGGCGAGGGATTACTCACTTTGCGCACCCGTCCGCCGCATGAGAAGGAATTCGTTGATATATTCGCCAAGTTTAAGTTGTCGTTCAATTTGCTGGCCAAGTTGAAGGCCCACATCCATGATCCCAATGCACCGGAACTGGTGCATTTTCTGTTCACGCCACTGGCGCTTATTGTGGAGGCATCCAGCGATACGTACTACGAGTCCCAGTTGCCGGCGCGCGTAACTAATCCCCTGCTGACGCGTGAAGCTATCAATTTGCTAATCAACTGCGTCACCAGCAAGGAGACGGAATTGTGGCGTTCCTTGGGCGATGCCTGGGTCATACCACGTGATCAGTGGAAGGAGGATGTGGGCTCGTATCATCCCGTCTTTCTTGATGGCTGGTCACCCGATTATTTAGTCATTGACGAACTGGAGACCACATCGCCGACGCACGTCAGCAAGCGTCGTCTCGATGTGCAGGCAGGTCCTGGCGCCGGACTAGGAATCAATGGACGAGGAGGCGCTGCCGCCGGTGGTGGCTATGATGAATACGACACAAATGGCATGGGCATCTCCCTCAGTGAGAAATACACCATCCATCATGGCAATGATCGGGATAGGGATCGTAGCGGTGCCATCAGTGCCTCCGATTTCAATGCACGCAGTGAGCTCTCCTTTGACTCCATTGAACGAGGCAGCGGTGGTGGTGTAACGGCCAGCGGTGGTCATGGTCCCGTTCCTGGACCCACCCTAAGTGCAATTACAGCAGGTCTCCAAAATCTGCACACGCGCGAATCCCGCAACGCAAACAGCGGATCTGGCAATTATGGAGGTGCGGGCGCAGGAGGCGTCTCCGAGCTGTCCGCAGGAACAGCGCGTGGCGGTGCTGCCAATGCTAGCGAGGAACAGCTATTGGAGGCATGGCTGGAGGATATGCAAGCGTCGGGCGCTAAAGTTGTTCTGGTCACCTACCCCCGCACCGCCAACAATGATAAGGAACTAAGCGTTATGCGTGGTGAATACCTGGAGGTGAGCTCTTTAATGCTTAATCCTTAAAATGAGATTATCTAATTATATGTTTTTCTTTCAGATCCTTGATGACACACGCAAGTGGTGGAAAGCGCGTAATTTGCGGGGTCAGGTGGCCCATGTTCCACATACGATTGTCACACCCTTCAACTATGGAGAGGGCGAGGGCAACGGTCAGTTCTATGGCCAGCAACAGCAGGCTGGAGCAAGTAAATCCCGTCATATGGCAAGTGGCAATGTGGTAAGTACGAATTCCCGAAATTTCCTTACGAAACTTTCCATGACTAAAATCTCATACTTTTTGTAGGACAATCCAAGCGTGGAACAACGCTCGCCAGATGCCACGGACATGATACGTAGCAAGCATTTGGGCAAGAAGGGCGAATTCCGTTACTTTTAAAGCATACCAACATATATAAACAAGTAGTTGACAAAACATAATCCTTGACCTTGAAATTGCAATCAATGGGGATATTTTTTGTATCCCCTACTTAAATTCGTAGTTTGTAGAACTGTTTCTATTTGTTAATGTGTGTTTTTTTTAAAACGAAGAATGGAAACTCGAAACTAACCATAAGACTAACTATAAGATGTACTTCACTGAAGATTAGCCAAACACACACACACACTCAGCATCACAGTAGAGAGTGGAGAGAAATACCATACAACATATGGTATACATATATATACAAATATATATATATTGTTTGTAAAGAGAGTGGACTAGCGGCAAAAGCAATAAATTGTTTTCAATAAAACCTGGTCCTGGCAATAACTAAAGGAACCTACATAAACAAAATGACTTCTCACATAATTCGTTTATAAATAAGTATTTTTAGGTTAATTTTTAGAGAGTTGATAAATTTATTTGTTAAATTTGATAGACTACAAGTAGTTAGTTAACTGGTGTACAAGAAGAAATTCAACGATTGCAGCTACCGAGAACTTTACATATCCAAAAACACACACACACAGGTTCTCCTCTAGATAATGGAGAGTTTCTCGACACGCGATAGTAACGGCGAATCGGAATGGTACTCCAAACTTCGGACTGAAAAGTCGCCTACCTCATTGGTAAAGCACTTAAGCGTCGATATCGAAAAGGGACGTAACGGAAAATTATAGTAAGTAAAGTATTGTCCATTGACAGCAATAAGAAATGAGCGATCTCCAATTCCGAACGCGATTTTAAAGAGTTTTCCACGCACAAACGGAAATTCACCCTCAGTTTCCTCATCATCGCTAGCAAAACTGGATAAAAAAAATATTAAAGTTAGATGAGTTATCTCCGAGAGATAATACTAATATTTACATACCTGTTGTCCTCTCGTTGGTAAGAACGCGATACAGTTGTCTTGTCAAAGTCTACATTGAACTTGAGAATCATGCGACCCGTATCATTGCACTGGAAACAAATGGAGAACTCTGTTGTTGGCGGGCCCTTGGCAATGCACTCCATGGCAACAACAGTGCCCGATTCGTAGCGCCTGGGAACATCGCTTTGAAAGGCAACACGATCACAGCACATCAGACTGCGTGGAAAGACCAATGGAAAGAGCATGCGATGATGGAACTGAGTGATCTTTTCGAAATCACCATAGGCGCGCACATAGTTGATCTGCTTGGGAAACTTGACAAACTCAAAGGAACCATAGAGTTGATCATTCACATAGATCTCAAAGCAACGCTGTAGTACTGCGACCCGAAAGGTGAAACATTGCCCCGGCACAAGGGGATTTTTGGGTCCATCAGACTTCCAGTTCTTGGAGATCTCCTCTTGTTTCCAGCCCTCACCCGGCTGAAACATGCTGCGAATAATCTGGCCCTCGCGAAAGTTAGCCTCGATCTTGAGAAAAACCGTTTCGCTCTCATTTTCAGCATTCACATTATCCGTTAGGTCCAACGAGATTCTGAATATATATGCACATATGTGAATTATTGAATGTTGTTGAAAATTTATGTTGCCTACTTATTGGGATGCGGCTTGACTTTGCCACCAACAATGAGCACATGTCCAAAGGGGACCTCGGTGAGCACTTTTGCCTTCCAGATGTTCATTGCGAGACGACTGCTTAAATGCAACTGAATTTACGAATTTACTGCTGTCGACATTTACGGCATTTATGCGATGTTTATATGCTAATAGATTTGCCATTCATTTTTATTTAGTATGATGATTATGTAAAGCAAATGAAGAATTACCTGCAGCCGCATGCAAACTTGACATGGACATGGACATGGTAAGGTTATGGATTCGAAGGACCCCCAACCAACCAACATACCAAGAACACCCACATCTGAACTACCATACTGAACTACCCCACCTTGACTGCAACTGAACCTTGTGCTTTTATTTATTTGATTCAATCCTTGCCTTTGTAACCCATAACTGTCATCCTGAAGTTCTTTTCACGGTTGTTGGCCACACTACTCTACCACCCGTCACCTCCGAAGTCACGCCCCCGCCTACTATCCACACCCCATTTGCAGCTAGTTACCAGCCTATTTGCCTATTGTTGTTGCGTGTCTTTCGACAAAAAGGAATGAAACAAAACAAGGCAACAATTGATTCCCTGTCTAAAGTTTTTGCATTTGCAAGCACACGTCGCCCCTCGTCTTCCCTACAGTTGGGTACGACCCCTAAGCCTAACCTCGGGGCCACTCATCATCATCATCATCATCATCATTGTCGTCATCGTCAGACATTCAGGCCTTCTTACGCTTTTTTGGACAGCGAATTCATTTCTTTTGACGTTTCTTGGCACACTCGGCGAGTTCCAATCGTGGAGCCAAATTTTTGACTGCACCTACCAATGTCTACCCCAAATGACATCGCATTGTAAGCACCGGCTCCCCAGATTTGGTTGGTACAACAAATAGGCATGTTGCGCGAGTTCCACGTCCTCGTCTGTCGCTTGCACCTGATCAGCGTTTAGTTACACGTTTTTATACCCAATATAAAAGTGTTTTTAGTGGGTATAATAAAGTTGTCGAAATGTTTATTTTGTGTGTAATAGCGAGAAAGAGATACATATCTATGAAGTTATAAAATACATATGTTTCTTTCAAGGATATGAGTCAATAAAATAAGGATAAAAGTTAGTTTTGGTATCTTCTATCTAGAACAAGGAAATTACCGGGAAATATGGTATTCAAATCAGTGTGTCCCCAAATACAACTTTTGGGAAAGGGGTATATCGAAGTCTATCATTCTTGTCTCAATCACTTCTGATTTATTATAGCAGCTTGTAATTGCGTTTCAACAACTATAGCTCGGCTATACTTTGAAGCACTTCAAGGATCTGTACGTCTCAAAAGGAACGGGCACCTCTCTCTCTACCCTTCAACCTCTCTATGGAGGTGTACCCGACTCTGCCTGCTACCAATAATTGAAAGCTAATTGGTTAATTATGAACATGTTTATCTATTAATAATCAAATAAAAGCCATAAAGCTTTCAGCTGGGTAGTTCATTGAACCCAACCAATTGCTCCTGCGACCTTGTCGACCTTTCCCAATCGGCAACAACCAACAATATATACAACATAACCTCAAAGAGCCGCATACAAGTGGTATGAGGAAATAAACATAGCTAATGAAGTAATCGTGTCACTTTCAACTTTAATTTCCGGTTGTCACTCACTAACTGATAACTTTCAGCAAGGTTCTCTGTCTACGTAGCACAATTATCTGTTTCAATTTTAGTTTCAGTCTCGAGACGACGAGCCCCATTCCACTATATGTATGTATGTGTGAATTTATGTGCTGGTATATGTAGCCACGTCGCTCGGTCAGAGAGCGTTACTTTTAACTGGACCCCCCGAAACCGGTCGCTTATCGCAAATCATGTCACCGTCGTACCGCCCAAATTACCCCTACTTATAACCATGTCAAATGAGTTTAAAGTTAGCTCCGACACGTATACAAAAAAATCAAATCAGATTTTACACTCGTTCAATAAATAGAAGGAGAATAATGGTTTGTTGTTGTTGTTGGAGGTCTAAAATTGTACACAGCAATTTAAAGATAATAGCTTTATGTGGCCCATAAAAATGCCTCCTGCTCCAAAAATATCGATCGATAAATCGAACGCTATTGATATATGTGTATGTAGCCTTTGATTCTCTGGTTAGTTATATACAGTAGCCCACACAATCAGTTTAAATTTTAAGATTATGAGCAGGTGGTGGGCTGCATATCGCTGGTATCAGTGTCATTATCAATCCAAAACCAACAATGTTGCTTACTATTTCTTTTTTAATGTGCAATTTATGATTGATTACAGGTAACCACCTCAAGATTGGGGAGAGTCTCTTATCTCTTATTGAACAACTGTCTGTCTCTCTCTATCTCTCTTTCTCGCTGTCTGTAATGTTTCCCTGTTGCTTTGACGATCCTCACACCGACTCGATGTCAAATGATGACGTTGACAAAATTCACAGTTACTTTTTAGCTGTATTCAGAAGCTTTACGGTAATCGTATTAGTTGCGGCAACTGGCCGCTTCACCCACGTGGCGTTCTAACGGACATGAAAATAACTTAAGCCAAACGAACAAACTTTTATCGTATATTGCAATATGCACTTAAACAGTTTACATTCACTTGGCCCAAGTAATTCGCTGCCCTCACCCCCCAAGGGGTACTTTAGTTGAAGTTTGATCTTAAGAATTTTCATCAAGAAATAAACGATCGCTCCACGGAGCGTTTCACTATGCACTTGTCGCGTATCGGAACGTTACTGAAACGTTGGATTTGTCGATGAAATTTAAAACGTCAGCGCCACGAAGTCGTCGATCGTTTGAGTTCGTTTCTCAGCTCCTCTAACTGATATGAATTGCAAGAGAAAAAACAAAAAAAAAAATACACATACCGGTACACCTGTGCTGGTGAAGGAGGAGCTACATATATATGTATGTATTTGAAGCTACAACAGAAAACAAATAAATATGAAATATTGAACGCATAAATGTGGGCCACCAAGTGGGTAATACTTATTTTCCATGCACATGGAGAAAATACGGATCTTTATTTTCTTTAAATATGTTTTCCTACTTAACTTATATAGGATATTATTATTAACTTATATAAGGATAATCAAATTTTCTAAGAAACATAAAACTCATTATCTAAGTTGCTTGAACATAATTAAAAATGTGTTAGTGCTATATTTTCTCTCAGTGTAGTTTGCCATATATGTAGACCCGTGTGTGCGTTAGCTACTGTCATTGTATTGGCCATTAAAGTGATGCTCTTTACTGCCATGCAAACAAAAAGAAATATTGAAAATGAAAATGTCGTTAAGCGGACTACTTTGAATAGTGTTGTTGGCATTACAATTTGTCTCAATAGATTTGAGAGGTGTAACGAACACTGTGTGTTCTTATCAGCAGCAGGTAGTCTCTATATATACAGGTCGGTGTTTCTACGGTATGGCTGTATGTGTGTGTGTGTTTGTGTCTGTGTGTGTTCTGCTCCATAACACAAATGACAACTTTAACTCAAAAATGTTGTTTGCTATTTGCTCGACACACATACAATGTACAGAGGTACGTCAAGGCACTCTTCAACGACACGTTTGCGATAGTCTGGAGCAGTTCACAATACCCACCCCGCATCTCCCCCTTGAAGCCAACAAGTGGTCGTTTTATCAACATACGACATGTCATATGTTGTCATTGTGTATGTGTGTGTGAGAGTATTGGGAAAACTCTCTATAAGTTTTCTTTTGATGTTTGCACGAGCCGTTTGTTGTCATTAATTGATTTATTACAAAATGTTGATGGGTCTCCCTGGACAGTTTGACGGAAAATCGTTCGATCTTGATCTCGTCACGTTTAGCAGTATATTCAGCGATTGAAGATGGCCACCCGCCACATAATTGCCAAACTAATTAAGACAAGAACCATTTTGGTAATGGTGTTTGTTTTATTTTTTCTCCCTGACATGCCTTGTTGGCCTTGTCTGTCATGTTCAGAACTCCTTGCTTTGAGATACCGACGAACATGCTCAAACACTTAGATAAATTGGTTGCTGTATAGGGTATGGTAAGAGTATGAGGTGACAGGACTGCCAGCATTTTTGGTTTGATCTTGAGTGTGAAATTGCTGTCATTGGGATCGTGTTTATTCTTTTTGGGTTCTCTTTTATTTACACTGGGGGAAATAAAGCATACAAACTCGTTTGGTCATGTGTATGTACATTTTGTCGTCTATTTATTCAGCTTGCATAATTGAACTTTTTTTCAGTGGCAGTTGCGATGCCAGACACCTATGTTGTTTATTGTACATAAAGCGTAAAATTCCACAAAAATAATGTGCCAATTCTTAATTTCGACGACTTTCGCTTGCCTCCAAAACATTTTTCATAATCAGATCGTAGAGCTGATTCTCCTCCGCCTCATCGTTCTCATCTTCCGCCTGTACTTGTTCATTGAAGTCCTGTTTATTATTCGATTGTTCCTTGTTCAGACTCTCCAATTCTCTTTTGTAGTTCTCCAGAGCACGCTGTAGAATCTTTTCCACGGGAGAGTACGTGGTGCGTGAACGTAGACGTGCCTTAGCTATTTCTAAAGACTTTAAAGAATAAAATATATTAATTAATTTATTTCTTTTACACTTAAAATTACAACTTACTTTTAGGGTATTTGCATTTCGTTGCAGTGCTTGCTCGTAGGATAATACTTTCGGTGATTGAATTGCTGCTGATTTCTCTGCTAGCTTCTCATTTTGACGCTCCAATTTTAGTTCTTCATCTCGCCTAGAAATAGAGTAAACTTTTTATGTTCTGCCCAAAAGTATGCCGCACTTTTTTGCATTGAAACACTTCAGCATAAATTGCGTCTTTGTTTAGCCCGGCATACCCGGAAAAAACAACAACAGGCTTTGCACTTCTATTCACTTCAAACACAAAAACCAATGCACTTGACTTACACTTTTTCCAGTTTCTTATCAAGTTCCGCTTCGAGTGCTTGATATTTTTCATTAATCTCCTGCATCAAATCCATTTTAGCCGTACCGAATCACAAATAAGACATTTGCATCAAATGACGCCAAAACAATGTGTTGCTAAGCAACAACGGTAAACAGCTGCCAGTGCTGTAAACAAAAGCGAACTTTCGAATTTTAACCAACAAAATCGTTGAGTTTTGTAATACTGGTCAATGCACAAAAATATAATTTATGTTTTATACAGTATTCAAGCATCCTACTTAATTAAGAATCGTTTAACATATTAACGTAATTACGTAGTTTGCACCACGTAACGTTAAGTGCCTCTTAACGGTTTTTTTTTTGTAATATATCTACTTATTTAAAAGAAAATGTGTAATATGCGGTGCCACCCGCTCTGGTGCGACCAGATGTAGGTGATGCGTTCCCGGCACCTCCGTATAAACCACATGTTCGGCGTTTTCCTTAAGTGTTGCTATAACCTCTGCATAGAAATCGCCAGATTCGAATTTCATGCCGGGAACACCCCGAATGTTGAGCACCTTGCAGCGTATTTGCCGTGCATACGCCAACGTTTGCTCCGCCGTGAAGAGTCCCAGCAGGCTTACCTTGAGCCGCAGATCGCGAGCGAAGAGAAAACCACTGTGATTCGGTTTCATGCCACGCTTCATGAGAATCTTTACAGATTCCTCATCCACGGAGCCATCGTACGCATCCAGCACCAGCTTGATCATCTCATCGTACGAGTAGCACGGCTGTTTAGTCTCCGGCAACGTTTCATAGTCCAGAAACTTGTCCAACGCCTTGCCGGTGCCCTCCGCCATACGCTTGACACCCCGCACAGTGGGTCCAGCAATGTCAATGTTGATCAGCTTGGACACTTCATTCGGAAAACTGGCTGCATACATGAATGTAAGTGCGCCGCCCAGAGAATGACCCATGAGCACAACGTTCTTCCAATTGTACTTTCGCACGATGCGTCGTATCAAGGTGATGCCATCCCAGAATATAAAGTATTGCATGCCTTGCGGATAGTGCGATGAATGTCCATGGCCCGGCAGATCAATGGCCAGCACAGAGCAATCCGCTGGCAGCAGGGGACATAGTCTGTCGAAAGATCCGCAGTTATCCTGCCAGCCATGCAGTGCCAGAATTGGTTGCCGGTTCCGAGAGCCCCACCATTTACCTGGAAAGAATAAGCGTCATCATAATATATCCATTCCCACTTTTCGTTCTAATATTCGCACTGTCACAGTACTATTGTTTATATTGTTATTGTTTTATAGTAGCGTCGCGCCATATAAATAGAACGTAATATAATCTCAGCCATTGAAAACGTGCGGGCCAGATTCGCGTGTAAGATACGCTGAGTGATGATGACTCAGCTTTGACACTACTTACCTTCCACTGTACCCCAGGGCACCTCTATGGAAAATTCGTCCCAGCTGTTTTCGCCCAACGTTGCCATATTAGACACACCATCTAAAAAGTCAATAGAAAGTTCCGCATGAGCTAACTAACCACTTGGCAATAAAAACAACAATAATGAATGGACTAAACAGGTTTTCGAATAGCTAAAATTAAACAGCTGATATTAATTAGGCTTGCGAAATCCATGCATCGGTCTTTGGACCACAGGTCGGTCGCAAATTGCCCAATTCTCTCACTTGTTGTCTTGGCCGTCGTTGTGTCTTGCAGAGTCGTTGTTGTTGCTACTCGGGCCTGTGCCATGGCTGGGTTTCGGACGTCTCTGATCGGTCGGCGAGCGTAAACAAAAAATATTTTCCACTTGCGCTGTCTAGTCGTTTACCTTTTAACAAAAAGTATCGATCTAACAGAAATGCAACTGCAAAGAATGTAAGTTCGATACTTTTTGGAGAAAAGTCTGGAAATTTTAACTATTGCCCCAAACACTAAATTAATTGAAACTCTATTTAATTATAATATTTTTTAACACCATAAAGCTAAATTTGTCAGCCCTAAGTAATAGTTGGGTGCAGTAAATTTAAATTAAATATTCTTTTCCCGGTCTTAAATAACATGACCAAATGAGTAATAACATAAATATGTACTTAAGTACACAGGCCGAAGACGTTTGCGCATTTTACAGCACTGTGTGCTAGCAAAACAAACTCAGAAAAAAACAGGAATAAACAATTTTTCCATAATGTAAGTAAATAATAAAATAATAATATTAAATATGATTTAAATTTCACATTTTGCTTTGTAGGACGGAATACTGGAAGTCAAATGAACGCAAATATTGCGACTTCTGCAAATGCTGGCTAAGTGACAACAAAGCTGTGAGTAAACAATGGAACATTTAAAAGATGTTAAATTGTTAATAATTATTATATTTGTAGAGCATTGCATTTCACGAGAGTGGCAAAAAACACAAGCTAAATGTCTCCAAACGTATTACGGAGATCAGCCGCAACAGTGAGAAGTCGGAGCGGGACAAACAAAAGATGGATAATGAGATCCGGAAAATGGAGGCAGCTGCAATGAGATCATATGCCCAGGATATCCATGGCTATCACGGCGATATGACAGCTCGTTCCATTAACACAGTACTGACCGCCACAAGTGGTGCATCCACCAGTGGTGGGAAAGCGGGTGACAGATTTGGTAGACAACGACAAATAGATCCCATGCGGCTGGTAGGAGACTCCGATGAAGATGAGGATGATGATGGCAGGCGAGTCAATGTGGATAAAGTGGCTACAGAAAAGGTTCCAGATGCTTCACTGTGGGTGGAGGGTAAATCGGATGAAGGTCATACCTACTACTGGAATGTTAAAACGAATGAATCTGTGTGGAGTGCGCCAAAAGAAGGATTTCTCTCCTACGAGGAATACGAGCGCATTAATCAGTTGGCCATCGATCAGCAAGAGCTAACACAGGCAGAGGAGGCGCAGCGTTTTCGTGCCAATGCAGATGAGGAAGTTGCTCGATTCAATCGAGAGAAACATGCGCGGATTTATCGCAAGCCCGAGAATGCGAAAGAGAAAAAGCAAAAGGAGGAGAAAAGACAAGGATTCAAAACGGAGGAGGAAGCGGCCACCCAAGAGATTGGCTCATGGCAAGTGGTGGAAACTAAGTAATGTTGCAAGTTTACCTTTCCTTTTTTATCTCTCATTAAAAAACATTTATTTATAGACCGCCGCCAGCACCTATTGATTGGGAATTGCCCAACACTGATTATTATGCTGCACCGCCTGTCGTCACATCTGTCTACGAATCCGAACCACCTGTAAAACGTTTTAAGGAGAAAACAATAACAGGGTTAGATGAGACAGCTGGCTGTAGCAGTGCCCCCACCACATTCAAGAAACGTAAATTTGCAAACAAGGGCAATGTGCGGAAGCCACTAGAAGAATAGGAGCTGTACCTGTAGTTAAAGAAAAATTAATAAAAAAAACCTTTTTCCTTTCAACACGATTTTAAACGTTTGAATTATTGGCGCTGCCCACTCGGCTATCAAGAAACCAACGCCTGGTCACCCTAGCACAACATTTGCTTACTAGCTACATGCGGTCACACCACACGAGTCAGTTCCATTTTCAAGTTAGCGACGGGCGGTTGTAGTCGGACGTTCGTCTCTTTTTTCAGTTTGTTATTAAAAGAGAATTTTGTTGTGTGCTTAATTCTGTTAATAACAGCAACAACAGCGAGACGAAGACTAGGCGCAGTGTGTGTGTTTGAAATTCAGTGTTTGTGTGTCGTAAATTGAGCGCAGTACCAGCCAAAGTGTGTAAATAAAATTCAATTAATTTAAAAAGGAAAACGAAAACCAGTCGCTCGCTAGTTGTTTGAAGAAAAGAGTGCAGTGTAAAAAAACGTAAACAATCACAATAAAGCAAAAATATGTCTGCTGTCTAAATTATTACACTACACACACACATACGCACAAACACATACAGAGTAGCGTCAGAGGCGGCAGCGGTTGTTTTGAAGTCATTTTATTTGTTGTATGTAATTCCGTCAGCTGAAGAAAGGTCAAACGTTGCGTAAAAAAGTAAACACAAATAAAAAAAAAAACACGCATAACTGTTAATAATTCGGTATTGAACGTGTTAGTTAGTAAAATCAGGCAAAATTCAGTTCGCATACATTTATAGCCCCAGCAGTGCCCCCCACGCCGCTGACATCTATCAAACCCAATCGCGGTACGGCTCGGACACCGAGTGGCTGGAGGACTGCAACGGCGGGAACGGCAGGAACGAGAGCAGCAGCCCAAACACGCAGCCGGAAGCAGGAAACAAAGCAAACTACGACAACAACAACAACAACAGCCGAAACAACAACAGCAACGAAAACAGCTACAACACCATTATGGCCGTACGCAAAAAACAGGATGACAAATACCTGCTAGCACTGCGGGAACTAGTGAACAGCGGGGCAGGCAATCGGCAATGCTTCGATTGCAACCAGAAGGGGCCCACCTACGTTAACATGACAATCGGTTCGTTTGTCTGCACACGCTGTTCGGGTGTATTGTAAGTATATATTGCAACTACCTGGCTTATTTACCCTCTCTTTCTATTTTGTGTGTTTGTAACTTAAGTAAGTGCAATCGGTATTCGTTACTCGATGGCATTAGTAGGTAAATGATCAATTCGTTACTGGCTGTTGGTTGTAAATGAGTGGTGAATGGGTGTAAGTACTTGCGATTCGTTACTTGCGAAACTGTTCGTTACTCATTTGAATCATAGTAAAGGTACTTGCTCTATCCTCCTCGTTACAAGCTAATATCACTTAACGATGGCAATTAACGCTCACTTCTCTTCAAAGATAAGCGGCAATCTTTGAGCACAAGTGATTGACCGATAATTTGAGTTCGAATGCATTGACCGACCCCAAAAACATCGCCATCGATTGTCAGTCAGTCCCAGCCCCGTAGGTAGTGGTTGCGAGGGGAAACAAGAGTAGCGGGCGGGCGGGCGTACGAATGAACGAACGCTCAGCGAAAGCGAAAGCAATTTCATTTCTCCCAGTTTGTCTGTGTGTTGTTGTAGAGGCACCAATTTGGAAATGCAAATCGCAGACAAACTTTCAATTGGCAGTCACTTTGGGTTCGAAATCGAAATGAAATTATTTTATCGTTGCTTTTTTTTTTTTTTTTTCTTTTTTTGGACAAGGCAAAGTATCAGTTGAGAGACATTTGTTTTTCAATTTTATAGTTGCTTTTGTTTTTTTGTCCTTGGCACTAAACGGTAAATAATTGCCAAATTGGCTGCGATTTATGCTCTCAGCTCGAGCACTTTGTGCGATTAAATATAAATTGAGGTCATCTCCTTCTCTGACTGCCTGGTGGAGGTGGAGTTGCCACCTTATAGTGTTTGTTTGTATGTGTGTGTTTGTGCTTGTTTTGAGTTTTGTTTGTTTTTCCACTTGATTTACGCACTTCCGCTCTCACGCCCCTGTAATGCACACACCTCCCACTCTTTCTCCACCTCGTTACATTTATGTGATTACTTTCAATCTGCATGCTTCCGCCACAGGGCCACAGCTGTGATGCACATTCCAAACACACGCATACACACACACACAAAGATTGCGCCCTAGATTCTCTCTCATTGTGAACGTTGCCAGCTTGTCAAACGTTTAATTCAATTGGTCAACATGCGGGCGTTTTCTCTCATTGCCTATCGATCAACGATAACATAAATTACCTTTTTTTCTCTCTGTTGTTGTTGTTGTTGTTGTGTTTATGGCACTCTCCTTTGGCATTATTTTTTTTTTTGCTGTTACTTGGCATGCAACAACGGCATATATGTATGTAAATTTTTTATTGAATGCAGCATTGGGCCAATGCTCCCCTGCTTGCAGCACAGCGGCAGTTGCATGACTCATTCGCCCGTTGAAAGCAGCAGTAAGAAGTAACAGCGGGTGAAAAGAAACTAAGTATTACAACTATGTAAATGGAAAGCCACAAAAATGCCTCAGCCTTTGGCCCTTTTGGCATGACAACAGCCCAAAGCAGCAGCAGAGGCAGAAGACAGCGACAGAGACACAAACGACAAAAACTCCACTTAAACTGCACCGAAAAAAAGCAATTAAATTAAATTGTTGGCCAAGTCGACTTTATTTATAAACTCTCCAGTACATAATAATAAATTCAAGTAGGTTTTTTTTTACTTAACCCTTTTCCGCAACCATTGCTACTGCGCATATATTGATTACAAAAAAAAATAAATTTATTCTAGTCGATATTTTTTTACTGTGTACACACAGTGAAGAAGTCAAACAAAAGACACTCGAAGACCAATACAAAATTGTTGTGCTTGTTCAATGCTACAATGTTTCCTGCCACCACTCAGACCGTCCCACCTCCCGTACTCTTTAAAGCTCTTCCCTCTACCCTCTTCAAACCCCTTTACTTTAACAGGAACTGCATAGCATACCGGCCGGCCCCGTCGGCCTGGCTATAAAGGCGTAAAACCTGTCAAACAACTTCTTTTTTTTTCTTTTCTGCTGCTGCTACTTTTGCCGCAGTCTGAAGTATTTTTGGGCCAGTTGCTATAGTTGCGCTGTTGTTGCTGTTTTTTATTTTCTGTGGCAATGGCAGCAATTGCAGACAAATTGTTGCACCTCAATCGCGCAGCAGTCGCGCCATCTGGTGGGCAGCCAAGAAAACTTGTTGATTAGATAAGGAAGGTACACTTCTCTCTCGTGAAAAAAGTCTGCGCAAATGCCAAAGAATGACTGACAACACAGACCGCCTCTCTGTCTCTGTCTCTGTCTGCCTGTCTGTCTGTCAAACACTCGGTATCTGGGCATATCTATCTCTTGCACTGACCTCCGTTGGCACTTGGCAGTTGGCAACTGGGTTACTTTCTCAGGTGCGTCATCTGCCAGCGATCAGCGACAACAACAACAAACAAGCACGAACGAGTAAACGAACAACTGTAACGGCAACTGCCCACCACAAAGTCTTCTTCTTCATTCTGGCGGCAAACTCTACACTCGGACCAGCTGACAAATTACTGTAGTTGTATAGTTCACAGTAGCGTAGAAAAGTTTCCATACGTATAAGCATTTATGTTATTATCTCACAAGATCAAAAGCATTTACAAAAAAAAAAAATAATTATATAGTAATATTCATCGTTGCATACATTAAATCAAAAGAAGAACAAATGAGTAAATAAGTTAATTCGCGCTAGCTTGTGGGCTTAAAATTATTGCGATGCGATTACTTTATGACTTTTACAACTACATCTGTTTAAAGTTTCATAAAGATATTTACACTTGTATTTTACACGTGTTTACCAAGATATTTCCCACGCAAAGATAAACAATTATACACGTAATTTAAAAGTAAACTTGTTGGAATAATCATTCTGGTCTCTTACGTCGACTTTTCAGTCAGCCGCCAATAATCATATACAGATGTGTACATTTAGCATGTATTATGTTTTTTTCTTTTTGTTTTTGTATTTGTTGTTGGCACGATAATCAGCTGCACGTCTTGCGGTCAAATTGGTAGATATGTAAATTGTTTTCTGTTTTCGATTATGAAACAACTGAAACACGTCCCACAGTCGTCTCATATGCCTCTTAACTCATTTAAGTGTTGGTCAGAGAGAGCGAGAGAGAGAGGGGGGTCAGGTGGGGTTAAATGAGGGAACAGAGGGAACTTTCACCAAACGCTCTCGTCAGCTGTGTGGGCCCTTTTTTGAGTTTTCTTTTTGGTCTTTCTTTCTGCTGCGACTCAAAAAAAAAAACACACACACAAACCAAAAACCATAACAACAAACAGCAAAGCAAAAAGGAAACCAACAAAAAACACACACGATTTAAAAGAGAAAAAAGAAAAACAATAAACGAAAACGCGACGCGACGTGCCGCGTAATGGCAATTAAATACTTTGTCTTTCTATTAGAGGTGAACTTAAGCTTTCTTTCGTGTCACGAACAAAAACAATGTAAATTGATGTGTAAAATCTCATCTCTAGGGACTACTAATACATATATATATCTGCTTAAGTAATCTATACATATGTATATATATATGTTATGAGTAGTATATATATGCCACTCACAGTCACAAATATATGTATTATATGTTATTTTCCGTTGTGTAAAATGTATTTGTGTACACAATTCTTAGCTATTTTTACACACATATAATATGAAAAAAAAACACTTCTAGCCTGCTCATACTATATATTGTTGAAAGTTTTTCCGCATTCAGGCTCTTAATTTTTAATGTCAGAATCCAGTCTGACTGATAATTCACTTACCTGTCTACACACACACACACACGTTCGCACTTATACATTTACAATATATGTGATTAATGCGAACATGGAAGCAAAAATACTTCATTAACATTTGGCAAATGTGAATCGCATAAAGAGTAGAATTTAGCAATAACAACACACTTTACCTCTTTACCTCTCCCTCCCTCCCTCACACGCTGTTTTACCTAACCTCTCACTGGTGTTATTTCTTCACCTCACACTAATTTGTTCTCTCCCTCTCACTCTTGTATGTGTGTGTCTGATTGGCAATTATTGCGCAGTTTTGTTTTCTTTTTGTTGCTGTTGTTGTTGTTATGGTTTGTCGACTTTGGTATTGAGGCGAAATGCATAGAAAGGTGTCGTTGCTGTAATCGCCGCTTGTTTTATTCATTTCATTCGTTTTCTCATTGCGTTTGATTTTGATTTTGATTTTTTTTCGTGTGCACGCCTAGCCTTGAAATTGAGAAAATAATGTATTCTATAAATAATGGCAGTAAAAATGCTCAATACTTACGGAAATATGTGTGCATGCATTTTGAGAGCGATCTGGCAACTTAAATTGCATATACATATGTATGAATGTATGTATGCAGTGGGTGGCAGGCGCCGTTCCACAGCTGGAAAGCTGATGCCTAATTCCAATTAAAATTGAGCTCTGGAATGTAAATCAGTATGTGTATGTGTGTGAGTTTTTTATGTGTGCTTTGAATAACGGGTTCCCCATGGGAGATCTGGCAATCAGCCCGCAACAGGATCGAGTGCTGGCGCCTACGCCATACAGATTTATTGCGTTGCGTCGAAAAAGAAAGAAAACATACATAAAAATATGTACATCGTATATTCGCTTTGTCATTTTTGTTTTTTGTTTGCGCACATTAGACCCAAGAGTGGGTGGCAACGTCATTTTTGATCAATATGGCAATATGGTGTGTGTGTGAAGTAGCAAAGTGGGGGTACACTTAGAGTAATAAGTGCCCCATGGGAAAGAAAAAAAATATTTGTTTACAAAAAAAAAAATGAATAAAATTTCTTTAAAGAAAATATTTATTTTATATATGTATATAAAAGTCAACTTGTCACAACACAAATGTTGCATGCCCTACGCAGTTTGCATGCACTTCTCTTGTTTGTTGGGGTTAAAATGACCACCACCCCCCCGCCTGAGCCACCAACCCACCACATTTTACAGGCCATTTCTCATGCCTTTTGAAATCGGGCCGACAACAAATAGAGCTCAAGGCTTTTACAGCAATTTTTGCAGGCGGCGCATTATTAAAATATTCATTGAGTTACCACCACAACAGTCCACACAGTAGTCAGTAGTCAGTGGGTTGCCCACAAACCCACAGCAGTTGCAACACCCTGCCACTCTGCCCCTCTGCACTACTCGTCCATTTCATCATCATCCTTCTCTTCGCATCCTCCAGTTGGGTGCCAAGTTTAATTTATTTTGTGCGACAAAAGCACTGACAGAGGGCCTTCAACGATGTCGGCAATGACGACGACAACGACGACGACGACGCCGCGTACGCCTCTGCGCCAAAAACTGGCCAACATTTCTCCCCCCTCTCTCCAACCACTGCTTTCTCTCGCATACACACACAGACAGATGGTGGGCTTTGATATTGATGTGGTGGCCGACAGGGCCAACAGCCGCGTGGGATTCGCTTTTAGACAGTTTAGCGCAGTCTAATTGCCTCCCTTCCTCCTATCCTTCTGCTATATCCTATATAATGAAGGCACAGCTGGCGCTGCACTTTGCATGCAAATGATAGCGTTGCCAGAATATTTTACGAAAGCTTAACTTGAACTGTTATTTATCTTGCTAAAGACTTCAAAACTATTTACTTGCTTTCTAACACCAACTTTTGTCGCTGCGCAAAATGGCAACGCTGCAGTTTCGAAACACAAAAAGAATGAAACCGTTATATAGTCCACTTCCAGCTGTGTGACTGGAAAAAAGTTGCTGTTTGTGTAAAAAATCGAAATGTGACACTGAAACTTGAGTGGGTCAGCGTTTTCCAACGAAATAGAATAGTATCTTCCAATCAACTTATATTTGTGGAAGCTTTATTTATTCTAATCAATCTGGGTGTTTTTTTTTTTTTTGCTTTTTTGCCACTTTGTTGAGTTTGTTTGTGTTTTTGTATGCGCGAGAATATTTCCGGTGCTCTCAAGATTTTTTTTGTTTATCTGGGGGACCGCGTAGGCCTTGGAATGTAATTGAGTTTGTTACTTTTTCGCTTCTTGGCGAATTTATGTATGCTCTTTCTGTGTAAGTTTTGCCTAGCACGTAATGTTCCATTTTCATTTCCATTTCCACTTTTAATGCAAGCCAGTTACGTGCTACGCGAGAGATTATATAAGGAACACAGAAACAGAAATATACAACTTCGAGAGGGCCGGGCCAAAAAGTCCGTGGGATGCTCAAATGGCTTACACAATACACATACAAACATACATATATCTGTGTACGTTTATGTGAATGTAATTGCATATTAAGGCACACTTTATGCTAATCGCTGGCGTATTTTTGTTGAGGTCATTGATGTAATGGATCGATTTCTCAACCCTAAAAATATAACCCATTATTAAATCTAGGCTCTCTAGCTTTAGATGGATGATAACAAATAACAGGTTATATGCAAAAGAAAACCTTCTGATACTATGTCATAAGAAATCAGATAAGTTCTATAATAAATTGAAGGTTTTTTTTACAGGATATTTTGTTTTTATCAAATTTAGGCATATCAATGGGAAATTCCCCTATTGTTTTATGAATGGCACGCAATTTCCTGTGATTTGATGTAAACAAAACAATTAAGAAGAAATTGTGTTTAAAATTCAAACAAATTCTAGGAATTTGATACAGTTTCTGGGTGTTTACCCAAAAGATATCAATTGTTTTCGACATTTTATACAATTATACCAAAGTACATGGGGTACTTTCCTGCTTTCATGTCATATGTTTAGTATTCCATGTCATATGTTTAGTATTCCTTAGCTACCCAACTGTCATTACATCAGTTTCCTTAATGGAAGTACACACAGTATATTTCTGATTTCAGCGAAACTATATCTTAATCAGGTTAAGTAATAAGTATTTCTTATATCTAAGCTACCCAACCATCTTTACATCAGTTTCCTTACGGGGTATTATGCGCCATGAAATGAATGACATTCCAAAGTTAGGCGTAATTTCAGTTGATTTACATACATATAGCATACAATTACACCAAGAAAACTATATAGCATGTAGATAGATATAAATTTCATATAGTTATGACCAGTGTCGAATACATTTACATACTTATGACACATGTGTATACATATATCGCACTTGGGATCGTACAATTTCAAAGCTTTTATTTTTCAGGGTTCCAAAGACGACAACGACAACAACAAAAACAACAACAACGTTGTTTGTCTGTTTACTTTTTTGTTTGTTTGCCTTGTAAGGCACTTGATTGCGGTTGAAACTGAAACTCGTTGATATTTTTAGCCCTGCAATGACATTTTTTTTCGTTGTTGCAATGTTATTTGTGACACTTTCTTGCGAATTAAGGCAAACCAAATAATAATAATGAATCATTTGCATGGAGAGCTTGAAACACTTGGAGATTGGAAGTTTTTCGCATGTTATTGAACTTCAACTTTGCAATGTTTCTTTGTTTTTTACTTTTCTTTGAGGCCACATTCATCAATTCCGCAGACAGACAGCGTCGGAGAAAGAGACAGACAGCGAGAGACTGGCACTGAGACGAAAGCCAATCAACCCGGCAAAGTCGCAGCTGTTTTGTGTGGTTCATCTTTGGAGGTCTCTTTTTGTTTGAGTCAGCTTTTGTTGTCTGTGTCTGGTTACACTGAGAGAAAGAGATGTTTCGTCTGAAAGTTCTTTCTGTTCTTTGTCTTAAAGCTGAGTTTCAAGTTGCAAAAGAAGAATTTTTAGTTTCATCAAGGAAATTATTTATGTTTCCTAACTAAAACTTTCTGCAAACACCGTAATTTCTTCAAGTGTCATTGATAAGAGTTACGTTTTTGACACATTCTTTCTTTTCTTTGTTTTCTGGCGTTGATTAATTTATTAAACACGTGACAGGCAAAGGCGTCGGCAATTTTTATTGTTGTATTTTGTTTGACCGCTGGAAAGGGCGTTACGATCGGAGACCGGGACCTATCTTTGGGGCAATTGCATTGCGCATTTCATTTGAAATGGATTTCCGCGTAATTTTTTGTTTATATATAGCTATCAATCCAAACAGAATAGAACCATATATATATATACGCCCCTTGACATCCACTTATCTCGCGAAAATATTTGCATTTGCAAAATGAAAATTATTTATTTTTTGCTGTTTTTCTTATGTTGCTTTACGCAGTTTAAGTTAAAGCTTGGCACAGTCCACAACGATCAAGAGTCGTGTCGGTATATATATATATCTATTCGGACTTGAAAAGTGTTAAAAATTTATATTTTGCTTTTGTCAACATTTTGCAGTAAGTTGTTCAACTTAAAGGCTTTAAGTCAATGAATTATTTGTACATATTTGAACAACCTTCAATCTCGAGAAATACAGTAAATACAGCTTATAGTGCTCTTCAATTAGTTTCGTTTATTTTCTGTTTCTTCTTCTCTGTGTGACCTTAACTCGGATTTTTTTTTCTTTATTGTGTATGTGGAATTAAAGTGAACTTTTGAGGACTTAACTCATTGTTGTTTGCTTGAAAGTAACGATAATAAATTGAAAGTTTTTATTTTTAGTTTTGTTAGCTAAGAGCTTAGCGGGTAAATAACGAGTGTCAATAGGGGGATTTTAGGGGATTTTATATAAAAATTGGCAAATAAAAAGTGTGGAAATATTAAAGTTTTATTGATATTTGATTAAGGACTTGTAATCAATTGAATTTATGTTATGAAAGTAAACGAAAAACAAAGTTTCTTCACAGTTAAACAGTGAAAATATACGTACACTATATCCACTTATTACTGTATATGCAAATTGTTATGATTTTTAAAGCTAATCCATTAAAATTTCTCTTCAAACTTGCCGTCATTTAGTCATGATGATGAGACATAGTCCATTTAATTGCTCATTTAATATCATTTATTGTTGATACACAATCGTTTTAAAGCTTTTTTAAACTTGAATCATCGCTTAACTAACTAACACAAATCATAAACGAACTAAATGTGTTGAAAGAAATTTCCTGATTTTAAAAACGGTTCATTCACAGAATTCCACATAATATTATTAAAAAAGTTAGCTAAACATTTGCTAATATAATAAAAAAGATTGCTAACAAAAAACATGTTTAAATAAAGTGAAAGAATCTTAAACAGGTTTTTACCTTTTTTATTGCTTTTTGAAGCACCCAAAACAAATTGCAAAACCACAAAAATGTAATAAATGTTCTCGAGTTTAAAGTGCTTTTTGGCTTGGGCTAATTAAATTTCCCGAGAACAAAAGAGCACTAAACACACAAAACAGAGAAAACAACCCCAAACCAAAATTAGTTGGAAAATATTTAATTAACTCTCAAGCCAAAGCCAGCTGACAGTTAATCAGGGGAAGAAATATATGTAACTAAATGAGCAAAAAGGTTTCTTTAATTTTACCAAAGTAAAACGAGAACAAACCGAAAAATTGACTAATTGCCAGTTTTTAGCCCGTTTCTTTCGTCGCTCTTTTATTTCTTTTTTTTTCTTATCAGTTTGTCTGGTACTTCAAAATGACTCATTGGAATTTTTGTTTTTCTTGTTGCGTTTTGTGCCAATGCGCAGAAATAAATTCTTAAATGTTTCTTAATGCCTCTCCATGTAGTCAAAGTCGCAAAAAGCAAAAGTTCAAATGTAGCATTGTTGGCATGCCCCCCTCTGCCTGTGTTAACCCTCTCTCTATCGGTCTCCGTCTTTATCTTGCTATCTCTCTTTACCGCTCTATGCTTAGGTGCGCTTTTTATACTCTGACCCCTTGAAATAGGTAAAAATGGGTATACTTGTTTCGTGCAAAAGTATGCAACAGATAGACAGATATACTTCATAAAGTATATATATGTATATTCTTGATCAGCATTAATTAAAGAGACAACATACTTATTGCCTTCTTACCGTCTGTCTATATGAAAAATCTCAGAATCTTTGAGATCTTTGTTTCAAATTATCGATAACTGTTCAGGTTTTCAATATGCACATAATTTAGTTTTGTGCAAAATTATGTAACAGACAGTCTGATATCTTAAAGTATATATATTCTTAATCACCGAGTCGATATAACCATATAAAAAGCATCGATACCAGAAACTATAAGAGCTAGAGACTCCAGATATATTGGATATAAACTCTCTTAGACCCTAGGCAGAACATGTTTGTTGTATATTATCGATAACTTTTCAGTTTTCTGATATGCACATTTAATCGATAACAATAAAAACTTGAATTTCTTAATTGTGATAATGTGGTTTGAAACCATATAGAAAATAATGAAAATCTGTGAAATTTCTATTAAAATCGGTTGAGAATTATCGTAGTTATGATAGATTAAAAGTGCATGCGTGATGCCCATATGTGTAAGCTCATGGATACAGGGTGTCTCATAGTCGACTAGAGCCCTTCCAGTTGTTTTATTTATTGCTGTTTCAGCTCTACTCATTGTTTATTATCATAATTCAAAACTGTTCGGTTGTGTGTTTATTTTTATTGTAGTTTTTTCGTTTCTTCGATTTTTTTTGCACAATTTCTTGAGTCAGGCCAGCATAAAACGTCATGTGGTAGGTCTGAAAATTGGCTATATGGCTCATTTTAGTGATACCCTGAAACGCAGAGAGGTATATACATTATATGATCAGTTAAGAATAACACAACTCAAAAAAGGGTATTTGTACTTCTATAAATCTAAGTTTTTCTTCTAACGCTCTCTTGATCGTACTTTGTCGTAAATGTTTCTGTATCTGTATCTAAGCACATTCATATATATATATATATAGAGATATGTATCTATGTATATATGCATAATATTTCTCTACAATTTTTGTGTTGTTACTTTTTGTTGTTGTTGCGATTTTTATTTTTTACGCTGAGTGCGCAAAATGCGCAAAAACAAGTTTTACACTTTTGCGGCGAAGTGGCGAAAAAAACAAAAACAAAACACGAAAATATAATACTGTGTAATACAATACAAATGTACATGAAACTAAACTAAGCTTTATCTTAATGTCTATGTGTGTGTGTTTGTTGTTGTTGTGTGTAATTTTGTATCCACTTGTGCCTAGCACGAAAAGATGTGGCACTGATTTGGGAAAAACCCGCAGTAGCAGCAGCTGTTTGACGCGCAAAAAATAAAAAAAACTCTTAAACTTAATTTTTTCATCAGCTTCTCCAGAAAAACGCTCGAATGCTGTGCCGTTGATTGTGAATGATGAATGGGTGAATGGTAAAATTGTGAATTGAGTGGCTTTCGCATCGTTTTGTTTCGTTTGTGCATTGAACCACGCACAGCTGTTGCAATTTACAGTTTGTGCTCTTCCAGACTCTTTCCAGTGTGTTTGCTAACACTCTCTTAGAGTTTGTGAGTGAGCGAGAGAGTGAGTGAGTTTGTATTGGGTCTGCCCGCCCCGATGATGACACACTTTTGGGTGCCATATCTTGACACTATAGAGTGCAGTTAGCTCTTCTTTCTTGTTGTCTCTGTCTTTCAATTAGCGTAGTTGTGCACACACACATACATTAAGTGTGTGTGCGTGTGTACTTATAAAACCTCTCTGGGTCTTGTTTGTTTGCATGTGTATGTGTGTTTGTTTGTTTTAGCTTTCAGTTGTGCTTTTTCCTCGCCATCCCTCCCATCCCCTCCCCATACAACACTCTGCATCTTGCCTTTCAATTAGCAGCATTACATACTATTAAAACAAACAAGTTAGAATGTTAGGGAGATGAAACTTTAAACTTGGTGAAGTTGAATTTTATGCAGTTTCTAGAAGTTTTGTAGTGTAGTAAGTTTTTTCATCATTTTCAGTTTCATTTCATGATATCTTCATACTTTCTTTAGTTCTTTTGTACTTCTTTAGAAGCACTTTGGAAAAACAAGTAGAAAAATACTAAAAATAAAGTATTTCGTTCATATTCACTTATGAACTTGAATCTAATTATAGCTCAAAAATGTCACCTTTTTGTCACACACACACACTCACATGCACACCGACATTAAACACACCCTACTTTAATGTCACCTCAACCCGCCTTTCTGCCGCCTTTTATTAGTTTGTGGCATAGCAAAAAAAAGAAAAGACAAAAAACTTTGGCATTCACTGTCATTGTGTGTTAAACTAACTGTTTTTGCTGCTGCTTCAAATGCTTTCGGACTGTAAACGGTGGGCGTGGCACTGTGGACGTGAACGTGGAGACCTGGACCGCATGTGCATGTGTTTAAGTGTAAGTGTGAGTGTGTGTGTGTGTGTTTGAGTGTAAGTGTGTGTGTTTAAGTATGTTTGTGTTGGTTTGATGGGTGGGTAACAACTTTCACTTTTCACTCGGGTTACAAAAATAGCTGTGGCCACATTTTGCAGCAGTCATTTGTGGCATTTGGGGTTGCCACTTGCAGCACCAACAGCAGCAGCGGCAGCTAACGAATTGCGTGTGCGTGCCTGCAATTGGACTCTCTCAAGAAACTAACTAACAACCACTTGGACATTTGGACACTTGGACACCAGATGTGAACACCAGTCCACAGTATTTAGTTCCAGTTCCAGTTCAAGTTTGGCTTCACTTTTGCCAAGTTAAAGTTAATTTCCGCTGCTTTTTCGCCAAATCAATTGATTGAAGCCGAGTTGAACGGAAATGCTTGCCTTCAATATTTACTACCTTCCTTCAACATTTCCCAATCCACTTAAAGTGGAGCCAGTACAGTCACTAATTGCGCCCAGTGTGAGAAGGAAGTGTTTTTTTTTTTCCAATTCCCTGAGGCACAAAGTGCTTGCTGCCTTTAATTGAATCACATTTTTTTTCTATACTCTTCACTCTTTTCTACTCTTTTTTGCAACAGTTGTTGTTGCTCTAGTTGTGTGTCGCCGTTGCAATTTGCTGCTGCCGCTGCTGCTGTGGCAGTTGCAGGGCCATAAATTGCAATTGAGTTGCAAATTGCATTAGAAGAGAAGAGGAGATAGAAGAGCGAAACGCCTTTCTCCACTCCACTCCACGCTAACAAGGGTCACAAAACAATGGCCCCTAAAGGCGTTTGTGAGTATTATATGCCACAGCTGGAATGATGATCAATTGAACAGAACCAGTGTTGTACATGGTGTTGTAATGGAGAATGTTAGTTAGTGAGCAAGTGTCGAATACTAAGTTTTGTTCAATACATTTTAAATGGTGGAACTTAGAATTGCCTTAAGAAATTTCTTGTTTTTTTTTTGCTTTAAGATGTGAACTTCGAGTATTACTGACTAAGTGTTGATCAACATACTTTGAATGGTAAACTTAAGAACTTTCTTAAGAGACTTTTTGTTTTTTGTTGGTTTAAGTTGAACTTCCAGGGAAAATTATGTTTTCAACCTTAAACGTAGTATTTTTGGGAGTAGTATAAGCAAAGTTATAATACTAAACAGTTTGAAAACTTTTCAATCATGAAATCTTTACATCCAATATATAAATTTTGAACTTTTTTACGAGTTCTAGAGTAGTATATCGAAAAAGTATTAGCAAATCTAAAAACCTGAAAAGCTTGAAACAACTTCTAATATGAACTTTGATCCAAAATGGGTAATGGCCATGAAATGGGTATAAAAGATAATGAAAATCTGTGAAACATTCAGTAAAATCGGTTGAGAAATACCGAAGATATGAAGTCATCAAGCATTGGTACGGTAGTACACGACCGTCTGTATGGTCGAGAGTTAAGGTTCTTCTAGGCAAACTTACTCGACTAGAGCCTTCCTACTCCTTAATATACATTTTTCAGCTATCAAACCGAAAAATTTCTAAATAATATTTTTGTGCATGAAAGATCATGATTTGGATAACAGAACTTGAAATACTTTCTGTAAAGACTAAAACATACAATCGATTGTATGCTTAGTGCTAAAACTAAATACTTGAATCAGCCTTTCCTACATTTCGATTACTCAAAGTTGTTATAATTGAATCACATTACTTAGTAGAATCAAGCTACGAATATAGTTCCGTAAAAATAGATGATGACTACCAGAAAAAAAACAATAAAATCATCAAAAAAAAAAACCAACATCGAGCTTAAAGTGTTACTCATATTTCCGAATGACCCGCTAAATGGGCATTCAATTTCAGTTAATTGCACAAATTAATTACAATCCGGCCTTGGGGTGAGCTCTCTGTGCTGCAATTAGAGCAAAAGTGTGCAAGTGTGGAAGAGGAAGACCAAGTGTGGAACAAGTGGAAGTGAGTGGCTAAAACAAAAATGAAGCCAATAAAAACTAAAAAAAGTGGGCAATATAAAGAAGAAGAAGAAGAAGCAGTAGCAGTACCGGCAACAACAGCAACATGAAAAATGAAACCAGCCATAAATGAAACTTTACCAAACCGAAAAACCGGCAAAACAGCAACGAAATAAATAAATAAATAAAAAAAAAACCAAACATCAAATTTGCCTTGCAGCCGCTTAAAGCTAATTTCAGTTTTTCACGAATTTTCCCAAACGAAAAAAATGGGCACAAACCAGCAGCAGCAGCAACGCCAACACCGACACCGACTACTATAACAACATATGCATACACATACATATATATATATATATATAATGAAGAAACTGGACGTTTCACATGAACGCTTCAGTGGCTCACAGAGCCAATTCGTTATGGTAAACGAGACGAGACGATGGGTGAATAGTAGAAAGAGTGAAACAGAGATGGGGAGAGAGGGTGGGGTGTACCATGTTGGATGGCAACTAAAAGCGAGAGCTTTGATCGACATCACATACATATATGTTTGTTGTTCTAAAATGCAAAGCGCACCCTCCTCCCCTCCTCACTTTAGCACGCCTTTACTTTTAATGACACGAGTAGTTAAAAATGAAACGGTATTTCAACTAAGAAAGTTGAACAAATTGATGCTTGAGAAGATTTTCATCATCTTTCCTGTTTCTTCAACAATCTTGATGAAATTTAAATAGATGATCAATGAGTGTGTAATGTTCTCGATAACATATATATGATAACAGGGCTCTAAATAGGTATTTCAACTAAGAAAGTTGAACAAATTGAAGCTTGTGGAACGATCTTGATAAAATTTGCATAGAAGATTAATGAGTGTGTAATGTTCTCGATAACACATATTTCGATAGCACACCTTTAATTTTAATGACACCAGTAGATCAAAATGAACCGGTATTTCCAGTCAGAACGTTGAACAAATCGAAGTTTGGGGAGATTACCATCATCTTTCCTGTTTCTTAAGCGATCTTGATGAAATTTGCATAGAAGATTAATGAGTGTGTAATGTTCTTGATAACACTTATATCGATAGTTAGATAGAAAGTTGAACAGATTGAAGTTGAGGAGTGTGGAGATTATCATATTTCTTGTTTCCTTAACGATCTTGGTGAAATTTGAATAGGTAATTAATGTAATGTAAAAGTTCCTTTAGAAATCCTTTATATATCAATACCACATTTATCGATAACATGTACATCGAAATCGTGAATATCTATTTTAACTTGCTTTAATCACAGATGTTGTGCCAAAATACTTATATTACATATCGATAGCGGAATCGGAATCAGTTATCGATAACAGAAACAGAATCCGTTATCGATATATATTTTTACTTCACTAAATGTTGTTCCTAAAAGTTCAACTTATTTATAATCTCTTTTTTCCCCCTTTCTATTTGTAGACGAGGTCTGACGCCACCACAACGCGTTAAATCCATATCGATGGCAACGTTCACACAGGACGAACTTGATTTCCTCAAGGCGCACGGCAATGAGCATTGTGCGAAAACGTGGCTGGGATTATGGGATCCGAAACGTGCGGCAGCCCAACAACAGGATCATCGTGAACTAATGATTGATAAGTACGAACGTAAGCGTTATTATCTAGAGCCAGCAAGTCCGCTCAAATCGCTTAATCTAAAGACGTCCAGCAACGGTTATCATACGGCAAACCACAACAACAACAACAACAGCAACAATAATAATAATAATAATAATAGTTCGAGTAATGGTTATGCCAGTATACATTTGTCACCGCCCGCCGCACAGCGCACAGCTGCAAATGGTTTATCGACGAAAGCAGGAGGAACCACACACAACGGATCCTCCTCTTCCACAACAACGGCCATCAGTCGACCGCAGCATCATCATCATCAACAACAACAACTGAATCACAATCAATCACAGTTGACCAATGGCCATGGACATGATGCATTCAATCTGGGTCTGGGACTCACAAGCCTCAACAGCGCCGGTTCCACATCGACTGGAGCTTTGTCGGACACGAGTAGTTGTGCCAGCAATGGATTTGCTGGGGAAACAGATTTTGTTGCCGACTTTGGCACTGCGAACATATTTGATGCCACCTCGGCACGTTCCACGGGCTCACCGGCGGTCTCCTCGGCCAGTTCGGTTAGCTCCACCAATGGCTATGCCAAAGTACAGCCCATCCGTGCAGCACATTTGCAACAACAGCAACAACTGCAGCAGCAACAGCAACTGCAACAACAACAGCAACATTTGCTTAATGGCAACAATTCGGAGAACTTTGCCGATTTTGATCATGCGCCCATTTATAATGGAGGTAAGTTCAAATAGTTTTCAAATATAAACATAGAAGTCAAAATATATCATTATATATTTATATATATCCTTGCATTATGATAGTATATAGTAGATAGATTATGATCTATAGTCTTGTTGTACCTATCTTAACTAAACTCTTGATAAGGAAAAAATATTTTGCTTAGAAAAAATACTATCTAAGATAGAGAAAAACTAATCAACAAAAATTATATTTATAGTATGAGGAAGTAAAACTCTTATAGTTAAGTGACTAAGAAACCACTCAAAAAATACCTTTCCTATAGTTAGCTAGAAGTATATACGCAAGAAAACTATAAAATATCGAATTACAACACTCAAATTTGACCCTACACTTAAAATAACCCATAAATATATATTTATCCTTTCATTTTGATAGTAGATAGATAGATAGATTATGCTCGATAGTCTTGTTTTTTACCTATCTTAACTAAACTCTTGATAAGCATAAACTTTTTTGCTTAGGAAAAATACTATCTAACATTTTTTCGCGAAAAAGTAATCAACAAAAATGATATTTATAGTATGAGGAAGTAATAATCTTGTAGTTAAATGACTAAGAAACCACAAAAAATATGTAATAGTAACAGATTTGTAGTTAAGTGACTAAGAAACCACAAAAAATATGTTTCCCAGAAGTATATACGCAAAAAAACTATAAAAATCGAAATACCTTACTCAAATTTGACTGAACCGTTAAATTTTCTAAAAAATACCATTAAATTTCCTTAAAAGTTAAATAGTTTTAATAATGTTAAATAGATTATTCTATTAGTATTTTTATTCCAGTAGTTGGCTAGAAGTATATACACCAAAAACCTATCAAACTCGAACTACCATAGTCAAATTTGACTTTACACTTAAATATTTCCTATAAAAAACCATTAAGTTTCCTAAAAAGTTAAAGTAAATTGATTGTTCTATTATATTAACTGTAGCATAGTGTAACTGCAAGGGTATTTAAAGCTTCGGCATGCCGGAATTATGCTATTTCTCTCTTTAGTTTATTTACAATCTTTTTGCTAAAACCCACACTCACACACACACACACACATCCATACACACATGCATATATACTGAAAACATATTCCACAAGAACTGATTTCTTACCACCTGCAGCTGCTTTCTGGCTAAAAACAATCACATGCCAATTTTTATTTTGGCGCTGCTTTTGTTTGTTGGCTTGCGTAGAAAACGTTTTCACACGTATTTTAGTATAAAATTCAAAACGCAAATATCGCAGCTTTGCATTTCGCTTTTCCACACATCCCAAAGCCAAAACAACAACAAAAAACCTGAGAACGATTAAAATTCTCACTCTCTTCTTTCTCTTTATCCTGGTGCGTTCTCTCGCTCTCGCTCTCGCTCTTTCTGCGTATTTGTTACACAAAAGTTGTTCCAGCGACAAACTTTTTCCAGTCAGCGTTGCCAGATTGGTGCGATATGTGGAGTACGCCCAACTCTGCTGATCCTTTTGATACTGAATTCTTCAAACAAACGCTGAAAACCGAAGTTAAATCACAGCCAACAAAGGATCAGGAACCTATCTACTCTACGCTGTGGAGCGATGATTTCTGGCCACAACAAAAACAACCACAACAACAACAAATAGAACAACAAATAGAACAAACAGAATCATCATTAGTGATGTCCAACTATAAAAGCTCAGCGAGCTCTTTAAACTCTTCCAAATGCTGTTGTTCCTGTGGCGATGATGATTCTTTCGATGCATTCAGCTCAAGTACGCCAACGAATCCGTTTCTGCCCTATCTATTGAATAACTCAAGCTCAACTGAAGATTGCAGCCTGATAGATGATACAACAATAACAACAACAACAACAAATACAGAAACAATAACAAATACAAATACTGCTACTACGGCAGAGTATTCAGTGTGCGACACGAAATCTGTTATTTTAAATGCATATTACAATCCTTTCTTTACGTGGAGTAAGTTTTAGTTATATGTATGTATATACCCTTGCAGAAGGTCTTATGTTTTTGAAAATGAAAGATGTTAGTTTAGTTGATTAGTAGGTAGTATATAGTCTGTCTTGTGGAAAAGGTTTCTACTTTCTTTTATCATCTTCTTAACCCTATCAGATATCCTAATTGCAACTAATTCATTTCTGCAAGGGTATATCAAGTTCGGCCTTTGACCGACTTTACTCTTTTCTTTTTTTCGTTCTTGTTGAAGTTTCTTTTTGCCTTGTGTTCTGGTTTGTTCATGTTCTTGATGTCGTTTCTTGTTCACAGTTTTTTTTCTTCTTTTTTTTCTCATTTAATTGTTGTAATTAGTTTTTGCTTGGGTTGCCTTGAGTTCCATTTTAAAAATGAAGTTCTCTTCTTGGTAGTCGAAAGTTTGTTTGGTTTTGTGTTGTTTTCTCTAATTATTATAACTCTTGTTTGCAGGCGCATCGCTGCAGAGCACTCAACTTGGACAGCAACAGCAACAGCAGCAGCAACAACAACAGAAGAGAAGCCCCAGGGCTGGCGGCAATGCGCCCAGCGAGGACCGTTATGCGGCGCTCAAGGACCTCGATGAGCAGCTGCGCGAACTGAAGGCCAGCGAGGCGGCGGCCACTGAGGCGCCAACGCCGACAAATGCCAACAACAACACGGCTCTAGATGCCTTTGGCACGGGTAAGTGGAACTACAACAGCAACTAGAGAGATTAGAGATGGAAGCGTGAAACAAAACTACAATTTTTTCTTACTTATCCACAGCTACTGTCAACAACAATAGCAATGGCAACAACAATGTCAATCCTTTCAAGAGCCAGCAAGCGTTGCTCATCAATGGCAACGGCAACAGCAACAGCAGCAACCATGTGGTTAACCCATTCCAGGCACAGCAGCTTCAACAACAGCTACAGCTTCAGCATCAGCAACAGCAACAGAATCTCTATGGCCAGTTGACGACACTCATACCAAATGGCTACGGCAGCAGTCCGCAGCAAACCGGGGGCGTGGGTGTGGGTGGCATGTTGCAACCACAAGCAGCGACGTCAAGCTTTTACAATTTCAACAACAATGGTTATGCGATGAATCAAGGATTGCCGAATGGTTGTGGTTTTGGCAGCATGCAACCAGCGCCTGTTCTAGCCGGTGGCATATCCGGCGGTTTCAATAATCCATTTGCGGTAAGTATACGCAACATGTGCTCCCCATTGCCAATTAACATGTTTATCCCTTTTACAACAGGCCAGCGGAGCGATGAACACCAATAATCCATTTTTATGAGATAACAACTCGAGCAGAGCGCAGGACCAACTACAACAACAACAACAGAAACAACAACAACAAAAATGGGAGCAGCTGAGGCAGCAACAGAAACAGCTGAAGGAGCAGGAGCAGGAGCTCAAAATATGGCTAGGCAGAAGAGAAAACGATTGAAAAAGCCGCTGAACAAAACAAGCTAAAAAACAAAAAAATAATGAAGAAGAGATATGAAAGTGAACCGAAATTAGTCCATTTTACGAACAATAGCTATAAACTATAATATATATATGTACAACATACTTTATATAATACATACACATATCTGCATGTGTGTGTGTGATTGCGTATGTGTGTGCGTAATGCTGAAAAAGTAGTATCTACATTTGTGGAACACATTTGCAACCGATGATGATGATGATCGTACAATATATACATATATATTATATTCTTTTACAAAGCTCTAACTCTTAAAACACATATGCATATACAAAGTTTCATCAATATATATATATATATACATATTTGTATATGTATGCGTGTCAACTAAAGATTTGTATTTACCGTTGCCTTTAGCGTCTATTTAGACTTTTTACTACTAAACTTAAACTTTTCTCAACGTGCGCCAACAGTTTGTCGTGTGTTTAGCTTAAACTTAAAACTACATGCATATATGTATACACATCTCTATACATATATATATATATATACATATATATTTATATCTAAAAAACAAACAAAATGATCAAAAAAACTACTAAAACAAATAATTGTAAGTTCGAATGGTAGTTAACCCATGTTAAGTTGCGGTTTAGTTTTTGTATTTCGTATTTTTTTCTGTATAGGTCGAGAAAATTGTTTATATATATACATTTCTTTTTTGCTTGTCATCCTTGTAGCTCTCTTTCCTTGTTTTACGTCCTGTTTTTATGCCAATTAACGTCTTTTAACGTCCTTTGCGCGCTTGTTTCGTTGTGCGAAACTCTTCGTCGGTTATTGATTGTGTGGCCTTAATAAGATTATGAAAGAGTTCATTAAACTAAACTACCATTAATAATAATAATAATAGAGCTAACATATACATACATACATATTATATATATAAAAACGAACACATATACATATATATATGCTTTTGTACCTAAATTAAATGCTTCTTGTTTTAATACTTGTTATTCAACTATGATATAAATAAACTAAAAGCCAACAAATCAACCAACCAACCAATACAACACCAACACACACTTAGAATGGATAGTTTGCTCAACACAAAGTTAAAGTTTGTTAATTGCGATGATAACAATATATATATATTATATATAGAAAACACATATATCTCTTTATACTTACATTTAAGTATATATCTGGCGTTCATTTGTAGGCATCATTCAACAAAATCAAACAAAGTCCAAATACGCAGCAAAATGAATTTTTTCCATATTTAGCCTTAACGTATGTCGAACATTATCTCGAAGCCTTAAACAAAAAAAAAATTATTTAAAATTACAAATTTCAATAAAATCGTAAGAAAAAACATCTCGTGTTTTATTTAATTAATTAAGCAAACCTTTCGAACGCTAAAAAGTAAGTACAAATTATGCCAATTTCCCAGCGATTGGTTCATGGGTTGCTGTATTGGCTAAATTTCAGAGCAGAAATAGCAGCTGCTACAACCAAATTAGGTTCAGCCTAAAAGTATGCCATGTGTTATATTTTCTCAACTACTTGTTTCGCACTCTGTGCGCCTGATACCTGCAGTCCCAAATCGACTGTATTTTGGCAAAACGAGCAGAAAAAAATACTGCCGCTGCAGCAGCAAAAATTTAACGAGCGTCAACATCAAAAATGTTGCTGCTATCAGAGTGCAAATACCAGGCGAACAGAAATAGCAGCTGAATGCTGTTACTTTTAATTTAAGAAGAACCACTTAATATTGCGCTTAGCTGTTGAGCTCAAAAGGGTATAAAAATTGTAGCATATCTGAAAGGACGGGTTTGATTTGAAAGAAAAACAAATGTTTTTATAATTTATTTGATGTATTTTTATTCATTTCCGTTTCGGTATAATTTCTAGTTTGTTCTCTTTCGTTTTTAGTACTAGTTGTGTTTAGCAATTGTTTTGAAATTACTATAAATTATTTAATCTTTATATATTAATAATATATATATATTTAAAAATTCGCATATGAAATAAAGTCGAAAGTCATTTAAACCTTATGGTTAAACCCGCCATGACCCATCATTACTTTTGGTCACACTCACTCTAAGCTCCCCAAACTAAAGCATTCGAGCTTTAATCATCGCTTTTCTTTCTTTCAGATTGATAACTCTCAAAATACGTTTCTTACTAAAATTGTCTTAAACTGAATCAAAAACAAATCAATACAAATACGATAAAAAATAAACACGGCAAACAAATAATGTAATAATTAAAAACAAAATTAAAGCTGGAATCGCTGCTTCTCTACTTAAACTGCATAAATTCATTAATATATATATATAATTGTAATAGTAAAGTATAAATATAAATATGTATATAAAGTATGTATGTATATGTGAAAGTGTGCTTAGGTTTTAGGCATTGCATCATCAACTGTACAGTATGGCTTATATGCGTATCATATATAATATCTCTATATGTATATATATATATATTTTATTCAATTTATGTTTAATAGGGGGGATCTCCACTTAAGTATGTGTGTTTTTCGTTTTGCTTTTCCGTATGATGATGATTATGTTTTATAATTATGCGGCTAGAACAGCTGGGTTTGTTTGTTTTTTGAGATATTATTATAAATGGTATTGTATGATTATATCGTAAGATGTTTAATAACAAAAATGACTTGTGTGGGGTGTGATGGAGAGAGAGAGAGAGAGAGAGGAGGAAAGGTCGAGGCAAACAGCATGTCCTCAACCTTTATTTTCTCTTCTTTTCTTGAGTGTTACAGCTAAAAAGCAAATAAATTACGTTTCCTTTGTAGCAGCTAAGCAGCTTGTGAAATTTTTGTTCTTCTCTGGTTTTATACGTATTTTGTTAGCTGTTTTTTTGTAAGCTTTCCGCCTACATATTTACATACTCGATAAAGTATTGGTATATGTGACTGGGTATGCATATTGGTATTAGATAGCTTAAGAAGCAATTGCAATACATTACATAATTCACTGATGGTTAATAGACAAGTCGGAATACACACTCATACACACACACATACATAGGCTATCAGTGTTAAGTGTTTTTGTTTCGTTAAAAGCGCTTTGCTGTGTACACAATACTTGGCTACAATGTGTGTTATTTTGTTTTTGCTTTAAATATCATATATATTATGTATTTATACATATTATTGAGTATGTAAATTGTATAATGTTTGCATGTTGACATCTAGAATTGTTCTTGTTGTTCAATAGTTTACAAAAAGGAAGCGAATTGAATAACTAAAAACTTAATACAATACAATACAGTTTTAGATTTGATAATTAAAGCCAGCCGAATTATGCATAATTAAATGTTAATTTGTTTTGTTTTCGATCATTGATAATTTTATAAAAGTACAAAAAGTCTGTTTTGTCTATTACACTTTGAACATTAATCGAATCGAGACACAATTAACCGATATAGTACATATACATATCTCCTCTTGCGAAGCAATTGAAACTGATAGATTAATTTGGACAAATTTGTTTCATTTGTTTTTTCCTTTTAGCCATGTTTTTAGTTACGTCGTAGTACGTATGTTTTGTATATATCATTGAAGATTTTTGTTTGTTGTATGTGTTTTTTGCATATATGGTATTTAGGTGTATATATTACGAGTAATATAAGCTGGATAAGTGGTGTCATCCATTTACGTGCCATTGGCCTTGGGCAACGATCGCACCAGATACAGCTTCTCGCCCTGCTTGTTCGTATAGATGGGCGCTCTTTGGTAGTGATCGACCAATTGGTCCAACGAATGAAACTTACGCTGTCCAATACAATACATATTCTGCTCCACATGTACACGGAAGTGCTTGTTGCGGCCGGGCGCCTTCAGGGAAACCGAGTAATCACCCATCTATGCGGGAGAAGGCAAAGAATTAGTAATTTGTCAGTTGATAAAATTGATTGATATGGGCAGTAAACTATAAACAAAACTTGGATGATGTGTTTATAGTATGATTAACTTATTGACAGCTCATTTGTTTATGCATTCAGAAACTATATACATTATATCATCGGGTTGTTATTTATAAATCTGACTACATTTGCTTCGACTATAGAAATGCCCCTATCATTGACCTAGTTCATTGACCTAATCCAACTCACATTAGTCTCACTATCTCTGATGAGGAAGTCACCATCGTGTCCATGTCCATTGAGCACCGTATCGCATTGGCTGCGTGTGATGGCGCCATAGTACCATGTTTTGCCCGCCAAATTTGGACGCTCGATGGGCTGAGCGGGCTGAGTTGATGGTTTGTTGTTGCAGTCATTGCGACGCTCCATGGAGTCACCGCCACCATTGCCACCGGAATTGTTGCCACCATTGCTGCTGGTGGCAGTGTTGCCATTGCCAGCATTGCCGCTCGTATTGCGATAGGGTGTGGCCAAGTAGTCGTTCAACTCTTGTAGATAATTGCGTGGAACTAAACCAATTTGTCCTTGATTATTGCGTGCCTTATACCAATCGGGATCGGAGGCGGGCCGATCAACGATCTCGAGACGATCACCCTTCTCAAACGACAACTCCTGATCATTGTTCGATGTGAAGCTATAGAGCGCCACCTGCAACAGAAACATAAACCAAAGATTAGAAGGGGAAATCCATTACAAATTAGTTACTTCATCACTTACCACAATATCTAACACGTTCTCCGCCATGGCATAGGTATGTATCTCACCATCGTTATCACAATCTTCGGTTGTGTAATTGCTGGGAAACCAGCCGACCGAGTTGCCACTCTGGCCACGCCACCAGCCATCATTGGACTTCTCCAGTATGAGTATGCGTGTGCCCTTGGTGAGCGATAGCTCATCCGGCTGCTGGGCCTGATAGTTGTACTTGACAATGGCGGTGCCGATGGCCTCGGCCGGATCTGGTGGCAAGCGACGCGACATGGTTGGACTCTCGATTTGACGTGAGGGTGAACAATTGGGCAGTGTCTTTGAGCCGGAACCCTTTTTCACCTTCTTCTTGATGCTACAAGACAAAAAGTTATCGAAATTAGTCAAATATTCAATCAGTATATTATTCAGTCTATAACTACACATTGTTAACAGATTTAACAGATAGGTTTTAAGAGAGGGGGGTTGTTAATAGGTTAATGGATATATATGACCCTACTAATAGTTTTCAGTGTTAGGGGGCGGTAACCAGCTGGGTAAGGCAGGAAGGTTGTTTCATTCGTGTGTAGGGTTTATTTTGGATTTTGTGCAGGGTATTTTGAAGAAATACTACTCGAAAAATCATAATATCAATAATATGTCAAAAATACAACAAAAAGCATAATTTCAAAAGAGTTAATACAATATACAAAAGCCGAAAAGCAGTTTGAAAAATTAATTTTACAATACAATAAACATGATACAAGAGAGAGAGAGATAGAGATAGATTAGAAAGCATAAAGTAGGAGAAGGAAACAAACTTTTTTTTTGTTTTCTATTTTTGTTTGGTTTTTCTTATTTCTGCTGAAATCAGAATAAAAGAATACTTGAAATTTTAGTGAGTTTTTTTTGTTTAATATAACTAGTATTTTTATATATATATATATACAACACTCTGTTTTTTTTTTTTTGGTATTTTTGTAGAGTTTTACTCGTTGTGGATGTTTCGGAATGTTTGAGGGGGCGACTGCAAACCCGGTTGGAGAGTTGGGGGGTGATGAAGGATGAAACGCACCTGTCGAAGAGCGATGGCTTCTCCTTCTTCACATAGTTGCTGGGCACATAGCCGGACTGATTGCGACTGTTTTGTACACGCCACCAATGCTTCGAGTCATCCAGCAGCAAATAACGCTCATTCTTGCGCAAATCCAGCTCCTGTGCACCCTGTGCAGCATAATCATATTTGGCTACCACGTAGCAAACGTCTTCCTGAGATTTGCCTGTGTGAAAGTGTGTAAAGTGAAAACAAGTTAATAACAAACATGTAAAGATTTTTCCTGACTGCCTGACTGATTGCTATCAACGCACACTCTTCATGGTAAGACATTGCGAGCTAAACTTTTCTAAAATTGATAACTGATAACTTGGAGATGCATACTTAGATCAATACGTTTTGGAAAAATAACTAGAAAAAGGATTAATTTGAGGTTTAACTAAATGAATTTTAGGAATTTTAAGGTATTTTTATAAGGAATCGATTAAAAACTTCTTAAAAATCATTTCAAAAGTGAATTTCCTGTTTTTAAATAACCTCCTAACCTGAACTAAGATAAATATTTATTCAAAACATAACTACAAATGGGTTAATTTGGAGTTAAACTCGTATCAATTTTGGCAAAAACAAGGTTTTTTAGCTATGAATCGATTAAAAAGTATTAAAAAACATTTCAAAAATGATTTTCCTGTTTTTAAATAATCTTCTTACCCGAACTGGGATCAACATTTTTTGAAAAAATAACTAGAAATGTGTTAATTTGAGGCTTACCTAAATTAATTTAGGGAAAATTAACTTATTTTAATGGGGAATCGATTAAAAAACATTTAAAAAGTGAATTTTCTGTTTTTAAATAGGGAATCAATAAAAAAAAAATATCAAAAAATATTTGAAATGTGATTTGCCTGTTTTTAAACAATCTCCTAAGATCATATGTACTACAAATGGGCTAATGTGAGGTTTAACTAAATGATTTTAAAGGAATCTTTAAGGTATTTTACTAAGGAATCGATTAAAAACTGAATTTGCTGGCTATAACTAATCTCCTAACCTTAACCTATCAACTTTTTCTATCAATATCTCAAACTCGAACACTTACCGTGCTTCATGTTGCCCGCCATTGATTGTTGTCCAGCGTTGTTTGCCGTACCGGCGCTACAACTGGAGGAATTGCCGCTGCTGCTGCCGCCGCCGTTGTTATAATCAATGATTGGGGCCGGGCAGCCGGTGTTTGCTGCCTGACCAAAGGTCACACTTTTGTGCTGCTGGGCACTGCAGCTGGAGGCTGTCGACAGTGTGCGATGATGTTGCAGCGATTGCTGCTGCTGCTGCTGTTGCAGTTGTTGCTGCTGCTGTTGTTGTTGTTGCTGGTGTTGTTGCAGCGAAGAGTGTCGCTGATGATGCGCTGGTGAGGCACAACTTGGATAGTTTTGATGCTGCGGCAATTGCGGTGGATATTGCGGCGAGCTTGTCGTCGTTGTTGCGTTGCCAGAGGAATTGGGGATGTTGCGCGCAAATCTCTGTGGATATTCCAACATTCCAGTGGGTGGTTTGGGTGGCGCCTCCTAAAGGAGCTGAGCCAGCAAAGCTCGCTGCTTCGGAGACAAATTTTTTGTTTTGTTTTTTTGCTTTTCTTTTTTTTCGATTTTTTTTTTTTGGGCAACAAATGACAACAACAACAAAGTTTTTGCACTTAAGCAGCAAAAGCAACAACAACTTTTTTAAAGTTGTTGATAATGATAATAATGATGGATGATGATGAGATTATGTTGTTAAAGTTGTTGTAGTTGTTTGTAGAGTTGTTGTTGTGATGTTGTTGTTGATGTTGTTGTTGTGTAGTTGTTGATGTTGTTGTTGTTGGTGCTGGTGCTGCATTTTGCCTCCTCCTCAAGCCAACGCATATTTCAGCTGTTGTTGTTTTTGTTGGTTGTTGGTTGATTGTCGTTGTTGTTGTTGTAGTTGTTGTTGTTGTTGGTTGTGCGGTGGGCGGCAAATTAAACGTTACGAATGCGGCGATAATGCAAAAAATATGTATATATATATATAGATATATAACAAAGATGTGAAAGAGAAAAAAGTACAAAAAAGAAACAGAACAAAATCGTAAGAAAGAAGAAGAAACAACAATTGTAAACAAATTAAAGCGGTGTGTGTGTGTGTGTGTGCAGATGTATGTGTGTGTGTTTGTATATATATAGATATTCAAAAAAGCATTTGCGGCAAAAAGCATTTTAAAAACTATATATTGCATTAACAACATAACATTAGCATAAGTAATATAGATATATATAGATAGATATTGGTATTTGTATTTAGATAGAGAAAAAGGATTAAGAAACGGACCTTCGAGCAAGGATATGAAAAGATAGATGAATGAATGAATGAATGATTGATGATGTGTGTAAGGGATGATAATGATGATGATGGTGATAATGATAATGTTAATAACGGTTATAACTAAAGAGCAGTCGGACGACAGCTGGCCAAAACAGCAACAACAACAACAACAAGAGGCAAGTGAAAGTTGCCCCCAAACGGAAATGGGGCAACACTCAGATTTGAAAAACAAAAAATCAACACAAAAACAAAAAAAGCTAAAAAAAAAACCCGTAATTGAATTCAATAAAAAACAAAAACAAACAAGTTGACAAGAATGCGGGTTTGACGAACTTCAAATACTCTTTCAAATACTCTTTTTTCTAACCAAGCTGATAAAAAAATGTCCAAGAACTTAGTCAGCTTTTTGAAGAAACCGGCATATAAATGGGGTATGATTAAGAAAGCCATTTTAAAGTGAAAAAATAAACAGTTATTGCATACTGTTTGCCCACGATTTCTATAGCTGATATATGATATGATAAGTGGAATCAGAAAAAAAGAAAACTTGCAAAAACAAATCTGTTGAAAATAAGTTTTTCTATCAATCAATGACTCTTTTCAAAAAGGGTATTGAAGAGAAAAACAAGCAGAAACAACTAGAAATAGAAGCCACTTGGTTTTAATTGATGAATTTTCAATTGAGTTGGCAACGCGTTTGGTGGGTCACTTCAACATGTTGCAACATACACACTCACACACACACACAGTCGTAGTCAGCATCCAAAGAGTAATATAAAACTCGCCATTTACTGTCAAACGTTAACTGAGATTTAAGCCTAAGCGCTTGGGGACTTTGGGGCTGGCCCACAACGACCACAAAGCTCGATGACTCACGAACAGGTATTGTATATATATATGTATATTGAAAACGGAATTGAAATTGGAATTGGGTTTCGCGTACTTAACACATAGAAGAAGAAGCAGAAACAGCAGAAAAAAGACAAACAAATCAATTGAAAAGGCAAAGAGAAGTGAGATTTTCCCGTTTACATAATGCCATGCAACACAAAAGAAGGCAAAAGAAGTGATGATAATGACAGTTTTTTCAATCAAGAGCCCATTTAAGGTTGTTGGCCAAAAAGCATAACCAAAGTCAATGTCAAATAGCCAAAGGCCACAAACAGACAGCAAATATGAATAGATCAATATAAGCTTTTTTGCGGTTTCACTTTTAGCCTCTTTTGGCTCTTGTCTCTTGGCTCTGACACCTGGCCAACAAACAATCTATGCGCGTCAATACATATGAGAAACGAGAGAGTTGAAGGTCGTAAAATGAGACGCCAACTTTTTTTTGTTGCTTAATTAGCGTTTTTTTCGTTCAAACGCCTTCGCATTAAACATAAAACATTCTGTTCTTATACCACGAAAAAAAAAAGCTGTCATCAGCGATAAGAAATGTTTTTTCGTTTAGGTGTGTGGGAAAAGATAGAAAATGTCTACGCTATGAGGGCGAAAGCAATTTTTAGCTTTTTGGCAAAATAAATATGGTTCTTGCTTCCGCAACTCGCGCGCTGCTTGCAACGTTTCCGTTTATTTTAGTTGCTTGTTTTTCGTATCTGTTTCTTTATTTTGTTTGCTTGAGTGAAAGCTGAGTGTACTTAATGACAAAAATGTTAGACAAACACTTGAAAGATTCGACAGGTTCTTTTTTCTAGCGTTTTTTTGGACTAGTTTACTCATGTTCATTGCTAAGAACTTGATGGAGATATTATGAGCAAAAAGTGATAAGACACTTAGTGAGAAATGTTGTTATTGAAGACCTTAGAAAGTTGAGATTGTTTTGGACAACCTTTAGGAAAAACTATATGAAACTATCTTTAAACTAATACCAAGTATCATATCATATACGTAAAGAGATTGCATTAAAAGGTTTTCACATCACTTTTTAGATATAATGAGCAAAAAGTGATAAGACACTTAGTGAGAAATGTTGTTATTGAAGACCTTAGAAAGTTGAGATTGTTTTGTACAACCTTAAGGGAAAAGTATATGAAACTATCTTTAAACTAATACCAAGTATCATATCATATACTTAAATAGATTGCACTAAATGGTTTTCACATCACTTTTTGGATATAATGAGCAAAAAAGTAATTAGATACTTAGCGAGAAATGCTGTTATTGAGATTGTTTTGGACAACCTTTAGGGAAAACCAAGAAACTACCTTTAAACTAATACCAAGTATCATATCAAATACATGCAGAGATTGCACTAAATGCTTTTCATAACATTTGTAATCGATTACTCATATGCTTTTGCAATTGTACAAACGTTAAATCAATCAGTTGATGTCTCAACGAAGAAGTGGGGCAAAACGGATTGATTTCAATTGTTTTATTGAAAGTGAAATGTGGGAATGACAAATGCAAAAGTCTTTTATCTATAAATAAACACTATTAAACTGTCATGTGACAGCTCGTTTAGTAAAAACTACAAACAATATCTTTGCATTTTTAATGCCTAACTCAAAAAACATGAGAAAAGCAAGATTATGTTTGTGTTTATGTTAATTCGAACAGTGTACATGAGAAAAACATAAAAAACGGAAAAAAAAAACACAACTTTAAACGATTTGCCAGTTGAAGAGTTGCACAGAGCTCCAAAAGGCAAGGCTAAGACAAACACACACACACACAGAAAACATTGAAATGCTTGGATGGTTTCTGTTTATGGCCATTGAACTATTGCAGTTAGTTTGTATAGTAAGTAGCTGTTTAGTCTTCTTCTTTTTTCTTGTTAGATATGTATTTTGTCGCAGAGACATTGTCAAGGTAGCGCCGCCGCCTTTGTCTTTGGGAATTATCTTCTTTGCTTTCAGAGACAGTTTGTCAAAGAAAGAAAGAGCAAAATTGAAAGAGTTGCACGTGCTCGACGGGTTTATGAGGCGGAAAGTTGTTTCTTAGTTTCTTACAAAACGGAAAGGAAATGGCTCTCGTTCCATTCGGACGAATTGTAGACGCAACGACCATATCAAGAATCACTCCGAAAGTGGCCCTAAAAATGATTGAAATACTAATTGAAAACCAAATGCACAAATACACAAAATTGTTTACACTTCTTATACAAATCTATTTGTGGGAGCGAGACAGGCACTTAAATCACAGAAACTGGAACACAAAAAAATGCACTAAAAACAACAACAAGAAATATTGGAGTGGGAGTAGGGCATTGGGCTCACCGTTATCGCTAGCCAAAAGGGCACACACACACACACACAAACGACTCGAGGGCAAAACTATAAACATATGCATATGTATATTTACAGTGTGCATCGATATATATATAAATGCGTGTGTGTGTGTGTATTTGTGCTCATATATTATGTGTGCGCATGGGGGAAGAAAGGGAGTTGATACGGAACTTAATTTAGTTGCATTCGAGTTGATTTAGATACAGTGTGCACCGGCAAATGTTAACGAAGCGGTTTTAAAAGTTCAATTTCAATCTCAAAAAACTTGAAGCTAATAAAAATAAGATAAAATATACTATTTAAAATATTCAATAAAAAGTAATTTTGTGTAAGTTCTCACTTTCAAGTGATTACTGTATTTCACGCAGCTGCTGCTGATGATGGTGTTGTTGTTGTTGTCGCTTGAGTTTTGAATTTAGAACTGAATGGCTGGGATGCTGAATGTAAAGAGAGAAACCTGTGTGACATGTGGATTTTTGGGTCGTGGGTTGAACTGCGCCCCGAAGCGAACTGCGCATACTTAATAACAAGAGGATGTGTTCGGGGCAGCGGTGGTTGTTTGGTCGTTTTGGTCGTTCAGGGGTTGGGGGCAGATGGGAGTTTTTGGGGGTGAGACTACTTTGAACAGACTGACTGACACATTTATAGCCACGGGCGGTGCGGTGCTGCATGGTTACCAAAAAAAAATCTGCAAAAGAAAGGCCGACGAGCACGCGTTGCATAAAAAAGGAGTGCGCTGGCACAGAAAGAGAGAGAGTCACCATAAAAGGAGGTGAGAGCACGATTGGGGGTTGCTTTTAGGCACGTACGGGTGAGAAAGAGAGAACAAATGCCGGAGAGCGGCATACGCGCATTTCATGAACACCTTCATATGGATGTTATCCTGGAAAAGTACTGTTTTGGACCGGTGGTGCAAGGCAATCGAAAAGTGCCGTTAATCGATAAATATGCAAATGCCAAGAAGAAAGGCGAGAGCAGACGAACGCAACTGACTAAAAAACCAAACATAACAAATGAGAGAGCGAGAATGATGTAGTGAGAGAGCGCGAGAGAATAATAGATAGAAACACAGAGAGAGATAGAGCGAGACACAAAACAGGAGCTAAACAGGAGCAGCCGTATATTTTGTGTGTACCTACCGGAGACGAAAGTTTTTGGCGACGGCAACAGCGATGACGACGACGACGGCGACGACTACGGCAACTCCTAGCAGCAGCCAACGGCCCCAGACCTTTGTGCAGCAGTAGCGGCAGAAGCGACCATATAAAAATGCACTTTCTTCACTTTTACTGCAAACAAATTTTTTTTCAGTATATCAGGCACTTGCCAAAAGTGTATTGCACTCTTCACACACGTTCACAATAATAATAATAATACTTTAAATGTACATTATGTGTACATCTGTTCGTGTGTATGTGTGTGTGTGTCGATGTATATGTGTATATATTATGCTGGCCAGTTGAAAATCACTCGGCACAAACTTTTATTTTTCACTTTTAACACATTTCACTTGATGTTTCTAACGCCAGCGAACTTTTCTGCATAGAAACAATGCATTTATTAACTTTCCAAGATATAATCCCCGTTTGATTAATATTTTTCTTGGCAATTCGACCGGAGCAACTTCTTCGTCGCTCTCTACAATTTCGATAGTTTTATTGTGTCGCCCACATCGATATTTGCAATTCTGTCGCATCGAGTACTTTTTTAAAACAGCTGTGGCATCGATATGCTAGAGATGGTCTTATTTCCCAAAAATCTATCGCATGCATCGATGAGCTTAAACACAATTTAAATTGTATTTGGTGAAGATTACATACAAACTTTGGTAATGGGATACAAAAATAGTTTTGTGCATTGGAGCAGTTCCACTGCAACTACAAAAACGTTTTTGTACAGTTCAATGTCACATTTTAAATTAATTATCGATATGTCGATACATTTTTTGTTGTTCTTCGTAACCATTGCAATGAAATCCATGCGCTAAAGTTGTTTATTTTAAATACAGCCAAAATGTTGAGTTTAAAATTGCTGCACAACGTAAAAGCAGCGACTCCCCAGCTGGCCCGTCGGTACACTGCAAAAGCGAAACGAAGCGTCCTGGCACAGGACCCAAAGAAAATAAAAAGTAATTCCGATAATCACATTTTAATCCGTTACTTAATAGATGTGTTTTGTAGATTACGAACCAAAGACTTCGGATACACATACGAATCGTGTCTATGTGTGGGGCTTCCAGGAGACCGGTGCCCTTGGGCTGCAGACGAACGTGAAAAAGGCTCAGGAACGTTACACACAAATGGTTCATCATCCAACTCGGTTGCAGTTCTCCAACAACAACGAAATAACTGATGTAACTGCCGGTTACGGTTTTACAGCCTATGCCGTAAAGCGTTCCGATGGAGAGACCCTTTTTGGCAGTGGACTCAACACCGACTCTCAGCTGGGCTTTCAAGTCAAGGGCAACAGCAAGGATCCCGCCAATCTGGATGTGATTATCTATCCCACGGCCATAAAGCTACCACGAGAACAGGGTGAAACAGATGAGGACATGCAAGTGCGCAGCATGTCGTCGGGTCGGGCACATCTGGTTGTGGTCACACAAAACGGCACTATTTTCACCATGGGCAACAATTCCTATGGTCAATGTGGACGTTCTATAATCGAAGATGAGCGCTACAGTGCAAGCGCACTCATTCACAGAATACCCCAAGCAGATATCTGTGGTGCAGAGGATGAAATTGTTGCCGTTCAATGCGGACAGGATCACACTTTGTTCCTAAGCAAGCTGGGCCGAGTTTTCAGCTGCGGCTGGGGCGCCGATGGGCAGACGGGACAGGGAAATTACTACACTGCTGGTCAGATTACACCGATTGCGGGAGATATTGAAAAGGAGCGCATTGTGCGCCTCGCCTGCTCTTCGGACTGTGTGCTGGCCCTGAATGAGAAAGGCGATGTCTTTGGCTGGGGCAACTCTGAGTATGGGCAATTGGATGATTCAGCTGATGCCGATACACAGATATGCACTCCAAGAGCTCTTAAGCTCACCAAGGACATTGGCAAGGTAAAGGATGTGGCTGCCGGAGGGTCATTTTGCATGGCACTCAATGATGAGGGTCTCGTCTACACTTGGGGTTATGGCATCTTGGGCTTTGGTCCGACTGTAGAGCAGACCTCAAGGCCACAGCATCTGCTGCCGCCACTGTTCGGACGCAATGATTTCAGTAACGCAACAACTGTTGTCGCTATAGGATGCGGTGTCTTCCACATGGGTGTCGTCAATTCCGATGGAGATCTCTTCATGTGGGGCAAGAATCGCTTTGGTCATCTGGGTCTGGGACACAAAAAGGATCAATACTTTCCCTTCAAGGCCGCCATCAATGGCAAGGTCACAAAAGTGGCCTACGGGGTGGATCATACGATAGCTTTATGCAAACCACATATATAGAATAATCTACAATAATCGCTCGTAATTGAAATAATTCCAGAGCTGAGTTGTTAATCTAATCTATAAAATGATCAAATCAAATAATATAATATATATTTAAAATTTTAATATAAGTTTTGTAGACAAGTGTTGAAAAACTGAGAAAAAAACAAATATATATATAATGTATAAATAACATAAATGTTCTTAAAATTAAAAGTTGTTTAGCGTCTGTACAATTTCTATTTGCGAGCGATCACTGTAGCAAAATAAATAATAACAAAACCAGATGCATTGTTTTTTAAAGATCACAAATTCGCGTTTTAATACATTTAAATCGATTAAAGAACATTTAGATTAATTTGTTTTTGTCTGATAATGTTGTTTGTTTTTTTTTTGTTTCATCGCCTCCCTAATCTTTTTTGTTTTGTTTTGTTTATATTCATTGCAAATGTAAATAGCGATTTTTTATTTGTTTATATCGATTTTTTCTTCGTTCTAGTATATAAATAATTGTTAGCACGCGTACGCATTTATAGTTATAGAGTTAAAGAGTATATATAATAATATAAAATATGTACTTGGAATTGAATGCAGTGTGTATTTATATGTATCAAGTGGTTCTATTTGTTTTTGTTTTTTTTTTAGGGAGTTTAGCTAACCTTTCTTTTCAATATACAAATAGCAAAGTATGCAACAATCCTAAACTTTGACCTGTTTCACTGCCTTTGCCTTTTGGACTTATCCAACAATACTCTTATCCAAATTGCACACTCATTATATTTTGTTTTTTTGTTTTTTTTTTTTCGGTATTTGTCACAAATTTCGTCAATCGCATTTAAATTGCTTTCTAGGTACATTTCTTAATAGGGTCTCTTCTATATATTCATAGTATGATTCGCTATTTTATTAAACTCAGCTCAACGAATGCTTGCTGAACCGCTTGGCCAATATTTGTAGTACAATTCGGTTTGATAGTTGATTTTTGTTTTTGTTATTCTTATAAGCATTGTTGTTCTCGAAACTACAGACTACAAAAATGAGGCTGTTTGCCTCATCGAGAAGATCATCGGTTAAACAGACACACACTGAAATCAATACTAGTAGTTTGAATGTTTTTTTTTTTTTTTTAGCTTTTTTGTTTGATGTCTTTTGTATGTTATTGATTTAAAATATTTGTAGCGTACTTCCAAATGAAGCTCAAGCCAATTGCTTCTTAGCCTCGTTGGCCTCGTACGCCTCCACCTCGGCAATATTGGCCAGATCGTACTCGATCACACCCTTGCCCATGAATTCGGCATATTTGCCGGCATCGGGTAGAGGATCAGCTGAGCGCTTGGCAACTGCAACAAGAGCGGGAAAACAAACATTAGTACCTTTAATAGTAAGAGTGAAGCTTCAAAACTCACCTCCCGATATAAACTTCTCCATCATGTAGACCTTCATGTCGTAGCACTCGTTGGCAATACGTTCGGAGATCAGCGATAGATCTTTAATTTGTGGCGTAATCACACGCATATTGCGTCGTACACGCTCTGTATCGATGTTGTAGTAGCCGGAGCCCATTTTCTGAAAGAGATCGACCATGCTGCTGGGTGGCAGTGTGGTGTCACGATCCAGTGGCATGATGAAGCACCGATTGGTGATCGTATCGATGATAGCAGACTGGTTCTCCTTGAAGTCGTGCATGAAGCGACCACGACGTCCGTCCTTAAAATCGGGCACATCGATCTTGGCATAGCCATCATCATCGCTGCTGCTGTCCAATTCGATCTCCTCGCGGAAGAAGTTTTCGTTGACCAACTCATCGAACTGACCACCAGCGCTGCTGCTGCTGCCCACACTGGCACTGGACAACTGTGGCAATAGGGAACGCCAGTTTAGAGCGAAGGCATCATCGTTGCGTGCATAGAAACGTGGCAGCTCAATCGAATCCTCGGCATAGGGCACATCACAAAGGGCATGATAACGCATGCTCGAATGATTTGGTGCATAGAACCGATACAGTGTCCAGCCACCGAGGACACCCATCAGCATAACGATCACAGCGATCAGGAACAAAAGGAACGACTTAAGACAATTATATTGCGGCCGATTAAACACCATGGACTCTGTATCCGCATCGCTATACGCTACTTTGGGCTGTAATCAAAACAGAAAAGTAACAAAATAAGTATAAACAAGTAAGAAGGCTCTCGTTGAGTAAACTCGCTTTTGTAGATACTCTTCACCCTTGACACGGTCGGGCTGACAAACATACACATATGTATGTAAGTGTACTACCGGATTATTAAACATTTCACAGGTGCTCATTATTTTGATACTTGTTTCAATCCCCATTTTCGAATTTTAAGATTTTTTCTTATAATAATAAACAAATTTGAACACATGCCTCCGAACTGAACTGAAAGCTCGGCTTATCAGTAAAAAATTAATTATTAAACTTTGTATATTAAGAAGAAATCTATTTTTAGATATTAAAGGCTATTTTTAGATATTTTGTGGAGAGAGAAGTAAAGAGAGAATAAAAATGTGAAATGATGTAAGAAGGTTCTTGTCGAGTAAGCTGTGAAATTCTGTTCCAATGCTTGATGGCTTTATATCTTCGGTGTTTCCCAACCGATTTTAATAAAAATTCACCGATTTGCATTATTTTTGTTAATAGTTTCAATCCACAAAATAAAATTTTTGAAATTAAAGATTTTGTTGTTATCGATTACATGTTTATATCGTAAACCTGAAAAGTTATCGAAAATTTGAAACAAACTTGTCATGCCTAGGGATTAGGAGAGCTTATATCCAAAATCTGGAGTCTCTAGCTTTTATAGTTTCTGAGATCGACGCGTTCATACATACAGACAGACTGACGGACGGACAGACTTGGCTAAATCGACTCGGCTGTTGATGCTGATTAAGAAAATATACACTTTATGGGGTCGGAGAAGCTTCCTTCTGGCTGTTACATACTTTTGCACAAAACCATTATGTCTTTGTTTACCCATTTCTTGGGTTAAGGGTATAAAAATATAAAAATCTATTAGCCTTAAAAGTATTTGCTTATTTAATACTACAATTATTTGCGTATTTCATGCATCATTGAGTTTCAATTAGCGAGTAAACACTGTATTTAATTTCATACGCCTATGAGTAATTAGGGTAATTCTCACACAACTTCAGACCTAAAAGGTGCTATTTAAGCAGTTTCTTATCACATGCCTCATCGTTATATTCGCTTATCAGTGACGATAGGTACATACAAACATATATTGGTAAACTAACCCCACATACAAAAAAGTAAATAATAATAATAAACAAAAACATTACATAAACAGACCTACATAAAACTACTTTTGTATATATACATACACACTGAATAAAAAGGTATGGGGAAAATAGTAAAAGGCTGAGCTAACCAGAAAATGTCACTTAAAGTCGTAGATATACATACATACGTACATATACAACTGTATGTGTGTGCGTGTTAGTGTGGACTTATCGCTGATGAGCAAAGTGCAGAATTTGCTAGCTTTTGTGCTTCGACAGCAGCGCAATTGGAGAAAAAGACAAACAAAACGGAATGCCACGATATACAAATTGCAGTAAATGCATTTATATGTATGCACGTACAAACGAACATATGCATATAAGTGCATGATAACTGGAAAACTTGAACTGGAACCATTTACAATAAAGTACAAAGAGATTTTTACATTTGCCCGCACAAAAAGGGAGCAGACGAAATATGTAGGGAATGGGGAAAATGAGAAGAAATGAAGTCGGGCAATGCCAAATGCTGCGCGGCCTCAAAACGTGTGAAGGAAAGAGTGCAAGGACACTGGGAATTCCAGCATGGAAAAATCGATAAATATGCATGCTGCTGAGGGCACACACATACACCTTCATACATACTTATGCATGTACATAGAAAATCACACAGTAACAGACGCCCACATACACATACACACACATATACGAACACACGCGAAGGCGAATGAAAACGAAACTTGTAGCTGCTGTATTGGCACGAAGGACACAGGAAATGGGGCTGGCAAGGACACAAACGACTGCGCAAAAAAAAAAATTGGGCTGCCCTTTATGTGGAAAAAATAAAACTTACACTGATTAATGAGCCATGATGCATCATAGATTCATCATTGAGATGCAAGGGCAGCGGAACCTTCTCCAGATCCTTCTTTTCACCTGTTAGTTTTGCCAAAATCGTCATTTTATGGTTTTGCAATTAGCTTGCTTAGTTATTTTTTAACAATAGCTTATCACAACAATTTCAATTGGAATTTTTTTTTTAATATTGTTAGTTTGACCGAAAAAGCCCAGAAGTTATGTGAAATCAACACCTTGCGATGTTTACTCTTCAAATATATTTTTCACTTTGTTTTGTGTGCGCAGCAAACTACGTAGCAAGCAAACCGATACATTCCACCTACCTGCAGCAGCGCACATTATCACTATCGCGTTTCGTGTTATCGGTGGTTTGCAAACTGCGTCTAGTATTTTTAATTTATTAGGTCTGAAATAATATATAATTATTAAAAGTAATTCTTTGATTTCTTTTGAAATGTTAAATTTTAGTACATATCAATATTTTAAAAATTGCACAATCCTCATGTAATTTTTATAACTGAAATATATTTTATTATTTTTTAATTTTTGGAGTCAACAGTTATGATGCGATACGCCCCAAATGGAAACAGCTCAATTTCAACATATCGATATCTCCTATACAATATATCGCAGGATTGCATGACAATGTTTGATGGAAGATTTAATCTGTACTACTAATGCATACTGAGATGTACAACGGGTCGGATTTTTCGGGTCTTAAGCACTATTTATGACTATGTTGATTCGATAGGAAAGCCAAATGACCCTTCGGGCACTTGTTGGCATAGTGTCCCTTGTGTCCACATTTGTAGCAGGTGATCTCCTCCAGTGGCGTTGGTGTTTTAATGAAAGCCGGTGGCGGATGATTAGGAACAATACCACCGCCTCCACCGCCGCCACCATCATCATTATTGTCGCCACTGTGATCCATAGCGTTAATATTATTACGATGCTCCATACTTCCCACATATTGTTTGCATGAGTTCGCCTTGTGACCTAATTCACCACAGTAATGGCAGGTTGGTAGTTTCTTGTGCAGCTGATCCTTGCTGAGATCGGCGAGCGGCGGCAGCTCGAATCTGGGATGCATGTGCTTGCAGTTTGGTCCATCTGGACAAAAGCCGGCTAGGTAATTCATGCAGAGCACACGGCGCAGATGCTGATGCCGGCAATGTGGGCCATGACGACAAAATCCACGCTTGTACCATGGACAGTCTTTCACCTTGCTTTGTGGATCGATGTGTAGAAATGGACACTCCTTATTGTGGCAGGCATTGAACCGGGAGTAAAAATAGCATTCCGGCATCTTGGTCATGTCGTACTCGTGCAAGAACTCACACTGATCACCTTTTTTGCACAGACCGCGCAACCAATGTTTGCAGACAATGGTCCGATCGCCACGAATGTGGCGAAATGGACAGGCGGTACCCTTGTCGCACTCCTGGCCATTTTTTGTGATAAAATTGCAGACGGCAGCGATGGATTTGTCCATGCCATAGAAAGGCAGTGGTATTGCGCCCACCTGTTCTATGAGGTCTCGCTCTGCCTTGAACTGCAGGCTGTTTACGTTGGCCAAAAGTAGCTCCATCACGTTGCTGGCACTTTTCGCATTAACAATATAAAAAAAGCGCGTTGTTTGGGATTTGTTGTTTTTTTTTTTGGCATAACACACGCCAATTTATCGATACTGTAATCCGGCATTGGTATCGATGCTTGCAATCAAAAGCTAGTACGCGGTTTATAAATCGACGGTCTTAAGCAATTGGATAACAAATACTTGGATATACAATATATACAGATCATGAGGACTGTAATCATTACAAATTATTTACTTCCCGTTCAAATTAATATTTTAAAAATTACCCTATAAGAAATTAAATTATTGAATTTGTATCATTATGCTGACGCTCAATACTGCAATGAGTTTTTATTTACGAGGTGATTCAGTGTGGGTGGCGAATTTATCGTACATGCATACCAGCCCTTGCCATTTGTTTACGCGTTGTCGTCTACTATCAACATGAATATTCGGTTAAAAGGTTAAATAACTGTTAAGGCGTGCAAATTATGTGAAAACACCACGCCCGCTTTTTTACCTACACCCACAATAGCCATATCCGCCCGCTCGTTGCCATGTTGCCCACATACGAGCGTCTTAACGATCCAAAGAAAGTGTTCTTTCGTATTCCCTTTGCACGATTATCGGTTATTGCCGTCAGTTTACCGCTGGGTGCCTTCTTTTTCTGTGTTGTATGGTCGCTGATCTATGACTTTGTGCGCTCCACGTTTACACATTGCGACGTGGCCAACTATTTGCCGTCTGTCTCCGCGGCTATTGGCAACTATGAGCCACAGAAAACAGTTTGGCGTTTGGCCATTTTCTTCCATCTACCATTGCGTCTAACGGTGGCTAAAATGTATTTGGCCTACTACAGGGAGAACATTCGTCGTAATCGTCGCATGTTCGGCATTCTGGCCTGCATTCTAAATGTTATCGAGGATTTTGCTCTCTTCTGCCTATCGTTATGGACATCGGCGGACAACTATGAAATACATCGGAATTCATTTATAGTATTTATAGCATGCAGCGAGTGCTACATGCTGATATCCTACCTGTTGAACAGGAGCGCTAGGAAGGTGGTCCTATTACCACATGAGGAGAAATCATTGCGCTACAAGCGCAATCTCTTCCTAATCAATGTGATCGCGTTTGCTCTAGCTGGCTATTGCTTTATGCGGCACAATGCACGCTGTGAGGCGGGTGGTAAGTAAATATATATGTACATACACATAATCAATCAAATATTGTATTAACTTTATATGTTTTTATTATTTCACAGTCTACACATTCTTTGCTCTGTTTGAGTATATTGTGGTGCTTACAAATATGGGCTTCCATATGACAGCGTATTGGGACTTTTATGCATTGATTGTTGTCTGCGATGCCAGAAATGGTCTGTATTTAACGCATTTTTAACTTGCCTAAGATTCTACGTCCAACGTCACGTCGCGGTTCCGACGTATATTCTGTACATATGCGGTATTAGCTTAAGCTCAAAAGTTTACTTAATTTTTTAACCAAAAAACCTATGTAACTTAAATAAGTAAAAAGTGTAGCAGTTGATTTACTCTGACTAAGTAATATTCTGTTCGTAAAAAAGTAATTGTTGTAGGAGGTGGGTGGAAAGCAAGTCAGTTTAAATATTTCGTTTTTAAATTGGAAAACAATCCGTCAAAGTTGTTCTCGTAAAAAAAAACAATGACTGATGTCGAAAAACTATTACCACTAACTTACGAGGATTTAGTAGAACTTCCAACAAGGAAGTATCGGATATCTATGTCGAAACGTTTGATACTTGAAAATGTATATCGCATTGTGTTGATAGTCTACGTATTACCGCTGGGTGCCTTCTTCTTCTGTGTTGTATGGTCGCTGATGTATGACTTTGAGTGGTCCACGACTACACATTGCTACGTGGCCAACTATTTGCCGTCTGTCTCCGCGGCAATTGGAACCTATGAGCCACAGAAAACAGTTTGGCGTTTGGTCATCTTCTTGAATCTGCCACTGCGTCTAATTGTGGCTAAAATGTATTTGGCCTATTATATTGAGCACATTGATCTTAATTTTCGCATATTTGGCACTCTGGCCTGCACTCTAAATGTTATCGAGGATTTTGCTCTCATCTGCCTATCATTATGGACATCAGCAGACAACTATAAAATACATCGGGCTTCATTTATAGTATTTCTAGCATGCAGCGAGTGCTACATGCTTATGTTCTACCTGTTGAACATTAACGATAGAAATGTGGTCCTATTACCACATGAGGAGAAATCATTGCGCTACAAGCGCAATCTCTTCCTAATCAATGTGATAGCGATTCCTCTAGCTGGCTATTGCTTTATACGACACAATGTACGCTGTGAAGCGGGTGGTAAGTGAATATATATACTCAATGGAATATTTTATTAATTTTATATGTTATCATTTCACAGTATACACACTCTTTGCTCTGTTTGAGTATATTGTGGTACTTTCAAATATGGGCTTCCATCTGACAGCGTATTTGGACTTTTATGCATTGATTGTAGGCTGCGATGACAGAGATGGTATGTTGTTAGCGTATTCTTAACTTGCCTAAGATTCTATGTCCAACGTCACGTAACGTTACGTACATTTGCGGTAGTTTTTTGTTTTTTGAGTAAGTAATATATATATAATATATGTTCGTAAAAGTGTAATTATTCTAGGAGGTGGGTGGAAAGCAAGTCATTTTAAATAATGTCTAAATTTAAAATACAAACGTTTCTCAATTGGAAAACAATCTGTGAAAGTTGTTCTCGTACAAAAAGCAATGGCTGATGACAAAAAACTATTACCACTAACTTACGAGGATATAGTAAAATTTCCAACAGTGAATTTTCGGATTTCTTTGGCAAAACTTTTAATAATTGGCAATTTTTATACCATAGTTTTGATAGTCTACACAATAATAAAGACGTTCCTCGGCGATTTTAAAGGCTCGACATATACACACTGCAATGTGCTTGAAGTAGTGCCATCTCTCTCAGCAGTGATTAAACATCAACAGGCCATTTGGGTGCAGAACTCTTGGATACACATGACATTTCGACTTCTACTCACATGGCTCTATTGGCGGTACTATAAACGAAGATTGCCAAAATCTGCGAAAGGGCTGGGCTACGTGGCCATTTGGTTTCTCATTCAGAGCAGTCTCAACTGCATTCCACTGGTGCATCTGGGTCACATAAATGGCTCTGAACCCATTCATAAGATAACAGTGCTATCCGTCATGATTTCGGACAGTTTTTATGTGGGCACATCATATTTGTGCTTTCAGCGATGTCTGCGTAAACCCGTGGAGCCAATTGAGATGCAGTCGTATCGCTTAAAACGTACGATTTTCTTTACGTGCCTTGTCACCCAGTTGGTTATGTGGATTGCTTACATGCTGCACGTTTATCTCTGTGTGCCATTGAGTAAGATCTTATCGGAAAAAAACTTGAAGAGTTTTTATACTTCTTTGTGTTACTTTCAGTATATTCTGTGTTCTCGATTTGTGAATACATTTTTGTAATATCTGTTTCATGCTTCTTTTGTACATCATATCTGGATTTTCATAAGCATTATCTATGTTATGATGAACCGATTGGAATCTATTTGATCGACAATTAATAACATTTTTAGCCTTTGTAAAAATTTTATGTATTTTTTAAGAAACCTTTTCTTACAAACTAAAAACAACAAATGCAAACAGCAGAAATTTCAATAAATACTATGTTTCATAAATTCGGACTAGGTCATCAATGGTAATGGGATATTTGGTAACAGGGCATGTGCCCTGCTCCTTCAGATGCGTAACAATGCATTTCCAGCAATAAACATAACCGGAAACAGAGCATGCTGTCGGCGTTTGTAACTTGAGCAGACAAACAGGGCATTCACCATTCTTAGGCAGTGTATCCTTTAGTTCTTTAGGTAGTTCAGGTTGCTGCATTGGCTCAGGATTTTGTAGTGTGCCACCCATTTTGCGACGTTGATCATTGGAATACCACCACTGGATGAACTGTAGAAAGAAAGCTAGAACCTCCAGCATTTTAAGGAATATATACGTCCACTTGTCTTCCTTGGGCGGCTCAGTGGGATAGCGGAGTGTGAGACGCAAGGCACGAAACAACGGGGAATGGCTCGTCGCATACTTAATAAGGTACAGGAATGTGTGAACTGCCTTCGAAGCGTTATAAGCATGAAACAGATTGATTAGATACGACTCCCAGGCATAGGTATCGTCGTGCTGAGCACTTCTTGTTTTCAGCTTGCGCTCGATGTAGGGCAGGAAGGTCAGGAGAGTGGCGGATGTGAATTGTTGCTGGCGTGTTAAAAGTTCTCCAGTTACTGTCGCCGTGCGCTGTAGTCCATAGAAGCTCTCTCCAAATGATGAAGCTCGCTTTCGCAGATATAAATACTGCAGGATCCATGTTATTACTGGCGATAGTTCCTCCCGAATGCGCAAATGGCCCCAAAGCTTAAAGTCCAATCGTAATCCAAAGTAATCAAACACTTTGCTCAGTGCCGGATAAATTAGGTTGTCCAGCGTTTCAGCGGCCGATATTTCAAATATCGATGGCACATTTTGCAGATTTTGGCGAACGTTTGCAGCCTCAGCCATGGCGTTTAGTCAATTTGTAGTCGCTGCCGTTCTTATTTTTGATAACAAATAATTTGTTAAAGGAATGCAGTAACTGAATGAGTCTTTGTTTCAAAGTATCGTTTGCATATTAGCTGACCGCCACAAGTTATCGTCAGCATCGCGGCTGAGTACTTTTAGCATCGATTCCTCATCGGTAAATTCTTTGCAATAATCAGCTGTTGTGCAAAATTTGTTTACTTGAAATTTGTTTTAGGCGTCGCTAAGCTGCGAATTTTTATTTAGTTTTACAATTATTTTAAAGAACAGTATGAAAACAACGGGTGGGGGCTCATCAGAGGAGCCGAGTAAGTCAACTCTGTCCAAAGTCACCAAGAAGTCGACAAAGTCGCGATCCAAGAACACAAAATTGGACACGGCCAATAAAAATTCTGTTGCATCTCCAAGTATAAGTGTTCCAATGAGCAGCGTGCCAGTCACACCCACCTTGGTGAACATGGCGACAACGCCCACAACGCCAACAACGAGTTTAAGTAATTATAATCTCTTTGATGCTTCCTTTGCCGTAGCCGGTGTTGGAGCGGGAGCTCCAGCTGGTGGGGAAATGGCTAATAAAGCAGTAAGTAAATCAATCTTTCTACTCAAAATTTCATATTAAATACCCTTATTTTACAGAGTAACCAGAAAAGCTATGCGGGCTTTGATGCGCGTAGTATAAAAATTCTCTGGGAGCAACATGACCAAACGAATGTGGAACTCTCGCAGGATGTCTGCGCCCGCCTGGCAGAAGATGCATCCTACAAAGTCTGGGAGCTGGCTAATGTATGTCAAATTGTTGTGAATCTACACGTTGCCTTAATTTTATATCTATTTCTACAGAATATCAAAGTCTATTCACGTCATTCTGGCGGCATTGTTACATATGAACTGGTTAATGAGGTGCTCAACGATGCGGATGTGCCACCCATGCTGGGTGCCATGGATAGCGACTATGATTGCATTGACTACGATGGCAGTTACTTCTTTCATTCGAATAAAATCTTTGAGCTGCGCGACGAGTTTCAAAAGGATATATCCCTCACCATGCCAACTGATGTAGACTTCGATTGCTTTTGTCCGATGGAGGATAAGAACGCAGAGCAACTCAAGCTATTTGTGCAGAGTCTGATTACGAGTAAGTTTGTACAATAATTATACGTAGAATCATTTCTAATGCTCGTTCTTTTTAGCTGCAATTTTTGGAGATGCCAGAGCTCGCAATGAGGCCATTTCTCAGGCCTATCAGACGCCTCTAATGGGCGCCTGCTATCGCGTTATACTTAGCAAAATTCTGCAGTTGCTCGCGTTTAGACAGGTCGATCAAGTAAGTCAACGCTGCTGGCGTTTGCTGCGAGCCTGCAATTACAATGTCACTGCCAATCACATCAATTGTCGAATCGAGTACTTCAATCTAGCCGAGGTGCTTATATGCCAGCTGATGGCACCATATGAGACTATTAAAGTGGGTGATGGCAGGCCGCGTTCACAGCCGGCTCCAGTGCAAATGGGGGAGCTTAAAATGGAAACAATACAGAGCAGTGAACAACAGTATTCTAGCCAAGCAATGGACATTAACTCCCAGCAGCAACAACAGCCAGTGCAACAACAACAACCTGTCCAGCATGTCATACCAGAAATAATCTTTACCAGTGACTCTCAGGAGCAAACCATTTACAAGCTACAACAGGACGATGATAACAATGATAATGCTGAGCCCCAGGAGCCACAGCAGCTCTCGACCTATTTTGCCAGTCCCGTAGCCAGTGGCTGTGTGGACGAGTTGTGTGAGACTATTGGCCAACTGGCTGTACAGAGTGGCTATCTGCATGCTGAGTGTTTGTTTTTGATCAATCGTCGTTTGGCGAGGTTCTTCGAGGGACGTGATGTGTGCAGCGAGCGGGGTAAGTAAAATTGCATCCCATCTTAAATTTATCACTAAATCCACTTTTAAATTTCAGATTTCAAGTACATAAGTCGCGCCATACGCGGTCTTATAGCACTCGGTGAATACGCTTTCCGTGAGTTTATACCCTATATTTACAAGCTGAATGTTGATGAAATACCTGAGAGTCTGTGGCGAGATTTGGCTCCAGCTGCTACATTTCTAAATGGACGCGATGATATCCATTTGTATGAGTGGCTGGAATATGGATGTGGCGCGAATATTCTACAGCCATTCCTGGTGTACTATGCCAGTAAGTATTTTAAGCTTCCAATCTGTAGCTTTGCTCATGGAGTCCTCCACTTTCAGATGCGTTTGCGAAGCTGAACACGAAACGTGTTTTGCAAGCGAGACTGCCAGCTTATAAACTAGATGCACAGCCGGGCGTACGTCGCTTGGAGTGGAGCACACTGGCGGCAGCCATGTGCCACGGCGATGATCCCTGCAAGGCACTAAGACCGAAACCAACCATTTGCGATGCATTTCCCGAGCTGGTGCAACCCAATCTTAGAATCAATTGTGCTGGCAACATACGTTTCAAATTCGCCGGCTGTCGTCCTGTGTTGCTCAAGCCCAAAGGAGTTGGAGCGATGCACTTAATGGACTCACCATCGACCAACGGTGGCAGTGATGTTATGCACTCTGATATACTCATTGCCAAGCGTAAACTCTTCAAGCCGCTTACAAATGTCAGGCGGGTGGTAGCCAACACTGGCTATCACTTCCTACGCATTTAAATTCAGGCGGATTAAAATACAACTATCTGAAATTTACAATTTCTGTTTATTTAAAACATCGCTAGAAGGGTTCCTCCTGCGGCAGTGGAATATTCGCTTCCTTCATTTCTGCTACTATCCGCTTATTAATTATATTCTTAATATTAGCATTGACATCGGGCAGTAGACCGCCAGTGCGTGCGGCATGCTCTATTCGCTGCACGACATCAATTTCACGGCGGGATGAAATGAAGTTTGTGACTAGAGATCGTTCCACGCTGCCCACGCGTCCAATGCGACCGCAGCGATGAATGTAGTCGGAAACATGAAGCGGGAAATCAAAATTGAGCACATGGCGTGCCCGCGTTGTGTCCAGGCCACGACTGCCCACATCAGTTGTGGAGAGAACATCGCATTCGCCACGCTGAAACTCCTCGAAACGACCCAAACGAATCTTCATCAACATATCTCCATTCAGATTAAGACAATTGATTCCACTGTTGTTGAGAAAGATGGAGACATAATCACTGGTCGCAGACTTATTACTGAAGACAATCAATGGACGATGCTTGGCCACTTCCTGCTTGGCCAGAACCAACAAGTTGGCCGGCCGATCTGCCTTAGACATGCGCAAGAACTTTTGTGCTACATGCGGCATTAGATGATGCAAATGAGGGCTGACCACCTCACGTATAGTCTCTACATCAATGACACGATGCAGAATCTCTCGAGTGTTCGTTGGCATTGTGGCCGAGGCGAGGAGCAGCTGTGTGCCCACGACACGTATATCTTGAGCGTGATTTCTGTGGAACTGTAAAAGCGAGGGATTCTAAAGTAGAACTACAACTTTTTTAAGATCAAGCTTACCGGAAACTTTCTCATGAAATACGTCAGCTTTTCTGTAAAGGAATCATCCAGCAATGTATCCGCTTCATCCAATACTACATGACGCACTTGATCCATATGATAAATACCCGTGGTGACCAGTTTGCTAATGGCGCCAAGTGTAGCTACCAATATATCCATTTGCTCAAAGCTTGGATTCAACATTAATTGCTTGGTATTCCCACCCAGTACAGCTTTGACATTTAGATCTGTGCCCACGCATAACTTTGTAGCCACCTGCGCGATTTGCGTGGCCAACTCGCGACCTGGTGTCAGAATAAGCACGCTTGGCGTATTGAACTTTCGTTCGTTTATCTCTTGATCCCGATTATTGAGTCTCTTGTTAAGAACCGGTAGCAGGTATGATAAAGTCTTTCCGCAACCTGTCTCCGCAGCTATTAGTGTGTGAAAGCTGCCATTCACAATGGGTATGGCTTGCGCCTGGATCCCAGTCAGTTGCGTAATCTTCAGCTCATTTCGTAGGTTCTCTAGCAGCTGTGGATGCCACTGCATTTGTTCTTTGGCAATAAAATCCTGTAGACTATGCAGGTCAGCTTCCAGTTGTTCTTGGCTGATGGTGGGATTGAAGGTCAAGTGATCGCCTTTGGATTTATTATGCAGCCAACCCTTGGAGCAAAGAGGAATTGTTCCAAACTTTGCGTCCGCTCGTTCATGTTGCAATAGGTTAAATTGCGTTCGCTTGCAGTTTATTAATGGTTTAATGTTGTTTTGATCTCTGGTTGCTGATTTGGGTTTTGTTGCAGCTTTGGCGTATTGCCGGCGCGCCTGTGTTCGCACTAGCAACGATATATTCTGTAACATTTTACTTTGTTATTCTTTTACACACTGCACGCCGCAGTCAGCTGTTTTTGTATTGAGCGGGTCATGTAATCGTCTAATTGGTGTTGAAGAGCGCCGCTCGATAAGTAGTGCCCATAAGCATCGATAATTTGGATGTATCGATATTTGAAAATACCGCAATTTGTTGCTCGTTTGAAAAAATGAAAAAACTAATTTTGTGTAAGCCGACAAAATTTTTTTGCTAAATCATGCAAAAGCGCAAATGTTCTAATGCAACTAACGTTTTGCAGCTATTCTGCAATTGCCACAATACAATAATTAAACACAAAGGGAATTCTTATTAAAAAATGCCTTTATGTGATTATTTAGCATTTTTCGTGTTAAAAGGCCAAGCCGGACAATAGTATAAAAAACAATTATAATATTTTGCACATGAAGTTCGTTTGACACATGTTTACTATGAAACATTTTTGAAAATATATAATTTTGAAAATTGCATTTTTGTCAAAGAGTAAAATAATGAATAGGAATGTTTATATTAGTTTTATTATTGAGTTAAGCGACGCTTGAAACAAAGTTGAAACTTTTTATGAAATTTTACCCAAAACGCAGTGACAAAAGCGGCACTTGAAAGTGCATGGATTCTGCTTCATGTTGCCCAAAAACGGAATTTCACTTTCATGCGTTTGTGGGGTGTATTTTTTTTATTCATATATTTTTTATTTTAATTTTAACAACGTTGTGCACAAATTGTTGTTGTCTGAGGAAAGTAGTTTTAAGTAATTTGCGCACATTTTCGAATTTTTATTGTGGCCACAAAACTTTGTCCTTTTGTACGAACATTTTGACAATGACAGCAACTGACTCTCTCTCTGACTACCCCCTTACCCCCCCTGCAGGAGCAGCATTCCTTCCGCAACCCATCAATGTCATTGTCGCATGTTGGCGAACGTGTAATGATAACTTTATGACTTTATTTACGTGCAATAAAGAAAAGGCAGCAATTCAACTCCAGAGACATTTTAAACATACTCGCACATTTATTCATACATATTATACGTATATTTATATACTATATATAGCAGTTTCGGGTTACGTCTCAATATAAAAGCGATTTTCAACTTAATTTATTCCTTTTTGCCTGGGCTGAATTTTAATTTTGGCTCTCTCTTCGTTTTCTTTTTTTTTAGTTTGTTTTGGGCTTAAATATGTTAAATACCCAGCTGCGCTTGGGCTCACTACCTTTTTTGATGTCAGCAGGACCCCTTTCGACCTTCCCCGTTTTCCCTGTGTTTCACTTCTAGTGTTTGTTTGTTTGTTGCTTGTTTGTGTGTGTGTGTGTGTGTGTGTGTTTGGTGCCATGTGTCTTCTTGCTCAAGTTGGCTGACAAAAAAAAAAGAATTTGCAATTCCAATGTTAAAAGTGTTGTAAGTCCAGCGCATATGTGTGTGTGAACAATTTTTATTTTGCATGTGTTACTACACTGAGAGAATCTTTGAATTTTGTAGTTAAATAAGTAAAATGGTTTTTTTTTTGGTTTCCATTAACCTAATGATAAAAATTAACTTTAAAAATAATAATACATAACTTTCTTTTGTTCTCCTTAGGCCTAATAATAAAAATCAACTTTAAAAATAAAACATAACTTTTTTTTTGCAAACAGAAATGCAATAAATCTATCACCAAATCAACATCAAAACCATATATCACATTCATCAAATAAAATAAAAGATTTTTTGTGCAGATTATTCTCTATCAACATAAATTCTATAGATTTTAGTCAATGTGTTTTGATTTCATGTCAATAGATTGAGCTTTTCTGTTTGACAGTGAATAGAAAAATCAAAACAGAAACCTAACAATTGAATATTGCTGCTAAATGCATTTTCTCATCAATTGTTTTGGGATTTTCTGTTTGAGCATGAAGACTAAAAGCATTTGTGGCTGCAGCCGAGAGTGAAAACTTAATGGAAAGACAATGAAATGAAAAAAGATTTTTGGTTTAAAACTTTTTCAAGTTTTGTTGTTTTCAGTGCAGAAATATATACTTTATTTTGGATTAGCTTAGTTAGTTTTGTAATGCGTATTAAATGAACCAAAATCCAATAATAATAGCCTCAATTCGCAGTGCAACAAGTTTTAAATTATGTATGTTAAGCTTTGTTAGCCAAAAAATTATGGCTGGATTTGACGTTGACACACACACACACACACAAACAATGGACAAAAATGTGTTTCTAAATACATATATACATATATCACGCATACGCCGCATATACCACAAATTGCCACTGGCCGCACACACACATACATATATATAGATGGGCACCACAGTTCACCATCAGCGAATACCAATTGAATAAATCACAGCTGGCAGGATGTCAGCGCATAATGCGACTGGTGTCGGCTCTCTCTTGCTGTTGCCGCAGTGAGGCAAACCCAATGTTGGCATGGACATTTGCATTTTGGCGGAGGATAAACGTGTTAAAGCCAGCCAGATAAAAATGGCTGTACAAAAGGCACACTCAACCCCCTCCCCTCTCTCTCGCCTCTTTACCCCTTTTGGGTTTTTTGTGCGATGCTTGTTTAATTGAAATTTGCATAGCTGCAGAAAATTTTTGCCAAATGTGTCGTGTGCAGAAGTGAAGAAGGGGGTTGGCAAAAATGCCTAAAATGTGTACAACACACACACACACACATATACATAGTTAGGGAGGCGTTTGTGACACGCCCATTGTCAACACGCTAACGGCAAACGGCCGCAGTCACAACACTTGACGACACTGGCAGACGCAGACATACCAAGGGGTGTGGTAAGGGTGGGGAGGGGTGTGTTGCGTCAACCGCAGTGCGTGAAATGCATTTAACATTTTCTGTTGCATACTTCTCGGCGTCAAATTACAGCCTCCTCAAGTGCTGCTCGCTTTGTGTGTATATATGTGTGTGTGTGTGTGCGAGTGTGTGTGTGTGTGTCGTTTAAGTGTGGCACAACACTTTAAAATGTGCATTAGACATAATGCGCAACTTATACGCTGTGTTATGCATAATTATATAATGTTTATGCTGATTTCATGTGTAATAAATATTTAAACGACGATTTTTTTTGCAAAAAGGTTTCCCTGTCTAATTGCATGGAAAACTAGTTTAGTTATGCTCCATAACAACTCTTTAAGCTTTTAATTGATTATGTTTACTTCCATTTCGCTAAAGTGCACATAAATCTTTGGCGTTCGGCGCATACCCCTTTTTCGGGGAAACAGCCTAATCCATTAATTAGCCTAACATAATTAATTATAATATGCACGGGGCCAAGCTGTGCTGTTTGATTTAACTTACTAGCCAACATTATTTTTAATACCATAACAATATTTTTTTATTTCCTTATACATCGTGTGAAAAAGTATAAGTCTACTGTGGCCCTGGTGTCCGTGTGTGTTTGGTTAAGGCCACGAGTTTACATTTGGCTTAAAAACTAAAACAATAACAAGCGAACGGAAATCCTTTTGGGGTCTGTTAGTTTATCGTTTGAGGCTTTTATGCGAAGTGAGGGGCTTAACATATTAATTAAACTTGAAAGTGGAAAGTGGAAACACGCAAACTTGACCATTTCAACTTTAAATTAGGTTTTAATCTGTTGCTTATATATTTAAACAGACAATGCCTTTCACCACTGCCACTTTATTGTTCGTGTCTCTGTGCGTTTGTTTGAAAGTGCATGGAATTGTGTGCTTGTGTCAGTAATATGAGTATTATACCGTGTAACTTGTGTGTTTCGTATTGGGCTTAAAGGGAATATAACTTTGCTAATTGGTAGAAAAATATTAATCGATTACTAATTTGACTTGCTAAAGGTTTGAAGGGATATCCTGAATCTCTGTATATATTACTGATCAACAACAACAGATTATCTATTTTTGGAGTATAACCTCCTATGTACCTTTGGCAGAACAAGTTTGTTTGAAGTTATTGATACTTTTTCAGGTTTTCCATAAACACATGTAATCGATAACCATATAAACATGAATATGGAAAATTGTTCTTGTAACTATAGGAAAAGTATTGAAAATCTTTGGGTTTTTCCATTAAATCGGTTAAGAAAGACTAAAGATATGGTAACTTGAAGCTTAGTTTGTTATCGATTGCTCTTCAGGTTTCCGTGTTTCATATGTTATCGATAACAACAAACTTTTGAATGTTATCATTTTTAAACTTGATTAAATATCTATACACAAAATAATGATCATCTGTATAAATTGAATCAAAATCGCTTGAGAAACTTCAAAGGGTGCAGGGTATCTCCCAGTCGAGCTTTCTAGCTGATTACAGAGTATCTCTTGTTCCATCATATACTACACACCCACTACAGCAATGCATTGTGCATGCTGTATTTGTATCTGTGGCATATACACAACTCTAATTGAAATGTGCGGCCAGCACATTTTGTGTGTGTGGCGAGCGCCGCAGGATAACTGTTTTGCCTGGCAGCCAACATGATTTTGAGTCCCTGCAGCAAGCTGCGAACACGCATTTAATGTCTGAGTATGTGTGTGGGTGGGTGTGTGTGTGTGTGTGTGCGGGTATGTGTGACGGAACCAGAACAGAACTGACTGATGGAAAATACAATGCAACCTCAACAGGATATGGTATATATATGTATATCTATCTGTATAGTTGTGTGTGAAGTTGGCAACGTTTGTTAATTAACAATGTTTAAGTGGTCGTTGAATGAGCTGCACTCAAAGCTCCGAATGCTATTCATATGCTTTTGTCAGATACTCACACACATACATGAACGAACATTTCGAATACGTATGTGTGTGTGTCTATATAGATTGACAGCTTAATAAATTAAAATGCATTAAGTGAGCGGCGTAGATTTGCAACAGCCATAAATCCTTCAGGCAGTCAGCTTCACTGGCAGCAGCAGCAGTGGCAAAAGCAGTGGCAGTGGCAAAAACAGTGGCTGTGGGAGTGGCAGTGGCAGCAACAGCCTTTGGGCTTAGGGCTTAAATATTATATTGTAATTCAAATGTTTATGGCCATCAACGTAAATAAAAATGTCTGCTTAACAACGGCGTCCCCCGGGTTTGCCACACCTGCCGCACAGCTCTGTGGGTATGGGTGTGTGAAAGTGCGAGTGTGTAAGTTTGAGTGTGTGAATGTGAGTGTGTGTAAGTGTAAGTGTGTAAATGTGTGTATGCCAGCTGAAGCACCAATGATGTATGTGCTGTCTGTGATTGTACACTAAGAGAAAATGGAAAATGAAAGATAACAATACAATCTTGAATTCCGAAAATTTGAAAATCAGCATTGAAAACATTAAGAATATAATGAAAAACTTAGAAATGTTTCTTAAAATCAGTTTAGAAACATTTGAGATATGAAAAGTTGAAGTTAAATAATCCAGCGTTGATATAGTAGAGACGGTGTGACCGTATCTCGGTATGACCGTATACAACAGTGAACGTATGCAGGTATAACCATATTTTGTAGTCGAGCTTACTCGAGAGACTTCTAACTTGTTTATGTAGTCATTTCTTTTCTAACAGTGTAGTTTGGGTTTTTTGGCTTTAACCTAAAATTCCCTTACTCTCACATCCATTCAGCCTGTCAGTGCCTCTAACCTGTGCACACCTGCACTGTCTGCCCCCTAAGCTTGCCAAGCGAAAGATTCACACGCACCAAGCCATTGACACGGGCGGCTAAGCTTTGTTAGAGGAGCAAGCGCGGGGGGCGGAGTGGTGTGAAGCTCGTGGGAAACGTGGCATTTGCGTGGCAAATGTTTCGCACCTGGCTGGCTGGCAGCCAACACAAAAAAGAAAACACGAAAAAAACCTAACAACAACACACGGCAATGAAAAATGCCAGTTAACAAATCAAAAATGAAAAAAAAAACATGCAAAATAACTTTGAATTCGAAAAAAGGCGCGCATATTTGTCACGATCTGAGTGTATTTGAATATTTGTCAATGAGTATTTTAAGAATCATGTGTGTGTTTGTGTTGTGTGTGTTTTTGGTGCATTAACTCGATGTCGACAGTAATAAATGCCCTGACATTGAAATTAAAGCTGATTTCACACAAAACCCACGAAACGATACGAAACGATAAATTGTAAGCAATAAATAAATATTCGCACGCAAGCTGTAAAGAAGAAGAAAACAGTTCGAGACTTAAATGAGAATGGGAAACGACAAATCATAATAGTCATTAGTTCAAACTGGGGCAATCGTACACTGTGATTCCTCTAAACAAAATATAGTTTTTTCGGGGGAAAAAGTTTAAGTTTATATGAAAATTTCTTAATTATTCTATTCACTCTCATCTCTTTTAGATTAGTCTAAGAGTTTTCAACATCTTTACTATACGTTTTCTATGTTTCGTTTAAGCCAAACTCTTTAGTTTGGTAAGATCTTACTTAAATGTTGGACACAGTTTAAGAATAATGACTTTGTCTAGTGTAGAAAATGTTCCTCTACACAACATTCTTGAAGACCTTAACGTATTAAGTTTTCCTACTATTTATCTGAATTAAAAGTTTGTCAAATATAAGATATATAAGTTGGTTTTCTCTTAGTATTAAATATATGTTTAAAATGCCAGTAGAATATTATTCCTCTTCAAAGCATTCCTTATCATTATAATGATAGTTTTCTTCAACAAAAAACTCCTTAATATTTTAAAGATAGTTTTCCTAGTTTACCTAGTTTTTCTCTTATTTAAAAGTTGGACAAAGTTTAAGATATTTGACTTGGTTTATCTTATCTTATCTCTAGAATATGCTTAAAATGTCACTAGAAAATCTTCTTCATATCAGTCCTTAATATTGTAACGATTCCTTAACATTTTAAAGATAGTTTTCCTAGAATTCTATAAAGTTTACTAAGATCTTATTGCTTCCACTGTTCGTTCGACTCTATGGTATATAGACTATTAGGCCAAGAACAAGAAGACCAAGAACTGCGAACTCATTTGCTAGCATTATGAATGAGTGTTTGTTGTGTGTCTGTTGTGTGTCCGAGGGGCTTTATGATGGTTGGTTGGGCGGTGGGTGGTTGGCGGTTTGTGGGTGTGGCTGAACTGACAGTGAATTGCGCTTCAATAAATTGTCTGTTATCATTTTCATGTTTTTATATTGATGACGGTCTGTTGGGAGTTAAGTATTGGCTATATGTATTGTAGACATTTGTGGCATGAGGCGTATGAGCAATGTCAACGTTAACGCAAAGCTGCTGCTAAGACGAAAACCGATAAGAATGGGGGTGTGTGGTGGGTGAATGGAGAAGAAGAACGAAGCTTCAGGGTCCAGTTTCGGTATCAGTCGCTGAGCCTAATTTGCCGGAAATAAAATGTGCAGCGATGTGAACGGACTTTACGAAGTCAGGGTTCAACTGGGGGACTGGGGCTGGGGCTAGGCCAGACCCAAAAAAAAAACTCTCTGTTCAGTTCTGTGTTGTATGGCAGGAAATTTGAAACTTGTTAGAACTCATCTCTGGTTGTGTATGTATATCCTTGATCGGAACGCGCTTCCGGCAAATGAAATTTGAGAGCATGCATTTTCGATTCAAAAGAAAAACGAGTATCGAGCAGACGCCAAATACGGCAAATCCAAACTGACAGATTATTTGACAGCATAAAATTTCAAATATCAATGTGGCTCTGGCTGTAGCTGTCAGAGAACATGTTTAACGAGCTTCGAAATGCGTTTTGAGTGCAGGTCGTAAATGGATATAAGACTCTCTCCCACTCTCTCGAGAAGGTTAGAATAAACTCTTCGATTTTATTTGCCGGTTATTTATTTTCGCTTTTTAAATGAGAAATTGAAGTGTGTATTTTGGGCAGGGAATGCGCACAAGTTGATGAAATGACATGAAAATCTGTTTATTTATTTTTTTATATTTTTCCGAATTTTTGCTGATGCCAAAAGTGTTGCGTAAATGTGCTGAGAGGATGACATTAAAGCGTTTGCCACGAAAATGCAGCCATTAACGGAAGTATGCACAAAATGACAATAACAGCAGCAAAGGCAGCAACCAGCAACAGCAACAACCAGCAAAAGCAGCCATAATAATATTCTGAAAGGCGAGTCATGTGGGCGTAAAGTGTGTGGGTGTGGCCGACACAGTAGCTGTGTGCTGCAACCAACGAAAGTTTTTTGGCCCAATAAGTTTAATGGACATTGTTGTCATTTACCAGAAAAAGAAAAAAAAAGTGCGCCAAACATCGATAGCGCCAATGAGTCTGTCCAGGAGACAGCAATGAGAAGAGCTGAAGCATCGTTTCGGATGTGGAAGTGGATGGGGATGAGGATGAGGAAACGGGCGACAACATGGAGTCACGGTAATGGCAGGCAATGGCATTATTCATAACTTTATGGCAATGGCAGCGCCTCATTCTGGCCACGTTCTGCATACTGCAAGCGGTGGAATGCAACGTAAAGAAAAGAGAACAAAATGAAAATGTAAATGGCTTCGGGACCAAAGTTCCGGTATTGCTAAGGTCAATTGTGACAAGTTTTTAATGTAACTAACAACTTGTAGGAAGCTGTTGCAATATTGAATTTGTTTTTGGTATGCATTTTGCATTTTTTGAAAAACAATTTTCACTAAGTAATAAGATCTCAAGTCTAGACAAGGAATTGAAAGGGTAAAACATAAAAAGTGAGGTTAAGTAAAAAACTAATAAGCGGTAAGAAGTTTTTTCGCTACTGATTCTGAGCTTCAACTTCTTCAAGTAACTTCTTTAAGCTCCTGAAAATCACAACTTTAATTATTGATTTATTTTCAAGTCAAGCCGAAAAGCATAATCTGAAGTATAGACAAGGAATTGAAAGGGTAACGAATAAAAAGTGAGGTTAACTAAAAATTAATACTTTATAATGAGTTTTTTCCGTACTGATTCTGAGCTTCAACTTGTTCAAGTAACTTCTTTAAGACCCTGAAATTCAATACCTAAAGTTTAAACAAGGAATCGAAAGGGTAACAAATAAAAAGTTAGGTAAACCAAAAATGAGTAAGTTATAGTAAGTTTCCCCTACTGAATCTGAGCTTCAACTTCTTTAAGCAACTTATTTAAGCCCCTGAAAATCACCGCTTTAAATATTGATTCATTTCTCGTGTTGTTTTTGTTTCCACTAATCGATTTATTGTGTGCGTGCAAAGAAGCTCTTCGTTTGTGCCAATTGCCAATTGTTCTTCAGTTTCAGTTTTGCCATTCTTAAGGTACAGTTTCAATTTTGGTAGCTTTATCATTTCGGGCGGAATGCAGAGGCGGCGCGAGGCGAGGCGAGAGAGGATGTCGAGTGTTGGCAATCAATCAGCGTCTTTCAGCGCAAGCTCTTTGCATAATTAAAATCAGATGCGTTACCTGTTTTTACTGTCTGCTTTTGCTCTTCTTTCTTTCTCTCTCTTTCTTTCTGTCTCTTTCTGTCTCTTTCTATCTGTCTGTCTCTCTCTCTTTTGCACTGATTTTTCGGAGGGCGTTTGGCGTTGAGTAAGGTTCTGAAAACGTGACGTTTAATCGTGGCTCAGGTGGCTAAGAGAGAGAAAAAAGAAAACAAAAAAAATATTATGTAAAATCTCTGCCTGGAAACTGGAAATTGGGTGAAACAATACCGTAAAGCTGCAACACGTGGTTCCCTCACTTCTTCCTTCATGCCTCCTTCATTCATTGCTTTTAAATGTTTGCTTCAAGTTGAATTCAATTAAGTTGATGAAAACGACAATTGGCAACTGAACAAAACAGCCTCGTCTCGATTGTTCTGAAATGGCTTTTTGTTGTTGTTCATGTTCTTGTTGTTTTTGTTGTGGTATTAGGGTGTAGGTGTGACGCAATTTCCGTGTTTTCTGTCTAGAATTCATATACACTGAGAATTATATAATCCTTCTCTCAGGAATTACAAAAGATTTTGGAGATGAGCACTCCGAATCCCTAGGCATAGCAAGTTTGTTACAAATTTTCGATAACTTTTCAGGTTCACGATATACACATGTATTCGATAACAAAAGAACTTGAATTTCAAAAATTCGAAAATGAGGATTGAAACTATTAACAAAACAATGAACATCTGTGACATTTTTATTAAAATCGGTTAGGAAATACCGGAGATATGAAACCATCAAGCATTGGTACAGTGGTACATGTTGTGTGAATGTCTCTCCACCCGACCATCTATCCGTCTGACCATAAGGTCAAGGGTTAAGGGTACCTTCCAGTCGAGCTTACTCGACTAGAACGTTCTTACTTGTTTTTATAGTTTCAACTGATTATTATTGTTAAGTACATATTGCTTTTAACTAAATTAAATTAGGTTTCAAATTATTTTCCACTTTATTTTGTGGTTTTGTTCATTATTTTGTTGTTGTTTTTTATAGTTTCAAATGATTATTATTGTTAAACACACATTAGTTTTAAAACTAAATTATGTTTCAAATTATTTCGCAAATTATTTTGTGGCTTTGTTCATTATTTTGTTCGAGTGTATTTGACATTTAAATAGAACGCGGCGTGCTTGGGCGTGCGTCAATGTGTGTCAATTAATTGTGACAGTTAAGTGCTGAGGTTTCTGTTGACGTGTTGCCCGATTGCCCAATGGCGGTGGCGGTGGGCACATGGCGTCGTTTCCTCTTCCTGCGATTGCTGACTCTTTTCCATATGGAGGACTTGCGAGGAAATGTTCAATGCAGCATTTCTATTGACTATTTGACCATTGACTTGTTCTGTTCTGTTGTTCTGGTTATTGGTCTCAACGATGATGATGATGTTGAGAGTCTCTTTGGAGACTATAGATAAGGCACAGAACTTTCCCTTAACACACACATACATATATGTTTTAATGACCGGGTGTGCCAGGTATTGACCAGATTTAATTTCATTTAATTGAATTGCTGTCCGTTTATTAATTGGCCTGTGAAGGATGCAGCACAAAATCGTATAATTGCCAACGACACACACACACATCTGTATACACATGTGATTGTGGGTGGTGTAGGCGGGGAGAGGGGCTGTGTTGGTGTTGGAAGTTTGATATTCAAAAAGCCATGGCCAATTAGTCAATCAGCAGACAGACAGTTATGCTATTACATCAGACTGTATGCGGTATTACTGCCTCAGTTGCTGTTGCTGCTGCTGTTGCTGCTGCTGTTGTTGTTGCTGCTTCTGATGTGAATGTCGTTTTGGGCGCAGCAATTAAATTGGTAAATGTTACCCTGGAGGCTTCACCCATCATCATAATCATGATTGAATGTTGCACAGTAAACGAAATTTTGCAGTTAAAAAATGTAATTAAGGGCGAATAATTTAATTAATTTTTAATTTTTTATTAAACATTTTGCAATCAATGCAAGCTAAATGAATTTATTTTTGGCTTTCAGATTTAAATTGTTACATTTTGTAGCTGTGTTTTAGTGAAATTCTATCTAACTATTTAACTTATATTGGGACAAATATTTGGCTTGCTAAAACATAAGATTTATCTTAAACTATATCAGTGAAAAATGATACCATTTAGGTAAAATTTTCTCTAAGTGTTTCCTATTCATTAATAGCTTTCAGTCACAATTATTCTACATGCAGCTATGTTTTGGTGAAATCCTTTCTAAGTAGGAAAAAATGTAGTTCGCTAAAATTTAAGTTATCCGTTGATGGTTAGTCAAAATTATGCTTATATTGGTAAAATCCGCTCAAAAAGTTAAGGTAAGGTTGGAAATACTATTATTTGGAGAACATTTTAGTTTACTAGGTTATAAGATATTTGCTATACGTTGATAGCAGTCAGTCAATATAATTCATTTTGCTAATGTGTTTTCTTTATATCCTTTCTAAAAGTTTAACTACAGTTTGCATAGAATTATTTCCCCCTAGGTTTAGATCGATCTGTCTTAAGACTTAAGCTTAATGTTGAAAGCTGTCAGTCGAACAATCAACAAATTTAAAACATTTCCTCTTTTATATATCGTAACTCGTTTTAATTGATAAAAATAAAGTTATATAATAAAAAATTTCACTGTGAAACCATAAAAAAAAAGTTTTTTTTGTTTTTCATTTCTTTTTTTTAAGTGTTGGGCATCTCATCCTTCATAAGGAAAATACTGCACACAAGTAATTAGTGCACTTTGCAGGGACGCTCACTTGACCGTTGTTATATCACAATTATTTTTTTCATCGCTCTTCTTTTGTTTTTTTGTTTTTTGTCCATTTGAAGTGGTACTTTGGTTCTGTTTTTGGCTGTGTTTTTCTTTTGCATTTTGTGTGTGTGTTTGTTATATATGTGTGTGTGTGTTTGGCCCGCCTCTTTGCTTAGACGAGGACTCGCCTTTGTTGATTCTTTTAAATTTCGCCTTTCAATTATTTTATGCAAATAAGCAAGCAAAACGGGCGCTGAGCGCAGATTATGCCAGCTTGACAGAATTCCTTTACTTTTCTCCTTCTTCATTTTCTTCTTCTTCGTCTTCTTCTTGTTGGGTTTTTTTTTTCTGTCAATTGCGGCCCATTTGAAATGTCTCCATTTGCAGTACTTGGGGCGCACCGCGCGCTATGATGGGACCGGGGATTCTGTTATAGTCTGCGTGAAATCCGCGAGCAAAACTCTACTTACAGAATGAATTGTTTGTTATTGTTGTTATGGGATGCCGACACCACCACCACCGCATTCCACAAATCCCACGATTTTCAACCAACCAAACACAACCATCCATTGCTTTGCCTTGTCGCAACATCTTTCTTCGGGCGTAATCAACTTAAGTTGGTCAAATGAGTTTCGTCTCGTTTCGTTTCGATTCGTTTCGTTGCATGAGAAGCAAGAACTTCAAATGTAAAATGCCTTCCAGTTATCATCATCAGTTCTTCACACCAGTTCTTCTGTTTTTCTCCCAGCGGCAACCTTAAGTTTCTTACACATTTTCCTTCGGGGTTAATTGCTCAGCTCTCTTTAGGACAGATTTTCCATGTTTTGTGCTTTTAATCACGCTTTGATTTGTCTGCCATATAAATTGTGCATCCCATTGGGATTTGTCTATTTCCACCTAACTGCATTCAAAGGTGTCGCTTCTAATTAATTAATAGCACCTTCACTACACTGAACTCGTCTTCAATTTGTCCCCCATACACACAGAGACAGAGCAGTCTGCAAAAAGTAATTAAATATTTAAAGCTTTATGAGATTTGTTGAATGTAATTTAAAAAATGTGTGTTTCTTATTTTTATTTCATTCTTGTCACTTGTGCTGTCAAAGTCGCTAAGTCCGTTCGTTCCGTTGATCTTTCAGGTGGTTCAAGATAGAGGTAGTTGAGGTCCTTCCCACTTGCTCTCAATCGCTTTCTGTCTTGCCACTTGCCTTCTAACTGTGTAGCTGTGTGTTAGAGATGAGCAAGTTTCTTGAACAGGTCATCTAGGTCATTTTAGGTCATCAAAAAGGAATTCCCTATCTTTAACATTTGAATTTTTTCTATAACCCTTTTCAACATCAAGACTAGTCACAATAGCCACTCACGACACGCTCACATCTCTGCTTGGCATTTGTAAAAAAAGGTAAGACGAAGGCGTAAAGCGTAAGAGCAAAAAATAATTGAGATGTCAGCTGAAATTCAAGTGGACTTTTATTGACTGCTTCCTGGCTGACTGCCCTCCACTGACGACGACGACTACACCGGGTCTGACTAACTGTCCGGCTGTCGAAGCATGCCATCTCAAGTGGCATGCAATGTCAGTTTCACATACGTCCAAGTGTGTGTGTGTGTGTGTGTGCTGTGTGTGGGGCATGCAACGTCTTTTGTCCGGGGGGTGACCTTCGATTTGTGCAAAAGGGTTGTGTCAAACAGTAGCAGTGAAATATGTTTAGCAAAATCAATACTTTGATGTGTAATTCGGTTCTGTCTTTTGCTCAGACTCTTTAAGGTTGTGCCAGGTTGCGCGTTTTATGCTAATATCAACGCAGCAGAGACATGAACTAAGCGGAGATACACTGAGAAAAAGTGGTTCTCTGTAAGTTGTAAGAAAAAGTTTTTGCATTTATAAGAAAATGTTTATTAATACTTTTGCCATTGACTTTTGATACTTAAAAAGGTTGAAGAATATCTTTTTCCATTCACATGCTAATATATACTTTTTTTTTGAGTGTACATTGATGTGACATGTGTGCCCCTTCAAGTGTAACTTAAACCTAACATCTCTTTCTTATTCTATCCCTTTTATATTTCCCTCGATTTTCCCTTTCACTCCTTCAGTGTTTAAGTCCTGTTGCTGTTTTACCTGCCTCTGCAATGACATCGAGATTGGCTCTTCTACCATCTCCCTCTCCCATTCTCTTCTCCCCACCCCCCAACCATACCTAGTATGTGTGCTTACACTTCATCCGCATGCTCGGCATTGAATAGCATCCCTAAGTGTCCTTAAGCGTCCTCGAGTGGCGCTATAGATGTTGCTGTTGCTGCTGATGTTGCCTGTAGCTTGGAGGAGATTGTGTTGCGGTTAAATTGCGCCAAACATATTTGACATTTTATTATGGCAATGCGAGCGCAAGGCGAATGGGTGCTATGTTAGAGCAAAGGAATGTGCGGTATGCGGGGAGTGGCGGGTGACGGGGGACACATTTAATATTGCGGCACGGATATTGCGGCGAACCGGTTTTTTCGCTTGAATAGTCCTGGCTCCTGGGCTAATAATGGACTACAAGTGTTTTTCATTAACTGCCGCTTATGAATATTAAATAAAAAACTTTCATTTTATTTGCCAAAGCATATATTGCGCATACGCCCCATGGTGCTTGGCCTTGATATGAAATTGTTTGCTGAGATAAGAAAGAGAACACTCTTTAAGATTAGTGTAGCTAGTGAGTTTAGTGAGCATATTAAAAAACGTGCCACGTTTCAGTTTGAGTCTAAATTGAATTTGTCTCGAGTTTGACTGGTTTTGACATTCGTTTAAGGGGAAAGGTAAAGGTATCTTCGGTATACAAACTTTTCTGTTAACTAAAAGAAAACCAAATATCAATCACTAAGTTCAATAATCTTGCTTGTTTACAAAGTTTCAACTTTATAATTCTTATTTTTATTAAAAGCGACATTTGAACAGCGGCGAATTCAATTTGCAGATTGCCAAGAACGAAAGAAAAAAAAACAACTTTTAAGCGATGCAGCTCATGAATTTAAAATGAAATTAAAACGTTGCTCAAAATATAATGATTCTGGCCAACAGTGGCAACATCAAATTGCAACACAACAGCAACAACCATAGCAACAGCAATAGCAACTGAAACAGCAATAGCAACAGCAACAACAACAGCAATAGCAACAACAATATCATTCTAGTTTCCTTCGTGACTGCAACTACTTAAAAGCTTGCAATTTTGCAGGGTGGTTTCAGGGCAGGGAGTTGAGGCAAAAAGCAGAACAGAACACTCCAGTAGAGCCACTCTTGATGCTGTTGCTGATGTTGTTGCTGCTGCTGTTGCTTCAGTTTGTGCGCTTCTGACAGCCAAGAGATTATTGTGCAGCACGGCAGGACTTAGTGATGTAAGCATTTGCCAGGACGACTGCTCTACCATCCCCTGCAACACTTCACTTCTCTTCGTCGTCGTCCTGGATATGCCTCAATTAAGTCGAAGCAAATAGCTGAACAATTTGAGTGGGATAGCAATAGAGAGAGAGAGAGACGAAAGCACACGATGTAAACACATCAAACTGCATAACAACTGCATCTGTCATTATAATGCCTCACAAGCACACCCACACCCAACCACACACACAAGCATACACACACACACTCCCACTCAAACATATACCTTCACTAAGCCTGAGCAAATACTAAGCGTGAGCAAACTTTTTGGTTACTTGAAAATTCAATTTTACGCAATATGCGCAAATCGTGATTAAAATCCTGTTGCGTGCTTCTTCCGTTCCCGTTCCTTTCCGCACCCTAACTCTCTGCAGCTTCAAGCCACTATGGGCTAAATTAACGCTCTTTGTGGCTTTAGATTAGTTTGGCACAAGAAAGAGAGAGAGAGAGAGCGGCAAGAAGAAGTTTAAGGTTTCACGTTTTTCGCTTAATGTTTGTAATTATTCAAGAAAGTGAACAGTTGCACAGAATTGCATTAATAATGTGATTAGTATAATAAATTCTACTTAAAGAACTCGAAAATTATTTTCTTTGTGACACTTTTGTATATAAATTATAACCATTGTATCTTTATTGTTGTTGTTGCTGCCTACTTTTTGGGGGGGCGTGCCTGTCAGCGTAAAAACTATGAAAATGTGTTTTCAAATTGCGAAACAATTTGCTGACCGTAATTGAACTTTGCTGTTGCCCCAACGCCATCTTCATCGTCGCCATCGTCGTCATCATCGTCGTCAACGGCACATAAAACCAAACTTTGAGCGCCTCATTTGAGTGTTTCAGCTGCGTGAAAAAGTTTTTCTTTCGGGGCAGAGCACACCGCCTGTGGCAAATGGATGGAACCGTGTATAACGGATACGGGTACGGGTACACGACGGGTTCAGGATTCAGGTTCAGGTTCAGCTTCGGGTCTCTAGTTGTTCTCGAACTCGTATTTCAGCGTTGGTTTATTTGGGTTTTTTTTTGGGTTTTTTTTTGTCTTTGCATTTTGCTCTTGATTTTGTTTGTACGCACAGCGCGGTTTTTTTTGGCCAATTTGCCTTAGCTAATCCATCCACAAACTTTGCTATCTCACTCTTCTACTCTCCCCCTCACTCCCTCTCCCCTTAGTCGTTCTGTGTGTTCTGTGTTCATTCATTCACAATGCAAATAACAGTTACGCAGAATGCAAACAATGCAAAAGCGGGCAGCTCAGCCGCCTTCCATTTGATTCCAATTGCTTTTATTTGCTTACTCCAACTGACGCCTTTTGTTGCAATTGTTCTTTTTTTTCTCTTTTTTTTTGTGTGTTTGAATGCATTCTTGTTGCAATTTGTGCATAATTGTCTTTGTTTTTCATCACACCCCTCCCCCGCTCGCGACCAACGAATGAATATTTCAGCTGATGCAGTAAATGGCTGAGCGTCCCAATTTTGCAACTGGAAGTGGATGTGCAACTGGATGTTGAGGACAAAGTTTTGAATAATTTATACGTTGCCTGAGTGGAAAATGTTCCATGCTGCCATTTGGATGATGCCCGTTGCCAATTTCACTCAATGCACATCTCTTCCCAGAACTGCTTCCTCTTCTCTTGTTGCACTCTCTCCCTTGGACTTGAAGGCACACGCATCGAGTTTGAAAACTTTTTATTGCGCTGTACTAACGATGATGTTTAGTTCACGCAAAAGTCGGGAAGTAAAATGCACTGAGAAAAAAACATCATCATTTAACTGAAAGTCTTACATTTATCTTCATCATGGCTGGAAAAAAAATCTCTTAAAAAGTCGAAAAAGTTTTTTTCTTTACAGTTTGATGAATTCTTATCTCCTTTCTTTCCCCCTATTGATCTTCATTTTCTCTCAGTGTAATTGTACTTTCTGATTGCCTTTTGCCACGTCGGCCCTGTCCGCTATTTGTCGAGCGTAATTAGCCGCAAAGTATGCAACTTGTGCTTTTGTGCAACTAGCCATGGCCAACAACGATATTGCCAATTGCCTTTATTGAGACATTCTCTACCCTTCAGTTTCACACGAAACGTTCATTGTACAGGAAGTGCAAAAACCAAGAGGGTGGAAGTGAATGCGGGTGAGGAAGTGGGGATGTGTGTGTGTGTGTCACACTCTTTACACTTATAGTGCTTTTCGTAGAAAAATAGCAGTAAACTGCAACATCAGGCTGCAAAGGCAAATGGCATCCATTGCAGGCGAAACGTGGCACACGTGGGTGTCCTTTCTCTCTCTGTGTGTGTGTGTGCTGTGTGTTTGAGTGTATTCGTAAAATACCACAATTTCAATATCAAAGTATCCTTTTAGTGCAAAGGAAATGACATTTACGCGCTTTGTTGTGGTCAGCTCATGCATAAAACATTTTTAGTATATATATATATATATATGTATTTTTTTTTCTTGTTTGTATATTCCGTTGTTAAACTCTCTTTCCTTTTGAAGCTCTCGCTGTTGTGCTGTGGGCGTGGCAGCAGCAGCAGCATCAGCAAAGGGGCAACATAACAGGTCCGTCAGTTGCAGTTGCAACAATGTTTTCCTGCCTTTGTGGGGCGCGCGCCTGGCCAGCATATGAACAAAGCTTTAGCCACAAGGCGCTTTCCACAGCTTAAAAATTGAATAAAAATCAGAAAAAAACTGAATAAGAAATAAAAGCAACATGAGTAATAGAGGAAAACAGGAAAATGGTATGGCTTACTGAACGAGTTATGGATACTCTCTGTGGTTGAAAGAGAGACAAACTTTTGATTTGAAAAAATCGTTAAAAAAAGTTAGTTGGTTTAGATTTTAGTCTATAAAAAAAACTTTACAATATTAATTATCTTAATTTTTTATTTATTATTTACTGTGTGATATTTTTAATAATCTACTTTACTCTTTTTTTGGTCTAACCCAATTTGTTAGGCACTTTTCTTCATTTAAGCTTTGCTCACACCTAAATTTTTCCCTTTACGAGTTACCTTCAATAAATCTATTTCCAAAAAAAAACTTTACTGAAACTCTTTAAATAAACAATTTATATTTATCCATTTATTTTGATGTAATTATTTTTTGGCTCTTAAAGAAATGAAGGTTCTACGATAATATCTCAAAAACTTGTAACAACAATGAATTTGCCAAGAATAGCTGACATGAAGTACAGTTTTTAAGTACAAGGCTACACGCACAAAAGGTGTGTGCGTGGGTGGAAGAGGTGGGTGGTTGGTTTGTAGGGAGGAAGGTGGGTTAAAGGTGGTCCATTGAATTGTGTGGCAAGCTACAAAGAAAACTAGAATGGGTTCGAGAAAAGTTCGAGAGAGCTTAGTGCATTGAAGCAAAATCCAAATTGTGGCAAAAAACTTGAGACAGCCAACCAGAAACGATTAAACCTTAAAGTACATTTTGTTACTTTTTTGTGTCATTGTGGCAAAAAACATTTACAAGGTGGGCGGTGGCGGTGAGTGTAGTTCACACACACACAAACACATATATACATTCTGAATGGTAACTGTAAACGAGGACATCTGCAAACAATAAGTGACAAAAATCAATGGCGAACTTCTGAGAGGCAACTGCTGCCGGTGGCGGTGGCTGCTACTGCTGCTGCTGTTGCTGCTGCTGTTGCAAATGCGCTTCCTGTTTCCTTTATAGGAAACGCCAACGGGATGCAGTTAGGACAGCAAACATTGAGCGGTGGGGCGCTTTAACGTTTGACTAGAGACACTAAAAGAGAAAAAGAGAGACAGGGCGAGTGCACTGTGAATATGGTGTTGGCATTTGTTGAATATCAACAGGAAATGCAGTGAATAAACACGTTGAATTCTCGCTTCTCGTTTCTCGTTTCTCGATTCTCGATTCTCATTCGAAGGGCATTCAGTGCATTGTTCGCTTGTGAGCGAGATGAGATTCACATTTTGAATGGTATTCAATTCAATTCAATTCGTTTCGATTCAATTCAATACACGAATTTGAATTGGCAAACGCATTGTGCGGGTGCGGGAGCAGGGCAAGCAACTTTTTTTAGTTGCGGGCAATGGCCAAACAAATAATGCAAAAATTTGGTTTTTTCATTTCTCAATGCCAGCAACAGTCAACAAACAAGAACAACAAGAACAAATTTGTTAACAAATTTGGCATATAACTCGTTGCGTAATTGCATTCATTTTGATGAATGCTTTTTCATGTTCATATTTCTATATACACAGCACAGCAAAAATTTAATTGGTTAAATTATGGGTATAATCAAAACTGGCAGTGGAATATTTTTTTTGTTTTACACCATTAAATAAATTGTTGGTTTGAGTCTTAGCTGTGTGGTGATGAAAAAAATAACCATTGAAAAACAGATTTTCCAGTTGAACTCATTTTAATTATGTGAAAAATTAAGGATTTGATTTTTTTTTTAAATTTTTTCAAGAAGTCAATTTAAAGTTTTATTAAATAAAATCATCAGAAAATGCTTATTATTGAATTTTTTGTTAAAATTATTTAGTTTCTAAGCAAAAACCCAAACCAATACAACCCACAAACAATCTTTTTGTAGAATATTTCACATAATCAAGTTTATTTTGATGTTTTTGGCGAATATAATCAAATTAAATGTAGTGCAAAAGTCTGTCAAAAATCATTTGGTCACGATTTCTGGTTTTTTTGCTATTGTTTTTTTCAGTGTTGGTTGCTGAAGGCTTTTGCAGGTGCTGCGCTTAAAAGCATGCAATCAATGCCCAAATATCAGTTGGTATCCGCTCTCTGTGCCCCCGCCGCCGACCCTTCGCCGTCTCATGGCTTGTGCCATCATATTGCACGTCGTCCATCAGTCAGCCAGTCAATCATTTCAATCGTTTTCGTTTACGTTTCGTTCTCGATTCCAATCAATTTGTTTGGCATTTTTTGGCTGGCGTTATATGTACAATCGTCATGACCTCCAACTCCGACCCCGACTCCCTCTAGACCATAACACACACCATCGCACACCACACACACACACCCACACACACCATCGCACACACCCTTTGCCTTGAAAATGCCAACACTCTTTTGACCCACAGCGTGATGTGAATTTTCTGAATGCCTTTTTTTGTGTTCTGTTCTGTTCTGTTTTATGTTTCTCTCTTATCGATTTTATGCACCCGATTTCAAAGCTGAAACCAACACAAAACACAGAAAACACACAAAAACACAGAAAACACTTCCATTGAGTTGCGTTCGCTTGTTGCATTTTTAAATACGGCTTGTTGCAAAGAATGTAAGCTTGTTTGGGGTTGATATAGTATAGGGGCCGTATAGGGGCAATGGTTCAGTGGCAAACAGTAGCTATGAATCCATCTTAGTTTATATTTCCGGCTGTCAAAGAAACTTCTTGTTAGTTATTTGCAACGAGCTCTCCTCACACTGGTCTTGAACATTTTCTACACCAAAACCATTTAAAATGTTGTTTGTAAATGGAATTTACTAGATTTTCTTGACCGTAAATAAAGTAATATGTACTGAGTTCCCCTTTCATCAACATGCAAATCATGATAGCTTTGAGATTTAGCAGTAATTTTTATTTAGCCATAATATTCGTTTCGATAGTAATTGTAATTGATTTTCGAGGCTTTTTTATTTTACTTTTGAATTTTCTAGTTAAATTTTTGATGCTTTGGTATTTTTTTGGCACTTCTATCATGCAATCCTTTCTTAGTATTAAGAATATCAAATGTACAAAATCAATACTTTTAAAACGTAACAATTTGTATTCGATTCTTATCGATATACATGCCAAATATTGAACTATCAACTGCTACAACAACTAATATATAGCAAAAAGTACAAAAACCCTAGCTATATCGAAATATACCAAGTATTAACGCCACTTTGCAGCGCGTTCCTTCAACAATATCTGTTGTTGTGCCTTGGAAAGCGGTATTGATGGCCTGGGTGAATCTTTTTTATTTGTATTAGTTATAGTTTTTCCCTTGGGCTCTCCACCACCGGCGTCGTTTTTCTTTGATGTACTGGGTGCCATAAAGAAAGTTTTTTCTGCAGTTGGCCTATTGTAAACATTGCGCTCGAAGCGGTGTTGTGCCCCCGACCAACGTGGAGTGTCTGGATTCGGTAGTGTGGGTGGCCTCCAAGTTGCACCTGCATCATATATGATATTAGCATTCGAACGAGATGTGCGAACACCATTACCGCTCATGCGTTCGTTGGCAGGCTTACGCTTGGACAGATCATTTTGTGGCTGTGCACATGAATGTAGACGGGTGTCCGTAGAGCAGGAACGCTTGATATGTGGTCGCTGCATATACGAATCTGCGATGAGCTCTGCCTTCATGGGTTCGGGTGGATCATGCAACGGCCGACGCATAGCCATAGCCAATTGTTTTTTCAAATGATTACGCTCTTCCAGTTGTTCGGGTGGCTCTACGGCGTACCGGCTGCGGTAGAACCCGGTTATCGATGACCGAAACGCATTCTGTCCGATAATAAATTGACGCGTCATCAAGTAGAATGTTTTTATTTTCAAACAGCATACGCCACAAATGTACATCGGCATATCCGGCATTGTGCTAAATACCTAAGAAATATTTTTTGAGTTTCCCTAACTTAGTTTAAGTTATTTGTTGCACTTACAAATTGAAGCGAGGTGCGCTGAAAGAGCACACGATAGGAGCATATGGTGGGCTCAAATTCAAACTCTTGTTCCGCATCCAGGTCAACGAAAGTGCCATCGTTTTTTGTGCCGCAGGACCGACAGACTCTCCTACAGTCCAGTAAGCTTCTTAGGTTTGATGGAACGGTATTGTGTATTTGGTTCCGTGCCAAAAGTGCATGTTTATAGAAAGCTTCAAAATCCTTCATGCTGCATTCAAAAGAAACATGAAACGATTAATGCGGGTTAATCGGTTTTTATCGATACTTTCATAACCAATAAAGGTGAACAATAAGTATCTTCTTTGTCATCAAATTAATAAATCATCTATAAACGTTTCCAAACTCATTTAAAACCGGTTTTGAAGTTTACGTTTATGGGAACTCGACGCTAATTGACAATTTACAAAGTTTTTCGGTGGCAAACAAAAATCGCTGGCCTCAAAAGAAAATGTCATAAAGGAAGTAGACAAACCAGTGCTGGGAAATGTCGCAAAAGTGTAGATTTCTTTTTTTACACTCACCCTCTGGTAACTATGGGCGCCGTCTCCCTTTTGGCCGGGGCTGACTGTGCTCATTGGGCGGCAAAATGCGAAACTTTTTAATTGACTTTTTCAATTACAGTTTAATTTTGTTGCAAGACATTTTGTTGGAACTGCCAATTGAAGTTTGCCCCTGCGACTTTGAATGCCCGCAAGTAAGAAAAGGAGTGAAAGAGAGAGCGAAGAAGAAGGAGAAAGAGCAGCACACACACACACCCACGACTAATCTATCATTGTCCATTGGCCCACACTATATGCATATGTATATGTACGTGTGTATGTGCCTTGGCAATTTGCAAAACTTCAAGAACACGCACATGCCCACAGCATCATCTACACTCACCAGCAGTCACTCAGACCGTCAGTCAGTCCGTCAGTCATGTGTTCATGGCCATCACGAAAGGCAAAAATCCAAATTTATTTGCAACAGAATATTTCTGACAAAAAAAAAGAGCAAACTGCAAGTTAACAACTTGGAGAAACTACAGTACGAAAAACTATTTTGAAGAATTAGTCAAAGCCAAAACCTCTTATACATAAGTCTTATACTCATAAATGTACAGATATAAGTAAACAAATTATGTTGGTTAAGCTAAATTTTTAGTTGAAAAACTATTTTGAAGAATTAGTCAATGTCAAAACCTCTTATACATAATACATATACTCAATATTTACCATTAACCATCAACAAGTTTAGTTGCTTTAATTACATTTTTAGTTGAAAAACTATTTTAAAGATTTTGTCAACTCTTATACTCAACATACACCATATATTTCGATGCTTTAGCTACATTTTTAGTTGAAATGACTTAAAATAATATTAAACTAGATTTTCTTAAGAGTTTTTTCTTTAAGTGCACATATGCATACATATAGAGTACCAATGTGTAGGAGGGGAAAAACCCACGAAGGTTTCTTTTAAAAGCCGCGAGGTAAAAAAATATGCAATGAAAAAGTGTGAAAAAAAGTGTAACTTACCTAATATGCCGGTCCATGTCTAACTCTTCTTCCTAGTTCAAAAATATTCTTTTCTAAGCAAACGTTAGTTCGTTTTTTTCCACAATTTGCTGTTGAATAGAGGAAGTAGAGAAAGTAGTTTGTGAAAATGTTGCATGTGGGCAAAAAAAAAGTTAAAAAAAGTGAAAAAATAGGAGATGAAAATATAGCATGCTAAAAATCACGAAAATTAGCCAGCACATTCAAGCGATGCCCATTGAATTATTCAACTGGCCTGGCCAGCCACATGATGCATGTGCTGCTGATAGCTGTTGGGTTTATGGCCATTGAGATTGGGGCAACAAGAAAAAAAAAACATGGCCAAAAGCAAACATGTTACTATTTATCTTGCACCACACAATGCACAAAAAGCAGCAGAACAAGTGAAACAAAAAAAAACATGAAAACATAAAACAAGAAAGTATTAAAAGAAAAAATGTAAAAAAAAATATTCAGCGATTTTCGGTTTTGTGAAAGATTAAATGCTCTACAAAAGGATTTTTAATGAATTGCATTATTTAAATAAATAAAATGTACAAAATGTATTGTGGCACGAATAAAGTTTTAAGGTTTAAAGTTTAATTTATTCCGATGAATGGAAAATATTTTATTCAAAGAGTATTTGCAGTCAAGCAAAAAAGTTCTCAAATACCAAAAGAGTTAGTGTTGTATTTAGTATATTGTTCAAGTTGCACATTGCCATAAATCTGTTCGTTGATTTGTTACGAATGAAAGTCGTAAAATTCGATGCACTCTTCGAATAGCAAAGAAAAACATATTGAGCCACTTTGGGAAAACGTACTTAGCTTCAATGCCACTATCATTGTTGCCACATCCGAAAAGTTTTTCTGCTTCAGAGTTTTGTATAGATGACAAAAGACAGGAGGCGACAGGAGGCAATAAAAGGAGATACGAGCTTCAAGCATAAAACAACAAAAGCCCCAAAAAATGAATGAGCTTCATGGCAGGTGAAATTGAGCCTCGAGGTGGTAATGTATAGCTCAGCTATGTTGGGTGTTTTGGGTGGTTTGGGATTGGGTAATGCCAAGGATTGAGGCCGCATTGAGGGCGGTTTGTAGGCCAATGCTTGACCAGTCCTGTCTGGAATTAATCCCCAGCGTGCACTTTCCCACCACCACACACAAACAATGTGTGAGAATCAGTGTATTGTGTATTCGTGAGTGCGTTGGGATTTTAATTGAATAACTACACGGAATGGAGGGAATGGTCGGATAAGATAGATTTATAAATGCAATGCAGCTGGTGTTGGGTCTTATCTTAGAACTGAAGGCTTAAGATTACTTACCTTTTTTATATTCTGCAAGTACAGCTGCGAAACTTATTGTTCATCCGTTAAAATAAGGTGTTCTTATTGTTGTTTGCAATCTTTAAGCCTTTTTGTAGTCTGTGTTTTGCGACTGTGTTTTGGTTGTTTAAAAAGTATATGGAAAAGTTTATTTTGAAAAGATTTTCCTTTTTGTCGGATGTGTTGAGCTTACAAGTTTTTCTCGAGTATGATGACTTTTTTTGTATTTGGCAAAGCCTGCTTTAACTCTCATTTACATACGTTATATGCATAAGCTATTGAAAGGCGGGCGGGGTGTGTGGGGGGTTTGTAGGGTGTAGAAATATTACATAAGTTATACGCTCATAACCATAGATTGTCACTTGATTTAGCCACCTTTTATGCACACGAATTGGCATTCCTTTTTTTTCCACATTCTTTTCCACTATGTATTGTCTTTGAGTGGTGGTGGTGGTGTGTGTGTGTGTGTGTTTGTCTGCTTGTGCCACTTATCACATATTGTCTTCTGCTTTGCTTTCGTCTACCCAACAACAACAACAATAAAAACAACAAGTTGGCTTGACATTTCTGGCATATGCCAGTGTCAGGAATGCAAAGCGCAAATGGATATGGCAATACTAGTTTCTGGGTATGTATCCGTTGGATTGTGTAATCGTGATGGGTTGGGGATTTGGTACCTTAGCCTTGTTACTCGGTTTGTCAGTGACATGCAATATTTATTATGTAAATATTGGCAACAAATCCTGTTAGACCGTTAGGACTGATTGCCTTGACCAGGATTTGACTTTGTAATTGAGGCTCATTGCCTTTCATTTTTTTTTGCTCTTTAGCTTTTGTTGTGTGCTGCTTTATTGAACAGCAAGGTAGAAATGGTTGTTGTCCGGGCTAACGAAGATGAATCGACAATTAGAGTACTTTTGCGGATTTTGTGATATTCGCAACTTGATAAATAATGATAAGCTGCATGGATTTTTGGAACCAAACATGTGCATATCAAAAATTTGCAAAATTTAAATTGAAATTCTACCAAATCCAGCTGTCACATATTTGATTGAAAAAGCTGAGCTCAAAATTAAACTAAAAAGGTTTTAAAGTTGAACTTTTTGTTACAAAATTGTTTAAGTAGTTTCTTCCGAATAATTCATTCGTGGCAATGAATATGCTAAATAAATGAATAGCCCCGAGTGCTCTACTCAACTACAACTGTTCATTTGCTAAAAAGTTTCTAGACAACGTATCTCTATGTACACATCACACTCTTTCTTTCTCTCTCTCTCTCTCTCTCGCTATCTCTCTGTATCTCACTTTCTCTGTGTGTGCCCTGCTAATCCTTGCATTACAGCATCCTGCACTTAATGTGCCACAGACTTTTTATGATAACGACAGAAGCTAAGCTAACTGCTGCTGCTGCTGTTGCTGCTGCTGTTGCTGCTGCCACCTCTGCTCGGAGCATAGTTCAAATTAGCGTTCATTAATTAGTCGCTCTACAGATTGACGTTTAAAGTAATGCGACATGTCCCTGGGGCAATTAGTTCCCCCTCCCCACTCTATGAGAAAAGATGGGACACACTTTTGCCGTAGATAATTATCGCTGCTTTTGGGCATCAGAGTGTCAAAAGTTTTTCTCTTTCATTGAGTTGAAGCTCTTCAAGTTGAAGCTTTATTATATTACGAAATAACATATTTATTCTCATTGCTGCTACTTGCTACTTGCCTTCTTTAATAGATCATTTGCTGCATCATTACGCATACGCCGCGTGGTGTACTTCTTCTCCTTAGCTAATCCTTTTGGCTGCCTACAGATTTTACGTTGTTGTCACGTACTCACAATTCGCAATAACATTTTTCTTCTCGGCACGCACTCTCACGGTCACATACATCACTGTCTGAGCCACTGCCTGACTTGGCTCATCTCAAACCCAACTGTTTGGTGTGGTGTTGGTGGTGGTGTGGTGTGTTACGTTTACCCGCAGATATGGCCACATTAAATGTGGGCCACCGCGAAGCGGATGAAGCATCGCTCCGGTTGCTGCTGCTGCCATTGCCCGAAAGCAAATCAGTGTCCTTGCCGCCATGCTGGCGTTTCATTTTACTTGCTTTTAGCAGCTCACTCTATCTCTTTACCCATACCGCTCACTCTCTTCTCTCTCACTCCCTTCTCTCTATCTCTCTTTCTCCTGAGCGTGTTGCGGTCGTCGACGTCGTCTATGCCCCTGCTGACATAGTGGGCACTATAATTCTATTATGGCTGTAAAGCAATTTTATTTCTGGCTGTTTCGTTACGCGTTTTTTTTCTTCTTCTCTTTCTCTTTTTGCTCGCGCCTCGTTTAGCTTTCATTTTCACATCGCGCTGCCATTTTCATTTTCATTTCCATTTCGCATTTCGCATCTCGCATTTTTACGCTTTGTGTCAGGGCTTTGGCCAGGGCCCATCACCCCTATTGTACCCTATCTCTAGTGCCGTTTGTTAACCCTCCCCCCTCCCGCTCCTAACTCAATCCATTAACCAGCGAAACTGTCATCATCAAATTACGCTTGGCTTTTGTCTTGGATTTTGGGTTTTAATGTGAAAGCGGCTACTCCCTGCCAGCTGCATTTGTTAATAATGATTGTTGTTATACCCTGTGCAAGTAGTATTAAGGGGTATTTATTTATTTTGAGTCATAAAGCTTATACTATTTGCTTATGTTGTTTTTTTAGAATTGTTTATGATGTCGAAAAAGTTTATTAAATTAATTATGATGTTTATGTTAGATCTAAAAATAGATTTTTCACTAAATTCTTTTGGTATGTTAATGAAATAAGCATGAAAATAGATTCTCTTTAGTTTTTCTACACACAGGATATGTTCTAGTCAAGCATTTGCATACACTTTCTTGATATTATTGTCATTTTATTAGTAGCCAGTTATAATTGAGCTCGCCCAACCCCCTTTTTTTCGGTTATCTCTGGCTGTAAGTGTCTTTATCAGCTGGCGTTTGTCGGCGCTCTGATCTCTGTTTGTTGTTTGTATAAGTTTTGCATATTCTCTTTTCGGCGAGCTCTTCGTTTTGTCGCTCTCTCTCTTTCTCGTTCTCGCTCTTTGTGTATCTCTTTTGGCAAATCACACATACGCCGCGTCGATCGTCTTGCTTAATGAAATCAGTCGTTGTCGAAGCGCGTGCGAATGCATTACAAAGCGGATATCTTTAGAAAATTAGACAAAACTCGTTCGTTTATGGCCGTCTGAATGGAATATCCTCCAGTACACTTGGAACCATACCATACCGACATGGAACAGGCAAGAGAGGAACGGGATCGTGCTGCGATCCTAACTAGCTTAAATAATGAAGTCATCACATTGAAGGAAGTGCTGCGGGAACGTGACAGTGAACTTATCAGATTACATCGAGAGATACACAAGCTGAAGGTAAGCGGAAAAGCGAACTTTAAAACACATAAATACTTCAAGCAAGAAAACTCAAAGCTAATACATATTGAACAAAACTACTCAGAAAACTACTAGAAAATGTCAAGAACAAAACTGAAGAACCCATTGAAAAAAACTCCAATTACCTACGACAAAAAAGAATATCAAAACTAAAACTCAATAAATTGCACTACAGAAATACATAAAACAAAAAGAGAGATAGATAGAAAAGCCACTCGAAAAAAACTAATAGGAAACTAGTTCCAGGGAAACAAGTACTTCAGTACTGGGTCAGTCCGTAAGCCGAAAGGGGGCAGATGTCCCGTTGTCATTGTACATCATTTTGTTTGTTTTGTTTGCTGTTTGCTTATTGTTTGTTTGTTGTTGTCGCGCCGCAGATAACAGCAGCAACAATTGTCCACAGCATATTTTTTTCTTTTTTTGCTATTTCGACTAATTTGTATTCGTTTTGTGGCGCACAAAAAGTTTCTGAGAAAAAAATAACTACAAAAACAACAACACACGCTCAGAATCGTATCAATTGCGTCGTCGCACATCGTTATCTCGAGCAACAACAGAAGAGCAGCAGCCGTTGGTTAAGCACTAGATATCAGATACTATAATATATAGAATAGACAACAGACAAAACATACTAGATACCTATTTACAGATAGCGATGCCCTATGCCCTTGTTTGTATATTTTTTTGGGTTTGCTTAAGTATTTTGTTATTGTGTCTTTCTTTATCTCTGAGTTATTCTTGTTGCCGCTCTTTGAACTCAGCACGAGTTCTATTGAAAAACAAATAAAGATCTTAGTGGAATATAAACTAATTTTAATTAATATTCTTCTTAATAATTGTTAAAATTTTACCCTAGTTTAAAGTTGCGTCTTTTTCCATCAACAAGTTTTGTGATAAAAGTCAACAAATCTGAACTTTGCTATGTTTTTTTCTGCTACATTAATATAACTAAACAAAAGAACTCATATTAAATTGTTAATTGAATAAGATAACAAAAAATGCCGCTCACAAAAAACATATTTTTCTCTTATTCGACAAGGGTATTTTATCTTTCATACTCTGTGTTTTTTTTTTGGCATTGAGTATCGTCCGTTGTGTGTATTTGGAATTGTAAAGCGTTTTTATTGAGCTAAACGATTAACACTTCTTCGTGAGATTTTCATAGTGCCGTTTGCGCTAAAGAGCATAAGTTGTGTGCTGTGTACGCTTAAAGCAGAGAGTGTTGCAGATACAGATACAAAGATACAGAGATACAGAGATACAGAGATACTGAGATACGCGCTTGTGCGTCGCTAATTGCCGGATCAGCTTTGACTTTGACTCCGGCTTCAGCTGGACGTTGTGTCGTGAGTTTGTTTTTTTGCTCTCGAGAGTCGCGCTGATCCGCTTCCTCATCCCATTTTTTTCAAGCTGAACACACAATCTCAGCATGTGTATTGGTGTGTGTGTGTGCGTTGGGTGTAAATATATACCATGACATATTCCGTAATTTCGCTGGGCGCCAGCACGCGCGCTCCAAAAGAGTAAAAATAAAAAACAAAGAAAAAAAACTTTACAAAAATAGTAAGTAATAAAAAAAGCTAGCAGAAAAGTGTTTTTTCGACTGTGGTCGACTTGGTGATGCTCTTAAAAACTTTAAGTTTATACAGAAAACAGAAAAAACTAACAAATAGATTAGCAGAAACTCTTTCATTTATTCTACTCGATCTAAAAGAAGTGTTAATAAAAAGAAAAAATATTTTTGAAAAATTTCTGCCAAAAAAGTTTTTTTTACCTTTAAATTTGCCAAAAATTGCATGCATTTAAACAGGTAAACCCCTTCTGCACCCCTTGGCGTAAGTTTTCTTAAAAAACAGTGTTCGCAGACATACATATTTTTGAATTGCTAATTTCTATGCAAATAATTTGCAACACAAATATATTTTTTTCGTGTGTGGCCAATGCAAACGGCAACAGGCAAACGGCAAACGGCAACAAGCAATGGAGAATGATTTTCGACGTGTGTCGCGACTTTTGGCTTATCTACTGAAGTTTTTTTTGGCCACATATTGTATTCCGTTTTGCCATAGCTTTATCTTTATGCCTGTTTTATTTTTTTTTTTGGTATTTTGGGGTCAGTTTTTGCATACTATTTACGCATTCAATGAGATAAGATGACACGAAAAACAAAAAAAGTTGACCTACTTTTGAATTGAAGGTTGATACGGCTGAGCTCCTAAAACTCTATTTTCATCATATCATAAAGTTCTTTGAATGAAATATGTATATGTTCTTAAAGATATCTAAATTTAGCTAAGAAGTAGGAAAGATTAAAGTTAGATTAGTAAAAGCATCAAACAACTTGTACAAAGAAACAACTTTCACTCTCTTTTGTTAGGGTATTTAGTCTTCATCTTCTCACTTATTGTTCGTAATTGTTTCCAACACGTGATTGAGAATTTCTTTTCGGCAGTCATCAACGTTTAAATTCAATTCTTTATATATATTGTATGGCGTTGCTTGCATCACATGTGTTGCCACTGATTGGGGGCACTTAATTGGCTGCGAATTGATTAATCGACGCCTTTCAATTGTCACAGAGCGTGCTGCAGCAAACCACCAACAACAACAACCACCACACCAACACCAACAATGTGGCAACAGCAACCAATCACCCTCAGACTGGACTCTACACATTGGCCGAACAGTGCGAGGATGTGAGCAGTAGTCAACAGCAGCAGGAGCATGAAAATGTCTGCAACTCATGTGGCGCCTCTTTGGTTAAGCCAGTCAAAGTCAACGTGGAGACGCCACTATCGCTGGACCCAGACACAACAGCAACAATGGCAAATGAAACGGGTAAAACACAGTTGTTGCCTTTGGTGGAGACGCGTTCGAAGCCAGCATCGGCAGCCATTAAAAAGCAGGGTGTATCAGCTGAGAGCTCCGTTAAGTCCATGCAACAATCGTACAGTGCACCCATACCAAAATATGACAAGGATTTTAGGTAAGAATACAGTCTGGAAAACTAATTTCCAATCCCTAAGTCTCTTAACTACCTATCTCTTTAGTGACAAACAGCAAATCAAGGATGCTATTATGGACAATGATTTCCTTAAGAATATCGATGCATCCCAGGTGCGGGAGCTGGTGGACTCCATGTACTCGAAGAGCATCGAAGCGGGTGAATTTGTTATACGAGAGGGCGAAGTTGGAGCCCATTTGTATGTATCGGCGGCGGGAGAGTTTGCTGTGATGCAAAAGGGCAAAGTGTTGGATAAAATGGGACCAGGCAAGGCTTTTGGGGAGCTGGCCATACTCTACAATTGCACTCGAACCGCCTCGATAAGGGTGGTAAGTGAGGCACGGGTTTGGGTACTGGATCGTCGGGTCTTTCAGCAGATTATGATGCGAACTGGTTTGCAACGCATCGAGAATAGTGTGAACTTCTTGAAATCTGTGCCGCTCTTGCGTAATCTCAGCGAGGAACTGTTGGCCAAGATTGCCGATGTGCTGGAACTGGAGTTCTATGCAGCCGGAACGTATATCATACGTCAGGGCACAGCTGGTGATAGTTTCTTCCTCATCTCGCAGGGCAATGTGAGAGTCACCCAGAAGCTGACTCCAAACGCTCTTGAGGAAACAGAGCTGAGAACCCTGACACGTGGTGATTACTTTGGGGAACAGGCTCTGATTAATGAGGACAAACGTACAGCAAATATTATTGCCTTGGCGCCGGGTGTTGAATGTCTTAGCTTGGATCGGGATTCGTTTAAGCGTTTGATCGGTGATTTGTGTGAACTCAAGGAGAAGGATTATGGCGATGAGAGCCGCATGCTGGCCATGAAACAGGCACAAGCCAATGCCGAGGAATCCTTTGGGTCGCAAACACAAATGGAATTCCCTGATCTACAGCTTACAGATCTGGAGGTTGTCAGCACACTGGGCATTGGTGGCTTCGGGCGGGTGGAGCTCGTGAAGGCGTACTATCAGGGAAGCGAGGACATTTATGCCTTGAAGTGCCTGAAGAAGAGGCATATTGTGGATACCAAACAGGAGGATCACATCTATAGTGAACGCAGCATTATGCTTAGCTGCAAATCTCCCTTCATCTGTCGTCTGTATCGCACTTTTCGCGATGAGAAGTACGTCTATATGCTGCTGGAGGCTTGCATGGGCGGTGAGATTTGGACCATGTTGCGAGATCGCGGATCCTTTGAGGATAATGCAGCACAGTTTATTATCGGATGTGTCCTTCAGGCCTTCGAGTATCTGCATGCTCGAGGCATTCTCTACAGAGATCTCAAGCCAGAGAATCTCATGCTAGACGAACGAGGATATGTTAAGCTTGTGGACTTTGGTTTTGCCAAACATATTGGCAATAGTTCCAAGACGTGGACATTCTGTGGCACGCCGGAATACGTGGCCCCGGAAATTATACTCAATAAGGGACACGATCGTGCCGTCGATTATTGGGCTCTGGGCATACTCATACACGAGTTACTTAATGGCGCGTAAGTATGATTTTCCTCAGATTACCTGAGTCATAGAAAGTCTAGGAAAAAACCAATTTGATTAATGATTTTTCCTGTTTTCTACCCCTAGTCCACCATTTAGCGCAGCGGATCCCATGCAGACATATAATCTCATTTTGAGAGGCATCGATATGATTCAATTTCCTAAGCACATCTCTCGCTCGGCCGTGCATTTGATTAAAAGACTCTGTAGAGATGTGCCTTCCGAGAGATTGGGTTATCAAACTGGTGGGATTCAGGACATCAAGAAGCACAAGTGAGTAAACAACTTGGGAAACCCAATGTTATCAAACTTTAACTTACCTGTTCTCCCGCAGATGGTTTTTGGGTTTCGATTGGGATGGTTTAACCAGTCAACTGCTAATACCTCCATTTGTGCGACCCATTGCTCATCCCACAGATGTGCGATACTTTGATCGTTTTCCCTGCGATCCCACTGAGCCACCAGATGAACTATCCGGCTGGGATGCGGACTTTTAGTACTTGTTTGTTATTGTTGAACAATTTTAATTTACTTGACCTCGGACATAGTGGAATAAGTAGAAATTATCTAGGATTCAGTACTTTTGTTATTTTTTGAGCTACTTGAGGTAACTTGGACAATAAATAGATATAACATAGACTTATTGAATAGGTCTTCACTTTAACCGAAACGAATGTGTTGGGTCGGCACAAGCATTGTGCACATTCTCATAAGGCGAAAAGTCAAAGGTCCATAGACGGCCTCACAGCCTGGTGAGGGTTTGGCTACCAGGATAAGATTATCCTGTGTCTGCTGCATGAACTCCGAGTAACTTAGTTTAGTTTGTCCGTCACGACGATTGCGACAACTACGGCAATTGCAATTATCCTCACGATGGTCGTAGAAAGCATAACGCGCCCGATAAGCAGCACCCACGACATGAGGTTCAGGACCATTCATCCTGAAAACCGGACAATTACAAACATCAGCAAGTGTTTGTAGTATGCTATCATTGTCAGTGCAACTGCCAGTGGCAATGATTTTGGTTCTCGCATCAAAGTTGAAACCCGATCTAGCTGCAATTGCACGATAATACATAAATTGACCCTCAATCAAAGCACGAGCTTCCCATTTGGGTTCAGGAAACTGCTCCACGCCAGAATACGCCTCATTGGATTCTTCATTCACATCTTTATCCCAACGTAGGGAGCCTTGAGACTCTGGCATATACTCTTGCTCATCGAAATGTACTGCTATATTACCTTCATTGCCCATGGGCGTGTCTTGCAACAATTCTTTAAATGTGGACCAATTACCGCCTGCAACCTCTTGACAAATTCTTTGGCGTACCTTTTCACCATTGCGAAAGGGAATCCAACCGATGTAGGCATTGGGTATGGTTGGATGGCACATAATGTGACCATCTTCAAATTCCGGTCGCTTATTAAATATTGTGCAAATCCTATCACGCGTACCCAGAGTCAAAAGGACACAATTGTGCTGAGACTTGAGGCTAGCCAATATTGAGGCAGTGCTGCCAATGGCACTAACAATCATACAATCACTTCGAAAGTCCCAACGATTAACATAGTATTCCGAAATGCGACCCTGCAAACGATTTGTGGCTATGGGTTTCATTAGTCGCGATCTTAAATCGGGAGCACAAGCATCCAAACAAGCGGGGGACCAGTCTTTCTGCCCGATATCCAATAGATTCATGCGAGAAGCTTCGGAATATTCAATCGACGCGATATTGCCAATGAAAAGGGAAGCCAGAAAACTGCTCATTAACGATATACGGACAGTATACGTATATGGCATAGGATTATCCTCGAACACCCTACGTATTTGGGCAGCTGGAGTGCGCACAAAACTCTTTAAGCCCGTTATTGTCATTAATTTTTCGGGTCCATCAACTTCGACTATCATTGTGGCAGACAACTTTTTCAGTGAATCATTCAGCACGAATAAGGTTGGCTGGGTAAAAGATTTCTCCGTCAGCTGTTCGTGTAATCTCATCTCCGGATTAAGTCCACAGAGTGAACGAAACCCGCCCAATGACCAATAGATGGCGCCACGATGATGTGCAGCACTACCAATTGCTGCAACGCTGTGTAAATCGGCACCCTGCGATACCAGACAATTGAGCAGTATATCCAACGCTTTTGCATACATCACGGGATTAATGGAATACACATTGGAATCGCTGTCATAGTTGAGGCCCAGTGTTGTCCCATATTCGGGCAGATCCACATCATAACGCACCACAGAATTGTAAATGACTTGCATTTCGGCATTCAATACCACCGCCTCGAAACGCTCAATGCCCAAATGCAAACCCAAGTAAGTATTCTGGCTATAATCTGTTTCACGTCTATTACACATTGTATAAGGAATATCTTTTTTTAACTAAGAATTTATGGATTTAAATTTCAAACGCTTGCTGTGTTAAAGTTTTTTTTCTATCATCAAACTAACATTTGTAAATCTTTACTAAATTTAAGTGCACTTAAGCCAAAGAAAACATTTACAAAATCAATAATTTCAAGTTGAAGATTGATTTAGACGTCGCTGTTCGGTAATTTTAAATTGAAGCAACACGACCAAATATGTGGCCATAAATGAGATGTTTGTGGTGATGAGTTCACGATTGATATTCGCATATCCATCAAGATTCATAATCGGGGGATTCTTGTTAATTGCCACCAGCAGCATGTCGACTTCCTTCTGTGTGGCCGTGTCCACAGACGTAAGATTTATGTTCAACAGTTTGGTTTGAAAGTCGAGACCAACTTTGCGCGAAGCATAATGCGCCTCATTGCAAATGATGTACAGTAAACACATGCAATAGAAGACGATGACGAACAATCCGACTTCCTTGTATGTGGCACCATGATCAATAATCTCACTAATGCTGCCATAGGTGGCAATAATACTCGTGAAGAAGATGACCAAGCAATACATGCCATACATGTTAGAGTAGGCGCGTCCCAGTTGCTGCATCATATGGCTCAAATCCACCCAGAGATGCCTGTACTCCGTTAGTTTCTGAGCCGGCTTATCCCCCTTTATGGTGGCCTGCAGTGCATCGGATAGAGCTCGGCTGGCTGTGCCAAATGCATTGCAATTGATGTACCACAAACTGCAAAAGCAATTCAACATGGCTATAATCGGATAGTAGGCAAATGTGTACCACAAACGAAAATCGGGCTGTAGGAAATACTGCGAAAGATTTATGGCAATACTCAGAAGCCAGGAGAAAAAGCACAAGGCATAGGTTAGGGGATATAGATTCGGAAAAACAATAGGAGATCCTGTGGTCTTGAAGAACTTGTACTGATAGTTGGTCCACATGTTCTTGAAGATGGCCACCTGTGGTCCATGACGCCAGCTGGCAACAGGCAGCAGAAAGTTGGTAAACAACAAACTGATAAAAATCACATTATAAATGGCCTCATCGAAACGTTTGTCCGGACTGGTGACAAACTTCTTGACACGCTCCCGCAGCACCATCACCACAATCGTCGTCTGACAGCTAAAGATGAAGATGGCCCACATGACCTGTTTGGAGCTCCAGGAGTAGCCCGTCCTCGGCAAATTCTTGATCGGTTTATTCCGATGTATGGGCATAACGCCCATGATCTGAAAGAGCACGAGCAGACTCTTTGTGGTATGATAAAAGGAATCATGTTTGTCCAGCTCATGCGGATCATCGATGGCCTCCTGTTTGCGTACATAAACATCATCCATGGCATTGCCACCGGCCAGCATCTTTAGTTTCTCCCGATACCGCACTTCATCCTCCAGGAATTGCCTTTGATTAGGATTCAACATGGGCGCCACTTTGCCCGGTGGCGTTAGGCCGCGACTAATCGCCCAGAAGGACATGACGAGCACAAATCCAAAAACACGACACAATAGTTCTCCGCTGGAGCCGCAACAAAACAACCGATGCTTTATTTCGGTGCGGGTGCCTTTTATATGGTCGCCCTGCCTTCTATTGACTTTTGATTGAAAAGCAAACAAAAGTGCGAAAGCCGTCGCCGCCGTTGCCTTAAAGGGCGTAACTCTATTTGCTTGTGCTTATCCATTAAATATGCCGAAGGAATATTGTATGGGACTCCTTCCTTCTCCGGTTGACCCCCTGTCGCTTTAGTTTGTTGTGGTCATTTGCAGCAGCAAGGTCCCAGCGATGGCAAACCCTTCCTCTCGCTCCTTAAACGTTTTGCTGACAAAGACTGGAACAGGTAATGGGAAAAGGACATTGGCTATGTCCCAATCAGTGTTGCCTTTGTGGAGTAAAAAAAAGCTAGTTTTATATAAAAACTGAAAGAATTGAATGTAGAAAATAACTTTAATCTTAATACTCCTTTTATGCATATTCAACTTATATTAATTAGTTAAACATAAAGCCTAATGTTCGGTTAGAAGGCACGATGACTATCAAAAAAGCCATATAACTGATAGGCAAGAAAGGCCGAAAAGGCAGAATTGACAGCACTATGTTTTGGGACGCTCAATGTCCCTTTATCACACTACTTTATGTGAGTATGAGTGTGTTTGTGTGTGTGTATTTGTGTGTGTGTGTTAGGGACAGAAGGAACATAGAATGCGCTTAATTTGCCGGAAATAAAAGTTTAACGATGTGTAAATGCTTACGAATGCTCGATAGAGGCTCGCACTAATGACCAATAAAAATGTGCCACCACTGGACTGCACTCTACTCGACCCAATCCCGACCAGAACTAAGAAATTTCAATCTCCTGGATTTGTGTCTATATGACTTTTGATCAATTTCTGCCTGAGTTATTCAAGGCCAAAGCCAATCTTGACGCACCTAAGGGGCTTTCTCTACACTTAAGACAGCAGATGTTTCAGATTCTGTCTGCTTATGGCAGCACTTCAACAAACACACACACAATACACACACATCGCACCCAATTACTAAACACACACACACACACACTCAACACACACAAAGACATTTAGCAGAGTCAGCAAGCTAGGAAATGTGTTTAAAATAGTCCTAACATTCACTTCAAAGGCGGTATTTAATTTTTTTTTTGTTCGGGCACTCAGCCAACTGTTGCCTACTACTACTGTTTGCCCTTTCCGATACACTGTTTTGCATATTCGTTGTGTAAGGTATTCTTGGTTTGAATATTCATAAGTGGTATGGGTTTGCCTGTACTTCCCCTTCACCTTACCTTACCTTACCTAGCTTTCTCTATTCTCAGCTTTTGTCATAAAATCTTTTGTAGTTCAACTTTATGCCAACTCGATTAAGCTTTAGGAGCAAGAGCATCTTGGAGTTGTTAACACTTGATTTCTCTCTGTGTTATTTGCACTGCATTTCTTGTTGACTCCACTCTTGTTCTTCTGGCTGCTGCTGTCTAGGCAATTTTCATTGCAATAGTTTGGCAAACTCTGCTTGCGCTTTAATGCGAAAAGTTTTTTGGGAGAAACTAACGACGACGACGACCGTCGTGTAGTATACCATATAAATAAAGTGTTTAACTTGTTTTTTATGTGCCGGATGTGCACGATAAACACAACTGTGTGTGTGTGTGACATAATTGCAGTTAACTGTTTTTTTTTTAGCCGGAAAATTATCTCCACTTGACCGTAACTTCAAGCTAAAGCTGTTTTTAGTGTGCGAAGAGTTTTGGGATTTATTTTTTTTTGTGAAAACTTTTTAACTGTATGTATTAATGTAATTATTTTGATCAAACACATAAATATCGTGTTAACTCGTGCATATTTCTGTCACGCTTTTCACTCTATACACACACTTTACCGCATACTGACAGCAGCTTGTCTATGGATAGGTTGGATTGGTGTTGGTGTTGGTCACGTTAGCTTTAGCTACAGCTACAGAGCTTCAACTTCAAGGCCTTTCTGGTGGCAGTACGCTGTACGTGCCACATTCACTGTGTGTACTTTGTGCCACACGAACACACGAACAAAGGTGGTGGAAACAGTTGCAGCGTCATCGTCGCCAGTTTTTCATTTTTTTTTTTTCGTCTCTCTCGTTTTAGTCACATCTCGCACAGTTTTGCCATGGCCGCAGGCTGTCAACTGGAGCTGATCATCGCGTTGTGCAGCGAACAAATTACATTTCGATTTCCGTTTTCCCCTCGCCCTACCACTCCCACTCACCCAGTCTCTCTGTCTGTCTGTCTAGAGAGGCGCATCAGTAGTACATTATGCAACTGTCTCTGAATGCCAACCACACCTCTCTGGTCCCCCGCCCACGCGTTCGTTACCCGGAAAATGTGTTCAGCATTCAATTTTTGCCGCAGGCAGCTTGGGAGACAAATGTTGGGAGAACGAGAAAAAAAAAACAAAAATACTTTTATTAATATGTACAAGGCAAGCGTTGGATTTCAGATTAGTTCCCAGTGGTGCTCGTCTGTCTATCTGCACACACACACCACCGCACACCCCCGCACTTTCCCGCTCTCCCCCTCCTGGCCAACATATGAGTAATTGAATACAACTTTTATTTGATTGAAGTTCTATAAATCACAACGTTAGCAGCCGAACGTCTGGCAGCAGTTTTCAATTCGATTTATTGACTGTAAATCGGCAACGGTAATAAACGATGAGCAACGATGCTGAATGAAGCTGAAAAAGTTTTCAACTATAGTTAAGGAAATCCTTGAAATATACTATTTTTTATATATATATTCCAGTATTGTTGTTCAACATTCAAATGGCAAGTTGAGCAAGCTCACTTTAAATAAGTAAAATTGAAATATTTTTTTTTAGCTTAAAAGCCAAATGCATTGTACGCCATTTGCTTTTGTTAAACACAAACACACTTGCACACACACACACACATACACTCGAGCACACACTCATCAAAAATTGAAACTAATTTATATATGTACGAATAACTAACAAACAGTTGGCAATGAGTTTTATTTGTTGCAAGGAAAAACCAAAACAAAATAAAAAGCCAAAACAATGTGGGAGTTTGTATACTCTTGCGTATACGTAATATATATTATTGTGCAAACTAACAAATTTTTAGTCAGTTGTTCCTATGGGTATATACTACATATATACTCTGACTGCACAGTTTGTGCTTTAAAAATATATTTTTAATATTTAATTTGGCATAAAAACAAGTTTTCTGTTTTTGGGATTAGAAATGAAAATATGCCAAAGGCTTATTGAATGCAAATTTGATGGTAAATTGAATTATCACTAGACTAAAACTTGCACTGGCACTTAACAAATTTACAACCAGTTGCTGCTGTATATATGGCCGTAATGTGATTATTAGCCAGTTTAACTATCAGTTAGGCAAACATGGCCAACGGGCAATAGAGTCGTAGCTTGAATACAAATTGGGAAGGAATCAAATATAAATGCAATCAATGATATTGAAGCGAATCCGAATGCGACATTATTGATTCCAGTCATGTAGTGTTCTTTTTGGTTTGGTTTTTAGCCAATCACAAAGTATATTTTATGTTGGAAACTGTTCCGGATGCATGAAGTGCAGTGTATATAGATACAAATATGTATGTGTGTGTGTGTCTGTGTAGATAAATTATAATTTAATTTTGTTTTGCCATTTAAATTGCAATTTACACATAGAAAGAGATAGAGAGAGCGAGAGAGAGAGAGCACTCTAGTTGCAGTTACATTTCAAAAGCATAATGCAATTAAATATTAATCATACGCAACATGTGTGTGTGTGCGTGTGTGTTGTTGCCCGCATGTTGCTTCAACTAAGTTCAATTGGTATATCGACAAATTACCAAAATTCCAATATACATAAATTTGACTAATTAGTGTTAAAAGCACAAGTCTGCGTATGTGTGCATATGTGTGTGTGTATTTGTGAAATTGCCTTTAACCACAGCAACAGCAACAGAAACATTCGATTTTAAGACCGGATATAAATGCATCTACTCGAAATATTTATATGGCTTTATACTAAATATGCTGCGAGAGAATTTACGAAACTAATTTCCTTATTTGACAAATGCAGGTCAAACTGCAAACACATACGGGCTCCAACCACAACCAGATACGCATATAGATACAGATAGAAAGATACATATATATATACATATGTACGATGCGTACAGATGAGCCGCAAGGCTATATGCAAATGTGGAAAATTTAATTTGCAATCCGCAAATCTGCAGCACTTTAATGAGAGCTCGAAATTGCAATTAAAAATGCCAGACCAAATCTCGTTTAATTTTTTTTCCCAGCTCCTGCTGCTGCTTTGGCACATGCTTGCGGGGGGTGCGGCGGTGGGGTGCGGTGTATGCATTGTAATTATAGTGCTCGAAGTGTGTGGAGCGTTTGCTTTTGCTGCTGCTGCTGCATCACGTTTGAGGGAGGCTTTTAAGGAGTACATAATGCACTTATATATTTTTTTTAATAGGGAACGTTTCTGGTTTTTAGTTTAAGTGGTTCCAGGATTTACAACGAATGCGTACAAAATACTAAGCACTAAGCACTTTAATATTACACAGTAACCTTTGAGCTGCAATTTAATGCACTTGCAGGTGAATGTTTGAAGGAAATATAAGCTTAGTTCTTAGCTAAGAATCTGAATTTGATACTATTTTGTGAAGAACTTTGGTTTGGTTTATCTTAGGATTTGGGCTGTGCGATGATAGCAATCAGTCAGCAATCATATTATCAACTATTATATATATTTCTTTGTATTTCATCCCTTAGCAAGAGTATTTGCTATTCACCAATTCCGCACAGCTTACAATTTATTTGCTGCTGATTGTGTTTTTTTTTGTGTGTTTTTTTCATACGTTTTAATTTTTATTTTGCCCCAGCAATAATCCATGCTCCACTGCACTTTAATTCGCTTATTCGAACGCCCCAAGCACACACACACACACACACACACAAACACAAACACACTCACATAATAATTTTAGCCATGGCTAAGCCGCTGGAGCTGCCCGTTTTTGGCCAAAGATCTTCAAATTTAATTAAAAAACGTTTTGCATACTTTTTTTTTAATTGATTTCATTTTTTTTTTCACAATGCGCTTTCTATTGAATATTTGCCTGACTGGGTTGGCCGGGTTCTTGATTTAATGGCTGATGGAAGATTTTTAATGAAACTGGTTTCAATTTATTTGCCTGGAGAGCGCATTTCCTTTTATTGTTCCGTCTCTCAATGGGCATTTGATAAGGCTGAAGAAAATTTCTGACGAATGCAAAATTTTACTTTTTTGCTACCATCTTTTCGTTTATTGACGTTGAGTAAAACCGCCTACACCGTCCCTACTTGCCCCCTCCCCTCCCTTCTCTAACGAGCAATTTTCATTTTATTTTTGAGCTACATCTTATAATTCGCAGTATACACAAAGGCTAGTGCATCAATTAGTAAAGCAAACGCAGCCAGTCAGTTGGCAAAGATAAAAAGCAAACTGCATTTTATTAGTCAGCTGATGCCATAGCTCCCCCAATGGCAACTTAAGCTCCCCCCCTCTCTTTCCCCCTCTCTCTCTCTCTTGTGTTTATCTCACCCTTTGCAATTTTCGAAATTTTTAAGTGTAGAAGCTTTAGTTTTTTATCTCTGTGCAAACAGTTGGCATCGTCATCGCCGTCGTCGTCGTCGTTGTACAAAAGACATAAATGAAGTGTCGCCATTGTCCTTGCCACTTCTACTGTTACTGCTACTGCTGCTGCATTTGGTGGCAAATGCAAATGCGCGTTGCATTAAAAGATATTTTTTTTGGGGACATTCATAAATGTGCCAAGCAGTGTTGACGACTCAATAGCTACCATTTTTTCCAAAGAAAAACTCTGTGAAAAAGTATTCAGAAGAGGAAAAAAACAAATGAAAAACAACTGCACTGACACTATCATATTCAATCGTAATAAACTTTTAGACTTTTCTAACTAAAGTTTCAGTTTGCTTAACATTTCTTAATCCTCAATCGATAGTTGTGGAAAGTTGCTTAGGGTTGTCATACAGATGAAAAACAAGAACCTATTGATTTCTATTTTTAACTTTTAAGTAATTTTCCTAATCCTACATCGATAGTTATGGAAAGTTGATTAGGGTTGCCATATATGTAAGAAAAAGAAACCCATTGATGTTTCTTCTTAACTTTTAAGTACTTTTCCTCTGGAAAGTATCTTAGGGTTGCCATATAGATAAAAACAGAATACATTCCTTAATCCCAAATCGATTGTAATGGAAAGTTGCTTAAGGTTGCCACGTTAAAAACATTTTTGGTAATTTGAATTCTACTTCCTTATCTCTTTTAAGCTTAAATAACAACGAAGTTGTCTAGTTTGACTATTTTAGTAAACAAAACTTGGCAACTCTGTTTATTTTAATTCAGCTATCAACCCACTTTCTTAAGCATTTGCATTTGCATTGGCATTATCTTTGTTTTTAGTATTTTGTTTTTATTGACTTGGCGCATTTAACTTTTAATTTCGCAATTGGGTGAAAGGTGAAAAAAAGGTGTCACAAACTCAAATACCGAAAGTAGCTGCCAGCGGGAGAGAGAAGGGGAAGGGGGAAAGAAAGAAGGTAATGAGGCTAAATGTGAAGTCTGCCAAGTTGTGCAACACACACACAAACACACGCACACACACATTAAAAAACTTTTACTGTTGAAAGTTGAAAAATAAAAAAAACGCACAGAAAGCCCGCGAGAGCGCTTGTCGAAACACCTTTTTAACCTTGTTTCTGGTTGGCGTGAAATCATTTTTAATGTCGAAACGGCGCTATTTTGAATATTCCCGAGCCATAGAATGTGTAGTGCCTTGTAAATATTGTGTCGAGGTTGCAGCAAATGTTTTGCGCGCCTTTTTTTTTGTATTTTCTTCATTTTTTTTTGTTGTGTTTGGGGGCTTAGCTTTTGTCAGCCGTCGTGGCGTATACTTAATGGCAGCTGCCTTGCATTCACTCCTGTCAGCATAATGGGCACAACAACAACAAGCAACAACAACACGAGCAACAACAAGCAAGTGAGCAGCGTGCAATATTTTATGATTATTATTATACCCTGTTTTGTCTTAAAAAATGCACAACAAATGGGTATCATAAAGCAATATATAATAGTTCGAGTAGATAAATGTATATAGTTTTCTTATAGAGTTATTATATTTGCATCTATGAATGGCTGAATCGCTTGACATTTACTTTATGAAAGCTTTAGTTTTCAACTGAAAAGTTCCACAATAAAAAAACTTTGCTTATAAGTCAGAGTAAAAGTCCTTAAAAGTTATGTTTTTTTATAGTTTGAGTTACGAGCAATTTTTGAACACATTTAATAAATTTGCTTATGAAATTTTTGAGTTTTGTCAAAAGAGCAAAGTTTTTTTTAAAGACAGTTAAAGCATTAACGCTTTAGATAAAGTTATGTTTGTTAAAAAGTGTTTATGAAGATTCAAAAAGGCTTGAAGTTTTGTGTTTCTTTCACTTTTCTACTTCATGTTTTGATTAAGTTAGGTTAGAGGTTGAGAAACAAAGTGATACTAAAAAATCTTTGAAAAAAGTTTAGGTTGATTTTTTTCCATTGAAACAACCTTAAAGTTTCACAGGGCATCTAGTTTGTCTCGCACTTTTTCATCATAAATATTATGATTATTTTTTGTTTAAAAATATATAGTCAACGGTTTCGATCGCTTGCGCTGCATTTCACTTGACAGTTATTTGACGTTGTTTTTGCTGGAAGGCAGCACCGACTCTGCTAGTGTTGTTGATGTTGTCATGGTTGCTGTTGTTGCTGATGATGTTGCTGTTGTTGTTGTTGCTTGCTGCTTGGCAAAATGTTCAGTTAAGGCCAAAACTGTGTGGCAGCCGCTCTCAATGTGAAATTTGTGACGTTCTTCGACTTTTTTCTTTTTTATTTCCAATTTGTGCAGCTATCCTGAAGATGAGCAGCAAGTAGTTTATGAGTGTGTGTGTCTCTGTGTATGTGTGTGCCGCTTGCAACATCATTTTATGCTGGTATCCCTGCTTGTGCATCCTGTGAAGCAGAATGTTCCCGCTCGAGATGGCCAACTAATTCTTATACCATATATAAGGGTAATATGATTTTACTGCCACTTGCTTCGCACACTCGCACTGACATGCAGTCGTCGCTCACCCCCCGCCACCCCCCTTCCGTTGCTGCGCCCCCTCACCTTTGTCACAAAATCTCTGGGTCTTGGTTCTCTGATGCTTTCGCTTCTTTTCAACAGATTACATCTGCAGCTTTAGTATTTTTCTGCAGGAGCTTCTGCTTTCATGTTTGTAAAGCGCGAATTTAGCACAAGACCATGAATGAGTGCAAGTGTGTGTGTATGCGTATGTGGTGTTTGTGTGTGTGAGTGTGTGTTATGTATGTTCCTCTAACCAATTTGCGCTTTGCACTCGACGTGATTTACAATTCCCCAACGAGCTGTTTTCTTCATTCGCTCTTCGCCAAAATCAGCTTAATAGCCACAGTCAAGAGCAGGCAGCCGGCTGTAAAAATCAGTCAGAAGACGGATAAAAAACAGAAGAGAAGTAAAGTGAAATGTTGCCTCTTGCAGTCCATGCAAATCAATTGAACATTTAGCTGACTCGAGTTGTCCAAATGGGGCATGCAACTGGAGAGTGCGGCGGGTGGATAAGGTTACTTTGCTGCCAGACAGCAGTTTTGAAGTTTTGCTGATTTGAAGTGTAAAGTGAAAAGAACTAAAAAATATGAAAGACATACAAATATTTTTCATAAGTAAGAAAAAATCAACTTTTTGATCAATTTATATAATAAAATACATTTAACTACTTTTCACAACTTAAAAAATCCGATAAAGTCAATTAAAAGTAAATCAACTATAATACAAAAAATAATTAAGTAGAAAAACTGAAATTGATTATCAATGCATACAAATATATTGGCTTTTATTAAAAAAATATTCATTAACCACAATTAATTGAACATTTCACGGTTTTAATAGCAGTTAAATACTTTATTTACATATTTAAAGCCTGAAACAATAAGAAATATTTCCCTACCATAAATGGCTTTTTTTGTTGGCTTCAACTATTGATTAATATCGATTTGCAGCTAAAAGCAATTGCAGCTGGAATCGAATCTATTGTGTAATTAATAAAGTACTTTTATGCTTTTATCTGTGTATCCATTGTGCAATTAATAAAGTACTTTACTTTCGTACTTGTGTTTTGTTTACTTCCCCCCCGAGATACGTACGCCCATGTGCTCGCATTCTTTTTTCCGGCCACAATCGAGTGCCGTTGGCCATGCTGCTGGATGATGAGCAACCATTTTGTAACTATCTATCTGTGTGTAAGTGTGTAGTGGTGTGTGTGTGTGTGTTTGTGTGTGTTGGTGTGTGTTGGTGTGTGGGTTTGTTGCTTTGCGCTGCATTTCATGTGCAACCGCATTCATCTTTACTACACCTCTTCTTCCCGCTCTCTCTCTCTCTCATTTGGTTCTCGCCCACTTCGAGTCTTGTTTTAGCCATTTGAGACTGCAACTTAACTCAACAGCTGCCCGTTTGTCACAAATTTTAGTAGAAGTTGCAGGCGGCTAGCTGCAATTGCTGCTGATGCGTTGCCAGCTGGCACTGCTGTGGCTGCTGCTTTGTCTTCTTCGTCTTCTTCTTCTTCTTCCATAGCTGTTGCTGTTTTAAATGGCGTGCAGTTTGTAAAACATAAGCATGAAGGTGGGGAAGGTGGTGGGGGGGGGGGGGTCTGAGTAAAGGGCGCCCGGGGGAATACTCTTCAGCGACGGCAGCCATCTGCTGTGTGTGTGTTTTGGGTATTTGGGATTCGCGCATGAGTTGCTTAGCATAAAGAAGTTTCTACAAAAAAGTGTTGCATACTTTGTGGCGCACAGTGACTTAAACAGCAAACCGAAGCCAAACGAAAAAGATAATCAACATTTTTTACTGATTTAAAACAAATACAAAGAAGAATTCTCATTTGCATTTCTTAACATATATATTTTTCACAACAGTTATTTCATTTTTTCTTTAAGATAAAGTGAAAACTTATGCAAATGAAGTTTAAGACAACTGCTGCGAACGTTTCACATAATTAAAGGTTTTGGCTGTGAAAACCAAAAACCAAAACATTACTCAAAGTTCAACTGCAAAAGAGTTTGTACTTAAAGCTTAGGAGTTGCCTTTTCTTTTCTGTGTATAACAAATTGAAAGGCTCTGAACTCTTGCAGCACACACATCATAAATCATCTTTTGGCCAGTTTTGCTAAAGTACAGAGTAACAGCAACAACGGTAAAGGCAACGGCAACATCAACTTGCAACATTTCTGGTAAACGTCTAATTATCGCTTGAGGACTGACTGACCAAAACGCCAAGGATGAATGACGAAACGCAAAGAACTAATCAGCATTTTGGGTTGATTGGGTTTTTTCTTCCTTGGCTGTGTTGTAGGAAGGGAGTGGAGGGGGAGCGGGAATGGTGTTATGTTTTAGCCATGACGAAATATGAAGCGAAGAGAGGAGTTTTATGGAAGCGCCAGCTAAACAGGATTATCGCCATGTCCTTGGATAAAAGTTGAGACACGCTGGGGGAATTTCTGGAGAAGTTGAGGGGGCGGGGGCAGAAGTGACGGTTCGTCTTGTTTTGCCGCCAAGCTCAATTATATTTGCCTTGTTTATGATGTTTTTTTCATTTTGAATGGGAGGCAGCAGCCATCTTTGTTGATTTGTCTGTTTGTCTGCTTTTTGCGGCAATTGGAATTAAAGCTGTCTCTCGTTTTTATTAGGAAATCTGTTATAAGCCTTGAAATTGATGATGCTGATTGTAAACAGAAGAATATTTCGATTGGGTTTTTTTTTTGTAAAAGATTTTTCATTGAAAATTCATGAAAAATTGAATATTTTCTGCTACCTGTTAACCATATATTTTTTTGCAATATACCAAAAATGCTTTTATATAAGTGAGATTGTGTTGTGCTGCAGACAAAATTTGATTTTAATTGAATTTCTCATTTTTGAGAGGCTGCTCTCTGATGCGCTGCGGCAAATTCAATTTGTCGCTAAATGAGCTAAATGCGATTAAATTTTGTGACAGACAGCGAGAAGCTGAGAGCAGAACAGAGCATAACAGTCGCCTATTATAAGCAGCTCACATGTCAAACTCTCAACTCGAGAGACAATACAAAGGAAATTTGCTTGATGTAAGTCTCTCTGTGGCTTTGTGTCTCTGTGAGGCATGACCATAAGTTGAGGCATGACCATAAGTTGGGGCATGTGTGTAACATATGCCTCTGAGGGGTCAGAGACATTAGGCCCACACTCCCCAGAAACTTGGACTAAATCAATAGTAGACGCAATCATGTTGATTGTCCAAACATTTAAGCGGCCAACAAATGAGAAAAAAAAATCTCAAGAAAAACAAAGCAAGCAGGCAGGCTGGCCAAAGCAAACAAACAAGTAAAGAAAACCAAACCAAACATGAACTCATCCCCAGCAATCTGACGAGAAGCAAAAAAAAAAAACCTAACTGATGATGATTTGCATGCAGCATGATGAGAAATGAGAAATGACCAGGCAAAGTTTTGTGAGACCAGACAACAAGTTGTATGTCTTGAAGTTTTTTTCTTTTCTCTTCTTTTCCTTGCTGTTGCCAATTGTGATGACGGCTAAGACAACGAACAGGAAAAACTTGGAGCTTTGTCGGTTGCTTTTGCTGTTGTTGATGGGTTTGCTGCTGTTGTTTGCGGGTTGAAGGGTCTTGAAGGTCTTATGCCTTGTCGGCTTGGGGGCTTCAAAAGCTGCCGCAGCTGCGGTCAGACAGTCAAAGAGTTAATAAAAAAGTTGTCTTGTCGCCACACGCCATGTTTTTATTTCCTAAACAAAATACCCTGTTGGTGTTGTTAGATGATGTTGTAAGTTGAGAATGTAATGGAAACTGTAAACTTATAAAAAAAAGAATGAGAAAAATCTTAAGTTAAATGTTATCTCTTCTTAAAGTATTTAGCTATCATTAAACTATTAAACATTTAAAAAGTTTCACAGAAAACTTTTTTGATAATTTAATATGTTTATACTATTAAAAATTATAGCGAATATTTAAGTCAAGCATCTTAGTTAAACTCATTTAAACATTATTGTTTTTGGGGCAAACTCAGAGTCAGCATTTTCGATTGCTTCAGCTGTTTTTGTACATGCCTCATTCCATCGGAAGGGTTGGGCAATTGCACACGGAAAGAAATGAACTGCACATAAAACTATAAATTTGTAAATTGCCATCAATAAATATTTAAGTTTTTCTATCAAATAAACAATCAAAAGCAAATAAAAATATGAATTTGAATAATAAATATATAGATATTTTTTATTAAATAAAAATTCATTGCAAAACTAAAAAAGATTGTTTATAAAAAATCAAAATTCAAGAGAAATATTTTTCGAGTGTTTGCGCTTGGCGTGTGCATAGTTGGGCGTGCTTGGAGGGGGGCGTGGCAGTGGCGTGCGGCTTGTGTCTTGCGGCATTCGCAGTATAGTATGTTTTATTTGCATACAATTTGGCCGTTTATGGCCGTCAAGTGCCGCTTTTTGGTTCTGCTTTTGTGTATCGCTGTTTGCATGTGGATGTTGTGTGTGCACACACACACACACACCCATAACCATAGAAATTGTACATATTTGTTATTTGTATTTATTGATTTCGAAGTGAAAACATTATTGGGGTCGGCAAATGTGCCGAATGTGGGCGAACTGACAAACGAAGGCTGTGTTCAGTTCAATTGCCATACTACATTGCGTATACGCAATGAACATTGCCTATTTGCTGTAAATGTCGGTACACAGCAACAATGAAAAAAGAGGACTTCATTATTATTGGCTGCATTGTGTCAGTGTGTGCGAGTGTGTGTGTGCGTGTCTGTGTGTGTGTGTTTGTGTGTGTGTGAGACAGAATGGCAGAGCCTTATGACCTGGCAAAACTGATTAAATTGAATTTCATATGCAAAAGGTGAAACTCAATCAAAAAACATAAAGGAAGAGCACCTGCATATGTTCAATTTTGTTACGACACACACGCACACACTCTCTCCCTCTGTATTAGTGAAGAGGTCTACGGGCTTATGAGTGATTCTCACTCCCTCACTCTTTCTTTCCGAGTATGTGGCATCTGCTTTAACTACCCGGATTAAGCAAAAAGCCCATGTTCGGCTTTGCGGCTTTGTGTGTGATACAACACTGATATGCCAATCTCCTCATGCTTCAACCCTCTCTCCCCTCCCCCCGTATCTTGACTCTCTCTCTCTGGCAACTTCCTTTACCTTTAGCGTCGACGTTTGTGCTGTTCACAACCTTTGAGGTTGAAATTAATAGCAAAATGTAAATTAAAAGCCCTTTTCGTCCAAAAAGGAAATGTGAGTGCCATAAGAGGCGCGGGCTCAGTAATGGACTTTGAAATATAAGCCATACACACACACACACATACATATACATATGTTATAAACTTTATTTTGGCCATGAAACTTTATTTGATTTCTATTGTAGATAGCAAATTGTAAGTTAACTTAAAATCACTTTAAAACAGCAAACCACAAACCTGAGTTGATTATTTAATTTGCAAAAATATCTAAAAAGCTTTCGACTTTTTTTTGGCAGACGACAGCAAACCCAACGAGATAATACTCTGTTTGGCTTGGGAAAAGACTTAAATGATAAGAAAAATATTTTTTTTTTTGTTATATTTTGATATATTTCAATCAATATTGAAGTGTATGAAAGTTTGGCTTTAAAATAATTTGGAGTAAAAAAACCAAAAAAAGACTTCCTCAAGACTTTTAACCCAGGGTATAACAAAACCGTTCATGTCTGCCTAAAATACAAGGAAATGACTTATATTTAAGCTTTTACCGACAATGTGTATTGTGCACTGAATTTCAAATTCAATATTGATGTCTAGCTGAATAAATCGGTAACATTTGCAAAATTCAAATGTAAAGGAACAAACATTGTTCATTATTTTCAAACAATTGAATGAAAAACTAATTGTTGATAATTGCTCTTGATAGTTTATGCAAAAGAAATAATGTATATTGAATATCAAATGCAACTACAGAGTCAAATTGTAAACACAATTCACACTTTTTGTTCACTTAAAAGGAAATTTAATATGCCTTTAGTTAAAAACACTTCTCTGAACTTTAATAGAGAAAAAATCTTTGTTCATTAAAAAGGAAATTTAATATACTTCTGGCGAAAACACTTCTTTGAACTTTAATTTATACATATGTATGGCTTAATTTACCTGTTTAATAACTGTATTTAAGAATTTATGGGAAAATCATTGCTAAACGCTTTAAATTTTGGTTAGGCTTCGTTTCGGCGAGTTTCTTTTTATGTGTTTTAATGCACATAGGTGATAATTTCATTTGCGCAGCTGCTCAAATCATATCTTAACATGGCCATCACACCAACACACACACACACACATATATTCATATACATAACGACCCGCACTCATATCAAGCTAATAAAATTTTAATGAAATTACGACCATTTCTCCCTGGCATGTCTCCAACTCTCGACACTGTCTGCTGGCTTGGCTTGCTACCAAAAACTCACAAAAACACAAAAACAACAACCTTCGACCCTTCATAATAATCACGGCAAAACGGCTGTTTGCCAAAAAAAAAACACATTTTTATGTTGCCTACGTGGCAAAGGCGAAGGCAAAGAGGCACAGGCGAAGGCAAAGGCAACGGCCCCAAACTAAACTGTCGCATTAAAGAGGAGCTATTAGCCATGAGGCTTTTGTGTGTGTGTGTGCCACACAAAAAGTACGCATCGTTTGCGTGTGTTGTGCGTTTGCATTAATGTTGCATTCAAACTCATCTCTTATACATGTGTACGAGTGTGTGTGTTTGCGAGCGTTTGCGAGTGTGTGAGTATATTTAAAGTCACTTAATTAGAGGTGAACTTTATGGTTTGGGCTTGGTATGCACTTTGGAGTGACTTCTTGTCGCATAATTGCCAAAAGCAGAGCGCCGCATAAGTTTTTGATTAAAAGTTACGTTTCTTGCCAGATAACACACACACATTCGTTGCATGCAACAGCGAAAAAGTTTATGTGCCACTCAGTCAGTCTAACAGCCAGAAAGTCAGTGAACGCAGCCGCACTCGTTTATAATTAAAACAAGTGGGAAGGCTCTAGGCGAGTAAGCTCGACTAGAAGATACCCCTAAACCTACACTAAACAGACAGACGGTCGTGCTGAAAGACATAGACATACATGTACTACAGAACACTACCGGAGTAATTCTGGCTGGTTGCATATCTCTGTCTCACAGATGTTCATTATTTTGTTAATAGTTTCAATTCCCATTATCAAGTTTTTGATATTCAAGATTTTTTTGTTATCGATTACATGTGAATATCGTAAAACTGATAAGTTATCGAAAATTTGAAACAAACTTGGGGTGATTAGGGAATGGGAAATTTCATATCAAAGATCTGGAGTCTGCAGCTCTTACAACGGGATATATGTATTGATATTGATCAAGAATATATACACTTAATGTTATCGGAGATGCTTCCTTCTGCCTGTTACAGACCTTTGCACAAAACAATTATACCCATTCATAACCATTTGAAGGGTTATGGGTATAAAAAGGGCATTTTAAATTAACCTTTTATGAGCATCAAGTTGAAGCTGAATATATAAGAGTTTTTCTAGTTGTTGTGCTGCAGATAACGTATACGCCGTGTTGAGTCGCGATAATGTTAAGTTTTGTTTGCCATACAGGTTACTTAAGTAAACTGAAAAGTTAAATGAAGCGCAGACAACATGCATTTGACACGCCCAAGCCAAACAACTTATTTCAGAGCTCGTCCTGGATAAGACGCTGTCTATCTCTCTCTTTATCTTTCTTTCTCTCTCTGTCTTTCTCTTTCTTTTACCTGTCTGAGCAGTCAGTTAAACATTTGGCTCTAATTAAAATTTCAGCGCCCGCAAATTAATGATGCTGCCATGTTGCCTGCCTGCCGGCCAATGCGAATGAATAAAGGTAAATTGAGCAGAATTTAATGATTTAATGTGTGTCAATATTAAATGTGGGGGTTAAGAGGGTGAAGAGTAAAGAAGAGCAGAGTGGTTTTAGCTCTCCATTGTGTACAATGACAATTTTGTGGACAGTTTTGGCAAACACAGACACTGGCATCTAATGACCACACGGCCGGTTTGCTTCATTTGCAGTGCTGCGATGGATGCACAACCGCAAATCAAATACAGACAAAATAGAGCAAAATCGTTTATGTGGAATGAGGGGGAGGAGGTTGGGAGAGGGGAGGTGGTCGACTGTACGCCTAGGTAAGAAAATTGACCAAAACTGCTTGAACTGTAATTGTGTGTGTGTGGGAGTGTGTGTGTCAGTGTGTGTGCATGTGTGTGTGGGAGTGTGTGTCTGTGTCAGTTGTTTGCGCGCTGTGGTTACAGTTTGACAAAGCCCCTTTTCCTCTACCCTCTCCCCCTATATCTATGTGTTGCCTTTGCAACTGTCTTGTTGAACCAAAAATGTCATGCACTGGTTACATTTTGCGACACAGCTCAAGCGAGCCGATTAAAAAAGAGAAGAAACTGAGAAGGTGGACGTGCAAGATGCCCTGTAAAAAGCATTTTTGTGGCATATATGTGCATGAAAAACTGAGAAATGCTAAATCTGAATGTTGACATAGATCAATATATCGAAACACTTACTTCAACTTAATTATCAATATATATGTTGACAAGTTCAATTTACTACCTGTTACGCTTCCCCAAAACCCCAACATACTCTATATACCATGTGTATATATTCCCACACATTCTCCACCCTTTCTCCCATTTAATTGTCTACAACGCGAAAAGAATGCATCGCTGACAATAAACACAGCACAGCTGGCAATCAACACTTTTAGCAGCCAACCACAGAATGCACAAAAACGCACAAGAATGCACAAGAATGCTGAGATATATGAGTGTGTCTGTGTGTGTTTGTGTGTGTGGTGTTATTGTTGTTATTACTGTGCTGTGTGCATCCTCCTTTTATCCGTTGCGTTTTTGCAGTTTTGCCGTATTTTGTGGTTCATTTATTTTTGAAGCACAAAATCAACGCACGACGCAACGACGCAACGACGCAACGTCGCAACTTTGCATTCAGTTTTGCACATAGTCAATAAACCTACGACGCAGTCACGTACCTATGCGAAAGCTATGCTACAACTGCTACAAGTACTGTTGTACCCCTACCCTCCCCGTCCCTTCTGTCCTATACCTAGCGTTTTCTCGTTATCCCCTTTCACATACCTCAACAGCTTGTGGCAGCTTGTCGAAATTAATCATTTGGCTGCCAGGCCGCAATGTTGCTAGCGTATTTTTGTTGTCGCTTTGTTCACAGAGATACCCTGTAAGGTGGGGAGTGATTTAGTGGGGTATGATATCGATGAGGAGTTAGACTTTTATTCTTTAGCTTAACAATGCTTACTTCTGGTTAAAAGTTGAAGAAATGTGTCTAAAAACGTTTCTGTATTTCTTACAGGGTATCTTGCCGTCATCCCCATACAGCCAACATTTATTTTGCTCTACTCAGCAATGGCAATCAGTTCTTGGTGATTCTCGCAGAAACTTTCTCTTTTGCACATTCTCATTTTTCGCAGCGCATCTGTCGCATGTCGCTACTTCCGTTTCCGTTTCCGTTCCTAGTTGTGTGTTGGCTTTAGCCAAAGCAGAGCTCGTTTCCTTCATCTCTCCCACTGCAGTGTGTACATATGTCACAGCAAAATGTTATATATGGTTTCTGATTCTGACTCGTCTACTGTTTATATGTCTGTGTGTGTGTGTGTGTGTTTTTGTTTTTGTGTCTGTATATATTCGGCTCGATATTCCATTCGCGTAATTTCCCATGATATTTTTACGCATCTGAAAATTTGAGTGCATCTCTTCGCCTCATGACCGAAACCTAAAATCCGCCCATTCTAACATTCAACCCCTTTTTACCTTCCCCCCCTCACCATGCCCGCACATATTCCCAAGCCACACACTGTTGTCTCCATCGGTTGTCGCGACAATTTGCGACCCGCTCAACTCCTTTTCACACACACTCCCACACACACAGACACACAACCTACCTCCTGGCTATAAAATCAACAACTTGTTTTTGCCTTTGGCTCTTCAGTGCGTACCACTTTTTATCCTTTTCTCTCCCCCCCCACTTCTCTCTCTCTTTCGTTTACAGCACTCATCATCTATGTAATAACCTGTAAGGATGCTGGTTCTGTCATTCAAGCTCAGACTCTTGAAAAGCTCCCCACGCACATATGCTGATTTCTATCTGTGTGTGTATGGTGTGTGTGTGAACAGTGTTGCCAACTTTTGCAGCAGCAAAAACAAAGTTTGGTTTTTTATGATGAATGTAAAATGAAAGTAGATAACATTTTATTTGATTTAAGTAGAGCAAAAGAGATTAAACTGCTTTGTGTGTGAGTTTTTTTCTGGATTTATTTCAACTGGTTGGAATATTTTTATCCGTATATTGATTCAAGATTTTATCAGCTGTCAAAATATATATTTTTCTTGCAATTTAATATTTACAAAGAGCTACAAAGTACCTGAAGTATTTTTTACATATTTTGTTCTCTCTGCAAGCTAAGCGAGATTTGACAGAAAGTGAAATAAAGGAAATTGACAACACTGTAAAAGTGTATTTTTCCTTGTTCTGAACAACATTTGCATGAGTTTTAAGATGTCATTCGAGTGTGTCAGTGAGACACTGTCGCAATCTCTGTCTCATATATCGAGAGAGAGAGAGTGTGCTTCCGCTAGCGACTTGTATTTGGCACTTGAAATGTCAATCATGTATTCACTCGCACAGAAATCCGTTTTCCGCTTGGCATTTGCCATTGAATTGCCATTTGGCTCACTTCCTCTCTCCGACTCGTCGACTCGTCGTCACGTTCATTTTGTCACCATTTAGCGCTTGTTCTGTCTGTCTGTCTGTCTGTGTGATAACCAATTAGAAGAAGCTTAAATTACATTTGTCGCGATTATCTTTTACACCTTTTCACACACACTTCACAATTAAAAGTGCAAATTGTCTTCATACTTGTCTGAATACGTTTTTTGGGTGTGTGTGGAAAATTATTCAAGTGCAAAATGCGTTGCATGTTTTCACGCCTGATTAGTCAAGCCAAGTTCGCAATTCAAATGTATGAACACACATATATTTTGTCATTTGTCGATGTATATAGAGCTGTGTTTTTTTGGTTTTGCATTTGGCATTTCACACAATTTCCAAATTTTGCCCATTTGTCGACGTTCGGTTTGGGTTTTTTCTCAGTAGGATTTCTGGTATTGGCTTTCTATTTTTACCTTTCTGTTCTTGTTCTGGTTGGGTTCCTTCTGGTTAAACACAATCTCTTTCTCACTCTCTCTCTCTGTCTGGCTCTCTCTCTATGACTTCTTTTGAATTACTGGCAATGCAATGGCAGGAAAATTTATTGGCAAATTGGGAGCATGGTACTTTTCTGTACATTCTTTCTTGTTTCTGTTTTTGTGTATTGCTCTCTGTGGGTGGCCCCAAAAAAGCAAAAGGCAATGCGAAATTTGTTGCTTCTGAAGTCTGTGTGTGTGTGTGGGTGCTCCACCTATGTGTATGTGTGTGTGAAAAGCACTTGAGTGTATTTTTTACAGCTTTTATGTACGCTCTTCTGCCGTGTGTAAGAGTATTTTCAATTTATTAAAAGAAGTGTAACGCCCTAAGGCGAAAAATATATATCTTTGACGTCATTAGAGAAGCTAAGCGCGGGATGAGAAGGTCTTAATTTAAATAAAGATATTGTTTTTTGAGAAAATCTTATCAAAAATTTGTCTCCCGCAACATGTTTGGAATTACATACAGTGTATTTGGTATTCATCTGTTCGGAAGAAACATTTAATACGTGTTGTTTATGTTATTTTTATTGATTGAAAATAACTTAGTGCCGCTTTATGTCTGTGTTGTGTGTGTTGTTCTGGGGAATGTGAGATGGAAACACGAAATAAACTCGGCCAGTTTATGCCAAAGGTATGTAAATAAAATGAAGACGCAACGTGTGCCGAAGCGAACTGGCAACTGTGAAGGTGAACTACCCCAAGGGTATTGTATACAGCTTTAATTTATTGAGCGTCTTTCGATAATCTCAAAAATAATGTAACATAAGATGAGTCCCCCATTGACAAAGTGCGAGAGAGGTGTCTGGAAAAAAAGGGAATTATTTGCAAGTGGCACCCAAGTTTCGTTGCTAATTAAGTGCGATCCGTGTTTTGGGGCTGGGCTTTAACATTAATGAGCTGCACTTGAGGGTCGCCCGAAACACACAATGAAAGATATATATATAGTATATCTGTATAGAAAGTACAATATGAACTGAGAGTCAGTGTCGACCTGAAACAAGCAACAATTGTGGCTTGTCCTTGGTTAGTGGCGTTAGCTGCGACGGGGCGTGTTTCTCTCATTTGTCACAGCCTCGTTTATAAGGCGACATTTTTATTCATTTGTATTTTTCTTCTTTTTTGTTTTTAGGGTCACTTTTGGATCTTTTTTCCTTCTGTATTTTTTGTTCTCTGGTCTCTCTACATAACTGGACCATATTAATTAGCTTGATTAAAATGAATATTTGCCCAAGTTGTTTTCGTCGCCAGATGTTACACTGTAAGAAAAAACATTAGCATTTAAAAACTCATTAGAAAACTTAGGAGAATTATATAAAATAGTGAAAAGGTAGTTTTCTTTATAATGTTTTTTTAAAAGTATTAGCTTAACCAGAAATATTTTCTACCTTATTTTGATAGATATTTTCTCCAAGCGCACAGTGTAACAAAACTGCACACACTCACAATAAATAAACACTTCCTCTTGGCTATTGTTCTCAATGTGACAGTGGGCAAGGTATCACACCCCTCCTTCCTTCCCCCCATGGTAGCTGTTGTAATAAACCAAATTGTAAGACTTTTTTCGTCCGCCCAACCCCTCGCCGAAACTGCTGAGTTTTATTGATGCGGCACACGCGACGTATGCGCAATATGCGTGTGTGCGGACTGCGGTGTATGAGTGTGTGTGTGTGTGTAGGGAATAAAAGGCAGACGGGATGAAGGGACGGGACAGACGGACGGACGGTAAATGAAGTGCGGGCTGGCAGCGACGTGTCGGCGAGATAAATCTTCATGTGCCGCCACATTCAAGCGAAAAGCGGCGAATGGAGTCATGAAAAATGTCGAGGCGAGGCATTCATTCGTGGCACGGATGCTCCGAATGCTATCGTCAACGCCTCATCCTCGACGATTCCACAGAGCCATTCTATCGTCGTCGTAGCAGTTGTCTCTGTTTATTTGGATGATTTTATTTCATGCGTTTGGCTGTTTTTCTTTGTTTTTACGAGCATAAAGATAAATTCACACGATCCCGCCTGCTGCCTGGTGCCTTGTGCCTGGTGCCTGACCTGGCCTGGCTGGAGTTCAAGCTCTGTTCAAGCTCAGCATGGCAGGGGAGCAAACTGGTAACTGGCAACTGGCAGGTCTCGACCAGGTCAACATGGTTCGTGGACAGTTTGTTGTTGTTCTTGTTGGGTTTTGCAGCTTGTTTTGTGTGTGTTGCGGCGTTTCGTCCTGGCATTTCGCTGATGCGATTTTATTTATTTATTTATTGTAACAAATTGCAATGTCAACTTAATCACCGAACTCTATTAGTTTTGGCTCTTTGTGTCTACTTTGCTGCCGTCGATGTTGCCTCTGTTGCTGGCGTTCTTGTTGCCGCGGTTGTTGCCACATTTGTTGCCTTTGCTGTTGCTGTCATGGTAAGCTGAAAATAACTGTTGCGAAATTCGACATTTTCTGAAGCTGAACCAAAAAAACGTTGATTGCTTTTTTAGCCCTTGAACCGTGTTCAGTACGAAGTTGACTTTATTTTCAAAATATAACAGAAAAGAGTTGAGTTTTTAAGAAAAACATTCCAAGCAATATAATCACTCAAGTCGATTAAAAGATTAAAGATCTGACAGTTTGTTAAAACCATATTTTCAACTTATTATTGTCAAAGCATAATTTTTTTGCCAAACTAAAAACTCAACTCATTAATATCAAAGCCAGAAGCTGTCCCGCCGAATCTGTCAAAACTTTTGCTAATTTCCTCGTTAAAAAACTAGCTTGATATCTTTTTCTTTCCCGCTCAAAACTTGGCAACACTGTTTGGCTTGCTGACGGTGTTGTGTTTTCTAGTTCACCTGCCCCGCAACTCATTTCCGCTTCGGTTGGGGCAAAGTTTTTTGGCGCTCGGCTTTATAGAAAGTCATTTCTCTTTGTTTTTCTCTCTGTGGCGGTCTTTGTTCATTCATTCATTCATTCAATACCACCCACCCATCCGGGCGCACCCAATAAAACAAGTTAATTAATTAATCATTATTTTTTTGGCAGGGTTCTTTTCTGCTTTTTTGTTTATTGACCTTATGCCGCAATACAGCATCGATAAGTGGGATTTTGGGATGTTTTTGTTGTTGTTTATTTTTGTTTTCTGTTGTGGGATGGGTTTCATTCAGAGAGTTTCTGTATTTTAGGGATTACAATGTCTAAAACTTAGTCACTTATGCTAGTTTATTTTCACTTTTTGCTGTTGTTGTTGCTGACTAACAAATTACAACTACAACTACAAACTACGACTACAACGAAATTTTTGTTTTTCCTTTTGAGACATTCAATTTTCTGTTTTCTTTGGCTATTTTGGGTTGCCGAGTCTTCTTCCCAAATACATTTTTGGCAAATTAATTAATCATAGATTGTTTTTGACTAAGCCTAAATACTATATAGTATTGCTCATTGATGACGACAAACATTAAAGTTGTATTTGCGTTTGGCACAAGGAAATCGGAATTGAAGAAAAGGAAAGGAAGGAAGTTTAATTTGAGTTCCTAACTTTTTTTTGTGCAACTAATGCAACAAAATTCCTCTACTTAGCCTATGAAGAGGGAAAAATTCTAATATGAGCTTGAGTCGAATCACATTATAGGTTTTTGTTTTTGACGAAAATAGAGAGAGAGAGAGAGGGCGAAGATTTGGGAATAGGAATGTAATGGAATGGGTAAGTAGTTTCGTGACTAGCTACTTGAGTTAGGATTAACGCGTATCGTAACTTATCCTAATGCGTTTGATTGCTTTAAGCCGATGATTGGTCAGTTGCACACGCGCCTTTTCCAGCCCGCTCCTTGTGGGGGAGGGGAGTGGGGGGAGGGGCATCGGTTGGCATTAAATAGGAGACTTTGAACGCGTGTGTGTTCAAAAAAAAATAATTGCTTGGTTTTCACATCTAATTGACAAGGATTTCTGGGCGGAAAAATGTCGTATTCTATGTTGTTGTAATGTTTTTTTTTGGGTGGGCGAGTTTTTTCTAAGACTACGTTTATGCTTGTAATAGAACTAAACTAAATCACAAATATTTATTGGAAATTTTAAGTTAGTTTTGCTGAAGATTTAATTTTATACTACAAAATAGTTAAGGAAACTTATTAAGAATTAATTTTAAGGCTTCTTTTTATATATATCTAACTCACTTTATCATCAAGGAAATAACTTAAAAACAAAAATAATATACCTAAATTCAATTCTTAACAACTTTTTCAAGCATAAACGCAGCATTTTAAAAGTTTTTTTTAGTGTTAGTCAAAAGTGTTTTTTCACTTCAGCAACTATTTTAATCAAGACCATTTGTTGGCGGGGTGGATTTTGCTATCTCGCCATTGTAATGCGGTTCCTCCTGGGAGTCGAGTGAGAGTCGCGACTTGGCCGCCGTCTCCATGGACTTCCAGGTGCCGCCACTTGTTGCATGTTGCAGCGATATGCGTGGTATGGACTTGCAACTGCCCGCCAGAATGCAGACATCCGTTGAGCCCGCACGATCCTCGGACTCGGCCAGAGCACTCAGACTGCAAGTGGGTGGCAGTATGCGATGTGGGAAGCGGGGAGAGCCACGCACACGCTCTCTCAGGCTGGGTGGGGCGGCCTGCACCACCGAGGGTCGTCGGCTGCTGGGCAGCTGAAAGTTGACCTTGGTCTCGGGCAGTTTCACATATTTTCCCGATTGCGGCGACTGATCCTGATCGAATTTCTCGCTGCATATGGTGGGTATGGGCAAGAAGTTGGGATCCTTGGTCAAGTGATCGAGATGTGTGCCACTTTTCGTTAGGGAACCTCGATGGATGGGCTTGAGATGAGCGCCATTCTCAATGGCCAGACTGCTGCCCTCGGGCTGGGCACTCGGATTGCTGTAGATGGCATTGCAGGAGGCTGTCTGCGAGGATGGAATCAGCCGTGTAAAGAGACCCATATGGGATTTAAATGCTGCCTTCAAACCCTTCTGATCGGCCAGACTGGCCGTGGAACCCTTATTGCTGCTCGCCGTGCGTGAAAAGATTCCTCGCAGACGATTTATGATTCCTGTCTTCGCCTCAGTGGCCTGTTGATGTGCTAGACGCAGATTGAACAGATCCTGCGCCGGCAGACAGGCTTCCTCTAGCTGTGGCTGTGACGCAAACGTCACGGAACGTCTCATTGGTATCTGCATGTATTCCGCCGATGGCCAACTAGCCCTGGGAATCACTGGTGGCAACACGGACAGCAACAGATTGGGCAGAATGCCCGAGATGCTTGGCGTACGCGACTTATTCGATGGCATTGCTGGCTGTGAGATGCCGCTGGTGACCGTTAACTCCGGCTTCAGATGATGATTATGTCCACCCAGCAGTGAGGTGGACGAGGATGTTGTCGTGGAACCGGTTCCCAAACCCGATTCCAACATACGTTCCAATTTGCGTATCTCAGCATCAAGTGCCTGAATCTCCTTCTTGTAGACGCGATTCTGAACCTCTACCCGATACTGTAACTCCCGACGATCATCGATAACAAATCGACGGGTATTACACTCCATTTTGAGACCCATGCTGTGTATCACAGGATCAATAATGTCATCTACAGGAAAGAATGATTAAAAGTGGAAAAAATGTTGTGTATGAGTAAAAAATACGTTGAAAAGGGAAACAAACTTCAAAGAGAGAAAACGAAAAATGAGAAATGATAGTTTCCTTTCCCTACTTTACATAAAACATTTACTAGCTAAAAGATAATCTGTTTCGTTATGCAAACGGTACAAAATGAGAAACTATTTATGCTCTCTCCTCTTTTTTACTTACTTCGTGCCCAGATATCGTGCAACTTGGGTATAAAGAGCAGACACAATGTCGCTGTTGTCGAGGTCAGTATTAACGTTGTTATGGTGATGAATGCCAGCGTGACCCGCTCCGAGATTAGATTAGCCAGGACGACAACAATGGCGCTGGTAATGACCACACTATACACAGAGACGCCAATGTACTGGGAATCGTTCAAGGCGGCTATCTTCACATGACGCGTCTCCCAGGCCATGTAAACGCCCACAACAAGCAGTAGACCCTTGTAGGCATACAGGACACTTAGCCAGGTTTGTGTGTGCTGTGAGCGACAAACCTCAACCTGTCAATAAACACAAAACGGGAAATGCAAAAGCGAAAGCAAAATCAAAATTGTGGTTAACAGGCAAGTCAATTTGTAGGCTAAAATTTGTCAATAGTCAGCAAGTGGGTGAATGGGAATAAGGTAAATACACTCAGGGAATTTTATTATAACTTATTATAAAAATATTTGATTTTGTCATCTATATGTTGTGGAAGATTTTTGAAAGAACTTTTATCCTATCAACTAAGAATCTCTCAAAATCTTTCAAGCTTATTGGTCATATTTTATTCAAAGTGGGAAATATGGTAAATACACTCAAGAAAGTTACTTGTAATCATTATAAAAAATCATACAAATATTTAATTTTGTTTATATTTATGTAAAACCAAATTTTCAGTACAAACCCTACTTTTATCCTATCAACTTAGAGACTTTCATCACTTTGCAAACTTATAGGTCAAATTTTTCTTAAAGTGGTTGAAAGGAATAAGATAAATCCACTCAAGGAAATTCACTATTAATGATCATAAATGTATGTAATTTTGTTTTTCTTATGTATATGTATATGTTAAGCTAGATTTTCAGTACAAATCCTACTTTTATCCTATCAACTAAGAAACTGTCATTACTTTTCATGCTTATAGGTCATATTTGCCTCAAAGTGGTTGATAGGAACAAGTAACATACAATCGCTTTTCATCACCTTTCCAACCTAAAGATAACATTTTATTCACAGTGTAGAACGCCAGAAGGTATTTCGGTACGGTTACAAACAGACTCACCTGCGGCTGGTAGACAACGCTTCGATCAATGGCGCTGATTTCGAGTGTCAAATTATGCAAATGCCGTTCCATTGGGTCGGCGACGACCCACAAAGTGACAAGAAGGGCATCCACAAGCAACAGGCCGCCGACGAGCAATATTAGCTGAATGTCCTGCAGCATTTTGTCCTTAAATACGCTGCCGGTGCGTGTGAAGATGCGGTGCACCCGATATGTTTTGGCAAACATTGAGCCAAAGGCCAATGAGAAGCCAGCCGATAGCAAATAGACCCGTGCCTAAACGAAGCAGATAGGTGGAAAGACTTTGCACATTAGATGGTGTCATGTTTGGTTTGTGTTTGTTCGGTTTGTTTGTTTGTTCCTAAACAAGTCATCAAGCGGAAAAGACTCCAAGGAGACTTCTCTTTTTTCTGTGTTGTTTCTCTCAAAATTTATGCAAAATAAAGAAAATATCACAAAAAAGTTGTGAAATTCCATGTTTTATGTGTGTCATGTGTTTTTACTGTTTGTTAAGCCCCCTATTACATCCTCCCCTCCTTCCGCTCCCTCTCTCTCTTCAGTACATATGTGTATAAACTCAAACCAAACATTATACGCTGCAAACAAGAACAGAAAATATACCAAACATGGCCAACAGCGGTCTCGGAATTTCCCTCGAGTCGCATTTTTGGCGGTAGGCTGGCAAAAAATACCAAAAAAAATACAAAATGAAAACAAAGCAAAAAAAAAATATGCGAAACAACAAAATGTCGATGACAAGGGCAGCAAATTGGACTTTATGGTCGTCCTTGCTTTTCCTTCTTCTGCTTCTCATTTAAATCAAACGTGAAAGAGAGTGTGTTAGAGAGCGGGAGGGAGAGTGCGGGCGAACCTCTCTAAAGTTTCAAGATTTATTAAGCTTGGCAAAAGATTTGGCTTTAATATTGCAGCTATTTTTAGCAGCTTGGCAGCTTGCACAATTCAACAATATAAGAACAGAATCCAACAAACTTTCATAAATAAAACAAGCAAAGTTTGGCAGAAATGATATGTGTGTGACTTTCAGATACCCTGTAGTATGATTTTATTACACTACTCTGTCTTTTAGGTATGATTATAATGTGAAAATTTGAAGTCAAACCGAAAAAAATATTATATGAAACTTTTTTCTTTCCCCAACTGTCAATATACCCTCAAAGCTAATGGTTTACAGGGTATATGGGCAAACAAGCACACATGAGCGCGACTCAAAAGTAATGCTGACTGAAACTGAAAGTCATATTTGATGAGGCACAAAACCGGCTCCTTCTGACTACTTCTGGCCGCCCCCTCTCCTCTCTCTCTCTCTTGCTAAGAAACTCCCACACGATTTCTGACAATGCTTGCATAACCGAAACACAAACAAAGGTTCACAACACACACACAAGCAGCTAGCTAGCTGTATGGCTGAGTGACGCCGACGACGAGTAGCTGATGATGCTAAGGGGCATATCCACTTGAGGAGAGAACTCACCGTGCAAACCGTGGCAAAGGAGTCAGCCGCCGAGGGCAGCGTCGAGTGGTCCAGGCCCAGCAGGATGACGGTGGCATAAACGAAGATGCAACCCACAGCGGTGATGTTGCTCAGCTTCGGGCTCGAAAGTTTAATTGCTCTGTGTGTGGCAAATGAAAGGGGAGAATGGGAGAGAGAAAAGAATGTCAAGTTGAAAAGTGCAGAGTAAGCAATCAGCTGGGACGAACTACACAAAGAGTTGGGAGTTAGTAGTTGGGTAGTTGGGCGAGTACTTACTTGAGCTTGCGAAAGTGCAGATTGAAGGCAAGAAATGCAATGGCCATTGCAATGCCGACGCTCGACAGTGTGGCAATGGTGTAGAAGGCGAGTGGCGCTATTGTTACCACACGCAACTTAAACACACGCTTCGCAATGGGCACCTGACCACTGTGCCACTTCACCGGACGGCAGCGGGGGCAACGGAAGTCGAGAGCATCTGTGGCCGGATAATAGAGAGCGATGGGCTCCAGCAGGCCTCGCTGTATCTGATAGAAGGCGGTGGTGCCCACACGATCCGGGCCACTAAACGAAACGGGTCCCTGTGGGGAGTAAAAAAATAGTAATTGTTACAGAAAGCTTTTTTCTCTCTCTCTCTCGCTCTCTAAGAGGGAATTAAATGTAATTTAAAAAAATAAATTGAAATCGGACGTCAGTTGCTTAAGTGTTATTGCGGGCTTCTTAATAGTTGGCAACAGCAAAAGTGTTCTTTAGTTTTTTTATTTCCCTCTTTACTTTTCTTCTTTGGTATTTTTTTAGCTCTAAGTTACTTACTCTTTCATTCCTACTTTACTCTTTCCCTCTCTTTTACTTACCTTTCGCTTGCTTTGATTTGTTTTTGTTTAATATGCTTTCAAGCTGTTTTTAAAGACACTTTCTTTTTGTCAACAACAAATATTTATGAATTTACACTTTCGCAGAATTTTTCTCTCTGTTTCCTCTTGGCATTTGGTATTCTATCTTACAATGAATTTCAATTTCAGAATTTTTCATTCACTTTTTGAACAAGCTTTAAATATTTGTATATCAACTACATTGTTTAAGCTCATTAGCATTTAATTTAAGAAGTCATGTCAATTAAATCAAATTGTATTATATTTGTATTTAATTCCAAATTCTTATTGCCAAATTTAACGTCAGTTTAAATTCCAAAGCCGTCAACAAAAAACAAAAAAATAAAATTTTAAAATGCCGGAAACCTAAATAATTAATTTACACCAAACGTACACACACACATGCATACATAAAAACACTTATACATATGTAATATGTGAAATTAAAATAAAAAAATTCAAGTGGAATGGAATTTCTCTTTCAATACCAAAGAGGATAAACAAATTTAATTCCAAACATTTTTTCTTTTTTTTGACTTTAACAGAAATTCAAATTAAATTGAATTCTGTATAAAAAATAGATACGTTCTTAAAGCGCATCTTACCGATACTCCTAGAAAGTGCAATTTGCCCAGCTGTTGCAGGAACTCCCAGGCCATATCACTTCTTGTATAATCGAAGCCATCGAGCTTGGAGTGGGCGGCATTCTGGCGCCAATGCTCCTCGGCGGCGCGCAATGCTAATGCAATGGCCCAGACGGCATCGTAGGTTTGGGGCGCATAACGGGATATGGCATCCGGCAGATGATGATGTGTGCTGCTGATGTTGATGCCACGCCTTTTGCGTCCACGCAAATCCGATTGTGGTGTACGCTTGCGGTTTCTACTCGAGTTGCTGCTGCTGCCGCTTCTACTGCCTCCCGGCTTCAGGGACGATGTTGCATCCTGGTTGTGGAACTGTTCAAATTGTTTGCGCAACTGCGAATTGAACATGTGATTGTTCTGCAATGAAATGAGATTCGAATTCGTAATCGTAATGGGAATGGAATTGCAAATAGTATGGGATGCAAATTGTAGAGATTAAATAGACCGCTCATCATTTATACGAAAGGTCAGTGTACCACACACCCCCCCACCATCCATTTGTAATGAGATTGCTTGAGTTCATTATGCGCCGCCCGATTTCATGGCTCTGGCACTAAAACGATAATAAACATTTTTATCATGTCTACGCCTACTGCCATGAACAATCTACTCCATGAGCCTCAAGCTTGCTTTGAATCCAAAATGTATAGCATACTTATTGGGGCAGCGCGCGATGGGCTGTCTGAGATAATATAGATGAACACGTGTTGAGATTTATGTTTAGCAATCAGACATTAACTAGATTTAGATTATTTCGTTCGAGTAAGTTAGTGGGGCAACTTGTTATAACTAGATTTGCGTAAATATTTATATATATTCAAATGTTAATTGCATAAATTGCTAAAAAAAAAGAAACTTATTGCAATGAAATGTTGTATTTGGGTCAATTGGTTTCAGTTGACCATAAATATTTATTTAAGCATTGATAAATACTTAAATAAACATTTTGAATGTTCCGTGTTAAACATGTACCAAAAGTGTGTTAAATATTTGTTTTTTCTACTTATATATTAAATAAGTTGTTAAATATATTCTATGCAATTTTGTTGTGTTTTTGGTATTTATTGCATTGATATGCAGATTTAAATGACCGAAACATATATTATATGCTATATATTATGATTTTTATGGTCATGATAAGTCCATTTATTGCACAGCACAAAACACACAGAACTTTTGCCCAAAACAAACACAAAACGTGTTCGGGGTTAATCAATGTTTCATTTTGTTTATGCTCTTGTTTCTTTCTTCATTGCTTACCAGACCACTGTAGCTAACATTGTTGCCCACAATGCTGTTGTGGGTGGAGACAACGATGAGATTCTCGACAGCGAGCTGAAGTTCATGTTTGGTGCACGGTGTCTGCTGGTCCGTCCACCAAGGCGCACCCATGCTCTCGTGCAATATCCAAGCGTAGTCCGCACCAAACATGTGCAGCCTGTAGGCCTCGCACAGGATTTGGGGTGCCAACTCCTGCGAAAAGCTGCCGATAATGATGCGAGTGTCCGTCTCCTGAGGGCAAAGAACACACAGAGAGCACCGAACGAACTTTACATTTATCATCACTTGGTCTTGCACTTGACACACTTACCCGCAGGAGCAGCAGTTGCTCTTTGAAATCGGTTGCTGCAAATGTGATTGTCGCCGCACAAGATATATTGGCTGCCTCCAGCTCTGTGACCAGATTGTTCACCGCCAACGAATGCACCTCCTCGTTTTGTGAGAACGTGGTGACAGTGCCCCAGCCAAAGCGACGTATGAACGCAATCCGTGCCGGATTATGTGAGGAGTCCGGGGCCACAGTGCGATAGAAGTAAGGAAATTCTCGTCTATCGCTTAGAGCTGGTGATGTCGAGCCAAAGGATACCTGCAATCAAGCAAACAGTTAGTCAGCTTCTCGCTCTGTCTCTACTTCCGCTCTCTCTCTCTCTCTCTTTCACTCTAGCTGTAAAAGTTTAATGGCACGTATGTGTGTGTGTGTATGCGCTTTGAAAGTTTCGGTCCATTTAGTCGCCACACACACACATACGAGTTGGCAACAAAATGAAGGAGAAGCTGAACTTCAAAGGCCAAACTCAAATTCAACATTTGCATGCAGCACGACTCTAAGTGAATTTATGTTGTGCGAGTTGCTGGCTGCCCCCGCCCCTGCCACACAGCCAAGACGACCTTAAGTTCCCCTCCCCCTCACCAACATATTCACGCATTCCTTGTCTAATAACACTGGCATACAGAATTAATGCAATTTTTTTCATGGTAAATTTACTTTTATGTTAATGTTCAAGTTGCCTTGACGAAGATATTCTTCTTCTTTTTGTTATTATATTTCATATATAAGCAAATGTCAAGAATTTCAATTAAATATTTATTTAACAAAATAAACTTAAATTGGTTTCTAAACAAACAAAAAATGTTGATGAAAATTTTATTTAAAATTTATTTTTTGATATGTTTATTCAGCTTATTTTTCATCAACATTTACTTAACAAAAAATGAGAAAAAAAATGAATTTTTCATTTCTGTTTTTGTTTATGCAAATGTTGTTTGTGTTGTCTAGTGTAATTTGTAGGCGGCTGTTTATTTGAGCGCGGAAATGTTTATTGGCTGAGTCTTTGAGTTAGCTTCGTGGTATTTATGCTAATCGAGCGAGTTTCCTTTCGGCACGTGAGTTGATTAAATTTTTGAGTAATAGCCGAAACATATTTGCATATTTTAATCAGGAATCTTCTCTTTTTCTCTCACCACATCCCTGATTGAGTTAAGTTCAACTCCAACTCCAAACTCACCTGCACAATGTTCCAGTAGGGCACCACCTTGGCCAAACTTTCGGTTACCTCCGAGCAGGCGGAGCCCAGCAGCATCATCATGCGTGTCGAGGGCTGTGTATATATAGCATGAAAAAAGCGATCCACACCCACGCCCGGATCACACTGCAAGAGAGAGAGAGAGAGAGTTATGTTTGAGTTAGGAGTTGGCTGGGACGTCACCGTCATAAAAAAAATATATAGAGCTCGCTGCAAGATGGCGCAATAAACATTTTTTTTTTATAAAAATGTCGACTTTTGAGTTTTGATAGCAAACCAGATGCCATACAGATTCGGTGTGAGTGTGTGTGTTTCTCCTCCAAGTGCCATCAAATCAAACTCAAACAAGACCCCCTACCTTCCCCCCAATCACCACAATCTTATCGTTCCTACTGCTGCTGTGGCCTGAGCAATAAAAACAAACCTTGATGACAAATTTTATTTTTACAGTGCAAAAAATTATTGTCTTTCATTTAGTGCCTTTTTGGAATTGCAAAACCGACAGTAAATTAAAAAAAACCAAATTGGAATCAAGTTATAAATTTGACAAATATATACACGAATATATAGCCATGACAATTCCAAGAACAAGTGTATATAAAAATCGAATTGAGTTTGAGCAATAAATGTGCAATTTATTTGTTAATAAATGAAGACGAAGAAAGGAATAAAGGAAATTGAATTCGAGTTAAAGCAGCTCTCAACTCTCACACTTTTCTCCTCGATAAGAATCTAAAAGCTTTTCTTGGAAGCTAAATGAAATTTCTTGGAAAAACCATTAAACAAATGATTAAAGAAATTCGATTTCGATAACGAAGAAGGAAAATAAAGCCAAAATCGAATACAGAAAAACACAGGCAATGAAAATATGAAAATAATTATGAATTTCTACACAAAATTCTACCAAAAACCCATAAATTTCTTGCCGTGTAGCTTTACAAAAAAACTTCGATTTTGTTTATGAAGAATAAAAGCTTAGAAGGAAAACAACTAAAAACATGCAAATATTAATAAATTTCATCACAATATTCTACCAAAAACCCATAAATTTCTTAACGTGTAGCTTTACAGGGCCCTACTCCCTACTACGACCTACTTTGCCCTGCTGCGCTTGCAGATTTTTGTGCCTTATTAAGTTTTAATGTTGCACGCGCGCTCGCTTCCGACCATCCTGCCGCAAACACCAATCCCCACCCTCAACTCTAGATGAAATTTCAATTTGATAATGGTGAATGATGGGCGGGTGACTGGCGGGTGGTGGGTGGTGCAATGAATTGAATTGGAATCTCATCTCACCTGCGTATCGTTGGTGACCAGCTCGAGCGTATAGCCGGGCAGCAGGCGTTTGCGGTTAATGTGCTCCACGGCCATTGTGGCGGCGCCCAATTCACTGAGTCCATCCGGCCGCGGACCGCGTTTCGTTGACAGCTCAAAGAGGCCGAGCAGAACGATTTTGCCATGATTGTGCTCAATTTCGGCATGGGACATGCGACGTTCGCTCTCAAACACTTGATTCACCTTTAAATAGCGTTGTTGCTGTTGCCAGCTGCTCGAATTGCCACTGCCAACGCTGTTGCCCAGTGTCCCAGTGGCAGCGACAATGTGCCTCGGTATATTACTCGATGAATTGAGTCGTTGTCGTCGCTTCACTTTCGTTCGGCTGCCTTTCCAATTCTCATTTAGTGTTGGACGGTTGCGATATGTTGGAGCAACTATTGTTGTTGTTGTTGTTAATGGTGTTGCTGTTGCTGTGGTGACGACAACATGCTTAATTGCCTCAGATTCAGTTGTTGTTGTTGCTGGAGTGGATTCAATCATTTGCGTCTGCTGCTCGGCTGTAAATTCCATTGCAGCAGCAATAGCGCCAGCAAAGCTGAGCGATATTAGCGTTGCCAGCATCAACATCAGCATCAGCATTGGACGCTGTTGGCGATAACTGGTTACGCAAACGTGAATTATGCGCATTCCGTCGTCGTCGCCCGTGGGGTAAAAATGATGTTCGAGCAGGGGGCAAAAAATGGGCAATGGCCACTTTTAGCCCATTAATCAGCACGGCATTTGAATTTCCTTTGCTATTTATCTCTCACGCGGATGTGTGTGTGTGTTTTGGAGGCAATAAACAACACGTTCTCACTTTGTCCCTCTCTCTCTCACTGTGTGAGCAACGCACGTGTTTAAATGTGTTTATATATCTGTATATCTATTGCTCTGTTTTCGTTTCCTTTTTTTCCGTTTTTGCCTTTCAATTTTATCGCCTTTTTATTGGCCTCACTTTTGGTCTCAGTTCGTTTGCCTGGCCCATTTGCCGGGCGGCCATTATCTGTTCTCGCACGGGTCACACACTGTAAAGCAATGTCTCATAAAAAATATGCATGCATACACTGAGAGAAAAGAATTAAAGGTAAAAGGCAACTGATATGGAGTAGTTTTTGCTGTTTCCATACATATTTTCTATCTTTTTTGAGAGAGTTTGTTAAAGAGTTCTTTCTTTACCTACTCTCCCACTTTTCCCTCAGTGTAGATAACCACCCAACATGGCAAGCTGCTGCAAACGAAACAATAAGCGGCCAACAGCAGCTACGGCAACGGCAACAGTCAATTGCCTGCCTGGCAGTTGGCTAAAAGTTCTCACTTAGCTCCCGTCCCTGTTGGCCATTAAGAAAGGATTAAATCTTCGATGAAATGAAAATAGCAAATGCCACACACACACACACACTCCCACCCTTACACACACACTCACAATCATGCCGCAATTCACAATCATACACACTCTCACACAAATACACACTCATATATATGTTGCTATCAAGGCTATCATGAAATGCCAATGCCAATATAGACTTTTGTTCAGATTGTTTGGGTCGTTTTGTTGTACTCGTTGTAACTGTCTTTTTATGCACTTGCTAAGGGTATAACCCGATTGTTGCTGAGCATGCAACATGCTTAGAATTGAAGTCTCTTTAAGCCTTAAAGTAATCCCAAACAAATTGTTTCTTTAGCCACTTGGATACATAATTTGATTTCGTTTTCCCAATCCCAAAAACAACTTTAGACAAAAACTTTATCAATATCAAATTACGTGTTATTCACAGCGCTAATTGCAAACCAATTTGTGGGCTCTCGTAATGTGAAGTTGGCTTATATATCTATGTGTGTGTGGTTGTGTGTGTGTGTTGTGTGGTTTTGTGATTTGTCTGTCTGTGTTTTGTGGTGCGTCATGCTTTGAGTTCTGGTTCCCTTTGTTGCATTGTTAAATGCGTTCGAGCGATATTCAAGTACAGCTCTCAGCTCAGCGCATAAGCCTTTGTGGTAAAGAGCTTTATCACTAACTAGAGAGAGAGACAGACATATAGAGAGAGTAAGAGCGAGAGAAAGTTAGATTTTGCAACAGTTTTGCTTGAAGTTTAGCTTAAAGCTGATTACGGTTACCAAACCCAAAAGCAGCTTGTACTCAAATTCAGGTAACAATTAAAGTAGAGTTGTGGCAAGAACCTAATCAACTTGAAGCTTAAGTAAACACATAGTTAATGGCTTAGTTAAGTTTAAGTTCGGTCTTAGTGTATAACAGCTTTCGTCTATTCGGTTTACTCTTTTTCTGGTTTCGAATGTGGTTTGGCTTTTGGCCCATTTTGGGGTTCTTCATTGGACCGTTTGCTGTCCGTTTGTTGTTTCTGACCGTTTTGCCATTATTTTTTATGCTAATGGCAAAACATTTTGCGCTTTCATTTCGAGGCTTTTGGGCTACTTTTAAGCATCACGCGCCACAGATTTCTCTGTATGCACGTATGCATAATTGTTTCGAGATTACTAAAATACACACACAAACATACACTCGAACACACACACATACACACAATGTTCTTTCTTATATTTCGTTTAGTTTTTTGCTTCGCTTGTTTCTTTTTGTCCTTAAAATAACTTTTTGGCCCATTTCTTGTTTCTTGGCTTTTGTTTTCGTTTCGTTACGTTCCACATTGCATGTGTTGAGTTGAGTTCACCATTTGCCCAAGCATGGTTATAGGGGTGAATGATGGGCTGCGGAAGGGGGCGGTGCGGGGGGAGAGAAAGTGCTTGCCACACATTTAAAGCCTTTCGGCTCTCGTAAGACTTTAACCCATAACGCTGACGCTCAGCAAAATGTCTACCAACTTGACATTTGCCCCACTGTGCACAGACGACGACGAGTCAAACGACACCCTCACCACCTGCCCACTGCCCCCTCCACCCCCCTCTCCACAACGCTTGGTGGTGCATGTCAGCAGGCTACTTGTGTAGTTACATTTCATACACATTTTACATTCATATTTTATACTTTCTGCTCTTTCTATTATTCTGCCATATTTCACAATTGTTGCCGTGGTATTTAAACCTGCACTTATTTATGGCCAGGCGAGCGTGTGAGCTAAAAGTCAACCTCCCACCGCCCCCGCCACCCTCTATCCCCTGCGGGGGCAACTGGCCTTTGTTGTTGTTGCTGTTATGCTTGACATGAATTATGCAAAATGCTGCCTGCATTTGTAATTGTGATTACAATTTTTTCTCTCTACCTATATGTGAGAGTATATGTGTGTTTGTGTGTGTGTGTGTAAGTGTAGTTCGCGCAGTTCGTTGGCATTTTTATGCATGGCGGCAGTTTCTTCTTGCTATTGGAGCACATTCTTATGCACTTGAAACTGCAGCATTGTTGATGTGATTTGTTATGCAGGTTTCTCCATATATATTTTTTTGTATTTTTGTAGTTTTATTTCACATCTTCCACTTGGCCAAACACACAAACAACACACAGAACACACACACACACACACGGGTGTGTAGTACATATATCAAACGGGGCCAATAGCTGTGGAGAGAGAGTAAAGTAGAAGAACCGGATTTACACTGCGATAACCACAGTATAAAATACTGCCATAAATAAGCAGAATCTTCCTTACTTTAGATACAATATACACTGTATATATACTTTTGTCTACATTTTAAATCATTTGGGATTTTAGAGCTTGTCAAGGCGAGCGAGCAAATGTTCTTGGCAGTTCCTTGAACGTTTAAGACTGATAATAATATTGCATATTTCATATTTGCAATCGGATACAAATATGACTTAGGTCACAATAAACTTAAAGAGCTTTCAGATAAAAGGTTTTGCATTGTGTAAGGTAAATGGAAGAAAAACTCAAACAGCAAATAACATATTCACTTGTTACTTAAATCTGCAGCTTATCTTCACTTTCAAATTCAATTAAGGCATGAAAGTTGGCTTCAGCTTCAGCTTTTCAATGCTTATGTGCTAAGCCGTTGCCATGTGTGAACATAAATATTTGATTAACATGCAATTTGACTACAAGATTTATTAGGTATTAAGCTTTAAGACGGTTGCCAAAACAACGTGTTACAGTTACTTTTAAGCTGAATAATTATCGTTCTTAACATGTTTCATGTTTAGTACAACTTCTTTGTGTTTTTTAACTTTTTGAGCGCATTTATGTTGAGGATTTTATATTTTTAATTAAATAATATTGAATTTATCAGATTTTTCAGTATAAACAAGATTAGTTATTGCTCTTTTATTATATTTAATTATTTTTAATTGATAGTTGATAGTATTAAAAATTGTTAAAAGTTTCGTAAATTCATTTAGAATATTTGTTGATTTAGTATTTTTATTACGTATACGCAATATTTATTACATAAAACTCAATTCATTAAAATATTTATATTCTCTCCTTTCTCCCATTCGCCTTTGCGCTTTCTTTATAACTTTTTAATTACTTATTTGTTATTTTAATTATTCTTATTACGTATACGCAATATTCATTACTAAAAAACATTATACAATTAATTTTAGTTGAAAACTCAATTCATTATTATATATTTTCCTTTCTCCTCTTTGCTGTTGCGCTTTCCTTATAATTTTTGTTTAATTAAAAGCAGCCAGAAAAGAAACACTATATTACGTATACGCCACGTACAGCAGCTCATTTATTTTGTATAAAACACAGACGCGCGAAAAACACACTCTCACTGTGCAAAAACGCTTACGTATATTATTAAATACTTAAAAATTTGGCTAATTGCTTGCGCTCATTAATTGTTTTCTTTATTCATGTAGGCGTACGGGTATAGAGCAGAGCGGGGGGGGAAGAGTGGAGGCGATGGCGGCGACTCCTTTGGTTCGGAAACAAAACCGCACACACGAAAAATGATGAAGAATTCACATTGCACACACAGAAGACGAAACGCACGCGATGAACTCCAAGCCGCAACTGTTGTCTGCAATTGAATGCGCCTCGCTTTTCTGTGATAAAACTCGGATTGAATTCGTCTCTGGATTGAAGGATGCTGTACTGTTTCAACCGGCTTGTGCTCTCTTCGTCATTGCGCAAGCGTCAGAAAATGGCGCCAAAATTCATTCATAAAAAGCAACAGCATCTTGCTTGAAGAGAATGTGCGGGGTGTGGGGGGTGGCTTGGCCGGCGGATAAGCAACAAGCTGGCAGCAAAGAAAAAAATCTGCGCTTGGCAAAAATGGTTCGAAAAAAAAACTCTTCGTGGCGCACAAGTTAAACTTTAAATTATGCAAATTAATGCTCAACATGAAACTAAATAATTTGCAACTGTCGTAATATAAAATTCATTTATTGTGCTTGCAGCAGCAGGCAGGCGGTAGAGAGAGAGAAAGAGATAGAGCAAGCGGCAGCAACTACAGGACAAAAGCAACTGGATGCTGCGGCTGATGATGCTGCTGCCTCTTGGCTGCTGTCAGCCTGTCGATTCGCAAATGCAATTCACTGACAAAGACAGAAACTGAACTGAAACTGAACTGAACTGAACATAAGGAAGGCTGCAATTGAATGCTGGGCACAATTGTTCGAGATGACAGCTCTTAATTATAGCTGCAGCTGAAGGCGAAGGCGAAGCTTGCAAAATTTTATTTCAGCATTTATTCAATAAGGTTCTGACAAGCATAAAAGGGGCTGACACATGACTTCATTTTCTTAAGCTTCATTCATAGTTTTGGGCGATTTTCTCTTTTTCCTTATGGTAGAGTGACAAATTGACAATTATTTGCATACATACAGATGATATTCCATGTGGAATACAATAAAGGAATTCAAATGCATTCAAATTGCCTTTTGTGAGCGCAACAATGAAGAAATTGGTTGTGATCTGAAGTGAATATTTCGTGGAATAGCATCTTAATAAGAATTTTCCACTTGATTTGTAGACTTCAAGCATCAACATTGCATTTATTTCTTTTGGTATGTAAAGGCTCAAGCAACGTTTTTATGCTATTGAATGATATTAAGAATCAAGTATTAATTTTTAAAGCATTTTTGTTGGGATCTGAAGGTTTAAGAACATTTTCATGGTATTCAATTATATTAGGGATCAGGTATTAACTTTTAAGACATTTTCTTTTGATATTTGGAGATTCAAGAAACATTTTAATGGTATTAGATGTTATTAGGGATCAAGTATTACCTCTTTAAGCATTTTATTTTGAAACCGGCAGGTTCAAGGAACATTTTTTTAGTATTATATGGTTTTAGGGATCAAGAATTAACTTTTAAAGCATTTTATTTTGAGATCTGACAGTTCAAATAACATTTTTATGGTATTAAATGACAATCTGGTTTCAAACATTTAATAAAGTATTTTTTGTGTAGATATATACAGACACCATGACTAAATCAAATCTACATCCAATACAAAAACTATAAACTGTTGTTTATTTGATTTGTGTTCCCAATCAACATTTGTAGACCCTCGCTAATTCAGCTGCTAATCGAGTTGGTTTCAATAGAGGGCTGAGCCCTCTCTGAAGGCTCTGAAGGCTAAGTAAACAGCAGAAAGCAAACGGCAAATAAAACTGCAATTTACGCACACAATTTGCAAATAAACTTAACACTCAGTGCTGGCAAATCCATTTAGAGCCCCGTTGCCCCCCCCTCCCCAAAGACGAGCCGAAGAAATTCAAACTCAAGGGAGTTTAGCATTGCAAAGAGAATAAGAGAGAGAGAGAGCGGGGGAGGGAGGCTTACTGTAAGGCTGTAAACCGAAACGAAAGGCAACAACAACTTGCGATTATCGTCACTTGACTTTAGTTTGAGCCTCGAGAACCGAACCAAAAGAACCTCTAACCCTAACCCCAGTGCCTTTGCCAAGGCATGCAAATTGGATGCAACAGTGCCACAAAAGATGCGGTACACTGCAAGAAAAGATTGACTAGAAAGCAAAGATATCATTGAATTTCGGTAAAGAAGTTAAAAAGTTTGGGCACAAAGATTTACAAAAACTTTCAATTCAATTTCTTACAGTGCAGCTTGGACAAATGCAGCTGTGCAAAGGGGTCTTTCGACTAGGGAATCTAGAATATATATTCGACACAAAACGAGTTTTTTGGGGAATTTCAACAATGGGCATGGAATTTAGTCGCTTTGTTTTTGCATTCTCTTCACAACTTGTGAGAGCGAAAAGAGAAAATAAAATGCAATTACACCACAAAACTCAATTTCAAGTGTCAAAAAGTTGCGCTGCACTTAAGAAGTTAACGCTGCGACAAAAAACCCACAAAATCTCATTCTATCTCTTTCTCTCTGTCTCTGGAAAAGTCATTGTTTTGTGGTATTTCCATTTGGTTTGGCAAATGTGCAAAAGTGTCTCAAGTGGCGAAAGTAAAAATAAAAAAATGTGTAAAGTGTAAAAAAATATAAAGCGGATTACGTTGAATTTGTAAAATGCCGCTCGGAAATATAATATGAATACAAACGGCACAGAAACAGACAAGAAATGAAAACGAAAGAGGAGGAGCAAGGACCACGCTTAACCTATCTAGTTGATGGTCCTAATATGTAGGCTTTTTTGTTATATAAACCTGGTTTATATGCCTTAACCAAGCTAAACTAATTTGCCAGACGGTCAGCCCATCTCATTTGCATTTGAAATGAGACAGGCCCAAAAAAAAAAAAAAAACTTTTCTTTGTCCCTGCCATTTTTTACTTAACAAATTTCACACGAAATTCCTTTTTGTCTATTAACTTCTTTGGTTAAAGTCGCATAACTCTGTCATTGCGTTGGCAACACATAGAAAAATAAAAGAAAAAAAAAAAACAAAATACGATTTCAATTTACTGTTTGCATTGCAATCGCTTGTTGAGTATTTGCCGAGCAATCGATCAGCTAAATTAAGTTGCCAGCTGCCAACAGCCAAGAGCTAGACCAGCTGCCAGCTGCCAGTTGTTCTCCTATCTAGATGCTAACACTAAATCACAAATCCTGTTTGTCAAATAACACTTCTTCTTCTTCTACTTCGTCTTCAGCTCAACCAGAAAGTGTGTAGTTTTAATATATATTTATTTCAAAGATATACTCTATAAAAATATATATTTTATGTTGTTGGTGTTTGGAAACAGAGAAAAAAAATCCATTAAGACCAAAAACAATATAATAAAAAGAAAATAATAAAATAAATAACATTTCTGTTTTTTTTTTTTATAATTTGATATTTTCCTAATAGTTTTCTTTATATATATATATATATAAATATGTATACTTTTTAAGAAATATATTTTATGATGTTGATGTTTGAAAAGCGAGAAAAGAAAAATAATCTTAAGCACAAAAAGGCTTTTCGGGGCAAAATATTAATAAAATAAATAAAATGTATGATATTTTCTATAATTTTATATTTTTTTTTCAGTTTTCTTTATATATACTCTATAAAAAACTAATTTTATTATGTTGAGACTTTGAATAATGGCAAAGACAAATTTGTAAAATAATATTAAATTATTTTTCTTCATTTAATTTTAAGTGTTTTATTTCAAATAATAAAAATAAATAATGTTATTTATTGATTTTAAATTTAATTAGACTTTTTTTTAATATATTTTTTTATTTTTCCCGACTTTTGACCCCTGAAAACAACATTTTCTTCATCATTATTGAAAGTTAAGTGCTTTATACTTAAGTCAAGGGTATTTAATCAAGCACCAACATAAAAATGAGTTTATTTTCCACTTGGTTTCATTTGATTTTGTTTTGTTTTGCTTAGTGTTTATTTTTTTGGTATGTTTTTGTTTTTCTTGTTTGTTGTTTGCGGACACTTGGCAAATTGGCAGGTGGTAACAGTAACAGTTACAGGTACAGCTTGCTAACTTTTTGGACTTGCCACACACACAGAAAGCGAAAGAGAGGGAAAACGAGAGTAGCTACAGCAATTTACACGTTCTGCTTGTCGTCGCACGTGGCGTATGCGTAATTTAGTGCTGCATACTTTGCGGCGCAAATTTGCACTTTTGTGACTTGTTTAGGCAACAGTTTTGTGAATACTATAGTGTGTGTGTGTGTGTGTGTATAGTGTGGTGTGTATACACTCAAACAGCGCAGCACTTAAAATTAGGAATTCAATTATCTTCAACACACACACTTACACACACACACACAGTAAGCGAGAGGGGAAGCCTTTTTGGTTGAAAGTTGAATTTTACCATTTTGTGTACGCACTTTTCACACCTGCTCGCCTCTTTTTCAAGGCTATCAAAAGGCAGGCTGGCTAGGGGATATTTTTATGTATGTATATATGTATGTGTATGTGTGTTAGTTGAGTGCTGTTAGTTTGTCAGTCAGCGTCGACAACTTTATTGTGTTGTCAGCCCGCCCAAATGTTGTAAACTTTTTTGTTTTCTGAAAAAACCATGTAAAAATCAAATATTTGCTTCCACTACAAACGCTTAAAAGCTGTAAAAGAGTGAAAGACTGATAAAAAATAAATAATCAACAAATGGTAATCTTTTTTTCTCAGTGTAAAGTCGATTTTTTTGTCGCTGCAATTTTGAGGCACTTGAAACTTAAAAGGCAAAAAAACGAAAAAAGTTTTTGCAGCAGCACAAAGCTAGTTTCGAGCACATCTGAATCTTAATCAAGCTTCGCTTTGGGTGCCGTTTAATTATAATTTCTTTCGTTTTTTCGCCGCTTCTTCTTCTTCTCTTTTGTACATTACAACTTGACGAAAATTCATTTATTCCTGGCAAATTGGCTTGAAAACAATTAACAATTAACACCTGTTTGTTGGCCCGTCTGCATTTGGCAGCTACTTGTAAAACAACAAGGCAACATCACATCAATCCCAACTCCACCCTTCCCCTTCCGCCCACAACCCGGTGAACATGTCCGCCTTCAAACCCCGAACCAGACTAATCCAAATCCGTTATACGCCCGGTGTTTGTAAATGAAAAAAGTTGAGAGAGCGTTGAGCAGAAAAAAACTTTTCAAATTACAACGGAAATCCGTGAAAATCCTTTTAACAAAGCAAAACAGGCGTATACACAATGAGTTTGGGTTTCTGTGGCAGGAGATTGGTAAAAGGCGGCGGTGGCGCCTCTCACGGAACTGAACTGATTATGATGGCGCACAGCCTGAAACCAGCTTCAAACTACACTGAAAGCAACACGTGCGTTTATTATTGTCGTCAATGCTGCCTGGCTGCCAGCCTGCTGCTGAAGCTTCTCTAAATTATTTACTTCAGGGGGGTAGTAAGAGAGCGGGGTGGGGGATTTCGGCGTGACAAAGCAGTTCGCGTTGATGTGTCTCTCACAGTCTGAGTCTGTCTTCAAATATATATTTTTGAAGCACTTTCAAAGTTTATTTATTGGTTCTTCACTGTCTAAGTGTATTAGTGTGTGTGTGTGTGTGTGTGTGTATGTGTGAGCGAGTATTTTGCGGCTCACTTGACAGCACGACGCTGCCATCAACGGCAAAGCTTTTAACTTTTAATGAAAATATTCAATTTTCAGGTGTTGCACAATATTTAAAATACCAAAAAAAAAGTTTCTTGTCTTTTTCGCTCGTCCATTTACAAAGTGTCTAGCTTAATGGTGTGCGACGAGGTGTATAAGTGTGTGTGCGTGTGTTGCTGTGTGCGTGTGTGTGTGTATATGTGTGTTGCTGTGGCAGCTACAGACAAGCCGCAGCCACAAGAATCTGTCTTTAAATTATGTTTCATATTTTTAATGGTATTCAAATTTTACTTTTCCCTCCATATTTGCTAACATACAGACAGAGAGAAAGAAAGAGAGAGGGTGAGAGTGAGAGAGCGATAGATTAAAGATTCAAGAGGCTTTAAGGCGTTTAAGACGAATAAAAAATGAAAATGAAATTTCATTTCCAATTCGTTAAACTTTGTGTCTTAGAAATTCATTGGAAACTCTTAAAAAGCTTCAGACAAGAAACAACTTTTAAATATTTTAATATTAATTAACAGCAAGAGAGTGGAAAGAAAGTGAAAAGAAAAGAAAAACGGGCCATAAAAGAGTTGGGCAAATACTAAATATAATTGTGTTTTTTTTTTCGGTTTTTGTTTAGGGCACTTTTACTGTTTGCTAATTGCATAAAATGCTTGATAGAATTTTGTTGCCTTTGACTTTGTTTTCTTTTTTCCCTTCTTTATTTGTTGCCCTTGATTCTCTAACTTTATTGAGTTTAGTAACCAAGTAAAGCGATTTAGCCACAAACGAAATGTAGGCGGACTCAACAAATTGAAACTGATTGAATCGTCGGTGTGAAGAGAAGGGGGAGCGGGGGGGTTTTTACAGACTGTTGCAGTTTTAACTCGATTGCGCTTCGCATTGATTGACGTTTGTGATTTTTTGGTTTTGGCTGGGTTTTTTGGTTTTAATGCCTTTGATTTGGTTACGCACTCTCGCACTTAATTCAGTTATCCAGGCAAATGTTAAAATTCTGTAAGAGTTTTTATAAAGTAATATTATCAAAGTGCAGCTAGAAGCTATTCGAATTGCCGTTAAAACGCGCACTGCTTCTGTTTGGTGTTAGACTCTTGGCTTTTATAGTCGAACAGCATCAATTGAATGAGTTCGGATTTGCATTCAATTCAATGCTTTCAATTTGGCTCTCTTTCTCTTTGACAGGGTGTGGGGTGGGGTGGGGTTGGCGTATCCAGCCGGTTGTAAACAAAGCTCAGCTGTTTGTCTGGGTCACCCTGTCTGACTGAAATAGCTTTCTGAAGCAGCTGATGAGAACTTTTGTTTGAATGGTTTGGGAAATATTACTTAATGAAAGGATTTAAATGTGAGAAGGAAAGTTTAAGTTACTTTTGACGGATATGAATCTGAGAAGGAAAGTTTAAGTTACTTTTTATTTAAAACTTATATCGTGTTACATTTCTAACACAAACATTTCTTTAAGAAAATTCTTCTTATACTTTTCTTAACTCTTGCTATATAGTTTTCTTAGCAGTTCTCTAACCCAAACTTTTCTTTAAAACAATACTTTATATACTATTCTTAACTCAAACTTTGTAACTCCTTTTACAATTGTTTTTCTTTACTTCTTTATTATAAGAAGTTTCTTATAGAAGTTTTCTTATCCAAACTTTTCTTAAAGACATGGCATTATATACTTTTCTTAGCTTAAACTTTATAACTCCTTCGACATTGGTTTTACTTAAGTTAATAAGATCTAAGTAAAGAAGTTTCTTGGCACCGCCAATAAGCGTCAAAGAACAAAAATACTTCCCATGAATTACCCTGTGCAGCAAGCTTTTCCTTCACTTAGCAAAGACACACACCTTTCAATTACATATTACAACTGCCATAATTATATTACATAGAGCCATAAAGACATTCGCTCTTCTCATCTATTTGGCCAATTGCCATAATCCCACAAAAAAGAAATCCAAAAATCCTGCCAAAGCGCATGTCCGCTCTTCGGTTAGAGCGAGAGCAACGGGTGCTGCACGTGCGACAGGGATGCACCGTAAACAAAACGCAGCTGAAACTGAAAAAGTGAATGGGAGCATTTGGATTTTCCGTCTCAATGCTAGAAAGAGATGGGTCGTAAACAAAGACAGCTGCTCGGTGTCATTGTACTGCTCTGAAGAACGTCGTCGTCGTCGTACAACGGTCTCTCTACTCAAATTATTTGGCTATAATGTTGGCTAACAACGTGCGCGCTGAGTGGGTCAGGAGCAGAGCAACCACCCCCCCACACCCCTGCAGATGCGCCAGGTGCGCGTGACTTGGCCCCGCGTTGCGTTGCGTTTAAAGAGTGCAATTTTTAGACCTGACCCCTAATTGGCTTCTGACGTCGACGTCGAACCGTATATAAGCCAAAGACAAGGCATAACCTATTGACTGTGTATAGGCCAAGTTAATACTAAGCCAAGTTCGCCCTACTAAATGATTAACTTGATAATTATTCCATTTATTGTTGGGGTGGATCACGCAATTTTTTCCACTTACTCATAACTTATGCAAATTACCTTTCTGCCTTCCGCTCGCTTTCTCTGTCTTTCTCTTTCTGTCTGTTTGCTGTCTTCCTTTTTTTCTGTGAGTTGGCTGATTTATTTTTATAATCCATCGCCAGCAATGGCTAATAGAGCGGGGGGAAAGGGGGGATTGTCAGTTGTTGCCGCCGTTGTTGTTCGAATACATACATCATTATAATATGTACGCAATAATTATAATGACAAATGCAAACAAGCAAACAGAAATAATGCAATTTGTATCAAGTAGACCAACAAATACTCTCTATACAATAATTGATTCGATATGCTTAAAAGGTTAAACACCCAAAAAAAAATATTCCTCTCTTTATGTATTTAAGATTTATTTATTTGTTTTTTTCGTCTCGAATTTATGCGGCGTATACGTAATGTGATGGGCAATGCCAATTTATAATAATTATTCTCACACCTCTCGGTCACAATTTTCCACTTGACGTTGGAACTAAACAAAAACAATGAAAACAAATCAAATTCATTTGTGGCATAAATTACATTTAATGATAGCGTCATTTGATCTCGTATAAACATATGTGTATATATATTATATATAGTCTAAGCAGATGTCTACGAACAGTCTTGATCGTCACTTTGTCTGCGGTTGTTCATTTTGTCCAGAAGAGACGAGACGGTGACAGTTTTTCGCTGTAAGGCTGTAAAGTGTGTCAAAGTGTATTAAACAATTGCTCGGGGTGTTATATTTGTACGCTTCTGGTCATGTGCCAGTTATACTATTAACCGACCATAGGCGTACACTTTAAAGGGGGGTTTGGGGGTCTTATTCGATTGCATTGTTTATGGACTCTTTTGACGTTATTCGCGTGCACGTCATTATCTATTTTTTCCTCTGGCATTAACTCTTATGACAAGTAGAAAATGTTGAAGAAGGTAAAGGTGTGTGTGTGTGGTAGAATATTTAATACTCTTTCTTAATGTGTTTGCTTTAACTGCCTTAAGGTTAGAGTGTAACAATTTGGGTACAGTTGTACCCAAAGTTTGTCAAACTTTACGTAAAGATTTGTTAAAAGTTGATGAAAATGTCAAATTTCAAGAAAAGATTTGATAAAAGTTGATGAAAATGTCTCATTAGGTGAAATATTTCATATACCCTATATCAGGTTTGTTTTAGCATTTTAAATAACCTTCGATTGAACTGTTTTAAATTAACCTTCAACTCAATTAGTGTATCAACTTAGGTACATGTGACCCAAATCTAAACAAAGAACATTTTTAGAACAACTTTCAATAACTTCTCTAAAAGTTGCAGAACATGTTTCTTACCCGAAACATTCGTTTTCATTAAGTGACATATTTTAAATACCTAAGCGCAGGCTTGTTTTATTATACCAAATACTAAATAACCTGCTTTAACTTAATCTTCAAGCAAATTAGTGTACCAATTTAGGTACATTTGTACCAAATCTAACAAACTTCATAGAACAACTTTGATTAAGTTCTTTAAAAGTTGATTCATTGATTACTCATTAATTGACATATTTAAAATACTCAACTTTAGGTGTGTTTTAGTATAATACATCCTAATCTTCAAACCAATTAGTGTACCAATTTGTACCTTGTACCAAATCCAAGCAAACTTCACAGAACAACTTTCTGTAACTTTTCTCAAAGTTGATGAAAGTGTTTCTTACCCAAACATGAGTTACAAAACCCTATTGCAGGTGTGGTTTAGTATATAACATAACCTGCTTTAACTAAACCTTCAAGCCAATAAGTTTAGGTACATTTGTACCAATTCTAAGCAAACTTTATAGAACAACTTTGAAAAAATCTTCTAAAAGTGGTTGCAAATGTTTATTACCCTATCATGGGTTACACATTAGGTGACACATTGAAAATACCCTATCGCAGGCCTAATAATGTCCACATATGCAAATTCTTGTCCGTCCCTCTCTCTACCTCTCTCCCTTTCGCTGTGTGTTTGTTTGTGACCAAAACAAAGCCAAAGAAATGTAAAAGACAGATTTTCCCCGTGCCTTTTTTGTACTTTGTGTTTTGTGCCTGTGTTTTTGCTTCTTCTTCTTCGTCTTGTGTTCAATTTGTGCAGCTGTGCCTAAAAGAAATGCATTAGTTTTTGCGCTCACTTCTCATTCAATTGCCGAGCCCAACTGACGCGTTTTGCGCTAAACTGAAACAGCAACAACAGCAAAAACATACAAAAAACATATTTGGCAAGTGTTTTGCATATACATACAGATAGTCTTATGTATATATATTAACGATCGTCGTCTGGTTAAAAACGCGATCCCTGCGCATTGCTTGAACGCAGTTCATAAAACGTTTTCGTCTCGACTGGTTCCGTGTGGTTTCGTTTGTTGCTCGTGCGCGCGCGGTTTGTCGCCTCTATCTGTTGTTCGCGGGTTCAGCTTAACGAGGTAGTATAATACTGGAAATATTACGTATACGTAATGCATCTTTAATAAATATGTTAAAGAAAGTTGAAAAATCCGCCGGCAAAAACCATTTTACACATTTTTTGTATTCACACAATACAAATCATTAAAAAATGTTTAAAAAAAGTTGCGAAATCCGTCGGAAAAAACCCTTTTTACACATTTTTTTCTCTTGCAAATTTCAATGTCATCATTTACATCTTTTGTGTCAATGACATGTTGCTGATAATTACGCTTGACAAGCAGCAAATTTCTTTTTGCCACATAATTTAATTGCAGAATTTGTTGCATATCAAGAAAAAATATCGCAAATGAAATATTTTTACGACTTTTATTCGCTGTCTTAATGACATTTTAAACTATTTTGTGTGATGTGTTCTTTTAATCATTACTGATTGGGAAATGTTTCTTTTCAAGGTTTTCGCAATTCGTAAAAGAAGTTTTTTTGTTGTATATCAAGAGAAAATATCTCAAATGAAATATTTTTATGTCTTTTATTGCTGTCTTAATGACAATTAAAGTTTTTTCTGATATTTTTCACAATCATTACTGAATAAAAAAGGTTCCTATTCAAGGTTCTCCCCATTTCGTAAACGAAGTTTTTGGTTGCATATCAAGAAATAATATCTTGAATAATATATTTTGATGATTTTTATTGCTGTTTTAATGACAATTAAAGTTTTTTCTTTGATATTTTTCGCAATCATTACTGATTGGAAAATGTTCCTATTCAAGGTTTTGCCATTTCGTAAGCAAAGTTTTTCTGTTTTTCAACGTAAACAACACGTAATCTATAAGACCTTTTTCCAACCACTAAGCGGCAAGCCTCCCCGCTGCAAGAACAACTTAAGCTCTTCTTCCCTTCTTTGTTGTTGCATCGTGATTGCTGTTTTGCTTTTGTTTACCGGGAAGTCTAACCCCTCTCCCCCTTCGGTTGTCTACAACTTGACATAATTGAATTTGCTTCGCAATAAACCGCAGAAAGGAAAAAAAGGCAAAACAAAATAAATAAATAACAAGATAAAAAGGGCGGCGGCAACTAATAGTAGTAAATTGACCTTGTCACCACCCACCACAAAAACCACCCACCCTAAAAAACTCATCCTATTCCCGAGACAGGTTGAAGGCAAACCACTAAAACGGCTACAGCTGTGCAACGCATTCTGCAACTGTTGATGCAACAGCAGCTCAAACTGTTGCGCAAGTTTCATCAAGTGACTGCATTACAAGCAAAACGTTAAAAAAGCAAAGAATATCGCGATCAAAAGTTTACTATTAATAAAAAGAAAAGAATAGAAAAGAAGTGAAAAAGTGCAAAAGTTCTATAAAAAAGTTAAAGTCGTTCAAAAAGAAAAAGTCAAGCAAGTCGTGGAAAGTGCCAGCATAAAACTGGGTAACTTGTGGCTTATTATTAGAGGTAAGTACAGAGTATATGGCTATAAGCTATAAGCCAACATGATGACAGCAGAAAGCAACAAAAACAACAACAAAAACACAAAAAAGGGCCAACAAGCTGCCACATAAATATAGTTATTAAAAGCTCATTACACACAGACAGAAAGAGAGAGAGTGAGAGATAAGCGTAACAAACATTAACACCAAATGCCCAATGGAGCTCAAACTGTAACAAACCAAACCCTAATCCCAATGACCTTCAAAGTTATATCGTGCTAAATGGCAATATAATATATATATGTATATAGTCGAATTGTTTTGGGCAAACAACTAAATTAAATTGGCAACTGTTTTTAGGCCGTTTATTACCAAATGGCTTGAACTAGCCAAAACAATCAGTTTTTCTTCCCGCTTAGCGCCCTTTCGTCGAATGTCAGTTGCAAGTTCAAGTTCGTGGCAAGAACCATAAATAGACGTTTTAGTTGTGCACTCATAAATCTACGTCGACGACATACATTTGGCCGCCGGCCGAAAAAAAACAACAAAGATTTCTCTAAACAAATCGCACAATAATTATCTTAATTATTTTTTTGCCAAGCCAAAAATTGACAATCGGATCGTTCGTCCGGTCGTCAGTTGGCACCGAAAAAAAACCCATTTTAACCGAATCGATGAGACCTACAAGTTTCAAAATTGCTCTCGTATAGAGTATATAGAGATGTGCCCTATACGCTTGGATATTTGCCCAAAAAACCGAATAACCAAAATCATAAATTTGGCCAGTGAAAGCTGTTCGAGTTGCATGATTAACACTCTTCGGACAGACAGTTCGACAGTTCAAAGGAGCTGACAACAAAATTGCATATCGATTGACAGTTGACCTATTCAAAAGTGCAATCACGTTGCACTTGAACTTACCACACTTGCCACTCACCACTTGCAACACGAAAGACTGACGCTCTTCACGCTTCGCAACACCCACAGATGGGTGGGGCATTTGTCAAAAAACTATTAATAAACTTATTTTTAATGACGAAACGCGAATACTCTTGCAGAACAAAAGAGGCGGGCGGAACAATTTAGTTGCTTAACTTGTTGTGGGGGACTTTTGGGTTTTGGGGGTTTCTTAGAAAAGGGTAAAGAAAAAGATTTTTAATTGTGTTTTTCTTTAGATGTTTGATGTAATATAAATAATATGATTGTCAGCTTTCAACAGGTGAAAAAACATATGAAAATAGTTTTGCTTAAGTATTTTATTGACTTTTTTTAAAGGTTTTAAATTCTTGTATAAACATATACATATTTATTTAAATAATTTTTTTAATTACAACTTTAAGCAGATTTGTGCTTAGGAAACAAATTTCTAGATCAACTAGGTCAACAAAATTTTGAAGGATTTTTCCCAACTAACAAATCGATAAAGAGTATAAAAACTCTCTCTTTTTGTATACCAAAAGTAATTTCTAAACTTGTAAAACACTTCTTAACAATAAAAATATTTTTCTTTACATAATTTGTAAGTAAACTTTAGGCAGATTTGTGCTTAGGAAACAACTTTCCAGGTCAACTAGGTCAAATAACTTTTCAAGGATTTTTCGCAACTAACAAATCGATAAAGAATAAAAAAAACTCTCTCGTGTTATATATCAAAAGTCATTCCGAACCCATTATACACTTCTTCAAAATGAAAAAAAAATCCACTTAAAGTCCATTAAACACAATTATCCTACTCGCCCTTTAAGTCAACTTAGTCCTTAGAAAGGTTTCCTGAACTTGACATGAACTCAAGTGCTAGTGAATGTTCAAAGAGAATAGAAAAGCTCTTGCTTGATATATGCCAAAAGTCATTCCTAAGCACTTTACACACTTTATATACTTTAAATCCATTAAAAACAAGTAACCTATTACTCGTTCCTAAGAAAGGTTTCCTGAACTTGACATGAACTCAAGTGCTAGTGAAAGTTAAAAAAATCGACAGCAATCAATTTAAAAGTGTTGTGGCAATGAAAAATGAAAAGGAAATGAAGAAGGCAAGAAGAAGGCAAGAAGAGTCAAAGAGGACGTCATTCGTTCGATTGTCAGCTAATCAATTTTTCTTATTTATATTTTTTTGGAATTTTCCGCTTGATGATAATTATGTGAGTGTCAATCAAACGAGCCGCAAAAACTGCGTGATGTTAGGCCTTGCCCCACTCCCCCCTCTCTCTAGCCTACCTCAGCCCACCACACCTGTATCGTGCCCCAATTTGTAGCTGCCGGCATTTTGCTAGCTGACGCCATAATCTGAGAGAGAGAGAGAGAGTTCCCGCTCTCCCGCTCTCTGAGTGAGTTATTATGGCAAAAAACTTCGCTCTCATTTTCGCATTTTGTTTGGGGCAAAGGATAAAAAGCATGCGACTTTCGAAAGAGACGCGCATTCACAGGAGCAAGCTTGGAGTGGCAACATCGAAACGGGAAAAATCGAAAAACAAGCAAGGAAAAATCGGAAAAAATAGAAAAAAAATAGAAAAGGCAGACGGACACAGACGGGAGACGCAGGGAGATTAAAAAAAAGTGCAATAAGTGAAAACGAAAGCAAAAAGAAAAAAAAGCAAAGTGCAATCAGCTTTAAGGAAAGTGAAGGCAAACTCACACATGATAAATCCCCGCCCCAAAGGTGTTTAAATATTTACGATAAGCAATAAGAAATCAGAAATCAAATCCTCTTTGACCAGAGAAGTGACACAGATTTGAGGCACATTGCAACTAAAACGTGATATCGATTATTTAGATTGAGAGAACTCCCAAAAAACAAAAAACAAAAAAGCATCCCAACGGACGCAGTTCGTCCAAATTCTAAGCCAGTCAGCTGCAGAGAAAGCCGAAACAACGGAGCCATTCAACGAACGAGATTTGTTGTTAGGCGCTGTCCGAGACGACGCTAACAGTAAAACGCAACGAATATTAACACTGAAAAAAACAACGCCACATCGGTAGAAGTTTTGAGAGAGCAACAACAACAACTAAGAGCAAATGGCTTATCTAATTAATATACTCAAGTTCAATGTGAAGTACTTAAAAAATCAATAATTCGACGACAAAAAAGTAATTGCAACTCAAACTCAAACTGAGACTCGACAGATAATAGACATAACTAATAAAACACCCAAAAAACCAAAACCCACCGACGCCTACTCTGTCTCTCTCTCTCTCGCTCTTGCTCTCTCTCTCTCTCTCTCTCTCTGTGTCTCTCCCTCTCACACTCTCACTCACTGTGTAGCTGTCTCGCTTTTTGTTGCTCATTGGTGTATTTGTTGCTATTCTGCTGTCCCATATATTTTTGTGGGGCATACAATGGAAAAATCGGAGAAATTTTCAGATTACCTCTTCGCCAAAATGGGTCCACCGAATATGACGGCCGCTGTGCATGGCACCGAACTGCCGCCAAAGACAACGGAGCGGAGTGATGCACCCGTCGAGCTGATCGGCTATCGGAAATGGCTAAGCGATAATCTAATGTTGCTCGTAACGCTTTCGGGTGTATTAATTGGTGTGGTAATGGGTGAGTAATAAGAAAGTATGTGCTTGACCTTGAACTGATTACTCAATGGATTACTTTCAGGCCTTTCGTTGCGACCTTTACACTTGCATGAGGACTCCATCATGTTGATCTCGTATCCGGGCGAACTGTTTATGCGTGTGCTGAAGCTAATGATTCTGCCGTTGGTGATTTCGAGTTTGATTGCTGGATCGGCGAGTTTAAACGCCAAGATGAATGGCAAAATCGCGTTGCGAACGCTTGTTTATTTTGCCACGACTTCGCTGTTTAATGCCGCACTGGGCATTGCTCTGGTGTTGCTTATTCACCCTGGTAATCCGGATTTACATAATGCTGAAGATCGTGTGTCGGATAGGAGAGCAGTTAAGCTGTTGGATAGCCTTTTGGATTTGGGCAGGTGAGAGAGAGTTTGAATTTGAAAAGTAACAGACAGAAAACGCGCGCAAAACGCGTGAGAAACACTGCTTGAGCAGCTGCTCCATAACTGTGAACTGACTAGCACTGCTTAAAGTGCTCCCCAAACTGTTAACTGCTTTGAACTGCTTACAAAACTGCTTTTTATTTGTTTTCTCTGTTTTTTTGGCAGAAATATTTTTCCGGACAACCTGTTCCAGGCATCAATACAACAGGCACACACCGTTTATCTGCCCAAGCCCATTGCGATGCACAGTTTGAACGACACTGGTAATGATACGACAGCAACAACACTAACGTCACTCTTACATGGCGTCGAGGCGCAACGGCAACTGGATGAGATGGAGGAGGTGGTGCTGGTGCGGGATATACAATATCGCAGTGGCACGAACACGCTGGGCATTGTCTTCTTCTGTCTGGTATTTGGCACCGTGCTGGGCACAATCGGGCAGAAGGGACAGGTGGTGGTGGACTTCTTTGCGGCCGTCTTCGAGGTGATCATGAAAATGGTGACGTGCGTCATGTGGCTAACGCCGGTGGGCATCAGTTCGGTGATTGCCGGCAAGATCTTGAGTGTCGACAATCTGAGTGTGGTGATGGCACAGCTCGTTTGGTTCATCATAACGGTGGCGATCGGTGTGATCATCTATCAGTTCGTTGTGATGCAGTTCATCTACTTTGTGTTCGTGCGCCGCAATCCCTTCAAGTTCTACAAGGGTCTCATTGAGGCCATGCTAACCGCATTTGCCACCGCATCAACGTAAGCCATTAACAAAAAATTCTATTCTCTCTCTCTCTCTCTGCTCTCTTTCACTCTCTCTGTGGAGAGTTGTCACATTCTCTCTCTCTCTCTCTCTCTCTGGTTGATATTGCGAACGTTTAACATGCTACAAGTATTTTTCCTTCTTTTTGGTTCCCAAATCGTTTGATTTCCTATTCGTTTTACTTTTGTGCAAAAAAAAAAAACCAAAAAAAACTTTTTGATTTGCAACAACATTCCACAAAAAAAACAAAACCAAATTCAACAAACTCACCACAACAACCAACTACAAAACTCACCAAATCAAACCGAAATCACAATTTGATCTGGCAACGCCTGCAGTGCTGCCGCCTTGCCGCTAACATTCCGCTGCATGACCGACAAGCTGCGCATCGATACTCGCATCACCCGTTTCGTCCTACCCATTGGCTGCAACATCAATATGGATGGTACCGCTCTCTTCATCGCCGTCGCCTCCATCTTCATTGCCCAGATGAGCGGCATGGTCTTGGGCTTTGGTGAACTCTTGACGGTCCTGCTGACTTCGACGGCTGCTTCAATGAGTTCGGCGAGTGTACCGAGTGCTGCCTTGGTTTTGCTACTTGTCGTCCTAACCGCCATCGATGCTCCGGTTCAGGATGTTACTTTGCTCTTTGCCGTCGATTGGTTTGTGTGAGTATGCAACTACCGCTGTGTTCGGTCAGGAAGTTAAATTTATTGGTTTTGCTTTCAAGTGATCGAATTCGTACTACAAACAATATGCTTGGAGATTGTTATGCCGCCGCCGTCGTTGAGGAACTTTCACGCAAAGAGTTGATGGCTCTGGATGCAGCTGCAGTTAACTATCATGTAAGCTAACGAGGGGAGTTTCCTATAGAACTCGTATTCAGGTCATACTTGAGGGTTTCCTATGGGTCCCTCAGGTCATGCCTATGGGTTTTCTATGGAACCCTTATTCAGGTCATATCTGAAGGTTTCCTATGGGATCCTTATTAAGCTCATACCTGAGGGTTTCCTATAGGACCCTTCTTCAGGTCATACCTAAGGGGTTTCCTATAGCACCCTACATTAGGTCATTTTGGAAACCCTGATGACCAAACCTTGTCTAGTTCATTGGGCAAGTAAAAGTAAGTAATACCGATCCCACTCTCCCTAATAATCATAGGATCTACCCATTGGCACACCAAACGGACATCATGGTGGCCTACTCGATGGACAAACGGAACTGGAATCACCGGGAAAATGTCAAATGACCGATGCTGTCGTCGTGGATATGAGTGCTGTCATGAACAATGTCAACTTGCAGCAGGAACAAAGCAATCGTCGGGTCTAAGGGACCAAAAAGGGAAAGAAACCAATATCGAAATAAACTATCTATATAGCACGTAGATTACCACCAATAGACCACAGTGTTCCCCCAAATAACAACAACTACAAGAACAACACCTTTTGATAAACAATTTTTTGATTTTTGATAACGAAACAAAGAAGATGAAAATACGATTTAATATGATCCAACTGGTTATAAAGAGACTGCCCAAATAATAATTGGTATATGAGTTGAACCCACCCTAAAAAAATAATCCTAGAAATATGCACACATACACATATATGTATGTCTAATCTGTTTGTGTGTGTATGCACTTGTATACTTACTTGTTTTTTCGAATATATTTTTGAATTTTGAGCGCAGTTTTCCACAAAAAGGTCTGACCAATAATATTGTCAATATATACGTATATACACGATTCAGATCGATGATTATCATAAAAAGAAAGTAGTTATTGCCACCTTTATAAAGTGAGATATCAATTAATAGGCATACACATATACACATACATATATATATATATATCAACTAGTAGCAACAAAATATTATGAAATATGATGAACAAAACATTTTTGTGATGTGTTTTAAACTAAAACTAATGCATAATCTCTATGGGTATTATTTTGTAAGCGGATATCAATACGATCGGCTAGGCGATCTATTTTTGTGATTGTGTCATTGACGGAAAGATTTTTTAAATAATTAAATAATTATGTTTTTTCTTATACACAATACTTTACTTATATATGTATTATTATGATTATGTTTTCTCAATTATGTCTCAATACAAATACTATATATCGATTGTAAGTGCAAATCGCGCAGGTTGTAAAACGATGTTGATCCTAGCTTTAGTTTTAGTTTCGAATTTATGTAATTTTCTGTTTTAAACACCTCACACATATATATAAATATATATATATATATTTATCCCAATGCATATGTAGACTGATAGTAGACTTAGTGTGATTACTAAAAAGAAAAAGAAAACTAAAAATATATCCAAAACATTCAATTTGTACGCATAAAGCCGAATACAATAATTAACAAATAAAAAGCAAAGTTATTATGTCAAACTATAAATGTTTTTTTATTGCATTCCAATCATTGCCAAACCTTGATAACTCGTTGATTTATGGCCACACACATCATGCATTACCTTTAATATTCCAACTGACAGCTATTATTATATTTATGAAGCGGTTATAATTGATTTCAAAACCAGCCATTAAACACATTCGTAAATGGAATATTAATAAGTAGGTTAGTAAGTGTTTATAATTTGAAATCAAATGCGAGATAAGATGAGGAAAAATATATCAATTACTAAAATTTTAAGCATTAAGTATTAGTTGACATATTAATTTTAGTCTTCCGCCATATTTTGCCACAAGCTTAAACATATTAAGTTTCAATATATACTATATTTATTACGTCTTAACTGAAATTGTCGGCACAAAGGGTTGCGACATTTCGACATTTTGATTAGTTGCAAGCTAAGCTAAAACGGATATTTGCCTATCAACATGGCCATAAATCGTTCAATCGATTGTTCTGTTGCAGCGACTCGATTCAACTCGACTTCGACTTAACTTAAGTGTGGAATAGTAATTGTGAATGAATCATCTACAAGTTTATTTATCATTTTTAATAATTCAACGCCTGCACAATCAAATGCTTCAAACCAAATCAGGTCTTATACATATATATGTAATATAATTATATAGATACCACAAATTGTGTTTACTATTAAAAATATATATCTATAAACTACAATTCATTGCATACATACATATATATATACCTTTATGCAAATGTTGCAGACGGCAATTTTTATAGTTTCATAGAGATAATTATATTTCCACTTTTAACTCTTGACTCGACTCGGCGGCTATCAGCTGTGTGTATGTATGTGTGTGTGTTTTTTTTTAAGCAGATCAGCTCTTTGCCAGAGCCATGTCAGGTGTCAATCCACAATTCACAATGAACACACATGAACACACTCGCACACACACACATACATTCAGAGTCGACCCAGAGCTCAACTCATAGACTTGTTGCCGGCCTGAAATTGCACTTGAGGCCGAAACGGCGAGCGCGCAGGTGAATGAATCAAGCATTGTATAAACAAATGTGCTGCAAAAACAACAAACATATAAGCTATAGGCTATACATACATATATATTTTTACATATGCCATACACTAACCAATGTGGTAACATTATTTTTCAATGCAATATGTCATATATGTAAAGAGATTTCTATTAGAAACTGATGGGACTTCATAGTCTCCTTGTTGGTGTGAAACTTGACTAAGGTAAGGTTTTGGACTAAAATGAAATAAATTAATAATGAAAGAGTATCAAAGATTGTTTTGGGTTTTGTCATATTTGTGAAGAGATTTCTGTTAGAAATTACTCAGAAATGCTTAGTGTCCTTGTTGGTTTGAAACTTGACTACGGTAAGGTTTTGTACTAAGACAGAGAAAGTTTACTAATGAAAGAGTATTAAATATTTTGCACTACCAAAAAAAATTGTTACACTTATGTTATATATCTTGTTATAGGGTTGAAAGATTGTGTGTGTGTGTGTGTGTATATTTTGCATTAAAAATATTGTGTAGTTGCATTGAAAAAGTGCGCAATTGCAAAAAAGCCCAACTGTCGACTTGTGCCAGTCCAACTGTCTCGTCTGTCTATTTCGGACCCACTGTCTTGCTGTCTCAACTCTTTCATCTGTCCCACCTGTACCCACTGTCCTCACTAGCGAGTCTGTCTCTCTGTCTGTCTGACTGTCTGTCTGACTGCTCTTGTCTTGGCGTTGGCTGTTGCGGCTTGGGCTGTTTCGCCGTTTTGCGCTGGCTTGTTTGGAGTGTTTGGCGTCTGAAGGTCTACTTGGCAGCAGCTTTGGAGTGTGTTGGCGTTGCCTTTTTACCCAACACCATCGTCGTCGTTGTCGTTGCCGTTGTCGCGGTTGCTGCTAAAATGAAATACGAGTGCAAACAAACCGCACAACTTTGTAGAAGAATTGTAAAGTTTTCGGTATTACAGAAAGTCGATATGAAAATACCCTTAATGTTAGGGTAAGTAATGGCAAGGGGAAAGGTAAGGTTAAGGAGAGAGATCAATAAATAGGGAATGGGTAGGTTACGGGAAGAAACTTACAGAGAGCGAAGAGATGGGTAGGTTATGAAAAGTAAACTTGAACTAAAGATTGTTAATCAAGGGGGAGATTAAATATCTTCCTAGAGTCTTGAAAATATGACCTAAAATTATATTTTGTCCTAAAATGGTTTTTATGTTAGGATTCTTCCTAACAAAACACAAACATATGTTACTCTTTAGGAAAACTATAAAAATGAATGAAAAAACTTGATTAAAAGTTGTAATCTTTCATCTAATCAACAAACCAAAAACAGATATGAAACTTTATCAGGTTTCTTCAATAACTTCTTACTAACTACTTAGTTCTTCTCGAGACATATTCTATATTAAGAATCTAAATGAATGCTAATACTTATATAACAAAAAGCAAAAAGCATGTAACGTGATTTTTATCGATCGTGACACACGAAAGTCAAAGGTCTTTGCGTGTAGTGTATATTTGGCCATAAGAGCATGAGACTGAACCATAGACTGAGTACAGATCGAGATCAGTCAGATTGTGAGCTGCTTGCGGCGCAGTTTAAAGAATAATGGGACCAGCACACACACATATACATATGTACACACATATGATTACTTACCCATATGAATGAAATATATGTGCTTAAGCTCACGACATTTGTATTTGTGTTGACACTTGGCTTTGGAATATGTTAAGAGTGTGAGTAAGTAACCATCTAAAGCGAATTAGAATCGTTAAATAAATGTGCAACAGCAAAAAAAAACAAGTTGCCAACATTTGCATAATAGTGGCAGTTGGCACAGCTAATTAATTCAATTAGAAGAGAAGTCACAGCAATGGCAAAAAATAAAACAAATCTTGTAAACCGATTTCACTTTCGTGCCAAACGCTTAAGCATCTATCTAAGTGGAAGCTGTTGTTGTTGTTCTTGTTGTTTTTGTTGTTGTTGATTCTCAAAATGATTGAACGTTAGCGGAAGTCGTTTTCGTGTTGACAATTGACACGGCTACCTTATCTAATGACGGATGATGATTGTATCGGACAGATAAAGAGGGTTCTCGACTCGATAAATGATGGCTGTTTTCGATAGTTATGAATCTTTTTCATATTAACTAATTGCTATTACATAATAACTGTTCAGTTTCTATTAAGCGAAATGAGAGACAAATACATATATATTATATATAATCTTTATCAATTTAATGTTTTTTTTTATATACTAACTAAATGTTTTTACATAATAATTATGCAGTTTCTGGTAATTCCAAAGATAGACAGTTACATATATATGTATGTATAGTATTTGATAGTGTTAAATTGAATAGATAGATGAATGGATAGATAGATTACTTTCCTAGATGGATTGTTGATGTATTCGTGTTGACAATTGAAAGCTACCTTATCTTATGACGGATGACGATTGTGCCGGAGAGATAAAGATGGTTTTCCAGTCGATAAATGATTTCTGTTATCGATAATTATTAATCTTATTCACTTATGCTGTTACTTTAACTTTTTTCCATTGAGCCAAGTTGACAATTGACCTTATCTTGCTATACCTTATCTTGTGACGGCTAATGATTGTATCGAACACATTGTTGTTATCGATAGTTATGAATCTCTTTCAGTTACGCTATAACTTTAAAGTGTTTCTACTAAGCCAACTAATTGCTATTACATTATAATTATTCATTAAACTAAATCTCGTTTTTATAGTAATCCAGTAGATAGAAAGATACATATATATTGCATTTGATAGTGTCATCGATAGTTTTTACAGGCGTGTTAGATACATATGTAAATAGTTAGATTGAATAGATAGATGGATGGATGGTTGAATGGCTGGCTGACTGACTGGCTGGCTGGATAGATGGATGGATGGCTTGCCTAGATAGATTGCTGTACTAATCAAACTAGGCGCTTAAGTTGTTTTTCCATGGAGAGAGAGAGAGAGAAACAACAGCAACAACATGGACACGGACACACAGTTTATGAGCAATCTGTGCGCGCACACAAAGCTCCTCTATAAATTTGCAATCAACTTTTATCAGCACTGGCTTTTGCTGGCTGTCTGACTTGGCTTGAAGGCCCCCATCCAGAACGTGCCAGCGTTAACGTTTCTATTCACACGCCTAAGACTAAATCGCTGCTCGGTTCGGTCAACAGTGGGGGAACCGGGCGTAAGGGGGGGAGGCAATGGCACCTAGGAAACGGGAACGGGAACGCGCGAACGCGAACGCGATTTTAGCTGGATGGTGTGTGACTTGAAAGAGATTTTTCAGCTTCAGTTCAACTTGAAGCCGAGCTGAAGCTGAAGCTGAGCTGAGCGAAGCTAAAAATGTTGCTGCCGCTTTTGCTCTTTCAGTGATAGATTGGCCCACATTCGTTGTGAGCCGCATTCGGCTGCCAATTTGCAGCAGCAGCCCCTATCCCCTTTATAACCCCCTGGCTATAGTGCTACCATATCATACACAGAAAGAAGTTGTTGGCATTCAGTTTGTGATAAGTTTTTAATGAAAATGCTTTTTCGTTTACCTGAGGAAAGAACTTATACAAATCTCAGTAAAGAACTTATGAAACTTATGGAACTTGGGAAATGTTGATACAAAGCATCTGTATGTTAGGTTTTCATTATGCTAAGTTATAATGTAAATCCTTGTCCTTCGTATAGAGTTTATAGATACCTCAGTAAAGAACCTATAGAAATGTTGATAGAAAGCATCATTAGGTTTCGTTTTTATGTTAATCCTATTGCTTTTCCTTAGTTAAGAACCTATAGAAATGTTGTTAGAAAGCATCTTTAGGGTACGTTTTCATCATGCTCCTTTTACTTTAGCTGAGTTAAGATCTTATGGAAACCTCAGTAAGGAACTTATGAAAATGTTGATGAAAATCATCTCTCGGTTACGTTTTCATCATGCTAAGTTTTCCTTAGTAAAGAACTTAAAGAAATCTCTCTATAAAACTTCTAGAAATGTTGTTAGAAAGCAGGTTTTTAGCTTACGTTATCATCATGCTCCTTTTACTTTAGCTGAGTAAGGAACTTATAAAAAATTTCTGTATAGAACTTATAGAAATGATGTTAGCAAGCATCTTTAGGTCACTTTTTCATCTTGCTAATCCCAATTTAATCTCAGTGTAGTTGTTTAGTTGTAGTCATCGCCAGCCATCTCAACGTTTCAGCATCATCGTCATCGTCATCCTCATCTCCCTCGTCATCCTCGTCGCCGTCATCGTCGTCGTTGTTGTCGTCATACGCTTTTGCCGTCGCCTTGGTAATCTTAACCAAATTACTGTGGTGTTCACAAACACGTTCTCTAAACGGTTTCATAATAACAACCAAGCCAACAGCGAAAGAACGAACAAAACGCTCTGCCGCAGAGCTAAAGAATTTTTGCCAATGCGGACGTCTTTTAGCTTCCTTCTCATAATGTGAATGTGCAACAGCAGCAACAACAACAGCAACAACAACAACAGCAGCAGCAGCTCATCGCATAGGTGTATAAGTGTGTGTTGTGTGTGTGTGTGTGTACGAGTGTAAGTGTGTGTGTTGTTCTAATGCAAATTGCAGTAATAATTGGCCTATTATGCCACAGAGCCAGGCGCACTAGGTCGTACTGTACTCTATAACATTGTTGTTGTTATGGGTTGTTGTTGTTGTTGTTATTAGTATACCCTGGAACTATTAAAAAATATGTTAGAAGCAAGAAAGGGTAGTTCGGATTGGGTGTTACGATTTTTGTTTCAAGATTTTTATGTCATGAAATCCTCAAATTGATAAAATCTTAAGTTTTCTTTAAAGGTAAGGGTATCTTATAGTGAAACTCCCACACAAAACATGTTGTTATTGTTATTGGTAAGCCCTGGAACTATTAAAAAATATGAATGAAGCACAAAGAGTATTTCGGATTGGGTATTAAGTTTCCGAAAATACTTCATAAGATTATTGTTTCAAGATTTTTTCAACTGAAAATCTTCAAATTGATAAAATCTTAAGTTTTCTTCAACGGTAAAGGGTATCCTATTGTGAAACTCCCATACAAAACATGTTGTTGTTGTATTTAGTATTAAAAAATATGTTAGAAGAAGAAAGGGTATTTAAGTTGAGATTTAAGGTTCCGAAAATACTTCATAAGATATTTGTTTCAAGATTTTTTCAACTCAAAATCTTCAAATTGATAAAATCTAAAGTTCTCTTCTACAGTAAAGGGTATCTTCCATTCAAATTCTCCCACACTCAAGACACAGTACACTTACATGGCTGTTAGTTGTTAGCTAATATTGTAATGTGGTTGTGTGTGGCACGCCCATTTTGCCAACCCGCAGCATCGCCCCATTTGACGCAGCATATTTTAATATATGTTTTAGTCTAAAAGTTGGCATTAGAAGAAAAACTCAGTCACATTCAACCAAATATGGGCAAGAGGCAAGAACAGAGAGAGAGAATAAGAGGGAGAATCGATTTTTATAGTTTTCCGGCGGCATCGATGCCAAAAGGTCGCATCGAAGTCACATTTCGAGTGCTCATTAATTAGTTTTTGTGAACGTAACCAAATTAATGTCTAATCAAATTTTATTGAATTATAAACCAGTCGCTGGTTCTTTTTTCATGTTTTTTTTCATGTGGTTGAGATGCAGATGCCGCGAGATGCAGATGCAGATGCAGAATGTTGCATCAACATATACACGAACGTAAGAAGCTGCTACTTTACTTGGCTTGGTAATTAATGTGCGCCAAAGCTGCCGACGGCATTAAAATTAATTTGATTTGGCAAATGGCTAAAAGCAGTAAGCAGCAAAAATGCCTCAAGAAACATATAGAGAGGGAGAGGGGGCGACAGAGAGAAACAGAGAGAGAGAGAGAGAGGAAGAGGGAGAGAAAATGTTCTTGAGTTGTTGGTGGCGCTCCGCGTGGTTGACAAGTGTCGGGTAGCCATCGGTAGCTACCTGCTCCCAAGCTCTTCTTCTTCTACTACTTACTTATTTACTCAATGCCTTCCCTTTCCTGCCCTTTTCCTTCCTTGTCGTTGTAGTCCTGGGTTCTGCCCAAAATAGCCAAGCGAGCAATAACAGCTACAAAACATTTACGACAAACAACAGCAACAACAACAACAGTAACAACTGCAAGTGAATGCACTAGTACAAAGATGTACGACTAGCTAATACCCTATAGAATTGAGTATGAGATAAGATAAGATTCAAGAGCTCAAAGCTTAAGGTAGGACAAACATTTTGGGAATAATAATACAAATCTGATATATAACAACTTTTATCATAATTAGGAAATGAAGAGTATTCGGATCTTATGACACGATTTTGATCATGAGTATAATGAGAAACCAAAACTTCTCCAAATCTTTCCTTTTTTCAAATCCAAGCCTTATAACATTATAAATGAATCTACTTAAGAGATGTGCTTGCTAATAATCTTATTGCTTCTATATTACAATCAAGATTTATACTAAATATATACTAAATATACACTAAATAAATACTCAAATACATAAACACTAAATATAAATCCTAGCCTTATTACATTATAGTAGAATCTACTTTTCAGCTTCTACTTCTAGCTAAAATACTTCTTTCTCTCCAGACAAAATACAAATTTAATAGAAAAATACTAAGTAAAAACTATCCTTTTCAAATCCTAGCCTTAAACGATTAAGGTAAAATCTACTTCATAGATTTTCATGATAAAAATCTTTTTGGTTCTGAAGATTTTATAGATAAATATATAAAAATAATATGTTTCAACCTTTACACAACTAGTTGAACCCTTCCTCACTTCCACACTGTCACACCACTGCAAATAAAGTTACAGGGTATAACAAATGAGCAACAGCTCGTTGCAATTTTAATTAACGGCTATGTCTGCGCATTAAAATTGTTTTGACTTTGTTAAATGCTTGCAAATCAAGAAGCGACATGAAAATTTACGCGTTTCTGCTTCGCTTTGGGTTGGAACCCAAAGATGAACTGCGCCAGCTGAACGAATCTGTTGAAAGCGCAAGATCACTTTGGGAACGCGAAAAAAACAACAAAAACAACAGAGATAGAGTTGAATGCTAGTTGTTGTTTAAAGAGTCTGAAATCGATATGTGGTCACCATTTGATGCGGCCATTTGCTATTCTTCTGCTTCTTCTTCGTTTTTCCTTTGGAATCTTGGTAGCTTGAGAGTTTGAGATCTTGAGAGCCTGTGACTAAGTCTTAGCTGGAGTTTGATTTTGAGTTTGAGCTACAATCTGCTATAAGCTGGCTGCAAACTGCGCATTATACATCCCGAGCATTGAGCCAAATACAACAATCAAGTGGCACAAATGACCACAGCCGCTCCTTCCACCCAACAACAACAAGTAAAGCGATTTATGTGTGTGTTGTGAGGCGTTCTACACTTTGAGAAAAGATTAGAATTGGATTAAAGTCGGGAACGTTTTGTTATAACTTATTTATAATAGTTTGGTAAAGCTTAAGGATTAATTCTTTTAACCTATAGATATCATTAGATAAGAATGTTTTGAATAATGATTTGTTCTTAGTCTTAGGAATTCTATATTCGGGCTTATGGGTTTCTTCTACTTACTTTTTATACTCATAATCCATTAAATGGGTAAAAAAAGATTTTGTGTAAAAGTATGTAAAGGCAAAACAAAGCATTTCCGACCCCATCTTGATCATCAAGACTACAGATTTTGTGTATGAGCTCTTCCAATCCCTAGTCAGTTCAAGTTTGTTTCAAATTTTCGATAACTCTACTGGTTTAAGAATTACAAATGTTATCGATAACAATAGAATCTTTAATTTGTGCAAAAGTATGAGCCAGGTAGAAGAAAGCATCCCCGATCGCATTAAGTATATATATATTTTAAAATTTTCGATATACGTATGTTATCGATAACAATAAAATCATGAATTTCGAAAATTTAAAAATAAGAATTAAAAACATTAAGAAAATAATGAAAAAAATGTGAAATTTATATTTAAATCGATTAAGAAATACCGAAGATATGGTAGTTTAAAGTCTTAGGTCAAGGGTTAAGGATCAATCTTCAAGTCCAACTTGCTTTCCTCCCTGTCTATTCAAACTAGACAACTCAATTCTTTCGGTGTATGCACACTTGATTGTTACCAAACGCTAATGTACTCTCCTTTCCGCCCCACCCCCCCACACACAATCTGCCTAAACACCGTTTCATCCTGCTGCTGCTGTCAGCAGTTAGTAACGCGCCGCGCCGCAAATGTTCACCAATGTAATTAAAAATGCATTTGCGGCCTAAAGAGGCGCGTAGACCGCCAACGACACTGATTGTCGCCGCCGCTAGGAAGTTGAAACATTTTCAACGGGAATTCACAAACACAAACACAAACATGCTGTTACCAGGTTGTTCTTGTTGTTGTTGTTGGCCACACAATAAAGCGGTAATCACCGATCAGCGTAAATTGTCGTGAATTAGCCGGAAAAATCAAATGTATGGCATTATACTTTATACGTAGGAGCACACACATTCGATCGATCGATCGCCTTCGCTTTCAAGTGCCGACTTAGTAGAAGTAGAATCCACCTCTTCCGTTCTCCCCGCCTCTCATTTGTAGGCAGCACGGCTCAGCAGGTCATGGCATGCCAAAAAAATTATCACATCACGCATACGACGTGTGTGACGGCGAGAAAACCAACAAACAAACAAGCGCGCAAAGAAACGCGAACGTTGCACGCGTGAAATGTCAAAAGCTAAAAATGCCATTTGTAGACTCAACTCAATAGCCATTCAAACACACACACACACTCATACACATACAGTTACTTATAAAAGTATGCGCACAGTCTGTGGATACAGATGAACGCGTGTTGTGTTCAGAAGTTGCTTCTGTTTGGAGTTCGTGTTTGTCTAAATTATTTCAGAAAAACATAATTAAAACATAAACATTTCAAGCTTAAACTCATTCAGGTTTAAATTAAGCAATAAAATGATTAGTTTATGCTTTTGGGAAACTAAAAATAAGTAAATATAGTGTTTAATATTTAAACTTGAGATATTAGTAAAAATACTTTAGTTAAGCCATTAAACAGATTACTTTATGCTTTTCGGAAACTTAAAATAAATAAATATGGTATTTAAACTTGTTATATTAGTAAAAAGACTTTAGTTAAGCAATAAAACTGATTACTTTATGCTTTTGGGCAACTTATAATAAATAAATATAGTATTTAAGCTTGATATACTAGTAAAAAATATGTTAGATATATAAAATTATCAAAACAAATAAATAATAAAAAAAATATAACGCCTCCATCGTTAAATAATCATAAAAAAACCCAAATAAGATAACAATTTTATTTCTTCATTTTGTTTTACATAAAAATAATTACAGTCGAGTACTAAAATTTTGTTAAAAAAACTTTTTAATACCATTTTTTTTTAGTGTCAAAACCTAAAAATACTGATTTATCTCAAAAAATTTAAAAGTTTTGGTATAAAAATGTAATTGATATTGAAATTTTATAAAGTGAAAAGTTGAAAAACTTAAGATTGTATACTTAAACCAACATCATTCTCGTGTTCGTGTCTTCCAATAAGTTGTGGCACGCGTTCCACTCTATGTTGCTAAGCCTTATTGTGTGGCATGCTGGAAACACAAGGGTTAGAGTAAAGCGACAGAGAGAGGGGCAGTTGGTGGGTTAGCGGAAATGTTGGCAAATGCAAAGTGCTCATGATTTGTTCATTGTTGTCATTGTCCGCAGCAGCTCCGCCTGATCACATACACACACACACACTCTCATACACACACACGTTTTTGTGTGGCGCACATGCAGATTGGCCAGAAGCGATAGCAACGATAGCCTTCTCTATATATATATTTCGTTTTGTAGCATTATTTGTATATTTTTAGCTTTTTTTTTCTTTTGCGTCGTCGTCGTCTGAGCAACAACAACAAACAAACCAACAAACACAGAAACAACAACTCCATTCCCGTTTCATTTGTTAGCCAGATGAAAAATTTCCTTTTCAACGCGCCTCGACAACAAACCCAAATGCCGCGCACCTGCCGCCTTTTCGACCGTTGCCTTGCCTCCATTTTGACTGTGTGCAATGCAACATTTGCAAATTGGCAAGATTGCCATGTGTGTGTGTGTGTGTATATATTTATTGATGCATGTTTGATGTGACGCTTTATTTTCATGTTGATCCCCCTGCACACAACACACACTCTCTCCATCCGCGCGCTCTCTTTCTCTTTTTTCTATTAATGCTCCCACCCAACAACAGTCCAGCAGCAGCGTGGGCCGACTGCGCAGTCACCATCACCAACAACATCACCGTCGGCGTCGCCGTCTCTGTCACTGTTAACGTTGGCGTTCTTGTTCGCGTCGCGTCGCCGGCGCAGCAATTGCAGCTCGTGTGTGTCGAATCGCCGTTTTGCATTCGTTGCTGCGGGCCACATTCACATTTACTATATTATACTCACATTGCAATTCACACACTCACACACTGTGCTGCTGCTTTTGCTGCACGCGAAAAATTGTTTGTTTGTTTTATGCAAATGATCGCAACGTCGCTGGGGGGCGCGCGCAAGGCAAAGGCTCAGGCACAGATCAGCTCAACTTAGGTCCAGGTTGTGGCTGAAGTCGTTACCTTTACGTTAGCGTTCGCCTCTGCCATTTGCTTCCCGTTTCAATTTTTTCGGCATCGCAATTAAAAACCGAAAGTGTGAATGCAGCGAGACAGAGCGCGAGAGAGAGAGAAGAGAATGTGCTTAGATTATTCGATTCGAGACGAGCGAAAGTTAAGTAACGGCTTAAGCTCTGCTCAAATTTGCATTAGCAGCGACGCGTCACAAAGCGGCTCAGCTTAACAGTCTCCTGATCATAATTTGAATGAACACTTCTGTCAACAGTTGAATTGCTGTTTAGATTTGCGCTCATTACATTTGTGACGCCTGGAATCACGCACAAAATGGAATTGAAGAAATGCAAGCAAGAACAACAATAATGTAACGCTGCTGGAACTCAATATCCCACGCACAAAACGAAATTAAAAGAGCGTCCGCAACAACAATGCTGCACTGGCAGTCAACTAATTGAGAGAGTGTGAGAGTACTAATCATCACAAGTAATAATCATATAAGTAGCGCGTAGGCTGGAATAATTTCTTAGTTCTCTCGCAGCAGTGCCAAGGTCAAGGCACAGCCGCCGTTCTATGTAATATTTCAAGTAACTGTGACTTTTAGCATTTTTGCATGGATTGAGTGTAAATGTGTGGTGGCGCCGCCTCGTCTAGTTTAAATCGTTTCGTCAGCTATTTACTGTTTGCCTGGCATAAATTAGCGTGCAGCTAATAAGTGCAATATCTAGCTAGAGCTATTTGGCTGCCAACTCTCATTTCATCTCTCTGCCTGCCCTCTCTATTAGAACTGGCAGCAGCTGTCAAAAACGTTTTGCTAGCTTCAGTTTCAGCTGCTGTTGTTTCTGTTTTGGCATCTGCTTCTTCATTTGCTCAAGTTTTCGCACATAACGCTGCAAGCCAAACAACACCAAACGGATTCTCTAACTGTGTTTGCATTGTGTGTGCGAGTGAGAGGGCGGATGAATACAGTTTCTTATTGCACTGGAAGCATAAATCTGGAAATTTGCATTGAAATGGAATGGAGCGAGAGAAATGGAAAACGTTTGAAAAAAGTGAGTAAAGAACTTTAATTTATTCTAGCTATTGCATTTCTTTAAGTGTATTCGTGTTTACGGCACATTTGACGCGTTGATTGCCAGGCTGAGCGCGTTGCACAGTAGCCAGCTCGAATGTCAGCTCGAAAACTCCAACTCGGACTGCAACTTGCATCTGCATAAAAGGTCGAACTGATTTTTGTTTTTGTCTGTTTGTTTGTTTGTGTTTTGTTGTTGTTGATTGATGAGGCATTTGCATGCGGTTGCTTAAGATGATGCAGATGAAGATGATCAAACATTGAGGCAAAATCTGTGTCGTGAAAGTGTTTTTCTACCTGGGGGGTGCACAGACCGAGGCCAAAGAACGAAACGAAACTTTAACTTTCGCCCCGACTTTGGCTTATTCCGCTTTATTCGCCAACTTCTGTGAGTTTGACTTCGTCTCCGGGGAAGTCAGAGGGCATGATTAATTGGGCGTCCCGCGAATCTCAACCAAATCTAGCCAAGTCTAGCTGTATTTTTTTTCATCTTCTGATTTCTGTGCACAATTAACCCACTGACCGCTGGGGCGTCCATAAGACTAACGATGATTTCCAAATTTTCCTATTTGCTTAACAAAAAAATCAAAAAAAGATGAAGAAGAAGAAAAAAACGAAGCTGTCATTAAATGAATGAAGTAGTTGCGCAGCAGAATATGATTACAGTGTACCCAGTTCAGTTGATGAGGAGGAGTCTGTCTCCTTGTCGAAGAAAGTTTTTAATGAGCCCAGCAAGGAGCAAGGTAAGCAGCAGTTGGGAAGCAGTTGGGCAGCAGTTGAGCAGCAGTTGGGTTTCAGCAATTTGCCATGGATAAAACATTCTAGTGCAAAAGCAAGAAAACAATTTAGTTCCCATGTGGCGCACAAGTACTCGAACTCGAATTAATACACTTGAAAAAATAAAGGTATTATTAAGACTTTCTTCAATTTAGTGATTTTTAGGAAGAACTTTAGCCTTCGCCGAAGCAGATGTTGAAGAAAAAGTTTAAGCTGTCTTTACACGAACATACTTGACTATTTCTTGCAGTGCATCAAGGTGTTATTAAGATTTATACTAAGATGAAGAAAAAGTTTAGGCTGAACTTACTTGACTTTTTCTTGCAGTGCATCTCTTTACTCATATTGTCACGTCACGTGCGGTGTCAAAAGTGCACGAAAATTGTATGCTTGCAATTAACTTTTCTGACTCGATTTAACTTTGGCCCCACAAAACGGAAAGTAAGCCACCAAAAAAACAAAAAGAACTCCCCCCGCGCTACCCTCCCGCAGACACTGTGCAACCGGTGGCATTTATATTGCCCCCATCGACAGGTGCACCACGTTGGCTGTGGGGCGTTTTGCTATATACCACCTCTGGCGTATGTGGCTTTTGGCAGCGATTTCGATTTCATTGCAATTAAAATTCCAGTGCAGACGGCCAAAACAGTTGCCACAACTGCTGCTGGTGGCACCACCACCACCAACTTGTCCACTTAGAGCCGAACTGAACTGAACTGAACTGGCGGTCCACTTGATTAACCATGGAATGCGTCGTATTCAATTTGTTGTTGCGTTTGCTTAACTCAAAGCTCAACTTGCGACTCGATTTGAGTCGATTCGCGGACTTCGACTAACAACAATTAAAATTGTCTGCGTTTCTAGTTAGGTTTTTTTAGTGTTTTTATTGTTGCTCAATTTCGAGTCTCGAATATTTTGCATAGTTGAAAAACTATTTATTTCTTTTATATGATTCATAAATCATTTTGATATGTCAACTAACTTTAATTAAGTGCTAGGATGCCATAGTTAATGGTCGTTAAAGTTTGTTCGATTTGCAGCAATGATTGTCAAACGGTGTGTACCAACCTTAACCCTAATACTCGACCCAACCATATTGATAACCATGAATCATAAATTATTTTGATATGTCATTAAGGATGCCATAGTTAAGAGTAGTTAAAGTTGTGTCAGTGCATGCCAAACTGTACACACACCAACCTTATGCCTAATTCTCGACCCAACCATATTGTTAGCCGTGAATCATAAACCATTTTGATATGTCAACTAGCTTAAATTAAGTGCCGGAATGCCATAGTTAAAGAGTTGTTAAAATTGTTTGATTTGAACCAATGCTTGTCAAACGGTACACAACCAACCTTAACCCTAATACTCGACCAATATGGTTAATATTGTTAGCCATGAATCATAGAACATTTTGATATGTCAACTAACTTCAATTAAGTGCTAGAATGTCATAGTGAACCAATGATTTTCAAACGTTATATACCAACCTTAACCCTAATACTCGTACCTAACCATATTGTTAGGCATGAATCATAAATCATTTTGATATGTCAACTAACTTAAATTAGGAAGCCATAGTTAAATAGTTATTGTTCGCTTTGCGCAAATGCTTGTCAAACTGTATATACCAACCTTAACCCTAATACTTGACCCAACCATATTGTTAACTCTGTTACAATGGTGAATGGTCAAATGTTTTTTTGAATGGTTTTAACCCCAAAAGCCGCTTGCCACATTGTCACATTGTCAAATCTTGCACTTAAATTAATCCCAATGTTGCACTTCACACGCTGCCACAAAAAGCTGACTCCAGCTCTGGCTCTATACCACATTGCTGATGTGTTGTTGCGGCAACAACTTAATGCATGCCAATTGTCGCGCCTTCATCTAGATACACATTTTGGCTAACAACAACAAAAAAACTAACGAGGAGCCAGGGAGGCCATCAGCCAGCGGTGCCATCCAATCTCCGACAAGCCGCAACTCAAATTGAATGTCTTTTTTGCTTATTTTTTTCTATTTTTTTTGACTATTGCAACAGAGTCACGTCTCTCCCCTATTACACACTCACACACACATCGAAATGTACATTCACACACATGTTATTTGGCCGCTGGTCGTTGTCAGTCCGTCGTGGGTCCGTCTGGGTCTGTCTGTGCCCGTCTGGGGCAGAAGCTGGCAGCTCCTCTATGTATGCTCCCACCAGAGCTTTGGAGCTGTGGAGCTGTGAGCTCTGTGCTCTTAGCTGCCAGCCTGTAAATCTGCATGCGCGTCGCAGTGTCAGAAATTTTTAAACAAAATAATTAAATGTGGAGAGAATGCGGGATGCAGCAAGCAAACAGTGGTTACAGGTTGATAAGGTGAAGTACTAACAGATACCCTTTGTTCAAAAAGTTGCCCAAACTAAGTAACTTGTACAATCGATATTTATCGATTAAAAACTGAAATATGAAAACTTAACGTAAAACAAAATTATTTAAGCCCTGATTTGAATTTTTAAGTGAAGTAAATAATGTCTTTTATATATCGATATTTATTGATTAGGCAAAAATCGAAAACTCATTACAAGAAATACCAATATGTAACAGTATATCTTAAACTGAAATCGAAAACGAAAGATAATTGCGGCTTTAGCTGAGATAATCTTATGGTCTTGACACTGACTATCGATTTTTGCAATATCAAAGTATACATGATTTAACTGTAGTTCTTGGGAATTGTGGCTATAGCTGATATAATCTTATAGTCTTTACATAGAGATAGAGATAGCTGAGATAATCTCGTAGTCTTGACACTGACTATCGATTTTTATCGATTTTTGCAATATAAAAGCTTTCTAAAAAAGCCGTCGACTTAAGCGTTACATTTTTATTGACACAGCATGTCAAAAATCTTTAACACATACAGACATAGAAAGTCATTTATGATTTGAATAAAGACTAATTGCTGAAAGTTGCACATGTTTATAAGACCCTTGTAAAAGAATCATTGTTTTAATGGGTAGAGTAAAAAGAAAAAAAAACAGCATGGTATGTGTCCCAACTATATATATATATATTCCCCATTCATTCAGGAAATGCTTAAGAAGAAGAAGAAGGAGGAGAGAGGTGGAGAAGGAGGGGAGTTGCAAGGAGCGACAACAAAAGCGCGACAAGCGCATGCAAAGAAAAGATCCGCTAGAAAGTCATGTTCGTGCCGAGGCAGCTTGTAACCGAAAAAATTCGAAAAAAAAACACAGCTCGTGGCTAGCAGAAGCAGCAGCAAGCAGCTGGAAGAGTTGAAGCCAGATCGCCAAATGGCCAAAAAAAAAAAAAAAAACAGAAATAAGTAGAAATAGTAGAAAAAAATATGTGCGCGACATGCCTTCTGGAGAGGCCGGCTTCTGCCTGCTTCTTCGCCTGCTGCTGCTGCTTCGACTGCTGCATAATAATTTATGATCGCGTCGTCCAAGATGTGGGTTAATCGTGTTTTGGGCTAGTTTCTAACCAATTCGCCCGTCCGTGTGCCCGTTACGTACTGCTCGCCTGCTTGCCTGCTTGTTTGTTGCATGGTGCTGGTATTGCTGGTGTTGCACACTCACAAGCCAATTACTAGGTCAGAACCTGCAAGTCCTGATTTGTGCAAAGCAATTTTCCTCCAACTAGTCAGTTGGTACTCCCGCTCCCACGTCTGCTTCTTGTGCTCCAACAAGGCTGTCAATCATCTTCCACATACTAACTAACTAAACTAACCGACTAACTAGTAAGAACAAGGAACGCAAATGGAGCATTTAATCTTTTTTTTAGTTTTGAGAATTTTTCGCCAGTTTTTTTTGTTTTTTTTTTTTTTTTTGGGTCCCATTGAATGCGTGTAGTCAAAGCCAACTTGCAACTTTTCCACGCACGACTTTTGCCAAGTGCCAGGCAATTTGCCATGGCCTCTTGCCCTACCACCGTCCCCGGTGCCCCTGGTAGTTCCGACCATTCCCAACATTCTCCCATTCTTGCATACCTTTTAGTCTCAGGGCTGAGAGTCTGTGTGTGTCTTTCTACTACTGCCTCCATTCTCATTCTTATTCTCCCATTCCCATTGCCATTTTAGCCATGATGAGCCGTCAAAAAGCAATAAAATATCGTTTTATTAGCATGCCGGGCAAATAAAAAGTAACTAAACGAATGCACGGGTGGAGGCGGTATGGTATTGCACTTGAAGAAAATAGGGATACAAATAGACTTCATATGAAATGAAATGTGTAAGAAAAGGTTTAAGAGGTTGCAAGAGGCAGAAGACATGTCCGTCTGTCCTTCTGTATGTATAAACATGTATTTCGGAAACTATAAGAACTAAGTTTTTCAAAGTTTTGTTATCGATAACATTGACATCTTAGATTTCCGAAAATTGAAAAATAGGGTTTAAAAACATTAACAAAAATATGGAAATCTGTGAATTTTAATTGAAATCCGTTAAGAAATACCTGAGATATGATAGATTAAAGCTAAATCATCAAGCAGTGGTACATCCGGTAGTGCAGGTATGATCTTATGCGTAAAGGTATCTTTTAGAGCCTTCATACTTGTTAACAATCTCATTTTGATCATTAAACAAGTCATCCAAAGAATCATGTCAGTTTTTTCTCAGTGTACCTCAGTGTCTCCATGGCATAAGCATTGTGATGACGATGCTGGCGGTGTTGCTAGTGTTGTTGTAGCTGTTGTTGTTGTTAGTGGTGATGGTGGTGGCAATGCCGCGTCGTCCTCGCGTCGACAACAAACACGAGCCACGTGCACTTGCCAAACGAGTCCGGTACGCCGCTGCCCGCTTGACTTAATTCTTAATGAAAAGCACCAGCTGGGAGAGACAGCACTTAACTTAAGAGTAGCTAAAAGAAAAAAAAGCCTCACAACGAAAACACACTGCAAAAAGGGTAAACTACTATTGAATGCTGCCTCTGGATGATGCCTCTTGCCGCATTTAGTATGCAGTTAAAGATTCGGTTCGACTCGACTCGCGAACGCGAATCTCTATGGGTCTGTGGGTCTGCGTGGCAGGCGAGACACGACGTCGGCCCCTGACCAGAATTTATGCATATGACCTCAGTTATTGACATAATTTCGTGGTCGAACCGCATTGAAAACGAAATGTGCGCATTAAAAGGCAGTCAACGTTTTTTTTTCCTTACGTTTTTATACGTTTTTGGGCTTCCTCTTTATAAGTTGCAGTTGCAGTCAGTGGCGTAGTTAAGAGAAGTTTTTAATACCAGAAAGGGAATTTAGGTTCATTTTTTATTGAATTTTTATAAGATTATACTTTGGGGTAAGTCATAAAGTTTTCCCCTTCTCTTCGGTACTCCACTGCCTTTCCCTTATGGTATTCCCGGCTTGAACATGATGCGAATCATTGGTTATTGGCTTGGATTCCACTCTCTACTCTCCACCTCTCCCTTTCTCTCTCATCCTGCTGCCACGCTGATTGTGCAAATGTTCACGCTGCTTTGGACAAATGCGCAAATTTGTATGTTTCCGCAAAACGTTGTCTGGGTTTCGAACACAGACACAGAGACAGAGATGAAGACGGAGGGCGGTGAGGTGAGGCAAAACAGGTGATTATCATCCAGTTTGGAGGCTGGGAGCCAATCTTGGCGCATTTGTCAAATTTCCCACTTAATCCGACGCGTCGCTTGCCTTTCGGCCGTACCATGGAAAATTGTCGCGAGGTACTCCACGGTCTGCCCCCGGCCCCCTCCATTAAGCTGCTGCTGTTCAACTCGAGTCGAGTCTCGTCGTGTCGAGTGAAGTCGGTTCGGTTTTGGTTCGGTTTGGTTCAGTTCAGTTCGGCTTGAAGCGAGGCGCTTTAATTGGTCTTATGAAATGGACAAAGTGCGAAATGAGTTATGCGCACGCGCGCGCACCCGCCACAGCACATACTCGATTGAAGCACCAATGTATGTGTGTGTGAGTGTGTTTGTGTTAGTCTCTTAGTGTTTCTCTCAGTGTATGTGTGTCTGTGTGTCTGCCCGTCCAGACCGATAATGAACGCATGTGGGAATTCGAAAATTGGATTTGGGTATTGTGCAACACACACAGCTCGCTGACTTCGTCGGACACACAGCGCAGTTGTGCCACTCGTTGTGGCATTGGAGTGCCTCTCTACCAAGCCGCTTGCTCCTCTTGCTTGCCCCCCTTCTCCCCTCCGAGTGTTGGCTACCCGTTAGTGTGTGCACGCAAAGTATCTATTAGCGTCGCCTTTGCGCGCCAGAGTCAAACGGAATCTGTTTAGCGAGCGTTGTGCTCTTGTCGTTTGTGCCAACAGCCAACAGCCAGCAGCCTGCATGCCACTCTTGCCTCTTGCCACTTGCCTCTTGCCACTTGCCGCTTGCCACTTTTGCCACTTGTCTCTGTGTTGGCTCTCTTGTTGCGTCGAATTATCTGTTAATTTGTGGCAATTTAGAGATTTGCCGATACGCTAAGTGAAGCGCATTGAGCAGCTGATATCGTACTCGATTGCTTTCCCAAAAAAAAAAATTACCTAAAAGTTATTAATATCGACCTTTTGGGGTGGTGATTATAAGTGAGGTGAAGTTCGTACTGAACTTTGGGGTGGAGATTATGAGGGTGATGAAGTTAGGTCTAATCTTAGCAGTGGTGATTATAGGTTTGGAGAAGTTAGTACTGACCTTTAGGGTAGATTATAAGTGTGGTGAAGTAAGTTAACATCTCTGGATTGGAGAAAAGGGTACTGAGCTAGTGATTAGGGTGGTGGTAATAGGGTTGGTGATTATAAGAATGATGATTATAAGTGTGGTTAAGTTTGGACTAACCTTTGGAATGCTAATATTAAGTATGAAGAAGTTGGTTAATATCTCTGGGTTGGTGAAACGGTTTTCGATCATTAGGGTGGTACTTAATAGGATGGTGTTGGTTGTTATGTGAATGGCGATTATAAGTGCATTGAACTTAGATTCCATTTGTAAGTTGGTGGACTGCTTACCGAGTTAGTAATTAGGGTGGTGCCTAAAGGGGTGGTGAATATAAGTGTGGTGAAGTTAGTACGAGCATTGGAATGATCATCTTTAGAGTTGCTTATAACTTAATCATTTACTAAACCAAAATACTTTTGCTCTTTTCCATCCCGTTTCCAAAGCCCCACATAGATACAGGGTATCAACTAGTTAAGTAAACGTTTTTTCCTCTATTCGAAATTGCCTACTTAAATGCTATTCTTAGCCAATTTAGAATGAAGTCTTCGCTTTGCTTGTTTGAAAGGGCGGAATGTTAACGACTTTGTATGCAAAGTGACAGTGACAGGAGAGGACATGGACAGCCTTAATAGCTACATCAAACAGAAATGGGCGTGGCCCACTAGGGTATACCAATAGCCAATTGCCAGTTGCCGCTGCCTGTTGCCGCTGACATCGACGTCGACAATGTCGACAACTGCACACTACTTACCGCCGCTGCACAGTGGCACAAAAAGCATGAATAATGGCCATATGATGCATGCATTTTTATGGCCTGACGTAACCAATTAGCGGCAGTTGTCCAACGCGTTTTGAACGTTTTGCCGAAAATTCAATTTGCCGTTCAAAATAATTTCCTCACACAGACACAAAAAAACACACACACACACGCAATGTACACTGTTTAAAACCACTCTAAAATGTAGCTGAACAGCAGCAAAAAACTATGAGAAGTAAACTAAAATGAGAGTTGGTGAACTGGGAGATACTCTGCTGATAGTTTTTTAACTTTAAAACAGAAAGTTTTTTACTGAGAAATCATTTTCCAAATTCTTTTGATTACAAGTTTTCTGCCTAAGTCTTTTGTACACACAAAATAGTTACAGGGTATAAGAAGAATGTTATGTATGTACATCTTGCCCACAAAACAAGCTACAGATTGTTGGGGCAAGAACCGATGGAGACGGTTCGGAGTCGGGTAGCGGGTAGATATTGTGAAAAGTTAGCCTGCTCTCAATACGCAATGCGCGCAATTTTTCAAAAGCTTTTAAAGTGAAGAGCCCCAGCGAAATTACGTTGTAATTTTTGTAATTTCTGTAATTGCCTAATTCTGATTAATTTGAATTGACGAACCAACGAACCGGACCAAAGAGTGTAAGCAACAAAAAAAAACCCAACCGATCCGAAAGAACCCGATTCTCTCAACTGGAGCGCCAACTGCAACTTTGTAATGCATTGTAATGTATAGCCACAGTCCAGACCCTTACCCCCCGGTCACCCGTAACCCCCGTCATCCTCTATTCGATCCGTTCCCAATCCCTAAGCCAACACTGTGTCCCGCTTTTGAGTTGGTTAAGTTTGTTTTTTTTTCTGTTGGTTTGGGTCCCTCGACGGCGAATTGAGAGGTCAAAACTGAAAATTATGCGCCATTGTTGGCAACAACAGCAGTCGCTGCGCGGATTTATCTCCAACAACAACTTCAGCTTCAGCAACAACCGCAAAACGTAATCCTTAGTTATGCGCACTTGGGCATTGAGCTTCAGCTTGAGCTTCAGAGAGGGAGTCGCAAGAGTTTCAATTTATTTTTGCGCCTTGCACAGTGCGTGGCTTCCTTTAATTTGATTAAAATTTATGTAGAAACTCTCTAGGCGGTTTTTGCTGGTTTGGCCTTCTTTCTGATGCTGACTAACCTGAGAAATGCCAGAAGAGGTATAAGGACCAAAAGGAATGACGGGAACTTAAGGTTTTTATGTTATGTGTAAGGAATTTAATTTTGATCTCAAAATAGCTATCAAATATCATTCCAATTCCTTCGTTTCCTTGACCGACTGTCCTTGATTTGGCTGAACTAACCTGAGAAATGCCAGAAAGGCAACTGATAAGCACCAAAAAGCAAGTTGAGATCTTAAGGTTTTCATATTTTGTGTAAAGAATTTCCTTTTGATCTCAAGTCGAGATCTTAAGGTTTTCATATTTCATTTCGATCTTAAAATAGCTATCAAATTTCATCCCTGATATGTTCGATTCCTTTCCCAAAAGTCCGTGATTTAGCTGAACTAACCAGGGAAATGCCAGATAGGCAACTGAAGTGCTATAAGGACCAAAAAGCATGTCGAGATCTTAAGGTTTTTATATTTTGTGTAAGGAATTTCATTTTGATCTTAAAATAGCTATCTAATATCATTCTGAATTATTTGATTCCTTGCCCGAATGTCCTTGATTTAGCTAAACTATCCTAAGAAATGTCAGAAATGCAACTGAAGTGCTATAAGGACCAAAGAACCAAGTCGAGTTCTTAAGGTATTCATATTTTATGTCAAGAACTTAATTTTGATCTCAAAATAGCTATCAAATTTCTTCTCAAAGCCTGCGATTCCTTGCCCGAATGGGCTAACCTGAATAATGCCAGAAGGGGAACTGAAGTGCTCTAAAGACGAAAAAAGTAGGTTAATAACGTAAGGTTTTCATATTTTGTGTGTAGAATTCCATTTCATCTAAAAATAACTATCAAATATAAATCCGATTCTCTTGATTCCTTGCGCGAATGTCCTGGATTTGTCTGAACTAACCTGAGAAATGTCAGAAATTCCAACTTAAGGGCTATAAGGACCAAAAAGCTAGACGAGATCTTAAGGCTTTCATATTTTGTGTAAAGAATTTGATTTTGATTTTTAAATAGGTATCAAAATTCATTCCAATACCTTCGATTTCTTGCTTAAATGTCCTTGATTTGGCTCAACTAACCTGAAAAATGCCAGAAAGACAACTGATAAGCACCCAAAAGCAAGATGAGATCTTATGGATTTCATATTTTCTATAAAGAATTTAATTTAAAATTTATATATTTTGTGTAAGGATTTGAAATAGCTATCTAATATCATTCTGATTCTTTCAATTCCTTGTCCGAAATGAAACTGAAGTGCTATAAGGATCAAAAAGTCAGTCGAGATTCTAAGGTTTTCATATTTTATGCAAGGAATTTCATTGTGATCTCAAAATAGCTATGAAATTTCATCTCAACGCCTTCGATCCCCTGCCCGAATGTCCTTGATTTGTGTGTGTTTTAATCGGGAATCTTTGGCGACAAGGTCGCTAGGTTAATGCGCCACCAACAGACGCAACAATAACTCAATTAAATGCTTGCCCATTAATCATACGCCATGTGAGACACACACACATACACACACACGCATCGAGAGATCAGAGCAGAGCAGCAAAGTGCGGCTAAAGGGGAGCAATCGCTGTTGCTGCCGCAGTTGTTGTTGTTGCCTCTGCTGCCGTTGTTGAAGCAAGCAAATGTGTGAAAATCTCCCGTGGCGATGAAAAATTAAATGCAACTCTAGGCATACATAGATCATCAATGAAATTTAATATGCAACAACAACAACAGATATGAATAAGAAGAAGAAGAAGCAACATCTCTCTCTCTCCCCTTAAGAGTTTCAACTAAATCCACCAAGCTTAAACCAAACAGACCAAAAAAAAAACGAAACACAGACAATGACAATGTGTAGCTTAATTAGCCAAACTTGTTGTTGCCTTTCGGCCAACTGTGAAAGTGGAATGGGGATGCTAGGTGGGGGGAGAGTGCGGGGGGAGAAGGTGGCAAGCAAGCAAGCTACCCGCTGATTAGAATAGTTAAAGGGGGGCAAGAGGGGTAAACAAAAATGCGACCGAGATATCATTTATGTGGCAGCCTAATGAAGTTGTTTTCGCTCTGTGCGTTGTAGCCGCAATTAATCAAAACTCTAATCAAATGGAAAAATGGAAATTAAATGGTCAGAAAAAAAGCAGGCAGCAGATTTGTCAACAAGTCGCAAAGTAACGAAGATTTAATACACTTTATTGATATATTATTATAGATAAGAAACTTTTCAAAATGTCATTCAGAAAAGTTTTCTATATGAGGATGATGTTTTAGTCAAATATTTTAATGGAACTACAACTTTTAATATCTTTATAACAAATTTAAAGATGTTTTCTCAGAAAGTTTGATTCCAACTTCGGTTCATTTCAACTGTCTGAAGTCAAAAGTTTTATTAGTTTTATTTTTCATTGAGTAAAGTTTTTTAAAAGAACATTTTCAATATTACGATAATTTTTTAGACAAATATTTTAAAGCAACTTCAACTTTAGATATCATTATCACCAATTTAAAGATGTTTTTTCTGAAAGTTTTTATAATATTTTTAGCTAACTTTGATAAGAAACATAAACTTTTCAAAATGTCATGCAGAAAAGTGTGTTAAAGGAACATTTTTTATATTAAGATGATTTTTCAGACAAATATTTTTATCCAACTTCAACTTTTGAAATCATTTTAACCAATTTAAAGTTGTTTTCTCTGAAAGTTTTTATATTTGGATCCAACTTTGATAAGAAAAATAATCTTTTCAAAATGTCATTGAGTAAAGTTTGTAAACAAAATTTTTTAATATTTTCAGACAAATATTTTTTATCAACTTCAACTTTTGAAATCATTATAATCATGTTTAAGTTATTTTCTCTGAAAGTTTTTATAATATTTATAGCCAACTTTGATTCATTTCAACTGTCTGAAGTAAAAGTTTTATTAGTGAAAAAAAATATGCATAAATGATGAGAAAAAAACTTAATTGACATAAGTAAATAAATGAGAGCTGCTTAAAGCTGCTGGAGTGAAATCTGTCTTTCAACCAATCTGGCCGGCAAACATGGTTATATCAGTTGATTGCAGTTAGTTATAAATAGTTTCGCGAGATGTGCAACTCTCTCTTTCACTTAAATGAGCCGGCAAATCAACAAATTGCAAACAAGCGCAATTTTGCGGAATGTTTAACAAACTGTTGTTTAATGCGCAACAATAATTTATGCAAAATTCAGCTACTGAAGCAGCAACAACAGCAGCCGTTGCAACCGCAACCGAAGAAGAAGCAGAAGGAATACCAAGAACAAATGCGACTTTTGGACATAATGCGCGAACTTATGCAAATGCTCACCGAAGAAGAAGAAGAAGGGGGAAAAACGAACAACAATCGAGTTAGAGTAAGAGAAAGAGAGAGAGAAACGAATCTTGGAGTCCGAGTCCCAGTCCCAGTCCTTTGGATCGGAGACGAGGCATGACTTATGCCTGAAATTTGTCTAGTTGTCAGTAAATATGGGAAATCAGTTTACAACATGCGTGCCACGGTTGCCACAAGTTGCAGCAGCAGCACCAACAACAGCCTAGGCTCCAGATCCCAGCAACAGCTCCAGGTTCAGCTTTAGCTCCAGCTCGTTGGCGACGACAGCGACATTGAGACTTAAGCGGAAGGCACAGCAGGAGCATAGATAGCAAACATCAGATAGACCCAGAGACTCGTAATGGCGACAACAACAAAAACAACAACAAAAGAAACCAACGAAAGAAAAGACAAAAAAATACCAAAACGACAGCGACAACAAATCCAAGAGAAGACTCTGAGCAATGGGCAAAGTAAGAACATGGAACATGTTGCTTGTTTAAATCATGATGATGATGATGATGCTGATGCTGCCGATCATCATGATGATGATGATGAAGCCTGGGTTGGTCCCTGGAACTCTTCTCTGGACACAGACGAAACGACATAGGCATAGATTGATGCCTGCGTCCAAAGCCGCCGTTTGACTATTGACTATTGATGACTCGTCAGGGTGGAGTACACACATGAGAGCGCTGTATGTATGTGTGTGTGTTTGTGTGAGTGTCATATGCATATGAGGCCGTAAGCCCACAATGTTCCGAGGAGAGATTCAAGATCTGCGCGCACCTATAAGGATAATGCGCAAACACACGCAGGTTGCAAACCAAACCAAACCGAAACCGAAACGAAACACAACAAAATTTGCATTGCAAAAGTCACAAGATTCACACACACAGAGAGTCACCGTAAAGATACACTGTAAGAAAAAATGTATAAGCAACTAATGGCAGATGATAAAAAGCAACTAGATGAAGAAAAGGACTAGCTATTGGTTTATTCTTTAACCATTTGGGTACATTTGACAAGTGAGACCAGTCAGCGATATGAAGGAATTAGGAAAAATATTAATAACAAAGTCTAAGTGAAACTATTGTTAACCCATTTGGTACATTGGTCGAGTGAGACTCGTCAGCGATATGAATAGCCAAAGTTACAGATGACAAGTTTGACTCGTTATATGAACAACTATGAACAGAGTAAGATATGCAACTAGATGAAAAAAATGAATTTATATTGAAGCATTCTTTAACGTTTTGCGTACATATGATATGAAGCACTTAGAAAAAATATTAATAACAACATCTAAGTGAAACTATTGTTAACCGTCTGGGCAAATTTGACGAGTGAGACTTGCCAGTTACAGATGACAGACCATAGTTGCAGATGACAAGTCTGACTCGTCATTTGAATTGAACATGTGCGTGGGGTTGTTGAGATATAATGAGACATAATAATACGCTCAATAAGTTAAAAAAGGTTCAAATAAATCAAGAATCAAGGGGTTAAAGGATTTTTAGGTCATATTTTAAGGTCATATTTTCAACAAACAAATTTCTGTGTATTTTTTCTCAAGTGCATTAACTAACTGTGTGTATGAGTGTTTGTATGAAGATAAAAACAATATGGGAAATATTCATTGGACATACTTGGGAGGTACTTAGCAAAAAAGTTCATTGAACCGCGGCTCAGGTTTCAGATTTCAGTCGAACCCTAAAGAAAATAAATAACACAAAATGCCGTGAATTTATGCATAATTGGCTTGTTTTGCTTGATATAATCATAAAAACATAAAAAGAAAACATAAATGAGAAATAAAGAAAACAATATAACAAAGAATCGATCAGAGTGAGATCAGAACGAACATACAAGATCAATAGAGTAGTTATTGACGCGTTTTTAACAACTTCCCTCATAATTCATTGTGAAAAAATGGAGAGGAAAAGATGGAGAGGGGATTAAGAAGAAGATTTCAATAAATTTCGCATAAAACCAAGTAAATATTTAATTTGCTGTGTTGTGTAACATACATTCACCGCTAGAATTAATCCCCAGCTGGAGTCAATTAGTATTTTATGGCGCTTTTATAGACTGACACAGCCAAAAAAATACACAAAAAATATCCAACGACAAACTTTTTCGGCCATTTGGGTAAAGATCAAAAGCAAACGACTCGACCACAAAGGTTATAACATATAACATTGTTTAGCCAAATTAGAATTCAATATGTTGTTGTTGTTGTTGCTGTTGCTGTTGGCGATGTTGAAATAATATATATCTATATATTATGCCTACTAATATTTATGTATGGAGCCCAACTTCATTAGCGAACTACCATTTGGCGGTACGGCAGAACCCACCCAAGTGGTAGAGCCAAATAGAGTGGCTTCAAATGGCATCGAGAGCTTAAACTCATGTAATTGGAACGCCGTCTTATCAGGGCGACTAAATACTAAATACTACTAAATACCACACACAAAAACCTAAAAAAAAAAACCTGACCAAAAGACAGAGAGAAAAGAGCGAATGGAACAAGTCAAGTTCCAGTTGAGAGGCCATTCCACACTAAACTTTATAACGAAAGCGCTTTTCAATTATACAAAAAAAAAATGGAAAAAAAAAAAACGAAAAAGAAATGGAAAAAAATTAAATGACGCAGAACAAGTTTAGATGTAAAGGGGTGAGACGGGGAGACCGGGGGACGGGGGGTTCATCATTCACATGAAAAATCGAACAAAATGTGCGCTCATTAAAAATTCGCATAATTTATAGATTAATGAATGTTGCCGACAATATGGTCGACGAGGTCGCGATTACTCTGGCTACCGAAATAAAATAGCAATATTTATGTCAACAAGATTCTTAAGCTCGCCTTCTGTCTTTCTCACTCTCTCTCACTCTTTCTCTGTCTCTGTCTTTGTCTAAGCTGTCAACAGCGGGGGCGATTGGCAATAAGAATCTCGATTGGTGGCCTTCAACTTACATATGTAAATGTATGATTGAAATGACGCTGATGATGATGAGTTGATGAGTTGGCTGAGTAGCAGGATTTTGCGTTGGGCAATAACAAAAGATTAGGATAAATTAGGGTGGATTAGGGTGGAATAGGGACTGGAATAGACTGTAGATAGAAGACGGGAATCAAAGTAATCAGATAGAAGAAATCAATAGCATAACATGTGCTGTAAACTATGACTCATATAGTTAAGGTTAAGCTGTATATACCCTGTAAATTTTATTGGTTTCTTTCTCTCTTGTTCTCCTAATACTTGTTGGGAAGCATCAGGATTTGCGTTGGGCAATGACAAAGGATTAGGGTGGATTAGGAACTGGAAAAGACTGTAGATAGAAGACAGGAAGCAAAGTAATTGGTTAAAAGTAATTAAAAGAATATCATGTATGTATGTAATGTTAGCTTTACTTAAGTAATATATACCCTGTACATTTTCTTATTCTCTCTCTTGTTCTCTTATTAGTTAGAAGACATGAAGCAAAACAGTTAGATATACTACTTGTTGCTCCCTCTCTCTCTCTCTCTCTCTTTCTCTCTCTTGTTGCCTTATTATTTGGAAGACAGGAAGCAAAACGATCAATAAGAAATCAAATCTTACAACAATTGTAAGCTAACTTGTAATTTAACTTGTAATACCCTGTAATTTTGTTGATCTTCTCCTTGTTCCCTTATGAATTAGAAGACCGGAAATAAAGCAATCTGAAATCAGAAGTACAAGATGTGCTGTAAATTACACGTATTGTAAGTTAAGTACAAATGCTTATACCCTGTAAATTTCTTACTCTCCCTTAGTTTCCATATCATTTCCATCATCATTAAGTTTCAGATTCTTTGAGTGGTATTGTGTCAAAGGGTTTTCCTACAGGTATTCCCCTCCAACCTGTGCTAACCCTTTTTGCAACAGCTAACTCATTAAGTAGATACCCTGTGCTTATTAGCCAAGATCTATAGTATAGTCGACTAATGCAAATGGCTTATAAATTCACAAACGTATTGATAGAATTAGAATGCCCTCTGTCTCATAACAAACAACAACATCATCAACAATGGCAGGAAGCAAGCTTTTCAAGACAATGATATACTCAGAGATACCCTTTATCTCACGTAACATGTTTATAGGCATACTTGTTAAACCATTTTATTGTATTTCTGTCATGTTAATGTATGCCAAAATCAGAATTGGGAATGCTTTTAATGGAATTATCATATTAAAAATACATTTGGAAAAATTAAATATCATTTCTATTCAATGTTCTATCATTATGAAGCTTTCAAAATAGATAATAATCTTTAGTTCTTGCCAAAAAAAACTTAAAACTTGTTTACCTTAACATGTGACGTATAAAAAGTATGGAAAAGTTAAGATCGTCAAGAACTTGATATTATCAATCAATTGTTTTGAAAGATCTTAACTTCACATATGTCATAATAACCAAAAAGGTGATTGAACTCAGAAAATAAAAACATTTTTCTTTTCATTTTTTTTTTTGCATAAAGTACAGGGTATATAGCATTGACATGAAAACAAGTCAAAAAGCAGGCAGGCAGAGGAAGAAGGAGCCTTGTTGTTTTCTCTGTAGAGTGAAGCCGGCAAGCCCCGAGACCAGGCCAGCCCCAGACCAGGCCAGGCGAGGCAAAGCCAACACTGCTGCACTGGCAACATGTGGCAGAACAACAATTTATGATGTTGCCGCTGACAGGCGAATGTTGTTTGCAGTTGTTGATGACGATGATGATTCCAAGGATGCTGCAACAAGCGATCGTCGCAACAACAACGACAGCGAAGACAGAATACAGAATACGGCCAGCTATTGATTTTGGCTGTAGAACCCCCCTCCCCCCTCTTCACCACTCTACAAGCTGTTTAGCTGTATTTTCTTCTTCTGCCGTTGTTGTTCTTGCAACATTTTGTTGTCTTCCTGATATACGTTAGTTTTGCATATTAGTTGCATGATGGATTCCGCATCAGATTCGTTACGTTTTTGCGTATTATTCGATTCGCTCTTGTGTCGTTTGTGTCTTCGTTGTGTCTTGTGGCATGTGTGTGGGCCCAGTGCTTGCAACATGTTGTCCCAAACTAGAGAAGAGAATCTGGATTTGGTTTTGGTTTTGGATTCTTATTTGATTGCTTGTACGATTTCTTCTTTCGAATGTGTCGTCAGTTTGAGGAGATCTGAGATGGGCTGTCAAATATTTGTAGATAGATAGATAACTAGCTGCCCCTTGCTGTTGCCTGTTGCCAGTTGCCAGTTTTTGTTGTTGTTGTTGATGTTGACGGGTTGCATTTAAAGTAAACATAAATCTAATGCAAAGTTTGGCCAAAAGCACAATTGTGTCCATTGCCATTACCATTAGCGGCATTTGAATATTATGACCACCGCAACAAAAAGCTACACTTGCAACAAAAATCTTTACTATATCTTTCCAAAGCTATTGCCTTTTCATCATAACTGTCATATACACTATTTTTTGCTAAGTGTACTTAACCCCAGTTGGGGGCCCCGCTGGCTTTGACACTCTTGTGTGTGGGTGGCTTTTGGTTTCGATCAACGATCGCCGATCAGGCAACTCTGGCAACACATTGAGATATATACCAAACTCGCTAATGCCACACACACACACCAAACACACACACATACACTGCTTTTCAAGTGGCTGTCAAGAGTGTCGTTGTTGTTGTTGTTGCAACTCATTCATTTACAAAGTGCAAATGCAAGCCGACAGCTAAGCGACGTCATTTAGAGTTTTGACAAGCGGCACAGAACACAAATGGCCACAAATGCTTAAATGGACGCCCTCAAATTGCTGCAACAACAGTTTAGTTAGAGACAGAGAGAGAGAGAGCGAAAGAGCGAGAAAGAGTTAAGAGGTTGTGCCACCAACGTGCATTCCAACTAAAGAACAACAACAAGTGAGAAATAAGTCAAGTTAAATAGTTTCGGGACTGACATTTACACTGTTAATGGATGTAATAGTGTAGTTTTGGTGTATTAACTGACTGACTGACAGACTGACTGAATGATTGACTACTATCAACGCAAACAGCTCAAATGGTCAGATGGCAAATCATTTCTAGATTGAAGTAAGATTTTCTCCATACAACTTTTATATATTTTTATATACCTTTTTAACCTAAAACCCAGTATACCTTATTCTTTTCCTCCCTTACAGATCAGAACAACAACTGAGATCAACAATAAGAACAGCAACACCAACAACAACAAAAGTAACAACAGCAACAACAACTGACGATGGCACGCACATTTCGTGTACGATTCCCAGACAAATTGCAGAATTGGCGAATGCTTGAGAATTCTGCGGAATCGGAATCTACACTATGGGATCTATGGTGGTCCTTTTGGCCAAAGCCAAAGCACACAGTTGGCCAACTGTTGTTGGTAAGAGAAGTTTTTTTGGGATTTTGGGGAGTTTGTATAGTTAAGCTTTGGTTGTGGTATAATATGGGTTGGGTTTGATTAAGGCTTGAATTATTTGGCTTTAAGGATTTAGTTTTTTCGGGGGGGGCGCCAAATTCGCACATGTTGCGTAAGAGACACACACAATGCACATTGTTGTTGTTGGAGCGCCCAATTTTGGTAGCAGCAGCAACAAACAATAACAGCAGACAAGAGGAAGAGAGAGAGAGATGGAAGGGTCTGTTTGAGGTATGCTCAGCATACCAAACACTCAACGCCAAAGCGCACTCCACACAACCACTTCAGCACCACTGCACCACCACTCGTCGGCAAACATAGCCCAACAACAACAACATTGAGTGAACTTGTATACAGGTGAGCATTTCGAGAGAGAGGAAAGAGCGAATAACCGGTTTATGCTCATATGCGCTCGCTCTCTTTTTTTTTTGTTTTCTGAAGCTAATTTACATGCCTGTATGTGTGTGTGTTTTTGTGTGTGTGTTGGTTTCTTGTGGGCAGCACACACTTGGCGAGGCGTTGGGTGCATTGCTGGACTTGACTTTTATGCTTTTATTGCCAGAGCAAGAGAGAGAGCAAAAAAAACTTGAGAGAGGCACGCACGAGTTAAGCACGACTTGAGCACGACTATTGCTATTGCGTGTGGGTGCTCTCAGCAACAGCAGCAGAGAGTGAGAGAGAGCGTGTGGTAGAACTAAAGATCTTATTGTGGCTAATTGTGGACCTGTCGTCGGTCGGTGTCTCTCTTTTAGTGTATGTCTTTTGTTGCTGTTGCAGGCCTTTTAAAATTCTTGTCTTGCTTTTGCTGTGTCGTCTCCGTTTTGGCATTCATATATGCAATTGTCGAAGACGACCGCGTGCTGTGCAACCAAACTCAGCATAAAAAGAACAAACAGAAAAAAACTGATGCTGAGAGAGCTGACAGGCAGAGAGAGAGCGAGAGAGAGCATCAAGATCAAAGCCACCAAACCACTTGTGTTGAGTTTCCAGTTGGAACGCCAACACACCACAGACGCACACAAACACACACACACTCGGATAGTAGCTCTCTCAGTAGGCAAACTCAACACAGCATGTCACATCACATGCACTTGACCACACACAGGTGAGTTTGGCGGCATTTGCGGCATCTCTTGCACAGCGAGAGCGAGTTCGAATTGAGAATTCAGTCTGTCGTTTGTTTTCATCGCCGAAACATTGAGCCAAATCAGCGAGCGGATAAAATCACGCAACTTTGTGTCCGCTGTGTCTGTTGTCGCTTGTCGTCTGTCGTCGTCGTCGTCGCGTTCGCAACAAACAGCAACAACAACAAATACAGAATCAAATATATATATGAGAGAAAAAGAATCACAAGAATCGATCGAGTAGCTATCGATAACAAGTGCAAAAAGTGTTCAACTGCAGCAACAAGTGCAGCATTTTTTTGTGTTCCGAAATCCTTCTAATACGCTACGTAAAAGAAGAAAAGAAATATTCTAAGCCACAGTTATACAAGAAGAAGAAGGCGTCTTTCGCTCGTGTATCGGCGGCTCCCTGCGCGTTTTTGGCTCCTCTTTTCGTTGCTTTCCGCGTTTTGTCGCCGCGGTTTTTATTTTGTTTTCGTCGCGTTCGTTGCGATTTTCGTCCGTCTTCATCGCCGTCGTCGTCGTCGGGCTTTTCGACGCTTCGTCGTCGTCGTTCCACACACAAAAATGTAAGAAAACAAAAAAAAAAGCGAAACACACATAAAAAGAGAGGAAATCTCAATGCAAGTTCAAAGTTTTGACTGAGTTTTGAGAAAAACCGCTAAAAAGGAAAAATATAAAAATTGCAAGATTTGCATTTTAATTAAATTGCAAAGAATTTACGAGTATTTTTACGCGCGCGTACGTGTGTGTGTGCGAGTGTGTGTATGTGTGCGTTTTTGCACCCTACAGCAACAACAACAAAAAAGAAATATATGTAATCAAAAGAAAAAATATACAACAACAAAAAGTATATATCTATATATATATAAGAAATAAACCAGAAAAAAGGCTAAAAGAAATATTGTTCAACAAGTCAAACGAGTTCTTTTGGCTCGCTTTGGCCGTGTGGCCAGCAGCAGCAACAACAACAACAACAACAAATCGACTCAACATCGCATTTGGTGGCAGTGGCAGGCAGCAAGTTTTGTTGTTGTTTTGCGCCTTTGGTGAAAAATATTGACAGCAATTTAGCCACAAAATGTAAGCAAAAAAAAAAACCGAAAAAAAATACTAAAAAAACAGAACCAATAAAAAAAGGATAAATAATACATAAGGACACTGTACTCGAACTCTTCCCGAAATTGTAACTGTAAAAGTTTCCAGTTAACAGTAAAAACTTAAGAAAAACAGCTGAACGCAGCTGAAAAATGCCGTTAAAAGTTAAAGTACTTCTCGTTTTGTTTATTTTTAATGTTCAATCAATATACGCATTGTGTTTGTTGTTGTTGGCTTGGCCTAAAAATGCGAAAGTTGTGTGTTGGCCAATTAGCTTTTGGTAAAAGGTAGTCGAACAACAACAACAACTTGAAATAGTCAAATTGGTAATCGAATTTGATTTCGGTTAAATGTTCAAACCGAAGAAAAAAAAAGGCAGCTAAGACAAACACACACACAGACAACCCCAACTTCTTTTACTTCTTTTTTTCTCTGACTTCTTCTTTAACTGCTTTCAATGTTTACCTACTTCTCGTCTTTTGTTTGGGAAAATGTTAAAGAAAAACACACACACAGACGGGCAAGAATTGAATTTTTGATTCCATTTCTACCTGTTCGAATATTTATGTATATATATCGGTCTTTAATCTTCCTGAAAACTGTGATCTATCGTTATCTGGCGTGTAAAGAACGTGCATTGAATGAGCAAAAGTGTCGCCAAACCTGCAAAATACCTGGAAAAATCACACAAACGAAAAAAAAACCTGCAGGCATTTTTTCCCCGAGCTCACTTTTTTTTTTGTTTGTGGGGCGTCATAAAAACGCCAGACAAGACCAAAGCAAAAGAAGAAGACGCGGGAAGTGTTTTTTCGTGCTCGGGATTTTTTCGTTTTTAATGTTATTTCCATTAAAATAATGCATTAAAATGTTTCCCTCAGAAAATTATATGAAATTATTATAAGCTGGTCATTTGTGGGCAAGTGTGTGTGCGAGTGTATGTGTGAGTGTATGTGTGAGAGTGTGTGAGGTGAGTGTGTGTGGTGTGTGTGTGAGGTGTGTTTAGGCACTTATAAACCAATTTTCATGCTGCTGCTAAAAGCCAAAATAGCTTGACATTAAGCATTAAAGACAGTGCGAGTGCGAAAGAGACAAAAGAGAGTCGGGGAAAATGACTAGGGAAAACATTTGGGTTAACAATGGAGGCAAAGTCGTTCTTTTTTATGGCCCTTAATTTACACTTCCTTCCAAAATGCGTAACACACAAAACCCGAAGGAGACAGAGAAACAAACAGAAAACAAAAAAAAAAAAAAAAACAGAAAAAAAATAATTCGAGATCTCTCTCCAGATCGTTTGTCGGTAAAAAGTTAAAGGCATAGCGGCGAAAAGCGAGTTCAAAGCGTAAAGCAAACAAAATATAATTTTCATTTCCCATTTTCTTATACATACACTCACTATCTCTCTGTCTCTTTCTCACTGCAGCGTGCTCATTTCTATTGCTCTGCATATTTTTGCCTTATCAGCAGCTAACGGCTGTTTTTTTTTTGTTTTCTTTCATGTCTCTAATCTTTATGCGCCAGTGCGTTTTCAAATGTGTGTGTTTGTGTGTTTGTGTTGCGGGTGACTTTGTGACGTATGCGACGAGACAGACAGAGCGAAAAGACTTAGGCAGCGAACTTGCAAAATGCAATTTAATGCGCTTTAAATTGCTAAAGTCGTTCGCGTCTTCGTCTCTCCCATCTCTAATTGCAGCAATGATTAGCGCTATACAAACAACAAAAATTACGCTTTAATCTATTTTTTGCACACTCGCACACACTCGCATACACACACGTACACACACACACACACTCCTAGACCACACGCGCGCCTCGTGCGCCATGCCACAGAAAATTACATTAGACGTGAAACGCGCCCAGCAAAAGTCGTTTGCCTCTTTTACTTCGGGAAAATGCACGCAATTGCCCCCCCTCCCCCCTACTCTACCCCTACTCCGTGTGTGCAACACAGCATCTTGGCCACCTGCTCACATTGAGGCAACAACAACACCCGCTCATCTCTTCATGCCACAGCAAAGCAAAGCAAAGCGTTGTTGCACAATGTTCAGCTCGATGCTCGACGCTCGCCACTCGGCGCTAATTTCTTTGTTGAGCCTCATGCGAGTTGGCATCGCGGACATACGAATGTGCTAGCCTGTGATTAAGTTTAGAATATGTTCATCGTTTTGTGCAAGTGTCTTCATCCGCAACCGTGAGAGAGAGAGATAGATAGAGAGAGGGAGATTGGGATGGGGAGTTTGAGTTGGAGGATTATGGTTCTGCCAATTGAGTGTGTGCCTGCCGGCTGCTCGATCATGTTAACTACACACACATACACACATACACATACACATACACACACACACACACATACATGGAGTGACTTTTCTATGCGTATTAAACGCATAAAACAATAAACAATGTTAATTTCAGAGCACACAACTCTAATTGGCAGTCACTGTAAATGTGCATTTTATTCACACACACACACACTCACTTATACACACACATATCTGGCAATCAAGCAAAATGGATTAAACTCAAATTGGTATAATAAAAGCTATTCACATGAATATACACATGCACATATATGAATGTATGTGTGTAAGTTAGAAGAAGACACAACACTTACTTAAACTACTCGTTTTTGGTTGCGTATATCCAATTATTTTGAGAGTTTATAACAGATCAAGCTAAAAATTGTGTGAAACTAATTGAGTTTCTAAAGAAAAAATCTAAAAAAAATATTTATGAAAAGACTTAGGCAGCGAACTTGCACAGGATGCTTCTTAGTAAGTGCTCTACTTTAGAGGCTTAAACATATTACATATATGAATTTATTAAATTTCTAAAGAAAAAATCTAAAAAAAAAGGTTATGAAAAGACTTAGGCAACGAACTTGCACAGGGTGTTTCTTATTAAGTGCTCTACTTTAGTACCATAAACATATACCGATATTCTTATTAAGTGCTCTACTTTACTACCATAAATATACACATATATACTCTCAAGCTCTTTCATAAATACCATTAAATTAGTGTTAAAAGGAATGCGTTTAAAGCTTGCAGCACTTTTACTAGATGTTTTTAATGATTCTCACGAGTTTGGCATTTAGTTTTATGACCCACATGTGCCACCTTCCACTCAGTCGCCTAAAGTAGTATTGCACGCAGCATATAAACAACAAGAAGAAAAAAGCACAATATTAAATTAAGACAGAGATTAGGCCAAACACACAACTCAGTCGATCGTAAAGATTAGAAGCCAATAGAGTTGTTTCTTCTGTCTACACAACAAGTGTATTTAGTGTTGTGTATTATGCGAAGATTATTTCAAAATAGTCTTTCATTTGTCGCCCATAAACACTCAGTCAGCATAATTTGATTGGCTCCTAATGGCCCAATGGTCAGCGACTGGCATTCTTTTAATAGAGCCACACGACATCATTCCAATGCGATAAATATTTTCAATAAAAAACAAAAAACGAAAACGTAACAGATTTTTTATTTCTGATTAGAAATTTTTGATACCCTTAACCCATGAAATGGTTAGAAAAGGGTATAATGTTTTGTGTGAAACTATGTAACAGAAAGCATCTCCAAACCCAGACAGTATATATTCTTGATAAGCATAAAAAGACCGATTCGATATAGCCATTTCCGCCTGTCTGTATGTCGATCTCAGGAACTATAAGAACTACAGACAACAGATTTGAAAATGAACTCTCCTTATCCCTAATCACCATAAGTTTTTTTAAAATTTTCGATAACGTTTCAGGTTTACGATATACACATGTTATCGATAACAATAAAATAATGAATTTCGAAAATTTTAAAATGAGAATTAAAAACCTTTACAAAATAATGAAAATCTGTAAAATTTGCATTAAAATCGGTTGAGAAACACCGGAGATATGAAACTAACAAGCATTGGTCCGGTAGTGCACGTATGACCGTATGTGTAAGGTAACGGCTTAAGGGTATCTTCTAGTCACGCTTAATCGACTAGACCCTCCTTACTTGTTTTTTTAATGGTAGCGGGCGTTGATGCTGGGTTAACGAACGTTCAGCTCAGATTAGCTGCTCGTTTGGACCAAGCATCTCAGATATTCTTTAGTTTTGTTTTTGTTATTTGCAGTTTTATGAGCTGATCATAAAAATCATGCCAAACAATGGCCAAAACAAACACACACACACTAAAGCACACACAAAGGCACACACTTAGTCTCAGTAATTTGTTTAAATGATTTTTGCTACTCCAACAGCAAAAACGATGAATAAATTGTTTTTTTTTTTATCTCTCTTTGTAAGGCTTTACTGGCCACTTGGCCATTTGCTTCCGCTTTTTTGCACAAATCTATTAATATCCTCGTAATAAACAAATTGCGTTCAAACTGAAATATATATTGTGGGGCAGGTGCGGCAGTCAAGATTAGAGGTGCCACCGCCAAATGACAACCCAAACAGCAAAAAGGAAAAGCCGCAGCCGCAACCCATTCGAGTTTCAAGTTGTGTTTCAAGTTCTTCCCTGCTTTGGTTTTTGGTTTCGTAATCTGTGTGAGCGTCATTTCATATTTTTTCTTACACTTTGGCAACTTTGCCAGCAATTGGCTGCAATTGACGTGACATTCTTGACGGACGCCGTTCTTTTTCTTCGCGTCTTTCTTCTTCTGCTACAACGATAAGATATGATATGAATAAATAATAATAAATGCCGCTAATTAATGGCACTTAATAAGTATGATGTGAATATATATATATATAGAGGAGGAAGATCTAGTTTTTTTTAAGGTGGGGAACTCCTGAAATCCCGAGAAACTTGTCTCTGCGAAAATTCCTCATTTTTCATGTTCAAACTGAAGTTTGATGATATAATTACTGGATGGCAATTTCTTATACAGTTAATCAAAGTGTAGCTAAACTAACTGTTAAGTGAGATCTCTGCAAAAAACAACCTGTAAACATATAGTATTATCTATAACTCTTACTCTCACTTCCAATTGTTGCCCTGCAACCGATAAATCATGTTAAGGCCATAATTAATCATACTTGATTTAAGAAGGCAAAAAAAGGCTGGCATTATTAAGCTATTCAGAAAACTACATGAGCTCGAAAGCGAAAACATATAAAGTGAAAATAGCGAAAAGGAAAAACCGTTTTCGTGCTTTGTTGGTCAGCACAAAAGTGTTTTTTTTTTTTTTTGTATTATTGTGTTGGCGTTCACTTGCATTTTCGCACTTTTTCTACCAGAAAATCGCAAAGCGAACTTCACGCTTTCACAGGTTTCCGTCCGAGTCTCGACTACCTGACTCGTTCATTCATATACTACACACATAAATATATAGTTGATTCAAGACGCAGATTTGCATCTAAATGAGCTCAATTAATATGCAAACAATTAAAATGTTACTGCTTATAGCTGCCACAAGATTCCAAGACTCCAAGCTGAAGCCAGCTTGTACGGCAATTAGAAAGCCATTAGAAATAACTTATTAACCAAACAGCCCCCACAACTTATACTATATATACCCCGCCGTTTCGCTTTACTTTCCGTTCTTTTCTTCCCTCTCTCTTCGGTTCATGTACATTTCATAAATTACTCAACATTTAATTAAACACGCTCTAAAGCGCTACTTACCACCTACTTAGCCGCCGGTTTTAGACAACAATTTTGCATAATTTGAAGTTAAATCATGAATACACTGCAACAACAAGAACAACGAGAACAAGAACAACTGAATGACAAGTTGATATTTTGCCACGTTTCTTAGACTTTTTTATTATACAAGTAGCATAAAAAGTTGATTTACTTGTATACCTTATCTAGGAAAATGGGTATTATGGTTAGGTCATTTGGTTGGGTTCTAGGAATTTTCATTTATCATAGACAAACGGAAGTTTCCTTAACTTTTGTTGGAGTATTTCACTCGTCTCTCAGTCACTCTAAGGTTAGGTCATTTGGTTGGGTCAACTTACTAGAAAATCATTATGGGTTCAAGAAAAATTCATTTGTAATAAACAATATGAACACAATCTGAAGTTTTCTTAACTTTCGTAAGAGTATTTCAGCTTTTTCACCTCTTTACTCTAACTAATTATGGTTAGGTCATTTGGTGAGGTCAACCTACTTGAAAATCAGTTTGGGTTCAAGGAAAATTCATTTCTTATAGACAATATCAACGCGAACTAAAGTTCCCTTAATTTTTCTTAGAGTATTACAATCGCGACTTCGTTACTCTAACATTTTCTTAGTTACTTACTTACTGAAATAATTAAATCATTAGTGGAGCATAAAACATGTGTAATGATCATGTTATACCTTGTTCTTGTTTGATCCCAGCGATTACGTGTAAGTTTTTTATCCCTTGCCTGGCAGGTGGATAATAGTTAAAGCACCTTGTTCCTTGCTTCCAAAATGGTTAAATTAATGTTTTTTTCTACATTTGATATCAAAGGAAAAGTACTGACTGTGCACAGCAGTCGTCGAATCGAGAGGAAACCGAGTCAGAGATTGTTTTAGCTTTTGCCTTTCCCTCTGGACGATATTGACCGTGTGTTTTGTCAGAATTTTTCTCGTGGCTAATTAGTTGGGTCATAAACTTTATGCCGTTTTCGTTATTGTCTTTGTATTTTATGTATATTTGTATACCATTCTGTTGGCAGTTATATTATATTATATATATCTAGTATTTTGTGGTAACCTTTATTTGCCATTAAGTAGATTTTATTAGGGCCCCAAACACAACTCTTTGCCCAGTTTCGGCGCACTTTACGAGCGCACAAAAGCTCGTTAAAAAAAATAGAACAAGAAAAAAGACAAACTCACTCCCAGGAAATGTAATAATTGTTAAAGTTGGAGAGAGAGAGAGAGAGAAAGGGAAACCGGGAACAAGAAGTATTAACATCATACAATAATATATGATTGTATGTCCAACATCAACTTTGTCATTTGATATTAGAGATCGGCACAGTGCACAAAGTACTCAACATGACTGTGAAGGAAGCTCACACACGCAACTACACTAAGAGAAACAGAAAACACAAAAATTTCCCAACAAAAAATTATTTTTATATCACAAAAAATTATTTTTATATCACAAAAAATGTTAAAATTGTTACTAAGAACTTCTTATTACCATATATATGTAAGTATATGTTAATTTTTTCAAGTGTAGTACACAGTTCCTTAGCTTACAGGCCCACCTGCATGTGAGTAAGTGAGTTGGGCGCCAGTTTGAGCTACGCTTCATGCGCTTTCTAATGTGTTTGGGTATTAGCAGTTCATCTAAACTTATGACAAGCGCAAATCAAACTGACATTTCCGCAGTAGCTGCAACTCAAGTGGCAGTAGCAACATCTTCGCCGTTGCAACTTCTGAGAGAGTTAATTTGCGTATGGGAGTCCACGTCAAGTGTCAAGTTGGGTCCAGGGAGAGTTCATGTCTAACGTTTCTTTTTTTCTGAGTTTTTCTTTTTGCTTTTTGCACGAATTGCAGTTTATTAAATTACATTTCATGTCATGACGGCGATTCCCGGAAAGTATACGTACCATCATTATTAAGCTATTAGTAGCCTTGATGGACACGCAGTCTAGAACACAGTCCCCTGTACACCCTGTTCACCCCAGTACACCCTGTACATGTATCAATCAGGCATTCACGCTGTCACATAATTGAGTTCCGTAGTAGTAGAATTCTTCCAGCTTTCGCTTCCTCGCTTCTCATGCAATATATATTCCGTTCATCTAGTTTAGATATTCATTAATTCACTTATAATTGCTGTCCATATTTTGTTCATTGTGATCCTTTGATCATCTGGCGATGAGCTGGCAGTTTCCTCAACCCGAGAGATATTAATCTTAACATCACGAACCCCAAACTTCTACCATGTGAAACTAACAAATTTCTTTATTGAGCATTTCCCTTCGCAGTGCGTTCGGGCTTGAAACACACAAACAAATAATCATAATTATACCCTGTAGGTATTTAAAAAAGAAAAGTATTTTATTTGAGGTATTGTAAGCAGTAAACAATTATTATAGGATGTTGTTTCAAGTTATAAGGAAATATTTTTAGAATTACTTCATTAAAAGTTTACAATATCCTGAGCTCCTCATTTACTTTAAAGTTAAATTGGTTACGAATTAAAATATAAACAAATTATAAGGGAAAATCTTTTTTATATATGTTTTAAAAGAGATTTTATATGTAAGACTTTCTAAACTCTTTAACTTCGTTTGCTTTCTTAGCAAGAATATCTTATGTAAGCCACATTTTAACAATTCGGCATACATTAAATTTTATTACTTAAGTGCAGGGTATGTGCAAGTGCAGCAATCATTCGCCTTGAGCATTTTTATTGCTTTTGTTTTTCTTTTGTTTTCCATTTTTTTTGGTATTTTTTTGCTTATCGCGCGAGAAAAATCTTAAAAATTGCAGCAGCCATCTCAGCAGCAAGTTTTTGTTGTTGTCTTTTTTTGGGCCACTCGAATGTGCCGAATATGAAAATAAAAAAAAGTGTTAGTCATGGTCTTGTTAACTAAATTGTTGACCACGAATTTGCCGTTTGGACAGTTAAAACTTTTTGGTTCTTTCTCTCTTTCGCTGTATATATATTGTATATATATCATTCTATCAATCTATCTCTCTTTTGTTATTACTTCTGGCTGATCCCTTACTCTATCCCCAAACCAATTTAACAGAATAAGAAACTTCAGTTTTTTTCTTCTTCGTTTTTTTGTATTTTATTTGTTCGATTTTGAAAAAATGTTTCTGTGTTTGTCTGGGTCTGTGTGGACCCTCTCTCGGACCCTTTTAGCCTTTGAACCTTTCAGGCACGCAGGTAGTTTTTTTTTCTTGTATATTTATTTTTCTTGTTTTTTTTGGTGGTTAGTTGCCTGTCGGAACGAGCTTCTTTTGTCTTCATTTCGTTCAAGCAGAACAACAACCAAAGACTTTTAGATTTCGTTTCTCTGTGTGTCTTTCGGCATTTCCTCGTTTGAATTTCAAATGTGTGTATTTCTTTTCCATGGATGGGATGCTTGGACAATGCGTAAGCCGCTCTCGGCCATCATCGTCGTGATGAGCATCATCAGTCTGTTAAGCGCGTTAGTGCAGTTATCAGTCTATTAGTTGCCATCTATCAAGCTCTTTCAACTTTTAACTTCATCACCTCCCCGCTCAACGAAGAACATCTAACATCGTAGAACATGTATCGTCTCCAATCGCGTGGGCCAGGGGATTATTTTGGTCACGTTTGTAGTTCCGTTTATAGCCAGCCATTTGTCCATATTAGCAGCTGTCACACGCTTAGAATTCGATTTCTAGAATGAAATTCAAAGTGAGATATATGTAAAGACTTTAGGAAAGCTTAGTTTAAAGTAAGTTCTCTCATATACCATATAATCTAATTGATTTTCTCTTTCTTTTTTCCCGATTTCAGCACAAAATGTGTCCTACAGCTGAATGTAGCGTAGGGCATTCGCAGTCGGCGATATACGAATAACAACATGTTGGATTTTTAAGCAAACAACAAAGCAACAAACATCGAGGACGGACCCTCAACATAAAAAAAACAACAGAAACCACAAATAACAACAATAATTTACGAAAAAAATACGAAAAAACTCAAAGATGCATTCGGAAACAAAAAGAACAGCAACAACAACAACAACGTCGAGTGCCAGTTTGAGTTCGGCAAAGAAGAAGAGGAAGAGTGAAACAAGCAGCCGGCAGGCCACGCCCCGGACGCCTCAAAAAGATTACACAATGTTTCACAGATGCCGGCGACGTTCAAAACAGAGCTCAAGGTCAATATTACCCGCCAACGCCAATTTCAATTCCAAGTCCAATTTAAACAGCTGCCTTCCAACGTCCTCAACATCGTCATCGTCCTCAACATCGTCTTCGTCGGTGTTATTTTGGCTGCTAGTCCTAGTCTCCTGCAGTCTGTTGTCCAGCTTTGTTGTAGCAGGCGCAGCGGGGGCGGGGACGGATAAGGAAAGAGAACGACGACTCGAGGTCTCGGAGGGTGTGCCCATTGATCATCAGATCGGGTATATCGGTGATTTCGATAGCATTGACAGTGGTCCGCCCTACATAATTGTGGCCGAGGCGGGTGTCGAGACAGATTTGGCCATTGATCGGACCACGGGTGAGATTCGGACCAAGGTCCGTTTGGATAGGGAGACGAGGGCATCGTATAGTTTGGTGGCGATACCACTGAGCGGTTTGAATGTCCGTGTCGTGGTCACTGTGCGGGATGAGAACGATAATGCCCCGACATTTCCACAGCCATCGATGCGTATAGAGTTTCCGGAGAATACGCCACGGGAGGTGAAGCGTACATTGCTTCCAGCACGGGATCTGGATCTGGAGCCATATAATACACAGCGCTATAACATTGTCTCGGGCAATGTGAATGACGCCTTTCGGTTATCGTCGCATCGGGAACGTGATGGTGTACTCTATCTGGATCTACAGATTAGTGGATTTCTCGATCGGGAAACGACACCCGCTTACAGTTTACTAATCGAAGCGCTAGATGGCGGTACACCACCGTTGAGAGGTCTGATGACCGTCAATATAACCATTCAGGATGTGAATGACAATCAGCCGATCTTCAATCAGAGTCGATACTTTGCCACAGTGCCCGAGAATGCCACAGTAGGGAGCAGTGTGTTGCAAGTCTATGCCTCGGATACGGATGCCGATGAGAATGGTCTGGTGGAATATGCCATTAATCGCAGACAGAGCGATAAGGAACAAATGTTTCGCATTGATTCCCGCACCGGAGCGGTCTATATAAATAAACCTCTAGACTTTGAGACCAAGGAGTTGCATGAACTTGTTGTTGTGGCCAAAGATCACGGAGAACAGCCGCTGGAAACGACAGCCTTTGTGTCTATACGCGTAACGGACGTGAATGACAATCAACCGACGATTAATGTAATATTCCTGAGTGAGGATGCCTCGCCGAAGATTTCGGAGTCGGCACAACCGGGAGAATTTGTTGCACGCATCTCTGTTAACGATCCGGACTCCAAGACAGAATATGCCAATGTCAATGTCTCCCTCAACGGTGGCGATGGACACTTTGCCCTAACCACGCGAGATAATAGCATCTACCTGGTTATAGTGAACTTGCCATTGGATAGGGAGTCAACTTCCAATTACACGTTGAGTGTTGTGGCCACGGATAAGGGAACACCGCCATTGCATGCCTCCAAGTCCATTTTCTTGCGTGTCACAGATGTCAATGATAATGCTCCCGAATTCGAACGGGATGTCTATCATGCAAATGTCATGGAAGTAGCCGATCCAGGCACTTCAGTGCTTCAGGTTCAGGCTCGAGATCGCGATGAGGGCAGTAATGCTGCATTGAGTTATGCCTTAGCTGATACGCCCGATACTCATGCACAGTGGTTCCAAATTGATGCACAGACAGGACTGATCACGACCAAATCCCACATCGATTGTGAAACGGAACCTGTGCCACAGCTAACCGTTATTGCCAGGGATGGCGGACAACCGCCATTAAGTTCAACCGCCACGGTTCTAGTTACCATCCATGATGTCAACGATAATGAACCGATTTTCGATCAGAGCTTCTACAATGTTTCCGTTGCCGAAAACGAACCTGTGGGCAGGTGTATACTCAAGGTGAGTCATTACAGACAGAGCAGAGCAGAGTAGACTACTACTACTATGCTTATATCTATATCTCGTACATAAGTATTTATCCGTCATCCATCTATTGTTTGACCCATTTTTGGTTTGTGTGGCTCAAACAGACAGACAGACAGAGACAGACAGACAAACAGAGACTCGAGCGTCACTTATGGATTTTCTACGTACTTGAAAAGCCCAAAACTAATCTCATGCATCAATTACCCCCAGTCACTGGCTCAAGAAACATTTCAGTCCGATCACTCAAGACACATCGACATCCGTAGGGAATTGCGGCGGCTGTCGTTTCGGCTACTTGCCGCATGTCGATTGCCGCTTGCCGCTTGCCGCTGTCGCTTGCCTCTCGCTCTCATAGACACAGAAACATATACAGATTTGTGCACAGCTTGTTACGCGCGCATACACTATCTCTAATGCGGTGGGTTAGTTTACTTATACACTTTGTTTGTGACGCGATCGCAAATTACTTCCTTAGCAAAGATGTAGATATGTTACTCCTTTAATAGCTCGATATGTATCGTGACAACAATCGATATTTATCGATTATTCAAGTAATCTATGAAAGTTCAGGACACATTACATTTGACTATTTAGGTAATCAATTAGATTTTCGATATTTATCGATAATTCATTCGTCCAATAATCAATTAACATTTCGATCATGTATCGATATTTACCGATGTAATGCTATTTCAGAAAATATTACATTCGTCTTATAGAGTAATCAATAAAATTTTCGATATTTATCGACAAATCATTTCTCATATAATCAATTATGATCATGAATCGATATATATCGTTTATTCATGTAGATTAAGCTAGTTCAGAAAACATTACATTCAACTGCAAAGATAATCAATATCCTTTCGATATTTATCGATAAATCACTTGTCATTTAATCAATTAACTAGACAAACTTTCAAGTTGAGAGTATATCAACTTCGTTGATGCTTCGGCGACGGCACTTCCTTCTTGTTAACTGTTTTTTTGTGTATTTTTTTTTTGTAGGCAGTCAAATTCCAAATTGTTTCCAACCACGTTCTGTTTACCCCCGCCTCTCCCCTCCCCTGTCTGTTTCACCCGCTTGTGCCCCGTTACCATCCGCCACCCGAAGCAATGCAGGCTGGCTGGCTTCTCACTCTTTTGTAGTTAATCCATTCATCATCGGGTAATTACATTTTTATAACATTTTTTCCCGCTCACAAAACAAATGGGCAACCAAAAAGAAACAACTGCAACAACAATAGCAATACGAACAACAACAACTATTTGAAATGGGGCCTAAAACCGTTTCTAGCGCTTAACGAAGGCATTTTGTTCGCTGTAGTTGGTCGGGGCGGTTGCCGGGTCTTCGAAACTATGTCTCTCCAGTTTCCAGACTCCACTCAGTCTTTCTATCACCCATTTTTTTCCATTCTTTCTTCTTTCACACACACACTAACACACATATAGAGATCTACATACATGCGCGACGTCGAAACGTCGACAAGATTTTGTTCGGACTATCAAATGTGACCTCTCTTGTCTCTCGCCTCTCACTAATACCAAATAGCAGAAAAAAGCCCATGAACCAAAAACAACAACAACAAAACAGCTGGAAATGTTGCGTTAGAGTTATTCCAAAAAAAAAACTTCCCAAGCTATTTAATAACACGAGTTTCAACTCAACGCAAAACACAACATACAAAACTATTTATAGAAAAATAGATTTTTCATCAATGTCAACTTCGAAAAATCTATCTTTAAGATATTTATTTTGAGTTCGTTTGTTAAGCTGGGGATATTTCGGGTTTAACATTTTAAGCAATTATTGAAACTCAGACTGAAAGGCAAAGACATTTCCGCAAATCAAATCAAATCAAATCATATCTCATCAAAATAACAAAAAAAACCAACAGAAATGCGAAAGATGAACGAAATTAAAGGCTACCAACAACAACAATTTGGTAATAACAACGCCAATTTCTGCTCTTGGCTTTTGCCGATGCTGCTTTGGCTGAGATGAAATCTGAAAAAAGTCACGTTTCCTTAATTACAATGAAAGAAAAATCAGTTGCGTCGTCGCCGTCTCCTCAAAACTCAGCTCAACCCTCCAAGCTACAAAAATTTTAAAACCACAGCCAGACAGACAGAAGAAGAAATACAAAACGCATAATTGGCTCACGCAAAAATCCAAAACACAAAAATAATAATAATGAAAAAAACAACAAAACAACGAAAAAGCAGAAAACCAAAAATCTGATTGAGTCTGTGAAGAGATATACATCTAAAAGTTTTGAGAAAGAGATAGAGATATAGTGTTTAAGTTCGGGATTTGTAAGGGTAGACAAAGTGCGCGCCGTTCAATAAACATAAAAAGCGGCGGCGGCAAAAAAAACTAAATTTACTCACACATATAAAGGTATACAGAATTTTGTGCTCGGGTTACTTCTTCTTCTTCTTCTGTGTTTTTTTTTTTTTTTCATCTCATATTGAAGCCAATCTGTGGTTGTGAAGACAATAAAAAGTCGAAGATGCCTTCAGAAATACAAAAAAAAAAAACGCAAATCGGAATTTGGAGTATAATAAAAAAGATATACATATATATATATATATACATACTTATATAAAGGGCAAGCAGAGAGCTCACACCAAAAAGGGACCAAAAAGCGAACGAACTAAAACTTCTTAAAAAAAAAAAGAAGATAAAAACAACTAAAAAAAAGTTCGTAATATATTTAATATGTGAGAGTTAAAGAAAAAACCAAAAAAAAAAAGCCAAACAATAAGCTGAACAATTCTTGAAACAAAAACTCAAATATTTGACTAAAACAAACTTGAAAATGTGCCCCAAAAAAACTAAGAAAACAACAAAATAATTTCAGTTTGTTCGTTGAATCCAGTTGAGTGAGAACAACAAATACTTGGCCAGCTGCTCGTCATTGTTTGCTCGACTTTTGGCACTGTGTACACGTGGTGGGCGCAGGGCGCTCGCTCTCTGTTACCCATGAGAGGGGGGGTGGAGAAGGGGAAGTGAGTGACGTTCCATCGATTGCAGCTGCGAATGGAATTCGCCATCATCATCATCATCAACGAGGAGGATAATTGCAGCTTCAACAACAGCTTCAACAGCAGATGAAAAAGACAACAAAGTTCAACATGACTTTTAGCCTTTTTTTGGGGTTTTATTTCGCCAAATTTGCGCTGCTTTTTTTTCCCTTTTTTTTCGTTTTCTTAAAGAAATTATAATTGAAAGAAAGTTAATAAGGAAACATTTTTCAGCGAAAGCTAATTTTATTATTTTTTTATTATTAGATTTAGTTTAAAGTTGAAAAACTTTTTCATACTCAAACTTCTCAATAACTTAATCTCCGCTAAACAACAACATTCATAACCAATTTTCTGACAATTGTTTCAAATTGTTTCCCGAGACAATTGCCAACTCGATTTCACATATGCCAAATAATAATAATACTTTAATGTGTTTGTTCCAAATACCAAGATGTGCCCTAACCTAAGCTTGTTGTTGTTGTTGTTGCTGCTTTCTGAGTCACTTTTTTTTTGCAGCTCGCCGCCCTAACGGAGACTTTCAGTTCTCTTGTTTCAGTTTCAGCTGAGAGCCGTTCCCCCATCTAGGCCACACCTATTTGGCCAAAGCCATAATATTATGTGTTGTTGTCTTTCTTTACGAAGCGGCGGCAGCGGCAGCGGCGGCGGCAGCGGAAATGCTATTTAATTAGAGGCGATCAAATGCCGACTAAGTCGAAACTTCGTCCAACTTCAAACTGCGGCGACCTCGAGATGGACTATTACCCCCTCCTATGTCTCCTCCCTACCCCTCTATGACCATCTAATGGCTGACCAAATTACACTTTAATTCGGTGCTCGGACTCGGAAAAGACTTAGGCAACAAACTTTGTCCGGCATTAATATTCGAATGTGTGAGAGAGAGAGAGAGAGAGAGACAGAAAAAATACCAGAAAAAAAGGGGAAAAATTAAAAACTCATTATGCAAATTGCGAGCGAGTCAAAGAGTTGTGTTCTCGTTGTTTAGAGAGCTTTCGAATTGGTGGAATGATACAAAACTACAACAACACACCCCTCAACCCAAACCCCTTAACCCTCCCCCTCTCTCACTCTCTGTCGGTGCACCCCCGCAACAGCAGCGATCAGTTGATTTCTAAGACAACATAATTTGTTCAGCGTGTTGTTGTCATCTCAGATTTGTTGTTGCCGTTGTTGTTGTTGTTGTTGCAGTTACACACTAAATTACATGCAATTACATGTTGTTGTTGCCTTGGCTGTGTGCTGCGGCAATTGGCGTGCCCCACCCCCTTACCCCACCGCGCCACCTTAAGATTGGCAGCTTAAGTTGTTGCAGCAGCCGGCGCTGGAAAATTAGTTGCATTTTCGTTTCGTTTTGGCCGCTGTTGTTGTTGTTGTTGTTGTTGTAATTTCGCATTGTTTGGCTAATCTACGTAAATCTCATTTTGGAGGCTCCCACAATTACAAAACTGGCAGCAGCAACAGCAGCACCACCTTGATGCTGTGTGGGAAGGGTGGGGAAGGGGGGTTCAACTTGGGGCCTGCCCATTTGGCAAAGTTATGTGGTTCTTCTCTTCTTACTCTCCTGCCGCCACCTCGTCTCTCTAATGCCATTGAACTGGTTTGTGTCGAGGGTGCAAGTGCCAGTTGTTGCTGCCTGAGTTTGAGTTGCAGTTGCAGGTTTGTGTTCACATACAGTTCTGAACACTCCCCCCCCGGTCCCCTTCTGCTTCCACCTAACCCTTTTTTGATTGCGTATGTTTGTGCACCAATTTTCTTTGTCTCTTGCATCAATTCACTTTTTTCTAAACATGGTGCGCCGCGATTCACAAGCTGCATTTAACTCTCTCTCTCGGCATTACGCGCTCTCTCTCTGAGTCTCTCTCTCTCTCTCAGTCTCTCTCTTTGCCTTCGGTTGCTCTCACGCAACTTGTTTTGCACAATTTTAATTTTATAAACACCTTTAACGCATTTTTGTGCGCTCACATTCCATAAATGCCTGAGCACCAATACAGCTGAGAGCAAGAGAGAGAATGAGAGAGCGAAAGAGAGAGAAACTCAATCGAAATAAAAATAATATTCACCTCACTTTGCAGCTCGCGCTGTGTTGCACGTTGTTTTTCTTGGCCCAAAGTCAGCGGCAAATTCAGCGCTTAACCATTCAGAAATTCAGCAAAGTACGCGCTCTCTTTCGCTCTCTCTCTCTCTCTGCGACGCATGTGTGTCAGTGTGTGTGTGCATCTGTGTGAGACAAAATGGTTGGAAAATCATGGCGCAGGCGCAACAACGGCTGCTGTTGCTTTGGCTTTGGTCATAGCCGGTTTTTGGGTTCGATATTTTGTAGTACTTGTCTTTTGTATCATAGCCAAACAACAACAACAATCAAGCGAGCACACATATACACTCATGTGTGTGTGTGTTGGTGTGTTTGTGTTTTAGTGTATTTGTATTTATATTTGTGCCTAATATATGCATTGGCTACCTTTTTTGTGCTACCAACAACAAGCAACAGCAACTGCCACACAATGCAGTTTGCTCGGCTCGAGCTTGGCTGAAGCGAGTTGTATTTATAACGCTTACGTTATTAATTAAGTTGTGCCCCGAACAAACTGAAAGACAGACAGAAAAACACACAACCCACAATATATATAATAACCCTTTAGCCAGCCGCGGGGTATTTGTAACGTCACACTCGGCGGCAGGCAGAAACAACATAATTTTTGACACAATTTCGCTAAAGTTAAAAATCGCCAGATAATCGCTAAAAAAACCTTCTTCTTCATCGTCTTAAGTGCGTTTCCTGCAGCAACAACAACGGCAGCAAAAACAACAGTAATAATAATAACGACAGCAACATGAAGAGGCAGCCATAACAAACACCACGTAGAATAAACCCACAAGCCAAAGAGAGTCAAGCAACAGTCAGGCAACAGGCAACAAGCAACAAGACAAACACACTGGCAAGGGGGTGGGGGCAAACGCGAAGTTCACAATAGCCACAAGCGCTGATCACAATCAAAACATCAATAAACCTTAACTGATAGGCAGCAGCAGCAGCAGCAACGCGTCCCAAAAGGAGCGGCTCTCCTCCCAGGGTACACTTGGCAAAAAATATAGTTACATAAGAGTTAGAAGAGTTTTTAGGGTTACTTTTTTGTGGTTAAGGAGAAGGGAAACGTTTTAGTTTTGACCTAATCATGATTAAAATGGTCTTGTATATTGCTCTCTAGCTACACTCTGCAAAAACTATAGAAACTATGGCTTAGAATTTGAAAGAGTTTTAGGGTTAGGAAATACCTTTATTGGTTGTTTTGGAAAGGAAAATGTTTTAGTTTCTTTCTGAATCATGATTAATATTGTTACTCAAAGTCTTGTTCGTAAATTGCTCTTTCGCTACACTCGCAAAAAACTATAGTAATATGGCATAGAACTTGAAAGGGTTTTAGGGTAAAGGAAAACCTTCTTTGGTTGTGGAAACGGAAATGTTTTAGTTTTATCAATGTACACTCTGCTACACTTTGAAACAAATATAGTAATGTTATAGTTATATATATAATATGGCATAGAACTTAGAAGGGTTTTAGGGTTAAGGGATAGATTTGTAGTGGTTAAGGGAAAGGGAAACGTTTTAGTTCTTCCTTAAACATGATTAATATGTTATTGAAACTCCTTCTAAGTCACACTTAGTAAAAACCTTAGTTATGTGACATAGAATTAGGCTGGGTTTTAGGTTTAAGAAAAGCTTCTTTAGTTACGGAAAAGGAAAACGTTTTAGCTTCTATTGCAACTCTCTTCAAAGTCTCTCATATTTTTGTTAAGTGTAACAATCGCTGTTGTTGTTGTTGCAATTTTTGCATTTTGCATTCAGTAACCGAAAAACTGCGTCATCGTCATCCTCAGTTATTGTTGCTGTTGTTGTTGTTGTTGTAGCTGTTTCTTAGTGCACGTCGTCATCACACATCAAATGTGCATCAATTTGCGGCCCAAACGCGACAACAGGCTCAAACTGCAGACTCCAAAGACTGAAGACTCTTGTTTCTCTTCGTGGACTCTCGACTGGCTCTCGACCAGACACGCGCTCAACATATTGTATGCGGCGCGTTTTTGGAGCTTGCTTGGAGGTTGCAACAACAGTTGCTGCTGCTGTTGCGGCGAGTTGCTGCTGCTGCTGCGAGTTGTGCCTCAACTCTGTGGCCATATTTAGTAAATGCCGCTTCTGTTGCACACAGCCTTTAAACGTGCAATTAAAGCGCACAAACACACAGCAAATAAGAGAGACAGTGAGAGAGAGAGAAAGAGAGAGAGAGAGCGACAGAGTTGTGCTGTTAGGACTGGATGTCCAAACTGGTGGACTCTTCTTCTTCTGCTTCTGCTTCTCGGGCTTCTTTGGGTTCTTTGGGAACAAGAGGCGCGCGCGCGCGCTCACATCACAACAACCCGAGGGCATTGGCTACTGCATTTGCATAGCCGCCACTCTCTTTACTGCCACCCTCCCCCTTTACCCCTCTCCCCTACTCCTGCCCCTGCCCAACAGCAGCTTCTGTGGCACGAAAGTATGCGCTGCTCAGGAACCTTTTTATATATATATATATATATTTTCTGCGCTTGCCGTCAATTTCAGTTATGTTGGCCAAAATAGCTTCTTTCTTTGAGATGAAGAGGAGGCTGTTAGCTGTTTCTTGTTGTTGCCTGTTTGGCTTTGACTTTGGCTTTAGCTTTGTCTTGTGTGTGTTGAAGTTGTGAAGTTAAAGTTGGTGTCAAGTGTGTGTGTTGTGTGTGCGCGCTTGGAGCCAAACAATTAACTCGTCTCGTTGTCCATTAGCTTTAACGGCTAAAAATCAATAGCACTTTAAGCCAACTTCTCTTTTCATACGTTTATTTCGGGGCGGCTCGCAGTTGCCATTAGTGCAAAAATACGAAAAAAGAAAGAGAAGAAGATGAAGAAAAAACTGAAAGTGCGTTGATTGATGGGCAACTCTTTAACTCCCCCCCAAACCCCGCACACACACTCTCGCTCTAACTCTCAATTGGTGTTGGAGGTCAGACCAAATGCGAATGTGTATATGTGTGTGTGTGTGTGGCAACAAAAGCATTTGCATATGGAGTAGCAATCAACGCAAGAATTTTTTTTTTTCGTCTACTCCGCCTTTTCGGATTCTTCTTCATCCAGCTGCTACTGCTGCCTGTTGTTGTTGTTGTTGCTGCTTGTTGCTGTCTGTTGTTGTTCTTAACAACTTCTGCTGAAAAAACGTGCGATTCTAAATGAGCATATCAACAGCTTACAAGCCAAACCACAACAGGCACCAACAACGAACCACACACACACACACACACACACACACACACTTGTGTAGTTAACAATGTAAGAACTAATGGCCAGGTAGAGACGACTTACTAATACGCTGTTATTTTGTTGTTAAAAAGGGGTTGGGGAAAGTGTTTTCAATGGTATGAGTTAAGTGGTTCTTTGTTGATCTTAAGTTCATCTTGTAATCAACCTTTACCAAGTTCTTAAACAAACTTTCTTTCATCAATCCCTAACCACACTTATCTCACTTTAAAAGTGTTGACTAAGTGTTACTAAGATCTCAAATGAAACATAAAAGTAGCTAGAAAAATCGTTAAAAAATCTGTTACCTTACTTAACTCACTTTAAAAGTGTTGAAATTATTAAGATTTGATCAAACCTTTGAAAAAATGTTAAAATATTCAAATAAAAATACCAACTATTCACCAACTTTAACTTGAAAAATGTCCAAAAAACAAAACCCAAAACTCTCTCCGCTTGTTCCCTGCGATATCAGTGAATGTATTGCGGCCTGCATCAGCAAAAAACAACAGCAACAACAGACGAAATACGAAAGACTGAGGACACAAACTTGCCTTGCCTTGCCTGGTAGTTTTTCGGCTGAGGAAAGATTCAGCGTTGATAGCTTTTTGCATATCGTTGTCGGGTTTGTAGTCGGGGTTTTGTAGTCGAAGTACTGAGGACTTCGAGAGTCAAAGTATTTACCACAACAACAACAACAGAAACTGCGAACCAAAGTTGGCAGCTTATTTGGCCCTAATGTCTGTCTGTCTCTTGTTGTTGTTGTTGCTGCTGTTGTTGTTGTTGCGGCGCTATGCCAAATAAGCAACAACAAACAACAGCAACAGGCGGAGAGCTCACAATTTTAATTAGTTAATTATTTTTACTTTTAAGCAAACAAGATTTCAGCGACAAAAACACACCAAAAAACAAAAAAAGGTAGAGAGACCCATTCCAAATCCCACATGCAGCGGCGGCGGAGAGCTCTCAGCTTGAACCCAAAAAAAACAGAAAAAATCTCGAAACACAACAGAAAAATCCCTGCAGCCAGTGCCCAGCTTTAGCTTTAGTTTAGTTTTTTAGTCTTAGCCCCATGGCCAGCAATCTGCATACGTGCATCTTGGCCACAGCTGCCATACAGTTAACCCCTCTACCCCCGTCTTCTTGGCCACCGCCACCGCTCAATCCTTGTGAGACAACTTGGTGACTCTCTCTCATCTACGCCTGCTTATTTGTCGTCATGCTTTCTGCACTCCTTGTCTCTGTCTCCGTCGTGGCACCCTTCTTTAACTGATTCCTTTTTCTTTTTCGTAGTCTCTGATTTGCTTAGCGATTTCGGGCAGCTGCTGCTGCTGCTTCCGCCTTGCCACTGCTACTGCCACTGAGGCATGCAGCTAAACAAAAAATTCTGCAAATCGAAATCTGGCCAAAACAATTTTTGTTTAAATTCCGCTGGCGTGTGGGTTGTTGCCTCTTTGCTTAGAGTTAGATGTTTTGGCATTGGCATTTTGGTTCCCATTGTTGGCCCATCAAAATGGACAGCCAAAATACTCTAACGATTTTCGAAGTCGCACTCCCATGACAGAACAAAACATAAGTAAAATCAAACGACCAAAAAGATTGCCGACTGTTAACAGATTTTGTTGAGAGATTTGCATATTTTTTGTCAATAGGCCACAAAAGAAAACAAAAATATATCCGAATCAAAGCCAAATATTTTTTCATAAATCCCCCACAGCCGCAACGGAATTTGAAATTAAATTGTCAATCATTTTTATAACGTGCCCACCAGCTACAACTAGTGTGTGTGTGTGTTAATGTGTGTGTGTGTTTGTGCGTGAAAAGAAGTTAATGCCAAAATGATATGTGAAAAGCACAAAACCATATTTATAGTTACATATATATATATATATATATATATATAAATACACGAAATACAAGTATTTATCTTTAGTAATACCCTGTGAGCAATTAAGTGTGGTAAAATGGGGTGGTATTGAGTTTTGGAGACAGTTTGTGACGGATAAAAATTGAGATAAAAAAATTTAATTTTTATACTTTCTCAAAGTTATTCTTATCAAACCCTTCTTAGCTATCCAAACTTAACATTAGTTTCTTCTCGGCTTAAACAACTCTTAGCATACCTTTAGCTACACTTACAGGGTATCTTTGGGTCAAGCACTCATGACTGTGTTCGTTTTGCTGTTGTGCGCGCTGCTTGAATTTTAAACAGTCATTGGCAGGCTTTTTGTTTGCAGCTTGTTGCCTGTTGTCTCTTGTATGTTGTTGGCACTTTGTCGACGCTTGACGATGCTGACGATGATGGAAGATATATAAAAAAAAACAACAACAAAAAAAACATAGTAAAGACCAAGATCTAACAATATAGTATACATATATATATATATTGATTTGATGACTGTGTTTCTATGATTTCTTTTTTTTGGGAAGTTGTGATGATAAATAATGAGTTATGCTCGATTATTAAGCGACTTATGCAAAACTCTTTGCTCATAAAGCTCTAGCTGAGAAATCACAGTGATTAGCTGATTTGAGTGTTTATGGCCGTTGTCAGCTACCAATTGAGCGCTACTTGGCCATAAATCAAAGCGCGTGCTGCCCAACAAAAACAACCACAGGGAAAAAAATATGCCTTTGGAATGTCCGGCGTTCAGATTTTATCGTTCATAACAATCGATTGAGCGTCCGTTTTGGATGCATGCTGCAAGTACATAAAAAAAAAAACAGCTGCAAGAAAAGATGAAAAAAAAAATCTGCAAAAATTAAAAATCAACCTTAAAACCAAAAAAAAAAAAAAAGTACAAAACCTTTATGAAGAACATGTAGATACAATGAAATCCGCATGAAGAACGAAAAAAAAAACATAATCATACTTTGTTTGTTGCCGCCGTCTGTTGCATCTTCCTCATCGCTGTCGTCGCCGTCCGGTGGCAATAAAACTGCAACATTGTAAGTTGTTGATGAGCTGCCACGACAACATTTAGAGTAGAGAAGGGGACCAACTCTTGCCAGGGGAGTGTGGAAAGGCCGAGATATAAGACAAAGTACAACAGTTATGAATTAAGGGGGCCCAGGAACAGAACAGAACAGCGAAACACAAAAGCACCAAAGCACAAATAACTGATTGAAAGCCAAAGCTGCAGAAATCAAAGAATCACAAAAGAAGAGCGCACACCTTTTTGCACACGCAACACTGCAACAAAGAAAAGACAAAAAAAAAAAAGATGAAAAAAAAAAAACAGAAACAAAATAATGTTGTGTTGAAAGAATCCCCAAAAGTAACTGTGTGTGCAGCCAAATTCATGTAATTGCACTTGGCAATTTGCAAGAGGAACAAAAAAACACAACACAAAAAACCCTAAAAGGGAAAAAGAACACCGGCTTTGCAAAAACTTTCCAACTCCGTTACGACGTTACTTGATACTTGGAGGCACATTTATAGCTTGAGGCGACGTCGGCCTCCCGGCCTCATGGCTTTTGGGCAAAAGGCCAAACAAAGTGGAGTCAAATACTAGTTAAAAGACACCCAAGGTATATGGAATGTCTGGACAGACGAGGCACTCTCAAAAAAAAAGGGGAGCGGCCTTGAAGTACAAAGTAAAAAGAAGTGAGGTTAAGAAAAAAAACTTTTTTAGTTTGGAAAAAGTGTCTATCTCAAACGTTATGACTCAGTTGTCAAGACAATAACTATTCAATAAAAATTAACAATAACTATCAAAAAAAAGTACAGAAAGTTAAGGTTAGGTGAAAAACTTGAGTATAGCTTAATTGATTTCTACAGCAAAAGTTTCTATCGTAAACGTTATGACTGAAATGTCAATAAAAGAACTGAAATATCAGATTAGGTAAGCTTTCAAGTAGAATAGAAATATTGCAGCATAAAATGAAGAAAATTGAGGTTAAGAAAAATACTCTTTTAGTTGTTTTTTAATTATAGTTTCTACCCAAAAAAGATTCTATCTTTAACGTTATGACTCAATTGTCAAGACAATATTTATAGAATAAGCGTGAAGGTAGAATTGCAATAAAAATATTAAAACATACATTACAAAAAAGTAGCGTTAAAAGAAAAACTGAGTTTTTTCTTAAATGATAGTTTTTCATAGCAAAAGTTTCTATCTTAAGTGTTATTACTCAGCTGTCAAGACAAAAACTATTAAATAAAATGACAGTTATGTAGATTGAATAAGCTTTAAAATATAATATATATATGAATATTGAAGCATACAGTAAAAAAAGTAAGGTTAAGAGAAAAATGTAGTTTTTTAAGTCTCTAGCCTAAACGTTATGAGTCAGTTGTCAAGACAAATGCCATTAAATAAAACGACAGTTATATAGATTGGATAAGCTTTTAAATAGAATATAACTTTTTAATATTGATAGACCTGGCACACCCTTAATTAAACATGGTTATCAATCAAAACTGTGCACACTGTGTGCACTTGAACACATATTTCTCTGTGTTAAGCTCGCATTGCATTGCACTCGCAAATGGCAAAAAAGTTTCTTTTCTTTACTTTTTATTTCCTTTATCGCATTAATTAAAAGTATTGGCGGCGGAGTCGATCGAGTTGGGTTTATTGTGCTTGTGGTTTGTCGTTTTTTTTTTACATTGGGAATTCATAAATTAAATCAAGTTAATATTTCAGTGTCGCTCCGGTGCAACACCCCAAAGGGGTAACACCTACTTTATATGTGGCTCTCAGAGAGATATTAAAATGCTTAATTGAATTTGTTAAACACAAAAGGATGAACCCAAAGCGCCGAACCCTTTAACAGATAACCGCAAGGAGTTTTCCCTCTCTCTCCCTGTCTCTTTCGCACTCTCTTGACTGATTGTGGCAATGTATGTTATAAGTTCACACACAGCCTGTGGGGCACACACACAGACACACACACACACACACACACACACACACTCTGAATCTGACTCAATTCAATGGTTTTGGCCATAAACAAACGCAAACATTTATTGCCGCTGATTGTTAATTTGTGAAGCGATAACGCAGCACGTTTCAGTTCAGGTTCAGGTTCAGGTTCGGATCGGTTCAGGTTCAGTTTGGTTCAGCAACATAGTAGTTTATTCCAGCGACCTCAATAAGAACCAAAAAAACAACAAATCCCTAAAAAACTGCGTGTATGACTGCAGCGCGAACTTGTGACACCCAGCCAAAAAGCTAAAGCTGTAGCAATGCACTGCAAAAAAAAGTTAAAAACTGTAAGCTTTCTTTTCCTAAAGATGTTTTTGGTTCTTCTTTAGCCCTTCAGTTCCGATTTATTGGATTTCATGATGAATATTACAATGAATACTTTTATTTTATAACATACAACAAGTAAAAGAATCCAAGATTGATTAACACTTGGGGTAAATTTGAGGAGTAAGACTCCCCAGTGGTAACTTTGGTTATTCATATCGGAGAATAGTAAAGATTTCTGTTACTTAGTTTGCTATGAACCCTTTGAGTACATATGAAGTCATCGCAAACTATGGTTATTCGTATTCATCTTCATCGATGGCGAGTCTTACTCGTCTAATACTCCCAAAGGTTTTTTTAATCTTGTATTTATTTAGTTTAACTTTGAGGAGTGATACTTGTCTTCGTTAACTTTGGTTATTCATATCGGGAAAAGTAAGGATTTTTCTTACTTAGTTTGCGATTAACTCTTTGACAAGTGAGACTCGTCATCGGTAACATTGGTTATTCATATTAATCACGCATCTCTCTCATCAAATGCACCCAAAGTGTTAATCGCCAACTAAGTAACAAAACTCTTCACTTTCTTTCAGTGTATTATTGCAACTGCAGCTGTAAACTCACCTTCTTGCCTCCTTACTTACCCCCTTCTTTATATGCTACTTGCAACTTCTTTATTTTGTTTTTTGTTTTGTTTTTGTTGTGTTGTTTTTGCTGGCAAATTTCTCGCCTGCTCGCATTGCTTCACCTTTTGTTGCTTTCGCTTGCTGCTCGTCTCTGATCTTTTGATATCGATAAACTCATCCGTATTTTTTTCGTTCGTATTTCGGTGGGGTATAGCCTACCTCCCTCCCCCCTTACACACACACACATTAGCACGCATGTCGTTTCCTGCGCCTGCCTGCCTGCAACACACAAATGACATGACAAATGTTTTTGACCAGTGCCCAGCGCTGGGTTTCTGACACTCCACACACAGAGACAGACAGACAGAGACACCCAACGGCAACAACGGCTATAACCATCCCCCCGCCCTCTTCCGTCCCAGCCCCCTTTACAAGCATTGGCCCTGGACTTTACGTTTGTTGCCTGCTTTTGTTGTTCAATTCAATTTATTGTCGAAAGTTCGTAGTTGAAAGAACATTTTAATTTGGCTGGCAATGCAACAAGCCAAGCAGCGACTGTGGCAGGCAGTCGAAGAGTCGAAGTAAAGAACTCTTGAGCTTGTAGCTGCTTTTCATAAAGTTTATGTGGCATGAGGCAATACTGTGTTGCATTGAGCCTTAAATTCAAGCGCGTCTCGCTTGGCAAATTGAACTCTTACCCAAAAAAACTGTTGCTGCTTGCTGCATGCTGCAAGTTGCAGGCGGCGATTAAAAAGTAACTGTTTTGGCCAGGGTGTCGAAGTTGCCGTTTAAACTTTATTTAAACGTTTATTTATGCAGCAAGCTGAGAAAAATGAATATAAATAAAAACCCAATCTTGAGGTAACTTTTTTTCACATTTGTTCTGTTTACTTTGGAGCTCTTCTTCTGCATGTTTTTGCTGCATTTTGTTGCCTTTATGCAACAAATTTATTTGCAAAATTCTTTTGATTGTTGTTGTTGTTGTTGAGTCGTGATTATTAGTAAATTTATGACGTCTCTCTTTCTTTCTCCCTCTCTCTCTCTCTGTTTTCTGTCTCGTTAGTCAAGTTTTGTGAGCGAAATTTGTAAGCTCTTCTGACAGACAACGGCAATCAATTGCCATCAATCAATTGACTCACCAACCAACCAACCAAAAAAACTAGTTAACTGTACATTTATGCTCAATATACTATATATAAATCTATATATATATATATATGTATATCATTATGTATGCTTGTTATGTGTGTATAAGAGTTAGACTTATCAGAAACCGTTGAACAGAACTACGCCTGCCCACCGGATCATAAATTTGTGCATACAACTCATTAAACAGCAAAGGGAACAAAAGTATCCGATTACCAAAAGACCCAAAGAAAGAGAGAGAGAGAGAGGGAGAGAGAGTGAAAGGTTAGGAAAGAAAGAGATAGACTGAAGCAACAGATATTTCATTACTTCTATGGAAGCAACTGCATGAAAAAAAGAAGAGGTTGAGTTGAGTTGATTCTTGGCTTGTCTCTCTGGGCTTTCTTGTTCTTGATGGACACGAAAGTGGATCGTTGTTGGCATGTTTGAAATTGTATACACTCGCCAAGGCGGATTAAGATATTCTTTTTCGTTGTTCTGATTGAGCCAGAAAGAACAAGAAAAGATGCCAAAAATTGGAAGAGTTGTAGGGGAGTAAAAGGAGGAGCATGTATTAGAAAAAGAAGTTAAGTTAAGATATGAAAAATGCAGGTTAGAATTATTTTTGCGTCAAAGAATGAGATGGAAAGTTTGGGAAAGATTAGTTGAAGACAAAAAAAAAATGCAGTTTAGAATTTAGAATTATATTGCCTAAAAAACATTTCAGAATTAGTTCAATTAAATATGTCATGTTGGCAAAGTATTTGTCTTAAACTTGACTTGAAACTGTTAGCAAAACGAGTAAACGTGTTGGGGAAAGAAAACTGTGCCAGAGAGTTGGCCTGTTTGCCGGAAAGGGTGGAACGGAACGGCAACGGCAGCATCAAATTAAAGTTAACAAGACAAAGTGTTAATGAATTATTTGGAGGACAAGTCGCAATGTGGTGGCTCTGACAGCAGAAGAAGGAGGGCGGGCAACACAAATGAAGGGAATGAAAAAGGCCACAAGCCAAAAACTCAAATACAAAAGAAACGAAAAACCTAAAACCCAAAACCGCAGACGCGACAAACAGAGAGCCGCGAGTCGAGAGACAGAGCCAGTGGCTCAGGGCCATGCCACAAAGGTTGTTGTTGCTGCTGGTTGCTGTTGTTACTGTTGCAATCGACATCGTTGCACAAATGAATTTCATTAAAAACTGCAACAAACATTGTCGACAATTAAAAAAGCTCAAAGCCGCAAGACCGTCCCATGGTTGTTCTTCTTCTTGCTGCTGTTGTTGTTGTTGTTGTAGTAGTTGTCCCTGTCCCTGTCCAGGTTCGTTGTCGAAACTTAGCTTGTTGCAGTTGGTGGTGATGGTGTTGGTATCTGGGGATTGGGGATGAGCTGTAGTTGCGGCGCGGCAACAACGCAACTCTTAAGTGGGCTTCGGCCCTGGACTTCTCCTCATCCTCATCTCCTCTCAACACACTATTTTTAGGCACATTTCGTATGCGATTGTAAAACTTGAACTGAAAACGAGTCGGGCGGGCATACAGCATCTGAAATTGAAAGTGGAAACTCTCTGGAGTATTAGCTAGCTTATATTATCTTTTTGTTTTTCGGTATACTCTTGGATGGGGTACCTTTGTTTTGTGGTGAAGCGAAAGACCTTGAAGGGTGTCTGAAGTAAATGTTTATGGGAAAACATTTTTTAACTGAAGAATAGATCTTTACATAGAACTTTTATGAGAATCCTTACAAAACTCTTTAAGTAATAATACTTATTTTTTTTTTTTTTCGGTATACTCTTGGGTGGGGTACCTTAAATTTGTGGTGAAGCGAAAAGACCTTGAAGGGTGTCTGAAGTAAATGTTTATGGGAAAAGTTTTCTCAACTTAAGAATAGAACTTTACATAGAACTTTCATGGGAATCGTTACAAAACTCTTCAAGTATGTAAGTATTTTTTTCATGAGAGTATTTTTCAATTGTGGTTAATTCTGTTTTATGCTCATTTCGCCATTTGGCAGAACGAAAGCGAACACGCCAACCAATCGGGCAAATTAGCAAACATTTAATTTCAAATGCGTTTACTTATGCCCAGGTTCGTTGCCTAAGTCTTTTGTTTTCTTTTTCGTTTCTTTTGTGTTTCTGTGTGTTGTTGCTCGTTGTTGTTGCTTGTTGTTGCTCGTTGTCTGCTGCTTGCCAGCATCCACACATAACTATTTATTTTGCTCTCCACTCGTGTTGGCAATCAGCTTAAAATTAACCAACTTGATGCGCATTAAGCGTGCAGCAGCGGCAGCAAAAGCACCAGCAGCAGCCGTTGAAGGCGGGTGTTTATGCCACTTGGTTGGGCAAGATGCGTGCGTGTTAAATTGCTTGGCCCTCTTCAGTTTAAGTTTGAGCCTCCTGCCTGTTAAAGATGCTTGGTGCTTGTTGTTGTTATTGTTAATGGGGAGTGGCTTTAAAACTAGCTAAAAAAAAACGAAGTAAAAAACATTTTGCATAATCAAATATTGATCTTTTGCATTCCTTTATTATTGGCCTGCTCAAGAGTTCATGTGTGTGTGGCTGTGTGTATGGTTGAGTGTGTGACTGTGTGTGTTTGTTTGTGTGGGAGTGTATATTATTTTGCTATTGCCTGTAAATGTCGCGTTCTTAATGGCAGTGGCAAACACTTTAGACACATATTAATGAATTTTAAAACTCATGTCAAATCGGAAATGGCTTCTGGTGCAGGGGAAGGGAGAAAACTCCCGGCACCAACTAACAAATTAAATATGCAAATTAGTTACCTCAAAAATGGAAGAAACAAAAACCAGACAAATGCTGCCTGAAAACTGAACAAAAGAAAACAAGACAAAGCAGCAATAAAAATAAGAGCTTATGACTAGAATCTTCTTTGTTGGGGTTTTGTCTAAGTATATACCCTATAAGCAGTTCGAGTTCTATGATTAGTTTTGTGGAGAGCTTGAACTTGCATCTTCATCGGTGAGGTTTTGTCTAAGAACATACCCTGTTAACAGTTCGAGTTCTTTGATTAGTTTTGTGGAGAACTTGAACTTGAATCTTCTTTGTTGAGGTTTTGTCTAAGAATATACTCTGTAAACAGTTCGAGTTCTATGATTAGTGATGTGGAGAACTTAAGCAAGAAAACAAAAATTTTCTTTAAGCAAAACCTTTACCTTACAGGGTATATACCTTGTAAACTGAGATAAGTTCTTTGATTAGTTTCTTTGGATTACGTAAGCTAGAAAACACAACATTTCTTTAAGCAAAACCTTTACATTTTCTCTAGGTATATACCCTGTAAACAGAGATAAGTTCTTTGATTAGTTTCTTGAGTTTAAATAAGCAAGAAACCAAAGCTTTTCTTTAAGCAAAACCTTTCAACATATCTCTTCTTCAACATTTCCATTACAAAACCTTACCATATCAAAGTAGATCAACCTTAGAAACTTTTCATAACTACAGGGTATAGCAAAAATCATAGTTGTTGCTAACATTTGTTTAAAAGTTCATTAAACGCAACGCACAACAAATAAAAGAAAAGATGGAAAATACACACAAAAAAAAATACACAAAAACACAAAGACAAATAAATATGAATGTGATGGCAATAGCAATGGGAATGGCGATGGCGATGGCAATGGCTATAGCTATACCAATGGCTATGACGATGGCTATAGCTATAGCTATATGGCGAGATGCTTAAATGAGGAGTCGTAAGCCAAATAAGACGGCGCAAATAATGGCCACAACTTTTCTCTCAGCCCACCAGCAGCGCGCAAGTAGAAGAAGCAACAGCACACAACAACAAAAAACTAAAAGAAGATACACGCATTACCCGCCGAATCCCCCTCTTCCCCTCCCTCTGTTACTCACTGTGATCGCTGCCATTTGCCAAAGCGACATTGCCAACATTTTTGCGGGCCGCGGCTGCGTTGACAACTTAATAAATTTTGAGTGAACAGCAAAGCTTTCAACTTTAAAGCGAATCGGCGACGACGACGTGAAGAGACGAGCAAAAATTTCTGTCTATCTCTGTCTCGTTCTCTCTCTCACTCTTTCGCTCTTTAGATTTTTCCAGTTGGTTAGTTTGTAGTTGCTTAGTTAAGTTGGTTAGTTTAGCTGGTTGATTGGTTTAGTTGGGTTCGCTGATTATTAAACGCGCATATTTCTAATAATTTGAACCGTTGTCTAACCATTTATTTCTCTTTCTTTCTTTGTCTGTCTCTCTCTTTCGCTCTGTTTGTGTGCAACACAGCAGACATTTCCTTCATTTATCAGCAACGCATAAATTTTTGAAATATTTTTTTTTTGTTGCTTGCTGCAGCAATGAAGACAACAACAACAAAAAACAAAAATAAATACAAGACTCTTTGCTTAGATGAAGTTGTTCGGGATTTATGGGGACTTCCAGATACTCTTTAGGTCTGATTTGTGGAGGGTGAATTCAGAAGAAACTTAGTCTAGTTTTGAGTGGGAAGAAGCTTACTTCTTGAGAGATGTTTTTTTGAAGACATATTCATAAGATATTGATTAAACTTATCTTTGACCGATATATGTTCAATTTCGATGGAGAGTCGGACACGTCAGCTGCACCTTCAGCTGAAAATAGTTTCTTTACTTCCTTATTATTCATATTTTTCCCCAATTCCTACATTCTTTATGCCCTTTAAAACAGTGTATTAGATAAGTAACAACCTCGCAACAGAAATAACAACACTAACGTGAACAATAAATATAAGTACACACCAAGTACAAGTACAACAAGAACAACAACACACACCAATGAGAACAACAACAACACACACACGTGTGCAGTTAAAACACACTCGTACTATGAAGATTGCACTCGCAGTTATAGCTGCTTGAAGTCTCCTCTGTCTGTTGCAGCAAGCAGTTGGGTTCTAGCATTTCATTTCAACACCCAACGTAAATTTGTACTTCCTCAAAGCAGGAGGCTCCTCCTCAGCGGCGCAGTGTGTCGTTATTGTTGTTGTTGTTGCTGTGGAAAGAGAGAGATTTATGTTCATTATAGATTATTTCTGTCTGATGATGTTAATTTTGTTGCATTTCTCGCATTTGCTGCAGTTGGCAGAGGTTGTTGCAGCAACTAAAGGAAGTTGGAGAATTTCAGCTGGCGCTGCCACAGCTGTCTCATAAATGTTGTTGTTCTTCTTGTTCTCGTTGTTGTTGTTGCCTTGTTCTTGTTCTTTCCTTCGACTTGTTGTTGCTGCTCGTGTTTGGAGCACATTGCATTTGATTTGTTGGCAACAATGTTGCTGGTCAAATCGATTGGCCATGTTGCCAACACGATTAGCACACGACTTTCGCACACAGAACACTATTTTTCATAAGCCCAACTAATGTTTCCTCTCTCATTTTGTTTCTCTCTCTATCTCTTTCTAGGTAAGCTGCATTTGCATAATAACCAGGCTGAAACCGTATTAAGTTTAATGTGTACGATGTGTGAGTATTATGTGTCTTTTGAGTATTTTTTTTCTTGATTTTAGTGCTTGTCGCCTGTCAAACGTTTGTCAACACATGTCAACTTTTGCTGAGGTTAAAGCTTTGCCGACACAACTACAAAAAAAAAACGAAGAAGAAGAAGCAACAGCAGCAGCTGTAGTTACTACAACAATAGACATATCAGTTGGCCCCCCTTACTTTTCTCCCTCTTCTCCTCTCTACAGTCCAGTCCGATCTAAAAATCAGCTGTCAACTATGGTCTCAGGCAGCCATAATAATGCCATGTTCACTTTGTGTTACACGTCAGTTACTGTAGCAGTAGTATTCGAAGAAGAAGAAGCAGAAGAAGATGCAGCAGCAGCAGAAGAACAAGATGAATGTAAAAGAATTCTTCTCTGTGTTCTTTTTGTTGTTGTTGCTGTTGTTGCAATAAAACATTTGTGGCACATAAAGCTATAAAGTCCAGAGCCACAACGCGTCCAGTTAGCTACGTTAATAATGAGGCAAGTTCTAGTTCGGAAAGTTATTTATTTATTTCAGAACATCTGTTGTTCTCTCTCATACTATTTACCTCTCTTTTTCTATCACTTTCTTTGTATTGGTTTTTCTTTTTGTACTCCTTTAATCAAAACTTCAGGATTGAAACTCTATTCATCACTAAAAAAGCACAAAATTGGGTAAACTGTGTTCTGAATAAAAATCTGTAGTTAATACAGTTTTAAACTAGAGATCAAACACTATTCGAAAAGTTCTAGTAAGTGAAGATTGTTCCAGTTTTGACCAAGTTATGGTACCACAAAAGTTTCAGCCAATCAGTCAGAAAAACTGAAAGCTTTTCTTCAACCGAAAACTTCTCCTAAGTCAATTTTCGGGCACGCCTTTAACGAAGTTCTAGACAAGGTTTTGTCCCTTTTGTTGTTGCCACTTCTTTTATGTGCGCTTTATGTGCTAGGCAATGAAAATGTGCAGCGACGTTAACGTCAGCGTCGACAGCGGCAGAAGCTGGGGCCAGCGACGCCCTAATGTCGACTGTTGTACAGTTTATGATCGCGTTGACATTTTTATTAACGCTTGCCTTTAATAACACACTAACACACACACACAAGCATAAACAGCTATTTCTACTTTAACCCACACTCTCTTAACTCTTCACTCTTGGCTTGGTTAACACTTGGTGGACCCAAAACAGATTTATGAAGGCCATAACAATGAATTAAATATGACATTGATTACTATCGATAGAGTTGTGGCCAGTTTTCAGTTTTTATCGCCCGGGCATCATCATCATCATCATCAACAAGAACGATCAATCGATGAGCACCAGAAATGAAATGCAACTCGCTTTTGTCAACAGTCCCATTTGATAAGTTCAATACGGGAATCCAAAAAAAACGATCTAAACAATTCCATGGATAGTTCTCTTCCCGCTGTGAAAGCAGCTTGCTTATGCAATCGCCTGACTCATATATCAAATTGTTTGAAGTGTATATTTCATTTTTGTTGTTGTTGTTGCCAGCAGCAGCAGCAGCTCTCTTCGCTATCTTCGGGTTGCGTGGGGCATGTGGGGAACTGCAGTTAACTGCAGGGCGCACTGTGTTTTGGCGTCGACGACGTCTTCTTCCTGCACTATATAATTAGTTTCATCAACACAATAATCATGTTGCCTGCAATTGGAATGAAAGGTGGAGCACACACAAAGCAAAAGAAAAGAAAAGAAAGAAGAAAGATGCAATAAAACTTAAATTACCAACTGTCTGTTGTATCCTTTCTTTCTTTCTTATGAAACGTTTGTGCCTTTAAGTAACAGCTGCGAAATAATGAAACAAACAAAATGGGGGAACATAAAGTTTTTTTTTGTTGGTTTTTTTTTTCACTCATCTCTTTACACACGCAGGGCAGGTTGTAGTTTTGGCTCCACTCAACTCGGGAAATCTGTTTTACTATTTTAACTTAGGGCGGCTTGAGAATGACATATGAAATCTTGTTAGTGAAAGAGTTCTAACTTTTGGCTAGCAAGTTCGTGGCTTAAGTCTTTTGTTATGTGAAAACTTGTTGTCATCAAGAAAAGGTTTAAAGATAACAACTGCAATTCTAAGTTAATAACCTTTGTTTTAACTTCTTATTACTATTTTTAATAGGTTTTAAATGCAGGCCTTGGCAAGTAGGTTTGTTGCCTAAGTCTTTTGTTAAAGGCACTGCAATTCGTACTTAACAAACTTAGGAGTAACTTTTTATACATATTTTTCATTATAGAAGCGATTTGCGATGATTTTTTGTTTTTCTCGTTCATCACTTTTCATACAGAGCAGATTGTAGTTTTGGCTTCCATCAACAGTTTTCCTATTAACTTAGAATGACATTTATCGTTTTACTCAAATCAGTTCTAACTTTTGAATGGCAAGTTCGTTGCCTAAGTCTTTTGTTATTTTAACAAAATTGATTAAGCTAGAATACCTTAAGGCTTAAGAATGAAATTCTTTTTACTAAAAGAGTTCTAACTCTTACCTTAGCAAGTTCGTTGCCTAAGTCTTGTGTTTTGTGAAAAGTTAAAGTCAAGTTTGACCTTAGGCATAAATTCTTCAACAAACTTTTAATATGTCATAAATGCAGTTTCATTACTCGACCGAGTACTGTCCCAAATATACTTAAGCCGAACATTTACTTATTTTTTTTCTGTTTATGACACTTTTGGTATAAGCTGTGATAACTGAGGCCTACCATTTATATGGTTTTTTTTTTTACTATTTTGGGGGTTATTTGTGTATTGTTAGTATTTCATTTGGCTATTTATGAATGGATTTTCGTGTTGTTGGCCGCCAACGTAGCCGGCAGCAACAGCATCAGATTACCAACTCAATTCGTTGTTAATGGGGACAGCAGACTGCGACTTCAAGACTTTAAGATTCCAATTGAGAGGCAGCCAAACAGACAAAACAGACACAAAGACAGACAGACATACGGCCAGACGAGGTGTTGTAACAAAAGTGTTTAGTTAACCACAACAACAACAACAACTGTAACAACAACAACAACAATAACATGTTTGTAGGCCTTTTTTTTGTGAGCTTGCATGTAATGTAAAACAAAACGCCTTAGTACATTGCCTCTCCCCTCACCCTCACCCCTCGCCGGCTCACCCTTCGTTTCACCCACTTGCCTGCAAGCGCTCCTACACTCTGAGTGTGTTGAGTGTGTGAAATAGACGAATTGATTTCGCGCTTCGATGCAAATGATCAAAGCGGGCTTTTTGCTCAGGGTCTATTCTCTCTCGCTCGTATGCTTGCTCTCTCACTTGCACTCGCAGCTATTGTGATGACTGAGCTCAGGTGTCGGTTCTGGGGGCCTTAGTTTGGATTGACAGACAGGCTGACACAAAAAAGTGTGTGTGGGGGGGCGGCGGGAGGTAAGGGAAAGGCTGGGCAGACTGGCAGACAGTTTGCGGTTTTTTGTTTTTGTCTGTGTGCAACAATTGCCAAATATGCACAGCCGGGAAGACAAAAACTTTTCAATCTCTGTTGTTGTCTCTCTCTCTCTCTCTCTCTCTTTTTGTGCTTACAACAATGTCATGTAAGTAGGAAAAATGTTATGTGGCAGCAGCATCAGCAGGAGTCAAGAGTCTCTCTCTGTCTTTTGGTCAGTTTACGACCCTCGGACACAGAGAAGTTCGACTTGAAGTCAAAGTCCGAACATGACGGTAGCGCATACAATTAGACTTTTAATTATCGTCTTCTTCTTTTCATTTTTTTGTTTTTCTTTTTTATTTTTGTCGTCAGCGGTAAGAAACTAATAATTTGCAGTAAAAAAGATAACAACATTGGCAATGGCAAAAGTAGCCGCTGCATCAGCAGCAGCCACACAAGTTGTACCATAACTTGAGTGCAGACTGTAAGAAGGCAGTCCTAACCTGCGTCTCTCTTCCCCTTTACCCCCCTCATGCATTGGAGTCGTTAACATTTCGTATGCTTTAAGCAGAACAGAACAAAAGTTGGCAAATAATTTGCAAATTTTTATGAGGCAGCAGCAAATTATTGCAGGAAGCTGCTTAGTTAAACAGTTGTAAGTGGTCAGGTTGCAGGTTGTTCTTCAGCTAGGTTGCCAAGTTGCACATAGCACATAGTACGCGTTGCATGCACCAAGCGCTTCTCTCACACATCCGTATACTAAACGAAGTAAATTTGTTTTCTTCATCTTCGCAGTTGAGATAGCTTTTTGGAATACGATTTGTTGAGGCCGTAAAGTTCGCCACACCTTAAAATCCATGAAAATAAAGTAAATTCGTTTAACAGAAAAGAAATAAAATTGATATTTAACAAAAGTTAATAAAATAATTAGTAAAGTTATTTGTTTTTAGGAAAAACACAACTTTTCTTCTCACGAAAAGTATTCAAGATCAAGATCCTCATTTCAACTCAACTTCATGTTAATGAGCAATTGCACAAAGTGATTAACTAGATAGTTTCGATATATATACTATATATAGTTAGTCGTTACTGTATAATTGACGCCATTTTCTTCTTCTTGGCCATGTCATGTGTAAGAGCAACTCTTCTAGTTAAACGAAACGTTATTAATCGCTCTGCCTAATCAATTATCTTTAGCATCTTTAATTAATTTTATATTATTCGCGCTGGCCTTTTTGGACAGCACCAGCTGCTGCTCGATGTTGTTGCTGTTGCACTTGTTGTTGTTGTTGTTGTTGCTGTTGCTCTTGTTGCGACGACTGTTGCCGATTGCTGATCAGCATCAACATCAGCAACAGCAGCAACAGCAACAGACTAAAATTAAGCACACATCTGGATAGCACAAGTTCGTCCCCCCTCTCTCTCTCACTCGCTCTCTCTTTCTCTTTCTGTTGCAATTGCAAAAAAAGAAGAAAAATATATATATTAATATATATATATATTGTATATTGCGCTCCCTTTTTTCAACCATAAATCGTGCCGCACATAACTCAGCCCCAATCGGAAATTGCTTTTGCGCTTATCGATTTACGCGCCTAATCGACACAAGACAATTTTCAATTTAGCACTCATTTAGAATCTAGCCAGCTTGCATTCCATACTGCTGTCTCTCTCCCCTCCACTCTCCCCTCTTAATACATGTACTTCTTCCTGTTTCTTAAGCTGCGGAATTTAATTATGTTTCTTTTTGGTTTTTGGTTTCTGTTTTTTGTGGCTTTACCTAAACAAAGTTGTGAACAAGAAAACGGGCCACAACGGCATTGTAGAAACCGTCTATGATGACATACATAAAGATGTATCTGTATGGTGGCACATTATCATATACCACACATACATATATATATATATATATGTATCTGTTCATTCTGATTTGCATAATCTGCTATTAATTGCGTTGATAGCAGCAGCAGCAATTTGGGGAGAGAGAAAAGCTTGAGAGAAAGATTTTGGTTAGAAAAAACGTAGCTCAGCAAATTGATTGGCCTTAAATACCAAACAGAAACATTTGGACAGCCGCAGCAGCCACAATCAAACTTTAAACCAAAGACCAAGTCTCATAAATATGCTTAATTTTTGGTTAGAGAAGCGATATTCTCCTCTGTTCGGCTCGGCTTATCGGTTCGGCTTGTCAGCCAATGATTAATAAACACAAAATGGAAATTTAAATGGAACCTCGACTAACACAAAAATACAACACAGAGAGCAAGAGTGAAAGATACGTTTTTTTTTTTCGTTTTTTCGTTGTATTATATATTTAAATGCGTATTAAGGCTTAGTTAAAGCCGGCGTCACGAATTTTTAATAACATTAGGCTGCAAATTACACTCTTAGGAGCAGAGTTTTCTTTTGTGACTTGACATTAAAAAAAGGTATTAAAATAAATTAAAATCTAAAGCACGACTTTTTGCTATTTATAAACATTTTTATGATATTTTTAACTTACATTTTTGTAGCTTTAATTTGTTAATGAAAGAAAAATGAGAAGAAAATTTGTTTCTTTTCCTTCAAAAAAATAAATTGTTAATAGTTGTTATACCGTTAACCCATGAAGTGGGTAAAAAAGGGTATAATGGTTTTGTGCAAAAGTATGTAACAGGCAGAAGAAAGTTTCTCCGACGAAGTATATATATTCTTGATCGCATCAACAGCCAAGTCAATATAGCCATGTTTGGTTGTCTCAGGAACTACAAAAGCTAGAGACTCCAGATTTTGGATATGAGCTCTCCCAATCCCTAGGCATAGCAAGTTTGTTTCAAATTTTCGATAACTTTTCCGGGTTACGATATACATATGTTATCGATAACAAACAAATCTTGTATTTCGAAAACTTGAAAATGAGAATTAAAACTATTAACAAAATAAAGAAAATCTGTGAAATTTGTATTAAAATCGGTTGAGAAACAGCGGAGATATGTTGTCATCAAACATTGGTCCGTTAGTACTCGGTAGTACAAGGCTTAAGAGTATCTTCTAGTCGAGCTTACTCTCCTAAAGTCTCCTTACTTGTTCATAATTACTTTTTCGACTTAAAACACAAATTTTGCTGGCGCACTTCCTTTTACCATTTAATACCGCTATTGACCAGGCTTTTGGTATCAGACAGCCAGCCACTTGTTTTGGGCCAGGTTCAATGCAGTGCGTTGGCCAACTTCTTCTATATGGTTGGCTGGCAAATGCGCTTACATGTTGTTTGGTAATGCCGACCAACACCCACAAATTGTTAAGAGTGCTTTTTTTCAAGAGGGGAGGGAGGGGGGTTACTAAGAAGAACCAGCTCCTTTCTTGAGCCAGAGAGAAAAAATGCTTTAATTAAAAAAAACTTGTGTTGGCCTATTTGTATGTTGTTGCTGATCGTAGTGGTTGTTGTTGTTGTTCTAACTCTCTCAACTGGCGTTACACCATTAACCGTTATTATTAACCAGCCCAGCGACATACACACACATACACACTCACACACACACATGAGGACTGAGCTATTCGACAGGCACATGCAGGCAGGCGGCGGCAAACGTCAGTCGAAAATCTGTCATAAATTTATTATTTTCAATTAATTATAAGCTGTTGTTGTTGTTGTTTTTCTGCCTGTCGAACGGCAGCGAAACGCCCAAAATGCTGCTAAATAAATTTCAAGGCACAGCCCCAAAGCTTAAAAACTCAAATGAAAAACGCTTATTATAGACAACAACAACAACAACAACAGCAAGGCAAATATTTTTAGTCAGGCCAAAATGCCAAAGTGCTCATTAGCAGCAATCGCAGCAGTCGGAGCAGCTGTGGCAAGAAGAGCTATGGGACCCTGGGCTTCAAACCTCCACAAACCGTTTTCAAAACGATTTTCAAACCGTGCGTAATTTATTGCTGCCAAAAATAGGCGTTCAAGCCAAAATACATTTTGGCCAAGACCACAATGCACTTGTTGACAGTTTCAAGAGTTTCGCAGAGTTGCGGGACAAAAGTGTCGCTGGAAAATGTTTTTGCGGCCATTAAAAAACGTTTCGAATCGACTGACTGAAAATATTCGTTGGGGCAATTTAGCAACGCATCGGCATTTGATTTGGCGAAGCGGCTATATTGATTGAGAGTTTTTCACAGTTTCTGTGCCAACAACAGCAACAGCCATTGCCAACTGAAACTGAATGAATGTTTGAATGCATGAATGAAATCCTAAAACGAAACGAAACGAAACAATTGGCGCGGGGGAAACCAAAACCGGCGCTTCGCAAACTCAAACTCTTGCGTAAAACATGAAATCTCCATTTTTGGGATGAGTTTTTCAGTTTTTTTTCGTTTCGTTTTTCGTTTGAAACAATTTCGTGAATTAAAATTCAACGAGGCTAACGCACAAAAATGCAATCGCTTTAAACAGAAGTTTCCGTCAGTCTTCTAATGATTACATAATAAGAGACAAAAAAGTTGATTTTTTCTAAGCGGTATATTCATAAGAAATTCTCACCTTAATGAAATCTAACTAAGGAAAAGCTTATGTCATCTTCTAATGATTACATGTTAAGCTGAAGTTAAGATTTCAAAGCGGAATATTCATAAAAATTCTCATTTCAATAAAGCTAACGCAATGCAATCGAACTAAGAAAATGCTTAAGTCATCTTCTAATAACTACATAATGTTAAGCAATAGTTAAAATATCATTCATATTACATATTCACAATGTTCTCTCTTTTCTTGAAGTATCTTAAATACACTTTTGGCATTAAAAAAGTCATCTTCCAATGATTATATAGCAAAAGCTTAAGAATTTGAAGCGGAATATTCATAAAATTCTCTTTTCAACGAGGCGAAAGCATAAAAATGCAATAGAACTAACGAGTAGTTAAAAGACATCTTCTAATGATTACATAATGTTAAGCAAAAGTTAAGATATCTTTTATATTTCATATTTCTTGATTTCTCTTCATATATTATGTACACTTTTGCCATTAAAAAAGATATCTCTTAATGATTATATAATTATAAACAGAAGTAAAGATTTAATAGGGTTATGCATAAAAGTTCTTTTTTCAATAAAGCTAAAGCATAAAAATCCAATCGAACTAAGCAAAAGTTCAAGTCATCTGACTATAAATATAATTAAAGGCAAAAGTTATGATTTTAAAGCGAAATAGTCATAAAATTCTCTTTTCAATGAGGCTAAAGCACAACATTATATGAAAATGTTAAGATTTCAATTATAATATTCATAAAAATTCGCTCTCTTTTCGTGACAAATCCTAAAACACTTTTGACATTAAAAACTTAATAGTTTTAGTACATACACACACACACAAAAACATACACTACTACTACTTGTGCTCGACAAACTTCACTTGTTGTTCTTGTTGCCACATCGATGGGTGGATTTTCTTGCATCTTTTTTGCTTTTCTTCTCTTTTTTTTTGTTGCTTTTTATGGTTGAGGATTGCGCAAAAAGTACTTAACCAGCCGGCAGCATGCCTGTCTCACTCTATCTCTCCATCCCACTCTCACTGTCTCCATCTCTTTCTGCGTCTTCTGGACGAATTGCAGCAGTTTTTAATGTTTTCATGGCCACGGCAAACTAATCAGAAAATTGAATCGCTTTAATTACTGCAAAAGCAATGAGCATCGTTTGCCTCAGCTCAAAAGGGAACTTGCCCCAACAACCAGCAACAGCAGCAACAACAGCAACACATTTCGATGAGTGCTCATCAGCAACAGCAACAACAACAACTGGTACACTTAGCAAAAATAATGTGAACATTTTTTGACCATAAGTGAATACAAATTACATTAAATTAAAAATCATTTCTAACAAACATTTACACTAAGATTATTAAAAAATAATAATGTTTGCAAAACAAGTTAGTTTAATAACTTTACCCAGGCATCACATGCGTCTTTTTTCTAAGTGCAGTTGTAACAGCATCCCAAAACAACAACAACAACAAGCAGCAGATGCTTTTCTGTGGGCTTGTTGCAGTTGCTGTTGTTGTTGCTATTGCTACTCGTCTTCTATGAGAAATTGCTTTAGAAATTTTTGCAATAAATTTTAATATGCGTGTAATGAGTGTATGAAGAATGCCAGCTAACATACACACACACACATGCATGCAGCACATAAAATGGCGTAATAATTAGAAAAAGAATTTATGCAGCAGCAACCGGAACAGCAGCAGCAACATCATCAACAGCAGCAACAGTTGCCATCATCTTCATCAAAATTCGATGCAGACGCTTAAAGTTTAATTGCCCAAAATAATGGGGCTTAAACACAGCGCCCACACCTTAAAGAGATAGATAGAGTATTGGGAGGGGGGGAGGGGGGGAGGGGGGGTGTGGTGTGGGCGATTGGTAGCCTAGTGACACATAAAAGTGTCGCTTTGTCATGATGGCAAAAACAACTAGATAGAAAAAAACTAGATAAAAAAACAACAACAAAAAACCGTTAAGGCAACGCTTCAAAACAAGAAAGCTGTGCAGATAAAACGTGGTGGGGGGGAGGGGGGTGGTGTGGGGCAACATAAATAATTGAACCGAACCGAAGCGGTCAATAAAAAAATAAGTAAAGAAAAAAAAACTGAAAGAAAAAAAGCCCTCGAGTTAAAGTTTGAAGTTAAAAGTTTTAAAGTTTGAAGTTGGTAGCGATTGCTGCAACAAGCTGCAACAGTTGCAAGCTGTTGTTGTTGTTGCAGTCACTGTGGCACCCGAGGGCGTTAGCTAAGCTGCCAAATGTCGAAAAAGCCAGCAGACAACAACAGCAACAACAACAACAACAACTTCATTTACTCTGTACTCAAAACTCGCGACTCAAAACAAAAAACAGAAAAAAAAACTGTAATGCCAAATATTTACCAGGCCAAAAACGATAGCAACGAATTAACAAGAAAAACAACAACAAAAAATAATAAAGGGCAAACAAAAGGGGCAAACAGACGGAGAGGGGTATGGGAAGTGTTGGGGGGAGTTCCAAACAAAAAGATGCAGCCAAAATTCTCAGCGTTTAAGTTGCTACTGCAACTTCCAATTGCCACTGCCACTTCCACAAACACACACACACTAAGACAACTTGACTCTCGACTGTGTTTTTGTTGGCTGTAACTGACACTTTAACAGCCAAGCAGCAACAAGTGGGTGGACATTTATGTCTCTTTGTTTTCCGTCTTTGTGTCTTTTTTGTCTTTGCTGTCTGTCTGTCTGTCGCTTTTTTTTTTGCCTCTTGCTCTGGCGTTGGGGCAGAAAGCAAAAGATTTTCATGCTATGGTTTTTATTTCATTTGTAATACACTAACCATAGGGAGAGTATGAAGATTATGTAAGTCAATGTGAATGAATGTCAAATGGGAAATGAGAAAATGTTTTATGTTAAGATCATAATAATGATCTATATATCTATCAATCTGTTCCTGTTTAGCTTACAAAACCTTTCACATCTCTCTCTCTATACCTTCACTCAAAGAGCATTTAATATTCGTTTATAGCTCTATTAAAGCAATAACTGTGCTTTCTTTTCGTTAACTAAATCACACAAATGCTTTCAGTTGTTGTTTCTTTTTGGCTGCAAGCGTTTCGAGCATTGTGCCTCAGCCATATTTTCAAGTTGTGAGTTTTTTGTTTTTTTTATGGGCTGCTCATGCTTTTTTATGGGCCACTTCGAATGGCAGCTTCTGCTGCTTATACGCAAGCGACCAACCCGCCCTCCTCCACCCACAACCCTCTCTCCCTCTTACTGTCTCTCCTTCTCCCTCTCGCATTGACATAGTTTCTTAAGAGTTGGCATTGCATCCGTGTTAGAAAAAGCTCAAAGCTGTCAGCGCAAATTTGACAAGTTCGACGGAAGCCAAATCTAATAATCTTTTCAAACTCTGCTTGTTTATCGTCTGCGCGTGGGCGAGTCGCACTCATTTGTCGTTGTTTAGTGAAATGAGTTTGCCGATAATTGTGCACAAAAAAGCAATAAAGCAACAGAGATCTTAGCCAAATATGGTGGCATTTATGCCTTGGAGTTGTGGGCGTGTTTTTAGCCCAGAAAAAGAGAGCACGAGTTAAAAAAATTCATGACTTTGCCATGATTCTTGTTAACAATTTCACTTAAATCTTATCTTGTTCCACAAAAAGTTATATCTCTATACAACTGAACTGTGAAAGTGCGACTCTAAAAATATCTAATTTAGTTGTTGTCTTCATTTAATTCATCTTTTTCTTTTTCATAAATTACAATCTTAGAAAGAATTTGCGCATTAACATTTTGCCCTTTTTTTTTACTCAACCGTTCTTTGTTCTTTTATCTTTGCAGGTAAGCCGATAAGCCAAAACACGTCAAAGCTTAAAGCTTTTTGTGTCTAAGACAATTATGGCCACGCCCTGTCCTCGTCGTTGCTCTGTGTAGCTGGCTAATGGGCCATAAATATGTATATGTATGTATGTATGTTAAGAGAAAAAAAATGGGAAGCGTTCAAGTTAATTTGCAAGGTGAGAGTTAAGACCGCAAATAACGTTGGCTTAAGAAAGCCCACCAACAACAACAACCACAATAACAACAACAACAACAATAAGGGCGTACGTGCATATGTTATTTGGGGCACAGCCCTAAAGTCCAGTTGGCTTAAACAAAACAACAACAACAAAAAAAAGTGAGCAGCACTAAATTTGGTAGCCATTTTTACTCAGTGCGCCTTATCCCTCTCTCTATCTATCCATCTAGCTATCTCTTTCTTGCACCCTTTCCAACTCGTTGCTAGTTGGGTTTTTTTTTTGTTGTTTGTCTTTCCTGCTGCTTTACATTCTCATATTATATGTGTGCTTTCCTTCCATGACTCTTGAGTGCTACTGATTGCCTCTAGAAGAAGAGAGAGTCACTCACATGTACCGCCTTCTTAGAGCTGACTTCTGCTTCTTCTTCTTCTTCCCTGTTGGCCATTTTGACAAACAGCAGTCAAGTTTTCTGTTTCTTTTGCCCTGGCTTCTTCTCTGATGTTCATGTTGATGTTGATGATGACGTGACTGTGTGTGAGATTCTTTTTGACTGAATTGCCTGTCTCTCTGGTCATTTGCCTTGAGCTGTTGTTGTTGTTGGTTTTGTGGCAATCAAATGATATCTTGTGGTTGGTTGGTGCGTGCATGCCAGTGAACACTGTAGCTGCTACACCAACCAGCTGCTGTCATATGGTTTGCTTTTAGGTCCAGTTTTTGGGTCACAAATTGGTCAAGTCAATTTGGAAGCACTAAAGGTTGCCAAAAAAAACATGAAAGTAATGAAGAAAGGAGTAAGAGCTGGACGAATATTGCATACTCTTGTAGAAGAACAGACCAAATGTTTTCTTATGATGTGAAATATTGGTTTTATAACTGATCTCAGTGTTTCTTTCATTGAGATTCTTATTATTTCTTGTTCAAAGATATCTTCAAAAGTAAAAAAGTTGCGCATTCATAAACTCAGCTATAAAGTAACTGTTCTAATTGTTATTATTACCTTAAGAACTTCTTCATTTTCATAAGAAACTCTATTCATAATACCCTACGCACGAGACTACACCAATAACGAGAAATGTTTTGGTCAAAGTTTGTGTCTTAAGTCTTTTGTTTTTTGTATGTTTTTTTTTTGTAGTTTTGTGGCAGACGGCCATGTTTGTAATTACAAACGGCAAACAGTTTGCATGTACACCACTCAAACACACACACACGCACACACATGTGTGTGTGTAGTTCTGTTACATACGTAGCCTCGACCCCAACGCCTAACCCCTTTTCGGCCAGGCCAAAAACCTACAGGCAGAAAAGAACATGGCAACATGGCTAAATGTTTTGTGCCCAAAATGGCAAATTCTGGCAGATTTTCTTTTGTCCCGGGTCTGGCCTGGCTCTCTGCCTCTGCTCTAGCTGCTCTTCGGCATTTTACCCTTTTTTGGGACAGCAACAACAACAACAACTTGCAACAGGAACAACTGCAACAGGAACAACTGCAGCTGTGGCTTAAAGGGACTTTTAGAACTTTTTGGCCAACACACACACACACAGAAACACACACAAGTTTTGTGTATTTCTTGCATTTTCGCGTGACTCTTTGAGGCGCCTCCATCTTTTTTGTTGTTGAGGCGTGGACATCAACTTCAACTTCCCACCATCAACGGACAGCGCGGCATCAAAATTAGGGGCAGCCTCATTAGGAGCAAAAGCTAATATTCCGCTTGCTTATCAAACAAAACGGGAAACGGTTATGACTAGACACCCTTCTCCCCTCTCTCTCTCTCTCACTTTGTCGTCTTCTTCTGCAACTGTTTAGATATGATTGCCTATGACAAGTTCTGGCCAAAAGCGTTCCAGCTTCAAAACCAGACAGAGAGACAGACATAACTTGGCCGACTAGTTCAAGGTGTCGCCTCATGTAAATGGCGCAATGCCCACAGCTACAGTTCCACTACCCTCCACCCTTCTCCCCTTACCCGTACTCTTCGCCCGTCAGCATACACACGCTTCAATGGCGAGTTAGTTTGCCGCATGATTGATGCCTGTTTTGCGTGTCGTGCGCTGCTTTCCAACATTTTTGTTGTTGTCTCTTTTGCACTCCTCTCTCTCTCTCTCTCTCTCTTGAACATCGCATGCCGGCGGCAGCAAGGCCATAGACTTGGTTTGAAGTACAGTTAGATGCTTGGCTCTGAATCTGAATTCTTTAGTTTTCTTCTAGTTCTGGTTGTTGTTGCTGTTGTTGTTGTTGCAACATCTGTCGTCGTCGCCTGATTGTCACCAGTTCGTCGCCCAGTTTGGTATATCCTCCACTCGCCGATAAGTTATACTTTGTATAGATGAGAAAAAATGCCTGGGAAAAGTCGTAAAAAGAAAGAGAGAGAGAGAGAGAGAGAGAAACAAGAATTGCTTTAACTACAAGTTTTCATACTTATTCAAAGATTATTTAATATCAAAATAAGTTTTTCACTAAGATTTTTCACAGTGTATCAGCTTCTTTTCTCTGCCGTTTTGCTCGTTACGCTCAATAGTTTCAAATATCTGTATATATATATATATTTGTATATATATATTTTTGCTCATTTTCTGCTGAAAAACGCACTTGACTAACATAAATTTTCTCATTGTTTACATTTGTGCGGCAGATGTGGCATGGGGCAGAGGTTGCTGCTGCATCTGCCTGCCGTTGCTGCTGGTGCTTCACTTGATTCGTGGCAAAGAAGAACGCTGAAAAAAACTGGAAGTGGTCGCCGTTTGTTGTTGTTGTTGTTGTTGGTTGCCATTGTTGTTGTCAGTGTCAGTTTGGGCCGCAGCAGCCGCCGCCGCCGTTGCCGTTGCCGTTGTTTGTTGTTGCATTTACATTTTTGGTGTCGATTCAATTAGTAAATATAACCAAAAGCAAACAGACAAACAAAAACACACAGATGAAGAAAAAAAAGCAACCCAAAGAGAGTCCGCAGCAGCAGCAGCAGCAAATGCGGCAAGTTGAAGTTGGGGCAAGTTAGGAGAAACCTGTACACAATGTGTTGCTTTTAGTTGTTGTTGTTGTTGACCATGCTCAATGCCTAAATAGCTGCTGCTTATACAGTGAGATACAGCTGTGGCATCCCATATATCTGTATGCCGCACATATGTATATACATTTAACCTAGCCATGGCAACAAAAACATTTTGCTGATAAATCTTAAGGGGGGCAGCAGCAACGACTTTAACTTCCTGCTGCAAGTGTGTGTGTGTGTGCGAGTGTGTGTGTGTTTGTGTGTGTGTTTGTGTGTGCTTGAAATGAGTGTGTGCAAATTAAATTGCACGCTAATGAAGTGCGGCTAAGAAAAAGATGCTGCTGCCACTCGGCCGGCAACAACCCACAGTTCCAGACGAAAGATAAGTTTCAGTCAAGAGGTAAAAGTAATGGCTTCATTCTGTTGGGCAGGCGCACAATCAACCAAAAGTATATATGACACAAATTGCCAACTTAACAAAAAAACATCAACAAAAAAAAAAGAGTTTGGACATGGCTTAAGCAGGGTTCGTTGTTGTTGTTGTTGTTGTTTGTGTCTCCTTGGGTCAAGTCGCGCATGATTCGTTTAAATGGCAATAAATACGTTTAAAGTGTGCTGGCTGATATCAGCCAAGAAAGACGGAAAGACGGGACAGAGGGACTGCCAACCCAGGCAAACTTTATGGCTGTGAACATTTTTTGACATTTAAGCAAGCAAAAAGGCGCCGCCTGCAACAAGCTACAACAAGCTTGCAACAACACTTTAGCAAGACAGACAGACACAACACACACACACGACTTTATAATGTGCACAAACATGGCTAGATTTTGATTAGAAGGTGAAATAATGATGTTAACCTCTTTTTTTGAGTGCGGCGAATCTACACTGAGCAAAAAAGAGAAGACTTTATGTTGACTTTCTATATATTACTGCTTATGTCATACATTTTTTAAAGTGTATCTCTCTAACTATATGTGTATGTATATTTGTTGCTGTTTCATAAGCATTGCTGTTTGTTGTTGTTGTTGCTGCTATTTGTTGTTGTTGTTGTTTGTGGCATAAATGGGGCTTGGGGTTAGAGTTGATTTCAGCACATTGCATTTTAAATATGAACATTTTTGTTGTCAGTTGGCAACCGTAGAGAGTGGCAAAGAAGTCAGCCCGCAGCAACACACAAACACACACAACAGCAATATCTTTTTTTTTGTGCAACTGCAACATGGGGCAGCCAGTAGGAGCATCAGCAGCCTGCTGCTTTTGTCGCCATCGTCGTCGTCGTCTTAGCCAGAAGGTAAATTCTTTATAATACAGTAAAGAAGAAGAGTAAGGAGAAAGAATGGCCCTGACCATGCCGAGAAGTAAGAAGAAGAAGGAGTAGCCAGACAATCAGAGCGGTTTGCTGGTGGTTTGGTGTAGTTTGGTGCAACTCTGTGGTGCAGCGATGATTTACTGTCCAGTTAGGTTTGTGCACATAAATTCACCTGCGCTGACAGTCGACAGTCGGCCCAAGAAAAGCGAAAGGCAATCGAACGAGAGAAGCAGTTTTAAATTGAATCGAAATAAGTATTATACACATACAAACACAGTTCTCTTTTTTGGTTAGTTCTGAGAAAATCAAAGGGGGGGTTGAGCAGGGTTTACATATGCAAAAAAGACGCGACTGATGATTGACTCATGAAAAGGCAGCGCAGAAGTAACTCTCTGTTTGTATTTGTATTTGTGTTGAACAATTCGAATCTAATTCAAAAGAAATGTGATTAAAATCGTACAGACTGTGAGCTGAGCTGAACTGAAGCTGAGCAGGCAGTCAAGCAAGGAGACAAGAGCGACAAGGAGACACAGAGAACAGAGAGACCTGTAGACAGGATCCGATCGGATCGGATCGGATGGGATTTGGATGGGTCGGCTTATTGGCTGCTGGAAGAAAAAAAACAGAAAAGAGGAGAAGCTGAAGCTTTTGTGATGTCATTATATTGAAGAATGGCAGCCAGGGGCACAGACATTGACATTGAAAGCAAAGCAAACTAAAGCAAATCGAGAGGGCCCTTTTATATTCCTTCTGCCCTGGGACCCTTCTTCACTTATATGTCTGTTTGTGTGTGTGCGAGTGTGTTTGTGTGTTTTCTACCTGTGTGACTGACTGAATGTCCATTGTGGGTCGCTTTGGCTAAACGCAATGCCAAAGCGAAGCTAATCGCTCTGCGCCAGCAACAGCACAAAATGCAAAAGAGCTGGCAATTGGGTTGTGATTGACTGCGTTGTACTCTGCTTTTTGCAGTATGATAATCAGTTGCATAGCGGGCATAAAGGTTAACGGAAATCTAAATCTAGTTAGAAACAAAAAGATTCTTTCAAGATTTTTTTCCTTTAGAGTTTAATCTATATATAATAAAAACCAATACACACTTTTTAACCACTCTAACAGCAGAGTATAAAGAACAGTGGCAGAGTAGAGACACAGAGAGAGCGAGAGAGGAGCAAGCAAAGGGAGGGCGGGGGGTTTTGAAGTTGCGGTGGGCACAACTCAAGAATGGCGGCATTTGCGCTTAAGCCTTGGCAATGAATTCATCGTTGACATATCTCGTTAATTTAATTTCTTATCGTAGGGATAGCATCGTTGTCGTCGTCGTCGTCGTTGTTGTCGTCGTCGGAAGCCACATGGCTGACTGATTTCGGTGGGTATGCAGATGTGCGGCAAGGAGAAGGGGGAAGGGGGTAGACTGTGGCAGAGTCGTCGTCGTCGTCTGGTATGCAAACTAGCAGCAAGGATGCGCAACGAACTTGGAACTTGACTTTGGAAACTGTTCAAGAAGATCTTTGTTGCTGCTGCTGTTGCAACAACAACAACAACAACGACGACAAGGACAAGCTACGACTGCTGTCTAGTTGTGTGTGTGTATATATGCCCGCTCTCTTTTCCCTTACCACCATCCCCCTTCCTATTGCCTTGCTATTTTCTCTGTGCCTGCTTTTTCTGCTACTATAAATTTTTGTCAACGATTTGTACGCATTGTCTGCGCGTTCTTCTTGTTCTTCTTCTTTGCCCAGTTTTGCATGCTCGCATTTATTGTTGTTGTTGCTGTTCTTTTTTTGTGGCTTGGCAGATTTTTAGCATAACATTTGATTATCATTGTCAATTGTGTTTATTTATGTGGATCGCGCGCGGGTACCATGATCTCTGTGAGGCACATTCAGTTTTCGGTCGGTGTCTCTTTTAGGTTCACAAAAATTCTTCTGCTGCTCTGCCTCTTCTTCTTCGTTTTGTTGCTGTTGCAGTTGTTGCTGAAAGAACCTAAAGGCCTGACACTTTGGCAGCACAAATGATTTAGCGTAGCTGTCAATCAATTTCAACAATCGATTCTCTCTTTTTCTCTCTCTTCACATTCGATTGTTTTGCGATAAGGCGCAAGTTTGTTGCTTAAGTCTTTTGTTTCGTTTGCAGCTGCTTCAATTTTTAATTGTTATTTACTTAGAGATGCTGCTGCCTTGCTTTCGCCAATTAGCGATAAAGCATCTAGAATGTGAAGTCAGAATATATATATATTTATATATATAATTTTTTTCTGATTTTTTTTTGCTTGGCTCTCACACATTAAGCAACATTCGCGCAAATTAACGCAAAAAAAAAAATTCTTATCATATAGCTTGAAGTTTTTTTTATTATTTCGGTGGGCTAACGAAGAACGCGTACGCCGCCGTGGGTTACACCCCACGCGCGCTGCACCACCACCGCAACACCGCCCCCGCTTTGGCTGCCAATATGCTGCAAGTTGCACAAGCGTTGCCGTTGATGGTTTTACGCACCAGCAACAACAACAACAACAACCCAACTCGACCAACAACTGGTGTTGAAAGCAATTTCAAAAATGATGAGTATGATCGAAAAAGAGTTTTTCCGTCCGTTTGTCCCTTTTTTGATATTCCCCTGGTGCTGCTTGCTGTTGTTGTTGTTGTTGTTGGCTTTTCGATTTGTGGCTTCAATATAATTTCAACAGCAACAACAACACAACGCATAAATATTTTTCAACGAACCCCAAAGCCCAGGCCCAGACTTTTGCGCTGGCTCCAACTCTCTGTGTTGAGACTCCACCTGGCTCCTTTTTAGCTCTGGTCTGGGCTGGCTTGGGCCTGGGCCTGGGTCTTTTCGGTTTGGAGTAGAGAAGCCAATAAGCAGTTTTGCTTTATCGCTTATTAAAAATCATTTCGCTCTTCGTATTTCAGTTTCACCTCCATCAGCATCAGCAGCAGCAGCAGTTGCTTCCCCCTTTTCGCCTTCTCCTCCGCAACTCTTTGCTGCTGCTGCCCTTTTTTTTCGTTTCCCCGCTCCCCTCCACTCTCTCGTCGTTTCGTTTTGTGGCTTTGTTATTAACTTTGGCTCACATGTCGATCACTCTTGATGATTTTGTTCAATTTTAGCGCACATGCGAGAGCGCCGTCTACGTCTCCATTCTCTACAATCTCTCCCCCCATCTTGCCCCCTTCTCTTCTTCTGCTATACACAGCTTCATCTTACATCAACAAAATTGCGTTGCACACCCTTTCCTCTGTCTACATTCCAACTATCTGTGTGTGTGTAAGTGTGTTGGTGTTGTGATTGCTATCAGCAACAGCAACGGCAGCAACGGCAACGGCAGCAGCAGTTGAGTAAAATATTTATACAGAGACCCCAAAAACTGAAAATGTAATGTTATTTTTCGTTCGTTCGTTACTTGGCTGCCCGTCCGTCAACTGTTTTTCGAGTGCCCCATCAAAGTTGATGACGCTGCTGATGATGACGTGCCGTTGTCAGAGTCAACTCCGTTGTGGTCTTCGACAGTTGAGTTGTCCTCGCTTTCATTCATGTGCTGCAGCACACTCTCTCTCTCTCTCTCTCTTTCTCTCTCTCACTCTTGTAATCTGTGGCTATCTCACTTTAGTCTCTCTCTGTGTTTTGAACTCTTGGCACGGCCATTTTCTGTTGTTGTGCTTGTGTTCGCTGTGGCAAATTATGGCAAATACACACCTTACCTTTTTGGCTTTACCACCAGCATCTCCACCCCTCTCCCTCTCTCTCACTAAGCACTCATCCCACAGACAATGGCAAATGCACGCACCCGAAGAAGATGAGTTGTCCGGTTGTCTGCTTTGGCGTCTGGCTTTTTAATGCCAACATTTCGTTTTCATTTCGTTTCGTTTCGTTTTTCTTTTAACATCATTTTTTTTTTTCTTCATCTTTTTATCGATTTTATTTCTTATTGTTTTCCGTCTCACACACACACACGCACACACACATAGACACTGGGATGATTACAAGATCACTTATCTTGTGGCTTCAATAAACTTCGGCGTCGCTTGCTGTTATTATTTTTTAATGTAGTTTTTAAGTACCATCAAACACTTGAGACTATGAAGCGAGAACAGCTTCAGCTTCAGCTTCACTCTCCACGCACACATACATACATACATATAACTATCGCCCCGTTCAACTGAACTGAATTGAACGCAATACACAACGCATGTTTTGGGTTCGCATATCCATTAAGCTGTTGCCCCTTTCCCCCCCCTGCCCACTCGCTGCACACTGCACTTGTTGTTATTGTTTTCTGTTGTTGTTGTTCACTTGAAAAATCATCTACAAGTTGTTGTTTAGGTTCGTCATCATCAGCAAGCAGCAGCAATTACTCGCGAGCACTTTTGATCGCTTATACATTCCACTGTATATATATATATATATGTATATATATATAGCTAGGCCATTTTCATTATCTTTGGTTTTGATTTGGGGGCGGTGATTATCCACAGTCATGTTGGCGAATTTCAATTTCCCAACTTCATTATATCAGAAACATTCTTCTAGAAGTTGAAGTTGAGTTGAGTTGAGTTGGAAGGGAAAGGCTTTTGTTGCAGTTGCACCTGTTGTCCAAAACACTTTCTTCTGCTTCTTCTTCTTCCATTGTGCGTTACAGTTTATCAACAGTTTATTGTTACTGTAAGACAGTCTTGGAGTCCTTTTTTCATCATTACACAGGGCTGGGCTGCCTGTGTTGGCCTGGGCCATCAATTGCAAGTACAGTAATTTAGCCCAAGGTGGCCGCACATGCTTTATGCGTGGCTGCGTTGCATTCTGGCCATTTGTTGCCATCATTACCACATAACTCGGCTTTATGGCTCTCTGACTCTGACTCTGCGACTCGGTCGCTTGCTTTTTGCCTTCTTCTCTTTCTCTTCTCACGCATAATAGGGCTTGACTTTGGCTTGGTGACGCACTTGCTTGCATTTGCCCTAAGAAACATTCTTTATCTCTCTCAAACTCTCTTACTTACTCACTCTCTATCTCTCACTCTCTTACTCACTCTCTTGCTCCCCCTCTCTCTTTGCTCTTCACTCCCCAAACTGATTCATTTTCCTAGCACTCTTATTTTTTGGTTTAGGTTGTTGCAATGTGCAATTTTTGTTGTCCAACTTATTGCCTTAATCGCAGGTTATAGCTTGACTTCGCCCCTTCCACCCTCCCCTTCTTTGATTCCTTAGCCATTTTTAGTGCCTGGCCTACTCTGGCGTTAAGCTAATAACTGGCAATCTCTGCCCTTTTCAATCTCATTGCGCACATTTTGAGCTCAGAGTTTTGAGAGAGTTTCAGTTTGAAGTTCTTTTCGTATACTCTGTAATTTCTGTTAGAAGTTAAAGCCTATATCGAAAAGGGCATCTTCTAGTCACTAACATCTCGAATAGTTTGTTCACTCTTACTTATTGCCAAGTTGTTGCTGTTGTTGTTGTTGCCACATTCTATTCTATCGATCTTTTTGCGTTGATTCCCTTTATTTTCCTGCCTGCCTGCCTTCTGCACGTCTTTTCCTTCTACTTTCTGCTGCTGCTGCTGCTATCATTGACTGTTTTACGCTTGGCTGATGTTGTTGTTGTTGTTGCTGGTTTAAGCCCTGAACACTGAATGTTGCTGCTGCTGTTGGTAACATCTGGCCTTTTTCTGATTTTAATTATATATTGTGACCACTTCAGTTCAGTTTGGTTGAGTTTGGTTGAGTTCAGTGCAGACCAGTCCTCCACCGAAGAAAAACTAAGATTATATTTTTTTTTTGTTCCCCAGCTGTGGGCGTGTCACTAAATAAATTACTTTTCTATATATACACACACACATTTATATATATGTTTATATATATATATATATATTTTCGTAAAGTATGCGAACGATACGATATATTATATATACGTATGAGGAGTTGAGAGTTTCCCACACGTGCAGCAAAGCAGCAGCAGCAGTCGGAAAATTGTTTAGCTAAACGCCCTTTCCTGTAAAAATTGTGGCAAATGTTGTTGCAGTTGCTGCTGTCGCTTGTGGGTTGCTTGCTGTTGCTGTTGTTACCGTTGCTGTTGCTGCTCGTAATTAGCATAAATCACTTCAAAAAAGGCTTCCTTTTTGGCTTGACCAAATTTGTTTTATAGTCATTGTGGCTCTTTTGGCGTTTTTGGCATCTCTGACTGGCAGCCAAAGCAAAGCCAGCCAGCGGATCGCAGCGCTATCCGGCCCCCCTCCTTCTGAATACCGCCCACAACAAAACCAAAAAACAAACAAACAAACAACAACAGCAACAACAACAACAAACACGACATCGACAAAGTCACGCATCGCTGACCAAAATTGGCACACAACAACAAAAAATAAAATGCTGCTCTGGGAGTTTGGCTAAGTTTTGTTGTTTGCTTTTTTCGGCCAAAAGTTGAGCAATCAAATTGCATTTGCATTGTCTTCCCCACCGGCTTCTCCCCTCTCTCTTTCTCTCTTCTCGAACAACAACAACTTAACGAATAGAAAGTCGCTTTGTTTTAACAAATACTTAATACTTAATTGAAAGTTTAACCTGAACAGTTTAAGCTGATTCCCAGCTCTGTTTTTTATTTCGGTCAAACAACAACTCCCAAATTGCAAGTCTCTTTCCACTCCCCTCCCCACCGCCACTACTATTAAGTCATGCGTGCCATTTATGTGCAGAGTTACAAGTGCAAATGCAATGATTTCATTAAAAAAAAACTTTCTCATCGACAAAATACCAGAAAAGTCATTTTAAGCTATTTCAGATAATCAATTAATGTCCATCAGAAGTTGTTGTTGTTGTTGCTCAAATCCTGTGCAGCTGTCCAGCTGTTAATCTATCATATGTTATTAACGGGTTGTCAAAAGGTGCTCAACGCCACATTTAGTCAATTGATTAGATAAAAATCTACAACTAAAAATCAAAGTTAAGATTCTTGTTCACACAATCGTGAAACATATCCATTAATTATAGTTCATTTTTTTCGCAAAACCCGAAACTAGAAGATAATCAAGCCCATAAATAATGAGCAATACAATGGGGGTAAACAATCGTCTGTTATCGATAGTCACATCGATTGTTTTTGGTTTCTTTGTTTGTTTCAAGGCATTCCAAGCTGTCATTCATTGCACAAGTTTGTTTTTATTTTGTTTTTGTTTTCTGCCGCTCACTGTTGAAGTTGTCAAAGTTGATGTGAGCCATGTCTAAAACTGTGACTGTGTATGTGTGTGTGTGTGTCTAACAATGATAATAATGATCTGACTAGCTGGCTGATGATTATTATGAGGCTTGTGGGGAGAGCTGCGGGCCACCGTGAGCAGCGACATAATTTCGCGGCCAATTGGAAACTGTCAAAAACTATTTGGCTGCGTCTTCATAACTCGGCTAAAAACAGCGGCTCCTCACCGAAAGACTGGTTGAACCGGGGCAAACATTCAATGAGCAAAGAGCACGGAGCAGCGAGGAGGAAGAGGAGTTGGAGACTGGCGGATTGAAGCGCTTCCAAGTCGAAGTCAACTTGTTGGCCATTGCATTAGGCCACCGCGTCGATGGCCCACTTGCCCCAGTTAGCAGCTGCAGGCAGGCCGCCTCTCCAAAACTCTCTGTGGCAACTCTGGCTGACTCTGGCCTAAACTATGCGCATTTTTGCATTGAATTTGCTCGGCTTTTTTTTTTTTGTTCGCTCTTCCCTCGAGGAGGCTAATTGAAAAAATGGTTTATTAAAATGGCATGCGATAAGCCTTGAGAGTGGAACTGAAGTGTGGTGTGGAGAGTGGAGTGGTGCGGTGTGGAGTGGTGAGGTAAAGTGGTTTAGCGGTATTGGTGGTGCGCAACCGTAACGCATTATATTTCCGTCATTAGGAGCCAACGAGCAACGAGTTTTTACGCTCTTTTTTTTTTGTTTCGTATTTTTTGGTGTTCAATTGCATAAGCGCGCGGCGCACATTTGGCCAAATGGTCAAATGGATTAGTTCGTTGCCTAAGTCTTTTGTTTCAGTTCACATAAAAATTTGTTATTCGCCGCCGCGCTAGCGATGCTAACCTCTGTTTTGCCCTCATGCACCACCACCAACACCACTCGGGCTTACACTCCCACCACCACCACCACCACACACTTCAAATTGGACAATGGTAATGGTAGCGCGTCCCAATTAAAAAGTCGCGCTTTGTTATTTCAATTGTATTTGTATCGTTGTTGTTGTTGTTGCTGCTGCTGGTCATAAATCGCGTCTGCTTATCATTTTGAATAAGCAACAATAACAAAAACAATAATACTAAAAAAAAAAAACACCGACAACGAAACTTATGCAATTCTGAGTGTGTCTGCGCGACTTAGAAACGGCCCAGTCTACGGGGCAACCTGCCCCTGTCCCCCTTGCCGTCCCCCTTTTGCCGTCATGGTATGACAGCAATATGCGCGCACCACCAACTGCAATATGCACCACCATTTGCCACAGTAATGACAGGTGTTTGTAACTCGTTTGTAACAAGCGCTTCGGTCACAGCTCTGGAAGCTAACGGAAGGCACAAAACAAAAACAACTACAGCCCAAAAAAAAAATAATATATTTCGAAAAAAGAAAAAGATTAAAATGAGGCTGGGAATAAACTCTGGACTAAGAGATATCCTATAACAAGGCTTACAACAGTTCAAGCTAAGAAATTTTAAGTGATTATCGATTATAATCGATTTTTTCCCATAACTTCAATGTGAATTCATAATTATATATAGCTACATAGAATGACAATCTATTATAATCAAAATTTATCAAGAAATCTTATTTACATTTATCCTTTGTATGCGCATTTGTACTTATCGATAACAAGATAGGTTCATATAAATGAATCGTTATCAATACAAGTTCACATTTTGAATGACAATTAATTACAACTGATTAATATCGATAGCACTTAATGATATCGACTACTCATACTTATCGATTCACATTTTTAATGACATTTGATAAAATTTATTGACATCGATAACATTTTTTGATGATTTATCGATTTTTTGTTATCAAAACTAATACTTATCGTTAACTAGATAGTTTATAATATATATATTATAAATATAAAAATATATATACAAGTATATAAATGAATAATTATCAATACCCGTTCACTCACGCATTTAATTTAGTACAGGGTATATTGTACTTATATCCATGTTGCGCACTCGACCAGAAGAGACAATCGGCGCAACAATCGCCAATTGGAGGCTGAGAGACTCGAAACAGTGTTTGGCTATGTTTTTTGTTTTTTTGGTGTTGTGTTGCCGGCAGGGGGTCGCCAACGCAGCAGCAGCAGCAGCGGCAGCGGCAAGGGAGACCAAGCTAGAGAGAGAGAACGAGACAGATATTTGCATTAATATAAAGCCCAAACCAATTTATGCCTGGCAGCTACATCTACAGCTGCAGCAGCCGAAAAAAAATTACTGTACAGCAACAAAATGTTTTACTACGCAGACAGTTAGACAACAGCAACAACCAAGACTCATGAGTCAGGTCTCTGTGTAGTAAAGCATCGAGAGTCATAAATTGTGGCCTATCAAAACTAGTGATGATGATTGTGGTTAAAAGTGAAAGTGATCTCTCTCTGTGGAATCCGAGGCGACTAATTCAACAACTAATCCAACTGCCAAGCTGTGATTTTACATTTTCATTATCTCTGGCTGCCACATTTGTTCCTTGTGGTCGCAACAAATCGCATCAGGAAGATGAGAAGTACACAATTTTGATTAGGTTTCTATGTCTGCCGACGGGTGCTGGACTATGTGTCTGGTTTTTAGATACTCTATGCGTCATTGAGGGTCCATTACATTATGTAAGGTATTATTATCTTCTTAATATATAAAGATTTCAATTCAAAGCTTGATAAAGTATATTATTAAGTTCGGTTTCATCTGGATATAGAGTAATTGTTCTCTCATCTTATTTCCATTTGCGGTTTTCATCAGTCGCCGCCAAGTCAACTTTTGCTTTGGCCCCGGCCAGAGCCAGAGCCAGACAATAAAATTGATATTTGCGGTTTTTACTGTTGCGGTTGCAACCTCAGCCCGAACCATTGGAATGTTGCGCTGTTCCATGGCCTCTTCTCAGCCAGTGGTCAGCAGCAGTCAGCAAATCTCTATGAAAGGTGGTTTTGGAGGGTTGGTTTGGTTCGTTGGGGGGTTCAATAACCTCCTCGGAGTCAATGGTTGAAGCTGATTAGGCTAGCTTATGGGGACATTTGTCATTGTTAGCGCATAATTAACACACGCCCCGAAAAAGTGGAACGCCCACTGTGTGGCATTTAGATAAATCACATGAGGCACATGAGGCATGAGGCATGAGGCAGATATGTATCCCGTCCACAAAAAAACGGGCAAAAAACTTTTGCCGCCTGGCAACTTAATTGCAGAGTGTTTGCATAATGCTTTTAAGAGTGAATAAGTGAGCTTGCAGCTCGACTAAATGGCTTACAAAATATATATATATATATATATACTATCTATGAAGTCAAACATTGAAAAACACTTGCGGCAAACGCCAACAAAAATGTGAAAATTGAATTTAATGGTTAGTAGGGTGGGGGGTAGGTAGGGAGTGAGTGGTGCAGTAATAGGTTATCTTCCAGCCACACATATTCATAATTAATTTGGCCTGCTTCGCCGCCGTTGAGGCATGTGGCATGCCCAGGCAGGCACAATTGCACCACCTGCCAAGCTGAAAAAATAAAACCTCTAAAAAATCAACAAAAATCGATATTTAAAATCGCATAAATCGTTTCGTTCCACACACACACACACATACACACACATTTGTTGCAGTCCACAACATGCGTTCCACCATTCCACAGCATTGCCATCCGGCTGCAGCCACTTTGTGGTTTGATTTATGCGACGCTTACTGCTCTGCTGCTGGTTGGTTGGGTTGGTTGAGTGGAGAGATGGGGGGGCTGGCTAAACGGGGTGGCGTGTGGGTGCGTCGCCAAAAATAACAGGAATTGCTTTAAATTACGCAAATTCAAATTTGCAGAAACAACGAACGACTGAACGAGTCGAGGCGAATAAAAAATAATAAAAACTTGAACTTTTGATTAACTTATGGATTTGGTCCCACTCTTAACTTTTGGCTGAGTGCCTCGATGCCTGGGCGCCTTTTGCTTGGCTTTTTGTACCGTTATTACAGCGCTAACCACTTGCCACAAGCGCACCAGACATGTCCACTTTACGTGCCACTGCGCAGCATTTATCATTTAGCCAACTGCAACTGCAACTGAAACCGAATCCGAAACCGACTCCAACTCCAACTTCAAATCGAAAATCGAAAGTGAATGAAAAACAAAAAAAAATCGAAACCAAAACCAGCGACAATGAAATAAAATGCAAAACAAACATTTTGTTTGACTAAATTATGTGCGCGTTTTTTGCACCACGCAAATAACCGTTATTCATGCAGCCGCAAACAATTACTTTGGATTAACATTGATTAAAATATGACTAAAGCAAATGTGGTCAAGTTTTTGGGTTTAGTAAGGAACAGAGACTGGATGAAGACTCCAGATGTGGGATATGATCTCTCCTAATCCTTAGACTTCGATAACTTTTCCGGTTTCCGATATATACATGTAATCGATAACACTAAGAACTTACATTTTAAGAATTTGAAGATAGGATTTGAAAATGTTGATGAAATAATGAAAATCTGTAAAATTTGTATTCAAATCAGTTGAGAAATATTGAAGATATGAAAGATTGAAGTTTTAAGTATGACCGTATTTGTTAGGTCAAGGGTTTAGGGCATCTTCTACCCTAGCTTACTCGATTAAGACCTTCTTTCTTGCTAAAAATAGTTTTGCGTTTCCATTCTATTCCATTCAATTTAACACCTAAAAAGTTTAGTTTTATGATCAAAAACGTATAAACATTGTATTTTTTGGGCTATTCGGGGTATTTTATGTTGTCTGATTTATAGAGAGAGCGTAGCCGCATTCAATTTCCGGGAGCCTTTGGAAACGCGTTTCGTCTACGTTTCGTTTCGTTTTGTTTGTGATTTGCGATCCATTCGATTCTGCACAAATATTTACACAATCTCAATAAATTTATGCGCTCTTCTTCACAATTTTCAATTTGCAATTTTTCGCCCAGCCGGCAAAAGGACTTGAACCGCAAAACCGAGAGATAAGTTGGGAAGAGGAAGAGAATTGAGAGTGGGTTTGGGGACTGTGGATTTCGAAACTGTGGACGACTTGTGGAGTGCCACTTTTTTTCGTTTTTGTTGTTGCTGTTGCGCAGAATTTATGCAAAACACAAACTCTGGCTGTGATTGTTATTGGCCTAGAGAGAGAGAAACAGAAACAGAAATGAACCGAACGATCGGAGATCATTGGCGATCGAAACATGAAAACTCGTAGGCGGACGAAATTGAATGCGTGGTAGGAAACTGGGACTCGATTCGAGATGGAAAGACTGTTGCCTGGGTAAGAAGGGCTGCTGCTGCTGCTGTTGATTTTTATCGGTAGGCTTTTAGTTAAAGGCCTCTCAGATGATATCAACTTTTTGGATAGAAGATGGAAGTGGACGGATGCCGGTTGAAAACTGTGCCAAACCAATAGAAAGAAAGAGAAGGAGTCACGCTGTGTGGCCAAGCACCACTCCACTTGCTCCACTTTGACAAAGAAGGAGGCAAACTCAGACACAGACAGAGACAGACAAAGAGAGAGCGAGACAGAGCGCGTTTAGGTGACAGTAAGTTTTTGCGAATGGAGATGCAACTGCAGTTTTTGGTCATTTCACAGCCTTTGGCAACATCGACGACGACAACTAGTAAAACTCATTGAACAATTTCCTAGTTTTGCCAAAGTTTTGGTGCGACTTTTGCTGATTGTGTGGTTGAACACAAGAGCACTGAACAAAAAAAAAAGGCGAAAGTCAAACGGGCCAAGCCAAAAACACAACTAACCACAAATGCTGGCCATTAAAAAAAACTAAGAAATAAAATAGTGCTTTATTAAAACCTAACAGGAAAATTGTACAAAGTTGTTGTTTTTTCTGTTTTTACTACAGTCTGCTACACAGACAGAGAGATAGATAGAGATGGAGATGAGAGAGGGAGATGATGTGGCAGCAGGAAAACCCAGTGAACGCAGTTTCCCAGACTTTTTAACTGTTTCTCTCAGTCGTTGTTGTTGTTGTTGGAACAATCGATAAGCCGTGGCAAGCGCAACAACGGGCAATGCGACAACGCATTTGTTATTCGCTTGTTTGGCGCTGTTTGTTTTATATGTATATATATATTTTTCATACTTTTTTTTATGGGGCGGAAGCAAATTGCGAATGTGACAAACGCGACAGCTCAGCTTGGCGCTATAGCCATAAAATATATTAGAGATGTTGACGATGTTGTGAAGAGAAAGAAAGAGAGAGAGGGAGTTGTTATAAATACCCTGTACTAGAGCTAATCAAAAGAAAATTATGATCGAGTCTAAGCCTTTTTTTTAGTCTATCCTAAATCTACCCTAAGAAAATCATGACAGAAGTTTAGAACTTTTTGAATTCAATTTCTTCATTTAAGATGCAACGAGAAAAACAATTGAAGAACTCTAAAACTTTAATCAATCTTACCTTACTTCTTCCTATATTATATCTGTAAACTTAATTTCCAGGGTATTTTTTTGTCATTTACTTTGTTCTTTTACACATTTTACTTGTTTTTCCCACAATAAACTTTTTAATTGATGTTGTACAAGCGGCATTTGAAATAGTTTTGATTAATTGCTGGTCTAGTTAACAAACAGCTACCAGCTCAGCTCCCCTCGCCCATAAAAGCGGGCGCCATGTTCAAGACTGAATTGGATTTGAGTTAAGAGTAAAGTTTAGTTGGTTGTGGTTCCATGATTTCATTGCTCTGTGTTTTGGCCCCACGCTGCCTGCCAATTAGAATGGTTCTTTCAGACGACAAACTGATTCTTCACTCCACTTTGTGCCACTCTGCACCCGCATGTGGTTGCAACAACAACAGCAATGGCAACAGCTAAGGCAACAACAACTTTTTCGCTGATTTCAGCCATGACGATATTAACTACTTCCTGCCGCTCTTGATTTGATTAAGTAATGCGACGCGTAGGTTTGCCATTGCCTTTTGCCAGGGCGACGGCGGCAGTCAGACTTGGTAGGACGAAGAAGAATCCGATCCGGTAAGCTTTGTGAAGCGTGCATCCAACTTAATTAGCGCTTGACGCGAGAGGAACTGCACTTTAATGAGGAATGGCTCTCCATCGATAAGAGCAAGCTTCATTGGCGCTCTACACACCGGTTGCTAGAGATGACAACGTGACTATCGAATATCAAAAGGAAATTTGCGAAATATCGTTTTGAACATTGAACCCGAGTGTTCCCAAGCAAAGAATACTAAGTAAATTTTGTAACTTTTTTAATCCCTGAACTTTTGTGGCAAACATTTTAAAAGTTTCTTACCACAACTTTCCCGCTGTTTTCATTGTGAGTGGAGTTTTTTGTTCTGCGGCTTGGCGACGACGCACATTTCTAAGCGAGACGTGAGGACGTGCACATTCCGTTGCGAGACAGAAAGAGAGAGAGAGAGAGAGGGGGAGACTGGCAAACGTTCACGAGTTTATGCAACGATCCATCATCTAAGCTAAAGTTTTCTAGATGGACCAATGGGACGAGCGGACAAATGGATGGACAGACGGACGGACGGATGGACGGACGTATGGACGTATAGACAACGGCGGGTGGCAGCTGCAAATGCAACACAAACAACAACAACAACAACTGGCAAAAGTAACAGCAAAAAGGCATTTTTTCGCCAATGCACAAAAACACAAGAAACGCATTCGCAGTTTTGCTTTTGTGTGACTGAGGCGATGCTTTCTGGTTGCTTGTTGTTGTTGTAGCTGTTGTTGTTGCTTGTTGGCAGTGGCAGTGGCTAAGGTTGAGGCGTTTTTATTTTTTGTTGTCTTATACCCAGTTGTGTTTTAGCTTTTGCATACCCATACACTGGAGAAAATGTAAAGAAATGCTTAAATTAGTTGCAGCAAAGTATTTCCAATATTAAAGTCAAGAAATGACACAGCTTATACAGTGTCTCACAGCTTGTTTTATTCAGTGTTATGAACAAATTTGTTAGTCTTATTAAGTTTTAGCTGGAAAAAAAACAAAGAAAAAAGCTTAAAATGCAATAAGTATTAAGTTATATCAATCAATATGAAAAGGAACTTCATTTGTATTTATATATTATCTCATTGTATGATATTCGAGAATACTGATATCGAAATTTCTAAGAAATATTGATAACAATTCTTAGTCTTCGCATTTATCATTCTTTTTTCCACACATCAAGTCTTGAAACACTTCTCTCTTTAAACAAAAAACATTGTCAAAACTTGACTTTATCTTTTCAATTTCTTTCGGTGTAGTTTTGCCATGTCTCTTAGTCCATTGGGAGTTTGCATGTTTTTGACCATTTGTGTTACGGCTTTTGGCTGCTGCCTGCTGCCTGCCGCCTGCCAATGCAGTCACAGTCAAGTCCAGGCAAACAGCTTTGAGCTCCAGGTTGAGTTGACTTTGCTGACTGGCTGACTAGCTAAGGCTGGCAGCCAAATGCAAATCTTGCAGCACTACCACCACCACCACCGTTGTTGCTTGCACCACTCGCCATCGTCGTCATCGTCGTGGTCGGCACGCATGTATTGGAATTTTGATTTATCAATAGATGGCAGTGGGCGCCCAATGACTCCAAAATGGACTCGCAGCACTTTGAGTTTAAAGCTGGAGTTTTATTTTGTTTTTGTTGTTTTGTGTGGCGAAAGCAAAAGTTTGTTTTTCTGCTTAGGCATCGACTGCTGTTGTTGTTGTTGGCTGAGCGAAAGGCGATTTGGTGGCTCAAAGTTGAAATGTGGCCATGGAACGGTGCTGCAGCCCGACCCGAACTCAAACCCAAACGAGACAGCTGCATAAAAGCTGACTAACAAAAAAACAGCTAAAGACTCCACCAAGACGCGTCGTCATCCGTCCAACCGCCATCTCCTCCCCATCACACCACCCTAGATATACTATATACAAATATATATATATATATATTTTGTCTGCCTGCTCATTTGACTTCGCTTCTATGGGGTTTGGGGCCGGAGCAAACATAAATCAAATGGAGGAAAATGTACAAGATAAATTTTTAAGCACACTTATTTAACACCTAACAACCTTGTTAGATGCATTTTGATGATGCAACCAGTCTCTGTCTCCTCCTCTCTCTCCTCAGTTGAGCTAAGCGAAAAACTAAGCCAACCAAACACACTTGAATGTGTATGTGTATGTGCAACAACCAACTGTGGCACAGCCGGCGACAAGGTGGAGCAAAAAAGACTTCACACAACTTCACAGAGAAGACACGTCGCATCTGCGTCGTCGCACTTGTGCCTCAGAAATCTATACCGGAAAATTAAAAATTGTTAATAACACGACAAGCTGCATGGCAAGACGCTGCCGCTCTGTTGCAGGCAGGAGTGCGCAGTGGTGGTGTAGTGGTGCAGCGGTGTTGCACAGGCTACAGTAAACAACTGTTAGAATTGCTTTTCGGTGTTTGCAGTCAGCGACAAAGAGAACATTCAACGACGTTCTTCTTCTTCTTGCTGTTGTTGTTGTCGAATGTGAATCTGTTGCATATTGTATGTGTTGTGTAGTATGTGGTTCAACTATTTACAATCGCAAATAGTTGCCAGAAAGACAGAGGAGAGAGGAGAAGAGTGTTGAGGGGGGCGCAACTTTCTGATCTGAAGCTCACATCTGCTCACATATAAATCTTGCGGCCTGGCCAAAAGGGTGCCACAACCACCACAAAAGCGATGAAATTTTAAGCAAAAAAAACTGAAAATAAATAATTTCTAAAAATTGCAATAAATATTGAGAGGCGCTGATAAGGCGTCAACATAAATCAGCTGCCATGTACAATGTAGTAGAAGCAGATATTGCTGCCACAGCCACAGCCACATAGCCACATCCACAGCAAGCAACAAGAAGAAGAAGAAGCGGCATTACATACATACCGCATAGCGGAAATACCGAAGAGTCTCAAACAGCGAACAGAGTGCAAATTGGAATTGGTATTAAGAGCTGCGAAAACGCGTGACTAATCAATGCAATAAACGAACAAATCTTCTTCACACGAAGAAGACGACGCCCAGCAAAAAAAAAATGAAATAAAAATAATATAAAAGCCGCCAACTGTGTGGCAGAACTAGAGAGGGGAGAGAGAGAGAAGGCAAGAGAGGGAAACACCTTGCTCTAGTATAATGGAAAAACTTTACATGATTTTTGGCATTTTTATGAAAGAAAGCTACCTTAACAAGTTAATGAAATTGAATATTTTTTCTATTCAATGTCGTCTCAAAGCTTAATAACAAATTCGCATGTTGGTCAAAAAAAAACAAGCGGCAACATCGTAATCAATACAATTGTTGCACGCTTTCTGCACAAATAAAAATGAAAAGAAAAACACAAAAAACACAACCACAACTCTAACACGACTTAAACATTATACCACCCACACAATCGAATACCAAAAACCACACCAAAAAAAAAAAGCGAGAAAAAACAAGAAGAAAAAAAATTCAGTTCACATTCAACAAGTCAACAAGCGAAACACTTTCATTGCCCCCAATTGCAAATGTGTGCCAATGAAGAGATTGGGTTACCAATGTTAGTTCCAGATAGGCATCGTCAGCTTCAAGAAAGACTGTTGATTGATCCATCCAAAAAAAGTAGTATAAAAGTGAGACGAAAGAGTCTTAAAGCTTAGAGCTAAATCGTTTAAGCAATTTAGAGATTTTCTTTTTGTTTTTTGGCAACACGAACATTAAGACTTTAACAACTGAAATGCACGCAAATACGCATGAATATCTAAATCTAAATAGACATGCACTTAGTTTACTATATAGTTTTGACTGCTTTGCTTAGCAGATATTCAAGTTCAAGTTCTTTGCAAACTAATCTATATATATATATAGTTTAGACTGCTTTTCTTAGCAGTTGTTTTTAAGATCTTTGCAAACTAATCTATACATATATATATAGCAGTCTTGACTACTTAACAGATGTTTTCAAGTTCTTTGCAACTAATTGCAGATGTTTTCATGTTCTTGCAACTAATCTGTATATGTAGCTTAGACTACTTAGCAGATGTTTCCCTAGTTCTTTGCAAAACTAATCTATTCTCATTGTCAGAGTTAATGAATTTTAACAAGTCAACGATCGATATGTTATGTGATCGATTAACTCGTGTAGAAATCTGCTCACGAGTCACGCACGAAATCCGTTTCTTTTTTTTTTGGTGGGGTTTTTCATTTAAAACACGACAGGCGTCCACAAAACAAAAAAAATAAAACAACTCTAGAATGAATGTTGTTCGAAATGGTTTTTATGCTGGGATAAGCTTAAAGTATTTGGGCAATCAGCACTCTCTACACGAGTCAGCAGCATATACACACAGCTTCAGCTCTCCCCCGTCCATCCCCTCACTCGCATTCGATCGCCATTCACCACTCTCCACACTCTCTTTTGGCTGTGCAATCTATGTGCACTTGGCATTTAGGCGCTCATTTCTGTGGCACGTAGTCATTTCTCATCAGAGTTTTGCGCTGTTTGCGGCGCGCACATAGAGGAGACTCGCATGGGGCAGGTAAATCATCCACATCTGCCGGAAATTGCATAAAAATATGCAAGGCCTAGTCAGCAGCGGCAGTGGCAGCGGCAGCGGTGGCAGTTGGCGAGGAAGCGGGGAGGCAATGAGACTGTTGCAAGTTGCACAAGTACAGTAAGCCACGGGGCCGAGAGACATGTCCGACTCTTATCAAAAAAAAAAAACAGAAATAGCGGCTGCTGCGTGATAATCCGCGGCAGAGACACGACCGACGACCGACATTTGGCCACCTTCTATTAGCCCCTCCCGCCCTTCCCTCCGTGCACCACTTGCACCAGAGCCGAGGTGTTAATCAAAGCCAAAGCCACGATCATGGATGTGCTTGCGCTCAGGATGTGGCTGAGGCTGAGGCCTGACTTTCAGCTGACTTGGGGAGCGCTTCTCAAAAATAGTTTTCTCAGAACCTCAATGCCTCGCCTCACACGCCACACAGCCACCGCTGCCACACTGCCATGCCACAGTTGGCCAGTTAGCTAAGTTAGTAGAAAGAAGCATTGCAATCATCTTGAGAGACTCAACCACATTGTTGTTGGTGTTGCAGTTGTTGCTGTTGTTATTGCCTTGTGCTTCGTGTTAACGTTGTGTATATTTAATTTTTTTTTTGGCCATGACAGAATTTCTCTTCGTTTTGGTCGTCGTCGTCGTCGTCGTATACGATAAATAAGGTAATTGAATGAAATTACTTTTGACAGCTTATTTGCATACATCAACAACGGTTGCTGCTGCTGCTCGAGTCGAGTCGAGTAAGAAACTGAAGCCTTGTTAGGCCATAATTGGTTATTGAATGCTCTTTTCTTTCTCTCTCTCTCTCTTTCTCTTTCTTTGTGTTTCTCTCACTCTGTAACTACACCCCGTTTCCATCACTTGAAAACACAAGTGTTTTGGAGTGCGTGATGACAAAGATGAATAACTCTCTTTTGAACTCTTGAGTTGGAGATGCTTTAACCACATATCTCTCTGATGCTGATGCCCAAAAAAACGAAAGACTTGAACAACAAACTTGCGTTTTGCATCATCAACTCTTGGTGCTCCTCCTTGACTGGGGAAGTGTCTGGGTTGTTTTTTTCGGGTGACGAAATGTGTAACTTGCATTGAAAGTGACATGTGTAAAGTGAAGATAAGATATAATAAGAGTAAACTTTATAATATCTAATAGCAATTGTTGACATAAATCTTCATTCTGACAGCAGTCTTCAAAACTTTTCGCTTTGGCAGTTATCAGTTGATCCCACGAGTTTGCTTTTTGGCTCATCTCAAAGTCAGACAAAACAATTGTGTGGGCGTGTTGCGGCGTTGAGAGGGTCTTGTTTTCTTAGGACTACCATGTTGTTGACAGATAAAATTGCCAATCTCTTTAGCTCTGTCGACATCGACGCTGTCTGTCTTTCTGTTGTATGTTGGCGACAATTTCGCTCGGGTTAAACGGGTTTAAACTGTTGCCAACTAAGCTTAATGAAAGTCTTTAGTCTCAAGCAGCAGCAGCAATCTAAGCAGATCTTTGCCTCGGCGACGAAACAACCGACCCAGCAGCAACAACAACAACTGCAACAACAACTGCAACCGCAACAAGCATCAGTAGCACAACAACACTGTCTCTGCCACTCTGCCACATTCAGTTCGATGATGCCTTTGGCTTACAAAAAGTGTAATTAGCGCAGAAATTGAACGTGAGGAGTCGCCGCGACGTGGACACGTTTCGCTTTAAATGCATATCAGTCTGGGAGTCTGAGCTCAGAGACTCTCAGACACAGTCACAACACACACACAGTCAGACAGACAAGCCAGACTGCCGACGAGGCGGTGGGAGGGAATACACTTAAAGAAACTTATGGCAAGGGCATCCAACAAAACTTCCACGTTGAGACTTTCAGTCATCTATTTGAAAAGTATTTAACATATTCTAAGCAAGTTTTTTCTTAAAGTGTAGCGCGCTCTGTCTTGTTCGTTGTCTGTTTAACCTGAAAACGGGGTTGGGGGATTCCACTATTTAAAGTGAAATAATGACAGTTTTAATTGCTGTTTTTTTTCTGTTTTTTTTTTTTGTGTCTTGTAGCTCGTTGTTGGTCGTTGGCGTCAAAATGCCAGGACTGACTCTTGACTGCCAGCAAGCTAACCCTCCGCCTTCTTCTTCTTCGATCCCAACCTAGTTTATCCCTTCTTCTCTTCCCCCATGCTGAGCTATTTTTAGGGTGGCGTAGGCCAGCAGCGTGCAACAAACAGGCGCTGCAACAAGCAACAACCGAATCGAATGTAAATGTTGATTACGCAAATGCCAACTAATTGGCAGCCATTAAAGTTTCAGGTCATTGCACCTATTATGCAGCGCAGGAGCTTCGAATCCGAAAATTAAGAGTTGGCCCTTTTTTACAGTTGCAGATATATAAATGTATATATGTATATATATAAAATAAAAACCAAATTTAAGTTGACATACGCTTAATACGCCACACAGCCTGAGGCAGCGGCGGCAGGCAGCAGGCAACGCTTTTTTGGGGCCAGCAAACGAAACAAAGCATGACCAGAACAAATTGCTGTTGCAAATTAAGTTAAGCTGCCAGGCACGAGTTGAACGAAGGGATGGGGAGCGGAGGGAGTATGGAAAAAGACAACGCGCTGCCTTTAAATCAAATTAAAATTTTGACAACTTCATTTGTAATTTGGCAAAGCAACCGTTTAACCAAAGGAAAAAAACCCGAAATTTACCTTTAAGGAAATAATTTTTATAAAATAAAATATATATATAAAAAAAAAAAATATTTCATAACTAATGTTCATCTTCTTTTCCTTCTTTTCCTCCAGGTCTCAGCTAGTGATCCGGATTGTGGTGTCAATGCAATGGTCAACTATACGCTGGGCGAGGGCTTTAAGCATCTGACCGAGTTTGAGGTGCGTTCCGCCTCCGGGGAGATATGCATTGCCGGCGAACTGGACTACGAGAGACGCAACAGTTATGAGTTTCCTGTACTTGCCACAGATCGTGGCGGCCTGAGCACAACGGCAATGATTAAGCTACAACTAACCGATGTCAATGATAATCGTCCCGTGTTTTATCCCCGGGAATATAATGTCTCACTGCGTGAATCTGGTCCGGCACAAACGTCCAGCACACCAATGTCCGTTGTCGCTGTTGTGGCCACAGATCCCGATGCCGGTAGTTTCGGTCAAGTCTCGTATCGCATTGTGGCCGGCAATGAGGGTGGCATCTTTCGCATCGATCGTGCCAGTGGCGAGATCTTTGTCGTACGACCCGATATGTTATCCGTGCGCACCCAGCCAAGGCATATGCTCAACATCTCGGCGACCGATGGCGGTGGTCTACGTACCAGCACCGATGCCGTTGTCTTTCTCAGCATCATCGATGCCATGCAACGTCCACCGATCTTTGAGAAGGCACGCTACAACTACTACGTCAAGGAGGATGTACCCCGGGGTACAGTTGTCGGATCGGTGATAGCCACCAGCAGTGATACGGGTAAGTCTTAAAAAAACTACAAGCCCAGAGAGATTTCCTCTTTCTTTTTCTCTCTCTATCTCTGTCTCTGGTTGTTTTTTCCCAAGTCAAATTATGTATAAAGCTTTGGGTCAGCGTCGCGACGTCTTTGTATTGGATTGCATTCATTAGCTCAGTGAGCTGGAAAACAAAATATATGCGCATATGATGGACAGACAGACAGACAGACGAACGAGTGGACAAACTTAGGAATGGTCCAATGCTCAAATGGTCAAAGCGAAAAAATCTTTGGCATAGCCGAAGTTCTTATACACTTGAAAATGAATAGGAAATCCTTTAGAGTAAAAATATAGGTTAACGGAAAAATAATTTAACATAAATTCCGATTTTTAAGAAGTTTTTCTCTCGAAGTTAAGGTATTAGTTAAAGGTTTTAATCAAGACATTCCATATCATAGTCTTTAAACCCCTCCTCAAAATTCTCTTACAAGAAAAAACAAAGAAAATTAAATAAAAAAATTTTTACAAGCAACAAAATGGGCCATATGCCACCAACAGGGGGGGAAGCTGGGCAATAGAATCACAGCACAACAATGCCAATGCCAAAATGAAAGAAATGAAAGACAAAAAAAAAAACACTTCAAACGCAAATTTCGGCAGAAATCTGCACCCATCAACTGAATATTCTCCAAGTGCTCGTCAGAGCGCTTCGATTCGCTCTCCCCTCGCTTAAGATACAAAAGGCCAAGACACGAGCAACTGAGTTGCCTGTCTACACTTTTTGAAATTTGTGAGAAGAGGGTAGGGAAAGGAGAGTTGAGAGCTGTTTGTTGTTCAAGTTGAAGTTGGTAGTCTTTTATTTTTTTTGTTATTTGTTAGCTGGCAATGCAAAAATGAATTTTGAGCTTTAATTTGCTGCTTTCGCTGTGCACTTCCTTTTATACCCAACCGAACCAAAACCAAACCAGCGAACCAACGAAGCAAGCAAGCAGTCAGTGGTCTTCTCTCCTTTATGCAGCTCTCATGTGTCAATCTGGAATGGAGGTTGTTTGTTTCATTCCTTTCTTCGTTCATTTGTTCCTATTGTTTCTCCCTCTCTCACTCTTTGTTGCTGTTGTTTGCCAACTCATTGCACGTCCTTTGTTTGGGCAACGATGGCATTTGAATTGCCTTTAATGAGGCACCTTTTTGGCAAAAAAAAAACCTTTTTCCCATTCCACCATTCTCCATCTCTCAAAACAACAACATTCTTTTTCATCAATTTGTGTCTTCTTCTTTTTCTTTTTCGTTTTTCAGCTCAACGAAGTCCGGTACGGTACTCAATATACTCGGGTGATCCGGATGGTTACTTTAGCATTGAGCCCGCCTCGGGCAATATACGTATTGCCCATCCATTGGATCACGAGGCCAAGGCACAGGTCTTGCTCAATATACAGGCGACCAGCGGGGAACCACCCGTCTATGGCCACACGCAGGTGAACATCGAGGTGGAGGATGTCAATGATAATGCGCCCGAATTTGAGACGAGCATGGTTCGCATTTCGGTGCCCGAGAACGCCGAACTGGGTACACCACTGTTTGCTGCCCATGCCCATGATAAGGATTCGGGCAGCAGTGGTCAGGTAACCTATAGCCTAACCATGGGCAATGCCACCCAGTTACAGACGAACAACAACAAGAAAGCACAACACTCAACGTTGTCTTCCTCGTCGACGTCCTCTTTATTCGCTATCGATGCACGTTTGGGCCACCTTGTGCTATCACGACATCTGGACTATGAGACAGCGCAGCGTCACTCGTTAATTGTGACGGCGACCGATGCCGGATTGCCGCCACTCTCAGCGGATCTCACCATACTCGTCGATGTCCAGGATGTCAACGACAATGCGCCCGTCTTCGAGCGCGACGAGTATGCGGTAAATGTGTCCGAGTCGCGATCCATCAATGCACAGGTAACGTACCCCAACAAAAACCAAAAAAAAAAACAACATATACTTATCACAAAACTAGTTATAGACACTTAGAGAAATCAAAAGACAATGTTCAAAAGGAAACTTTTTTCAACAAAGTTGCTTTTCTCTAAGTGCCCTATGTTGCACCAGCTTCTTTCTTCCCTATGCTACCACGTTTGCTGTGGCCAAAGTTTTATTGAAAAATAAATTTTTGTAATGCAAACTAAATGCGCAACATAAATTTGATTAACAGCCCGTAAAAGTCACGCTTTTGTCAGGCAGGCGTCATATCTTTTTTAAAATATCTCAACACCCCAGAGAAGATGCGGCAACTGTGGCAGCGGTGACTGCGGTTGGTGTTGCAACCACAACGAGCCATTCTTTGGGCAACACAGCATCTACTTTGCTGCCTGTTGTTGCATGTTGCAAGTTTTGCGCGCACCTCGCGTCTCGCGCGTTGAACTAGTTTTGATCATAAAATCACTTTATATATCTTTTGGCATCACGAAAACAAAAACAAGTTAGTTCGGAGCCGGCAGTCGCAGTTCTAGGGATTCCTCTAGAGATTTACGCAGACATGCATCAGAGATTCCAATGCCGCCGCTTACAGCGGATGATTGACGACCGCCAGCCGTGTTTGGCATGTAGATCTTCTTTCCAAACCCAACCCCAACCCCAACCCTCCACTCCTCTCCTCTTATTCCCATTGTGTTTCTTGTCTCTTTCATTATTTGCTACCGCACAAATTAACACAATCTCCTCTATTCATTTTCATTGTTCTCTTTTCGCAGATAATCCAGGTGAATGCCAGTGATTTGGACACGGGCAACAATGCCAGAATCACCTACCGCATTGTGGATGCTGGTGCGGATAATACCAGCCAGAGCCTGGCAAGTGTTTCGGGCCCTGATACCGATCTTGCCCAGCACTTTGGCATCTTTCCCAACTCGGGCTGGATTTATCTACGTGCTGCTTTGGACCGGGAGAGCCGTGATCGTTATGAACTGACCGTACTTGCAACGGATAATGGTACTCCGGCGGCACATGCTCGAGCTCGTGTCCTTGTCCGCGTCCTCGACTCCAATGATAATGATCCCAAGTTTCTGCGCGAAAGTTATGAATTCAAAATTCAGGAAAATCTGCGACGCGGCGCTGTTGTGGGCGTTGTTAATGCCAGCGATGCGGATCTTGGCGAGAATGCGGCCATACGTTTTAGCCTGTTGCCCGCCAATTCTAGCTTTCAGGTGCATCCCGTCACAGGTGAGTCGAAATATCCGTTTGCCATAAATTAGTGTCCGACGAGAAGTCGTCGGCGTCTTCGACGTCGTCGTCGTTGTAGTCATCTCACGGTAGCCAGTAAATGTGTCGCCAGTCGAACAACTCACTCAACGTGGAGCGAGGTGAGCGAGATCGCTCCCGTTAGAGAGAGTGAGTGTCTTACACAGGGAAAAATAACAGTTAGGGAGAATACTTAAGATTAAAAACATGAAATTCAAATATATATTAACACTCTTTAATATATATGACTTGAACGATTTCAACTTTCAAGTTTCTTATCATAACAAGAATTTGAAATACTTTTGCAAGAAATCTTTCTACTTTTCCCACTGTGTACCAAAAGTCCGAGTTTCAACTGGAAGTCGGGCGTTTCAAGTCCAAGGCAGCAGAAGCCAGGCAGCCATGACCCATGGTCATTCATTACTGCTCCAGTTGGCTGTCGCTTCTGCACTGCTCCTGCTCCTTCTGCGGTTTGCTGGTTGCTGCTTTGCTGTTTGCTGCTTGCTACTTTGGCACATTGCCCATAGATCAAATGGCGCACGAGAGCAAAGCACAAAGCGGAAACCAGTTCCCCTGACGATGTTTCCAAGCGATAAAATGCGATCTGTTTGAGATATGCTAGATGGGCAAGAGATAGACAACAGATAGAACGAGAGAGAGATGCAGGGAGAGAGGGAGATGGAAGCCTGTCGACTGTTCAGGAGTAGCGCATGACCATTAGTGTTTGAGCAACAACAGTTTTAACGCTGTCAGCTCATCCGTCAATGGAATATCATTGGGTTGACATTCTGCTAGGCCACTGTGCAACGACAGTGTGTGCAAGTGTGTGTGTAAGTGTGTGTATGGATGTGTGTGTGGGTATTGGTGTGTATGCGTGTCCGCTTTAGGGGATTCAACGCCAGCAAAAAGGAGTTCAGACTCGCTTCATTTAAATTAAATATGGAAATCGCGTGCAGCTAATCCTGGCACCAAGCACCAAGCCAGCACCAAGCTCTAACAACAATTGAGTCTCGAGACAAACTCGTTTTTCTTGACATGATTTTCTTTTTGCTGGCCGCCACAGGCATGCCATTTTGATGGCAAACAAGCAAAGCCACCACCACCAATGCACCAATGAACCACTGCACCACCAACACCAGGCAGACCGACAGACAGAGCGAGAGACAGGCCAGCCACCTAGCCAAGTCAACTGACACAGCGGCAAACACTTTGGCATTAATCATTGGCGACCCAGTTTACGGGAGCCACATTTTCCAAAACTAATCAACAATGGTTAGAGCTTTACTTCTCCCTCTCTCTTTCTATCCTTCTTTCCTTTTCGCCTAGACTTCTGCCGTCTACTCTTGCCAAAGGCAATACAGAAAGAGAGCAAGTAATCTTAGTGTGTCACAAGGAGCATATAAATATCTTAATCCTATCAGCAAAAGTGACTTTTAAGCAAAAGAAGGAGAAGGTGTAACAAGTTGTTCCTTACTTTCAATAAGGTTGACCAGCTAAGGAAAAGTTTTCTACAGGTTAACTTAGACTAAGTCCGACTGGCATTCTCAACTCAATCATCTTTTCATAATTACAACCGATTAACCATTCTCCATCTTCTCTTCTCTTTTCACAGGCGAGATAACGACACGCGAACCACTCGATCGGGAGCTGCGTGAACTATACGATCTGGTTGTGGAGGCACGAGATCAGGGTACACCGACGCGCAGTGCACGGGTTGCGGTGCGTGTCCATGTGACAGATGTGAATGACAATGCACCAGAGATAGCCGATCCGCAGGAGGATGTTGTGAGTGTGCGTGAGGAGCAGCCACCCGGCACCGAGGTGGTGCGGATACGTGCCATCGATCGAGATTATGGGCAGAATGCATCCATCAACTATTCACTGCTAAAGGGTCGTGACTCCGATGGACATGGACTGTTTAGCATCGATGCCAACACGGGCATCATTCGGACGCGCGTCATGCTCGACCATGAGGAGAGGAGCATCTATCGTTTGGCAGTGGCGGCCACCGATGGCGGCAATCCGCCCAAACAGACATTGCGAATGCTTCGAGTCGAGGTGCTCGATCTGAATGACAATCGGCCAACGTTCACCAGTTCCAGTCTCGTTTTCAGGGTGAGTGAGAGATTTATGGGCGGGTCATTTGGGGGAAGAGGAGGCGGCAGTTGTTGGTTGAAGACGTCGTCTTCTCTTCCAGGAAAACTTTTGTCTATTTGACGCTTCTAGTTTTACACGACGTCCGTTCGTTTCTTGATTTCCTGCTTTTTCCTAGCTATCCAGCTAGTATTTTTTTTTCCTTCTTCTTCTTCTCTAAGTTGTTGTTGTCAGTCGTGATCTGCGCGTTTTTTGTCGCCTGTGTGCCTTTTGTGCGGATGATTTGTTGCATCGGGCGTCACGTGACAATGGCCAAGAACACGATTCCACAAGCCCAAAGCACAGCCTGCGAAAAAACAGACATCACCTCTACCTTCCCTCTGCCTCTCTCTCTCTGGGGTGGTCAACACCGGTTGCGGGTGTGTGTAGCTTTTTAACTTTGCATTCATAGCAATTCATTGAGGAGAAGCGGTGCGGCGTAAGACTTGGGGAGTAAGGAGTCACAACATCTTTGTCGTCCTCTTCGTCGTTGGTCATGGCGCACGCGTAATTGTCACTTGGTGAACTGTGACTCGTTCCATCCCACGTTTGTGTACTTCCTTCTTTGGTCTTCTCGGCCATGCCCTTTCATTTCAAGTGCGATTCGTAACCGTCAACTGACTTAAGTACTTTTTGTAGTGGGTATTTTAGCTTGTTAACTAAAAGTATAACGATTTCAAGTTGGGGTTCTAGGGAGGTCATTTTCTGTGGTGAGAGAAGTAATTGTCTGGGTAAGGGGATTACATATTGAGAGTACACATGTTAACCAAGTGTATAACTAGCTTCGGCACTTTTGTGCTTTCTAGATTGTTTAGATTTTGGTGAGGAACAACCACTCCAAACCCTCCCCCCTCCAACTCCTGAGAAACACTTTAAGAGTTGTGAGGTTTTTAACATTTTTATCACGTTCGATTCGCACATGTTTTGCATACCCCGCACATTATTGCATACACATGCCTATCTGCAATCCAGCACCATCACCACACCATTCAACAGCAGCTTCCACCACCAACAACAACAACAACAAGAACATGCCTTCCTTTTTCTCCTTCTTTTTTAGTTTTTTTTTGTTGCCACCACTTGTTGTTTCTGTTGCTGTTGCATTTCCGACACTCGTCTTCTCTGATGGCTGCGACGCTTTGACATGCATTTAATTGCCTCTCTCTCTCCCTATATATATCTTTCTTGCTCTCTATATATGTAGGGTTGGTATATCTGTCCTGCTCCCAAGAAGAGTATGTCAGTCAAGTCAAGCCCCCGCGCTCCGCTACCTTGACTGGACAGCCGGACAGCCAGCCAGCCAGCTCACCAGGTCGACAGCCATCTCGACGTTCCCTTAAATCCGCTTCGGCAACAATTAAAATTGACACATTTTGTTGCGTTTCAGTCAGCGCGGCGCGGCTTTGCCTTTGATTCCGTTCCATTCCCCAACAACAACTCTCTTGGTGAACTGCATCTGCATTCTTCTCGCTTTGTTCTTATGCGTTGGCGTTGTCGTCGTTGTCGTTGGCAAATCTGGCAAATGTTGCAATGTTGCAGTTAATGCTGGCCATGAAGTTGAAGTTGTGTCCGACTGTTTTTGGGCCTTCACTAAAAATAAATCTCCTTACATCTCTCTCTTGGGGCATATATATATACATATAAAATGCGTTGTTGTAATTAGGCAATTTCAGCGCATATGATGAAAAAAAAAAAACCGAAAAAAACCGCTTTAAGCTGATGCTGGGCAACTGACAGTTTTTATATTTTATCAAAGGGGAATCACTCAGGGAAAATCAGGAAAAATATATAGTTAATTTTTTCATCAGATTATGTTGAGTTTTTGCTTATCAAACTTTTTCATGCGGTCATGATGTTAGATATCTTTAAGAACTTCTCACTAAGTCACAAGTTTTCTTTAACAATTATGCATGTTTTTTCGCTCAGTGCACTTGAGCTATCAACCAAAAAAAAGTACGTAACAAATCATTCGCCATTTTGGCGGTGTCCATTTTTATGTAGCAATTCCCGTGCATAATTTTTTGTTTTTGGTGGTGGTTGTTGTTGTTGTTGTTGAGCGCAATCGCAACCACAGCAGCAGCAGCAGCAGAAGCAGCAACAACAAGAAGCAGCCAGTAGTCGTTAGTAAACCAAAAAGGCAGCACCACCAATACAACAACTGCAACCACCACCAGCTTCAGTTTCAGTTCGCAGTTCTCAGTTCTCAGTTCTGCGTACCTTCTTCAGTTTTTTTTTTTCGTTTGCTGCGTAATCTTGACCAAGGCATAAATCTCGTGACTGTCATTTTTGTGTCTCCATTTTGGCGACCCAAACAATATTTTCAATGTTTTTATTCTTGGTTTCTTTTTTTTTTTTCTTCATATTATGAAAAAAGATACACACACATACATACATATATAGAGAACTGAGCCCTGCAGAAGACCTTTCTTGTTGTATTCTTCTTCATTTTTTTTTTTGTTATGCTGCGAAACGGTTTTTGCGGTTTTGCATATTAAATTCTTATATGCGCAGAGTGGCCCCACCATCTCTACTCCCTTCCTCCCCCTCTTCGCAATATCCCCTCCTCCGTTACTGCACAATTGGGGCTCACATTTTTCTTCAGTGATTTTCGGGGCCGCCAACTTGGTCGGAATGCATAATTTCTTTTTAATGCCCATTGCCAATGCCAAAGGAACACAACTTTGTCTGGTTTTACCTTATTTTTTTGCCCTGGGAATAAGTTGCACCAAGGAGAAGAAAGAGAGAGAGAGGGCAACAGAGAGAATAAGCGACAACACTCGTTGTTGGCTTGTATACTTTGTCTTTTTTTTTTTTTGGTTTTGGGAATAAAATTTTTAAATGTTCTGCTGCCTTCGTAATCTTGAAGTATGAATTATTGCTTTAAGATTGGATTTTCAACACTGTTGTTGAGATTAAGATACCGGGCAACACAGACAACCGGCAACAACCGGCAACAGCTGAGTAGCAACAACAACAACAACAACAAGAGCGAAACCCTCTTCTCACTTAAATACCTAACACAGCACACAAAATATAATCTATAATTGCCTTTGCTGCATTTTTTACTTACTTCTTTTTTCGCCTCTCTTTGCCCCTTTTTTTTGCCCCGGCAGGTACGCGAGGATGCTGTTGTCGGGCATGTGGTGGGCTCGATTAGTCCCAATGAGCGTTCGGATCTGCCATCACTTAACAGTAATAGTCTGGATGATCTGGCAGATCAGTTGTGCGTCACATATACTCTCAATCCTTTGACAAAGGATCTGATTGAGGGCGCCTTCGACATAGATAGGAATACGGGAAATCTAGTTGTGGCTCGCCAGCTAGATCGTGAGTTGCAATCGGAGTTTCGTCTGGAGATACGTGCTTTGGATACCTCGGCCAGTAATAATCCACAGAGTAGCGCCATAACGGTGAAAATCGAGATAGCCGATGTGAATGATAATGCGCCACATTGGCCTTACGATCCCGTTGAGCTGCAGGTGAGCGAATCCTTAACGGTTGGCTCAATCATCTACAATTTTACCGCGACCGATGCGGATTCCGGCACAAATGGAGAGCTTCAATATCGACTGTTGCGTTATACCCCACAACTCAATGAGAGTCTGGAGAAGACAACGCCTATGTTTGCCATGGATTCATTGACGGGCTCCCTCAGTCTTCAATCGCCACTCGACTATGAATCGCTGAAAGAATATCTTCTGATTGTTCAAGCGCTTGATCAATCATCCAATGTCACCGAACGACTTCAGACTTCCGTTACGGTTCGTCTGCGCATCGTGGATGCGAATGATAATGCCCCACAGTTTGTGGTGCCCAGCACAATGGGCGGTGGTCCGGCCACTGTTTATGTCAGTGATGCAACGCGTATCGGGGAAATGGTCACACACATTGTGGCCGTCGATCGGGATGGTGGAGAGAATGGACGGATCACCTATGATATCGTCAGCGGAAATGGTGAGGGTCGCTTTCGCATCAAGCAACATTCGGGCATCATTGAGTTGGCCAAAACACTGCCACCTGCCTCAGAGCAGTTAGAGAAGACGGGCAGATTTATGCTAACCATACGTGCCAGTGATCATGGATCACCTAATCCCATGCAGTCAACACTCACTCTTCAACTTGTGGTCCAGGGAAGCCATAGCAATCCACCTCGTTTCCTGCAGGCTGTTTATCATGCCACGATACTGGAGAATGTTCCCAGCGGTAGCTTTGTGTTGCAAGTGTCCGCCAAAGCATTTCATGGAGCTGATAATGGTAAGTTCAATATTATTTTTCATATTTATAGTTCGGTCATCAACTTTAAAGTTAAATTTTATCATTTGGCCGACTTAACCCACCCGACAATGTGACTTTTTTGTTGGCACTGGGAATAAGCAAAAACCTTTTTAACAGAAGCCGCCTACTGCTGCAAATTCCTTTCAAGTTTTCTTTACTAATTTACATTTCTTATCTGTTTTTGTGAATCGCATTCTCGAAACTGCAGCAAATCTGAGCTATGAGATACCCACTGGTGTTGCCGACGATCATTTCCACGTGGACTGGCAACGGGGCATTGTGACGACACGCGGACAATTCGATCGTGAGCTACAGTCCCGTTACACTCTGCCCGTCTATGTACGCGATGCGAATCGCATGTCAGCCACGCCCACATCTGCGGTACGCAAACAACGCTCCTCGGAGAACAGCAACGCGGAGCTAACGAGTGGACAACACTTCGATGTAGCAACACTGATCATCAGCATAGGCGATGTCAATGATAATGCGCCCGAATTCCGACCCGGCTCGTGCTATGGCCTCTCAATGCCCGAGAACAGTGAGCCGGCAATTATTCACACCGTTGTTGCCAGTGACCTCGATGAGGGTCCCAACGCAGAGATAGTCTACAGTATAGTAGGTGAGTTGAGGTCGTGAAAAATTAATCCTTTGTATAATAAGTAAAGACAGGGTTTGGATTTCTCTTATTAAACAGAGTGAAGATATTTTGCCATCTAACTTAACCATACAACCTTTTTTTCACTTTTCTTTTAGGTGGCAATCTTGGCAACAAGTTTAGCATAGATGCACGCACTGGAGAGTTGAGCGCTCGTTCCCTGGATCGGGAGCAACACTCTCGCTACACACTTCAAGTGCAGGCCACGGATCGGGGTCAACCCATCACCCATCAGGGTCATTGCAATATCAGTGTATTCGTTGAGGATCAGAATGACAATGAACCGCGCTTCGAGCTGTCGAAGTATGTGGCCAGTGTGGCAGAGGATGCAGCGATCGGTAGCAGTGTGTTGCGGATTAAGGCCAGCGATGCGGATATGGGCGTTAACATGAGATTAGTCTACTCTCTGGCCAATGAGACCCAATGGCAGTTTGCTATCGATAGCAAAAGTGGATTAATAACTACAGTCGGGTAAGACAAACATAACACACTTTTTACTAGCAGGTTTCTAAGTCTTGAGAGGTAGTCAACACCACCCCAGGTGGCGCCACTAGTCAAGAATAGATTGTAGAAACAGTTTGTCTTGGGTTCAATGCAATGCAATCATCTTATCTACGCGCCAGATCAGTTCGCAAGGACACCACACCAGTTGAGAAACATCGAAATACTTAATTTCACTTCAATACAACACAACCGCAAACTAATGCGACGACGATTGCGAATTCAAGTACAAGGCTGGTTGGCTGGCAGGCAGGCAGGCAAGACAAGAACATCCTACGCAACGACAATCTGAGAAACCCTCGATCCTCCTTACAGCTATAAATAGCATTGGGTATATGAGAGTGTGTACGTACGTGTTGAATACGCATACGCATACGCATCGCATATAAAAAGGATAGACCCTACTTTTTTGCTCCTTCTCCTGCTGGCGTTGAGTTGGCTTATATGGACTGGACAGGGTCTGTTGTGTGTACTTGAGATCTGATCCAAAGGGGATCTTGGCGGGGCCCCCTCTGGTGCAAATTTATGCTTATTGACAATCAATGATGACAACAATTGCTTGTTCCGTCCGATACTAAAGAAGAGGAGTGGTAAAAACTGCGTTACTAGCGCTCAGTTCCGGCCTGAGCAACAAGTTGTACACTGAGAGAAAAATGTCGCCTCTAAAACAATAGATATAAGCTATCATTCCAAAGTTCAATTGTACATTTTGCCAAGTGCACAAGTTGTACAGCTGCATCTCTCTCTAGATTTGGATTTTAGCTTTTTATCCTTTAGGTTTTTTGCTGTTTGTAGCACTGGAAGCACTTCTTTCGAGTTGAGTTGACAGTAGCGTCAGTGTTTGGGCCATTTATACGAACGCGATCCGCTGTCATGTACCAATTTTTATCTTGCGCTGATTGTCGGCAAACAATAAAAACGAAATCCCCACAAAACCCAAACATCACAGCAACACAGGGAACAGAAAAAGCATAAAAGCAAAGCAAAAGCAAAAGAAGAAAAAAACTCAAACCTAAAGCGAACCAAAACAGAACTTGAAACAACAACGCGATGAGAACACAACAACACAGAGCAACACAGAGGACACCACATGGTGAGGTAGAAGAATTGTAGAGCGACAGTCAAGAATGGACAGAATGGACATTAGGACAGACGGGACAGACAATTCGTGACGTTGTTGTTAGTCTTGGATCGCGGTCGGTCGCGCTCTTGGACTTGGACTTGGGCTAAATAAAGTCAGGATTAGATTGGGTGGAGGGGCGGCAGCAGCAACAACAGCAGCAAGCAACAAGCTGAAATGCTGTTGTTGTAGCTGGTAAATTTTTTTTTCTTTCTTCCCTCTTCTGACGGACTGACGAAGCTGGACAAGCGACTCTAGGCACTCGCTTGTTGTATGTAGCTTCTTGTCTGTCTCTCTCCATCTGTCTGTCTGTCTGTCTTTCTGTTGATCAGCAGGCGCAGCCGACAATGACAACAACAAAAACAACAATAAACTGCTGACTGACCCTTTGAAGGCATTTTGTGTTGTTGTTGTTGCTGTTGTTGTTTAAATAGACAACAAGAACAAAACTACGACGACGACGTCGACTCCGTAACGCGGAATGTTTCCTCAGCTCATTCCTTCACTTTGACTGATTCAATTCATAAAACCAGAAAGGCCGGGTCGAAATGATACCGCAGTTTAAATACCCTGTTTATAAACCGATTGGTATAGTAAGAACTCGGGGAAAGGTTTAATAAATATCAAAGATCATTCGTTGAAGGTTTTTCTTTCCTTCAGTAAACTTCTCAATAAACACGGTTTGAAGTAGCATAACTAATCATTCCAGTCAAGAATACGTTTTAAGTGTTCCCTCTCCCAAATAGGATACAAAATGCATGCCAAACAAGTCAAATACCTCCATTGTAAAGGGTATAATGAGTCTGAGCATCAGCTTGGATAGGTAAAGCTTTAGAAGTTGGAGCTGAAACTGGATGAGCTCGTAATTTGCTAAATTCGTTTTATTGGACGACATGCAATCGCCGCGAGAAGACTAGCGAAACTAGCTCTTAACCCTTTCGGACTATGTGGACTAGGATTTTAATCATTTTGGTTTATTATTTGTGGCAGATACTACATACCAGAATGCACTTGCCCAGCCAGGCGGTAAAGAAGCGCACGATTACGGCGACCAAAGGAGGGTGGGATCCTCTACACAACAGAGCGTGCAGCTTGCAGTCAGATTAGCCACGTTCAAACGAAAGAAACAAAGACAGAATGAAAGAAAGAAAGAAAGAGAGAACGGGAGAACGGAGCCACGAGTGTGTGTGGATCATTTCAACAGGCAATATTTGTTGGCAAGCAAATGACTTAATTACCCAGACATACCTCTAAACGGAACTGAGAGTTCTGAGAGTCGGTCGGTTCCTGCTGCATTAATTCCACATCATTTCGTGTGGCTAATTATGACTAGGATTACGCTTATGCAGCGGGGGGGCAACTAATTAGTGTCGCCAAAGATGAGCAAACTGACTTTGCTGTCTTAATTAATGAATGTTATCTTATACCCTTTTGAAAATGTGGGTGAACAGAGCTTCGTTCCCTTCTTCTTCTTAAAGGGTGTGAAACGTCCTTAGGCTTTGTAGATTTCTCAAGTGTTAGGAATTTCAAAGATCTTTATCTATATTCTCACTAACTATCCTTTACTAATTGACTTTTCTCTGTCCTTTTGTTCTCTTTATAACAGCAAATTGGATCGCGAGTTGCAGTCCAGCTATAGCTTCATGGTTCTTGCCACCGATTGTGGCCGCTATGAGGTTCGTTCCGGCAGCGTTTCAGTGCAAATCAATGTGTTGGACATTAACGACAACAAGCCCATCTTTGAGCGTTATCCCTACAGTGGTCAAGTGCCAGCACTCATTCAACCAGGACAAACTCTACTCAAGGTCCAGGCACACGACGCGGATCAGGGTGCCAATGGAGAAGTGCTTTATGCTCTCAAAGCAGACAGTCTTCTCAGCTCAGCTGCAGTGAGGAGTAAGTTTCGCATTAATCCCAATACAGGTGCATTGAGTGCCACACAGAGTTTGGCCAGCGAAACGGGAAACTTACTCCAACTGGAGGTGATTGCCCGGGATAAGGGTAATCCGCCTCAGAGTAGTGTGGGCCTAATTGAGTTGTTGGTGGGTGAAGCGAGTACCTCAACTCCCGTATTGCATTTCCAAAATGAAACGTACATAACAAAGCTTAGAGAGAACTCTGCAGCGGGTACAAGACTACTCCAAGTGAGTGCCATTCGAAGCGATGGAAGAAGACAGAAGCTGAATTTCTCTTTTGGTGCCGGCAATGATGAGGGTACCTTCATCATTGATTCACACTCGGGAGAGATTCGTGTAGCTAATCCGGCTCTTCTGGACTATGATCGCTTTGCCACGCCCACATTGGCAGCATTAAGTCGCGGACGTGCAATGCACTATGAGGAGACGCCAGAGCAAGAACCACTCGAACAGGTTGACAATATCAATAGCTCACGCAGTCAGCGAGCGTTGCCGAGCTCTTCTTTCCCATTGGCTGCAACCCAACCACATGAATTGCGTCTAGTATTGATAGCACGCACCACAGAGGCACCATTTCTATCGAGCTACGCAGAGCTGGTCGTCGAGCTGGAAGATGAGAACGATAATAGTCCACAGTTCTCGCAACGACAATTTGTTGCCACCGCCTGGGAGGGAAACAGCAAGGGAACCTTTGTTGCTCAGGTTCAGGCCTTCGATGCAGATGAGGGAGCTAATGCCAGGATGCGTTATCACATTGTGGACGGCAATCATGATAATGCCTTTGTCATTGAACCAGCTTTCAGTGGCATAGTGCGTACAAATATAGTCTTGGACCGTGAGATACGAGATGTATATAGTCTGAAAATCATTGCCACAGATGAGGGTGTGCCACAGATGACGGGCACCTCAACGATACGTGTTCACATTGTGGATGTCAACGACAATCAGCCAACATTTCCGCCCAACAATGTTGTCAGCGTCAGTGAGGGTAAGTTCGAAGAAACTATTACAATAATATTTATTTTGAAAGCATAACAAATTCGAACAATATCAAAAATTCCCAACTAATCCATTATCTCTTCCCAATTCCATTTTAATCTTACTATCCTATAGCTATCGAATTAGGCGCAGTGATTGCTTCCGTATCGGCTAACGATGTGGATACCTATCCAGCATTGACCTATCGTTTGGGGCGCGACTCACCCGTTGAAATGGAGAACCTTGCACTCTTTGGCCTAGATCGTTACAGTGGCAAATTGGTGCTAAAGCGACGCTTGGACTACGAACTGCAACAGGAATACCAACTGGAAGTAATAGCATCTGATGCAGCACATGAGGCTCGCACCACTTTAACCGTACGCGTTACCGATGAGAATGATAATGCACCGATGTTTTTGGCACAAAAACCACCCGCTTATTTCGCATTACTCCCAGCGACTTCAGAGCTAGTCGATAGTTCTTCAATGGATATTGAACTATTGACTGTCAATGCCACTGATGCGGATGCCGAGGGTCGTAATTCGCAGATAACCTATCACATTGATCCACCAGCGAGTGGTTTTCGTGTACATGCCACATCGGGTGTGGTTGCCGTCAATATGAGCAATCTACCTGCAGCCGTCTCTAGCAGTGGCGATTATTTTGTCAACATTGTGGCCAGGGATGCGGGAAAACCGCAACTAACAGGCAGAACCTTGCTGCGTGTGCAACCTGGCGATATCGCTACCGGACGTTCTCAGTTCCTGCAAACCCAATATAGAGCTCAAATTAGCGAAGCAGCTCCACTCGGTTCGGTAGTGCTACAACTTGGTCAAGACGTCAAGGATCAGGCATTCAGCATAACCACCGGTAACGAGGAGGGTGCCTTTGAACTGCTACCAACAAAGGCCATAGTGCTGGTAAAACCACTTGATCGCGAACGAAACTATCTCTACAAACTGCAATTACAACTGACCCAGGGGTATATAGTGGGAACTAGTTACAATTCCAACTCTAATTCGTCAGCTGGAATCACAGTTTTCGTCAGTGTACTAGATGCCAATGATAATGCACCCGTTTTTGAGACCAATGCAAAGTATGAAGCCGAGATTAGTGAACTAGCTCCCTTACGGTACTCCATTGCCCAATTGGTTGCTGTGGATGCGGATCAAGAGAATACACCCAATTCTGAGGTGGTTTATGACATAAGTTCGGGCAATGATGAGCACATGTTCACCATTGATTTGATTAGTGGTGTCCTCTTTGTCAACAACCGTCTGGATTACGATAGTGGTGCAACAAGCTATGAGTTGATAATACGCGCCTGCGATAGTCATCAGCCACGTCCACTTTGCAGTTTACAGCCGTTCCAACTCTCACTGCACGATGAGAATGATAATGCACCACAGTTTCCGCTGGGAGAGTATGTACACTTTTTGGGTGAGAATGAACCGGTTGGTAGTTCCATATTTCGTGCTCAGGCTAGTGATCTGGATCGTGGTCCATTCGGTCAACTGAATTATAGTCTAGTTCCTGCGGAAGACGATGACACCTCCTGGCGATTGTTCAAAGTGGATGCAATTAGTGGAATTGTTAGCTCTGCTGCCGTCTTCGATTACGAGCAGAGGCAACGTTATAATCTCCAGCTAAGGGCTAGCGATATGGGCGGAAGAAGTGCTCGGGTGGCTCTACGTGTCGAGATTGAATCCAGGGATGAGTTCACACCACAATTCACAGAGCGCACCTATCGATTTGTGCTACCAGCAACCAGTGCACTACCGCTCGGCTTCATTGTTGGTCAGGTGCGCGCCACCGATGCGGATAGCGGAGCAGATGGTCGTGTCGTCTATCAATTGAGTGCACCACACAGTCACTTCAAGGTTAATCGCAGCAGTGGTGCAGTTTTAATTAAACGCAAACTCGATGACAGCCTCATCGATAACGATAACGGTCGCGACATTAGTCTGGTAGTGTCTGCAAGCTCAGGACGCCAAAACTCCCTGACCAATATGAGTGTGGTGGAAATAGCTCTGGATTCACTTGCGCACATCAATACAAATCTTGCGTCGATCGGTGGTGATATATCTGGTGGTGGCGGTGGTTCCTCCTCGGGTGGTCCCAGTGATTGGATTGTGGCTGTGCTGGTCACACTGCTTCTAATCCTATGCGCCGCCGCGGGAATCTTTCTGTTCATTCACATGCGCAGCAGGAAACCACAACGGAATGCAGTCAAACCACATTTGAGCAATGAGCAGGTGGGTGTCGGCAACTCTAATAGCTATGTGGATCCCAGTGCCTTCGATACCATGCCCATACGCGGTTCGGCGAGTGGTGGAGCAAGTGGTGCCGTTGCTTCTGGTCAGTTTGCACCGCCCAAATACGATGAGATTCCACCATTTGGGCCGCATGCCGGCAGTTCGGGAGCAGCGACAACATCAGAGCTATCCGGGTCGGAACAGTCGGGTTCGAGTGGACGTGGCTCTGCCGAGGATGATGGCGAGGACGAAGAGATTAGGATGATCAACGAAGGTCCGATGAGTCATCGCACTGGAGCTGGTGCGGGTAGTGACGATGGACGGATCTCGGATATATCTGTGCAGAACACACAAGAGTATCTGGCGCGTCTGGGCATTGTGGATCACGATCCCAGTGGTGGCGGTACGGGTGGTGGTGCCAGCAGCATGGCTGGCTCCAGTCATCCCATGCCTATGACAATGCCAATGGCAATGCCGATGCCAATGCCCACGCTCCATATGTTCGATGAAGATGCAACAGCCCGATCGGATATCACAAATCTCATCTATGCCAAACTGAATGATGTTGCCGGCGGACCAGGTTCCGAGCGTGGCAGCAGTGCAGATGATGCAGCCACAACAGCGGGCAGCATTGGTACAGTGGGTCATGGTCATGGCCATGGTGTGATGGCCAGCTACGGTGAAGTGCCCGTTCCCGTGCCCGTTGTCGTAGGTGGCAGCAATGTGGGTGGTTCGCTCAGCTCGATTGTGCACAGCGAGGAGGAGCTGACGGGCAGCTACAATTGGGACTATCTGCTCGATTGGGGACCACAGTATCAGCCACTGGCGCACGTCTTTTCCGAGATTGCAAGACTGAAGGATGACACCATGTCGGAGCATAGCGGACACAGTGGCAGTGTCAAGAGCAAACAATCTATGGGTCACTCCACACACTCATCCACAGGTGCTGGCAGTGTGGTGATGAAAGTAGCGCCACCACCCACACATATACCACCCCCACTGCTCACGAATGTCGCCCCTCGAGCGATGAATCTGCCGGGCGGCCTACGATTGCCACCACATCTCACCATGTCGGGTTTACCACGCTCACCCATTGGCCATGAGGCAAGTGGTGGCTTCAGCACCTCATCCGCCATGTCACCATCGTTTTCACCCTCGTTATCGCCACTTGCCACGCGTTCGCCATCGATATCACCGCTTGGCGGACCAGCGACTCACATGTCACATGTCTCCCTGCCACGCCACGTCCCTCAGCCCACACAGCGTGCGAATGTGGGCACCCGGATGTGATGAATCGCTATACTCTAAGTGTAAACCTCCCCAAATTTGTGTGATCACCATTTTAGAATTAAGCGAAAGACAACAAAAAAACCACATACTTAGTTCTAGTTAGTGCCAGAGACTTGAATTCGAATGGAGTGCAGCCTGTACATGCAACATATATAAATAGTATTACTTGCACCACCCAAAAACCCACCCTATGCACACACACACACATAAACATTAACATACATAAAGGTCTCAGCAAAACGGAATATTTCTTCTCTACAGAGTTATCTTGTTTTTAGTTAGATTGCATCAATAAGTTTTAAAGCTATTCTAATTAACAGATTCCCCAATAAATATATCATTAAAATTCCTTTGATTTTAAATGCTATCGTAAAATGTTTTTGCTGGGATCTAATTAGACATATCAACAACATACCAACACACATTCACACACACATTCCACATACATACATACAGACACACATGTATATATAGCATATATAGTCTAAATGACCACAAAGCCAACAAAGACTCTCTGAAAAAATACGCTTGGTTGGCCGATGCAGCCGCCTTGAAGCGCCAACAGGGCCAACTGATAAACACAAAAAAAAAACATAAACATAAACATAAACAACAACAACAACCAAGCCAGCCATAAGTTGTAAGCATTTCTCTAGAGCTTAACAAAAAACGACATAGACCTTAACGTAGTATTTAATAAGTAGTTACGTATAAATATATACGTGAAACTTAAGCATAGAAATCTAGAACTAGTTTTTTTTAGTTAACTTAACGAAACGAAAGGAGACCAGAACGAAACGAAAGGAAACGGGACTAAACGAACCCAAGTGCACTTAAACCATTAAACATTACTATTTAGAATCGAAATGAAGATGATGAACAGAAAAAAATAAGAAGAAGAAACGCTCGCATGTCTGCCTCCATTCCCATTCCCCATAAACCCCATAACCCCACAAGATATCGCATTATCAAAATAAAGAGAATAATCAACTCAAATACTGAGAAACTGAGCGAGAGAGAGATATAGAGAGAGAGACGAGAAGGAACACGAGAAGTGCTTCTTTAAGAGTGGAAGGAATTTGTAAAAAGTTGTTTTTAGTAATCATTGGAGAGCCCTTGTAAATGTTTTTCCATACTTTAGCACGAAGCGTATTTAAGTACACATAAAACATACATAAATATGATAAATGATATACGATATTAAGTATAGATATGTTATTTAAACTGATAAGTTGTAGTTCTTTAGTTATTTTTCACTTTTTGTGTGATGCTACTTGTGTAATTTTCTTTGTACGATCTAGCAAAGCTGTAAAATAGATATATATACTATGTATTTTTCACCCAGTAGATACTATATCTGTATGTGTATGTATAACAGCATTAAGTTTTAGTTTGTAATAGCGAAAGAAATCAAAAATAAATATGAAATATACTAAAAAAAAAAGAAAAAAACATAAATACAAAATAACAAGTTGAGAGATCTTTACCACATTCAACATGGGATTACAAATTGCTGTTGTGTTTGTGATTAATTTCCATTAACGTTTCAATGGGCCTCCGGCAACAAACCACCAACCACAAAGGACTGTAGATTTGTTACGACCAACGACCGACCATGTTGGAGAGTGAGAAGGAGAGAGAGAGAGAGAGAAACTTTGAAATGGAAATGGATTGGCAAGAGAACGCCTTCATTATTATTATTTCTGCAGTTCTGTTTTTCAGCGTCTTTTGTCGATACCCTCTTAACATGAAAGTATAAGTATTATAATTCTGTCACGCAATGGGAAACATAAGAATTTCAGGGAACAAAATGTAAGTATTTATGATATTAATAAGATTGATTTGAACAGATATATAAGGGCAAAGATGTATATAGAGATAGGGTATTATATGTTTGTGTTCTTATTTTGGAAGAGCAGCGGGCCAAAAGCAAAAGTGGCAACCACGCCCCTGTCAGAGTGAGAAGGTGAAGATCAAGGCAAAGGTCTTCCATTGGGATAGCTGCTGCTGCTTTCTGGCTTGCTGCTTGTTGCTGCTCTCACATGTTTCCAAAGGTAGGTGGCAAAAACGTAGCTGAACTCTTGAACTGGCATGCCACATACGCAGAAACAAAGGATCTTTTGGGTGTACATGATGCTATTGGTACCACAAGCACCACCCGGCCACACCAATCTCTGGCTGTGGCTGCGGCTTTGGCTTTGGCTTGTTGTCGCGCTCTGCAATCTGACTCGACGATAGGCGGTGGCCGCCTTGTTGCCTTGTTGAAGGTTGCGCCAAACAAATTCTAGACCTTTTGCAGACGCAGCAGGCAAGCAAGCCGAAGAGCAAGAAGAAGAAGCAAAAGAAGCAGTTGAAGAATTGATGCTGGGGCAAGGAGGCAAGAACGAAAATAAAGCAAGCGACGTCCACTTTGTCTTCATTTCAAAGATGTTGCATGAACTCATTTATTTGTTTCTGATTTCTTGCCAACAACACACCTCTCTCTCTGTGTGTGTGTGTACCGCATCCCTTTGGGTTTCCCCCACACCCTCCCGCCCTTCGCCAACAACCCCTCGAGCCCTTTAGCTGCTGTCGTCATTATCATTATTTGCTCCACACTGCATGTTAAGCTACAGTCAAACTACACAGAAATTAACACAAATGAATAATATACAATATTTGTGAAAAAAAACTTAAAAATGTTTTTCTTTTTAAGATTGTTTCTGTATCTTTCTTCAGACTGTAAAACCTTTTGTTATTCGTTCACTTTAAGGAAGTTTGACTGTATTTCCATTTGTCTGTTTTGACTTCAGCTTCTCTCCTTGCTATCAATTGCATTGGATCATAAGAAGTTCGACTTGAAAATTTGTTTCTCTCTTGTGAATTTTTTTCTTGGTGTTTTTTTGGTCACAACATTGCGTTTTATTTCTGGAGTTGGTGGCTTGGTTATTATTAGTAGACGCGTCAATTCATATTACAGCCAATACAAATAACAACCAAACGAGCTAAAGCTAAAGCCAAAGCTAAGCCTAAGCTAAGTGAAGCTAAACCACCAGCACCTGGAACCCTAAAGGTTTTAGCTGGAGGATCACAGCTTCGACAGCTTCAAACTGCAGCTTCGACTGCAGAACTAAAATTCTCTTGTGATGATGATTATGGGTTGCTGCGCTCTCGCCTAGGTATCCATTTGGGGCCACGCAGCATTCTACATCATCTCGTCGCACTTCGCCTTCTTCCCTTTTTTTCTTCAGTTTTTTTTCTTTTTTGGGGTGTGTTCGACAGACAGACAACGACTTCGACTGCGAGACGACGTTGGCAGAAAGTGAAAAGCCTTAATTTGTTATAGGCCAAAACGCAACAACAACAAAAACAACATATTGCATTGCAGGCCCGTTGGGTTTATTTTTAAAGCCATTTAAGTGGCTGTGTGGCAGTGTGGTTGGTTGAGGTTGGTGGTTCGGTGGTGGTTTTGCTTGAGAGTGGTTTGCTGCTGCCACTATATGGTCTTAACTATGCACACGTACACGTATTTGCCGTGCCTTACATTGTTCTCTATAGCAATTTACAGAAAGCATGCAACGCACATGGACATTTTTCACTAGTGCTGTCAAATTGGGACTTCGACATTTTAAACAGGGCAGCGCCACCAAAACGACAACCATGCCACGCCACAAGACACAAGACACACTGCAACAGTGCAACACTGCAACAGTGACGAGTGCTAGCCGCACACATTTTACAGCTTGAGGCGGTACACACACATTGTGGGGCATGGCACACTGATTATACCCTATCCCCCAAAAAGAAAACTATTAAAAAAAATGTTATTTTTACTTCAAAACTTTTTTGTTTTTAGTTAAGATTTGGAGTTAAGATCTTATATATTGGATCTGATCCTTGCTCTTAATCCAGCTGATTACAAAATAAGTGATTTTCGAGTTTTTTTTTTATTTGTTTTAGATGCGTGATAAAATGCAATCAGTAAAGGAATTGAGTTGTGAGAGGCAAGAAGAAGAAGAAGAAGAATGCCTTATGCCTTTTTAATTTGTCAATGCATCAAGCGCACAATAAAGCGATTACGATTACGATTACGATGACGATTGCGATTACGTCATTGCCATTGCCATTGCCAAAGCAAAACTGCTGCTGCTGCAGTTGCTGCTGGCTAAATTCTTGAGGACTGCCAACGGCAACAGTTGAAGTAACAGCAGCAAAGGCAACTGGCATCAAAATGAAATACAATAATAATTTTATTTCAGCGCGCTGATGAGAAAATTAAAGCCGCCATCAACTTGTGTCTTCAGAGCAGACTAAGCCAAAGACAAGAGCGCGCTTCGAGTTCTTCGAGGCTTAATAACAATTCCATTAGCGGCTAATGTCTTCATTGCAAGTGTCAGTTATGGGGGCGAGAGACGCGACAGACTCTGAGAAAAATATATACGCATCTCCTTGATGCAGCCCCCTCTTTCCTCTCTCTTTTTGTCTTACATTTTGCTGACGTTAAACTGACTTGCCGGGCACTGCCTACGACGAGGACGTCGTCATCATCACCAGAAGAAGAACTTGGAACTTGGATTTTTGCTTAAATATCACGGCGTAAAAATACACTCGAAAAAAATGTTTACAATAAAATCTTTTAGTTTGTTAAGCAATGAGGAAAGTTTTTTAAGGGGGAAGTTAACTTTTAACATAATTTTTATATAAAGAAATATGCTAAAATTTTCAAAAAATCCCAAAAAAAATACTTAAAATATTTTTCCTGACTTTTTGATTATTAAATTTTAGAAAGAATGTTTATAAGATTTTATTTTAGCAATTAAAAACTTTTTCTTACTGTAAAAAAGACTAAATAAATATTTTAATATTTTTTCTTGAGTTACAATTCCCATATTTCTCCAAGTGTTCACCTGTTCGGACTTAAGACTTACAGCGCGTTTCACAACTCTCTCAAGATGTAGCCTTTTTGCGTCTTCATCTTGCATGTCAGTTTAACACTTTGGCCAAATCCTTTGAAGTCGAAGAGTGCGCTTTTTATTGTAGCGCGCACGCTTGATTATTGTCCAAAAATTTATTGCAATGTGCCGAGCGCACTAATAAGCTCGTCGTTCCCAACTCGTTCTAAATATGCACACAAACACAAACATACACACACACATATATATACATATACAATCACTCCTTTCTCGCTTGGCTCAGAGCTCAGTTCGCATTAGCATTCAAGTGGCCAACAAATGCGAAAATAATTGCTGCCACGAAAAGCTGCGTTGCCAGAGAGAGAGAGAAAGAGAGGGAGCGGGGGGAGCGAACTCTTGCTGATTGCCGACATGATTGGCGCAGTCGCAGTCGCAATCGCAGCAATCGCGAAAAATCGCCGCAAACGAATGCGCATCATCAACAAATGCTGAACAACAATAAAGAGATTGTTTTTTATGGGGCTGGGGCCAAGTTCGTTGCCTAAGTCTTTTGTATTTGGCACTGGCCATTTCCGGTTCCGCTAGCGCGCAGAAGACTCCTTCGACTGGAAATGGAATATGATTATTAGGCAGCTCAAGCGCCGTCGCTTTTGATGCAAACACACACACACATACATAAGCACACACATACGTATCTATCTGTATGGATGGATCCCCGCTTCTTGCAGCATTGCATCAAAGCAAAAATAAAGATGCGCCGCCGCCAAATGTAATTCGATACGTTTGTGAAGTTGCACTGGCGCCGCGCCGCACTCCCCCGCCCCTCCTCTTCACAAACAAAATGATGAGCGATATGAGCGAGAGAGAGAGCAAGAGAGAGATGTGAAAGATGCTCTGCTCTGCTTTACTTCTACTCTTTACTGTTCTGTTTGATCTGTTTTGCTTCAGCTTGTATTTCAACAAATCCCAAAGCCCAATGCCCAATACCAATACCTCTCTATACTATATCTCATCCCGATGTTGCCCAGCCATTAGAGACTGACAAGCAACAGCAGTAACAGCGGCAGCAGGAGCAACAACAAGTTTAACTTATCTAGTAAAGAGTGATATTAACAAGCAGATACTCATTAAAGTATTAAATTTTTGGGGTTAAGTTCTGTCAAGTTATGAATAGTTATGGTTCTGGAAACCGTTTAAGAATCCAATCAGAACTTTAAGTAAATAATGTAAATTCAATATCATACCAAACATATATAAGCATTTCTCCCTAGTAGGTATATCTAAGGATTCTTTTAAGATCCACATCCAGAAATTTTCCAAAAAACTTAACACTTTCGATTCAGCGCTGATAGCAGTTCTATCAAGTTTTGACTAGTTATGGTTGTGGAAATCTTATAAGAATCTGTAAATTCAATATGATACCAAACATATATAAGTATTTCTTAGGGTCCACTTACGATCTACAAACCTAAATTTCCCGGAATCCTTACCTCTCTATATTCAACCTTTTCGATTCATCGCTGGATATGCAATCAGTCTATACAACTTTCAGTAACTTTGTATAGTTCTACAGGGTATTTGGCAAACTCTACCGCATAATGAAACACGCGCAATGTTCTGGCCATATAATGGCAATGTTCTGGCCAATAGATGCATTTTGGATGAGCATCATCCATCCATCCATCCATCTAACCAACCAACCAACAAACCATCCATCCACAGATACCAAAACTCAATTTCCGCACAAAGGCGAACCCATTAAAATATAATAATAGCGGCAACATCAGCAGCAGCAGCAGCAACAACAGCAACAGCAACAGCTACTGTGGCCAAACAATTTGGACATGACACACCACCAAGCCAGCCCAAAAAAGAGCAAAAAAAAAAAAAAAAGAACAAGAAGCAGCAGCAGCAGCAGATGCTATGATCGAATCTCATAATGCCACAGCGAGAGAGAGCTAACAAAAGTGTGGACAACAGCGAGGTGGAGGGAGGGGGGTTTTTTGGGTTAGGGTTCGGGGGCAGAGGCAAGGGGCAGGGAGCAACCGTCAAAGCTAAACAAGAACAATCTATCCAAATGTCCATCTATTGAGCAGATAAAGCTGCACCATCTTCTTCTTCGCATTCTTCTTCTCAACTACACCTCCACTGTACCTCCACTCCACCCCTTCCCCTGCCCAGAACCCACATTGATTGGTGAGTGTGTCTAGGGATTTGTGTGAGCTTACACTTTGCAGCACACAACAAAACCGCAAAATCCAATGCCAAAGCCAAACTACAAACGGCGGCTGATGAAGATTAGCTCAGGATTTCTCTCTCCCCCACACCACACACACCCCCCCGGCACCGCAACCTTCAACCACACACACACACACACACATACAACACACACAACTTAAAGTGAAGATCTTGTGATGCTGTTGCTGTTGCTGCTGATGTTGTTGGTGGCACATCAACGTCAGCAACATCAACAGCAGCAACAGCAGCAGCGGCAGCGGCAGCAACATGCAGCCATTGTTTTGCCAGCTGCTGGTTGTTGTTTTGATTCTGCTGCTGCTGCTATTGTTATTGTTGTTGTTGTCCTTTTAGCATCAAAAGAGATTTGCATTTTATCGCATTGCGCATTCGCCAACGGAAATAACAAAATCAACAGCAACAACAACAACAACAACAACAATCGCTCTTTGATGCTCGCTGACATTCAAGACAGTTGCTCAGTTTTAGCTTGAAAAGAGCGAAGAGTGGAGAGAAGTGAGCGGTGAGCGGTGGGAAACGGGCAATTACTTGATGCTCAGTCATTTTCGGCGGCCTGTCAGTTAATTGAAATATTCGTGCCGCCATCGTCGTTCATCGTTGTCATCAATGTCATCTCAAACGCAGTTGGCTGCTTGCTCATTAAAGCGTTTAGGAATCGAAAACATCAAAGCGAGAAATGAGATAGAGAGAGGGAGGAAGAGAGAGAGAGAGAGAGAGAGAGAGAGAGAGAGAGGGAGGTGCAGAAAGAGAGAGTGTGTGTGGATGAGAATGAGATACAGAGATAGAAAAAGAGATAGAAACAGAGAGAAGATGCACTCAAAGAAATATGATGCGAATTAGACCTGACTGAAGTAATAGATTCTGAGACAATATGAGTTTCCTTTAACTTTTAGACTTGTTTATCAGAACAGAATCTGAGACAATAAAAACTTCCTTAAACTTACATCAAAACTTGATCAAAAGAAGAGAAAATCGCAAGTAGCTCATTATTTTATTCAAGTGTAATCACAACACAAAAACAAACAAACCAAAAAGAGGGAGGTCAAAACAACGAGCGAGATGAGGCGGTATGCCAAAAAACCAAGAAGACCTCAAAAAAACTGAAAGAAAAAAACTGAATGAAAAAAAACGTGTTAATGTGCCAAATGAAACGAGGCAGCAGTTGTCAGTGAATGCAAATGGGAGGCGGCACTGGCACTGGCTGGCTGCCGTTGTCAGATGCAAAAAGTCTCCAAGCCAAAGCCAAGAAGAAGATTCGGAGAGTGGCCGAGAGTGTACAAGAAGCCCTAAGGAGCTAACCCGCTGTGCCACAAAGTTAAACAGAATCAATTTATAAATCAGCGGCTTCAAAAGGTCAGCGATAACAACAACAACAACAACAACAACAACAGCAGCAGCAACAACAACAGCAGCAACTTATTCTCCTACTGTAGCTGGAGCTGTGGTGTAGTAGTTTCCAAGATCTTGGGGATCTTTGGGGATCTGGGGTCCAGTTCTTGAGTCCGCGATGAGCAATTTATTGTGTCAAACTCAATTATACTCGTGTGATATTTTTGTTGCCCACAAAACAAAGCAACAAAATGCCAATGCGCACACACACCAATGCACACAATACACAATACACAACACACACACACACACACACTCTGACACAGACACACAGACAGAGACACAATAAAAAGGAGCAACCCAAATTCTCGAAATGCTGCAACTTTGGCCCGCAACAGCAACAGAAAAAAAAACTTCTTTCTCAGTCAGCCAGAGACAAAACTGCAGCCGAAATGAAAGAAGAAAAGTTTCAGATAAATGAGCCGAATGGTTTTGGTTTTGGCGAAAGGCGCAATTCAACTGCCAAAATAACAAAAGCCTCCCAACACAACACAAAAAAATAAATAAAAATGTTTAAAGAAAATAAAGAACAAGCGCAATAATGCTTTAAGAGCTGCGAAAGGAATGAGAGAATAGCTGATATCCTGTAGTTGATTTGAATAAGATTTTTTGTGAAGTCAAAGTTTAAAAAAATTATCGAAAAAATATATATTAAGATAAGTAAATCAAGCTTATACAGCATAAAGTATATAAATTTAACTATTTCTTGGATTTATATCATTTTCTTCTATAAGATTTCATATTATCTTTTGGAAAAGAAAGAAAAAACCCAAAAGAAAGAAACTCTTGTAATGTGATCTCATTTTACTATAGATCATCAGCTTCAATCATCAAGAAAAAATAATCAAGTTGCAAATAATCTTTCAAAAAACAGATATTCTGTTCTCTGTCTCTTCGATAACACCCTCTGTCTTAGGCATTTCATTAATGATTACAGGGTATTGAAAAAGGGAAGGCAATAAAAACAAAGTGCTTAGCCACAGATTTAACTCAGCTTTTTTGAACACGAAATGTAAATGCTCTACTTTTGAATATCAGCATTATAGAAAAATATCTATAAAAAACATTTATTATAATGGTTTTTTCGAAGGAAATTTTGATTTTTTTTTCATTATTATACCCTTAACCCATGAAATGGGTAAAAAAAGGGTATAATGGTTTTGTGCAAAAGTATGTAACAGGGAGAAGGAAGCTTCTCCGACCCCATAAAGTATATATATTCTTGATCAGCATCAACAGCCGAGTCGATTTAGCCATGTCCGTCTGTCAGTATGTATGAGCGCGCCGATCTCAGGAACTAAAAAAGCTAGAGTCTCCAGAGTTTGGATATGAGCTCTCCTAATCCCTAGGCATGACAAGTTTGTTTCAAATTTTCGATAACTTTTCAGGTTTACGATATACACATGTAATCGATAACAAAAAAATCTTTAATTTCAAAAAACCGAAAATGAGGATTTATAGTTTCAATCCTCAATCCAAATTAATGAACTTCTGTAAAATTCATTTTATTTTCATTAAAATCGGTTGAGAAACACCGGAGATATGAAACCATCAAGTATTGGTACAGAACTACACAGCCATATGTGTATGTCTGTTAGCCCGACCATCTGTCCGTCTGTATGGTCAAGGGTTAAGGGTATCTTCTAGTCAAGCTTACTCGACTAGAGTCTTCTTACTTGTTTTTCAGCTGTTTTCCTCAAAGCTTATTGGCTCGATCGCTTCGACTTAATTTGCTGCAATCTTCGCTTTAGCAAAACCCCAAAAACAGAAGTCGACCGCAGCACGATTGCCTCTGCCGGCCCTCCCTCCCCTCTCTCCCCACGACTTCTCCCATTCCCAACCCCCCTCTCCTCGCTCTTGCAGCAGGCAGACTTGCGACCAAGCAACACTCACTTTTTTGTGCACTGGGCAGCCAAGAATTTCACGTTGACACTTTTAAGTGGACATCAAGCAGTTTGCGCATATTTGCCCCCCTTCTGCCATCTGTCTTCCTCCTCTCCGCACTCCGCTACACTCTACTCTTACTCCCCACCAACACGCTCCACACACACACAAACACACACACAGTCACAGCTGCAGCTGCAGCAGTCGAAGTAGACTTTCGGCTTTTGGGGTCTTTTTGGAAATTTACAGTTGAGAGCTGCAACAGCAGTCGTTCGGGCCGGGCTTGGGAATGATGAGGTGAGGCCGGGTGGGAAGGGTGCGAGTTATGCGATCTTTGGACTCTTAACGATTCGGCTTTGTTGTTGTGTATGGAACTCTTCTTCTGCTCTTCGGTTAAATTTTTTCTTGTCTTCTTTTTTGTTTTTTTTTTTTTTTTGGTTTTGTTTTGTTTGATTTGGGCAGTTGTCTCGTCGTTGTTGTCCTGCGCTGGGTCAGAAATTCAGTTAATTTAGCAAGAAATGTACAAAAGTTGTCAGCGCTGCAATGGAAAATGCCACAAGAGGGATGATGGGGGGCAAGGAATGTAGAGGTCGCCTCAAAGAGGAAAGAGAGAGAGAGAGCGAGTTGATTCTATTGCAGCAAATATGCGAAACAGTTGCATTCAAAAAGGACACAATTAGAGAGGCCGAAGCCGAAGCCCAACCCAAAACCCAAACCCAAAACTCAACTCGAACCCGGTTCGAACTGGAGAGAACTCATCAAAGCCGCTAAGCCGACAATAAATCTTCACATAAGCCAAAAAATCCACGCGGAATTTTTATTGCTTATTATTTGGTCAGTTTTTTTTTGTATTCTTCTCGCATTGAAAGTATCGAATTTCATTTCCTGTGCCCCCATTCTATAGGGACTAAGCACGGGAAAAAAAGAAGAAGAAGAAAAAAAGAATGCCCCGTTCACTTGTCATTATGACAATGGCCAAATTTGCCAGTGTGACCTCTCCACACACACACACACACAGACAGAGACAGAAAATCTTTTTGTATAGAGAGTTTAATTTTTATTTGTGTGTGAAATCAGATCCTCAGATCCTCAGGTCGTCGTCGCCGTCGCCGTCGTCAGGGAAGAAATCATTCGCACAATCAGCGCACACAAATCGTAACGATTTCTCATTTTAATCAATTAAAAAGTCAACGAACGAGAGCCTACCTAACTGTAAATCGGCTCTGACACTTGCCGAAAATATGCCAAACAAACCGAACCAACAAACACAAACCGAACCAAACCAAACACAAACCGAAAAACACAGTTGGAGAACCTCGAATTCGTACTCGGACTCGAACTCGGTTTCGGTTTTCGGTTCCCTTTTTGCATTTTGTTTGATTAATGAGGTGAAATGTTGTGAAATATTGTCGGTTGTTTGTTTTTTGCCAGGTGCACGGGGCGAGTGGAGGGGGGGCCATTGCGTTTTGGTGCACACACGTCGACAAATCAAATGGAAATCAATACCTCCATGAAATTTAACGCCTTGCCAACGAAAAAAAAAGCAAAGATTCCCGTTTGTCAGCTCGTTACAAGCTCATGTATATATATTTATGTTTATGTTTGTAGTATTATATGAGGACCCCTTTAAGAAAATAAAACGCAAAAAAGAGACGCCCCCGTTGACAAGACATGCGAGTATGCGAGCTGCCCCGAATTCCCCCCGCCCGCCGCCACCCAAATATGGGCACAGAGACAACTGCAGTCGCTGCAAGTTGTTGCAAGTTGTCAAGAGCAGTCAAAAATGCAGCCAAATGTAAAGAAAAAAAAAACAAAACAAAAGAAAAAAATGAATAAAAAAATGCTCAAAAATATAAGTTTAAGAAGAATTTAGCAAATGATCGACTAGCAAATGCTCTTTAAATCAATCATAAATGTTATCGTAGAAAGAAAAAGTTAGAACAAAATTCAGAACAAGTTTTCTTCCTTTAATCATTTCCTTCCCAACAAAAAGGTAAAATACTTTCTGAAGATTACAGGGTATAAAAAGCACCTTAACACCAATATCGCACACTCATTTTCGAAGTGTGAACATGTAAACGTCACTTCAGTCGACTCGATTTGTGGCAAATTCGAATGGAGGTTGCAAGCTTTGTTGCTTGTTGCTGCTGCTGCTGCAACTTGAGACTTGAGAGATCTGAGACCCAACAAAAGCAGCTGCAGGTGTTTCCCAAGCAATTGCTGATTCCTAGCTAACACCCCACCCCCTTTTTGCCCAGCCCCCTTTCGGTTGCCACAACAACTTAAGCGTGAAACGCGCAATTTTGTGAGGTGAAACTAAATCAATAAGCACGCGGCGTATACTTAATCAAGACATAATGCCACACAGCCACCAACACCAAGCAACACGACAGCACGACAACAACAAAGTTTATTTTTTTTGGGGAGGAGTTACCACAAATAATCTGCCAAAGCTGGCGCAATCCCCAAATGATCATCATGATCAACAGCATCACCAACAGCAACGGCAGCAGCACCAACGGCAGCAACAACAGATCTGAAGCGTGAGATATGAATATTCCATGCCACTAATCTCAGTTGCGGCCCGTTTAGCAATCGATAACAAGCAATAGAAAATCGATTGGAAGGCGAAAGCGTTGCGACGCCCATTACAAAAAAAAAAAAAGAGAAACAATATCTATAATATTCATTTTATGTCGATTTAATAAATACTTGAGAATTTTTCAGTTTGGGTCAATAGAGAAACTTTAGCGAATTTTGTTACGAAAAAGAAGAAAACAATCTTTATAATGAAGTTTTTATGTCGATTTAATAAATACTTAAGTCTTTTTGATTAGTTGGGTCAATAAGAAGAGAAACTTTAGCAAATTTTGAAGTGCAAATTGGCAGAAAATAATCAGGAAGCAATCTTTATGATATACTTTTAATGTCGATTAGTTGGATCAATAGAAAAAGAGCAAACTTTGATGTGCAAATTAGAATTGGAAGGAAAGTAATTTATTTAATAGACTTTTTATGGCGATCTAATAATTACTTAAGTCTTTTTGATTAGATGGATCAGTAGATAAAAAAACTTCAGCAAACTTTGATGTGCAAATTGGCAGATAAAGAAAAAAAATACAACTTTTAATCATATTAAACTCCATTTTCTACATAAACATCCTTGCCGAATCTTACTCAAACATATCTAAAAATTCTTTCGGTTGTGTTCTATTTCGATTAATTTTCCACTTATTACAAACATTCAGACAACCTGGCACATCCCTACCGAATCTTACTCAGATATCTTACAATTCTTTTGGTTATGTCTTCTCAATTTCGATTCATTTTCAACTTTTAATAAACATTCAGACAACCCGGCACATCTCTCCCGAACCTAACTCAAATGTAAACATATATTAACTAACAATTCCTTTGGTTATGTCTTCTATTTCGACTCAGCACATCCCTCCCGAATCTTGCTCAAACACAAGCATATATTATCTAATTCTTTGGGTTATGTCTTCTATTTCCATTCAGCACATCCCTCCCGTATCTTACTCCAATATAAACATATATTATCTAACAATTGTTTCGGTTATGTCTTCTATTTCCATTCAGCACATCTCTCCCGAATCTAACTCAAGCGTAAACATATATTATCTAACAATTCTTTGGGTTATGTCTTCTACTATTTCGATTCATTGATGCAGCTCGAAATCAGCCGCACGAGTCTCTGCACAAACAGTTGTTGTTGACCCAGTTTATTATGAGTTTTTTCTTTTTTAGTCTTGAATAAATATGGGACTGTGGTTCAGTGGTTCAGTTGGTTCAGTGGTGTGTCTTTTAGTTGTGGTGGTGTTGGTGGTGGTTATGGCCACATCTGCTGAGTGCTGCCTGTTTCTGACTGCTGCTGCCTGTTGCTGCCTTCTAGCCAAAGTCTGTTTGTCTGTGTGTGTCTGTGGCAAAATGGCGCATTAAATTCTAATAATTCGCTATTATGACATGATAGTCACGTATTAGGCAAAGCAAAACAACAGCAAACAGAAACCAAATTATGAGACAGCCACAAGAGAAACAACAACAAGCAACAACAACAAGACCGAGCAAGGCAACCGGTTAAACAGCTAACCGAAAAAAAACTTCAAACTCCAAAACTCCAAATGTAGCATATCGAAAAAAAATAAAACAGAAAAAAAATAATACTCAAAGTCTTCGTAGCGATTGGGAAAAATTAAAATGAATGCGCACAAATGCCAAAATATTTGAGGCAAGAAAAAAAATATAAAAATTTGCATTCGCATCGTGAAACTGGCCCAAAAAACCAAAAATCACAAACACCGAAAAAAAAAACCCAATGCAAGTGCTTGGTTTGGTAATATGAGGGGGAAGTAGAAGGGGCACACAGCTCGGTGTTGCTACAAATGCGCGCCACATACGTGTAATGCAGTTTTTCGTATAGTAATTTTTTGTTGTTGTTTGGTTTTTTTGTTGTTGTTGTTTGGCATCAGGAACGCGCGCTGCAACATTTGCATAACAAAGGCGCAAGAGTTGGCGCCTGCAGGCGAGTAAACAATTTACTCCTCCCCTCTCCCCATCTCATTGCCAATATGAGTACGATTACGTAGCTTCCCTTCCCTCCCTGGTATTGGCCTACCCCCTTTTGCTGGCAGATCTCTTTAAGCCATTTGCAGCCATTTTGGCATTTGGCCAGTTGCGTTGACACATTGCAACAATTGAAAGTTATGTTTGTTTTTTTTTTTGAGGCACACAAGCCCACACACATAGTTACACACACATAGTTACACATACATAGTCACACACACTCGCACACACACTTACACACAAACACACTCTACTACTAAAATAGACAGCACACATTGTTCTTATGTTGCCTGGCGCTGATCGATTTGTGCCACTTAATTTGATGCCAAAATGTGGCGCACACACACAACACACACACACAGTGCACACACGAGTTGCTTATCTCATATTTTAACTGCCAGCTAAACAATTCGGTTAATGCCACAATGACACTGGCTTGTTTTTGTTTTTGTGGTATGATTAATCGTGGTAGATAACGATAAGTTATTGAATAAGCTTTATTGATATAAGCAATTTTACATAAACACTGTTATCGATTATAGTAATTGATTAATGTCAATTGATTTGTAACAATCGATATTATCTGCAACATTATTTAATATTAGTATTTCTTATTGATAATTGATGACTTTTCATTGTTTTATAGTAATCGATTACTATATATCGAACAGACGGCATATCGATAATAATCGATTTATGTTATCGATGCTGTTTTAAGTGTTTGTTATGGTTTTCTAGCATGAGTTTGGCCATTTCTCACTTTCAAGTATTACAACACTTAGTCACTAATGACTATTACCGATACTGTTCCGCCGATTGTTATCGATAACATATTTTTTGTACAAAACTGTTGTCTGACACCAATGCAACTCTACAAAATCAATCTTTTATCAAAAATAAAGATAATAAATCATTTAAAATATATTTCATTTTTTTCGCTACCCTCAACTTTGTTTCCCTTAATCTAAGGCTTTGCATATTAGTTTTGAATCCAGTGTCATTTGATAATGTCGCACGCTGTCTCAAGAGTCCGAGTGTTCTTGTTATTGTTGCTGTTGTTGTTGTTGTTGGTGTCCCCCCGCTGGTGACGTGTTTATATACATATTGTAGCTGGAACTTTTGCTGCACCCGCGCATTGAGCCAAAAACTTGAACTTCGACTTTCGAAAAAGCTAAACGACGTCTGACTAATGAGAGAATTATGCAAAAAGGCTAGAATGGAGCACGAATGCCATTGGGACAACGCTGCGTATGCGCAACAGGAGGCAATAACAAAAACAACAACAACCGAAATCGCAACAACAGCTGAAAATCGGCTCATTAGCCACCGCTGACTGCCTGCCTGCCCCTCTGTCCGCCCGCCTGCCTTTACCTTGGCTAACCGCATTGCGAGCTTATTGGGCGCCGGAGTGAATGGAATGGTTTTGAGCCAAGAGCCAAGAGCCGAGACGGCTATCAACTGATATGTGCAAGCAAAACGGCAAACACAACATGAACACATCTTATCAGCCAAACCAATTAAGACAAAAAACTAAACGAAACCAAAAAACTAAACTTGAAAATGCCAGCCGCAGCAGCCGCAGCAAGCAAATCGCAATGAAAATCAAAATGTTGAGACATAAAAGCAACAACAATCTGCGAATCAAAGACAGACAAATCGACAGAAAAGTCACACAAACACATACTATATATTGATTATAATTTGATTTAAAGCTATAAAGTTGAAATTGAAGTAAGAAAAATTCATAACAAGAGTTTTTCTATACTCCTTACTGTTTAATGATACTTATCTTTACATAAAAACATTTACAGGGTATCTTTTCGTGGGCTACTTAATGTTTTCTTCTGCGATTAACCGATATAACCAGCCAAAATGCACAAAATGCAGTCCACAAAAAACTGCTTTGGCCAGCTCCATGTAATGAGCGACGTGCGACATGGCCAATGGCAATTGCCAGCAATTGACAGCAGTTTGGCAGTTTTTTGGCAATTGGAAGCTGTTTGCTATCTTGCCACCTGTTGCTGGTTGCCTGCTGCATGTTGCCAGTTGCCTGTTTGCTATTGTAATGCTGCCGTCTTGTAGTTGCTACCAATTTAGCAGAATGTGTGAAAGATTCAGAGAGATAGATCAACGATTGAACACAACTCAACAACATGTCAACTTCACTCAACTTCAGTCAACTTCAATGCGACCAGGCCAGGCCAAAACAATGTTGGCCATAACTCCTCTCAGTCTGAGATTACAAAATGTGTGCGAGGTGAAGGTTGCACAAAAGGAAAGGGCATTGTGTGCAAGGGAATAGTGAGAAAGACAACGACTAATTGAATACATTTGTGCGTGGGGGGCTGCAAGCAACTCCATTGCCATCTGCCAGCAACATTACACTTGAAAAAATTATGAATAAAATATTATTGCCAAGAAAACGATAAAGAAAGTTATCGATTATAGTACTTTGTTAATGTCAATTAGTTTTTCACAATCGATATAATTTATTACATTACTTGCTAAATTCTTATGGTTTCATTGACTTTTAATTGTTTATAGTAATCGATTACTCTATATCTAACAGATTGCATATCGATAATAATCGATTTATGTTATCGATGCATTAATGCGTAGGGGACTGAAAGAAACTTCATTGCCATCTGCCAGCAACTTTACTCTTGAAAAAATTATGAATAAATACTTAAAAAAAAAAAAAAAAAATTATTTTAAAAATATTTAAGCTAAGAAAAGTTAAAGAAATTTCAAAGCATGCAGTGAAACATAGATTTATTTTAAGTCTAAGAAAATCTGTGCTTTTCCAAGTGTTTTTTTCTTGCCGTGCATTTTCTGCTTGCAATTTGCATTGGCATCTTGGGCAGCTGTGGCATCATTGGATTTCACGTTCAAAGGTTATGACGTTGTCGTGTCAACGTTTCATTATTTATTGTTGTGTGCCAGCTGAACAACAGCAACAAAAACAACAACAACAACAGAAAAAAGGGTTTGCCGCCGCCCCCAAAACAAAAGGTAAGAAAAAAATCATAAAAGAAGGCTAAATGCGCCCACTCCTCGACCTGTCTGTCTGTCTGTCTGACTTTGTCTTTCAGCTGTTCTCGTCCTCGTCCTCGATACTCCTCCTTGGCATGTCTCCTGGTTGGCTGACTGGCGGCTGGCTGCGCCCTGCACCCTGTCAGTTATTAATGGAGCGTATTGTATTGTCTGTTGCTATTTGGCTCTCTCTTTCTAACGGCGCTTTGATTTTACTTTGGCTCTAAATTAGCATTCAACACAACAAAATTCTACAAACACACACACACATAGTACAAATAGACGCCAATCAACGCCCAAACTAAAAATCACAGACCCCAAGGGGCAATATAGGTTTCCTGCCCCCGTCAACCTCTTCTTGGCATGAAGTCAACTAATCAGAAATTGTGTGCCAAAAAGATTTTGCAAGTTTAGGCACAAATTATGCACAATTATGCGATTGAGAATAATTGAAAATAGTTGGGGTTAACTGACTATTATATACTTTGTTTTAAGGTAATTTCGTAATGAAAGCTAAAATGTTGAATAGGTTTTCCTTAATAGTTTTTTAACCCAGAATATTAATTTTTCATCATTATCTTCACCTTTGGGGATCAATTCAGAAGGATCTTTAGACTGTTTAAGTTAAATGATAATCAGATAGTCATTTAATCATTTAATCTTCATATCAAAGTTGGATTAAAAAGTTAGTCAATTGGAATATTAAACATAAAATAACCTGAATACAAGACTTTACTAGGTTTCAAACCCTGAATCCCTTCTTGACAAAACAGTGTATAGTTAAGAAACAAAAACACGCTTCTAACTGTGAAATGGACGCAACGGCGGCAGTCACAAAAGATACACTACTCCCTCTCCCCTCCGCCAACCTAACCCCTCCCACAACTACAATTCAAGACATGTAGGTGGCGCTGTCGACATCGACATGCCCACAAAGAAAGACAAAGAGGGTGAGAGTGAAAGAGTGCGGGAGAGATCAGGGCATTAGATAGTCACTCTATCCACACAATCCTCATCTCCTTGTCTCTCTCTCTCTCTCTCTATTGGATCAACAACAACTCATGGCTTCTATCCTAATCGCAATCGTGCGCAGTTTTCATTCTTATTCTCTCCAGTTCTCTGATTGTTATATGACTGGCGAATGGAGACGCAGACGCAGAAAACGCAGAGACGCAATTCTCTGATGTGGTTGGGTTTGAGGACGACGACGACGACGACGCGTCTTGTTGCCGAGACAAACGTTGATTTCAATGTTTCATCTGTCGCAGCAGCAACAGCAACAACAACAACAGCAACACAACGAACAACAACAACACAAATAACAATAACAACAAGAGCGCGCCTTTTAATTGCCGTGCCGCCATAAGACATTAGGACAGAAGAGAACGACGACGACGACGACGGATGACGATGAAAATGACGAAGATGATCATCATCAACAACTGTTGTTGTTGTGATTGTTGTTATCTTTGGTGTCTTTGCTGGTTGGTTTCCGTGTCTGCTGTTGTTGTTGTTGTTGTCATGTGGGTGGAGAATATGACGCTGATGTCTGTTTGTTTCCTCTCTTCCCCTCCGCTGCTGTCTTTTCTGCATAAATGAAACAATGCTAGGCTAGAACTTAGCCCAAGACTGACTCGATTTCAAAGGCATACAGTGACAAAAAAGAATCAAAAATGTTTCTACTTTGCAGAGGAATAGTGAAAATCCGTATTAAGATTTCTCTGTGTGTTTCTTTCAGTGTAAAAAGCGACACAGCCCACAGCCAAAGCGACATAATCATGCGGTTGTTGCGACTGTTGTTTATGCTATGATTGTTGCTGCGGTTGTTTGACATTGCAATTGTTTTTAATTTCAGCGACAACATTTCATTGTGAATAGCCAAAATGAAGTGCAGACATTTCCGGACTGACAGAAAGAGATGAAAGAGAGCTGATAGATGTTATATAGAGAAAGAGACACAAACATATAGATAGATCGATAGATAGATAGATGGGTAGAGAGATTGTAGTATGAGAAATGTTGGCGAATTCAAGTGTAACCATCATGGAAAAACCGCTCATCGTACGGTATTGCCGGCTAGTGGGGCATGTGTTGTGTATGTGTATGAGTGTGTGTGTGTTTGTGTGTCTGCAAATCGATATGAGAACCTCAGATGCAGCTGCTGCTGCTGCTGTGCCACTAAGCTGATCTGAACAGCAACAACAGCATTAGAATTGCTAAAACCACTCAAAATCAAGCGACAGCAGCAGCAACTGTTGCAGCAGCAGCAACAAGCAAAAATGTTAAAGTGATCACGTTTTCCCCCAGCTACAAAAACAAAAATCCTTAGGAAAAGCGAATAGAAAAAAAATCTCAGCTGCTGCTGCTGCTGCCGTTGACATTCCAAGCGTTTGCTGCTGGTTACAGCAGCAACAGTTGCTGTTTCTACCTTTGCACATGCTAATTTTTTGTTGCCCCTCTGTCTGTGTGTGTGTGTGTGACTGCCCAGCGTATATAAACTTTACCTAGTGTACTGTGAGGCCCTAACAGTAAAATGCAACGCAAGACGCTCACCAAGTGAGCCATGAAGCATGAAATCCCAACAGAAGCAACATCAGCAACATCGGCAACAGCAACAATAAGCAATACTCATGTATGGTTGTTGTATTTGCCAACGACGCGTATGTGTGATTTTTTTGAAAACAATTGTCATTGAGTCGATAAATATATGTCCTTTCTCCCTCTTTTGTTAAGATACCCTGTAAAGTTAAGTATAAGAAAACTAAGAAGACAGATGAAAGATGAAACAGAAAACTTTTTTAACAGAGTGAAAGCTGTAAAAACTTCTTTAATAAGTTCAAATTCTTATACATCCTAATTAGTCAGTCTTCAATCTTCTGTTTAAAGTTTAAGAACTAACATTTTGGGTTCACAGCTCTTAAGTCAAAAACCAAACAAACCCTTTCCTAAAGAGTATCTTTAAGTCAATCACTTGATCTGTTTTCAATCTCCCCTTTGCTGCTGCTCGTACATTTCAGTGAATTAAAGCTAAAGCATAGGCAACATAGCAACAGCAGCAACAGCAACAACAGCAGCAACAGTAGCAATCGTAGCAACAGTAGCATCAGCAGCAGCAACAACAACAACAACAATCACAACAACAAGCTCAACACATTTTGAGAAAAGGAAGTTGGGTTAAGGGGGTTTCCAAAATGCAAATAAATGCCGATAATTCAAACGATAAGTTTGTCTTTTGTCTTGTTTGCAGCTACCGTTTGTTGTTTGTTTTTTTTTCGTCTCGTTTCGTTTCTGTTCGTTTCTCCCGCTTGGCTGTTGGCTGTTTTTTTGCTGTGTTTGGCCCAAAGCAACAGGCCATTACGCCTGGCATAGAGACACACACCGGGTAAAGGGTGTGGAGAGAGGGGAGAGGGTGGGTTAGCGATTTAGCAGGCAGGACCATGATCACGATTTTCAAGTTTCGACATTTGATTGAGTTTTCGTACTAACGAATTTTTTTTTTTTTTTTTTGGTTTCCCCTCGACTTTTTGTTGTTGTCGCAAAGACCAAAACCGAAAAAAAAAACACCGTTGAGAGAGTGTGTGTGTGGGTGGAGTATGTATATGTGTTTCAGTTGTTGTTGTTGTTGGTTGTCTCGTTATCTGCGTTGCATACGCTAAAAGCGTTAATTTGACACAAGTGACCCGATTAAATAAACCAGGCAAAAAATCAACAACACCGAAGAAAAATAACGAAAGACTTAGAACCCGAACTTGAGCTGACAAAAAAAAAAGAAAACAAGAGAAACACAAACGAAATGCAAACGAAACGAAACAAACAAACGAAGCGACGGGAAAACAAAAATGTTAACTTCACATGTTGATAAAAATATGACAAGTTGACTGTCATTAGTCACACAATTAACATACACAAATATTGCAGGAAGAGCGCAGAGTGTTTCTGTTGTTGTTGCTGTTGTGTTGTTGTTGCTGTTTTGGTTTTGAGAGTCGACGACGACGACGGTCACGTATCGACGAGGGTCCCAAAGCAACAGCAGCAGCAGCAGGAGACACGCTGACTTCAGCAAATTGTCAATTACTCATGCGATGAGCGAAAGGAGCGAACAACAACAACAACAGCAACCGCCAGCAACATCGACCATCGGCCATCAGTTGCGCAACAGTTGGTGTTGTTGTTGCTGCTGTCGTCGACGACGACGACGACGACTGCCTTTTAAAGCATCATTAGCAGCGATAATTAGCGCCGTGCAACGACAGCCAAGAGATTGCCACAGGAAGCAACAAAGGCAGCAGCAAAAGGCGCACAACAACAACAACAGAGACCCAGCAACAGCAACCGTTGCTGACTGACTGACTGAACTGCACCTCATCTCCCTTCTCGCGCTGCTGACTTGCCTTGCCTGTTGCCTGTGCTGCCTGCCAGCAACACATTTTTGGCTAATAAATTCAAAAATTTTAAACGTTTTCGTCGATTTTTTTCGCTTTTTGGCCTGCCTTGGCAAATTTGAAACTCGTGAGAGATTTGTTTAGTTCGACGACACAGCAGCAGCAGCAACATGCAACAGGTTGCTATCGTGTGTGTGTTTGTTGTTTATTTTTCTGTATTTCTATTGCCATTCAAGCAACATTTTCATGCGTAACAGTAAATGTCTAAGTAGAAGAAGGGGGGTTAGCTGCTTTAAAAAGGTGCGAGGGCTGGGTGTTGCTGGTGTTGCTGGTTGGTGTTGCTGCTGTTGCCGACTGACTGACTGACTGTCTGACATGTTAATTAGTCGCTTACATGACAGCAGTTTGTTGGCCCAGGCTTTAACAGCCAGAATGTCCAGGCAGCAACAGCACCAGTCGCATTCAGTTTGTTATTCATTATTCAAATGCTAATTTCGAGACGAAAAAAATAAACACAAAATAAACGTTGGCCAACGACAGCAGCAACAGCAACAACAACAACACTGTGTTGCCGGCAACAGCAACATTTGCAGCCGCCAAATGTTGAGTAATTTTAATTGAGCAATTTGCGTGATTTTGATTTATTTTTCACAGCCACAAAAAAAACAGGCAATAAAACGCAAGGAGGGGGGAAGAGTAGATATATATTTTAATGATGAAGTTTTATTATGATGGAAAATGAATATTTTTTTTCTAGCAATGTTAGAAATATAATTAATAAACAAACTTATTTCAATTTATATGCAAAAATCTTGCATGTCATAAATAAATGTTCATAACTGCAACACGTCAATGTCTTCTATACCTTTTCCCCGCTTTACCCTTCCCCACCATGCACCCACTATTATTGGCATTAACTCTCTCTCTTTTTGTCTGTTGACGGTTTTCTTTGCAATCTTAAACAGAAATTTGTGTTTTAACTTAACAAGCTCGCCGCGTGCAAATGATGCTATTAAAGTGGCATTTAAAATTTAAGTTGCACTTAAGTCGCACCTCTCTTTCACACTCTCGGTCTCCCCAATTTCTCTCCCTCTCTCTGTCTTTCTCATTTAGTTTTGATCTTTGGCAAGCCACAAGTCGAAGCCATTTCTTCTGGCAAAAGACCACAACAAAATGTGAAAAAAAAACAAAAAAAATAAACAAACCACAGCAACAATCAGCACAAAAGAACAACAATGGCGGGCAGCAGCAACAACAGCAACAGCGACACGACTTTCGGCTTGCCTTTTGCATATGTATGAAGAGGCATCTAATCTGCACGACGTTGCTTCTTTGTCTATGTCTGTGTGTGTGTGTATTGGTATGTGTGTGTGTGTGTGTGTGTGTGTGTGTGTGTGTTAAGAGTCGTATAAGCATCTAAGATGCCGCGCTTTCGATGCACGTTGGTCGCTTAGATCGTCACCATTGCTGGCAGCGTCTCGATGTTGCTGCTGCTTGTGTTGCTGCCGGACTATCAGCAACAATCATTAACAGCAGCAACCGTCGCACTTTTGCCATTTTGGCCATTTGGCTAAACTGTCGAATGTTTTGCTTTTCACAACAAACATATACTGCATGCAAATAATCAACACAGCAACAATTGCTGCTGTTGCTGCTGCTGGTGCGGCTGCTGCAATTGCCAATTGGCCAAAACTCTTAAATGTGTTACGGTCACAAATGCTTAACTTTTACTAATGCTTGGCAGCAGCGCTCTTTTTATATTGTTGTTGCTGTTGTTGGTGCTGTGTTTCTAATAGCAACTCCTTCACGCCTTTATCGCTTGCCACAGCAACAAGTTGTTGCTGCTGCTGATGTTGTTACTGTTGTTGCTGTTGCAACGCGTACGATTTCATAGATAAACATTCTATTTGGCAATTAATTGGCGTTTTGTTAGTTTTCCACTTGAATTTGTATAAATGTTTTTCTCTGTTGTTGCCTTAAATGTTGCTGTTGCTGTTGTTGCTTTTGCTTTTGTTGTTTGTCGACCCGCGCACGATATTGAAATGGAGGCAGCAACAAGTTGCTTTTGCTTTACTCTGTGTGTTGTTTTGGCGTTTTAGACTTTTTCGTGATTGTCAACAATGATTACTACTTGACTTGAACAGCAACGCCCCCTTATGCCTCCCTCTCTCTTCAACCCTCAAACCCCTTCAGGTGCTTTTTTCGAAACCTGACAATTAGAAAGTAAGCTGCTAATTAAATTGAAGGCGGGCTCCCTAAGACAATGCAATCAGCCCCTAGGGCCATGCCAACAAACTCTTCCCCTCTCTGTCTCTCTCTCACTCTTGCTCTCTCTCTCTCTCTTCATTTGTAAATATATTTATGGCATTGGGCAGTAGCCAGGCCAATTGACATTAGCCCTAACAGCGACAGATGCTAAAAATGCGATGCAACCGAGAGTTGCTGTTGTTGTAGTTCTTCCGCCAACAGTTGCTGCTGCCGCTGCTGTAGCCAGTGCAACGGTGGCACAGATGAATTTATGTATGCAAAACAACACATATAAAGAGAGAAAGAGAAAGAACGAGAGGGCGGAAGGGTTTGAGAGAGAGAGAGAGAGAGAGAGAGGGGAACCGAAAGCGATCGTCCGTTTGGCTGACTGACAGGACAAAGGAGTTATTTTTCACAAAAGAACTAAAACAAAAAGGGACGCGACGTAAACGGCGGCGGACTTCAAGTGATGCAACCACAAAGGGAAGCCACAACAGTAGCTGCAACGGCAGCAACAACTGCAACACGGCAGCAATACAGTGGAAAAAGTAAAAGTAAAAATAAGTAAGAGTGTGCTCTAGTCGAGACTATAAGACTAGAAGATATTCTGGTTTTCAAACTTACCATTGAACATTTGTTAATCTGAAAAAGACGAAAAGAAAATCCATAGATTATTATGTAATCGATATTTATCGATAAAAAAACATAAATATAATTATTTTTAACTAGAAGCCTAACAGACTTCATCTCTTAGTGTATCTATTTTTATATTTTAGTTATCGATATTTATCGATATTTCTTAAGGAATGAATATATCCCATTCATTTAAACCTATAAGACTTTGTCTCTTAATATATATGTCATTGTATTTGAGTTATCGATATTTATCGATATTTTTATGAAATAAACGTATCCCATGTCAGACTCTAAGCTTAACCCAGCTTTCTTAGTCTCTTAAGTGGACTCACCCTCTAACTTTTTGTCTACTTGACAACTGTTATACCCTTCACAATATCTACCTTAAAGGGTATACGAAAAATAAGTGCGCTTTGCGATTACGAGTGTATGCAAAAATGCCAGGACATAAATTATCTACGCCCAGGCGGCGGACAAAATACTCGAAGCTCGAAAAGAAGAAAGACGAAGGAAGGAATGGATGAACGAACGAACGAACGATTCCCAATGAGCTAGCGCAACGGAACAAATGAACGGACGGGACGAACAGAACGAACGAACGGTCGACAGTTGCAAGTTGCAAATGCAAGTTGCACACAGCCTGTCAATTGGGGCAGACACAAAAGCGAAGCGAGTAGCTGCCGCCGCCGGCTGTCAATAACCGAATCTCGGCGATTTGCAAAAGATGGACAGAAGACTGGGTTCCTTTGGCTTGACTCCGTTTGGGTTTCAGTGCTTGACTCCACCACTTGGGTTTTTGGCTTCAAGATCCCAAAAGCAAAAGTGCGCCTTGGCAAATAGACAACGAGAAAGGGACAGAGAATACAATTGTCAAATACAAAGTGAGAGCAAGAAAGAGACAGAGACAGAGAGGCAGAAAGGGCAGCGCTTGAACGAGAGCTTGATTAATTTATGGCCCCAACTTTTTGGTCGCATTCGCGAGAGTCAGTCGCCAAATCGACCAAAACCAGGTTCATTGTGGCCAAAACCAAGGCGGTGGCAACAGTTTGTTGGCCTTGAATGACGACAATGTCGCTTCTTGCCATTTGAATCAATGCAACTTGCAACTGGCAACAGGCAACAGTGGCAGTAACAAAGGGAAAACCGCGGGGCAGGATCGAAAGGGGGTGTGGTGGTTGCCAGCTTGAGGTGTTTTTTGTGTGTTGCGGCGAGAAAACTTTTCGCGGAAAAACTCTCTCAGCACATAAGTCATGCATTTGCAACACAACCAAAGAGGCGAGGTTCACATTGTCTTCTTATTCTTCTTTTTGGTTATATTTGCGGGATTTGTCTTGTTTCCGCTTCTGGTTGCACGACTTTCCGAGAACCGGACAACAACAGCAGCGTGATACTTTTCATGTCGCTCATTAGAGACTCAAGACGACGACAAACACCAAAAACAGTTGGCAAAAACACAGAAAAACGTATGGGAACACAGTAGCTATAAGAATCTAAGCACAGCTCTAAATCTATTGTATTTTTGTTTAATATCAATGCTTTTGTCATGGCCAATTGTAAGGAACTTTAACTTACTTTAACTTCTTTAAGAGTTCTCAAAAAAAAATGAACAAAAAATCTTTTAACATAATCATTATTATTAAGTTTATAAATGAAACAAGTTTCTTAAGCTATGTTTAATAACAGATTGAAACATATCTGATTTCCTGTTCTCGATTCTCAGTTCTCGATTCGCGGTTCTACATTCAAATCTTAAGTCTAAAAACTATAATCCAAAAATCCGCACCCAAAATCAATGGACTAAATTGAGAAATTGAAGTCTAATCTGATAAAAGAGCGTGCGAATCGAGCACAACACAAAAAAAACTATACAGAATATTGATTAAATATATGAAACACGCGAAATAAAAGGCAAAACCACCTGCTTCCCCTATGCACCACCAGTCTCCGCCTCCGCTTCCTCACCGCTGCACCAGTGCAACACCCCCTCACCATACAGAAATCTTAAAGCCGCATCGAATTCATTTTGCCTCTCTTTCTGTCCGCGTGTCTCTCATTCTTTTGGGGCTGGCCGAAGCATTTGAAAAATTGAAAAATAAATTGAATTCATAAAAAAGATTTATTAAATAAAGCCGGCAATTTTCGGCAACTGCAGCCAGAGAGCTTAAACCATAGCTTATCGCAAGCTCAAAATCACACGATCTGTGTGTTGCCTTTTACAGGCAGACAGACCAAGTGAACCGAGAGGTGGAGTGGGGGAGAGAGAAGAGCTGCGGCGGTGGAGAGTGGAGAGAAGAGGAGGCTGCCACCAACTACTACTAGGTGCAACATTGCGTTGCATGTTGCTGCTGTTGTTGTTTGGCAAGCTTTAGATATCGCTTTTCAATGAGCACGCTAGTGCGGGGAGGAGGGGAGAGGGAGGGGTTGGGAATGTCTTGCCAAGGTTAAACATCAATTAAATACGGTAAAGTGGCAGCGCCAGTGGCAGCAACATCAAATCTAACGCCTTGCTGTAAGAAATATTGCTGCCGCTGACTTTGTCACCAACTGTTGCAAAGTTGCTGCTGTTGTTTGTGTTGTTGCTGTTGTTGTTGTTGGCAATGTTGTTGCTGTTGGCAATTTCTGTTTGCGCTGACTGCACATTCGTAGTTCATTTGCATAAAACAAATTTGGTATTAAATGCTAGACGCTGCGATAAGATCATTTAACATGCATCCAGTGCATTTGTTGTTGTTGCAGTTGTTGCTGTTGTTGTTGTCGCCCCTCAGCGCGAATTGTAGATTTTTTCTGTGCTTAATGCCCCGTGTGAAGTAAGAAAATAACTTATTGGTTAAATGCAGATTACCTCACCCCTCCAATCCAATCCCTCCTCATTCCACTTACTATTTACACGCCCCTCTGGGCGGTAAGGCATTTAACCAGCTAGTTAATCTGCCAAAAAAGGCAGAGTAAAAAGCAAAAGAGAAAAAGAAACAATGATAAGGCTAACCTGGCAATTGGCAAACCAATTTGACACATTACAAACGTTGCCGTTACAAACTAGATTCCTCGTTGCTAACGGCATTTAATATGAATCAACAACAACAGAAACAATGTTGTTATAGTTGCGTGAGAGCTTAACTTGGAGATACCCTGTTTTGAAGCTATATGATTTGTACAGTTTGTGAGTCGAATGGATCCGAAAGGAATGAAATAAAACAGAATACCTGTAGTGTCTTAAAATGATCATAACAATATCTGTTGCTAACGGCTTTTAATATGAAACAGCAACAATGTTGTTATATTTGCGAGAGTGAGTATCTTGGAGATACCCTGTTTTGTTTGTGTAAAGATGCTTTAAGATTTGTACAGATTGTGAGTCGAATGGAACCGAATGGAATGGATAAAAGGATATCTACAACAGTATACATAAATAATTATTATTGTCTTTAAATGATGATAAGAATATCTGTTGCTAACGGCTTTTAATGTAAAACAACAGCAACAATGCTGTGATAGGTTGTGAGAGGTTTTAACATAGAGAAGGTTTAATATAGATACCCTATTTTGCTTGTGTAAAGTGTTTTAAGGCAGCTTAATGATTTGTATACTTTGTGAATCAAAAGAAGCCGAATGGATACGAATGGATACGAATGGATTCGAATGGCTTCGAGTGGATTCAAATAAATCCGAATGGAAAAAATAATCTGAAGATATCTGAAATCAAATTCATGTAGAAATTCACTTTTAATGTGCTGAAAGGAAGAAAGAATGGAGCTAAATTGAATAAATTATAATCATGCCCACTTTCCCTGTGTTGCTTGTATGTAGAAAGTTTATTACTGAACATTTATGATTTGTACTGTTTTTGATTCGAATGGATTCAAATGAAATGAACAAGTAGATATTCAAAACAGAATTCATATACTACAATTATAATTCTCATTAAATGGTTATAAGAATATGTGTTGTTAAAGGCTTTTCATATGAAACAACACAAGAATGGATCCGAATGGATTCGAATGGAATCGAATAGACTCAATTGGAATCGATAATCTGAACATATCTAAGCCAAAGTCATATATGATTGATTAAGTTAAATTGCCAAAATGATTCTTTTAATAAGCTTCTTCATTTAACCTCTCATACCAAATCAATCTACCCGCTATCCAACACATTTACAGAGCATTCAAATGATATACCGTAAATTTCATTCATGGCACAAATCAAATGCCACAGTTTACAAGCGAAACGGAACCCCTGTAACTACTTCCCTTCCCCCTCCGCTCCTTTGAACTTGTCAGCCTGCCTCATCAGTGGCAATTGTTGGAAACTTTGTTTGCATAATCTTTGGGCCCTAATGAAACCATGGCCATGAAAAAAAAAACAAAAAGCAAAGCAGTCATAGATATGCCTTGGATATGCCCAAGAATATGGCAGCCCGATTGCCAATGGCAATGCCAGCAACAGTTGCTGCTGTCTGTTTGTTGTTGCTGGCGATTACTGCTGCTGGCGATTGCTGCTTGCTTGCTGCTGCTGCTTGTTGTTGTTTCTATTGCTTCTGGACTCTCGTCGTGATTCTACAATTTCTTCATTTTATTTATTTAAGCATTGCAAACATTTTTTCTTGTCTGCTGCGATTTCAGTGCCGTTGTTTGTGTGTTTTCCCCCCTGCCACTCCGCACACCTGCCCGCCCCTCCCGCTTGCTTTCTGATAAGCATGTTCTCTCTTTCCATCTAATTCTATCTCGCTCGGCATAAAGCAGCAGGCGCATTTTACCTATTTTCCGCAGATGCAGCGCTTGAGATTTGCATTATTAGAAATGTGAGAGAGTGCATTGCGGGATTAAGAGGGGGGTGGAGCGGTGAGAGAGGAGAGGAGGAGGGTGTTGCAGCATTTGGGAAATTAGCCAGAAATTGTCCATGCGCTGTGGGGAGCAATTGCAGCTGCACAACAACAACAGCAGTAACAACAACAAGCAGCAGCAACAGTTGCTGTTGGTCAGTGGGCTGCCAAACATAACATGCAACACTTGCCACAGTTGCCGGTTGCAAGTTGCTAGTAGTAAGCACCGCCTTCATTTCCAACTCTCTTTCGCTGCATTGAATTGAACCTGACCCCAAAGTAAGCAGAAGATGAGAAGAAGAAGAAGCAGACGCAGCAGCGGCAATGTGCAACAGCCACAGCAATATGCAACACAACGCAACGCGCGAAATGCGAAACGACGCCAAAAGTTTTTTCTAGCTTCTCAACTTAAAGTTTTTTAGTTTAAGTTTTAGCTGCTTCTTCAAGTCAAGTCAATGGCCATTTGGCCATTTGGCCATTTGGTGGTAGCCACATTTGACCTCTTTGCTCGGTAGTTGCAGCCGTTTTATTTTTTGTTGTTTTCGGGGTGGTCTCCCCAACCCACCCGCTGCCGCCGACTTGGCAGTCAAAGGCTAATACACTTGCCTCATGTTTAATCCTAAATGGCATTAAAATATTTTTAATAAAACATTTATATAGTATATACCCTAGGCAATAGCCAAGGGGAATAGCCGAAGGATAGTTTCATTTGGTTGAGAAAGGCTTGACGATTTTCAAGAAGAAAGATAAGAAATTGAAAAGGAAAATGTTTATCTAAAGTTTTCTGTTCTTAAGTATAGTTTCATGTGGTTGAGAAAGGTTTAACGATTTTCAGAAAGAAAGCTAAAAAATTTAAAATGAAAATGTTTTTGTAAAGTTTCCTCTTCTTAAGGATAGTTTCATTTGGTTTGGGAAAGGCTTAACGATTTTTAAGAAGAAAGTTAAGAAATTGAAAAGGAAAATGTTTATGAAAAGTTTCCTCTTCTTAAGTAAGTATCTTATCCTAGGCAAAAGCCATGGGCAGAAGCCGAAGGAGACTTTAACTTCATTGAGATTTTTGAATTGGTTTTGACGAAGAAATCTTAGAGATAAAGCTTCCACTTCTAAAGTAGGTTTATCCTTAATTGATTTTGATCAAATTCTTAAGTATTTAAATACAAAAAATGCTATAAAATTCTTTATAAAGTATGTACATATGTTTCAAAAAAGTATCATCGAGATTTATTGACCGACAAACTTAAATTTCTCCTTACTTAGTTAAAGAAAGTTATCTCCTAGGGTATTGATTGTTCGATATCTCGGGAAAAACATATTCTACTTGTTTGATTTTGATTTTAGCAATAAAGCTTAAGTTGCGGTTTCTCTAGCTAGATTACAACCATTCTGAATTACACTAAACTACATGTAACAGAACTCCAGGCTAAGAACAAGTTAAGGAAACCTGATAAAAAAAACATTTCGAAAAGCCAATCTGTTGTCATTAAAGTAATCATATTATAATTATCACATTGTTCAAATCTTGTAAGCGCCTCCAACATAACATTGTGTAATGCGTTTAAAAAGTGATTTAAAGACTTGTGTGTGTTGCGGAGTGTAGGCGCAGAATTCGCCAAAGTAGACAAATTGCATAAAGCAAGCGTGGAAAATTTGAAGAAAATTCGCAAAGCTTGTTGCCAATGTTGTAGGAGAGACAAGAGAGAAGCGGGGGAAGGGGGGGTTGGGGTTGGTAGATAGATAAAGCGGGCAGCAGACGCACACACACACACACACATATATATACACACACACTGTGGCACAGTTAGACGCCCACTTAGTACGGTAATTTCAAAAACGTGCTTCTTTGATGAGATATAATCTCAATTGTTGTTGTTGTTGTTGTTGTTGTTAGTGTTTACTGACTTTGAGATTAAGTGCATCCAGTCAGAGCGGTGGAGTGGAGCTAGAGGAGTTAGGAGCTCTGACCAAGCATCAAACCATCGACAACAACCCCTCGTCCGTTTCCACCTCTGCCAACCCACCAACCAACCCTAAGGGGTAGATACTACATTCATCTGCCTTATGATGACGACGCGTCGTCAGAGTCAGAGTCAGAGTCAGACAAGCGCTCCGAAAGCAAGAAACGTCGCCAGTTTGCCTAGTTGCATATTGCCAGTCGTCGCTCATCATCATCATCATCATGCGGCTCTCGTCTCATTTTTAACTACACAGTTAGAAATTGAAGTTTTGTGGATTAGGCATTAAACAAAAAAAAACCAAATAATAATAGCTGAATGCAATCAAATAAATTCCAATAGATATTTAATTAAAAAATTCTTTCAATTCCTTGTGGTATATTATTTCATTAAGATTGCTGAAAGATAAAGGCCAAAAATAACTTGGCAGGTAATAGAAAAGATTTCAGATTTTATAGAAATAAGATCTGAAGATAAATTCCACAAAATACTTTAACTTCTCTTGTTTTTACTGTGTACCTTTTGGCAATTGGAATATCAACATTAGAGAAGATTTCAGATTTTAACAAAATAAGATCTTGAGATCCTTTCCTCATAATACATTATACCAAAAGAATTCAACTTCTCTTGTTTACTGTGTACCTCTGTACCAAATGGAATATCTACATTAGAGAGAAGAACGAACGAACATCAGACAAAATCGGTTAGAGGCGACAGTCAGTGTTTACCATTGCCAATTGCCAATTGCCACAGACATACTAGAGTGCCAGCCATTAGAGAAAGCCACCGGCGTGGTAATTAATTAGGCCTCCACAATGCCATCTCTCTCCCAGACTCCACTGCAACTGCAACTTGCAACAGCAACAGCAGCATTTTGTGGGGGCTATCGCAGTGCACTGGTCTGTGTGTGTTGCTTAACCTCTGTCCGTTTAGTTCTCATGCTCCAGCACCGTTACGACAATAGCAACAGCAACTGCAACAGCAACAACAGCAACAATTGGTGGTGGGGGGGCCACCTAGTTGCCATCGCTTAACGATAGTCGAATATATATATATATATATACAATATTCGTTGCACAGGTGAGTTGCATGCACTTTCGCCTGAGCTGAATTGGAAAGCAAATGCAATGTGGCAGCCGAATAAAGCATATATATATAGAATAGAGAGCTTGCAACACAACAACAGCAACAACAACAACAACATTCTAGTATGCGCACGGCTCGTGCTTCATCGCAGATTCAGTTTGGATTCAGCTAATCGCTTATGCCTCATCAGGCAAAACAGCAACGGGTGCAACAACAGCAACTTTGAGAGTTTTTTTGTGGAATTGAGGTCGCTGTTGTTCTTGTGGGTGAGTGTAAGAGACAAGTGTATTTGTGTGTGTGTGTGTGTGTCAACAGGTAGCCAAAAGATATAATAATAGAATAAAGTATTTTTGTGATGGAATTGAAACTTAAATATGTTTATGGAAAACAAATCAAAATTGATCAGAATTCTTCAACATTTTTCTTCAAATGAATGTTTCATTAAAAATCAAAATAATTATACAAAACTTTTACACATTTGTCAACCCGAAAACTCTTCTAATTTGCGAATGTGTACTGTACTCAAAATGTAATTCTTTTAGGGGAGAGGGAGGGAGCTGCATCTCTCCGCCTTTTGGACAGAGCAAGAGCGACCTTTGATTTATTGTTATTTTCATTTAAAAGGCAAACGACAAAAATCAACAAGCCAAGCACCAGAAAGAAGAAGAAAACGCAAAAAGAAGAGCAACAAAACGAGAAACTGCAACAGCAACACCAACAGCAACAACAATCGAGGGACAAGAACAAGAACAAAAAAGTAGCCAACAACAAATCGATGTCCCATCGCGCGTTTTAATGACAACGACCAAGTTACTGGCATTTCAACACAGCAACAGCAGCAACAACAGCAGCAACAACAACAGCAACAGTCACAAAAAACTTCTATAAATTAACAATATATATATATAAAAATACATATATATATACATATATATTGCATATATATATATGAAGAATATGTATACATAAGACTCTTTATAGACACACAAAAAATCAACAAGCAACAGCAGCAACAGCAACCAAAAAGGATGCCCGGCGGCCAGTTGTAAGTGAGCCACTGGGCGATGACTTCAAAAAGCGAGCGACGACAACAGCAACAACAGCAACAACAACGAAGACAGCAACAGCAGCAACATTGATCGCGAATCCCATATCGAGGACAGGCTGTGGCACGAAAAAAAAAACACAGCCTCCCTCCCTCCCTCTCTCTCTGCCCTACACAACGCGCAACAGAATTCGTATTCAATTAAAAAGCGTTTATGCTGCAATTGCTGAACGGCAGCAACAGCAGCAGGGTGCGACGGGGTTCAAGGACCCACGGGGCGTATGAGTGTTGCATAGTTTTCGAAAATTCAATTTGCCAAGACGGTGGGGGCAGGAGGCGGAGCGGGTGAGGCAACTACAACTGAACTGAACTAGTTTTGCCAGCAACAACAGCAACAACAACATCAATTGCTGTGTTGCAGCAATGTTGCAGCATCCTCCACTCTGTTGCGTGTCCAGTTTTTGGCCTGCAGCCGCCGCCGCCGCCACCGATTTGGTTGTGCGTCTTAAATAAGTTATTATCATTGCTCGCTTTAATTGCTGTAATTGAAAGTGAAAATGTTTGCCTTTTGATTTGTGCCACAGTGGTGCACAAAAATATGTCTAGGTGTCGAGAGACTATGTGCCACACAGCAAGAGCGAGTGCGGGGAGAGGGGGTGGCCTTTAGTGGGTCGCTGTTGTTGTTTTCAAGGACAACAACAAAACAACACAATGCAACACGCAGTTTGTTTGCCACATGTGGCGACTATGTTTGTGGCCCATCAATAAAAACTTGTAAAATTGATTACAAGAATAAAAATATGCCCGTAACAGAACAAAAAAATGAGACAGAAAAAAATGTTGCTGCTGTTGCTGGTAATATTGCTGCTGTTGTTGGTCATTTGAAATGCATTTTTGAACTGTTTGCTGTTGCTTCCAATATCAAAGTCGTGCGCTGTCAAGTAATGAAGTTGCCAGATCAACAAAAACCAACAACAGGCAACAGCCAGCAGCAGCAGCACAAAAAGCTGTCCACACAAAACAGCAGGCAGCAACAGCAACAACAACCGGCAACAACAACAACAACCGGCAGCAACTCCTTGTGGCGCTGTTTTCTACCTGTTGTGCCTTGTGGCTGGATGGCTGGCTGGTTGGATAAATCGTGCAGACGATATCAGTGATCAACATGTTGCCATGGCCACCAGGAGCACAGGGAGTCCCGTAGTCGCATCCCTTTGTGGCAGTGCTGCAGCTGCAACAACAGTAACAGCCAACATTTCGACAACAATTGCAATTGCTACCGATTTTTATTATTTGCTGCTGCTGCTGTTGCAACAACTGACAAATCTGGTGACCCATCCAAACGTTTGGTCAACATGTTGTCGTTGTATATACTTTTTTGGCATTCTGTGCCGTTCCTAATTACAACAACGGCACAAACGGCGATGATATGTCGCTTTTGATGGCAGCGACGACAACAACGACGACGGCAGCGACGACAACTTTGCAGCCGAAAAACGCGTTCCCAGCTAATTTAGACACCTCGCATGCCACAATCGAGTTGCTGCTGTTGTTGCTGTTGCACTCATTAAACAGCCAGAGCAATTGTTGATCTCTCAAAGTGTTCAAAGTAATGGGAAGACGAAAAGAAAAGGAGAGTATGGACGGGTGGGGAAGGGGGGGTGTTGCAATGCAACAATTATGGCGACAGACGCGCGGAATTTGCAACGCTTGTAAGCGGCTGGCCAAAGGCTTCAGGCAAACAACAGCAGCAACAATTGCTGCCGTCGCAACTACTACCGCTGCTGCTGCTGTTGCTGCTGACCTTCGTGTTGCCGGCGTTGCCTGAAAGGCAGAAAAAAACTCGAGGAAAAAAAATGAAAGACGAGCGCTAGAAACGAAACGGAACGAAACAAACAGAAAACCAACGACAATTATCTCTGCTTGTTGTTGCTGTTGTTGTTGCTGGCGCTGTTGGGCACTTATTTAAATTGCAGCAATGTAACATTGTTGCTGCTGCTGCTGTTGCTGTTGCTCTCAGCAATGACAAACAGCGCCATAGCAATTGCAAGAAGCAACAAAACAAGAGACAACAAATTTTGGTTGCATGCCACACACGTCAACGCGGTTGCCGCCAATACCAATGCCAATGCCAATGCCAACAATGCTTTGTTAGCCATTTTTATTGTTGTCGCCGCAGCGTACAGCACACATCAGCAACATGTTGACTATTTTATAGTTAGATCGGTAAAAATTTACTAAAAACTCATTTCAAAACTTATTTTAAGTAAAGTACTGCTTAAAGTAATATTTCAAACTCATTTTATGGCTTATTCCTTAACATACTTCATAGCCATTGCAGTGTTATGTTGCTGTTGATTGTTTAATGGCGTTCTAGTTCTCACATTGGATATTGGCGTGCCCCCAAACAGCCACCCACTGTTTTCGGGCTGTTGTCGTTGTCACCACTAACAACATCAGCAGCAGCAACGACAACAACAGCAATTGTAAACTGGTTAAGCTTGGCCAGGTTGTGTTGGTTTTGGCCATTCTGGAGTTGGTGTTGCAGCGGCTTGGCTACGGCGCTGAGAACGCTGTCGAAATTCATTGAATTCAAAACCCATTTCAAGTCCAGTTTCAAGTTACACGCGTGGCGTTTGTTTCTACTTTTTCGTAATACATTTGAAGATGTGCGAGAGAGAGAGCAGGAGAGAGCGAAAGAGAGAGATGTACAAACTGTGGCTGCACACGCGTTCAATTAGCTGCAAATTGCAAATCGTGCGGCGCATGCGCAACGTCCGCTTGTCCCAGTGGCAACAACATGTTGCTGTTGCTATTGCTGAGCATCCACAGCAGCAGCAGCAACAGTTGCTAATGTGTTGTCAACAGAACTAGCGTTGACAGCAGAATCGAAAATATTTCATTTCAAATTTGCAGGCTATATATCTATTATGCGTACGTGTGTGTGTGTGTGTGTGTGTGTGTGTGAGAAAGTAATAGAGAAAGAAAGATAAAAAGAGATAGAACGAGTGTGAGTAAGTTAGCTAAAGTTGTTGCTGCTGTCCGCTGACAGTTGCTGGCAGTTTTAATTGTGCACACTGAGTTATGTTATAGACCTTGAGATCACATCCTGTGTTCCATTCCATTCCCAATGTCTGTCATTTTGCTTTGTTGTCGCTCATTCTAAGCAACAGCAGCAACAACAGCAACAGCAGAGACACAAAAGCAAAAACGCTGCTCGTAACTCAGCAGCAACATTTGCATCTGCAAACAGACAGCAGCAGCAACAGCAGCAGCGAACAGCAGCAACAGGCATTGAATTCCTTTTGCCAGTTTCAGTTTCAGAGCGCGCGCATTCGCCTGGCAATTTTTGTCATTTGAGTGAATGATAACTGACAGTTAAACAGGTCTCTCTCTTCCAGCAGCAACAGCAGCAGCAACTGTTGCTGCTACCAACTGTGGCCCTGGACTGACGTTTGCTGTCGCTGCTGCATCCTGAGGGCACTTTTTTGTTTTCGTTGTTCATTGCTGCCGTTGCTGCGACTGTTGTTGTTGTTGCTGGTTGCTCCGGCCAAAGGTAAATGTCAATAAATATTGGCAATGCTGCCTCTGACTCTGACTGTTGACTGCTGACTCTGTCATTGTCATTGATGTTGCTGGTTGCTGTTGCAGTTGCTGGGGTTGCACAGTAAGAAAATTTGGATATAAAACTAATGCAATGTGGTATAAGAATCATGAGAAATGGAATCTAAGCATTCATTTAAGATCTACATAATATTATTTTTTGAAGTAATTAGATTGTTATGTTTGACCCTATAAGCTATCCCTTGATAACAGTCAGTAAGTACTTGAAAACAAAGAGTCTAACATTTTTTTACTGTGTTCTCGTTTTTGGAATGTTTGAACCACTGCAACTAGCAACTGTTGCTACCAGTTGTACTAAGTTAAAGCTTGGCCTTGTTATCCAATCCGCGTAGTGCCATAAATTCTTTCAACAAGCAAATGGAAATATTAAGGAAATTTAGATGTCGAACAAAGCCAGGGCAAAGAAACAAAATGACTTGAGAGGGGAGGGGAAAAAAAGAAGAGACCTTAGGCTAGTAAAGTTTTAGGGATGGGTTGGCAACTTAGCTTTTGTTTACGCGCTCAAAGCAACCGCCGCCAATTCTAGTTGCACAGGCTAAAGGCTACACAGCAGCAGCAACAGTTGCTGTTGCTGTGCGAAATGTGAAACCAACCGCAGTGTAACATACATCATTTTCACACCGAAACGCAATTGATGATGAGACCACGACAACAACAGCAACAACACCAACGACAACGACAACAACACCGAAGACGACGACGACGATGACGATGAAAGGAAACCTGTGGCAAACCTCAAGGCGAGAATTATGAGCGACAACAACAGCAACAACAACATGAACAGCAACAACAAGAGCCAAATGGTGGCGCAGCAAATGACTTTGAACTGAGAATTTGCAGCTAATAATTTACACAAAAGCGTTTTTAATCACCCCGTGCTGGAAGCCTCCACGAACAACCAATAAATTGCCAGCGTGGTAGCAGCAACCAACCAACCAGCAACAGCAACAACAACAACAGCAACAACAACAGCAGCAACACAGAAATATTTACAACAAAGCCATCAATCAGCGCAATGCTCAATACGCTGGCCCCATAGTCAATGATACCGCTGCATTTTGTACCACTGTGCCGCCGCCGTCGCCGCCGCAGAGAGACTGGCATTGTGTCAGTCAACAACAAACAGACAGACAACAGCAACAGTTGGGAGCAGTGGGAATGCCAATGCCAATGGCAATATCAATAGCATCGCTGCCGAGATCATTGATAATGATCTGAAGAAGCTTCCAACTAGAACCAACTCAAAAACTCCTACGAAATGCATCACAGAGCGAGAGAAAAGGAGAGCAGAGAGTGGAAAGCGAGGAGGAGCAATGGACAAAGACCAAAACTCACAAAAGTATGCGTAATGGCCCCAGGGAGCTGAAGAAGAAGAAGAAACTGATGCCAGAACACAACTAAAGCTTGAAGCCTGCAGGCTGCGTTTTTGCCTTTTGTCTAGATATGCTCGCCAGCGATGAGAAAACGCGTCATAAATGCGTAAAGTTGACGACAGGCAGGCAGGCAAATGCACTGAGAGAAAACTAGTTGAACTAAAAACAAATAAAAATAGCAATACCTAATATAGTTTCTTCTTCTTTTCTGCAAGTGCATCTGCTGATGATGGACATATGTGAGGTTAGGTTAGAAACAACATGGTAGAAGGGAAGGGAGGGGGTTGTGAGGCACAAACAGTGCTTGTCTCGGCAGTCTTCATCATATTTAATGGTTGTGTGATAATATGCCACGTTGCAGCTAGCCAGCTAGCGAGCTAGAGTTGCTGCTGCTGTTGCACACGCCAGCAACACATGGCCATAAACAGTCTGTTGCTGCTGCAGTTGCAAGTTGCACAAAATGCAACGCAAAACTCAATTAAAGAACGCATTGCAGTCACATTGCAGCCATGATACTTTAGCTACCAGCAACAACAGCAACAGTTGCTCATCATCATGATGTTGCTGCTGCTGCTGCTGATGATAAACAACTGACATTTTGAAGTGCCACTTCGACAGCGTTGCTTGTTGCTGTTGTTGTTGTTGCTGTTATTGTTGCTGCTGCTGCTACATTGCTCATAAATATGGCAATTGCTGAAGTCGTCCACACAGCAGCAGCAACATCAACTTCATCATCATCATCAACAAGAAAATCATGGCCATCGCGCCATCGCCATCGCCGCCGTCGCCATCGTCGTTGTGGTCATCTACAACTTGGTTATTAGTCGCCCGGAATGTTGGCGATGCGCGTTAATTAACTCATCAATTTTTTCTCTTTCTTTTTTTGTCTCTGTCTCTCTGTCTGTCTGTCTGCGCCTGCAACACACAACACATTCATGTTGCCCAAAACGATTTTGGCCTGCCTACAACACAATGAAACTTTTGCAAAAGGTTTCCACTTCGACTTCTCTCTTTCTCTTCGTCAAACTCTTCCCTTTAAGTCACACCACCAATCAGAGAACGTAGTACGTAGAGAGTATCTAGGCCCCAATCCACATGCCACAGCAGCAACACACAACGCGTTGCCAACTCTGTAAAGGGGGGCAGCACTTGCACCGCCCCCGCATTCCACCCGCATCACCCAAGTAGATATATATATAGTTTTTTTTGTTGTTGTTGCAGCCAAGAAGGAACAGCAGCGAAATTAAGTACCTACTAGAATGTAGTTGAAAATGTCTTTAATAATGACAGCAACTATGTGTGGAACTTGAAAAGCGCGTAAGCATCATCAGCTTCAGAACACGTTCATGTGTCGTCGCTCATGTCCGCGTCTGAGTGTTCTCGTTCCCGCCCCCCTCTCCCTATCCCCTTTTTGGTGTGCGGCTTGTCCTTTTAGCTTGGCTTGACTTGGCTGCTGCTAGTTGTTGCTGCTGTTGCTGTTGCTGTTGTGTTTGTCTGTGCGCAATAATCTGGAACGTCATTTTTATTGCTGCCACTCGCTGGGGCATTCCTCGTGCCTCCGATTCGTGTGTCCATTCCTTCGATGCCATTCACATTCACAGTGGGCCAGGTTAGGCCAAGCCAAGCCATGCCATGTCAAGAGAAGCTTACCCGAAGCCATCGAGCCACTGACTCAGCTCAACAGATCTTCTATTCTGTTCTCTTCTGTTCTGTTCTGTTCTGTTCTGCTGTTCTGCTCAGCCTGCTCGTTGTCATCTTAAGCAATCATCTCATAATCGGCAGTGGCACTGACTCTGACTCCCAGAGACGACTCGAAGCGAAGACTCGAAAGACTTCTGACTCTCTAGTCTTTTGACTCTGATTTTGACTCCTGACTCTTGTGCATTTTGTGCGGCGTCTTCGTCTGTCAGCACACCACAGCAAATCCCAACAACAGCAACATCCCCTGTGCAACATCCAAATCGGTGCACTAACAACAACAGCAACAACAACAACAACAGTTGCTGACACATCGTCAAGGCGCTGATATAAATCTACGCATCGAGTGCGGATCTGGAGCGCAGTTTTGATTGATTGCTTAGCCAAGGCTTGGCCTTAAGGCTCGCAATGTGGCAGCGACGGTGGCAGCTGCGTTGGCGACTTTTTTGCCGCTTTTGGTGTTAATAATAATTATTTGAAGCGAATTGGCAAGGAAGCAAAAGAAGAAAGCGATATAGGTAGGAAAAACATTTGATTGGTTTTTGGTGGGATTTTGAAGTTGAAAAAAAAACCATATTCAAAAAGCAAATTACATTTTGTTTTGTTAATGGATATAATAGTATGATAATATGTCTTAAGACATGATTACTTTCCTTTGTTTGGCTTTGGCGGCGCGGCTTCTGTTTTCATTTACCTCCCAAATCGTGCAACCATCCTTGTGGTCCTCCTTCCTCCTCCTTCTTCTTATTATTATTCTTATTATTGTGGCCCAAGTTGCAGTTGTTGTTGTTGTAGTTGGCCAAAAAAAAAAACACAATCTTGGCAATATGTTTATGCATTTCTTGTGGTCGCTTTGGCGGCATTGGTTGACTTTAGCCAAACGACAATGGCGCTGAGTTGTTTACGTTTTTATTTTTTTTCCTTGTTTTTTTTTTTTGCTTTTTGTTCAGAGATACTACGCTGGAATGTGGCTCCATTAAATTGTGAGCCTAATACACGATTTGTTGTTGTTCTTTGTTGTTGTTGTTGCTACTGCTGTTGTTTTGTTTTGTTTTGTTTGGTTTTGTCGCGCTGCATTTAGCAATTTAATTGATTTGTAGGCAACAATTTGTCTGCCACCTCAAAAACCTTCGTCTCTCGACCCACAAGATATATTTCTCTTCCCCCGCCCTCTTTCCAGTTGGCCTCCATTGCAGCAGCAGCAACAGCAGCAGCAGGTTTTTATATTTTATTCATAATTTATATGCATAACACATAGAGAACAGAATTCAGATCTCAGTGTAGAGATCTTGGTTCCACACGATGTCGGTGTCGGGGGTGTTATTCATATCGCATGCTTAATCAAAAATGACTTGGAACACAAACTTTAGTGGAAAATTATGCGATGGAATTTTTCTTTTGCAAACATAAAATGGAACAAGTGAATAATCGAGCGTATATATCGAATACATTAAGAGTTATGTAGATTTATTCTTGAGCAGATAAGTAGATATTTAGAGCAGGTTGAAAGTAACTGATTGCTATCAAAGCACAGAGCAAACAGCATTCCAAATATGTTGGCAAAAATGTTAGTCTTTGGTTTGTAGTAGAACTTATAGAATAGATTTTAACTAGTGAAAAATTTTTTCCATCTAAAACCCTTTCATAAAAAACAAAAGAGGTGGCGACATGGCCTTAAACATAAAAAGAGATAGCAACAGGTGGCAAGTGGCAAGAACAAGTCGCAAGAGAAGAAGTAGGAAGCAGCAGTAACAAGAGAGCAGCCCTTTGGGTTTGGCTTGTTTGTTTTCCACATCGTTTGCTCCTCATTGTTATTGTTGTTGTTGCTGTTGTTGTTGTTGTTGCTGTTGCCCTGCTGTTGGTTATTAGCAGCATTCAGCAGCTACACCCATTTAATTAGAGGTCTGCTTTTTCTGCTGCTGCCTCTTCACACAGCTGTCGCAACAACACAAAAAAAAAAACTGAAGAAAGAAGATGAAGAGCGACAACAACAGCAACAACAACAACAATGATGGCAACTTCTGACTTCTGCCGGAACCGGCGGCCATTTTCAATAATGTTTGCACAACGAATTGTTGTTGTTGTTGGTTAACCAACTAACTTCCTAACTAACTTTCTATTTCGGCACCTTGGCAATTGCAATTTTTGTCCATTGCATTTTTTCATCTTATTAGCAACAGCAGCAGCAACAGCAGCAACAACCCGAGTTTGATTGTTGTTTTCTCTTTGCAATTGTTTTGTGCTTGTGCTGCTCCCACTTTTGATTTGATTTATTTGTTCGGCGTCTCGCCAATCATAGAAAGGTCGCTGCTTGGTATTTTTTTTCTATTTGCTGCTGCTGCTGCTTGAATGTTTCTAGTTTGCGACACCTGCGGCAGCCAGAGCCAAAGCCAACTGTGTGTGTCTGAAAAAGTAAACCGGCTTTTGGCCAGACTCTGTTTCTGTTACTGTTTCGGTTTCGGTTTGGTTGACCATGGTGCTGTTGTTGTTGTGCAGAGAGATAACTTAATTAGGTTTTTCTGTCGAAATGTGGCGGCGCGAAAGGCGACTAATGCGTTGCCACGCCCACTATCAAAAACAAAAACCATTCGCTCCACTGATGACTCAGAAAGAGAAAGAAAGTTTTTTAAGTCTCTTAACTCTCTTTAACTCCATCTCTCTTTCTCTCTCCTTGTCTCCTCTCTCTTTCTTCGCTTCCTTAGCCCTAATTTGATGTCCAAAAAATGTGTGTTAACAAATTGCGTCGCATTTGTCTTGGTCAGTTTAATGTGCGTCGTCTCAACTTCATTAGCCTGGCCCGAAAACCAAAAAACAAAAAAAAAAAAAGCACAAGAAACAAGAAACATTTGTTCTGGGAACGGTTCAGCGGCGGTTTTTGCTCCTTTACGATTTTTACAGTTAAGTGGCACACGCAACGCCCACACGCCCACAACACGGAATGATAAAGACATCTTCTTCTGGCAGTTGTCAGCATTTACTCATTATACAAAATGTACAAAATGTTAAGCCGCATGTCAAAAGACTAATTAGTTACAGTAGAACTTCTTAAAGTCACAACTTGAATAAATAATCGTCTTATGAACAACACTTTCTTATCTTATTTATAAGGTAAAGAACTTAAATTTAATGTAAGAGTTAGAGCTATTTAGATTTATAGAAAACAGTGCCAATTGATAGTTTGAGTTACAGAAGTTCCACTGTACTTAAAGCTAATGTTAACTTAAGATTTCGTTGGGCTTTATTAATTGGTTGTCATAGTTTGTTGTTGTGCCTCACGCAATCGTTTTAGTTCCTCTTGATGTCTCAGTGTTACCTCGAGAAACTCTAAATAATCAGCATCCACTTGTTCCACATTGTTGTCATCATCAAGTTCCACATTCACTGCAGACTGCAGTTCTTCTTCTTCTTCGACTTGATCATCTGCCGAGTTATCATCTTCACTGGAGCTTTCTTGCTGTTGTTGCTGCTGCTGCTGACAAAATAACTTTACCTGTGTTTGATGCCACTGCAACAATCTGGTATAGGTGCTGCTCCAGATCTCCACCCTTGGATGCACAACTCTAGCTGCGGCTGCAGCAGCTTTTGATGCCTTCTGTTTCAGTCGCTGATGTTTGCGTTTCCGTTGCTTGCGTCGTTTCCTTGGCTTGCCCACATCCATAGCTTGACTTTTGTTATTGTTTATGTTTTGAGTGGAACTGTGTTTATTATGTTTGCAGCATGTTTTGTTTATAAATGTTTGTTGTTGTCTGTCGTGAGTTATCGATATGTGTCGACTATCGTTGTGATGTACTGCCAGATAAGTCACAGCAACAGCTGTTCGCAAACAGTGCTGCCAGTTAGGCAGAGTTAGTTGGGCATATAATGAAGCATAGATGGCGCCACACAATGGCGGTTGAATTTAAACGAATCGAATTTTGAATTGCAACAAAGAACTAATGAAATTAACATTTAATTAAAATGTAAAAGCAAAGTAAAATGTTTTAAAATGAAATTCTTTACTTTAAAATGTTAAACTATAAAATATATATGAATGTAGAAAGTAAGATATATATGATTATGTTTAACTTTACTTAAAAAGTTATTGCTTTAAGTACACCCTTTAATATTTTTTTTTTCTCTAAGTAGGATTTCTTGTCAAAAAGACTAACTTCAATTTGCAAGGCAACGCAAGGCGAAGAGGCAAGAGGCATGAGGCTGTTCTTTTACATTTCAAATCCTTGGCGAAAGGATCGTTGAAACTCGTTCGTTGAACGACGAACGTCGAAGACATGGATGGATTAGGGCGGATCAATTTGGTTTGTGGTGCGAATGCAAATTGACCAGCGGTATGATTTAAATGAGGCTCAGTACAAGCGCTCAAACAAAAGGCGGAAGCGGTCAATTGAGTGCAAGAAGGATGCTGAGACCTGAACCAAATACTCTGTGTTCTCTCCCTGCTGGGCCGGAACAACAAATGTCCTTTTTTGCGGTCGCTTTCCGTTCAGAAACTTTAAATGTTCGTTTCGTATATATATAGCCTATATAATGGAAAATTAGGTTTACACCTACTTTTGCAATATGCTCATAAAACAATTTAGAGATTTACAAGGGATCAACTTAATATGTGTATGTGATGCACACACACACACACATAGACATTCTCTCCCTGTTTCTCCCTCTTTCTCTTTCTCTTTCTAGATTCTAGTTTTGTTTTGAGGGCGCGCGTGGTCATATTCTTAAAAAAAAAAGCAATCCAAAATCCTCCTCAGCTGCAGCAGAAAAGTACTCAACACTCGTCCCACACACTCCTCCTCCTCCACACATGTTTACATTGGCTGGGGCTTTTCTCTTGTGGGAGTGTGGGAGAGCTTTTTCATTTTCGATAAAGTAATATGCGCTGATAATAATATACATATGACAAAAATATCCCGCGGCCAGGATTTGCCACGCACTTATTTCCTTTTTAATGGACTTCTCAGCCACACACACGTTTTGTTTTCATTTCGATTCTTTTCTTTTTTTTTTTCTGTTTTTTTGGTCGTACTTTGCATATTTTTTGCACACATTTTGCACAGCTTCGATGGATAATAGCTATGATTTTTTTTTTTTTTTTTTTTTTTGGTAACGAGATTGCTAAAACTGTTGTGAATATTTTTGGCTTCTTTTTAGACTTGGGGAATTTGTGTAATGTGTAATTTTAATGTGTCTAAAATGGTTTCCCTTAAACATTAAATGGAAAAATTGCTGCAGATTATGGTTAAGAATGTTCCTTATCCTTTTTTTTTTGGATTTGATTTGAATGTGAATCAATTTTTAGATACGATAGAGAGAAAAAGGATTTTGTTCATCTTTTAATACTGAAATCAATAGTTGTTTCATTTTAATGTATACAAATTTCACTTAAACTGTTTCTAGATATAACAATTAACATATAATCTTAAGTCTTGAGCAACATTAAAATGCTCGACGGCTTTACAGTTATCAAAAGCAGAGATTTAAAAGTAATTTTCCCACGATAGACAAAACTGTCAACCATATTTTAGTTAATGAGGGTAATGGTAAAAAGATAACAGATGTTTTAAGAAAAGTTACTAAAAAAAAAATATTACTTAACAAAAAACAAACTAACACACATACATACATATACATACATATACATACATATATATATGTATGAGCCAATTTATATTCTCTTTTATTTTTGTGTTCACAGTTCTTAAAGTCCGACAAAAGCCGTCTCGAGTTTGTATTCGAAACGGGCGTGGTAAACGTGACAATTTGCCTTCATAGGGTTTTGCAAATTGATCTAGTCCACAGCAGGTATCATATATGCATATAATAATATAGTATAGTATAGGGATTATAATTCTTGAGCTGAAGGATGAGCTGCAGCTTGGGTCGGACTAGCCGGAAAAGATGAGAAAGAGCAAAAGAACCAAAAAAAAAAGGGTATACACAAGAAGCACTCTACCCTTTTCAGGGCAGGGGTCGGGGTAAAGGGCAAGTTAGTAACTCTCATTACTTTAAATGGATTTCAATTAAGTTGCAAATTGATCTCAAAACAATTGAGTCCCGCGTCGAGGCGTTTTTCGAGTGCTTTAACTGGGAATGTGCACGCGTCCTAAGCCAAATACCGAATCGAACCGAACCAAGCACCAAAAACGCAGGACAAACAAAGGGACAAAAGGACAACCGTTGCTTCTGTAGCTGCTGCTGCTTCTGTTCCTCAACCACTTGGTGGTTTTCTCTATGTGTATGTGTGATAGTGTTTGTGTTTGTGTGTGTAGGCGGGCTGCTGTTTTTGCTCTTTTTATTTTCATTCAACTTCTTTTCTGCGGTTGGTAAGCGATATGCGATACGATACGATACGGATACGGATACGATGCGACAAGGAAAAGCCAGCTGCCAATTGCTGGAGCATAGCACTTGATAAGATGACTCGACCCTCAACCCCCTCCCTCAACCCCTTTGATGATGAGATGACTATGTTGTTCTCTGGCGTTGACAGGATAACGAGATTTTCAAGTGGAAAAACGAGCGTACGACTTCACACCCTTTTTATTCAAAATGATTGAGAAGTGGTCATAATAAACATATATATATATATACATACATATTCCAATATATATGCGTTGACCCAGCTGGCAGTGTTAGGGTTTACCTTTTCCTCCCACCCGTTTAAATCTTTCTATCCATTGGAATATCTTAATCTGCGCCAGGTCTTAGCGATTTTTCTCGCAATTAGTTGCAGAGCATTGAAAAAAAATAAAACGAAAATCGTAAATCGAAAAAAATACCTTAAAACATGAAAAGGCAGCGTTTTCGTTGTGCACAAAAAACACAAAAAGCGATTTTCCAAAGACTTAGGCACGCTTTGTCCAGGGGATCGCCAACAACAACAACAACAATAAAAACAACTACAACAATAGCTATAGCAATCAAATGCGCATCAGCGATCAGCACAAAGTGGCAACCCTGCACAGAGTTGAGGCGTGTGAAATGAAGAGAGAGAATGTTAAAAAAAGAGAGAGCAAAATTGAGCTCCCTTTTGTATACTAATACACTGTAAAAATTGCAATGAAATTGGTTTTAGGAGAAGAAATAATATTTGAAACTTAATATAAGTTATAAAAAAAGGAGGAAAACCATATGATATAGTGGTTCGATCTATATAATATAGTGGTTTGATCTGACAAACGATTTAGCTGCAACAAAAAGAAGACCTTCATCAAGTTTCAGCTCTACAGCTGAAAATCTTAGGAACTAGTTTAAATAAAAACAGAAAAACATATCTATATCGACTCAACTCGCGATTCTGATCAAGAACATATTTACTTTATGGGTTTGTATATGCTGCTTCTATGTGTTATACATTGCTTACTACTTATGATTTTCAGAAAACATTGAAAAGTATTTACCAAATTCGACTTAATAAAAATTTCTAAAACATTTCACCAGAAAAATATCCCACAAAACTGGTATAAAAGAAAGGAAATATATGTTTTGTGTTTTTTTCCTTGTGAAAAAAGAAGTAAATATAAATGTTGCTTGTTTTTTTCTCAGTGTACTATACATTCATGTTGTATACCGCTTTATTCTAGTTGTGTTGCGGGGCTACAAACATGGCTTATCCCGGCTGAGCCTTGTTCCGATTTGAACGGTCAATTGAAAAAAGCGGCCAGCAAAAACGATCGCGTTAATATAATGGAAAAAAAAAGACTGCAAGGCAAAAACTGATAAGAGGAAGAGAGAGAGAGAGAGGGAGAAAGTATGTCTGGGTCTAGCTGGAAGCTAGAAATGTTGATTGGCTCGGCATTGTTTTTTATGGACTCGACGACGACGATGATGACGAGGAGGCAACAAAACAGAACACGGGATAACAAGAAAAACAACAAAGACAAAGAAAGAGAGAGAGAGAGAATGAAAGAGACAGGACGGGGATGTAGAGGACGTAGGCTCCGACAATTGTAAAAACAAACAGAACACAACAACAACAGAACTTCATCCTGTAAAAGGCGGCAGAAGGAGTAGAAGAGACACAGAGGCTGCTTCCTAATATTTTCACAGACTCCTTTTCGCATCTTTTTTGCCAAGTCTTTCGAGCATTTTCCCCCTTTTCCCTGCTCTGCTCTCTGTTTGTGTTTGCCTTTAACTGCCTTTATTGTGCCAAAGAAGAAGGAGCGTTAAAATTCCTTCATTCTGTTCTGTGTTCTGTGTTTTGTGCGATTTGTCAAGCAAAAAGAGTTAAGGCAAATAACCAAGTCAGTCAAATAAACTCACAATTTGGCCCACACGCAGACAGCAGAACGTTCTTGAACCGGTCCAATTAATTGAGTTGAAGTAATTTACGGGTTCCTCAAACCAAATTCGCACAAACTTTATGATTTATTCACAAAACGGTCCCCAAAAAATATATGTTTTACTTTTTGTGTCTCCCATTCATTTCACAGCAAATATTTGCAGCCCATTTGTTGCCTTGTTTTTACCTCGTTGCCTGGTTTCCTTCAAGGCACATAATTTACATTTTTAATTACGCTTCAAAACAGAACAACAAAAATTATGACAGCCAACAAATAAAGATTGTTTTAACTGGTTTATTGTTGACTATTTGTTAATACATTAACTCAATTCAATTCAATTAAGGATTTGTAATGCTCACTCGCTCTTTTGGAATCTAGTTGTTTCAATGAAAATTTCTAGATGTTAACTTGGGAGATGATGTATTTTCATAAAAACAATCTTCATATCTTTAACAAAATTGGATCTCTCTAAGGAAAGTGGTTAAATCTTGAAATAGGTTTGTTTTCATACAGCTTTCTTTTCTAGGTATTCGGATTTCATTAGACTCCTCCATTAGAAAATGATAGGGAAATTCGCATACCGTGATCAAGTTTTGACAAAATGATAAAAGATTAAATTATCAGAAAAACTTATGACAAAATACCCGAATTACGTGAAAACAAAGCTGTAAGATAACAAACCTATACTAAGTTTGAAATACTTTCCTTAGAGAAATCAAACCTTGTTACAGATATTAACATAGGAGATGATGTATTTTAAGAGATGATAAGAAAAGATGTGCATACTGTGCTCAAGGTTTGACAAAATTATAAAAGAAAGTACCAACAAGAATATTGAGATATAATATGTGACAAGAAACCCGGATACCTTCAAAAGAAAGTTGTAGGAAAACAAACCTATACAAAGATTGAATAACTTTCCTTAGAGAAATTAAGCCTCATTAAAGATATGAAGATCATTCACATCAAAGTTCATGCCAAGGATCTATGACTCAATCAAAATCTCCAACAATCTATCAACAAATAAGAAAAATTTGTTTATCCCAAAACACAAACCGTAAAACACGCAAAACACAAAAGGAATCCTGCTGGCGGCTAACAAAGTGTGCTTCTCCTGCTGTTTACTCTCCGTTCTGTTCTGAGAGAAGAGAAGCAGCTGCTGCTCGGCTCACTCTTCGCTACCATTCAGGCCTTCTGATCTAGTGAAATTTTGTGGGAAACCATTTTGTTTGCCTCACGCCTCGATTCATTCATCCATCCCAGAGTTGCTCTCTCTCTCTCTCTCTCTCTCTGCGTGTGTGCAATTTCCAGTTTCTAGTTTTCATTTTTACGTTTTTGGCCGCCGCACACGTTCGGTTTTATTGCACCTTTTGTTGATATTGCGATCTCTCTCTCTTGTGTATACACTCTCTCTAAAGCCTTAAGTGTTGTCTCTCTCAGACACACACACACATGATATCATTATTATTAAACGTCTAGGAGGAGCGGCAGTGGCAAGGGGCAGCAGCAACGGCAATCGCAAGGGGCAGCGACGCATGCGTAATCATAGCAATTTGCACGCTTACGCATATCGCAAGATTAAACTGATCCGGATCTCTGATCCCTCAGTCCCTTTTATTTTTTGATGATCCCTTGATGCCCGATGATGATGATGACGATGATGATGGTGGTGGTGTCCATGTCAGCCATGTCAGTAAACTGCTGCGACGCATAAAACGATATTTGGATTAAACATTTAATTGACAACACACACGGGAACAATACAAAATACGAATACGAAATAAACCGGTGTGAATGCACTTAGAAAAAATTATTGGGACTTGATTTGAGAATAGAGAAGGTAATGTAATGTAGAGAGAGGTTGAGCAGAAGCAGAAAATATGATTTTTACTATAAAATAAAATACTTTTTCATCATAAATACACAAAAAAAAATCATATTTATACATTATATTCATAAAATTCTTATGTTTTTCAGAAGGATTCTGGTTTTTTTTATGAGTTTTGATTATTTGATTTCATATGAACTTATGTAAGGAACTTTTATAATAGGCCAACTTCCATCGTAAATCAAGGAGATTTTTTGCAATAATACAATGGAAAAGGAAACGAATCAAACAAAATTTCAGCATAAAAAGACTTTTTCATAATAAAAATGCAAACATCATATTCACCATATTCTTAAGTTTGCCAAAGGGGTTCCGAGTTTTCATATTTATAAGGCATCTTCCATCCTCCAATCAAGGAGATCTTTTTTAAATAATAAAATTGAAAACAAGATTTAAAAAAAAAGATGATTCAGGATTGATTTCCGGTCAGAATTAGATGTTATTATCAAATAAAATATCTAAGATTTTTTTGGAAGTATTTCACATTTATAGGAAAATTCGACTCAGGAAAGGTATACCCAAAAGTTTTACAACAAGTTAAGCTCAAATAAAGTATTAAATGAAGTATTATTCACATCTATATAGTATATATTTTTTCAAGTGTTATCCAAACTAAACAGATCGGCCATTAAACATTTTGGATCGTTTCCCATTCAGGGGTTGTTGCTGTTGTTTTTGTTGTTGCTGCTGCTGCTGAGGATTATGATGTGATGACGATTTCATTAACATATCAATGTCAGCATCAGGCGTGAGGCACAAGCAATGTGTTGATGTTGCTGCTGCTGCTGCTGCTGATTTTGATTTGAGCGCTTTTGGCTTCCACTCGAAATTCGCTTAAATTTTTAACAAGACAAATACCCAAAGCTCACAGAGCACACCCCGCACCCCACCCGTCCGTCATGTTCCCTGCCACATCCTAAATATCTAGCAAAGCAATCAGCAGAAGAAAAAAAAAAAAAAAAAAAACAACAGCGAAAACTTTTCTAATTTCGCAACTGAGAAGAGTAGTAGAAAAAAAAAACCAAAGCAAACGGAAAAAATTGCCGGCGGCGCCATTTTTGCGAAAACGAAATCAAAATCGAAATGAAAATCGAAATAAAAATCCATCATCATCATCATGAGCCAAGAAGAAGCATAGAACACAGATGTGTGGTAAGGCAGCAGTGGCAAGGATCCACAGTAGCAAAGAGCAAGGAAATGTGCAGTTGGAAAAGTAGAAAAACCTTTTATTCCACAGTGTTTACACAGTCCTTTGCCAATTGAACTTTTTCCTCGCTATCGAGAATGTGTTCAGAGCGGGAGAAGGAGTTGGACTAACGAAAAGTGGATTCAACAGTCGAAAAATGTGTGGGGGGTGTGTGGGAAGAAGGGGGTAACATTGCCAAAAGACTCGCAACAATACTTAGTCGAGTTAATTTAATTTGTTATTTAAAATTCAATCTACGAACTAAAACAAAAAGTGCGCCAGCGAGATTTCCAGGTTTTTATTTCAGGAAAAAAAAAATGCAAAAAAAAAAAAAATGGGAAAAAAATCTCAGTAGAAGCTAAAAAAGTGTTATTGTCGGAATACAGAAGATAAAATACTCTTAAAGAAATTATGAAAACTGCTGGATTTTTATAAATTAATCCAGTTTTGAGCATTTACTCAAGCAATTTTTATTTTAAGCCAAACAACCTCGTCACATTTAGTTTCTTAAGGCAAAAGAAGCATGTTTCCCAAATTTCATCAAGATAACTACACTAAAAGCTGAGTTCACATAGAAACAAATAGGTGAAAATTGCTAAAGACACAAAACACATCATTATAATCAAGTATACTTAACATAAATGAGCTCACACACATAACCACTTCAATTAATTACACATTTAATGAGTGAATTCTAACACCCTATTTAGGCTAGAGTACCATTTAAAAAATTGTGTATAGAATTGTTTGCTACTATATGCCGAGAACAACTTTTGAGCTTATCGAGGCGCAATCCCAGAGTGACCAACAAAGTGAAGCAATGTGTTTATGTATGTGTGAGTGTGTGTGTCGCCATATTCCCGCCGGTAGTTCACATGTAAGAAGTTCAGAGCTAAAACAAATAGTAGTCGTAACATGTAGGGATGCATTCAGCTGCAAAGAGTTCTCATTCCTCATGCTGATGCTGACTATTAACGCTTCAATGGAGCTGTTACATGAACGAATATAGAAGCTTTAACCAGTGTAGCTTTCCTGCTGCTTGCTGCTGGCTTGTTTAATTATTCAATAATTTCTAAAAGCATTGGCAACATTCGACAGCAGCAGCAGCAGTACAACATGTCGCACATGTCCTCGACCAGATCCTTTCATCGTTTTACCAGGCAACTAGAGGGTGAGCGGGGGTGCTACAACATCGGTGCTACAACATTCATAATCAGTTGAATACATAACGTACTACACATTGTGGAGCAGCACATAAGCTCTTTGCTCTTACGTATGTATGTATGTGTGTGTAGTTGACATATGTATGACCGGAACGAGGACCGTTTGGATATCATTCCTTCCTTGGCTTTGTTTTGTGCGCTACGGGCGAAATATGGGATTTTGCACTTTGGGCATGTTTGATGTGGAAACTTTAGATTAAAATATTTTGAAATGCAAACATACACACACATAGAAACAATGGAATCCAGTCACACACATATGCATAATTACAGTTGCGATCTTTAATTTACAGTTTCTAATGTGATTTAGACGTATTTCTCTCTCTGTATAAGAACTCGTTAAGATACTGAAACACTATGTGAAAATATTCATCTTATCAGAAATTTAACCTATCAAAGTTAAAACTTTGAGCTCTATGTATAATATATACTCGAACGGCACATTCATCTTCCATGTATGTATATAAGCATTTCCCATCCACATAGCTGGGGGATGGGTGGGTGGAAGAAGGAGAAGAAGTAGAAGCAGATGTGCTCGACGAGCTCGAGGATTGAGCGCATAATGATGTTTATGTGTTGCCTAAAACATAAAAGCATTAATTTAGTCATTATCTTCTTAAGATACAGCGAACAGAGCAGCGACCGCGCTGCCGCCAAAGTCCCAATCTCAGCAGCGCGAACTTCAGCACATAATTTTGCACATTACGGCAACATTTTTCATGCCACTCCACACGCATTTACATTCACATTCGAATTTGCCATTAGGCCCCACAAGTGCAAGCTGGCCAGCCTTAATATGGCGCATCTCTTCACACTCAATGCTGACGCGAGCCGCGGGGGCTGTCAGTGATGACTTTATCTGTATAAATAACTGTCAGGAGGCAAAACGGTAAAAAAAAAAAAAGAAGATACGTAGCAGCAGCAGTAGAAGCAGCGGCTGACAGACAGAGAAAGAGAGTGAGAGAGCGAAAGAGAGAGTAATACGCCCACGTTTTCAGAGAGGAGATACAAAACTCTGAGCAGCATTATCTTTAACAACGCGCCATCTTTTGTGGCCAGCTAACGGGTAACGGTAAATGTAGATGTCGCATGCAGAGCAGCACAGTTAGGCCAGCCAGAGGGCGTCTCCACCATGGCAGGCAGGCAGTCACCACCAACACTAACGGAAACCAACAAGACAAAACAAAAGCAACAACAACAACGAACACAGAGAGTAAAATGTTGCTGAGAGCAGAGAGAGAACAGTCATTCGCTCTCTCTCTCTCGCGCTCTCTGTTTGTGTGCTGTAACAAAGGCGTGGACTGTATTATGACTAGCTGCATGCTGATTGGCCAGCGTACGAAAATGTCTGCCATTCGAGTGTGTGTGCGAATGTGTGCATGTCAGAGAGAAGTAGATGTTGTGTATGTGTGTGAGTGCCAGCAACTTGTCGTGCGCGCATCGTCGTCGTCGTCATCTGCTGTGCTGCTGCCCGCATTCAAAACAGTTTCGCAGCTCGAGCGAACAAGAACTGTTCACAGTTTGTACGCTTATCCAAAACCCGTTGATCTCTCATCTCGTCGCGTGTGAATTTGAATGCGTGTGTTGGTTTGTGTGTGTGTGTGTGAATAACAATAACAATTAAAACAGTTTAACGCGCAATTTGCATTGTCGCAAATATATTTCTTACGCCCCGCCGCTTACGTTAAAAATCGCCAAAATTCTGTCCTCATTGTGGAGCACGCCGTCGCAGTTAGCGAACGGCGATAATAGTGCGGCCGCCGCCAAGGCCAAGTTCAAGATCACCGTTGTGAGCACACCGAGTCCATCGCCGGGCTCCCCACCACCGACGCCGCCACCCATCGTCATCCATCACAACAACAACAACAACATGGTTGAGACGAATTCACCGCCGGCTGGCTACATGCTCAAACGTTGTGGCAGTGATCTTGGCGAGCAACAGCAGCATCCGCGACAGATTCAACGCTCTCGATCGCCAAGCAATAATGCTAGCAACAATGCTGCTTACCACTTAACCACCGCCATGCTGCTCAACTCACAACAATGTGGCTATCTGGGACAGCGGTTGCAATCTGTACTCCAACAACAACAACAGCAGCAACAGCAACAACACCAACAACAACCGCAATCTCAGACACCTTCCTCCGATGATGGCTCCCAATCTGGTGTAACCATTTTAGATGAGGAACGTCCTCGAGTGAGTGGAGCAACTGCAGCATCAGCGGCAGCAGCCTCACTCTTCACCATTGATAGCATTTTGGGTTCACGCAATGCGGCAGCAGTGGCAGCAGCCGCCAGCAACAATAACAACAATCTGCATCATCACAACAACAATGGCAACCACAACAACAACAGCAATAACAACATCAACAACAACAATAGTCACAACAACCATAACAACAACAACAACAATAACAACAACACCATTAGCCTTAATGGCAACTTGGGTTTGGGTCTAGTTAAACGGAGCACAGAATCCCCCGCCTCACCCAATTCCAATTCAAGTTCCAGTGCCGCCGCCAGCCCGATCCGTCCGCAACGTGTTCCTGCCATGCTGCAGCATCCCGGTCTGCATTTGGGCCATCTAGCGGCGGCGGCAGCAACCGGTTTTGCAGCATCACCATCTGATTTTTTAGGTAAGTTAAGGTTTGGGAAACAATTGGGGGGCAGGGGTGGAATATCTATGGTTTCTATGGGAGAGCTGGGACACATCTTGATGACGTAAGAGTTAGGAGGAACGTGTATAATAATCTTCCATGTTTTTTTTTAGCTTTTAAAAATATTCACTTAAGGCATTTCCATGGCAATGTTTCAAGAAGAAATCTCTTAAAAAGCAAATCCCACAAAATGTTTACACGCAAATTTATTGAAAAGATAGAAAAATTATACATAAAATAAGCCTTAGGGATAAGACTTAACTTTTAAACACAGCCAAACAACATTTAGCGCCACATTTAGCTTCCCCCACTTCACGTCCACACACTCAATCTAAAGCATCTTTGAGCTTGAGCTGTAAAACACCTTAAGGTTATATGTATATTGAATGGGATCCTTTGATTCGGATTCGGATGCGGATTCAGATTCGAGCAACTCATTGAACCATTAGGAAGACTAACGCCTGAATGGCATTATTCATAATTAGTCATTCAGCCGTAAAAGATGATTTCTACATATTTTTTCTTTAGTGCGGTGAGAGGATTTGCATTGTAAGTCCTGTTGGCTGTCCATTGACGGGGGAGGGAAATGGCGAAGGGTGTGTTAGGGCTTCATCTTGCTTCCTTCCATCCTTCCCTCTTCCGGCTGAACGTAGGTCTTAAGTTGATTCAAGCGAACAATTTCTCGCCGCAATTTTTATGCAAAAACTCTTGTGGGTTGCAAGCAGAAGCTGGCGCAGGTCATGGGGTCGAGTCAGGTCATTCAAATTCATTCCTTGACATGAATATTAAAACATTCAAGGATTTCAGATTTTTCAGGTTTTTCAGGGTTCAACAACTGCAACCATTGCAAAACATTCCAGTACTTTGTTATGCGCATTTTTAAGGATTTTCTCTTGAATTTTACAAAAAATGTTCCGTTTCTTTTTTTTTCCGCTTTTTGCTTTAGTGGCCTACCCAAACTTTTATCCCAATTATATGCATGCTGCTGCCGTTGCCCACGTTGCCGCTGCCCAGATGCAGGCGCATGTCAGTGGACACGGTGGCTCCGCCGGTGGATTAAGTGGACATGGTCATCATGCACATCATCCGCATTCGCATACACATCCGCATTTATCGCATCATGCCCAACATCATTTGGGTCTGGGGCATTTGGGTCATGGTCCGCCACCGAAACGCAAACGTCGTCATCGCACCATTTTCACCGAGGAGCAGCTGGAGCAACTGGAGGCGACCTTCGATAAAACTCATTACCCCGATGTGGTCTTACGTGAACAGCTGGCATTAAAAGTGGATCTCAAAGAGGAACGTGTGGAGGTAAGTGCCTAATGATTCACTTTAAGCCAGATATTATGTTGGGCAAAGAAACTTAAGAAGATTTCGAGAGTTAAGAGTTTGAGAAAGTTTAAAGGGGTTTAGGTTCTATTACTTTTGGAAATCTTTGGGAAACTTTGGAAATAATTGTAATCAAAGTAGGTCTTTAATCCAAAAGTTCGTATATCAAGTGATAAAAGGTTCTATCTTAAATGATTTAACTTTTTAAACACACTCAAGTGTGTCCTTAAAACAACTTGTCAGTTTTTGCACTTAAGTTCCAAAAATATTTCAATTATATAACAAAAACTTTTGCATTGCGAATCCGATCAAACTTTTTAAGAACATTTCCACTTCATTCTCCTTAGCTGAGGCCGCTAATTTCACGCTCATTTTAATGCTCGACGCGAAGCCAATTGAGTGCTGCTGAGGGCCTTACTTTCCTCTCCTCTCCTCTCCTCCCAACCAAGCATCCTTCCATCTGTATAGCAATCTGTGTATTCTCTCTCTCTTTCCACTCTGTGAATTTCTCGCTGTTTATTTAGTTGTCAGCGTTTAGCATTTGAGAGGCTTCCTTCCTTCCTTCCTGCCTTCGTTCCTTGCGGTTCTTCCTCCTTGCTTGCCGTCGTGCCGACAGCAAAACAATGTCATGATTCACTTAATTTGAGTAATGGGCCACAAGTTTGAGGTTATGACCGTATCATTGCCAATGTAAACAACAACAGTACACAGTCTCTTCTGCCTCTGTCTCTATCTCCGAGGTATCGGGTGGAAGTAGTATGTGTGTATGGTAAAGCCTACCCCAGGGCGCTCCTTACAACAACCCTCAGAGCCAGAGACCGAGAACTGCACCATGACCGAAACTCACATTAGGCAAATCAGTAACAAATCTTTGTACATATTAAAATTCTCCAACAAGGGGGTTGGCTTTTGTGTTCGAAAAACCTAAATTCAAAATCCATTAGTGGGAAATGAAAGCAAACGGAGTAAACAACATGGAAATATGTATATATTTTGAAGAGCGCGACAAGGCACCAAAAAGTTGACAATTTAATTTGTAAACGAAATTTTATTGATGGCTGATTGTCGACGCCCGTTTCGAATTAACACAAGTAAGGGTGCGGTGGGGGGTCAGTTAGCTTTTGATATCGTTGTGTGTAAAGCGTCTTTGATAAGGATTACCGGCGCTTGTTGTTGTCGTTGTTATCGTCGTTGTCGCCTGTGACAATATGCTTTTGGCGGGTCAAGGTTTAATCATGCAAACAGGCAAAATAGTTAGAAACCCTCGAAGTACCACCACTACCAACTCTACACTTGGAGAAATGCTAACAAAGAAACTAGAATAAACTTGTTATTTTGAAAAAGTTTGTTTTTTAATCAACTTAAGGTTTTTTATCATTCCTGGTTACCCGAGTGATAAAATCCAACAAACAAAGTTTGCACTTCATCAAATACTTTTGCTAAGTGTACCAGTATTTCAACCCCTTACCCTTTACTTTACAAATAATGTCACCCACTTCTCGTAGAGAGTGAAGCACACCAAGTGCGACATAATGTTGACATTTGCGTGTGCATAACCCAAATGGTTGCCTAGAGTAAGGAGTAAGAGTTGAAGTTGTTGTTGTTGGAGTAAGGGTTAGGGGTGTGTGTGTGTGTGCTTGTTTATGATTGTTAGTTGAATATGTTTGCAATCGAGCTTAAGACAACTAACAACAGTTGATGATTAGTGTATTAAAATCTGGTGATGAGAGGTTTGCCCTGGGTTTTGGGTCTGGGATGTGTGACATTAGGCTGGCGGGTGAAATTGACGCCTTGTATTAAAGCGGGCGACAAATTGTAACCGCGGGCTTGTTCAAAGCGGATTAGAATATTGCTAAGGTAGTCAAGGCTGTGATAAGAGTTGATGCTGATGCATGATTGCTATGGGAATTTTTTTGGGTGATGGGGAATTGGTAATGGGAAATTTCACAACGGCGTTAATTGAAATTGAAAAATAAACTTAAACAGAAACAAAAAAACCCAAAAAAAACTTGCTGCATCATAGTAAGGCTAAGAAGGTGGGGAGGGGGGGTAGGGTTTTGGTTATGCGGGAGCTTAATTAACATACAAGAAAGCGACTTGAAACTTGTCTCTGACAGGGAAGACAACAACAGCAACAACAACCACAACAATAATAATAACAATTATGCCAAGAAGCCAAATCCAAATCCAAAATCTTATGCATCGTCATCGCTCGTCATTGACTTAAGCAGCATAATCAACTTCAGCTTCTCTCTCTCTCTCTCTCTCTGCTCTTCTCTTACTCTCTCTCATGGATCCGCGCATAACACAAAACACACTTTACTCTGTCCAGCAGCAGCTACTGTTTAGCATATTTGCTTGCCAAGTGCCAGTTCAGAGACCACTTGAGCCCACTCCGCCCATGTCCGCGTCCGGCACAAGCAACATACACATACTGAGGCAAAGTCTTGGCTCTCGCCTTTTCTACATATATATGGTGGTTATGGCTCTATAGTTATGGCAATGCCATAAGTGGCAATAATTATTAAAAATCTTGCCTAAGACAACAGCACAAGCAATCACAAAACAAGCTAAGAGTGTTCAGGTTAAGGAAAGTGCTAAACGGGAAGGATACTCTGTAAAAAAAAAAAAAAAAGCTGGGAATACTTATAAGAAAAGAATGATTCGGTAAAGAACTTTTAATATGGTAATGGAGAGAAAAAACACTATAATAGTTGAAAAAATCAAACCTTTTTAACGATATATATAGAAATGTCTTGAGTTTTACCAGAGCTTTAGTAAACGTTAGTTATATTTGCTATTCCCGAGCCAGCATACGATTTTTCATAACTCTAGCTTTCATAGTTTCTGAGTTCCTATGGACAGTTTGATCCAAAACATAAAAATACATTTAAATGGGAATGGAGAGAAAAGAAAACAATAACAGTGAATTTTCATCAAATTGATTTCTCGCTTATAGTTAAATTTTTGGGAAAAAAAATCTTTTTTATCATAAATATAGAAAGTTCTTAAGTCTTAAAAGAACTTTAGTAAATGTTAGCTATATTTACTATTCCCGAGCCAGCATACAAAATTTCTTAACTCCAGCTTTCATAGTCTCTGAGTTCCTATAGACATCTGGATAAAAAATTATGAAAATTTACTTTAATTCAATTAAAATTAAGCATAGATAACTTTCTGAATACAATATGTTCCAATACTTAAGCACCTATTCAACCTATTAAAATATTTCCTACAGGGTATAAATACCGATCACAAAATCACAATCACAAATCGTATGCAGAGTGTAGTAGTTGTTTGGGTTCCCATTGCCATTTAAATGATCTGCTTATTTTGACTTCATCATTTACAATTATTATTTTTATTTAGACAGTCGAGTGTGTTGAGGCAAACCAATCTTTTGCTACTCGTTTTTTCCATCTTCTTCTTCTACTCGGATTCGTATTCTTCGGGTAAAACAGTAGCTGTGACCACACAGAGCCTCTCTCCTTCGGGTCTCAATCGTTGGGTTTTTGTATTTTTATATTTATATTTATATTTAGGTTTTTTTTTTTTGTTCTCATTGGTGCGTGCAAGTCAAATACGCCTAATCCCGCAGCTCAAGTGATTGAGGTGATTTCGATTTCGGATTCCAATCATAATGATCATCATCATCATCATTACAGTTTTGTATTCGTCGTTGCCAAGTCAATAAACTCCTCTTCAAGCGCAGCGCAAATATTTATCTTTGTCGTCGCCAAGAAATTAGTAATCATCTCCTTAGCCTAGCATAATTTTTAACTCTCTCTCGCTCCGTCTTTCTTGTTCTGTTCTGTTCTCTACTTAAATATTGTTGTTAAAAGAAAAAGGGTCGCATTGAATGTGCGCACTCATCTTTGAGAGGCTACACTATTCACTATTCCACTATTCGGTATTGTGATCATCGTGGCAGGATTTGCGCCCCTCACAAGACTAGACAATAGTGAAAGGGTCTACTACGCTCAATAAAGTAAAGTACAGCACATTTTGTGTTTCAAGTGTGTTAAGGAGGTGTTCCTTTGATGTGGACGGGATCTGGGCCACCTGCGATGCGATACGATGCGGTGCGACAGCAATTAGGCAATCACTGTTATTATTATGATAATAAATTATTAATATTATTGCATTCTCTCAGTTGCAATAACAATAACAAACAAGAGATATGCATTTTTATCAAGTTGTTGGGGTGTTCCCTCAAAATTAAAATGGCAATGAGCTGGAATCAGCAGATTTTCGTTAATTTCACATGAAAAAAAAATGAGAAAGGCACACAAAAACAACAACAACAGATCGTAAAAGTGGCCGCCGGCAGGACAAACAAAAACTTGTCGAGACACGCAACAACCACGCACCACCAAAAGTTGCCATACACACACTCACACACACACTCCGTCGTTGTTGTTGTTTTTATAATTTTTCATAATTTTCCATTATTCAAACACTTGAACGCAATTTTTTGTTTCGCAATTTTCTGCCTTGTGTTGAGAGCGTTTAAGGGTCGGGTCTCTTGCTCTCCTTTTCACTCACACTGATAACTCACTCTCTCACTCTCTCTTTCTCTCTCAACTCTCGCGGGACTTTTGCGGTGCGCAAAGTGCGTTTGTTGCTCCAGGCACACTGAGCGGGGGGGGAGGAGGACGTTCGCCTCATGTTTGCTTTACAGTTTTGGCTGTTGAAGCATGTAACCATAGACAAATATTGTGTGTGTGTGTGTGTTTATGTGTGGAGCGAAAATTGGCCTCGAAGCTGCATAAATTTACACAAAAACGCGCTAAGCTTCAGCTAAAAGAGGGTGAAGTTACTCAAGACAGCGTGGTTGGGGGGAGAGGGAATCTTTTTTTACAGGTGCTCGATGCTAAGCTTTTAAAAGGTCACCCTCCCAGTTGGATTTTAATGCCCAGCGATTAGTAACTGTTAAAATGTTGTGTTTTTTCTCATTTTTCGCTGTAATTTACATTTCGTTTTTACCACTTTGTTTGATGACCTGCATAAGCTGGGACACGATTTGATAATTGTGGCGGGGCATTATAACTCAAACGTAAAATTAAGACAAAGAAAAAGCTTCCAACTCACCCACACATACATTAGGTCGCTTCATCCTCGTCGCACGCACGCATCATCAAGCTGGCAAAATTTGTTGTAAACTTACACTTGTACCATTTTTGTTGTTGATCACAGAAAAAAAGAGCACTTGCTTATTTACTTCTAACACTTTATCATATTCGCCTTGCACACAAAACTATTAAACACGTGATTTTGCATCGCCCGCTCTTTGGGTTGTTGTTGTTATTGATCACAGAAAAAAAGAGCACTTGCTTATTTACTTCACTTCTCACACTTTATCATATTCGCCTTGCACACATAACTGTTTACACACGTGATTTTGCATCGCCCGATTTTTCGCTTTAAATTTGTTTGCATGTATGTGTGTGTGTAAGCTGCGACAATTAAGCGTGGCTTCGGTTTGGTGCATACTAAAACCACAACTGCAGCTCAAAAACAAAAGAAATTGTAAATTGACGATATCCCCAGCAAACACATAGTTATAAATATTTAGTCTTCATGATTTTGCACTAGTAATATTAACTAATAACCCTTAATACGCACAATTATTCTTACAAATTTACTGCAGCTCTGCCGCTGCTTCGTGACCGACGAATTAGACTGCATTAATATCGACTATTTACATAGTATATCGATACTCATATGTCGTGCGATACATACTAAAGAAAGTGAGAGTGAATGATCTGATTGAAAATCAATCGGAGCGGAGCCCTGCAATGTTGTTTAGCATAAACATCAATGCAATTAGTGGTGAGCAATTGTGACGTCATGCAGTCATTGTCGCCTTTAATTAGTGCAAATTTTAGCCAGTTAAAGCACTTTTACTTGTTATGTTCCTGCCGCCATATTCGTGTCGTTATAAAACCAAACCCGTAACAACAACAACAACAACAACTGCAGCCAGTAGGAAATGCGTAACGAGCAATTTTCACGGCTGCGCGATTTTTAATCCAACAACACGATACAGCGACAGCAATTTGTGTTACACAGACTGGTTGATTCATCGAAAGGGAGAGGGTAGAACTGTTGCGCCCCTCAAGGTTTCGTCACTGTGTTTGGTGACAAACTTTCCAACCGACTTGCGTTGCCAATTTTCACTAATTAGAGCATCGAGCAAAGGCAACGCCGCCATTTTGAGTTGGCCCCAGGGCTCCACCTCTTTACACACACACACACAATCACAAAAATATAGAGTGACACACACACACACACATGTGCACCAATCTACTGCACACACACACAACGTTTTTTTAGCTTTGACTTTTTGGGATTTTTTTCTTTCTGTGTTTTGTGTTTTGGCTTTTGGGTAAATTTTGGTCGTAGCCGTAAAAACATGAAAATTAGACGTCACCAGCTGCGACGATTATCGAAGCGCAAAGTTATCATAGCAGACCAGCCAGAACATACACATACACACACATAGTACCATGTATGTTTATGTCTATATGTATGGCAACATTTTACGCTGGAATGCATTTTTGGGTAATCTGCTGCTGCAACATGGAGCAACACTGGTCAGCATTTTACTACGTTTACTCCCAAAAATCAAACAATAACACAAAATGCCCCCACTTCACCTACCCTACCCCCCACACCCCCCTCTCCAGCAACAAACTGTTGTCTGGCCAAGCGGCGGCGGCGGCCATAAAGCGCTTTTGTAGTTAATTAAAAATCAACTGCCGTCGGTCTGTTTGTTCAATGGATTTCATGCACGTTTCCAATGCGTTACGCTACCCAGCAGCTCTACACCCGCCCCGTCTTCTCCTTCTTCAGCTATCCTACACTCTTCTTTTTTTTGGGCACTGCGGCACGGATTTCGACGTATCAGCGATTTATGCGCTTTTGCCTGAAAAATCTGTGGCAATATTTGCCAAGGCGGCGGCGTCGAACCACGGCCAGTGCTGCCAGACCGAGCCCAAGCCCATGCATGCCAAGTTTGTCGCTTCCAGCGGCAGCCATTTTGTTGTGTTTGCAAGTCATTTTTTTCTTGGGTCAAAAACCATCTCAATTTGCATGCGGGCATTTTCATTGATACACATGGGATAAACTTCGCACTACACCTACAACACACACATGTTTTTTTTTTTTGTTTTTTACATGTGTTTATTTAATTTCTGAAAAAAAAAAGAAATTTTCACAGCGATTTTTTGGCACAAACTTTTTTTGTGCTATCCAAAAAAAAAAAGGCCCGCCCGTGGTTATTGCATATGTTGTGCGTTAGTCAGATTTTAAACGGGGTGGCATATAGCCCCGGAGATTAGGGTGACCATGCCACGTCTGCCACGCTGCTTCATGTTGTTCGTAGAAATTACGGGATTAGGTTTTTTGCGTTCGTTCAACGCTGTTGCCTTTCGCCGTTCCCCCGGCCCCAGCCTCCCACGGATTAGAGTTCAATGCGTTTGGTCGTTGGGCTAACGGTTAATTAAAATATGAAACTTTAATAACGCGTCGCAAAACCGCAGGCGATAAAAAACGCTAGCTGCTCTTTTTCACGCGGTTTTTTGTTTGATTGTTTTTTGTTATAAACTGTTGCGTAGGCAATTTATGGTTAGCAAATGTGAACGCCATTAAATGGATAGCTAAATTTATGGGTAAACATAATGGGAGATACCCTGTAAAAGCAAGTTCTTGTTTACTTAGGTTAGGAGAAATAGTATTATAATAGAGATTTCTTGGCATTTGTATTTAAGATCAAAAAATAATCTATAAGTAATCTTCCCTCTACATATATATGTTCTCTAAATGCTTAGAACTTCTTAATCAACCTTAATACAGAGCATTTTATAGTCAATAAAACTCAAAAAGTTTTTTTTCCCAATTTTTGATATGCGAAACAAAAAAAAAACCACATCAAAATCGTTGCAGATTATTTCTATGTGTGTAAAGTGTATGTATGTATGTGTTGTTTTAATAACTTAAGCTCTCATAAAATTATGAAATTATGAAAATAAATAGGCAAAAAAACACACACACACACATATACATATTTTTAACTGTAGGCATTTTGTAAATTGAATTATTTGAAATCAAAAATGCATTAGATGCCATAATATTAAATTCACCCAAATGCATTTTGACAGCTGCAACGAGGCGTGGCTGAACACTTCAAAGTCGCAGCGTTGCCAGCCCAACAGACAGAGTCGGGAGTTCAAAGGTTGCCAGGGTTGCCGCCATTTTGCCTTGGCATGTGCTCATGTCCTAAGTAAATAAGCTCTGCCCTGTCCCCTGCCCCCGTTTCTTCCGTCAACTGTGCTCCTCTTTGCAACAGCTGCATAAATTTATGCACAAAACTTAAATGAGCTCAAGCAGATAGTAGGGGGGGCAGCACTGGACTGCTGCCCGTGCTTATGAGTTTAGCGCATTTACCAACACTGCTGTCTTCTGTGTGCTCATGTCATTCGCCCTTGGTTCTCCGCTCGTCCTCTTCAACTGTTATTTCAACAAATTCAGTCGATTTGCTGTATAAACATTTCCAACATTTCCAAAGTGGGAAAGTTGAAAACTTTTCACTTGTTTGCCACAAGAATGATAACACAAATACTCGAAAACATAAACTTTTTCTTCCTTCTTCGACTCTGCTAATATTTCTAATTAAACTTTTTCCGCTCGAATGTTGTTTTTTGTTGTGTTTTGTGTTGTGTTTTGTGTTGCAATTGTACAACTGTTGTTCAACAACAATTAAAATAGCAACATTATTTTTTTTTGCCCAGCAAATTGGTATTTATTTAGCAAACAATAACAAATAGGGGTTGCAATTTGGCATTTTGGGATTGGGTGAGAGTTTTTTGGGTTTTTGCCCAGTATTTGTATTTGTATTGGTATTTGTGTATTTGTATTTGTATTTGTGTAGCTCCACCCCGTTTCCAATGAAGATAACACGACAAACGACGAGATACGCATAAGCTGAGAGTTAGGGGTTGCAATGGTGCCCAGTGTGAAATTGCCAGTGCTGCCCATTACCACCCACTCACACACTCACACTCAACTCTTAACCAGAGCAAATTAACCCCTAAGTCACTTGACTCAAGCTTTTGTTTTAATTAACTAAGTAGGCCGGGGTTGGCCCGAGCGACCCCCGTACATGTATATATATATTTCCACTCCTGAGTGGTTAGGTGGATTGGGTGGGTGGGTAGTTTGTGTAAGTGGGTGTGGCCTGTGCCTAATTGAAAGGGCTCAAAACAAGCTGGGAGCAAGGCAAACAACCCAAAAAAGAAGAAAAGAAAAAAAACCGCGCTTTTTTGTTTCAACATTAATTACAATTACAATAAGCTAACTAATTAGGCGGAAAATGGAAAAGTCAGGCACAAGAAAAAATTGTAGAGGGTGGCGGGGAATACCGTTGTTAGGCAACGTCGACTCAACGTAGATAAATCAACAAAACACAAAAAAAAAAAAAAAAACGACGGAACAGACGAGAAGCAGCCATAAAAAACATTAAAATATTTACAATTGAGGGAAAAAAAGAAGTCGCGAGCATAATAATAGAAAATATAATTTGAAAAACGGATGAAAGTGTTTTTGAAGCCCTACCAAAAAGGTTACCTAGACATCTAACTAAGACCCATTTCTTCCTATTCTCACCCTCTCTCTCTCTCGCTTCCTTTTTTTTAAGGTGTGGTTCAAGAACCGGCGAGCCAAATGGCGCAAACAGAAGCGGGAGGAGCAGGAGCGACTGCGTAAGCTCCAAGAGGAACAATGCGGCAGCACTACCAGCAGCAACAACAACAACAACAACAATGGCAGCACTGGCAACAACAACACCAACATCAGCAACAACACTGGCTCATCACCAAGTTTATCTGGTGGCAACGCCGCCATTAAATGCGACTATGCCACACAATTGGTGCACATTAAAACCGATCCCAATCATTATAGCGATGCAGACGAATCCTCCGATCTGGAAGTAGCCTAAGCCATACATATATATATATTTATTTTCTGTATAAAGTTTCCTGCTCTAACTTTTTGTTTTGTATATAAATAAGTAATTGTAATTTATAAATTTTAATCATAATAATAAAAAAAAAACTGTTGGTATTTTAAGTTGTTGACTTTAAGTGAAAGTTTTAGAATATTAGTCAAAATGTACAGTCACTACTAGATGTATGTATGTGTATATGTGAGTGTGTTTGTGAATTTTTATCTAGTTGTTCTGTGTCCAATGTCCAAAAAAATCGAATAAACAAAAAACTCATACAGTGATCGCCAGGAAGTTTGAAAAGCAATTGTTTCCTAACATTAAAAAGTCTTGAAAATCTATAAAACTTATTCAAAATTCTTCAAAAAATGTCATTTAGCTCAAAGTACTAGCTATTATTTCAATTAGTTACAATTAGTCCGAGCGAACACTGTATTTAAATGTAAGTGTAACACTGTAAACCGATAACGATAACACTATGCTATTAAAGTAATGTTAAATTTAAATTATTAAACAATTCACACAAAAAACAAAATGAAAAAAGAAAAAAAAAACACAAAACGAAACCATTATAATAATAATAAAAAAAAAGCCAAGCCAAAAGAAATCATGCAAAAAATATAAAGAAAATAAAATGTGTGTTTTTTTATTTTGGGTTTGCAGCATCCTTAAAGTTTATCGACTTTTGAAAGGAAGACCCTGTGCGATTTGTTCACACCTGGCCAACAGTTCGTAATACGAGCACTTCTGACAGCGCCCCAAAAGTTTTGGCCAAGATATACACATACACAAAATACGGTTTACCCCAGAAGGAGCCGAAAAGGCCAATGCTGGTCAATCGGAAAATATGGCAGCACTTGCATGGACTCCATTTGTTGTTATGCCAAAAGCCCAAAACCAATTTACTGGACCAGGAGAGTGAAGGGGGCTCAAGCGAAGAAGGTGCCAAGTTAGATAACACACATAAATAGCTACAGTTATTACGATACAGTATATGTAGATAACGAGCGCACTTGAAGCATTGGAATGAAAGGGTGACAAAATCTCTTGTTGTCTCCTTCTTTTACTTGTTCAACTGTTGTCCGATTTCATTTGCATTTTTGCATCAGCACACACACAAGCAAATTATACGCTAGCTATCTCTTTTCCACCAGCACCAACGTAATTGTAAGTCAACCAGTATTTTGTAACGGCACTTGACATCATTGATGTCAGTTTTTATTGGCTACTTAAAGCTAGCTTGAAGTGTGATAAAAGCATTGAGTTTTGCATCTCAAAAACAGTAAAATGAATTTTTGTGAGTTTTTAACATTTATAATAGGCATTTGATTTGTTCAATTGTATTTCATTATAGTTTTTAGCAGTTTTACATATAAGTTTATAGCTGTTGTAGCAGTTTTCTTTGGCATCACTGTTATGCCAAGGCATCTTCCAGTTGGCTCTGCTTATACCGTTGTACTTGTTTTGTATTTTGCACTTTTCAGTTGAATAACCATTTTAACAATGACTTTTCGTATCCGTACGTGGCGTGCTTTGCTCTTATTGTTGCCAACAATGTTGTTGATGTTTTTGTTCAGGCAACTCTACTACAATCTTGACCATTTTTGTTGCCACAGTGTAGATAGTCAATTTTTGTGTACTATGCGTATGTGTGTATGTGTTTGTTTGTTTGTACTTGTGTGTGTATGTGTGTGTGTGTGTCCTTTTTGTTTTGTGACATCTTTACCTTGTTATTTTCCTTTGACCAGAGTTGTGTCCCCATCATCATGATGATCATCATCATCTTCATCGACAACTTGGTTGATGTCAGTTAGTTCAGCCAGGTGGCTAAAATTCAAATTGATTCCTTTGCGCTCCTTCCAATCTTCGAAAACTCCCCTGCCTGAGCCATCCCTAGCTTTGGTGCCACCTCATTTGGCTCGACCATCTTTGATTTCTTTGGCCGTCGCCATTTTGTCCTCTATACCTCTGTCCCTTTCACTTACGTTACAGACTATTTGCATAGGTCGTGTCTGCCTTTTTGGGTATATTCTGCTTTTCTGTTGTTCGACCGAACAACGATGACATCTCGAATTTCGTATTTTCGTATTTTCAGGCTACCCTAGTTTTTGGGTCTCATTCTCGTGTTTATTTGCTTGTGAGCCTTGTTAATAGTTCGTGTAAAAATCTACAAATATTTGCACTCTATTAATTTTGATTTCTTATATAGATTTTCCACTTTTTTTTTTTTTGGTGCACGCTTCATATTATATTTGATTCTTTTTTCCAACGATTTTTCTTTTTTTTTTGGTTCTGTACTCTATCAACACGAAATTTAATATACGTCCGGCTGCACATGCGATCCCTGTCCCACCCCTCCCCTCCTCACGCCACGCCGTTCCCTCCGTTGTTGCTTGCTACATATCCTTTACATCCTATTTACATGGCATACAGCGAACAAAAGTTTTTGTGTTTTTAAAATAAAAATTATGCCAACATTTAAGCGTCATATTTTTTCCATATATATACATATATATATGGGCAGACCTTTATGTGTGTACATATATGTGTGTGATGAAATATTTACCCATTAAATTTGCCTTTAATTAAATGAGTGGCTTTTTTATGTATATTTGGTATACATACATACATATATAAACGCGAGTCCTTTCCGTCGCTTTCGATTCGTTTGTTGAAATAAAAAAATAATATTGTTAATTGCAATTTATTCACATGAACACCTCCGCTTTTCCCATGGACAGGGCAATGTCTATGGGTGCACTGTATGGGAGGGAGGGGAAGGTTGGGTAGGTTTCCTTATCCCACTCGAAAAGTTAACATTGATTTTAATATTTCATTATTTAATATATCGTCGTCGTCTCGCAAATGAATAAACTCCATAATGAATAACTCATTTTGATTGAAAGTCACAGGGATTTCAGTATTTCAGCGTTTTGTTGTTTCCCATCAAGCCCATAAGTAATTAATTTTCAAAAATACCCTTTTCGGAAAGGGCCATTAAGCTGGATTCTTCAGCTACCCTATCAAGGGATGAACAACTTTAAATATATAATAATAGTTTTATAGAATTATAAAACTATTTTTCAATATTTGTTACACAGTAATGGAAAAGTTTTTTTTTTTAGCTTTAATGACATGAAAATCCATAATTCTATAAAGAACTTATTTCTTAATGTATACTATATAAGATTTCCCATACACAAAAAATTGCCGTCGGTAGAATGACAATATTTAAAAGTAATTGTTAAACAGGTTTCGAAATTTTATGGAAATGTCAATGATTTGATACTTTTTTAATAGATTAATATTTGAAATGTCTTTATATTATTAACTAATCCTAACTATTAAAAGATTTATGGATTCATAACAAACTTTTAGTTATAGTAAGCTTCCTTTAGGCAAAAAATAAAACTCGAAATAATTATTAAAGTGTGTTAAGATTTCGCCTTAGCTTTAAACATAGTTTACCTAGTTTTAGAATTATGACCGATGAACCCACTGACCCGTTATGAATTGTTAGCTAAAAACTTCAATTAGATTTTACACACACACACACGCACACATACATCACACTCACATACATCACACACACACATACATATTGATGCAGAGTTTTGCAGCCAGGGGCTAAATTTTTAATAGATTAGCAGGCGAACAGGTGAGTTTAATCCACAAAATGTGCGATTATTGCGTTTATGCGGCCCGAAGCGAAATCAATATAAAATATAAACAAACTTTAGAGAAATTACAGCACAAAAAGCAACAGAACACATAGAGAGAGACAGAGAGAGAAAGAGAAAGACAGAGAGAGAGAGAGGGACAAAGATAGAGATAGAGAGAGAGTAAGATGGTGTATAAGGAAACAATGCAAGGTTGCTAACGACATTGTCCTTGTTATTCTTGCTTGCGACACACACATACGCACACACACTCATACACACACGCACACTCACACATATACACACACTCACACACACACACAAACATACATACGTACGTATGTTGTAACTTGTATCCAGACATTGTTCTGTCGTCGTCGCTTATTTGACTATCGATTAAAGTTTGTGGTCCTTGTGCACACAGCCTCAAGTGCTCAAGTCCTGCAACGCCCTCCGCCCCCGCTCCCTACCCTTCATTGGTTGCCTTTAAAACTTTACACGAAACAATTTCGATTAATTTCAAATCATGTATGCATGTCTGACAGGATCTGAACGGGATTGATCAACGCCTCACTGAACCCGTAATACCGTGGCGTGCCATGACGGTCTCAGACCAAAAAGGAACAGTTACCGAGGACCAGTTATCAGTCACAGGACCTCATTGCAACCCCCGGAGACAGAGACAGTTGCGCTTCGTTGCGTCACAATGTTACGTGAATTATCCAATAGCAACCATTCTTTGATGATGGGAATGACAATTTCGATTTACACTGGGAGAAAAGTTTCCTTAATTCATGCACTTTGATATGAAAATGTATTCAATCGTATCCTTGGACTAATCTACGACCCTTCAGCTATTATTTGGCGATAGACTAAGTAGATTCTTTACTTTTGATACTCAATGAATCATTTCTAGGACTTTGTTCATATTTTTCGTTTAACTTTCTCTCAGTGATGATAGATGATATTGAGGATTTAGCAATGTCCTGTGGTTCTGTGGCCTAGCTATGCGGCGAGTTTGTCCCGCTGTGACGTTAACTCATCAGCAATTAGCTCATTGTGTGCCGAATGCCGCCTGCCTGTAAGCTATGCCAATTGACTAAGAGCATACGCCGAGCCGAGCGCATCCCAGCCAAGTGCAGAGTTGCATTTTGCTAAGGAAAATCCACAAAGAGCTTAACAAAGGTGTTAAGCTGAGTTCTACGTTGTCGGCTGGATGGCTCTGGGATCAGAGAGCAGACCAGGACAGGACAGGGCAGGGCATCCGGGCTGGGACTTATTTAAAGCCCTGATTTGATTGTGGAGCAGTGGCGCCGTCACCAGCCCGAGGGCATCCATTAGGGCACAAGAGGAAGGGAGCTTGCCCAGCTTAGGCCTTCAATGTAGCTAACGCTAAATGGAAATTACCAAGCGGGAGTATGAACAGAAGGCATAAGGATTTATAATATATGGTCATTGGAGAAGAGGTAGTAGGTAGGGACAACATATTTTGTATCCCGAGGCGCCCCAAATGTTCGCGCGCCCCACAATTGTGTGTGTGTTTTATTTTTAAACAAACAAACTGAGAGGGAAAACCCGAAATCCATTCAAAATCATACAATTAGTTGGCTCTAATCCGAGCCACAAATACCAAATGTTGACGGCCCACAGACAAAGAGGAAGGAAAGAAGGCAAAACGTACGTGTTCTTTGTTAGGATACAAACACAAACATACACGGGTGTTTTTTGGGAATCCTTAGGAATCCTAGGATAATAGCCGAACATATTGGGTAGGAGAACTTTGCCGAAACTTAAAGTTAGAGAGAGTGAAAGAGGGTAAGAGTGTGAGAGGTTTCATATTTACTATTTTAATGTGTTTTCTAAAAGTGTAAATCCTTCAAGCTAAAACAATGATTAAGTTTATAATAATTTTATAATATAAGCACCTTAGGAATATATTGATATTGAAAAGTGAATGATGATTTGAAAATTACAACAAAATTCGTAACACATTAACTAGGCTTAGAATTCGACTAGATACAGTTAACATGTGATGTATTAGACGCCCACATGATGATGCAGTTGCTCCACCAGCTCACTAATTCCGTCCACACCGATGCTTAGCGAGGGCAACGTTTTATCCAGCACCAGCAAGGATGGCGGTGACTTTGGAGACGGTTCCGAAGACAGCAGCGAAAGGCTGCCAAAATTAGGATTCAAGCTCATGCCCACACCAATCCCGTCCAGACACAGCGAGTGTAGAACAGACTGATCCTGTTCCTCATAGGCAGAGGTGTGGCAATTATCGGTGGAGTTGTTGGTATGCGTCAGCGAATGCTGTTTATCATCCAGCTGCAGGCTGTGCTCCATGCTCAGTATGCAATCCGCCTTGAAGCTATCGATCGTGAACTGATCCACGCTAAGGAACTTCATCTCATCGTAGGCGGAGGTATCCGACATGTCCAGATCGAGGGAGGCACCAAAAGCACTGGCCAGCGCTTGATGTTGCAATGTGCAAACCTCTTGATGATGATGATGCTGTTCCTGCTGATCCTGATGCAACTGTTGTTGCTGCTGCGGATGATGATGATGAAGATGCAATTCGTGTTGCAGCTCTTGTTGCAGTTCCTGTTGCAGTTCCTGTTGCAGTTCCTGTTGCAGTTCCTGTTGCAGCTCCTGTTGCAGCTCTTGTTGTTGTTCGTGATGCTGCTGATGGTGTTGCTGGTGTTGTGTTGTTGATGTTGTTTGTTGCTCTGTTACATGCGTGGAGCTCGTGGATGGCGGGTAGGTGGACCACTCCATGGACAGACCGCTGCCACCGCGTTCCAGTCCCAAGTGATCGATATTCAGATTCAGAAAGATGTTCGGCGACAATCGGGAGGGCGAAAGTCCTCCAGTGCCATAAGGTGCCTTCAGCTCGTTATCCAGCGAATTGGATGACTGTGGCGGAGTGTCGGGCAGCAGGGTGCCACCACCAGCTGGAAGTTAAAGACAGGGTTTAACTAGTCTGTAGTCGAGTTCATCTCTTCCCTTACTTACCCAAAGCACTGTCCAGTTGTCCCAACACGGCGCTATCATCGAAGTCCACATTGAGATCGAGGCCGGAACCCTCTTTATAGTCCGGACCGCCTATCTTTTCCTGTTTGCGCCATTTAGCTCTACGGTTCTGGAACCACACTTGGACACGTGCCTCAGTCAGTTCGATGCGCACCGCCAGCTCCTCCCGAAAGAAGACGTCCGGATAATGGGTGCGCTGAAAGGCACGTTCCAGTTCCTGCAGCTGTAGTGTATTGAATGTGGTTCTGTGTGGGATGTAAGAGGAGAAGAAAGTTAGGATAAATCTACTAGTCTTGTTATAATCGAGAACGTGAACTCTAAAACTGTACGCTATCAAAAAGTGATTTCTAATCAGCTGCTCCAAAACTGCACTATGGGCTAGTTACTGTTATGTACTCACTACCGTTAAGAGACATTTTTTACAGTTGATTTCAGTCATGACCCGTTATAACTAAGACAATGCTTCTAAAACTAACCTGTATCTTCTCTGCTTGCGCTTCATTGTGCCTTTGTCCATGCGTATCCTGAGTGCAGCCGTCGCTGTCTCTTTCCGAGTGTGTGTAGTCTATATCTTGATGTTTTTTTTTTGGAATGTTTGTCGTTCACACAATTCGTGACATAGTCGCAAAGTTTTCTTTTTTTGTTTTTTACTATTTTTAACGATTTTCAAACAAAAACAACAACAACGAGTCGAACACTCTTACGGCTTCCTCCCCCAAAACGACAGCTTTAACAGTCCAACAAGCGGATAACTGTACGCGTTCCAGCAACAATAACAACCAACGTGATAACTTTCATGAACCTGCCCAGAGATTCAAAATAAAAAGCGTCCTGTGGCATTACTCCTTTCACGAAAACTCGTCGCCACCGTTTAAGTTTAAACGACACACTTTACAGTTGGAGTCGTTACGAGCAGTCGTTTATGTTTGAGAGTGATTGTGCTTGTCAAACTGTAAGCCCCTACTGTGCGGGGCAACGTTGCGCGTTCAACTGACTTGAGTGTTTAGAGGATTGCGTTGGCGTTTGCGCGAGTTCTTCTTTGGCATACACTGTTTTCAATGTGGGGAAGACAGAGTATATTGGTTTTGATGGTAGATATTGGAAATATTGTAATATTACCTTGAATAGTTAAGAAAAATGTTGCATGAAATCCAATTTCACTTTTCAAACTCAAACTTTTCTATGTTTTTCTCCGACTTCATTATCACTTATTATTTCACTGTTAACAAGAGTATTAAGCAAGTCGTTTACTTCCATTAGCAACGTATTCAATTGTTTTGTTTTTTCATCACGTGAAACCTTAGAAATGTACCCATCCCCTCTAGCCACACTGCCTGGCATTAAGCGCCTTCAGGCTAGAGTCAAAATGCACCTGAACCTAGCTAGTGCTAGACAGACAGCCCATGAGCTCATAGTTCTTGTTGCTCCTTAGCTTTTTAGCTAAGGGTAGAAATGTCTGGGTCACTGGGTTTCCTTTCTTTCTGGCTGTTCTTATTTTTCGGACACACGCATAAACACTTAAAGTCTTATTTTTGGGTGAACTTAAAGCTAGTATCCAGTGTCCAGGCTGTTATAAATAGCGTAGAATTGGCCACTCCACTTACTCACTGGACTGACACTTGAGGCAAGGCGACCGCCCACCCCCCTCAAGCTGCCATCAACGCCGCCCACCGCCTCCACACAACTGTGCTTTGTTATTGTGTCAACAGTTGGGTGCCTTTTGTTTGCCAAATGTGGATGCCTTGAATGAGATGCTGTGAGTGTTGCTGCCACTGTTGCTGTTGCTATTACGGTTGCTCTTACTGTCCAGGTGACGTGTTATAATGGACAGCCACACAACACACAAAAGGTAATCTGAAGCGATTCTATGCTCTGCCATTGTTTGGCCATTTGGACCGGCGGCTATAAAAGCGACCCACTGTCGCCGGTAGAGTCGCAATTGGAGCCCAACTCGCCAACAGCACGGTTCGCGCAATGCCATGGGTAAGTTTCTCTAGAACTAGAAGCTACAGGAAAAAAGTGGAGAAAACATATAGAGGATTCTCAAGATGTCTTCTCATTATTTAATTTTTCTATCCGTAGATGACGTCTATGCTAGCGGCGCTGGCGCTATCGCAACTCAGCGACGTAAGCTGTATCGGCGGCGGCAATCGGTTTGCTTCCTACGAGGAGCTGAACGCGGTTCCGCTGCTTGCACGCAGTATGACCAAGCGTTGCAGTCGCTTCTTGGGCATCCGCGAGTGTCAGGAGCAGCAGCAGCAGGTGACAGCGTCAGCGGATGCAGTCGATGCGGATGTCGAACTCAATCAGGATGCTTCGAAAATGCTTAATGCCTTGTTTGGTCTGACACAGAGCACACCGGCCACAGTGCATCCAACAGAGGCAGCCTTGACGCCGTATCAGCTGCCGCCCATGTACTATAATGACTTCTATGACGATCTGTTGACCAGCAAACGTAATGGTGCCCACGCGGCGGGATGTGACTGCAAAGTTACAGTGAGTTTAGTAAATCCTTTAAAAGGATACTCTTACCATTATCTTTTATCATTTTATTCAGAACGATTTAGTTGACCTGGGCAACACATATTTTCCCCGCTATCTGATGAGCGCCATTTGTAAGCCACGACAGGATGCCAAGTGTAAGCAGGGCTCGAACTGCAAGCCGCTGGAGTATAAGGTTAAGGTGTTGACTCTCGGTAAGGAGCATCTGCCATTTAAGGAGGCGGCGGCGGGTGGATCAGCAGCATCTGCGCGTCTCTGGCTACCCGAGGCGGTGTCTCAACTCGGGCAATGGGAGTTCGAGACGGTCACCGTAACCGCCGGCTGCTTTTGCACCAACTAGTTAATCGCAATCTCTATTCCAATTCCCAATAATAATCTATATATATTTCAAATTGCACAATATAGCGCTAATAGAAAACGCCAATGTTGCTTTATTGAGTTGTTCAAGGTTTTTCGGAGATTCTATACCCAAAAGGGTCTTTAAAATATTAGAGATTTTTTTTAATTATTCGAGTACATTTACTAAAACTATAAGGCCTGTTGTGGAACTAAAGATTCTATCTCTTATATCAATTAAAATTGATTTATGAGGTTATAAAAAATTATATAAAAGGCATAACTTTAACAAAAGTCAACGTTACATATGTCAAGGCACTTTGGACGGAATCAAACTACCAAAAATACAAATGTACATAAATGAACGGCACACTGTGGTAATTACAAACTAGTGGACAAACGTGAAACAATTACAATTACAAGTATGATTACAATTACTTAGCTTCCTTGGAATGTGAAATGTGCGTTTAGTATAAAAAGCAGAATTGAGGTTCGTTGTTTGGTTTCAAGGCGTTATGCTTCGCTTTATAAATAGGCCAATAGCTAATAGAGTGGCCAGGAGCATGCTACCCTTTTGTGTTGTTGCGCCACTCTGCAAGATATTGTAGAATTAAGTATAAATCAAAACAAAAAAAGCCAACGCCCCACTTACGATGACAAAATAGTTGCATCTGTCGCCCTGGCAGCACTCATTGCATGCCCAATCCTCGTACCAGATGTGAGTGCAATACAGTTGCATGTAGCGACGTCGTTTCGATTGGCATTGTTCCTTCGTCATGCATCGCTTGGAGACATAGTATTGCTTGAGAGCACCCTCGGAAAAATATGGTTGACTGCCCCAGCGAATTTCGGTGCCACAAACATTCTCAAATGGTTCGCAGGTCTTTATCGTGTTGAGGCACTTTTCCGTGTTGCCCGTCTGATTGGAGCACACATAGCATTCGAGTCCCTGCACAAAATCAACTGAAAAACACAATTTCCACATGTGTGTGTCATTCAATTTGTTTTCATTTAAGGTGTGGCTAGACAAACACTTACCTTGGCTGCACAGATAAACGGCGGCTACGGCCAGCAGGGCTATCTGCCAGGGTTTCATGACGCAGTTGCTTACAAATTGGCTGCAATATTAGTCAGCGTTTGTAAATAATAATATCAGTAATGTAAATAAACTCGCAATCACAATTTATATAGCAACAACGACATCAACAACTACTCACAGACTTGCATCTGCCGATAGCGATATGCGATAACGATTATTGCCCAACAAGTTGCTGTTGTTCTGAGCACTTATTTTTAACAATTGCCGTCATTGAACAAGTAGACGCATATTGCCAGCTTAATTGCTTAATAACAAATCACGCAATATTTTTAGATCTGATTCTCACATGATATATGATCAGCATGCAAAATGAAACCACTATTATAGAAGGAAGTTTACCAACACTGCTTTTATGAATTGCCGCCATAAATCAAAATGCTGCATATTATCAAAAACCACGTTATAATTATTTTATATGTAGCAGTTATGCACACAAGTTATACTTTACCAGCAATTTGTTTAACAGAATCTTAATTAAATTCAAGTGAAACCTACAACTTTTTGTTTCAAAAATTGCCGCCGTTTGCTCGTTACATATATGTCAATAAATGCAATCAAGTTTACCTTTATGAGCAACATGCTTTACAAAAACCACTATTTTTATCAAAAACAAACACTTTACAGCACTAATTTTGCTTTTGCGCTGTTTTTGCTGCAGTTGTTGCTGCTTTGATTTTTTGAGTGCGACACCAGACATGGCTAAAAAGGAGCAAGAAAATGTGATAGCAAACCCAGTCGTTCCAATGGGCTACCGTCTGCTGGGCACACAGGTCGCTGGCCACTTATTTGAGGCATCAAATGCGGCAGCCGTCGGACTGCTCCAAGCAGCGGGCGAAGGCCGCGTTTTCAAGCCTTTGGGGAAACCGGAGTGCGGCGTGCGCGAATTGAACTTTTATGAGTCACTGGCGGCGGCAGTGGCGATCACATCGTCGACGGGGGGTGCAACGCCCTCCATCATCACTGGCAATAACCTTAACGGCTCAGGTGATGGGAAATGTGAAACGAAGTCTGAACTTTTGGCAGCACTCGCCACTCACGTCCCTCGCTACTATGGTCAAGAGAAACTGGTTGTAAATCATCGTGAGCACACATTTATCAAGCTGGAGGATCTGACTCATGGCATGGCCAAACCATGCGTCATGGATGTCAAGATAGGCCGGCGCACCTGGGATCCCGTATCCTCAGCACAGAAACGTGCCATCGAAGAACAAAAGTATGTGATCTGCAAACAGAATCTGGGCCTGTGCCTGCCTGGCTTTCAAGTCTATCGCCGCGATGAAGAGCAGCCGGATAAAACCACGCTTGTACGCCACGGTCGTGACTTTGGCAAAAGTCTGAATATCGATGGTTTCCACAATGCATTGGCCCTGTTCTTCAACACCGACTTCACTCCCAGCTGTGATATCCTGCTGCACGAAGTACTTCGCCAGTTGCGTGGCATACGTTCCTGGTTCAAGCGACAGCGTCTGCTTCACTTCTATGCCAGTTCCCTGCTCATCTGCTATGACTTCGAGCAGCTGCAGAAATGCACAAGTTCCAAGTCAATGCATAATGGCTTCCATCAGGACGCAACTGATCCCCACCTGCCCACCACTGCAAGTCAATGGGTGCGTGTGCGTTGCATTGACTTTGCACACATCTTTCCGGCTGAGGATGCACAAGCCGATCATAATTATATGTTCGGATTGCAGAGCCTTATCGACATTGTTGAATCAATGATGCAACGATAGCAGGAGCCGGAGAACACTTCTCCAAATTATGGACACTAACCCACACCCACAAATACTTGTATTACACCTAAGCCAAAAGTCCACAGCAGAGCTGTAACTAAATTAAAAAAAAAAAGACCCTTAACCAACTACCTATATATTAATTACTGGATACTTAAAATGGAAATAACTAAAACATTCACCTCCAGTAATTGAAAAAAGCTCAGTACTTAACTTATGCTAAGTAATTAAATATACTCAAGAAATTGTAATCAAATTAGAATTATAATTCGGAAGTAATTATAATTACTGGCAACTTAAAAGCATTTTCTGACAAATAATACCAATATAAATTATTTGGTAATAAACAATTTTAATAGTAATATGAAAAATATTGGTAGTTAAAAAATATATACGTCAATGAACTTGTAAACATTTATGGATTCCAGATAAATTACTTTTTAATTGCTCGCAATGACAAATACAAAAATAATAAAAATCAAAAAGTTATTGCCAGTAATTAAATTATATACTCAATGCTCAGTAATTATCAATAACTAACAAAGTATTTAAATGCAGTTTTTGAATGTTACAATTACAGCTCTGGTCCAAAGTAGTTCCATTGTGTCGCGCAACAACTACTCTAAAATAAAAGTATTTAGAATAAATAGTCGGTTTTGTACAATTCGCGTTATATTTGTGTAATTCATCTTATCAATACTAGGGTAAATTAGTTGCTATACGGTAGAGTGATAGAGGGTGCTGCTTAGAGCGTATAGTCCAGTTCGTAACGCTCGTATTGGTTTTTCGGATCATTGGTGATGCGCGGATAGCCAGCGATGAGCGCATCCTGACCACCAATATACAGCGAATTGTATATCTTCCAGTAGACATCGCGCACCTTACGCGCCGGATGGAACAGACCCTGTAACGTGTACTGCAGTATCTTGATGGAGCCCAGAGATACCCTCAAACCGTCTACAGAGTCCATGAAGGCCTGCACCAGATGCGGCGATGTCTCAAAGATGTTGGGCCACACATAGTTGAGCAGATGGGTGAGCGCATCCTCGCAACCGAAACCATAGACGCCCAGGGCCATGTGTTTGATGGCCGAACAGGCCGTCTGACGATGCACCAGATCGCGATCCATTAGAGCATCCTCCAAAAGCGGACATACAGCATAGATATAATCCTTGCCCATCTCGCCAATGTACTCGAACAAAAAGGATAGAGATTTGAGTACACCATTCTGTACATTTAGCTCCGGCACTCGATACTCATTCATCAGAGCAGGAAGCACGGTGAAGGGACGACAAGTTTCTGCCACAATGGCAATGGCTACTGTGGTGCAGACACGATTCTGTCGCTCCTGCACCTTGAGATTGTTCAGCAGGGTGGCGAGCACATCGTGTGGTCCAATTGCCTTGGCTATGTAACCAAAGGTGTTCACTGTAGCTCTTCGGATGGCCTTCTTGTGCGCCTTCAGCAGCTCCAAAAGCTCAAAACAGATTCGCATCCATTCTCTGGCCGATACATATTCGGGTCCGCGATCGGCAATGCGACCGACCAAATCGATACAGTTCTCCTGCACCTTCTCGTGCCTGTTCTTAAGTATAGGTGTGAGACGGGGAAGCAGATCCTTGATTGGCGGTGTCATCTTGGTCATGCCAATGACATTGACAATAGCTTTGAGTGCGCCCAGAATGCTGCCAAGTACCTCGGGATACTCCTCACCCAAGTATTCGTAGAGCACAACGCCCAGATGACCCATGAGTTTTTCCTCCTGGCAAGTCTTCATCACGACAGCAATGCGAGAGATTAGATCTGCAGCCTGTTGACGTACCTTGGCGGACTTGTTGTTGAGACGCCACAAGATGGTACCACAAATCTGTGGCAAATATGGTTTTACTCGCTTGCCCAGCTGATTGACAATGGTGCCAAAGCCGTTCAGCATGACGACATCTTCCGTGGTCTGCTCCTGAAAGGCATATAGGATGCCATCGATAAGCTGTTCTTCCAGACGTGAATCAATATCCGCTGCACCCAGATTGCCCATTATCTTCTCCACCGTTTCCATGACCATCTTACGGTACTGTTCATTCTCATCCTTTAGATCATCGACGACACGATTAATGATCTCTGAGGTGCCCACCTTGTTGGCGATCTCCACGGTGGTATCGACAAGCTGGCGATAGTTGCGTCTATCCAATGCCATGCGATGATTCCAGAAGAACTTGAAGAAGTGTGGCAGAATCTCCTCCTTAATGTATTGTGGCTCCACACCATCGGTGGCACAACATTGCTTCACCACTTTGAGCACAATTTTCTTCATTTCCTCGTCGGGTGACTGGAATTCACGGATCAAAATCAACATGACCTCACGTGTATAGTAGTTGGCATACTCTGCATCCATCAAGGGTATAAGATAACCAATGGCCTTGAGGAAGGCAGCCAGACCCTTGCCACGATGTGTCCTAATACCCTTCCAGAGGGGTTTCAGCACGGAATCGAAGGACTCAATGCCATATGGAGTAGCTGCCTCAGCAAGCGCAGCAATTGCCAACGCCGTAATGGTGCGCACCTTCTGCTGCTCATCCACCAAACCATGTTCGATGATCTCCACCAGCGCCTTGAGATGTGGTAGAATGGCGCAGCCCATCAATATGGCAATCTGTTGCACAATCTTAATGCCTGTGTGACGAGCCTGCCACGACTTCTTGGATTTGCACACAGCTTTTAAGAACGGCAGCAACGAGGGTATTCCCAATGCAGAAGCAACCACGGCGAATGCACGAGCTGTTGTGTTCCTTACGTACTCATCAATATTATCGATGTCCGGTCTCATGGTGGAAATCATGGTAGCCAAGCCAGCTGCTTTGGCCAAATTCGATATAATCTCCCTACCTTCGATACGGGCATAGTAATCCTCATCAATAAGCAGTGGCTCAATGACCACGAGAATCTTGTGGACGAACGGACGCACTAGATCATCCAGTTTATAGAGCACACGATCAATGACCTTGACAAGCAAATGCCGTTCCTGATCTTCTAGTGTAGGTGACATCAATAGAGGTAGAATCTGATTAAACAGCGGTCCGGCTCCAAATTCTCGAGCTTTATCTGTCATCTGGCGCAAGGCCGATTTACGCATGGGTGGCGAACCATTCTTGATGGTTAACAATAGTTTCATAATCTTACGCTCCTTGAGCTCCTCTGGTGAGAGTGCATCCTCGTTCACATCGACGAGCAGCTTGTCAAAATATTGTGCATCCTCGGGCTTCATAAAAGGAAGATTCTGTCCTTTTGGCTGATTATCCATAAACTTGGCATTCTTGTCCTCTACTTGGATGAAGAAACCGGCCGGTGTGCCTGCTATGGGTGTGGGCGTGGCCATTAGTTTGCGTCCGGGCGTGCGCAATGGCACATATCCAGCTGGAGGTGGCAATATTTTATAGCCCGGTGGAAACATTTGATCGAGTTCGTCATCGGTATATGGTCTGTTCCTTTCATCTATTTCCTTCTCCCAACGATAAGCTTGTAGTTGCTCGGGCGTCATTGCAGCAAGTGCTCCTGGAGTGGGCGTGGCCATGGCCATGGCTTTAACACCCACTGGGGTGCTGCCGCCAGGTGTAAGCATTGGTGTGCCATGTCCTGGTGTGACATGGGGCGTCATGCTGGGAGTCATGGCGCTGTTGTTACTGGGCGTTATCGATGGTGTACCATTAGAGGGTGTCTCATCCCAACGTGAACGTCGCTTGGACGCACCCGGTGTTGATTCTATAGAAATGCCTTCGCCGGCACCGCTTCCTATGCGATCCGGTTTGGGTGTCTCTGCCCAGCCGCTGTGTCCGGGTGTCTCTCGCTCTGTCTTTGGTGTTTCATCCCAGCGATTGCGTCGCGCAGATTTCTCATTACCGGGTGTATCATGTCCAGGTGTCATGGCGTGCGCCGGTGTCGCATCCCAGATGCGTGTGCCAAGGCCAGGTGTGGCTCCAGGCGTCTCGCTGCCCTTGTGACCAGGTGTCTCATCCCAACGATGATCTCCAGGTGTTTTCTGTAATCAAAAAAATAGATTATAATAAACAATGTTTGAAAATCTGACGGGAAGCATTCTCCCTGTATTTAATATATATATAACATTGTATGTACTCACGTCTTCCCATGTGGGCGTTGCTGCGCTGCTGGGTGTGGCTGCCACTTTGGCAGGTATAAAACTATCGCTAACTGTTTGATCCCAGCGTCCACGCTTGCGTCCACCATCTTTGGAGGCGGCACTTTCGCCGTTAGATGATTTTACTAGTGTGCCCTCCTTGGATTTTTCCATAATGCGCCTTCGCAACTCCGACTCCTCACCCTTAAGCATCTGTTCCCGCATAATGTCTGTGTAGGTGCGGGAACCCACATCAGGTGTCTTGCCACCATCGGCAAAGGGATCAGCACGATCCGGAGAGATAATAATGCGACGTCGCTTTTGCCTGTATTCATCCTCGCGATCGGCAATAGTAGGTCGGCGGCGATCTGCCAATGGGTCAACATCCTCTTTGCCTTGTGTGACATCCTTTAACACGGATGTGGGCGCAGTATATGTAGTGCGCTTCTGAGGAACTGGGAAGCCATCATCCTCCTCATCTTCATCGCCCTCATCATCGTTTGCAGCTATTGATGTGTTGTAGCCCTCATAGCGACCCTTGGCCCCCTTCCCTGTGGCAGCCTCATCGTCATACAGATCGGTGTCGAAGAAACCACCGCTTTCTAGCAAACCCACACCGGCTGCCGCCGCATTTGTTTTGGCCAACTCTGTCTTCTTGGCCTGTATATCCGAGATTTGCGCCTCAATGTCTGCAAAATAAATTCAATATATTAAAATTGATTTTTAAGTGTACAGTGAAAACACAACACACGGCAACAAGAAAATTAAGCGTGTAATCCATCATTTTTCTGTAAACTTCTTTTAATTAGTGGTTTCTACACAATATTTGATATTCATTTGTACTTACCTTCATGAGTGCGCGGTATATTTTCCATTTTTATCAATTTTTATGGCAACAAACGTATGAAAAACGCGTACATGAAAATTGAGCAACAGTGTTAGAAAGTGGCTACAATCAGATATGCATTATACAACACCATTGTAGTCGATAACGATGTGAGTGCGCAGCGGCTCGCGCTGTTAATGTAAACAGCTGTTTACTTTTAAATTGGTGTCGGTTTAAACGGGTTTAAAGATATTTTTGTATATTAAAGTACAATTAAACTGATTGCGCTCAAAAAATAAATATATTGTACTTATTTTATTCCCGTAAAATCATATAATAGATAATATTTTTCTTCAAAATCGTACTGTTATTTACACAATAGTAAACTGTTAAAAGTTAACAGAGAAACAGCGCACGTGTTTTGTTTTGTTGTTTTTCGATCGTACTTGATTTTAAAAAGGTTTGCAAAGCGCATTATGTTTGCTAAGAAACAGAAAATGGAAGCAGAACCAGAAAAGTTAATAGTGACACCACACACGCTGCAAGCTCGTCTTATATCCGACACTGGCGAAGAGGCCGGGCCGCCCATAAATCTACCTTCAGGAATTACAACACAGCAGCTAGGTCTCATTTGCAATGCACTGCTGAAGAATGAGGAAACGACGCCGTATTTGTTCTTTGTTGGCGACGATGAAATCAAAAAGTCACTGGAGGAGACACTTGATCTGAGCACCGCGGATACAGAAAATGTCATTGACATTGTCTATCAGCCGCAAGCAGTGTTTAAAGTACGTCCCGTAACAAGATGCACAAGTTCCATGCCTGGACACGCCGAGGCAATAGTCTCACTGCATTTTAGCCCCGACGGCGCTCATCTGGCCAGTGGTAGTGGTGATACGACAGTGCGCCTGTGGGATCTTAATACAGAGACACCACATTTCACTTGCACTGGGCATAAACAGTGGGTTCTGTGCGTCGCCTGGGCGCCGGATGGCCAGCGTCTTGCTAGCGCCTGTAAATCAGGTAACATCATCATCTGGGATCCGGAGACAGGAAAGCAGGTGGGTCGCACCTTGAGCGGACACAGAAAGCACATTAATTGTCTCAGTTGGGAGCCTTATCACCAAAATCCCGAATGCCGCAAACTGGCGTCGGCTAGCAGTGACGGAGACTGTCGCATTTGGGATACTAAGCTGGGTCAGTGTCTGTTCAATATTGCTGGACACACCAATGCAGTTACAGCTGTACGCTGGGGTGGCGCTGGATTGATATACACCTCGTCCAAAGATCGCACTATAAAGATGTGGCGTGCTACAGATGGTATTCTCTGCCGTACATATTCTGGCCACGCTCACTGGGTGAACAACATAGCGCTCAGTACGGATTATGTGCTACGCACGGGTCCCTTCCAGCCGACGAAGGATCGTGTAAAGGCATATCTCAGCATGAGCAGTGAGTATGATTGTTAGAAATGCTATTAAATCGGATTGAATACTTTTTCAAATTGCAACTTCCAGCTGAGCAACTACGTGAAGCTGCTCAAAAGCGGTATCAGGCTGTCTGTCCGGATGAAGTGGAATCGCTGGTCTCCTGCTCGGACGACAACACCTTATACTTGTGGCGCAACAATCAAAACAAGTGCGTAGAGCGAATGACTGGGCACCAGAATGTGGTGAACGATGTCAAGTACTCACCGGATGTTAAGTTAATCGCCTCAGCATCCTTTGACAAATCTGTGCGTCTGTGGCGAGCACACGATGGAAAATTCATAGCCACATTCCGCGGTCACGTACAGGCCGTATACACGGTTGCATGGTCAGCAGATTCCAGACTAATCGTTTCAGGCAGCAAGGACTCGACATTGAAGGGTGAGTTTATAAACTATTATATTCTATACTCATAATATACGAGTATTATTTTTTATGTTATGTAGTTTGGAGCGTGCAAAGCAAGAAATTGGCACAGGAGCTACCTGGACATGCGGATGAAGTTTTCGGTGTTGACTGGGCGCCCGATGGTTCACGTGTGGCGTCCGCCGGCAAGGATAAAGTTATAAAACTGTAAGTATAATCAACTAAAAACATTTTTAAAAGATACAAATGTCACATTTATTGTCACCTATTGCAGATGGGCCCATTAACAAACATCCTTGTATAGTCGATGTATACAAATATATATATAATAATAATAAAATGCGAACCCTGAGTTTAAATACAGTTGCAGTCGCTAGATGCGTTGACAATGTAATGTTTTAAGCGTCTGCTTGAAGCTGCACTCAAATGCTTGAGAATCCTGGAAATATGTTGCTGGTACCGCTGATTCCGACAGCAGTGCTCGCTCCGCAGACACAAAGCCCGCGGCAACGCATTCATCTAAGCTGTAATCCTTTAATAGAGCCGTAATAAAACCGGCGCAGAAGCTATCACCCGCACCAGAGACATTCACTATATTCTTAACCTTGGGCGCAGCATAGAAGCGTGTGATGTGCTCGCAGCTGGGCGAGAGTGAGAGCAATTTGCTTGCATCGCACTCTGCATCAGAGCGAAAGCTAATGAGTACTCCATGATCTCCCAAGGTGGCAATGATGCAATTGAAATGGCTTTCAATTTTCTGCAGCAGCTGTTTAGCCTGTTCCAGTAACTGGGAGCGTTCGACTTTCGTGTTTGGCTGCCAATCTACACGCTCTCCCGTTATGGTCTCCACAATGGTCTTCAGTTCGTGCACGTTTGGCTTCACAAAGCGTATTTGCTGCGTTAAATTCGATTGCAGTGTGAACGGCTTGCCGGCTATAAACATATCCGTGGGCTCAAAGAAAACAGGAACCTGGAAAAACTTGAAATTAATATTTCTGATATTTATGTAACTTCAAGTACTTTACCTTATATTTGTGTGCCAGCTGCAATGTGGATGACATGGCCTGCTTCGATATGTTGCTATCCATCACAATAAGCGGTGCATCTGAGAAGAGTTCGGATTGAGCCGTTAACACTTCAGGTGTTATGCTGCCATGTACTTCCAAATCGCCCAGGATCAACTTGCAATCCCCCGAATGATCAAAAACCACTGAGCACAGCGATGTGGCATGCGCCTCATCCACAATGAGACTGCTTTGCAGTGCTGTTGGCATCAATTGTCGCAGCATTTGGCCCAACCGATCGCTGCCCACCGCTGAGATGAGATTCACAGATCCATAGAGCTTATAAATACCCTCGGCAATATTGCGACCAACGCCGCCAGCGGCTTGTTGGGTTACAGCTGAATAGGTGGCGCCATCTAAATGCATATCGCGCTTCTCCTTGATTTTAAAAGACAAATCAAGAATGGAAGCGCCTACCACAAGTGGCTTTCTCGAGAAACTACCGCTTGGAGTGGTCTTTTGGACCTTTTTGCTAGCCAGCTCACAGGCTATTTGTGCTGCCACTGAAGCATTGTTTCGGATCAGCGCAATGTTAGCCTGTAGGCTGCGTCCTTGGGTAATCTTTGCAATATGCGAGAGCAGGAAAGGCGTTACTTCCTTGCCACTGACACCTTGAGCCTGAGCTGCAGCATTTGCTTCCTTAATAGCCAGATCTATGGTTGACTTTTCAGCGGCATACTCAGCGGGAATGGGAACGCCGATGAGCACGCCAGACTCCATCTTCAGCTCTCGCCATGATTTCAATAGCTCTGCGGCATGTGCAGCTGTGGGTAGATTATAAGGAACCTTGCAACCACTGTCGCGTGTATAAAAGTCAGGGAAAACTCCTCCAGGACTCTGATAGCTGCCAACGCAAACGCCTTGCGTCTCCAGATACTCTAGTGTGCGGGGTATATCCAATATGGATTTTACTCCACTGCAGACTACGGCCACCGGCGTCCGTCCGAGCTCAATCAAGTCTGCAGAAACATCAAGCGTTATGTGACCCTCACGATGAACTCCACCAATGCCACCAGTGGCAAAGATTGGTATGCCAACGCGATGAGCCACAATCATAGTGGCAGCTACTGTCGTACCTCCACTCTGACCCGTAGCGACAACATAGGGCAGGTCACGACGTGAACATTTAATGACCTCCTCGCGTGGTTTCCTCGCCAATGTCATGAGTTCGTCCTTTGTTAGGCCAACTTTAATGCAGCCATCAATTATTCCAATTGTGGCGGGCAGAGCTCCGTTTTGCCGCACATCCTGCTCCACCTGTAGAGCTGTTTCAACATTTTCTGGCATGGGCATGCCATGTGTTATAATGGTTGATTCCAGTGCAACCACAGGTTGCTTATGTTCCAAGGCATATCGAATCTCCGGATGCACAACAATATGTTGTTTTGTGACAAAGGCGCGTGTAAATAGAGGCCGAATGCCGTTGGCAAAACATTTCTGCAGAATCATTTAATCAATAGGTAAGTAATCACAAATATCGTGCTTAAACTTTGACATCAAAATCTTGTTAACGTTCACAACATATTCATGTTTGAAAATCGTCAACAAACACTTTACTATCTTATTAGAATTATGTGCGGTTATGTTTACCTACCGGACAGCTGCTGCTGTTATGCTATTCAACATTTAGTATTTAATGAAGTATTTTCCTATGTTTTTCAAATTATTGCTAAATCCAGCTAACTCTGAGATTAAGCGAACATTGCTCAACAAAAAGGGCTGTCTAATTATTATTTAGTTTTATTTCATTTCAACAACAAAAATGCAATATTCAAATACATCTGAATTAGTCACATCGATTACTTATTAACTATCGATAACAAGCAGACTATCGATATGTCCGATTTGGATGTTTTTTAAGCAAGTCGCGCAAATTTTTAGCATTTTCGTTATTTATTGTTTGATAGAAAACTAAACGAAATGGATTTTAATAAAAGCGCCTATAACTTGGAGTTTTTCAACTTTACGCCTGAACAAATTTCTGCAGAACGTAAGTTGAATGCATTATACCATCCAGTTAACTGTGTAACTAAACTATTTCTTTATTGTTGTTTTTAAGGCGATCATCTTGTGCAAGCGCTCATTGGCAAAGCCATTGAAACCACCATTAAGAAAATAGAAACTCCAGCCACAACAAAGCTGTTAAATGAGCAGAAGGATAAGGTTATAGGTCATATGCTAAAATCGTGTCAAGCGAAACTCGATCGCATGCGCGATTTAGACAAAATCAACTTTGAGGTTCCGCCGAATGTCCTAAACATTAAGGACTTTGAGCTGGAGCATAACTGCTCCGGCGCTGAGGAGGAAGCACGGATTGCTAAAGTGGAGGAGCTTAAGCTGCGCTATCGACAGGTAAGTTAAAATTTATTTCAAACCCTAATTTCCTTATTAATTTTATTAACATTCAAAGAACTTGGCCATGCTCGCTGAGCTGGAGGCTGAGCAGAAAAAGTTCACGGACATTGAACCGCTCATCGAGCGAGAACACGAAATGCATCAGCAAATTTACGATGCCTGCGCCAACTCGGACATCAAAAAGATATGCAAATTCGCAACTAATATGGCAAAAGATCAGCAGCTGCTGTGAGTTCCTCCAAGTCATTAAGAATGTACATATATTATGAGAGGTCTTGTTATTAATGTATACATACATATATTCATATTTAAGAGTTGTCTGTCTGTGTTTACCCATGCCTAACTAATCTTTCAGTAAATCAGTCATAAGTATATATTTCTCATATTTGCTGTAAGGGTATTAAACATTCGCTTACCTATGAATGCAACTTCTTGTTATTTTTTTAAGTTATTTGCGAAACGATCTGTTTATATACATAATGTATATATAATGTTAATGTTTGCCCAGTGTGTTTATGGTTTGTATTTCTATTTCTGACGCACTGCCTCTGAGAGGAAAATTGTGAGAGAGTCCAGTGCGTCGTCAATAGTTCAACAGCCGATGAGGACACGAACTCTTATAGTTTTCTTTTTGTCATTTGTTATTGTGTGTGTTTTGGCACAACTATAACGTCGCCACACGCCGAGTTTCTCCTGCTTCTGCACAGAACTCGAAACACTAAACAAATGGGAAAAACATCAGCAACAGCAGAAGAAAAGCATCCGGAGGCGCGTATTCGAGATTCGAGGCTATTTATAACTTACCCGCTAGTCGGCGGCGACATTTTTCTGTTGTTTTACGTGAGGCGTATTTCAAAAACCGAAAAAAATGCAAAATGTTCAACAAAACAAAAATAAGCCAAACGAGAGGAAAATTCGCGCAGATCGGCGTTATTAATAAAAGCAGCGCTGCCCCTGTGTATGTTGGGGACCGACTGCTTGTGGATTGGATCGGTTGTCTGGCTGCATTTATTCGCATTTCGCCATTGGAGTTGCACGTCGTCTTCGTTCTCATCTTCTGCGTTCTCTGTGTGTGAATATATCTGAGGTAATATCTGGCCACATTTTATGTAATACATATTTGAAATAATATATATATTTTATACATCTTGTACAGTTTGTATTGCTTAACCGATATGAATGTGGAAAAGCTTAAGCGGCTGCAGGCGCAGGTGCGCATTGGTGGCAAGGGAACACCCCGCCGCAAGAAGAAGGTCATGCACCAGACGGCCGCAACCGATGACAAGAAACTGCAGAGCTCATTGAAGAAGCTCTCTGTGAGCACCATACCCGGCATTGAGGAGGTCAACATTATCAAGGATGACCTTACAGTTATACATTTTAACAATCCCAAAGCGCAGGCGTCTCTCTCGGCAAATACCTTTGCAGTCACCGGTCACGGCGAGACTAAAAAGATTGTTGAAATGCTGCCAGAGATATTGCCTCAACTTGGTCAGGAGACAGTTGTTCAGTTACGCATGTATGCCAACACCATGTCCCACAATCAAAAGGGCAATGAGAACGGTGGCCCAGTTACCGGCAATAATGTTGAGGAAGATGATGATGTGCCCATGCTGGTGGATGATTTTGATGAGGTGGCCAAGTTGGATGCTAACAAACAGCAGCAGCAGCAGCCACAACCAGCTGCCGTAAGTAATAAGAAGCCACAGGAACAGCAATCAAAACCTGCAGCTGATAAGCCCAAGGATTCGAAGAAATCTAATAAGGAAAATAAGGAGAACAAACAGCAGCCGCAGCAACAGCAGCAACAAGGAAATCAAAAACAGGAAGGCAAGAAACAGCAGCAACAGCAAAAGGAAACTAAACAAAATGAAGCCAACAAGAAGCCCAACAATGAAAAACCAAAGGACAAGCAGGATAACAAAAAAGCTCAGCCAAAGAAACAAGAACAAGTTGAAAAGAAGAATCAACAGGAAACGCAATTAAACAAGGAGAAGCCCAACAAAGCAAAGCAGGATGCTGTACCAACTGATCAACAGTCCAAGGCAGCAGCTAAGGAGGAGATTAAACCACCAGCAAAAGCTTTGGATACTCAAAAAGCAGCAGAACCCGAAAAATCTGTTGCAAAACCTCAAGAAGAACAACCAAAGCCTGTGGCAGCTCCCGCTGTAGCAGCTCCAACTCCATCTCCGGCTGTTGCAGCACCAACTCAGGTTGTTGCAGCACCAGCTCCGGCTGTTGCTGCACCAGCTCCGGTTGTTGCAGCACCAGCTCCATCAACCACACCTGCTGCAGCTGCAGTTTCTGCACCTGCACCTGCACCAGCTCCAGTTATCGCTGCTCCAGTTGCTGCGCCTGTCAAGGATAAGACACCGCCAGCAGTTCAAACATTGGCACAGATTGTAGCCGCTGAACCACCTAAGCCGGTACCAGCTCCAATTGTGGAGAAATCTGAACAAAAGGTTGAACCAGTTATTGAAAAGAAAGAGATCCCAACAACGGCTCCAGCTGCTGAACAGAAGTCATTGCCAGCTCCAGCTTCTCCTAAAACAGAAGTAAAGCCGGATATTCCTGCTCCAAAGCAGGAGCAAAAACAAGCAGCTGCACAGCCTCAGCAAAAACAAGCAGAGTCAAAGCCCAAGGAAGCTAGCCCACAAAAAGCAGCTCCTCAGCAAGCCAAGCAGGCTTCACCCAAGCAAGTGACGCCACCAGCTGAAACTAAGCCTGCTGTGGAACAGCAACAAAAACCCGCAGAAATTGCCACTCCGGCAGCTTCAATCGTCAAGGAAGAATCAAAGCAGAAGGCTGAGAAAAAACAAGAGCAAAAGAAAGCAACCACGCCCAACCCACAGGCTGCAGCACAGCCTGGTAAACAGGCATCCCCCAAGAAAGGGACTCCACCGCCTGCCAAACAAGTGACACCGCCTGCCAAGCAAGTGACACCACCTGCAGAGACAAAGATCGTACAGCAACAGCAGAAATCAGCAGATTCCGCTCCGTCTGCAGCAGCACCTGCTCCGGCTGTAGCAACGCCAGCACCGGCTGCAGCAGCACCAGTAGCTGCTCCCACTCAGGCTGCACCAGCCCCTGCTCCGGTTGCAGCGGCTCCAGCACCTACCCCGGCTGCAGCAGCACCAGTAGCTGCTCCCACTCAGGCTGCACCAGCCCCTGCTCCGGTTGCAGCTGCTCCAGTCCCTGCTCCGGTTGCAGCAGCGCCGGCTCCTGTTCCAGCTCCAGCTGTAGCTGCACCTGCTCCACCTCCTGCTGTAGCTGCAACTTCTCCAGCTCCACCTGTCGCTGTAGCAGCACCAGCCCCTGCTCCGGCTGCAGCAGCACCTGCAGAACCCGCTCTGATTTCAGCAACACCAGCTACTCCGCCTTCAGCTCAACCACTCGCTGAGTCTGCTCCCGCTTCTGCTGCAGCAGCACCAGCTCAAAAGCAAACTTCTCCTGCCGCAAATGGCAAGAAACAGGACCAGAAACTCAAACAACAGCAGCAGCAGCAACCTAAGGCTGGCCAAACACAACAGCAACAAGCTCAGAAGCAACAACAAGCCGGAAACAAAGCCCAGCAGCAGCAACAGCAAGGCGGAAACAAAGCCCAGCAGCAGCAACAGCAACAAAAGCAGGCAGCTCCCAAGCCTGCAGTAGCACCTAAACCTGACGCGACCCCTGCCAAGCCAGCTGGACCAAAACCTGCCCAACAACAACAGCAACAGGGCAAGGGCAATCAAAAGGCGTCGCCACCGAAACAGCAGCCACCGAAGAATAATTCTCAGCAGCAACAGCAACAAAAAGCAAATGATAACAAACCCAAGACACCATCTAATACACCCGTTTCACAGGGATCACCATCGCCCAAAGCAGGCGGTTCGCCCAAGGCGGCCTCCCCGAAGGCAAGCACGCCAACGACCGCACCAGCTGCAGCTGCAGCACCCTCTGTTGCCCCACAAGGCAACTAAATATGTTTTCACTGCATTTTCAAATATCAATGATCGGCGCCAAAAAAAGAAGCAGAAAAATTGTCATTCAGCTGCGCACGCAGCTTGACTGTTTATCGATAATGCCGATACGTGTTTTATTTTATGACGATTACAATTTTTTATTGAACAATAAACAAATTAAAAAACACACAATTAGCTGCTATGAACAGGCTTTCGCTCAGCCTTCTCAGGCTCAGGATTGAGTTTCCACATGGCATAGTTCAAGGCAGTGGCGAATCCCAGCCAGGCCATGTACGGAATAAACAAAAGACCGGCCGTCTTATTGACTCGATAGAACATCACCCCGCAAGCGCCCGCTGCGGTCGTTAGTGCAACAATATCAATAAGCGCCTGTGCGTGACATTTAAATAGATAAGGAATGAAAAACATACATATGTATCTGCGGTTTAGTTCAACTTACACCCTTAATGTTCTTTTGACCAAAGAAAATCGGTGTCCACGCCCAATTGAGGGCCAACTGTGTGCCGTAAGCCATCAATGGCAATTGTGCATCGCCACTAAAACCGCCTCCATCACGCCAGACCAGGTAAGATCCATAACCCATACCAGCATACAGTGACGTCCAAACAGGTGCAAAGAGCCAGTTTGGTGGCCTGTACGATGGAAAGTTAAGATTCACATACCAGCTCTTTATATTTTTGCGCGTCAGATAGCCATTTAGCATGCCACCCACATTTGGCAATATGACAGCTCCAGCAATTTTTAGTGCAGTGCCAGTAGCGTTTTCTTCAGCCATTTTGATGTGTGTTCTTCTTCCAGTTCTGCACTTAGTGTAACTGCGAGTATCTCGACTGCGTCGTAATTGTGAAAAGTTGTTTGTAGTTTGCTCGCCGGTGACTTCATATATCCAACATGCTTATGCATGTGTGTGTGTGTTGTATGTTCATTTTATTGCCGACAGAGAGAGCACTTTATTGCGAATGTGTTTGTACTGAGTGACTTTTGTACTGCAACACCAAGCAACAAGTTTAGGGTTGTAGCGCATCATAAATGCATATTCTTGAAATTCAGTTACAATTTGAATATTTAATTTATTTTAATTGTTTTTTCTAGTAAGTTATAATTGAGTTCTAAACTAATGATGAGTATATATAATATGTTACTTGTCAAAAACAAAACCAATAGAGTATCGTTTGTTATATAGTGTAATTAGTTGTAAGCGATCATGTGCGTAGAATTTAAAAGGGGCGACCGACCGTAAATCTGATTACCAATTTTGAAAAAACTAGTTTTATGATTGCGAAATAATCGTTTTGAAAAACTTCTAGAATACTTAACTAATTGTTTACTATCCAGGGCCATTATTAAGGCTAAAATGACGACAACACTGTTCCAGGACCTAATGGAATTGCCATGGCAACAGTTGCCTGTTGTGGACAGCGGTTTGTTTGGTCTAAAGAATACTATTTGCACCGCCATTCACCGGACATACAATTTAAAGAAATTAAAAGATGACTCTTTATTTTGATACAAAAATTGAGTTCCTGGACTCGGATGCAGTGAGCACCATAAGCAGCTGGCATCCAAATGAACCTCTTTTTGCAGTGGCTTCCTACAGTCACGAGCGTGGAGGCAGTGTCACTATATTTGCAGATACGGTAAGTTAAAGTATGAAAATAAAGTAAATGAAGATTATTATAGAAAATGTTTTTCAGGGTGAACCCCAACGGGATGTTACATATCCAGTTCATGCCACTTCACAGGCAACGGCACTGTGCTGGCATCCGGAGAAAGCGCTTCTCGCCACCGGCTGGGAGCATGGTGACATACATGTCTGGTTTGCTGGACATCGCGAGTTTGCCAGCGTCAGTGGTCCTCACAAAGCGCCCATTGTGCTGCTGGAGTTCAGCGAACAGGGCGGTCGAATGGTCACCGCAGATGCCATGGGATTGGTTACCGGCTGGCGTTGTGATGGGCAATACCAGTTCCTTACCATGTTCTCACATGATTTGCGTGATGCTCTACTTCTGATCTGTTTTCGTCGCACCGTCGAGAGCGAAGTTCGCGAGGAGATGGCTAGTCTGGCCAAAGCAGCAGTAGCTGGCGATGAGAATGCCCTGGACACACTCACCAATTGGCGGCCACGCACTGCTGCTCGTGGACATGCTGGCGTGCGGGACAATCATTGTTTCTATGCGTGCACTCAAGGAGGCGTTGCCTATTACATCAACCAGGGTGGTACCTGCAGCGAGGTGATGAAGAGTGGACCCCAGCAGCCACCCATTCTGCAGATGCTGTGGCATCCTAAAAAGTAGGGTTACTAAATAGTTTATCCAAAATGGTATTTAAATCAGATTTCTTCATTAATTCGTATGTAGAGATGCAGTTATTTGCCTATTGGAGGACATGACCATCACGCTATATCTTGTGGAATCTACGGGTATACTGACGGAGTTGGATCGTGTCAAGTTAAGTGGACGTGGCACCAACAACAAACACGGTGCCATTGCTTGGGCAGGCAACAGTTTGGCCATCATCACCGGCGATCTATCCGTGCGCATTTGGGATATCGAACGCAGTGATAATTATCTGCTAAAGATGAATTTACCTAGCTCCAGTCTGGCACACACGGATTCATCAGTTTCTAGCCAGGGTAATCGGCTAATGACAGCTACATCATCCTCCAACAATAATGCCTTCTTCAGTCAGGAGAGCAGCGGGGATAGCAATGTTAATAATATGCCAAGAAAGATATCCAAATATGCTCAGCTTGCGTCCGGCGAGTATTTCACCTGCCTTGCCTACAGCACCAGTAATCAAACACTGTGTGCTGCAACAAACCTGGGCAACCTGTATACCTGGAAGAGATCGGTCAGCTGCTTTGTCAGCGCTCCCGAGGATGCATGGCAATTGGGCAACATATCAACGTTGTCGCGACAGGGCGCTGTGAAAAGCTGCACCTGGGGCTTTAATGAGCTAACTAAGCCCTGCATCCTTGTCAACTGTTTGTCAAGTGTATTCATGCTCAAGGAGCAGCCACTCCTGGCGAGTCATACCCGAAACCTGTGGGCTCTACAGTCATCCGCCAAGAGTGTTCAGTTGACGCATTGCAGCGGACGACATTGCACGGTTCAAACGGATTTTGCAGTGACTGCTTTGGCCCTAAACGAACTCAGTTTGGTTGTAAGCAATGGACGTTCGATTTCGACATACAGTCTGCAGAAGATTGAGAAGAGTCTGGAAGAGTTTGATGAAATATTGGAGGCTTCCGGTGCCGGCTCCACTGCCTCCGTGAAGAGTTCACCAGCGCTCAATGTAAAACTCATGCAGACATTCCAAGCTGAATGCTTAACTCTCTGTTTGCACAATCAGAACATATTTTGTTTGACCAGCAGCGATATAATTGTCTATTCCGTTGGAGGAGTTATCCTGCACAGGATTCTAGGCAATGACATTGAAGGCAAGATCATTGGAATGGATTTGACAGCCTGCTATTTGACCGTATTCACCATGAATGGCTATGTCAAGGCATATGATGTGACCCGGCATGATCCGAAGCTTTTGTTTCCTAGCAAATCGGGTCATGATATTTTTGATGACTTCGGTGAATTCATTCTGGTCAAATGTAACAGTCTAGGCAGTCATTTGGCTCTGGTTATTGCCAACAGTAGCTTTACGCCCTGCGCCACTGTTTATTGCTGGGATTTTGAGCGCAACAATCTCTTCGATCATCAGTTGAGCGAGGAGGAGCAGGAACCGGAGAAGGATACGGCGACCAAGTCCAGTTTGCCTGTGCGCCTCTTTTGGGACACCGAGGAGCCACGTCTGCTAGCCGTTGAGATCAAGTCGATGATTATGATGACCCAAAAACCGAGTCGCCAGCAGCCTACACACTATGTGGAATCCCAGGTGCTGGTCATGTTCTACTCTGAGAAGAGCGAGGCCAAACTGAATGTGCTAGAAACTCAAGATCTCCCCGCCGGCTCACAGCTGTTGAACCTGTGCGTGCCCAGTGTTGTCTGTCTGAAGGTGAATGCTGTCCAGGATCAGGTTCTCAAGGATTTTGCAGATCTGCAGCAGTGCGATGCGAACACCAGGAGGCAAGTGCTCAACTTTAGTTTGCATGTGGCCGAGGGGCAAATGGATTTGGCTTTTCGCTGCATACGTTCTATTCAGTCCAAGGTGGTCTGGACAAATCTGGCCAAGATGTGCGTGCACACGAGTCGATTGGATGTGGCCAAGGTGTGCATGGGTCACTTGGAGCAGGCACGTTCGGTGCGTGCACTGCGCCAAGCAATGGAAGATGATGATCTTGAGCCGGAGGCCAAGGTAGCCGTCCTTGCCATCGAGCTGGGCATGATTGAGGAGGCCAAAGAGTTATATAAACGTTGCAAGCGGTATGACTTGCTCAACAAGCTGCTCCAAGCCACCGGACAGTTGGAGGAGGCATTGCAAGTAGCTGAGACCGAGGATCGCATACATCTAAAACACACTTATTACCAGCAGGCGCAGGCACTGCGTGATCGTGGCGACATCCAAGGTGCTCTGGAGTTCTATGAGAAGACACAGAATCCGGTGCAAAATATCACTCAACTCTTGCTGGAGAATCCAATGGCCATGAAGCGTTACATCCAGACGACCACTGATCCCAAGCTGCTCAAGTGGTGGGGCCAGTATGTGGAGAGTTCTGGTGATATGGATGCCGCTCTGACCGTCTACAGCAAAGCCGAGGATTGGTTTTCACAGGTAAGTGGAGTATGGAGTATCTAGTTATGATAATTAACGTATTTCCCTTAGGTAAAAATACTTTGTTATCTAGGGAAAATCTCTAAAGCGGATGCCATAGCCAGACAGTCGGGAGATCGTGCTGCTTGTTATCATCTGGGCAGGCACTACGAGAATGTGGGCAAGTTCCAGGAGGCAATCATGTTCTATACGCGAGCTCAAACGTTTAGCAATGCGATACGCATCTGCAAGGAGAATGATTTCCAGGAGGAGCTCTGGACAGTGGCAAGTTCTTCGCGTAGCAGAGACAAAGCTATTGCGGCTGCTTACTTTGAGGAGTGTGGCAATTTCAAGTATGCCGTGGAGCTATATCATCGGGCGGGCATGCTGCACAAGGCCCTTGAAATGGCCTTCGAATCGCAACAGCCAGAAATACTCGAGATTATAGCCACAGAGTTAAATGCCGATTCCGATGCAGAGTTAATCAATCGCTGTGCCGATTTCTTCACCAACATCGAACAGTATCAGAAAGCTGTCCAACTGCTGGCCAAGACCAAGCATTTGGAGCGTGCATTGGGCATCTGTCTGGAGAAGGGTGTACCTGTCACCGAGGAGCTAGCTGAAATGTTAACACCAAGCAAAGAGGACTTCGATGAGACCGTACGAACTAGTATTCTCGTCCAGTTGGGTGAACTGCTGCAGCAACAGGGCGACTATCACAGTGCCACCAAGAAGTTCACCCAGGCAGGAGATAAAGCGCGAGCCATGAAATCTCTGCTCAAGTCGGGCAACACCGATAAGATCATCTTCTTTGCCTCGATGTCGCGGCAACGAGAGATTTACATCATGGCCGCCAACTATCTGCAGGCTCTCGACTGGCAGAGTGATCAGAGCATCCTCAAACATATTGTCAGCTTCTATAGCAAGGGACAGGCTTACGATTCGCTGGCCAACTTTTATGCCATCTGTGCTCAGATCGAGATTGAGGAGTATCAGGATTATGAGAAGGCTCTAACGGCCATGCAGGAGGCATCCAAGTGTCTGGAGAAGCTCAGTCACGCCCAGCATGCCTACAACAATCTCCAGCGCACCGTTGCGGACGTCAGAAGCATTCTGGAAATCCAACAGGCACTGCGTAATGGCGATAATCAAGCTGTTATTGGCAGCTGTCGCAGCATGCTTAGTAAGTGATTTATTTTAAAGAAATATCTATTGTATACTAACCATATCTTAACAGTTAAGCCGGAGCAGCCGCCCATACGTCACTCCCATATACTGGCCATGTTGGTGCGTGCTTTGGTCTACGCCAAGCAGTATCCCGAAGCGGGACGAGCCCTCAAGGAACTTGCTGTAAAGGACAACTCTTGGAGTGCAACCGGTTTAGTTGATAGAGCTCTGGTTCAACGCATTGCCAAGGAATGTGACTTGGACTATGATCTTATCTGGAATTCAGGACGTCAAGTCACAGCCTCAACAACGGCAACAGCGGCTACAACTATAACGATGACAACAACGACAACAGCGACCAGTGATGACGAAGCCGATGACGAGGAAATTCGAGAGGAACTTCATTGATCCGCCGACCTAGCAACTAATCATAGCTCAGCGATTACTATGAGTAACCATAGGAAGTTTGCCTTATTTATAGACCTATCAAACCAAATACATGTTGATAAGTTACTCCCTTTCTTTTGGTCTATCAAAACGGAAGTTCAGGTAAAACTAATCAGAAATAAAATGATTATAAATCTAAATGATATATTGATAAATTGTTGAGCACCTGCAGCTAAAAGTGCCATCCATACTAATTTAAGAATGGAAAGTAAACCATGTCTATATAAAGCTTTTTGTTCCGATAAGATTTTTTATGTCTATCGTGTCTCATTCAACTTGGCTATGCAATAAAAATAAAACAAAACTCAGATAATAATAATATGTCTAAGTATAGATTGTAATTAACAATCATCAAAGTATGAATGAGCAATCAGAATTTCGCCAGATCACAGAAGGTTTTCACAAATATATATAAACAATACCCACACACACACACACAAAAGCCCACTAAAACAATAACACAAACAATCAGATTATGAATGAAAATATATGTACGTTTGCCTCGTAAACAGGTTCGACTAAACGTACATTTATCAAATCGTATCTCCCTTACCGAAAACCAAAATAAATACAATGCTTATCTGCGGCGCCAGCGCTGAAAGTAAGGTGAAAGGGGTTACGGGGTGCTTTGGAAAGGTATATGAATCACTTGCATTAAAAGCGGGCACAACTATGAAATCAGAATTGTTTCTGAGAATTTCGCGCTGAATTCGAATTATTTCAATAGAGCAATCGTCTATTTGTTGCGCCCGTACAAATACTACACGAAATTGTTATAGTACACTTAAAAAAAAACACCGCAAACTGAAAATTACACAAGAATAAACCAAATTCGAGTTCATTCATCATTCAAAGATTCGTTCCTCATTCAATCATCATTTATTCCTACATTCTAACAACCTTTAACCTTGACCTGATTACAAAACTCTCCAAGTGTTTTTTTGTAGTGTAAAGTAAGCTTTGCACATGCTGCGGACGCGTAATGCACGATTCCCATTAATGAATGAAACGCGGCATCAACATGAACACATAAAAAACAAGCGACGATCAGTTTTTGTCTTCGGCTAGCCGACCAATAAGCTAATGACCAAAAATGAGCAGCAAAATTGTCGCTAACATGAAAGACAGAGACAGACAGACAGAGAGCGAACGAGAGATCTAGAAATTGTTGTGAAGATTCATGCAGCTTTTCCAGGAATGATGACAATGCCTTGTTATACGAGCGAGAGCGTGAAAATACTTGAATGAATGAATGTATATTCAACAGCCAAACGACCTTAGTCCCCGTCTCGCACCACTCTTCACGGCTCAAGCTGTAGTTTACAAACCTGTGTGCCTGGGGAACACCATGACACGTTCGCCAAATGTGTTTGTATGTGTGTGTGTGATCATTTTGCCGATAGTGACTCATCAGCCGGTCGAAGTCGGCAACTTGACGACGTCATATACTCGTGTGACCGAGATAACGCCAGAGCGTAGCGTTGCGTAGACGTAGAGAGCTTTTTGCGATCCCATAGAAAATGGCACACAATAACCGGTTGCCGTACATCAAAATCAGCCGATTGCCGATGGGGTGGGCAGTTATCGTTGTGCGAGTGGGCAACTCTTAGTCTGCTGACGTGAGAGAGCGCTGACGAAGACGTCGTTTGATTGTCGGTGCTGCTGCTGTTGTTAACGAAAGCTTTGACGCATTGATTTCGTCATGAGTTTATCGTCGTTCAATTTTTGCTGATCATTAACTCGGCATACGCGAACCTGTGCGGATGGATTTGCTGAGGCAACTGAACGACTACCGATGATCGCGTATCGTAACCAAGCCAATAACCGTTATTAAGTGTATCGAATATTTTGAGAATTTTCCACAGAGCTTTCCACTGCAAAGACAAGTATTTAAATTGGATCGAATTAAAAAATTTCCTAAGCACCGGACATTAAAGCGCGCGCGTCTATTCAAAAACTTCGTGAATCATCATCCGACGGGTTTTCTTGAGTATCCTAAGCGGATACTAGTGCTACAATTCTTTTGAACAAACAACATTGTTAAGTGATATAATAGAAAAAAATTCAAATTTTCCAATATTGTGTAAATCACCTGACGATTTTCAATAAATCCTAACTCCGTTAACAAAGTGTTTTCCCAAACAATCATGACCAAGTCTATAAGTACTGCTGCCCGCAGCTGATAATGTGTTTGTTTGTGTTCCACAAGCATTAGATCCACAAGTGTTTCCTCCACATGGCCATTTTGAGCCAAAGTCATCTACAAAACCAAGTTCTGTGCGTTTCTAGGCCCAAGCCAGTGCTAAGTTTTAATGCCATGCACCAAGATGCCAACCGACCAAATAGTGTCGGCGAATTTACCAAACAAAAAACCGAAGCTGCAACAAGTGCAGCAACAGAGACAACGTTGGATGCACCGCCGGAGAAAAAGGAGAAACGTCGACGGCGACGTCGACGTTGCAGCAGCACATCCTCCGATTCCGATTCTGATTCCGCTAGCTCAGACTCGGATTCATCCAGCAGCAACAGCAGCAGCAGCAGTAGCAATAGTTGCAGCAGCAGTGGCAGCAGCAAAAGCAACCGATTGCCACAGACCCTACCTGCAGTTGTTGTCTCCAACTCCCCGCCAAAACCAACATCCGAACAGGACTCCGATGAGGAGAGTGGTACGGATTCACCCGTGGTTGTGCCCGTGGATCCGCATGCCTGGACCACCGAGGACATTGCCAGCTGGGTGAAATGGCTAACGCGCAAGTTCAAGATCGATCCCGAACCGGATATCACCCGCTTTCCCAAAGATGGCAAAGAGCTCTGTGAGCTAACTCGTTCCGATTTCTGGGTCTGTGCTGGATCGCGGCGCGGTGGAATACTCCTTGCCAAACACTTTGCCCTAACGCTGTACCATGCCACAGGACGCGAGACAAGTCCCATGCTCAATGAGAACGAGCCAAGTGAGTGAAAACGGTTTTACCTTTATCTCTTGGCACATAAATCTGATGTGCGTCTAGATTTGAACTGCTTGTAAATTGGTTGCACGTCCAATTCCCAGTGGCACGTTTATAGTTTGGACACACAGGTTGAGTGCGAGTGCGATTGCGATTGCGAGTCCTTCCCTTTTGTGGTCAAGCATCAATTGAATCCTTTCCTTGAAGCTGCAGCATTCGATTCAACGTAATGGCAACTGATTAAGATGTTGAGGCGTTGATAGCAATGTTAGTTATGCCCCTGCATTGATTGTTTTTCACACATCTCCCTCCACCCCTAACAGCCCCCTTACACACACACACACACCTCTCATAAGAAATGCCCTGTCATTGATAAAGACATTAGGGTAATGGGAATTGGGAAATCGGGAAGGGGTATCAGTGAGAGTTCTCTTTAATTTACACATAAGGAAAGAAACTTATTTTTTTTCTGAGAAAATTATTTAATCGAGTTCAATGCAATGTTATCTTACTCGTTTTTAATTTGTAATTTAAAAGCTATTGCTTTTTGTTTTTATTTCGAAAAATTAACTTATCTTAACTTTATGCTTGGTAATCGTGAGTGACGTCGAAATTGAAAGGGGAATTTTTCAAGCTGTTTTACAGCTACAACTTTTAATATTCCTTTGATAATATTATCTTTATTTGTAGCTTGTTTCGTCATTAAACTATTTTTAATATCATTAATATTCGTGTCACGAATCCAACACGCAACCATCTCTCAAATGTGTTTGTTTCTCTCGCTTTCCTTTCATTTATCAACTGACTTTTAATTATAGATATGTGCTTGTCTGCTCCTTCTAGTCTCTCTATATATAAATACTACTTGTACCTGTCGCCGTGGCATTTGCCACTAAGCGTGTGGCTTATACAAAAACTTTCGCCTCATAAACGTAAATCTCTTGGAAAACGTTTTTTCGCGAAACTTACCGCAAAGTATGCAACACTTTTTGTTTGCCGCCTGCCAAGACAGTTATTAACTGCGGGTTTGAGTGTATTAGGGATGTGATGTGAGAGGAGGGGTGTGGGTGTGTTTACATTTCGAGTGATGAACTTAATAATAAACGATGTAAATATGATAATTTCTCACAGGATGTGGCATCTAATAATAAAATCAAAGTAATCCCAAGTCAGAAAAGTCACAGCCCAACCCAGCCCAATGGCAAAAGTCAGAAGCTAGAGAATCCTGGAGTCACAGTGACAACAGCGCGGCGGGCGGTCAGCTTGGGTGTTTGGGCGTGTGGCAGAGTGTGGGGAGAGAAGGGAGCTCACAGGAAAATATTCAATTCGTCGCATCCTTCCTGCGATTTGGCGCTCTCGCCTTGTCTCGCCTCTCCTCTTTGCCTGGCATATGTTAAAGAGCCAAACTGTGTCTGCCAATTTAATTGATTTGTTTTTTATGCCAAAGAGGATTACATATTGTCCTGGCATAGCTTACACCGTGAAATTTCTGTGGCACAGCTTACACAGCTTCCCGTACCCCCTGGGCCCTCCGTTGCCCTATGGGTTGAGTGGCTGCACGTGGCCTCTTTGTGATACTGTGATTCTGTGACTTTGCAACATTTTCGATGGGGCAAAGCAGCAGCAGCAGCAGTGGCATTTACCACCAGCTGCGCAGGTGAGCTGCGCCTCAGATTCGCTCGTACCTATACATATATATATATATATATTTGTCTATATGTTTTTTTTTGTATATAGCTGATGATGATAGCTCGTGGCATTGTTTGGTTTCAGTTGCCAGATGGAGTTAGCCCGAAACAGTTCACGATTGTGCTGGCCCCCAAAAATAGAAAAAAACCTTTTTCAATTACGTCAATTCGATTTTGATTATAAACATTTTCTCACTGTTGCGGTGCAAAAATCATATCATGAACATTAAACAAGGACAGTTCTTCGGAAATTTTTAAAAATACCCAACAAAAAAAATTTTAATTTCGGATTACACGTGCAAAATTATAACTAAAAAAGTTTTATCGTCGAAATACAATACAATTTATCGTATAAAAAGTGAAAACCGAACGACATTTCACATAAATATTTATAAATAACTATAATATAAATGTGTGATAAGTTTCTATAATAAATTTCCTAGAAATTTTAATATTAAACACAAAAAAAAATTCAACAAAATCAAAAATTTTTTGAAGGTTAACAGACATTAAACACCTTTTCATATGAAAAACTTAAAAACTTCAAAAATGTCTCTGTAAAGTTCCCTCTAGTGCATTCAAATACTTGCAAAATGAGTGTCAGCGTTGATGTGGGCGTCATGTGGCGCCTCTCCGAAGACTTTAACCGGCGCTTCGGTCTGCGAATGCAACCAGCACCGACGGCAACACATCATCCGCATTCGCATTCGCATCCACATCATCATACGGCCGTGCATCACTACCATCATCAGCATCACCATCTCAATGGTCATGCAACTGGCACACATAGTCCCATGATCTTCAATGGTACCTTAATAAATACTACATATTTATTTTGATGTTAAAACAATTGGCATTTCCGGAATGAAACCCACGTGTTGGCATAGAAATAACAAATATTTGAAAAATTGTTTTTTTTTTTTGTGAATTGAAAGCACTTCCGGTCTTGGGGACGCCGTCTACTCATTTGATTATCTGCCATGTGACTGAATTCTTAAGAATCAACAAATCTTTCGCTCTCTCTCTTTTCTCGAAAGAGATCTGTGCTCTTCTGGGCGCTGTCTCTGACCATGAGTCACACCTTGGGTTAGGTTGTTTTCGTGACTGCAGCCGGACAACACATTTTAAATGGGGGGATTTTTTGCCACTTTGTTGTTAGCCTAGTGCACAGCCTTGAAGCCAACTGAAGACTCGATCTAGGCAGCGCACGTCTTGTATTGTGGGAATAACCCAATCCCAAAGCGAAATGAGCTTTTGCCATAGCTTCTCTCTTGTCTTCTCTCGCTGCTTGACGGAGGATTTATGTCTGCTTGCGGTTGATTTTCTGCTGAAATGTGGCGGCTTATGTGCTTTCATTTGGTTTGCATGCCGCGTCGGCGAGTTATCCTCCTCCTCTGCATACTTCTCCTCTCTCCCTAACCTATAAATTTATACGCCATTGACCAGAAAATCTCGTTTAACTTTTGCTCTCTCACTCGCTTGCTCTCAACTGAAATGTGTTTGTGTGTATCTCTTGCTTGATTTGTCTGTGCTTTTTTTGTTGTCTCTTCTTGTTTAGATCCATATCAGCTGCTGAACGCTGCTTCGCACCGATTGGTTGCCCAAGGGTCGGGTGGTCAAATACAGTTGTGGCAATTTCTGTTGGAGCTGCTCGCTGATTCGTCGAACGCAAACTCAATCAGCTGGGAGGGCCAATCGGGCGAGTTCCGGCTCATCGACCCGGACGAGGTGGCAAAACGTTGGGGCGAGCGCAAAGCCAAACCAAACATGAACTACGACAAGCTGAGCAGAGCATTGCGGTGAGTTTTTCAATTTCAATTGCCACAAACTGGTTGCCGTCGCAACACATCGACAATTTCTTAACGCCAATTCCTGCAAGGTGAATCATCCAAAACAAGTTAAATGTTGAAGTGTGAAACGAATCCAGGGCAATAATCCAATTAAACTCTTTTACACCTTCAATAATTTTCCCTTTTTTAATCGGAAAACCTTTCCTCTTTTATCCCAACAGCTACTATTATGATAAGAATATCATGACAAAGGTGCATGGCAAGCGATATGCGTACAAGTTTGATTTTCATGGATTGATGGCCGCTTGCCAGGCACAGGCACAAGGCTGTGATCCAACAAGCAGCATGATTAGTTCCTACAAGCATCATCATCATGGCGCCGCTGGCGGCGGTCCACATGCAATGCCACCGCAGCATTTGCAACATCATCTGGCTCATCATTCGCATCATCCGCATGTGCATCCGCATTCGCACTCGCATCATACACACGGCCAGCTGCTGCATCCACACGCCGCAACAGAACTAACTTCGCCGGCATCAACCTGTTCTAGTTTGGGATTTCCCTCACCCTCGACGGCATCGTCGCTGGCGTCACCTGGTCCACAGCTGGCACCGGTGTTTCCTGGCTCAGGACCTTATGTAGGAATAGCATCCACATCAGCCGGCTCAAGTCAATCGTCCGAACAAGGTCCCCGGACATCTACAGCCTCAACTACAACCTATGAGCAGAGTACCCCGCCCAGTAATGCATTTAATTGAAATGGCAACCTCAATTTGTTTTAGGGTTGCTTTATAGTGTTGTGGTCATCAAGAGGAGGTGGTGTTGGGTTGTGAAGGTGTGGGTAGGGGAGGGTACAGGAAATGCGCAAGGACCGCCTGCTGCGCACAAGACAAGCCGTTACTCTCTCCATCTCGCTCTAACAACCATTCTGGGTCTGGTGTGTTTCTGGACTTAACTGTAAAAAGGGCATTTCACTTAATTCTAGCTACTTTTTGGGTTAATTGACTCATTTTTCCGTATGTGATAAACATGGAGCAGTGCAGCGGAGACCCATAGCATCTGCAGAAGCAATACAAGAGTAAGGGACGTAAATTTCCCTTGGGCTAATTTGTTACATTGTCTGTTATCTGTTGCTTTTAAGCCTACATTTTACTTTTAATGCATGTGTCTATGTAAATAGAGCTCTCAACATAATGAGCATAATTCCAGTAGTCTTAGCAACGAGTTTTGTGTAGCAAACTTCATTTACAGTTAATTTTCAAGTATGTAAACAAGATTGCCCTTTATGGGCAATTTTTGGGACTTTTTTTCCATTGGGAAATAATGAACTTTTTCTTTCTCCCATAATCTTGCCAAAATTAAGCTACAAAAGACAAATGCTAAAACTACTGATTATCTTCAATACGATTTATTTAATTCTAAGTTCACATTTAAAATTGTCATACAAATAAACATAAAATAAAAATTGCAATAGAAATACAAGTTATCTTTATAATGCACACAAATAGTATTAAAACTCAAACCAAATATGAAGAAGTGTTTGAGAATTGCATTTAGGTCTAGACTGCATAGACAACGGCTAGCACCGCAAAGACCAGGCTGAAGGCAACGAAACAAATGCGATCCACTGCGGTGGCCAGCAGCATCCAATCAAACTGGAGAGCACGCGTGGAAGGCTTTTCATCTGGATTTATGTTCAGGGGGCGAGACATATCATCGGCAGTATCGTAGACATGCTCATCCATCTCCTTCACAATGCCATTACCCTGCGTTGACTGCGTCTCTGCCTCGATGATGAAGTGCGTGAGCAGCAGCCAGGTGCCTAGCTTGCCGTGCAACAGTCGCTTAAGAAAGTCTGGTAGACGACGCTTGTGTTGAGCCGTGGCCAGATAGAGAACCACAACTTCTATAATAGTGGATAGGCTTAGCAGTAGGAGACTGGCGCTATAGAATATAACTGTGGAGCACAATTCGTAAAGGCAGTTCAATTTGGGTACAGGGTATAGGAAGTTCATGCAAAAACTCACCCACAAGTGGTGTATTCCCAGCCAGAACCGGCAGCAGTTGGGCAAAGTACATAAGGAAGGCGGCAATCAATATGATAAGTATGCCATTGAGTAGTATCTTCTCGCCCATCTGCGGAGGTAGCCAAAATGTGGACAGTGCCAGGATAACAATGCAAGAAGCGGGTGTATAGATGACTGCTGTGTACATGGATGAGCGTCGCTGTGCCGTAAACGTAAACTCAATATAATTGTAATACTCCTGACGCACAAACTTCGTTTGTCCATTAATAATCTCCCATTCGGTAGACTGCACCAGCTCGTCATAGTCCAGTGCCTGTTTGCCCTTGATAAAAGCTGCCTGAATGTGGTTCTGCGACCAGGTGCCAATTTTTAGCTTACACGTCTGCTCATCATAGGGCCAGTTGAGCATGTTCAGCTTGCAGTAGGCCGTGTAAACCGCTGGAGGTACCCACAGCAAGCTGCCATCACTGGACAGGATCACTTGTGTGTCCACCAGATAGTTGCCATCATCGGCAGCGGCATTGAAGAGTGTAATCTGTGGCTTCCACAACTTCTGGGCAGGCACATGCACTTTGGTTATGTTGTCGTAGTCAAGTGCGTTCCATGAACGCATCTCATCCATCCAGCGCTGCAATTGGAACATTAGTTATTTATTGTATAGCAACTACGGATTGTTTTTGTAATCTGCACTTACGGCGCTCAACCAGCAATGTAGCGTGATCTTGCCGTTTAGCTCATCGATATCTAAATAGTTCACCGAGAGACCGAGACTTATGTTTGTTGGCTTGCCCTGCACAGTGGGCTGAGCATTCGCATCATAATTGATGAAGAGATTCATATTTAACCGATCCACAGCGCTGATATTTGCCACCTTCGCATCACTTTCATCTGTGTCGCCTGGTCAGAGATAAAAGTTGTGATAAGAGATACATATTTATTTATTATTTGTATACACTTACAAGTGGCGCTTGGCACGGATGTGAGTAGTAGGCCCACCAGCAACAACAACGGCAGCCCACGACCGGAAATCAATGTTTTTATCGCATACGACATTGTTATTTCTCAAGTTCACAGTGGGCTTTTATATTTAGTCTGTTTTTCGAGCACATACAATATTTAAAGTATGTTTATTCTAATTTAATGTGCGCTCATCGGAATCTGGACATAAACTGAGCGTCAACAGCGGCTCGAGAGCCACAAAAGAGGTTTCGCACATGGCTGTTGGCTGTGATAACGCGAGCCTTAATTTTTATGGAGAGCAAGTGGGTAAGAGATAACCCTTATGTAGTTAATTATAAGTACTAAAAGTAGTATGACGCAGACGCCCACACAGTTGACGGCAACCGACTATTAAGATTGTAGGTTAAAGGAGTGTGCGATTAAAAAAAAATAAACAACAAACTATTGTACATCAGCAAAAAGTGAAAATTTACTAAATACTAACGGTTTTCCTTGAAGGTAACAGAGCGTTGGGAAGCCTAACAGTGCCAAACTGAGTTTATTTGTAATGTTAAATATTTCAAAGTAATAATGTGTTTGAACAACTTTTAGGCATTTTCTTTAATTGTAATAAATAAAAAATGATTTATTAAAGACATATCTGATTATTTAAGCAACTTGTAACATGTAATTTTCATTTAATTATAATTTATATCAATAGCTTATATCGATAAGCCAGTATGTTATCGGCCGCCTCTAGCGTTGACGTGTGCGTCTGTTTGCTGCTCGTGTTGTTGTGTGGCTGCGTGTCACAAAATTGTTACCCTCAAACTGATAGAGCAGCGATTTTCAATTGAAATTGTCATCGGCAACTCCGTTGATAGAGTTTAAGTGTTCAGTGACGGTTAAATAATTAATTGAAATGGCTGAGGAAGTCATTGACAGTGTAAAGAATGCCATTAAGGGCATATTTGAGAATGTAACAGGCAGTCCCAAAAATGAGTCGGCGGCGCCTGCCACTGAAAGGAAACCATCGACGCCAGAAGGCATCGCTGTGGCGTATGGCAGCCTTGTGGTTATGGCCATGTTGCCCATTATCGTTGGTTCCTTACGTTCAGTAAAGCTGCACAAACTTAAAAAGGTAAATGCGCGCCCTTTAATGTTTTCACTTCTACTTTCACTTTCACCGATATTTTAAACGATACGTGTATACATATTTTTTACAGTCGACTGGCGAAAAAGCAGACACAATGACTAAAAAGGATGCCATGTATTTCCCGCTGATTGCTTCCGTGGCGCTGTTCGGCTTGTACTTGTTCTTCAAGATCTTCCAAAAGGTGCACATCAACTTGTTGCTCACAGGTTATTTCTTTGTGCTCGGTGTCATTGCGCTTGCTCATCTGCTTAGTCCAGTTCTCAACTCGCTGATGCCAGCGGCTGTGCCAAAAGTACCATTCCATATACACTTCACCAAGGGTGAGGGTAAACATAAGGAGGATATCATCAACTATAAGTTTTCCACACATGACATTGTCTGTCTGATCATCTCCTCGGCGATTGGAGTCTGGTATCTGCTCAAGAAGCATTGGCTTGCCAACAATATGTTTGGATTGGCCTTTGCCATCAATGGCGTGGAAATGCTGCACTTGAATAATTTCGTGACCGGTGTTATTCTGCTGAGCGGTCTCTTCTTCTACGATATCTTCTGGGTGTTTGGCACCAATGTTATGGTCACGGTGGCCAAGAGCTTTGAGGCACCAATCAAACTAGTCTTTCCCCAGGACATTCTGGACAATGGCTTAAATGCTTCGAATTTTGCGATGTTGGGATTGGGAGATATTGTTATTCCCGGCATCTTTATTGCTCTGCTGCTGCGTTTCGATGATAGCAAGAAGAGGAAGACGCGCATCTATTTCTATTCCACGCTGGTTGCCTATTTCATGGGTCTACTTGCGACTATCTTTGTGATGCACGTCTTCAAGCATGCACAGCCAGCGCTGCTCTACTTGGTGCCCGCTTGCATGGGAACGCCTCTTCTGGTGGCCCTTGTCCGTGGCGAGCTGAAGGTTCTCTTTGCGTAAGTCCCTCTTTTAAATAATCCTATTCTACATTCAATTACCAAAAAATTTAATTTTTAACAGTTATGAAGATCATCCCGAGGAAAAACCCGAAAAGAAGGAGAAAAAGACGAAGGATGAGAGCAGCAAGAGCAGTACTAACAAAAAAAAGGAGTCGACAAAGGCCAAATAGTTCATAGCATGAATTACATATATAGGCCATACATTTTGAATTGAACCCCCCGCGTATGTCTTCTATTATCGGCTAGTAACAAAATTTAGTTTTTTTGTATTTAATTTCACGTTTTATGCTTCATAATGCTTCCCTCCACACAAAACTATAAAAGACGATTTTTGACTACATATTATGATATGTTAGGAGTATGTTCCTTAACCGAGGTACACTTAAACCACCATTGAGTTCGACTAGGTTATATTTATAGAAAACTGAACTTAAAAAAAAACTTTTTTTACATCAAATCAAAATTAAATATACTGTAACAAACATATAAAGAACAAAACAAATAAAATGAATAAGATATTTCATATGTCATATAAAAATATGATACATAAAATATGTATTTAATCTCTTTATAAAAATAAAGCGACTTAAACATAATTGTTTGGATTATTGCTTTTGTCAACGAGTAGGTATATGATAGAGGTAAATTTTCATATAGCGATTTTGTGCCAAATTTTTTTTGAGATCAGAACCCACAGCTTTTCGGCTGTCGAGCCGAACGCGCTCTCAGCACTCTCATTCAATTGTAATATGCTTGCGATTAGATGCAGAGTGGCGGTCGACGGAGAAGGTTGGTTCGCGCCGCTTTGCTGTTTATATGAGTATGCATTTTACGTACGTGGGTTCTGATAATTTCGGGGTGGGTTTTCATAGCTCGCATTCAATTTTAATATGCTTGCGATTAGATGCAGAGAGGCAGCCGACAGAGAAGGTTGGTTCACGCCGCTTTGCTGTTTATATGAGTATGCGTACATTACGTACGTGGGTTCTGATATGTTCAATGTGGGTTCTCATATTTTCGATGTGGTTTTTCAGAACTTTACTTGAACTTGCAGCAATGTTTATGATGATGATGATTATTTTTTATTACAGGTGCCTAATTTTATTTTTATTTATTTTATTCCTTTTCAAAATTAGTAATAAAATATATTGTTAAAAATAAATTTAAATTTAATTATTAAAAAAAAAATTTAATTTGTTTATAAAAAAATTTTATTTTAATCTTAAAGACATTTTTATTACATTAATAAAAAAAATTAATTTAATTATTAAAAATTTCAATCGGCTATTATATAAGAACCCATTGTTATTTGCTGCTTGTTTGAATCTTTTTGATACTCAAACAATCGCGAGCATACAGAACACACAGAAGCAATAATGATCTCGACATAATTGTACTTTGAATACTCTTTCGGAGTTTACGTGCATCTGTATGGCAGCCACATTGACAAAATGCTTGCTATTGCAGTAAAAGAGTATTTGTAGGTGACCGTAGTAGTTTATCATGTGACAGAAAACCTACATGAACGCACACAAGCAATATTTTTCGATACGCAATTGTACTTTGAATACTCTTTTGCAGTTCATGTGCTTCTTTATACATGTGCATGGCAGTTGCGTAGACAAAATTGTTTGCTTGTGTCATAGAATAAAAAGTGAAGAGAGTATGTATGACCAGAAATAGCAAAACTGAAATTTGGCTGGCTTGGAAGTTCGTATTTTTTCTAGGCTCTTGAATGCAGATATTGATATGCGACAAATTGTCTATTGAATTGGGAGACAATATTTATTAATTTATAACAATTTGATATTGTATATTTGTTAATGTAAAATGTAAATTGTTTGGACAAATTAATAAAATAAAATATGTAAGACTATATAATAAAAAATATTTAATATGTACAAACTTATATATATTTTATATATACATATATGTACAGATGTATAAAAACTATATTAAAAAAATATTCAATCCTAGAACTCGATACCTCTTTAAAATTCATATTATAAATGTTGAGGCAGGTCAAAACAATTCAAGTTGAATTGTCGTCCATGCGTTCAAATATCATTTTTGTTTTGTCTTTGACCGCTTCCAGCAGAATCAAAGCGCACATATACATACGCATTCAATATTTAAATGCGTGTGTACACAACATCGCGTATGCCATGAGCAAAATTACAAAACCCTTGAAAATTTGTCTTTTTCTCCGTATATACACACATTCATACATATACACAGTCTCACAGCAAGCTTCATTAAAAATAAAGAACTGACAGATGACAGTTGGATACCCTTTTAAAATATAAATGAACTTTCTTATATTTTGCTTGTCAATAAATTTTTAAAAATTAAATAATTTCATATACCTACTCGTTTCTTTTGTGTGCCCTTGATTTTAATATATTTCGTGTATTCTTAGCTGGTCACACTGCTGGCTAAAAAAATTGCATTGACAATCGATATCTTTTGCCATCGCTAATGCAAGCCGAAGCCGTCAAATTGCGCTAATTTTGCGCATACAATTTTCAAGTTCACTTAAAAAAACTATTAACTTGCGAATAAATTTTGGCAAATTGTGCAGGAATAATAACGCAAAGGTATGTATTAGCAAAAAAATGCTTGATGTTGCGTTCTGTTTGTGTAAATGGCTGACAATATTTTTTTTTCCGAATACAGACGCAAGGCAGCGTGTACAGCGTAGGCAGAAGCAGAGCAAAAAGGAGACACGCCAATAAATTTCACTAAAACGAAAACGCAACGAACGCGCGCAAAAGAAAACAAAAGTTTTAAAGCAAAACATGTCAGGCATTGCTATAACACGTTTGGGCGAGGAGCGCAAGGCTTGGCGTAAAGATCATCCATTTGGCTTTGTGGCACGGCCAGCCAAAAATCCCGATGGCACATTAAACCTCATGATCTGGGAGTGCGCAATTCCCGGCAAGAAGACGACACCCTGGGAGGGTGGCCTGTATAAGCTACGAATGATCTTCAAGGATGATTATCCTACGTCGCCACCAAAATGCAAGTTTGAACCGCCGCTATTCCATCCCAATGTGTATCCATCTGGTACTGTCTGCTTGTCGCTGCTGGACGAGGAGAAGGATTGGCGTCCAGCCATCACAATCAAACAGATTCTGCTCGGCATTCAGGATTTGCTCAACGAGCCCAACATTAAGGATCCTGCCCAAGCCGAGGCCTACACCATTTACTGTCAGAATCGTTTGGAGTACGAGAAGCGTGTCCGAGCTCAAGCTCGTGCTATGGCTGCCACCGAATAAGGAACTAAGATACTAGCTAACAACATATAACCTTTCTCTCCATGATTAAGTAACAACAACAACAAAAATAACAACAATATGCTAATAATCTGGGCAGACAGGCTTAACGGTGATCATCCACACAAAACACAGAAGAAAAACAAAACAACAACATTTTAGCAGCAGGAAGCATTTTCGTGAATGCTTCGTCTTAATTATGAATAATTTTAATAAAACTTAGGTTGATGTGAGAAGTAAAACAATATATTAAAAACTCGGTTTGCACCAATTTATAAATTATACATATACATACATATAAATTACAATACAATTACAATTACATCTAGTAATGTTTCTTATTTCTGTTCTGTTCGAGCACTGTAAGTTTCCAATATGTATCCATAAATTTATATAAATGTGGTTAATGTAATGACATTAAAAACTATTCCAAAAACAACATGCATTTGCAAACTAGCTTTTGGTGACGTCATCAGTTTGCCAACGTGGCAAATACAAAAAAAAAATCAAGACTAGATTTTTATACCCTTAATCCATGGAATGGGCAAAAAGCCGCGTTTTAATTAAACTAAATTTATTTAGATATATATCTATTTAAATTTAACATTTAAAATTTGAGTCATAAGTCGTGAGCTGAGCTTTTAAACTTAACAGCTAAGCGCAATGTTAAGTAGTTCTTCTTAAATTAAAAGTAACAGTGTTCAGCTGCTATTTCTGTTCGCCTGGTATTTGCACTCCGATAACAGCATATTTTTATGATATTGACGCTTGTTAAATTTATGCTACTGCTGCAGCGGCAGTATTTTGTTCTGCTCGTTTTGCCAAAATAGCGTTGATTCGGGACTGCAGGTACCAGGCGCACAGAGTACGCAATAAGTAGTTAAGAAAATATAACATATGGTATACTTTTAGTCTGACCCTAATTTAGTTAAGAATAACTAAAATATGAGAAGCCCTAAAAGTATGCACCAAAAAATTTTGAATACCAAAAACAATTCAGAGTTGCCAACTTGAATAATAAAACACATTTCCCCCATTTATTTTGAATAAATTATTTAGTTTTTATTGTCGCACACACTTAATAAATACATATAGTTTATACAGTATATATATATTTATATTTAAATTACACAGTTTTATTTGTTATGTATATTTATTCTTGCATCGCTTAGACGCGAGACAAATTACAATAATAATAGTTATTATTCGCATTATTGAATCTATTAGGATTATTTACCGTTAACATCATCATCAAGTTGGTAAGTTATGATAGTAGTTGGTAGAGAGACTCTATATCTAGATACATATATTGAAAACTTGTAGTTTCTTGCACTCATTTGTAGTTTCTCTTCTAAGTGGTAAGCTTTGGCATGCATTATATGTCATGATTTCTACAGTACACACACACATACTTAATGTATATGGTATGTATATCTAGGTATATAATGTTTTTTTTATCTATATTATTAGAGTGCCTGAATGTTGTCAAAACAGGCGCTAACTACATGTATATATATATTGATGTCCTGTCCCGTGGCATGTTGTGGCTGTTGGAAGTGGTTTTCGTGGAGATTCTCCGGGAATACTTTCGATACTGTATAGGTAGGTAGGTGGCTATGGTAAGGTATTTAGTATTGTATTGTATTGTATTTAGAAGCACTTGTAGTACCATTCCAGCTGCTTGCGTTGCACCTCCCACATCAGCTGGCTCTCTCAAATGGCCGCCTCCTGCAGATTCTCCTTGTTCTTCTGCAGCAACAGCAGCTCGCTGGGCGATTGCAGCGGCATTAGGGCGCCACCACCCACTGTGGGACTGGGGCTATCATTTGCCTCTGGTCGATGCAATTTGCTCTTGCAATAGAATTGTTTGTGAGCCAAAAAGGTCTTTACATAGTTGAAGGATATGTCGCAGGTGGAGCAGTATTTCTTCATTGCCTCAGCTGCGCTAGGGCCAAGCGGGGAGTTGGCAATTGGTGGTGGTAGCGTTGGTACTGCTGATACATCTACGCCCAGTTCCATGGGTTCAGCTTTAATGTGGGTATGTGGTGTGCCAATGGGTGAGTTGTTGTTCTCATGCATTAGACCCAAAGTGGCTACTGGTGGCTCCAGTGGTTCCGTTTTGACGTGGAAGCTGAAAGTGGATAGTTACGCATAAAGATTTGGGTTACATTTAATGTGGTTGAAGTGTTTACCTGCCCAAAGCTGCTGCTTCCCGATCCCCATTTACTAAACCTGTTTCGGGCAGTGCATGAGCATTGGCTTCCTGTTCACGTGACTCGGGTGATATGGAGGGTGAACTTATGGCCACATGTGGATGCAGTAGTTTCATGTGACGTAGCTGTGAAACATCAGATGGGTTAAAGATTGAGCAAGCAAAACAGTAAGTAATCAGTGCTTACCACATTGCCTTTGTATGTTGAGGCGTAATTGCAATGATCGCAATTGAAAAGCTGTGCCGGATGCTGATCCAATTGCTCTTGAGCCGCTGCAGCTGCTGCTGCTGCCGCCGCTGCCACTGCTGGAAGATCAAGAGTTGGAGGAGCTGCAACGGCATTTGCTGCAGCTGCCACATCCTCCTCAAAGATGCAAGTCATGTAATGCTCTTCATTAACATCGCTGGTCTTCTTATCGAAATGGGTGCGAATGTGGGTGCGCATGCCACGCAGGGTGTTTCCCTTATACTGGCAGATGGAACAGCGAAAAGCCTTCACTGTGCCATGCATCTCCATGTGCTTGCGAGCCAGCGCAGCAGTGGGACTAACAACACCACAAACTGGACACTTGTTCACGCTATTCGAGGTGGCAGAGATGGAGGAGGGAGCAGGCAGTTGTGGTGTTACCGGTGGTGCTGGACAGTTCTGGCCATGCTCATGGTGTGTCTTGCACTTCAAACACTTCTCCTTGGGAAGCGCAACTGGTAGCTGTGGGGCTGGTGCAGCTTCAGCAGGTGTCGCAGCCGCCGCAGCAGCAGCGCCACCTTTCGGACAGTAGTAGTTCTGATGTGCACGCAAATTATCCAATGAGGTATATTTAATACCACAGGCTGCGCAAATGAGCTGCTGATAGGCAACTGGAGTGGTTTCTGCAGCAGAGGCCCCAGCATTGCCACCACCAGAGGACAGTCCACTTGGTGGCGTCACCGCACTCTTGGAGCCATCTCCATCCAGACCCGTGTCCTGATTGCGTGCAGAGCAATAATGTTGCTTATGGGCCAAATAGTTTTCATATTTACAAAAGACAATATTGCACTCCTTGCACTTCGAGACGCCCTGCTTCACATAGATCTGTGGTGCATTCTGTGTTGGGGGTGGTGCGGCAGCAGAAGGATTGTTAGTTGCTGCTCCTGGGAAACCGAGCTTGGCCAACTCTGCTGGGCTGCTGCCTGCCACAGCTGCCGCAGCTGCTGCTGCCAATTTCAGAGCCAGCTCCGGATTAGTCTTGGCCAGCAGCGATTCGGATAGCGCAAAATCGGAGGGCAGCATGGAACGCAATGGTGGCAAACTGTCCAGCAGATGAGAAGCTGGCGGGGACATCGATGAAGCACTGCCCGCTCCAGAGCTGCGTGGACTCAAAGCTCGCCGCTTTGGCGATGGACTCATCGAGGGGCTGCTAGGCAGCGAGGGTGCGCAAACAATTTGCTCGGGCGTAACACTTCCGCCACTTATGCTCTCCAAATGATCCTTGCCAGCAGCTTCCTCGGCCTCGAGCAGCGCTGCGGCAGAACGCACAAGACGTTGGCGATGGAGAAGCGCAGAAATCGGTGAGCGTCTAAGCGATAAGTCCAAGGGAGTAGTTTCACTGTTCATGATAGAGGCAGAAGGAATTAGTTAAAGTGGGGATAACATTGGCAGAGTTGTAACTCTTCTAACTTACCGTGTTCCACTTGCTTCCTTGCGTTTGGGTTCTGGTGGACTGCTTTTGGTTTCGGCTTCCTGGTTGTTCAAAATGCTTGCAGCAGTTGGACGATCTGGCTCTAGAGCGGGAATTGGTATTTGATTGCTAGTAGGCATAGGCGTGGGCGTGGCACTACTACCTAATGCATTTATATTCAGAGCTGTGGCTAAAGGCTTCAAAGCACCATTGTCGAGAGTAAAGCACGTACTCTCTGGATTAACAATGCCCGACGTGGAGGTTGTGCTTTATATAAGAAACAAAAATCAAACATTTGTTGAGCAAAAAGTTTCAGGATAACTTACAGTGGCCCTGGTATTAAGCTGGCTGCACGTATAAGCGAGCAGGGCACTATGATGATTGGATTGGTGGGCAGTGCCAGAAAGGGTTGTGGCGGCGTCACCTGCATCGAGGCAGCTGCAGCAGCGGCGGCGGCAGCAGCAGCAGCAACCATTGCAGGCGTTGGTGTCTTGTTGCGTGTCTGTGGACTATGCTTGCCGGCAGCAACAGCAGCCACTGCTGCAGCTGCAGCGCCAGCAACTCCACCAGCTCCTGCTCCAGCAATGCCACCCGCCTCTGGCTTGGGCGTCAGTTGTCCGTCACTGCGACGGGAGCTGCAGTAATGCTGCTTGTGGGCTCGATACGTCTTGATGTTGTTGAAGCGGATATCACAGTCGCTGCAGTAGCGATCAATTTGCTAAGGAGAAAGATTAAAATGCGATAAGTTAAAGAAAATATTGTTTGCTCATTTTCTACGCCAATAAAATTAGTCAATAAGTTGATTGTAATTCCAACTGTAACTGTAACGCGAATGTGAGTGTGACCGAACATCAGTGGCTATAGCAGCCCTGTTAATCGATATCTACTGACTTTGATCGATAACAAGAAGAGTAAAAAAAATGATTTATGCTAATTTTCTACGGCAGCAAAATTAGTCAATAAGTTGATTAAAATTCTAACTGTAACTGTAACATCAGTAGCTATAGCAGCCCTGTTAATCGATAACTACAGACTTTGATCGATGACAAGAAGAGTAAAAAATAAGCGACAAGTTTTATTTATCAATCTATTGCAACCAACTCACTTGACTAGAGCTCTCCTCGAGCTGTGCACCTGCGGCAGCTGCAGCAGCAGCAGCGGCGGCTGCAGCGGCAACAACACCATTCGCCGTTAGGCTGGATAAACTATTTAAGCTGGGTGCCGCTGGCGATGTTTGATGCATGCGCATGTGTCGATTGAGGGAGACTTTCTTGTCGGCGCTGTACGAGCATTGTGTGCAAGCATATTGCTTTCCAATGCGCGACACCTTGTTGGGTGGTTCGGAACCTGTGCCACAACTTGAGCCGCTGGAGTTGCTGTTGGCGTTGGTGGCGCCTCCACTGTTGGCAGCCACCTTATCACACGATGCGTTTGTATCCTCATCGGCATCCTTGTTGCGATGGGAGCAATAGTACGCTTGATGCGCCTCCAATGTTGAGGGTGAACTGAAGGCTATGCCGCAGGGCAGGCACATAAATCGGGTCGGTTTCGACAGTGGCTCCACCTCAGGAAGACTTTTCTGCTGCTGTTCCGGCTTGGGTGGTGGACCCAACAATCGTGACTCATGCAGATGAAGCTCCTTGGCATCGGGTTTCAGTGCTGGATCGGAGGCAAGCAACGCGTTGAGTCGCAGCTTGGGTAACACTAGTGGCGGAGGCGTGGGCGTACGAGGTGGTGGACTGGGCGAGGCTGGCACAGAGGGTGGTGTATCAGCTCGCTCCAACTTGGGCACCAGCTCGGGCGTTGGGCTGCGAGGTGGTGTCGTCGTTGTTGTTGTGTTCTCCGCCAACTTATGCTCGCTGGCATTATCCTGAACTGTGTCGTCTTCCTGGTCCATGTCAGTCTCTATGGGCTGGGAGGCGGAGGAGTTGTTGGATTGATGATCTAACTGCTCGTCCTCGGGCTGATCCTCGAGCTGTAATTGGTGCTGCTGTTGCTTCTCCTCGCTCAGCTCATGTGCGCCCAAATCTTTGGAATCTGTAAGTATAATGAATAAAATAAGTATAAAATACTTAAGCCAAGTACAAATAATCTTAAATCAAGTAAAAATCGATCAGTTAGAGAATAATCCCATATTCAAAACAAAATGTTTCTGTTCCCTGATCTTTCAAGTCAGTTCAGTTGCGAGAGAGACAGAGATAGAGAGAGAAGTTAGCAATTATTATTGAACAAATTGTCAGCGGTGCGAGTCAAGCAGCGACAGGCAGCTGTGAAAACAATGCGACGTTGTCCGAACTTCCATAAAAACAACGAAAGACCGAAAGATCTCGAGGTTGTCGACCAGTCGAAGTCGAGTCAAACTGTTCGAACTGTTCAAACCGTCGAAACATTTGGCCAGCTTTGGCTCTGTTTGGTTGGTTTATCCCGCGAACGCATCTCGGCATCTCGAATACGTGGAAAAGCCGGCAGCTTTGGAAAAGCGCATGGTGGTCAACCCAACCAGATGGGACAACAACAAGAAGAAGAAACCGAAGAAAAGAGCAGTTAGCAGTTTGGAGTATATTGGCATTGCATTGATGATTAGACCGGGGCCAGAATTGTCTGACATCTGATTTGGTTTTTTTTTTCTGTATTTTTTTTTTAGGCAACAAAATATTATAACGACCAGCGAGATGTGTGGCGGATAAGAGGACGTTGCACACACACACGCAAACACAGAGTGTATGCCACATTGTGGCAACATGGTTACGATAGATATGAAGGCGCCGATAAGCTCCCAAGAGTTTTCTGCTTCTGCTTCTGTGGTGCGGGCCGCCAATGCGCGTTGACCTGTCAATTGTTGGCTATTGAAATGTCAGCATAACTTGTTGCTACCAGACCGCCAGCAACTGTAATTTGTTGTTGCTGCCGCTGCTGTAGATGTTGCTGTTGCTGTTGCGCGTTTGCAAGTTCGTCGCCTGAGTCTTTTGATTGCTTTTTTTGGGTTTTCGCATTGACGCGCGAACCGCGCCCACTTCAGTCTCTCTGTCTGTTCGTCTGTCTGCCCCTCAGTTGCCCTAATTGCAGTGTCGATTTTCACGAATTCACACACAACAAACGAATCGAACTACAACAACAACAACAGCAACAGCAGCAAAAAGAAAAAACATTGTTGCACGTGAACAATCGACAGCATCTTGCCACAAGTATTGCTTCGCCAAGGCTCCTCTTTTTGGGGTCTCTGCTGCTGTTGCTGCGGCTGCTGCTGATGTTGCGCTGCTGATGCTTGGTGCATTCCAGCGCATTCTGCTTATTTGTAAGATATTTATTGCCATCGATTGGTGGCGCGATAAGCAGCACACGTAAAGTGTTTGCCCCGGCGCAGACAAAACACGCCACAGCAACAATAACAACAACAACAACAGTTAGCAGCAGCAACTATAGCTACAGCTTTAGCCAAGTTTTGGTGATATTTGAAGGGGGTACACTGGGAAAAAATAACTGTTTCGAGAGTGTTAGGTGAAAACTTTTTTGAACAATTTTTAAAAAGTTTCCAGAAAACAAACTTTTATTAATTCTAAACATATTTTGATTAAGTTTAAATGATATTTTCATTTTGCTTTACACTTTTCTCTGTGTGTACTTTTTAGGTTTTGGCTAACAATGGGTAAAAAGCTGCAGTTGCTGCCGGCAGCGACAGCTGCTGCTGCTGCTGCTGCTGTTGCTGAGGATTAGCTCTCTTCTTCTGCTGCTTCGCGTCATTTTATTGTTGCTGCCTTTGCCGCATATCGTTTGTTTAGCCATTTCGTAATGCCGCACACACCTTGACTACACACACACACACACAGCAACAAGCACAACAACAACAACACACAACGCCAACAATTGTTTATCAATTTGTTAAATCAGCTGAGCCGCTGTGTTTGCCCCGTTCGCCGTCGCAGCTTTTGCGATCGATCGTCGCCGATAAAGCAATCCACACACACACACAAACACACACATACACAGAAACACAGACGAAGTTGAGGGTCACGAGAGGGTAGGAGACTGTTGCTGCTGCTGCTGCACTTTATCAACCGGCAGATTATTGTGGCTGGTTTCTCACTTGGGCAGCATTGTTGTTGTTGTTGCTGATGTTGTTGTTGTTGCTGTTGCTGCTGCTGTTGTTGTTGCTGTTGCTGCTGCTGCTGGTGGTGGGCGTTGTATGCAGCCATAAACAATCGAGCAATTTGGTGGTGCCCCAAACCAGGGCCACCACACAATGATAGGCTTAAAGGGAGCTATACGGGGTAGGAGGGGGTGAGTGTGAAGCATGACGACCCTTTGTTCATTTGTCGCTGGACCCTCGAACTCGAATCGAGAGACCCACTGGACCGCCGACGCGGCTAATCGTTGGCAAAAAGGCGAAGGTCAGTTAACCCAAAAAAAAAAGAAGGAAACCAAAAAAAAGGAAACAACACAAAAAAGCAAGCCAACAACATTGTTGCCAATGGGCGTAAACGACTGCAAGATACAGTGGAAGTGCTTAAAAAATATTTTAATCTTCTTGAAATTCTTATTCTTCGATTTTCGCTGAAAAGGGAAAACTGTTAGATTTGAATTTTTACAAAGCGAGACGAAAAGTTGTTAACGTTTTCAACAAGTTGTTTTAAGTTTCACTTTTAAACACTCAAAAACAGAGTATCAGAAAACAAAAGAAAACCTAGAATCATAGTTTAACTCAAGATCTTGATCTTGAACGTAGGCATTCAGCGCACCTAGACAGATCCGACGACGCCAGTTGGTCTGCTCCCAAAACTAAACGAAACGAAACGAGTCTGAGGAAAGAACCAAGTCGCTTGGGCATAGGGGGCGTATGCGTAATGTGTAAGGAAGAGCGAGAGAGAGACGCTTTGCATGAACAAAGGAGAGCAAAGAGAGGGGAGAGGGAAACAGAAACAGCAAAAAAGAGGTTGCAGGTAGTTAGCGGCAGTTAAATTTTAAGTTACTTATAATTAAACAAATTTCCCAGCGGACAGCCAAAAACCACAGCAAACAAATTGAAAAACGTGAGTTCGCACAATCGGGCCTAAAAACAAAAAACGAAAGAAGGAAAGACGGAGAAGAAGAAGAAGAGTTGGGACATAGTCTGTGGCAAGGTTGTTGTGGCACAAAGCGTCTGAGACTTGGAGTCTGAGGTTGAAGCTGCTGCTGCTGCTGATAACGAAAATCTTAATTTTCGCGCGAAAATGTTGCCACCTTGTGGCAATCAACGCCATCAGAGCCAAGCAGCCCAGCAAAGAAGACTCTGCAAACCCCTTCTTCCCCTCACCACTTGCAGTTAGAAGAGGTCTGTCTTTCTGTCTGTTCTCTTCTTTTTTTCTCTTCTCTTCACTTATCAATTGTTATTAATCAACAACAAAAGGCAGCAAAAACAAATGCAGAGAGCGCTAAATTCAGCAATTCGCCAAATCGCTTTAAAACAAAATAAAATCACACGTTGTGCGAGGCCAACATTTCATTTCACACTTATTTTGAATGCAAGTTCAATGATGCAAGATACCCTGGGAAATTGGGGAAAGGATAGTTTTCATATCTTTTCTCTTTAGGTAAAAATATTTTAATGAATTTTTGTGATAGAATTTGATCGAGAAAATGGGAAACGTTATAGGGGAAGGATACTTTTGGAATCTCTTTTCTTTGGAAATAAAGATTTTTATGCATTTTTAATGTCAATGATAATGATTTGATCAAGAAAATGGGAAATGTTATACAGAAAGGATACTTTTGGAATCTTTTCTCTTCAGGAAAAAAGATTTTAATGAACGTTTTATGAAAGAATTTGATCAAGATAATGGGATATATTATACGGAAAGAATATTTTTGGAATCTTTTTCTAATATTTTAATGAATTTTTGTGATAGAATTTGATTGAGAAAATAGGAAATGTTATACGAAAAGGAAATTTTTGGTATCTTTTCTCTAAAGGAATAAAGATTTTAATGAAGTTTTGTGATAGAATTTTATAAAGAAAGAAGTTATTAAAAAAAAAAGTTAAATCAACACTGGGGAAAAAACAATTTCTTAACTAAAATTATTATCATTATTTAATTAGAAATAATTTCCTACACATTTTTAGGTTCTTTACAGGATATCTTCAAGTTGCTTGCCACATTGTATCTTGTTTATTTTTTGGTTGCAACATTGGTTGCATCTTGAGCGTTAACCCGTGCAAATAATCAACATTCTCATATCTTTGGGGGCTTTGCGCAGCTATTCGTGATTTACTCGCAGTTTGCGTTGAGCTTATTTCTTTTTTTTTTTGTTGTTCTTTTCTTGTGTTTTTTTTTCAGCACCTCCTTAGCGCTATGGGAAACGGCGTGCCAGTCGAAATTCTTTGATCATTCGTGGATAAGCAATTTAAAGTTTCTCCGTGCTTCTTTGCAACGTTGCACTCTACAATTTGTTGCAAATAACTGCCACATGCATTATAATTTTACATATGTACGTGTCTGTCTGTCAGTCTGTGTGTGTGTGTGTGTGAATATCGATTTGGTATAATTGAACTATCTATATGATCTGAAAAAGTTTAACAGTTCGAGGTGTTAAAATTGCTTTGAAGTGATCGGGAACGGTATGTTTATTGAGTTAATCTTGGGGTTTAAGGTTGTAAATTAAGCTTTTTAGGATGATTATGGGATTGTAAGATTCAAAAGTTGCTAGAGGGAACATTTTGGGAATAAGAAAGGAATGTTAAGGAATATTCATAGGAATTTCGTGGAATGTATTTTGATGTATAAGAATGAAAAGATAAGGTAGTTCTTTAGGAAGAAACTTCAGAAAAGTTTCTTTTTCTAAACTTCAACTTTGTTTTCCGGATTCGAAAGTTAGTGGGAAGAACATTTTAGAAACAATCTACGAGGAACTTTCAAAGGAAAAGGAGGAAATTTCCGTGTAAAGTATTTCAATGTATAAGAAAGGAACAATAAGGTAGATGATTCTTCAGGAAAGTTTCCTTGATAGTTGGAACATTTTATAACAATCAACGAGGAAATTTTCATATGAAATATTCATAAGACTTCCGTGTAAAGTATTTTCATGTATAAGAAAGAAACGATAAGATAAGTGGAACATTTTAAGAATCATCTACAAAGAAATTTCAAGGAATATTCAAAAGATTTAAGTGTTAAGTATTTCAAGGCGTAAGAAAGGAACGCTAAAGGTAGATGGTTCTTCAGGAAAGTTTTGTTTTTCTAAACTCCAATTTTGTTGAGATAAAAATAAAGTTCTACAAAGTTGTTAGATCGTCAACCTCCAGTTGAACTTTAACTGTTGTCGATTCAGATTTCGACCTTTACTTGAAAAAGTTCAGAGTCTGCGACTAATTTAGTGCACGTAGCTCAACTCGTAGATGTCACATACATACACCAATACACACACACACTCAAGCAGATATACAAAAGAAGTATCGACAACAACAACTACTACTACTACTACTCGTAAGGGGGTTACCATGTGTACTCTATCTGCCATCTATAGAAGCTATACAACGAAAAAAAACCAACAAAAACCGAAAAAACCAACAAAAAAACACATTGGAACTGGTAGGACTGCAGGCAATTCCTCGAAATCAAGCAAGTCTCAAACTCTTTTTGATGTCTTAATTAAAAAACGTGCAAATGATGCAGTCAGGGGAGGGATAGAGGGCGGGGGGTTGAGCGGGCGGGGAGATTCTCTGTGTGCACAGAGAGTTCAATGTTGAGCAATTGATGCAACTGTGGAGATGTGTTGCAGCTGTTGTTGTTGCTGTTGCTGCTGTTGCTGTTGTTGCTTGCCACTGCCGCACGGCATGCTGATAAGCATAGGCCAGCATGGGGCACGAAGGGGGAGGGGAAAGGGATTTTGGTTAAGAAATTGTCGCAGTACTTGAAAATTTCGTGTGAGCACGCTCAGCGTCGATTGTTGCTGTTGCTTTTGATCGCTTGATCAGTAGCAACAGCAGCAACAGTAACCAAAAGCAGCAGCAACAGTTGTCGTCTGTTAGCAACACACACACACATACACAAACGTACGTACTCCCATTCGGTTGATCAATTGCGATCTGCAGTTTTCAGCTGCTGCTGCTGCTGCTTGTTGCTCCCACAATCTCGTGTGTTGTTGCTGTTGTTGTTGTTGCTGCTGTTGCTGTTTCCGTGCCTGTTGCAACTGTTGCACAAATTTAAATTGACCCAAGTGCAAGTTTGAATGTCGCTAATCTATAATCGCTTGCAAGCCAACCAGCTAGCGAGTGTTGTTGTTGCTGTGGCATGTTGTTGCTGTTGTTGTTGTTGCAGCAACATGTTGCTGGCAGTCTCATAATTTGCGTTTATTAAACACGGCCTTCATTTGCATAAACGTCCGCTGTGTTGTTGATGATGATTAACATCGCTAAAAGAGAGCATCACAAGAGCGCAACAGTAGCAACAGTTGCTGCACGCCAGCAATAGCAACATTTGCAATTGCTGTAAACAAATCACGCTTCTGGCAGATCAATCAATTACATTTTCAGCTAACTTCCACAAAAAACAACTGACAATTGTTGACAATTCAATTGTGTGTACCTCGAAGCTCCCCTCTTTCCCTTACCCCCCTCTTTTCTCTCATAGACACGAAGAAAAACCCGAATTTCTCTCGTTGTTCAAAAGTTGCCCTCGTTTACAGTTACACTAAATTCGTGAGGGCGGCGACAAGCACCCCCCACCCAGCCATCCCCCCTTAAACACAACGACCGCCCAGCGTGTGGCAGCAAGCAGAAGGAAAGTGGGGAAGGGGTTGGGGTTCGAGTTGCAACTGCAAAATCGTGTTTTGGCATTGTGTTAACTTCATTGCTTTGGCAATTTTGATGACTTTGATGAGTTTATCAACAAAAAAGCAGTCACAACAAAGAAAGTAGAGAAGGGGGAGGGGAATGAACAAGAGAGAGAGATGGTGGTTGGAAGAGGTAGGGGGTGGGGGTGTCCAGTTATGTCGTTGCGGCATCTTTTTAGCAGTAAATTACAGAGGCGCGAACATTGCTTCAAGCTGTGTGAAGAACGCGAAAAACAGAAATGGCAACAAGCCACAGAAACAACGACGACAAGCAGAACAAATGTGGCAAGTGGCAAGTTGCAAGATTGCCAAAACGACTGTGGCATACACTCTGTGTATGGCAAGTGTAAAAGACATAAATGTCGAAGTTTCTCTTGCTTTGATTTAGATGGAAATACTTGAACTTTCTACAAATGATTCTTTGACAAGAGGAATACACTGCAACAAAAATGGGTCATAAACTCATTTTGAGTTAATAAACAGAGTATTAAAAGACCTCACACACACACCGCGAGGCATAAGAGCGACCCAGTGGCAAGCGAGAAGGTGGCAAACGTGGCAGGAACACCACAACAACAAAAAAGGGGCAAGGAAACAGGCGTTGCCTTCTTCAACTTGCTAACAAGATGCGCGCAGGCAACGACAACAACAACAACAGCAGCAGCAACAACAACAACAACAAGAGCAACAAGCAGTTAACAAGAGAGTACAAAGCAAAAATGCCGACACGCAGCAAACAGTCCAGGGCCAAAAGCTAAGAGCCAAGAGCCAGCTACCAATTTCAGTTTCTTGGCCACGCAACATCCCAACTTGTTGTTGTTGCCCCAGCTGTGGCAAGTGACTAACAAAGCGGCAGCAGCAGACACATCATTACCTACCAATTAGGCCTCCTAAAATGCATGCATGCATGCGTGTGTGTGTGCCAGTGTGTGTGTGTGTGCCAGTGTGTGTGTGTGTGTGAGGCGCTGAACTGCTCTTTTGGTGGCACAATAAACGTTTACAACGCGCAACAACAACAAACAACTCACAACAACAACAGCAACAACATGCAAAGTGACTGACAAGACAGGCAACAACAAGGCAAGCGAAATAAGCCATAATGCAGAAAAAAAACCTTAAAAACGAGTAGTGAAGAGTACGCGGCGAGGGGTGGGGAAAGGGGCAGGAGTGTTGTGTCTTTTCAAGCTTACCTGGCTCTGGCATGGTTTTGTGATTTTTTTGGTGTTTTTTTTATTGCAGATGATGAAGTGCAAAGTGCTCGCTAACAGCTTGTAATGAGTTCAAAGTGTTGGGTTTTATGCAAAAACAGCAGAAAAAGAAGAAATCTTAACGATGACTTAAGTAGAGGTTGGATGCAGAAGGAGGAGTTGTGGGAGAAGGAGCAGAAGAAACCTGAAAAAGGTAGAAAAAAAGGTCTTCTCATGACACATTCATCAAACTCACACTTGCAACACTGGTTGTAATGAAGTGTTGTAAGTAAACTTTAAAAACTTAAGAGCTTATTAACTATCTTTTAAGTATTTCATAAAATTTCTTCTTTTCTTTTTTAAAGACTTAAGATTTTATTAGCTATCTTCTAAGTATTTCATAAAATTGTATCTTTTGAACAATGTTTACAGCTTTATAAAACTTTATTTTTAGTATTTTACAACATTGCTCTTTCCAAAATACAACTCTGTTGACATTTTCTTAGCTGTTTAACTTCTTTTAGCTACAATGATTTCAACAAAAAAATTAAGTAAACTAAAAGATAAAAACTTATTTTATCACAGAAAGTTTGAAAGTTAAGGCGTTCAGTATAGAAACATAACTATGTTCTAAGTTTTGCATAAAATTTCTTGTTTTGAACAACATTCATAACTTATTCAAACTATTTTAAGTATTTTACAACACTTCCAACAAAAAATAAGTGAACTAAAAGACTTAAGTTTTTCAGTATAGAAGCTTAACAATGCTCCAAATACTTCTTAAAATATCTTGTTTTCAACAATACTTATACTATTTTAAGTATTTTACAGCACTGCCTTTTCCTAAGCACAACTCTGTTGACATATTCTTTTCATCTTTAACTCATTTTAGCTACAATGTATTCATAAGTACTATTTCATAAACAAACTTCATCCACTTATTTAAGTGCAAAATCATCTGACGTTAATCAACACTTAATCTCAAATATATATATACTCTCTGAAAAGCACAGACACAGACAAACTAAACCAAGCTGACTCAACAAATCAGTTCAATCAGCAGAAAGAAAGCAAAAAAATATTATGAAAAAAAAAACATTTTCAAATTCAATTTGAAATAATTCGATTTATGTCTGCCCCACCTCAGCTTAAGCGAATGGGTTTACTCATTGTATTATGGCCACTGGTTGTTGCAACAACAACTAAAAGCAACTTGTGGCAACAACTAAATATATATCAAAACGGCAACAATTTCAATAAATATTATAACAAAATTGACGAGGGTCATTTTTTATTTGATCGAATATCAACAAAAATGACTAGTAAAAAAAGGGATGAAGAAGGTATTAAGGGGTGACAGGGTTGCCACATATCCTTCATGTAACTAGCTAATTGACAGCCATTTAAATATTACGCACAAAATGTGACAAGATTCTTTCGCCTCATGCCACACTCGAAAAGTTTTTCACATTTATTTTGCCATTTTTAAAAAGGAATGGAGAAAAAGGGGGGGGAAAAGAAAATGATGAAAGCTCATTCGAAATATAATGCTCTACTCATATCACATAAAAAAATTACAACATAAATCACACACACACACACAGAGAGACTTTTATGAGTTACACACACACACACACACACGAACAAATTTGGGCTGCTACTGTATGTGTGTGTGTGTGTTAAAAATAATATCGTCGTCTGGTCGACAAAGATAAGAAAATTTATCCAAAGGATTGCGTGGTGTTATGGCCACCACTGAGCCAAGTCACTCACGTTGCCAGACACTTTGGGCAGTTTGTAAGCCACACCGCATACCCCACCCCCCACCTCACCCCACCCCACTCCCAAATCCCTTTCATGCCCACCCAACCATTCCAATGGTAAGACCCCCAAAGGAACCGCTCACTCTACACATCCATCCTGTCGAACAGTGTGCACTTGGGGAAAACGAAGGTATTGAAAGATATGTCAAAAATTTAACTGAGGAACATCTTTTTGGAAGTTTTGATGGACTTCTGTGTGTAACACATTTTATGACTTTACTTGAAGTTAACATTGATATGGTAAATAAAAAACCCTAAGGCTACATAGGAACATGTTCATTTATCCAGGGAATATAACTTTGAAGTTCTATTTCTAGGAACTTAGAATCTTTTGTAAAGTAACCTCAAAAAACCTTAAGGATAATACTTGGAACATTATCCCTTAACTAAGAAACATTTGCGTAAGTTCTGATAGCCTTGAGTGTCTAAACGATTTCTATGTTCCTGTTTTGTAAAGACTTTACTCGAAGTAAAATTAATGATTTTATGTTAGGAACATTATCATTTAACTAAGGAACATTGTTTGAAGTTCTATTTCTAAGTTAAGTTAAAATTAGGAAGATTATCATCATCATTTAACTAAGGAACATTTGCTTAAGTTCTGATAGGCTTCAATGTGTAAACGATTTCTAAGTTCCTGTTTAATAAAGTTACCTAATAAAGTTACCTTAAGGCTAAAATTAGGAACATTATTAGGTTGGATTCTAACCCAGAACCCTATTAACATACCTACCTAATTAGTATTTTTTATATATGTGTTCAGCCACTTTGATTCAAAAATCTAACCTAAAACTGAATGTTACTTGATACTTATTACACAATTTTCTTTTACAGTGTATCATTTGTGTGCGCAACCGCAAGGACAAGGCCAAAGCCAAAGCCAGGCAACCCGCCAACCCACACACACACACACACACAAAGAGCAAAAGAGATAGATAGATTTTTATGACCAGTTCAAGTCGAACTCATCATCATCATTATTCTCTCATGATGTTCAAGCATCATCATCATCATGAACATAATCATCATCATCATCATTGGCCAAGACACAGGAGCAACACAGTGGCAGGCAGCAGGACTTAGGCCGTTGGCTGCCTTTGCCTCCTTTTTGCTGTGTGATCTGTGGCCAGCGATAAGCTTCTTCTGCTGCTTCTTCTTTCATCTACTTTTGGTTTTTTTTTAGTGTTTTTTTGTTTTGTTTGTTTGTGTGTGTTGGTAAACGGAGCGAATAAATTTCATAAATGCTCGCGCGCCTGTAAAAAGGATTACCAAGAGGCCAAGTGCCTCCGCCTTTTGCTTGAGTGTTTGAGTGTGTGTGTTCGTGTGTGTGTGTTTGATGTGTGTTCATGTGTGTGTGTGTGTGTGTTCATGTATGTGTGTGTCAATATTTGGCCACATGTGCAGCAGCGTTTGGGTAATTTATTGTTCAAATGTAAAGTAAACTTTATTTACCACCTCCCCTCCCTTAAAAAATGAGTAGGGGCGGGTGTGGGAGGGCGCCTAAGCAAAAAAGCAGTAAAGAAATTGCACATAAAATGTAAAGAATGAGTACAAGCAGAGTACAATGAAAGCGTTTTTGGGGCTATGGGCTTTTTTAATACCCTAATAAATGACAAGAAAATCGAGACGATAAAAAAAAGAAATTGTTTTTTGGTGTGAACGATTTTTTTTTTTTATCTTACATAGCTTTAAGTTTTTCATGCAAATAGTTTTTGAATTATTTGAAAATTGCTTATGATTATTATTATTATTATTATTATCATTAGTTATTTAATTATTGAAAAATTTGTTTAAAATTATTCCCAAAAGATTTAAAAATAGCGAATATTTTAGTTTTTATTGAAGTTAACCAAAAATTTCAACTGCTCTTTTGAAAAATTGTTTAAAATTATTATTATTATCATTAGTTATTTTTTAATTGAAAATTTGCTTAAAAATATTACCAAAAATTATAAAAAATATTTCTGTATATATTTTTGGTTTTTTATTAAAGTTCACACCAAATTTCTCTTTTCACCAGAAAAAGTACTTTTTTTTTTGCCCTTGCAATCTTTTTTGAGCAGCGATAAGAAACAACAACAAAAGCACACACACAAACACACACACACTCATGTACACACTTATACAAAAGCTATGCAGTTAATCATAAATACAAAATATATTTATTGTATATTGAGCCCTGGCGCCATTCGTCGTTCAATTCAAGCGAAAGTTGCCGTTGTGTTCCGTTCCGTTCAGGTTCGGTTCAGTTCGGTTCAGTTACCAATATGTGGTCACAGTGCGTATGCGTAATGTGAGGTGGAATGTTGCTGTTGTTGGAGACGATGGACATTGCTGATAAGTCTGGGCGCGTAATGGATTTTTGTTATGTTATTGTTGTTTTTTTGTGTTTTTGTGTTTTTTTGTTTTTGTTGCAGCAGCAACAATTGCTGCTGCTGATTGTTGTTGTTGACTATTTTGTAGCCCGCAGCAAAAGCTGCAAATGCGTCCCGCATGCTAAAGTTTAACTGATGTTGTTGTTGTTGTTGCTGCTGATGTTGTTGTTGTTGTTGCTGCCGTTGCTATTGCTGCTGGTGCCTTTAACTTGAAAGCGATAGCAACAACAGAAAAAAAGAAAAACAGAAAAAATTTGGCCGTCAAATGATTAATTACATGCCGAAAAGCTATCTAACAATTTGACTCGCTGTCTCTGGGTATTTTGGATTGTCATTAAGCCAAACAGCAACAACAACAACAACACCGAAAACAACAACAACACACCAGCAACAACAGCGAGGAATAATAAAAAATTATGCCTCAGATAAAATGCCATTAGAGAGTGGCGCTTACAATGTGCAAAAAGAAGGGAAAGAGAGAAGGAGGGGAAGAAGAAGGAGTGCGGGCAGGCAGCTCACTTAGCGCCATTAGAAGACAGGCAGCAGGCAGCAGCAGCAGCAGCTAACCAACCAACCAAAAAACACCCAGCAACAACAGCAGCAGCAACAACAACAACGAGCGTACTGCAAGTATGCAATTCTGCCAGATAAGCCGAAGCATTCATGAATTTTATAGATAAAAACCACACACACACAGACATACACACATACATGTATGTAGTTTGTAGATGCGCTTACAGTACATTGCACAGCAGCAACAGCAACATCAGCAGCAGCAACAAGAACAACAGCAACAACAGCAAATGAAGAGCGCCAAAAGTGAGCAGCATCAACAAAAACAACAACAACAATAATCTGTGCAAGGTTGCCTTGATGGGCGGCCAACACCCTAAGTTAGGTTTAAGCCACCAAGGAATATGTAGGGAAAACCCCCATTGACAAGCATGCACAACCAGCAGTTACTCTATCTTTTTCTTTACTGACAGACTGACTGCCATCACCACAGAGCCCAAACGGTAAGACATATTACTCATTTCTTTGCAAAAATTAGAATATGAATACAAGTTGCTAAGATTTATTTAAAACTCCCTTGTAAAAAGATATACTTTTGAGGTCTAAAGTTCATAGATCATATAAATGTCTTAAAACACTGAGAATACCAAATATTTTAGTCACAAATACTGTTAACTAAGAAGAGATTTGACTAAAATTCTTGTAAAAGGAATTTTTGGAGATCAAGACTAATATAAGCGCTTAACAACACTGAAAATACTAATTGCTTTAGCGCTTACTAAGAAGAGATTTATCTGAAATCATGGTATAAAGATATATTTGAAGAGCTAGAGTAGATACATAGACACAAACATAGCTAAGACTGATATTAGTGCTTTACAACACTAAAAATACCAAATGTTTAGGACCAAATACAGCCAACTAAGAAGAGCTTTATCTAAATTTCTTGTAAAAAGATATATTTGGAGATCAAGGGTAGATATAAACATATCTAAAACTAATATTAGCGTTTCACAATACTGAAATTACCAAATGTTCTAGTCACAAATACCGCACTTCAGGTGCATTTTACCGGTTAGAATTTAAGCGCACACACAAAAGGCAAAATCAGTTATCAGCGCTGGCCACTAGACAAAAAAAATAGTGCAAGAACGATATAGCGACAAGGAGAGAGAGGGAGAGAAAAGAACGAATAAGCAAGAGCAAGCAAGCGACGAGGCTGAAAGGAATGCGACTCTGCGTTTTGCCACACTTTTTTGTTAGCATTTGCTTTTAGTTGTTGTTGGTTTAGATTTGGTGCTGCTGCTGCTGCTGTTGGTGCGGCGGGGACTGCGACGTCTGCGGCATTGCCGTTGGAGTGTCAACAGCTAGATAAAGATTAGCGCAGACAAACGCCCACTTTTGGCGCGCTGTTACGCCCACTGAACCACTCTCATACTCTATCTATTGTGAGTAAGTGTGTGCAAGTGTGTGTGTGTGTGTCTTTCACTGACGCAGCACAAAAAGACCACAGAGAAGGGAGGGCGGAAGAGAGGAGATGGGAGGAGGGGCAGGTCAAAACCAATGCCTGCCTGCCAGGCTGAAGGGGATTATTAATGATGAATGCTTGAGAAGGCAGCGAAATGGCGTGGAATGTGGAGCAAAAGTGGCAAATGCTGCTGAACATCCTATCTATTGCCCCCCATCCCCCTCTACCACTAAAAGGTTGCAGGTTGACCAAGCCACAAAATCCAAAGAGCCAAAGCCACAACGTCATCATTTGCAAACAACAACAACAAACATTATCATCATTGAATGCGCTTGAGAGAACGTTTTAGGGTTGTCTAGGGTGTAGGGTTGTGGTGCGATGAGAGGTGGGGAGGGGTTAATATTCATAGGGTGTTGTTGTCAGATGTTTATGAAGTGATATGAAATTGATGCCAATGAGATGATGCCAGTTAAGTCAAAACACGCACAAAACTTGACAATCCATAACATTTTTGGGAAAGGTGGAAGGGGGGGCAGGAAGGAAAGAGGGGTGGAGAGAGAGTATCTGGTTATGTCGTCATTTCCGAAAAGGGGTTGACCAGGCGAAACAGTCACCCGAAAAAAAGGGTACGTACTCTTTCTAAGTTGAGGTGTCAGGAAAACGCCAGAAAAACCGCACTCAGCTTAAGCCGGGTGGGGGGTGGGTAGAGGGGGGGAGGGGATTTTTATATTGTGTCAACCAATCAACGCGCGTTTTTTTTTGTGGCCATGCAACATTGCTGATAACCAAACCGAACCAAAAATTGGTATTAAATTAGAAGGATGGCCTCGCTTCGAACACTTTGACACTTTGGGATATGAGAGAAGATTAAAATATGTTTTTTATTGGCAGAATATCAGTTGACTTGCAGACGACACTCGAAACCACCCACACACACACACACTCCACCCACACACATACATATTCATGTGCTGCATACATCAAGCAATTTATGTTTTGGCATTAACGGGTTTCCATGTCTGCCTCTGGGAAATACGCTTCTGCCTGCACAAACTGATAACAGTTTTGGGCTACTCACAACAGGCGGGGGAGGGGGAGGGGGCAAGAGGCAAGGGTTGGCATGGGGTTGGTTGTGTGGCCAAAAAGGGGGGTGTAAGCCGTATATCTATTTGTGAAGAGCTTCTGCCACTCACCTCTGCTGTCGACGGTCATCTCTTCTGTGGTATCGGAACAATCACCTGCAAAATGTCAAAATGAGATGAAGAGAGAGAGAAGTTAGTTTAGTTAGTTACACTTGGGGAAAAGTGAAGTCAATCATGATTGACAGGATTATAAAGTTAATAATGTGGTAAGTGATCTATTTATAGTATTAAATATTCTATCTACAGCTTTTTAATCAGAATTATCTTTAAAAGTAGTTAGTTATACACTGGGGAAAAGTGATGTCAATCATGATTGACATGATAATGAAACTAGTAATATGTTAAGTGATATATTTATGGTATAAAATATTCTTTCTACAACTTTTTAGTCAGAATAATCTTTAAACGAAGTACTCTGGGGAAAAGTAATATCAATCATGATTGATATACTTATGACCCTAATAATAAGGTAAATATGACTTATAGTATTGAATTTAAAGAGAAAAACTTTTAAAAAAATAAAAATACTTTGCACTTAAATTATTATCTTATTCCTACAAGTTTTAGTCAGAATATCTTGGGAAAAGTGATGTCAATCATGATTGATATACCTATGAGCCTAATAATTAGGTAAGATATAGACTTATAAAGACTTATATAGTATAGTATAGACTAAAGTATTGAATTTAGAAAGAAAAACTTTCTTGAGTCTATAAAAATACTCTGTTTAAATTATTATCTTCTAACTATCTTGGTTTTTAGTCAGAATTACCTTTAAAAGTCTTTATACACTGGGAAAAGTGATGTCAATCATAATTAAGACTAATAATAAGAAAACTAATATATTTCTAGTATAAAATATTCTTGAATGTATACATTTTGCATATCAGTACATAATTATCACCTTCTCTACCTACAAAATTGTAATCAGAATAATCTTTAAAAGATTAAAGATATATGACTTATAGTATTCCACTTAGAGAGCAAAAACATTCTTGAAAGTATCAAAATTCACAGTATATAAATTATCAGAATAATCTTCGAAATAAAACTTTTTCCCTCTCTCTCTTTGTGCATATGCCAAGTGCAACGTTTTTAGCGGGAATTGAGCATAAAAATCTATGATAACTGCGAAGAAGAAGAAGCAAAGAAGCAGATAAAAAGCAAGAAAAAACCAAATCGAATGCAAAATGCATAATAATACACAATAATTGCTTCAAGTGAAAACAATGTTTATTCAATTGTTGTTGTAGTTGTAGTTGTTGTTCGTATCGCAATCGTATCTGTTAAGTACGCATAACAACAGCAACAACAACAAAAACAACGCACGTTTTCAACGCCAGTAGTTGTTGTTGTTGCTGTTGTTGTCGAAGAAGAAGACACAGACAGAGTGAAGACCATGTCCAAGTACACAAGTCCAAGCAAACGCTGTTGTTGTTGTTGTTTTCTCGTTTTGATTATATTTTGCTGATATTCACTTCAAGGAATTATAATAACAATAATAACAACAATCCGCAGAATTCCTCTTTTGCCTTCGTCTTGGTTGGTTTTTTTTTTTCATTTTATTTCTCCTTCATTCGCCAGATTGAAGATATCAAAACACACACACACACACACAGTAAACACTCGTATGGTTGGAATGAATGTGTGTGTGTGTGTAGCCACACAGCGTAGATAGTCTGCTGATAAGCTGGCTTTCAGTCTTCGAAAAACCCTTTTGCAATGTTGTTGTTGTGTGAAAGACAGGAAGAGTGATGGACAGTAGTACGAAAGAGAGAGAGAGGGAGAGAGCACCCACGGATTCTCACCTTTTATTGTTTTAACTGTTGTTGTTGTCTGACTGCTGATCATGACTACAGTTATTCAAGTCAACACATTAATACACACATATAGAAAAACACACTTATATCCAAAATAACGGAAGCTTTTGATTTGTATTTAGTATTAAGCTTTGCACATGTTTTATTTGTTTACACTCTCACGCACACACACACACATTCGCACATACGACGAATTTTACGTTATATTTTGATTGACTGATTGACTGACTCGCGCGCTCACGAATTTGATTGACGGACACACACAGAGAGTGCTTTCGGCTGTGTGTGCTGCTCGCTTCACGTTCTACAGCTAACTGAGCGCTGCGCTGCGTTGAGTAATGAAATTTTTGTGTTGTGTGTGCTGCATTGCTGTCTCTGTGTGTGTGTGTCCATGTGTGTGTGTGTGTGTCTGTCTGTTTTGTCTGTGTATCAGTGAGAGATACAAAAATGAGATACCGAGGCCAAGCAGAGCCGAATGACGACGACGACCAAAGAGACAGCGACAGCGACGTTGCGTTGCAGTTAACGTCGCTGCTAGCGTCAATAGCACAGCTGATGTTTGTTGTTGATGATGACTGTGTGAGATGTGTTTGAGTCTCTCTTCGTCTTACTCCTCCACCTCCTCCTCCGCTGCTGATGTACTGCTCCTGCTCTCCTCTGCCTATGGGCAAAAGTTGTTTATCTTTCATTTGCCAGTCAGCCCAGAGAGTTGCTGCGTCTATCTGCAGCCCTATCTTTTGCCACAGCCTTTGCTTGCCCCGAACAGTCTGCAGTCGTCTCGGGGATTCGTATCTGTACGAAATACATACACACACACTTACATATATACATATATACACTATGAACATTTGGTCGCCGGTTGACTGCCAACTGAAATAAGATATCTGCTGTTTGCTGCTCTCGGGACTTCCTTTGCCACAGCAATAGCAACAACAACAGCAGCAACAACAACAGCGAGCTGAACGTCGTTCGAAATTATTCGAAACAAAAACTGATAAAGCACTGATAAGAGCGCAGCGCGGCGCGCAGTTAGATAACATCGAAGCGAAGCCAAGCCAAACCAAGCCAAACCAACCAACCAACGATGCCCAACCAGTTGGAGTAGGCAGCCGGCATAGCCCGAGGCAGCCAACCAGCAGCAAAACGGATACAAACACACACACACAGAGACACAGACACACATACAGACACCAATACATACAGTTGCAATTTGAAGAGCGCGCGCTGTGCATTTACAGATACAGCTACAAAAGATACATTTAACAAAGGCAAACGTTCGTCGGTGTGTCTGAGTGTGTCTCAGTGTGTGTGTGTGTGAGTTGTTGTTGTGTGTGTGTGTGTTTGTGTGCTGGTTGATGCTTTAGCGCGATATCGCGTCGTACGGCTAATGGAATTCTGATTATTGCTTAGTGATAAGCGTTTTGTGTTTAATTGTATCTGTGTATCTGTATCTGTTTGGTTATTTTCTGTATTTTTTGTTGTTTTTGTTTTTTGTTTTGGACTTATACACTTTAACAAAATAATAATGACAAAGAGGTTAAGAGTTTGATGGAAAATAATAATAATAAAATATATTTATAATAAAAAAAACATAAAACAAAAGATAAAATTTTGAAAAATTATAAAAAAACTGTTTAAAAATATTATATTGTTAAGTTAATAGTAAATAGTTTTCAGTATAACTTCTTCATTTAAAAGTTCGAGGAAATTTCTTCCAAGTGAATACACTGCACGAAATGTTCTCCTTTTTTCCATTGCATTACTGTTATCAACCCCTTTTTGGTTGCGCAGCAAGTTCATTTCCTGGCGCACACACCCACACACACACATACAGAAAGAAACAACAACAATGACGCCATAACCAACACCTGCCTCCCACCAACAAAAAAGTTTGAAGTATTTCAATCGCAATCGCATTTTGTCCATTTTCCACTTTTCGCTGTCGTTTCCCCCCGCCCCCGCTCAAAGTGTTCAAGCACTTTGCTTGCTCAGTTTCTCATTCTCATTGTGTTTATCTGTGTGCGTTGGATCTATTTTATATGGTTTGCCTTTAGCACTGCATTGCTTCTCCTTTTCATCTTCCTTTCTCTCTCGCTCTCGCTTTCTTCCTGTCTTGTTCTTTCCTCTCTAGTTTATATCTTATAGCTGTTATCGGCATTTTTGGTTTATTTCATTCGCCTGGCAGCTTTTGCAGATGCAAAACGTTTGCCAGATTTTTATCAACTGTAAAAGTACACACACACATACAGACAGACAAACGTGCGCTCTCTCACTCTTGCTCTTTCCTTTGCTTAGCTCTCTTTTTTCGTATTATCTCTCAATCAGCTGTTGGCTGCGCGTCGCTGTCGACGTTAACTGCGACTGCAACTGCGCTCGCATGTTGCGCATGCGTTGTTGTCGTTGTCGCCGTCGTCGTCGCTGTGAGCGTCAAAAAACCACCAACACCAACAACAACACCACCCTCCTTTTTTGTTTGCCTATGCCACCCCGTCTGGCCTTGCCATTTACTCTACTCTTGTTGTTGTTGTCTGCTGGCTTTAACAACGATTATCTCGTTTGCCATTGTTGACTTTTAATTAGATTCATTAAACGTGCCGCTGCCGTCGTCGTCGTCGCCGCCTCAGCTGTTGGCGTGACTCACCCCTCCCCCCTAAACTCAAATATAAGTATACCCTTTTTTATTTTTTCGCTGAGCCTTTTGGGACTAGCTTAAGCTAATATGTAAATAGACTTTTATTTAGATTACAAATCATTTTAAGAGGATTATAAAAATCATTTTTTGATTAATTTTACAAATTTGATATATATTATAAATACACCGTGAAAAAATTCTAGATTTTAGTTTGAATAATGCAAGAAAAATGGGAAATAAACTAAATAGAAAATGTTTTTTTAAGATTAAAAAATAAAAAAAAATAATTTTAATAGAATATATTTCTAATTTCTCGAACTAACATGAAAAATAGTTGACAATTTGTTAGGTTAAGTAAAAATGTATTCAAAAAGGATACTTAGTTACTGAACAAACTAAATTCCCTTGGTAAGAGCATCAAAACTTCGACTTGTCGCACACACATTTTTCATTTTATAGTTTCTTGTTATTGTTTTTTGTTGTTGTGTTTGGAATACATTTTCACATTCGGTGGGTGTTTTTGAGTTAATGCAGCGATAAACACTTCATGCGTGAATATCTGCAGAAAGGTTTTTTGATAAATGTGCTTAACATTGTTATTGTTGTTGGTATTGTTGTTGTTGCTAGTTGTTTCTAGGGTGATGAACTATCAACAAACGTGGCAACAAGCAGTCGCATTTTGGGCTGCAGCAATTGCAGCAGTTTCAGTTTCAACTTTTCGGGGCAATTGTTTTTACAATTATGTTTATGTTAAGTACAGTTTACACACTCACAATGTATGTGTGTGTGTGTGTGTGATTAGCAATGTATGTCATTGTTATTACGTGCTCATTTATGGGCATATAAATATGTATGGATGTATGTCTGCGTATGTATGCTCAGGTAAATAATAAAGGCAGATCAACGCTAACTGATAAATGAAGGCAAAAGCCACGAAAACAGTTTATAATATAAATAAGAATGAATATAGCTTAAAATGTCTAGACTACATGATGCTCTGTTAATTATTGGGAAGTTGAGGTAGGAGTTGAGTTCATTCATGCAGCTTATATTATTTCGATATTTATCGGATACGTATAAATGTCTATCGATTTTAGTACTACGCATTAACCTTTTAATATATTATTTCAGATATATAACATACCAAAAGCAGTTAAGTATAAGGTGTATCACACTTCTCATAGCTCTTTTGCTATTTCGATATTTATCGATAACATTTCAGACTGTATATTAGCTTCATTCATATTAATTTCTATGCATACCAAGTTTATATAACATTTTTATAACTCCCAAAAATTTGATTAATTATCGATATTTATCGATAGCCTTTCAGACTCCATATAAACTTAATTATTGTCAATATAGCAACAAAATTTCTGCAACACTTATTTACTTTTTAAAGCTTTTGATTTAATATCGATATTTATCGAGAACATATAATAAGTATTTGCGACGTCTTATAACAACAGTAACTGGTATCCCCCCACCATATATCATTTTTAACTTTGAATAAAGTTTTTCCTACCCATTTGAATACCGGGTATGCTATCTAAGAATTATCGCTCTTTGTGAGGGGTTCCAAAAAAATATGCTGCAAATAATAATAAACCAAAATTATGCTATTGTCGTATGTACTATGTTGTTGCTGTTGCAATTGTAAATGACGCAGCAGACACACACCGAACACACACACAAGTGTAGACACACCCGCCCATACACACACACAAACACACACACACACACACACATACTGACAGAAACATCGACATCAACATCGACCCGAATCGACCTCGATATACGCGAGGAAGCATGGAGCTCGAGAGCTGTTCAACAGTCGAACTGAAGTCGGCGTAGATGCAACCAAACTGATAAGATCCTGGCGCTGATAAGAACGCTGCTGCTGCTTGCTGCTGCCGCTGTTTGGGGGTTATTTCATCAGATGTTGCTGTTGTTGTTGCATTTGTTGTTTTTCCACACGCTGCCGAGTCGCGTTATTTCATTTCGTTCGCCTCACAGATGCGTCGTTAAGATTAGCAAAAAAGCAGCATTTGTTGTTTCTGTTGTTGCTGTGGCAAAGCATATAAAAAAAAACAACACACACACAACAAGAGAGAAACAACAACAGCCACAAACATTTATCATGAAATAAATCTATTTAAGTTTTTTTTTTCTTTCTGTTTTTTGTTTCTTTCTTTACTTTTTTGTTTTCTTTGCTGTTGTTGTTGTTGTTGCTGCTTGTGGCACAACCTCCACAACAATTGTAACTTGAAACTTGCATCAAAATGTGCGCAGCTTAATCAGCATAGGCAGCATAGGGTATCTTTGCAGTCTTATATAATGGATATGCCAATGCGGCTGGCTCAACCTTGTATTAAGCAGCAACCTTGTGATTATAGCCTATACACTAAGAGAACAAGTAAGAAGGCTTTAGTTGAGTAAACTCAACTAGAAAACACTCTTAACCCTTGACCATACAGACGGAAGGACGTTCGGGTTGACAGACACACAAAAACGTACTTGAACTACCGGACCAATGCTTGATGGCTTCACATCTCCGGTGTTTCTTAACCGATTTGAATAAAAATTTCACAGATGTTTATTATTTTCTTAATAGTTTCAATGTCTATTTTCAAGTTTTCGATATTCAAGATTGGTTTGTTATCGATTACATGTGTATATCGTAAACCTGAAAAGTTATCGAAAGTTTGAAACAAACTTGTTCTGCCTAGGGATTAGGAGAGCTTAAATTCAATATTAGATGAAGTTACCCATAAGTATTTTCCCCCTTTTTTGCTCAGTGTACAGGAAGGTGTTAAATGGCAACCTTTTTTCAGGTTTTTCCCGCTTCGTTTTAAATTGCGTTCTTGCGTTAACTCCCACCTTTGAATGTGTTTCATTCTGCATATTTATGAGGCGACAACAAGTTGGATGACTTCATTGTAGCGAAATTAAATCAATTAACATGAACACAAGGTGTGACTCACTCTTTGCACACCTCCCTCCCTCTCTCTCTCAACGGTACGGCCAAAAAACAATCCACCCTTGAGTGGCTTATCGTTTTGCCAGAAGACTGCCAGGCATTTGCCAGAGAGAGAGAGAGAGGAGTTTGCCTTTCGCCTAATCAAGCAATCAATCAAAAATGATTTAAATTTCATGACGCGTTTCTGACTTTATAGCAAGTAATATGCCCAAGAGAGTTGAGTTATCTCAACCAAAAGAAGCAAAGCTAAGAAATCAAGTTTGGTGTGGCATCATTAGTATGGGTATAAGGTTTATGTAGTTGATATAAGAGTTTTATAGAGGTTTATATAATCAACAACAGCTTATAAGTTAAAGCTTCGTTTACTTGTTCTTACTCTTCATTGCGTTGGTTACGTTACAGTCTTAGGTGCAGGTTTTGTGTATGTAAATACGTATGCGTATAATGACGTGTAATCCTTTACGTAGTTAGTATGTTTTTTAAGTAAAATCGCAATAAGTTGGTTTAATACAGATAAATGTCAATGTTTATAGGTACAATCTTGTTCAAAAGGAACCCAAAAAAAGGGAAAGTTACCTAGATAGAACAAAATCAGGAACAACAAGAGCAACTAAACATCTTCAACTACACAACTACAACTTTACGGCAACAACTACACACCAACAACTACAGACCAACAACTACACACCTACAACTACACACCTACAACTGCAGAACTCCAGCTACAGATTTGATTAAAGAAGATATTTACCATCCCAACAAATTTTATGATTATTTTATTATCTATTAAGACTTAGAGGATGTTTTAAGATTCTCTCTCCCTCTCTCTATGTAAAATCCTTTAACTTGTTGAGAAAGTTTCTTCATTCACCATCTCAAAAAATGTTTTTATTATTTTATTATCTATTCAGACATGGAAGATGTTTAAGGATTCTCTCTCTATGCAAAATCTTTTAACTTGTTTCTTCCTATACCATCCCAAACATTTTTCTTATTATTTTATTATCTATTCAGACATAGAAGATGTTTTAAGATTCTCACTCTATGTAAAATCCCTAAACTTGTTGAGAAATTTTCTTCCTTTACGAACTCAAACATTTTTTTCTTATTTTATTATCTATTCAGACCTTACCATGACCATGATGTCTCATCATGTTTTTGGCTGACTAATTTTGAAAGTATTATTGAACTCATTTTTGACATTTGTAACAGATATTTCTTATTGTTGTTGTTGTTCACATTTTTTGATGGTGCTCTAAGTGGTCATAAAATATGCTTAATGCATCAGGAAGCCCGACGCTATGCGGGTGCTGCCCTTTTTTTTTTTTGCCCCGTCTGCGGGTAGCGTTTTGCACCCTCTCTCTACCTCTACCTCACCCTCTCTCTCTCTTTACGTTTCACACAATCGTAGTAAATGTCGTAAAACGTAAAGCGTTATCTACCGGCCCGATTCGAGCAGTTGGCCTTGCAACCAAAAATACAGAAAAAAGAAAGAATGAGAAAAAAAAACTAAAATAAAATACGATGCCAACTCATTTCAGTTGAGTTTTGGTTCAGTTTCAGTTCAGTTTCAGTTCAGTCAGCCGTTGGTAAGTGCGAGAGATTAAAATATTGGATAAGGCGGCGCCGTTGACGCCGACAGCACCAGCAGCAGCAGCACCGGCAGCAGCAGCAGCAGAAATGCATACAATGCCCGATAACAAAAAACAAAAACAACAACAACGAAAAAATAATCGAAATGGAATTGAATACGTTCCTTATGGGGCCAGGCCGCAGCAGCAGCAGCAGACGCCGCTGCGTCGACGTCGCTGTCAACGTCAACGCCGGCATCGCTTTCGAAATATTTTTTCTGTTCTGTGCGTTATCGACATCGCCCTGTTTTGAATACTGACGGCTGCCTCGTCTGCCCCGTCCGTCCGTCCGTGCGACTGTCTGTCCATGCGTCTGTTCCGTTTCGTTCGTCTCCGTCTCCCCGCCCGTAAGTGAGTGATAAACACGAGTTATCGCATCAATTAGTTCGGCGTCAACTTGACGTCGTTAAAGGCACCAGCACCAACAACAACAATAAAGCCTCAGGAGAACTAGAAAGAGAGTGGGAGAGAAACAGAGAGAGAGAGAGAGAGCGAGAAAGAGGAGAGGCAGTTCACAAATGAACAGCGAAAGTCAAAAACGCAGTCATAAAAACTTCAAAAACACAAAACCCAGACTTAAAACTCGATACTCCGACTTTGAGTTAAGAACTTAATGCACTTGAAGAAAAATGTGAATAAAAAGTAGGTCAAATTTGCAAAAATTAGTTTTAAAAAGTATTTTTGCTAAAGAAAGAGTGAATAATATTTATTCATATCTGTAAAAATGAAAACATAAACATTAGTTTTTCCAATGCTGAAGGAAAGTATTTTTGTTATAGAAATAGTGGAAAATATGAATTTGTATCTGTAAAAATGAATACTTGAAAATGGAAAAATAATTTTATACTTAGAGACTCATTTCTGTGATTTCGTTTATCATTTACTTGATCCAACATTACTTTCATTTGTTAATGCAATTTTTGATATTGATTATCATTTTGAGATTTATCAATACAAATTTGTCCTAAAAGTAATCATCTGCATATTTTTTCTAAAGAAAATTTTACTTTAGATTATTGATATTCATTATCATTTTGAGATTTATCAATAATATTTTTCTCTTTAAATTCAACTATATTTATTTTTTTAAATAATATTTTAACTGAAGGTTACTCAAAGTGTTATTGTTATATTGTTTTTCATGTTAAAATTGAACAGTAATACTTTTTTTCCTAACAAACTTTTAACTGAAGGTTTCTAAATATTTTATATTGGTTATGAAATTTTGACTTTAGATCTTTGATATTGTTTTCCATGTTAAGATTTAACAATAATATTTTTCTCTTAAAGTAATCCAACTATATTTATACTAATAAAGGTTTTCTCGAAGTGTAGTCAGTGTCGGTGGGCGCGACGTTTACAAAGTGTCAATGATCCTATAACCGATATTAAGATGATGTCGCCGTCATCTTTGCCTTCGTCAGTCGTCGTCGTCGTCGTCGCTGTCGTCGTTGTCGCCGCACGCAAATTGAGCTCAAAAGTGGCTTGTAAAACAATAAACGTTTATTCTACCTTTTATTTTTAGTCTTGGACGCAAGTTGCTGCCGCTGCTGCTGCTGCTTCCGATGCCCCTCGACGACGACGACGCCAGCATTAAATGAGCAAAATGAGCAGGTACAAATGGCATACAAGAGCGAAAGGGAGAAAGATAAAGAGAGAGCGAGAGGTAACTGAGATGCAAAGATAGAGCACACACATGGTATAACCGAAAGCTAATTGCTGTAACAAGGCAAAAAAAAGGACCCGGCCCACAATTGCAATTCCTGCATCATCTTTTTTTTTTGCTTCACTCATTCAACTACAGGTTGTTCGTTTTTTTCCTTTTCGTTTTCGTTTTCGTCGGTTCTCGTCGGTTTTGTCGGTTTTGCTTGGCTGTCAACGTGCCCGTTCAGAGTGCGTCAAGATCTCGAGTGGGATAACGGTTTCGAGACGTCGACTACTTACTCCCCGCTATCGCAGCCGGAAGTGCCATCATAAAAGGAAGGTGCAATAAAAATATTTTACACGCCTCAGGCCACAGTCATTGCTGTTGCTGACGACACAGGGTGCCCTCGCCCCTACTAACTGCCTTCAGCCTAACCCTATGTCTCATACACATGTATGATGACTGTTTTTTCTGTCTCACTGTCTCACTGTGTCTCTCGGTGACTGCTTGATCATTCATCCGCTGGCGACGCCTGGCGGCGTTGTCAATTGACAACGTTGAACATGGATGCAACTGATGAGACTTTAGACGAATTTTAGATACCCTTTTGAATGGGTTTTCTTTTGTTCTTTGAGTTAAGTTCTCAGCAGGAATGGAAAAACTTTTCCCTCTTATAATTTGGTTAAAAGTTAACAGATTTTAAGAAGGATTACCTTAAATGTAATATTTTGACGTATAGACTATATCTGAATTTATATCTGAAAATATGATTTTGGATCAAAATTTCATCATAAAAAGTGGAAAATCCCTCTTCCACCATATCTTGGTCAAAACTAAACCAATTTTAACAAGGAATACTTAAAATGTAATATTTTCACATCTAGTTTATATCTGAATTGAATATGAATATCTAAAAATATGATTTTAGCTCAAAACTTTAAAAAAAAATTCTTCTTCCGCCATAACTTGCTCGAAACTAGTCCGATATTAATAAGGAATACTTAAAATGTTATTGTTTTTATATCTAGATTAATATTGCATTCATATCTAAAAACATGATTTTTGGCTCAAATTTCACAAAAATTGTTTTCCCTAAAAAACCAACTTGGGAATAGTGCTGAACTTTTCTGTGCTATAACTTCGCCGATCGTTTGAGCTCACAAATAAAATTTTTTTACTAAAACATTTTAAATATTAACCAAAAATTGTATAACATTTATTAAGTTTATTAAAAAACACTTAGTTATACATATTTCGTTTATTATAATCCTCTTAACATCTACTAAAACTGACTCAAACCAAAAACAAGCAAACACAATGACAATGCAAAAGGACATCACTCAAGTAAGGGCACACAACAATGTCTCAGTCAAAGTCTCTGATTGTGAATGAGTGTGTGCCTGTTAATGTGTGTGTGTGTGTGCGGCACACATGTGATGACAACCAAGATGAGGGAGTATATATATTGTAAGAAAAGAAAGGAAAGATGGAAGGAGAAGGGAAGCAAGAGGGGTAGGATGGTTTTTTCTACATCGGAAACGTTGCCTCTCAGTGCTTATCAGTGCCGCATTCCTTTTGCTGTTTCGCATTGTTGCCGGTCGTTTCTTCAAGGGAATGTTGGTGGGGTGTGGTAAGTATCATATAGTACTTAAAATGGCATTCAGTCAGTGTAATTGTGTGTGTGTGTGTGTTTGTGTGTGAATCATGGCCCAGAAAGTGTTGTCGAGTGTGTTGCCATCGTCATAAGAATCATAAGCATTTATGAGCCTAACAACAACTTGGCCTAAAAGGTCTGACCAATGGCCAAGAACAAACAAGAAAAGTTGACCTCCAGCAGCTTCTTCTTCTTCTTCTTCTCATCATCATCATCATTTTGTTTGTCCAGATGCTTATCCATGTGTGTGTGTTTGAGGTTTTTTGGGGGCACTTGACGCACTTTCAAGGATAATAACAATTTTGGTAAATTACAAATTACGCAACACAGTGTGCGGATGGGATGTGCGGCGGGGGTGTGAGCGGGTATTTGTTGGTCAAAGCGGGTTCATTAAAGCAAACTTCGGACACGCACACACACATAAATCGCTTATCCTTTATCCTGTGTGTGTGTGCCAAAGTTGTTGCTGTTGCTGTTGCGACTGGGCAAATGATAAATTCTCAGCGACTGCATGACAAACTGCAAGGAGCACGCAGGACGCAGCTGCCGATAAGCAAAACTGGCCAAGCACAACAGGCACAAGACACAGAGAGAGGAGAGAGAGAGCAAGAGAGAGAGAGGAGCAAGGGGAAGGGGGTACAACCAATGCGTTTTCTGTAGAGCGCGCGGGGCCATTAAATTGACAAAATACCAACACAGCAGCAGCAGCAGCACCAAGATAAAGATAGTAAACGCAAGAGCGAGTGAGAGAGAAAGAAAGAGAGAGCGAGCGAGAAAGAGAGAGAGAGAGAGAGAGAGGCGGGTAGAGTGTGGGTGTAGCTCGGGCCAAGCCACAAAAAGGACATTCCTCAGAGCCAGAGCAGAGCCAAAGCGCCATATTTTATATTTTACATTCTTATCGCAAACTCTCACTCAGCCATTCAGCACAGAACAGCAGCAGCAGCCGAACGGAACAGCAGAAGGGTAAGCGGGGGAGAGGTTGCACACACACACACACACACATATACAAGAGCACAAGAAATAGCAGTTATCTATGGTCGACCAATGATTAAATACCCTAGCCAAATGGGCAAGGGTATGAACTAAACTTTGTATAATAATATTATATTAAACTAAACTTTTGTTAGAAAGTTGTTTCCAGAAATCAAGAATTGAATCGAAATTTATAGTTTTGAAAAGGAAAAAACATAAAAAAATAGTTAAAAAACTTTTTAAAACCACATTAGTAACAGCTATACCAAATTTGATTAAGATAACTTCACTAAAAGTTGAGTTCAAATAGATAACTTGAAACTAGTATGAACTAAACTTTGTATAAACTAAACTTTTGGTAGAAAGTTTTTTTCCAGAAAACAAGAATTGAATCAAAATTTGTTCAAGGAATTTATAGTTTTCTGTTTCCTTCAAAAGGAAAAAACATTAAAAATTGTTTTTAGACCACTAAACTTCAAATAATTTATAGTTTTCTAATTTCGTTAAAAGAAAAAACCATTAAAAATTGTTTTAAAACTTTTTAAAACCACCTTAGTATCAGCTATACCAAATTTGATTAAGATAAGTTTACTTAAAGCTGAGTTCAAATAGGTAACCTATAATACTTTTCAGCGTTATCTCTTATTTTGGACATTACAAATTTTAACAAAACGAATGAGACAACCCTCTTTTAGTTAATCAAAAGTCCAAACAACAAAAAGGAATCAACTCGACTCGACTCGCCGGAGCTAGAGCCGGAGCTGGAGCTGGAGCTGGAGTTGATAACACCCGCGCTAATGGGACCAAACAATGCCAAATGGAGCAGCGCAGCAGACGACGACAATGCAGCTGCCGAGAGAGCGAGAGAGAGAGAGAGTGAGACAGTGAGAGAGAGAGCAAAAGAGAGCGAGAGAGAGCGAGCAAGAGACAGAGACAGTGAGACAGAGAGGTGGGAGCGCATACAGAGCAGAACAACATTCGTAGTAGTAGCAAGGACAACACGAAACGAGAACACAATAAAAACAACAACAACAACAAGAATAACAACAGCAATAGCAACAACAAAAGATGGAACCAAAACCAACACCCATCTGGGCTGGGCTAGGCCTTATCTATGGCCATCAATCAGGCGAGCAGCGAACGGCGATAAGCAAAAAGATTTTAAATGGAGTGCACAAGCAGCACACTGAGAGCAGGTGGGGGGGCAGCAGGTAGGTGGGGGGCAGCGAGTGGGGCGAGTTCATATGTGGGTGGTGCGATGGGTATTTCGGTGGTGGGGATGGGGTTCTTTTGGAGGAGCGACTGTTTGGCGCGCGATAAGCTTCGACTGAATGCAGACCAAAAATTTTTGCTGCTCTTGCTGCTGCTGCTGCTGCATTTTGCTGTGTGTTGTCCAGGTGGAACTAGATAGCAGTTAGCACACCCCGTTACCCCACCCCTAACCCACTCACTATTATCCTATATAGTGTAACAGTTGCTTTCAGTTCTCTCCCCCTCCCCGTCCCACAATGATGACGCGAATAAACGAACGAAAAAAAAAAAACATTTTCACTTGCCGCTGTCGCTGGGGCAAGGACTTATCAGGCGAGGCGCACCCTGCACCCGGCACCAGAGCTCCTGCTGCTTTACCCAGTCCAGGATGTGGCGCAGTTGCTTATCGCCAACTCGACACACACACACACACACACAGAGAGCAGAGCAGGTGGAGACTCAGCAGAAACAATGACAGCCAGTTGACAGCAGCAGCAGGTAGATTGCGGAGGGAAGGCACTGGAGGGGGGGGGGGTACCCTTTTCAGGCATAATGAAGCAGTCTTTTCAGTGTTGGAAAATGCGCGTTTCGATTCAATGCAAATTGTTAAATGAAAATGATTTGGTCGTCGGCGTTGTCTTTCTTTCTCTGTGTGTGAATAGCTTTTATGCAATGCCCAGGCGCCAGGCGATTGATTAAACCTCTTTGTGTGTGTGTGTGTCAGCCACGCCCCACCCCCCCCCCCCCTGCCTAACCCGCTCTCTCATACCATACATAGATTTAACGCTAAAATTCCGCCATGTAGCGCCTTTACTTAATTAACTGAAGTGAAAATGGCGCCCGGCTTTCTGTACGGCACATGATAAACAACATTTCGGCAACCAAAATTTGTAGATGGGGCAAAAGGGGGGGAACGGGTGGGGGGAAAGGAGCACGGTGTTCGGACAGGGTCAGGACAACAATTTGTATACACTATTATTAGAATTCTTATATTTGCGAGACTTTATATCAAAAATCTTTTTACATATTTTCGAACTCATTAGAAACTGATCTACATATCTCTGAATACCTATAAGAACTAAGCTTCTATTGATGCTATCATGATGAAACTTGGTATATTTGCTCTTTAGCTCTGCAAAAACTAAGCATGTTTGAGAAAGTTAGAGTAAGTGATGAAATATCTATGTATTTGATTGAAAAACGGATTTTTTTTTAAGGAAAAAATACTTATTTTAACATAAAAGCTGATCTTGAAGAGTATAACCTTTTTAAAAAAAAGCTTTACTCTCTTTTCAGCTTTGGTTGTTTATCTACATATTTCCGTATACCTATAAGAACTAAGGTTCTATCGATGCTATCATGCTGAAACTTGGTAAATTTACTTTTTGGTTCCGCAAAAAGCAAATATGTTTGAGAAAGTAAAGTAAAGTTAGAGTAGGTAAAGAAATACCTGTGCATTTGATTGAAAAACAAATATTATTTAATGGAAGAAATAGCTTTTTCAACATAAAAACTACTCTTAAAGAGTATACCATTTTCGACCTTTGGTAAAAAGCTTTAGTTTCTTTTCAGTTTTTGGTTGCTTTTGTTATTAGTTGCACCAGCTAGTATTAGGAGGGTAGGTAGAGCTCAGTGGCGGGCGGGGGGTGTTAGTTTGTTGGTAGGTCTCCGCTCTGCTCTGTTAGCTATGCTTATCGCAACGGAATGTGCCAAGCCATTCGAAGCTCGGGGCAAGCGATAAGCAAGCCAAGCACACGCACACACACACACACACCGACACTAGGACTAAAACAGGACTCAGTCGTAGTAGTTTCAGTTGGGGTGAGAAGAGGGGGGTAAACTACAATTCTTGTATGCGTGTATGCGTGAGCGATACAAAAGCGCGTCGAACAAAAGGCGACAGGTAAAGAGAGAGAATAAGCAAAGCACACACACACACACACAGAAACAGTGAGAGAGCGAGAGAGAGTGAGATTAAGAGAGAAGAGAACACAAATACATATTCATATTATGAAAACACATAATTTTTGGGGGCGGTTTGGGTTCTGTTGGCTCTGTTCCCAGTTCCTGTTGCTGTTCCCTGATTGTGAGTGTGGCTTTTGGCACACACTCGATTTAGTGTCTGTGTGCGTGTGTGTGTGTGCTAGTGTGTGTGGCGATGTGTGTTGCGTAACAGGCGCTCAGCAAATACTGAAACAGGATACACCGACTTGTTGTGCCTGCCTTGCAGATACATTTTTGTATCTACATACAAAACATACCTAGACGCAAATATGTTGTGTGAGATTCGGATATGCGGATACTCTCACAAGGTATTGTTGTTTTGCATGTACCCCCCACTCCACCCCTCTCCGCACTCCACACTCATACTACCCTTCTTGAATAACGCTTGTTGCTGCCGCAGCAAGTGGCATTTAGCTAGTTGGTTGGTAACATGTTCAGAAGGTATTTCGTTGACCCAGATTACGCAATCATCGACAACTGTCTATGTGTGTGTGTGCGTGTGTTATACATATATTCTTTCGTTCTTTCTTTTTTTGTATTCATTGATATGAGCTTCGCATACCGCTGCCAAAAGATATAAAGTTAAGCGGCACGTGCAGCCAAGCCAACTTGAATTCATGAGTAGCAAAACTACTGATTAGCTTACAGCTTACAGCTATAGCTACAGCTGCTACTACCTATGATTACACTGAGAAAAAAAACACAAAATAAAAACCGTAATGGGTGTGAAAAAAATCACGTACATTCATCAGTTGAGTTACACACAAACAAATTATTATAAAGATATTCATAAAAAAGTATTTCTCATTTTTTTGATACCTTTAACTCATGAAATGGGTAAAAAAAAGGGTATAATGGATTTGTGCAAAAGTATGTAACAGGCAGAAGGAAGTTTCTCCGACCACAAAAACCGACCTACAAAAGCTCCTAGTCCCATAGCCATAGCAAGTTTGTTTAAAATTTTCAATTACTTTTTAGGTTTACGATATACACATGTAATCGATAACAAAAAAATCTTGATTTCAAAATCTTTAAAATGGGGATTGAAACTATTAACAAAATAATGAAAATCTGTAAAACTTTGATTAAAATCGGTCAAGAAACACCGGAGATATGAAAGCATCAAGCATTGGTCCGGTACTTCACGCTCAGTATGTGTATGTCTGTCAGCCCGACCGTCTGTCCGTCTGTATGGTCATGGGTTAAGGGTATCTTTTAGTCGAGCTTACTCGACTCTTGCCTTCTCACTTGTTTTCAAATATATTATGGTCACAGTGGAACTATCTTTCTCTAATCTTCCCTCACCTTCATTCTTTGTAATTAGACATTACATAAAAGATGTTTGCCAAATGAGGGGGCAAAAAACAAAAAAAATAGGGTAGACCCACGCCAATTGGCTCTCAAACAGCAAAACTAATCGTTATCGATTATTTTTGCCAGCGCTTTGCGCTTTTGCAAAATGCCTCGAAAGTTTTTAATGATGATTGCCCCTGATTGATAACGTTTATTACGATTTGCACACCCCTGAGAGTCTCTTCTCATTGCCACATCACATCACCTTCCCCACTTCCCCCGCTTCCCGTACCTGTGTGTTTGCTTCAGCTTGTTTGTAAATAATTTTTCTCATTTTTTGTTGTTGTGTTGACTTTTTCGCTGGCTAGCCACAAAATAATTTTTGGTTTATTTTTGTGTGTAATCGATGTTCCCCATTGGCGTCGCTTGGGCTCGATGCCAACTGACTGATACGACTGATGGATTCTTTGATGATAAGACGAGCGACTGACCCCCATCTCCCCAAAAACCCCCAGCACCTCCGTTTATCTGTGTCTTTAATGGCTGAATAATTTTTAGGCAAGAATAACGATTAAAAGATACCCTTAAAGGGGACATTAATGTGAGGTAAATGGTATTACACAATCATAAAAAAACTCTATAAATATATAAAATAATATAATATAAAATAATAATAAAATATCTATAATCTTACCAAACTTGCCATTAAGAAATCGATAAAAATCGATACAATTCTATATATTGTTAAGGACAAAGATTTTATGTTGGTCAACTTATTTAGAAATAGTATTACAAAATCATTAAAATCTCTATAACATATGATAATATCTACAATCTTACCACATTTGCCATTAAATATCGATAAAAATCGATACATTTTGAATATTGTTAAAGACAAAGTTTTATATTCGTCAATTTATTCAGCAAAAGTATTACAAAATCATTAAAATATCTTTAATATATGATTATATCTACAATCTAAACAAACTTTCCATGAATTATCGATAAAAATCGATACAATTTGAAATATGGTTGAAGAAAAAGATTTTATGTTGGTAAACTTATTCAGAAATAGTATTACAAAATCATTAAGATCTCTATAACATGTGATAATATCTACATTCTTACCAAACTTGCCATTAAAAATCGATAAAAATCGATACATTTTGAAATATTGTTAAAGGCAATGCTTTTATTTTTGCTCCAAAAACATTTCTGTCTTTTTAATTTCACATTAAATTTAATCAGAGCACTTTCCATTTTATGTCAAAATCATATATCAAAATGTTAACCCGCTTTCTTTTAGATGGGCGTGATTTTATGGGCCATATATGGAAGGTAGTGTTGCAACAATTTGTACTCTGCCATAAAGCTAAACTTAATGGACTCGACTTGAGCTAGTTGGGGAATTATGCGATTTCATTTCATTTACGATGCGAACATAACTTATGCACATATATTTGTGATTTGATTGTTTTCTCGGTTTTTTTGGGTGTTCGATTACAAGTTAACCGAACCCGAACCGAACCGAAAGGCAGGGCAAGGCAAGGCATTGAATATCGTTTAATATTGATGAGGTTTTTCTGATTTTCAAGCTTGGCGCCTCATGACTAAACAACTAAATGTGCCATGGAGCAAACAGAGTCATAAACTTCTGCTTTATGGCTGCCACACACACACACACACACACACGCACACACAGAGAGAGACAGGTATGTGTATGTCTATCGACGACTATCGAGAAAGCCAGAATGTAAGTGTTATCGCTGGCAAAGGATCTGTATTAAAGCCAAAGTGAGAGAGAAGACGAGTTATCTTTGCTTGGGCATCTCTCTCCCTCTCTCTCTCTCACTTTTTGGTTTAGTGTTTTTTGGCGGGAGTTTTAACCTTTCAGTTTGGGTGTGCGAATGAGTGTAACTGTGTGTGTGTGTGGTGTAGCTGGGTAGCTGCCAGCAGGATATTTGCCAATAAAGGCAAAAGCAAAAGTTTTTATAGACACACACACACACTTATACACACTCACACACATACAATTTACGGGGCTTTATCAATCAATCTTAATTAATCAGAACGCGCAGATCGCATAAAACCCGCAAAAGCGAGACACAGAAACAGACTAAGAGTGAGAGAGAGAGAGAGGGAGAGAGAGCTAAGGGTGTGGGGTGCAAGGAAGGAGGGGAGAGGTGTGCCAAAGGTGGGGTGTGGCACGCAATTTTGGGCAGGTGCCTAAACAAAAGTTTCGTCAGCAACAAATCGATGGCAAAAGTTAAACAAAGTTGAATAACATGCAAACGTAAGAGAGACAGAGAGAGAGAGGGAGAGAGGGAAAGTGAGAGAGGGATAGAGGTAGAGAGGTATATAGAAATAGAAGCAGATGTTTTGAAAATTTTCGCAGGGAAAATGTGAAAATGAAACGAAAATGAAAATGCGCTAGAAATGAAATGTTTTGAAATTATTGTTAGACAACCTTATCAGCTGTGTGTGTGTGTGCCACCTGCCACATGGGGCACAAGTTGCAGCTGCATTAAAGTCAACTTTATTCAAAAGGTAGAAAAGTAAAGTTCGAGAGTTAAAGTTTTTTGAAAATTAAGAAAAAAAAAGAAAGTAAAGAATAAAAATATTATTTTTCCATAAAAAGTCAAATAATTATTCATAAGAAATGACTACTGTACTGTAATAAAATACTAACATATGTCTATACGTATGTAAATATATACTAATATATTCATATATGCCTTGCCACACCTGCCCCAAATAAACGGCGGTGCCACTTGGCGGTGCCAGTTGCCCTGTTGCCAGGAAAGGGTTGCTTTTTTTTTCTGGTTTTTATGATTATCAAATAGCGTCGCCGTCGCCGTCGCCGTCTGCAACGCTGCTGATAATGAAGACGCCAGCGCCATCGGCGTGTTGCATCAACATACAGCGGTTGCATCAAACAAAAGAAGCCGACAGTCGACAGTCGACGGCGGCGGCAACAGCAAGCAGCGACAAGCGCCAGCACTCGAGCGCCACTTAGATGAGATGTCTTGATGTCTTTGTCTCCCTCTATCCCCCCCGCTACCCCGAAACTGCCGCCTGTGTCGCAATCCCCGTGGCTCATCTTATCAGTCAGTGAGAGAAACGAACAAAAAAACGAAATAATTTTCATTAAAATGATTTATGAAAATGCAAAGCGCGCTGACCAAGCACCAAAGACAGAGACAGAGCCACAAAGCCACAAAGCCACTGAGCACCTGGCAGGCCACAGTCAAAGTGCCTCGGGGCCATCGAACAGCGTTGCCAGAGCTAAGTGACAAATCGTGGTATTTAAAGCGAGAGAGAGTGGGAGAGAGAGAAAGAAAAGATAGCGTGACTGAGAGAGGCAAACATACATCGGCACATAATTAATTACAATTTAGTTTATGAACTATGAAAGTTTTTTTTTCATTTTTGTTTTTGGAGTCATTGATGGATGCCGTCGATAAAGTTGACAAATTTGCTTTTAGTCGTTATAACGGGACTTGCGACGCCACACACAAGGCAAAGTTCGGCGCCAGCATAAAAAAGAAATGAATGAATGCAGGGGAGTAGAAGAGTAGTAGAAGAGATAGACAGAGGAAAAAAAAGCAGCACAGTCAGCGAGAGCAACAAATCAAAGTGAAAAAGGCTCAAGGATAACGCTGTTTTGTGCTGCGCTAAGCGAGAAATATTAAAATATAATAATTCTGCTTATCGTTAGTGAAAAATCGCCATTTAACTGCGCACAACAACAGCAAGCAAGCAAGAAGCAGCACAAGGATAAGGCAGTCAAGCGGGCACAGCTGATAAGAAACAGTAGCAAAGGACAACACGAAGGCGCGCACACACACACAAAGAAATAAAACTTTTTGTTTTGTTTTGTTTTGTTTGCATGTATGTATGTGTGTTGTTGGCGCGGTTTTGTTTGTGTTTTTGTTGAAATTCGCGACCGGCATGGAACAGGCGCACAGCACAAAACAGCAAACAACAAGGCAAATGAAAAAGAACGGCGACGACGAAGGCGCGCCAGGCAATAAGCATTTGTGTGTGTGTGTGAGAGAGAGAGAGAGAGAGAGAGAGTGTGGAGTACGCAAAATAAAAACGGCCGCAAAGATAAACAACAACACAAGAACAAATAAAAACACAAACAAACACTCACAGACACACACTCACCAAAAAAAGAGCAGAGCCGGTGAGAGAAACAGCGGCAGCGGCAGCAGCAGCAGTAACAGAAGCAAAAGCAGCAGCAGTACCAACAAACTGTATTAGCAAACAAACAACAACAACCACATGCAGTCAGGCGGCAGCCAAGCCAGGCAAACACACAGCTAATCACACACACACACACGCATGTACGCACAGAGAATGGTGAGAAAACAAAGTAAGCAAAACGTAAACAGCGACCGGCAGCAAAACGAGCAAGTGAGCCAGGCAAAACCAAACAAAACAACAACAAATGGTTTCTTTTTGCTCACCCACCCAAATAAAAACTGCAGGCAGCAGTCAGCAGGCAGCAACAAAGGTGTCTGTGTGTGTGAGTGCTTATCCTGTTTGGTACGCGTGAGAGGGAGAGCGAAAGTTGAGCGCGAGAGCTTTCGCACGCGAAGCTGTAGCGCGCAATTGTCTTTGTGTCAGCTTCGTGAGCTCTTCACACCGTTTGATTATTGCTGTTTGCCGTTATTATGATTTCAGTTTTTAAGAGGAAGACAAAAAGAGTGAGAGTATTGCTAACTCTCTCTAAGCATAATCAGCGCTGCTAACTTAATAATAAATGCAAAAATCATGTGCTTGCACATGAGTTAAAAAAAAACGAAGTGCATAAATAAATATTTAAAGCTTTAGCAAAATTTTATGAAACGTAAAACTGGCGATAAGAGCAAAGATGCTGCTGCTGCTGCTGCTACTTGCTGCATCCTGCTAGACAACAACAACAACAACAGCAACAGCAAGAAGAAGATGCAGACTGGCAGGCAAGCAGGCAACTATTATATGCAACGTCATTACGAGTTGATTACGAAGTTTAGACGTTGCTCCCGGCAAATGGCAAGTGTGTGTGTGTGTGAAGGAGAGGAAGATGTTAGTGTGTTGTTGTTGTAGTTAGAGTGTCGCACACAAGGAAGGCAGCAAAAATGATACATTTTAATGCGAATCTTGATAGCACAGCACAGAGATTGTAGTAAAAAGTGAGCAGACGAAGGGTGGAGAGTGTAGGGAAACAAAACTCCAGCACACACCCACACACACAACACACACACACACATGCATGCTGCAAGCGAATGCACACAAGAAAGATAAGCGCGCTGCTCATTCGTGTGACAGCTGAAGAAGTTGTAAGTTGAAGAAGAAGAACCAAGAAGAAGAAGAAGAAGCAGCAGCAGCAACGGCATTCTAAGGAAGCGAAGGAGGCGTCTACAATCACTTGAATATTGCATTAACAGGCACGTAAGGAACACACACACACATATACACTGCAATAAAGACGTATATGTAGAAGAAGACGTTTTGCTTTACAAAAAGTAAAAATATAAATGAAACTTTGCTGCGCGGCGTTTGGGTAGCCAAAAAGTTTGCCACTCTTGCTGCTGCGTATACGTAACGTAACGTTATATTGCTCATACGCCGCATTTGACTGCCAAGCGAGTGCAACGTGATTTCCTGCTCAAGCTTAGATTGTCTCTGTGTGTGTGTGTGTGTGTGTGTATGAAAGGGAGTGCAAATAGGATGCAAAATGCTTGCAAGTCACTGATAATAATACACCAACTACTATATATGTGTATATATGTGTATGTATATGTATGTCGCTTATCCAACCAAGGCCCAAGCTTAAGCAAATAGGGAGAAGAAAACTATTTATGTACACTGTAAAAAAGAACTAATTATATTTAACTTAAGCATGATTATATTTAATAGAAAAAATGGCTGAAAAATGAAAAAAAAAATCGAAAAAATATTTGTTTGCCTTTTTTGTTCATTTCAACTTTAACATTGACAACCCTCTTCACTATTCGCTCAGTGTACATTGGGTAGTTGGGCATATTTTGTAGCAATAACTGGCTCGTTAGATAAGCAAAGCTGCGCAAATGATGGCATTTTGAACATACACACACATACACATATATGTTTATTTTTATAGTCTCGCATTTGGTCGTTATTTGAAAAGTTAACTAATCACCAGATGAGATGAGCAGATTGCAGCTCAGTTCGTTTCACACACACACACACACACACACACACATATGCGGAAACAACATCAAAAATCAAAATCGTAAATGAGATCAAAACGGGAGGTTTAGTTTTAGCGTTTGGCTAATTACACATGTTGCCAAAAATGTTTAAAAGTGGTTTTGGGTTGCGGGGGAAGAGTTGGTCAGGACAATGTCGAAAAACCCACTTCAGTTTTATTTTCGCGAATGCTCGTTTGTAATTATAGATTATATCTATCAAACACACACACATACACATAAATATTTATACATATATACATACATATATGTTTTATACAATTTCTATAAATTGAATTTAAACCGAAAACAATTGCGGAATTGTTGATCAAATTGCAATTTAGAAACGAAATTGCTGCCGTTGATTGCGACAATGTAATTTGTGACAGCAAACAATAACGAATGCATGCGCTGCACCCTCTACCCCCTCCACCGCCACACCCAACCCAGCTGCCACATTTTGCGTCCTGTTGTGTTGCCTGCAATTAAACCCACTGATGTGTAAACTTAAAAATCCCGATAATATTGTCAGCGTTTTCAATTTGCGCATACAAAAAAAGGAAAAAAAAAATCAAGCGGCGGCCCGTCAACAGCAGTTGGCCACGCCCCCCCGACACACGCCCTTCTCTGACTTTATAGTCAAACGCCCACACACACACAAACATGTACACATGCACACAGGCAATCAACAGTTGAACAATGCGAGGCGCAACAGTTGGGCAGCAGGTCCTTGTCGAATGTCGTCGAGTTGTCAACATGCCAAAAAGGAAGCCAACAACAACAGCAACAACAACAACAGCAACAACATGAACACCAACAACAGCAACAGAAAGCAGCCACAATGCTGCGAAATTGAAAAATAAAAGCACAAGTGCGAAATGAATGTTAAAATCATGAGAGCAATAACAAAAAGATAGATACGGCTACTCCTGGGATACGAAGTTGGGATACTCTTTGAATCTATTCCAAAAATTGTTAAGCAAAAAGTATCTTTTCTTATCTTTAAGTTTAAGCTATGAAAAAATAAGGCAACATTTTGCATTGCATTACTAAAATCGTTAGTTTGATTGTGTTATCTTAGAAAATATAAGCAATTTGCTTCGAAAACTTTATGATATTTAGCATATACAAATCTAAATACTTTTCCCAAGTTTAGAGTTGCTTCTTTACCAAATCTCATTAAATTATTTCCACCCAGAGCTTAGTTCACATAGTTATAGACAGATTTTAATACCCTTAACCCATGAAATGGGTAAGCACAGGGTATTGGTTTAGTCCATCGTCCGTAGAGACTCCAGATTTTGTATTCGAGCTGTCCTATAGCAAGTTTGTTTCAAATATTCGATAACTTTTTCGATTTACGATATGCACATGCAATCGATAACAAAAAAATCTTGAATTTCAAAAACTTAAAAATGCGGATTGAAACTATAAACAAAATAATGAACATCTGTGAAATTTTTATTAAAATCGATTCAGAAACACCGGAGATATGAAACAATCAAGCATTGGTACGGTAGTACACGACCGTCTATCCGTCTCTATGGTCAAGGGTTAAGGGTATCTTTGGGTCGAGCTTACTCGACTAGAGCCTTCTTTCATGTTTTATAATAAAACAGTATTTTCTAAAAGTTCATCGACTTTAGCTTACAAAATTGATGAAAAAAGCAAAGGTTACCCGCTCTAAGGGTATACAACGACAAAAATGGCAATGATTTTAATTTGATAGATACGCGTATGTGCAACATTGAAGCAGACGCAACGGCTGATTGAACCGCATCAATTGTTGGTCCACTCTAGGATTAATCGCCAGAATGCATCTGCACAAAGGTCAGCATTAACTTACCTGCAAGAAAAAAAGAGAAAAAATGTAAGTTAGTTCAAGTCGAGAGAGCACTGAGAGAGACGAGAGCGACAGCGAGAGAGAGAGAGAGAGAGAGCGAAGTGTTAATGTGATCACAAGTTGTCCAAACAGCTTCCTAAGAAATAAAACAACTACAAAAACTAAACACTAACAAAACTCTAAAAAATTGAACTACAAAACGTAGGCTGGGAAAAAAAAACCAGATTGGGGCGGCGCCACACACAGATAGATAGAGAGAGAGAGAGAACAAGATTGGGTGCCCAAGTGGAGCTACCAATCAGAGCAGAGTGCTCTCCTCTCACCCTCTCTCTCTCGCACTCTCTCATTCTCGCCTTGTCTCTCTTAGTCACTGTGAGAAGATAGTGAGAAAACTAAAATTCAAAATGGATGCGGCAAAACCAACACTCGATGCAACAACGATAATGCCACACTAAGTGCGTTCAGATCAGCAGACAACACGTTGCCTTTAATACCGGAGAGTCCAAAAAGAGAGAGAGAGAGTGACTCAAGCTGGTCCTGGCTAACAACTTGCATTTGGCATGCAAATAAATACTTGTGTAACTGGAAACCAGTTTTTTCTGTCTTATTGCATTTGCATACATAGGTAGTTGACGATATTTATACCCTTAACCCATGAAATGGGTAAACACAGGGTATAATGGTTTTGTGCAATAGTTTGTAACAGGCAGAAGGAAGGACGTATATATATATTCTTGATCAGCATCAACAGCCGAGTCGATATATCCATGTCGATCTGTCTGTCCGTTCGTCTATATGTATAAACGCGTCGATCCTAGGAACTACAAAAGCTAGAAAACCAGATTTTGGATATGAGCTCTCCTAATCCCTATGCATAGCTAATTTGTTTCAATAACTTTTTAGGTTTACGATATATACAGGTAATCGATAACAAAAAAATCTTGAATTTCAAAAACTCGGAAATGGGGATTGAAACTATTAACAAAGCAATGAACATCTGTGAAATTTGTATTAAAATCGGTTGAGAAACACCGGAGATATGAAACCATCAAGTATTGGTACTGATCTACACAGCCATATGTGTATGTCTGTTAGCCCGACCATCTGTCCGTCTGTATGGTCAAGGGTTAAGGGTATCTTCTAGTCGAGCTTACTCGACTAGAGCCTTCTTACTTGTTTTATTTGTTTTTGTTTCTCTTACGAGTGACCAATGATCAATTCGATCGATGTTTTCTTATGCTTAAAGAATGGGAATCTGGTATATAGAAATCTTAGTTGTGTTCTTAAACAAAGAAAAATCATACTTGGTTCCATTTTAAGCCAATCAAAATCTTGTGAAAGTTTTCTGTTGTTTAATTTCAGTATTTTAAATATAATTAATTAATAAAAAATGTTAATTCAATTTTTTCTGAATTTCTTATGACCAAAAAGCTTCAAGCTCAATTCTTATCGTTCATTTAAAATACATTTTTAATTTGTTGATCATCATCATAATCATTATACCCAATAAACAAGGCAGGCTATGATTTCGATTTATGTATATTATGTGTAAACAATTCATTTCACAATATAATATAGTCAGACACCGTACATATAAATACTTGTCATAATAAGAAAATAAATACGTAAAAAATATTTTCTTATACCAAACGGTTTACAGAATTAACAAATAATATGGTTTTTGAGCAAAAAAGCACATTCCAATCGTGTGCAAGCACAGCACAGGCCCTCATTGATTCGTTGATCAAAGACATTTACAACACAAGTCGTTCCTCAGCAATCTCGTTTGACGATGTTGTTACTAAATACGGTGCCGCGTGTTGCTATCGGTGGTAAGTATTATTGAAATGAGAGCTTAAATTAGCTAAATACCTAAAGTTATTGATCTTATTGAAGATAATGATATTTTTGATAATTGGCATAATATGCGAATGCCTGTGCACCTCTTCGGGAACTACAAGAGAATGCGCTCTTTCGCTATTTAGATGGAGGTATTGATCTCAATCAATACAGAACAAAATTGCGAATGTCAAACATACTCCACTCTCATCTCTCGTATCTTTGAAATATTAAAACTAGCCGGTATGTACGATCTTGATGAGCTAACCAAAATTACAGTTGTACAAGAACATCCGGTACCAACGAATAAACTCAGGAGACCTACGACCTCTGATGGGACTGATTTGGTTTGGAATTTCGACTTTCCGTTTTTAACTTAAAGAAATACGGCCTGTAACAAAAAATGATGATCCAGTTGTACAGGAATCAGCGGACTATCCTAATAATAACCAAAATGTTGCCGACGATACAGAGTCCACAAATTCAAGAGGCAGTAAACTTAAAGAAGAATAGAAATATTCCATTTCTCGAATAAATAAAATCTATCTATTGAATCAAATTACCCATGGCTTTATGAGTTTATCGCAAACTGCATTGACACCACGGTTATGAATACTGTCAAGTTGAGAATTCATTTCGACACTCCTTTTTCACCATTGTCACATATTCTGTAATTACACTTTGCACTGGGGAGCTTTTTCCGCTCCTCTTCGAGTATGCTCGACTAGAAGATACCCTTAACCCTTGTACTACCATGTACTACTATACCAATGCTTGATGACTTCATATCTAGGGTGTTTCTTAATCAATTTGAATAAAAATTGCATAGATTTTCAATCCTCATTTTTAAGTTATCGACATTTAAGATTTTTTGTTATCGATTACTGGAAAAGTTATCGAAAATTTGAAACAAACTTGCTATGCCTAGGGATGATTAGGAGAGCGAATATACAATATCTGGACTTTCTAGTCTTTTGTAGTTCTTGAGATCGACGTGTTCATGGCTATATTAAGACGGACATGGCTAAATCGACTCGGCTGTTGATGCTGATCAAGACTATATATACTTTATGGGGTCGGAGAAGTTTCCTTTTGCCTGTTACATACTTTTGCACCAAACCATTATACCCTGTGTTTATACTGTGGGTATACAAAAAAAAAAACTGGTCCACTTAGAGAGACGCGACGTTCATTCAGCGCCAAAAGGGAGGCCAGATGCGAGCAGCAGATAAGCAAAAAAAAAACCCCTCAAAAAACAACAACAAACAATCAAAGTTGATGACTTCATGCGCCAATATACCAAAAACAAATTGAACAGAAAAACCAAAACAAAACCAATCGAAATATCAAAATGAATTTTAAATCACACCTCGAAATCAATTAAGGTTGTGCCAATCTGCATATTATATGCTTGCGCTCTACAAACTGTCTATGGTTTAAGATGCCAATAAATAACAAGACAAAATGTATATATGAGAGATATGCAAGAAATTTTGTATCTCGCTGGCGAATCTTAAAAGCGGCGCGTCGCACGCTGCGTATACGGAATTTTATCAACGAAAACCGTCTAACAAAGTCTGGCAACAACAATATCAACACACACACATATAAACATACATATATCTATATATGTATTTGAACAAATTATATTAATGGGCATTTCAATAAAATTAGAAATTTATGGAAATTGCCAACAATCGGCAGATAAGGAACTTAAAAGCTTTAAAAAAAAACTAAAAATGTTTGTGTTGTTAAGAGCGATTCGAATCGAAATCGATTGGATTTGAATGGAATATGTAAATATATACACACATACATATACAAACATTTAAATGTGTGATATTTGGCGAGCAGTATACCAGGGGGGGATGGGGCGTTGGGAAATGGAGGGCTGCAATCTCGTATCCTTCAGCTGTCAGCGTGAGGCAAAAAAAAAATAAAAAAAAAACTGCAAATATCAACGCTATAAAACTGTTCAGATAACAACAACAAACATGAAAAATTAACATAAACTGTGTGTCGCGATATATATAATATTATTTTTTTACACATTTTGTTAACATGTTCGTCTGTAAACTGTTTGTTATATGTATATATGATTTTGTGTTGCATCTGGTTTGGCATCATCAGTCAGTGTCAGCGCAATGGCGTTTTGTCAGCTTCCGCTGCACGCCGCCATTTTTTTTGTAGTTTGTTTTGTTAACCATTTACCAACACTGTTTTTTGTAACCCGTGTCACTTTGTTGATTTCCTATGCGCGCGACAAAAACACATACAAATTTTGTTGTTTTTGTGTTTTTGTGTTTTATTTTGTCGCTTAAACTGTTTTTTGTTTGATTATCCAAATAGAGCCATTGATTTGTTAAACATTACCAAAAAAAAAGGGAGTAAAAGAAGCAATGACAATATAAACTGCACAAAACTGGTTAACAAAAAGTTAATGGAATTTTATATATGATTCGGGCTTAAAGAAACTTTTTACATGAAAATATTTTAAAGCTGTATTTTGAAACTTGAATTTTTTTAACGCCGTAACATTGCCAAGATTTAAAGAGTTTATAACAAACAAGTAAGAAGAGGAAGAAGTTAAGTCGCGCTTACTCAACTAGAAGATCCCTTAATCCTTGACCATACAGATGAACAGACGGTCGGGCTGACAAACATACGTGCACTACCGGACCAATGCTTAATGGTTTCATATCTCAGGCGTTTCTGAACCGATTTTAATACAAAATTCACAGATGTTCATTATTTTGTTAATAGTTTTAATTCCCATTTTCAAGTTTTCGGAATTCAAGATTTTTTTGTTATCGATACCATGTGTATATCGTAAACCGGAAGATTTATCGAAAATTTGAAACAAACCAGCTTCTGTGCGTAGGGATTGTGAGAGCTTATAACCATTTACCTATTTCATTGCTTAAAGGTATACAAATTTCAGCTTTTTAGATTTATTCTTAAGAATCTTAAGTTTCTTTCTTAAGAATCTTTAAGTTTTAGAGTACAAACCATCATACCTTTGTCAAAACTTCTCTTACTTTTAGTTCGCTGAAATCTTTTTTAAATGCATTTTCTTCTTTATTTTTATACAGGGTGTTTTTCCCTTATATAAATTCTCCAAGCTATAATCATTCATATCTGTTTTTTGTTGTTCATTTTATGTTTTTAACATTTATAAAGTTTTAAAAATGAATTTCAGTTATTGTTTTTATCGCCGGCTGCTATCTGCGGCTCAGTTTTGCTGTTGTGGTTTTGATTTTTTATTCATTTTTTTTTTCTGTATGTCCGCCCACAAATTTATATGGCCTGCGATAAGTGCGATATAACGAGTATGCAAACATATATACATATAAACAATATATATATATATATATAGTGTAAATGTTGCATGTAGATATATGAAATGCCCGCAAGGCAAAGAACTGAAGATGATAAAAGAGCCAAAATCAAAAATATAAAAAAAAACCCGCATCCAAAACAACAAAAAAAAAACATTTAAAACTGATAACAACAACAACATCAGCTACAAACAGTTCAAATAAAAAACAAAATGGCGACGCTGCTGCCAGTTGATTGGCCCGAAAGCCTTGCCACCTTATCAATGGGAGATATCAGCGCCGGCGCGAAACTGATAAGATAAGCATATAGTAATATATATATATATATATATATTGTGGGCAGAGCAATAGGAAATACTTAGAGAATGGAAGCAAAAAGGGAAGATTCGGGGGGGAGAGTCTTTAATAAACCCACAGCACGCGACATTTTAATTAAAATATTAACAGTTTTGAGCCTCGGTGAGAAATGAGCTGTAAACAGTTAATTGGCAGTTGCAACAACAATAGCTAAAAGTTGCCAAAAACAATTTTTATATATTTTTTGATAGTTTTTTTTTTCTTTTTTTGGCCTCTGTCTGTCTGTCGGTAACATTATTTATCATGCAACTCGTTGTTGCAACAACGACAACAACAACTGGCAACACGTTGCAAATCCAATCAGAGACTGCAACAAGGGAAATGCAGCCACAATCTCGCCATTGTTGTTGTTGTTATTAAACAAAAACTTGGCAATGGAAGTGGCGCAAAATCGGCATCAATTTAATATGGCAGCAGCAGCAGCAGACGTGGCAGCAACAACAACAACAGACGTGGCAAAGGGGCACCCAAAACTGATTTCAATGCAATTCGCACCTCATAAATCACGAAACGTGTCCCAAGTGCACGGCCAAAAAACGAAAAAAAAGGCAGAGAGAGAGAGAGAGAGAGAGGAAGAGAGAAAAAGAAGTTTGGCTAGAAGAGATTGCAGCAGGTCAGGAAATGGCTGACTAGCTAGATGGAAGCCGGAGATGAGGCAGGCAGCCAACTAAAAGGCAGCACAAGCAATAGCAACGGCGGCAGAGCGTGGGCAGCGGCCAAAATACGCTGCAACAATTTGTTTTGGTATTTGGCGGGATTTTTCTTTCTTTTTCTTTTCTTTTTTCCTATATTTTGGGAAATTTTCTAAAGCGACACCTAAGCAAAAAATGTTATGGGAAAACAAGTAAGATGGATTTAGTCGAGTAAGCTCAACTAGAAAATACCCTTAACCGTTGAACATTTAGACGAACAGACGGTCACAGAGATACCTATGTACGTATACTACCGGACCAATGCTTGATGACTTCATATCTCCGGTATTTCTCAATCGATTTTAATAAAAATTAAACAGATGTTCATTATTTTATAAATGTTTTCAATGCTCATTTTTCAATTTTCTAAATTAAAGATTTTCTTTTTATTGTAACGTGTACTACCGGACCAATGCTTGATGACTTCATATCTCCGTTATTTCTCAATCGATTTGAATGCAAATTTTACAGATGTTTATTATTTTATAAATGTTTTCAATGCCCATTTTTAAATTTTCTAAATTCAAGATTTTTTGGTTATTGAGTATCGATAAGTTATCGAAAATTTGAAATAAACCTGTACAGCCTAGGGATTAAGTAAGTTCATATCCAAATACTTTATGGCAAAAAATTTAAAAAATATTTATTTGTAAGAAAAAAATCATAGAAAATATATTTGAAAACAACAAACTGATATTGCGACACCAAAACGCTCAATCAGTGTTGGAAAACACCAACCGAATAAACACTTCCTCTGCACACACAACGCCTCTAGTTACAGATTGATAATATAATAACGATTAAATATAATGTTCGCACATTGAATCATTGTGTTCATTTGTTTCCCAGTTTCCCAGTGTGTTAGAACGAACGTACAGTTAGATGGAGTTTAAGAGCCATCTCTCTCGCCATTGGCGCATTGTCCAGCACTAAAAGAGGAAGAGGAAGAGGAAGAGGAAGAGAAGCATGGGCTTTGGCTTGAACTGGATGGAATTTGTGGCCATTAATTGAAAAATGCCTGAACTAGCAAAGCAGTTAAGTTAAGAACTTAAACACAAAAAAAAGTTCGAGAGTTCTCAAAATGAAAGATGGTGTCGAATCGTGCACACACACACACACAAACACACACACACAGAGTAAAGTATACTCTCAAGTGAGCTAAAGACTGATCCACACACACACACACACCAATCACGATGGCATGCAAACGTTGCCAGTGTGCAACGCCCCCTAGGGGCACAAGTAGAGCAGCGGAGAGGTGAGAGGAGTTGCTGAAACTGGAACTGAAGCTGAAGAGCTGAGAGCGTTTCAAGTTTGCTGCTCGTGCTGCTGCCTCGTTCCTTATAAGCTGCTGATGATCTTTACTGATGTTGCAGCCACAGCCACCGCCGCCACCACCGCCGCAGCAACAAAATGAGGCAAGCAACGAGCCGTGAAAGTGTTATAATGGGAAGAGTACACACACACAAAGACAAAGGCAGCTGGCTTTAGTCTTTGTGCTTTGGGGTTCAGTCCCACTGATATCATAATCACAATCACTAAATAGACCACGCCCATATGCAGTACAGTCAGCCCCAGCTAGTCAGCTGCCCCCGATAAGAAAAAATATATACAATTACATTGATCGGTTTGCAGAATTAGAAGGTGCTTCAGGGTCAGAGAAGGTGGAGATTGTTCATGAAATTATGAAATAGACAAATCACAAAAATAAAAATGAAAAGTGTGAAAAACTTGTTGGTAAACACTGTAAAAAGGCACTGAAAGTCAAAAAACACAATTACCCCCAAAAAAAGTAGTTAACAAAAAATCAAAGCTCAATTCGTATACAAATACAAGGCATACTCAGCGGCTCCCAGCTCCCAGTGGGTGCCCAATTCGTGCTGTGGCAACGATTTGAAAATCCATCTACAAATTGTCGAAGGCGACTCCAAAAAAAAAAGAGACCCAGACTCCAGAAGAGTTGAAGCCCGTCGTTGACCCGACTGAACCAGCACGCTCGACGATTTCGGTTTGTTGTTTTCCTTTTTTCCTTGTTTTTTTTCTTCGTTTCTGGCTGGCTGATGATGGTGGTAATAACAACGTGGCCGCAACTATTTGGCCAACAAAATTAACACCTTTTGCTTGGCGGCTGCGCCTCCTGCTGCGGCCAGCTCTAGCTGCTGCTGCTGCTGCTGTTGCACGAGCTGATTTTGCATTTGAGATGAAGGAGTAGATGGAGAAGAGGGTCAGGAGAAGTTCGATGGAAGTTGAGCTGCTGAGAGCTGAGAACAGCTTGCGATCAGCAGCAGGAACGGGAACGGGAGCGGGAACAACTGAGGCAGTTGCCTAATTGGCATGCTAAACAAGCTGCGTCCAACACGATCTACCAGTCGTATCAGTAACGACAGAAAGACAGACAAACAGACAGACAGAGAGACAAACAGACAGAGAGACAAAACATTCGAGCCAAAACATTCGGAGACAGAAAGACAGACAGAGCTCCATTCCCAATGCAGTGTCATTGTCATTGTTTGTAGCTCGTTTGTGGCTTAAATGCGAGCATTGAATATATGGCCATCGAATGTCGAGAGAGAGAAGACAACATTATGTTCACACGAACGCCCACACCACAAAGAAAAAGACAAAGAGAGAAGGAGAGAGAGAGAGAGAGAGACAAAAAAAAGTTGCCTAACAGTCAACCAAATGCTGAAATGCTGAAATGCATTGATGATGGCCATCGCAAACATCGCGACTCGTTGCCCAAATCCAATATATACCAATATCCTTAGCTTCTCTGTTATTAGCATTGGCGCAACAGGCACAACAGCAACAACAACAACAACAACAGCAACAGCAACAACAACAAAATCAACACGGCAAAAACGAGAGTGAGAAAATTCAGAGTTTATCAATTTTCAAGATTCGTTTTGTGGTTTTTGTTATTTTCCTACATTACGCTTCAAGAGCAATGTGAAGTAAAGGAACGCCAAATGAACGAATAATCAACATATAATATGGGGGAAATGGTGAATAAGGCAAAGTTTAGTTAGGATTCTATAAAATTGTCAACTAAAGGAAACCCATATTCCATATTCCCATACCGAGGTTAATATGGCAAAGTTAAGATCCTTCAATAATGAAAATTAGTCAAGAGAAAGTTCTGTAAAGTAAAGGAAACCCAAATTCCTCTTTTCTATATTAAGTTGACATGAAGGAATACTTAACATATAGTACGGGGAAAGGGTGAATATGGCAAAGTTAAGATCCTTCAGAGAAAAAAATTAGTCTAGAGAAAGGTCTGTGAAGTAATGGAAACCCAAAAACCTCTTTCCGATATTATGTTGACATGAAGGAATACCCAACAAATAATATGGAGAAATGGTGAAGGGCAAAGTTTAGTTAGTTAGGAACCTTCAAAGAAGAAAATATATATAGTCATAGGAAAGATCTGCCTTTCAACATAGTTAAGCTGGAAGGGTATCTTTTTTATAAAGAAATAGGAAGCAAAAAGGCAAAGTAAAGGTTCTCCCTATAACAAACTAAAGTTGTATCAATTGATCTCTTTAGAAACACATTTATACTATTTGGGTATATTTGACAAGTGAGACTCGTCAGCGATATGGTTAGGCTTATAAAATAATTTTATTCATTATGTGTAAAAAGAATTCAAATAAATCGAGATTATAATAATATACTAATAATACAATATGCCCAAGTTTTCTTTCGAATTTGGCTTTTTTTTATTGTTTTTACACTGAAAACCAAGTTGTTATTATCAAATTTTGACTTTTGAATTGTAAAGGTTGTTATTTTGACTGCTGATCTTAATTTTTTAGCGATAAATAAACCTAATAAACAAATCGCAAAAATCAACTAGAAAATAACCCAAACAACAAAAAAAATACGATTCAAATTGCCCTCAGAAGTAGCAGCAACAACAACAAAAGCAACAACAACAGCAGCAGCAACAGTTTGTGAGCAACAAATACTGAGAATTACGTGGCCCCCAAAAGCAGCGATAAGAAGCGAATTTTGTTTTGCAAACGCTGAAAAGCTGAAACTAAAAGCTGGACACTTGGACCAAGAGTTACTAAGCCACACACACACATACATATACATACACATATACATATACACATATGGATATGCATGACAGATAACAGCATGAAAAGCGAACAGAAATTGAAGTCTAAAAAATAAAATCAGCGCCACAAAATCAGCTGCAACAACAACAACAACAACAGAGGTAAAGGCGACAGTTGCCAACAGGCTGCAAAAAGCAGGCGAATCTGCCACAAAAAAAAACTCCCTCCTCGAAACAACAACAAGAACAACCTCTCCCGCTGCCTGCCTTTGCCCCTGGCAGGGGCATTGAGAGCGTCTCTCTGTTTGTGTGTGGAGGACAACACACAACGTGGAGGCCAACATTTTGGATAACAAACTTCAGATAGCCACTCACTCAGTTCCAGTCAAAAAGCCAGCTTGCTTGGCCTTTTTGCTGTTTCTGTTGTTGTTGTTGTTGTTGTGCTGTGCGGACTTTTGCTTTACATTATGACGATGGCCGCCCAGGTCCGTCCACTGAAAAGAGAGCAGAGAACTGAGCCAGAGCCAAAGCCATGCCTCTGGGATGCTCTGGAACGCGCGCTTATCGCCGTTCTTCTTACTGCTGCACTCAGCGCTAATCTACATGGAATTATCGCCACACACACACAGACACAAACACAAGCACACACACACAGTCGCACACACACACACACACTGGCACTTCTTCTACTTCTGAGTGTGGCTTGACTATAACTCTGAGACATTGAAAATTAGCGTCGCCAAGTGAATCATGCGGCTTGTGGCATGCCGGTTCAATGGATAAGGCCACCACCACGTTCATCGTCATCGTCGCCGTCTCCAACTGCACTTATAAAATAATTATAAGCAGTCGAATTAGTCTCTCTCTCTCTCGCTCTCTCTTGCGCTCCCTTTTGTGTGATCTTTAAGGGGCGCCAGAGCTATCGGTCAAGAGTCGGGCGCCTCTGCCCCACCTGTCGCACCTCTCTGCTTGTGTGTGTTTGTGTGTGTGTGGAGTCTGCTGCTGCTGCCAAAACGGCGCTAAGTTATCGCCGCAGCCATTTTGAAGTGCGCGTTTTTTTTTCCTTTTTTTTTTGGTTTCTTATCAACACGTAAATGGATATGAAAAAGTGGATAATGACAATAATGAGAAACCACAACATGAAACCTTCAACAAAAAAACTTCGATATATGCGGGCTTTTAGAAATATGCAAGAATTATAATATATGCATACTAAGAAAAGAAAAAAAAGTTATTCGAAACAAAAAGTGGTCGAAAATCTAAGGAATAAAGCTGAAAATTTCACGTTCTACACTCGCAAATGTTTTTAGGAACCATCTTAACCCTTTGGGTACATTTGGCGAAGGAGACTTGTCATCGAAATGAATATCCAAACCTTTAGATAGATGGCGAGTCTGACTAAACTTAAGAAAGAAAGAAAGAAACAAAAATGTTGTAGTTCAAGGTTTTTAGGAACTTTTTTAACCCTTTGGGTACATTTGACGAAGGATACGATATGAATATCTAAACTTATAGATGACGAATCTGACTAAACTTAAGAAATTAAAAACAAAAATTGTGTTGTTTTTAATAAGGTTCTTAACCCTTTTACATTTGACGAAGGAGACTCGTCGTCGATATGAAACTTATAGAAACCTATATCCAAACTTATGGATAACGAGTCTGACTCGTCATTGGAATTGAACATATATGCACAATGTGAAGGAAGGGCTTAAATATTCAACTTAAATACAAAACTGAAAATTCATTAAAAAATTCTTTAAAGTTGAAAAAATATCTTTTAAGTACAAAGTTTTTAAGAACATTTCCTGAATATTCCACTCAAGTCAAGTTCTAGTCATAAAACTTTTGTTTGCTTTCCTTAAAAAAAAATCTAATAACCTTTTTGTCTAAGTGTAAAAACCAAAATTTTCCAAAGAATTCAGAATGGTTTTATGTATTTCTCTTTCTTTTTTTTTTTTTGTTTTTATTGATGTTGTTATATTTTTCGCGCTGTAATCGAAAAATGCCTTTAACTTTTTGACGTTGACGTTACTGGCCTTATCGCTGACCTCGATCTGCACAGAGTGAGTGAGCGAGAGAGCGAAAGAGAGAGAGATAGATAGACATTAAACACACACTGGGCATGGCAACGAAGAAAAAAACGAAAAAAAACGAAAAGCCGATGCCGAAACTGAAATCAAAATCGAAAGCAAACGAAATAATGACAGGCAATGAAAATGAATGTAAAGCACAAAACAAATGCCACGCAATGTACCACGTAAATCATAAATGCTATCAGTCCAAGAGATCGACAAACGGATGCTCCACAAGCAGCAGCAGCAAGCAGCAGAAGCAACAACAAACAGAAACAGAATCAAAATCAGAAGCAACAACAAACATAATTAAGAGCAAAAGCGACAGCAGACGACGACGACGACGACGACGACGACGTCGATTGAAACTGAAACTGAATCGGAATCTGAAGCCCAACCAGAACGATAGATAGATGGATGGATGGATGGATGGATGGCTTCACCCAAAAACATCAGCAAACTCGAAAACCCCTTACTCCCCCCCTACCCCTGCTCCACCCAACCATCGACTAATGGCTGGCATATCAGCAAAAGCAGCAGCAGCCGAAGCAGCAGCAGGCCAAGTCAAGCCAAGAGCCATGGCAAGCGCAAAATAAATAAAAACCGAGACCAAGTCAAAGTACTATTAGCTTGTCTAGATGGCTGCGATAGCCGAACCGATAAGCGTAGGGCACACAACAGAGATGAGCGAAGACTCTCTCTGTGTGAAGTGAAGGCTGCCTGCCTGCCCTGCCCTGCCTGCCTGCCCTGGCAAAGATGCTGCCCGAATGCTGATATCAGCAAGCGAAAGAGACAACAACAACAAAATAGCGAAACAGCGATTTTAAAGAAGGCGAAGTTTGAGATACTCTAGGAAAGAGTCTGACTAAGACTGATTGATATATATAGAAAGAGATAATCATTTTAAGAGCATTCTTATCCATATCTTAAACTGTTTTTCTTTATCTTAATCTATTTTTTCACAATCAACCAATCAATATATGATTTTAAAGAAGACGAAGCTTGAAGATACTCTAGGAATGACTTTGACTAATACTGATTGATATATATGGAAAGAGATAAGGATTTGTTTTTAGTTTACTTATCCATATCTTAAACTGTCTTTCTTAAGCTCAATCTACTTCGACTAAACTCCACGAACTATCTATGATTTTAAAGAAGACGAAAAAACTTAAGATATTCTAGGAATGATTCTGAAAAGAAAGAGCTTCAAATGGATTCTTTATCTTTATTTTCAGTTTAGTTATATCTATACAAAAACTTATCCATATCTTAAACTGATTTTCTATAGCTGAACCAGGAAAGACTCTGACTAAGACTCAATGATATAAGAAAGGGATAAGGATTAAACATCATTTCAAGAGCATTGTTAACTTTATTTTCAGTTTACTTATCCATATCTTAAGGAATATCTTAAGGAATAAGGATTAAATAGCTTTAAAATATATCTATATTAAAACAGATTATCCATATTTTAAACTGTCTATCTTTAGCTCAAACTACTTATTCATAAAGAACCAATCAATATTGTTCGACTAAAGTCCACAAATTATTTATGATTTTAAGGAAGGAGAGGTTTGAGATACTCTAGGAATGATTCTGAATAAGATATACAGAAAGAGCTTCAAAAGGATTCTTATCTTTATTTATAGTATAGGTATATCTATATCAAAACTTATCTATATCTTAAACAGTCTTTCTTAGCTCAATCTACTTATTCACCCAATCAACCAATCAATATAGTTCGACTAAACTCCACAAAGAGTATATTAATAGAAAAGCAATTAGCCTGAAAAAGAAATCAAAAGGCAATCGCGAAAAATATACAAATAAAGACATATAGAAAGAAAGAGATAAAGAGACAGAGAGGGAGAAGGGGAGAGAAAGAGATAGAGCGATGGCGACAAACTGTCTTTATTCATTTTTACGCTTTGCTCAATTTGATTGCAAATGAAATTCATATTTCGCGATGCGGATAATAACAGCCGCGTCAAGGCAAGGCAGTCATCATTTGGTCAACCTTATCAATTCCTCAATAAATGACGCACGACACACAAAGTGAAGTGAAGATGAGGAAGAGAAGTGAAGTGAAGATGAGGAAGAGAAAAAAGACTTCAGTCCATACAGCAAATCAAGCTGTCCAAGCTGGATGATGCTTAAGATTAAATCAAGTTGCCAAGATGTTGCTTAAGCTGCTTATACTACTAGCAAAATACACTTGAAGAAATGCATAAGGAAGAACTGTTTTTTTTTTGCAGTGTAAGTAGTTGTTATCGATGTGCAGCAATGCAGCAATCAACAATCAATTTCATCCATAGCTTATGTGGCGTATGCGCAACTTTATCTAAATGCCATTTAAGACGACGAAGACGAAGAGAATAGAAGAGAAGAGAAGTAGCGCGGCCCACTCAAGTGTGGCAAGTGGCAAGGCAGCAGCAGCGTTGTGGCGGCAGAAGACAAAGACCCAACGAACACACCTTTCAACAAGACAGTTGCACACACATTTGTGGGCCATAATTAAAATGTTTTAAAGACACGAGCCGCAAAAAAAAACGAAACTCGACGCAACTTTTCCACTTGGCTGGCATTCAAATTGCATGCGCGGTATCCTTATGGTCGAGGGAGGGCGGGTAGCGAAAAGGGCCGAACACGTTGTTAACATTAATTTTGCGCCCTGCAGCGACGCGCGCGTCACAGTTGCAACTTGCAACATCGAGACGCTGGCGACGGCGGCAATTACGCTAAACTGAACAAACAGCGAGGCTGTAAACAAACACGCATCCATCAGGAACAAGAACAGAACAGAACCGAACAGAACAGAGAAGAGTCAAGCATCCTTCTTGTGTCTTGCAACAGGTATTTGCCACAACAGACACAACACAGAGAAAAACTTGTTTCGACTTGGCTTGCATGCGATTTGAGTTTGAGTTTGAATTGAGTTGAGGCTTGACCAGCGCTTAATGGCGCCTGTTGCCATGTAAATTATGCTTCCTCAACACTTCCACACAGCATCCAACCGAGCAAAAAAGATACCCTGTAAATAGCTAACAGGCAACAAGGGGAGTTATGTGCACTATATGCCAAAGAGTGTTAAAAAGTTTGATAGAAGAAATATGCATTTTTTGTTAGAGAAGTTAATCAAATAATATATTTTAAATAAATATTTTTCAGGGTTATATGTTAGGGTTATATGCACTATATGCAACACTATAGTGTTAAAAAGTGTTTGATAGAAGAAAAAAAGAAATTTTAGTGGAAGAACTTAATCAAATAATATATTTTATATGAAAATTGTTCAACTTTTCAACTTCAGCTTAAACAAAAGGCAAGAACAAACTGTTTTTCGCCCTTGCAACAAACACTTCAAGCTTGCAACGTGTACTAACTACTCTTTAGAGTTGGCGACGCATTGGCGACGCATTCGATTTCCAGGCAGATATATTTGCGCCCTTCTCTCTCCTGTCCACGTGTATGTGTATCTGTGTGTATCATAATGGAAGACGAGACTGTGAGGCTGGCATTTAGATAAGCTGTGACGGCGTTGAATGCAACTCTGTCTCTCGCTCTATCTCTCTCTCGCTCTCTCTTTCTGTCTTATAAATGCAAGTTGGCCATTCAAATGATTACGCTTAAAGTGCTTGATACAAGAAGGTTGAAACAGAAAAAACAAAAAACACAAACAGAAAAAAAAATCACTTAAAAAAAGAAGGAGAGAAGTAATCAGTAACAGCAATGAAATCACATGATGATTGAGTTTGTCACAAAAATGAGACAAACATGAATTGCTTAGTAATCGAAATCTAAAGATCTTTAAATATCTTTTAACAACCGAAACGAAAAAAACATAACTCGAAAATTGAGCTAATGAGATTTTTGTTCGTTATTTTTTTTTGGTTTTGGTTGCTGCGATGACGCCGATCCAATAAACTGTCTCCCCCTCTCTCTCTCTCTCTCTCTAATTTTTTTGGCAAAATGTTCGATTAGAATCATAACACCCACCTCCCTACTGCCCCGCTACCTTCGCCCCTCTCCAAGCACCCCTACTTTATAGCTTTTTGGTTGAAACTCGTTCGTTTCGATTCCGGAACATGACTGATTCGTTTTTAATCTTTGATTTAATATTTTGTGTACGCTGTTCCCCCAATCGCCCTCTTCTCCCTTCTTTCTGTCTTTCTCTTCCATGTTAAAGACAAACGAGAGATAAACAAAATGGCCGTCGGGGAGCTTTGTGGTTTGTGTGCACTCGTATCTGTATCGTGTGATCGGCGCAAAGCTAATGGCATAAATAGATTTCATATTGTGTGCGGCACACTACACTACAAACCCTTGCCCCCCCCCCCCCCCCCCTCTCACACAGAGCCTCTGTGCAGACTTAATTACACACATAAACACACACACACACACACATACACACATGTTTAGGTAGGGTTGGGTGGTTGTTGTTTGTTGGTTTGTTTGTGCTTTTTTGATCAGCACATAACATCTAGAAATATATTTTTATGGATTTTTAATCGATTGCCGCCGCTTGCGAGACGCGTCGCAGTTGACGTCGTTGGCGTCGTGCATGCGTGTGTTTCTGGTTACACTTAAAGAAAAAGTGCACTAAGTTCTTCTACACACACTTCTTCAACAAAACTTGTTTAGTTCTGTTTAGTTATGCTCTGGTTAAAAACTGCCAGAACCCATTCATTTCGGTTTGATTGCCTTGTGCGTAGACAGGCTAATAGACTGTGGGTGGGGGGAGGGAGGGGGGGCTGGCGGGCAGCTACTTCAACTTATTCCATGTAGGGAGCTACTGCTTGCCACTGCTCCTCTGATAGAGACATTGAGACAAACGTCGCGCGTCGTTTATCGTGTAATTAGTTTGCTTTTTCATAGAGGCAGCAGCTGCAACTGGAAGCCCTTACAAACAACACAGCCCTACCCCTCCACACCCCACCCCTCTGCCCCATATCTCTCTCTCTCGTTTAGTAGCAATTGAGACATCCCAATTTTGGTTTATGCGTAGGTAGGAATTCCACCTCCCCATCCCGCCCCTCTAGCTTCGTGTTATCTCTAATGACAAATGTTTGCTTAAAAATCTTTTAATTGCACTTGTTTCGTTTTCGGTTTTCGTTTTCGATTTGGTAGGGGAGTAGGGGGGGTCTTCTGCCTCAGTCATCGAAGCTGATAAGCCAAATTAATCGCAGCACTTAAATTTTCATTTGGAATGTGCCTCTATGCTCCCGATTTCGATTCCATTTTGCGATTGCAACCAAAGTTGAGTGAGTCAAGTGCCTTCTTATACTATATATATACATATATAGAGAGAGTATGTATGTATATTATAAGGAATGAGTGTGTGTACATACATACAACGACGTCAAGTAAGTCTTGAAGAGTTGGTAATCGATGAAGTAATCAATGTGAGCACTGAAGAGGTAATCAAAATTGTTGTCAAAGAGTTAAGCGAAAATAGAGAAAGACGAAAGAGCGAGATGAAGAGTAAGAGTACACTGAGGAAAATCAATTACATATATATTGCAACGTCAGGGGAGCCTTGAAGAGTTGGTAATCGATGAAGTAATCAATGAAGAGGTAATCAAAATTGTTGTCAAAGAGTTAGGCGAAGGTAGAGAAAGAAGAAAGAGCGATATGAAGAGTAAGAGTACACTGAGGAAAGACAATTACATACTTATAACGACCTGAAGTAAGTCTTGAAGAGTTGGTAATGGATGAAGTAATCAATTGAAGAAGTAATCATTAAAGATGTAATCAAAAATGTTGTCAAAGAGTTAAGCGAAGATAGAGTACGAACAAAGAGCGAGATGAAGAGTAAGAGTACACTGAGGAAAAACAATAACAAACTTATTACGATGTCAAGTGAATCTTGAAGAGTTGGTAATCGATGAAGTAATCAATTGAAGAAGTAATCAATGAAAAGGTTATCAAAAATGTTGTCAAAGAGTTAAGCGAAGATGAGAAAGAAGAAAGAGCAATATTAAGATTAAGTAAACTTAGGAAAAACAATTGTGTAGGGTGTCTAAGGGTTAGCTAACTACAAACTTGTCATCTAATCGTAATGTACTTCCATTGTGTAGTCAACTTATCGCAAACTGAGCTTGGCTAGCTGACTCAGCAAAAGCAATTGAGATGGATGAAAAATGTTGTAATCCATAATTGATTGATGAGAAAGCAACATTTAAGAGAAGCAACATTTCTTTGCCAAGAAAGTAGTATGCGCGAAAATAAAGTAACTGGCGACCACCAACGTGTTGGGATTATCAAGTTTCTTATATATTCGGGGTCCAGAGAGAGGTCCACGCTACGCTTAATCAGAGATGATGATGAGAGAAGCGACAAGAGACAAGGCAAGACTGAAACTGAAAGAGAGAGAGGGAGAGAGAGCCGGGGGGAAGGAGTCCGGGGGTCCGGTTCGGATGGTCAATTAAACACAGCGAACACACAGGCCTGATCGCTGGGAATAGATAATAGGACCTGAGCGGTTGAACTTTATTTCAAGATAAGCGCGAAAAGAGATTGATAAAGAAAGGCCAAAATGAAATTGAACTGATGAACAACGAAGCGAACGAAGCAGCAAAGGCAGCAGCACTTAATTAAGTGGGTGGAGAAGAAGAAGAAGCAAGAGAGAAGAAGAAAATGAAACTATAAGTAAGAGAAGGAAAGATGATTAAAATAATGAAGTAGAGAAGAAGTTGATGATTATCTGTTGAAATGTTACGCTTGGCACGAACATTGAAATCGGGCAAATCTTAAGTGGCAGCTGTGCCAAAATGAATGAATCAACAGTGTTTACTCGCCATAAGAGTATACTTAAAACAATTTATAATAATATAGTTCTCATCTTAAGAGTGTTTACTGTATACCCGACTAACGTAATTGTCATACAAAGACCGCCAACCACCGATAACGATAACGATAATCAACACTGTGAAGTCAAACAGACACTTGAAGTTAAAAGAAACTAGATGGCGATAATGTATATACTTTATATAAATATGAGAAATGAGATTTTTCACTTTGATATACACACACACATAGAGAAATACAAAGACTTGGTGTGCGGAAGCGACCTATTGATAAAGGACTGAGAAATCAGTGCTGCTTAGCGATAGTTATCGCTCCAGAGAGTGATTAGTGTGAGTTGGAACTGAACGAAGAGTCAGACTGACTGTGCGTGACAAAGATTTATAGCTGAGTTCCATTTTAGTCGTTATCAATTCCAAGCGACAGCCGATTCTTATATTATTATTATATCGGACCACAAATAGAAGGCGGCCCCCAGACTTTTGATGATTTCGATTGGGTTTTTTTGTTGTTTTCGCTTGATAGCATCGCCTCAAAAAAAAACTAAAATTAATTAGGCGTGCGCAATGATATGAAGTTGTCTCCCCCCCTCCCTCCCCCTCTACTTAACTCACCGTTAAAGCTTAACTGACAGTTGCCAAAATCATGAGCGAAAAAAAAAGATCGCTTAGATCGATTAGCAAAAAGCTTAAAACAAACACAATATAACTCTATAAATATCTTTAGTCATGTATATACTATATATATACACTAGTTATATATATATATAATCGTATGGTAGTTTCAGAAAGAGAGAGTGAGACAGGGGGGAGGGGAGAGAGAGCGACGTAGCTACAATCCGACAAGCCAAATCACATTGACATTTTTATCATTTGTTGAAAATCTTTTGAAATTGTTATAAAACAGTAACAACAACAAAATTGTTTTTATGTTGTTTTTGTTGTTAAGTTTCAGTTTTTAGTTTTTGTAGTTGTTGTTGTTGTTGGTACAATTTCTGTCGTTGTGTTTTTTTTTCAGTTCATTCTCATTTTGAAGCAAAGCGCAACAATCTTGCCATCAGATCAGCTGATAAGCGGCGAGCTGTACAAATCATACACCAACAACAAAAACCAAAACAACAAAACGCACAGCTATATCGGACAGCTGTTCAAGTTGTAGCTTTTTACTTTTTTTGGGTTGTCTCTCAAAATGACTACGAAAAACATTATCGCCATTTGGGCATCAAATTTCGACTTTATTTCGATTGCATTCAGCGATTAGAACAGCGTTTTTTTTTCCCCCTTCCTCTTCTTCTTCTCGGACACGACAAACACCCCAACAACACTCAACTCAACCCGCAAATCCCCTCCCGCGCTTTCGATTGTAACTGAAACCTTGATGTGTTTGTTTTTTGTTGTGCTGATTGCTCAGCAGCAAAAAACTTGATCACAAACCCAAACAAGCAAAATGGATATCTATAGACATTCCATTCGATTTAGTCATATGTATGTGTGTGCGATAAATAAAGATATATGTTTTTTTTTCTTAATGACATCAGAAATCTTTTCAGAAACGTTATTCTTTTATATACTGATACCAGAAAAACACTTGAGAATCGAATCTCTTTTTAAGCATGTATACCAACTGGGAACAGATCTTTTATCTCTTTAGAAAAAGATTATGCCTCAACCGGAATCAACATCTCTCTCTCTTTTTCTCTTTGGTTATCGGTTGAATGCATCAATCAAGTTGTACACTTGAGTAAGTGTATATGGCATGTTCGTTGTGATAAAACTCTCTCAACGTTTTCCTGTTTCATTTTTATTTTGTATTCTAAAATATTATAAGCAACTGTTGTTTGGTTTTTTTTTGTGTTTTTCAGTTGATTTCGATAAGCTCGACTCATTATCGCAATTGTTTACGGGGCTGTGACTCAAGAATCAAGCGTTCCCAAGTGCTTCCCCCCCTCCCTCCGCGTCCGCCACCGCTTACACCAAATTACCCCTCCCTTTCATTCTGTTAAGCATTATCGCACTTGATATGCAAATGCGCTGTCCAAAATACAACAAAAACAACAACAACAACAGAATGGAACTTACTGCGAGCACACAAAATGAAAACAATAATAATTATTTTTGTTTCGTTGTTTTCGTTGTTGTTGTAATTTGTAATGCAAGTTGTTATTGTTATTTATCTGGCTGATATTTCCTGGTACGATTTCACAAACGGTTAATGCAAAACCAACAACAACAACAACAAAAACAAAAGCAGAAAAGAACATTATACAAAACAACAAAAGCTTATCTCGTTTTATTAAACACAATGTCAAAATGGCCAAAGCTCGTATCGAGCTTATCTGCTTATTTACTCTCATATGCGATGCAATCGACCCCGCTCACTCCCCTCTCCCTCCCACACAAACACAACACTCATCCACTCAGTCTATCTCGCTTTCACACTATCAAATGATGATACTCTCTCAATTGGAAGTTTTAACGGGGCATCTAGAACAACAACAACAAAAACAACAAGAACAGTTGGACAGCGGCAGCAGCGGCGTTGCCAGCAGTTTGTCAGCACAGGGTGGCCTTGATTATATAGCTAATGCTATCGGTGTGCTGCTGCTGCTGCAACATGAGCTTATGCATTTTTTTTTATCAATTGCAAATGCAAACTACAAATACATATGTATAAATATCTTTATGTGTTCGCAGTATGTATGTAGTTAAGGGGGCCGTTTGTTGCTATCATCAACGAACGCAAAACCAACTGTATAACACGTACCCAGCGATTGCTGGCAGAGTCCAAAGAGTCGATGTCGACTTTCTGCACTGAGACCGGAGCTCTACTTGGAAAATTCGGAATTGTCACCCGCATGATGATGACACCCCAACGACAAAGTTGTGCTGGTCGTGTCTTTGTTTTGGGTGCACTTCTATTTTGCTATACCCTAACTTTTGTTTAAGCCTGGAAACTTTCAAAATATTGCTGTTTAGTGTCAAGTGTAGCTTGAATTCGGCTTGTCCAAGCAGATACCATTACTTTCTTGTTTTATTTTAGTTTATTTTTGGCCAGATAATATGCACAAAACACACAGAACAGAACAACAGCTGGCAATTAACATAAAATTAGTGATAAGACGTAATTAAAATTTATAAAAATAAAGTAAAGGGAAGGGACGGGTTTAAAAAAAACGCAAAGTGTTTATCTATGCCGTTGTCGACCTGTGGCCCAGCAGCAGCAGCAGTCACGATTGCCCAACACTAAGTCGGCGCAGTGTTGCCGTATCGCAAAACGAAACTTAACAGCAACAAACAGACTACGCAATACTTTTGCATAGTTCTTGTTTTCTGCTTCTGCTGCTGCTGTTGCCTGCCTGCAGTTGTGATAAAAGTTTATCGACTGCGCGCTTTCGAGCTATAGAAAATGTTTGCAGGCAACAACAACAACAACAACAACAGTTAGCAATAAGTAGCAGCAGCGGCAGCCATGTGGACGACGTCGCAGCAAGTGTGCTAAAGATAAATATGCAAAGTGTACAAAGAAAGAAAGAGCGAGAGAGAGATAAGGAGCGCAAACAGGAGTGGGAAAGCGCAAAGGGCTAGTCTACAGAGTTGCACAGGAATCGTGCTTTCTAATGTGAAAGGCACGAGAAAGCACGAAGGATCGTGCTAATTAATCAAATATCACTACAGCACGACTTAAAAGAGAATTTTGGGACTGCAAATAGAAGCTTAATGTTAAGCTGATAACAAAATGGGCAGTTATTATAGTAATTGAACCAAAATATAATACTTGTTAAGCATTTAAGACTAATTATAATTTAGCATAGAAACCCAGCAAAGAAAATATTTAAAAATTATTATTTAGATTAAATTTGATAATGGCACACCAAAAATGTATTTTTAGCTTGGTGATTTATGAGTTTATTATCGCTTCATGACGACACGTGCACATCTCTAGCACGAAGAAAGCAAATGGCACAGGTGCAACAACAACAACAAGAACATAAACAACAACAACAAACAGCTGCATAGATAAGTGAGCTAATTTATCGAAACTGTAGACGTCGCTCACTTTGGCGATTATGCACACACACACACACACACACACAAACACACACATAGAAACGTTGATATTATACTGTTTCTTTTGTTGTTATCCAGTGGCATTTTTTCTTTAACTTTTGTGTGTTGTTATCCAGTGTGTACACACTGCATTTTAAGTTTTTATGAGTGCTGGTGATATCATTGCATACAATACAAGAAATAACAAAAACAACAAAAAGTAAATCCAGCTCAACCTGAACTCAGAAACGTGCTCGCGATAAGGAGTTTAGTGAAGTAGGGGCAAAGCAAGAGGAGGAGGGAGGTTCTTTGCAGCGATTAGCCAAGACTTAAAGCTACAGTTGTGGCACGTATTATTATCGATTCTAAAATGCATTCATTTGACATATGTACATACCACAAAACGAAATAACAACAAAATGTTAATAAGTAATACTTATAATAAGGTGTATTCGATTCCAAAACTTTAAGACCACCCACACCTTTTAAGCCCTCTTTTCCCATTTTCCCACTGCGACACTTGTCTTAAGAGGTGTGAACAAAGAAAATATCATTTAAATAAAGTTGAAATCAAGCTGACAATCTCATAGTTTGTATTGTTGTTGTGCATCAAATACCCTGTAGAAGCAGTAGAGAAGTTAGGGTATAATTGGTTAAGTGTGTAGGTGGTGGAAAACTATTCAAATTATTTGACAAATTAGCTAAAGATTAAATTAAAAACTGCCCAATTTTAAAGTATGAATTCACAAAATATTTTAATTTGAATTCAAATAGTTTCTTAAAAAGTCGATAAAGTTTCTTAGACATTCAAGAATTCTTATTAGTTAACAGCCCAATTGCTAGTCAATCATTCTTGTTTGTTAAAAACTTGATATTTTTTTGACAGCTTAGCTTTGCTTGAATCACTTTACAGCACCCACAAACACCCCGGCCTTAAGAACATGCCGAACACAGTTTGTTCACATGATTCAGTGTGTTTGTGTGCATGTGCGTGCGTGCATTTGTGTGTGCGTGAGTATTGACATGTAATGGAAAACCCCAAAAAAATAAATATAGTAGTACATTACAAGCTGACAAAGCGATTTCATGAAAGCAGGTGTAAAGCGCTGCTTTATCACGGGGATGGAGAGGCACTTAGCTGGGTGGGGAGGGAGGTGTGTGTGTTTGGGCGTTTGGGTTAAGGTAGTACTTGTTACTCACCTTTATTCAACGGCTTTGGATTCGACTGTTTGCGTCGTGACATTGTTTGGTTAAAACCAATGTGCTTAGTGTTTTGGGTTGCCCCCTTTAATGTAGAGAGCTAGCCGCGTTTCCCGCGAGGATTAGCTGCGTCTACATCAAATCAAACTCAAACAACGTTCCAGCCAGTGTTGACACATTTACCGGCGGATAAATTCACACACTACAAACTACACACTTACACTAAATATATATATATGTATTTCTTCCAATTGAGAATGCAAATTCATGCATGCAGTTAGCAATACGAATATCAATAGATTATTATCTATGTATATGTATTTTTTGTTTAGATTGTATGACCTTTTAGCGCGTTTATTAAATATATTTAATTAATTTTTAACGAGGCGCGCGACGATCGCGACAAATTCACGTAACGGAATTTGAAAAGTGATATTGGCAGCTGATTGGAAATGAAATCGAATCGGGTACAACAACTGGCGATGTATGCCACTTGCAATCAGCACTACTATTTGTTAAACAAATAACAATTGTTGCTTTTGTTTTGTATTGTTAATAGTATTATTGTTGTTGTCGCGTGGTTGCGTCGGCGTCGGCGTAGCATTTACGTTGTCGTTGGCGTTAGCGTTAACGTTAGCGTATAGACATGGGACAAGAGCGACGTCCGAACAGTGCAAAGTCTTGCTCACAACTGAAATGCTGTCGCTGTCGTTGTCGTTGCTGCGCTGCTTCAGTTGGAGCCGTTTGGGGCGCAGTGGCCAACTGGCAAAAGCTCGCAAACAGCAAGCAGCATAAAACCGGTGGCGTCGTTGTCGTCTCTCGCTCTTACTCTCTTTCATTTTGTGCGCGCGCATTTGCTCGCAGCTTTTCCATTTTGTTTTTACTTTATTTTTCATTACGCCGTGCGCTGTGCTGTCTGTTTCGTCTGTTGATAAGAATCAAAACAAAAGGCCGAAACACTCGACGCACGTTTCGCATTTACACATTGAATTGTTATGGTGGTTTGCATTGATTTTGATTCGTTTATGGTTTGTAACAGTTGCAGGTGCTTTGTTTTTAGATGAGAAATGTTTTTTTCGTAATTAATTGCGTTTTAAACTGCACTTTTTAAGCAAAACCGGCATAAAACGTGTGCACAGCGCAAAGAGGCGAATTGAACTGCAGCTGTTCGCTGCGCCACAACCTCAATTCGCCGTGCTCAAAAAATATCGCTTGAAAATATCGTACTGTCTATCGATTGTAATAGTTGGCAACGCTAGCTTGCAGTACAAAGTATATTGCATACTTTTGGGCGGCAAATATAAATGTTTTTGTTTACAAAATGATTTAGGATTATGTTTTATATATTTAATCTTGTTTTAATCGAAAAATTTATAAGCTTTTGATTAACTTCTGTTTAAGAAACTAACAAAATTGGCTTTATTATCACCGTTTTCAGTTAATATCTCTTACTCTCTGCAAAAAAAGTTAAAGGCAAAAAAATGAGCAAATAATTCGAGAAAACCTATTAAAATAATAAATCTAAGGTATCAGTATTCGTAGTCAGGCAAACACCCCCTCGAATAAACTCACTCTCGCATATATATTATATTCACATTTTATTCCTATTGGCTGAGTTTTTTGTCTTCTAATTTGCACCTATTGCATTTTAATGGAAATTTTTTGGCGTTGCCCATTTTTGCATTGGACGCTCATAGATTTGAAAAATGCTGACAGAAACGGAAATGAAAAGCTTCCTTCTGAAAACTGCAGGAAAAAAGGGACATTTACCATTACCGAGGGGGGGAGGGTTGGGGCTGGCGTTGCAAAATTGGAATATTATGCATGGCAATAAATAAAAAGGGAGTGGGGAGGGGGCAAGGGGAATCAGAGAGAAGAAAAGTGCGGTATAAAATAATCCCAGCTAACATATGGCGCACCTGATTAGCGGTTTTCGCATAAGTCAGACAGCATTCCCCTTCCCCCCGCCCCCACCTACCGTTCGAACACTTAGAGCGTACCATTTCCCTTTTCCTTTCCCTTTGCGGTCATTTTGGTGACCATCAACGGCTAATGAAGTATTCGCCCCGTTGGCCTTCGTTCCGTTCATTCGCCTTCATTTTTTGGCTCACGATTTTTTCTGTAAAATGTGTTTTTTGGTTTTTCTTTTGTTTCTGTTTTGGTTTTGCTTTGGTGTTTTGTTTTTAAATCTGTATTTTTGGGCATTGCAATTCGACATTCGCCCAAAAAGAACCTATAAATAACAGAAAAATGTATCTTTAGGATGTAATTTTGTATTGTATCTTTATCTGTAGCGCTAAAACAGAAAAAGATTATTGTTTACTATTTGTTTATTTAGTTTTTGCTATACTAAAACCCTGGGAAACTTCCATAGGCAGATTAATACAATTATTTTGTTATTTTTTTGTACTTATTTTTATCATTATTATAAATTTTTAAATATTTTTTTCAATAGTTTTTCACAAAAAGATATTTTAAAACATTTTTCAATGATTTTGCAATCAAATATGAAAAGATGAAGAAAAAATAATGAGAAAAATCAAGTTTTTTCCCTAGGTAGAGTAATACTTTTATTTTGTTATTGTTTTGTACATATTCATATAATTATTATTAATTTTTAAATATTTTTTCAATAATTTTTTATCAAAAATACATTTTTAAACATCTTTTTAGCGAATTCTGCAATCAAATATGAGAAGTTAAAGAAAAAATAGATTTTTTCACTTTTCGTCATTAATTTTTCTTTTTTTTTTATGATAAATCCCATATCTGTAGATTAAGTTGCAACTCTGCCCCCTTTCTGCTTGTATCTGTATCTGTTAATCTGATTGATTACAGCTTGTATCTATGTTAATATTCATACATACGTAATTATATGTGTATGGGATAAGTGCATTACACTCATGGCTAAAAGCGAACAACTTCCAGGTCAAGCAACTTCCTCGCGGCTCGCAAATGTTGTTAATGTTGTCAATGTTGTTGTTGTTGTCAATGTTGTTGCGGTTGTTAACTGTGTTGTTGTTGTTGTTGAGGTTGTCCACTGCTGCCGCTGACCGTGGCCATAACTGAATAATTGTATCGCATCGATATCATTGACCCAAGGGTGCAGTTACCTTCTGCTCCTGTCATTCATACATTTTATTTTCGCAAAAATATACTCTGTATTTCAAAACTTGATTTAAGAGTGCATTGATATATGATAAGAAATCCATAAAGCCTTTAAAATGATACTCCAAAATCCATAACAATATATGTTTTATTAAAAGTTTTCTTAGGTTTTTTATAGAAAAAAAGAAGTTCAAGAACAAATTTCAAAAGAAAAATCAAAAAAATAATATTAAATTTTTCTGTTCTTTTACACTCTATTCACCTTTCAAACAGTGTATAATTCAGTCATTATTCAACCTTTTTTCCAAAAAAAAATAATTTCGTACTTATTTTTTTTATTATTTGGTTTGGCAATGAGCTTCTTATGGCTTTAAGTGCATTGATCTGCGTTTTGTTTGTTGCTCCAATTGTTGTTTCCAGCCCTGGTACGCATACGCATACACACACACACACACACACACACGCGTTATTAGTCGAGACAGTCACTGCCTTTAACCTTGTTTGCCAGACAGATATTATTGCGCACTCCCATTTCCTCTCACACTCCGCGCTCTCGCTCTCCTTCTCGCTCTCTCTCTCTCGCTCTCCCTCTCTCTCTCGCACTCACTCTCTGTCACTTCTGAGCAAGAGCGAGTGAGACAGAGATAGCGAGAGAGTGCAAGAATCAAGAAAACAACTCTCGCTGTTTACAGTTCAACTCGCGACTCTTTTGTGCGTTTCACGCCCCGTTATGATCTGAGAAACGGAGATGATCATGTTTAAACAGGATGATCATTATTATGAGCATTAATGCATAAATTAAAACAGCTGATGAAATTTAACAGACGTCTCGCATAAGCAGTCAAAAAATGCATTAAAAACAACCACTAAAAGTTGGCAAAAAACAAAAAAAACGGTAAACCAAATTAAAAACAGAAAATAATGCAGTTATTTTTACACTTCTACTTCTTCTTCTTCTTGTTGTTGTTGTGGCTCATTGCCGTTACAAGGCGAAAACGCAACGCCCACTAAACAAAAATGTAAATGAAATGTTGTTGTTGTTGTTTTTGTTGTTGCCAACAACAAATTGGGCACATTGAGTACATTTGGCCAGCCTTTTGATTTTGGGCTATTTATAAACCGTCTGCAACAACAACAACAACAACAATGTGAGAAAGCCAAATGCTTTTAGTTTGTTGTTGTTGTTGTTGCTCGCAGCTGCTAATTGACACTGTGCCAGTATGTGTGTGTGTGTGTGTGTGTGTGTGTTTGTATTTGTGTGTCTGCTACCATTGCGGTAGGTTCGCTTTGGCTTTGGCGCACGCTGCGTATGATCAATTTGTTATGTTATGTTATGTATATGTATGTGTATATGTATTTCTACTACGTTATACGTTATACAAATAAACATTCAAGTATTTACATATATATATGTATATATATCACGCATACGAACCGTGTGTGGCCTAGCTTCGATTTTCCTCGTTATCTCAACGAAGTCAGCTTCATCTTTGGTTCAGCTATTTATAGCTAAATAACAGTAACAAACAAACAGACAAAAACAAGCGAAACTTTATTTGCGCTTCAAACTTTTCTCAACTTTTAAGTTTAGTTACATCACTATCTTAGTTTCTATACACAAATAGTAATAAGGTAGAAAGCGTTGCTTAGGAATAAAAATACCCTGTAAATAGCTAAATTACAGTATTAAACAACAACAGACAAAAAACAAGCTAAACTTTATTTACGTTTTGTCATGATAATAATATGAGAAAACTGAAAACTTTTCTCAACTTTCAAGTTTTTAGTTACATCACACTATCTTATAGCTAGACCTTCTAATAGGGGGGCTATTAGATGTAATTTAATACGTGATTACACCTTCACTTCAATCACAATCTGAATGAATGTATGTGATTGATATGTATATATGTATGTATATATGATTATAATGTCTATAATCAGTGACACGATCTGGCTGTAAACTTTTTTTCTCAATGCATGACATCATTCCAAAGTTCAAATCAATATGCACAGACAGTAATAATTATAAGTGTTGTTCTTTTTGTTGTTGTTGCTGTTGTTGTTGTTCTTGTTGTTTTTGCTGGTGTTGTTGTTGTTGCTGTTTTTGCTGATATTGCGACCGGCCTGCTTTACATTTTGAATTTTTTGATTTTTTGTTTTTACACTCATCGCTTTTGAATCCGTTCAGGGTCTGGGGCTGGCTGGTTCAACGTTTGCTGAATATCATTTTTTTGCGCGTTGACCTTTTCGCCTTGTTGTTGTTGTTGTTGTTGTCGCTGTCATTTGATGTTGTTGTTGCTGGTTTTGCGATTGTTGCTTCCTTCTCTGTCGAAAATGTTGTCCTTGCCAAATGCCAACAACCCAAAACCGAGGAGATGGTCTTGAGCCTGGTTAATGCCTTTTAGGCCAACTTATTCTCTCCCTCTCTCTTTCTATATGTGTATTGCGCTCTCTTTTCACGCTTTTGTGGATCATCCGATCCGATTTATGACCCTTTTAAATGTAAAATAAATATTGCACAAAATTTACAAAAATATGTTAATTAGTTTTTTTTTTGTCTTTTTTTTTTCTTTTTAGTAAAAATTTATTGAAATAATGTTCACTATTTTCGAAATAATTATGGATAAGAAGGAGATAGAAAAAAAAACTATAAAGATAAGGTTCATATCTTTATGATAGATACCCTTTAGTCATAAAGTAAGTTGGGAGGGTGTAATAAATCATTTTATTATTATATACATTTTATTTGTTTCTTCAAAACTTTGTTTTTAACCAGAAAAATGTGAAGAAAACAATTTAAGATAATTATTATTTACAGATCATCTTGCAGTTTTCCTTAATCCTCACTTTACAGCCATTTACAGGGTATTTGCAACGCTTTCTACCTTATTATATAAATAATAAATCATTTCATTACTATATACATTTTATTTGATTTTTTTATATATTAAAAGTATTCAAAATTTAGTTCTTAACCAAAAAAATTAATAAAAAAAATTTCTTTTCTGAAATTTTTTGTATTAATTTTTTTGGTTAAGAACTAAATTATTTAAAAATATTTCTATCAATAATAATGTATAACAAACATCTTGCAGATTCCTTAATCCACACTTCACAACTTAACTTCACTTTACAGGGTATTTTGGCAATCCAAAACGCTTTAGCAACGCTTTCTACCTTATTACTATTTGTTTATAGAAACGCAACGAAATCAGCTAAAAATAAATACATATAAATTATAAATACACATACATATATAGAAAATAGGCGACTCGTGCTTTTTATCAACAAACAGCAACAAAAAGCAACAAAAAAACAGGTAAAATGTGCTAAATTGTTGCATGAAATCAGCTTAGCTACGATTTTACTCTATATATATATATATACTATATATACATATGTTAAATGATGTGAGCTGTACACGCCGCCTAACCATGCACAAAAAAAAAACAAGTAAGAAGGCTCTAGCCAACTTAGTTCGACTAGAAGATACCCTTAACCCTTGATCTGATACAGGCGGACATCCGGTCGTTCTGACAGACATACACATACCTGAACTACCGGAACAATGCTTGATGGGTTCATATCTCCGGTGTTTCTGAACCGATTTTAATACAAATTTCACAGATGTTCATTATTTTGTTATTAGTTTCAATCCTCATTTTCCGTTTTCGAAATTCAAGATTTTTATGTTATCGATTACATGTGTATATCGTAAACCTGAAAAGTTATCGAAAATTTTAAACAAACTTGCTATGCCTAGGGATTAGGAGAGCTTAAATCTGAAATCTGTAGTCTCTAGCTTTTGTAGTTCCTGAAATCGACGCGTTTATACCTACAGACGGACGGACAATCTGACCAAGAACATATATACGTTATGGGTTCGGAGAAGCTTCCTTCTTTCTGTTACATACTTATGCACAATACCATTATACCCATTTTTACCCATTTGATGGCTTAAAGGTATAAAAACAAAAACAAAACCAAAAATAGGAAGAAAATTATTTACCATAACATTTTTTTTGTCAACAATTGAATTTTAATCTAAAGCCGTAGACTTTGCACTTGTTCTATCTCTCTCTCTCTCTCTATCTGTCTCGCTCTCTCTCTCTTTCTATCTCTGTTTATGTTTACCTAAATAAATATTATACGTGAGATTTTTTATGGGTCTCAAATGCTGGTCAATCAGACAAGGTTGAATATTTTGCGTCGCACCCATTTTAATATATTTTATTTGGTTTTTGAAAAGTTCCATACGCAACAAGACTTAAGATCGGCGGCATAGACCTGTTTTACAGCACCGAAAACCCACACAAAATGAACAATTTGCAAAAATAATCGATTTCTATGATCTGCAGCCGAAATTTAATGGCTTTTGTGTTTAAATGAATGTTTAGGGAACTACAGTAAGGGCAGACTAAAGAGAACAGTAAAGAAGACTTGCCAAATAAGTGATTCCTTGATGTATTTCTTAGATATTCTTTTAAAATAGCTTAAGCAATATAATAAAATAAATATTTATGTTTATTAAAAATAAAAATCAATAGGAAAAAATCTTTTTTAACAAGTAATTTAATCAATTAACACAAATAACAAATAGAAAGTGCCGAAAAAAACTCCATTCCCAAATGTTTCCACACAATTTTCCACAGCAAAAAAAGATCACACCTTTCGTTAACAAAGAACTAAACATTTGAAAGTGAGTAATAAGTTAACTTGAAATAATGACTCAACGTACAAAAAAGAACAAAACAACAATAGTCCAAAAACGAAGAAACTTCAAGAATATAAGAAGAAACAACACACACCATCATCATCATCAACATCAGAAAAAAATCACAACGCAAATTATTTAATGTAGGAAGTAGAAAGAATAATATACTTCTATCTTAAGCGCAAATATTTTGTGTGTGTTGATTCAATCAAAAAAAATATAGAAAAACAGTTGTCAATATATTTTTTGTTTACCTGTTGCGTTTATCTAATTGTTTATCGTTTATGTATTTTTATGCCCACATGACGTATACGCAATGTTTTGGAAAGGGGCGTTGTTCAATGTCGTGTTTGTGGTTCGCTAAGTGCCCCATGGGAGCTGTTTATTTACAGTTATTGTTGTGTGTGATTCTTGCTTGTTGTTGTTATTTTTGTTTGTGTAAACCCTTGGAGGCTCGCTTCGTTCTAGTTGTTGTGCGCATAACAATGGAAACAACCCAAATGCGCAGTGCTTTTTTTCGTCGACTGTCCCCCAACTAAAAAAAAAACAAAACAAAACACGTAAGAAGGCTCTAAGTCGAGTAAGTTCGACTAGAAGATACCCTTAACCCTTGGCCATACCGACGGACAGACGGTCGGGCTGACAGACAAACACATACTGACCGTGAACTACCGGACCTTGTTGCTTGATGGCTTCATATCTCCGGTGTTTCTTAAACGACTTTAATAAAAATGTCACAGATGTTCATTATTTTGCTAATAGTTTCAATACACATTTTTCAGTTTTCGGAATTCAAGATTTTTTTTGTTATCGATTACATGTGTATATCCTATACCTGAAAACCTTTCTCGGAGGACCTTCCTTCTCCCTGTTACATACATGTGCACAAAACCATTATACCCTTTTTCACCCATTTCATGAGTTAAGGGTATAAAAACACAACACAACTTAACCTGAGAACCTGAGAACTACCCAAAAACACACCTCTAGACATTGATTTGTCTCTCTCTCTCTCTCTCGTTTTGTCTATCTTTTCTTTTTTTTATTATTTACACTTAAGTGTTTGATATTTTCCAGTGTCTGTGACGAATGTCGTCGTCGTCGTCGCATGACGATCAACATTCGTGTGTGTGTTGTGTGTGTGTTGTGTTGTGCGTGTGAATGTGTGTGTGAATGGGTGTGCTTTGTGATTGTTATGTTATCGCTTGGGCAAGAATGATGTGATTGTGATTATTCGATTATACCACGCATCGATCGAGTGACCAATTCCCCTCGTCTGACCGATTAAGCAACCTTATGTTATTTATTTCTGGTTGGGAAATTGATAAAACCATGATTTCTTGTAGCAATAATTGATGAAATCAAGTACATTAGTTGTGCCAGCTGATTGTGAACATTTGACATTGAGACACAATATGTAATCTTTATTAGCACTAATTAATGAAAAAACAAATTAAAATTCTTAATAATTTTGGATCTGAGCTCCTGCTAATCTCAATGTTGGAGAAGTTGGTTTCAAATTCAAAGAATACGTTAGATGGTAGCTTGGATGACCTTTGCTTTTCATTGACAAAATCAAAAAATCGCTTGGGATTCCGCTGAAACTGTAGTTTACACTGAGACAGATAATTCATATAACAATTGTTACTAAGCACTGAAAAAATGGATCTGGCAATCATTTATAAGGAATAAGCTGTGGAAAAGTTAGTTTTTTTAACCTCTTATACAGTTTCGATTTCATATTTCAGTCTGTTGAACCGATAAACACTCACGTACGTGTACTACCGGACCAATGATTGATGATTTCATAGCTCTGGTGTTTCTTAACCGATTTAAATAAAAATGTTACAGATTTTCATTATTTTGTCAATGTTTTCAATCCCCATTTTCAAAATTTATAGTAAATGGGAAAAGTTATCGAAAATTCGAAACAAAATTTGTCATGTCTAGGGATTAAAATAGTTTAAATCCAAAATCTGGAGTCTCTTTTTCACAAAATTTTACCCATTTTATATCATTTTTACCCATTTTATGTGTTAAGGGTATAACAATAGGAAAAAAAACTAAAACAATACATTAAGTAACCAACAAAAATCCACTAGAATGGACTATTTTCATTCACCTGCCCAACAAAAAACAATTCCAGATAGACTACTCATTCACAAAACGTAAATACAAAAACCGATTGAATGTCACGCAGAGATCACAATGGAAAAATGCACCTAAACTGAACTGGTTCCCCTTCCCCTTACTCCCTTGCTAAACCTCATCAACTATTTCTACACATTCAGATTCAGATCAGAACCCCATTCCCTATATAGTCCCAACATTATCAGCAAAACGCAATCTCCCTAGCCGGCCGCTTCTCTTTCATTTCGATTTGGGGGCGCACGCCTGATTTGATAAGCGAACTCGCGTTTTGCCACACAGATAAGGTGGGCGTTGGTACGCCAGCCACGCCTCAACATTGTATCATGCGCTGACCAGATGGGCCGGTATTCCGTCTTATCAGTCTTCCATTCCCCCTCCACCGCCTCACTTAGGGTTATACGCGATGGGGCTTGGCCTTTGCCACAAAAATGTTTCGCACGTCATGCAAATTGTGAATAACGCACTTACAATAGCTCCATCTCCCTCTATCGCACGGTAGTTCTTGCTGTACCGCTATCGACTAATCTATTTATGACCATTTTTTTACTCTCTCTTTCTTCATTTTTCTTGCGTTCTGTGTTCACGTTGACTTCACGTGCTACTCAGCCGCAGAATATTCGACCTCGTCACCATCATCATCATCATAATCATTATCAGCATTGTGTTTGTATACATAATGTATACACATTTTTTCTGGTTTCGGGCTATAGAGCAACACCGCCCCAATGCCCCCGCACTCATTAGACCGATACTGTATAGTATTCTTGATTTATTTCTGTTTGTGCCATTTATAAATTTTATGCCCTGTTTATACGTTAAGAATGATTCAAGTGGGTATGGTACAGTTGTGCAAAAGTAGGTTAGGGGTAAAAATATGACAGTAGATTATTTCTTGATAATGTTAAGTTAAATGTCAATCAATTTCTAACTAACTCTAACTTCTAACTCGCTAACTGTCTTAGGCTTTCATATAAATCGATAAGTATCGATACAAATTGTTGCCGTTCGTAGGGTTAAAAATATGACAATCGATTATTTCTTGATAATCTTGATAATGTTAAGTTAAATGTCAATCAATTTCTAACTAACTCGCTAACTGTCTTAGGCTTTTAAGATAAATCGATAAGTATCGATCAAAAGTAGTCGTTCTTGTTCTCTCCTCAATCAAGTTTATTACAGGGTAACTACTGTTTAAGCAATCTAGCACAAAATTCCAAAAAACACTCTAACTTATTTCATCACGTATTGATGATGTTTTTTTGTTGATTTCCCAATGTCTACGACTCACGATTTCGGAATACGTTAATAATAATCATCATCACAATGATGATGATGATGATGATGATGATATAGGTATACTACGTTTCGCCTTCATAGGGGCTTAAAAAAACAAAGCAACAATTCTGGCATTGCCCCATTAAAGGTTTTTCTTCAAGTATTCAACCGGTTCAGGGACAGTCAACTCAATTCGTTGTCGCTATTCTGTCATCGCCTTTTTTGTTCCATCTATCCTGCTGTCCACGAACAACAACTTTCAAGTTCAGATGGAACACAGAGATACAGCACATTTTTTTTTGGCAAGGGCAGGAACTGGGCCAAGGTCGGCCAAGCCAGAATAATGCCCGTCGGGGAAAAAACAGACAGACACACAGAGAGAGAGAGAAAGAGCGAGAATCAGAATCAGGTAAAAAGGGGAATTGCCAACAGAATCAAGGCAAACAGTATCAGTCAATACCAATATAATAATGATCAACATCATACGGGGAGAAAACCTTGACGCACTATGTATATCGTACAGGTTCATTGGGGAACTTTAGCGAAGGTTATAGAAAATACAAACAAGATGGCCCAAAAGGTGAATTAAAAAGTTCTCAGCCTATTCGAGATAGACGAGATGGAATCGTATACGCTTGGCTAAACGCAACGCGTCAACTGGCACGTAGGCCTCCCCCCTTAGAACCTGATGAGGGATTTGCTTTTGTTTTTGTATTGTTTTTCAGTGTGGACTTACTAATGACACTTTTGTCATGGGTAATTATTTCCAAAAATTGTGTAAATAACATAATTTGTTTACTCAGTGAATTCAATTTATACATATACACTTATAAATGAATTAAAAAAAGGTCTAGAAAGTAATAAACAAAAATTTTCGGGGTCTTTTTCATTAAAAAAATTGATTTCTCATAGATTTCTTACAAGAGCTGTTAATAAGAATATATTATTATATTCTTTACACATAATAAAAAAAAGGATAGAAAGTAATAAACAAATTTCCGGGGTCTTTTTCATAGAAAAAATAAAAATTCTCTCATAGATTTCTTACAAGAGCTGTTAATAAAGAATATATTATATTGCCAAGCTATTTTAATGGAAAATTTCATCACAAACATTTGGTTAGAAATCAAATTCAATTTTCCATAAACGAATACACATTTAATTCTTCAATCGGATGTAAACACTTTTTGTGTAAGTAGCTGTAAATTGATTGGGACAACACTGTTTACATACAGTAAATGGATTTCACATCCAGGGTCAACTATTTGTTTACTTAAGAAAACTGAATATCGATATCACACACACACAAATTGATTTGTAGAGCTTATTTAATTTATAATTTTGCTAAATGCTAAATTTCAATTTATTGGCACCCTTTTTTGTTGCATTTTGTCACGAGTTATTGACGACTGTTGCTGGACACAAAGCTGACGTCATTAAGGTAACATTTTTGAACTTATTGTGTGTGTGGCGCGTGTGAAGAAGAAGAAATACTAGTTTGGGGGTTTTACCCATTCACCCATTCCCCGTTCCCCAACACACAATTCGCAATTCGTATGCCAAGAAAAATGAACAAAAAATACAAAAATTTGATTTGCGCAACAAACAAGAAAGAAAAATTGTAAAAGAAAAGCGAAATGTGAATGACTTGGACAAAAATTCAAAATGAAAATGAAAATTTTGGTTGCTGTGTCAAATTTTAGACATTCGACAATGTCTTCAGAGAGGTCTGCTTGCGAAACTACAGGCGAACATTTCTTTTATTTATTTTGTGTTATGTGCTATTTGGTAGACTGACGTCACGTTCACCTGTGATTGACGTCCGAGTGGAACGAATGAACGAACGAAAGAAAGAAAAGACAACTTCAACTCAGCTTGGGGCATAACTTACAAATAAAATTACCCAGAAATCGCTCGCTCACTTGTTCGCTTGTTTGCCTGTTCGCTCGAGCTTATTAACATGGCATACATGGCTGAGAGACCTTGAACCGTAACCCGATGGCCCTGCTACGTCATTGCCATTGCTGGTGCTGTTGGTGATGTTGTTGGTGCTGCTTCTGTTTTGACCTTTTTGAAGCAACAGGAAAAACGGCAGTGTGACGTCACGATGCCAGAGGCTACGTAACCAATGCATGTCAGATTGCGTCAATGCGCACTCTCTCAAGTGGATATGACACTCTCTCTTCGTGCTCACACCCTAGCCAGGCTTTAAGTCTGGCAACCCTATGTGCGTCGGTGGCTGCCTACGTGCACTTGAACAGTTGCGTAGGACTTTGGAGGACCTCTCTCTCTCTGTGGGCGGTGAAATTATACGTAGGCGGCCTCTAAATACATGTCAAGGCAAAAAGCGGACAAATCCCGCACTGAACTTGAACTACCGCCTGGAACCGGAATTCTTGCTAATTTTAGATGCCCTTCGTAGTGCTGATTAAATTGAAACGTACATAGCTCAGGCAAATAAAATACACACACACACGCATACATATGTACACTCATATCTATGTTTACTTGTGTATATGTTTTGTAGAGGTGGGGCCCACCTCTCGCAATGAGGTAGTCTTAAATTGCGTTTTGCATTCAAAATACATACTACGTATATAAAAATACAAAAATAATCAAACTCAATGCAGCAACTGAGAAGAAGAAGAGCGGGCAATCCATTTACACGCCCACGAAACTTTATTATTGCACTTGAGTTCCGTACAGAAAATTCATACGAACACGAATTTCGATTCCGTTTCCACTAACAAGCAAAACACGCAACAACAAACCTACACCTACACCCGCAAACATTCAAGCACACAGGCACACAAGCATACTCACACACAAAAATACAGACAAACTGGCAGTCACTAATAGAGAAACAAGCACGCCGCTTCTAATTTCCCTTCTCCCCGTTTGCCCGTAACGGCCTTTACCAGCCGGGCGAGTATCAACAAATGTTCACGTGAACATCATGAGGTCAACGCGTGATACACAGTATGATAATTCACAGCACACATACACATGCATACTCTCTTGCGCGTGTTTTTTTTCGTATGGCGTGCTAGTTTCAGTTTCGCTCATCGTTGCTCCCAGCCCTGTTGTTGTTTTTGTTGCGCAAGAGCGCCACAATGAAATAGTCACAGCTGTTTGATGGAACCTCTCTCTTTCTGAGTCTTACGCTCTCGACACTATGTTGATTGGTTGTGAGTTGTACGAGCCCCTTTTTGCTTTTGTGAAACTGTTACGGGCCTGGCAGCATTGCCAGAATCAAATAACAATATTTAGCATTTAACTAATACTTGACTAATTGTTAGTACCAAGCTACTTAAAATAAGCATTAAATTATCACGTCATGCGAGCTTTTTAAAATTACATCTTACCTTTTTTTAGTTGCAGCTGGCAATGCTGTATGTCGCTCAACTGGTGAGCGTATGACGGGTTTCGCCCATTAATAAAATCCGTCTGCGTTTGAATATTTGTATGAGATTTAAGTGTTAGCTGCCCCCCTGGTCAGACAATACACTAAATGGCTAATGTACATGCAAATGTATGCAGTAAGGCCGATATTTTAATGCTCTGTCTGTCTGTCTGGCAAAAGCCACTGACCAGTTGAAGATCCAGCCTGTTTTCTTATTTACTTCTTCTTCATCATCATCATCATCCAAAGCGCTTAATCATGAACTTCCGTAGCAACAAATGCGTCAGACACAGACTCAGCTTCAGCATTTGGCGCCTTGTCAATGGTACTGCGGTCGGGCCTTAGCCATGGCTTCGGGGTGTGCCTGTGTGTGCCTCTCTCCAAAAATGTAAGTGTGTGTGTGTGTGTTTGTCTGTTGTTGTCTTGGGATGTACACGCTTCATGTGCATGAACAGCGGCTATGAATAGATAGCCCCAATGGAATTTTGTATTTTCCCACTCTCCACGCCCTATTCGACTCAACACAACGAGGTAAACAGCTGATGACGTTCATGCGTTAGTTACGTGCTCAATTGTCTGTGTGTAGTGACGCTGCCTTCTTCTACGTTTTAGTTTTGCTGGGGCCCTGCGTGGGCAGAGACCTGACCTTTTGCCAAAGCCATACGTCCCCCACACGCTACAATTTGAGAATGTCAAAGAGCTAGGTGCTTACGGGGGCGGCATCAGAGCAAAAGAACAGGCAGCGCTACCCACGTTGCCAGTGCCTGACAGAAAAAAAAACAAAAGCATTTGTTACAGCCACAGTCGTGTCCTCAGCTCGGTTTCATTGCACTGCGTTGTTGTTGATGACGATTTCGTGCACCCCGCACAGCCAGCCCACTTACAAGTGATTACGTCGACAGCATGCGCTGCTCCACTCTCACGCGCTATCTGTATGTGTGTCTTATGTGTGAGAGTGTATGTGTGCGCTGCGACTGCGACTGCGATGGTCTGGTGGAAGCTCGCAGTCTGAATGTTGTTCATTCGTCTGTTGAATTCTGAACGTTACGGTTCGCTCGCTCGGAGCCGCACCAAGTATAAAATAAATAAAAAACTTTATTAAAGCCAAAAATCTTGTGTAAATCAAAAGTGCTAACAAAGCTCACGATTGAGATAAAGTGATACCGCTACAACTAAAAATAAAAGAAGAAATCTTTTAGAAAAAAGAACAGCTAAAGACTCCAGAGTACTACTGCATTCACTCTTTGTGCAGGTGCTATAAGATATTAAGTGAAGCAAGTGCAAAGTGCAAAAAATATTTTTTTAACAATATTTGCAACAAGCAAAAATAAAAGAAAGAAAGGAAACAAGACACATTAAAAATATGGAAATGGATACGTTGCTGCTGCCGTCGCCGCCTGCAACGCCCCCGCTGCGGGATAACAAAATGGAAAACGTAAGTTCCCAAAGTGACTCAGAGCTCAGAGTAAAAAAAAAGAGATTGACCTACAAAGTAAATGCAATAAATGAGTATATTGCTAAATACAGTGCAAACTAATTAAAACAAAATGCAAAAAATGCAGCCCTGCAGCCTACACATACACATACACACACAGTTAAATATGTACAAATACACAGAGCCTAGCCACACAGTGAATTCCCGCATTTTTCGTTTGCCCCCAGACAGTAGAGACGCCTTCGCTTTTGACAAATCACGCAACAAAAAAAATACATGGCATGGGCAAGGCAAAGCAATAAGTGTAGTGCCGCTCACTTGCACTCATCGTGTTTCTAAAAACAAAAGTCTCCCATCTCGCTTGTACCTATTTAACGCTATGCGATCACGCAGCGGGCACGCTTTCACGTGAACACCGCATGCACAGCGAGTGATACAGACACACAAACACACACAAGTACAAACCAGAGGCGAACATTGGACTCCACGGCGATGTGGAGCTGTCGTAGTTATTTGCCCGCCTTGCTGTTGTTGTTTTTGTTTCTGAGAGCACACGCGATGTACTCACAGCAAAACGAGAGAGAGAGAGAGCTTGTGAGAGCGGGTATGCTGACGTAGTCAGAGTACATTTGCTTGAACGCATTTCTAAGTGTGTGTGTGTGTATATGAAGGTGAGTTGCCAATTATAGGCGGCAAGCGGCAAAAAACAAACAAAGCCAAGCCCCAGACAAGCAACTCATATAAAATATGTCACATTTTTTCTTTGCCCGCTTATCTGAAGTGCAAACAAAAAAAAAAAACGCACTAAATACACACATACGTAAACGCACACACGTGCCGAGCCCATAAAAATATTTTAAGCATTGTAAAATTATGTTGCCTGCTTTTGGGCTGAGCTTTAAAATGATTTACAATAATTCTGACAATATTTTATGGTTAAAATGTCATTGCCAAAGTTCAAGAAACTGGCTTATAAAAAACAAAATCATTTACAAAATGAAAAGAAAAATGCGACACGTCGCAACGTGCATTAACCCCGCATTGCGTGTGAGTGCCGCCTCTGTGGTAGGTTAAGGTTAAATGTGAATGGCCTTGTAAAACGTCAACAGCGTCGTCGCCCGCGCACATAATTAGCGAATTTTTTTTTAGCACTCACCCAAAAGTTATTCTAGGTCAACCACACACATACACAGAACAAGGGAACGCGTTTGTTGAACTCTTATACTAATTCCCTTTCTCTTTTCATTTCTTGCAGGCTGCGAAGGACAAACAACAGGTGAATGAGAATCTGCTTAAGGCTAAACTCAAATTGGTGGCAAATCAAAAGAGTCAAAAAAGTGGCATTATTACACCCAACCCTTCGGATACAGAGGATGATGCTGCCGATGTGACGCCACCCTGCAAAAAGGCACGCTTGGAACAGCCAGCGGTCACATTGACACCACCGCCCGACAACAAGCCGGAGGTGAAACATGAACTCGAACAGGATGCGGATGCACAGGCGCAACAGCGTGTCAGTGTCATCATGCGCGTCAATAGTGTGGGCACTGTGGAGAATGGTTGCAACAACAATTCCAGTTTGGCTGCCAGTGATATCAATGCTGCTGCCCTTGCCACACCCATTACAGATGATTATCCCGAGGAGAATGTGTGGCGTAATCTTAAATTCAAAATGAATCGCAAGCGTGCCGCTGAAGTCTGTATGCAAACAACAACAGAAGCAACAATCACAACAGAGATTACGCCCAAGGAGGCAGCCTGCCCGCCAGCTCCAGCGGAACCCAAACAAGTGGCAGTCTGTACACCATGCCCCAACAACAACATCTACATTGCCTCAAATGCCGCCAATGCACAACTGTTGCTGCTTAGCACAGTCGCTGCCCAGGCTCAAGCTCAATCTACGTCCACTCCTACTCCTCCTCCTGCTCCTGCCACGACTAACAAGCGCATTACAGCTGCCCAGGCAGCTGCCACTCGCAATCGCATCTACGAGTGCAGTTTTCCGGAATGCGGCAAGAATTACTTCAAGAGCAGTCACCTCAAGGCCCACCAGCGTGTCCACACCGGCGAGCGTCCCTTCGTCTGCAAGTGGGAGAACTGTGATAAGCGTTTCTCTCGCTCCGATGAGCTGTCGCGTCACAAGCGCACCCACACCGGCGAAAAGAAGTTCCAGTGCGGTGTCTGCTCCAAGAAATTCATGCGCAGCGATCATCTCTCCAAGCACGTCAAGCGTCACAACAAGGACAAAGCGAACGGTGTCAATCGTAATGTGGCCTTTGTTGACGCATCATCATCATCATCATCATCGTCGTCGTCGTCATCCTCTTCTTCGTCCTCATCCTGCGAGTCTACACTGCAGCTGCGAGCTATTGCACCCGCTGCCAGCCCTGCACAAATCCCAGCCAGAACAACAAGTCCTGCTGCCGCCAACAGTTTACACATCTATAGTGCACAGGATCTGTTGCGATTGCAGAACAGCTTTGTGGGCAGTTTTGTGGCAACAACAACAACAGCAACGCGATAAGGATGGCATCATCAAAACCAATCTCAATCTAGACAGTATATAAACAGCTACTTAACTGGCTGTAGACTTTAAGCCTAGTTAAGAGCTACATCTTGTCATCGTTATATTTCGATTTTGTGCATATATCACAATCATATTCAATATCTCTATCCTTATCTAGAGGCAATCCGATTTAACGGATTGAACCTTATTAAAGCACACACACATTTTACTTAAGTTATAAGTTCTTCTTCTAGTGCTTACACTTGTATATTAGCTGCAAACAAAAGAAAATCTGTGATATTTAAGTTTTTTTCTTAACTCTTTTTCTATTGTACAATAATTGTCACTCGTCTTATATCCTTATTCTGAACAATTGTATTTATTGCTACATGTGAAAAAAAAACAAACAAAAACCTGAAAACGTGGTACAATCCTAAGGTTAAATCTCAAAAAAGATAAAAAAAAACTATGTGAAAATATATTTTCCATACAATTTAAACAAAAGCAACTGCATTTTTAATGGACTTCGTGGGTTAAACTGTGATTTGATCTGAAACTATCTTATGAATTTACTTAAAAATGTGAATTCTGGAATGACGACAAATCATTTTGTGTTTAAAAATATTTTACAAACTTTATTTTTCTTATACTAAATGGGAAACATCGAGATTATATTTAAACACCCAAAAGCGCACTCAGCTCGCAAAGGGGACGTTGCTTGGATTGGGGTGAACATGCCTGACGCACTGCCATTTCCCAGGTGTCCAGCAGATGCGAGAGCGAATAGTTCTTGGGCAGCTTAGACATGCGTGCGATTAGCGCTTGTTGTACAGTCTGAAGAAACGGCGTCGCCGAGTATTCCTGTTCGGTTAGGGAACAGTCTGGCGATTGCCACGGATACTCCTCGGGAACACTAACACTGACTGGTGGCACACTGGGCAAACGTTTGTCGTCCAGGCAACAGATTAACTTTATGGTCTTGTTATTGTTCTGGGCGGTGGTGTCCAGTTTGACTTTGAATTTGGTGTCGAGTCGGGCAATTTCGCCCTGTAACACATGCGGCACCTCCTGCTCGAAGGGCGTCGACTTCTCCTCAATGCGTGGTTTCTTCGAGGGCACCGGTGCACAGATATCAGTGCCAAAGAGAAGCTCCAAGCTCGGTCGGAATGTGCGATGCAGTGTGTGATTCGCCAAAGGACTTTGCAGCGTTGTGTTGATAACTTCCAGCAGTGGATTGGATGATTTCTACAAGATTGTTAAAAGAGAGATTAGTAGGTGTATAAGTAAAGTTATTAACTTTTAGTTACGCCAAACTGTTGACCCGAGTAGGAAACGAGGTCCATCTTTTCCAGCGCCTTCTCACACTTAAGTAATGTATCCAGTTGCACTCGCTGCGTTGGATTACAGAGAATCTCTAGCAATTTGCTCATTTTGGTCATCTTTTCAACATCTGCAAATAGATTAAGATCAATAAATGTTGTTGATTGCATCGAGGCTTTTTGCTTACTGGTGCCATCGTTGCTAATCTTGCCCAGCATGCGCTTTAGTGGCTCTATGTACTTGGTCAGCTGTTTGTACTTTTCCCTGTACAAAGCCTCCTCTTGGGGATTAAATGGACTATTGCCTGTTACCTGTCCAGGTGTATTGATTGAAGCGCTCGGCGATTGCTGGCGAATGTTACGCTGCGGATTCTGCATCATCATTTGGGGACTGGATTGTGGCACCAATGCTGGACTCGGTATCATTTGTGGTGTGGGCATTTGTGGTGTTGGTGGCTGCTGGGTTGGTGTTTGATTTCCCACCAATTGCTGTTGCTGCTGTTGTTGTTGTTGTTGCTGCTGCTGTTGTTGTTGTTGCTGCTGCTGTTGCAGTTGCTGCAGTTGTTGCTGTTGTTGTAGCTGTTGCAGTTGTTGAGCATCCGCCGGAGACGGACTGGAACGCATAAAAGGTTGTTGCGGTTGCTGTTGACCACCAACTACACCGCCTCGATTGCCAGGAAACATTTGGCCCGCTGGTCCCATGACCATATTTGCCTTTTGCTGCATATTCGGAGGCATGTTGACGTTCATGCCACCCATGGGGTTCATAGCACCACCCTGTTGCACGGCATTGGGTGGCAAGCCGCCGGGTCCACCCACTTGTTGCTGTCCGCCTGGACCGCCAACGACATTGTGTTGCTGTTGCATGTTGGATGGCATTCCCTGCATGCCCTGATTGAGGCGCATCATCGGATTGCCAATACCCATCACCATTGGCGCCATTTGATTGGGCATACCGCCAGATGCACCGCCCGCTGGTCCACTATTTGGTCCTGGTCCCACCATTTGATTGGGCATGCCACCGGCATTGCCCACAATCTGACTCTGGCCCTGCGATACTGCTGGTCCCATGGCATTCAATTGCATGCCACCCGCTCCACCAGGTCCATTGCCGCCAGCCATTTGCTGTTGTACCTGCACCATTTGCTGTTGGCCCGCGCCGGCACCCATGGGCAGTTGGCCACGTATATTCGGCATGGGTTGCATTTGCTGTTGGCCAGGTCGTTGCTGATTAAGAGACTGCAGCAGATTAGAGGCAGTGCCTGGTCCTCCTGGTCCAGCCATTTGATTTGGCACGGGTGGTCCTCCGCCACCGCCCATGGGCATCAACTGGGGATTACGATTTCCCTGAGTGGCGAGATTTTGCAGAGCATTCAATGGATCTTGCATTATATTCTGCTGTCCCATTTCGGCATTTGGAGGCGGAGGTTGTTGTTGTTGCTGCAGCTGTTGTTGTTGTTGCTGCTGTTGCGCTTGAGATTTGCGCTGAGACATGTCCTTGTAGTGCATAAAGAGCTTGGCCACCAGTCCCAAATACTCATCCTTTGTACGCGACTTGCGAAAAATATGATTTTCCATTGTGCTGGCGTTTTTATTGGGCTCGGGTCCATTTTGAGGCAACATATCGTGGCTGCCGTAACAATAAACGAAAACCATTGAAAGAAAAGTGTATTTAATTAATTTATTTCACTACTTACATTTTGGAGATAACATTCTGTCGAAAACTCTGGCTCTGCCACTCCTCAGTCATGTTTAATTGTTTGTTTTTACTGTTTTACTTATATTTTTGCTAAACTGCACGTCCGTCGCGTCCTTAGTTTTTTCTCGATAAACGATTACTGATATTTTATTTACATTTACAACATATACTGCAGCCGGTAAGTGGCAACGCTTTACTTTATTTTGCCGGTCCGGCAAGGTATACGCGGCTACAATTGCATGTTTCAGTTAGATGTGGCGCGCAAATTGAGACCTGAAAAATAAACAAATACCAGCTAATTGTTAACCGGCGATGTTCTGTTTGTGGTAACTGTAAATATAGAACCGACGTTTTCAATTAGCACCCTGGCGGCTGCTGGTCATTGCCAGTAAAGTAACAAAAGCTGTGGTCAGCATCTCTGACTAAACCACCTGTATGAAGCGCGCTCTCAAGCTCACATATACATTTGCATTCAGAGTGGGGGAGAGACATTTAGAATAATGTTCGCTCGCGTGCTCTGAACTTTTACTAGCTTTCGTTTTGGCGCGTGCTTCTGCTCACGGCTCATCGTATGTATTTTTTACCGTTGCTCATTCGTAACTCGACTTTCAGATAGAGCGCACGTCCGTTTATTGTTCGGTTGTTCGTTTTTACGGCGGTCCGTATGTGTGTGTTTTTGTGTATGTTTATTTCTTTGCGTTGTTATTAACTTTTATAGTTACTACGTCCACTACTACTACGCTCCCCTTGTGTCGGTTATATATTTAGTTCTCTACAAATTTACGCGCCGCTGTTTCGGATTCGCCACGCTGCTGCCACCTGTACAGCGTGTCTTCTGCCCGCTATTCACCCCATAAGAGCAGCAGCAAAAATAAACACAACAACAACAACACCACCAGCTACAATATCAATCATAATAATTGGTAACGTTGTCAATGCCGGCTGCATTCAAAGTCGCGTTTGGTGTACGTGTATCTGTATCTGTATCTGTGTATCTCTAACTTCGTTTAGTGCAAAAAACGTAAACGAAACGAAATTGTTTCATAAACGTATCTTTTTACACGAAAAAAGAAAAAAAAAAACAAAAAAATACAACAACAAATAGAGTGCGCGTATTATCAGCGACATTACCTTGGGGAATGAAAATTTGTGCCAAGCAGCAGAACAGCGCAGCAGCGTCGTCGCTGTTTGACAGAGTGCTTGTGTCAGTATGTGTGTGTGCGTTCAAAAAACAAGATAATTGAATGCAATAAATTTAAAAAACGGCAGCAAGAAGAAGCTTAATATTAAATTATATCACTACTAATAGTGCACAATAGCGCACAACAAAATAATCAACAAAACAGCAGATACAAAACAAACTCAAACAACAAATAGCAGTAACACAGAGAACGTTTAAGTGAACAGCGGCAGCGACAGAGGAACGGCAGAAGCAGCGACTGCGACAGCGAAAATAGCAACAAAATGTCGAAAAACTGTTGAGGTTCGTATAGTATGTAAATATATGTGTAATATTACTTTGTGTATGCCGAGAGCTTTTCTTTGTGTGTGTGAATACGTGGTTTATTTGCTGCTTCAGTGCATATGCTGCCCTGGCCCCCTCCTAAAACCCCTTTTATACCATACTCTTTCTGTTGCACACTCACTCTCTCACTCTCTCTCTCTTGCTTACCCACAATCTCTCTCACTCCTGAGTGAGTGTGGCTTATGCTGCCCGCGTTACAGTCGCAGTCGACGCAGTCTTGGGCTGCTCTACTTATTGTGTTCTTTTGGCATTTTTTTGCGCCCCAATAGTGACAGCAACAATGTTGATTGTAGCCTACAGCCCAAAATGCCCCTCACACATACAATACACACACACAGAGATAGACAACACAACAGCAAAAATGACAACGGGCAACGGCAAAAGTGTGTTGACATTTTTTTTGTTATTGCTTTTTTGTGCTTTTCCGTCTGTTTTGCTCTATATGTATGTGGCTGGCTACACATGCGTACGTATGTATGTGTGTCTCTGCCTGGCAGGGGTTGTGTACGTGTTTGAATTATCAAGCCGAGCTTGTCAGCGCTAGCAACACGCACGTATGTGTATGTACAAACGAACTTACATACATACAAATACAATATGCTTGTATATATAAATACAGCTGTATACAAGTATACAAGTGTGTACACATGTATATGGGCAAACATGCACTTTTAAAAATTATAGCAGTACGTATGTATGTATGTATGTGTATACATAAATAAAATAATAATACAAAAATGTGTCAAATTCATTTTGTACCTGTTTAGGTTAATTTAAAGAATTTCTTAGGTATTCTGTTTGCGTTTTTGTTTCTTATTGTTTTCTTTTTTTATAGTGTATAGATGTAAGTGTGCCGGTGGGCTGGAACTTGGACTGGAAATGCGCATAGGGCTTCAATTCACGCTACAAATGACAAACAGACAGAGAGACAAATGGACGGACAGACTGGAGAGGACAACCTATTGATTTTCAATCAATATACATTTATCGTAGTCGTAGCTTCTCCGTCCATTTTGCCACACGGCACACAGAGTGGCAACTGTGTGGTGTCTTTTGGTTTCGTGCTTTTAGGTCTTTTCTAGTTTTATTGTTGTTGCTGTTTGGTTTTATTTATTTCTTCTTTTTTTTTTTTTTTGCTTCGTACGTTTTGCTGTTCGATTTTTGAAATTTGTTTTGCATTTGAATTGCTATTGCTTCTTCTGTGGCTTCGGCACTGACGCTGACGCCGACGCCGATGTCAAACTGTTGATGTGTTGTTTCTGTTGTGTAGTTTTGTTGTTGTTGTTGCTGTTGCTTCTTCATTCTCTATTCTCGTTTCACCTTTGGGCTATCCGAGACTCACTCACGCATGCATAATCAACAACTGTATTGTACATGTGCGAGTGTGTGAGTGCGACGGCGCTGCCAACTTTGCTACTGTTGTTGTTGTTGCTTTTGTTATTATTGTTGTTGCTGTCAGTGTAATCGCGGCTTTTTTATTATCATTTGATTGCGCTGCTTTTATGGTTGCCGTTGTTGTTGTCAGCATTGTTGCTATTGCTATTTGCGTTTTTGTATATATTTTTTTTGTCGCCCCTTTTTGTTTTTGTCAGTTCCCTTTTTGCAGCGCAACCGCAAAACCGTTTTTGGCGTTGTTTCTTGTATTCGCTTTTTTTGTCGCCATTTACTGTTGCTTTTGCTGCTGCTGCTGCTGCTGTTGTTGTTGTTTTGTTGTTCAATTAAATTTTAATTCGCTTTGTGTGGCTATGTTTAGTCCTATTTTCACCTGGCTGCAACTTCAGCGGCGCAAATCTAATTTTTCAGTGCAGTACATTTCTCTCAATTTGTGCTTTGCGCGTTTGTTTGTCAGTTGTTGGTTTGCTGTGACTTGTTGTTTGTTGTTGTTATTGCAGTTAACAACAAACGTTGCTCTGCCTGTCGCTTGTTTGTCACGCTTCGCCATCGAACCGTTAGGCAACGTCACCGTCCGTTAATGGGAGCGTGTACTGCAATTGGGGCTGACGCACAGTGTGTTGGAATGTATGAAATGAACAGGATATGATATATAATATTTTCGGTTTCGGTTCGTTTAATAAGAAACTGCACAAAATAGGAAATTATAATGAGCTAAAAAACCCAAATTGGCTTTACCTAATTAATTGAAGTTTTTTTTTTTGTTGTTTTGCTCGAGTAAAACCACTGTGCAAGAGTGCAACTGTCATGTTTGCTTTTTGAGCGTACGTACTACATTGCATGTGCACTTGTGTTCGCCTTCATTTCCGCCAACGCTGCAGCTGTCAAATGCGCAGAGACGTTAGCCGTTAGCTACCCAGCAAAGCAATGCTCCTGAACCCAACCTCGGCACTATGTCATCACCCCTCATAACCCTTGTATTTTTATTTTCGCCCAGCCGGCGCTTAAGTTGTGTGCGCCTCGTTTTCTCACCACGGCAACCACTTGTTTTCCTAAGCACAACAACAATATATACTCACACAAACATACACACATACATACGCACATAAACAAGCAAAGAGCACTTGCTCACTCACTCATTGACTCTCTCAAACACAGACTTATACACACACACACAAGCATTCGCTGTGAATGTTTTTGTCATGTGTCCCGTTTAACTTGCAAACAGCCCTGCTTTAAAAACATACAACAGGACTTTCCGCTCTGTCATCAGCTGCGCCAGCGCTAGCTTTCGACGTCTATGTTGATGTCGACGCCAACGCCAGTGGCAGAGGCACTCGCATCGGTCACAGCAACAACAATTCACATTCCGTTGCGTCCCGACTCGCGTGGTGGCGGCAACAGATGAAAAAGTTTCACGCATTGACAAAGTTTGAAATAGAATTAAGTTTTTTTTTTCCCATTTCTTCTTCGCGTTTTTTAATTAAAAATAAGAAATAAGAAAAGAATTATTACGCATACGCCGCGGAGCTGCCAGTTTCTCAGCCTTTAACTAGACTACACTATCCAACGCGTTCTGGTACGTGCAACGCAAAGCGTCTCGCCTCCTCTTAAGTTTTTGTGCTCTTGTTTGTGTGTGTGCGGCTGTTGCGCGCGTTTTTTTTATATTTTTGCTTTTTGCTTACTTACTTACTTACTTCTTCTTGCCTTGGACATCAACATATGGCAACATAATTGAGTCAGTTCTGTAGTCGCATTCGATTTGTGCATAAATTTTGTTGCTTCTTCTGTGCATTTTTGTTGTATTATTCAACACGTCGTCGACGCAACAACGCAATCTAACGTAACATCTGGCCTGGTTACAATAACATACATACATTTCTATGTATATGTGTATGTGTATGTGTATGTATGTGCAAGTAGAAAATGAGACGCCAAGCGAAACGTCTTTAAAATTACTTTTAGTTTTTTTTCAAAATTTGCATAGATTGTATCCCCAAAAAAATGTATGTATATAAAGGGGTGACAAATAAAGTGACCGAATTTCGAAATATTCATCTTCTTTGAAACTAAATCGATTTTGATGTTAAGTTTCTTTGATGTTAGGTTTGTTTCTTTTAGATATTATAACATATAAGGTTTCCACATATCTAATAATGCGTTTCTAAGACTTCAGACGGCTTTAAAGTATGTCAAAAGTGAAGTGCTGTTCGATTTTCCTTTACTTAGATTAAAATAATACACTTTTTGCAAGAGTATATGAAATTCGTCAGCTCATCGCGATACAAATTCTAACTTGTTTTTTTTTGCATTCCCATTTCGATCACGATCACATTTGTTGATATTCATAATTATGATGATGATTTTGTGGTTGTTGTTGTTCTGGTTGTTGTTGTCAATACGCGTCTCGATACGCTCAATTAGGCTGAAAGCCCATCAATATCGCTTGCTCTCTATCTCTGTGGCCTCTGTGTTTAGTCCGCGCATTAGTGATTAATGGCAAACGGTGACCCAATCTTCTAACCATCAGCACCCGAGACCTGGAGTCTAGCAACACAATGCAAAACCCAACAAACAACTCAACGCAACCCATCAAATAACTCAAGTATTCACGAGTACGTGGTTATAGATTCGCGCATATATATACAAAAATCGAATCGAAACGAAAGTGAATTAACATAATGAATTCCGTGTTCTTTGGTGCTGCGCCGACGTGCATTTATCATACAAATTGCCAACAGAGGCGGAGGACTTTGCGTATGCGTGCCACAACAAAAAAATCAACAACAACTACAACAACTAGTTCAACAACGGCAGCAACAACAACAGCAGAAGCATTAGCAACAGCTGCAAATGCAACTTGCACTTTCGCTGACCGCTACTTGCTACGTCTATTGGTCACAGGTGGTCAGCGTCGTCATTGGGTTATTTGTTGTCAGTTACGGGGTGGGGGGTAAATACTCATAATGCAGTTAATTACACTGACAAAAAAGACTTATCATTGAAAGCGACATGAAAATTTCATAAGAATTTTATTTAATCTCAACTTTTTTAGTATCAAAGTTAACGTACTTTGAAACAGATAACAATTGTATCGAGTTTGTTTATCTAAAGACACACACAATCTCTTTTCTCAGTGTAGTACCTGTATGTTGTGGTTTGAAGGAAGGAATCGTTATTTCCGAATGTACTTGAAAGCGACTTGAAAATTTCATAAGAATTTTATTTAATCTCAAACTGTTTAGTTTGAAAGTTAAAGTACTTTAAAACAGATAACAATTGTATCGAGTTTGTGTATCTAAAGACACACACAATCTCTTTTCTCAGTGTATGTACCTGTAGTATGTTGTTGTTTGAAGGAAGGAATCGTTATTTCCGAATGTACTTAAAAGCGACTTGAAAATTTCATAAAAATTTCATTTAATCTTAAGATGTTTGGTTTGAAAGTTAAAGTACTTTAAAACAGATAACAATTGTTTTTTTTTATCTTAAGATTTTTCTTTATCTAAAGACATACACAATCTCTTTTCTCAGTGTACCTGTTGTATGTTGTGGCTTGGAAGGAAGGAATCGTTACAATTAATGTTGCTATCTGTTTTGAAGTACAAGTCTTTTGTATCGGTCTTGCGTGTGTGGCACACTTTGTTGTTTGGGGGCGTGTTGACATTGAGCGTCGTCCGGTGTCACGCCCAACCGTGTAAACCAGACGTGCTGTCGTCCGTAACCTCTCTATAAAACTACCACCACCAACCCACCAACCTACTCTCCACACTATATATTCTTCACATAATGCACTCTGGGCTAAATGCACACCCACTGTGGCATAAATTAATAAATCATAAGTTGCTTTGAAGTCAATGGTATAGTTTTGCAAATTGAACACAATTTTCTCATTAAATAATAATGGGTAAATTGCTTGAAAATTAAAATTGTTTAAAGACTTATTAGAACGATTTTACTATAAAACAGTTTTTAGTTATTCTAAGTTTTTTTCACACATAAGAAAACTTTAAGCTAGAAACTGTTTAAATTACTACCCCTATACAATTTTAATAGCTTTTATTTTTAACATTTCTTTGTGTTATCACGCAACTTTGCACTTTAATGAACTTTCCAAGAAATTAAATGATTTTTTGTCAGCAAATAGTAGGATTTTTCCCTATGGTGCATTGCTCCACTGGGTTTTTATACCTTCAACCTATGAAATGGCTTAAAAAGGGTATATTGGTTTTGTGGAAAAGTATGTAACAGGCAGATGGAAGCTTTTACAACCCCATACAGTATATATATCTTCAAAATAATGAACATCTGCAAAATGTTGATGAAAATCTGTTAAGAAACACCGCAGATATGAAACCATCAAGAATTGGTCCGGTAGTTCACGTACGTGTATGTCTGTCAGGCCAGCCGTCTGTTCGTCTGTATCATGGTCAAGGGTTAAGGGTATCTTCTGGTCGAGCTTATGTTTTGAAAGTTACAAAAATCACAAATTCTGCTCGATATAAATATTTTATATGAAAACAACTTTACTACGATGTGTTTGTCCCCCATTTTATATGACTCCTGCACTTAGCAAGTAATTGAAATAGAAGTCTCAAATAGAACATCGAACTCACATCTTCCCATACCTAAGAGAATATATCTCCTTAGACAAAAGCGAGAAAAAGAGAGAGAGAGCGGTTTTCAGAGCTCATTCCGCTTTTCAAGTATGCCGCTCGAAAAATGCCAGTCATCAAACTGTAAGCCCCGTCATAAAGGGACATTCTATCCCAATCGTAAGTGCTCCACGGGGTCCACAATCTCGACCGCAGTTCCATGTCTAAAGGCGACAGTTTTTTGGGTCATATACTGAAATGTATTCCATTCCTGCGCTATCCCCAAAACCAATAATAAGTTGTGTAAGCGTCGATGATTATCATACTAGGTAAGAAGACCTATAACAAGGTAAAAACAATCCAACCAAGACAAGAAACGAAAACACACTAAATATGAGCAATATAGCTCTACGAAAAAAAATAAAAGACATTTAGTTAGGAGGTCTTTGCCCTTATAATCTTAAGGCACTTACATTAACAGGGAAACCGATCCAATGGAGATCAAAACTGTTAACAAAATAATGAAAATATGTGAAATTTGTATTAAAATCGGTCAAGAAACACCGGAGATATGAAACCATCAGGCATTGGTCCGGTAGTTCACGCATGTGCATATTTGTCCTTACGACCGTTTTTCCGTCTGTATGGTCAAGGGTTAAGGGTATCTTCTTGTTCGGCTTACTAGACTAGAGCCTTCTAACTTGTTTTTTTTTTTGTTTTGTTCAAATTGGCGAGGAGAGGGAGTGTTTGTCGTCATACGTCCTACGCTCTCTCTTCATCCATTTTTTTTTTTACATTTTTCGTTCATTTTTTCGTTCAATGTCCATTCCTGCGCTGGTCAGGCAATCGTTAATATTTAATGTACAATCGCATTTCACTAAGTTGACGCGAGTTTCCCTTTAATATTATGGCCAGAAAGGGGTTGTGTAAAGTATGCGAAAGGGGGGCCAGGGGCAAAAGGAAAGGGGAAAAGGAGACGACCGCAGGAGCATTTTGCCGGGCAGCGTTGCGTTGAAACAGCATTTAGACATCAACCCCATTGACATACATACGTACATACATACATACATTGAATTGAGGACTTGCGCGCGTGGCCCGGACGCGACATTTATGACCATTAAAGTCGCCGGCAGTAGCAGCCAACAATTGTTTGTAGTGGGGTTTTTGGGGGTTTTTGTGGAGTGAGGGAGGGAGGGAGAGAGCGGAGGTCGTTGTGGGACTTTTCCATTTTTCATTTAAATGCCATGGAATAATTGCTTTTTCCTGTAGTGCAGCGCACATGTGTATCTGTGTCTCTGTCTGCGTGTGTCTGTGTATTGTGTGTGGAGAGGGGAATTGGACAACGGGGGCAAGTGTAAACAATGCAGGAATAACATAGGAATACATATGTACATATGTGTGTGTGTGTGTCTACCTAATGTACTTTTATATACTTGTGTACATTCACATTCATTCATGTATCCAAGCAATTCATCAACTTTTGCTTTTATATGCCCTTGCCACAATAATTAAGTATGGAATACCATTTGGCTTTAAAAGTGAAAATTTTAATAACTTTGGGAATACAGAATGATATATACACGATCTGAAGTATAAAGTTAGAAAAATCATATCTTTTTAAATGGTTTTTAGTGGAATTTAATTCTTAGTTCTATATATAATATTAAAGTTTCCTGGGGAAAATTCTTTCAAAATATCACTCTTCGCTTTTTGACGTGCCCTTAATTTCCTTCCTAGGAATATCCTTTCCTGAACTATAAAATTACAAAAAATCACATCTTCTTAAATAGTTCCTAGTGAAATTTAAATCTTATTTATATATATAATATTATGGTTTTAATTAAATCTTCCTAGGAAAATCCATTCAAAATGTCACTTTTCGCGTGACCTGCCCTTAATATCCTTCCTAGGAAAATCCTTTTCTGAACTATCAAATTACAAAAAATCACATCTTTTTAAATGGCTTTTAGTGAAATTTATTTTTAATTCTTATTTCTACTCTATATAATATTAAGGTTTTAATTAAATCTTCCTGGGAAAATCCTTTTAAAATATCGCTTTTTCGCTTTTTGACCTGAAAAATCCTTTCCTGAACTATAAAATTAAAAAAAAACACATCTTTTTAAATAGCTTTTAGTGGAATTTATTTTTAATTATTATTTCTACTCTATATAATATTAAGGTTTAATTTAAATCTTCCTGGGGAAAATTCAATCAAAATGTCGCTTTTTGCTTTTTGACCTGTCCTTAATTTCCTTCCTAGGAAAATCCTTTCCTGAACTATAAAATTAAAAAAAATCACATCTTTTTAAATAGCTTTTAGTGGAATTTATTTTTAATTATTATTTCTACTCTATATAATATTAAGGTTTTAATCAAAATGTCCCTTTTTCGCTTTTTGACCTGCCTTTTCCTTCCTTTCCTTTTTGACCTGCCTTTTCCCTCCTAGGAAAATCCTTTCCTGAACTATAAAATTACAAAAAATAACATATTTTTAAATTGCTTTTAGTGGAATTTATTTTTAATTCCTGTTTCTACTATATATTATATTAAGGTTTTTAATTAAATCTTCCTCGGAAAATCCTTTCAAAATGTCGCTTTTTCGCTTTTTGACCTGCCATAAATTGGGTTTTGACTCTTGACTACTGTGCAAATTTCATTACTCTCAACAATTAACTTTGGTTCTGTTTTTTTTTTTGTTGGTTATCTTTTGCAGCTGGCAAAATGGACACGGCCGCCATGGCCATTGCGGTGGGCAGCAACTCGGGGCCCGGTAGTAGCAGCAGCACCAGCAGCGGTTACGGTAGTGCAACAACGACACCCACAACACCGCTTGGTGCAGGCGGCGGGGGTGGTGGCGGCGGGGGTAGTGGTGGTGGTGGTATACACTATGAAACGACGCCAACGCCAATGGCCACCATAGCAACAGTGGCGCCCTTTTATAGTGAAGCCTTGACTAGCTTGGATGCACAGCAGCGACAACAACAACAACAGCAGCAGCAGCAACAACAACAACAACAGCACCAGCAGCAGCAACAGCAACAATCACACTTTTATCATCAGAATTATGGCTATGGTGGGGGTGGGGGTGGTGGAAGTGGCAACATGTCCTTGGATGCATATAACTACAGTGCCTACAATTATACTACCCCAGCTGCTCGCTATGAAAAACTAACACCCAAATACAACAACAGCAGCAGCAGCAACAGTAACAACAACGGTAGCAACAACATTAACGGCAGCAACAGCAATATGTTATCCACAAGCAAGCCGCAGGCGACAGCAACACCATTTTATGCACAACCTCAAAGTATGTCCATGTCAATGTCCATGAGCCAAACGAATCCATATGAGGCATACAAGTATAAAATGCCAACACAGCAGCAACAGCAGCAGCAGCATCACCATCACCACCAACAACAACAGCAACAACAACAACAGACATCGCAACAACAATATATGGGCATGAGCTTGGGCATGGCACAAAAACCAACGCAACAGTTACAATCATTGCAACCATTGCAACCATTGCAACATCAACAACAACAACAGCAACAACATCAGCAACAACATTCGCTGGTACAGCAGCAGCAGCAGCAGCAGCAACAGTTGCCACCACTGGAGCCCAACTATGCTGCCATTAAGCCAAGCAGTCGCTATCAGACAATGCCACAAGCCGTGTATAACAGTCAAGGCCAGGCTGCTGGTACAACGCCTGGGCAGGTCTCGGGTGCCTACTATGATAAGTACAGTATGCCGCTGTACTCCACAAGCGGGGGACTTAGTTTTGGTGCACCTGCGCCGCTTTATAGCCCGCCAGAGCTTAATGCCGAGACAGCTTATCGCAAGACAAGCAGTGGCAGTTGTCATTGGAGCGTTGACTATAACGTCGCGGCCGCCGCCAATTGTCGTGTAGCACCAACCGCAATTGCGGTAGGGAATACCGGCACGAGTAGTGGCTATCATCAAGCGACGGGAGCGACGCCCAGCAGTGATTTGTACTATAAGTATGATAAGTATGCCGCGCCCACAGCGCCCGTTAACTATGCCAGCAATCCGTATCAGCAACCCTATAGCGGTAGATCCATGTGGTCTGTACCTAATGCCGTGGAAAACGTGTCACAAAACGCACGACAAAGTTGCTGTACACAACCCTATCCACAGCAGAGTTGCTACTATCCGCGCAGCAATGGTTACGGTGTACAGCAGGCTGCAGCATCTCTACAACCACCACCACCCCAATATACCGGCATTAATCCCAATAGTGCCTTGGTCACCCACAAGCTCAAACACTCGACTGATCTCTATAGTGCCTACGATTCGCCTACCCAACTAAGCTACGGCTATGGTCAGCCGCCAGGTGGTGTTGCACCCACCGCTGCCGCCCCTACCGGAACACCGTCTAACAACAGTCAACGCTTTATGCCACAGCTCGGACTCAACATGAGTCTGAACATGGGCATGGAGGCGAATGTAAGCACCGCCTACTACAATGATCTCAGCACCCTAGACAGCTATGGTCAGCAGTCGCATCGAACGCAACCCTACCAGACAGCTGTCAACCCCCTAGACCCATATGCCTACCGTAAGCGACAGTTGCCAACGGCTCCAACCAACAGCAGCTGCTATCTTCCGCAATCAATTGGAGCTCCTCTCAGCAATCTGGAAGCTCATGTGGATAACTATGTGGGCTATGATTTGCACGCAAGCGCCGTACCGCACTATGCATCGCAGTCTCACAAGCAGCAGCGGCAGCAACAGGTGCCCAGCTCGAATAGCTCTAATATACGAGACTTCTTGGCCAGCTGGAATGATGATGAGGAGGAGCTACCGACACAGCAACAGCAACAGTCACAAAACAGACTTGAACTTGAGCCTCAGCAAACAGCGGTAGCTGTGGTAGCTCCTGTCGTACCACATGTTTTACCACAATCTAACTTTATGTATGAGACCCTACCGCCCGCAGGTCCTGTTGCCACCGCTGTTGTAGATCATCAACTGAACGAGTTGCAGTCGATGAATCTACCCGATATTATAATCGATCACCATCACGAAAAATCGAATTTGGTAACCAATGTAGCTCACGTTGAGGATACCTTTGGTAGCTTTGATGTGGAAAAGGAGCTGGATGAGTTGCGTTTGAAGAAATCATGCATTGAGCCGAGTCAAACGCCGCCGGTTGAGAGTATTGCCTTGGCAGAGATTCTTCGAGAGCCGGTACTACCCGAAGAACCCGTGCCCTTATCTCTGGAGCTTGGTAGTCCCCCATTACTTGTCAATAATAATACAACTTGTCTACCTGAACAGGAAGCCAGCATTGAATTTGATCAGAACAACAGCAATTCAAATGAATCAACTTTTGAAAAAGAGTACGAAACGTTTATACACAAGATTGAAGACAGCGATAGCGAAACGGAAATGGCGGCACAAGATAACAGCGAGTACCGAGAGCATGCAAAACGTTTCAAGTTCTATAAACGCAAACGAAAAACAACAGAAAAATCGTCTAATATGGAAGATAAAGTTCCTGAAGCCATTCTAGAAGAGGAAGCCCCAAAACCTGTGTCACCAACTCCAGCTGAAGTTCCTGTTGAAGGTCAAGTTGAAACACCTCCGCCACTTTCAGCGAAAGCCTCTGCGAGAGCTAGTCGTAAACTTTTAGCGCGTCGTCGTCGCAATCGCATTAAAATGCTGAAAATCTTGGAGTTTGAGATTCCTAAAATCAAGCACCGTTTCTACTTTCGTGCAATGAAAGTGCTCCGCAGAAGATATGCCTTAGCCAAGTTGCGAGAGTTGCGTTCTCAGCGCATGCGAAGACAGCTATCGATACGAAAGGAACGTCGCCTGCCGCTCATCAAACGACAATCTGCCAAGCAATATCCCACACAGAACCCACCCAGTCTAAAGGGCTTAAGTGTTTCCGCTTTGAGTTCAAGTCGAAGCTCGGACACAGCGTCGGGTCGTGAGACAGTAATCAAAAGTGGCTATGCCATGAGAGAGAACGTCGACAGTGTAACAAGCAAAGAGCTGGAGCAAGTGTCAGAGTTTCCAGAGGAGCAACACAATGGCGACTCCAATCACACAGCGCAATCTGTGGATCTGCTGGGCAGTTTCAAGGGATTCGATGATGTGGAGAACATAGATCGGTCGCCGAGAGCGGTGCTACATTCAGACAGCAAAGAAGAAGTGGGTCCTAAAGTGCGAAATGAAGAAAACTCCTTATTAAGTAAAGAAACCTTAGATAAAGTGAATCACATTGTGGAAGAGGAGGTTAAATCCTTAGAGAATGAAAAAAATCAAGAGAATCAAGAAGATACCTATGTAAAAAAGGAACCATCTGTGGTAAAGGAACCTGAAGAGGAAGTTCAACCCTTAGAGCAACAAGAAACCCAAACCGTTATACAACAGCAGGAGCAAGATTCCAAGCAGCTAGAAATACAGCGATGGCTACATAATAGCATGGAGAATCAGTCACCAGCACCGCTGGTGCAACCCAACCCAAGCACAGCTATAGGCTCAAGGTCGTCATCATCCTCATCCTCTAGTTCCTCGTCCAGCTCAACAACGTCCTCATCTAGCTCCAGCTCGAGCAGCTCAAGTTCCGATGCCGGTGGTGCCACCGTGCATAAAAACAAACCGAGCGGCGGTTCAAACAGCATTTGCTCTGGCGAGCAGAGTGACTTCAATGAAATGGATGCATTAGAGAAGGAGCTCTCCCAACAGCTGCCAGCGTTGTCCACGCAACAGCTAACATCTGATCCTACCCGCAATGAAGTATCCAACAACGACATAGCCAAGCTCAAACAAATACTGGAGAGCGATGTTGATCACGAGGAGGTCGTACGGAAGCAGGAGACGGAGCAACTGGTGGCCACCAGTAACGTACCAAAGCTAAGTGACCTTAGTAAATTTGCCTTAAATAGTTCCTTAAAAGTTAGCGACTTAGTCATAAGTGCCCCAGGGGCTCAACAGATCCTGCAAAACGATGACGACGACGACGACGACGAAATGAATTTGACATCAACGACGATGACGACGATGGCAACGCGGGAGCTAAGCGTCGAGGAAGCTCTAGCGGAGATGTATCAACAAATTGGGGTCGTGTCCGATGCGGAGGATAACGAAGCGGATACGGAAATCGGAAAGCAACTAATGGAAGGCGTTGCTGCCGCCGCTGGACAGGATGTGCTGCTAATCAATCTTGCAGAGATCTTTGACAACAATAGTAGTGATGTTTATGTGGTGCAATGCGACATGAATGAGAATATACTGGGCGTGGTAACCGAAACAAGTCAGGAACCTTCAAATGAGGTCGACATGGAGATGGAGGCGGAAGAGCAAATGCAATCTGCGGAGACAGTGTCCGAGCAAGCGAATACATTGCAGCTCATCGAGTTGCTAACTGAACCTGAACCTGAACACGAGCCACAATTCGATGCCACACCGCTCATCCATCACGAGGAGGTCGTGCCGGAGGATTACAAGAACTTCGAACGCAAGGAATTTCTCAAGTATCTGCATGGAAAGTATGTCCAAAACAATATCAGTCGTTTCTACCACGCCCAGCGTGTGCTCAAAAAGTACAAGCGTCGTCAGTTACCCCAATCCGCTAGAGCTCAAACCCTAACCCGACGACGTTAACCAAAGATTCCATACACCCCCGCAACCCAAAAATTTCCTTCTTCTCCATGCGATCAGGAAAAAGTTTTGGAGCAATGAATTGGCAGAGCTTGCTTTCTTGCTCTACCATTTAGCATTAATTTGGCGTGCCTAATGGATTTTGAATTTATATATATTTACATTATCCACACTCACACATACATTCACACACACACACATTCACTTCACACATTTCGAGAATCTCAAAAGACTTGTTTATATAATCAAATCAAATTTTTTGGCATTTCTTATTATATACCGTAGATAAATGTATATACTTATTTGTATACTTGTGTAAAATTAAATATTTTGGCATTTTTGTATATGTAAACTTAAAATATATATTTTTTAATCTAAAAGTTAGTTTATTATCATACTATAAACGCTTAAAAACAAGAACGTGGAAGTATTTTCGGGAATTGCAGAAAATTCCTAAACCAAAGCGTTCGGTTTTGAAGCGGTTGTTTTTTTTTGTTTTTGTTTAAGCGTATTTCTAAATAGCAACAAAATAGTTTAACTTAGTTTTTTAAAATCAAGTTAATACCAAACATACATACATACTATATACACATACACATACATATGCATACATACCAACTACTATTCTTTAGCTAAACGTGCAATATTTTTTTACATGCAACTAACGTGTTTGAAACTAATTTTTAAATTATAAACATTTCAAATTCAAAATTCGAATCTCGTGCAGAAAAAGTAGCAGCAGTCGCGTCATTAAAAACAAGAGGCGTACACCCCCGCGTATACGCGATGTGACATTTTGTTTCGTTTGTTTGTTTGTATGTGTGTGTGTGTGATCGTTGTTTTGAAAAAAAAAAACTCGCGTGCAATTAGCTTTTAAAAATCGAGCGCATATGTCATTACAGCCATATATATATATATATAAATACTTATCTATATATATACCTTTAAACTTTATAGAGCGAGCGAGAGAGAAAGAGCTAAAAATCGACAGTGTAAGCGAGATGTAAGCGAGTTGTTTAATGTTATTTTTGTTGTTTTCAGTTTTTTTTATCAGTTAAGTGTATCAGCATTTTAGTGGCCGTTGGGAAAATTTAAAGCCCGTTGTCGCTTGTGTTGTGTGAGGTCAAACAGCAGCAGATATAGATATGGTAGATAAAAAGAAATATATGGCTGATATAGCTTTACACAAACACAAAATTGTTTGGCTTTAGTTCTGTGTAATTATGACCAGCTATAGTTATTTTCAAGTTGATGGCCATTTGGGTTTTTCCATTAATTGTAAACTAGATTCCCCAAAAAAAAATCATTCCCCAAATCCTTCACAAATAACCCATTCCACGCCCATTTTTGTCTAGATATAGATATATTTTTTGTAAGGAGCTTTCGTTGTTTAAGTTTAAGATAGTTTATTTGCTAAACTGCCTTCGTTTACTTGGGGCCACCATAATGCAGCCTAGACCAAAAAATAAAAAACAAGATGTAGTCGTAAAAAAGTTATATACATAAATACTATATATATAGAATGCAAACTGTTTAGATTTAGATATATATTATATGTATGTGTATGTTAGATGAAAAAGTTCCAAGACTTGTTTTGTTTTTAGTGCAATTTATGTTAAGAATAATGGGAATTGTTAACATATAGCAAATTATTTAACTAACGTACCGTATAAAAATATATATATATATATTATATTATATAGCATATTTGTGTCTAGAAGACTTTGGTGTATACCGTATAAATGGCCTTTTTTTTGTAAGAGAATCGTTTACATATTTTATACATACCATATTATATTAAATGTAATTTGTAATTTTTGGTAGACCGTAAAAAAATAACAAATAAATTAAAACCGATTTGATTTGGTTTCAGTTACAAATCGTTAATACTATGGTTTATATAAGAACCAATAAAAAATAAACAAAATGTAGTTGGACACAGCTTTAAATATCCGACTTAATCATATGAGACCAACCACCTATATAGCGAAATTGCAACTAATAAGAAAGATTATTTAACTAGCAAAAAATGAAAAACAAAAAACACATTCCAAAGGACCAAAAAGCAAAAAAAAAAAAAAGACATAAACAAATGTTATTTATAAATGGGAAATATCTTTCGGGTACACATTGTTGTTCTTTCTTTTTCCAAATTTATCTTAACTTTTTTTCTTTGTGCAATATTTAAATGGTTAAGCAAGTAAATGATATAAAAAAAATACATAGTTTAAATGTAATACGCTTAATTTTAGTACAAAAAATAGCAAAAATCAAATGCAAATTGCCCACTAAATGTAATAATATTTATTATACTACTACTATTACTACAAATTAAATGATCTATGCAAAACTGTAACCATAAATACATATACAATATCATCTAAATGTCCTTTACACACACACAAATACACACACTAAAATATCTATCAACTTTTAAACAACAATCTATTTATATATATGTATGTCTATGTACATTTCGAAATCTTTGTTTTTTCAATAAATTTGTACTTGTTTTTAGTCCCTTAGTAATAAATATGATCTGTCCAGATTGTGACTAAATATATATATATATATATGTATACATACACACGTTATATATGTATATATGTGTATGTAAATGTGAGTGTCTTTTTGAAAGTAAATTATATAAAATACAAAATACAATATATATATATATATAGATGGATAAATCAAACACAAGCAACTAAAAAAACAAAAAATTAATTGAAATAAATGTTTTATGTACATGTTATTGCAAAATGAAAAATATAATCAAGTTGTTTTAATTCGTTGTTTTAAGTAAAGATTTAGTAAAGATTTAGAATTTTTATGAAATAGTGTTGGAAAACTTCAAAAGGAACGAGAAAATAACTTTTTCTTATACAACCTTTTAAGAATATATTCTATTCCGAACAAAATTGGTTTCCATGGACGGATTTTTTTCTCTCCATGATGATTTGATATCTTGAAAACCCCCAATTTTCATTAGGAACTTCATTAGAAACCTTAAAAAGATAAATTTTATGTTTTCTTATAACCCTTTAAATATATATTTTATACAAAAAGGTTTCCTTAGACCGACTTCATTCTCTCGATGATAATCGATTTGATACCTTGGAAAAACGCAATTTTCATTAGGAACTCCCTTAAAAATGTTGGAAATACTTTTGTTTTTATAATATAGCAATATGTATTGCATTTTTATTCGTTTTTTGGTGTCTTTTTTTTATTGTTTTGTAGAATTCAAAAATACAGCACAGTTCACAAATCTAGAATTTGTAGGCTAATAAAGTAAAAAACCAACTGGTATAGGTTATCTCTCTCTCTCTATCTCTATCTATCTATGTCCAGTCCCTTGACTCTCCAGCGCAAGGATTCCATTTAGTATTTGCTTATAGTGCGATCTCTCTCTCTCTGTCTTTTATATCCTTCCTGCTATCTCTTTCTCACTTGTCTTTGGTCTAGCTGTAACTTGTTGTTACTCGTACTTGTCAAAGTAACGCTTCTTCATATCCGGCGGATACGTGACATAAATATAATGCTCATTCTGTCCATGACCGGCATCACTCTGCACGATCTCGTGCGTTGAGCTGGAGGCACGCAGGGATTGCTGCGATGAGCCCACATGACGATGTCGCGTCTCCAGCGGTCGCGGATGTGTATTATAGTGACGCTGTTCACCACCACCACCAACTGCACCCGTATTCATATTGCTGCTGACCACACTTGTGGCAATTGGGCGTCCCTGATTATTTGTATAGTCGCGTCGGTCTAAAATGTCCTGTGGGTAGGCCAGGCTCGTCGAGTGTCGATGTTGTTGATGGAGCGGTGTGTTGGCGTTGGATGAGGACGCTCCCACTTGCCGGACGCCGCTGGACGAGATGGTGGGTGTACCCACTCCCACTGTTGTTGCTACCGTGGCTGAGGACACCCCCGCTTGATGCTGATCGGCGATGTAGTGCCGCGGACTGTGGCGATGATATTGAACCTGTTCGGGATACAAATCTCGAGCTGCCGCCACCTGCTGTTGTTGCTGCTGCTGCTGCTGTTGTTGTTGTTGGTAGTAGTACTGTTGCTGGTGTTGGGCAGGTATCGCGCCGGCGTCCACCAGCTGCTGCTGCTGCTGCTGCTGATGCTGTGTGGCATAGTCGAGCTGATAGTGGTGCGGCGGCGCTGGCATGTAGATGCTGCCTGCGGTACCGGCGCCGGCATAATGATTGGCATTGATTGTCGTTTCTTCGGAGCTGAAACAAATGACTTGGGTTTGCTCAATCTCAATCTGGATGGCTAGTTACGGCCACACGTGGCCACACTTACTCAAACAGTATCCAAATGATGTAGTAACAGAAACAGATCCCCGTCGACAGCACAAAGATCAGGATGACAATGAGACCCCAGGGAAAGGCACGTGGTTCCAGTGGGCCATCCTCCCAGTACCTATCACATGTTAGGTACCAGCAGACCGCCTTGTTCATCTCCTCCTCCATCTCCTTGAATGCCGGATCTGGCATCACCAGGAGCAATCCGCCAATGCAACTCCGGAGCAGATACTCACAGCGTGCTTTCAGCTTACTCAGCTCCTCCGGCTTACAGTTGGCTCGCACCTTCGCCTGACCAGCTGCATCGACAGACTTTTCGGTATCCGACTGTCCTCCACTGCCCTCGTCATCGCCACTGTGTTCCAGCTCCTCGGTTTCGTTGTTGCGCTTCGCTTCCGCTTCCGTCTCGGGCCGTACCTTCAGATGCGTCTTGCCCAACTCCTTGAGTTTCATTAGCAACTTCTCGCCAGCGGATTTGGGTTTGGCTGCCGAACCTTCTTCAGGAGCTGGGGTGACATCATCTGCTGTCGACTGTTCCTTGCTTTGTTGACTTGGCTTCTCTTGGAGTAATTGACGATTTTGTACTTTGGCGGAACGCGTGGCACTCAATGTGGAAGTTCTGCAAGAAAATGTTCTTGAGTCTTATTTTCAGTTGATGTTTAATGTTTCAGTTTAATGTAATTAAAACCTTGGTATTAGGCTCAAGTATGCGGCATTCGCTTTGGCCAATGCGGAGTTCTGACCCAATGAATCACCCCAAACTTCAATATCGGTGACAATGTGCTGATCTCCAAACTTAAGACTCGATGCATCCTCCGTTTCGAAAACCTCACAACGCATTATATCGCAAAAGTCGGCCAGGCAAACGGAGTCCTCCGCCTGTAAAGATAAAGAGAAGATTTGAATGGCACCCTGTATATAGTATATAGGTTTTCCTACTGTACCTCATTGATGATGTGATTGTGCCGTGTATCAAAGTGTAAGTCGAGAAACTTTTCTTGGTAGAAGCTCTTGCCACAACGACGACATGTCCACTGTGTCGGTCGATCCCGCTGCTTTTCATCCTGACGTGGTGCAAAGACATCGCGTACCGGGTGCAACGGACACTCCAAGGGCAACTTAACCTGTCCGCGAAAATGATATATGAATAGATGAATCGTTTATTGTTTATCGGCTTAAATTAAATATATTGCTTACCTGATGCTTATCCAATATGGGCGTCCACTTGGAGCGTACTATCTTGCGCACCAGCCGACTGTTATCTCTGGAGCAGAGTATCTTGATAACATTTGAGGGTGGCCATGGTATCAGCAATAAAATAAAGATTACAAATTGCTTGGATGTCATCAAGCAAAACGTGAACAAGTGCAATCTGTAATGCAGTCAAGGGAAACGAAAGCGATAAAAAAATAACAAGAAAATGTCATGACACAGTTGACGATGAGCCAAAGGACCTAGTGACCAAGTGTGCTTGTACGACATTAATAACAGGGTGCCACCCAAATTAACAAGCGAGAGGCACGCTACCGGCTGACCGCATCAAGCAATGCCGCACCCCCTCTCTCTCTATTAGCCCCTTCCAACCATGACAGTCAATCGGTTCCCTCCCCTTGGCGTCTTTTCATTTTTGGGTCACTTTAAGTAACAAAAAAAAAGGCAGCGCAGAAAATCGATAAAGGAATGTGGCCAAAGGGATGAAGTGGCCGGGGAGAGTGTAGCTGGCAGGCGGTTAACCGTTATTCTGCACAAGACAGCGTATTAAATATTCGACTTCTCACTTACTTGATAGATAATCAGACGACATTCATTTTATTTATGCAATTTATTGTTGCCCAAAGTTTTTGTTGCTCTTGAATTTTTGATGTGATGTGTTTGAAGCTGGTTTCCTTCCTTTTTTTCGAGGTTAGTTTCGGTTTATAACGGCTTACGCGGGTGCTTTGTGAATTAGAAATACGCGAGCAGTAAAACAAACCGAAAATCAATTAATTTGTCAAGTAATTTGTTTTTTCTATTAAGTATTTTGTGTGTTTTTCGTTTTGTTATAAATAAAAGCTGCAGCACCGTTGCCTGACATCCACACTGCTGAAAATTTCCACGCTCTTTGGCCCGCATAACGGTGCTTGCCTCCCCACACACAATAGGCTTTTTCAAACTCTCTTTCTCATTTGCTTGCTCTCTCGCTACGTTGTCCTGCGCCGCGTTCGCCAGCTGTTTGGCAGGGTTGCCAGAAAATCATAATCATTCCCTGTAATAGTGTTTTTATGCGGGGTATTGTAAGTAGAGTCCTTAGTAGAAAGGCGTGTTAATAAATTTTGTTGACTTAGTTTATTGTTTATGCTCCTGGAAGTATGCCACAATTTTTAGTGTATTCCATTTAGCAAATGCAGCAACCCAACAGAATATCGTAACCAGCTAGTAGATGAAACAACCATTATTTTGCTATTAATTTAGGTATTTATTTTATTTAGTTGTTTCCTGTTCTTGTCTTGCTGCTTCTCCTAACGTCGCTTTGTGTCTTCTTTCGTGTAACGACTTCGAATTGATTTATTTTTGTACAGTTACTAAACTACATATTTTTACGTTTTACCGCAAATTCTTTTACCGGCAGCAAAGTCTTAAATAAACACTACTTAAAATACAGCCCTGATCGAAATGGCGTCCCACTTATTCACAGCCCATTATAGATGCGATTTATGGACGACTGTGCGAGTATGTTCTTGAGGACTGCAATGAGAGAATATGATTAGAAAATGAATAGAAGAAGATGAAGTTTAAGTAGTTTACCCTCTTTGTGCTCCTCCGTCAGGTCCTGCTTGGGGAACTCCACATCGAATGTGATGTAAAGATTGCCCGTCAGATTATTGTTCTCAAAGTTGGGCATACCCTCGCCCTTCTTCCGGATACGTGCACCCGGCCAGGTGATCTTCTCGCGCGTCACGCCCACTATGTGTCCATCCAGATGCTTAATCTCCATTGTAAAACCAACGAGTGCATCTTGCAGACTAATGGTCACATTTGTGTACAGATCATCGCCCTTGCGTAGGAAACGTGCATGTGGCATCTGTTGAACGCGCACCAGAAGATCTCCGGGTTCGCCATCAATATGAGGCTCACCCTCGGCGACAAAGCGTGTCTCCTGGCCATCGACCATACCCTGCTCCACCTCAATCTCCAGTGTGCGCTCCTCATTAACGAGCTTTACATTGGGACACTCATCACAAACGGTTTGCTGTATCATCTGGAAACGTCCGGGACCCAGATTACGGGTGACCATTTCCTGGCGGCAGTTACACTTCCGTGTGCCAGAGGCGGGCTTCACCACCGGCTTATTGCGTACAATCTCCACAAAGTTGCCCGAATAGAGCTCCTCCAGTGAGACATACATATTCATCACAATATCGGAACCACGGGGCGTATCGTGCTGATGTGGATCATTGTTGCCAAAGTTAAAACCGAAATCACCAAAGAAACTGGAGAAGGGATCTCCACCGTGATCCATCATGCCCTCCTTTTTCAGGCAATCTTCGCCGCAGCGATCGTAGGTTTTGCGTTTATCCGCATTTGAGAGCACCTCGTAGGCAGCGCCAAGATCTTGAAATTTGGTTGACGCATCCGGATCATCTTTGTTCTTATCGGGATGCAGTTCTTTGGCGAGTCTCCGATACGCCTTTTTTATTTCATTTGTATTTGCGCTGCGTTTTACATTGAGAATCTTGTAAAAGTCTCGACCCGCCAGCGCTTCGTCCACTAGGAAAAGTGCTAACTGCACAATTAGCAACCCTTTGATTAGCTGCATTTTTATGTGTATGTGGCTGTGTTAGGTTTTAGGGTACGTGGTTAGTTGGATCTTCTCTTTGTTTCTAATGTTTTATTCAATTATAACATTATCTGCTTATCTTTTGAAATTACAGCTCGTCCACAAAAAATAACACGGCTGGCAAAAATTTACGTATAAAACTAACTATGCTTGTGTGTGTGCATCGTGGTTGGCGTTGATTGGTCAAAACCGGCGTGGCGGTGTTGCCATCTAAGTGGTTATATGCCAGCTGTTTTGTGTTTTTAGTATTTTTATGCGTTGGCAGTCAGGCTTAAGTGTAATCGATAGTTTGTATAACCATACATGGCATTTAATGAAATATCCTTAAGTCTTATGTTTTAATTGTTGCTAGCTTAATTAACAATACTGTTTTTTTATTTCTTTCGATTGTCTGTTTCTTTGTAATAGCAATACACTCAATATGAATAAACCTCTCATCTCTATATGACCAGTGCTGGGTAATTTTAAAATCCTATAAGAATTGTTTGCGACCGTGCGCGCAACTGTTTGTGTTAAATTATAGAATTTGTCAAATAGTACGCAACCAACTCTAGTGCTGCTGCCACCTGCTGCAGTTGCATCCTGGCATCCAGTTGAATCAACAAAGTGCCTTATTTGTATAACTGTGATTGCTTATGGTTGTTTATTCTAAGTAAATTCCTAAGCCAAGCTACAGACAGACCTTGCATATTTGCAAGGCTAACAATTAAATACCACCAATTAACTGCGGAGTAAGCAGTAAGGGAATCGGCAAGCGAAACGAAAGCGTCGTTGTTTTTGTTTTTGCTTTTTGATTTTTGGTTTTTTGCGTGCTATAGCAAAGTGGTGAGTAATACAGCAGTAAATGAGGTATTTTGTGAAATTCGAGTTATAATTATAATGATATTTAAGGTTCAAAAACCAATACTTAAGTTTCTAAATGATTCACCGGCTTAAGCTAAGTTCAATTATTTCAATGCGGGTGCACAGCTTAAGTACAGTGTTCGGCCTTATCAGGCATATTTCCTTTAGTTTTACTGCATTATCACTATAACGTTATGCCGAACAAAGGAGTTGACAAAGTTACATACATGCACGTATTTGTTTGTTTTCACATTTTTATTGTTTATATTGTATATGACATGACTGTGTGTTTATAATGGAATATTTTAAGCGGTAGGTTAACAAACCCTTATGAATATCTAATTACACATTATAAATACATATATTCAAGTACATTTCACGATATGAACATTAGTTATGTATAACAGTAAATAGGGTAAAGGATTAGCCAACAGCTTATCTGTAAATAATTATATAGTTAACGATCCGATGTCCAAACCGTCAAACTAATCAGTAAATTATTTCGGTTTTGCCTATCTTATCTGGCCTATTAATAATACTAAAAACCCATTGCAAATAAGACCTTAACAAGGCAAGAGAAATGTAAACAAGAAGATATAAGAGATATTGATATCAACGTTTCCAGTTAAAAGAGAGAACAAGTTATCTTAAAGGGATTACATAGTGCAACTCTTTGGGTGCGTTATTCTATATCATATAATAAATATAGGAACACTATCATTTGCATTCATAAGTAGCACATGCACTTAAGATTAGCATTATCCACTGATTAGACCACAGAAGTGTTTCCATTCAAATACTCGAGCATTGTTTGGACAAGCCATAGTATTTGCTTGCCTTTGGAAGCGTGCAGTTGTGGATTATTCTCTAGTCTTTCACTACGTAAGTAAACAAGAAGCCAAAGCAGAAGCCCAACAAGTGCCGGATACTACGCAGGTTCGAAAGCACTTGAGATATGTTTTTTTGGGTTTTAAGAAACCGAACCGCTTTTTAATCGCTGGGGTACAACAAAATATGTTGATTTGGAAAGGTGTGATAAATGTGAATTGCAAAAAACTTAAGTACAAACGATAAGCCCTGCACCTGTTTGTTAGTTTATTATTGGCGTAAGAACCCAACGCAGGGGTCCGATTGGATCGTAAATAAACAACAACTAAAGCGATTATTGACATACCACGATTATCAACACACGATTAGCTTTATTACCCCAATAGATTATGCAATCTATCGTTATGGCTTAATACAATAATCGGTTTTTTTTTCTCGTTCTACTTTCAGATGCACTTTATCCCTTAGGCAACAGCAGCCTGTCAACAGTTCCAAGTTCCATTCTTTCATCATGTGTTGTAAATGTTGCGGTGAAACGCAGCGTAAAAGCTGGGTTTTTGGCATTGGATCCGTCTTCACCATACTTGGCATACTCCTGGTTGTCCTTTGGCCCGATTTGGCTGACAAACTGGTCGAGAATGTGAGTAAATCTGAATTTTTCTGCGGCTTTCTTTTAAAAAATTACTAAATATTTTCCGTATTCAGGGTTTAAAATTGGAACCCGGCACCGATACCTATGACAGCTGGCTGGAGGCGCCGATACCTATATATCTGAAGTTCTACATGTTCAACTGGACGAATCCCCAGGATATACGCAATCCGAACATAAAACCGCACTTTAACGAAATGGGACCATACGTATTCCTCGAGAAGCATATTAAGGAGAACTTTACGTTCTACGATAATGCCACCGTGGCATATTATGAACGTCGCACCTGGTTCTTTGACGAGAAGCAATCGAATGGCACGCTTATGGATATGATTACGGCGGCACATGTCATCACCGCCACGGTGGCCGATGAGATGCGTCATCAGAAAAAGTATATCAAGAAGATTATTAATTTTATGCTTAACTACGAGGGTGGAAAGCTGTATACCACGAAACCTGTCCACGAATGGATATTCGATGGCTATCAGGATGATTTGACCGACTTCCTTAATCTATTTAATACCACAAAGATTGATATACCATATACACGTTTTGGTTGGCTCGCGGATCGCAATGAGTCACTGACGTACGATGGTCTCTTTACCATTCACACCGGCACCGATGATATCTCCAATTTGGGTCGATTAACGCATTGGAATGGCAAAAATGAGACAGGCTTTTATGATCTGCCCTGTGGCATTGTCAATGGCACCACTGGCGACCTCTTCCCACCGAAAATGATCGTTAACGACGAGATTACCATCTTTGCCACGGACGCGTGTCGTTTCATGAATCTGCGACCCGAGGGCACCATGGAAAATCATGGTTTGACAGCGACACGTTGGGTTGGCACCGAGGAGACCCTCGACTCTGGCGAGAACTATCCAAATCAACAGTGCTTCTGTGATCCACGCTTAGAGGAGTGTCCCAAAACGGGTGTTGTAGAGTGCAAGGCGTGTCGTGACAAGGCGCCCATTTACTCATCCTTCCCACACTTCTACTTGGGCAGCAAGGACTACTTGAATGCAGTTAGTGGTCTGAAGCCGGAGAAAGAAAAGCATGAGTTCGTCATGGCTGTGGAGCCAACAATTGGTGTGCCCGTTCAGGTGCATGGACGCATTCAGATTAACATGATGATGGAACCCGATGATGACTATGAGTAAGTTTGAGCTGGTCACATTGTAATCTTTTATTAACTTCCTTTCATTCCTTTGCAGTATTTATCGTGGCGTCCAGAAAGTGTTGATGCCCATGTTTTGGTTTGATCAGTTTGCCGAGCTAAGTCCCGAGCTGGCCTCCAAAGCCAGGGTAAGAGTGCTTCTATAGTTCCTCTTGAGATGAATTTAATTTTCTGTTTTCTTTTCAGTTGGCTATCAATTTGTCTGATTATGGCTTTTACTTTGGCATCGCCTGCATTGTTTTTGGCGGCGCCTTCCTGGTCACGGGCGTGGTATTGACCTTAACCAAACGCTGGGTGCGTCGTCCAGTCGATGATGAGGATATGTTAACCAACGAGAAGGAACCGGAACCTACGCCCGCAGCTGATCGATTCTAACTTAAACTTAACTATAGCCAAATGTGCCAGAGACAAAAGTTAACATTGCTAGTTCATTACCGTTTGTTGTATTTGTTAATGAGAGAAACAGTCGCCATTTTTATTAATTGTTAACTTGGCCGATGAACCTGTGCTGCATATGTTAATGCAATGTATAATATATATATACAGCATTTGTGATATACACATTCTATTGTTAAGTAAAAGATACAAGAGATTTTTATGTATGTACACGTTTACCTCACCCCCGCACTCACTTTCTAACTGTCCCTCCTAAAAATGTTGCATATTTGTATTTCAACATTCCAGTTTGAAGTTGAAAAACTTTTCATAATAGAATTTATATATAAAAACTAACAAGAAATTATTAATCATGATTTTTATTACTCATTTATATATATATATATATATATAGTATAGTACATACATGTGTATAGGTAGTTTATTCTATTTTGGTAGCTGGATGCAACCAGTTGCCAGGATATAGATCATAGACCCCATAAGAAAAACTTTATTGGGGACTATGCGTTTAATATTTTTTTTTCGTTTTGTTTTTTTGTTTTTGTGCTATAGCTCTATACTATATGGCCGATTTTGATAACATATAGCTGCAATAGATTTTTGTGTGTATGTGTGTTTGCTGTGTACGTGTGTGTATATCTGCAGTATGAGTGTGTGTGTGTGTACTTTCTTAGCCGTGTCACATTTTTATCATTTAGCCATAGGCTTTTAGACGAGAAAAACCTACGCAAATATTTGTGACAACAGTCTGAAAGAACAATATACACACACACACACCATCAAAACAAAAACACACACGCACAGTGCATACACAACAAAAGGGGGGGTTAATATAGTATAAACATAATATGATAAATGAATATGCATCAAAATCATCATCAACTTAAAAACTCAAAATCATAATCAAAATATAATAAACAGAAGCGTCAACGCTCACTCGCTAAATTTTCAAATCAAAATTATAAGAAAAAAAAAAATAATAATATTAATTAAACAAACGGTGGGGCAAGGCCTAGGCAAATTATGTTTAATATTTTAAATGGCATTCCGAGGGCGCTCACTCGATGGAAAATAAAATTCTTTAGTTCAAGCAACAGGCAAAACCAAATCAGAGCCAGCAGCAAAAGATCGAAAAACAGCTGCAGCAAATGCAATACTCTCGCTCTCTTTCACTGTCTGCAGAAAGTACCGTTAAATGCTTGCTCTCTAATTTGGTTTGCCTGTGGCCTTTGATGCGTTTTTGTGAGCATGATTATGTGTGTGTGTCAGATGTCAAAGTGGATAATGTTTGTGTGTGAGTGAGTGTGTGTGTATGTATTGGGGGCGCTCTCTCTTAATGCGAGTTTTTGTGTTTTATATACTAAAAATTTGCATAGTTTTTTGTGCGGTATTTTTTTTTGCGTTTTGTTTCGTTGTTGACTATTTTCGTAATTAGTGTTGTAAAGTAAGTTAAGTTTTTAAATAAAAAATATATATCAATCACAGTTGTTTTGGGCGGAAGTAGTTAGTTCTCTCAGCGTTTTTAAGTTCTCATAAATGTATGTTTAAGTAATTCGCAACTTGGCCTACATGTATATGTATGTAAGTGTTAAGCAGCTCTCAGATAACGAGAGTCAGCCACTAGCTAATCTAGGTCTAAGTTTTTATCTTTCTTCTGTTAAGTTTAGTTTAGTATATTAAGTAGTTCGTATTTTATACTTGAGTATTGTTGCTTCCATTTCAATATATTTGTGTTTTTTTTTGTTTCTTTTGTCTTTTTGTGTTTTTTGTATTCCTGTTTTCTGTTTCGTTTATGTCATTTATAGTTTTTGAGTTATCTTTCTCTCTCTCTCTCTCTGTTTATCAGTAATCCCCATACCTAAATTGACTAGACTGGGTTATCTGTTTGTTTGTGTGTGTTTGTTTGTTTGTTTGTGTGCTATTTGAATACGTATTTGAGGTTCGTTACGTTTTGTTCATTTGTCCGTAAATGTTTGACTGGAATTTGTTTTGTGAAAGTTTTCTTGTTGTCTTTTTCTTTTGTTATTTCGTCTAGTTTGAGGGAAGCGCGCTTTTTGAAACTCAGCCATGTTCTGCTGCTGCTGCTGATGCTACAAACCCGGCCACAAACAAAACATACTGTGATCGAAATCGAAACGTTTCGCGCACTATGCAAATTCTCAGATTGAGCAACCAATCCAAAACAACAACAGCACTACCATCATCAACACCATCAACATTATTACCAATCACAATCAGATTTCACAAATGCATTTTGTTAACTAGAGAATTGAATGGCTTTGATATGCCGATCGTTGCCGGAGATTAAACTGATTTTGCGCTTAGGTCTGCGATTGCGTTTGGTTTTGTGACTGCGAGTTGTTGTTGTTGTAGCTTTTGTGGTGTTTCATGACCACCGCTGGATCCATGACATAGTTGTTGGCCTCCGCCAGCTGCATGGGCAGTGGCGGCAGTTTGTCCTGCGGATGACGATGGCTAATTGCGGAGCTCTTTCGGCTCTTGCTCAAGGTTCCCGTGGGTGTCGAAGTATTTCCATTTGTTGTTGGCGTCGTTTGGGCCAAGGATTTGCTGGCACTGTGCGAGGATGTTGAGGCTCCAGCTGCAACCGATGACATCGCTGTTGCTGTTGTTGTTGTAGTCGTTGCTCCCGCTGCTGCTCCTGCAGTTGTTCCCGCTGCAGCAGCTGCTGCTGCTTGTCCATTCTTGGGATTGACTACGACCTTGGTCTGCTTGAGCAGCGATCGATCATTGCAGAGTGCCGAGATGAGCGGCAAATCCAAATGTTTGCTCTTCTCACGCAACAGCGCAATGTCCAATGGATTCTGTGGTGCATTTGCTTTCGCTGCCTGCAATTGACTGCTTGCCGCAATGGAAGCTTGAAGTTGTGCCAAAATGCTGTTGGTATTGCCACGACTTAGGCCGAGTCCCAGATCGGGTCGTGGCCTCTCGCCGGCCCACTGGGCACCACTGGAGGTCTTGATCAGCGGACTGTTCGATTGGTGTGGATTCAGTGTGAGGGGTTTGCGTGGCGGCATCATGCTATGGCTGTGATTGGGATTTGGCTTTGAGGGAACTGTAAATGGGAAAAGATTCGATTAGAAAATTGTTAGAATGATTCGATTCGATTCGAATACTTACTTGGTGGCGGCTGCTCGCTGGGCACCGGCATTGGTGGTTTCTTGAGCCGATTAACGTATGGGGGCGGCGGCGGTGGCGGCAGACGCTTCACTTTTGGCATCGGCATCGAGTCGAGCGAATTCAGAATATTATCATCTGATCGCGATCGTGCAAAGAGGCTGGAAGCGTTTGCCGCAGCGGCCGCTGCCAGTGCAGCCGGATGCAATGGTGGCGGTGGTGGTGGCTCATACGAGCTACACAAACTGACCATCGAGGGGGAGTACAGGGGAGAGTATCCAGCGCCGGGCAACTGAACATATGTGTCCGATAGGTTCTGGGTGGAGGCATAGCGTGAATGGGTGGACAAGGCCAGCGGTAGATACGGTGTGCTCCGATAGATGGCGTGTCCCTTGCACGTATCCCAGCCGGCGGGGTAAGCCAGATAGGGTGGTGCAGATGGTTGGGACTGGGAATGGGCCATGGCTGCCAACAGGGAACTCTGCTTGGCATCCAGATACTCCTGCTGGCTTACAGCTGGATCCTGTATGGGATAGATGACATAGTCGACATCGCTATACATTTGTTGCTGGTATAGCTCCAGTTGATTTCGTGCCGCCAACTGACTGCTATAGAGTCCGGCGAGATGTGGATGCGTTGTCGGCGGTGGTGGTGGTGGTTGGCGTGGCAAACTGGGCGGTGGTGGCGGCAGATATTGACGTGGCTTAATCACGGGCAGTAGGACGCAGGCCTGCTGCTGATGCGTCGCCTGTTGGTGGTGCAGCGAGGCGGTGCTCTTGTGGTGCAGGCCATAAGGAACGATGGGTATACCAATTGCCGCGGAACCCGAATGCCGATGGTGATGATGGTGGGCAGCATGATGGTGCTGCTGGTGGTGCTGTTGCTGCTGATGCTGCTGATGGTGGTGTTGCTGCTGATGATGGTGTTGCTGTTGTTGGTGATGGTGATGCAGCGACGCTTGGGATCCACCGGCATAGTTGGAATTGTGTAGGGATTGCTGAGACAGCTGATGACTACAGACCGAACCGCTGGACGAAGCTGCCGAAGAATAGTGGGTGGGTGCTGCATAACTGGGCTTGGCACCATCGGGCAGGAGACTGGTGTGTGCCTTCAGGATGTTTATCTGTGGTCGAGTGGTGATAAAACGGGCGGTGACCTCTTCGGACTTCAGGGAACTCATCGAACCGGCGGCACTAGGTGCTGGTGGTAGCGAGGAGGCAACCGAGATGAGTGAAGTGGGTCGTGGTTTCATTGAGGTGGGATAGGGCGGTGGATCACGACGACGCAGTGCAGCCGATGGTGGTGGTGGTTGCGGTAGTGGTACTGATGCTGGTGCAACAACCGGTACGGCAACTGCTTGAATTGGTGGTGGCGGTGCTGCCGGTTTGGCTGGTGGTGGTGGTTCCGGTTTGGTTAGGATGACCGCTTTGGGCATGGGTGGCACTGGTGGTGGTGGCACTACCGGTGGACCACACAGTCCCGTCTTCTCATGTCGTGCATTATACGGCGGTGGTGCAGGTGGCAACTCTGGCTGCATTTGCTCCACATCTTCACCACCTGGCAACGTGACATAATCGCAATCCGAGTGCAATGTGCTGGAAACTGTCTTCCGACTGGGATAGGTGCCTCGACCCACTATAAGATTGGTTAGCTCCTCGGCGGAGAGAAGCGTATGTTTGATATCCGTAGGATCACTGCCATCACCGCGAAAGGAGCTGCTTGTGCTGATATTGGAATCGGAACGTAAACGAAATTCCGAACGCTTTTTACCCGATCCACCGACAACTCCAGAACCGTTGGCACCTCCATCCACCGAGTCACTGGGTTCGTTTTTAGACGGCTGAAAGATGCCATAGTGGGAGCTCTTCTCGGACTCCGCCAGCTCCGAAGATTGACCCGTTAGCTCACTGCTGTGCATGGTGTAGACACCGCTAGTTTCAGTGGGCGGGGCAATGCCATGTGCCAGGGTATACACACCGGAAACACCCGAGACACTCTCCGTTTCGGGTGCCAGGAAATCATCGGTGTTTGTTTCGCTTAGCGTAGAATTCTGTGCCGTGTGACTAAAGCCCAGTTCCAGGCTGGACGAGGTGGAATGCACAGCAGCAGGTGGTGCCGGTGAAGTGACCACAACTGTGCTGCATGTGGAGGAACATTGGGAGCCAATGTTGTGCTGGGAGCTTGGTGAATCCGTTGTCGTTGTGGAGGAATCATTAGCATTGCTGTTGTTTGCCGGATTACTCGAGGAATTGCGTTGATTCGGAGTTGGTGCCTCACTCACACGCACACTCACGCTCAAGGCGGCTAGTTGCTCCTCCAGATCCTTGTGCGACATCTGACCCACCGACGAGGTTTGCCTACTAACACTGGGTCTGTCCAGCAGATGGGCAAGAGCTAGACTCTCCGTTGAGGGTGCTGCGAGCGGTGCCGGCGGCGTATTAATCATTATCTCCAGCTCATCCTCAGAGTGCACCCGATCGCTGACAATGCCCGAGGTGGTGTTTGAGCTAGTGCTCGAGATGACCGATATGCGTTGCTCATTCTTACTCTTGTAGGGCAGCAGTAGACTCCGGGAGCAGGCGTAACTGGCATGTAGACACTGGGATTCCGCTTCCTCCTCCTCGCGTTTGCTAACCTCTTTGAGACGAGCGGCCAACTTCATGCTCCACTGATGCGTATCCTTGCAGAGGGTCAGCAACAGCTTGTTCTTCTCATCAGAGCCGGCATACAGGGTAATCCTGCTCTCGCCCGAACGTATCTCGAACTTCTTGCGCTCAAAGGAAAGTTTAGTTATGTTGGGCCATAGGAATGTAGTCGGTTCACTGGCCGCACCACCCAGTATCTTAATGCCCTTGGCGTAAATGACAAACCAGGCACTGCCCACTCCTACCTCACTTTTGACCAGACGCATACGAAAAGTGTGGGCATTGATGGTTTCATGCAGTTGGCAAGCCTGCTGGATATAAAGGAGTTCTGCTTCCGCCGGTGACAATCCCAAGTGTTCCCGATGGCAGGCGTGCAATGCACTCTTAGCCCTGGCTGTGTTCAGATTGGCTGGCAAATACTCCTCCAAACGAAAGTAATCCGTGGTAATGCTGGAGGCAGGTGCAGAGGGAGCTGGTGCTGGTGAGGGTGTTGGATCTACGTCACGCTTAGTAGAATTCACATAGGTGGAGAGACGTAGCATACGCTCATTGTAGCTGCTCAAGCGTTTACGAATCTTGGGCAACGTTGTCGTTGTTCGACCTCCTGCTCCCAATCTCTGATGCTGCTGCTGATGTTGTTGGTCCTCCTCCTTTGGTTGATTGTTTAAGCTGGGTATTGTGGTTGATACTACTCCACCTGATGCTGCTGACGGTCCTGCTGTCGGCGCTGTTGTTGTTGTGGGTGCATCACCCACTTCCGCTTGAAGCGCCAGGCCGGCCAGGAGCACCAATGCCTGATCGGCATGGACTCCGGGCAGTTCACGTTGCAGCACATTGTGACGCAGCTGGAGATAGTAGTTGTGCCTCGACGTCTCATCTTTCAGCATGAACGGACTCTCGATGTAGAACTGCACACGAAAGTGTAGCTCCAGGAGAGGACGTCCATTGGCATCCAGGCCCTATACAAAAATATAATTTTATTAAAGGTTTTTTTTGCCGAAAGGTTTAAAGAGGAACTTACGTGTGTATGCGATGATCGCCAGCTCTTCGGTCCGTATTTGGAGAGCTTGCTCTCGGGATCTGCAAACATGTACTCGCCATCTGAAAGAGAAAAGAAGATAGTCAATCGTTAGCATTTAATAAAAAAGAGTAAGTGGAAGTCCCGAGTGTCCCTTTTTTCTTCCCTCGACCGAATCTCAGATAGGAATTTCTAACAAACCCCAAAGGTACTTCTTGGTCAACTTGCAAGAAACAAACTTTTAAAAAGTTCCATTCAACTAATCGGAAGTTCTGACGCCAAGGTCGCCTCGCTTGTCGTTCATTCAGTCAGTGAGCATACAACTAATCAAAATTTTAAATGAACTTTCGGCTATTTTCCTTTCCTGCTAACTGCCCGAAAAAAACTCCAATATTCCCTCTTCCTTCTCCTTCTTGGACCCTACCACTTGTCAGTTTTATATATATTTTTGCGTTTTTTGTCAGGCAACAAACAAGCGAACCATTGACGTCAACAGGGCCCGATGACGACACGTCCACGTCAGGTTGTCAGCCTCAGCCTCAGATGTTGTCGTCTTCGTCGTTCAGTTCACCAGGCAAACTGCAGTCAAGTCCCCAAGTTGTTGGGGACTCGAATCGAGTTGAATCAAGACGACTTTGAGTCTTAGCCCAAGGGCATGCCGCGTGCTCTCGAGAATCGAGATCTTGTTGTTGTTATTGTTGTTGTTGTTGTTGTTGAATGTCGGTTGCATGCTTGAAAAACAAAATCAACACACACTTCATCATCGAACGAAAAATTGGAATTCCTGCATACGAAATGAAGCAGCAGCCACAGTTGCTGGCAGCAGCAGAAGATGAAAAATAATAATTATGAGCAGCAAACACAAAAAAAAAACAGAAATAAATAAAAATAAAAGACGAGAAGAAGAAAAAAGATGGAATGGAAATATGTGGGCACAAGCAACAAACAGCGCAAACGGCAACAGCAGAAGCAGCAACAATATCATAATAATCATCAGCGTCCGAATAAGTGCCTATCAATGACGACGACGACGACGGCGACGACGATGAGGCCCCAACGGAGTCCGAAGACTCCAAGACTTGAAGACCTGAAGTCGCATACCAAAAGAGACCCAAGCCCAAAACGCAGCACGTTGAAGAAGCAAAAGCAAAGCAAAAAAAAAAAAACAGGTAGAAACTGAAAGAGAGAGCGCGCGAGAGACAGAGACAGGTAGAGAGGCAAGAGGCAACGTTTGCGGCGCTGTGTTGTGTGGCAGCTGAAAAGCCGAAGTCACAAAAATACTATACGTAGTCAAAGTCTCTTCTTCAGCGATTTCTTTTCTTTTCAAACCAAACCAAAAAAAACACACAACACATTCAAATTTCACCTCACCAACAGTTGCAGATCAGGAGCTGATGGATGGATGGATGGATGATTGCCCCGTTGCCGGAGTCAGTGCTGCTTCTAGCAGGTGTGAAGCCTTTTTACCCAAAGTGCACGCAACGTGCAACGTGCAACGTGCTGCACAACGCTACGGCTGCTACTTCGGCTTGGGCACTTTTGGGTACACACCGGCCAGGGGCCATCAGCCTAATAATTAACATATTTTCCAACGCATTCCACAGCGCTTACAATTAACACGCACACACATACACAAACAGGGAGAGGGGTGGAGAGAGGTGGTGGTGGAGGGGGGGTCCTAAATAAATCTTCAATTTGAAACACATGCAACACAAATTACAGCCTCGAATCGCATTGGGATTCCGGGACAGGCAGGCCATAGGAAAAGAGACAGAACCAAAAAAAAACCCAAGGCAGCTCCTCATCATCATCGTCCCAGAGAGTGGTCCCAAAGTGACTAAAGAATGTAACAACTGAAGAAAACCAACAAAACGAATACAAAATACACTTTCCTTGAAGCTAAGCTACCGATCCTCGAAATGACTTTCCTTATTCGTAATACCCTCGCTCCAAGTAAGTGTATCAAGAACTCAAGAACGCTGGTTAGAGTCCGTGAAGACCGTTGGTCGACCGGCCGGTCGGTCCGTCCGTCGGTCGGTCGTTCCGGAACGTCATGAAGACGAAGACGACGAAGAGACAGCTGCAGCAGCCGTCGCCAAGGCATTCTTCAGATTTATATTCCAAAAGGTTTTTGAGTAGGCACGCCATATAACCAAAGCCATAATAACCTCAACAACAGCAACAAAATAACCCAAAAAAAATAAAAAAATAAAGAACACAACAACAAATGAGTTTGTAAGAAGAAAACAGGCTGGCGCAGAAGGGAAAGACTAAGAGAGAGAGAGAGGGAGAGAAAAGAAGTAAAGGAGAACGAAACAACATAAAACCAAAAGAATTTTAATTTCCGATGTTATCAGATGCACGCAGCAGCTTGGGTCTGAGGCAAAGAGGCAGAGGCAGTGGCAGCAACGGCAGCAGCATGTGGCTGCAAGGCCGGTCGTCAAAGCCGCACTAACATTGAGAGGAGGCGTGGCAAAGGGGGCAGCTGCAGCAGCAGCAGTAAAAAAGGCAAGACGCAGACGAAGACGAAGTTGAAGTTGAAGTTGAACAAGCCAACGCCATATAATAATGATTATGAGCCATTAACATTAAATGGAAAAGAAAATGCTGGTCTACAGATTACAACAGCAGCCAAAGCAACAGCAGCAGCAACAAAAGTAGCCAGCAGCAAACAGCAGTAAACAACAACAACAACAATAAAAATAACAACAACAACGGCCAAGAGCCAAGAACCAACCAAGAACCAAACTAAGGAATGCGGCACTGGAATCCAAGAAATGCGACAGCTAAAAATAACACCAGCAGCAGGAAGAAGGAATGTATTCATAGGAGGAGGAGTAGGCGAGTCGACGAGTAGGCGAGTAGGAGTGGGAGCTACTATGAGAACAGCCTGACTTAGTTACAAAAAGTTGAAGCGGTTTTAGGAATCTTAAAAATAAAAGAACACAAAACAAATCCCTAAATGATGATGAGAAATAAGAAAACGCACAGGTAAAGTAAGGTAGTAACAGCAAAAAGTAACCTAAGAAGATTTGGAACAGAATGAGAAACTGAAGTTAGTAGAACTTTTAAAGCAGAAGATGTAGAATGGAATAGAAAATATAGAATCATCAGAAAGAAACTATGAAAACAAAAAAAAAACAAAGAACATTTCAGGAGTCACAAAAACTACCGAACTTGGAAACAACTGAAAAGTTACCCTACGAAGAAGCAGAAGTTGCCTTAGAACCTGGATCAACCGAACAGTAAGCAGTAACATTGGTTGGAAAAGCTTCCTACATCCTATAGTCTATAGTCTGAGCCTTACTAAAATTACCAGAAGAACTGAAAACAGTAGACTATGAAACAGAAGTTGCCTTAGAACCTGTAATCTAGAAGTAGTACCAATGAGCAGTTGGAAAAGCTTCCTACTTCCTACAGCAAACCGGAGCAGATGAAGTCTAAGCCTATATTCCAAGGGTTAGTTGGGTAGGAAAGATGTACTCATCCAACCGAAGGAAGTCTAAGTCTATTTCAGAGGACCTTTTGTAGGAAAGATGTAGTAGTACAACCGAAGGAAGCCGGAGGCTATTCCTGTGAAACTTGTGTAGGAAAGGTGTCCTAGTCCAACCGAAGGAAGTGTAAGCGTTTATTTCACTAGACCTTGTTTAGGAAAAGATAAAGGCCTTTCAACCGAAAGAAAAAATACTATTATTATATTGATAGCAGCAACAATGTCAAAATGCAGGAGCTCATCATCTACATTATCATCATCATCATCATAATTACAAAAGAGACGATGCAGCTAAGAATAGCTAAAGTAAGTATGGTATCCAAAAAGTGACACCCATTGTGTGGCCAACGGCAGCATCAAGCAAGCTTCTGGTAGCAACAGTTGCCAGTTGCAAGTTGCAACAGTTCCCAGTTGACAATGTTGCCAAATTGCCATTGGCAGCAGGCAGCAAGCAGCAAGCAGCTTAAAAGAGGGAGACGTTAAAGAAGCAGCAGCTCGTAGACACTTAAAGGCAAAACTTGACGGCAGAGAGACAACAAGAAAAAAAAAACCATTTGCATAAAGATGAAATTTATTGACGGGGTTTTGCGTGGCCATAAAATTGAAATTCATTGGCGACAAAAGGCGACAGGCCAACAAAACAGTCCAACGGACCAAAAAGGGACAAAACAACAACAGCAGCATCAACTGTTGCCTTGAGTCCTCCTAATAATACGAAAGACTTAAGCGACAAACTTGCCCCAAGCGAGAGAGGTTGCGCGCGCGCCACATTTTTTTTTTTAGTTTTAGTTGTATTTGAACTTTTTAGTGCAAACGCAGTTTTTGGGCCAAATACTATCTATAAAACAGCAACAACCACTACCCGTAAAGTTTTTTGTAGTGCAGTGAAAGAGTTCGGCGTGAAATGCTCGAAAGTATGCGATAGGAAGAAGAAGACGACGACGACCATGGATGCCAATGGACTGGAACAACAGCCTTACCTAAAAACACTTTAAACTGACTAAGAAATACTCTATCAATAAGCTAAAATGATAGAAATTAAGATCTTGAAGAGTTCTTGAGAAAGATTTGTTTCCGAATCAAATGTATATATAATATGAATCTAGTACAGTTTTCAATCAGCTATCAAAATTCTAACTAATAATAGTGTATACTGACTGTTCAATACTCTACTTAAGCTTAAATGACAGGGAAAAGAATGCAAGGGAACCCTAAGAACTTTAAGAGTTCTTGAACAGATTTGTTTCCGAAATATGAATATAATATGAATCTAGTACAGTTTTCCATCAGCTATCAAAATTCTATCTACTAATAGTGTATAACAACCTCATGCCACACACACACACTCACACACACACACATTCTCTCCACATACAGTCATACACAGACCATCTAAAATGCTGACTGACATTTGGCAAAAATCCTGGCGAGGCAAAGGCAAACGCAAAATGCAAACTGCCAATTTCATAGCAAAAGAAGCTGAAAGGCTGAAACTGAGGATTCCTTAGCTGCCTCTTCCATCCTCTACCTCTCCCTCCCTTCCTCTACCTCCTTCTCCTCTACTCCGTCTTCTTCTTCTCGTTCCATGCTCCTCGGCCATGTGGCAAGCTCTCTGTGTAGAACGCGAAACGTTGGCATGCCCCCAAACTGCATACCAAATTCTTTTTCACTGAAGATGTTTTGAGGCAAGTTCTTTTGCTTGCTTCGTTTCAGCATTACCTCCTTCCCCCCTATACCCCTCCCCCGCCAATCCACTCTACAAACTCGAAATTGATGCCAAACTCCGCTGCGGCGGCGACCAGATTCGAAATTTACGTCTTTTTTGTGTTTTATTCAGTATGTAGTATACCCTAACTAAAGTTGGGCAAGGCAAGACAAGTGAATTGTGTTGAGGGAGAAGAGTTTTTGTTTCTCTCAGTGTTGTTGCAACATTTGTTTACTCAAAAGTTGCATATAACTTGACTTATTATTTGATCATATTTTGATATTTTTTTTCTTGCAACACATTCTTCTGGTAAGTGTATCTATAGTTGGGTTAACCCTTATTATTTCCATCAACTTCTTGACCAGAAATTGTGTGTGTTGTATATATGTCTCTCTGTGTGTATATGTGTGTTTATGGAGGACGCATATATATGTATGTATGTATGTGTGTATGTATGTGTTGCGGAGGCCAATGCCAAAGACGTCTTCGCTGCTGGAGCCAAAACACAGAGCGCAGAGCCCGGTCTGTGCAATCTTGCCTCTTGTCGCTGGTTCTTTTGCTGAATGTTGTTGCACGTTGCTGTTGTTGTTGTGTGTTGGCTCCACTGGGGCCGCATCATCGTCTTCGTCTTCTGCGTCGTCGTCGTCGATTCGTTTGTGTTAATGCAACGCGCGACGGCTACCTGAATTACTGAACACGCGTCTTGTGTCTTGTGTGTGTCTTCTGTTGCTGTTGTTGTTTTTGTTGTTGTTGTTGTTGCTGTTGCCATTGCCCCGTTTGCTTGAAATTGTTTGTTCGCCGTCGAAGGCGACGCGTTCCTGGATATGCCTCTGCTTTTGCCTCTGCCTCTGCTTTTGCCTTTGCCTAACTGCCGTCTTGCTCCTTCTTCTTCTTCTTCTTCTGCTTGTTCTTCTTCTTCTTCTTGATGCAGTTTTTCTTTTCTTTTTTGTACATTTTATGTGACATTTTGTTGTTGTTGCTGTTGTGTTAGTATTTTTATGTGTATTGGCATTGCTTGCAGCAGAAAAACAGAAAAAACTAAGAGTGCTCTAGTCGAACTAATTCCAATCGATAGATACCCTATAAGAAGTCCTAAAACACATATACATTATTTCTTAGCCTCATCCAGGCTTGGAACTTAAGAAAAACAATGTGTTGAAATCGATATTTATCGATAATTTGGTGCTTAAGTAAGATATCAACTCAAATGTATTCTTTTTAACTCTCGGAGCTCAATACACATTATTTCTGAGCCTCAACTAGGCTTGAAACTTATGAAAAACCATGTGTTTATATCGATATTTATCGTTGATTTGTATTTTTTCTTTTAGCTTTAACAGCATAAGCATTATTTCTTAGCCCCCATACAGGCTTCGAAGTTGAGAAAAACAATGTATTAATATCGATTTTGATCGATAACTATCGATAACTTGGTGCTTAAGTGAGATATTAATAGATGTGTAATATATGAAGCTTCCCATGCTCTAACAACACACACATTATGTCTCCGCCCCATCAAGGCATCACGTGCTGATATCGATATTTATCGATAAAAACAGATGTGCAATATTTAAAGCTCTCTTAGCTCTAACAGCTAGCTTATATATAAATTATTTCAATAGTTACAGGGTATACAGTAAAACAAACTTTGAGAAGGTGGACTGTTGGCTGTTGCAAGAGTCAGTTGACGCTGCCACTGCAACTGATGCCACTGTTGCTGTTGCTGCTGTTGCTGCTGCCAGTGCTGATGATGATGAGCAGCTTTTAAAAAAGACTGGTTTATGTTTATTAGTTGTATTTTTGTTTTCATGCCTTATCGCAAGGCACGTAGACAACAACAACAACAACAACAACTTGGACTTGGAGCACCTTGGCAGCTGCCTGAACAACACAAAAATAAACCTTCACTGTTGCCAACTGAACCTAGCTTCCCCATTTTTGTTTTTCCTTATTTTGTGTTTTAAGGGCGTTCCACAAACCCAATTCGTTATGCATACGCCCCCCCTTGCGTACTCCCTCCTCACCGGGTGGGGCTTTCAAACTTACCTATGAGCACGGCCAGACCAAAGAGTTCGGTATCCTGCATACCCTGCGTGGCAAAGTGCAGACATGTCTGCGTATAAACCTCTCGAACGCGACTCTTTGCATCGACTAGGAAGTAAAGGGTTTTCGGCTGCTGTTGGCCCAGAAGTCTGTACCGAAAACGAAACGAAAAAGGAATGTTATGTATGGCATTTTCATATATATATTGATTTTTGTTGTTACTTACCTCAGTGCCAGAAATCGGGAGCCGGGTGACAGTTGCTCGGCTGAGGACGCGCATACTTCCAGGGGCGCGCTGACGGTGCAAAATGCTCGCATGCTGCATCATTTTCCGTATACAGCGCGCGCTCTCGAAATACGTTGCTGCTGATATCACAGGGGGGAAAAAGGGGAGAAAAGAGAGAGAAAACATAGGAGTTTTAGTTGAAATAAACAAACTTTTAGGTAAAATAAGTTTTTTTTATGATAATTGTTATGATAATATCTCCGGAAACCCAAATATTTTCCCAAATAAACAGATTACCAATAATTCGGTTTTAGTCTAGAATTTTGTAGAATTTTGTTTTAAGTTCTCAAAATAAGTTATTAAATTTGAATGAGAGAAAAGAGAGAAACAAATTATTATGATAATATCTCCTGAAACCCAAAATATTCCTCAATAAACAAATTATCTAAGCACTAATACGGTTTTAGTCTAGAATATTTGTGGAATTTTTTTCAAGTCTTTAAAATAAGTTATGAAGTTTGAAAGAGAGAAAAGAAAGAAACAAATTATTATGATAAGATCTTCTAAAAACCTAAAAATATTGCCAAATAAACACATTGATATGTTTTTAGTCTAGAATATTTGTGGAATTTGTTTTCAAGTTCTCAAAATAAGTTATTAATTTTGAAAGAGAGAAAAAGAGATAAAAATTATTATGATAATATCTCCAGAAACCTAAAATATTCCTAAATAAACAAATAAATTAAGCAATAATACGTTTTTGGTCTAGAATATTTGTGGAATTTTTTTCAAGTTCTCAAAATAAGTTATTAACTTGAATAGAGAGAAAAGTGTGAAACAAATTATTATGATAATTTATCTCCTTACCAAAAAAATTCCCAAATAAACAAATAAATTAAGCAATAATACGTTTATGTCCAGAATATTTGTGGAATTTTTTGGTAAAGTTCTCAAAATAAGTTATTAATTTTGTTGTTTGTTGTTTTTTGTTAACAATTAACTGGCGCCACATTTCTTCGGGTATTTTCGGTTTATCGGGGATTAGTGTTGTTCATATATTTTTGATTCGGCTGGCAACAATTTCACCAATCAATAATGAAAGACTTAGGCGACAAACTTGATTAGGAGGGGGGTTCGTGCGTGCGTGCTTTGCGCATAAAATTATTAAAATTCAGTTAAAGAAAGTTCCATAGAGAGAAGGAGTAGAGTAGTAGAAAAAAACACGCATCGTGATGAAAGAAAAGCATTTTATGCATAAATTAAAATCAAATCGAATCAAATCAAGCCGAGCCACCAAAATGTCTCTGTATGTGTGTGTGTAAAGATATAGAGTTGGTAAAGTCTCGCCAGTTTCTACTTTATTTGTGGTCAGAGCAGAGTTTGGAGTCGAGTGTGGCGTCGGTCGCATAAATTTTGAATATTGGCGCATTTTTCTGTTCGTGTGTGTTTGTGTGTGTGTGCCGCAGCAGACACAGACACAGACGTCTAATAAATTTCAACGTTCCATAAATTTATTCAGAGTCAAGTTGAGAGAATTATCATAAGAGAGAGAGAGAGAGAGAGAGACAGTTCCCGGTTTTTGTTGGTGCCACAATTCATATGGAGCCCGCCCCTGACTTATTAATATAAGCACTCCCCTTTTTGGTGGAATTCTCCTCCCCAACATCTTTCTGGTCAACATATTCAGTATCTACTGTTGTTGTTGTTGTTGTTGCCACTGCTACAGATCATCAATCAATGCGCGCAGCATTTGACATAAATTAGAAACCAAGAATATGTATATGAAGAAAAAAAAGAATAACAATATACAGAAAAATAAAAATGCTTTTCAAAACCAATTATAATCTAAAGCCGATTTTCATGTGACCCAAAAGTAGATACAAAAAAAAACCAAAGAAACAGAGACACAAAAAAAAAAACCGGACCTGACCAAACTGAAAAACTGAAAAATAGAAACAGAAAGCTTAAATGATTTACGAAAATGCTGCAATGACAACTTTAGAAGAGATTTAAATGTTTGGGAATTATAAGGAATCATAATGATTATTTAATGTTTTCTTATGTGCTCTTAACATAAATATATGATAAGAAACAAAGTCTTATAGCTTTCTGAACTTTATTGAAACCAAACAAATTCAAGGGAACTTTTTTGTTCAATGTTTTCTTATGTTCTCTAAACCATAAATATGATAAGAAAACAAAGTCTGACAACTGTCTGAACTAAGTCAAAACTTAATCTATATTCAAATTCAAGGAAACTTTATTATTCAATTTTTTCTTATGTTCTCTTAACCATAAATATGATAAGAAACAAAGTCTTAAAGATAAACTTTATTCTAACCAAACCGATATTCAAATTCTATATCAAACTATATAAAAACTAATTCAAATTTTCAATTTCAAGGACATTTTATGTTTAGGTTGTAAAATTTATTTGGGTTTACGGAACCTGTATCATAACTAAGAAACTAATCCATCAAATACCTTAACCAAAAAGATGATTAGGTACTATAATAACTAATTCTAACCTGTATCATAACTAATCCATCAAATACCTTAACCAAAAAGAAGATTAGGTAAGAATAACTAATTCTGAAGCTTAGCTTAGGTCAACAATCTTCTTCGCTTCAAATGCAGTTGCTTATATCCGTATATGAATGTACACACATGTGTTTTTTTTTTTAAATATTATCATTATATAATGTGATTCCAGGCGGTAATTAACATTGTCAGCATTAAGTAAGGCAGTAGGCGAGCAGGTTACAAACAGAAAACAAATTGTGCAAATGAATAACGAACGAAACAAATAGAAACAGAAACAGAACAGAAACAGAACAAGAAACAACAGGTAAAACATGAACGAAAGAGAGCGAAAGAGAGAGAAGGGGTAGGGGAAAGAGACGCCAAGCTAAGCGCAGATAAAAGCTTGGAATTATGATTACATTTGTTTTTTTAATTTGAAATGCAAACATATATGAAAAGTATTTAAGAATTTCAATCTTTCTTGCAAATTATCCGCATTCCGCATGGCTAATGAGAGCGGGCGACGGCAACAACAACAACAACAACAACAAAAACAACAGCGAACTGAACAATCCGAACGCTAATTATTAAAGTCAACAGTGGAAACACTCAGTTGGGGGCGGTGTTGCAGTGGGCGTGACTGTAAGCAATTAAATGTGCTGCAGCAGCAAGAAAGAGAAAGAGATAGAAAGAGAGCGAGAGGGGGAGAGAGACTTGCACGCTAATCAGCAATTAACGAAATGGCAATAAATATTTTTGAGTTATTTTTTTCAGCTTTTTGTTTTATGGCTAGATGTTGGATAGAAAGAAAATTTTTGTTAAGGTGGTAAACAATTTTTTGGGATTTTTGTGGCACAGTAAACACTCGATGAGGTGCAATTAAAATATCTTTAAGCCAAAAAATGTTATTAGACTTTTTTCAAGAGAAAAGAGTTTATTGACGAATGTTTACTGTAGTGTACAAAATGTTATAACCTTTTTTCCAGAGAAAAGAGATTCAAAAAAGAGAGAGTTTATTGACGAATGTTTACTGTAGTTGAGTTATGCACGGAACCATTTAAACGCATTCAGCTTAACGGGGTCTATAAAAGTCCCACGGGCCAATTAAATGGCGCAAGCGCCAGCGGCCAATTTAAGCTGTCCTAAGCGCAAAATACCAATACACCAATACACACAAACACACACACTCAAACACAAAAACACACACACTCACACACTCACACACACAAACACAAACAAACTCAAACAAACACATAAAGCTGCAAGAAAAAAAAGTGCAGCAAAAATAGCAAAAAAAAAAAAAAGAAAAAAATACGTTGCGCATACGCCACGTTGTGCAGCGACAGCAGCTAGCAACAGTTACCCCTACCCCCGCCCCCCCACTACCTCAACACCCCACTGCTACCGTTGTTGTTGCTGCTTTTGTTGTTGTTGTTGTTGTTGTTGTTGTTATTGCTTCTAGCACCCAGTTTCAATCCGGGGCTCTGCGGCTGTGTCAACTGCATGCCATTGCAGTGAGCTCATTCGGGGCGTTCATATACATATGTGTGTATGTTAGTGTTTGTGTATTTGTCAATCGAGTTCGCGACTTTGTCGCTAGGAACATTAAGGCGGGGCGGGTTCGGGTTAAAGTCGGTTAATAAATGCTTTAGCCGCATGTGCAAAACGTTTTTATTGGCAACACTCGAAAACGACTCAGCAAAAAAAATATACAGAAATACCGCAGCAGTATACAAACAAATACTATATATGTATATCTATCTGTATGGATTTCAAATTGGAATCGATATTGGAATGCGCAAGTGTTTAAGCTTTTAAGTGCGCAAATTGCCCCCCCCTCTCAACAAGTCCAATAAACATTTGAAATAACATCAAAAAGAAATATATTTCAAAGCAGACAGATCTGCTTATGAAACAAAATATCCTAATCAAAGTATATGATATACTACTACAGAAAGATCTGCTTTTGGTTCTGCACGAAACAAAACAAATACCCTAACCAAAGTTTACTATATCATATATCATAATCATTATGAAGATTTATTGTGAACAGATAACTCTCTTATAAATAATTTGTTTTTAACATGAAGTAAAGTTGACAAAAAGAGTCATCATACTTGAAGATCGGGGCGATAATGTCATCATTATGAACAATGTTTTGGTATCTGTATCAAATTATTTTAGCATTTTTAATTTATAGCGATATCACGTTTGGTAATACTGTTTAAACAGCTTTGTTTAACAGGTTAAAGATTTTATATTATTATATATCATAATAAATAATGAAAGTATGTTGAACTAAGAACAGAGTTAAGATTGGGCATTAAACTTCATTAACTCCAACTCCCTCTCAATAAATTTGTGAGTTATTCAACTCGAAGCTTATAAAAGTCTTAGGTACATGAGCACCTAAATCTCTTATACACACACACTTATACATTCCAATACTTCCACACACTTCCAGCGCGAAGTTAAAGTTATTCTAAGAGTGGTGTGCGGATTGGTTTTGATGCCAAGTGTCTGTTGTTGGTTAAACTGGATTCGTTTGGATTCTATTGAAAGTGTTGAGAGAACTTGAGGTAAGGCTAAAACTCAAACCTGAAGCTGGCCAAGACTAAGTTAACTTGGCTAAGTTGGCAGCTGGAGCTGGGAGCTAATGAATGACGACGTTTCATGTGGAATTTTTAGCTCATGAGCTGGCGTCAAAAAAATATGTTTGTCTGTGTGTGTGTGTTTGTTTGTGTGTGTGTCTGGCTAGCCGTTTTTTTAATTACGACAAACGGCAAATTGGTATTCGCTCTGATGATCGACTCTGAACGATCAAATCGATCGATCGTCAATGAAGGAAATAGTTTAAAGCGATGGCATTTTCACACGCTCAATCAGAACAGTTTCTAGCGACAACAACTAAATATATGTATATATGTATGTATTTAGTTAGCGGATACGCGTCACAGCAAGTGCGCTAAAAACGGGGCGTGGCGATGAGGCAGTGCCAATACGTAAACCGAATTTTATAGCATTTAATGCTAATGGTGGGCTCTGATTGACCGTTCGAACGTTCGACACAGGGGTGAGGCACATTTTTTTTTTCTATAATTATTATGCCGTTTATGAAGTCAGTTGTGATTGTTGTTGTTGTTGTTTTTGGTTTTGTCTGCCGTCAAATAAATAACTTGGCGTTTTGTGTTGGCAAATACACAAATCGAAATGTGCGAAGAGAAAATCAAACAAAAAAAACACAGCGACAAATTGCTGAGTTGTCTGTTTTTTTTTGTTGTTGTTTGCTTTGGCTGTGCCAGTTATGTCAAACAATCATTTTTTATAGCTTTAAAAATGCGCATGCGCAAAAATGTCCCTGCAAAACGCATATTAATTAAATGAAATTGAAGACTTTGAATAAATACCACAAAAAAGGGTAATTCAATAAGCAGGGATCAATATTAACAGCTACAATAATGGCATTCCAATAAAAGAGAGCCAGAGCAAAAGTCCCAAAAGGAATAGCTACGACGCCTAGGCGAGGCCAACGCTATAATGAGAGCAAGCTCGCGCTGTCAATGTCTCAGCAGCAGCAGCAGCAGCAGCGACAACGTGCGACGCATGCTAAAATAATAAAAGGCGTGCGAAACAATTTGTTTTCTCAACACATGTGTGTGTGTTTGTTTGTGTGTGTGCACGCATAGGCATAAATTATGCTGCTCGCAGCGCCGACGTCAACGTCACTGCCTGCCAAATAGTTAAACGACTTCAGGGTAAGCGATCATATCTTCTGCATTTTGTTTTGTTTATTTATTTTTTTCTTTTTCGTTTAACATTTTAATTCGCTGTACATTTTAATTACTTCGAACAAAACGAGCATACATATGTACATATTTTTCGTTCAATGCGCAGGCGTGCAGGAATTTTTTGGCATTTTGAAATTAGTTATTGTTGTTGTTGCTGGTTGCCTAAGGTCAAGTGTTTGCATGCCCCCGACCCCCACTCCTCGTGCAACACGCTTACAGTGGGCAGCTGTCAATTGTCACAACCGCAAAATAAATAATTATGAAAAAAAAAAAATACAACAAACAACGACAACAGCACGTAGCAACAAGACAACAATAACAACAACAACAACAACAAAACACAAACAGATAAACTGTGAATGTGTATCGATATCTCATCTTTGCGGTGATAATCGTTTAACGTTTACCGTTTGTATTTTTTTTTTTTAAACCGTTTAACGTGTGTTACTTGCAATTTGTTTATCATTTTGATCATTCAAACTGCAATACAACACCACAAGCATACGATACGAGTCGACCCCTCGCTTCCCACTTCCAGTGGCGTCGGCGCACGCTCAATTAGTCGCCTTGTTCCAGCTCCCATTTCGAATTTAATTGCTGCCTGACAAATCAGCTGCTCGATTTTAGTGGTCGCCATTTTTGTATTGGCTCTCCCATGATGTGTTTTTGTTGTTTTTGGTATTCCCGGTACTTGAAAGTGTATATGTGTGTTGGTGTGTGTGTGTGTGTGTAGCAATTTACGACACCTGCTATTTACTCCGTTTGACACACCCCGCCGCCTATTTGTCGTGGTGATTAATTGCACAATGGGTTCGAAGACGTGTGGACTTTCATAAAAAAAAAAACAAAATATGTTCTGCGAGCCATTGGCGAGTTTTATGGCCTTCTTCTTGCTCGATTCAGATAAGACATTTTGCATTATTGTTGTTGCTTGTGGACTGCCCAGCAATTAAAATTCCAAAGAAATGCCCCGATTAAAAAACAACAAAAAAAAAATCCAACAGAAAATTCCCTGATTTTGGGACTTTGTCTCTTTGCGCTTACCTTATGCACTGCCGACGAATGCCGCTGCAGTTGTCGGCATTTTAGTTGTTTCCAGCTGCTATATATAGTGAGGCGAAAGGGGGCGCCTCAAGCGCGTAATCCAAAAATTGAGTCGCTTGCGGTTTTTCTATGCACAAATGTTGGAAGTTGGAATAAAGAAAGAAGGTGTCTGCTGCTGCTGCTGCGAACTTTCTTTGTTTTTCTTTTGCGCGGCTTCAATATAACAGTAAACTGTATTGTTGTTTTGTGAATTGTCGTTTTTTGTTGTGGTTGTTGTTGTTGCCCGAAAACTATTGCTGACCTCTTCGTCAAACACTAACACGCTGCGACTGCGCAGTCAACGGCGACTACGACGGCAACGGCAACGGCGGGCCACATTCCAACGGACTGCTCGCGGCTCACGGCTCTCACTGGCGATTGTGTGGGCGCTCAGGCAATATCTCAAAGCAACGCGGAAGAGATAGAAAGAGAGGGACGCAAGGAGAAGGGAGTAGCGAGCGCGGCACAAATACGATTTAATCAAAATTGTTGTTGTAAACACACACACACGTACACACGAACACGCAAATCTACAGAGCGGGAGAGCAGCGAAGCGAGTATATGAGAGGGAGAGCTGCCGTTTTATGGTTGTGTGTTTGTGTCAGTGCTGTCCTCTCTTTGGCAACTGCTTTTTGTTGTTGCGCGAAAGAATGCCGTTTGCTTGGTTGTCGTAGTTGTTGTTGTATATATTGCTGCTGCTGCTGCTTTTGTTGTTGCTGTTGCTGTTGTTGCTGTTGCTGTTGTTGCTGTTGCTGTTGTTGCTGTTGCTGGGTCGCAACTTTCTGTGGCGCTGGCTATTTGTTTTGACCAACAGCAACTTGTTGGAATGGTGTAAAATTTGATTTTTTTTTCAAATAAAATGCATAGCACACAGCACACACAATGAAAAAACACACTGAAAATGGGCACTTGTGCTTTTGTAATTCAACGCCACACTTTAAATCCGAATTCGAATCCGAATTCAAAATCCAAATTCGAAACGAGACGAAACGAAACGAGACCGAAGCAACGACACAACGTTTAACGAAACGCACACACTGCGAATGCGACTCCGACTGCGACGGCGACAATCTCCAGAGCTCCAATGGGGCCGCGCAGTCGATCGCGACGCCGTTTTGCCTCTGAGCTGGCAATGCGAACAAGTTAGTGAGTGTTTTTCTTGTGTATGTGTGTGCATGAGCACAACGTGTTTGTGTGTATGTGTATGTTTTCTGTACACGACGCGCAACCTGCTGCCAGTTCAACTGCTTCGTCCAGCTACAAAAATCAAACTGAAGTCCGAGTCGAGAGAGTTTCGTTATGAGAGCAACTTTATTGCAGAGTGAGCTGAGCGTGTGCATGTGCAGTATACGCGAGCAAGTGTGTGTGTGTGTGTGTGTATGTAAGTATCTCCCACTGAGATTTAAGATTGGAATGCGCCGTGTACATGATAGCACTATGCTTTCGCATATGTGTGTGTGTGTGTGTGTAACAGAAAGAGCGAGAGACAGAGAGATAGAGAGTGAGGTAGGGAGTGAGAGCAAGCGATCGTTTTGTATCTTGTGTGCTGTTGATGTCGTTGAAGCGGCGGCGGCTCAGCGGCCAGGTTGAAATTGCTGGCAAAGAATTTGGCTGCGACGGCAAGCGCTGCCTGCGTTTGCTGTCGCTGTCACTGTCAGCGCTGGTATGCTGGTTGTTGTGTGTTGGGCTTATAAGCAGAACAGAAAATACTGTATACAATAGAACAGCACAATTCACACACAAATACAAAGGCAAACACACATGAACATGCACTGGAATCACCTTTTGCTTTGCCATCGCCTTTTCAATGTTTCGTGTTTCCTTTTCAAAGCGTTTGCAAATCAACTAAGATGCAAACTTAAAACCGCAGCCCGAAAAACAAAACACCAAAGAATCCAACAACAACAGCAACAACGACAACAATAACAGCACGAGAAAGGTAAATACTGAACAAAATAAATAAAAACTTCAAAGGAGAATCCCAGTAGCTAACTGAAATGTCAGTGTGTAAGTGAAATTCCAATGTTTTATCTTGGCAGCCGCCGTCGCAGCAACAAAAACAACTACTATTTAGAGCCCAACACGAATACAACAACGAATAAGAACATGCCCAAATCATGTAATAAACTGCGATTGAGAGATGCCCTTAAATATTAGAATTCTAGATGAGCCTTAGGTAAAACAACTGTTGGAACTGTAAGCATTTACTTTTGAACCGTTAGCCGGAATAAACTTCAGTTAGAATAAATGTATGTATGTATATTCGTTTACTTCATGGCCCTTTCCACTGACCTTCGCACATATTAAAAGCCGTAGCTGATATGCTTTACACTTTACAAGCACAGAGTGCACAAAGCAAAGGAGAAAAGCGCGACGCAAGGCCGCGGCAGAGGCTGAGACAGCAGCGACTATAGCAGCACAGAACGCGCAAAAGAAATACCAACACAAACAAACACACACACACACACAGCAGAGAGGATCATAAGGCGCAGCAGACGGGGAAGAGAGCACTACGCTTCTGCTGTTGCTGTCCGCTGGCCATTTGCAAGAGCGGCCTGCGTTGCCGCGCCGTTCGTTCGCTGCTGCTACGATATCGTCACTTGGGCGCATTCCTCAGCATAATGTGAGCTTGATTTGCTGGATTCTTTTTGCTCTTGTGCGCCAGCCATCTATTCAAGACTCTCGTCTCGCTCGCACTCGCACGCATGCACACTCGAAATTATTTTGTTGCCGTTTTTTTCCTGTTCAGTTTTTTTTTTGTTGTTATGCCTCCCGACATTTTTTTCGTGAAGTTTTCTCAAATATGCCGCACACACACACACACACACACACACATTAAGACAGAGGCGAAGCTGGAGTCATGTTCTTGACGGGTCGGGGGTCGCCATGGCCACAGCAACTTGTTGGCTGCTGAGCAGCGGTGAGGAAATCAGAGAGAGGCAGTGGGAACCTGGCGCGAGCTCTTCGATTTTTTTTAAGTGTATTTGCTATGCGCGCTGTGTTATTGTTGTTGTTGCTGGTTCTTTGGGTTCTAAGACCGGTTGTTGTTGTTGTTGTTCTTGGTCAACATACTTTGTGTGTGTGTACGTGTAGTTATGTGCATGTGTGTGTCGATGCTGGAGCCTGTGCCTGTCGAGGCCGTGTCTTCAAAACAAAAAATATTTTTTTGCAATTCCTTGAAGGCGATTTTTTGTTGTCGTTGGAACTTTTTTTTTTATATACCTTGTACCTATTGGAAATTGGTCAAACAAAGAGTATACACATATAGAAACAATTATTTTCCAGTGGTGTGTTCCAAACTTAAATGGAATACTTCTTGTGGAAAAGGTAATTTAACTGTAAATATAAACTGTAAAATAACATAGTGTCAATCCTACGTACAGGGTGTTTGGAAGTCAAAACTCATCATCACCTGCTCATTCTTTGGTTTTTTTTTGGTTGAAATCCAAAGCTTAAATCTTGACCGAATCTTTGGCAGAATTGGCGCGCAATTTGACAGGGCCTCAGCTCAGCGCAGCTTAGCTCAGCTTTATGACCATTTTCAGCTGCCAGACTTTTGATTCTTTTTTTGTGCCTGCCTGCAGTCTCTGCCAGGCAATTCTATTGGAAATTCCCAGCTGGAATTCGCTGAAGGCAATTCCGCTCTGGCTGCACAATTTTGGGATCAAAACTCTCATACAAAGTTGCTGTTTATTTGACTTTCTGGCCGCGCTCTTCTTCGTTTTTTTTTTTTTTTTTGTGGGGTCGATATATCGGCTTGGAATTTATCTGGTCTGTGTGGATTTCTTCTTTCTGCATGTGTGCGTATGTGTGTGTGTGTATGCGTGCTACTTCGTTTTCGTTACGCTTCATTGCCGTCGTCGTTGTTGTCGCATATTTTGTTTTTATTATGACCGAATATTGTTGACCAGTCATGCCCCCACTTCACTCAACCCCAAACACACAACGATAATGTTACAAATGGAACATCGACCCTCCTCTCTCTCTCCCACTCTTTATCTACTCTTCTCTTCTTCTTTTGTCACTCTCTGAGTGCTTGAGGTATTTTTATTACTTTTGTTACACTAACTTACTTCCTATTCGACGTTGACGACGGCATTCAGCGTTGCTTGTTGTTATTGTTGCTGTTCATTGTTGTTCTTTTGTTTTTTGAGGTCGGGCAACGAATTGAATGTAAATAAGAGATCGCTTATGACTGCTGATCACGCCGTTTTCTCACCCCACCCAAACTCTCTTCACTTCTTTGCATGAATGAACGACGCGTCGCGACATTCAACAAAGCTCTCAACCCTGACCGAAAAGTTAAAGAACAATATTTTTATCGTTTTCACATATCAATAAAATGTTGATTGCCAAAAAAAAGTAAATTAACTGTAATACACATCATTTCCCTTCCTCTTTTCTCTCATTAACATTCCAATACGCGAATGTGAAAGAGAGCAAGTAACTAAGAGAGTGTAAGGAACTGGAAACGCATTTAATTTGAACCAAAAAACTTCTAGAGTTTTGGCATTACATTGTGGACCCACGATACCGCATTGTGGAATGTGAAGTTTGGATTGTATTTGTATATGTGTGTGTGTGTGTGTGTTTCTGTGCTTGTGAGTGTCCACTTCGCTGAGAGTCAGTGTCTAATCTGCCTACCCTACTTTCACTCCAATTCCAGTCATCGGCATCAGCATCTCGCTCAATTCAATTTATTCGAGCCGAACTTTTCTCTAGTCGCATGCCAGTAGCAAAAACAAAAACAGTAACAACGGCAGCAACAGCAACAACAACAACAGCAACAACGATCGCTGCTTCAATGGAGCTGCAAACTGGCGCCGTTGTATTTGTAGTTTTACAGTGGGTGGGGACGGGACAGGAGAGATTGGTGGAGGGGGGAAAGGCGACTGAAGAGAGCTTGCTGCTGACTAAACTGCAATGAAAATTCGACTGCTTTTGTTGTTATTGGCATTTTTTTTATTGTTGCTTCTGTGTGTTTGGGGGATTTGCCTTTTTGGACATTGGAATGCAGCGTATCTGTTGTTGTTGTTGTTGCTGTTGCTGTTGCTGCTTTTGTTGTTAAGCCCATACCAATAACAACAACAACAACAACAGAGCTGCAAAACAAAGTTGCCTTTGAAATGTGTTCTAAATAAATTCCAATGAAATGCAAGAATTCAAGTTGCAGCTAGAGATGAGACCGTGAAATGTTTTATAAATAGCAAGAGACTTAAATGTGATTTAATCAGTTTTTTCTGCAATGTGCTCTGCTTTAATATTCCAGCTGGAAGAAGAGAGAGCGAAAAACTTTTTGCAAGTTTAGTGTTGTATAAGACCTTTACTAAACTCTCTCGCTCTTACTAAAAACATCAGACAACGGTAATTCTTGTATGTATTTCGTGCTTTAATCGTGCCTGTCACGATGCCATCTCTAGTTTTGGGATGGGGGCGCACAGATGGTACAAGTAACTCACTCGCCGATACAAATTCTGTGCTGCGCAACGCGATTGCAATCTTTACCATCGTCATCAGCAACAGCAACAACAACAACAACAACAACGCAGGCACGGGACTCAAGAGTTGCAGACGCAAAAGTCGCAACAGCAGCAGCATCAGCAACAACTACAGCAGCCCCCAAAGGCCCAAAAGCGTTCGCAGCGGCAGTGCAGTTAGCGTCAACGTCGACGTTAGCGTCGCGCGTGCGCTGTCTCAACGGATGTCTGGAGACCAGTGTTGTTGTTGCTGTTGTTGCTGTTGTAGTTGTTGCTGTTTGGCAATTTCTTGCTTACCTGTTTCCAGGCTGCAGGCTGTAAACCTCAGTTTTGCAGCTTTCTTGCGCATTTTTCTTGCGCTCTCCCAAACAGCCTATCCACCTATCTCGCTCTTGCTCGCGCACACTCTCTTTCCAGTGCGCGAGTGTGCGCTCTCTCTCTCCTTGTCGCTCTCGCTGCGGCAGCAGCAAAACACAAAAATCGAGAAAATCAACCAATTCCCGTACAGTAGCTGCCCGTTTTTTATGCTTTTAATGAGCGTTTATATTGCCACATGGCCCGAAAGGATTGAGGATTGAAATTCCAGCATTTTGGCATTTGTTTTTTTTGTTTTCATCTTTGTTTTTGCTGTTGTTGTTGTTGTTTTTATTCTTGTTGCTGCTGTTATTTTGTTTGCGTTTCCCCTCCCCACTCTTCTCCCCTTCTTAACATTTGCATATTTCATAATTACTTTTTGTACTTTTTATACTTTCTCATCAACAAAACACATTTAGATAGTTAGTTTCCCTAACAAGAACCGCAAAAACACTTGTGCAAATAATATATAAATGTGTTTATTAAAGATACCGATTCTCAAATGATAATGATCATTCATGTTTTCATCATGATTACGTTGTGGAGAAGGTATCGTTAACAAATTAACGTCTAACCACAACATTAAAAATAAAAATTCAAACTACAATCAAACAATTTAAGTACTATACAAAAAAAGGTATGAAAAATGTGTGAAAATAGTTTCTGAAAAAGTTTTATAAGTATTTAAAGTATTTAAAAGTGATTAGTAAAGTTCTGAGAATGTTTAGAAATGTCTTAGAGAACTTTCTTGAGTAATCAAAATGTGATTTTTTATCGGCATTGTGTTAAGATGGTTCTATTAGACCTTTAATCGTATGTATAATGGGTTTTATGGAGAGAAATATTCAAAAATTGTTCAAAAGTCCATTTTTACATACATTGTTACTTCTGAGAGTGTTTAGAAACATCTTTAGAACTTTCTTCAGTAATTGAAAAGAAGTATTTAATCGGCATTGTGTAAAGATAATTCTATAAAAACTTTAATCGTATGTATAATGGGTTTTATAGACTGAAATATTAAAAAAAAAATGTATTTTTACATATATCATTTTCATTGTCGCAACCCATAACTAGTTTTCCCGTTTTTTTTGGCAACTTCTGAGAATATTAGAAATATCTTAGAGAACTTTCGTAAGTAATCGAAATGAGGTTTATTATCGGCATTGGGTTAAGATGGTTTTATAAAAACTTTAATCGTATCTATATAGAGAGAAATATTCTATTTATATTCTAAGAAATCCATTTTTTCATATATCATTTTCATTGTCACACTCCATAATCAATTTTCCAGCTCTCTGACCATAACAATTAGCGACTTTAGCAAAAATAAAAAATATTAAAAAATATTCTACGTTATGCAAAATTTGACATAGAATCCGAATCCGAATCAAAGTTGCGTGTAGAGTTGCTCAGTTCATGTGTTCAGGTGCAAATCTGCTGATGATCAACAGCTTATATGAAGTATATATACATACATATATATATATAGACATGTTATTGCTATAGACGCCGTCTCAGAACGCTGCTGCTGCTGCTGTTTGACTCGAACAAATGATAAGCGCCAAATATTTGTTGATAAATGTTTGAAAATTAAATGAGCGGCAACAACAACAAAAACAACAACAACAACAACAAGCGACAACAAAGTTGAACTCATCGTGCTGGCATGCAAAAGTCAAATATTTATCAGCCTAGAACTACACACACATGTAAACACACGCACATACATATATACACAGACGCATATATCTTATAGCTAGATGATACTTTGGCTTCCCACGGCTCAAAAGCGGTTAATGCTAATTAAAATTTGAATAATTTTCAATAGAAATTTTTGCGATTTTTTGATTTTGGTTTTGGTTTTTGAGCAGACAAAAGATATCTAAGCTATATCTACGATATATATGTGCATACAAATGTGTGTAGATTTGGCAAAAAAGTTATAGCTCATTATCATCTGACAAGATACACATGTATTTATCTCGTATCTTGTATCTGGTATTTTTGGTATCTGTATCTGGTATCTGGTATCTTGTCGCTTGTTGTTTGTATCTTTTGAGTCTTGAGTTTACTCTTTGCGTTGTTTGCCGGTTCCGTTTGAAACGTTCCTCCCACTGTGAAGATAGCTCGAACTGCTGTAGTTCTAGACAGACAGCTAGATACCCTGTAAACAGTTTGGAAAAGCATATATATACTTAATAGATGATGATTATAGAGTTTTTTATGGCTAAGACATACATTTTTATAATTCCGGTTCCGTTTGAAACGTTCCTCCCACTGTGAAGATAGTTAGAGTTGTTATAGTTCTAGATAGACAGCTAGATACCCTGTAAACAGTTTGGAAAAAGCACATATATACTCATTAGATGATTGTTATGGTGTTTTTTATAGTTAAGATATAAATTTTTGTTATTAAACACTTTTAGTTTAGTATGTTATATTTAAAATACCCCATTTTGTCAATGTCATAAGTGCAGGGTATTTTAAAATTTTTGGTACTGCATTTGTTTTTCTTATCAGTTTTGGCCAAAATGCGTCAGCATTGCCAACTTGGCTTTTATCACAGACAGAAACTCACACACACACACACACACATTTGACATTGTATTATTCATACGCCGCGTTGACGAGCAAAATAATAAAACACTTTCCCAAAACTACGTCATAAGACGTAAGACGTCAGACACAAAACGTAACGTTTAATACGTCATAAGAAAGTAAATATATTTATACAGCTGTCTTTGGAAGAAGTTTTTTCCTAACAAAAACATACAAAAAATGTTAATTAAGATATTTTTATGTGATAATTGCTTTAAATCTTAAATAATAATAATAAAACCTAAAACAATTTTCTAGTATTTAATTTGAAGTTAAATATTCCTTGAACAGCTGACTCATACACGAAAAAAACAAAAATAAAACAATATTAATTTGTTTTGGATTATTGAGTTTCTGTCATGGCAACCGCATTTCCAAGTACTCTACCAGACCACCAAGACCACAGGGCCACAACCGGAAGGGCAAACGCTCGAAAAAAAAAAACTAAAATCTAGCCACAAAAACAAAAAACAAGAAAAAAATCGAAAGGATTTCACAAATTAAACCTCATCAAGACGACGTAAGAAGAACAAATCAAGGTAGGTACAAATTATGGCCATAGACAAATTAGAAGACGATGCAGACACAAAAACAACAACAAAAAAAGGCACACAAAGCCACAACAACAACAACAAGAAGAAGTTGAAGAAGAAGAAGCAGAAGCAGAAGCAGAGGTACATTAGCAGCAGGCCAAAAGGGAACGCAGGAAGCGAATAAAAATTCATTGCCTTCCAAAAGGGGTTGGGGTGGGGGGAGAGCTGGCCGGTGCGACGGGGCGTGGCTGGCAAAGAATGACACGCATCCGGTTTTAAAATTCCAGAGTCAGCTAAAAAAACACTCAAAAAAACACAAAAACTATATTTTTCAATTAAAACGAAAATATATACATGTAAAATATAATATATATATATAAATATTTGTATACTCTTAACATAAAAAAGGGTATAATAGTTTGGGCAACATATGTTTGTTTAAAATTTTCAGGTTTACGATATACACATGTAATCGATAACAAAAAAAAAAACTATAAATTCAAAAAATTGAAAATGAGGATTTAAGCTATTGACAAAACAATGAACACCTGTGAAATTTGTATTAAAATCGGTTAAGAAACACCGGAGATATACAACAACCAAGCATTGGTCCGGTAGTGCAGGTATGTCTGACCGACCGTCTGTCCGTTTGTATGGTCAAGGGTTAAGGGTATCTTCTAGTACGAGCTTTTTCGACTAGAGCCTTCTTGTTTATATTACAATTTTTCAAAAAAATATTATTTTATTTTTTTAGTTTTTTTTTCTAAGTGTAGTTCCCGTGAACAGTCCAAGAACTGGCTAAGGAATTCAAACACTTGAAAATTACAAAAACGACGACAAAAGCAACAACAACAACGAGAGAAACAACATTTCAGCTTCAGCATCAACTACTTTAAACTTCTCAGGGTGTCCCAAAAATGATGATGATGATGACGGCGACGCCGGCAGAGACGCCAACAGCGCCATCACTGGCGACACTGGAGCTGCAATATTTTAGGGCCGTCTCGCTGTATCGTCGCCGCAGCTACGAGAAATGCGCCGAGATGTGCAACACACTTCTACAAACGGGCCATGAAAACAATGTCCAAATGTTTGCCACAACAACAACGAATGGTGGCGGCATGGAGGACGAGACGGTAGCGGAGACAAGCCACGACGGGACGAGCCGAGACCAGAGATTCGGTAGCAATTTGCAGCGCATTGGCCCCCGGCGACGACGTGGCGGCGGCAACATTGCTGCTGGTGCTGGTGGTGGTGGGGATAACGCGGGCGGCGGCAGCGGTGGGGCTGGAGGAGTGGGGCATAACAAAATGCCCACCTGGCTGATGGAGGGTGTCTGGCAGTTAAAGATGCGTGCCTTGACGCAGCGCGTCTATCTTGATGATCTCGAGGTGGATGATGCGGGGGATGCGGGTAAGTGTTTGAATTGGGTAGGAAGGTAATGGGGAAATGTTTACTTATTCACAGATTACAAGTAATCACATTACATTAGTTACATTACGGGGGGAATTCAAGTTATTTCATTCTTAAGCCAAGAATAAAGTTGAATTTTTCTTATTTCAAGATTAGTTTGTATTATTTTAAGACAATTTATACTTGATTAAAGAATTTTAAGCTTAAGTTAAGACATTTGAGTTAAAATTAAATAGGTTTACCCTTATTATTTCTGATTTTAAGTATTTTATTATTAATTTAAGTTGACCTTTTCTTATTTCAAGTTTAAATTGTATTATTTTAAGACGATTTTTACTTTATTTAAGAATCTCAAGCTCAAAGATTAAAATGAGGTTTCCTTTTTCAAGAATATTTTTTCTGATTTTAAGGATTTTTTAATTAATTTAAGTTGGAAAGGACTTAAATCAATTTTTTCTTTCTTTTTCTGCTTTTGTAGGCTACAACGAGGAGGTGGAACTTGAACGTATTGCGACAGCTGCTCGTCCTGGCAGCAGCATCAAGACCGCCTTCCAGCCACGCCCCAGCACCAGTCAGAGACGCCCCACGGCCACTGGAAAGGTTACCCATTCCAGCGATGGGCGGATCAATAGTGCACGACCCAATTCGGCAGTGGCACGGCCTGGGACTGCACTTAGTCGCCCTGGATCGTCGTTGGGTGCACGTCCCGGCTCCCGTTGCGGCACTGCATCCCGGGTGCGTGCCACATCGGCGGCTGCCTACAACGTGGGGGATGCCATGTCGACCCTGTATCAGGCATCCCGTCTAAATCCCACCATCTATGCGGAACGTGAGGTGATTGTGAAGGCTTTGTTTCAGTTCCTCTACTACCATGAGGCAGATGTGCAGAAGGCGCATTCCCTGTGCCAGGCGGTGCTGCAGCGACCAGGGCAGGATCAGTCGGATTGGTGGTGGCAACAGCAGATGGGCAGATGCCTGCTGGCATTGCACTATCCACGTCGTGCGGAGCCGCATCTCCAGCTATCTCTGGCCGCGTTCCCACATCCGGATACGTATCTGTTGCTCTCGAGACTCTATCAGCGACTTAAGCAACCGGAGCGATCTTTGGTACTGATTGGACAGGCGGTGGAGCGACAACCCTTCGACGTGACCTTTCGGCTGGAACAGGCACGCATCCATCAGTCCATGTTGCAGCAGGAGGATGCACTGCAGCTGTATCGTCTCGCTGTCAAGCTACAACCCATCAATATTGAGGCGTTGGCCAGCATTGCTGTGGATTACTTCTATGATAACAATCCGGAGATGGCCCTAATGTACTATCGGCGCATTCTCTCTCTTGGGGTACACACTGCGGAGCTCTACTGTAACATTGCACTGTGCTGTCTTTATGGCGGTCAAATCGATCTCGTCCTGCCCTGCTTTCAACGTGCCCTTGCCATGGCCCAGCAGCCGGAACAAAAGGCCGATGTCTGGTACAATCTTAGCTTTGTGGGAGTGGTTAGTATTACTCTCGATCATCTCATTATCCATGACTAACTTTCTTACTGTTCCACTGCAGACTTCGGGTGACTTTAGTCTGGCCAAACGCTGCCTGCAACTTTGCATCACATCCGATGCTCGAGATGGAGCTGCTCTCAATAATTTTGCTGTGCTCACGGCGCACAATGGCGATATTATGGGCGCCAAGTCGTACTTAAGTGCGGCCAAGGATGTGCTACCCGATGCCGGCGAGATAATTGCCAATCTCGAGTATATGGAAGCCAATTTTAAGATCTAAAAACACTTTATTTAACGCTTTAACACTTTGGTACAAATGTACCAACAAACTTGTGCTTTATTTAGCATTAAGGCAAGGAAATTTTTGCAAGAAGTACCTTAAGCAAGGGTAATAAAATTAAGCGTAGCTCAACACTGATTAACAATAATGTACATTTTCTTATGGTTTCTGAAGCCAATCGTAGATTTCGTCAAAACCAACTTTTGTAACGGCGCTGGCCTCGACGATGGTCACCTTTTGGCGTATCTCGTTCTGCAGCTTGGACATTTGCAGCATGAGCAGCGCCTCGTTGCGCATCTGACGATAGGAATAGTCCATTTTGGTCAGTACCAATAAAATATTTACCTTCTGCAGACGCGGTTCCGCCAGTATTGAATAGAAGAGCACCCCTAGAAAAAAGTCTTTAAGCGTTAAGTCGATTAGTATAAGGAGTTTGGCTCGCCTGCTGCTGATATCTGACACAAATTGGAAGCATCCACCACATAGATGAGCTTCTTGACATCCTCAAAGTATTGGCTTTGACGCCAGAGGGGAGCCATGCTGCCACCGATTTCGAGCACTTGTATGAACTTGGGCAGATTTTTGCTACTGTGTGACGAAGATGCAGCAGCGGCTGCATCTGTTGGTGGCGGTTTGGGTTTGTCGCCATTTGATGATTTTTCGGGAAAATATATGCGAAAGATGCCGGTGCCAATTGTGGGCATTGAGTAGCTCGTCTCATCTATGGAATCTGGCTCCTGCAGAGCCTTAAGAAGGTGCGTTTTGCCAGCTCGTTTGGGACCAAGGCAGATGCACGACATCGCTTTTCATTTATTTTATAATCTATTGATCTAATAAGAAAATTTTCCTTGGTAACGAATTTAAAAAAAAACGTTAGCCTCAGCTGTTGCGACGCCTAGCGGCATTAAAATTAACTAAAGTGTTTCATGTTTAGTGCTGAAAAGCACAATACACTGTCAAATAAGCGCTGACTCATTTTGCAAACGCAACAGTTGAACAACAGTGGCTCCGTTGTCAATGCAAAAAACATATGTTTTTCGAAAAGCAACGCACATTAAAAACTAACAAAAAACTACTTTAAATTCTTATAAAATGTGTGAATTTCGTAGCAAGGAAAATCAAATTGGCTTTAAAAAGCAATTCTCAACCGATGTGAATGGCATAAACACAGAATTCGTATTCCACAGCTTCGACAACAAATGGATGTTGATAATCACACAGCTTGGCAAAATGCCGGCGCTCTACAATGTGGCTTTTGATGTGAAGCGCGACAATCGTGTAATACCCTATCTGCACGGGCCTGTGGACAATCCGGAGTATCATGTCTCGGTGCCTGTGACTATGACCTCCTGCCTAGGCGTTGACAATGACGAGATTCGAGGAGGTATACAATTTCTCATTAACAAGACGCCACTGAACCAATGCCCCTGTGAACTGATGATTGGATTGGGACTAAAGCAACTGGAAACAGCTGATATGAGAGCCATAGCCAAGGTGCTGATGGATGGCGTGTTTTAAGTTTAATAAATTACAAAAAAAAACGACTTCATGTAAACAATGCAAATTTATGGTGACCTTGTTTTGGATATTATATTATTCATCATGGATTCTTGGAGACACTTTTTCAAAGCCTTCCCCACGGCATATACATGAATCTTCTAGTGATCCGAACAAACTCTACACCTGTGCTAAGGCTGATCAATTTAGTAACCAATCCAGTAACGGATCCATATAGGACGAGATTAATTCGATTGACGAGGTTCAATTGGTGTCCAAAAGTAGTTCCTTTCAAAGCTATTCAAATGCCATGACAAAGTCATAACAACCTTCTGTTAGGGTATACAAATAAAGAAATCAACACAAACGTCACTTTAAAGTAAAAATTTTATATTTCCACCGATTTGTACATTAAAACGTGTACGAAATGTCGGAAAAGTAAAAACTTCACTTCTTTACACAAAACAGCGCAGGATGTTAAGTCGATAGGTGGTTGTCTGTGGCAGCTGATTCTGCTTAATCGAACAGACCGAATCCCATGTCATCGTCGGAGACATCCGACTCTTCCTCCTTCTTCTTCTCCTCTTTCTTGGCTTCAGCGGCGGGCGCATCACCAGCAGCTGGGGCAGCAGCACCACCAGCAGGGGCAGCACCTACACCGGAGCCAATGTTTGTGATCAGGTCCTTGACATTGATTCCCTCCAAAGCCTTAGCGAAAAGACCGGGCCAGTAGGGCTCAACCTCAACGTTGGCGGCCTTGAGGATGGTCGAGATTTTCTCACCCTACAAAAAAAATACAATTAGTCTTCATTCCACAGGATATGTTTGAAAGTAAGCACACTTAAATTAACTACAAACAAATTCAGATTGCAGTAATTTAAGCGGATTTACTTATTGGCGCTAATTTTTCTTTTCAACTTACGGTGACGGCAACATCATCATCAACCAGAATGAGGGAAGCGTAAACGCATGCGAGCTCAGCTTTTGTCGACATGGTAAATCTGTTTGCGTTTAATTAATAATTGGTGCAAGTTGCCAAAAATTAATGTTTTGTAATTATCGGCCTTAGCTCGAAAGAGAACAAGCACACGGAGCAAAATCCTAAACCGGAAAGAACTTAAAAGTGTCAAGTTGGCTGCGCCTTGCAATTTTTTTGTGAATTTTCGCTGTGAATGGCAAGCCATTTGCGAGCATTTACCAACTCTGTGCTGAAATGTAAACAAAGTTATTATGCCTATCGATATCATTATAGATTGTAAATAATAAAAACGCGCGTAAAATGGAAGACGTAGAAATTAAAGAAGAAAATGAATCCATTATAGATGACAAATGTGATGAAAAGCCAGTGGACATAAAGAAAATAAGTTCGCTAAAATCGCTTGGTCCATTTATAGCGTCGAACGACAACAGCCGCAATACGATTTATTTAAGCGATGTGCCTGCAATCTGCAAGGAGCAGCCCTGCATGCTGGGTGTGGATGAGGCTGGACGAGGTCCTGTGCTGGGTCCCATGGTATATGGCATCTCCTACTGTCCGTTGGAGAGCAAGAGCGCACTCGTTGAGCTTGGCTGCGCTGACTCCAAACAATTGACTGAGGAGAAAAGAGATACTATCTTCAATGATTTGAATACGTTAGAATATGCGAATAGCTGCATTGGCTGGGCAGTGGAAATCATTTCACCTAATGTCATCAGCAGCAGCATGTACCGGCGCACCAAATGCTCACTAAATGAGGTATCAATGGACTCAGCAATGGGTCTGATACAGCATGCCATCGATGCGGGCGTTAATATTGCGGAGGTCTACGTGGATACGGTGGGTCCACCGGAAAAGTACCAGGAGAAGCTGCTGAAACGGTTTCCCAACTTCAAAATAACCGTGGCCAAAAAAGCCGATTCCACTTATCCAATCGTGTCGGCTGCGAGTATTTGTGCCAAAGTGACCCGCGATCATGCCCTAAAAGTTTGGCAATTCCCCGAAGGATTGGTCATTAAAGACAATGCATTTGGCAGCGGTTACCCTGGTGATCCGGTGACCAAACGCTTTCTTACAGAGAATATTGATCTGGTCTTTGGTTTTCCTCGGCTGGTGCGTTTCAGCTGGTCAACGGCTGAAAATGCTTTGGCCGACAAAGCATACGATATGGAGTTCGATGAGCCCGATTCGGAGAAGCCTAAATATGCTGGCACAAAGCTAACCAAATTTTTCAAAGGCACCACCAAAGCGGGCGAAGTAAAACGCGAGGAATGCCGCTTCTTTAAGCAATGCCATTTAGATAATGTTACTGAGTTTTAGGTTTTAATTAATAAGATTAGATTTTAATAAATATTTTTTAAATAAGCAAAAAGCAATACGAATTTCATTTGTCCCAATAAAAAGTGCTGCCAATTGTAATAAGTTTCTTTTTGGTATTTGATAATAAAAATTTCGTTGTATCCAATTCTCTTTTATTATAAAATTTATGTATATAAGGAAACTTAATTATATATATGTATATGTGCCAAGCGTAAAATATTCATCTTTATTAGATGTTAATCTCTTTTAGCTCCCAAGGGAAAATTAAGGTATATTAAGGTAAGGTACATTTTGTTCTGTAACTTTTTATGTGTGTTGCTTTAATCTTAAATTAGATTTTATCCTTGTCAATTCATGTGCAGCACTTGTCCCCAGATCTCCCCAGATCTGTATCAGAAACAACTAATGCTTGTTCTATTTTGTATGAGCTTTAATTAATTGTTATAGTCGCTCTTTAACGCCATTCTCATTATTATAATTAGTCATCACACTATACTACATGATTTGTGGGATGCAGTTACACTGTTTGAATGTATGCGTAAACGGTTTTTGGATCCGTTTTGTGTTACCCGGCGACTAACTAAACTTGCATGCACATGCACTATATATATGCCATTATATACGCTTAGAATCTAAAATTACAAGGTTGCTCGAATAAGACTTACAACGAAATTGGGCTGTGAAACACATTCTGCGCTCTCATATTGTTTGTATACAAAATAACAAAATGCATCAGGTTATACTAAATAAAACAAGATATATGCGAGCGAAATACTTAGAATCATGTGGGAGCTTACGGACTAAGTTGAAAGCGCATGGAAAGAGAGATCGGAGTGTGGGGGCTCAGTTTAAACTATGTTTTAGGCCATGACCACACACTAGCGATAACTCCACCCGCTGGGTTATGAAAGGGGATGGTATAAAGAACATTGAAGGAGAACATTGATTGAAACATAACATATATGTATTCAAAAGAAAGTCACGTATATAGAATGCAGGACTTCAAAAAACATAACCTAAAAGCGAGCTTCTGGGAGATACATCGATTGCCGTTGTGGATCAGAACTTTCGCAAGTCCAATACAAATACACTGCCGTCGGAGGCACTGGCGCCGACTTTGGTGCCCTTGGAGTTCCAGCAGACCTCGAAGATGCCACCGGTGCCCTTATAGCTGTGTACCAAGTGTCCCGTCTGTGTGCTCCAGATGTGCACACACTTGTCAAAGCTACCCGACGCCAGATGCTTGCCATCCGGACTGAAGGCTACGGAATAGACGGGTTCCGTATGTTTGGTCAGGGTGTGTATGCAGCTGCCACGTTCCACATCCCAAAGGCGGACGGTCGAATCAAATGATGCGGAGGCGAGTATCAGATTTGTGTTGGGATTGTTGGTGCCGGGTCCGGTGGGTGACCACTTTATCGTATAGATCTCCTTGGAATGCGCCTGCAGATCGTGACAGCAACGATCGCGCGTCATACTCCAGATCTTGAGGGTCATGTCATCGGAGCAGGAGGCCAGCAGTTGACCCTGCGGACACCATTTGATTGCATTCACTTCGTTCGTGTGACCACGGAACGTTTTTATCGGCTCATTCATACCCAGCCGACAGACATGTATCCGCTGATCTGTGCTGCAGGATGCGAACGATTGATTTGATTGCCAATCAACATCCAGGGCTGGTGCACTATGAAAGGCAAACTGTTGTGTGCATTGGCCCGTGGAGGCATCCCAGATGATTGTCGTTTTGTCCACGCCGGCGGACAATATATAATTGCCACACTTGTTCCATTTGAGCGCAAAGATTGGACCTTTGTGCTGACCTAGTGTCGATGCCAAACGGCCGTCCGTCTTCCAGATGCGGGCATAACCATCATAGCTGCCGGTGGCCAAAAGTGAACCATCGCACTAGGAAGAACAATTAATAAAATCAATTAAAAGACTGAATTGAACATGTTGCAATCATTTGTTGGTACTTACGTTCCAGTCGAGCGATGTCACATCTTTGTTGCTAGGCACTTCGGCGCCACCCTTTTGGATGCAGTGTCGCAATACCAGTTGACTGGAGTTGGCATTCGCATCTGACATGTCCCAGATGCGTGCGGTGCTGTCTCCGGAACCACTGGCAAGCAGATCCCGACTCGGATTCCAAGCGCAAATGAATACTTCGCTCTCGTGACCGCGCAGGACGCGTGCCTTGGATTCAGGTATCTCGATGCTCTGATCAATGTCCATGGCCTCGACGACAGCGCTACCAGGTGTACCAGTGCCGCTACTACTGCCACCGCTGCCACCACCACCTCCTCCACTGCCACTGCCGGGTGTTGTGCTGCTGGGCACTGCACTTTGTGAACTTGTCGGACACGCAGCCGGCACAGCTGCAACGACTCGTGTGGCAGCGGCACCACCTGCACCACTAGGTGCCTTGGCGCCTGCTGCAGCCGCCGCAGCTGCTGCTGGACCTGCTGCAGCTGCATCCCCACTGCCCACGGCGGGCACTGCGGCCGTAACACCACCCGTCGTAGGTTGTTCCACACTGCTGGAGTTGCTACTATTGCCGTTTGTGGAAGTCGATGAAGTGGCATCATCGGCTGTGATCGTTGTATTTGTATACGCCGAGCTGCTCGCGGAATTGGAATCATTTGCACCCGGTTTTTTACTGGCTCCGCCGGCTGCTCCTGAAGCTACTGCATCCGCTCCACTATTGCCGCTGTTGGCCCCGGTTGTAGCAGAGTTAGAATTGGAGCCCGCATTGGCGGCTGCTCCATTTCCATTATTATTGCTGTTTGCCGAGCCATTGTTATTTGTGGGAGTAGGGCCACTGGAATCTACTTCGCTGGTGTCGGGTCCACTTCCGCTACCGGTAGGTGTGCTGGTACCGGTGCCACTGCCGCCGTTGTTACCCTTGTTGGCGGTACCACCGCTTGCAGAATTGCCAGTGCCTGGCTCAATTTTAATCTCCGTTTTTGCATTATTGTTCGCATTGGCATTGACATTATTGGCGTCAACACCGCCTCCTCCCGGTTTTCCGGGCTCTGTTTTAACTGTTGGCTTGAGGGGTTTGACTTCGGGCATGACGGCATCTATTAGACTGAGTCCCTCGATGGGTCGGGCAACTTCGCCATCCTCGCCTACGCTCCACTCCACTTCCGTGTAGAGAAGTCCTTTCTGCAGTATGGTGAGCAGGGCGGCGGGCGGCACCAGAGCACCATTGATGTTGCTCTGCGAGATATGGGACTCGATGCCAAACACATAGGCGGAGTGCAGAAAGCCTGTAAATGGAGAGGGTTCAGACAAAAGGGATGAGGGGGGATGCGCAAAGCAAATAACGCGTCTAACAACTTACCAGACTCCTGGAGATATCGGAAAACTAGAAAGTTGACCTCGTCGCTGGAGAAACTCATGTTGGGAACACTTCTGTCTTGGCATACACGCCCAATTTCCTTTTAGCTTTCCTATTGATTCGGCAAACACAATTGCAATTCCAATTTAGTTTTATGGCGGCTGCGCTGATTATGTTGATAACACGCCGCTGGCAGTACGTAACACATGCGTAAATTATTCACAACTTGTATATGCTATTCGTTATCTCTTCTTGCTCTCGGTATTTAATTGACTTTAAAATGCGATTGCATTTTATATTTTTGCTGGTTAAAAAATGGTGAGAGAACTACAATATAGTCAACGACCACTCGGCATTTGCAACGCTGTTTCTCAAAAAATGGCGGAGTCATATGAATTGGTGTTGTAAAGTGGCGTGCAGTTGATTCACCGTTTTGCAGCACAGAAGCGAATTGGTACGTTTTAGAGCACTGCGTCCGCTAGATGGCTGTTGCACAGAGAGGAGAGTGGAGGAAAAATCAATAGAAATTTTCATTTCGTGAAATGCCTGGCTGCTCTGGTTGTTTGGCGTTAGTTTACAGTTTAATAACAGCAATCGAACGTAATTCAATATAAAACTCGGATTACATAAAGTTGTAAATAAGCGACACACATAAGTACACACATTCCGCGGCCAACACCCCAAATAAAAGCCCAAAAAAAGAGGCAGCCGCAGCCGTGAGAAAGCCAAAGCGAAACGATACAAATTCCATCAAACTCTGCCAAACAATTTTGCCTTGCAGCGTTTAAAAAGTAAGCACCAGCAATTGAAGCTTCTACTTTCAAGACTCTACGTATTCGAAGTATTTGCGTTACGCCTTGAAAAATATTTTGAATAGTTCATTTTGTGCTGTTTTTGCGGTCTGTGCAAATAAAACGACTTCGTCATCTTACGGCGCTGCTGCCTGTGGTTAAATGTGAAGAAGAAAAAGAAAAAAAAAGTGACGTCGACTGCGACTGCAAGACGTGACATGAAAGCAAACTAAGCAACAACAACAAACGGCTCAAGCCGGTGGTTGCAGTGATCGTGTTGTTAAATAAAATTATAAATTTGTTCAAGTGCAAATTATGATAAAACGTTGCGTTAAGGTCAAACGTTATCAGCTCTTCAATTGTTATATTTGCTGTTTTGTAAAAATATATATACAATCTATATATGTACTTTATACATATACTGAAAGTGCTGCCAATACGGTGTGCCAAATAAATCCGAGTGGGTGGGAGCTGAGAAGTGGGGGGCGTATGCTTACCAAATGTCAAAAGTTCAAATAGCGCCAAATATGCTTAGAGCAATTACAAACGAGCAGAAAACTCTTATTGTTATCGATATCAATTGATGATTGTTAAACAAATATATCAATTCCCAACAGGTCTTCATCGGCTGAGAGCGAGCGACATAGAGAGCAAGCGATCGTGAGAGCATAACAGAACATTTATTTTGTTTTGGAAGCTAATCAAAATTTTTGTCTCAGTCTCCGCATTTGACTGCAGCAAGTGGCAACGTCAACCAGTTCTCGTCACTAAATACCGCCGTACTGTTGTTGTCGTCTTGGTCGTCGTTGAGCTTGAGCGATAAGAGCGCCGCATCGTTTCGAGCGCTCAAACAGATTTTTCTTCACCCCAAGTTTGCATAAAACCAGCGAAAATTAACAAGCTAACTACAATGGCGCCGGTGAGGGGGGATGGCATGAGAGGCCTGGCCGTGTTTATATCGGATATAAGAAACTGTAAGTGAATATTGATTGCTTTCAAAAAGTAATGCTAAATCTCTATAGTTCTTACTACACACACACTATTGCCAAAAGTAAATGTCACAATCTTAAATTAAAAGCTGTTCCAATTTGCCAGCGATCATTATACTATTAGCATACGTAACATTGTAATAGGTTTTTGTGCTATTTATTATTTTAAATTCAATTTATCAGCGCTTTTCTTATCCAAATTATTTATTACTTTCATAGGGGCGTTATTTCTTTTTCAATTACGAGAAGAGGCGGCTTTCATATCTCTTGTTATTGTGTGTGTGTGTGTGCGAGTGTATAAGTGTGTGTACTTTGTAGCTTTAACTTGTCACTTCACTCAACGTTCATTGCCGGCCCTGTTTCATTCGATTATCATACAAATACATAACGTCCCATTGCCGGACTCAACTTGCCAGCATATCTATGGCGTGGCGACTCTCTCTCAAAGCGTATGCTAAAATCGGTGACTGGTACTAATTGGTGCTCGACCGGGAGTGAAGAGAGACAGAGATGGAGATTGAGATTGAGAGAGAGAGTACATACAGGGCAAAACCAAAGTTGTAGTTTCCGGTTGAACATTTCGGTTTCAAATCCCCCAGTGACTTGTAGTTAAAGAAAGCTTAGAGAGAAACCTTGACCCACTATCAACAAAAGCTTGCTTTAAACTTATTCCATCCTTTGAACATAACATTTATAACAAAAACATACAAAAATTTAACAGGTAAAAGTAAAGAAGCGGAAGTGAAGCGCATAAACAAAGAATTGGCCAACATAAGAAGCAAATTTAAAGGAGATAAAACGTTAGATGGCTACCAGAAGAAGAAATATGTGTGCAAGTTATTGTTTATATTCTTGCTGGGCCATGACATCGACTTTGGCCACATGGAGGCAGTCAATCTGTTGTCCTCCAACAAATACTCAGAGAAGCAGATCGTAAGTACTTTCAAATTAAATAATTTTGATCAAAAACATTTAAATTTAATCTAATAATTCCAGGGCTATCTATTCATTTCGGTGCTGGTGAATACGAACAGTGATCTGATCCGTTTGATCATTCAGTCGATCAAGAATGATCTGCAATCAAGAAATCCGGTGCATGTGAATCTGGCGCTCCAGTGCATTGCCAATATTGGCAGTCGCGATATGGCCGAATCCTTCTCAAATGAGATACCCAAGTTGCTCGTCTCAGGCGATACTATGGATGTGGTTAAGCAGTCGGCGGCATTGTGCCTGCTGCGCCTGTTTCGATCCTCGCCCGATATTATACCTGGCGGCGAGTGGACTTCGCGCATTATACACTTGCTCAATGACCAGCATATGGGCGTTGTGACGGCTGCCACGTCGCTGATCGATGCTCTTGTCAAGCGGAATCCGGATGAGTACAAGGGTTGCGTCAATCTGGCCGTGTCGCGACTGTCGCGTATCGTAACCGCTAGCTACACGGATCTGCAGGATTATACGTATTACTTTGTGCCGGCACCGTGGTTGTCTGTGAAGCTCTTGAGGTTGTTGCAGAACTACAATCCGGTCACAGATGAGGCTGGAGTACGTGCTCGGTTAAATGAGACGCTGGAGACCATATTGAACAAGGCACAGGAGCCGCCAAAGAGCAAGAAGGTACAGCATTCGAATGCCAAAAATGCAGTACTCTTTGAGGCCATCAATCTGATCATACATAGCGATAGTGAGCCCAATTTGCTTGTGCGCGCCTGCAATCAGTTGGGCCAGTTTCTAAGCAATCGTGAGACCAATTTGCGCTATCTGGCGCTGGAGTCCATGTGCCATCTGGCGACGTCGGAGTTCTCGCACGAGGAGGTCAAGAAGCATCAGGAGGTCGTCATTTTATCGATGAAAATGGAGAAGGATGTGTCGGTCCGTCAAATGGCGGTCGATTTGCTTTATGCCATGTGCGATCGCGGCAATGCCGAAGAGATTGTCCAGGAGATGCTGAACTATCTGGAGACAGCTGACTATTCCATACGCGAAGAGATGGTACTCAAGGTGGCAATTTTGGCTGAAAAATATGCTACGGATTATACTTGGTAAGTTTTTGACGTTAAATCATTTTCAAAAACCTCAACTTATGAATTATTTAATTTCAAGGTACGTGGATGTTATCCTCAATTTAATCCGCATTGCCGGCGATTATGTATCGGAGGAGGTCTGGTATCGTGTCATCCAGATTGTTATTAATCGCGAAGAGGTTCAAGGTTATGCAGCCAAAACAGTGTTTGAAGCGCTCCAAGCGCCCGCCTGCCACGAGAACATGGTCAAGGTGGGCGGCTATATACTGGGAGAATTTGGCAATTTGATTGCTGGAGATTCTCGCTCGGCCCCGCTGGTGCAGTTCAAGCTGCTGCATTCCAAGTATCATCTGTGCTCGTCCATGACACGCGCCCTCTTGCTCTCCACATATATTAAGTTCATCAATCTGTTCCCCGAGATACGCGTCAACATTCAGGAGGTGTTCAGGCAACACAGTAATCTTCGGTCAGCCGATGCGGAACTTCAACAGCGTGCCAGCGAATATCTGAATCTGAGCATTGTGGCATCCACAGATGTACTCGCAACTGTGCTGGAGGAGATGCCCTCATTCCCAGAGCGTGAGAGCTCAATACTCGCTGTGCTCAAGAAAAAGAAGCCTGGCCGGGTGCCCGAAAATGAGATAAGGGAATCGAAGAGTCCGGCACCCACATCCATTACACAGAACAATGCGCACGTCAATCACAATAATAAATTAAATAGCAATACCAATGCCGATCTGCTGGGCCTCAGCACGCCGCCCGCGAATAACATCAATAACATGAACAACAGCAACAATTCCACACTGCTGGATGTACTGGGCGACATCTATGGGAACAACAACGCTGCCACCTACAACACCAAGAAGTTTCTGTTTAAGAATAATGGTGTGTTGTTTGAGAACGAGATGCTTCAGATTGGCGTCAAGTCCGAATTTAGACAGAACTTGGGTCGTTTGGGTCTCTTCTATGGCAACAAAACACAAGTACCGCTAACGGTGAGTGAAATATTATAACGAATATAATTGATTGCATATTTCATAAACTTTTTTGTCTTGTAGAACTTCAATCCTGTGCTGCAGTGGTCCGCTGAGGAGACGCTCAAGTTAAATGTGCAAATGAAGGCCGTGGAGCCGACGCTTGAGGCGGGCGCACAAATCCAACAGCTGCTGACAGCTGAATGCATTGAGGACTATGACGACGCACCCACTATTGAGATCAGTTTCCGCTATAATGGTACACAGCAAAAGTTTGCCATTAAATTGCCGCTGAGCGTGAATAAGTTCTTCGAGCCAACTGAAATGAATGCCGAGTCCTTCTTTGCACGATGGAAGAATCTCAATGGGTGAGTTTAAGAATTGTCCTACATTTCTGGAGAAATCTCTAATACTTGGTGTTCTCCCATAACAGTGAACAGCAGCGAGCGCAAAAGGTTTTTAAAGCTGCTCAACCACTGGATTTGGCTGGTGCACGCACTAAACTGATGGGCTTTGGCATGCAGTTGCTCGATTCGGTTGATCCCAATCCAGATAATATGGTATGTGCCGGCATTATACACACGCAATCACAACAGGTGGGCTGCCTGATGCGACTGGAGCCCAACAAGCAGGCACAGGTAAGTAATCATTAGCGTTACTTTTCTGAAATCAATACTAATGTGTTTATAATTATTTATTTTAGATGTTCCGATTAACAGTACGCGCCAGCAAGGAGACAGTGGCCCGCGAGATATGCGATTTGTTGGCGGATCAGTTTTAGAGAGTAGGTCAGACACAATAAACAAAAGAACAGCAGCTACAACTTCTTTTGTACGCGTGTTTGTTACTGGAGATATGTCGAAAGGGAGCTACTGCAGCAACCATTTTTATAATGCACAATCCTAATCACCTAGAAAGAATGATATCAAATCAAAAGTATATAATGACATGTTTTCTCGAACAATATGCGACCTAGGATATAAGCCCGTTAAATGTGCTACGCCCACAAAAACACGCCCACGCCTCTTACACATGTTTACCTCTTCCACGCCCACTTTAACTATCAGAGCACCCCCACTGCAGCCAGTTTTGTTCACCTCTCCCACACGTCCCAAAATTTTTTATTTCAACGCATGCAATTCTTATATATACTATTTCTTTTCGCGCTAGTTGTTAAAATGCGTCTGATTTTTTCAATTTTCAATATACTTATTATTATTATTTTTTGTAATTGCTAACGAGAGAGAATTCTTTGTAAATGTTAAGCTCAAAAAGTTCATTAGATAAACATAATTAGATTATGTTGTATGACAAGCATTAGCAGTTCGATATTACCATATATATACATACATATATATATATATATAAAAGAAATGATTCATAAAAGCATACATACATATACCTAGTATATATATATAAATTATATATGTATATACATATACATTATATAAACATTGTTGTAATTTAAACAGCAACAGAAAAAAGAAAACAAACAAAAAAAAATTATAAACAATTTATAAATGGAATGATATAAATACACAATTCGTTATGTTATTAACAACAAATTATTATGCATAAAGGCAAAAAGCAAACAAAAAATTCAATGTTTAGTGTTTTTTGATTGATTGTGAGATTCGTGGAGGCGGCGAGTGCGGCAGAGTGAAAGAGAGTGGAATGAGAAGTTTGCTGGATGAGGAGTAGAAGGAGAAGGAGGTGAAGAGAAATGCGCTCGAAAATCTCATTAAATGATAGACAAATAATTAGATGGTGAAAATCACTTACAAATTTTTTCGATTAACACAAAAACAAGAACACAAATACATACATACATAGGACACATAAAACATAACATTAAACATTGTTGAACTTGAACAAACTAATATATAATAATAAAGTATACTACAAATTACTACTACAAGTACATATTTATATATTAATGGACAAAAGCATTACCACAAATTATTATTATTATATATACGTATAGCGAAAATTCTCCATTGATCCTGAGCATGTACTATGTATTATTTCGTATATGTACCATATATATGTATGTAAAAAAAAAACAACACAAACAAAATACAAAAGATTAGAACGAAAAAGCTAGAGTGAAATTGTTCGGAATTCAAATCGATATGAAATTTTGTTTTGACATAATCATATTAAGTACATACACATACATATATCAATCAGCAAGAGTATTAACTATTTTCCCCCGATGTGCATCTGAAGCGCCATAAAATGTTGCAGACAAGAAACACAAGAACAAATAATAAAAAAAATATATACATACTTGAAAAAAAAATATATATATACGATATACATATTGATAAAAAAATATACACAACATTATTTTTAGCTATTATTTGCATTGTAATTTGGAAATAACATTTTCTAAATGGTGCGATAGTTAAATTGTTAAATGAATTCCACAATAAAGAGATAACAACTACAACGGCAACAACAACAACAACAAAAACACAAAAAACTACAGATAGCAAATGCAGGAATTTAACTGTAAACATAATGAAATATGTATTTAAAATAAATAAAAAATCTATCGAAATTTGAACAATTGAAACACAAAAACGTAATTCTCGTCTGTTTCGACTGGGTTGAAGATCTAATCAATTAATTATAATCCAAGTTGTTATTTCAGGTAACTTTATTAAAAATACGAAAGTACAGTAATATAAAATCTATGTCAACAATTGAATAACTATATTAGTTAATAGTTCACTGTTCATACTTCATTCAGTTTAAATCTAGCATTAATGTTAACCGAACTCAACTCAGTAACTAGATATTTAAATGAGAATGGTATTTCAATCATGGAGACGCTGCTGTTTTCGCCACAGGAGCGACACGTTTCTGGTTCGGAGGACAAACCGCCGGCTTTGTTGCGTTTGACGATCCGTTGCATGGGTGCCAAAATGCTGCCACACTTGTGACACACAAGCGTGTGCGTCTTGTCGGAATTGTGGAAGAGTCGATCCTGCAGCAGAAACGCGGCACCATGTGAGATCAAGGCATCGCGTTCCATCTCACCAAAACGTACGCCACCACCACGTTTGCGTCCCTTGATGGGTTGATTGGTGCGCGCCTCGATTGCGCCCGTGGAACGCACTTGCCACTTGTCGAAGACCATGTGACGCAAGCGCTGATAATGTACGACTCCAAAGAATATATCCGCTGTCATTTCACGGCCATCGACACCGGAATAGAGACGCTCCGTGCCGTAGTAGTTGTAGCCGCCGGCTTCGAGCATTTTGCCAAAGTAATCAATGGCTGTGTTATCCTCGGAAAAGCGAAACGGTGTCGCATCGTAGACGCCACCATGGACAGCAGCGCTTTTGCCAGCCATGGTTTCGATCATCATAGCGATTGTCATACGCGACGGGAAACCATGGGGATTGAAAACAATATCTGGTATAAGGCCCGATTCGGTGAAGGGTAAATCCTCGGCGGGATACTTTTGCGAGCAGATGCCTTTCTGTCCAGCACGTGAGGCGAACTTATCGCCAATTGTTGCTGGACGTGCAATACGCAATGTGATGCAAACCGTCTTCTTGGGTGACAACTCAAAGCTGCCCAATTGACGCACACTGTCCACAATGCAATCCTCTTTCTCGTCCATTTTGACCACCTTATATGTGGAGACTTCGCCATCGAAGTAGCTGTAGAAAGGGGTACCATAGCTCATTTTGGCGCCCACCTGCGGCAAACCATCCGTGTCCAGATATTTGACCAGCTCCGGCAAGTTTGGATGACGGGCGAAATAACTCTGCTTTTTGGCCAGCTGTACGAATTTGGACTTGTATATGCTGCCATAGGCAAAGCCACGCTCATAGGCTGCCTTATTTATGATCATGGCATCCTCCATGTCATAGCCCGTATACGAGATAACAGCGACAATGGCATTGGTGCCCATGGCGAAATCATCTAGCTGTATATTATCATAGTGCACCGGTCGGAATAGAGGTGTTCCTGGCGTCTGTAGACGATACAGTTTGTTGGCCGCCTGTTTGGGCCAGTTGAGACAGGGTGTGCCCATGGTTTGTTTACCCATCTGACACTGGTACATGTTACGTGGCGATTGATTTAAATCCGGCATGGGTATCAAGTTAGCCAAATTGCTCATAAAGTGCGTTTTGGACAGCTCTAAATGTGTGGTGAAATCGGGATACTTTTCCTTTTCATCGATAGCTATCTCCATGTACAGCTGCTCCATTGTGCCAATGTACTCGACTTGCTGCCATTTTATATTCCACACGGGACGCATCATGCGCGCTGGCCCAGTGAACAGATATAGTCCCGGAAACTGACCATTCTTCTTAAATGGTATATAGCCAATCTCCATCATTTTTGGCACTTTTCCATTAATTTTGGCATAGCGCAGTTCTTCAATCAACTTGTCCGCATCTGTCTGGAAAATGTGGCCCAGGAGCTTGCCATCTAGGCACACCACATACAACTTGGAATCGGGATGATCTTGCTGCGCCAAGGGCAACATTCCCATTTCAAAAAGCAAAGGAGGAATGGCCTGCCAATTAAAAAGGGTATTAAAGAGATTCAAAGTGAATATAGCTAAAACTACTTACCTGAACAAGTTTGGGATCCGGACGCTTGGATAACTCACATGTGAGCGTCAAGTGATTGAGTAGACCACAAGGCGTGCCGTCAGGCGTGTGCACCGGGCAAATGAAGCCCCAGGCGTCGGGCAGCAACTGACGTGCTTCTGTCGTTCGCATTGTGGTAAAGTAGGAGCCACGATGGATAGCTCGAAAATGTGACATGTAACGCATACGATTGATGTTCTCGGCCATGATTACCAAACCGCTGTTCTGCATCAGACCCAAGCCAGTGCGGGAGTTAATATTTCCTGTGGCAAGGAAAGATTCTATGCTGCGTCCAACGTTACCCGCACTACGGATGCACTGCGACATAATGCTGCTGCTGACCAGGGAGTCTGGTGTGTTAAGCTTCTTGAGCAGAACCTTGGTTAACACAAGCAACCATGTCTCTATGCGTTCGCCGAGATACTTTTGATACAGATGTCCGGGTAGAAGCACCTCTTGCATCATAGCAGAATCAACGTTTTCCACTTTATATTTACCCTGAGCGCACTGGAACAGCTTTTGCACCATAAACACTATTAGCTGGAACTTTTCCTCATTGGTCTCCAAATGCACCATGACACGCTCGCGCAATATGAAATCTGTAACAGCTTCATCGGGCAGCCATTTGGGCACTTCTTGAAAGCGTGATCGGAACAGGGTGCCAATAAACGAGCGACATTGTGCGGATGTGTAGACGCCTTCGTTTTGTACATCGCGCAGCATGCTCTGGACACAGGTTAGATAGTATTGATCAGATTCGTAGCCCTGCACCAGACAATTATAGATCTGCTCATCTGTGTAGTCCATCAGACACTTTAGGATTAGACAGACTGGCACATAGGACAGTCGTTTGACGTGGGAGAACATGAAGCGCGCGGTGCCATTGTTCAGATAATGCAAAGTATTGGTCAGGGACATCTCATCATTCCTTACAGTTTGCACCATAATGCCGAGCTCGCTGAAATTGTGGCCGCGATCTTTCCATGAGGAGCGCTTTACACAAATCGGATGATTGCGTCGTGTCATGATAAGCATGCGTGCGATCTTCTCATTGCCTCGTATCACAAAGATTCCACCCCACTCGGAGTCGTGTTCGCCGTGCTTAACCATTTCTGTGGGAGAAGCATTGCCCAGATTGCACGCTTGGGATCGCACCATAACTGGCACTTCACCCAAATCCACATTAATGGATGCTTTATCCATATCATTTACGTTCCAGCCCAGCCGCAGTGAGCATGAGCCCGAGTAGGAGGCGTGCAATTGACGTGCATCTGTTGGATAGATCTGCCTTGTGCGTACATCAATTAGGTCCATTGGCACCTGTGGTTTGGCTATCCAAATGCTTTCTACTTTAAGACTTATGCGCTCGCCGGCTGCTGTTTGAAATTGCTGCGGTGGCATGTACTTTGCCAGATTTTCCAGGCCCACACCAAGCATATCATCAAATGAATCGACATGAGGTGCTCCCAAATTCGCGAGATGCTAGAATACACATTGATATAGCAAAACATTCATGTAAACAGTTGTTTTTGTACCTGATTTAATTTTTTGGGGATTTGTTTGAATTCGGGCCGCGAATTCGTCAGCACTGGAAACTCTTTCATGTCGCCCATAATTCAAGAATTCTGGCACAAAAAACGTAAATAAAACTAAATTGCTCTTGTCGTTGCACGTGCTGGTAAAGTAATCGATAATTGCTGGGCTGGGTATCGGCAGTACTGCCAACCTGTTGCAAACGGCTAGATTAGATCTTAGAAGGTCGTCTGCGAGCACTGTGCTAGTAATGTGACGTCATGCAGTCAGAATTTCAACATATAATCCCAATTGGAAACGTATGACGTGTAGTGTGCACAGTTCAGAACAGGTTACTTGTAATCTTCTAGTTGCATACATTTTTGCTCAGCTGTTGTTATTCTTCGCGCCATATTAGCTATACATTTTTGAATATAAAGTTGTTTAAAAGGGTTTTGCAGGTGAATAAATCAGATGTTGCAAGGACGCATTAGCACGTACGTATGTCCTGTAACGATTTGTATGCATAAATGCACATGCAACGGAAATGAACGGTAAGTCGGAAGTATCAACGTGTTGCCTGCGTAATGAACTTGTCTCCCTTGCCCTGCTGTCACGTTGTTGCCTCAAAATATGCACAAGTTTGTTGCATTATTTATGTGGTCTTGCAGCTTGGTGTCAAAGCCAGCCTGGTCTACCACGCAAGCATACATGCACACATACACACATATGTGGATCAAGTTTTTGGCGGCGGTGAATTTTGGTCAAAGTTGTGCTAATTAACCACAGGGGCCTTTGCCAAGTGCATGACAACCCTGTATAATGAAGCTGAAAAGTTCCATTACTTATTATTAACTTTAGCCAGTCAAAGAATAACGAGACTGAAACTTGAGAAAACACAAAAAGCCAAGTGACAACAATAACAACATCAACATAAGCAAAGGCAACTCAAGAATAGCAGCTGCAGCAGCGCTTTGGTTCATTATTCCATTATAATGAACACAATGCACATTTTCTGAGGCAGACGGCGTCCCCCATTTTGCGATGTAGCTAGCGACAACTTTTTGCTGGCACTGTCCTTGCTTCTTGCTACTTTCGTTGCTGCACATTTGCCTGGTGAAATCTCAACCCAAAACTTGATGAAGTCGTCAGCAGTATGGGCGGGTTCCCCGATGGGTTTGGGGGCGTGGCTGGTTACCAACTTTGGCAAACGCGCTTTCAAGTTTTAGTCGCATACATTTTATTTTCGTTTTTTTTTCTCCCTATTTTATTCCGGCCCGGACTAACAAAGAGGCAACATGGCAAATTGCATTGTTGATTTTCATTTTCAAGCCTGAGCTGCTCGCTCGCTCAATTCTCACACTGTCTCACATTCGCACTCGCACTCGGTCTCTCTTTCCCGTTGCTGCTGCGTTGGCGACACTTAGCGCACCAGGAAAACCCTACCGAATGTGAGTGTATCTATCCCTTTTACCCTTTTCCCTTGTCACGCTTTTACATTGTGCTCATTCAAAGTCATTGCTGCGTGTTTCCCACTTTTTCAAATGCCGTCGACAATGGCCAAGTTAGCCGAAAAAAAAAATTTTTTGTCGCTGCCAGTGGAAAAATCTGTTGCAAAATGCATTTTCATTTGAAACTTTTGGCCAAAAATACAAAAAACAAAAAAAAAATAGCAACTTTCGCTACGAGTGCATCTGAAAAAACAATGCAAACACTCTTCAGCAACATCTGCACAAATGCGCTACACACTATAAACGTGCCATATACTAAAGATAACCCCTCTGTAATATATATATGCACCCGCAATTTGTTTGCTTACTTAATAAGAAAGTTTCTTTGTGTACCCTCCAAATAAAGTTCTGAAGTATTATGAAAGTTCCCAAAAGATCTAAAAATAAGTATAAATATTATGAAGATATATTTTTATGACATCTATTAATGTCAGATACTTGGTGCCAGGGTATTAAAGCTACACTAAAACTTTTGCTTTTTTGTCATCAACATAGATATGTCAGATTTTTCGACTGATCTTTCAGTGCCAAGGTGGTGTATGCCTTGCAACTTATTTTGTTTTGATCAAATGTGGCAACTGTTTTAATTGTTTGTCTGTCGGTTAGTCATAATCCCACCTGACGTGTCGTGGCTAAAATTAAACCATAGTATTCATGTGCCAGATTTATTTAATTAAAATGCATATAAATTTATTATACATTAATTAAGGAATTTTTGGGAAAACCGTAAACAAGCTCTAACTAAAAGAGAGATGGTCCTGGCATTCTCATGAAAAGGGAGAGATATTTTCCAAACGAAATAAAGCATTTTCCGAGCAGACAAGAGATCGGGAAGCAAAAGAGATCGTTATTTAAAAATAGCTTTGCCGTTAGAAGAGTTTTTCTCAGTTTTACACGAGCTGGCCAAGCGAAAAGACTCGTCTCGCAGCGGTTAGAAATCGAAATATAATTTTTTACTACACTACATACATATATATACATAAAAAACATATGTGTATACTAGAGAATTACATTAACCTGACACATTTTGTGTAATTTGGTTAACAAAGAAGTAATTTACTTGGTTTAGACATAATTCGAAACGAAACTTTCTAACTTTTATATGCGACATAGAATTTTCAAATACGTAGAAAATAGTGAAAGTCAATAAAAAATAATTGCGAAATCGTGCGTGTGTTTCGAACTATATATCTAAATATATATACGTATATATTTCTACTTTTTTTTCTCTTTGTTTTATCTGTGTGTGTGCCAAGTTTTGTTGTTGGCTTGTTTTTGTTCAACTTGAAACGGTTCAACTGATCAGATAGATCAGCCAGACAGCTGGCTGGCAGTCAGCAGACTCTTTGTGTATATCTTTTGCTAGCGGCTGCGGCTGCTTTCTGCGTTCTGCAAGAGAAGAACAACAAAAATCGAGCTAAAAAGTCGCAGTAAATGTAACGTAAATTTTCAACGAGTGGCACACAAAAAGTAAACAGACGCAATAACAAGTAAGAACGCAAAACAACAAGAACTGCAATAAATTGTGTGCATTTCTTTGTTCAAGTGTACAAGAGAAAGTAGTCATAAAAATAAATACCTTACTGCAAGAAATGGGGAATGCGGAGTCTACGCAGCCAGCAAATGAATCAGCCGAGGAGCAGCCAGCAACGAGTGTGGGTGGCGCTACAACAACTGAGGCGGAAGATGATGATGCCTGGTGGCATAAAATAGAGCATGAAAATTTAGAACTGCAGCAAGTTCCACTGGAAATTCGTACTAAGATGGAACAACCCAAAGAGCCGGAGCAAGAGAAGGTGGAGAAAAAGAGTTCGGAAGCAACGAGTACACCCGATGCTGATCTCTCCATGGAACAGTTTAGGGAAAGATTAGCCAGCCGACGTTTGTCTCGTCAAAATGCTGTGCAGGATTTGCGTGACGAACTGCAACAACTACGTCAACAATTAGCCACAGAACAGGCCGAAAACCGTAAGCTACGCCAGCGACAGCAAAGAAAGGAAAGTCCTAAGGCAGAGGAAAAAAACTCAACCACAACAGCAACAACAACAACAGAAACAACAATGACAACTGCATCTATAACTAAAACCGAAGAAGAGGATGTGGATACGGATGATGAGAATCCGACTAGTCGGAGTCGTCATGCCAACATTGAGTTGGCCAATGCACAACTGGCACTACAATTGGCCAATGCGGAAAATCTATCGCTGCGTGGCGAACTGGACGTAGTGCAACGTCAAGTGGGTACCCTTAAGGAGGTCATCTGTTGCTGCAAGGAGATGTTAAGTGTCAAGGAAGAGCAATGTGCACAGGTTCGTTTTCCTTCCGAGTACAAAAAAGTTCTTAAACTTATTTACTTTTACCCAAATTAGCTCAAGATGAAACTGCAGGAGATTGAGAACTCGTTTAGTGAACGGGAAATGAAGATTATGTCCAATAATCTGCGACAGGAGTACGAACGTCAATTGGTCAATATACGCCAACTGCGTCAGTTGTACGAGGAGCGACAGCGTGTTTCAGCTGCCGAATATGAGAACTTGCAACGTCTAATCTCAATAAAAAGGGATGAACTAACAGCGGAACAGGAAAAGTATGTCGATGCGTTTGCCAGAGCTTTAAGAGCAGTTCAACATTTAGTGTGGTACTTCAAATCATTTACTCTTACCTTTTTCGTGTTTTTTTTCCAGAACGAAAAGCTTTGAGGAGCGCAATCAATTGCTGCTCAAGGAGCTGGAAACAGCCAACGATGAGCTGGCCAAATTGCGTGAGGAGTGCAGTGAGCACAAGTACGAGAAGCGTGCTCTCAAGGAGCAAGTGAACGCTGTCAATTTGGTAGGTAGAATCCACCAAATATTCAAGCAATCTAATCGAATATTGCTGCAATAACTGTGTTACAGAAAACATTTTCCCATTAAACTTTCAATGGGTAAGGGAAAATGTTTGAAAAGGGTCAAATGTTTTCCTATCCTAGTTAAACTACCAATTTTGTTCCTAGGCAAGTCGGACAGCAATTGATAGATTATACACATGACCTACTTTTTTTCCTTGGCAATAGAATGTGTTGTTCCTAAAACTAATATATATATAATTACGTTCCCTTTCTATTCGACAGCTCTTTAGCCAATTGGTGATGGGTTTCAATGGCAAAAATAATCTGGATATTGATCGTCTGACACAAATGCTTGAGGAGAATCGCGACCTGTTGAATGAGATGACCCAAGCAGAGGGCAGCTGCAGCGATGGCGCCACACTGCCCAAGTTACTTTTCGAACTGGTCGAGCAAGCAGCCAACTCGGAAAAGGCAAACGGACAGGAGGATAAAGAAAACCACGAGAATGACAAAAGTCGAAGTGCAACGCCCACACCAGACCACACCGATTCAGCGAGCCACGCCGTTGAGGTCGAAGACACCACCGACAGTGCCAAGAACGAATCGAGTGAAAGCTGGAAACACCGGCAACATAGCGAAGGAGTTGGAGCGACCGCTGCTGTGGCTTCGTTAAAAAGCCATGAGCCCGAAATTATGGGAAAAGTTGCCACGGCCCAAGAAATCATTGGCAACTTGCCAAAAGTTTGGAAAGTGTTGATGGAGCTCTTGAGTCACCACAAAATCGAGCGCGTACAGTTTGAAGAGCTGCCAGCAGCAACCGAGCAAAGCCACAAGACACCAGAAGCAGCAACAGCAGCGACAACAGCGGGAACAACAATAACAACAACAAGGGCATCAACATCAACAACAACAACAAAATCTACAACAACAGCAGCAAGTGCAACAACAGCAACAGGCAAAGTGCCAGAGCTAAGCGTCAGCAAGACCTACATCAAACTGAAGGTAAGTGCGCCTTGTGGTGAATCCCCTAAAGCAGGCGTCGGGAATTGCTCAAGTGTTGCGGACAATCGGGCTTGTTAGTTGTCGTTTCCGGTTTTGCTGATGAAGTGTAGATGCATATTTTCTACACTTACACAAAAAATATAGCGACTAAGAGCATTGAAAGGTTTTCATTTCCACAAAATTTCTCTTTGTAGTAATTAGTAGTAGCTAGTTAAAAGGCTTCAAAATTATGTCTGGAAAGTTTTTAAAATTGTAGTACAAGTTTTTTGAGGTGTATCCACTTTCACACCTCTGGCTCCTTTCCAAAAAACGTGCCTTGCCCGTATCTGTCTGATAAGCAGAACTATGACTCGTCCATGGCCTAAGCCTGGTCCTAGGTCCTGGTCCTGGTCCTCTTCCTGAGCTGTTGCAAAGTTTTGCATTATTCACTTAAGCGCTTTATTTAGTGAAGTGCAGGCCAAAGAAGGCGGCTGCTTCATTATTGCTGACGTCCTGCCCGAAAGTTTCACAAGGGGCGCCAAAGGGGGTGCCAAAAAAGACATTGCGTCAGCAAAGTGGGGCGCCCTGTTCTTCTGCACATAATTGAATTTATCGGTCGAGCACAAAACATGTTGCACACTTTTTTGGGGGGGTGCCAGTGGATTAACAAAGCGAACGGCAGAAAATAAAGTATTTTGTGCACTTCAATGAGAGAGAACTTGCTAGAAATTTTCAAAAGGGATGCCCCAAACGAGGTTAAAAACTAAATACACCATTTATGTAGGTTCTGGTTAACTCTTTCTCCCATTATTGATACTGAGGGTGGGCTGAATGTTCAAATAATTATTCAATATGGTAAGGATCCTTTTCAATTGTAAGGAAAAAGCTGTAAAATGCAAAAACTTCATTTTCATTATTGCCTGCAGTGTGAAATTTGATTTTAGCTATTGAAAACGAAAGAAACCTGTAGAGTGCTCTGTGCATAGGTTAAATGAAAAAACCTATTTTCTTGACGAGGTCAGAAAAGTATCCCAAATTTTATGTTTGACTTCAACCCTGTAACTTAAGATTAATTGGTTTTCCGAAACCTTAAATAACATGAAGTAAAACAAAGAAAAGTTTTTCCTTGTGTGCTTTGATTAGCTTTTATCATGATAAACCTTGTAAAACAGGTTTCCCTTTAAAAATTTGTATTTCTAATCCACATTTCTGTTAATTAGGATTTGATAATGGAGAAAAAATCGTTGGTTAAGGAAACCACTCGTCTGAAAACGCTCAACTGCCATCTGGACATCAGGCTCAACGAACAGGAAAAGCGGTTGAGTGCGGTCAGCTTGGAACTGACGAAAACTTGGCATTTGGTTGGTAAAATGCAACGTCAGCATCGTCAACTGCATACCCAGGAACAAATCCTACGCTACCAACTCCAACAGAAACGTCGCCTCCTCACCGAACTAAAGGATGAACTGGAATACTGCCGACGCAAGTGGGCCGCTGCCAGAGCCATAAACGACGAGAGTCAGGAACAATGCAATGATTGGCGTCGCGAATTTGCGCGCCGAAAACTCGAGGATGCCCATCACTCGGCGGAAAGCGGTTACAGTGACTCGGGACCGCAGTCAGATGAGGATACAGCGGGTGGAGCAGCTGCCATGGCTTCAGACGAACTAGACGCACCCAGCTCCTCAGTTCATTGCCGTCGAAAATACTTGAGGGATCAATTTGAGCACACGCGCAAAATCAAACGCATGCAGAGCACATCACCAGGTCGACAGGCAGCTGCAGCAGCAGCAACTGCAGACGATGAGGAAGCCGAGGAGATTACCCTACGCTGGAACAGTGCGCCACCCACTTGCGGTTGGCGTGAAGTCAGCGTTGAGTTCGAGTTAGATGCTGATTGTCTGGCTTCCACATCACGTGGCGCTGTGCCCAAATCGACGCACAGTTCACGCAGCAGGCAACGTGGCAAAAATGAAGCTGCCACCACTGCTTCGCCTTCTCCGACAAAAGGTGATGAGACTGGTGATGCTGGTACCGCTAGTCGCATACAAAAACTGGAAGCGCAATGTCAATCACTTATACAACAAGTACTGGAGACGTCCGATAACCGGGAACGCCTTGAAATACAGCTCTGTCGGTTTCAGGATGATATTGCACCTGTGCAGCATGCTGTTCCACTGGATGAGTTTATCAATCGCAAGCGTTTGGAACGCATGACTAGAGCTAGTTCTGCACCAGCTTCGGGCTGCCTGACGCCACGTGAGGAGGAATACACTCGCAAGCGTTCGGAGCGTTTAGGACGTCTCGAAGAAGAATCCCGACAGTTGCTTCAACGCATCAAACGTACCACAGATCGTGGACATTACCTTAAGAAGTCGCTGGATCGCATACGACGTGCGCCAAGTCCGGAAGGCAGCTCAGAGGAGGAACCTACAGCCACAACTAGCTCACCCCTCACAGAGCAGGAGGAATCCTATACGTCCCGACGTTCAGCGCGTTTACAGCGTTTGGAGCAGGAAGGCCAACAGCTTCTACATCGACTAGCCAGGAATACGGAACGTGGCGATACCTTAGCTATCAAACTGGACACCCTTCACGAACGTCACGGAAGTCCTACGGAACGGACCCTTACGGAAACTCCCACAGCAGCTGAAATCTCGCAGACAGTAGAGCAGCGCTTGGAGGATATAGAAAGAGTCTCGGCTAATCGTGCAGAGCGTCTACGTCGCATGGAACTAGAAGGTAATGAGCTAATAGCTCGACTAAGTCATAGATCCGAGAGGGGAACTGCAATGATAAATCGCATAGCGGAACGTGAGGCGAACAAGCGACAGGAGGCGGAAATTGTGGAGTCTGTCGTCGAGCAAGAAACAAGCAGCAGCACTAACATGGCCAGCACCGTGGAGCAATCAAACGAAGCTGCCTGCACTGCCACAATCACAACGACAGCCAGTCAGTTGGCTCTTCAGTTGCCGTCGACAGGAGCCATACCCAAAACAGGAACACCGAACCGAACTCGAACCACATGCCAACAACCATTGACGCAGCTGTGCGCAACTGTCAGACACGAGGATGCAAATAAGAAGAAGCTCAAGGAGACGTCGGAGTTGGAGAAGGTCACGGATGTGCCGCAGTCAGAATCACTGGAGCATATGGTGCAACGTTTACGTGCATTGCCTTTTCCCGCTGAACAACAACAAAACGAAATGAACCAAGAAACAACAGAGAAGGAGCAGCAGTAGGAGCAATAAGGCAACTAAAGCGAATTGCTTAATACTTAAGACTTTTTGTTTGGAGTGTTTCAGTTTTTTAATTGCAATATCCATTTTCAAACTTTTACGGAAATTAATTTTGTTTTTTATGTTTTTATTGATTAAACGATTAGGGCATGAAAAACTATATAACGATTAAAAATATATTAATTAAACTCCAAATCGCACTTGAAATGAAAATGTTCAGGAAGTTGTAATTGAAACTGAAACAGCTCCCAATATGCCAAAACCCATAAAACGAAACTATTGTTCATTAGAATTTACTTAAAACTTTCGAATACTCGCTGCAATAACTACTATATTTAACTTATATTTCATGTATGTATATGTATATCAACTGAATACTTCGGGTTTCCGTTCAATAAAGCAGAGAGCATAAATGTCTAATGAGAAGTTTACATATTTGATAAAGTCACAGGAAACTTTTTCCAAGTAAAAGCAGGATTTTGATGCTCAGCTTGTTGAGTTAAAGTTAAAGCGGCTAATCGTTTGTGTTCCCAGTAAAGATATAAAGCTGAGAGCAGATAAAAGATGATAAGAATTTGACTTAGCTTTTGTAGCACAATCAAGCTGAAAAGAGATGAGACGTCAAGCTATGTGGGGCAAACATTCCACTTATTAGATTCGCATGCATGACAAGAATTCGCATAGATTTCCAGAAAGGACTTATGTGTATGCAACTTAGACACGCATGCATCTCAGACATGTAAGCGTTTGGGCGGGAGGAGGTAACAATGACAACAGGGGAGGGGAGGGTAGGGTGGTTGTGTCGCATTATCGTCATTGCATATGCAAGCAAAAAAAAAAAGAAATATTAAAAAGAAGCAAGATGAAGATGGAAAAAAATAAAAAAATTCCACAAGTCCGCTAACTAGTTAGTGCCATCTTCGTCTTTTCGCTTCTTTATGCAAATGCTCCCCAACCCCCCACCCAAACGTCTTCATTCCGTAAAATGCGTATGTAAATGGTTGGTTGGGTTGAGGGGGATAGGGAGGGGGGTCATGAGGTCGGTTTTCGGTTGCAGTTAAAGTAGTCAGGCATAAAGACAACACAGCTTCATATGCTTTTAAGAACGAACAGAGATTTTACATTAACTTATCCCTCGAATTTTTTTAACATAAACCTCATCCTCAACCCCATCGTTCCAGCATAAAGGACATGTGTGTACGTTAAAGTAACATTAGCAAAAGATTACAGCGCTGTTAAAGCCGTTCATTCTGTTGGCTACGCTGTTAACATTGCCCCTTTCAAAAATGAACACTTCCAGCGAACAAGCAACAAGCTGCAAGCAAACATGTCTTAACAGGAGTTACAACATGTATTTTGGTATTCACTTCCCAACCGTTGCATACTTTACAGCGTATAAGAGTGAAGCGACATCTGTTGGCAATGCGCTGCACTGCCACTAGCAGGGAAGAACTTTTAAAGCAAAAAGCTTTCTCCGTTCAGCTTTTTTTTCATTGTTTCTCTTTTGTTGGCTGTTAACGAGACGGCCAGCGTTAATTAGATGGAACAAAGGCGGAATTAAAAGAAGAGAAGAATTAAGCATCGAACTGCCGAGTTGTTTAAATTAAATTTAAATAACGCCAGCCAGCCAGCTCCCTTCTAATTGCTGTGGGAGTTATGCACACGCCCCTCAACAACTCGTCGACAAAAGGAAGAAGGCCTGAAAATGTATACAATTTGTTGCAAAGCCGCTGCCGCCGCCGTTGCCGTTGCAACTGGAAACGTCAAATTAATAAACAAAGCCGGACGTACCACAAGCTGTGAAAAAGCAATCTTTTGGCTCTTCTACTTGTTCTTGTGTTGTGTTGTTGTGTTGGGCGCGCGCTTGTTTTTTCCAGTGCCCAGCGCGCCTTTTTGGAAGTCCCTCAAGTCCTCCAAGAACTCGAAGAACTCGAACCATCATCCATCCAAAGATTTATGCAGTTCGCGCGATGGAAGCGCCGCTGTTGCAGAGTAATCTAATTTATTAAAAGTGCAGCCTCTGGGATGCTCTGTCTATACTATGGGATTAGAGATGAGCAGGTGTTGAAATTGTTTACCATTAACTAAAAAGGGTTAAAAATGTGACTTTTAATATGGCTTCCATTGAAAAGTGTTTTATAAAAGGTTAAAAATCTTTAAAATATTTTTTTAAAATATTTAATATTTTAGAGATGGGAAAACTTACAAATTTCTCATTTTCTTTTTTCATAATCCAAAGTTTAGTCACATTTTTACATCAACTTCACTCAAGAGCCTTACGATAGTTCCACGATAGTCACGACACGCTGCCAGCTCTAACTTTGGTAGTATTTTCGCGCTCTCTCTGTGTATCTCTTTGGGGGCTATCGACTGTGGAGCGAAGCTCGTTTTGGTTTTGATTTACGCTGAAATAAATTAAAATATCATAAAAAGGAAATTAAAATTCACTCACACAACAAAAGCACAAGTTTCAGTTTGGCTTTTAATATTTATTTTGTTTTTTTTTTTTTTTCGAACTTCGGAACTGCCGTCGGCTGCTGCCGTCTCTCTGCTGCTGTCCTCTCGGTCTGCGTCCCGCCGCGGGCTTTTAACTAATTTTTAAACAAGTAAAAATACAAATAAATATTTTAATGTGTGATTTACGACAATGAGACGCACAGGGGGTCGCTCGCGGTCCAACTCGAATCGGCTCAACTTGGATCTGAAAGAAGAAGTGGACCTGGTTATGGTTATGGTTGTGGTGGTGGAGTGGATCTGTGTCTTTGGCTGCATTTAAAATTGGATTTGTGCGCTTCTGGCGCTCGATCCACAGCAACAGCAACAGCGGCAGCGGTGGCAGCAACACAACGGGCAACGCCTGCTGCCCCACAATGAAATACAATTTAAGCGCCTTTAATGAACTGCAGGCAGCGCCAAGTATATTCTCGTTGCGGGAGAAGAAGATCTTCACCCGGAGAAGCGAAAAAAAAATAATAATCAAAATTAAAAAATTTAATTCCTTAACCGATTTGAAATTATTTGAATGGCGGCACTTAGAATTTATTGGCATATAAAAAGCCGCTTAAACAAAAAGGTTTTAACGAGCTTTTTGCATTTTTTCCCCTTGTTTTTATTATTATTAATTTGACTTTAATTAATTGGGGATTGCCTAAAGGCAGCATTTACTTATAAGAAGTCATAAAATGCATATAAAATAAGCTAATATCAACTTGAATTAAGCTGAAAGGCTTCTTCCCAACTATTCTCCGTTAACGTAACTCAAAAAGTATGCACATTAAATCAATTGCAGTCAATTAATTAAAAAACCATTGACATTCATAAAAAGTAAATTGTGGCAACAGCAGCGCCAAACTTTTAGCCAAAGGGGTCCAATTCGCAACATTCGATCTGCGCAACGGAAGTCATCTACCTTGCCACACATACACATACATGTACATGATACATATAGAATAATTGCATGTGTATTATCGGGCAACGGCAACAATTTTCAGACACCTTTTTTTTTTTGCCAGCGCAAGTGAAAATCGAGTACAAGTATTTATTAACAGCCTGCAACGATCAACGAAACTGAGGCACACACCTGCCAGTGGCAAGCGTTGCAAGCGATGCATCTGAAGATGAGGTTTTGCCTTCTTTCGTCTCCGTCTCCACGCCTCGCCTCGCCTACTTAACGAGCGCGAAAATAATGCGCGAAATGTGGAGCAAAAGCTTTTCGTCATGGACTTGCAGCTATTGCTTTAACATCACATCACACACACACACAGCTTCCGATCGCATCCCCCCAACCCCAACCCCATCCCCCCATCATCATCGTCTCTGAGTGATGCGACGTCGAACAAGCGACGGTGGCGACTGACAGAATTATAATCAATTAGCGTAGCGGACGGCGTGAGCGCATAAAATTATATACATATAGTATATATATCAAGTTGGAAGGCACAGCCACAACCGAATGACTGATGCATCGAGCTGCCTGCCTTTCAGCCTTCCAGTCTTACAGTCTTCCAATCTTCCTGTGCTGTGCAATTTGGTTTAAATTAAAATAAATTCAATTACGAAAACATGAAAATCCATTAACCAAATTATTGTCATTAAAAGCGCAATTTAAGTTCAGCATTTATAAAACTTCTTCGTTGTTTTTTTTTTTAGTTTTTTAACTTCTCATTTTTCATTTTTTCCTTTTTTTTTTTGATTAAATTTCTGACGCCGCAAACTACACAAAAGACTTAGGCAACAAACTCGCTCACTCTCTCTTTCTCGCTCTCTCGCGGCTTTCGTGCCGCAAAAATCAACTCATCCGACTGGCTAATTAATTAATTATAACTCAAGCGATTAGCATAGCCCATAGATTGGCCAAAAGCCAAGTCCAAGCAGCAGCTGCCTCCGCTTTCATCGTCTGTCGACTCAATCTGCCTCTGGGATTAGCTTCACTGATTACATCGCGAGCGGGAGTGGAAGCGGGAGGGGGGAACGAATACAAAAATCAGCTTTCATTCATAGAAATATCGTTGCGACGACCCAGTGCAAACGGGTTATAAATGTTAAACGATTTAATAGATAAGATATCTACCCTGCCAATATACATATACATGTTTTGTAGTATATGTGTTTGTGTGTGTGTATGATACGTATATGATATCAGGTTGTTGTTGTTGTGGTTGTGTTTTTTGTCGTTTGGAAACATGCTGCCGGGTGTCGCACTTAATTTGTTTAATTTCCTTGACATTCACTGTTGTGGCTGCTCTTATCAAGCGGATTCCCACACTATGCAACAAGTTTAAAACTTGACTAGACAATATTATTTGTATATGTGAAAAAAAACTAATAGAAAACATAGATATTGGAAACTTTATCTTTTAATAAGCTTAATGAATTGAAAAGCATTAAGGCTTTAGCTTGAAAACTTATAACTAATTAAGAACACATACATTTGTGTATAAGCAACATATCAATTGGAGATTTTTAGAAGTTTTTGAAGTGTTGGTTTTATGCTTTTAGTAAGCTTTAAGATTTGAAAAACATTATACATTCAGCTTGAAAGCTTATAACTTATTAAGAGCTTTAAATTTCTGGTTAATCACAATCCTTTTCCATCAATTTGTATCTTATTTAACTTATAACTTATTAAAATCTTTAAATTTCATGTTATTCCAATTAATTTTCATCTATTTTTATGTTCTTTAACTTATAACTCACTTAGAGCTCTAAATTTCTTGTTTTTCAAATCCTTTCCCATCAACTGATATCATATTTAACTTATACCTATTTAAGAGCTTTATATTTCCTATTATTTCAATCCTTTCCCATCACTTTATATCTTATTTATACTAAGGGAAACTCTTATGAGCTTTTGCAGGCAAAACTTTTAGCGATTTAAGAGCTTTAATTTAAGATTGACCAATTCCATTCCCCCAACTCATATAACTTATACTTAAGGAAGTTTTCTTAAGTCTCCAAAGTCAAAACTAACCCAAACTTTACTATATCTTGCATGAAATTCTTCTTTCATATAAGTTTTCATGCAATTTATCAACCCTTTAGCTTATAATCATACATTGTACTTCCTTCCATATTGACTTTGTTGCCTCGTGTATCCTTACACGAGTTAAATAGTTACTGTTGCACCGGCATCCATCCATCCATCCATACACAGACACAGACACAGACACAGCTTCAGCTGCAGTTACGAAAATTGCTAGACCAAACAAAAACCAAACTACTTAGCCGCACACTCGCCTTTGGTAATTGAAAATCGATAATCTCTTTGAACCAGTTTGGCTCTGGAATACAACAACAACAACAACAACAACAATAAGACCAAGACCAGCCATGTTGGCCATGTTATGTATTGGTAACAAAGACACACAAACACACAAACATATACACACGCACACAATCAGAGATCTATAACCGCAAATCGTCTGCAAATTGCAACCACAAGCTAAACTGAGAGGAGGACTCCGTGGTCTTGGACCCCGAAACACTACCCAAAATGGGGCGGAGGATGGTGAGCGGGGCGGGTGGGCGAGCGAGCGGGGGGGTCGATTGATTTTAGCACGCTTAATGGTTATTGGTTTAGGCCAAAGCCAGCAAGACTCTTGGCTCGTTGCCAGTTGCTGTTGTTGTTGCAAGTTGCTGTTGCCAGTTGTTGTTGCCGCAAGTTGTTGGCCTGGTAATAACCTCCATTTATTCAACAACTGCCACACCATAAATTACAAATAATTCGATTTACACAAGATTTTCACTCTTAATGGCCGAAAATGGGCAACGAATCAACGGATCACCGGTTCACCGATCAGCCGTGAAAATAATGATGAAAACAAACAAAACTTAATAAGATTTTGGCCAGAGTCAGAGTTAGAGCCAGACCCAGAGCCGGGTCGAGTCGAGGTAATTGAAGAACTTCAACTGCATTGATTGCAATTGTGAAACATAATAATAAAAAAGTTTGCAAAGTTTGCAACAAAAAATGGCACCAGAAATTGTTAATTATCAGCTGTTGTTGGGTTTTGTTGGGCTTTGTTGTTGCTGTGTTACATTAAGCCATTATGTTGGAACTTTTGCAGCGGCTGTTTTGGGCCTGTCACAAATGCCGCAAATGCCAGCCTAAATGGCAAATTAGTGACCTGAGCTCGGCGCTGCTTGGGTTGCTCGGGGCTGCTCCTTTTTTGGGCACGCCTAAAAATGTCTTCTCAATCGGTTTTTGGGGGCATTTTTGGGGCAGCTGCTGCTGCTGATGTTTAAGGCCTGCTATGGCTACATCGACCTATTTCATTTCACATATTTCTATATACCCTGTAAAAGATGAAGTGTGTATGATAGGGAGGTAACATCATTAGGTATGAGAGGAGGTATGATTATAAACCTTTCTGTATATGATTATGTCATTAAGTATAAGGATAAGAAGATATGGTTATTAACCTTTCTGAATATGATAGTATCATTAAGTATAAGGAGATATATGTTTATTACCTTATATATGTATGTATCTGCCTAAGTATATTATCATTAAGTATAAGAAAAGTTATGTGCCTCACCTTACACAAACCTTTGACCTCAAAATTGATCAACTTCTAGATGCTTGTCTGAAAAAATTCAAGTTTAGACTTTACTAAAGTTTCAAAGAGCATTTATTATTAACCAATATTAAGTCGTTAGGTCTTATTGCTTGAGCTATGCGTTGATAGCAGTCAGTCAGTCATAGAACAATTGAACTTATTCTGTATTTCCTAAGGTAACTTCAAGTCTTACACTCTCGTCATGCGACATTCCTACTGTTTTATGATGTTGCTGTTGTTGTTGTTCTTTGCTTGACAGATTTTTGCGACATATTTCATATGTGAGTTCATATGAGTTGCATGCCACAAATGCCACCAATGGCAATTTTAATTTGTTGCGAGCAAAAATTATAAATTGTATTTCGAATTGCAAACGCCGCAACTCGAGCCTCGAGTCTTGAGTTAATTATCGGCAATTAGTGTGGCAACTGTTGCACTCTCTCTCTCGCTATCTCTTTCTCTCGCCTGACTCAACTTGTTGCAGCATCTAAGAGCCAGAGATGACTATTTAAAAGTTTACGCCTTGGCATTCAACGGCTCTTTCTGGCTTCGTTTGATGTTGTTGGGTATCTTGAAGTTGAGTCTGATTCCAAACAGAGTTAAGATCTTCAGCAGCTGATTAGCCTAATCTAATCTTACACGCTGAACACCTACGCACAAAAGATATCGAAAAAGAGAAACAAAGAAAAAAGAAACAAGAAATAAGTTAGCTCATTAGCAGCTGCGTAGGGTATATCGTATGCAAATTGCCAACAGAAACAGTTTAGGGCCCTCTACACATGTCCATAGATAAGCTAAGGAGGCGTAGATAATGCCACTCGAGCGTCTTTTTATGTTTATTTAATATATTTAATTAGTGCATCGTTTCGATTCGAATTCGAATCGAATTATACATTCAAACGATACGATTTGAAAAGTCGTTAAATCTAATCTCATCTAATACCAAACATAATTAAATTATTTATTCCAATCCAATCCCACCTTAGCCAGCCCAAAGTTAAGTCAAAACTTAAGATAATGATTATATTCCCTTTTCGAGATATAACTTAATATGATTATGTAACTTTTAACTTGTTTTTCCTAGATAGAAAATCTTTCCTCAGTACTTTGTTGCTACAAAATTCATAATGTGATATGATTATATAACTTTTAACTTGTTTTTCTTAGATGGAAAATCTTTTCTCAGTACTTTGTTACTACAAAATCCATCTTTGATGTCTGTGTGAAACGCTTGCGTGCCTCGTGTTTTGTGTCTCGTGTTAAGTTGTTGCCACTGCTGTTCCGCTGCTACCAATTGCAGCTGGCCTCAGCCTAAGACACGGCAGCAGCTACTGCTATGTGCTGTCGTCGTCGTCGTCGTCGTCACTTCACTCATGACATGTCGATAAGGATCAATGTTTAGCTGGGGCTACGTTTTAATATCATGTTTCTTATGCAGCTCCCTTTCTACGTATCAACTATCTTGCTCTGGCACACGCGCTTCACATCACTTTTGGGGCGTTACCTGGGGCGTCCTGGAGACTGCAACCATTTGCCTGGCCTGGCTCTCGGAGGCTGATGGATTGCCTTGGCTCCAAGGCACTTTACATGCGCAGATCAGAAGCTCAATTTTTTTAGTTCAACGTACAGCGGCTTTTTAATATATATATGTTAATGCCTCTCTTTTTCTTTTGTCTTGCGAATGACTCATTTATATAAGCTGTTATTTTTTGTTGTTTTTGTTGCTTTTGTTTTTTGGGTGGTTCTTCGAAGAGTGCTTTGACTTTTGCTTGTCAATGCGCGACGTCTTTGATAACTAATTGCTGCGGCGCCAAATGTTTCTTTCAACGTTGTCGCGCTGTCTCACTGTCTCGCCTGCACCTCCTCCCATACCCATTCCCCTGTCTCGTTTCCCTCTCTCTTTCTTGAAAGTTGTCCCGTGTGCATAATAAAAGTCACGTCGTTACCGTTTTGTCGCTTATAAGGGTCAGTCCCCGACGCTCTCTCTCTCTTTCTGACAGTGTTTGTGTGGGGGAGCTCAGGCTTAGTTATAAAGTTAAGAGTGTATACACTTGAAAAAATAAGCGGTTATAGGCGCTTATCCAAATACTTTGCCTTAAAAACTTTTTCTCTTGGATTTTTATAAGTTTTATGAAACTTAATAAGAGAAAAAGACAAATCAGTTCAGTAACTCATGTTTCTTTCAGTGTAAAAGGTGTGCTTTAATGACTTATACAGAAAAATTTGTTACATTCACCAATGGGCAGTGGCATGTCTGTGGCCTGGGTTCGAATGATGTTGCAGCGTGTGACATGCAACACACAAATGCAAAAGTGAGCAATTATGGCAACAAGTTAATTACGAAGCTGCTGCAACAGCAACATCAAGTGCAACAGCAACAACAGCAACAACAGCAACAACAGCAACAACAGCAACAACAACAAACAGAAAACAGGAGCAGTCACAGATGAACAAGCTCCACATGGTCTACATAGGACCCCAAGGAATTGACTGCATTGCAGCTGCATCTGAATCTGACCAATTTCAGCGCTAATTTAATTTATTCACTCCAAAACACTCCAACTCCAACTTCTCTGCATAATTTCAATCGAAAAAATCAGGCCTAAAGGAAAGGCATTTTACATTTTACACAGATTTGTCGAGGAGTTGGTGTGTGTGTGTGTGTGTGTGGAACGTGTGTTGAAAGTGTGCCACTGCAATCCGCATTCCATAGCCAGAATAATTATTTAGTGAATTTAATATTGATTTACAGAAAGTTCATGAAAAATTAATGTCAAGGGGAAGAATTCTCAAAAACATCTTTAAGAAAATAAAGAAAATCAAGAAAAAAGATTTCTAATGAAAAAATCATTGCTAAAGTTCCCAACAAATTCAAAAAATCAATCCAAAACCCACATTAAATACCCGCTGCCAATGGAATTTAACGCCAACTAATCGAAAAATCAAAATTGATTGTATACACATACATATTTATAAGTGGGTCAGTTAAATTTAGTTTAAGACACACATTTTTAGGATCAATAAATTGACAAGTTTGGCGTGTCGTGAACGCTGAATGGGTAAATAATAACCGCCAACTTTATACGGACACAAACAAATCTGGTTTTATTTTTAAGCTTAACATATATGCTGCGACTGCGCCGGGCAAGTTCGTTGCCTAAGTCTTTTGTTTGTTGTGAATGAATTTATTAAATTAACCAAATTTCTCACAAACGCTGATCAAGCCGATCATCTCGATCATAATCATGATGATGATGATGATAATATGTATTGATATTGGTATTTTTTGGGCAATCTATTAGATAAGCAACCCCAACAGCGAATATTCATAAGTTGAAACAAGAAAAAATGGGAGAGAATAATAATTTGTGTTTAACTTTTTCTTTAACAAAAAAAGTCTCTCAAGCTACATTCTTACAATGTAATTTAGCATTATAACATGTTTCTCCCCTATAGCAAAGGCATTGTGGTTTTGTCTTTGGCATTCAATTTATTTCATATATTTTTTGCCAAGTTGCCTTTTTTTTTTAGCTTTTTTGCTTTTTCAATTTTTGCAAAGTTTAATCAAAGTGGCGCTAATTAGTTTGAGTCGTTTGGATAATTGCAAATTAAACGCAAAGTTAATTGCGCCGACACACGAAACATTTATACACACACACACACGCTCACACACACATGTGCACTCACATGCAATTACATGTCCCAGCAGCAGCAGCAACAACAACTTTTTGTCTCACAAAAAAATCTCAAAAAAAAAACAAAAAAATGGCAGCGCACGTTTCGCTTTTTTGTTGCTTTTGATTGTTGTTTCTTATTGCTCGTGGAAAACAATTAAAGTTGTGTTGAAGTTTAATTGAATTAAAAAACGCTTTAATCGAATGAAATGCAGCTTCAAATATAGATGTTAAACGGGGCTAAGCCCGACTGCACTCAAAAAATAAGAACTAAAAATAACAACAAAAACATTTGTTTTGTGTTTTTGTTAATCAAAGCTAAACACAACTCGAGGGCGAGGGAGAGGGCGAGGAAGGCGGTGGTGTTGATTTGATTGTAATTAAAATGCAGTCTTTTAATGTCAGCGTTAATTAGTCGACTTAATTAATGATTATTAATATCGGTTGTTGCCCGATATTTTGTATCACATCTTTCAGACTCTTCTCTCTTTTTCTTCCTCTCAGAGATTCTCATCAATAGGCTGCCCCCCCACCCTTCAAGCTAAGACTCGATTATTATGCAAATTAATGGGCAGCGGCAGGTAGTCTTCTTCTTGTTGTGTTTTTGCTTTTCGCTTTTTGCATTTGACGAACTCATTGTGAATGCATAAAGCGTTGCCACATCGGAGAGAAAGAAAATTGTATAGAGGAGGAACCTGGCCCTGGGCAACGTTTTGGTGGGGGGGCAACCTGCTTAAACATGATTATCACAGTTCCACCTCAAGATGCCAATTACCATGCAATGTGGATGTTTTTTCAATTTTCTGTTTTCTTGAGTTCAGTTTTTTTGACCAAATCTGGTAATCGAATTAAACAGCTTCGTGTTTTATAAATGTTATCATAAATATTCCATTTTATTAATTACCACGCATAATTCAAACCAAAAAATTGAAAAAAAAATTCAAAAAGAAAAAATGAAAAGTTGAGGTACTTGAAATTTTAGGGCTTGGAGATACCCTAAGATGTTTAAAGGAACCCAATATTTCTGTGATTTACTTCTATCGGAAATCTATATATCCGTATTCCATTTTCTCTTCATAATGTTTCTGTATTTTATCCAAGTATCAATGTTAAATCCTTCATGTAGTAAATAAAAGGAAACAAAAACTCAAGTTTGTTGCCTAAGTCTTTTGATATTTCTAATGAAATGTTTAAAAGTACTTCAAAAAATCCCTTTTAAAATGATCGTAAAGCAACTGTTTGTCATCTCTAGGGTATTCGGTAAGATTCACAACGGAGAAATCGCTAAGCGGCGGCAATATTTAGCCGTTTTTTGGTCTTCACATTCGTTCGACATTCGTTTTGTGATTCGTTTTCAAGATGAGCTCGCCTTCGTTGTGTTTTGGGGCTGTTTCTCATTAACATACTTAATTTGTTTCTAATTTATTCATAAATTTATATTTGTAGCACCCGCCCGGTTGGTGTTTTTTTTTTCTTCAGATTGTTTTATTGGTTTTGTTTTTGTTTTTGGCCAAGCGCTGATTTATGTCCAGACAGCTGATTAATGGCAGCTGACCTGGCTGCTGGCTGTTTAGCTTGTTGTTGTTGTCTCTTGTCTTGGCTCGTTGGTAGCTAGCTGATCGCAACTGGCTGTGAATCAGTTGTTTGGCTGTGTTAGCTCTTGAGCTAAGTAGGTGTTGTTACGCACATTAGGACCGCCATTTGTAAGCGACGGCTTAAGTGTAATTTGTGGGTATTACGTGATTTCGATTGGAACTCGAAGTAAATGAGGATAAAGTGGCGTGAACAAGATTAAATACACTTAAAGATTGGGAAAGAGTCCATAAACTATGTTGGATGATATTGAAAATTCGAGATTTAGATATATTACAGGGGTTTTTTAACTAAATTTTAATAAAATAATAAATTTTTACCATAAAAATTTAAACTTTTCAATCAAATTTCCATTGATATAGTTGTGCTATCATTTTGACTCTTTGATATTAGAGATCGGGCCCAATAATAAGCACTGACAACAAATTTCAACAAGATTGCATCATTAAGTGCTGAGTTCACTCGGTTATTTACTCTTAATCGATGCTCCAATTGTCAATAAAACACATTTCACCTCAAAAATGATTTTTCCATTACGCTACTGGTCTTCTAACAAAATCACGTTACCCTTTTCTGAAGTGTATCGAAAAAAAGAGATATTTTTTGGGGGATTTTCCCCGGTATATTTCTGTGTATTATCACAAACACTTTGACGTCTGTGGTTGGTTTTATTAATGGAAATTCTGTGAATTCAGTTACAAACATAAAATGCAAGGTCCGTTTCGAATAATTAGAATAATAATAACTTAAAAGCTTAGGACTACAGTCAACATTGCCACTTGGCTAGCTAACAACATCGCCGCTGTGACCATTCTGTCGCAACAGCTCCAGCTTCAGCTCATGTTCCCGAGCCTTCAGACGCAGTGCAGCAATCGATGAAGTGCGTCGATCTTCGGGCGGCGTCGCGGGCCGTGTTTGCGGCGGCGCCAGCTGACGTTGCGGCGAATGAGCATGATGCGAGTGGGCCAAGGTCAGGGCAACTGGCGCCGTTTGCGTTGGTGAGCCACAAGGTGGCGCCTGATGCGTCAACGAGATGCCCACAAGCTGTTGTGGCGACAGCTGCGACGGCGGCGGCGGCGGTTGCTGCGATTGCGAACTGGGTGATGTTGGTGGCGAGGCCAACATATGATTATGATTGGGCGAATGCAGATCCGGTGAGCCCACCAGCATTGGTGGCTTGGCGGCCATGGCGGGCATGGGCGGTGCACGTGGATGCGGCACAGCAGTCATATTGGCCAGCAGTGATTGAAAGGAGCTCGACGGCGAATACATTGAAGCCATGCCCGGTGGCAGCATGTGCGGTGGAGCACTAGAAGAAGATAGAAGAGAGATGGGCAGAAAAAGGATGAAATTAAAAGTCAAAATTGGGTATTTATTTATTTATTTGTCTTACCGCTGGAACTGATTGAAGTAGCCGGATGGTATCATTGGTGCAGCGGACAAGTGCGGATAGCGAAAGGCGGCCAAGTTGGCTGGGGCATCGAATGGTTTGCGCAGCTGGAAGCCCAAATGGGTAAACGGATTGGGCGGTAGGGCGGCACCCACCACTGTTTGCATGCTGGCGGCGCCGCTGGGCAGATACGGATTGTATGGATGTGACTGGGGACCAACCTTCTCCTGCTTGCGCCACTTGGCGCGTCGATTCTGAAACCAGACCTGCAAAACAGAAACCACGAGACACGAACGAATAAGAAACTTGAGTTGAGTTATGTGTTTAATGCAGGCTACTGTCTCCTGTTCTGTATCCAGAAGCAGCAGAAGCAACTGGCAGTAACCAATTAATGGGCGTGACTATTGAAAACGCCCATTTAATTAGTTTTTAACATAACAATCTGAAAGAATCGTGTCGCAAACGGTGGCTGATTGCACCCAAACTCCTTGAGGCGAGGCGACTCCCGAGAGTCCCTTTTGGCAATTACCGCTAGAAGTGTATGTAAACAAATAATATTGTTGTTGTTGTTTAGCATTTGAGCGGTAATTAAAAACCAGATCAAAAATGGTAACAAACTCAACCGGATTAGCTTTTCGACTATGACTAGCACTAACAAATGAGTTTTCATTAGGGCTAACGACATGCTCCATTATTTTTCAATTTTCAAGATTGTTAAACACGTGAATCGAACCGCAATATTAGTGTACCCTATAGAGACAATAGGGTTCCGGGGTGCTTAACATAGTTTTTTTTTGTTGTTTACCTGTATCCGTGCTTCCGTTAATCCAATCTTCATTGCCAGCTCTTCTCTGTAAAAAAACGAGATAAAGAAAGCAAAATATCGTAAGTTACAGATGGTTAAGCAAAAGTTGTAACAATAACTTGTGGTCTATATAGAAAAGCAATCAGTTTTAAAGAGTTTACGATCAGCTGATCTGGTTTAGTTTATGTAATGAATGTTAAGCACTCGATTTAACTTTATGGCTTAACTTAATCACACTATAACTGTTATCTAAAAAATTCCATTAAAAAACGTAATATTATATCGGCAATTCAAGTTTTATCTTATAAAAATATCAGCAATAATAATATAATTTATGTTTTTGGTATTTAAATGTGAATTATTCAGCTGCCGATCATAAAATAATTGTGTTGTAATGAAAAACTATTCGTATTTAATTACTTTGTGCTAACTTTAATCGATATTCTCCAGATTATCAATTAATTAATATCGATGTCTAGCAATCTATTCAGCGGTATCAGCTCATAAAGAAACTATTGTTATTGACTATTTTGATACAACAAAGTTGACTCGTTATTATTGATGTACAATTAATTAATAGTATATGCAATTACATGTATTTTTGCATATGTCTAGTGATTTTTCAACAACTCGTCGTTGTTTTTGTATTCGCCTTTACACCTTTTTAACATGCACTTTGTGTCAACTGTTGATTGAAACTTTTGTCAATCTTTTTTTGTGTCAATCGGGCTAAGACAAGTGCTGTGATTTATATACTTAATTAATTGGCAAGCATTTAAACTGGTTGCTTACTAACTGAAAAAAAAACTTGCTCTAATTGATGTCGTTATTGATATTTATTATATTTTTGTGCAAATCCAATTAAACTTGTGCTTTACGTCACTTCTGTGGGCTGGTTTTCTGTTTTATTAAATGCAGCTTTTCAATCTGTTTACTTTTTATATATCTCTTGACTTAGCTTCTAGCACTAGGCGTATTCCAAACTAACCCACAACTATTGAATTTAATTTAAAACCAAATTCTTGGAGCGTGCTCCAACTCACCTCAGGGGGGGTCATAGCTAGACTGAACTTTTCTATATTCAAATCGTGGTTTTATGTTAATTTGGGGAAAATTTCACTTACCTTGTGAATACATCTGGGTAATGGGTGCGCGAGAATGCCTTCTCCAACTCTTCGAGTTGAAAACTGGTGAAGGTGGTACGATATCGGCGCTGTTTGCGTTTCGGGGCATATTCATCGACTTCGCAATCACTGTTGGGATCCGAAATGGGACTGTTGGTGCCGCCACTGGCGCCGCTGGGCACCGCACCAGAAGCTGAGACCGAAGCAGATGCCACACCACGTTCGGCAACGGCATCCGGGTGCGCTAACTTGGCTTCTTGCGGTAGTTCCTCCAGTTTGACCTCCTCTGATATGCCCATAATCTAAGAGGCAGCGACTCGGTCAAGTTATCAGCTATAAGTGGGAGAGAGAGACAGAGTCGGAGAGAGAGAGAGAGAGGGAACATATATACAGATTAGTCTCGCATTAGAAGCTCGTAATTCAATCAATACTAAACATGCAATTATCGTACACTTTATTACGCCAATTTCAATAATTTTCAATAGCCATGAAGGCTCCAACGTTCGCAACGTTCGTTTGAGGTTAGCTGCGGTTACGCGAAGCTTAAGCTGCTAGACACAACAACACTAGCTAACAAAATAATGCTAACTTACTATAATATAACAAAAGTTTATTTTAGAGATTTCGGTTAAGGAAACATTTTGTTTTTTGGTAATTTTCTAGCTTAAATTTGCAATGATTGTAATGATTTTTTACTGATTTTAGCTATTACAAATGCTGTTCCATAAAAATTGAACTGAGTAATACATAAAAATACTTTTCACTGATGCAAATTAGTCAAAATTGAAATAGTTTGCAAAAGCAAATGGAGTTTTTATTATATTTTGACCCTAGAAATACATTCTATATTCAAAATAAATTCCTTAAAATCTTGTCGAAATACTTTTTCATTTTTGTTAAAATTTGAATTTTTTACATATTACCAATTTGTTATTTAAATAGATAAGTTTTTTGATTTAGTTTGTGTTATGCAAAGCTTTGTCATATAGTTTTCCGCCCCATACCATGTAGTCTAGTGTTAATGGTTTTTTTGCGGTCTAGCCGCGTGCCTTATGGCTAGCCGTCTGTTGCAATAGCAATAGCTGTGTGGCTTTATAGACAGCTGCAACGTTCTCAATGCAAATCGATGGCATCAGTCTGGCTAGAAATAAAGACAACAACTAAAAGACTAAAACACCAGACCAAACACTGCCGTCCAGACCATCTCAGCTGATCTTTCATCAACACGTTTGCACAAGCTGCATTTTATACTATATACATATATATATATATAGATATATTATGGAGTTGTGTTCGTTGTGCTCGCTGCATGTGCAGATCGTTTGGAATTTTAATTAAATTGGGCGGCAACTTCATTTTCATCATCATCAACGGGTCTCCGCTAACAGAGAGAGAGACCGAAACCGCAACCAGAGAGTTGACTACTCAACTTCAACTTCAACATCCAACATCGAAGCTCCAATCTGCACTTCGATCAAAAATTGAATGCTCGATATCAGGTGCCACTACTACTCTTTGCTGTCAATAAGTTTCCTGTTTCGATTTTTCAGCTCTTTCGTAATTTTGTTTGGACATTTTGTTAATTTCATGTTTTGCTAATTAATATACAATGCGCTTTAATGACAATTAAGTTAATGCACAAACGTCACAGAATGCATGCCCCCAAAAGCAGTTTTGGCTTTCTTCTTGTTTTCCCTTTTTACATTTTTTTTTGTGGCCCTACCATTTCAGGTTAGGTTGAAAGCCGCTTGATTGATGGCTTCAGACCTTAAGTTGGCGTTGTCGTTGTCGTTGGGGATGCTACCGTTGACATTTCGCCTCTTTCGTTTCGCGACTGAATACATATATCAAAATTGTCCAAATACCTTGTTAAATGGCAAATTAGTGTGCCTCTGATTGATTTAGTTGCATTCTTTGCGACGAATGAAGTTGCAACACAGAGACGCGACAGACAAACAACATCAACATCAACATCATCATTATCAACAACAGAGATATATGATGATCATTGCATGGATTTTTCTTATTGCCATGTTATTGGAGGGTTTCTGAGGTGTAAGTAATAAAATGGTATTGTCATTTTTTTTGTTGAGTTTGTCAAGTGAACTTTTGGTAAAGTCTTTCAAATCTTTCAAGTCTTTTTTCCCGATTTCCTAAGATTTCTTATATATTTTATTCAAAGAACTTTTCTTTTTTATGATTTAGTTACTTGCTCTTACTTTGTAAGGGCATTCACACTTCGTTTAGATACTCATTTCTTAGTAGCTCCCCTGTCAGGTTCAGTTCATAACTCATTTTTCTCATCATTAATAACTTTTTATTATGATTCACGCTGTCAGTTTTCAATGTTGTTAACAAATTCCGCGCATTGACAGCTGACAAACTTAATTTGTGTAAGCCACAACTGCGGTCGGCAAATTATTAAATTAGTTGTACGAATTGCAATTATGTTGGCAGTTGTAAAAATACCCTTTCCCCCCGCTAAAATCTCACAAAACAACATCATTGGATCATAAAAAAGAAATATAAGAAAAATTGCGCTGATTAATTCATTGCATGCGAATGCATATCCAGTGCCACATACAGTAGATACAGTACAGTAGACACTCGAGAGTGTGTCTCTCTCTATCTCTCTCTCTCTCTGAGTGTTATTTGTGGAATGTGTGCCGTTTGGCTTTGTTGTCGAGCCGCCTTTTTATAATTGTATCCGCGTTACGACTTTATTATTGCAACGATGCAACGTGGCGGCAACTGAACAGGAGTTGAGCCGAAGGAGCTAGGCAGAAGCAGCAGGAAAAGGAGAGGGGGAGGGAGGAGGAGATGGAGACGGTGGAGGAGGAGTTGATCATCCAACATCAAAGTTGCCATTTGACGGTTTGACGTTTTGTTCGTGGCGGTAATTAAAAAACTTTTCAGTCAAACTGTCAACTACCTGACATACACACGTACTACACTCGATTGTTGTTGCTGCTGTTGTTGTTTGTTGTTTTAGCCAAGTTTGCAATTTGGCTTTCATGGCTTTATTTACGAGCCATGGCCAGAACTAATCAACTTAGCGCTCAGCTTGTTTCTGCCCAATTGCAGATAGTGCGATGCTTTGCCTTCTATGGCCAATTGGCAAATGTAACCAGCTGTGAGTAGAAGTATAGAGAGAGAAGGGGGAAGGGGCGGGAGGGAGACTATAAACTACTCGTCGTGCCTAACTGTTTGACACAGTGTGGCCAACTGCTGCAATGCTCGCTTAGGGCTCACATGCTAATCACGTCAAGCGCCAGTCTCAAACTCTTTCACAGTCTACACAAATCTACACGAATCTACACTGTCTGCAGTCTTCAAGTCTTCAAGCGCCCTTCAGACATTTACTCAGTCTGTCAGTCAGTCAGTCAATCCCCTCGTCCTCGTCTTTGTCTTCTTTTTGGCCGGGCCAGACTTGTTTGCGGTTGCTTGTTTCGTTTAGAGATAAGCTCCATTAGTGTCTGGAAATTATTTAAGAGCAGCTTGCAATGCCAACATTGAGTGTGTGTTTGTGTGTGTGTGTGTTTGAGTATGAGAACTGCATGTGGGCTTTAGTGTTGATTTTATATATTTATGTATTATTGCGCTCTCTACAACAAGTGCAGAAATTAAGATATGAATAACAAATTGTATGTAGCTTATATGTTTTTAGTAGGTTAGTAAGAAGGAAAACTAATATAAACATGATGAATATGATTTACAATGTGAAAGTCTTCATAGAACCACAAATGTTAAAGGTAAAAAGTTTGAAGTAAAGTTAAGTTTTTCAATAACCTAACTATTGAATACATTTGCAATACCAAAATCTTCATAGAACAATAAATGATTAAGGAAAATTGTTGAGAAAAACCAATTCTAAATCATTTTTTTCATTAACCTAACTTTTGAATACATTTACAATACAGAACATTATGGAACAACAAATGATTTAAGTAAAAAGTGTGAAGAAAAAAAGCCAACAATTTTTCATTAACCTCAGTTTTGAATACATAAACAATACAGAAAACTTTATGGAACATTAACCTTTTTAGATGAAAAGTTTATGGAAAAACAAAACCTAATTAAAAAATGTAAATTGTTTTTTCATTAACCTCACTTTTGCATACATTTACAATACAAAAATCTTCAGAGTACAACAAATGTTTTAAGTAAAAAGTTTAATGAACAAAAATGTATATAATTATTTTTATTAACCTAACTTTTGAATAATCTAATTACAAATGTATGCTTCGAGCACACATATAATTGCCATTTTTTTTTTGCAAATTGAGAAAGCATCAAATGTAACATAACAGAGACTCACAACAACAACAACAAGAGCAAAAACACACACTAAACATACACAATGTCTGTCTGTCTCTCTGTCTGTCCGGATGTCTGTCTGGTCTGTCTTGACGCGTCGATAAGCATCAATGTTTTGCTCTGTTCTCGCTACGTTCGCTCGCTACCTTCCTGCTGTACTGCACTGTTTCCCTGTTTCCTCCCTCCCCGTTTCCCTTGTTTCCTTTCTGCCTGCTGTGCTGTGTTGCACCATGTCGCTTGGTGTCGTTTTTATGGTTGCACTATTGTGTTCGCGCTGCTGTAAGGAACGCACGAAAAGGGGAAGAGTGCAGGGGGGCAAGTCGAGACGTCGCATATTTCATTAAATGGCCAGCCAAAGCACAGCCCCACAGTAAAGTCTGTGATGTCTGAGAAGGTATAAAGCAGGGCAAAAGCAACAGCAGCAGCAGCAGAAAACAGAAAACAGAAGCTCATTTCTGGCATTTTGTTAATGCGTCCTCGTCTTCTTTTTCTTCTTCTGCTTCTTCCTGGCCTGGTCCACTTGGTCTTGTTGTTGCCTTGGGTATCTCTTCTGGTGCTGCTTACTTATTTATGGGTTTACATTAGGCTAAACCACTTTAGTCACACTTTGATGATCAGTATTGTAATGATGTCACCCCCCCTCCTCACTCTCCTTCACCTTTCGATAATGGCAAACTTTTTGGGTGGCGCCTGTCCGAACCCAAAACTGAATCGAAACCGAAACAAAAATAAGCTCAAATGGTCATCATAATGATAATGTGTCGAAAAGGTTTTCTCTGTGTTGTGTTGTTGTTGTGTGGTCGCCCCCCAAATGAAATTGATGGATTGGCCAGAGTGAGACAGAACGTCTCAGAGAGAAACAGAGTATCAGAGCCCACCTGCTTTTTATTTGTTTTACATACGAAGTTGTTGTTGATAAAGTCAATTATTAATTTCGTATAAGCGCAGACAAAGCGAGACAATTTCGTGACTCACCCAAAAACCAAAAAAAACATATAAAAATGATAGCGTGAAAAGGCTGCAGCAAGCTGTATAGACTGTTGTTGCACCTGAGCTGTGGCTGCTGCTGCCGCTGGCGGTGCTGCTGCTGCTGAGTTGATGCTTGGCGCCGGCTTTGGACGCGCCAGGTGCGATAAGGCAACATTCTTCTTGTGACCCAGACGCGCCGGTAGAAGAGAGCGAAATCACAAAACACATCGTTGGTACATTATGGACCTCTAATGCACACACACATACACGAACACACACATACAGACAGATACCAAATTATAATTAGTTTATTCATATCCTGTGTCGAAGTCTCAGCAGCCTCATTTGTTGATGGGGCAATCTTAATTCAATTTACCGCCTATCAACAATAAATACAACGAACTATGATTACTCTTTGATTACTTTTTAACTATAGTAGACGATATTAGGGTTTTTATATATTTTTTTTTAGATGATTTTTATGTTTATTTCGATTAATAGTTGAATTTTATGATGATTTTAAGAGGTGAGACTTAACTTTTATTATAAATAATTTAATTATTTAAAACATTTTCAAATTTTATGTTAAAAAGACAAAGCCAAGACAACATTTTAACGGTTTTGTTCATTTCAATTCTACATAAGATTTTTCAAGATTGTGCTGGAAAAACTCTTAAAAGTTGAAGGTTTATAGCTGCTTTCTGCAAGTGTATTTGCCCTTCGTTGTAATGCAAACCGATTGTTTCAACTTTTCATTCGTATTTTCTTTTTGCGCCCTGGCCACCCTTATGCCAGAGAGTTGTTGACGGTAGCCAAAGGTAGTCTTCATCGTCGTCGAGGTTTTTAAGTTGTGACTCAGGTTCAGAGACGTTCCGGGTAACTCTCTTGCTCTTCCACTGCTTTGCTGTGCTGTGCTGCCTGCCAAGCTGTTGATGTGGATGATGCGAGGCCAATTACTCATAAAATGCATGTTAAAAACGCTGAGCCATGGACCAAGCTGAGGTTGTAGCAAGCTTGGGAGGGGCGAGACTGGAAGGAGAAGAAGCGTTGAACAACTGTTGTTCGACGCCTGGCGCTGGCTTTCTGCTTTGTTGGCCAAGTTTTTAGTGTGGCCAATATGGAGACACAGACTCAGACGTAGACGGAGACGCAAACTGAGACGGAGGCTGTGTGTAGCATCCGTGTCTCTGCCCTTTTGTCATTGTCTTGTATGCTTTGATAAGAGACGGAGGCAATTTGGGGACGTGTCTGAGGTTGATATTTCATGTTTGCATGTTCCATTTGTGTGCACAGAGAGAAAAAGGTGAGTACTTTGGATATGAAAGTTAAAAATCCTTCAAATATAACATAATTTTTATTCGATTTTTATAGCTTTTATTATACAAATATTAAATTTTTCTAACAATTTTGCATTGAAAAATGTGAAAATCTTCAAATAAGCTTTTCAAACAGTTCAAATATTAAATAAGCTAAGTTATGATCTTTAATAGAGGAGAACTTTGAAGTCCTCTAAAATCTTTAACTTTTCAGTAACTAATTAATTAGTTGACGTTGTTGACTTTTTCTCTCTGTGTATTTGAGTCTTAATGCAAGGTTCGAAGCTTTGGGCTTGGGAATTAATGAAGCATATGTATGCAAAGCGCTTTCAATGAGCTGTTAGCTGTTGTTAACTGAGAGCTGGGTTCGGTCGGTCTTGGCGCCACCTCTTATCAGAAACAGTTCGTGGGTGTAGCTTAGCTTTGAGTCGAGAGTAGAGAGTATAGAGTATAGAGTCAAGTCAAGTAGTATAGTCAATGGCCCTCCTGGAGGTAGCTCAGAGAAAAAAACAACGCTAATTGGGAAATGTCATCTGGTAAACAAAAGTACAAATGGTATTCATATCAGTAATTTACCCAGTACCAAGTCAGATAGATAACTCCGCCATTGTGCGTATCTTCAAGATACGAACTGCAACTGAGACATTATCAATGGAGACAAGTTTTAATTGTGTGTCGGCCCTAATTGAATTGCCCTGCAAATGGCAGTTTGCCCCCAATGGCAAACATATTTTAATTTTCCAACCAAAAAACCCAAGAAACAATCTAATCACACGGGAAGATCGGTTTCATATTATCTCAAGCAGATGCTACCTCATCAATAGAACAAAAAAAAACTGAAAATTATTTGCGTCACAGTTAAAACGCAATTGTTAAAAGGTAAAAGACAAGCAAGTCACATGGCGCATTATTATTAATTAAATCAGTGAGCAATATTATCGATTATCGTGTGAAAGGAAACCGTTTTCTCCGGGACAGAAACGGAACGGAACGAAATAACCGCATTGACGTGCAATTGATATGATTTAAGTTATCTTTCTAGTACTGGTAGTAGTATGTACTCCTCGACTGACCCAAGCATATCATCAGGCAAGTTTGTTTTAGCTTTGACATGATTATCTGGCTTAGATAGCTGACGGCAGTTAATTTCATTTATTTGTGGTGTACGAGTGGAAATTTCATTTGCTTTGATTAGCAAACATTTTGAAAACATCACAATGACAAAACGTGATTTATTTACCATCGACTCCAATGCTGACAATTTTTGTACTCTTTTAATGGTGTTTAATTAAAGCCAATCAGCGATAAACCAAATCTATCGACCTATCAGCATGTGGCATACCCTATAAATAAGTACTCGTAGTTAATCAAAACTGAAAAAAGAACGGGAAAACAAAAACAATACTCACAACAGTTGAGTTAATAATATTATTTGACGTACTCGTATAGAGCGATACGATATGTCCAAGTGAATTAATCAAATCTAATGATATTTAATTTTCGTTTTCTTAGTCAAATTTGTTTCTTTTTTTTTGTTGTTTTGGAATGGGGCTAAGTACCAGCTGCTGATTATCGATCAGTAAACTTGTGCAATGTGTAATGTTATCCGATCGTAAGGCAAACTGGGTCATTTGTAAGACAAATACTTTACTCTGATATCGTATCAAAAGGGAAGTGTGAGGAAAGTCAGGGAATAGAGTTTTAGTGAAGATATAAATGTGGGTGGCAATGAGATTAAGAGTATTAAGAGAAGTTTTGATGACATTTGAATTTAACAGTTGGTTTAACGGGGGTTTTAGAGATATGTCTTTCTGTATGTATGAGCACTCGATCTCAGGAACTAATAGAGCTATAGAGTCCAGATTTTGTATATTAGCTCTGTTAATCCCTTTGGCAGGACAAGTTTGTTTTAAATTTTCAATAACTTTTCAGATTTACACGTGTAATCAATAATAAAAAAATCTTGAATTTAAAAAATCTTGAATTTAAAAAATTGAGGATTGAAAACATTTACAAAATGAGAAAAATCTGTGAAATTTGTATTAAGATCGGTTGAGAAACACCGGAGATATGAATCCATCAAGAATTGACCCGGTAGTACACGTATGTGTATGTCTATCAGCCCGACCCTAAGTCCCTCTGTGTGATCAAGGGATACGGGTATCTTCTAGTCACGCCTACTCGACTAAAGTTATGGTTTTTGCCTATACATATATTATACAGCTATCAGTACTTTGAACTTTTAAATATAACGTATTATATTTCAATTGAAATGGAACATTTCTCTTTAAACATTTTGTACGAAGATGCGATCTTTAAAAAACAACTAAAACTATAGTTATGTATATTACAATGAAACTTTTATATATAGAAAAATGTTATATTATGTCAATTTATTCTAAGACTAGCTTTAACTACATACTAACTTGTTCAAAATCATCTGAATTAGGAAACTTACCTTCTTCTTCCTGTGTAATCAGGAACTGCAATGCGGATTAGCTTACAATGTGTTGTGATCTCTGCACAAATATAGTTATTATAGTTTGATTTTACTGTAGTTAATTAGGAACTGAACTTTTCATATAGCACTTGCCGACGGTCTTTGCACAAAACACGGCCCTGAGAACAAATTGTGGTCAAGTCAACAGTTAGTCAATAACTTTTCTATATTGCATTAAGTTAATCCCAAGTATTTCAATTGAATATTATTTTGTTAATATAGTTTTAGCACTGTTTTATAACACACACACACAAGTACACACATGAACACACACACCGAATATTATTTGGTTGGAGTTTTGAGCGCGACGACGGCTTTGATGACCGGGCTCCGTCAATGCCGCAAGCGAACTACGCAAAGAGCAGGCCGGTAAACACTCAGGTGGGCTCAGACCAGGCCAGAGCGACCAACAACAACCGGTTGTTGTGTGTTTTCTGTGTATGGTGTTTACAGAGAAGCTGCCACCACTGCGCCACACGCTAGTATGTGCTAAAGTGAGAGAGCGCGATGCGATCAACACGAGCGCGATCGAATAAACGATCGTATATTGTCGTCGTCGCTTGTCGCAGGTGTTTACTTATGCGCCAGGCAGGTGAGCAGCAGAAGCAGCAGCAGCTTTAGTGCTCCGCCTTTCTCTCTCTCTTTTCTGCTGCTTCAGTGTGAACGAATGAGAGAGAGAGAGAGAGAGCGCGCTCATTACATTTTGGCACTGCCAATGAGCATTGACCTATGAGAGCAGCCGGCGCTCAAAAAGCGCTCAAATAATGGCGGCTAACCGGCCGACGGCTCATGTAAACTTTGTAAAGCTCTCACTCGTGTCCTCGCTCTCTCTCTCTCTCTCGCTTGACTTGTGCATATGTGCGTGCGTGTGTGTTTGTATGTGTATGTGTGTGTGTGGATTGGCACGTAATTGAATAAGCCTCGCACAAAGTGCAATAAATTTGATTAGCAAAATGGAAATTTATTTTCCAGTCTTTTGTTTGCATTTCGCATTGGTTTTGCTATATGTATGTGTATAGGTGTGTGTATGTGTGTGTGTGTGGTGAGTATGTATGTGTTTGCTACATTTCTTTAGCTTCTTCTGTGTTTTTTCCATTTGCCGTGTCGTTGCGGCTCATAAATTAAATAATTTAGCTATCACGCATATGCGGAGAATTGCTGTTGTTATTAGTATTGTTTTTGTTGTTGTTGTTTCTTGTTGTTGTTGTTGTTGAATAGTGTTAAGGGTCTCGTAAATGACTTTGTTGGTTTATTGAATCCAACTGCGAGTCGGCTGTCAAGCCCCTTAATTGCTTGATATGGATAGACAAAGAGAGCGAGAGAGAGAGAGAGAGAGAGAGAAAACACACACAAGTTAAGTACCTTAAGACAAACTAGGCGGGTATTATAAATAATCATTATGATTATAAATGTATTAAGATGCAGTTTCTTGTATCCCATTTGAATAAATTTCATTTTTATAGTCTTTAATTACTTAATTCAAAACTTGGCATGGGCTTTGGGATGGGCTTTGATTTTGTATTTAGAAAACTATAATTATTTTTCATTTGCTTTTTCAAGTCGCCCTGCGAACCGGTTCACCGATCCTTCAAGACAACAAAATCACTTAGCAAAACAGAGTTCTATATATAGTTGAGCAAAATGTTCTTTGTCTGATAGCAATTACATTATCTGTCTGATTATTTTGTTGCTTCCCATTTGTAACCATTCCATGCCAAGTTAACTACTTCATTAAACCTCAAACCAGCTCCAACTTCATCTCTTTACTGCATCTCTCTTCGTCCCGGGTCTATCTCTCTCTCTCTCTCTCTGTCTCACTTGACTTTAGGTTTTGCAAACTGTATTGCCAGGCAATAAATAAAGTGTTAATGGCAATTGCATACAAATAGTTTGGTGTTGCCATTATATGGACATTATAGGTATATAATACCATTGTCGGGGTCCCCCCATAACAAGAAGTAAACAATGCGACGCTGCACTCGCTGCACTTTAAGCCAATTTCACGCTTCATTTACAATCGAAATGCAAACAAAAGACCAACCAGCCAGCCAACCAGCCAGCCGACCATTTGGCGGGTTTCGGACCTCGGGTTCGCGCTCGCTCGCTGCCCAGTTTCGGAATTGGGTTCAATGTACAGCAGGTCGTTTGCACTTGAAGAAAACAAAACATCAATTAGAATGTTAACAAAAGGAAGCTTGACCTTTTTGTTCTTGGTAAGGAAACTACTATCGTACTCTAGAAATCGGGTTTGATACATCATTTCGTTTAGGATGTGTAAATATTTTTGATATTCTTAACTAAATATAAATGTTTCTGCTTGATAGGGTTTATTTCATACACATTTTCCTGAGTGTACCAATGCTATCTGGTTGTATTATAGCGGTACTACTACTATCTACTCTAAAAATCGGTTTTGATACATAATTTCTTTTAACATATTTAAGTATATTTAATATTGTAAAAGTTTTTCCTTGAAAAGATATATTTCTTACACTTTTTCCTGAGTGTACCAATGCTATCTGGTTGTATTATAGCGGTACGGCTTTATTTATTTAAGTATATTTAAGTATTTTTGATATTCTTAACTAATGATAAATGATTTTCCTTGATGAGAATTATTTCTTACACATTTTCCTGAGTGTACCAATGCTATCTGGTTGTATTATAGTGGTACGGCTTTAATTATCTAGGTATATTTAGGTATATTTGATATTCTTAACTAAAGATAAATGTTTCTCCTTGATGGGAATTAGTTCTTACACTTTTTCCTGAGTGTACCAATGCTATCTGGTTGTATTATAGCGGTACGGCTTTCACGTCCCCATGTGGCCGTGTCAATCAGCTCGTCGCGCAAGGTGTGCGCTCCGTTTTAGAGTAGATGTAGTAGCCGTAACCATGTATGCTCCTCTCTCTAGGTTACCCTGGTCCCTGTTTCCCTGGCTGGTCTGGTTTGCTCTGCTCTGGTCTGGTCAGTGTCCATATGCTCAGAGTTTGTCAGAGTCTCTGAAGTTTGATGTTTTTGTTCGCGCATGCGCGCACGTCCTAATGTAATTATTATCTCAACAATTGAATTTCCGGTCTCGGTCTTGGACGCTGTCTCTGTCTCCGTCTGTCTGGTCTCTCTCTCTTTCTCTCTCTGCTGTTTTCTTTGGCCTGGGACAGATGTCGCGCAAAACGTTACAAATGTGCACTTAATTGCGCAATTAAATAATTTTATTTCTGTGGCGCGTTTGCCTTTTTTCCCTGCCGTTTCTCAGCTTTCCTTGGCGCATTAACTGCCAGTTGCATTAAAAAAAGAAAGACAGAAGGAAAAAACAAAACGGTTCTTGACCAGTCCAAATAGCCAAACAAATTGCAGTTATGTGCAACCACTCCACTTCAATCTACCTTATCGCCCGTGCAAAAGCATCCTCTTTATTACCAAGAGAATTATCTTAAATGTCATTCGAGAATGCCAAGCAATGGAAACTACTATATTCTATAAAGATTATTGTTCAGAGGATGAAAAACTTTCACACCAAAATTTATAAAGTTAATAATTTTCTTAATGTCAATGTACCTTATTACCAGAGAATTATCTTAAATGTCATTCGAGAATGCCAAGCAATGGAAACTACTATATTCTTTAAAGATTATTGTTCAGAGGATTCTTCTCTATTAAGTATGAAAAACTTTCACAGCAAAATTTCTAAAGCTGATCAGTTTCTTATTCTCAATTTACCTTATCGCCTGTCCAAAATCATCTTATTTATTATTATCGAATCAAGCTAAATGTCATTCGAGAATGCCAAGCAATAGAAACTATTATATTTTATAAAGATTATTGTTCAGATGATTCTTCTCTATTAAGTATGAAAAACTTTTATACCAAAATTTCTAAAGTTGATAATTTTCTTATTCTCAATCTACCCTATCGCCTGTCCAAAAGCATCCTCTTTATTACTATCGAATCAACCTAATTGTCATTCGAAAATGCCAAGCAATAGGAACTACATTATTTTCTAAAGATAATTCTCTTTTAAGTATGAAAAACTTTCACACCAAAGTTTCTAAAGTTGATCATTTTCTTAGACTCAGGTGTTTTGATTATTATTTATTGCGGTAGTGTCAATTATATGGAGAACCGATGCGTTCGCATAATCTCAACATGGCCTACATAGAAGGTAACTAAAACTCCCCCTCCCTTACAGGCCAGCCCCCCAACTCATTGCGTATTGGGCGAAACGAACGTAACGAAAACACAACTGTAAACGATACCAAATTATATTTAATTACGTGCGATTAGTTAGGGTTACTGGAGTCGGGCGATCAAATGGCAGCGATAAGGCGACATTGCCTGTCATTTGGGCCATAAACAGTCAGTGAGCTACCACAAAAACACCTAAAACCAGAAACCTAAACAATACACAACACAAAAGCAGCTAACATTAATTCAATTACAAATGGCTGCGTTTGCAACAAAATGGGGCAGGCGTGTGACATAATCACCTCAGGGAAATGAGTATAGGAGTGTGGAGTATATATGTAGGGTAACTACTGGGGTAACTACTTATTACATTTCCTTGACGTTGGCACCGCCCACAATTTGGTAATTTGATACGACGATTTGTCTTGCTTTCATTTGCGACAACTGCATTTTCACTCAATTTTCGTGGGTAACCCAAAAATAAACAAAATATTTTTGACTTAAGCGGAAACGCGTTATTAACTGGCTTATGCAAGCCATAATCGCCCGAGATTCCCCGCTAACGATAAGCAATAACAAGTAGGCAAGGGTGAGGCGACAGTGAGGGCGAGGTTGAGGAGGATGAGGGTGCTGTACTACCAACAACAACAACTACAACTGTCGATTAACCAAAAAATCCAAACAATTCCGAACCATTCTCTCTCTCTCTCTCTGTCTCTCTCTCTTTCTCTCTCTACCCCCTCAGAAGCAGTCAACAATTAAAACGAAAGCGCGGTAATTTCATTTGTTCGTAAATCTAATTGTGGAAAACATGAAAAACAACAACAGAAACAACAACAACAATTCGTAATCGTCATGTAAAAATGAGAAATGAAAAATGCTTTGGTAATTAGTGCGTGTACCAGCTGAAGAAGAAGAAGCAGGAACAGGAGCGGGAACGGGAACGGGAACGGGGAATGGGGAGTAATTTTTATTCAACTTAATTGCAACGTCGACTTGTTTCATTTTTGGCTTTCGTTTTTCGCCTTTGTTTTTTGTTTTTGCAAATTAATGTTTCTGTTCCGTAATTTCAGTTTAATGTGCGTCAATTAAAATTATTATTGTTTATCTTTGGCATTTTTCTGATTTTTAGTAAATTAAATATAATTTCAACATTTGACCGCTTATGCATCACAATCTGATTAGAATATGTTTCGGTTTTCGTAATTACAAATGATTAAAAGTTTTTTGACATTTTTTTTAGATACAAAATTTTCCATTAAAACATAATTTCGGGTTTAAAGCTGATCATTATTTTAATTTAACATCATTTTAAATATAATAATTTCAATAAATATGGTTTCATTTTTAATATTTCATTACAACTAGAAGATACCCCTAACCCTTGACCATACGGACGAACAGTCGGTCGGGCTAACAGAAATTCACATACGTGTACTACCGGACCAATGCTTGATGGTATCATATATCCGGTGTTTTTCAACCGATTTTAATAAAAATTATACAGATTTTCATTAATATGTAAATATTTTCAATTCACATTTTCAAGATTTCGAACTCCTAGATTTTATTGTTATCGATTTCATACGCATATCGTCAGCCTGAAAAGTTATCGAAAATTTGAAACTTGAAACTTGTCCTGCCTAGGGATTAGGAGAGCTAAAATACAATCTCTGGTGTCTCTAGCCTACGAAGTACATATGGACATGGCTATATCGACTCGGTTTTAGCTGCTGATCAAAAATATATATACTTCATGGGGTCGAAGATGCTTCCTTTTGCCAAAACCTATACCTTTATACCTTTTTTCTTACCAATTTCATGGGTTAAATATATTTCAAACTGTATGAATTAAGTAATTTTTCGGCAAACTTTCCCAATTGATTTTTCGATAATAACTTAAACTTGGAAATGCAGATGCAACATCTCTTAGTGTCCTCTACCTTAAAGTAACTGTCAGATACATAGCAGCTGCTTGAAACAACTTCCAGGTGTATGTGTGTGTGTGTGAATGTATCTTTTGGTTATCCCTTTCTCATTCTACTCATTTTCTGTTGCTATCATCGCATCGAATTCGTTTGTTTTATAATTGATTAATTAGAGGTCGGCCTGTGAGTCCCAAAGAGTCTTCCAAAGAGTTCCAAAGAGTTCCAAAGAGTCCCGCGTAACCTTTTTCTTTTCGGCTATCGGAGGGCTATCGTTAGAATTATAATTGGTCAGCGGCATGTGTTATGTCCTAAGTAATATCCCAATTTGTTCTGTCTGTTCGTCGATTTGTCTGTTTTTGTTTGTCGGCAAATTGTGCCCACCCTCAAATTGATTTTATTGACTTGTAAATAATGTTTTACCGGTTTCCCGGTATCTCGTTTCACCCGATAACCCTTGACCAGAGGGTCACTTTGCTTCCGTTTAGATGATAATATCCATATTCCTGTTCCTGTCAATGTCCGCTTGTCAGCGTCCTGTAAATTAACGATCATATCAGCTGGCAATGTTTTGGGTAATAATTGTAATGGGCTCATAAATCTACAATATATCAACAAACTATCCTATTAAAGTATTAATTATGCACAGAGTATTTTACGTTGACGGTCTTGTGTATTATTGATTACGTATTTGTAATTATGTAGTTGCAAAACTTTTTATTGCCGGCCACATATGGCAAGCAACGTCTTGCGAGTGTCTAGCGGCATGCTTAAAAAGTCTTAAATACCATTTATAACTGACATTTAAAATTCAATGTATCAGTCAACGAACCTGTAACTTTGACATTAATGAATAGTGGGAATGTTTATTATGATTGAAGTATTCAAAACAGTTTTCTTAGGTACCGTTTATATTTGAAGGGTAAAGCTTAAGTAAAATAAGTTTCCAATTGATCCATTATGAAACTTTTTCCAAAAAATATTAAAACATAAAGCATTAAAAAACAGTTTTCTTAGCTACCGTTTAGTTATGAAAGCTTAAGCTAAAGTAAAATAATCACTATAAACTTCATACTCAAAATAAACTTGGGTTAAAGTTTGAGAATGATCCATTATGAAACTTTTTCTAACAAATATTAAAACATAAAACATTCAAAAACAGTTTTCTTGGATAGTGTTTAGTTATGAAGGCTTAAGCTATGGTAAAACTTAACCTTAAATTTCATATTCAAAGTAAACTTAAGTTAAAGTTTCCGATTGATCCGGTATGAATCTTTTTCCAACATACATTAAAACAAAAAACCTTTAAAAAACTTCATTTTCAAAGTAAACTTGGGTTAAAGTTTCTAATATTATCGCTCAACAAATCTTAAGTTAAGCCGTTTTTCATAACCGATTGATCCGTTATGAAACCGCTTTTCCAACAAATATTAAAACATATTTTTAATGGAATTGCTGTTTTAAGTCGATGGCTCGTCGCGGTCGTTTGGCGCCTTGGTTGCATTAAGAGCTGAGCTCGCTATTAATTACATTTTGTAATTAGTTGCAAATTTTTATGGCTGACCGGCAAACTTTGTGTATAATGCTTGGGGAGTCCTAAGTACCCAAAAGATGACTGCAAACCGCATTAAGATTGATAACGAGCTAATGAATTTAAATTTTATATACGCAAACCTGTCTGTCAGTCTGTCCGCTCTGTCAGCCAGTTTGTCAGTTTATCAGTCTGTCAGTTTGTAAGCGAGCCTGGATGTTCATCACGGTATTCACATAAGTATGAGTTGTTGCATGAATGGAATTTGTGTGGCAAAAAAGGTTTCTGCCAGAGGCTTGTAAATTGAATTTCGCACTAAGCTCGGCTTCCGTTTACGTTTTGGCGGCAGCAGTCCATCAAACCAAATACAGTTGTAATTCGATAAAAAGTAAACTACTTAGAAGTTGAAAGTAGCACATTATATATTAACAAATTAACTTTTTTCAAAAAATATTAAAATAGTTTTATTGGCTACAGTTTGAGTTTAAAGGCTAAAGCTTAAGTAGAATAATCACTATAAACTTCATATTCATTAGAAACTTGCGTTAAAGTTTCCAATTTATCCATTATGAAACTTTTTCCAACAAATATTAAAGCATAAGACATTCAAAAAACTTCTTATTCAAAGTAAACTTGGGTTAAAGTTTCTAATAATATCGCTTAACAAATCTTAAACATTTTTGAAAGTGAAACCGTATTCCATATCCAATTGATCCGTTATGAAACATAATAATGTTATTACACTTATTTGTACACTTAGGCAATGATCACTGTACTTACTTTGGTAAGAATGCGAATATGTAAAGTGTATATAGGAAAAGGGTGGGCTAAACCCATTACAATTATATGTGTGTGTGAGATAGAGAGGGAGAGAGAGAAAGAGAGAGAGAGAGAGAGAGAGAGAGAGAGAGAGAGAGCTGGTTGGTAGGGAACATATTGGGTAATTAAAGAGATGGGCTTGAGGACTCATCAAAGCTCTTCACGTTCGAAGGCGAAGACGACGTTGACAAATGAGTTCATCAGCAGCTCCTTTTGGTCAAGCGGCAACAGAAGCCTAGCAAGTAAGAGAAAGAGAGAGATAGATAGAGAAAGAGTGAGAGAGAGAGAGAGGGTGCTGAATTAATATTTTGTTAAAGTGAAAAGCGATTTATATTCGCCATTTCTGTCTCTGTGTGTGTGTGTGTGTGTGTGTGCCGTGAGGCCGTTTAATAAACAATTTAATAGCGCGCATAAATTTTAGACATCATATAATAAACCCATTTGTCTTTTAAGCCTTAAAGACCTTTCGTATAAGTATGTGTGTGTTTGCCACCAAGACTCCACCAAGTTATTAAATTAATGCGGCTCAAGCGTAAAAATAAACCGTAGCAAATGTAGGACGAGTGAGAGAGAGAAAGGGAGAGATAAAAAAGGGAACGAGAGAGTGAGAGAGAGAGAGAGAGGGAGAGATTCTCTTTAACGAGCTCTAATGGAACCTCAACAGTTCAAGATCTTTGCTCTGCCTCCGTCTGTCGTTGACTTTCTCCCCAAAAACAAAATATAAATAAATAAAATTAGACGCGAGTCGGCTTCAATTAATCAGAGATATTTTCGAATAAATCAAGTGCCATAAAAGTGACACAGCGTGAGATACTCTTCGTATTAGAGACGGGGGAGGGGGGAGGGGCGGGACAAGTTGGGTAGAGCACACAGCAGGTCTGCTGATCATATACAAAAGATGAATATTTAATTAGGAACAAATTAAGAATGCAAATAATGTGGAACTACCGTGAAGTAGGAACCAAAAAGGCGGTGCTCTCTCCCTCTCTCTCGAGACAAAAATTATTGAGTCGATTATTAATCGATAGACTTTATAATTAGGGGTCATACAATAGAGAAAAGCACGGGGCAATCATCTGACGACGGGACGTCTCAGCTAATTGGTTGGAGAATCCAAAAATTTTGAAGGTTTATTAACAAACACGTGCTGCTCCGTCTCCGTTCACAGAGTGTGGAACTGGTTCTTATCAGATTTGCCACAGCTACAAGATTACGCTATAGTACATTTTGTATGTTTTCGATTCGATTCATTTCGATTTCGTATCTGCGTGACAAAATTTAGTTTATTTCATTGTTTTTTCGTGGTTAATGTTGCCGCTTATTGAAATTGTTTAGCCGAAATTGGGGTATTTCGATGGCAATCGCGGCATGGATAGTTTATTTATATATTTGTAGCGTAAAACAAGTAACCAATTGTATTTAATTGAACATGATTGACGTGTGTTTAGTCAGCGTTTTAGTTTTAGATAATCAGTCAAGCGAAAAACTATAATTCCACCAACTTAAGGTTCGAATAGATATCAGTTAAAGGTATCAAAGTTTGAAACCAGAAACAAATATTTGATAGTAAGAAATATTTTCATCTCAAGAAGAACTTTTGTTTATAACTAGTATAAGTTTTGCGTTCCCGACAAATATTTGATAGTAAGAAATGTGTTCTTCATTTCATCTCAAGAAGAACTTTTGTTTATAACTAGTATAAGTTTTGCGTTCTTGACAAATATTTGGTAGTAAGAAATTTGTTTTTAATTTCATCTAAAGAATAAATTTTGTTTAAAACTATCTGTTTTGAGTTCTTGACAAATATTTGATAGTAAGAAATGTGTTCTTCATCTCAAGAAGAACTTTTGTGTATAACTAGTATATGTTTTGCGTTCCTGACATATTTGTGTCTTTTAATTGGCCAACGTTTAGCTATAATTTCATTAGAGCTAACGACTGACTGCCATTGCCTTTTTGGAGCTGTCATTTTTTACTGGGAAGCAAAAAGTCAACAACTTAATTAAGCCATAGAAAAAATCAAACGGACTTCACTTCACTTCAGATTGGCAACATCGATGCGATGCAGGCATCAAGCAATTTGTATGCGGCCATCAAGACAGCAACAAGTCATTTCACACTTTGATCACGCTGCACACACTCTGTTGTTGGTTGTTGCAGCTGCAGTCAAAGGACCCAAAGCCACATGGCCATAAAAGGATACAGTGTACAACGAATGGAATGTGTCTGCCTCATGCCCCATGCCCCATGCCCCCCCATGCATATATTAAAACAGCAAGCATTTTTGTAGCAATCGCCCGCGCAACGTTCCAACTCTGCAAGTCGAATGTGGAAGTCGAATGTTGGCAAGTCGAGGCACCTCCGCCAGTAATTAACTTGTTTCAATAATTACGCATGCGCATTTGCACATGTTCCAATGTGTCCAGGTTCCATCTCGGTCAGCATTCAATACCAATACTCCATTCGGTTTTTTTTGCCGGTTGGCAACATTTCTTAACAAGATTTTTGCATTGCGTGCGCATTCAAAAACCGACAACAGACGCCGTTTTTTCTTTTAAATGCTCTTAACATTTTGGGTATCTATGTTTCGTAATGGTATGTGTAAAACGAAAAGAGATCGAAAGAATCAATTAAACATAAATTCACAAACAAACATTTTCGTAGGCAGGGAGTCGATAGATGGTACATCTGAAAACCCAATAGATCTTACCCTACCTTCTCTTGAAGAGCATTCAAAAGTTCATACTCTTCCATTTCATATGGAATTCTTGTGTTTTTGGGTGGAAATTTATGCAGCAGCCGCCGCTTATTAAGCAGTCCATGTCCCGACTCCCCATCAGCTGTCCCCCCCTTGATATACCCCCGCTACATGTTTTCCATTTTCGGCCGTTGTCCGTTGAGGTGGCAGCGGCACTTAATTATTGATAGCATTACAAACGCCGGTTCACTGGGTCACCCCATGTACACTGTCCCTTTGAGATATCCATTTGTGCACTGTTCACAATTTTTTTCCTTTATTTGTCGATCTCACATAAACAAGAATTTTGTACAAAATAACCACAAGTAAAGTTAAGGGACCTAAAAGTAAAACACACATACAACAGGAGAAGGAAGGCCAAGAGAGAGAGAGAGAGAGAGAGAGAGAGCGAGAGTGTGGGATGTAGGTGTAGGGTTGTTTACATTTGACTGCTGTCAATGTCATGGACCTCTACATTTTCCATGCCAGGAATTGCTTTACAAGCTTCAGTCATTTCTTGAGCTTTTGTCTTGCCACCCATTCCACTCATTCCACCCATACCGCCACCCAATCCACCCATTCCACCCATGCCCATACCATCCATTCCCATGCCCATATCACCGAGAGCTGAGAGCGCGTCCATGCCACCCATTCCACCTAGATCCAAGTTACCCAAAGCTTCCTCTAAGCCAGAGCCGCCACCACCTAGTTCGGCCAAGAAGTCGTTAGTACGCTCCTCGGTAATGGTTACCTCGGTAGTGCTCAACAGTGAGGCAACACCCGCTGCATCCTGAATAGCGGTACGCACTACCTTTGTCGGATCAATGATGCCTTTGTCAAACAGATATCCATACTCATCCTTCATAGCATCGTAACCAAAGTCATCGGTACCATTCATGACCTTAGCCACTACCATGGCTCCATCTACACCGGCATTTTTCGCAATTGTCATGCAGGGCATGCGCAAAGCCTTGCACACAATTGAAATACCTGCGGAGAGATCCTCATTGTCCGGTTCCAGTAGCTCCAGACGAGGTATGCAACGTAGCAGGGCCGTACCGCCGCCAGGTACAATGCCCTCTTCAACGGCAGCCCTAGTCGCATTTAGAGCATCATTGACCCGATCCCGCTTCTCACCCACCTCAACCTCACTGGTACCGCCAATGTGGATGACTGCGACTCCATTGGTCAACACAGATATTCGGGCACGTAGGCGATCTTTCTGTTCGGGCTTCGTTTTGGGATCGTTTAGTTCGTCTTGCAGCTCCTTAATGCGTCGCCTGAGCATCTCCGGTGTACCTTTACCCTCTAACAACATGGTAGTGTCCTTGCTGACAACCAGCTCCCCTACCTCACCGAAATCCTTTAGTTTCACCTCCTCAATCTTTGCATAATCATAATCGTTCCCGAAGATCTTAGCGCCCGTTGCTGCAGCAATATCACCCAAAAGTTGATTGCGGTACTCCCCATAAGCGGGAGGTTTGACGGCACAAACCTGCAGGCCAGTTTTCAGGCGATTGAGTATAAGAGCATTGAGTGCCTCGTCATCAACGTCCTCAGCAATGATGAGTAAAGGTCGACGCTGACGCAAAACCTGCTCCAATCCCTTCACAATTTGCTTAAGAGATTTGATTTTCTTCAAGCTGATCAGGACATATGCATTGCTGTACTCTACCTTAGCACCCTTTGGGGTATTCACAAAGAACGGTGAAATGTAGCCCTTGTCAAACTGCAAACCCTGTTTGAGTTCCAGCTCGTCCTTCAGCCGTTTACCCTCTTTAACGGTTATGGTGCCGGTACGTCCCACCTTATCTGTTGCATCGGCAATTAGTTTCCCAATCTCGGAATCACCATTCGCCGATATTGTGGCCACTTGTTCGATCTCTTCGCGTGTTGTGACGGATTGCGATATCTCCCGGAGCTCCTGTTTCACATGATTGACGGCCAGCATGACGCCACGTCTTATTTCGACGGGATTCGCTCCCCGATTAATGTACTGAAAGCCTTCCTTGGCAATACAGCGAGCCAGCACTGTTGCCGTTGTGGTGCCATCTCCAGCCGTTTGATTCGTATTATCAGCGACATCCTGGACGAGCCGAGCACCCATCTGCATATGCTGATCCTTGAGGGAAATGGCACGCGCTACCGACACACCATCCTTGGTTATTTTTGGTGATGTCCAAGGTCGTTCCAGGATAACACTGCGACCCTTGGGACCCATCGTAACTGCTACTGCATCCGCAAGGACATCCACACCTCGAAGCATCCTGGCGCGTGCATCCACACCAAATGCAACATCCTTGGAGTAGACTCGAGCAAAGACATGTCGCGACTCACGCACATATGATCGAAACATGTTTGTTAAGTCAAAAAATGTATAGATATGTTTTTTTTGTAAATTCGGACAAGTGGAATATATATATTTTATGTTTGTTTTGAAACTACTCTCTCTTCTTGATAACGATAAATGAGAATACAAAATTACTGAGCTTAGATCGCAACTTCGACGTTTGGGGCTCAGCCGACTTGGGAAATTCCTAGGTTATTTTCAAACTTACGCACTTTTCCAATTAATTTCGTTTCCGTTTCGTAGCAGCGACCCCGAGAACACATGTTTCAATCTTCAAAAGGTAGCGAAAACATTGAATCAATAATTAAGAAATGTCAAACATGAAAAGAGAGGCCCGCAAACCAATACGATAAGAAGAAGGTGCTGGGTGGTGGGGGTGTGTGTAGAGTGTGGGTGTTGTGTTCTTTCATATCGCTAACCTTTATTTGTTATTATTTTTTTTTTGTTTTTTTTCTATGTGGAGCTCGCGTGACAAATCATAATTGATTGTTCGCTTAATTGAATTGGAGGCTGATAAGTTTAGAGCACCCTCCAACCCTACCGAAAGCAAAAAGAAAAGAGAATGAGAGACCCGATTGACTCATGCCTCACTCACAACACACAACACACACACATGACTCACATGATCCCCCATAACTCCCCATAAACAACAAATGGCTGAAACACAAGTTCGAACACGCTAATAAATTGTTAATGGTTTTATCACAGCTTTGGAGTTTACAATATCACCTAATACAGTCTAGTACAACCGACGATCGTCGTAAATGCACAAAACACAAAAGAACCGACACACACACAGAAACCACAAAGGAAAACCAATTGCCGTATAACGAAACATATGCTACGGGGCCATAGATAAGCGGAGTTTGCCCCCGGAGACGTTTTTTGTTCTGCTTTGGTCTTCTATTTTGTGACTCGCATTAGTCACTTGGAGTGTGGAGACAGGTGTGGGGGGGTATTGTTAAGGGAGTTGTCTAGTTAGTTGTATTGTAACAAGTACAGTGATCCCTCGTTTATCAAATATAATAATTCTCTAATTATATTAGTAGAAATCTTAGGAAACAAAACCTTATAAAAGATGTTAAGATGATTAAGAAACCCTGCCACTAATAGCGTTCAGTTGGTGGAGGCATCACTGTATACGGTCTCCTTCATAAGGATCGCCTGTCAACGACAAAATCAACTCATCAACGTTGACAGCGATCGGTCTTTTTTAGGGGAAACTGATGCTTGCTGGCATGCTCTGGCTACCTAAATAGCCAAAGGCGAGTGCAATTGACGCGTGATTGGCATCCCGGCCTGTCATCCATCCCAACCCAAACGCAAACGCAAACCCAAACAGCATCCACCCCAAAAATAGGCATTCCCAGCTACCCAACCGCTCCCCCTTTCGGCCGCAAGCAAAGAGTTGTGAGTTTTGTTAAGGTGTCAGCTACTTTGTATGGATCGTATGATCGTATCACATGGTTAGTGGTATGTATGGCATACGGTATGGTATGGGTAAGGTAAGGTATGGTATGGTATGTTTCGGTATGGTATCATATGGTATGACATGGTACGGCAGTCATTTAGTCATTTAGTATTGCATATTTTAAATTAATATTATTAAGAGTTTGACCAAAAACGGTTGATGGACGGCAGTCAACAACTGTAATACTTAATTGGCTACAAAACTGTTCAAAACTGATTTAAAGCCGTCGGCTTTAACAGCTTTAGCTCGAGCTCTATCTCTCTTGTGCTCTCTCTCTCTCTCTCTCGCACTCGCACCTCTGCTCTTTGCAAGGCGTACGAAATTCAATTTATTTAAATCTGCAGCTGAAAGAAAAAAATCAAATCTTGTTGAGTTTAAGTAGCAGTTTGCTTTGAGGCGACACTTTGCACTCGCCCTCTCTCTTTCTGTTCCCACTCACCTGGCTGCCCTTACATGATAGCCCATCTCGCTCGCTCTACTGACAAGCGCCGCCCTGTTTGCTGAGTGCTGGCAACCAATCAAAACGTCGCTTGCGCTCAGCAACTATGAACTGAAGAGAGAGCCGCATGTCTGTGTGTGTGTGCATGTGTTAGTGTTGGCGTTGTGTCGCCGACAGGCAATTTACTTGAAATCAAAATGAAACGTAAGTTTAATGAAGGTAGAATTGTAAGTTTCTATGAGACGATTAAATACGCTGTAAAATGTAAAGGTAATTGAAGGAAGAAAACAAGAAAATAAAAGCAGTAAAGAGTATTACTTAATTCTCATATCCAATACGCCTAGTTAGGTAAGGTAGGGTATGCAAGGGTGGAGTAAGGTTAGGTCTGCACACATTTAAGGGTAAGGGTATGATAGGTTAGGGTAGGGTAGAGGCATATATCTGCCTTTGAGCGCGCCACTCAAGTTTTGTTTACTTAAACTTTTACCATTTTGGGGGCAAGTGTAAAGTGGCTAAATCCCTTTCAAACCTGCGACTGTATATGTATGTGAGTGAGTGTGTGTGGGTGTAGACTGGAAATGAAACAGAAGTGAGGAGCTGTCTTTTCTGTTACTTGTAGTAGAGGTCTCGGTCTCTGGTATTTTATGTTGCCATCGATGGTCGTCGGTGCCAGTGCAAAAAATACTAAAAGACAGAAATAAAACAAAAAAACAACAATTTCTTGATTGTTTTTTAAATTGTTTTTGCACGCGATTCGTGTTTGGCGGCTTTATTGCTGTAATTGCCATGGCCAATTGTTGTTGGTGTTGTTCTTGTTGCTGTTGTTGTTGTTGCAGTTGCAGCTACATAATTTAATTTGAAGGCATATGCGCGACACAAAAAGTGGGGAAATTGAATAAGTTTCATGCAGTTTTGTAGTTTATTAATATTTTTTTCCCCCATTTTTTTTTTGGTGTAATATTTTATATAAATTTGATTAGTGAGCGTGCGAAATATTTTCAAATATATCGCGTGGGCGTATTGTAGGAGTTTAGTTTGGGCGTACCCTGGGTGTGCAGTGGGCGTGGCAATGCAACACCTTGCCTCAGCTGTAGATTTACTTTATTGCCACTTTGCTTTATTGCTGCTTGTTGTTTGTGTTTAGGTTTTATGTTTGGTTTCTTCTTCATTTGTTGACTTTCTCTTATTTATTTATGAGATGATTTTTTTATACTTTTATTTAAAATTTTTAGCAAGCTTATCCATAAGTTTTGGAGTTTAAGTTTTCATAAAGAAATCGCATTTTAAATATTTTTTGCAGCTCTTAGATTTTAGATAAGATAATTTTCGCTTTCAAAACTTGAGCTTTAAGTCTTACTCTCTCTCTCTCTCTCTCTCTCTTTCTAACAGCTTACAAATATATATATTTTCTTTAAATATGCCCGCTTTGAAATTGCTTAAAGTATCACTTCGAAAATACTTAAACTTCAGATTTGATCAAGAACTAAATGTCTGCTTTGCTTGTGGCACGTAGCTTCGATAAATTGCTTTGCAGTTTTTGCAAATTGATGCTTTAAATCAGCGCCTTCAACACTTTACATCAACTTACCCCGCAACACTCCTCTCTCACTTTTTGACCGCCTTTCCACACATATCTAAATGCAATTTCTGCGGTTGAAGCCCAAAAAAAAAAACCAAAAAATTTTATTTCTTCGACTTTTCGCACACACCAAAAAAAAAGTAAGAAGGCAATAGTTGAGTAAGCTCGACTAGAAGATACCCTTAACCCTTGACCATACAGACGGTCGGACTGATAGACATACTGTACTACCTGCACTACCGGACCAATGCTTAATGACTTCATATCTCCGGTGTTTCTTAACCGATTTCAATAGTAATTTCACAGATTTTCATTATTTTGCTAATAATTTCAATCCCCATTTTTTAGATTTCAAAATTAATTTTTTTTTTTCATCTATTCCATGTGTATATCGCAAACCCGAAATGTTATCGAAAATTGGAAACAAACTTGCTATGCCTTGGGATTAGGAGAGCTTATATTCAAAATCTGGAGTCTCTAGCTTTTCGACGAGTTCATACATACAGACAGACAGACGGTAGATGCTGATCAAGAATATATATACACTTTATGGGGTCGAAGAAGCTTCCTGCTGCCTTTTACATACTTTTGCACAAAACCATTATACCCTTTTTTTTACCCATTTCATGGATTAAGGGTATACAAAATCAAAGGAATCGAAATGTCTCTACACAAAATGATCGAAAGGTAAATTGGCCCGGAAATCAGTGTGCATTTCGAGATGGACGCGAGAGAGCACACGTACGCTGAGCGTCGAAAATTGCGACTAATATGATTAAAAATCATTCATTTTGCGCATTACCAAAACCAAAAAGTGATCCGCATTCGCCTTTTGGGGGTCAGACATTTGATTATAGTGATACAGACATACAGATATATATATGCTGTCATTGAACCTTGTGCGAAACGGAAATTCAAATGTGTGGGGCTGTACTTTCCAAAAATGTTGCTACTCGTGGCACCTTAATTAACCCATGACCTGTCATAAAACTACCTTCGGAACGGAATGTCTATTAATCATTTTGAGGTCTTGTTGCAGTGCGGCTATTAATTAATTAATTTGATTATCATTTAGTTACGTGTTGCTTGCGAATTATGAATTAATTTATGGCCCCCAAAACCGATTCCTAGCCATATATTTCGTTTGCAAAAACAAGTTCGTTGCCTGAGTCTTTCGTTTGGTATCATAAGCTTTAATCATAAGCTATGTTCATTTTGATACGCAAACTCCCCTCAACCAATTTTGGCTAATTTGCATAATTTGAATGCGTACCTTAAATGCGCTGACACGCCTCTTACTTCCCCGCCCCTTCATTATGTTTTTCATCAATTGATTCGATTGATTTCTCTCTGCGTGGGCCACATAAACCTCTTGTTATTCAGCTTGTATCCCCATGCCATATGGGTTCATCATGAATATGCATTTATTAATAAATATATTAATTGATTGTTGAGCAGATCGTTAGCTTCTTAAATATGGTTTTTTTCAATGTTGTTGTACTACTAGTTGCCATCACATTTCATTAACATTCTTAACACTGTGCAACATGTTTTAATTAAATATTTTATGTTTAAGCTATTTGGTTGTAGCTGATCTCAAGGCTTATTGGTGTCTGTAGAGATATTTGGTATTTTATTAGATTTATGTTTCTTATATATTGGTTTGAAGATATTTTTATTAGTTTTTGTATATATTTTCAATAATTTTTACATGCTTTCAAAAACGGAAAATCTCAAAAGTTAGTTATACGAAAAACTATTCACTGGTTTCTAGTTTTATTTATTATTCATATTTATAAATCCCGCTCATATTTCTAAGCTTTTTAACCTATTTGTAGCCCAATAATTAGCTGGTTGTTTAGTGTCTGCTTGAAACACTGTTGGGTTTCCCTTGTAAACGCCGTAAACTTTGAATTAATAACAATCTATGAACATAAACAAAAGGCCTCACCTCGTGTGTGGATCAGTTGCACCGTCATGTTGCCTCATTTATATGCATGTCTTGGCTTCATCTCCTTTCCCTTTTCACTCCCGCTCTCTTTCGCTCCCGCTCTCTAACGTTCTCTCTCCCTCTCTCTCTTTTTCTGTTTGGCTCAAGTCAAACAAATGTTTGCACAACGCAACAATAATGATGACAGCGCAAATTAGCTACTAATTTTCACATACAACATTCGTTGACTTTTCAGTGGATGAGGGTCAGGTTAGGCCAGGACCTCACACAGCTGGCGCTGCTGCTTTGGCTTTGGCTTTGGCTGCTGCTGATAATTTGTTAGCGCCGGAAGTGATGTTCCACGTTCTTGTTCTTCGTAGCTGGAACTCGTCAGCGTTCTTCTTGTTCTTCATCTACAAATTGCCATAAATCAGCATTTGATTATCCTTGTGATCGTTGTTTAATTTCCCCCCTCTCTCTCTATGTCTTTTTCACCCTCTCGCCTTCTCTTTCTTTTGTTTTGGGACTTGCCGTGTCTGTGCGTGTTACTTTGTTTTTTAATTTATTAATTATTAGGCGGTGCCGTTGCCATTGCCCGATGCCGCCGCCAAACCCCCGCAACGCTTCCGCTATTAGCGAAAACGAGCCACACACACAAACACACACATAATGAGAAACTCAAGCCACTCAACCAATCTTGAAGCACTCAGCAACTTCTTCTGGCTTCAACTTCAACTTCGAGGCGTTTGTGTGTTCCTTTTTTGGGTTTTTGGGCGTTGCGCCGTTGTTGGACTGAGTGCCATTTGGCTACCTCGCAATTGCAGCCTCCTTCCTCCGTTCGTCTTCCTCGTCTTCGTCTCCGGCGTCTTCGCCTTCGTCTCGGGTGGTCACCGTACGTCACTCAAATTGAAGGCTCGCAAATGAGAATTGCGCCAAGCCGAAAGCCAGTTAGGTTACACTTAAAGAAAACGATGTAAGAAATCGGTTTACATCTAGCATCTAAGGAAAAGGAAAGCATATTCGATCTCATAGAATATAGATATGATGAGAATCATCGTGATCTGAGGATCAGATTCGTCTTTTTCTATACAGTTTTTTAGCTGAAACTTTGGTCAAGGTCTTCTTTTTGTTGCACTTAGATCAATTTTCGAAATCGGCGAGAATAGACCACTAAATCATAGATTTATTACAGATTTTCTCCACAAGTCAGATGGGATAGGTAGATAGTTTATAGGTTAGGTTAGAGGGGAGAGAGTTAAATGATTTTTACAACGTTATCCAAAAATATAATAACATACATTACATTTACTTAAGTACTACAAAACGGATGAAGAAATATTACACATTCACACCTCGAACGCAAAGATAACTTAGTTTCTCTAAGTGTATTTCAACTAGCTGCTTGAGGCGCACAGTTGTTGGATTTTTAATTAAGCGTGGACTGCTGTTGCTGCTGCTGCACTCGCGGTCATTTTGAGGCTAGAGCAAAGAACGAAGAGAGAGAGAGAGCGAGAGGTAGCGAGAGGGAGCGGAAAGAGGCGGTGAATGAAGTTGTGAGAGGGGTTGGAGGAGTTCAGTTTTGGTCTTATAACTGGTCTTGTTAGTAATTTTTAATTTGAGTTCTTCTGACAGCTTGCTGTCATATAAATTTAATTGAATTTACATTTTTATTAATTGCCAAGAGTCAAGACTCAAGACTCCAAGACTCAAAAAAAGATTGAAGAGTCGGTGAGTTGCAGAGTTTGTAGCCGTTGGAGAGTGCTACCCGTTCGCACGGGACCCCATGAATGAAACGGCATATCCATCACCGTGTTCCTTCGCCTGCCCTGCCCTGGCAACAGCAACAACAACAAACTTGTCCATCACATTGTAAGCTCTCTCTCTGTGTGTGTGTGTGAGCTCTTGAATGAATTTAATTTGAGATGATTTGTTGATGGTTTCGTTGCGCTGATTTCTTGCTGACTAATTTAATGTGATTTTTAAATTGCCTCAGAGACGCACACAGAGTGTGTGGTCAAAACGAGCAAAAATACCAGCAGGAAGAGCGAAAAGTGGGCAGGGGGAGGAGGGAATTGGCGTATTATACTGGCGGTTGACTGGTCAGAGGTTAGATACATTGTTTCCTTAGTCTAGAACAAGTAAATGAAATTTTTGTATATCTTTTAGATTTTAAAAATGTTTACAAATATTTGATGGTATTGAGAGAAGCGATTCTTCACCTTTGGAACAACTTTATTTCAACATATTCACCACACGAAAAACTCAAAAGCTTGTCACATTAGAAGCTAATCCAATTAGCTTAAGCCTCTCTCTCTCTCTCTCTTTCTCTCTCACTCTTTCTCTATGACAAACGAAAGCAGATCGCTGCCTTTTGAAACTGTATCTCCTGTTAACGACACACCGGCCCTACCCTACCCCCCACCCTACCTCAGCTGTTTGCAGTTTGCTAACGAGCCGCGCTCTTCTTCCTCTTCTTCGTCTGCTGGGAAGTTTAATTCACAAATCAAACAGCCGCAGGGCAGTTTTGCGAATTCACGCATACATAAGTAAATTAAAAATAAATTTATGTTTTGGGCCAAAGGCGAAAAAAGGGTTGCGTGGAGGGATGAGAGGGAGGGGCAGAAGGATGTGTGTGTGTGTAAAGGGCATCGAGCCGCGAATGCAAATCCAATTAAAATTGCCTAACAGATGGAAATGCAGAAGAGAGAGAGAGCGAGAGCGAAAGCGAATACAAGAGGTTGATGGGAAGAGTGGGTAGGGGAGGGGAGGTAGTTGGAGCTGGCGCTAAGCCGTTAAGCGGCACTGTGCGCTGATTTAAAACACTGCGGGGCGTGTTTATTGATTAAATACAAATTGCATACATTCATCGTGAGTGGAAGCAGAAGAAGCCGTTTGTGTAGTTATCGTTATTTTTGTTGTTATTGATATTGGCTGTGGCAATTAAATTATAATTTGTTGTGTTTGTGCTTTGCTTCGATCAGAAAACACAATTAAGAGCACAATGTACGACAATAAATGTACTGTAAAGAATTTAAGTATCGCGCCAATTGGCAAAACAATAAACAAGTTGGCAGTTCCATACAAGACTAGGCGTGGCAACGCTATTGAATTTCTCATGATTGGCAGCACTGTTGATTTTGTTAGAACGCGAGTAAATAAATGTTATTATTATACAAAACGGTGTTAATAATTTATAAATTCTTAATTATTTAACATTCAAGCTATTAATGCACGGTCCACCATTCAAATTTATTAAACTAAAAGTTTACTTTCAAAGACCGCGCCAAACGTTTACCAGTGCTGTAAATTGACCATCGAGTAGTGTGTGCGAGTGGGATAACTACAGTCTCAAAGAGCGGGATAAACATATAGTGTGCCTTTCAACGGCACAGCAAATGCTCTCTCAAACAGCCTACTGTGCCCTGCTGCTCGCCTGTTACTATTCCGGTCTAAATCTAAATGATGCTGCTCGTTGCTCTAGTTTATTTGTTTTTTTTTTTGTTCCGTCCCCCTGTTTGGAAGCGCAAGCATTTTGTGCGCGAATCGCATTGACGGAGGAACGCGGAGTCAAAGACCCAAAAACTCAGCTCCAAAAGCCCACTCAACTCTCGAGTCGCGGCGGTATGGATTTCATGCGCCATTAGCTCACATATACAAGCCCAAAAAAGCATTGACTCCGGCCCCATAATTGAACTTTTGAACCATCGGGATTGGGTACCGCCACCCAATTCCCAGCCCGCCATATTTGTTTTTGTGGTGTATTTGTGTGTTTCTTTTTTTTTTGGACATGCGGTCGCCGTCATCGTTGCACACAATTTCAATTCATGGACTCTAATGATCAGGCGAACAGGCGGCGAAGTAGGCCGCTTTGAGAGATTTCTCGCCGCGACATTCACTCGTTCGCTCCGCCGCGTTCACCGTTTCATTTCGTTTAGTTCAAATGAGTGTGAAATGGTCATGGGTGTGTATGTTTGCGTGTGCGTGTGTGAGAGCAGGCCGAAAGATGTGACTGGCCAAAGCTTTGCAGCTGACGCCAAAAAAAAAAAAACAATGCGGTAATGAGTGTGAGCAGAGACTATTTACAAAGACAATTCAACTACTCTAGACTGGACAAATCGCTCTTGAGTGTTTTTTTCAGAAACGTATGCGGCGGCTATCAGCAATGCTTTTGATTTTTGTCGGTGCTGTGTCTCGGCAAAGACCATTGAACTAGTAGTTGAATTGACTTTGCACCATTTAATTACTTTCGCTGATCGCGCCCGCATATGTTATTCGTTTACGTTTCACTTAAGAGCGATTTGACCAGTCTAGAGTAGTTCAATTGTCTTTGCACTCACATGCAATTTGAGAAGCTTAAGACCTTCATTGCCGTAGCAATGAGCTTTTTTTTGTGTGTGTCTGCTGTGTTGTGTTGAGTGATGTGTAATTTGAGCTTTACTTTTGTATAATAAGCGTTAAATAAAGATTTACAAATTGCTCACAAGTTGAGTTTTGTTCTAGACGCAAAATAAAAATCACTTTTATGCTTGTGTGTACATGTGCGTGTGTGCTTGTGTGCGTGTGTGTGTTTGTGCAGCACATTTTTTGTTACTCCTGCTGAGTTTGGGCCACAGGATAACAGAAATTTTAGCACATATCTGCACAAAACTGCCAAAAAATTCTAACTTTCCTCCTCCCACTCCTCCGAAAGCAATGTTGAGAGGCACTCAAATACAAATGTGTTCCGCTCATGACATGTTCAAGCTGCCAGCTGCCAAACCGTAATCCCAAACAAACACACACACACACACGCACACTTATTCTGTCATGCAAACAGATAGACATGTACACACACACGTGCACATAGAGTACGGGAGAGTGGCATTTGCTGGCATTAGCATGGTATGCCTGGAAACATGAAAAAATCCTTGAACATATTGATAAACCAGGAGTGCAGTAGCCAAAGCTGGCATTGCATCTCCAAAATGGCTCAACAATAACTGGAATGACTGCTATGCGACACTCCCCACCTTCCCACCTTCCCACTTCCCACTCTCAATTTGTTGTGCAGTGTTGAGCAGCATTGGTTCTTCGGCCATTAGAGAAGTGCACTCAAGGCCAAGGAGGCAAGAGAAATTACTTTGCTGTGTTTGAATGTTTCTGTGTGCGCTTGCATAACCTTAAAGGTTGACTGACATTTGCAGCGTTTGCCGGATTGCTCTCACAGTTTCAAGGACGTTGGCCTTAAACTAGCGATGAGTGCGTGTTGAGTCGTGCGTGTTTGAGAAAAGAAGAATGATCAATACTTTCCAATATGAATAAACTCATATCCTTTACCTATTGTTATAAAAAGAGATATGTTCCATTGAAATGTTAAGTTATTATCCATGATCTTAAGTATCTTTTAGAAATTATAGATTCGATGCGCTTGCATCCCTGCCAAAACAAGAATGCGGCTCAAAGAAAAATGTCAAAATGAAATAACAAAACAATATACGTATGTACATACATACATACGTATGTGTGCATCCCATACATAAATGTGCATGTGTGTATGTTTGTGTGTGTGTGTGAAGAAGGAGACGAGCCGAACAGCGACCCTGGAACCACTTTAAATGCAATACAAAAATAAGAAAAAAATGCTGTTCGTTCTGTGTGTGTGTGCTTGTGTTTGTGTATGTGTATGTGTGCGCTTCTCTGCGCGTCTGTCCCACTTGTCCGTATGTCGCTTTGTTGTTGAATTCTGCTTCCTCTTCTTCGGTTTGTGTGGGAAAATTCAGGCCGTGGGAATTACATGTGAAATTTCGATGGTGCGCTCGAACAGGCGAACAGAGCCAACAGCAGCAGAAAGAAATCATAAACAGAACCAGTAACCGAAAAGAACAGAACAGAACATACACACGTCTGTATGTATGCAAGAGACAGCGCACGAGGAGACAGCGCACAAAGAGAGGGCGAGACAGAGAAAGAGAGCGCGCGCATAAGGCGGACGACACAACATAGTCGTCGCAGCATATGTACATATGTATGTGTGTGTGTTTGAATATCCCCCTCCTTTTTAGTTGAAACGTAGGTAGGTAGGTAGCGTTGACAAGGGAGCGCGGGCTCTGCATCTGACTGTTAAATTACTCTCACCTCTCTCTCTCTCTCTGTCTCTGTCTCACTCTACACTCTCTTTCAAAGGGCTCGCGTGTGTAAGCGCGATAGCAGCTGCCTTACAAACATATACAAGAGTGTCTTATGGTGTGCCCTTATGTTGATGCTGCTGGTGCTGCTGCTGGTTGTGGCTGGTTGTGGCTGGTGCTGTCGTGCAACATTTTGCGGCACAGCGCACAGATTTTAACAGAACAATTTCGAATGGGCGAACAGCATTGTCAACAATATCACAACAATAATCATGTTGCAGGTTGTGACACACACACACACACGCACACCCTTCTACACAAATGATAACAATTGCTTCAGTCTGCCTGCCTGCCTTACCTAAAACGGATCCACGATATTTTAGCTAACAAAGGGCACCCCGACTAAGCGCCCGTAAGCAACACTTGGGCAGAAGGTTTCGATTCGATTAGAAACTGCAACAGGCTAGCAGCAAAGAGCAGCAGGCAACATCAAGCCGCAAGCAGACAGTGTCAGCGCCAGTCAGCCATTTCGAAAACCGGGTCGCAAGCCCTTTGCTCTGTCATAATGGCGGTAAGGGATTTATGTACATACACACTATGCATATATTTATAGTCCCGGCAAGGAGGAGAATTGCGAATTGCTCTAAATGGTTAAACAGAAACGTTGTTGCACCTCAGGAATCTTTATTAATTTAATATATATATATTATATTAACATCAATTTCTTAGAAATATTATTTTGCTTGCCTAATATTTTCCTGTCCATTTTATTGTTTGGTCATGGTAGTGCACTTGATGCAATGGATATTTGGGAATCAGATATTCCATACGCTGATTACGCCTTATGGAACACTCCAAATAGGGTCGCCATTTGTCCATTTCTTCCGTGTGACACTCTTCGGAGTTGCCTGTCTTGAAGAGTGCTAGTCTTAAATCCATAAAAAGATTCCGTTTATAGTAAAAGTTCGAATATTCGGGCCTATTCCACAAATCTGAATCTATAATTTCATGGGTTAGGTATTTCATTACCCTGGGCATATTGTATATAGTGGAAGCGGCAATGCACACTTCATCCAATTTCTTTTTACTGAAAAAAAAAAGAAATTTTAAATATTTTATGTGCATTTTTTATCAACAATTCAATTTAGAAACACCCAATAAAATAATAATACAAATTTCAGCATCTTGTTACATACTCTGGATAATATATAGCAACAGCCATTAGAGGATTTTCAGGCATCTTGCTTGGTTTCTTATTTTCTGTGTTTGCGAAAAGTTCAATGGCTTGCTCTGATGCAGTCACTTTCAATTTGAAGAGACTTTTTTTTTTGCCTTCTTGGTGTATTGGGAACGCAATATTGCTGTCCAGTGTTGACAACTGCCAATAGATAAATTCACCGTTAGTTAATAAGCATAGGCGTGTTTTTGAAATCCTCAACTCACAGTTATAATATAAAATACGATAATTAATCCAAGTCGTAACATTTTTAAACAAAAATAAGCAACGAACAATTTACGTGTATTTTATATTTGATACTGACTTAAGTAATGGGGAAAAGGTATTGTTGACAAAAGTCGTTTGAAAAGTTCAACATTTACATAAAAAATTTGATTATCTCCTTTTAACCAGAGTTAAAATGATTATAATTTATGTTTTTTTTTGGTTATTATTCGACCATTGATTTAGCCGCATATGAGTTATGTACCATGGTAGGACAGATAGCGGACCCTGCCACTTACGAAATTTGATTTTCGGATTTAACTGTCAGTTTGTTACAGTTTATCATTATCAACACATGTTATTCCATTATACTTATTAAAATTACACTTAAAGGCTCTCCGCTTTTTTTTAATTTTTAGTTTTTGTTTGTTTTTACTTGTAGACGTCAAAATGCAGACCTTTCTTCAGACATGTATTTGCTTTATGGTATTATTCACACTGGTACACGCAGATGAACTCGCAGTGGAACACGCAGAGGAACACGCTCCTGTTCATGAGCAGATGGGACAAGCCCACTTTCCCGATGTTATATACATCCCATACAATTCAAAATTTAATAATAGTCCACCTTTACATCGTGAAACTTTCGGCCTTACTCCAGTCTTTGGTTTTGCCAGGGCAGTTCATAAACTTCTCATCAGGAATAAGGAAATGGATGGTTTGTTGTGAACTTCATTTTGAATGTACTTTAATTTCAGTTTAAAATCTCTACTTGCTTTAGGCTATATATCAATAGGGAACGACAACTCCGTGGTTATGGGTGAAAATCTTATCAAAAATAATTGGAAGGATCTGTTGGTTAGAAACAAACACCTAATACCAATAATACTCCTTTTCTTAATACTCATAATACTCATGCCCTTTTTTGCGTAAGTACCATTTTATATATATATATAGATATTATATTACCTGATCTGTTGTGACCGACACAGGGTCTGTTATTGTTGCTTCTGTTGTTGTCGTTGCCGCAATATCTGTCCGCCTTGTGTTGGGACGAATTACGCTAGAAAACGATTGTGCTGCAGTATTTTGTTGGTGTTTCTTATTATTGGATTAATGTGAGTAAATGGCGATACAAAGTCTATATAGTTTATTAAATGCCAAATACCAAATGCCCATAGAATTGGCTTTATCATAACATTTCTGGCTATTAAGCTGATAGGTCGAGGATCCACATATATGAATCACAGACACCGAAAAAGTGCCTATGAAACCTGCGAATATATTAAGGATGTTTCGGATCATGTCAAACATTTGTTTAACTACAATTATGAGCAAGTCAGAGTGCATGCACTTGAACAGACTGGTGGTGGGGAACAACTATTGTCTAATTGATTGATTAAGAAATGTTCATTAAAATTGTATTTTCTTTCTGCAGACGCATATAAGCATTTGTTGTTAGATCTGTCGGATTCTTCTGGTGGCAACGCATTAACCGATTTGGAATTAATGATGGACAATATGGCGGAGGCCAGCGTAAATATGAAAGATGTGGAAAAATTGCAGAGAAAATTGTTATTTACAAGCGCCACACTGCGAGATGGTAAGCTATTATTAAATAATGTGTACTTGCTTTTAATTATTTGGGTTTTCATCTTAGCCTATCGTGGCTATAAGCGTAATATGATTCTAAGTTATTCCGTTTACTGTCCCACTGACGAATGCATTAGACGATTTCAAAGTTCTGGCATTTTGGGGTGGGATACCTCAAAATGTTTGTTCTTGGATCCGGTATTTAAAAGGAATATACTAAGAGAGAAAAAAAATAATCATCTTTATCCATTTTTTTTATTCAGCTCCCCAATACCACAATGTTCTGGGAAACTATGGATGCTGCAGTTGATGAGAAATTGTCCGAAATAATCAAAAAGGCTATACAGCGTCTGGCAAACGTTGGCGAGAGGCTACAGGAAGCAACGGCTCCGATTCTTCCACCGTTAAGGCGGAAGCTTGACGATGGTGCCCTAGAGTTTAACACACAGAGTTATCAAATACGTAAACTTATCAATAAGACGATTCTTGATTCCTACGGGGGATCTTCTAGTGCGCAAAAATCATTTGCAAGTATTTATAACTATTTTGGCTATACTGACAGCGCAGCCAATATCGTTGTCTGCTTATTACTGTTGTTTGTAAGTCGATAGCGAAAAGTTGCCTAGCTTCAAAAAATTTAAAATATTGTTACCATATCGTTTCAGGTAATTATTGTTTTGATTGTTGGACTAGTTTGTGGTCTATGCGTGGGCACAAACGATCTTGGATCTAATGCGATGATCTTGTAAGTTGCTCTCAAAGTTTTTCGACACACACTAACCCTAACTATAAATTGTTACTTACCTTACAGTGCTATAATATTGATATTTTGCTTGTTCTCGTACATAACGATGGTTGGACTATATCATTTTATGGCTGGTATGCTTACATATCTAGGTGCGTGTCGACAGAGTGAAGGTTTAGCTGATGATGATTCGTTGCCAAAGAATTTACAAGGATGTGGTGAAATGGGAACCATATTTGGTTTATTGAAATCAAGAGGCATTTATGATGCACAAAACCTTCAAGATATTCATATCTTGGAACAAGATGATGAAGAAACCAGTTGGCACGAAATAAGTGATGATCTAGCTGATCTGTCGCTCTTAACTGCGCTCGATATTCTTAAAATTAGAACTGTATTGACAAATCTATATACATATGCTAGTTCACTCTATACAGATGTTATGTGTAAAACACCGGCTAGCCCAGGTCTAAAGGAGCAAGCAAATAATCAATTCGATGTCGCCATGGACCTTATGTATACAACATATAGTGGCCAACATAATGAGGCCTGGAAGTCTCTACTGTTTACCAAACAGGATCTTCGGGCATACGAGCCTATCGAACAGGACTTTGTTCCATTGGTTTCTCAAATTGAGGAAAAATTAGCCAAAATTGATTCGCTTCTCAATACAGTTAACCGCAATTTCAACGAGACTCTTCAACCTTTGATTGAATCAGTTTTGCGCTCTGAAGAATTCATCAAAAATCAGGGACGTGATTTTTTAAATTCGCTTGGTAAAAACCTAACCGATGCCATAGCGGAACAGCTTGGCAGGTACACAAAGCTGGTAGCCGCTGAGTGTTCATATCACGTTGGCAACTGCCGTAAACTGGCCAGGCTTTACGGTGGAGATATGCCTTTCATTTGCAATAATATAATTGATCCCATTGTAAGTGAAATTGTACCGAAGATAGCTTTCAACACACTCAAAATTTCTCTATCTAACCAATTACAGAACGCTCTCTGGGTGGGTTTGTTGCTTAGCTCCTTGCTGTGGCTTCCTATACTATTTGTTGCCCATAAGCTCATATGCTTATATAAACTCCATACATCCCCAGTTTTGATTATTAAGCGTGATGGACAAACGTAAGAGCTACTAATATATCATAAATTTCATTTAAATCTTAATCATTATCAAAATCCTTAGGTGTCCGGTATGTACAGGAGGTGAAATTGTGCCCAGGCCAATAGTAATTTGTAGCGGTGGGCAACAAACTGTTACTGTTACTGAAGTACACCAAGTGGACTCAGAGAGCACCATCATCTCGAAGCGTAAGAGAGAATAATCGGCGGGTACCGAGGGAACTTCAGATGGTTTTTATACAGATTTTGAGTTTTTATGATCAAAATCAGATATAGCGTAGCACAGAAATAAATGACTACAAAACTTGAAATGCTAATCAATAATACTTTTTATTTTGTAATCATAAGAAACACATGTAAACAATATATCTGAATACTTTAAGACTTCAACTCAAGACATACATACCATACTTTAACACTATTCAAAATGGATGAAACAGATTATATTGAGTATAAGGAAATTGTGTTTCCATTGCCAGAACAAACGGATCAATCCCTTTGCCGCGATGAGTTTCTTAAGATCATACTGAAACCCTATGAACAGCAGACTGAAGAACGGCATCAAAAAGTAAAGAAAGCCCCAGGAAAAGTAGGTGCGCACGTTGGGACAACGGCAGAGGGTATGGCCATAATAAAAATGTTGCAAACTCGAGAAACTATTAATGAGGACACTATACCCGAATTTCGACAAACTCTGACATGGGAAGAGAAGCAGGTGCTATACAAGATATGCCTTGATAATTTTCAGAGAGCAGCCATCGAGTTTCTCTCGGTACGGCTGAGAAAACAAATTGACACCATCTTACACATATGGCCAGGTGAAATCGAGGAAATACCACAAAGACTTTTCTATTGGTCTCTGGAACACTTTCAGCGTCGCCAAAGGGTTAATCAACTCTATCTGGGTGTTCTGCCCAAGGAGAGATCTAAAGATGATTTGGATTGTGCGAAGTTTTGCACAGATATAAGAGAAATTAAACGATTGCTCGAAGCTATTAAACTTGATGTTCGCCGCAAAAAAGATCTGTGTAAAAATTCCCTATTATTACTTAAGTAAGTGGTTTTTGACTCAGCTTCCTCTTGAATTTAATTGGATTTCGTCTATTAGCGATTCTGACTATGAGAACAACTCAACTTGGGTAACGGAATTAGAAACTCTGCGCAAATCCATGAAGGAATTGACAAGCGATGAGAATCAGCCCTCTCGCAAAAGACACACAGATGGTAGTCTCCTATTGAGTGCTGAAAATGAACAAACTGATGGTAATTAAACCAATCTCATCCACCCTCAATTAGTTATAATAGAACTTTTCATTTAGCTATGGCTCAAATTGAGATGAACTATCGCATCGACTGGATGCATAGCATCGGGGAACAGCATTTAATGATGCTCGAGTCAAAGGAGCAAACTTTGCAAGAACAGATCGATGAGCTTAATCTAAAAGTGCAAAACGATCGTGTCACATTTAGTTTTGTGGACTTTGTCTATCAGTATCAGATTGACACGTGTAGAGCATCCATATCGCTATGGCAGGAACAGCTTGATGCGGATCTTGAGAAGGCCGAACTGGAGTGCAATGTAACGCGAAGTCATTGGCAAAAGTTCAAAGATGATCTCAAGTTCTACATGGAACAGGTTGAAATGTTCAAACGGCGCGTGGAGGAGGTTAACGAACTAATTGCCGAAGAGGAACGTGAAAAATTAAAATTGGTCAGAGCGTCCCAAGTGAGTTTTAACAAATGAACTCTATACACAAATTAGTTAATTTCTAAAATATATTATTGATTTTTTGTATTTTTTAGAATTCTTCGCGTAAGTCATCGGTGAAGGGGGAAAAAGTGGGCAAAGATGGGAAAGGTGGCAAAGGCAAAAAGAAGAAGTAATTTGCATTAAATTTCCGACTGTGTTGGCAACCATAACAAAAACCCGTAACAAGTATAAAACATCAAATTCATAAACCTCTAACCCTTTATTTTTTTGCTACCAAATGCATTCCAAATTGCCCAACAAAACTCAAATAAAAAGGGCTAGGAAATCCAAATCAAAGTCATTGCTAAAGCCAAATAACAATTCACAACAACTTTGTACAAACATTTACCAAATGCAATTGTCAAAAGCCAGACAGCAGAAATAAAAATTCAGCTACACGCAATTATACCCTGTAAATAACAACTTTATTTAATCAAGTTACAAGTATTAAGTGCAAAAGGATATTTACTCGTTGAGCAACACCACAAGCGAACTGCTGTTGCCATGAAATTTAATTTGAATAGAAACAATTTTCGCTTGATTTTGTTCGATTATTTTACATGTATTACCCTAGTAACGCCCACGTGTTTAGACACAACCCAACCCTCTGCATTCTCTATGTTTTATGTATAGTTATTTATGCGCCTGGCAACTGGTTGTCGCTTAGGGTTTTTTAGCATGTTTAGCATGTTGCCAGGCTGTGCATACTATTTACTTATAGCAAATACTAAGAATAGTAGACATTTTTCACAGCCCAAAATCAGTGCGAGTAAGTACCGTTAAATTACGTTAAATCATATATATATATATATATATATATATATATACGAGTTATGCCCGCGAATCTGCGGCCAAATACAAATGGCAATACGCCAGAGGATTGGCATGTCTTTGAGCTATTATGCGGAAAGGAAAAATTATCGTCATCATCATCATCATCGGCGTTGCCAATGTCATCATCAATCGGTTCAACAGTGACAAATGCAGCACACTTCAATGTTAAGGTAAGTATTTGGCGATACCTTGACATGTCATCAATTAGATCAAGGTTAAAGGTGAAACTTCTGCATTAGTTTTTCCTTTAAATATTTAAAAACATAAAATCAAACATCGATTTTTAAGTTCTTAACTTAAATTCTTAACTTAAACACTGCTGTAATATAGTTTCTCGTCAAATCGTGTGCCAATTACCATATTCCACATTACATTTATAATAACAAAACTTATTATGTATATATGCTTAGATTATTAATATGTTTTCCTTTCGCCAAATGTACGCTATTTGCACGTTTTCGCAGTTATGCTTATCAACATGGAAAACTTTTTGGTAACTGGTATTTTTTTTTTAGTTTTTTCTTTTCTTGTTGCTCGTTAAGTTGTTTGTTGTTGGTGTGAAATTTTTATGCGGTTGTTAAGGCTCGAAAGTTTGTTGTTTCTAGTTCTTTGTGTGCTGTGGAAACTATCGATGGTTATAAGCGATTTGCACAAAACGTACATGCACAGTGGTTGAAAATCGAAACGAACCTTAGAACACGAAAGAACATGAACATTGAAAGAATTTCAACATAAACTAAACTTATACTAAAAAAAACGAATCGATAGCAATAGAGATACATTTTTATAGAAAAGCTATAAAAAGTTGAAAAGTTTCAACTCTCAATTTATATAAAAAGTAAAAAAAAGAAATAAAGTTTCTTCCACTTTTTTTAACTTTCAATTCCTTAGTTTACATTTACCCCATCTACTGTTGGAGTTTCTTTTTGCCAAATTGCAAGCCTAAACAAAACTTGCACACCTCATTTTCCGCTTCCGGTTGAAGAATGCAACAAACAACGCAGGACTTAATAGCCACAAACCTATATTCACACTGTGCACGAGAAGGCTTCTTCCAACTAACACATGTAAACCGAAAGCGGCTCACCGTATCATTCCTTGTGTGTGCGTTCGCGTTCGCGTTCAATTGCATTTTGCCATGTGAATGACCCAAATAACAGAAAACAAAACTGAGAAAAAGTTTGGAATGTGTGAGCCACCTAGTTGAGCCCTCAGAACCCTTCCAGCTCCTCCATCCCCAATCAATGCACAATGCCATTGAGCTCGTTTTCACTTATGTCGCCACCCTGCCAACAAAAATACGCCCCATACTTTAAGCTTGAGCATAAATCACGAGTCTCTATTGTGACTACGATATAATGGGTATGTAGCTTGTGTGATGTTATGTTGATGTAAATTCCCAGTTGTTAGGCAATTGTTGTTGTCAATGCCCCCATCACTTGCAACAGGAGCAAAGCTATCCTAGGGTTCTTTAGTTGGTTTCGAGCGGTTTCGCTGAGCAGTTCGTTTTGGGTTTATATAGGAAAATAGTTCAATTAATTAGTGCCTTATAATGCCCAGTGATAATCACTTGCATCACCATCATTTGGGACTTAGTGGTGGACTCTCACCACATCATCATCATTTGGTAAGGAATATTGAAAGTAATCTTAACGTCATCAGACAACGATTTAAGGTCCTGACTAATCAGTTTTTCGGAAAAAAATAAAGTTAAACATAGTGAAATAATATTAGGAATGAAATTCAAATATTTGTCAAGCACCTTATCCTCTTATTTATTGATTTTTCTTTATCCTACATTCTAGCTGGACAACTCCTGTGCCAATACAGGGATTACAGTTACAGAGCATCATCATGGCATCGATATGACAACAACTCTTCGCAGCGAATTGGCTGCTTTATCCTACAAGAAGGAGCGTCTAAGCAGTGAGGTAAATTTTCACATTTGAATCTAAATTTAGTAGGATTTGAATCTAGTTTAACTACTTTAGCTCGCTGAAACCCGCAGCGTATTGTGTGGTCGCGAATCCGATGTGGAGAATCTGCGAGCACAGGCAGCCCGGCAGACAGCATTGATAGCGTCCTTGCAGAGTCGCCTCCAAACGGCCGAGAATCGGGAGCAGTCGGTACAGGCTCGTTGCGATACCACCATAAATACCGTGCAACGAGAGAAACGTTGCTCCGATGAGCGGAACAAGGAGTTGCTGTGCAAGATACAGCATTTGGAGTCGCATGCCGCCAGCGAGGAGACTCAGAAGGAGCAGGCAAAGAGTCAGATGCATGATCTCCTGCGCCGGCTGAGTGTCTGCCTTGGAATGGATGTGTGTGATAGTAATCCGAACAATCATGCAACGCCCGAGTGCGTGGTCTCCCGTGCCGAGGAGGTAATGATTGAGTTGCAGCGTGCAAAGGCTAAGGTCACATCCACCTGCGACACCCTTAGCTCATGCGAGAATGAGTTACTCAATCTAAAGTCTCTGGCGAACATTGAGAAGCAACGCTTGAGTGCCCAACTGGATGGTGCAGATAATCACAATCATGAGCTGGAGGGACGTTGCCGACAATACGAGAGGGATCTGCAATTGCAGAGGGATCGCTTAACCGAATCTGAGATTAATGGCGAGAAATTAAAAGAGGAGCTTCGAGGATTTGAGTCGCGTTGCCATCGCTTGCAGAACAATTTGGATCGCATTCAGTCGGATCGTTTGCAATTCCTTCGCACCGTCAGCCATTTGATCAATGTGCCTGAGCCTTGCGAGACTTTGATCAAGGATAAACTAAGGGAGATTCTGGGCGAGAATCAGGCAATGCAAGCGGTAAGTTATGGAATGAAGTAATAATGTGATCCTCAAAAAGGGAGCGTATGATTTTCAATATTCATACTCTGGCTTAATTTCTTCCCACCTCACAGCAAATGCACTCTCTCCGTGATCAACTGAGCACTGAGCACGAGAAACTAAAGGAAGCTCATGAGACTACAGAATGTCGTTTACGATCGGGTGAGGCACAGAAATGTGAGCTGTCGGAACGACTGGAGAAATGCCATGCCGAAATACATACATTGCGCAAGGATCACATGGGTCTATCGGAGTACCTGCAGCGGTTGGCCAGTGCGCTCAACTGGAGCGAGTGCTCAGCTCCACCCGCTTTGGGTGCCGACACCAATCTTATGGCAGAGAGTCTTTTGGAGCGTGCTGAGCGGCTAACGGCACACTGTGAGCATGAGGTAGCTGTTGTTGTTGATAAGGGTTGCTGCGATCATCATCATTCACATCATCACGGTCATCATACGAGTCACCATGGTCAGGGTAAGCTGCGTCGCGAAAGATCTTGCCACGATATACCACTGAAGGAGAGCAGCAGCGTTTACAACTTGCAACGTCGCGTCCGCGTTTTAAGAGAGCAGGTTCAACGGCGAGACATGCATTTGGAGCTGCTGCGTCGCAAGCTTGCAATCATTGAGGATGGGGCAAGGGGCAAGTGTATGCTGCAGGGTGAACGCGATGAGGCCGTGTGTCGGGCCAAGAAGGCTGCCAAGCAAGTGGACAAGTTGAGCGCTCAACTGGCGGATGCACGCTCCCAAATCGCAGAGGTCAAGGCGCAGTTAGCGGAGGCCGTTGAGTATAAGATCACATCGCTGGAGCGGGCACGTAAGATCGATGAACTGACTACACAGATCTGTGATCTAGAGGATGAGAAAACCAGACTGCTCTCACAGCTGAATGCAATGAAGGAGCGTTTGAAGTCCAATTGCGAATCCAATCAGAATCGCCGTTGTCGTGATGAGGCTTTAATCAATGTGAGTAGAAACATGGAGACTTGGGGAAGATTACCATTTCATTTTCTTGTTTTTACAGTCCTTGCGTGATGATGTCAGTCGACTCAGCTCGCAGCTTTCGGATGCAAATCAGCGTCTGTCGCATTTGCAATCATTCCGTACTTCGGTTGCTCGCACTTTGCATTTGAGGGATCTACCCGAAACGGATTTGTTGCATCGCTTGCAGGCACTCTGCTCTGCCCATCAGGAGTTCACGTTGCTCTCCAAACGCTTTGAGACTGCCTCCCCAGTTGGAGATCATCCTTGTCCACGTTTCGATGATCCTGTTCCGCCCTCCAGCCATTGCCGTCCACCGCGTGATCTGAGCCCGAATCCACGGCATCATCACGGTCACGCCCATTCGCATGGTCATTCTCACTCTCATGCACAACGACATCAGCCGCACAGGCAGCGCAGCAAGAGTCGCGATAAGAGACTTCATGATGAATGCTTTGATTCGGATGTGCATCGATTGCATCATGGCTGCAAGGATCAGTTACTAGGCAATACTTCTGGTGGCAGTTGTGATGAGGAATATGATTTTAAGAGCAAATATTGTTAGATAAAAAATACCCTTTTCTCTTTTTTCAAAACCTTTTTCAAATAAATAAAAGATTTTTATGTTTGGTCTTTAATTTTTTTCATACTATTTGAAATCAAGCTGTAAACCCACCATTTTCGGTTCGCGTCTTTGATAAGTACATGACCACATTCGCTTACCACACACGGCAAAAAGCTGGCAGCTATGAAACAACCTCAAGTTTTTGCACATATCCAAGTCACAAACCTTAATAACCAGCTATAAACTATGCAAACTAGGAAACGCATTTTCACAGCTGTCAAATAACGAATATAAATCAAGTACGAAGCACGCAACTCGTTTTCCCACTGGCGCTAGCAAATCTGCAATTAATCAAATGTGCAGTAAATTTGGATTGGTTATTATTTTTTTTCCACTCTTATCATTTCATACGCTGCCAATCATGCATAATTTTGCATGTTAAACGACAAACGAGAAGCGAGAGATGAACATTTAGTTAAATGTGGAAATCACACGTGAGTCGCGGCCGGCCAGACAGCGGCTAGAGAGGTGCAATGAACTTGACTCCACACAGATCGACCCGCTTGACTGGCTGACTTCAATGGCTGCTTGGCTGGCAGACAGCCAAAGGGCAAGCGGGGCATCGCCAGATTCGATGCACTCAGTCAGAACGCCGACGACGCAGAAGAATGCTGGCAAAAAATACATACATATCCATATATATATAAAAGCAAAAGGAAGAAATGAAGAAGTAGCATAACCAAAACATGCTTTTGGGTTGCAGTCATCGCCCCATTGCCACAAGTCTCGTGTGGCAGCCACATATGCTCGGTTACTGATCTTAACATACTCACACACATCTACTACATACATATATACAGAAAGAACATTTCCAGCTCCTGCCTCAACTTCGTTTGGCCAACTGGTTTGCTCTTTGATCTGCGTCTCCTTCCATTCTCCCCCATTGCGACTTATGATCTCACACACACTAACATGTACCCAGACATGGTATTATGCGGAGATTCGCCCATTAGAGCCAAAGTCACTCAGGTGCGGCAAAAATCTTTGGGTTAGCTAGACAATGACAGAAGTGGAAAACTTGTGTGAAATTTGATTGCAATCTGCACTCAAAACTAATTAACATAAGCATTTATACAAAATTCAAATTACTTCTGAGTATAATTTTTCATTTTTGCATAACGATTAGTAAGTATCTCAAGCTTAGTTAGAGAATGATTCTTGAATGAAATATTCTTTGTTATGGTTTAATGAACTAAATACACAATTCAAAATAAATTGAAACTTTTCAGCTCATTTAGTTGTATATCGGCCAATTGGCATATAAGTAATTGGCATTTCATGTCAGTAGTGTGTATAAGCTATGCAAATATAGGCGATTTGTAGACAAATAGAAGCATAGACACGTTCCATTTCAGTTCGTTTGACTCTGAAGCTGAAGCTGAAATGCTGACTGCTTGAATATTTCAACATGTGATAAAATTCAAATGCAATCGCAATTGCAATGCAATGTTTGAGTTTGAGTTCGCCGCCTGTTCCGGCATTGAATGTTAGTTTGGACAAGATACGTTAGGAAATGTCCAGGTTGTGCTAGGTTGTGCTAGCAGAGGCTACCAATGAATGAATCACTTTCGAACGTGTCAAAACTGCCATACGTGTGTGGGATGAGGCGTGGCACTGAAACGAACTAGGCCAACGTCCAGCAACAAATGGCAGAAACCATACAAATGGAAATGTACTCGCAATCATACGATATGTGTGACTCTTCTTGTAGTAGATGATATACCCTGTAAATATAGCTTTGATATGTATATGTGTTGATATAGATAAAACTTAGTTAATGCCTTAAACTTTCTTAAATATATTTTTGTTAAAAACTCTTAGTTTAAAGTCTGTTTTCTTAAGCTATTTCTCATCCTCATCCAACTTAAAAAAGAAAATCCCTTTCAGTGGTATTTCCACTTAAGTTCCTCTTCAATACAACTTGTCCCATTGGACTTGAGCAAATATGTGTCGTATACATATGTCTAAGGTCACATCTGTGTGTGAGTGTTGGTGTTAGTGTGTTGTGTTGTTGTCACATCAAATTGTTGACAGCACAAAATACGTGTTGCAAAAAACCTGCCATAAAAAAAAACCAACAAGATAGAGATAACCTAAGGCAGATTCTCGCAGGCGTCTTACCTTGAAAGCGGCACAATTTCTTTCTTAGGTTAAGCTATACTTTTCTTTTGCGTATTTAATGGTTTTTCAAAACAAAAAAAAACAAAAAGCAACAGTCGTCAAAGAAACCCAAACATCATCATTAGAATGGAGTAAGGGGGCGTTAGCCTGACTTGCATTTTGATTTAAAGCCAAGACCTAGAAAGATATTGTTGTTGATGATGTTGATGAGGCATGCGTGGTGTTGCTTGGGTGTTTGTTTGGGTGTGGACAGAACCAGCACCAGCATCGGCAGCAGCATCGGCTTTGACATTTTACTCGTATACATATTTGTTGAGATTCACTTACGTTTACAAAGCAACACACACACACCATCATACCACTTTGCAAACATCTAAACACCACACATAACACACTCTGAGAAAAATATGTGTCATGGTTTTTGTGAAATACTTTTAAAGTCGATTTTTTAAGTCTTGGAAATATAAGAATGTTTCTACAAATTGAATGCAATGGTTTTATGTTAAGGTCACTGTGTTTTTTTCTCAGTGCATGCGCACACATTCAAACACATCAAAGCTATTTGGCCGCAAGCTTCCGCTTATTGTTTGCATCAACAATTAAGCCGCAGTTTTGCAGCAACTTAACTAAAATCATCAAAATGTTTGTGGCTTTGTTTGGCAGCATACCCACACACACACACACACACACTCATTCCGATGCTATATACGGTGTATGTACATGCAACGTAATGTGGCATCAACAGTGAACCACACACTCACCTCACCGAAAAGTTGAGTTGCATCAAATGAATTTTCAGATTATCAAAAACAAGTGGAAAAAAAACGATGAATACAAAAAAATGGGAAATATTTTTGGCAAATTCAAAAACTAATTTGGAATAACAGAAACCGAAAAAACAATATTTAAGCATTTTGGGTAAATCAGCTTACAAAATTTCAATTAAAAGTTGAAGTTCATATGCGAAACCAAAAAACCACTTTCCAAAAACCAGTTTGGCAAAAAGAGATAAAGTTTAATGCAAGAATATTAATACATTTTTATGCTTTAAATACATTAAAATATTTAAAAAAAATATATATTCATCATAGTACGTCTGGCTGCAGGCGTGAAAATACACACTTTGTTGACGTTGAAGTGTGGAAATCGTTTTAAGTTTTGTTGAATTTGTCGCAAAAACACGAAATATTTTGTGTAATAAATGTGCAAAAATAATGGCATTAATAAATGGCAATAAATGTATATACATATATATATATTCAACAATAAAACGAACATAAAATGCAAGCACATTCATAATGTTTATAGAGCCACAATTAAAACCACTGTGGTTGATCCGGTCACACTTCTCTACCCCCCTCATCACTCCACAGCTGAGCAGTGTGTGCTCCTGAGTGCCATTCGATGTGTCTTAATTAGCATAAATGTCCGAGCTCTTCCATACATATATACATATATACATATTGTGTGTAGTTCTCCACCCCTCCCCACCGTTTTCACACAGCCTAGCAAATTGGAGTTGTTCAACATTTGACTATGGCACTGCCAGTGGCAGTGGCAGTGGCAGTGTCTCTCTGTTGTGTCACATGATTTAAATACTTTTATTGCACTTGCGGCAGTCAATCAGCTGCAGCAGCAGTAAAAGCAGCAACGAATTTCATAGCACTTGATTAATTATACGGGTACTCTTCACATTTACGTTTGGCTTTTGGGTTTTCTATATGTTTTATTTTACTATGGCAACTGTAATTGTAATTTATAATTTGTAATTGCGTGCCACAATTAAAGGGAAGTTCAAAGAAAATAACAAACAATTAATAATTATGGCCAAGACATGAAAATTCATGAAAAAAATTCCACTTTTCTTTTTTGTTCAGCTTTATTTATTTATTTGCGTATGCAATTAATGACGATTAAGAAATACATAAGATTGATTTTATGTTGTTGTTTGTTGTTGTTGAATGTAATGCTTAGAGCTATGTACATACGATCAGTATAGAATATATGTTATATATATATATATATATATTTTAATGTATTATGTTAGTAAAATTTAATAAGAAAACAAGCTTAGTTACAATTGGTATATGTCTATATGTCTATATTGGATGAATTTCTATGATTACAGCAAATGCAAAGAAATACAAATAGACATTTTGTTAGCTATAAACCATATATATATCGTATATGTATTCATTTATATATAGAAATTTAATGCATATATATATATTGTATGTAGACGATATTAGAAAACGTTATAAAACTCGCTCGCTTATTAACCTATTGATTCAGATTTAGCTTTGTCGCTTTGTTGTTTTTAGTTAAATTTAATGGTAATTATTTGATTTTTATTACTCTTCTCTCAAGTTTTTCCGATTAGTCTAGGAATATAGACGCCTAAATGGTATCACAGATAAATGCGCGTTTCACACACACAAAGCTGTGCAGTTAACACACATACACATACATATATATAACTTAGGCCTAACTGGCGCTATAACAAATATTAGATACAAATACAGTTGAACTTCTTTTACTCTTTATAAAAACTCTAGGGTTGTCAAAGTGCCTAAATCTTTTATCTTCATTTCATTCAACTTAGCGAGGTTCAACTGTATCACTTAAAACTAAATATTCATATATTAAAATAATATTTTTATTAGTTTAAAGGGGGGGACTGGATTATTATTTTCCTTTTGTATTTGTGGGTTTTTGGATTTTTGGGTTTGGGTTGGTTGGCTAATTCTGCCACCAGAGGGCGCTCGTGTTCCAGATCCACGCGCCCGACCCTGATCAACGATGCTGTTGCTGTGAATTAACAGGCCCAAATGCCTGCATGCTGTAGTATCGCTCGCTATCCTCCTTCACCACACTGGTCACATGATGGAACTGGCATGGATGCGAGATTTGTGATTTGGGTGGCAACGGGGCTGGCTTCACTCGCTTCTGTTTCTTCTGTTTGCGTCCGGGCACCGACAATGCTATATTCTCGGGATCGCTAACCAGACGTTCCACATGCTGCCAGAGCTCGCGAGCTGCATCTGTTGAATCGAAACTGAAACCGATCATCTGCTGATGATTGCTGGACAGGCACATGGTGTGGAATGAGGGTCCAGCAATGCGATAGTTGGACAGATTGTCCACACGATCGGACCACAGAGCAAAGCATGAGCCACGCTCGGCCAGCACCAAAGTCAACCGAGGCATAGATCTAGCCCGGGAATTGCCCTTGTCATGGAGTATGACCGGAATGCCAGTGAAAACCAGACGCCAATCCCCATCATTGCCAGTGCCCTCATACAGATTGGCCAGGGCACCACTCACAAAGATCTCAGTGCCCAGACCGGCAAAGAAACTCTCCACCTGACCACGTTCGTACTCCGTTAGATTTGTATTGCTGCTCGTATCGGTGCTAATGGTATCCGCATCAATATCTGATGCATTGTACAACGATGTGGTTCCATGTGCACTGCTGCGTTGGGTGTGCGAGGATTGTGAGTGTGCTGACCAATCTGGATGTAGGATGAGCTCATCCCGCTGCTCCGAGGAGGCTGTCCCTTCGCTGGACTCGGACGGTGGCGCCGAATCACTAACGGAGCCCAATCGGCGACGTGTCTGCTGGTGCTGGTGCTGTTGCTGATGTGACATCTGAACATGAAAAACGAGAGAGAAACAGAAAGGAAAAAACCAAAACTCAATTAGATTTCAAGTGTAAAAAGCTTTTCAATTTCATGTTTGGGGTTTTTAAGGGTGCAAATGTGTTGGCTTTAGCGGTTTTTGGCACTCTTGGCCACATTTCCAAACGCTAATGCAGATGGACTTTACTTTTTTGTTGAATACCCTGTATAAATGAAAAAAAAAAAGGGTTATGAAGGGGTAGGATTAGGCAAAAAGAGAAAGTTATGCTTATGATATGCTTAAGAGTGTTGATGGTAATGTTAATATTCGTGTTCCCTTGTCTGTATATCGATTTCTTACACAAACTAAAAATTATCGATAAAAATCGATTACGATTTTGAAGTTCTGCGATTCATAGGAGTAGTCTGTTTATTTTTCTTGATTTCTTAACCAAACTGAAAGTTATCGATTAATATCGAATGTTTTGATAGGTACAAACTTTGAAATATATGCTGCCTAGGGCATTCTTCTAGTCTGGCGATCCACACTCGAACTTATTGTTAACAGACGTTACTGTTGCTGCTGCTGCTGCTGCAATCAAAGTTAGCTAAAATAAATTCGCCAGCACGCGCTTTTGCCATTTTGGCTGCACTTTCTGCACTTTAGTTTAAGCGTTTGTGCTTTTTGTTTACGACCACTCGGTTGCTGCTGTTGCTGGTGTTGGTGTAAGAGTGTTGTTGTTGTTGTTGTTTTTTGTGGTCGCTCATCTGGTTAGCTCAACTGGAAATTATACACAATCAATTTCCGCTCCAAAAACCGTAAACAAGCTATAAAATGTGCTCAGCCAAAAACAGTTGGCAAACTATTTAAGCCAATTGAAAAATTGATTTATCAATTCGTCGGCCAATTTGATAGCATATAAATGCGAAACACTCTTTTTTCGCCAAAAAATGTTTGCAATGTAATAAACATATATATAAAATTCAAGGCTCTTGTTACAACGTGGCGTATACGTAATATCTATATACGTACATATACATACAAAGCAAAGCCATTGAGCAGAGTAAATTCAATTAACGCCACATAAAAGCTGAGATGTCTTGTATAATTAAATCAACGCATTTGAATACAATTGGATATATATGTATATATGTATGTATGTATATAAGGGTACAGCTAAATAAAAAGCCCCTCGAGAGATTAATTGATAGCTTGCTTTCTTTGGAAATAAGTTATTTTTAGATGCATAATCTGGAATAGGGGAAATACCAGTTGAAATTGTATATTGATGAATATTAATAGCAATAAAATGGATTTGTGTTTATGTAAAAATGTTATTTAGTGTATTTTTATACCCTTAACCATGAAATGGTTAAAAAAGGGTATAATGGTTTTGTGCAAAAATATGTAACAGGCAGAAGGAAGCTTCTCCGACCTCATAAGTTATATATATTCTTGATCAGCATTAACAGCAGAGTCGATGTCGATCTGTCTGTTCGTTAGAGACTCCAGATTTTGGATATAAGCTCTCTTTATTCCTAGGCATAGCAAGGTTGTTTCAAATTTCGATAACTTTTCAGATTTACGGTATACACATGGAATCAATAACAAAAAAATCTTGAATTTCAAAAAGTTGAAAATGAGAACTGAAACAATTAACAAAATAATGATAATCTGTGAAATTTGTATTAAAATTGGTCAAGAAACACTGAAGATATGAAGCCTTCAAGCATTGGTCCGGTAGTACACTTATGTGTATGTCTGTCAGCTCGACCGTATATCCGTCTGTATATTCAAGGGTTAAGGGTATCGTCTAGTCGAGCTTACTCGACTAGAGCCTTCTTACTTGTTTTAAGTTTGCGTAAGTTTTGTGAAAGCAATCGGTTAAAAGAAAACTGATTAAGTCAACCCTCGACCCTCGACGTTTAACATCAAATTGATTCAGTTTTCAAGCGAGAGAACTCCCTCACATGTTATGCAAATAGGAGTAAATGAAATTGAATACTTGATGTCTGGCATCAAATTACCATCAACACACTCGCGGAAAACCTAATTGCCAATGAATGAAAACTGTGGAAAATGCAGCCAGCCACAAATAACAAACCTCAAGCTTCCAACAACGAAATACACTCGATTTGCCCCACTTCAACTCGAGTACAATTTATTTTTTTTTGTTTTTGGTGCGTGGACATTGGGGCACGTTTTAATTAACGCCACAAAATTGCTGGTCACGATGTAATTAAATTATTTAAATTGCTAATTTTCAACTGAAAGTTAACAGCAGCGGCGGCAGCAGCCGTGTTAAAATGGAAAGTGCGAAATGAAACAATCAACAGAAAAATAAAAAAGGAGAAAAAATAACGAAACTTTAAAAAAAACTTTACGTTAAAGCCAAGGCATAAATAATAATAAGTATCAAGCAAGAGACGAAAGTGGCAGCAGCAGCAGCAACGGGGGAAGAAAAAAAAACATTTCGACACATTTTCACCAAGTGCCACACCGGGGCGCCGCAAAAGGACTCGCCGGAAGTTGGTATATCTCGCATCCGTTGCGTTGCTGTGGCACACTTTTAGGCCAAGTTGGTTCTTTTTTTTTTTTTTTGTTGTTCGCAGTCATACCGAAAAGTTGGCATAAAGTTTACCCGAGGAGTTGCAACATTAACGCGTTTATCTATAATTCACACGCGCACACTTGAGGCACTCGAGGCACGGTGGCACGTTGGCAGGCAGCCGGGAGGATGTGGTGTGAAGGAGGCTGAAAAACATGTTGTGGTGATTTTGCTGGATGCACATTTATTGTGCCATTAGCTGCCATGTCTACGCTTCGAGCTGCTCCCCAGTGTTTTGCTTTCTTCTTGTCTTCTTTTTTTTCGGTTAGTTGTCTTTTACTAACCCTCAAAAGAAAAAAGAACGAAAAAAAAATATTGTAAGCAAAGATTAATTGCCTTGCTTTGGCTTGGTTTGGACCAGGCAAATATATTTAGTGCCGAGATTTATGTTGCTTCATTACGTGACACTCACACACACACACACACAACCCACAATCCACACACAGCCCACAGAACCCACACAACCCACTATTCCCCAGGGGTGTGGGGGATCCTTGTCTAGTGCCTGTGGAAACATTTGGTCTAACAATTAAACAAAGTTTTGTCTGGCCAGAACGAAGAAGAAGCAGAACTTGACGTTTTTATTGTTGTGGCAGCCATCGACCAAATGAATATTTAATGCCACCAACACACACACACATATACAGTCGCTGAACTCAACTCCCCAATGGCCTTGCACCAAGCAAGTATCGATATAACAGGCAAGTTCAATGTCAACCCATCTAAACAGTATGTGGCATACCGTGGCGTATACGCAATATTTCTGTATTCTTTTTTGTTGCCTGTCGCTTTTATTTATAGCCAATAATCGAATTTCAGTTATTTAAGCTCATTATAACTAAACAGCTGCATATAATAGAGACCGAATACATATATCTTGATTAGCTCTTGGCGTAATGTCAGTTTAATCAATAGACCCAAAGCTGATTTAGTTAGTAATTAGTATTAATTTGTATTTAGTGTTTGTGGTTTTTGTGTTGAAAATAATGTTGGGTATAGCTAAATTTATGGCAGATATAAAGTTTCTTATCAAAATCAAATGCCAGCAAAATCTTTGCAACAATTCAAATTGTCCACCATTTTATATAAATCTGTCAACATTTTTTTTTTTGAGCGACTGTCAAGCAAACATTCTAGATTGCAATGTTTGTAATTGACAGTTGAAACATCAGCAACAAAAATAACAATAAGAAAAACAAAATCAAAATCAACAACACGAAAAATCCACAAATTTGATGTGAAAAGCAAATACAAGCAAAAAAAAGAGAAAATACAATTTATTTCCTTCTTTTATTGTTGTATTTTTTTTTTGTGGCAGGTCAGTGAAAATGTTGGGGCATGTCAGTGCCAGAAAACCAGAAAGCAACAACGCAAATCAAATTGTGTAGGCACAACATATATATATATATATATATATATAGCAAATAGAGTTTTTCCCAATTAGAAACCGTTGCAAAGGGCGTGTCGCAATAAAAAAGTGGAAGAGGAAAAACCTGACAGGGGTCAGCTCCGGACGGACAGTGTTGGCCTTTTATGTTAATTTGTGTGTTGGGCTGCTTGCTTTTCCATAGATTCACATTGGCATTATGAAAAGTTGTTCAAGTGCAACAACAACAAGCATTGACATGAATGAAAAAAAAAAATGAAACGTGCAGTGATTTAATTTTTTGTGACGCTGCCCAAAAAGGGGGAAAAAAATTCAATTAAAATGCACAAAAGCCAACAACGTTTCGCCGAGTGCACATGTCCCCTCCCCCTTTAACATGCCACGCCCCCTTTTATGCTTGGCGTGCTCATGTATGTATATCAAAAACTGCTTTAACTTAAATTGAATTTGTTATTAAGCCAATTTCGTTTGGCCATAAAGCAATTTGCATGCAAAGCTGAAGCTGCTGCAGTTGTTAGACCTCTCCACCCGCACTCCCCGCTCTGCACGGCACTTCCACGCATCAAAGTTGACATATCCATAACCAAAAACATTTCGGTCGCTCTGCTGATCTGTCTGTCTGTCTGACTGTCTGTCTGATGCTGTTGCTGCTCTTAGAAATGCGCTGAGTTCGCATCACAAATTCCAAACAGACTGAAGCGTCGACGAGACTCAAGTTTTCCAGCTACAAAAAAAATAATATTTGTGCGACGTTGCTCATACGACGCGTTGTATGGCCACCCACCACTCCCTTCCACTGACCCCGCCCCTAATCGTTTTGTCTGCTAACCGAAAAATTGTTCATAAAAGCCAGAGAAACGCAATGTTTTTTTTTTTCACCATAAACATGCAAATTTCGCACCATTGTATTTGCTAGTTGTACCCCCCACCCCTTCAACATCCTTCCCCACCCAACTACGCACTATACTGCACTTGTACCAATAAGTAATTTGCATGTAAATACTTTTTTGGTACCATTTTGTATTGCCCTTTGTTTGGCTGAGACAGCCACAGAGGGACAGGGACAGCAAAACACATCCTAAGCGAAAAGAAATTACAACTTTTGAATTTTTAAGTTTATTAAACAAAAGATCATCTTAAAGGTTATTCAAATAATGAAGATCGTAAATGTTTCTTTTGTTAGTTGTATTTAGAGAATTAACGCTTTAGCATTAAAATTATTTTTTCCATAATTTTCTATTCATTTGTTTAGTTTTTTTTATTGTTCATGAACTTCAAAACATTTTGCGGGCATACTAAAAAAAAAGATTGTACACAAAGCTTAAGCATTGTTGGAAGATGTTGATGAAGCAAGCCGATGATGATGAAGATGATGAGACTGGGAATGGGGAGGGGGGCTGTCAAGTAGCTGACTAATATTTTTGCTAACTTGCAAATTGCTGGCGACGCCAAAATCAGCAAACTCAAACATGTGTACAGTGTACTTATTCATTCAGTTTGTTTTTTGCGCGTTCTGGTTTCTGACAACATTTTAATAGCGTAACATTTGCGTAATGCAATTCCGAAGAAACAGCAACAACAACAACAACAATAATAAAGCACATGTTTACTATGACAACACTTTTCCCAGAGTATGCTAGTTAATAATTTGTTAGTTTTGTGAGAAATCAAACGAAACGGCACAAAAACAAAAAATATATGCAGTTAAAATTGAAATATTAACACGTGCCTGGAATATTGAATGAATAGTTTTCGTAGTTGTTGTTTTGGGTGTCAATGAATCACTTCAAGTGTTAATAGAAACACAAAAAGTTGGCAGCTGTTTTGGGCATAAATATATTTATCGCAATTATTAGTTAGTAATATGCGCAATTTGTGAACTGATAAAGATATATATAATAATTATTTTTAATTATTTTAAGTTGCGCAGTTGACATTTTTAAGCAGAAATATTCGAAAAGATAAGCGCTGAAGTTCAAAATGGCAATAAACTTTTTTGTAAATAAGGAAGTACGATAAAAAAAACATTTAAATTTAAATCTTTAAAAGTCACTTGAAGAGTTTTCTGTTGTTGTGGTAATTTTTTATACCCTTAATGCATGAAATGGTTAAAAAAGGGTATAATGGTTTTGTGCGAAAGTATGTAACAGGCAGAAGGAAGCTTTTTCGACTCCATAAAGTATTAGAAAGAATTATCATAAAGAAGTATCATAATGATCAGAATCAAGAGCCGAGTCGATATAGCCATGTCCGTCCGATCTCAGGAACTATCGGAGATGGAGACTTCAGATTTTAATGATGAGCTCTCCCAATCCCAAGGCATAGCGAGTTTGTTTTTTTTTTTTGATAACTTTTCAGGTTTACACATGGAATCGCTAACAACAAAATCTTCAATTTTAAAATCTCGAAATTGGGGTTAAAAACTATTAGGGAAATAATGAAAATCTGTGAAATTTAAATTAAAATCGGTTGACAAACACCGGAGATATGAAACCATCAAGCAATGGTCCGGTAGTACAGGTATGTGTATGGCTGTATGGTCAAGCGTTAAGGGTATCTTCTAGTCGAGCATACTCGACCTAGAGCCTTCTTACTTGGCTTCGTTTTTTGTTAAGGGCTCTGCAATTTTAAGTAATTGTTTGTCTAAACACACAAGTGCCAAGTCATGGCGATTACATGACTGAATGGATAATGGTTATGAAGAGTGGGGTAAAAAGAGAATAGGAAATCCAAGATTAAGGTATAATAGAAACGAGAAAAAAACTACCAAGAATGACTTTGTCCAAAAGCTGAGTGGGCAAAATGTTACAAGTGGATGCGGCTATTGTGGCAGCTGCTGCTCTGTTGGCCATGAATTGACAAAAGCTGCCAAAATGGCCAAAAACGGCCAAAAATACAAAAATATGCTCAGCGAAATTCAATTGCAAGCGGGCCTGGGCCAAAAACGATTTGGCAGCCATTCAATAATTCAACAGCTTGAGACCAAGTTTTGGGCCACCTTTCAACCCACTTCACAACCTGTTGCGACCTCTATTTTTATATGTGTGTGTGTGTGTGTGCTGTTGTTGTTGCATGCCACATTGTCCATGTAACCTGGTCTACTTAACTTGCTTGTATTTAAATCAGTTTCCCACTCCGGCTCCGGCTGTAAAACAATTATGTGGAAGAGTGCAACAAGTTGCATTCAAATCACTTCACCCCACCCTTTTTGCCTTTTTGCCTGAGCTAAATAATTCAGTGCTGTGGAAAATTGCCTCCGGTTGCCGCCAGCATGCAACAGCAATGCATTTTTAGTTGCAACTTTTTTTTATTCACATTTTTTTTTACACATTTTTTTTTTTACACATTTAGTTATTTGCATTTTTGAGCTGCACATGCAATGGGCGTGTTTAACTACTTCCCCCTCTGGAGAGAGATCAGGAATTGGTTTATGCCACACAGTTGGTTAACTTCAAACTCATGTTGACATTTGAGCTGTTGGCTGCTCAGCATTAGCATTAGCTCTGTCCAAGTGCGCCGGGTAATATGATAAAACTAATAAAAACTAAACTCGTTACAACACACAATGACTTAACCACTTTTATTGTGTAAGTTTGCAGTTAGCAGGAAAGTTTTACAGTTTGTGGGAAAATTTCATGTCGATACGGAGATGGAAGTGTTTATTAATTCCAGATAATGAAAAATAATTATCGGAAGATCTTATCTGAGAAGAATGAGTGAATGAATGAATGAATATGTTAAAAAATAAAAAATAATCTATAATCGTGCTGTGACCGTAAAGATGTTTCAAGGCAACAAATTGTTAAGCTCGTGATGAATTAATATTTATTTATAGATTTATTATTTTACACTCACAAATTCAACGAATAAATATTTTCAGAGACACGACTATTTACTTGCACTTGACTCAAACACATACTTAAACCACTCAACAACAACAACAACAACAAATACTAATAAACACATTAGTTGAGATATCGATAGCTCGGCCTCACTTGAGACAACACTCCAAATCTCTTGTTGCATAAACGTATAATTAACACACTAAAAGCAACAATTTGGCATACCATTTGAGAGCATTAGAGCAATTTCAAGTGAACGTAATTGCTAACTGCATTGCTATTAACTTGCTTAGCGACTGCAGACAGACAGCAAATCAACAGCTAACCAAACATCATATTAATTGTGCAATTGAGCTGCAATAAGTCAAAGTGTTCAAAATCAGACAACACTTAGACTTAAGCTTAAAGTTCAGAACTTAGAGTAAGCATTAAAAATGACACCTAAGTTATTTCTCTTTAAATACAGTAAAGTTCCTCAAAAGTAGTATAAAGATTTGAACTCTAGGTTAATAGCTTTTTACGCTCTGTAACTAACAGGTTTCGAAAGAGGAAACTTTTGTTTATTATCAGTTACATCACTATAGTTTTTTTTTGTGTTTCTTGAGTTTTTGTAAAGCAAACTTATTTAGTTAAAGTCTGTAGAGCGAAGTACACAGTAAGTAAGTTTTTATTTTACAATGTGCAATGCATATTTCCATACAGATCTTCTCCAAGGATAGTTTTCTTAAAGAGTTGTTATTGTTTACCTACGATAGCCGGAATATCCCTAGGTAAGAATATGAATATAGGAAGGGCAAAAGGATTTCACATCCCACAGTACCTAAGAGAGTTGCAGGCGGATTGGGAAATTTCATAAGATGAGAGAATTTTCCATATTTTTTGGTAAGAAACTGTGGGAAATTTGATAGGTAATGCAATTTGAGCACAGTGTTAACCACATGCTGGTAGTTCAAGCTGCCTTAAGTAGTTGATAATGAAAATAACTTTTACTTTTTAAAACCTTAATTGATAAGTGTTTTGTTCTAGAGCCCTTTACTTTCAAGTAGCATTCGAATAGGTCTTTCTATCAGTCCCGGCCTTGAAAACAACCTTTTCGGACCGCTTTCAGACACTGTCCAGACAGTTACAATTATGCTGTTCCCTCGATCAGAAATAATTTCACGTTGCAAGGTCGGTTGGAAGTTAAGCCTGGCCAAAAATAAAGACACAAGAAACAAGAAACCTGTCAACTTGAGCATAACTCAAAGAGCAAAAAGAGCAGATCCTGTTTTCGGTTAGAGAAAAACATCAGTTGTTGATTGTTTTTAGTTCCAGCACCTGAGTAAATTAATAAATACATTGTCTATTCAAGATTTCTTCATTCGTCTTATCACTGTTCATTGTGGCAGAACGAGAAGGCGATATGTAAACAAAAATTGTTTCCATCTGGACTGTGAACAAATACTGATAATATAAAAGCTGTCCGTCTGGTACAGCTGCTGCTGTATAAATTACTATCAGGACGCCGCCGGTCATTATCAGCGCGAGCCAGAGAGCAAACAACAAAGAGAGACACACAGAGAGATAGCTTTAAGGGCAATAGCATCGCAGTTGCTGGGTTTGGTTGTTCTTCTTTGTGATGTATACCCTAACACAGAGTATTATGTATAGTAAGCATCAAAAAGTACTATCCATCAATTTATCTAACTATATGATCTCTGTCAGTTTAAAAGCTATCTTGATGAAATTTGAAATCTGAACACATTTTAGGCATATAATGATCAAGGAATTATATGTTGTCATATAATGTTTAAACAGAGGAAGGGTATTTGAGAAACGTCTACTAAAACACTGGCATTCTATCATGTTTTTTTTTGGTCAGACAGCGTTGACTTGTTGGACTGAGAAAAGAGATCAAAAGAGAGAGGAAGAGAGAGAATCTGCGACGTGACTTTCGATTTCATTTTTGAGGCAGAGGCAATCGGCAAACGGCAACGGCAAACGGCAAACGGCAACATAAACAGGCAGAAACCTGGCATAATTATCTGGGATTCGCAGTCATTCGCAGAGTCGAGAGTCAGTCAATCAACGTCTGCGTAAGGTTTAGCAACATGTGGCTGCTGTTGCCGCTGCTCGCCTACTCGGTGATATTTCTCTCTGTGCGTCACATCTATAGCTACTGGCGACGCAAGGGATTTCCGACCGAATACCCCGCACTCTCCTGGCGCTATCTGGTCGAGGTCTATCGCCGTGAGTTCCGGCACGTCGATGCCATCTGCGATGCTTATCACAAGGGGCGCGATCGTTTCTATGGCATCTATTGCTTCTTTCGACCGGTGCTGCTTGTACGCAATCTTGAGCTGGCTCGCAACATTCTGGAGCAATCGAATGGGCATTTTGGCGAAAGCAAATGGGATTGTGTCAAGGGCTTCAGACGTTTCAATCTGTTGGAAAAACTGTCACCCATATTTGGCACCAGCCGCTTGCCGGACATCTACAACAATGCCCAGCACGTGGCAAACCACATGATGCAATACCTGGTGGACAGAGCAGGGGAACAAGGTCAACTGGAGCTAGATATGCAGCAGTTGTTTAGAATGTAAGTAGAACAGTTCAAAGCGGTTTTCCTTTAGCTAACTTAACATAACCTTTTTGGCCAGTTATGCTGTCAATATTATGGGTAACCTAGTATATGGCTTGGATGTGAATAACTTTGAGCAATCGGATCACATACTAAACAGCTTTGTGGATCATTCAGGTGTCCAATCCTTGTACGTATACCTCATTATTCTTTGTACTCTTTCACAACTGAATAATAAGTATGTCTTGTTTAGCACCCTGCAACATGTGCCACAAAAGACTTCTATAACCTATCGCCTGCTGGACATTATTAAGCGAAATGTGGAATCGCGAGAGGAAGGTGGCATTTCACGCAAGGATATGCTTCAATTGCTGGTCCTGTTCCGCAATGGCAACGATCTTAATGGCGAAAGTTGGTTAGTCAAACAAGTAGCTGGTAAGTAGCAAATACTCTACATCATGATAGAATAGTTAGGATTCCTATTTCTCTAAACAGAAGAGGACAAATTGATTTCTATACCACGTTTGGGCAAAGTAGCTGAGGATTTTCTGCATTCCGCTTTGGATAGCATGGCTTCAACTTTAACACTAACACTCTATGAGATTGCCAAACAGCCGCTGATTGTGGAAAAGCTGCAGGAGGAGATTAAGGAGCTGAGTTTGATCAATGGTCAGCTGAAGTTTGAGCAGCTAGAAGATCTCAAATATATGGACATGTGCTTAAAGGGTAAACTTCTTGAACTTTCTGTAAGATATATAAACTGAAAGATTATTGCTTTTATTCTCTCTCCGGCGACACAGAAACGCTACGCTTGTATCCACCTGTACCAATTATAGAACGCATTTGTCGCAAGACCTACAAGTTACCCAACACCAAGTTCAGTATTGAGGAGGGTAAAACGTTGATGGTGCCACTGTTGGCCATACAGCGGGATAGACAACATTTTGTGGAACCACTGACTTATAGACCCTTGCGTTTTCTACACCAACCAAGCGACACAGTAAACGAACAATGTGGTTCAGCTCTTGTGGGTTTTGGTATTGGCAGTGCACAATGTGTGGGTAAGTTTACACAGAGACAAGAACAAGAACCAGAAGAACTTTTTCATTAAACACTCTGAATTAATTGCTAACCATTTCTTAACGGTGACAGCACAAAACTTTGCCAAAATGGTCATTAAACTGGCGCTTGTTAAACTGCTGCACAACTTTGAACTGGAATTGGATGCAAACTCTTCTAACGTGGAGATCTCACATTTACCGGCTCCGTTTATAACCTCCAGACATGGTCTAAAAGTGCAATTAAAAGCGCGAGAAATTCTAACATTAAGCAATTAGCGAAAACGTTCGCTTTAAAACGAATTTGGGTTCAAATTGCATTTCAACACTTTATTTTTAAGTATGATGATGGACGCCTGAAAATATGCCATAAATAAAATTTGTAAAAGAAAATTCTCTAAAATTGTGTTGTTATTTTTGGTGTTGTTGTTGTCTGTGTTCATTTCGGTTCGTTAGCAACGTTCAACGTAAAAATGTGTTAGGACCTGTTTGTGTGTCCTTGAATATGTATATTAAACGCCGTCGAGCGACACACACGACGTATACGCAATACGCCATTAAATTAGACATTGTTGTTGTTGTTGTGTGTGTGAACGCAAAAAAACTCATCAGCCGGAAAAGACATGTTCAAGCATATGAGCTTATCATTAAATTTGATTTGCTTTATTGCCAATACACATGACAGGCAGACGGGCATGGAAATGGGCATGGGAAGGCCGCATTGTCTGATTTCTGAAACTGAAATGGAAATCTGCAAAAGTCACATAGACACAATCACAAACAGCAAAACAACCCTCTCGGCACACACACACACCCGCACACCCTCCAGAATTACTCACAAACAGAGAGAGATTTTCGATTTTCGGCCCATCAAAAGCTACTAGTTGGCAAGACTAACGATGCCACAATTAGGAGGCATTATGAACTCATTTATCAAGCATATCAACAGAGAGAGAGAGAGAGAGGGAGAGCTGGGTGGTAAGGGTGACAGTTTTTGGCAGATAAAAGCTAATATCAAAAGCAATTGCAATCAGTGTAAAGCATTTTGCAAAATTAACAAACTCTAAGCCGAAGTCTTGTGGCCGCAACATCAAAATTAATTGAGCTCTGTGGGTGACCAGAAACTGAATAAAGACATTGAACTTGAGTACCAAGGGGGGGTTGAAGTGGCAGTGGAAGGAGGCTGGTTGCTTGTAATCTACCGGAAATTGTGTTTGCTATACACTCAGCAAAACATTGGGTCACAAGTTATACTTTGAACTAATTAATGATAATGGCATAAGCATATCGAAAAAAAATCTTTGATCTTTACAAATATATTTTTTTTGATTTTCCCATTTTAATAATTGTCTTAAGTTGAAGTTTTCTTCAAGTGTATGTGTACAACGTTTGTGTCATCTAATGGCAACAATATTATTAATTACGTATACGCCTCTGTTGACTCAACTGGAATCTGGCCCGGGTAATTGAATTGTTGTTGCTGTCACTGAAAGATACAAAACAGTTTAAAGAGTCAACTGAAAATACGTGTTGCAACAACCAAAACAATAGCAACAACAATGCAAGCAGCAAGCTGGCTCTTCACATGCACTGACCCAGTTGCAACATGTCGAGGCACCGAATATAAATTGCTTGGTAGATTCACAGCAAAAGATTTCCTCCCAGATTTGCTCTCCAAGCTCTCAAGCCCTCGAGCTCCCGAGTTGGGCGTGAAAAGCAACGATGCTCCCCGGGTCCCTGGCTCCCTTGCCTGGCATTGTCCTGGTTACATTTAAACATTCCACATTGCATATTAAGTGGTCAAAATGGCAGTCCTCCACTTGCCTCACCCTCCTCCCCGCCCCTCCCTGCCGGCACTTGTTATGCTTTAAAGCTGGCGACGACGCGTGAAAAATGCGAATAAAAAAAATGTTGCCCAGTGGCATAAATTAAGAAATATTTCTCTCTCGGCGACATTTGACATGAGAGAAATTACTTAAGTGTTTGCTAATTTTTCATGTACATACATTTTGTACCAACTTTTTTTGTTTTGATGGGAGAAGGAGGGGAGAGGAACCCCAATTAGCAGCTGTATTTACTTACCATAATTTAAGCTTTTTACTTTTGTTGTTGGCAAAACAAAATTCAAGCTGAAAGTAGAGAAAACAAAAATTAGTTGGAAAAACAAATACATAACACTTTGTATTTGAAATGTGAGTTTGGTTCATTAAATGTTAAGATCTTTATGTAATTTAAGTTGACAAGTTCATTACAAACTGTAAAAGTTCATTACTGCAACTTGTTATTGAACTTTTTGGGTTTTATTTCGAAAAAAAAAATTGGAAAAACTAACAAACAGTGCACTCAATGCCAAAAACTTGAACTGCATTTGGTAAAAACAACAACAACAAAGTCACAAAAGAGAAAGATAAATTTAAAGCCTGAGACTAAAATGAAAAATGAAAAACAAAATACTGACATAAAAGGTTATCAACGTCGTCTCTTTTAATTAACCAATTGACATATGACTTTTGTCAGCCAGCAGCTTGTTTTGTTGCTTGTTAAATTTGTTGTTGTCATTTTTCATGAATGGCTGAATTGTTGTTGTTGTTGCTTACATTGACATTGTTTTGATAAATGTTGTTTGAAAAGTCTTTTTGGGAACTTTTTTTGTGTAAAGTTGAAAGCCAGACAAAGTGAATTCGATATTATGTTAAAACATGAGATTAATTGCTTGAATAAAAATTTCTCTAATCTAATATGAAAAGAAATGTTATGTCATTAAACCCTTTTATAAGCCTTATGAATGATTGCTCGGAAACTTGGCCGAAAACTTTTTACATTAAACAGAAAACAGAATTTATGCCTTTGAGTCACTTTAGCTTGAGATAAACGCTTCTTCTGCTGCTTAGTTAATTCAATTCTTTTTTTTTTGTATGTTGGTTCCGGCTAAACTCTTGTCATATTCTTGGCATCTCTTTGCCTACCATCACTTGTGTGTTAATTCGACACTTAAGCTAACTGTACTCGAACAGACTTCAAAAGACATCATCCAAAAGCAAACGACCCCAACAAGAACTCACAGTGTGACACAGTAATAAAAATAAATATATGCGTCAACCATTCTTTTGCAAATATACAATATATATATATATACTTTTTTATTATTTGTACAACAATTAAATTTCGTGTGAGTATGAGTGTGTGTGTGTGTGTGTGTGTGTGTGTGTGTTGGGTGCACAACATTATTATCATGTTGATCTTGGTGAACAGCAATTGCTAAGCAGACAAACAGAATGACAAATTGTGAGAGGGACAATTATTGTTGTTGTTGAATGAATGCAAGCATATGTAAGCACTGAGAGAAAAAGTTTCGCTGAATCATTCATTAACTCAGAGAGAGCGGGTTCTTCTTTCTCTAAGTGTATTTTACACAAAATTATCAACCGTCAACCGTCATGGTATGACTCTCGCTTTGCTTTGCTTTGCTTTTGGCTTGTTTGGTTCTTAGTTCTTGGTTAGTTACACTGCTTGCTTGTAAGGAGGGTGTGAGGTAAGGTGAGATGGGGTGGGGGGTAACGTGAAGTTTGCTTTTTTCAATTTGTGTTCGGCGTTGCATTCACAAGCACACATAACGTAACGTGCAACGTGCAACGCGGGCAACAAACAACATGCAGCAAGCAAAAGATGACGCGGCTTCTGCTTCTTTTGATGCTGCTGCTGCTGCCGATGTTGCTGCTGCAACTCTCGGAGTGCTCGTTGTGCGTGCAGCTGTTTGTTTGTTGTTGTTGTTTTTCTTTGTTTATTTTTTATTTGTTTGTTTGCTGGCCTTGTTCTTTAATGTTGTTGTTGTTGTTGGTGTTGTTGGTTGCCGGTGTCTGTGCACAGTTGGCTTAATTATTGTCGCAACGGTCGCCTGCATGTGTAATTTGTTTGTATGTTCACTTATTTATATATTGTATATGTATATGTATTTATATCTGTTTCCGACTTTTAATTAATTTATGTACACACGTATGTGTATGCATGGAAGTGTATGTATGTATGTGTTGTGGCTTGCATTCTCTCCCCGAGGCGCTTAAACAGTGCGTTAAAAACAACTCAAACAACTGGCTGCAAGGCACTTGACTTCAATTATGACTGGTTAAAGCCCAAAAAAATAAATAAAAAATAACAAAGAATTGAAAGAGTAAACTTCATAACGAAATAGTAAAAAATAATTTGTTTTTATAAAGATTTTCATGTTTGTAATGTAAAAAGTTTGACAATTGAAAAAGTTGTCAAGTAAGAAGGCTCGAGACGAGTAAGTTCGACTAGAAGATACCTTAAACCAATAAGCATTCAGACTGATAGATGGCCAGGCTGACAGACATACACTTACATACGTGTACTACCGAACCAATGCTTGATGGGGTTTCCTATCTTCGGTATTTCTCAACCGATTTTAATAAAAATTTCACAGATTTTCATTATTTTGTTAATAGTTTCGATCCCCATTTTCAAATGTTTGAAATTCAATATTTTATTGTTATCGATACCATGTGTATAACGTAAACCTGAAAAGTTATCGAAAATTTGAAACAAACTTGCTATGCCTAGGGATTGGGAGAGCTTATATGCTGTTCAAGAATATATATACTTTATGGGATCGGAGAAGTTACCTTCTGCTTACATAAATATCATTATACCCTTTTTTTTCACCAACTTCATAGGTTATGGGCATTACAAATTGTTTAATGTTGTTAAATGTATTAAAGCTTAAACAGATTATGAATCTTTTTAACCTCAATTTGTGACCTGCTTATCATTAGCCAGAATCGCTTTGTGCCACATTTGCACAAATGTAATAATTTGTAACAAATGATGATTTATTTGTGTCATAAATTTTTTGGTGTAAACATTTTGCCCGAATGTGCATCGAGGCCGCAATTTGGAAAACTTTTGTTTATGGCAAATGGCAAACGGAGTTGAAATGCGATAATAATGATTATTAATTATGCATTTAAATTAATTAAATTGGCATACACGCACAAATTACAGCGAATAGGTTGACTTTACATAACATTAAGCTAATTCAATTCAATTTCCAGATGGCCAATAATATTGTTAGCGGCCAATTTCTTATCGTTGTTGTTGTGCATAAATTAATAAACAAAATTTACACCTGCGTGTGTGTGTAAATTATGATTTTCAACTTTAAACAGATTTACAAATTCACGCAACGTAACAAATTTCATTAACTTTCTTTCTTTTTTGCAGAACATTTCGCGCCAAAGATTTACGAAAGCCCCAAAAAATGGCGAAAAAACGTCCTCTGATTGCTGTTGTAACGGTTGTGCGGCTGTTGTAACGGTTATTGTTGTGGTTATGGTTTCATCCTTATATGGCCCTTTCATATGACAAACTTGAGCAATTTCCGTCGCACACGGAAATGTTCACAATTCATTTTCATTCTTTTCCACCGTTTTGCTGAATGCTCTTCAAACAAAAACATACAAATTTTCTGTATAAACATTATTAAAGTAAAGTAGAGTATTTAATCTTCCACATATCTCTAATTAACATTCAAACATCCTTCCTTTTCCTACTTTTTCCAAATAAAGGCATTTCCAACAAACATTTTTCTGTCTTTGGTCCATGTAAAAGATGTTGTTTCGTAGACGGATTCTCTCCCTCTTTCTCTCTCGATTTGAGTGTTGACTCTGTTCCTCCCCATAGAGTTGATAATTTTACGCTTGAGTTGAGTTCTCTTGCCTACTACAACTTCACTTACTGCTGCTTCTTCTGCTGTTGTTGCTTTTAATTAGAATCAGCAACTTGCCGCAACAAACATTAGAGACGACTTCCCATCGAGAATCCGAATGAGAATGAGAATGAAAATGCTTTGCACTCGGCTCAAGATAATTTTTGCCGTGAAAACATAAATTCAACTTGTTTTTATGTGTGTACACACACACACACGTACATACACTTTATTTTTTTTATTGGGGGGAAAAAGACCTAACATTTTGGGAGCTCCCTTTGTTTTCCCCGCTCCGCTCTCGTTTTCTGCCGCATTGAGATTTTCTTGGAAAATTAACAGCACTCGTGGCTTTGATTTATCGCGATAAGCGGATGTGTATATATGTCCTACATTGTTCTCATCTCAGCAAGGGGAAGGGTGGGGGGGATAACAAGAGATATTTTGGCAGCACATTGTCTGCCCCGTCTCATAAACATATGCATGCAGTTTGATTTTCTGGCTTTAATTTTGTTATTTCGGCTTTCATCAGAAAAGTCACAAAAAAAAGGAAACGAAATTTCACTTTAGATATATTTTTAGTACAAGCTTATTTTAGTATATTAATTTAAGTTTGTCCCACAAAAATTAACAACTTTATTAACCCAAAGCTAAAACTTTTAGAGTTTTAACAGAATTTATCGTAATTTTAGTCACTAAATATTAAATTTACTTTAAGAAAAAACATTTTACAAGTGTTTACTAGTTTTTTTTCCAGAAAACTAAACCAAATATAAACTTTTAGGTGTATTTTGCCAGCTTGGCCAAGTAGTAAACTTCAAATGTAGTTTGTTTATATAACAGGTAAAGTCCCACTAGTTCTGAACTTAACGATATTTTTTTTTAGCTTGAGCTCAAGTTTTGCGCAACATTGTTGCCGTTGCAGTATGCAGTGTGTGTCTAGTGTGTGTGGCATACAGTTTCGGAATAAACTCAAGTTTTCACCTCTGACCAAGCACAACAACAACAAAATAGAGAATGGAGAAGGTTTTCTTTACGGTTCCTCCACTCAAACATATCGCTGCACTTGAGAGCTGCAGTCAAACTTTAAGTTTTCTGGCATACTCCAATGGCATACATTGTTGTTGTTCTTTTTGTTGTTGTTTTTGTTGCTACTGTATCATATATTAGCCATGGTTATGCAAGTAATCTGCGGGCCAAGTTAACGTCAAGCTTTAATTGACAACGCCCCCGAAGTACACACTCCATCGACTAACTGCACCCTCTACTACTTGCTTAGTTTGCCCCTCCCAACTCTCCTCCCCCGCTCACCCACATGTCATGTATGTTGTTAGGTTTTACTGCAACCCAAAGGGTAACAACTCGTAGCTATCGGGCAACCGCCCCTTTCACAACCTAATCAAATGTTACATACAGCTAGCAATTTTTATTGTAGTTGCCGCCGCCAGGCAAAAAGCTACAACTATATTTATACTCTACAGTTACATAGATTCTACATGAGAGTACGGTAGGGTACGGTAGGGTAGGGTACGGTACGGCAGGGTACGGTATGGTAGGGTAAGTATAGATAGTTAACTGCATATGCACGAAAAGAAAAATTGGTGTTCGAAACTTAAATTTTACAGCAAAGAGTTTTTGATTTTTAGATACAAATTTTATCAAATGACCTTAGACCCAAACTGGGTAAAAGGTTAGAAGACCTAAAAACCTTAACTCTTCCTCACTTTAATACCAAAAAAAATACAATATCAACCTTTATTCTCACTGTGTAACTAGTGTGCCACATATGTTACTGGCTGCTGCTGATGTTGTCATTTGTCCGCTTTTGTTGTGCCCTCCAGTGGAGGAGTAGAGTTGGGTTTCGGTTTGGGTTTGTGGGTGCTATGTAGTTGAGTTTGGCCATTGATTTGATGTCGCCACCGGAGGCAATCGAGCTTGTCGGGGTTTTAGCGCTATTTGTATACGGCTACATGTATCAACTTTAACTTTATTTACGTGCTTGATTAGAAGTTCGCAGGCAGCCAGGCAGGCAGTCATGAACATGTCTATGACGCTATCAATCCCAACTGAAGAGCAACGCCCACCGCCCAACGTCCCCGCCTTCCCTTTCACACCTCGGGCTGCAGGTCTATTGTTATGATGGGACTGCTTTTGCGTTTTCGGGCTCTTATCATTGTGCAAGCGTAGAACTTAATTGAACGTCATTTGACACAATTTAAGAGTTGATTTTGTCGCCGGTTTTAGTTTTTCTGTCTGCCACAAATTAGTTTCACTTGTCTTTTGGGCTCGCGGTTACAAATCCCACGCCAAATTGCGCTTCATTTGCGATTGGAAGGTCGGGAAAATTGTGTAAAAAAAAACGGGAAAAAAAAGATGGAAATTGAGCTACTAGTAGGACAGTTACGAGGTTGTCTCTTGTCATCAAGATATCTTGTCGTGTGACATGGAAACCCAAAAAAAAAAATAGTAAAGAAAAAAGACTATAAGCTCTATTCAGAGCTCACTAGATTAGTTGCACATGGTTGGAGCGAGGGGCGTACTGAAAGTTTGTGAAAATAGATAACTCTTTCTGCTGTTTAAATTTCATTACATTTTAAATCAATTATTTCAACTTTATATAAATGTTATGTCATATATGAGTGGGCCCAACCCTTTTCTTAGCTGGAAATCCTGACTACGCCCATGTTTGTGTGGTGTGGATGGAAGATGCGACGCGTGGAAGGCAAATGTCATGCAACCGAAAACCCAAGCGATTGCATGAGCTGGCATTTTGGGTGCTTTCCACTGATTGCAAAACATGCCCCATGCCGACAGTTGCAAGAAGAGCTTTCAGTTGCCACTCGAGATGCAAGTAGCAGAAGCAGAAGCAGCTGCCTGCCTGCCTGTTTTTGGAGTGTTGCAGCTGCAACTCGAATTCAGCAGCTCTTAAGCTTGCCATTTGCAACATGCAGCATGCAGCAACAGCTACAGCAACATCACCAGGCAATCTGAAAATGTTGTCAATGAAACTTTCAGCTGGCACAAAAAGGGTTGAGAGTCATCTTTACTCAACTTCCTGGACCTATTAAGGACTTGAGTTATGAGCTATATGGTGGGGGAGGGGAGGGGTCGGCGGTAAGGTCATGTCAGATAAATGAGCTGCAGATGAGACAACAACAGGATGGGACAACAAGGAACTCCAAAAGTTAGGTGATAAAGTTGTGCATATAATATAGGGAAAAACAAATGACTTGTAATAATATTATTTTGTCTGGGGTAAGAAGCTTAACTGATTTGTTTTGTCCGGGAAAATGAAAAGCAAACAAGATTATATGTAACATTGTCAAAACGATAAGGGGTAAGGGAAATTTTGATGGATGGTATGCGAATCAACCTTTAAACCTTAAAAAAACTTTAGTTTACCAGAGTAAAAACTTGTTCACCTCTTTCTTAACTATCCAGCTGTTTCTTTCTAAACTATACTTTCAAAATCAATGCCTCTACCATTTCCCCTCCCGCCAAACTGCACCTTTTCTACCCAGTGTTTGCCTGCAAATTTCTCTATAGCCATGAGGTTTAACTTTTCACGTGAATAATGTCATCATGGGGAAAACTTATTGTCTTACTTAGCTTCCTCCTCCCAGTGCCCTATTCTCCAGTTTTCCTGCCCTGCCCCATTTACTTCATCTCTTTGTCTGCCACAGTTTGCTGCATGTGCTACTGTCGCTACTGTTGCTGCTGCTGCTAGATATTTTGAGCGCATCATCAGCGACAACGTCGTCGTCGAGTTTATTATGCAACGCCAAAAATTTAGTGCCATTTGTTGTCAACACGATGAATGCAAGAAGCAACAACAGCAACAACAGCAACAATAACAAAATAAGCAGCAAAGTTTTACGACTACAATGGATAAGTTGAGCTCCACAGAAGAGGGGCGGAGCAAAGACGAGGGTGGCAAGCGAATTGCGCTGCATTTGCGCAGTCATTGTAATGAGTTTCGAGGCAACAACAATTCAACAGCAAAGTCGTATGTTGCAATATGTTAAATTAACAGCACACAGCTGCGACCAAAAAAGAAGCTGCAGAAATTTTCCAAAGTTTTTCCAAAAAAAAACTTAAGAATACTCTGAAAAAGACTTTTGTTTGAGGTTAAAAACAGTGTTTGCTTCGAGTTGCAAATTAATTTTCGGAAGATTATATAGCTAGTATATACATCATATATAAAAAATGGTACCCAAACCATTTGAACTAAGCTCTCAGTGAAGATATCTAAATGAAGTTTTATGCAGATTCAGAAGATGATAAAATATATTAAATTAAAAAGTTTTCATTAGCGCAAGTGTATAAAATTTAAGTTATAGTTTAAAATATATATACTAAATTCAGTTAAAACTTGCTTTTGAAATTCTTAAAGTTCTCTTTGGGGATATTCAACAATCGAGATACCCAAAAATAACTGTTATTTCATCTCTCATCTTTTCTTTGCCATTTTGTTCTTTTTTTTTTTTGTTCAACTTCTGCAGCGGATGTTTCTCGTACTTTGTGGCATGCAAATTATGGCCTCTGTCTGTGTGTGTGCCGCAAACTGCATGTCATTGTGCAGCATCGCATGCCCCTTGCGCCCCTCACCCCCTTCTACTGACTGTATTTTTCCATTTTCGTATACCGGTTGCAAATTGTCGTTAATTGCAGTTCGCACGAGCGTCAAAAAACTCATAAAAATGCGACGTGCAAACGTTTGTTGAGAGCAGGCGAAATTTTGAATGACAATGCCAGGGTTGAATGATTGATTGATTGATTAATGAACTGTACAGACATATACATATATGTCGTCAAATTAATGCCATTATAACAATCAAATTTATGCTAATCAACTCACAAAAACACACGCACGCACAAAAAGAAAACAATTTGATAAACATTCAAATCACAAATCGAAACCGAAACCTAATAAAAAGTGAAATTCCATTGGAACTGTGGTTAATTTTTGTTGCCTATTTGGACTTCTGAGACATACATCAACCTCTCTGCCGCTGGACACGCCAAAATGCTTTGCGAGATCAATGCTCGACTTGTCGGTTCCAAAGAAAAATCAACAAAAAAAACCAAAAACCAAGAAAAAGAGTGAAAGTCCATTATGTGAGTGTATGGTTTTTGGTTTTTTCTGCTGTTGTTGTTGTGGTCAGGCGAGAGCCATAAAAATGCCAGCGACATTTGCAACAGATCTATGGACATAACCAAACACCAAACACCTCCAACTATGGTTTGTTGGCATTTTTCTCTACTCTCTATGCATGTCAAATTGTATTTACACGAGACTCGAGAGTTTGTGTGTGGCATGGCCACGCCCACTGAATGAACTGTCTTCAAATCTGTGTATATAATATGTCTATTTATAGTGCTTGGTGTCAAGACAAGAGGCATAAGACAAGTGATATGATTGCTTTTGATTGATTGCTTGATTGATGAGACACCCTGTTTTGGAATGTGATGGAAATTTTTTCTAAGAAACTTTATTAGTAAGAATATGGAAGAAAGAGAGAAAGAATTCTCTAAAAGTCAAAGTTTTTGAAAGTCTCAAAACATTTTTCCAAGAACCTTTTTTTTAGGAATATCAAAGAAAGAAGGAAAAAAAATTCTATTAATATTTGAGAGCTTTAACACTTTATCTTACCCAATAAATAGTCAAAATATTAGCTGAATACTCTCTCTTAATCATGTTTGTTACAGTGTATTTTAACTTTCTTTTGACACCCCAACCTTATTAGACACATATTGTACGGCCTTTTCTGTCACAGCAAAGGCCAGCAAAAAACACAAAAAATAATTCAATTTAAAAGACACAATGCCAAAAAGAGCCACGAAAAGAAGTAAAGTTTTTTTTTTTTTTGTTAACTTTTTAGTTGTATTTCTTTATTTCGTTTTGTGTTGGACAAGACCTTCAAATGTTTAAAGCGAAAACTTTGCAATTGCTGAAGATTTATTTTTTTGTTGAATGAATTGTGAAGACAATGGACAAACAACCACACAACCGAAAAAAAACCACTGTTGGTGGGTGTGAATTATAAATGTAACGGCAACAATTGTAAAACCTTTTGAGCTGTCCATCAATCGCAAACATAAATCAATCAATCAAACTCAGTCACTCGATCAATTCAACTAATTAGCATGCAATTCACTTCAGCAATTGAAAAATCGGCGATTTTAATGTCAGACTTACACACTTTTATTCCAAGGGGATTATGTGGAACAACAACATCAACATCATGTCATAGCCTTTATTCAAGGGCTTTGGAAACGTGACGCGCTTTTCAGATTGCACAACAACAACAACAGCAACAAATGCCCCTTGATGACTTGCAAAGGTCATGTGAAGTTAAGGCACTGATGTTATATACATTGAATATAGATTTAATAAATATTTGTTCAGGCTGCTTTACATTTAGCGAGTTTACGTTAATTTTCACACTCAAGCAAAAAAACCAGTGCAGAACACCAGAGTGAAAGAAAGAAAGAGAACAAGATCTGAACTGAAATATTCAGCTACCTGTAAAAGTCGCCAAAAAAAAAAAAAAAAACTAATCGAAACCGGCTTCAAATACGCTTGGTTCCTGCTCATATATATATAATATATATGTTTATGGCCAACCTGTTTTACGTTTTTTTTTCTGTTTTTTTGGTTTCTTGTTTAAGATATCGCATAACTCAAAGGCATTTTTACAGCGCCTAGCAATCATCGCGCTTTGCTGTGCTGTGTGCGCTCTCCCGAAAACTAATTAAAAACTCTTGTTCCCAAACACTATCGGGTGAAAAACCAAACTGACTACATTCCAATTTGATGTGTGTTTTGCGATAAGCTACATTTTTTTTTTCTTCATTTTTTTGAATTTTTTGTGTGACAGGAAAAATCGAGCCTCAATTTTATTGATATGCTGCCCAGATATTGATGACAAGCGTACAGGACACAAACCCAAACAAAACAAAACAAATATATATATATATATATATATATATATATATATGTATGTATAGACCAAAAAATATTTCGTGTCAACTGCACATGAAGCTAAATTGGGCCAAAAAATCGAAGGAGCAAAAAAATAAATATAAATTGAGTTGACTTTCAGCATCACGTGACATATTGAATGTGAAAAGGAAAAGAAATACGAAATACAAAACAAATTTATTTTGGCACATAAAAAATGCCAATCTATGCAAATAAGTGGCACACATTCATATTCCATTGTATGGGGAGTCCCCAAACACACACACACACACATGCTCTTATAGAACATAAAGATTTATGCGTGTTTCATATTGACAGCGTTTAAACAATGAACTTCCATCATCAATACATACTTTTGTTTTTGTCATGACAACTGCTGCATTATATAAATATGTAATAAATTTTATGAAATTCAGATCAAAAATTTTCATATGTTGCAGCAACAACAAAAAGAAAACAAAAAACACTATCTTGAATTTGTAATTAAAATGTTAAAAGCAAAAAAAAACATAAATGGAAATTGCTTTTGTTTGAAAATGTTATTATTTTAAAATTGAGTTTTCATTGTTGTTGTTTTCTCACAAGAAATTCAATTTTGTGTTGTTGTACGTGTACGCATTTTAATCGTAGGCCAAAACCAAATCTGTTTATTATGATTGTTACAAAACACAGACGCAGAGACTTGAGCCTAATGATAGATAGATAGATAGAGACCAAAAACATAGCAATGTTTGGCTCGAACGCGCCTTTTAGCTGGAAATCGAAATCGTGCTGGCTTGCAATCACTTTAATTAAACTTGCTCTTAAAAGTTAAGAGTTACATTGCCCGCATTAGAGCTCTATCTGACTGTGGCTGTGTGGACAACGCCTAAAAACAACAACAACAACAAAAACACCACCCAAATTAAGCCAACGACTTTCGCCTGGGCAAACCGCAGAAATTGTTCAGAGCAATTTGTATAAACTATAAAGTAACAAAAAAAAAAAAAAATGTCAGAAAAAAAAGTGAATATTGCCAATAAATCTGTGTAAAGAAATGTGTATGAAACTGGTTAGGGTAGAAAGCACAAGACTCGGAAGCAGCTCGCTTGCTGATGGGAAGCATGATGATGATGAACAGAAAAAGAAGTGGAAAAAAAAAGGCAGCATCAAGCATCCAAACAGGTTAATCTTAATGTGCAACAAAAAAACCAAAAAAAAACCACATAGATCGGTTTCGTGGTATGCAACATGAAATATCTCGCGATCGAGTCATGTTTTTCTGCTGTCAGACAAAACTATTGCGTGAATTTAACCATCGAACGACGGGCTTCCGACAGCTTGTCATGCAAATCGGGTGAAAACTGTGTACCCCACCCCACGTAATAGTTGGCGGTAAAAGTTGTTAACAACATTGGCAATGTTTGGTTTTTACACACTAACAGCTGTCAATTGGCTTAAGGAGGTGATAAGAAAACGACTTTCTTATCGCAAAAAAACTTAATGCTTAAAGTTGTCAATCACAAATTGATTGAGTTGGGTTAGTTACTAAAGTTTCTTCTTCAAAGAGTTGTGTAGAAACAAGGAAATACTTGAAATTAAGAACTTCCACCACAAAAAGAAAGAAAGTGTAAACAAATTAAACTCTCACTTCCACACTCCCACGTTGGCAACACCTTCATCTTCATCATACAAAGCGATTCACAGATTACAGCTGCGAGAATTTAAACTCTAGTGACATTAACTATAATGAATGCAAAGCAAGAAAGTAAACAAAATGTGTAGTTTGTAATGAACATTTGGGCTATTTGGTTGATGTCTGTAGGCAATTGCAGTTAGCCAGGTATGTTAGTTTGACAAGTTTTCACTTTCACGAAAATCTTTGGCCCACATGGCAAGTGAGCAAACCGTCGAGACATTTCAGTTGTATTCTGATTTGTTAGAGACCTGCTTTCATTTTCATTCCAACACAAAAACAAACTAAAAAAAACACAAACAAACCACAGTCAACATGACGCCTAGTCTGACCAAGTTGCTTAACCCAATTTCGATATCATTTGGCTCGTGGGCCATACGCAACTCTAAGCAAAAAGTCAATACAAGTACACAACAACACCAGTTTTGCCAATTCAAACTTAAACGCATTTTTTGTTTGCGTGTGGCTAGTGGCTAGATCATGTGTTGCACCTGTCTGTGGGCAGCACCACTCGGTACAGTTGAATTATGAGCGGAATGTGGCAGCTGTGGCAAGTCTGGAAATACGAATCGAATACACGTAGAGAAAATAAATAAACGTGATTTATGATTTAACTGCAAACATTCTGTAGATTTAGTTTAAAGTCTTGATTTTCAGCTAGTTTAAATAAATATTTAATTGAATTCAAATCTTTTAATCACTTTATTTAATATGTTTCAAGCCATGTTAAACAATTAGCTATTTATTCATTGAACAAGAGCAAAAAACATGCATATTTAGTAGCCTGAACAAATGAATTGTGTGTGTAAACAATATATTGTATTTACTCTATAAAATTAATGGGCTTTCATTAATATGAATGAACATTGAACAAATAGAAATTGTTTGCAAATTGTTCATTTTGCCATAAATATGCATATTCTCATTCAACTAAATATTCTTTTACAAAGCTTTAAAAATCTATTATATTTTTTCTGTTCAAATGCCGCTGGGCATTTTGCGTTGTGGCACAATAAATCAAAAAACGAAATCTTTAATTAATCTTGCAATAAATACATAAAAAAAAAACTAAGAACGCAAACCAGAAAAAATACTATATAAATGGCATAAAGATTACATTAAAAACCGTGAAGCAGAGAGCGAAAAAATATTATAAATGATTGTTTCGCTTATTTTTTATGGCTAATATAAAAAGTGCAATGCATTTGGCTCGATGATGTCAGCCTTAAACTTTAAACGAACATTGTTAAAAATACATCAAATTCATCATTTAACGTTAAAAGCGTATTCATAACATCATCATTATAAGCATTATGCATAATTATTTTTAACTTTTAATCATAATGTGAATATAGATATTTTTTTTTTTTGGTTCCCACAAAGACAACAAAAAACCAGACGAGGTCACATGTGTTGCTCGATTGAGAAGCGCTTGGAGTCTGTCGTCGAGTTCTAAAGATTCTCTCACAGTCTTTCAGTTATATATCTACAATTGCCATCTCTTTCCTATCCCTCTCACTCCTCAACATGCAATTACCATATAACGTGACGCTCAAAGTTTCATTTACAGTTATGTAGTATTTGCAAATGATTATACATAGTAATCTACAACTGTATTCATGTTATGCATACAGAAGTGGATTAATTCATTTAGTACTCATTTTTATTCCCCTAACCCATGAAATGGTTGAAAAAGGGTATAAAGGTTTTGTGCAAAAGCATGTAACAGCCAGAAGGAAACGTTTCCGAACTATTCTATTCTTAATCAGCATCAAAAGAAGAGTCGTTATAGCAATGTCCGTCCAGATTTTGGAAAATAACTCTTCAAATGTCTAGACAGGACAAGTTTATATCAAATTTTCGATAACTTTTCAGGTATACGATATACACATACAGTTGACAACAAAAAAATCTTGAATTTCAAACATTTCAAACAATGATGATTGAAAACATTTATAAAAAAATGAACATTTGTGAAATTTTTATAAAAACTAGTTAAGAAACACCGGAGATATCATTAGAAACCATCAAGCTTTGGTCCGGTAGTTCACGAATGTGTATGCCTATGTGTGTATGTATGTATATTTAAGGGTTAAGGGCATCATTTAGTCAAGCTTACCCAACTAGTGCTTTCTAACTTGTCTCTATAGATATATTCTCATTGCTGGGTTGTGCAACTAACAAGTAAGAACTGAGCTGGTCAAACAGCAAATAGTACTTATATTTAATCTCTCTTACGTCAGTTGCTTTGGCCCTTCGGATGATGACACGTCAATAGTAATAACAATAATATTGTAAATGTGCTGTTTTTTTTTTTGCCCTTTACACACTCATATTGTGATAATGGGCATTACGAGCATTGCATGTACAACAAGTTGAATTTGACAGGTTAACTTTGTAATGAGGCACGTGAAAATGCATAAATGCATATGAATATGGATGCATGTGTGTGTGTGAGTGTATGTTAAGTAAATGACATGTCAGTGAACTGAAAGTTACATAAAAACGGAGAGACATTAATAAACAAGTATATTGAAAAACAAATATCTGTTAAGACAGGCTTCACGTATTTAAATGATTGAGTTGTTACTTTAGTTGGAAAAAGTTCCTCTTTCATTAGTCAGAATTTCTTCCCAAACATTTTTTTTAGAGTTTTTCTTATCGCATTTGACTTAATCTTATGAAACATATTCATTTGAAGGTCACATAAATAACTCAACATTAATTACGTTACCCTAACAAAACTGCTAAGCTATTCAAATAATAAATCAACCAAGCGAGTTGCTTCCTCTTCCAAAATGTTTTTGTTTTTTTGCAAATCCGCTGTTTAGAATGCAATTTAAAAGATTCTCGGAAAAAGAAAGAGGAGTGCTTTTGCCAGGTAGACGAAACAAAACCGCAACAACAATATGCAACAAACTTCAAAATCCAGCAAAAAGCATCATAAATTATGTCAGAAAGTTAAACTACAATTAGAACCAACACGAAGTGCTACTTAAGGGGAACTGAAAGGGTAGTCTGAGGGTTAAATGGCGTTAAACCAGGTTTAACAAAAGGTAAATGGGAAATGCAGAGAGGGGGCAGGGATTTGGCAGTCAAGTGCACACTCACACACACATTTGAAGATTTTAACGAGCTGCTCAACGTCATGAAGACTAATTATTATAAGAGTTTCCCGCGTGACAAAGTTTTAGATCATGTGTAAGATACGTGGCTGAAATTAATGGTTAAGTCAAGCGAATCAAGTTGTCACATAAAATTTCCACACACAACAACAATTTTAAGGCACATCACGTAAAATGCACAACTTAATTAAATAGTATGTCTTAAACTTTAAATTTAGGTTATATAAATAGAATTTAAATCATTTTTCAGACTTACATTTCCGTTGAGCTGCAAGAAGAACAGCACAAAATCCCAGACACAAAGTCGTCAAAACTGCAATAATAAAACGAGAATAAGAATAAGGGAAAGAACATTTAGCATAAATTAAATACGCAAACGCAACAATCTAAAACAATTTTACTAAAAATACAAAAGATTTATCTGCCACAAATTGCGCATTGTGTCGGCGCAACCAAAGACGCGAACGGAAGCGGCTACACATAAAAGATATACTAAAAAAAAAAATAAACAACCAGACAAAGAACACACACATAAAAAACGATCTAAATATATATACTATGTATGCACAAATTAGTCAAACGATGCGGTTGTATATAATCTATCATTGCTCAGAGGCGGAACTTCAAGTTCAAGGTTTCTTGGCTAAAGTCCATTAAAATTCATTTAAAGTTCACTCGGCTTAGTTAGTAACTCAGACAAATCAATTACTCAGTCAGACAGTTAGTTCGTCAGTCGCTTATTCAGTTCGTCAATCAGTCATTTAGTCATTCATTCAGTCACTCTCTCACTCTATAACTCGGTTGCTCTGTTAAGTACATCTTTTGGGTCGGTTCATTAATCTTTCAATTAAATGCAAATTTAACAAATTATTAAAATAAAAAAAAATGCAAAACGCTGCAAATTGAATTGTTTGCCTGGCAGCAAAGACCTACCGCAGTTCAAGCGAACCAGTTCCTTACCCCTTTTCCCCTTATACATTACCCTCAGAAGTCCCTTATTTCGCAATCTACAGACTCTGGCTGACTGTGTGTATTAAATTTCCAACTCATTAAAATTTTTGCTCACTGTTTGCGAAATAACCGGCAGACCCAAGTAGCTGGTAGAATGAGTGGCAAGTGGTATTTGTTGTGGGAAGTACCCTATGGAAGTGGTACATACTTAAAAATAGAGGAGACTCTATACAGTGAGTGTTTGCTTTTGTGCTTTTCGCTTGTCAAGGGGGGGCAAAAGAAAGCAACGCCAGCTTGTCATTCATAAATAAAATGGAGAAAAAAAAACAGATGAAAATCCTAGACAGAAAGAAGTTGTAATTAAAGAATGGCTAAGGAAAAAAAATGATGAAATTAAAAACATTTCTAATAATACTTTATGGTGAAATTAACTAAATTATTTGAAAAATGTTGGAATGTAATTGAGCTCGAGAAATTATATCTTTTCTTTTGAATTTCCGGATAAGTTTTGATCGAGTTATGGAGAGTAATGTGTTTGACCCTAAGCGGATTGTTGAAGATATAATTTCTATGTGTATTGTTATTACAGGTCAACTAACAAAGTCAGAAGGCCCTTCACATAAGAGTAAGAGTATGAAAAGAAGATAACAACTTGCTCGAGTGCAATGTTCTCAGGGTTACGCTCAATCAATTGCTCACTCATTCATGCAAGATCAATAAATAAACCTTTGACTTATCACACAATAAATGAATCACTTTATGAATTTGGTCAATTGATAACAAATCATTTGCGAACGGAAGTGCCACAAACCGGAAGATAATATTATAATGCGGGTAGGAACACAAAAAAACCTGAGCCTAAAGCACTAGACCTTGCCGCAATCTAATCGTAACACAATGCTTACGTCACTTTACCTATCATAACAAAAACGAAGGTATACTATATACTCTACAATATAATGTCAGCAATAAAATTGGAAAGTAATATATATTATATATATAAAATTGGAAGCTTGCGTCAGTCAATTGAAAGCCCACGCAAACCAAACCAAAAATACTGTGCGAAAACAAATAAAACAAATAAAAAATTGAGCCAAATTAAACGTCAGGTTTTGTAGCTCTATCTCATTCTTTTCCTCTGCCTCTATCTCTCTCTGGTGCAGCTTGTTGCTTGTTGTAGCCACAGCCAGAGCCAGAGCCAGAGCGTCACAATTAGAGAAGTGCTTACAAAAGGTCAGCCACAACAAAATTGGCAAAAGCACTCGAGACAAAAGAGCGAGGCAAAAACATCAAGAAACATAAAAAAAAATAAAAACCAATAACAAAGCGTAGCAATAATAGAAAAATTAGAAGCTTGTGGCAAAATTAAACGGTTTCTTCTACCCTTTAAGACAGTGGACTGAAGGTTATGCCAAATCATGTAAAAATCATAACATTCTCAATGTCTTACTTAAACGTTTAAGGTATTATTCAACATTTACAGGGTATTCTATGGTAAGTTAGCTAATCCTAAGTCAACTTGCTTTATTTCTTGTTATGCTTTCGGCAACTTAGGCGACGGCAAGCCCTTAAATTTTTTTCTCTTCACAGTTGTCTGAATGGGAAACAAATGTGGTAAAAGGAGTCCAACACGAAGACACGACAATGATGATGACGTTGACGGGTCGTTTAGTTGCTCTAAAAGCCATATTAGTGCTATGTATGGGGCGTGTACCGTCAACATAGAGACAGAGAGACAGTGACAGAGAAAGAGGCAGAGAAAGACATAGACATAGACATAGACAGAGACTTAGGGCAACTATGACAATGTCCTGGGGGGAGGAAGGCAATTAATTTTTTAATGGCTTGAACGAAATGAGTGACTTTGGGTTATTAGAAAAGTTTGTTTTTATGGCGCGCAGCAAAAACTGCTTGAAATTGTCAATTAGCAAAGTGCTGAGGCATACGAAAAAAAAGCGAAAACACAAACACAAAAACAACACACTAAGAAAATGCGAAAAACCCGCTAAGAATTTTGGCTAACTTGTGTGTGTTTTTAGGGTTTTCCAAACAACTGTTGCCTGTTGTTGTTACTTTTCTGACCATCTAATTGAGTACGACTTACATTTTTATGATGTTTAATCTAATTTTTTATGTGCCAGCCAAATTTTACGGCCATTTGCCTAACGAACGGACCGAACCGAACCGAACCGAACTGAACTGAACTGAAAACTCGTTACACCAAATATAATTTTGTATCCGTCGGGTATTTCGCTATTTATTTATTTAAAGCTGGCCAAGCTGGCAGCAATTTGTTTTGATTCAATGAAATATCAAAAACGTGACCCAAGTGCACTCCAAAGACGAAAGACGACGAAAAAAAACGCTCAGAAAAAAAAGGCAAATGAAGCGGGGCAATAATTTAGAGTCTTCCTGCTTTGGGGGCTTCGCTTGAGGGTTTGAGGAACTTTGTAAAGTGTTGGGTAAGGTTTGAAGTCTTTTGCGCTGTGGGCAATCAGGAACAAAATGTATGCAAATTGCATTTAGCCAAATTGAGCGTTAATGTTAACCCAAGCACGTGCGAATGATTGAGCCAAAGGCAATCCAGATGCAGAAGCAGACGCACAGATATATATATACATAGATAGTAATTCTTATCTGTATAAAAGCGTAACTGATTGATGGGTAGCATTCACTGATAGCCAAGCTATTCATAAATAGAAACGGCTGCTGCTGATTCAGCTGATTAAAAGCCATATGCGGAAGAGCTGCGAACAGATGTGGCCAAGAGTGCGTGAGAGACAAGAGACAAGAGAGAGAGAGAGATTGTCAGCTACTTAACTCGTTTTTAATCGTGTTCAAGTGGCCAGTTAATCCTGTCGCTTCCGCTGCAAGAAGTAGCTACTAGTAGGTAGATTAACTTAAGAGTTCGTGTTCCGTGTGAATGTCCTTTGAATGTAAAACTCGAAACGAGAGGTACTCATCATGTTGTGCTTGAACTTATCATCTTTGTTGAGAAATCATAAGATGGTAAGAGAAAATAATTCTTTAATATTTTAATCACATTTTACAAATCTATTTCCGCCTAAAGCATTTCACCTTTCTCTTCTTAAATCACAAATTTAATGATGATCGAATCAAATATCAAAGTTTTCTAATATCATTATCTAACCCAAACTGGCGATGACTGTTATTATTTGATTGCAGAAAACTTGATCTAACTGTTAACTGTAAACAATCAACTCATAGACTATCTGATACATCTGTTACACATGTGTGCGCCATTTGATTCGCTTGCCTCTATTGCAATTTCAAGCACAATTCTTCATCATAACTTCAACAGCCTCCCACATGGCAGTTAACATGCTCATTGCTCTTAGCCATTACATGCTGCACTCTGGAATGCATTTCTCGACGCCATAACTTCCAAACACACAAACACACACACACATATATACACAAATATACTGTCTCCATTTTTATGCGCTAACCATAAAACACAATTCCAACTCTTTTACTCATTTTTTTTCGCATATTCTTTTTTTTTGTTGCTTCACAAGTTTCAGCTGCGGTCCTATAAATGTATGAAAAAAACAAGTCTTCACCATAGAAATAGACTTAAAGATACTGCGTAGGGTAAAAAGAAGTGCTTTGTATGGGTTTACATGGCAAAAGACAAATTTCGATATTAAGTTTTTGGCTTTATTTAGTATGCATACTAGTGAAAAAACAGTCTTCACTATAGAAATAGACTAAAACATACTTTGTAGAGTAAAAAGTTGTCAGTTGAATAGGTTTACATGACGAAATACAAATATCGATATTTATCGATAAGTATATATTTAAGTATTTGCTGAGTTATCAATGAGAAAACATTCTTTATGGTGTGCATACTAGTTATTTATACAATCTCCACCCATTTTTACAGGGTATACACTGGAAAAAAGTCTTCTGCGCTATTGGCAGATGGTAGGTAGCGGGTTTTTTATTATTTTAGGATTTAGCTTGGAGAGTCTGCTGGGTAGAGGCCACTTGGTCGCGACCATAGAACTGACTTAACTGGCTTTAAACCGATTTCCCACTCCGCACTTATATACAGAGCCTGTCCCCCCTCTCCATTCTACATGCGTTCGGCTGTGTCTCATCTCTATTTCATTTCAAACTCCAGTACACATGCCACGTCTAGATGACACTTGACTGAATATTTATGGCCACAAATGGAGCGAAAATAAAATCGCCAAGTCACGGGCGGACGGCAAACGCAAACGCGAATGCGACTAACAACAACACCAACAACAACAACATAATAACTAATACAACAGTAACAACAAATACGAAATGGACACACATGGTGTTGGCCATGTCGATGGATGCCTTTGTCTGGAGACTGAACTAAACTGAACTGGTACGAACTGGACGGGACGGTATGGGACTGGACGGAACGGTTTGTGGCCACATGGAAGACATGCCCTTTTTTGGGCGTGCTGCCCCAGCTGCGACCAGCCGACTCCGTTGCCATTGTGGCACACAAAAGCACAACCTCAACACAATACCGTTAGCCTGACCGAACCCAAAAACAGAAATAAACAGAAAAAAACTGAAAAAAAACAAACCTGATGACTGCCCCATTGGTTTTTTGGGTGGCTTTGGTTGTTTTTTATGTTACTTAGTTTGTGGTTATACTTTGTTGTTGTTTTTGCTTCGTGATCTTTATCTTTATCTTTGTGCACTTGGCTTATGGCAGTAGGCCCATGATGGTAATATTCACAAATATTTACGCTTATTTATGTTGCTTTTGTTTTATCAGTTTGTTTACTCAACGATTATGCTACAAGCAAAGCTGTTTCAACCTCTCCCCCCAAGTCTCTCTCTCTATCTATCTCAGTTTTCGCTTTAAGTCACTGTCTGGCACTGATTTGGTACCACTGTGTTCACCAGCTTCATGACCGTGCCAGTGCCTGGCAAATATGTAATGAAGCATAAGCAATTATGATAATGTCGCTTGTGTGTTTACGTTCCGTTTCTTTCCGTCGAATGTTGTTTCTGCTGAAGTTTTTGTTGTTAAAGCTTATCAGCAACAACAAGCAACTCGAGACGTGCAGAGCAGCAGCCTCCAAAAAATTTGTTCACAAAAATTCAATAAAAGCATTTTTGAATTTAAATTGCTTCAAAGAAAGAAACACGAGAAAAAGTTGCCAAGCATCAAAGAAAATAATATTATTATTAATAGAATAAAGTTTTTCTTTAACTTTGATAATTGATTAAAATACCAAAATTTGATAACCAAAAACAAGTTCGGCACTTTATGTTTTCTTTGAACATAAAAACTTTTTCAGTTTTACCATTTTAATCCTAGACACAACAATTACATTTTGAACTTAATATTTGCTTTGTGATGACCTCAGCTTTATCAGCTAGAACTGTCAGAAAACAGCACAAAATATTACAAGCAATTGCTGGGCTTTTGATTATAATAACCTCTGAACTACACTCTGCTCAATCAGTTCGATTGCAAAAAGTATTTTGTTTTTTTTTTCGTCGATAGACAAATTGCAAATTTTTCAATTTGTATTTTTTCGATTCGGTTTTTTCTGTGTGCTCTATCTCTATATTGCCTGAATGTCACGTAAAACACGCGCAACTGAAAAAATATGTAACAAATTTTGTTGTGTACTTTTTGCACCCAATTTTATCCTATCTGGCCACGCCTCTAACAGGTAGCAACAATTTTCATAAGGTTTTCAACAACTTTTGTGGCTTGTTTCAGGTGAACAGTTTCGGCAAAAGGGGGATGGCGAATATTGACGCCCCTTTGGCAATTTATGCAAATCAAAAAAAGAAAAACTCAACCTCTTTTGTGAACCTCAACAAGTTCGGGCTCTGACTTTGGCCTGACACCCAATGGCACCACTTAAATTGGGCACCACTCGAATTAAGCCATTTGAGTGCCCTGCGGCTTGAAATAAATTAAAATTGTCAAAAAAAAATACAAAATAAAATATAGTTAAGGCAAGCCTGTCGTCTGGACGTGTAGTGAAATGCGTATAGAGAGAGAGAGCTCTTTTCTCTTCAATCAATGCTGAAACCATAATTTCGCCTGAAGGTTCACAATCCTATCACACCATTTCTCTACTTGGACACTTGAAAACTCGACTTCAGTTGACGACGACGACTGAAGCGTTTATCTAAAGTTCAACAACTTATGCAAATGTGTGTGTGATGGTGTATGTGTGTGTGTTGGTGAGTGTGTGTGGATGAGTGTGTGCTTCAATCAATGCCGTGCTTACAAAACGCACACACACAAGCACACACACACGCACACTCGTATGCATAATAACATTCAGATGTGCAGGAATGCGTTTCTATACTCTTTGTGCATCTCTTTTGTACCCTGGATAGAGAAGCTCATGTCATAGCTTTTCATTAGATGTACCAAGAAGCAGTTTATGACCTCATACACTAAGCGAAAAAGATTAACATTTATGTTTTTTCATCAAGTTATCTTTCTCATAGAATCTATTTTACATTTAATTACTTTCTGTTCAACAAATGTTTGATATTTATCAGAGTTTCATATCATTTTAATAAAATCTATTTAATACACTTGACAAAAAGGGTATTTAATCTTCACCTGACTGTCATTTCTCTATCTTTTTATTCTTTTTATAAACCACAATTGTATTTATCTTTATTTTTTCATAAAGTTATCATGAATCTTCCTGGGTATGAGTACACATATACATAATCTTTATGCTGTACTTGTTCTTTGGATGATTAATGTAGAATCTACATTGTATATAGATGTGTGTGGGTATGGGTCGTGTGTGTCCAGTGCATTTTGAAGCGATTAGTCATGAGTGTTTATGTTGTTGTTGTTACTATTTGAATGCGACGCTCTTGAAATTGTCGGACAAACGTTTCCAATGTTGACTGACCGTATAAGCGGCTTAGGGACTGGCAAAAGTGCAAAGGTTAAGTCAATTGAAGTGGAAAAGCCAAACAGAAGGGTAACATGAACAGACAGTCAGAGAGAGAGGGGGATGAGAGGGGGGAAAAACTATGGAAAACTGCTGACAATTGTCACATGAAGTTTGCTTTGATTGAGTGCCTAGACAAAAGTTTACACAATTGTTAGTTTTTTTGTGGTTTCTTTTTGTAAAACTTTTGAAATCCGATTTGGTTTAGCTAAAAAAAACCAACTGAATATAATATAAACTTCTTGCTATAATACACTTGCTCTATTTAATACTTCAAGTGATTAACACAAAACCAAAGTAAACAAAAATGAACTGAAAAGTTTATTATTTTCCTAAATTCCATAAACAGCTCGTTATCGCAGTTAATCCAATGTGAGACTGTACCAGGCGTACTTGATATTGGATTATAAAACAGCAGCAACAACAATATCTCACTCACACTCACTTGGAATAACTTCTGGCACATACCGTGCCCATTAACCCATAAAAGTCAATCGCAATTAACAGTCTCGAATGTGTTCATTAAACAAAAAACAAAAAACCACTTGTTTAAATATGTTTATTATATCGCAGCTACCTGCAAGCCAGCCACAATAAACAAATACTTTCGAGTTCTCTGAGTTGAATTCCTTTATTATTGTAGCTAAAAAATGGAATTGAACTAGCTCGTGATACAAAATATATTATAGCTTTTATACCTTAAGTAAGATGACTTGAAAAGGTTTGATACATTTGAGTTGCAGATACTCTATAGAGTATCATTTAGTCTAGCTTTCATTATGGTAAAACTCTGCCATTTCATGCGCAACTTGATACAAGTGTCTCGAGTGCTGTTTATAAACAATTATAAAGCGCTTAACTCGGCACAAAACTCTGAAAATTGTAGCCAACTCGAGAAATTGCTGAACTGAGCCATATGCGTTTGAACTTGACCTTTTTTCTCTTTTTGCTTTTTGCTCGACATGGCCGTAACCATAATGCACTTAACCCAATGTGCAGCACTCAGTTGAAGTACTTGAAGTTTGATGCCTATAGCATCATCGGCTTTCGTCATTCGTCATTCATCAGTGTACCATTAACGTCATTATTGGCATGAAATAATAGCCCAAATGTCTGCTGACATTAAGTAGTAAGTAGCTTAACAGAGAGCATTTGGCTACGAGAACTGAGAGCACAAAGTGAACTAAGAGACAGTTTTGCGGTCTCGTGCTACAATCGCCTGGCCCATATATATATTACACTTAGAAAAAAGTGCTAAAAATTCTCTTAGCATATTTTGATCACCAAAAGAAAACTCTTTTCATTATTTTGAATTTCAATATTAAACAAACTTTCTAATTGGGTCAAGACGCTTGGCTAGTTACACTTGTTTTTCTCTCAGTGTAACGTTGTAAACGTGCAATGCAATAAGCAAGTGCCTTGGCCTGCGACTCGTTCTTTTTGCTGCTAATTGGATTAATAATGACAGAAACAATGGGGTAAAACGCAGCACTTTGCTCCAGAAATGTTGTGTATTGTGAGAGGGGATTATGTAAGTCAATTGACTCTGTCTACAAATAAATGTATATAAATATATGTCGGACTCCAGTCCAATCTAGTCTAGTCTGGTCCATTTATGGCACACATACTGAGAGCTGTCAAAATGCTAGCTGCCAGGAAAATGTTAAGTCCAGAAGTTGGGCAACAACAATCTCCAACACAAAACAAACATTTTTTATTATTTCTTGTAAATTTGTTTATGGTAATAAGAAATGCTTACGTAATGAAGGCAGCCGTATGATCAAAGTAACTGGCAAATAGTTGTAGAGCCGTAAATAAATTGATTACCAGTTAAAATGTTTAACCCAAAAACAGTTATGTGCATACCGTTATAACTGAACTAAGCTAGTTACTTATTGTGACCCAATTCTCAGCACAATGTTTTCAATTACCAAATTACTGACCTCATAAATTGTTACACATACTTACTACCAATCGTCTTATATCATCACAATAAGTACTCTAAGTATGATGGGGGCCAAAGCGTAGAACCGATTAATCGAACAAGAACTGCTTTATCAGCAAAAGAAACAGTTTCGTCTTTAAACCGAAACCACACTCTATCAATATGAATGAAACGGTTCGCTTAGTGTGTTTGTTTGTTCTGTTTGTTCGCTTTGTGTTTGCCTTAGATACGCTATCAAAACAACGCCGTAGTGTGTCCCCAATATTATTATGATGATGAGCAATACAAATTCACCGAAAAAAGACGAAAAAAAACAATAATAATAAAACCAAACGAGATAAGAGTTTGGAATAAAGAATTTGGTTTAAGTAAACGACATTTTTTCAAAGTTATGAATTTAATTATAATTTAACTAATAATAGAAAATATTTAACCGATCTAGGCACGTTTTATTTTTAACATTTTAAACAAAGAAAAAAAAACTTATTTTTTTAATTCTTGAGCAAATTTGTTGGGGCAGTCGCGGGGTGGAGGATGAGGTGGGTTCAGTTAAAGGTTTTTTTTCTTGTCTTGTCTTGTCTTTGCTTTATTGCTGTGTTCTACATGAGTCAGTTGAATCTTTCTTTGTCACTTTGTCTTTTTTTTTATGCTTTTGGCCCTCTGCCCGAGTTTTTTATCATATTTCTTAGCATCAAGCGGTAAAAATGAAAAAAAATTGCTTACGGTGTTTTTTTGATTTTTTTTTTTTGCGTATTTAATATTTGATATCTTGCTGTTGTTATGAGTTTTTTCTTTCGTTTGAAAAAAAAGTTCCTAACGGCAGCTGTCCTCATAAATTTAATTAAAAATCGTTTAAAATCCTTTTGCAAGTTGTTTTTTAGCACAACTTTTGCCTGGCGAAAGGTGACTGAGTGTCAACACGTGCCAAAGTGTTAGTAAACACACATACATATATATGTATATATGTTTGCTTTTTAGTCTGTCAAGTTGCAAAAAGTTTTCGGGGCAAAAACAACAACAATGAAAAGTTCTTTTTCAAAAACAAAACAAAGTGCAGGCCAAGTACTATCTGCAAGATAACAAAAAAAAAAGAAGAGAAACGAGCGCTGTTGTAGATACAAATATGTATGGTCTAGTTGATACAAGTGGAAGTACTATATATATATATGTGTATATATAATACGCATGCAGATGTATTTTATCATGTTTCATTCCTTGTTTTTTTCCCCTTTCCCCATTCCGGTTTCCATTCCCGTTTGCGTGACGCTACATCGCATTAACATAAACAAAATAGAGACAAATTCATAATTGGCCACGAACCGAGCCCCCAGGCGACCTGCAATTGGGTGCCAGGTGGGTGGGGTGGTTGGTTGTTTGTTGCTGTTGTTTGTTGTTTTTGGGGTGCGTTGTCGCCATGGCGTATGATGAATATAACGCACGTGCATGTCACACGTTGCCATTGCGGTTGTTATTGTCATTGCTGTCGGTGGATTGTTGTCGTTGTTGTTGTTGTTGTTGTTGCTGTCTTGTAACCGCTGTTGTTAAGCTTCTGTGTGGCATATAACCCCATAACTGAACATAAAAGCTTGCTAAAGTAGTTTGTTCTTGTTTTTTGTTCTGTTTTTATTAAATATTTAAATTGTGGCTGACTTTAAGTAAATAAGCATACAAAAATGTTGTAAAATGATTTATGTGTTTATATTTTGATAATTAAATATTATTTTTTGTACGTGAAAATATTTTTAAATGGTTTTTAGTGATTTTTTTTTTTGCTGTTTGACATTATTTGCCATACATATTACAATCAATTTTGTGTGCCATGTTTTGTGGCATTGTCACACGCACACACACAAACACACACACACACAAAAACAAACATAGCAATGCCAAAATGCTCATACGCAACGTTGACCCAATTTTTAAGCCAAGCCAAAAAAAAACGTAGAAAACACCCTTGAATCAGACAATCCCACATGCAGAGCAAAAGTGAAATACACACACACGCACACATACATAAATACTGTCCAAAACAGAGCAATAGAAAGAGATAGAAAAGGAAATGGATATGGAGAAGCACAGCGATGAAGAAGAAGAAGACAGTAAGCAAGTAACCAAAATATACACGAACGAAGGGCTGCAATTCGTTGTTTTTAGGGGCGCGGTTCTCATTTTGCCTCATCTGCATTCTCATTATTATTATTATATATATGCTTTATGCAACTGTTGAATTGGGTCACGTGCCTATATAGTATATATCTATATAGCATTATGTAAGCAACATTCGCAAGCAGTTAGTTTCAGTTTTAGATATTAATATACGCCCCAAAGCAGATTCAACTGGGGCTCATTAAGGGATAAAAGCCGCGACATTTCAACGTTGCCTTGCCTCCTGGCGGCACTTCCTCTTCGTTGTGCCACACTTCAGCTTATTATGCGTATAAAATGCAACTGCAGTGGCCAACTGTCACAGCTCAAGGATGCTTAGTTCTCATTTAGCGCCACACACACAGACAATATATATATAAAGTGGCCCAAAACAGAATTGGACAATGCCAAAACTGTTCAGACTTTTGCACTCATTGCAGCTGTCTCGAGTTGCAATTTCTTTTGTCTTTACGTTGTTTGCTTTTGGGTGTAAATAGTTTGGGTGTAAATAGTTTGGGCGTGTTCGGTGTGTAATGAGAAGATAAGTCCTTCTAGTCTTTAGTAACTATTTGTAATTAGAACAGCTTAAATTTTGAACATAAATTTAAGGTTATAAGCAAAAGATATTAGTTTTTAAGCCATAACAAATGTTTTTTAACACATTTTTATCATCATAATCTACATCTTTACTTTACAATCCATTAAGCTACAGTATAACAAATCAAGACAACATAATCTTGAGCACTCAGTAAAAGTTTTTCGGTTTTTCTCTTTAATATATCATTAATGGACATTTGTTTGGTCAACACCTGAGACGTTTCTTGTTGTTGTTGTTGTTTCATTTTGAAGGCGCCACTTCGTCCAGATAAAGTATTTGTTTCCCCCTAACGCTTACGGAACAATCAATCTCATTGACAACGAAAAAAAACCCTAAAGCAAAAGTAATATATTGTTGTTGACGGCTTTCCTCTCTCTCTCTCTCACTTTCTTTGTCTGTCTCTGTCTTTGATAGCTTCATTGGCAGCTCTTGTCATATGCATAACATTTCATTTTAGGTATACTACTTCTTTTTTCACTGCTCTTTTGGCTTTCTGCTTTTCCATGTTAATTTTGATAAATGATACTAAATATTTTCCACCATGATCACTGATGAGCTCTGTTTTTTGTGTTTTTTCTTCTTAGCTGGGTGTGCCATCTTCCGCTTCATGGGAAAGGTTGTTTTTCCATCATAATGAAAAGGTTAAACATTTGATCGGTTAAAGGGTTTGACTAAATTAGAAACTTAACTCATTTCATTTCCCCTAACACATGTTTAAACTCATAACTAAACAATAACAAAATGTATATTTATTAAAAAACTCGTTACTCGCTTCACTTGAAACACAAAATCATAACAACAAACAAAAAACAAAACAACACAAAACATTGAGAGCTGATATTTTTCATTTCCGAACAAGCGATTATTTGCGATTTGTCATCGATAGGCGACACTGAAATGTGACTCTCAAAGTCGGCACAACTGAAGTTGATTTTGATTATTTGCACAAAGCATATCATATAGCTGGCAAGACAGAAAAAAAAACAACAAAACTTTCAAGGAACTTTATCAAATCCAGGGACAACAGGCAGCTGACAGAGCACAAAAGCCATGAACAAAAATCGAATAATAAATGAATAAAAATAGAGCACATAAAGCTGAAAATTAAATGCTCTATTTTTGGATTAAGGAATATTCGAAAATGAACTTTATTTCATCTATTTATTGTTGAAAAATGTTTTTAGTTTGATAATTGTGAGATTTCTTTCCCATTCTTTAAGCCAATTCAAAACTAAATGAAAAACTCTCATATTTACTGTTCAATCAACTAGATCTAAAGCGTTATTTAATAAACTCAAAATGAAGTCACAGTTCATTGAAATATGCTTAACATACCCTTTTTTTTTGCCAAACAAACTTTTGTGTGCAAATCTCAGCAAAAAAAATAACAAGCTGAAAATCAATTTCTATTTTTTTCTCAGCTGCTCAAACTTGTTTTAACACTTCAGCGAGCACGCATGGTACATGAGAGGGGGAGGAGAGTAGGAGTGAGGCCTAGCTACATGTATTTGAAACTAATTTAAATAAAAACCAATCTGGCTGAAAATGTCAAACATAATTCGAGCCTACTGCTGCTTTGCCATCTTATCGCTTTATGTGTTGTGACGGGTCTGGGTCTGAGTCTGAGTCTGGGCCTGGATCTGGAAAAACTTTTGCTCGTTTACATTCTTGTTCTTCTTGTGTGTGTGTGTAAGGGAGTGTATGTGTGAGTGTGTGCTTCGTTGCGTAACTGTGACTGCAACTCAAATCAAATTGCCAAATACGAACTTTCCACTCCGGCACCAAACAATTTTTATTTTTATAGCCAACTCTCCTCCACTCACAGCCAAAACAACAAGAACAAGAAGAAAAGAAGTTTGCCCTTAAGCCTAAACACTAAAACCAAACCAAAACGAAAACCAAACCAAACGCTAACACGTTTCACTCTCGCTGAACTTGAAACTAGAACGGGGAAAACAAGAACTTGAGAACATGGCCGCGCATGCTGATGATGATGATTATCCTAGCCAACAGGCACCAGTCAGGCAGACAGGATACACCAACCAAGTACCAAGTAAGGCCTAAACACAGCACAGAGTTTCTCGTGAAACAAAGCCAGAACCAGACATGGCATAACGGAACTTTTTGGTTCTGTATCTGTGCAGTAGATTTGATACTCTTTAAAAATTAATAGCAAATGGAATGAAGGAAATTGAGCAAAAGATTGACAAACATAAATCTGCAAAAAACATACATTATGATAAACGATAAATATTTTTATACTTCGCGTTCTTATCTTTGAATACAATCACAAAACGGATATAAAAATTTAAATACCCTGACGCAAAGAGCAATAAAAAAAACAGAAAGAATTTCTTAGGCCAAGGCAAAACGCGACTGCGATAAGAACAGACAATGAGACACAAAAAAAAAAGAAAAAAGGAAAGAAAGGAAAAGTAAATAGCAAGTGCTGCTCTCGCTTTTAGGCGCTAAGTTGCCCCCAAGCCCCTCTCTCGACCCAGCCCAAACACTCAACAGAATCAGAGTGTTGTTTGTGTATTTGTATGTAGGTCGTCGCACAAGTTATGAGAGAATTAGAGCAAAACATTTGGACACTCTACCATAAAAGATTACAATAAAACAGACCGCAAATACAAATAAAAACGTCCACAAGCAATGACATTTATATTGGCCATTTTCAAAAAAAGAAAAAAAAAGCAAACCTCTCACTTACACCGTCTCCCTATCCATCTCCCCCTCTCTTTTTCTCGTTCTGTTTCTGCTGTATTTAGTATGAACTTGAATGGAAATTAATTAGCTACTCATCAAATGTGGCGAGACGACGTCGACGAGGGAAGAGTGAGGCGGGGGCAGGCAGGCAGCATTTGGAAATGAATCGAATATTGGATATGGGATGTGAATAACCTCAGGAAATTCAATTTATTCTGTAATGAAATTGATATACAGCTATCAATATCGCAAGGTAAATAGGTATCGACTTGTTTGCTTTATTTATATTGCCATTTGTGATTGTGGCTAAGGTCGGTTTGTGTGTTTGTTCGAAAAAAGTAAATCAAAAAGTAATGGCTATCATCATTTTTAATGCCTTGAACATCTTGAAGGATAGATGATTGATTTGTAGATAACTTAATTAGTTTTTAGCGGTTTCTTAACATAAGTGCTTCGATTAAAGCAAGAGAGAGATAAGGCGAGTTTTAGAAACAAAACAATCTTCTGAATCTTAAAGATTGCCAAATACATAATATTCTTAAGCTTTCCAAAAGAATCTGTTAACAGATCGTAATAAAAAGATATTATATAAAAAATATTTAAGATTGCCAAATACATAATATTCTTAAGCTTTCCTAAAGAATCTGTTAATAGATCGTAATAAAAAGATATTAAAGATTGCCAAAAAGACAAAATTCTTAAAGCTTTCCAAATTGAATTTGATGATGTGTTTATTTCATACAAATTTATCACGCTATGTCTTTTGTTTGCATACCAAATTCGTTGCGTGAAAACTTTATTATGTAAATCTGTGCAAATATATTATACGTTTGACGCTTGTTAGTTCCACTTTTGGCAACATTTTAACGGTGTTATAATAAATTGTTTTCAGATTCTTACACAAAAAGGTGTGAATAAATCTTAAAAACTTTGTTACCAAAGTCCACTAAATTAAGCATGTATATAGATCAAATATTAGCATATATTATAAAAAGAAAACCACTCATTGTTTTTTTTTTTGGTTTTTTTTCTTTAAGTGCACTGACCCCAGCTTCATCAGTACTTTGCCAAACCCAAAGTCATAAAACTTGTTATCAAAACTCAAAGCGACTAAACTGAAACTATATATACTCAGTGGATGTGTGTGTGTTTCAAGTACTTATATATATACTCTCTCAAATTGATAAGCTCCGACAATAAAGTTTCGATACCACACCCAACACTTTTTCAAACAGTCCCTTTTTTTTTATTTTGAAAGAGTTTTGCAGCAATCAAAAACCGCAACATGTTAACTGTTAATGCCCCAGACACCTATTTGGATGTGGGGGAAGGGAGGTGTGAGGTGTGGTGAAAACTCTCCATATGTGCGTTTTTGAACCCAACACAAAACGCTGAACCCAACAATGAGTATTGTGAAACGCCAAATATAAATTATATTAAGAACCGAAGAAGAACAAGCAGAAGCAGAGTGTAAAAAAAAAGGTCGCCCAAGTTTCGGATCTCAATAATTCAAAACAATTTAATTTTATTGCGCATACGGTAGGCGGGGGCGGGGGAAGAGAGGGCGGTAGAGGCCCACAAAGCACAGTTTAAGCTTACAATACGGCCAACAAAGACTTCTCTTTTTTGGCACCAGCTACTTTTGGTGGGTTGTGTTGCGGGGGGCGATAAGGACAGGTTGGGTAGCTGCCGGGGTTAACCCTTTTGAACTGGTCGCGAAACATATAAAACATTTTGCTTTTAGGGACAATGTAATGGCAGCGGGGTAGGGTGCGATTGGGGCGCTTTATATATATGTAAGGTAGGCGTGAAAGTCAAATACGTATGAACAGAGAGATGGTCAAAGGGAGAATGTACACTATAAAAAAATACTACATAGTAAGCAGAAGAACGAAAAAATCAAAGTTAAGTTTCTTCTCAAAGATTTTATATACTCTAAAACATTTTTAAACTTTTTTAAAGTTTTTACACATTTTGCATATGTTTTTTTGAGTGTATCATTTCAACTTACCGTTTCGCAAATATTTGGTTCGCTGGATTGTGAGTCGGAATGAGCTGATGAAGATGAACGGGGTTCGTAATCCTTTTAGCGTCTGCTGATAATGAATATTTTTGGCCAGTCACACGGAGGCGCAAAACTCACACGCACAAACTCACACACACAAACAGAGAGAGACGAGTGCACGCACTCACACAGACACAGTTAAACCAGCTTCACAGCTATTAATGAAGTCGTGCACGGGCGGGGGAGTTGTCGGGGCGATATTAATTAACTCCCGTGTATTATACGCAAAATATCTTTTGAGTTGCGCAAGATTAAATGTAAAAAAATTATAAGCAGCGTAGTTGCATCAATCGACCGGCTTAATAAGCGTTTACTTGCACAGGTTTACTTTTTACTTTGCTTAATCTTCGCAAACTCTTTCTCCCTCTCTCTTTCTATCTCTCATTCGCTTTCGCAATGTGAATTTGTTATGACAGATCTTTTTCAATCACACACTTTGGGTATTTAATTAGACACTGTTATTGTCGATTTGTTCGATTAAGTTGTTGTTGTTATTGTTGCGATCGCGTTGTTAACAACTAACACAAACACACCGATAGACGAAACTTTTGCGAACTTTTACAGTAATTTGATTGCTTCGAGAATGAAACGTAACAGCCGTAACACAAACGCACAGCACTAGATGCCAACACCGAATGAAAACCAGCAGTTTTGTTGTGTTTTCATATTCCATTTGTCGTCCACAACAAGTTGGCTATAGTGGTTGCAAAGCGAACCGTTGCATCGAACGTCAACATGTTTGAGCGTAGGCTGTAAAGCATGGGCGGCGATTGTTGTGTTGTGTTGGGACTTGAAGTTTGATTAGTGCATTTGCATTAAGAGAATACCATCAATAGAAATGGATTTGTATGGAATTTAGCTCTGACTATACACAATAACCTATTAGAGCATCCTTTATTAGCGCCAGCTGCAATTATCCCTAAACCCTTCAACACATATTGTTCAGACATCATAAATGACCATTGAGAAACCTGAACAATTTGGTTCATTAATAAAAACACGCCATAAAATCGTCGCCTGCCTCAACAAAGGCCCACATAATTAGCCCACAGACAGAAGTACGGATTTTGTTTCAATGAGCTCTAAGCCCAATTATCTATATTTGAAACAACAACAAATACGACAATGTCTCGTTCAAGAGTGTAACAACAGATATCGATAGATAGAAAAGGGTATGGAAAATCAGATTTCCATTTCATGTAATTAAAACCAAACAGCCGGCTCAGTGTTCGCCAGAAAAACACTGATAGGTAAGCCGGGCCAAAACACAAACGGCAACAACCAATACAACAACAACTATAACAACTACCACCCGTTGTTGTTGTTAGTGTTGTTGTTGTCATGGCAACCAACGGAGCCAAAGCAATTGACAGTTTTCTTTTTTGTTGTTTTGTTTCAGGTAAAAAGCAACACTCGAAGAAAGGACATCGAACAGACAAGAAAAGACATCGAGGCACCTGCAGGACTCTGTGCAATTTTCACGGTTGCAAGTGCAGATTTCAAGGATTCGACGGAAACCTCAGCGGAAGTGCACGAAAATAAGGAAAATTTCGCAGCGCTCGCATAAGAAAAATCATTAAACAGATACAAAGAGCAGGAAAGGCGCACCGTCACTGTCATTGCCACGCCCACGTGTCAGCACTTGAACAGCCATGAATTACTACGATGAGGAGATCACAATCCGTGGACCAACCGATGGCAAACAGCATTTGAACAGCGTTCAAATGGAGCGACTCTCTAGTCGAGGCGAAGTTCGTGCCAATAATCGAACACCGGGTGGACAACGGGCAGCAGCAGCCAGGCAGCGTAATATGGTAAGTATCCAAAAATCAGACAGAAAGGGTTAGTGGTGGGAGCGTTTTGTGCTCGTGAGTCGTAAAACTTATTGATGAATATGACCGATAATCAATATTCCTCTTTAGCAGCTCCAGGGCAGCTCGGCGGATGATGATGGACTACTCCAAGATATCATAGATCACGATGATGAGGCCGATGACAGCGATGACGATGATGATGATAGTGAATTGCATTTGGGTGGTCCCTCAACCTCTGCTGCAGGACTCGCTGGAACACAGCCGCGACCACAAACGCGACCAGATAGTACACGAAATGCCAGCAAGGCCACAGCAATCATGACACACGATGATGATCTGTTGAGTTTTGGCAGTTCCGATGAGGCACCCGGAGAGCATATATCAAATGCAAAGCTGGCTCATCAGAAGTTACCGTTGCCAACACAGCAGAGACGCAGCGCGGACAGGGCACAGGAGACACCCTCATTCAATCTCACACCGGATAAATGGGAACAGTTGCCGTTGCAGGCGGAATTGAAGGAGATATTTCCCTATATACTGAAGTATACGCCACAGGGCATAGAGACGTCATATCATCTGCAACCATTTATACCCGAATATGTGCCAGCTGTAGGCGATGTGGATGCAATGTTGAAGGTAGTGGCGCCACCACTGCTGCAACCCCAACGACAACGGGAAGTGGATGAGCAACTGCAACGACTAGGTCTTATGCTGTTGGATGAACCATCGGGTGCTCAAAGTGAACCCAGTTTGTTAAATATGAAACTACGTTCCGTGCTGAGCGGCAGTCGCGGTGGTAATCCTCGCAACGCCTCCGCCACATTGGTGCCTACGGCAAAGTCGCCCAAGGATATTGAAAAATGGATTGGTGAGGTGGAGCAGGTGCATATGACGCAATCCATGTTCGATTCACAACCACGAACGGATATCGATGCCTTGCTAGAGGATTGGCCACGTTCGTTTGGGACGCCCGAAACGAAGAATGCCCTAGATGAGGCCTATCGCTCCTGCCTCCAACAGCAAATCCCCCTGGCCGATTATGTGCGCGTGCTTTGCGAACGTTTCGGTGTGGATGGTCCAATGGACACACAATCCGATTACATACACAACGTACAAACGCTCTTTGCTCTCTACCTGGCCGCAAGTCAAGCATGGGAGTAAAAGGCGAGCCATAAAACATGTGGAGTTTAAAAGATGAAAGCGTGCGGAATTATTTTTCCCTTAAATGCTTTTTCGTATTTTTATTGTCATTAAAAAAGTAAAAATGTATCGAATTGGAGGGGACATATTCATTTTTCTAAAAAAAAATTATAATACTCAAAATGTATTAATCGGATGTTTCATTTAATGAATTTAGAGGTTTTTTAAAAACTTTATTAAATATTTTACTAGCTTGATCCCTAGTTTGTGATAAAAAGAAGTCGTGACACGACAAGCACGATGCTCTTTTAACTCTTTCAACTTTTTTTTTAGTCCTTTTGCAGATCAGGGATAGGAAGTTGGCCGCAGCACTAATAACGCTAATGGCTTCGATTAAGTGACAGCCAGACACAGTCCCGTTTGTTTGCCTTTGTGCAGCTGTGCATACCCCATGTCTCTTGCCCCTATTAAAGTGGCTCGGCCATTAAATCGTTCGACTGACCTCATCCCATCCTTATTCCTTACTCCCTTTTGCGCCATAACTTGTGCGTTTTTGATTTGAGAAGGGGTAGATGCTCAGTGGGCTATCTGGTGGGCAGTAGTAACGGGTCCACTGCATTTTGTAGGAAAAACTCATTTTTCGTTTCGTTTCGTTTTGGTTTTATTTTTTCGTCGCCTATTTTGAGGAACTACGAATGCAATGGCGTTGGCGACAACTTGTGAAATTGACGCTGTTGTCGCTTTGTCTGCCTGACTCAGCAGCTCCAAGCGACAAAAATGAAATTTGGTTCGCCATTTTTTACAGTATATACTCTATACATACCCTATACGCATCTACGAGAAGGGAATGTATTCAAATGAAAGTCAATATGTTAAATCAAAAATCGTTTGAGTTAAAGTAAAAAACAATCAACAAGAAGAAAAACCTTATATAAATATATTTCAAAATAAAAATATGTAACCTATTCAATGGATATGCAACTGGCATTTCTGTCTAGCATGGCATCCAATGTATTCCCAATTGTTTTGTTGCTGTTCCTGTGTCTCGTTTGAAGTGCCCAAAGGCATAACCAGGCACAATGAGTGCATAAGAGACTCGGATGTTGCATTGAAAATGAAATGAAAATGAAAAACTGCTGAAAACTGTTGAGTGTAAAAATGCAATCGCAAACAACAAGAACCAGTAATAGAAAAAGTAATGGACACTGAAATACTGATTTTGCAAAAAAGTGTGCTCATGATGCACCAAACGAACTTATTTACGCTGGAAATCTTTTTTAAAATCTGTGTGTTTTGAATTTACCCTTTATTTTAGCCCATTTGTTGTAGTTAAAAATGGCTGTTAAGACTTAATTCATTTTAAAACTCAGTCCGGGACTAGGTGGAAGTCATTTTAAAGCTTTATTTTATACTGCGATTATTTCTCTTAGGGGTCATAGGGGACATCACCTACGGGTCAGAGAAGATTACCCCTACGAGTCAGACTACCCTTGGGGTCATAGGGGATTCCCCCTAGGTGTCTGGAGGTTCCCCTAGTGGTTAGAGAGAAATTACCCTAATACGCTGTCTGGGACTAGTTGAGCCTCAATTCATTTCAAAGTTTTATTTTATACTGCGTTTATTCCTCCTCTGGGTCAAAAAGGATTACCCCTAGGGCTCAGAGCAGATTACCTCTAGGGATCAGATGAGACTCCCTCTAGGTCATTGGGGTCAGAGGGGATTCACTCACACAGACGCTTCACTATGGATCATTTGACTAGTTTTTGGGGTATTAATTAATAATTAAAGAACTAAGAAAGATCTTCCTCTGACCCTATGTGGGAATCCCCTCTTTCTTAAAAACATCAATGTCATACCCATTTTATAAGCTAAACAGTTCTTTAGTTATTAATTAAAACCAAAAAAACTGGTCAAATAACACATACATAGTACAACATTAGCCTGGCTGTAAAGCCACCATGTCGACTACAATTTGACGACCTTAATTATGTGTAAGCCCGTAAAGACCCATTAATGACATTTGGCGATGCAGCCTTCTGCAGCAGACATCAGTTTATGAGTTTAAGTATAAGTACAAGTACTCTATATGGGTACACACACACACATACACAAATCCACATATGACATAAGACTCACATACATACGTGGGCAGTTGAGTGGCTGTCAATCAAATGCGAATGTCATACGCAAAATGCTTCAATAGCAGTTAATTTTCGTCGCCTTTTGTGCTGTTACTGCTGCTTCGACTTTGGTTTCGGCTGTGATTGACATTGCAAGTTGCAGGAGACTCATTAACAATGGACAGAAAAGCTTAACTTCTCCGCATAATGCAACAGCAGGAGACTGGCATTATAGTGAAATTAAAAATACTATATCTTAAGTATTTGTTTAATTGAAAATAGATTTTAAGCTTTTACATTAAATTAAATATGTTCTATATGAATTTTAGGTATAAATCGCGCATCTAAGGATACTGATATACAGAATAGATACTTGAAAATGCCATTAAGGATATTTTAATATGCAGAAATTTTAATAACAATTACGTCAAATATTGATATATTAAGTATGAAGACAACAACTACGTTCAAATAAAATATTTTAGACATGATATTTTGCTTACCAGAGCTGCGTACTGATTTCGATTTCTTGCCACTAGCAGCGTTTTTGGTATTTTTAGCAATGTGGCAACACCAACAGCATTCAAGGCAAACGGCGCAACAAATTGTTATTATCAACAAGTTTTATTTACGTTTTAAGCATCAAAAATGCCACGATCCAATGCGGAAGAGGACAGAAGAGTCCCATGTGACTATTGCCACTCAGTCGTAGAGGACGACAACTACTTGGATTGCCACAAATGTAAGCAGATTGTGCACATCAAGTGTTTGCCGCATGCGAGCACTCCGGGTGATTTACTTGGCGACGTTTTCTTTGAATTCACGTGCATTAAATGCGTCAGAAAAGAACCACAAAAAAGCGGAGAAGTGCCCAAAGAGCGCTTTGTGCGGCAGCGCATACCCTGGCTACTGGTGCTGACGCTTACACTCTACAATTTGTCCATCAAATCAAAGGGCTTAAGTCATCATGGTTATTTTCATTGGCGAACGCATATCATTAGCTTCGTGGACAAAAACTGGAACCATTTCTTTGAGCCGAAAGTGTGAGTGTGGGCAGTGATATAATAAAGTAAAGGCAGTAATAGTTTTTTTCCTTACAGGCGCCGACGCAAACAGTGGTCTGGTTCCGTATCGGGCGCTCTTTCCCACAACAGCCCCGAATATTTTCAATCTGGCGCCAGCGTATGCACTGAAACTGGCTGGTGGAAGCTGGCAAGACCCAATCTAACGCCACGTAGCGTAAGAGCTGAATGTGTGTATCTTTATTAGTTAAATATGCACTGTACTAAATAGGTTAAATCTTTAATAGATGAAAAGCGTGTTTTGGAACGTCAACAGTTACGCACAGATCGACGTTTGCCTGTGGTGGATGAGAACAGTTGTGGCAGTGATTTATCAGTCACGGATCATTTAAGTGATGCTCAGGCGTCTTCAGTTACAACAGAGGAATCTGTAGAGCGCGTGCTGACAGCTAGCGAAGGATGTGCGCGTGCCATGTAAGAAAGTTAAACTTTTGTCAATAACATAATTTTGATAGCAAAATTAATTACAGTCCATACATGGGTCGTCTGCCAAAGACGAAAAGCACAACAGTTGAGCAGTCCCCAAAGTCACCACAGTATCAAGAGGCGCAAAAGGAGCAGCAGCAGGGAGAAATTAAGCAAGAATATCCAACAGAGGAAGCCCTGCAGCAACAGCCATTGAGTAGCGTGCAGGCAAGTCTTTTAGATTTTCTATCTGAAAGCCTGGGTGGCGATGATCTGAGCATGTACATGCCACCTACACTCATTGGAGCAGGCAAAGGAGATTTCTTTATGTCTGAGGCACTGTTGGAGACCCCTGGACCCAGTGCGGGTCTATTTGAACTGGAGAATCACTTTGATATGCCTGCGGAGAGTTCGAAAAAGATAGAAGAGACTCCGCCCAGTCCAATTGTTGAGCAACAAAAACCCATTCCAAGCAGCTCCGAGAGTGAAGAAGAGGATGAGGAGGTCATGAAAACAGAGCCTCAGTCGGAAGAGAGTGCCGATTACCAGCCACGCATTGTGCAGGTTACCAACTTTCAGGTGAAAGAGCAGCAGGCCCCGCAAATCAAAGAAGAACCACAGGAGGCAATGGAAGAAACGGAGCAAACAGAAGTGGAACAGACGGAGAGCTCCATGATCAGCTTGGAGCAGTGTAAACCTAGTGGTTTTGTTCGCCAACCACGACGCAATTGGCCGTGGCTTCAACAAACCGAAGAAGAGGAGCCAGAGAACCTACGACCAATGAGCGTGTATGAGGAGCAACAGTTGCATCAGCAACTTCAGAGAATCTTCGAGCACAACGCCAGCGATATACCTACGTATATAAGGCGTCTCTATCGGAAGCTGTGTCTGCGCAAGTGGAAACGGGAACACAATCGTCGTATATTCAATCTGGACGAGTATGTTGATCCAACAGCGCGTGCACGCCTTCAGTTATCCAAGCAGCATAAAGCACAGATCTTGGATCGCTATCAACTGCTGGAGCTGGGTAATCCAAACAATCGTAGTTCGTTTTATGCGAGAATTGTGGGCAGCACCGAATACGAACTATTTGAGTCACCCTACACGCAACGTGTCTTGCATCCCTTCATCTATCGCAGTCAGAATATGGCGCCGCCATGGTTACGACTGATGTGTGAGCTACAGCATCGTGTGAACCATTCACATCCCAGTCGATCCACAATCGACTTTTGCTATGTGCGACCCCAACATATACCAGCCGTGAATGCGCTGCTTCAGAGTGTTTTCTGGCCGGGCATCGACGGTAAGTTAACAGTTCAATCTTTTAGTTAATCTTTAATCATTCTTTTCTCTTTAGTAAGCGACTGCCTCAGTTATCCGGACTATAGTGTTGTAGCTCTTTACAAGAAACTGGTTATTGGCTGTGGTTTCTTGGTGCCAGATGTGGGCTATAATGAAGCTTACATATCCTTTATGGCTGTGCGTCACAATTGGCAGCGTGCTGGCATTGCTAGCTTTATGCTATATCATCTTATCCAAACCTGCAGTTCTAAGGATATAACGCTGCACGTTTCCGCGAGCAATTCAGCGGTTATGTTGTATCAAAAGTTTGGTTTTAAGATTCAAGAAGTCATCATTGACTTTTATGACAAATATTTACCACTAGATTCTAAGCAAAGCCGAAATGCATTCTTTTTGCGACTCTTGAGATGAGGAATATGGACGATATTAATTGTATAAAAGCCAAAATGAGTTACTAAATAAAATTAAGAGAAATATTTCGAAGATTTTTAAAGGATATTATTTCCCTTTAAACATTCCTTGGATAATATATTTTTTCCAAAATTGATTGTATTTTATTTTTAATGCCGAAAAGACTAAGACATCGACTTCGTTTATTCTTAAGCAAATATTTTTTCCTCGCGTCGCTTTTTGGTGACCACTGTACCAGGTTTATGTTGCGCCTCCGGATGATTTGTAAGCTCTGGCGGGCAAGTGGATACAGGACTTGCGGTGACGCACTGCTTCAGATCGTAGAAGAGAGCGCTGTCGTCCTTAGTAACAAAGGAGATGGCCACACCAGTTTTGCCTGCACGACCCGTACGTCCAATACGATGCGTGTAATCCTCAATGGATTTGGCCATGTCATAGTTGATGACCAGTGAGACATCCTTGATATCGATACCACGACCAGCGACATCGGTGGCCACCAAAATGTCCTTTGCACCAGATTTAAGTGCTGCGAGAGCATATTCACGCTGCTCCTGTCCTTTGCCACCATGCAACGTGCAGGAATTGTAGCCCAGCTTCTCCAGACCCTTGGCCAGAACATCTGCACCCTTCTTCTGGTTGACGAAGATTATAACTGGTGGCTCTATGCCCGCCGATAGGATCTGCATAAGTTTCTTGCGTTTGTCGTTCTCGCCCATCATATATACGATTTGGTTGGTACGCTCCGTTGGTTTACCTACAGAACCTATATACACGGTGGCAGGACGTCGCAAATAGGAGCGCGCCAGACGTTCCACTGCTGGCGGCATAGTTGCCGTAAACATCACCGTTTGCCTGTACTTCTTTTTTGTGTGAAAGTTCTCCATAAGTTTCTTCTCATCCTCGGCTTCCTCCGTGTCCGGTTTGAGATTTGTCACGGGCATATACTCAAGGATCTTTTGCACATCCGGTTCGAAACCCATGTCAATCATACGATCTGCCTCGTCCAGAACAATGTAGGTACACTGATTTAACACCAGATAGCGATTCTCCAACACATCAATCAGACGACCTGGTGTAGCAATAACAATTTCGCAGCCCAAGCGCAAACGGAAGCCCTGCTCCTCCCTGGACAAACCGCCAACGACGACAACAGTCCTTATACCCAAGGGTTGACCAAATTTGGTGGTCTCCTCTTCAATCTGCTGGGCCAACTCACGAGTGGGTGCCATAATAATCGCATATGGGCCCTGATCTACATCCTCCAAACGCTCGATTTTGGGCAGTGATTGAATCCACGATAGTAAGGGTATAAGGAACGCTAATGTCTTGCCAGAACCAGTTTCGGCAACGCCAATAATGTCACGATTCTGCAGACCAATGGGAATGGCTTGACGTTGAATGGGCGTCGGTTCCTTGTAGCCCACTGTATCGATAATCTCGATAATTTCTGGTGGAAATCCAGACTCGTTCCAACTGCGAATGGGATTGGGTATCTTGCCGCCTTTGATAGTAATGTTGTAATCCTCACGAAAGATACGCCAATCACGTTCAGTCATCTCATCATTGTCCTTTTCGGACCAGTGACGATCGTCCCACTTCTGTTTGTCTTCCTTGCGCTTCATTTTCTTCAATCGAACCTTCTCCTGCTCCTTCTCTGCTTCAGTACGTCGTTTCTCCAACAGATCTCCATAAAATTTGCTTTGTGTACGCTTTTGCTCCTTGATATCAATGCCAGCGACATTGCCACGTCCAAAGAACTGCACATGATGACGCTCCTTGTACAGATTGTTGTAGTCAATGGAGGTATCTTCGCCTGCATCCCAATCGAAGACAAACTTGCGGTCGTTAAGACGTCGCACTCGTCGCTTTTTCTTCACAATGCCTAGATAGCGTTCACGTATAGCCTCCAGTTCCTTTTCCTTGTCCTTGTGTGTAAGATCCTCTACACGTTTGCTGTCTCTGTCGCGATCCCCGCCACCTCCTCTATCGCGATCGCCGCCACCTCCTCTATCACCACCACCTCCTCTATCACCACCACCTCCTCTATCACCGCCACCTCCTCTATCACCACCGCCTCCACGATCTCCACCTCGACGATCACGTTGTTCGTTTTTCATGGGCTGTGCTGGGGGCGGCATAGATAGGGGTGGCGCAGCCGAGGCTGTTGCTATGCCACTGCTGCTGTTCGGCTTGCTGTGTGCAGCATGAATTAGTTCTCTGGCAGCATCTCGAGCGGCACGCATGCGCTCGCCTTCCTCTTGGCGACGCTTAAGCGCCTCCGCAGCGCGTTGTTCTTTTGTAAGAAAAACTGGCTTACTGCGTGCTTCCTCCTCGCGCTTCTTCTTGTCCAGCAGCTCCTCCAGTGATAAAGGCTCCTTTTTTATCTTGACGTCTTCTTTCTGCTCCGGTTTATCATCTTCAGGCTTTGCACTTGTGCTAGATGATTCACTTTTAACTCCCGGATCCAGTTTGGGTTTCTTTTCGGGCTCTCCATTGCGTCCGGCCCGTTCTCGGGATCTTTCGCGTACCGGACGCTGGCGCTCTGGAGAGCGCCCGCTACGCCTTGCTCGATCCTCCCTGATAAGAAATATATATTTAACATGGTAGCTCACAAATATATATTATTTTCCAACCTGGAACGGGAGCGTCGCTGTCGTCTATCTTTTTCTCTGTCCGTTTGTCTTTCCCTTGGATCTCGCTCCCTTTGCCTTTGACCATCTCTATCCCTTTGCCGGTCTCGTTCGCGTTCTCGGTCACGTTCCCGATCTCTGTCGGTAGCGGGTACAGCACGGTCGTCTCGGGCACGTTCTCGGGAACGAGAACGCCGCTTTTTATCATTTACCATTTCGAATTAAACAGCGTACAAATTTACTTTTCTCCGTAATCAAACGTTTAGCAATAACAAAACAGATGTGTGTTAAATAGAGATGAGCAGTACCGGTGTCACCGACAATATATTTATAAAAGTAACGGTGACTTAGTGACAGGACATGAATAACACAGAGAGATACAAATGCTCTACATAAGATATAATATACAAAATACCCACTTTAAGCTTAAAGACGGACTGACTAATGTTTTGTTAGTTTTTCTTCCCAGAACTAAATCACTTCCTCAATTACTCTGACAGTCATAAGTTTGTTCATCTCTATTAAAAAGTAATACCGTAAATAGACACAAATACAAAAATACCCAATTTTAGTATTTTAAATTATGCTAAAAATACCAATGCTTTGGACAGCTGTGTTCGTTTGAAGCCCCGACCCTTTTGGGGGCTATGGGGGAACTCAGTTATATGTGATTTCTCTGTGCCAACAGGCAAACAACAAACAGCGACGCTGCGACAAGTGACGCGTTGAACTAAAAAACAAGAAAAAAAGAAGAGCATAAGCAAAAGCAACGAAAACAAAAGAATCAAAGCGCTGTGAAGCGGCCCAAATAACATACACACAAAGTAATTTCTGTGATTTACAGCAATTGTGGGCGTCATTATAAGCTCTTTTTCTTTGTGTGTGTATGTGTAGGTGACTTAATTACTTAAATCTAGCAGCTGGATGCAATGAGTATTAGCACGGATCAAGAGACTGCTCCGATAGCAGCGCCGCGCAATGGCAGCTCCTCAAATATGTTTCGCAGCTTTGGTTCTTTATTTGGTTCTGGTGCCGGATCAGAGAACACACGTCCAACAACGCCGCAATCCAGTGATGGCTATGTAGAGTTTGGCATGCAAGATCCCGAACGCAGTGGCCGCACTCTGGGCACATTTGCTGGTGTCTTTAGCCCGGTGGCACTTTCCATGTTCAGTGCTCTTGTTTTTATTCGTGTGGGTAAGTGAAGTCAAACATAAAACACTTGTTGGTTTTGTTAAGCAATCATTAATTTTTATTTTTATATTGCATTTGCATATGCTTCCCGCCCTAGGGTATGTGGTTGGAAATGCGGGCCTATACATTACGTTGCTACAGTTTCTCATCGCTTATGGAATTTTGCTGTTTACGGTCGCCTCCGTTTGTGCAATTTCCACCAATGGCGCTGTTGAAGGTGGCGGCGTCTATTGTAAGTATTGAAACCAGAGTAACTTCTAGTCAAACTTGGTTCTTATTTTTCTCTTAAATTTCAGTTATGATAAGTCGCACACTTGGCCTCGAATTCGGTGGCTCCATTGGCACGCTCTTCTTCTTTGCGAATGTTGTGGGCTGTGCCATGGCCATATCCGGTTGTACAGAGGGAATTATGGATAACTTTGGACCCGGCGGTCATTTCGTGCACGATTCCACATCCACTTTGCCCGATGGCAAATGGTGGCGATTTCTGGTCAGCAGCTTAATTAATACATCCATGTTGCTGGTCTGCCTGGTGGGTGCCGCCCTCTTTGCCAAGACGTCAGTGCTTATTTTGGGAACTGTGACCGTTTGTCTATTGGCAACTTTTATCAGCTTTTTGGCAGTTGGCCCCTCCAACACTATGGTAAGAAGGAACATTCGTATGTGTCAGCAATGTGTATTCATTTGTAATCAATCATGCACCCTAATTCCCGACAAGCTTATCAATCTCTATGAACATTTTAAGGCTATGCTTAGAAAATGTTTCAACTAACTAGGAACAATTATGTTTCATTAAGTTTTTTTTTCTGTCTGTGGTTTATAGATAACATTTTATGGAATTAGTATATAAGGCCTCGGTCACTTTTGTTTACTTGACCCAATAAGTCCCCTACAGTATAAACTACCGAAACCTTGTTGAAAAGGGTAATAACAAAAAACAAATAATTTTTCAGTTTTTTCATTGGGGAAATTTCTACTGTACCTGTACTTAGTATATCTAACTTTGTTGATAATGTAAGCCGCAAAGGCGACGCACCAAATGATTCATTAAGTTCGTTACTGATAAGCTAAAAAAGGAAAAACTATTACAAAAAGAATTTATATGTATATCAATATCATATTAATTAACAACTAAGTGCAATAATCTACTGTTATCTGTATTCTTCATATATATTATTCAACAGATACCCGTACCGGTAGAGAACACATTATACAATGGATCATTTCTACCATACACTGGACTCAGTGCAAAAACATTGAGTGAAAATTTGGGTTCCAGCTATGGACCGGATTATACAGCGAATGGCAAATTTTCAGATTTTTCAACCACTTTTGGTGTGCTCTTCGCCGGCGTGACAGGCATTATGTCCGGTGCGAATATGTCCGGTGAGCTGAAGAATCCCTCGAAGAGCATACCGTGGGGCACACTGTCTGCTGTCTGTTTCACCTTCGTCGCGTACATCATACTGTCGTTCCTGATGAGCTGCACAACACCGTCGGTGACAATGCGTAACAATTATCTGTTCCTGATGCCAGTGAATCTCTGGCCACCATTTACGGCTATTGGCATTTTGACGGCAACCTTTTCGACGGGTTTGAGTAATCTGATTGGCTCCAGTCGCATTCTCGAAGCACTTAGCAAGGATCAGGTGTTTGGCCCGCTGTTAAACGTTGTGCTCCGTGGCACCTGGAAGGGTAATCCCATTTGTGCCGTCTTCGTCAGTTGGGTGCTTGTCGAGTGCATTTTGTTGATTGGCTCGTTTAACGTTATTGCCCAAATCAATTCGGTGCTGTTTATGCTCTCGTATTTGGCCACAAATCTTGCGTGTTTGGGCATTGAGCTGACGGGTGCTCCAAACTTTCGGCCACTCTTCAAATACTTCACCTGGCACACGTGTCTTGTTGGTCTGCTGGGCACACTGATCATGATGTTTGTCATCAATCCGATCTATGCCTCCTCCTGCATTATATTGTGTCTGATCCTGGTCATTGCACTGCATCTCTTCTCACCGGCAACACAGGTGGCACAGTGGGGCTCCATATCACAGGCATTGATGTTCCATCAGGTGAGTCAACGAATTTGTAAGCACATCAAAAATAAACTTATTGTTTAATTTCTTTTGCAGGTGCGCAAATATTTGCTTATGCTGGATCCACGCAAAGATCACGTCAAGTTCTGGCGTCCTCAAATTCTGCTTTTGGTCTCCTCACCCCGTTCATCTTGTCCCCTTGTAGACTTTGTCAATGATCTCAAGAAATCTGGCCTTTACATTATTGGCCATGTCAAGCTGGGCGACTTTACTGTCGTCGAGGATGCCGTCGAGAATCAAAAGTGGTGGGCATTCCTTGATCACATGCGTGTCAAGGCCTTCACCGAGGTGACCATCAGTCGCAGCATTCGCGAGGGTGTTCAGCATTTGATACGTTTGTCTGGCATTGGTGCCATGAAGCCAAACACAATTATTTTGGGTTTTTACGATAATGAGGCGCCTAAGGATTTCTTCCAAAAGTGAGTGGCCTTTAAATTAATATTTCCTTGGATATATTTTCATACGTTTTGCTAACTTATTTCAGTGGTTCATCTCCCTATAAAACGGATGGCTTTAACGATGGTGATATTCAAAACTTTCCCATACGACGCGATGGCGAACCGAAACACTTTGAGGTGCAGGAATATGTTCAAATCCTTTGCGATACGCTGCGCATGAAGAAAAATCTGTGCTTGTGCCGCAACTTTCAGCGATTGGACAAGAACTTTATTACAATGTACGTAGAATTGACAGCGTACTTAAAGCCCTTCTAATATAAAAATATTTTATAAATTTGCAGAAGCAAGCATGTTAAGTTTATAGATGTTTGGCCCATCAACGTATTCAATCCCACATCGGGTGATCCATTTGATATGGTATCCCTGTTTATGATGCAGTTGGCTGTCATAATGTTGGCTAAATGGAAACATTTGCGAGTCCGCGTCTTTTTGTGTGAAGCAAATGATGAGCGCACAGTGAGGTAAGTAATAAAATACTTAGTTATTTAACTCTAGCTAAGGGCAATGTTTGTACTTTTCAGTACCTTTGAAACGCAAGCACCACAGATGGAAGTCTTCTCCAAGCTTAGGCTGGAGCAATCGCTTAAAGAGTTACGCATCAATGCAGACATTTTAGAGATACAGGAGTGGAGCAGGGATACAGAATTCACACGTCATTCACGCATACTCAAACAGTTTACGGCCCAAGCGGATGATGCATTGCTGGACGATGGCGATGAGATCGCAGAGGATATATTCAATCATTCCCTGCTGTACATGCAGCGTGTGAATCAAATTATACGCGATCGCTCCGATCAAACAGCATTATCATTCATATACTTGGCTGCACCGCCTAAACCCACATTGCCGGACTTCAACGATCGCAGCGCAAACTATGTGGAGTTGCTAAGTGAACTAACAGCAGAGATGCCGCCTACGATTCTGGTGCATGGTGTCAGCACTGTGACATCGACAACGCTTTAAGCACGCAATACTACAACAATGCTTCGACTTTCTCTATTGTGTTGTTTTGTTTTTGAATTCTCACTGTTGAGATTGCAGGCGCACAGTGATAGCAAAATACATTGCATATTCGGTATACACAGTATAGAGGCGGAACATGCTCCATATACATTTATCTATAAAAAAAAAAACAAATGTAGCCTGTTCTTTTGTTCGCTCTCTCTTTTTCTACTATATATATTTTAATCTGTAAAGTGCTTTAAAACCTATATATGTCTATAAATTATAATAGGTACTATACTTGTATGTGTTGTGTGTAGACTTAAAGCTCTAGTAACTTATAAAAAATATATTTATTATTTTCACTTGTAACTCATTTTATGTTGATTAGCAGCACACAACAACAACAACGATATCAAACAACCCCCTCCTAATATCATCGAAAAACTTTGTATCAATTATCATATCAATCAATTCTCAAGTTAACACATACTTTTATATGAATATACATACATACATACATAATACACACCAACACAATGTGGACCATTTTATAAAAATTTGTGCTCAGTTCGATATTAAAACAATTTGTGATTCACTAACCCGCAAAAACGATAAAAGTATTATTAAAATACATAAAAAAAACCTAGATATCATTGTGTAGCATTTAGTTGTATTCATTCTTAAGGGTAATAACCCAAAAACACATTCATATGTTTATTTATACTTTGACTAGCAATATATTCAGTTCTTTCCATTAACATAATAAAAATAGCGATATGACTTAACTTAAGACATGACTTTGATTTTTAGGTTTTATGCTCTTTCGTGAATGAAATATTTGTCCCCTTTTGAAAACAGATGAAGATAACGATAAAGTTGCATGGAAAGTATGTCAAGAAAATGCATATCATGCAGTTGGTGCAATTCGCTAGCCATAATGCAACACATTCCATATTTGAACCCACTTTCAAGAAGCCGCAACGAATGGTTAATTAACTCCACACTGAAACACACTGAAAATCAATTCAAACACTTGATTGCATTTCTATAGAAAACGGCCAAAACAATTCCAAAACAGTGGACGTCTTCTAGCGCCGACCATGGCTAAAATGTACAAATGATGCAGAGTATTTCACACAAAGATCAAGATCAGATCGCCGATCAATGCCGACAAAAGGACATCAGGCAACATGACGTTTGATCTTGACGCTCGCTGACTTCTGATGAGCCACTGATCGATGTGCCACGCGACCGCAGAAATGCTCGACATTATGCTGCAATTTCTAGCGAAAGGACTGCATTGGCTTAATTATTGGGTTGCCCAAAAAAGAAAAGACTATTCAGCTCAGCTAAAGATCGAAAACGCCTACGCAGAGAAAAGTTCCAATTAGCATGTCTTGGATGTTACCTGCACCCAACCCAACCATTTGGCCCAGTTGCATGTCCTTGTCAAAATAGCAACAATAGGTAAGAAGGCGGTTCTGGTTGAAAGTCAAACCTACATATAGAGGTAGGCAAGGGACATCCATCAGGTCAACAACAATAGAACAACTGATGATAATCCCAGTTTCTCTCTCTTTCTCTCTCTTAGATAAATCGTTTTCGTTGTGCGGATTATGCTGTTGGCGCTAAATTGCGAAAATGCGATTAGAAGACAGTTCACACAATACATTGTTCGACTATTGCGTGAGATTGTTGTCTTTTGTCTCTGGGAAACCTCGCAAGTGCTGCACTTGTCCTAAACCACAGCCCTTTTGTTGTCACAGACAATGGATGCAATGGATGCAGTGATCTCTTGTATTGTTTCTACCATTGTGGGAGAAGCGAGGTTCAAGTGAAGATCTAAGCCAAATTACCATGTAATATTCAAGCATTATGACTTTAAATATACCATAGTTATAATATTTTGGTTTTGTTTTCCCCGTAAATTTGTTTTGCTTTCACTCGGACCAGCTGTGCCTTTTGGGATAAACAACAGACAGCATGTCTCGCTGAGGATTAACTTTTTTAAATGAAATCTAAACGTTTTTTTAAACGAATTTAAATGGTATTTTAATTTTTGTAGAGCGTGCTCAAAGACTGCGTCTGGTTTCTTAGGAACTCAAACCCAAATCCATAACTTAAGACACACTTCAAGTCCTATAGCTATAACATCCACACTCCCTGCTCATATCAATGTAACCGTTAGACTCCTTGATAGACCCAAAAAACAAAAAAGTGTCAGGCAATTGCAATGCTTATGAGAATTTATTGACACTTAACAGTGATTTGGAAAACAAACACGAGACGAGAAAAAACCCCTTGACAATCAAAGGACCTTCAACGGACAGCAGCAGCAGGTAGCTCCTTCAGCGGCAACCCTATTTGATGAGTATCATAAATAGTCATCACATAAATAGAGCGTACTGTGACATTTATGACTCTATTGCGACTGCCGTTGGGTAATCTAATGTCCTTTTCCAAACACACAACACAGCAAAACTTATCTTAATAAGCATTTAATGGTAGCGGTAAACAGTGCCAACAGTGTTGCCAAGTTCGTTCATTCTGGAATTGAGACAGATAGTTGAGACGCGAAGTGTTAAGTGGCCAACTGATAAGTTTCACAAGTAGAAACAGCTAGCGACGGGGTGCCAAAAAGATTGAATTCCATGTGCGATTAAGTTAGTTGATAATAAAACATATTCATTGAGCTGAATTCTGAACTTTGCGATCTTTTCAGTCAGCGTTTCAGATTATTTTTACTCCTTCACAAAGAAAGCACACGAATAAATTATTAATTTTGTGACCTAATAAAACACAATGCCCTAAAATCGAAAGTAATGCAGCAAGGTAAGTGTGTTAAACCGTTAAACGTTACAAGCAATTCCCATGAATGGAGAAATTTAGTGCAAAGCACTTATTGTAGATTCCCTTCGATCGCTAGACCACAGACATGCAAAAGTAATTTGGCTACTGGCCCAGAATAATAATAATCCACAATGTGGTTATGCGAATCGATCGTCTTGCAACAACAAAAAATTATAACAATGTAACGCATGTAAGTATTACTTGTATTCGCATAACAAAAGGCGAAAGCCGAGGTGTCTTTAATCTTTTGTTAAGCCATGATTGACCTTGGCAACAATTGTTTGACATACTATAATCATTTAATATATGTATATAAAGCTAATTGAAGTTGTACAGTAGAGAATAAAAAAAGTAAATATATATATTCACACCAAAAGAAATTAAGGATTGTTATTAAAAGTTGTAGGAATAGTATGAAAACTTAACAGTGTTTTTATTAAAAATATGTTAGGGAATAAATATTTACTTCAAAAAACTGCAAAATTTTTATACTGATTTGTTTAGGTATAAGCAAATATTCCTAAAAGCTAACATATTTCTCAACTTTTTTCAAGTGTGTTTATTATATGGTAGGTTGATGGTGTTTTTTCTCCTCAAGACACGGTAGCAAATGTCCAGGTCAAACAAAGCGAGCGGCAATTAAACGTTTTGACCGCAAGCCAATTTTAGGGCACGGGCTGCGCAGGTAAAATGGAACAAACCAAAAAAAAAAACAGGATCAGTTGCGAGGCAAAAAGCCGCTTAGCGAATCAGGTAAGAGCATTTCTTACCTTTGCCTGGCCATTAGCCAATCAACATTGACTGCTGTCTGACATTGGGTATTTAAGGGTCTTGCGTGGTCTGAAGCTGGATCAGTTATCCTTTGGCTACCATTCACGCAACATGTTGACAAACAACGAGCTCTTCGAGCACTTTTACTACAGTGCCGAGAATCGGGAAACGGAGATCGATGCCGACGATCTGCTCCATGGGGGCAATGGGAGTCTGCAACAGCAGCTGGAGCAGCTTATGTACCAGCAACAGGATAAGGATTTCAGCGGTAGTGCCGATAGTTTATCCGATGGCACCAATAGCTGTTCCCTGGACCTGTGCTATGAGATGCCAGCGGTGCTGGAACTGGAGCAAATGCTTAGCGCACAAACACAGCAACAACTACAACAACAGCAGCAGCAACAACAAATGGCTTCCAGCAACAGTGCCTCCAAGTTCCAGACAAAGGCTGCAAAATATTGGCAGAAAACATCACGCAGCTTACCCTACGAAATCCATAACTATCCCAAGACATCCTCTGCAGAATCACTGGAACTACATGATCTGGTTGCTCTGGGTGGCGGCGGCAAGGAGGTTCTGAAAAAGCGCCGCCTGGCGGCCAATGCTCGCGAACGTCGACGCATGAACAGCCTGAATGATGCCTTCGACAAGCTGAGGGATGTGGTACCATCGCTGGGTCATGATCGACGGCTCTCCAAGTACGAAACATTGCAAATGGCGCAAGCGTATATTGGAGATCTACTAACGCTTCTCTCAAGAGATTATTAGGCAGGAAGCATGGGCAATGCAACCGGAGTCAACTTAAACCTAGTGTCAACTTTTAAAGGCTGTTAGTACTTAAACTTTAGTATGTAAAATTAATTATTTATAGATTGATGGTTTATTAAAGATATACATAAGTTAAACATGAACGAAAAAGTCAGTGGTTTTATAATTTTAACTTTTTTAGCGATTTTAAAACTAAGGAACAAGAAAATTTTTATCACAAATTGTTTTACAGTAAAACAATATGAGTTTTTTTTAAACATTTTTTAGGTTCAGACGTTTGTTGCCTTATGATTACAAAGTGTTAACTTTGTTGATCTTTCAATGAATAGGTCGTAAATAAATTTTTAAGATTTTCATAAGTGGAATAATCATAATCTAACAAAAACTTGAGTTTTAAACAAAAACAGCGCAACTCTTAAGCATGTGTTAAACTCTTTTAAATTTTTCCGCTCATTAATTCACAATTTCCACAGCGCTCTCCTGTGTAACTCCTTCATGTCTTAGATTTGTTAGGGTTTGCATTAGTTTGGTTTATCCTTGAAAACGCACTCAAATTCTTGAGTATGCAACAACAAACCAACTAAGTAGCGGGCGTAACGCCCACAAAATGCAACGATAAGTCAAAACAAGAGTTTGCCGACACGATTGATGAGTTCCGACTTCCGACACGGACACAATTTCACCTAACCAAGCAGTGATTAAGTGCCGTGCAAACGTCAACAGGTAAACAAGACTAGGCGCTGTCTTTAGATCCTTTTGATGGGCAGGACACACACACACACACACACACTAGAGGAAAAGATGATTTAAACATAGTCATTTGTTTGTTGTGGGCGGAAAACCCAGTCGAAATGAACGAAAATAACGTTTTCAATTTTAAATATCACAATATGGTTTGTATTTAAACAACTATTAAATACTAACTTAATCTAAATACATATAATTCATATACTATGATTAAGATACTAACTAACTAGGGCACTATGTAAAGCTACAAATATATGGCTTATTGCTCAGCTATCCATTATTTTCATATATATTTTTGATTTTAATTTCTTCACAGAATCAATTTGTTTTTTTGGTGTTTGTTGGCATGGGAATATGATATGATTTTTTCGATTGCTTCGATGGATGTTTTGAGAAATGAAACGAGTCATGTCTGAGATGTTCCGCTAACGTTCGATTAAAAGAACATAAATATTAAAATTTAAAATAATCATCTATATAAGAGTAAAACCTAAATCAGTCTTGAGAGTTTGTGTTAGAATAAAAGTCAAATTTGTTACTCTCCCATGTCTCCACCTGATTTTCCAATCAACATAAGGTTCCTATAACATTGTTTAAGTATCAAAAAAACTACCTTGTCCCAGTCGTTAGAAAGTCTCCCCCATAGCAGTCGTATAGTTTTGTATGTATATTTAAAAGAAATCAATTTTTATTTAATTGGAAATTCTTTCAACGAGATTTTTTTTTTGTTTTTTGTTTACCGAACAAATAGTTATTATTGTTAAATAAATCCTGTGTATGTGTGTTGACATTGAGTGAAGAGCATAAAACTTTGGCTTAACCGAAGTTCACATCAATATAATTACATTTATATTTACAATTATATTTTGCTTAATAATCTAATGCTGAGAACTAAAAGCATAGGTGTGTAAATAAACTTATTAGTTAGGATCTAGAAACTAAGGCAACTGTAAACTTAAGGGAAATTTGTTTTATACATAGATTTTGTTACTAAAGTCTTTGAAAATGGATCGTTTTGTTTTGAGATGAATGTAATTTAAAACATAAAGCTATTGGATCGTTGACTAATAATTTAGCTATACTAAACAGGAAAAATGAATAAATTTGATAGTTTCGGGAAAGCCCCTGAAATACCCATAAACTCACTTAACAAAGCTTTATTTATGATCTTTGACCGACAGTTAAACGATTTGTGCATCTTAAAACAACTCATCTAGCATTGGATTTATGCAAATTATTATTTAACCACATCAATTTATTTATTACATTATCTCGAGATAAGTTTAGTGAAGAAGAACTGTCATATATGTATATATGAATATTATAATATTGTATTTATCATGAAAATCGTAAAACGTTATTGCTTAAATATACAGTTTATAGACAGTAGAATTTCCTATGGCTATATAGTTTTTATTTAATAGCCAACGATCCGCAGCTAGCCAGGATGTTAATTAAAACTAGGTATATATGGTCACTGTATGCGTCATTAAGTTAAATCCAAATGAGATAAAGACGTCTATAACTTAAAACTTTTCACTTGCTACGTAGATATTTTATGTTTTTGCGTGTGTGTGTGTGTACATAATCTATAATACGTAATTACATCCAAGGTTTACCACGCATGCGCCTGCGCCCGGCGGGACCACCGCGCATGGGACCATTGCCGCCACCGCGTGGAAAGAACGGACGTGGTCCGCCAGGTCCCGGACCTGGCCCCTGACCATCAAATGGCCCGGGCATACGCTGATAATTCGGTCTATAAGGTCCCGACCAGCCGCGACCTCGATCACGACCACGATTCATATTATCCGGACTGTTGTTGAACGGCTGAAACGGTTGCTGCTGATAGGGTCCACCAGGAAATGGCGGTCTGGGCGGTGGCGGCACACCAACAGGACCATTGTTGCCCTCGTTGCCATTCCATGGCATTGGCGGTGGCATTTGATTCCATGGCTGCCCTTGTTGTGGGGGTAATGGAGGCGGTTGCTGTTGTTGTCCATCGGTCTGAATGTCCTGCATGTTGCCAGAATTAGCAGAGTCCAGAAAATTGTTGCCAGTTTCCCATTGAAATTCCGGCGGCGTTTCCAGCAGCACAGGACGCGGCGTTAAAGAGCCATTTGCATCCAGTTCTCCATCAACGTTCTCCAGCTCAGTATTCACATTGAGTTCTGTATTAAAATTATTATATTTAACAACTGCAACTATAGCTAAACAAAACTATTTTATGCTATCCGCTATCGGTTACCTAGCTGCGCCTCATCCACTTCCTCGTCGGACATGTCCATATCAATAACCATATCAGCGGGATCATAACGTGCCGAACTATCTACACGATCCGATTCGGATGAAGAGCCTGCAAATACTTTTGTTTATTTAGTGCAACTATGTTTATTAAAAGTGATATGTCCTCTTACTGGCGTTGGATTTTAGCGGCGAGTTTGTTTTCTTTACAAAGGTACCCGGCGGCATCATTGGAGAATTATTGCCCAGACTGCGTATGGCGCTGCCTGTCTCCTCGTTCTTTGCATTGCCCACGGTGCGATAGTCCACATCCCCACCCACCCCAAAGTCCTGTTAAGTAAAACAATGTCAAATAAAGTAAACACATTATATACACTCTCAATCTGTATTCGCACCTTCTCTGCGCCACTTGGCGAGCCAGTTAGCGATATTAGATTTCGGTGATCAATGTCAACAAGTTGGCGCGTTTGCTCCTCACTTATGGCGGACTTTGGTCGAAAATTGAATGCCGGCGGCAGTTGAATCGTTCGATGATCCACATCTTGTGCACCCAATGCAGCCGCATTGTGGTGTTCACTGTACTCGATGGGTGCACCGCTGCCCTTACGTTCGAAATGGGGTGGCGAGTGCGGCGTTGATTGGGATGGCGTTGTATAGCTGGAACTGGCTCCGCTGCTATTCAAACTGTTATCGAGCGGCGTCCACGTCATGCTCATGTCCCAGGTGCTATTGAAGTCATCTATGCTGTTCGCCATTGCCGACGGCAACGGAGGAGGCGGCGCCATCGTATTGCTGCTGCTGTTAAGAGGTGCGGGCGTATATTGACTCTCCGACGGGCCATAGCCGAGATGTTGTGGTGGCGGTGGTGGTGGCAGAACACCACCGTAACCCGACTGCACTTGACTCGGATTATATTCCTCGGTGGCATTGCTTGTGTTGAGTCCACCTCCGCCGAGTCCTGGTATGGCACTGCCATTTCCATTGGCATTATTGTTGCTATAGCCGCTGCTGTTGTGTGAATCGGGCTTATAAAAACCAGCGCCCGGTGTATAACTCTCCTCATCCGAACGTGAACCTATCACCTCAATGGCGCTGCCACTCGACTCCCGCTTGAAGTCGTTTATATCAAAGGGCAGTTGACCGCCATCCAAGTAGCTAGCAAAGCCATTCATACCGCTGCTGCTAAACATGTTCTGTGGTAGAGAGAAATCAGAAGAACTACTATACAGGAAATTTCCCAATATATTTTTTTTCTGAACATAAATTATAAAAACGAAATTAGTAATAGAAAATAAAATTCCAAAGGAGAGTAAAATAACAATAACAAGTAATAGATTTACAATACACACTAAAACTACATCCAGATCTTAAACTATGTTTGATTTTAGCTTACCACGCCCAGCGGTGAATTATTCTCATCCGGCAGCTGCAAGTCTGCATCGCGTTCTGGGGACGGCGCATTGATGTCCGGTGAGGGTATGGGACTTGACAATGTGGGTATCACTTCGTCCAGTTTGCGTTTAACAATCTTTATGCGTGTGCCAAAGCTTTTATAGGCCTAAAAGAAAAGGTATTTAAAAAATCAATTATATATATCTAAACATTAATTTTATTAACACTTACACTTGCAACAACTTTTACTTCGCGTCCCTGATGCTCATAGAACTTTTTGGCCTCCTCGATGGTGTCCATCACCGATTTGCGGCACTTGATCTCGTTCTGCAGATTCTTGTTATATGCACTGATGAAAGCCACACAGCGTTCGAGATCCTTTTCAATGTCACCCGAATGGCTTTTATCCTTTAATTGCTGCTTAATCGCCTCCAGTTCGAATGTCGGCGGCTTTGGTAGCTTTTTCATGCTCTTATCCGTCGTATCAGAGAGCTCAACACATTCTCTCACTTGTGCAATTAGCGTTGCATTCTGATACTCATTGCTTGGATCGGTGCTGGGTGGCGCTTTCTTTGGCGTCGCTATGTTGAGCAGACCACTCAGATCACTTAGAAATTCCTCATTGTAGATTTCGCGCTGTTCCCAGATCTTAAAGATTCGCAAGATTTTGCCCTTGACGCGTTCATCACTGTGGCAAGAAAAAGATAAGTTGGTTATTAAAAATTGAATAATACAGGGTATACCTTAGTCAGTCTGTTATTACTTACCGCACCATTGTGGTTGCTCTCTGTAGCGCCGTTGCCCAGCACTCGACGAATTCGTAGCGCTTGCGCTTGCTGTACTGAATAACATCATTCGCCAGATAAAAGAGCACCAAACGATGATCCACGCGAACTGGGCAAAAAGAGAGCAAGAAAGAGAGAGGTAAAAACTAATTTATAGTTGCTTATTACAGACTTAAAAACAGTTAGTACACACCTCGTTTGAATACGTTTAGCCAGCACTGTATGATCTTCTTATGATTGAGGCGATGTTGCAGGCACCAGTTGGACATTTGCTGTATGCTCTCTTGTGTATCTTTCAGTGCCTCCAGGCGTGTCTCGAAGAGCTCCTCGTCGAAGACTTCAGTTGTTTTGGACATATTTTTTGTTGTTTTTGATGTTATGATTGCATCAACGCATTACAATGACGCCAATATTGTAAACAGAGCTTAAGTATACTATTTTTCACTGTGTATTTTTGCGCCCTCAGCGGCGACTTTTTTCTTTACTCTGTTTTTTTTGTACAGGGCCACACAAACACGCGCACTTTTTTTCGGCCACAATTAGAGAGTTTGGCGAGGCACTTGAACTACTTTCATGTTGTTTAGTAGCTGCAGCGTAAATAGGCTTATGTTTTGCATATATTTATAGCATATATTGCACGCGGTTTTTGCCAATTTTGTTGTTTTTCTTGGGAATTGTTTCTCAAGTGAACATGCTACCACAGTGAGCAAAATAAATGCTCTATCCAGCACTGAACACTGCTGTGGGCACCCAGAAATTTTAACACTAGCTCAAATGTTATTAACATAGCGCAAAACTTTCAAAACAATGTGGTTAATTAAGCTCTGTGTAAAATAGTAAAAACAAGGGGTTGAAGTAAATTTGTGATAAAAACGGGTATTCATCTAAGGATAACACTTTATTGGGTTTCTTAAAATTTAATTTAACATTTACTGCTAAGCAACTTAGCCGAGCTATAACAGAACAGCTGTAGCGTTCATTGAGCTATAGAGTGACCATCTTCTCAGTATCATTAAAGATAATTTGAATTGCGATATTAAATAAAACAGTGGTGTATACAAAATACATAAAATTAATAAGAAGGTACGTTTTTTAATCTATACAAGCCGTACTTTAAGCATTCTTAAGAGTATTTTGCAAAAATATGTATTAATAACAACGCACTGTTTAAAAAACGCGCTCTTGTGGCCATCTGCCAGGGTCGCCCAGGATATACATTTAGTATTTTTTGACATTTTTTTGGGTCTTATTATTTTTTTTTTTGGTGCTCGGTGCATTGCATTTGATAAACAGCTGCAGTAGGTGGTGCTACGCGTTTTCCCAGTTATCGCGCGTAAATCTTTTCGCGTACATTTGTAATAATCTGCTCATTGCCGGCGGCGTAAGTGATAACAAAATAGTAGTGCCTCTGATAACGTGCGCGTGGGTGGGTGTAGCGCTGTTTCTGTACTCTTCATGCACATTGTGCTAGTTGGCTATGCTTGTGTGCTTCTTCTTCTTCACAGGCATATGGTGTCTGCTTGGCGGCATTGTTGTTGTTGGTTGTTGTTTAGTATTCCCGCTTAACAGCCGCAGGCGAGCGCACTAGAGATTAAAACTCAAGTTGAAAACATAATTAAGGCATCATTATGCTTAACTTGCACAAAATGCGCATTAAATGGTTTTATGTGCTTTTGTGTTCGTCTGTCTGTACTATATAACTAGTGCTTCTCCAACTGTAAATTGCTTCAATTGGTTTTTTGCACGTCCTTCAGGCCCATTAGGGCCCACGTAATTATTCCTGATTACTTGCCACAGACGAAAGCCAAACAATAACAACACGATCACGAATAGTAAATAATTCCCATGCTGCGCTACTGACCCAGTGCCGACAGTCGACATTTGATTGGTCCCGTCGTCACACGGGAAATGCGCCGCAGCAAGCGCAAGCAGAAAAACCAAAAACAACAAAAACAACAAACCAACAAAACAAAAGCAAAAATAATTACGCTTCATTTTGCTGTTCCCTTTAGGATTCTACTTGATTGAACCGAGTAAATAAATAGAACAGGCGCTTAAGTGATTTCTGCTTAAAGAGACAGACAGAGAGAGACAGAGCGAGATAGGTGCGAATAATACGAAAACATAGAAAAATCAGTGAAGCGACTTAATTAAAAGACAAACTACTTCAAGAGGTAAGTTTTGCATTATTTTACTTATAAGCTTTAGTTAATAGGAGCTTTACGTTAAAGCAGGTATATAACATTTTTACTTATTTGTTTTAAGATTAAAGTAACAGTGTTAGAAAACCCTTTATTAAGATTAAAACTGTACCCAAAGCAATTAAACCTTTGTTTTTACATGCTTTTTGTTTTGCTCTTCAATGAACAAACCACAATAATTATTTCAACTTGCGTGTGAATGACGTCAACGGATGCTTAAACTTATGGAGATTGTTGTAACTGACCTAACCCACGCAGCTAATCACACCTACACATCTTTTCGCCCACACACACACCTTAGACAATAAAGTCTAATTAGAAACTAATTCAACTGGCAACGCTGTAACCGGGTTTTCCTTCTTTTTTCTTCTCCTTTTACAACTGCCGCTGTTACTGTTCCTCATCCGCATTCACTCACACATTTATCAATTAGCTGTCGAAAGTTTTATCTCTCTCTCTCATTCTCTTTCTATTCCTGCTCCTGTTTTTATTTCGATTGCCCTAAAAACACTTCAAACAACAACAACAACAAAAATGTCCTTTTGCTGCGTCGCAATTTCATAAAGCCCTTTGGGTTTTAAGCTTCCTGCAAATTGTGGAAAAACAAGGGGTAGGGTTGGGGATTACACACAATTCTCTCATAATCTCGTTAATTGGTTACATTTTAATTTTGTAATAATATTGGATTATGTTTTCATTATTTGTTATTCACTTCAAAAGTGCTTTCAGTTTTCCATTTCAATTGATGACAAATTCAATATTTGTAATACAAAAATTGTAGCATACTTTTCAGCGTTCGCATGCACATGCGGAAAAAAAACATATCTTGACATCGAACATCGCATCGTTCTGTTATGCATTGGCAATATCATAACTAAATAAACTACAAAAATCAATAAGAGTGGGTAGTATATACTTTTGTTGAGTGTTCTGTATATACTTTCACTCATATTATGCATGTTTATTTCAATTTAAATCGTTTGTGGCCAATTTTTGCGTTATATGAAATCCCTAGATTAGGCTAGCAGCCCGTGAATATGATAAGCAGCGTGTTCTGTGTGTGTCAATATCATATGTGAAACAGCATCCGGCATAGGAAATACATTATTCCGGTCCCAAACGCGAACATAGCAGCAAACAAGTTCACAGCAGGGGGGCAGGCTGAAGAGAGAGTGGTTGGGAAAACTGCTGCGTGGAAGAATTTTACTGTTTGGTTGCTTTTTGCTTATTGCGTCTTGATGACTGTCGGTTGCCGGTGATGAAACACAAACGATTAGCCTTTGAGAGTTGAGTAACAAGTTTTCCTCTTTGTCCCCTTGGCACATTTTTAATTAGCATATTACTTACCAAGTCGCCATAGCGTCACCAAATGGCATAATAATAAACCGCAGGGCAACAATTTTAATTCCATAACGTTGAGTTGTGTTGGACTCTGACAATTCATTGTTGGCTTAGTACACAATTCCTTCTTTGCCAAGTCATCATTGAATATTATTTTATTATAACCATTGAAAAGTGCTTCGCTTTTGTAATTCGCTAATTGTTTTCCTTAAATTACTTCCTTATCACTGAAAGCGTTTTTTTCCTTACTCTAATTTTTTGTTATTTTCCCTTAAGCTAATAAACGTTGTTGCGTCCCAAGCGGCGTATGCGCAACTTGTCAACGCTGTCAAATGTTTGCTACGTGATTTTTCGTATTATTGCACACTCATGCGACATGTTTGTGTTAGTGTGTGTGTGTGTAACTTGCTTCAACTGTTCCGTTTCAATGCGCACTTTTTGAACAAATTGTCTTTTAGCTTATTGTTGTTTTTGTATTTGGCTTTGTTTTCTCTACTCCGTGGATGGTATCCTCGAAAAGCACTTGCCTATTGTTGACGCAACGTTTACAAACTCGAGTGTTTTTTAGGGTATCTGAAGTGAGCAGGCGCATTTGATAGGAATATGACTTAAAAGATTAGAGATTTTGAAAATTAGATTATTATTATTTGAGTTCCTACTTAAACACCTGCTTAAAATTGAATTTAACTCTCAACTTACAGAGCATTTGATAGTCAAACTTAAGTTTTTGCCAGAAAAACCTTTTGTTAGCTTTTCTCTTCCCCCTTTTCCCGTTGTTGTTGTTGTTGATTTTCAAGTGCGTAGATTTTTCCGCTTAGTTCTCAGTTCTCTAGCTCATCCCTACTATTTTGACTACTCATATTACAAACGTAGCACACACACGTCAGCATTTTTGAGCACGTTTTATTTTAATGGCACTTTTGTGGCGCATTTCATTTTGGTCGACGGAAAGAGAAACACTTATTGTCATTGTATTTTTTGCTGGAGAGTCGAGTTGCACTATATGAAAACTGTATTGTTTTGCGTTATCTATGAACTTAGTTGGCATTTTAGCCATTTTTGGTATTCACTTAACTTCACTTCATTTTAGATGCAAGGTGCCACTTGTTTGGTGTTAAACTTAATGTTGCACGTTTTTGTTTTAGGTGTTTTTTGTCTAGGCAAAAAACTGAATATTTGATATACCTCAGTAAAATTGATATTTGTGCATATTATTTTCTTCATTCTTTTCGAAACTTTTACTTGCTCGATTTTTTTTTAATATTTGTTTTAAATAGCTAGTTAGTATATACATTTAATACACCAAAATTTTTTCAGCTGTAGTTTATTTTCTTAAGAAATTATTTCTTTGAAAGAAATCTTCATGTAAAGTTGGTATTTGTGCAAACCGCGAATTTACTAAATACTATTAGAGAAATTAACAAATCTAGTTAAGTCAAATTTATTCTTAATATGAAACACATTCATCATTTTGTTATTCAACCATATATAACAGGTATATTTTGGTTACTTTTACATGTTTTCATATTAAAATATTTTCTTCTTGCTATTTGCAGTTGACTGTCAGAAAACTTTCTCAGTTATTTTTTGCACTTTTCCCACAACACATTGTTTGTCTCTTATTTGGTTCTTGCTTTTGTCTTGTTATCTAAGAGTTGTCTACAGCAGAATGTGTGTTTGTGTTTTCTTGGTATTTTGTTGTTTCTCTAGGCATGAAATATGTTTTGATTTGCATGTGAAAAATGCAAAAAATGCACTCGACGACAAATTGCCAAGAAAGATGAAAAACTGTTGCTGCTTTTGCTTTCCTTTCGCTCTCTCGTCACAGTGGAATGCAATTGAAAAATGCTTTGCCCTCATCTGCATATATATATAAATACATATATTTTCTATGCTTTTTCCTTTTTGCTGGCTGTTGTTGTTGTTGTTGTTGTCGTTCCCTACGCTTATCTCACAACATTAATCATATTCTCGGTATAAGCTTCATTTCATTTTTAAAATTCCAAACACATACATTGCCAAGAGCCAGTGAACTGTTCGAGGACATGCAAGGTGCTTTAAACTAAACTGACCACACTCTCTATAAAAACAGAAGCAGCAGCAAGGACACATTGCAATTGTCTATTCTCATTCCTTTTTAGTACGTATCAATTTCAATTGAAATTGAAGTGAAGCAGAGAGAGTTTTTTCTATAGAGTCTTTTCCCTTTTTCTTTCCTTTTTGTGACAACATCATTATGTGCTCCTATCGATTTATGTCCTTGAGGCAGGTTTTTATGTGTGAAAATGGTTCGACCCGAAAATCACTTCAACCAATTAGAGCTGTTAATCTATTTTCGATTTTTATTTTCCTCCACGCTTTTGCCTTTTCGCGTTTTTTTTCCGCCTGTTTTTATCGATGAACAGTAAAACACTTTTGGCGTTTTATTTGTTTTGGTTTTTTGGCGATAAAAACGCTAAAAGCGACAAAAAATTCCACAGCGCCTGTGTGTTGGTGTGTGTGTGTGTTATTGTCCCATTAAACGCTCGCCTGGGTTTTTTTTCCCCCGAGTGTGTGTGTGTTTTGGCTTTTAAGAGTTGGGTTTAAGGTTGTAAATGGTGTTGACTGTTTTAATTAATCATGGCAACACAGCAAACAGGTGACAAAAGCTGTAGAATTTCCCTTTAGCTCATCCTGACGCATAATTTAACTTTATTGCAAATTGTGTTGCATACTTTTTTGGGCAAATACACAAAAGCCAACACACAGTCGTCATTTACCTTAGTGACATTTGCTACATTTAAATCATTTATCTTCTGCTTTCTTCTGCCTCATTATTCTCTTTTATAAGGCAACAGAGCGTAGCATGTTTTTGATGATTTTGTAAGGAATGTTGAATCTTTTGCTCATGAGAAGAAAAAGATACGAAAGGATATGTGTTTTTTGTGTAGGAAAAAGGATAAAAGAAGTCATTTGTATGTGTTTCAAAGAGAAATAAATTATTTTTCAAGAATGTGCAAAAACTTTTCAATGCCATAACTCGCCGAAACCGGTTCAGTTTGTTCAAAAGCCATAGATTAAAATTCTTGGAACAAAAAAATATAAAATTTTCTGTCAAACATACATTCATTATCAAACACACACATGCATCATTTACAGCTCATTACTTACATTTTTTATCGTAAACTCATCATCATTTCTACGCAGAAAACCCAAATCTGAGTTCTTGTCATTTCCATAAAAAGAAAAGTTTAATGATGCCCTACGGAAATGAGAAAAAATAAAAAACATTTGCCGGCTGTCAAAATGCAATTAGGCGAAAATCATGCATTATAAAGAAGCAGAAGCAGAAGATGTCATATGTAATGTAAACTTGGCCCTAGCCTCCAAGTGTCGCCTCTCTTGGGGCTTTTTGTGTCATTAGACAACTTTTTTGAGATTAGATTTGTGTGTGTGGCAGAAGTTTGGAGCGTTACATAAATGAGAAGTGTAATTAGGCAAAGAGCTTGGCAAGCTTTCGCTTTGAAATTCCGCTAGCTCTTAATGCTAATTGGCTTTTAATGCCATACGCGAAAGTTTATGTGGCAATGGCAACATTCAAGCCGCAAGATCGTTACATGCACGAGCAGCCACAAGCTCCCCTCCCATCCCCCTTTTGGGATTACTTGTGAATTATGCGAGCAATCCTTTTAAGCTGTCACATTCTGCTCTTTATCTTTATATATAGTATCGTGTTTTCGAGTATCGTGAATAATTTTGGTTTTAAAATCAAAATTGCGCACACGCGCCGCAGGACATAAGCAGGACGAAGGGTAACGAAAGGGTAGGAAGAAGTGAAAAGGCATTGAGAAATCGAGAGGAAAAATTCTTAAGACAATTGCTTTTGCATTTATCCCCCCAAAAAGAAAAAAAAAACTCTAAATTGTACCCAAAACATAAACCCTTCAGAGCCATCAGAGCCTTACCCTTTAGGCCTTAAATGCCATTCACAAGATTTGCATACACACACACCCATACACACACACACGAACACGCACACACACATTGAAGCATTCAGAGACCTGTTATTCGTGTCATGTGCCACTTGTAAGCCAAACACAAAGTTTGCCTCAGCTCAACAGTTGTGGGTACTTTAACTTTTTTGTAAAGTTTGCGGTATTTAAGTTGTGTGTAAATACTTAAGTTATGAAACCAAAAAGGTTAAATAAAGAGAGATGGAGAGAGAGATAGTGAGGGGAAGATTGAATCTAACACTAACTATTCATGCAAAGAGTTCTTTAAACTTAGAAAACGCCAGGTAGGTTTTCTACATTTTAATCATTATAACATTAAGTTTCCCTTTAACAGAACAAAAAAGTTACCGTCGCAAAATTCTTTAAAGAACTTATAGAAGTTATATACTATCTTATCTTCAATCTCTAACAAAAATAATATAACCAAAACACTTCGTAGTTTCAATTATAATAATATTTATTTTCTCTCTAACAAAACATAAATGTTAACGGTGTAAACTGCCTTAATGAACATCTAGAAGCTATATACGGTCCTATCTTCAATCTCCAACAAAAAACATAGACAGAAACATTTCGTAGTTTGTAGTTTCTTAGAGTTTTCCCCACGTTTATTCGTGAATGAATCATCCAGAATGATGCAATTGAAAGGAGTTCTTTAAACTTAAAAGAAAAAAACAAGTTTTTCTACATATCAATCATAATAATACCAACTTTTCTCTCAACAGAACATAACAGTAACCAATATAAACTGCGGTAATGAACCTCTACAAGTTAAACACGATCTTATCTCCCATCTTCCCTAACGAAAACATAGAATAAAAACACTTCGTACTTTGCAGTTTAACGTAATTCTCTTGGAGTTTTCCCTACCTTCGCTGCCCAAAGCAGAGTTTTCAATTTCATTGATGTGTGCGTGCGTGCGTGCGTGTGTGAATATTTGGGCAAAACAGTGCCTGCAAAAAGTTTATTCACTGGCCATTACTCAGATTCCAGCATGTAATGAAATTGTATGTTTTGGCCTTTTTCTGTTAACAAATGTTGTATACTTTTTCATTACTTGTGTTTTGTTTTTGTTTTTTTTTTTTGTGGGTTTTTGTATTTATTTATTTTGTTTTGAATTTCATTTCATTTTGTGGCTTGTGCCATTTGCCATTTGCTTGTACAACGAACGAACGCTTCATACAATATTCACACTCTCTCGCTTCATACAATTCTATTTATTTTGTGGACCCCCCCGTTCCCTCTCCCGCCCTTGCACGTCCTTGGCACAAGTCCTGCAAAAGTTTTGCGTGTGTTATTTTAACACATTTTGAGCAACTTTGCATTACAAATTCGGTGTTTTTTCTACTTTTTTTCGTTTTCTACCGCTTTTTTCGTTTTTTTTACTTTTTTTTTTCGTTTTTGGCTATTTGGAGGCGTGAGGAGGCGTGTCAGCACAAAATGACGTGCGAAATTTGGCGACGCCCCTTTTTCACTTTGAAGTGCTCACAGAAAAATTAACGTTGACTGCCGCTGTTTGACGTACACGTATACCCTGTAATTTTGTTATAGAGAGAGAGTGGAGAAGACTTCTTAGACATTTGCTTTCTTGCCTTAAGCCAAAAAGTTAAGTTCTTGTCAAACAAAAAGGGTATACCCTGTAATTTTGTTACAGAAAGAGAGTGCAGAGAATTAGACCATTTTAATGTCTTCAAACTTAAAAGTTAAGTTCTTGTCAACAAAAAAGGGTATCCTTTAGTTAATCACATGTGTTGTTCTCAGAACATTCAAATTGCTGTCTCGTTTGGCTATTTGCATGGAAAAGCCATTAGAACGCGGGGGGGTGAACACAAAGAAAATATGAATTGCGTTTTGTTACATTTGGCAAACGTTTTTGGCAATAAGTAACTTGAAAGGCAATGTGAAAAAGATGTCCAAATAAATGTGAACACGTTTTGTCAAGGGTCCAAAATCGAGTCCGAAGAGCGAAGCTTAGTCAAAGTGTTTCTTAAGTATACGAAGATGGAAAGCAAAAAAATCCAAATTCATTTCATATTAAACACATGTGGTTTCACTCTTATAGTAGTTCCCAAAAGGTTCACGTGTCGACTAGTTAAAGGGGCACTGCCAGCGATAAGATAGGACAATAATAATTTAATTAAAGCGCTAATCTAATCTAAGTTAAATTGATGGACTAGCCGGGGGTAAAATGAACCAACAGTCAGGACACTCGAGACAGTTAATTTGCTCGTATTTTACACACTTTGAACATATGTTTTACTTATTATATAATATTTTTTGAGAGGTCCAATCAACACTCAAGCACACACATTCAGTAGATCTTTACTGGTTCTGAGTGTGTTTGGTCCTTTTAATACCCTAAACCCATGAAATGAGTAAAAATGGGTATAATGGTTTTGTGCAAAAGTATGTAACAGGCAGAGGGAAGCTTCTCCGGCCCCATTAAGTATATATATTCTTCATCAGCATAAAAAGTCGAGTCAAGTGTGTTCAAATTTTTGATAACTTTTCCGGTTCACGATATACACATGAAATCGATAACAAAAAAATCTTAAACTTTGAAAACTTGAAAATGGACATTTAAACTATTAACAAAATAATGAACATCACCGAAATTTTTTATTAAAATCGGTTCAGAAATACCGGAGATATGAAACCATTAAGCATTGGTCCGGTAGTACAGGTATGTACCGACCGTCTGTCCACCTGTATGGTCAAGGGTTAAGGGTATCAACTAGTCGAGCTTACTCCACCTAGAACCTCCTTACTTGTTAGGTCTAGGACCTTTAGGTCATATGATTTATGCGCAGAGTCATGACTTTATCAACGCTGCATTTACATAACAATGTTTATTCTACTTGTTGTTGTTAAGGGGTGCTTATGTGTGTATGTGTGTGTGAGTGTGTGCCTGGTAATTTATTGATAAGAGCTCTTTCGACTGTGTGTGGCACGTGTAAGCTATACTCCCCCTCCCCTCCCCTCGGCACACTCAATATGTTTGCGATTAAGTTGCCTGGACATGCATAAAAAAACGAAACAAAACAAAAACTGAGCAAGAAAAATTAGTAAAATATATAACGAAAAAAGAAAAAGATGAAATGGGCCCAATGATGCCAACATAATCTGCCCATAATATAGCCACAAACACAAGCCACACAAGGGCCATCATGATGATGATAATAATGATGATGATGATGATGATTTGTTGCGCCTGAGAAGTTGTAGCCGAAGCTAAGGCTTTAATTTATGGAGGTCTCGTGACGGCGGCTCGTTAACATTTTTGCTCAACCATTTATGGGGGCAGAAAGGCACTCAAAGTGCTGTCAATAAATTTTGATCAGGTGTAATTGGCTTCTAAGTGAATTTCCATGTTGACTAAGCAAAAAAAACACACAAAAAACCATTAAACCTTTTTTTTTACCCATTTAATGGGTTAAGGGTATAAAAAGGGAGCTAATTTGATAGTTATATTTCTTTATTTTAAAAACCCTTAAGACAAAACCCGACAAACAATTTCTTATTAATTACTCTTAAAATGTTTTCAACACAAATATTTTTTGTTTTTCTTACTTTCATATTGTTTTTTCTTCTCTTCTCTTGTACTTTGTGTACTTTTTGGCTTGAGGTTAGGGTTTCTCTTGAGTGGAAAGGGCAACAAGACTTTGTGCAATACCGGACACAATACAACAAAATGCTTTCACATAAAACGAAAGTCGTTTTGATAACCGTTGCCTGTTTGAAGGACATTTCTAGTACAGAACAGATGACATTTCGTGTATTGGACGTTCAACGTTTTCACCAATCAATTAATTTAAGCGCTTTTGTTTTGTGCAAGAAATGAAATATACCAATAACAAAGCGGTCAATGGGTTAAATGGCGAAAGGGGCCTCCCCCCGGCGGGCGAGTTCATTTGTCAAGGACTTTGTTCAGGTTTCTGTCATTTGCATGGCTCATGACTCTTTTGTTGTTTTATTTCAATTTATGAAAGTGTTTGGGGGAGAATCGCAAAAAAACGAAAAAAAAATTGTTGTGGGCAATTATTGTAATTGAAATTTGACATTAAAAGATGACATCATTTAACAATTTCAATAAGTTAAGTTGGGTAAATCACAAAATTAATTGCATTACTTCAACATCAATAAGTTTTTCATCGCCATCCTCCCACGAATGTTCCAACAAAATGAATTCTCGTAAAAGTTGAACAACTTTCTTAAAAGTTTGTAACCCACTTAACACCGAAATGGCCAACGTCATGCCAAATGTGCAAAAACAACAACTTTATACTTTTTTTTTGCGATGAGTCATGGATTTGATTTTCAATTTAACGGTCAATGAACTTCTACGCCATACTGTACTATAGTTTGTTATTGGTTTCTAAGCAGTTTGTACTAGATTATTTATCGATATTCTCCCATTAGATAGCCATTGATGTTTTTTAAACTGCCGCAACAACAATAAGAGGACACATGCTATAAAGATGGTCCATTCATTGATCCCATTCTTTCGTTAATCGCACATTTTACCACACTTCTCTCTCTACTCTATTTATACCCTTAAACCATGAAATGGATAATAAAGGGACTAGAAACTTTAGATTTTGGATGTGAGCACTTCTCATCTCTAGGAAGGACAAGTTTTCTTTATCGAATTTTCGATAACTATTCAGGTTTACGATATACACATGTTATCGATAACAAAAAATCTCAAATTTCAAATATTTGAAAATGAGGATTGAAACTATTAGCAAAATAATGAATATCTGTGAAAACTTTATTAAAATCGGTTCAGAAACAGCGGAGATATGAAACCGTGAAGCATTGGTCCGGTAGTGCAGGTATGTAAGGTTATGTCTGTCAGCCCGACCATCTGTCTGTCTGTTTGGTCAGGCGTTAAGGGTATCTTCTAGTCGAGCTTACTTGACCAGAGCCTTCTCACTTGTTTGTGTTGTTATTGCTTGTGATTTATGACTATCTTCTGTTCTCGATGGCGAGAGGAAGGAAGGAAGAGAAAGCTTTCCGCCTATCATTTGTCGCCGTCTGTTGTCCGGGTTACGAGAAGCATCGAAGCGCGTCCAAAATGAATCTCTTTCAGCACTCTAGTGTCCATTGGCCAGTTTCCACACTTGGCAGTCGTTAGCCATAAAAGTTTTTGGCTGATATGTGTACGGCATGTTGTCGTCCGGTTGCCAACTGCAGAGTGAAACAAATGCCATAACTTTTAATGAGAATTTATGCTTTTGAACTTTATTTTGTTCTGCGTTTTTGTTTGCCCAATGAGTTCATGTACTTAACGACGTTTTGGGGTTAGGGTAAAAGCAAAAGGCAATTGTTTAAAAATACATTTTTTAACTCAATTTATTGTACACCGATTAAAAAACCCGGCAACATTTATAACTTGTTTGCCTTTTAACGCATTCGGTCGAAAGATTTTACATTTTTATGTTTAATGCAATTTGCGTCCATTACTGGCTTTTACTACTTGGCCATATTCGCATTTCCAAATTGAATTGCTTTCGGTCGACCAGCTCCTGCTCAAACTTGTTATTATGTTTGTGTTTCTCTTTGTCTGTTTGTGCTGAACTGAATTTTATTACAAAGTCTTTCCGCGGGGCATTCAATTGAATTAGCTGCCGCACGCTAATTGGCCAAAAACACACACACACACAAATGGCCAAGGGGAAACAGGAACAACAACAACAACAACTCTAAGCTTCTATAAAAGGAAACTTTTCAAAAGATACTTAAGGGTAAATATTCTTTCTAGCTGCACATTCAAAAAATGCTTTGATTTGGTCTCTCTTTACATTTAAAGAGTCGTAGTTTTTATACCCTTAACACATGAATCGGGTAAAAAAGGGAAGGAAGCTTCTCTGACCTCATTCAGTATATATATTCCGGATCAGCATCATCAGGCGATTCGATATAACCATGTCCGTCCGTCGATCTCAGGAACTACAAAAGCTAGAAACTCACACACATTTTGGATATGAGCACTCCTAATCCCTACGCATAGCAAATTTGATTCAAATTTTCGATAACTTTTCCGGTTTACGATATACACATGTAATCGATAACAAAAAATTCTTGAATTTCAAAAACTTGAAAATGAGGATCGAAACTATTAATAAAATAATTAACATCTGTGAAATTTTTATTACAATCTGTTCAGAAACACCAGAGATATGCAATCATCAAGCATTGGTCTGGTAGTTTCACGTATGTACCGACCGTTTGTCCGTCAGTATGGTCAAAGCTTAAAGGCATCTTCTAGTCAAGCTTACTCGACTAGAGTCTTCTTACTTGTTTTTCTTTCCATTGTTAGTTGGGCAAACTTTTTAAAATAATCACTTGGTTTAGCCCTTAAGTCTACCAACTAATGAGTAAACAATGCACACAAATTGGCGCCTTCTATAGCATATTTATAAGGGCCCACACATACTTGCTGTGTACTCAATACTGGTTAAGCATAAGTTAATTGTCTGCCCATTGAAGTAGAGACAAAACACACTTGGAAGACGCCACAACAATTAACACTTGCTAATGAAAACGGTTGCATGCCACACACAGTGAGAAAATTATAGAAAAAATCCAAACTTATTATAAGAAAGTTTGTTTTTCTTTTGTGAACTGCTAATTGTTAAGGTTTCTTAATGAAATTCAATTGCCTTTGATAATGAAAAATATATAAATATTAATTATAGTTAAGTTTCATAGAAATTTTCTCAGTTTTCTTTCTCTGTTTTGTGGTTATATAATCAGCATTAGATGCTGGTAATTAGCCACACGCAAACACGTCTATGAGGAAACTTAGCTGAGCTTTAACATGGTCTAATTGAAATGATGTGTGTGTGTTTAGTGTGTGTGACTGTGTCTGGTGTGTGTGTTTGGTGTCTGTCTTGGTTCGTTTGTTGCTGTTTGGTTATCTGGCAGTTGGCATTAAAATTGTTACACAGGCACAGACATGCCCCTGCTTTAGGACCTTTTGCTACTCTATCTTGCAGGCTTCTCTCCCTTTCTCCCACTCACTCTCTCTCTCTCCCTTTCTATCTCTGTATTCTTTGTTAGCTATTATCCCATTTAGTTCACTTCGCATATATTCATGTGTGGTACGGTCAACGGCTTTATTGAATCTACTAAAATGCGAGATGCTGCTGATGTTGATGTTGCTCTTTTTGTTGCAGCTGTTGCCACTATTTTTGTTGTTGTCAGCTTTCTTTTTGTATTAATATGAAAGTCTGTCTGTGTGCGTTTGTGTGTGTGTTTAGGGCAAAAAAGTTTCAGAATGTCGAAAAAATAAACAAGAATGCAGCTTAAAGTATTTTAGTTTCAAGCGTTGCAGTTGCTTTTTCATACCACTTTTATGCTGACCAGAAAAAGAAATGAAAAAAGACAATAAACAAGTTAGTTCGACTAGTAGATACCCTTAACCATACAGACAGACATTCACATACCTGAACTACCGGAGCAAAACCTGCACTACCGGAGCAAAACTTTTAAAGAAACTTATTCTGCCTATGGATTGGGAGAGTTTATCACTAGCTCCAATAGTTCCTGAGATCAACGTGTTCATACATAAAGAAAGACGGACATGGCTATATCCACTCGGCCGATCAAGAATATATATACTTTATGGGCTTGGAGAAGCTTCCTTCTGCCTTTCACATACTTTTGCACAAAACCATTATACGCTTTTTTTTACCCATTTGATTGGTTAAAGGTATAAAAACTACGGATAGAACCTGGACAACTTTTTTCATACCTCTGAAAAGTAAGAGAGAAAAAATGATATAATAAACGGAATAAATGAAATGGTTGAAACTAAGCTCTAAGCCTAATTCTTTTCCTTTGTTTCGGTGATTATTTTATTTTTTTATTTTCTTTCACTTCAACTAATTTCCGAGTCCGACATACTCTCTCTATTCCCCTTAGTTGGTTAGTCGGTGGCTTATATAAAAGTTTCACATTCACTTCAATTTATGTGCATTTCGCAGCCAAAGAATGTTGCCAGCAGCCAGCTGACCAATTTAAGCTGGTTTTTGCAGCCAACGAAGCACTCAAGCTTAAATGACAACTTTAACAATATAATAATTAAGAAACTTTTGCCACTTTTGCCGCACACATTTATACAAATTAATATTTCGGCTAAGTGTTGGTAAGTGTTGTAAAATGCATTAGGCAAAATGGTCGAAAATGTTGTAGAATTAATAAATTATGATAATTGCTGAATGTTGTGTCATTAGGAACTCAAGTTCTGCTTCTTTTTTATACCCTTAACCCATGAGATGGGTAAAAAAGGGTATAATGGTTTTGTGGAAAAGTATGTAACAGGCAGATGGAAGCTTCGCCGACCCCAGAAAGTATATATACACTTGATCAGCATCAAAAGCCGAGTAGGTTTGTTTCAAATTCTCGATAACTTTTTCAGTTTACTATATACACATGTAATCGATAACAAAAAATCTGGGATTTTGAAAATCTATTAATGAGGATTGAATCTATTAATAAAACAATGAACATCTGTGAAAATGTTATAAAAATCGGATAAGAATCACCGTAGATATGATACCATCAAACATTGGTCTGGTAGTTCAGGTATGTCTCTCAGTTCTACCGTCTTTTCGTCTGTACCAAGGTCAAGTCAAGGGTTAGGGTACCTTTTAGTCGAGCTTACTCAACTCGAGCCTTCTTACTCGTTTTGCTTGTTAACGAGCATCATTAAAAATATGCATATTAATTAATTGGCGTTGGAAAATTTTCAAGGCTATGTTTTACAATGCGAAAAATGTTTAGTCATTGACACAAGAAAGAAAAGTGAGGAAAAACCATAAAGGATTTAAAGCTTTAACCTGAAAATTTTATGAGCATTTAATCGTCGTCTTGTCTTCAAATATTTAACTCTTCACTTTGATGAAATTTTCTGGTTTATGGTTTTTGGGTTCATGTCTACACCGCAGTCTGCTTTTTGGTTTTTCGCCTGTTCGGGGTGCAGTGTCCTTAAGGTCGCTTGGTGGCATATGCGGTTATGTGTCTCTCGTTAAATGGTTGCAATATAATTGGCAATTTTTACACTTTACAAAGCAAACAGCTTGCTGAAATGGATTTTTCGACAGAGTTCAAAATTTGCCAACTTTTATGGCCATCATTTTTTTGTGGGCCTTAAATGGTCACAGGTGGTTGTTTTTTGGGTGGCGCACGTTCGACCCGGTCACTTTGCTCTAAGGTCAATTTACAGTCACGTACTCCAAAAGTTGAATGACACCAGGACATGTTTGTTGGGACAAAGAAGAAGAGTTGTGCATGCAAAAGTTGTGATGAAAAGAGTAATGAAAACGTGCGTGAAAAATATATGAAAATAAACGCAGAAGTTTTACAAAGATTTTAGCATATATAAAAAAGTATTTTATATGTTTTACAGTTATTATTTCTTTTACTTTGTTGTAATTTGCAGAAGTGTGCATAAAGCTTTCTATCGTTTTACGTGATTCGTTTCTTGTGTTTCGTTTTCGTGTGGTTTGTGTCTCGGCTAAGACTCGACTGCAAAGCTTTGCAATCTTTGTACACGTAAGCTTTTGACGTAAGCGTGAGTTGAGTGAATTTGCTTTGACTCTGCGGCACCAACGTTGCGTATGAGTAACTTTTGGTCCAAAGCCAATTACAAACTTGAGATAAGCTCAAATTTTTTATCTTGCCTCAGTGTTAAACATCAATTAGTTTGGTTTCTGGAAAGAAAAGTTGAATAAAATAGTTAAAATAGTTAACAAAACTTCTGTTAAGTATTTATTTTTCAATTGTAATTCACTTTGACAAATAGTTTTCGCATAATTTATGTACATACATAAATAATAACTGCATAAATTTTTCAAATTCTCAATAGTATTTAACATAAATAAACATAAATTTGACAAGCCTCCGATTTTAATTTTGTTGTTTTTGTTTTTTGTTGTTTAAGAATGCTAAACGCTGTCAATTTGTCGTAAACTTATTCTAATGACTTGCTGAAAAGTTGTCAACAATTTCAATTGGTTGTTGTTGTTATTGTTGTTGTTGTTTATGTTACAGGTTTACCTTCTATGGTGAACAGAAATAATGAAAATTGTTAGCGGTTTTTTTGTTGTTTTTGTTTTTGTTTTGTGCGCACATTTCAAATGCATTTGACATCAAATTTCCGTCATTTATTGCTCAATTAAGTTCTGGGATTGCAGTTTGCATTTACAATTTGCATCTTTAGTCGAAAGGCAGTCTCACCCGATGTTCGGTCAGTTGTCATATATATACATATATATCTTTATATGTATGTAGACATCATATAAAACAACTTGTGTTTACTTAGCTCTGTTATGTTTTATGCGGTTGGCAACACACGACGACACATGACCCTGAAATTGTTTTTTTACACAACACATCTGAATGTAACATACAATATTATTATAGGGTATACACACCTGTATAGATGTTTGATAAAAAGAATAAAGATAAGAAGAAAACACGTTAAGGTTAAGGTTGGAGGTTTATGTTACTTACAGAGCTTTATCTAAAGATTTGAGTATGTTCAAACATATAAGATCTAGCTTAAAGATTAAGTTAACATTTTTTAACGATAAAGTTGAGCTTAGGGCTTTAAGTTACTCAAAGAGTTCGTTTATAATCTTTAATTTGAGCTTAGAGCTTTAAGTACAAACATATAAATCGAGCTTAAAGATTAAAGTTGAGGTTAGATCGAAAAATACTTTAAGATAAGATTAAAGTTAAGATTATAAAACTTTAAAGTTAAGCCTCGAGCTTTCAGTTACACACAGAGTTCTGCTATAAACTTTAACTCAAGCTTTAAGCTTTAAGTAAGTATACGTTGGAGTTCAAAGCTTTGCGCAAAACGTATAGAATCTGAAAGATAAACTTTTAACTAATGAAGCTTCAGAATCTAGAGCTTGAAACTCAAACTATTACTTTATTACTATTACACTCTCATAGATATAATTAAAAAGTATCATTTCGATTAGCTAAGGTATTTCAAAGTCGTGCATACAAACAAATTTACGCAAAATAGTTACTTAATTTGTATACTACACTGTTCCGTCTTTTTCTTTTCTGCACTTACAATCTCTGCCTTCTTCTTCTCCTCTTTTGCACACAGCTTGCTTCTGTTGTTGTTGTTGTTGTCTACGTTGTGCTATTTTGTCAGGTCGTGTCGGTCAGTGCGCATTCGATTAACACCTTGCTTTGTTTTCAGTTGTTGTTTTTGCTGTTGCTGTTGTTGTAGTGCTTTCAAGTCTTCGTTCTTTTACAGTTGATGTTTTTTGCATTTGCTTTTGCATCGCGCATTCCGCGCCTCAGTTTTGCATTACAAATCATCCCGTTGCTTATTTACAACTGTTGTTGCTTTGATTATCTTGGCTTTAATTTGTACGGCTGTTTTTTCCCCAGTCTCTGTTTCTGCCTCTCTCTCTCTCTCTCTGTCTCTATTTTCTGTTTTGGTTTCAGTTTCTGTTTCTGTTGCCATTGTGACTTGAGCAATTGTTAGAGCTGTTGATATAACACTTAGATAACACTCGCTACAACAATGCATTTGTGTATAACACTTAAAAATATAAAAACAAATCAAAACAAAAACGTGACCGTTATTAGTGATTGTCTGTTGTTGTTGTTCTTTATTGTCAAATAGTTTGAACATTTATTCTTTGCACTATACAAAATATTGCAAATTATTGCATCGCTCAAAAGCTTTAAATGAAAAGAGATTTATTGTGAAATATTTTTGTTTTTCTGTTATTAAACTTAATGCATTGTTATTAAGGGGAAATCGTAAACTATACAGATGATATTCCTGATACCTACTCAGACTTAGCTATAGCTTAGTGCTTCTCTAAAACTTTCGATTAAACTCGAATTAGATGGAAACCCAACAATATAAAGTAATTTAAGTTACTTTCTGTTTCTAAACAAGTTTGAATCAGCATCTAATAAATCTTTATATTAAGCATTAGGCAATATTAAATATGTAAATCTTAATTGTGCTTTTTTAAAGGGGTTTTTTGCTCTCAACCGCAGTTTTACACTCTATTGCATTTGCTCTAAATGCATTTATGCAAATTTTGAGGTTAGGAATGACAATTTGTCACCAACAAAACATGGAATTGATTTAATAATGAATGCCAATCAAGAGCAAAAAAGTTTTCAACGGTAAATGTTTGTTTTAGTTGCAAAATGAACCAAAAAGTGAAACAAAATAACGGTGATTGGATTAGATGATGATGATGATCAATCCAGATGATGATGATGATGATTGGAACTAAAAATGCAAACAATCATAACAACAACATAATGAATGACGTTATATTTTTGTTTTTTTCTCCCACTTTTTTATTTTGCACCCAAAAAAGGGAAATTTTTGCATATATTTTTCACTTGTCTTTTGGCAAGTGTCAAAAAAAAGCTGTTCTTTTGTTCTGTCTGGCTTTATGTCTGGGCCACAAAACACAAAAGAACAGAATATATCAGTTATATCGTCAGTCTTTGTCTTTGTCTGTCTGTTGTTATACAGAGAAACAGACATCATTATTACCATTGTATGTAATATATATATATATGTATATGTATGTGCTTAAATTTTGTCTACTTTTTGCAGTTAATGGGCTTGGCGCGTGTGTTTCCTCAGCAACCTCAGAACCTTTCTGTTTCTGTTTGCCTATTGCATTGTTGAGTCAAGGGTATAATATCCAAAGTCAAGCAGTTGGTAACATGTTGAATTTTTGTGAACTTTGTCAAATTTGAAGCGATTTTTAAAAGCAATAGCTTTAAAGTCATGATTTGAACAATATTTTTTTAACTTCCTGTAGCCATAACTTTGTCAAATCTAACCCGATTTTGAAAAGAAATAGCTTTAAATTCATGATTTGACCTGGAAACAAACTGCATTCTTCGTTAAAATAGTTTTTTTTAATCAAAATTTAAGCCAAAAATATTTTCCAAAGAAAAATTTTTTTTTAAATACTTATAAACTTCTTTTCTCTAAAAAAAAACGGAATCTTTTTTTAAAGGAACAATCTTTAGACCTGTAGAATAACACTGCATTCTTGGTTAAAATAATTATTTTTGATCAAAATTTAGCATTTATCATAGAAAATCTTAAGGAAAAACATATTTCAAAACACTTTCAATCTTTCTATAGCAATAACTTTGTCAAGTTTGAACCTTTTTTCAAAGCAGTAGCTGAAAAATCATTTCAAGTTAGAAATTAAATAGTAATACATTACTACGCTGATTTTGAATAAAATGTGTTTAATATATTGATATTTAAATACATTTTGCAGGGTATAAATACTATCTATACAAATTCTTTTCAACATTTTTATTTTCTATCACAAACCAAACGAAAGTTTGTACAATTCTCGAATGTGTCATGTCGTGTTTATTGGCAGCCAATTGCCAATTGTGTGTGACAAATGGCAAACGCTTTTGGCCCGTAAAGGAGGCTGTGAAACCGCTAATTGTTTAAATCAATCGCGAGCCAATTGTGCCAAAGAAACGAACCGGCCGAAAGCAGATTTTAGATTCAATGTATGAAAACTATTGAGTATAGTACCTTAGCAACAATATAGTATACAACCTATATATGGAATGGTTTTTACATCGTTTGCCAAAACAAATCTAGAAATTGTTGTTGTTCTTCCCAGATGATTCGGTTCGGTGGCATTTAGGAAACTGCAATTTGATTTTGTCGGTACGGAAATATCTTTCGAAACCAAATCAAACGAGAACACAAGAAACACGTGTATGTGTATACACTATCCATCAAAGAGAAACAAAACAAATCTTTGAGATTTCCAAATATTTATAACAATGTTCCTTTCCTCTTTTTGATTTTACAAATATATTCGGTTTACAATAAATTTGTATTCGTCAGACCTGTCAACGGTTTAATCTTTCTTTTTTCTTGCTCAAAATGCATTAATCAACATTTTTTGTTGAATCTGTTCTGAAAACATTTCGACAGTTCTTGCTGCCAACGTGCATTTACTACATTTCCGGGTTTGATCTTGTCTGACAGCTGGTTTTTAGTTAAAAATGTGATGAGAATATATAAATATGTAAAAGATATGCATATTTATGATTAGTTAATGATTTATTAATGCCTAATAAGGTGGTTACAACTCCAATGGATCTCAGAAAGAATACGACAACTTTTACATTGCCTATTGGGTAATCAAATCATAAAAACTGTAAATTATTCCCACCTAAAAGGTGAAATTTGTAAATACGTCACATAAAGGGATGGAATAGCGTCAGGGAGACGTGAGGCAATCGCTATAAAAGAACAGCAATTACAACATTTGAGCGAAGCTGGAAGCCCAATATACCAATAATGCACGTCACTGTGCTCCCTCTCAATCCCTCTCAGTACTGTGGTGAGCACACACGTTACTCTCCCGCTCCTAAGTTGGTCTCTCCCAGGGAATAGAGAGAGCGTGGAGGGCAACGAATGGCAAGCGCAGCGACGCTGATCGTCTTTCGGCTGATCAGTTTACGCGGAGAGCTCGTCGCGTGCAGTTCGTTAAAGTTGTTTGTGCGCTTTGCCGAAAGTTGAGAACGAAAGCAAACGAAGTCGCCCTCGCGCTCGCTGGAAACACCATCATCATCATTATAACGCTAATAATGATGTACTGATCCGGCGGCTGATCGTGTGCGTCGTGTGTGCTTTTCTGTATATCTGTATAGAAGTGTGTGAGTGCATGTGTATGTGTGTTAACTGCGGCAAAGGCAAGCAGCAGCAAATAACCAAAAGCAGCAACAGCTGCAAAGAAATTATCAATTGTGAAACGAACTTTTTGTACTGGGCAGCCCAAAAGGTAACCCCAAAATAATAAAGAGCACAAGTAAAAGAGCAAAGTGCAAAGAAGCAAAAAAGCAGCTGCAGCTGAGTTTACCAAAGCAGAGCCGTTTGCTTGTGTATTAGTGTTAGTGTGAGTGCCCATACTAAAAAGTAAAAAGTGAAAAAAAAAAGTATTTCTTCGTAGTAGAAATGTTGTTGTTCAAGTGCTAAAACAAAACAAAAAACGCGAGCGGAAGCCCATGAAGAAGAAGCAACGGAATAAGCAATAGGTACAACAAAAAAAAAAGAAGAAGAAGCAGCATGTTTTGATAAATGTTTTTTAAAAAATTTCCACTAACAATCATCAAAATCGAAACTTGGCAGCAACGTGATTAATACTAATAATTTTCTAAAGCAAAAGAAATTATTATTGTGTTTTTTGTCTTTTTTTTTTTTTCTCTTGCCGTCTCACTCTGTCAAGCACGCTATAATTTATTATACAGCGACGGCATTTTTTTATTTTGCTTGAATTTGCCTCCAAAAAAAAAAAATAAGAGAAGAAAACGAAGCAAGCAAAACGCGAAATTTTCAAACAGAAAGTCGCAACGTGTCTGAAGAAATAAAAAAAACATAAATAAAATAAAAATTGTTATACTCGCAAAAAGCGAGTCTCCAAGTAGTACTCGTAACGCTGTTTGTCTGATTTCAATAAAAGCAATATAATATTAATTATCATTGTATATATATATGTGATGATTATTTAGTGCTTTTGTGCTTTTGTGTTGTGATCCAAGTGAACTAATTAAGCTTTTAATTAGTGCAGCATCAGCAGCAGCTGAACTTAAGAAAACTTTAATGTAAGTCTCATTTTGTTTTCATTTCTGCTTTTGCTCCAATTTCGTTTTGTTTTGTTTTGAGTGCTGCGCTTGAAAGACAATAAAAAGTTTTATTTATGCCACTTTTGTTTTATTATTCTTATTCGCAGGCAAAACTCTTGCCTAAGCGTATAACGGTACACTTACACTACAAGTACTGAGAAAGAGAGCGAGAAAGAGCTGCATAAGTGTCATAAATATGCCAGTCATGTTTTGTGAAATGATCATCAGCTGCACTTGACTTTTATGATTATACTTGCCCCCATCCACCCTCTTCACTTAACCCTTTCAATCATAAAAAAAATTAACTTTCGTGTAGGCGTTGGTTTTACCGTTAGCTAATTAACGGTACTGCCAAGCACAAACTGCAATAAAACTGTTTAACACTTTAAAACTGTTAAACGAGCTGCAACCATAATAAATAACTGTAACGTGCAAAGTCAAACAAAAACACATTTCCAAATACAAATATCTTAGATAGACTTCCCTATTTACTGCTCGTATCTATGTCTATGTTTTTTGAGTAGGTGCTATACGTTTTTTTTTAAGGCAGAACTAGTATCAGCACTTCCTGCCTGATATTAATCATGCGAAATGCGAAATGTTTTTTTTTCAGTTGACATTTGCTTTTAGCTCTTGATCTTGATCAATGTTCAGTTTGCTGCACAAAACGTGATATGACTGGCTAACTGTGTAATTAACTTGGCTTGGCTTTATTATACACTCAATTCGTACCTTGAATACTCTTTAAACAGTTGAAGAGTTTTTAAGACCATAATTTAGATACTTTTACTGTTTATTATTATTGCTGGCTGTTGGTTGGCAAAAACCTGCAAATTAGCTTTGTTTTTTCTTGTCCCTTCTGTTCTGTTAAAGTGCAGAGCACTAAAAGATATAATCTAACAACTGAGTTTTTTGGGTCCGCTTGTTGTCAGTTATGTTTTCTTTTTCTGCCAGGTGCCAGGCAGATAAATTTTAACATTTTATGTACACAATGTCAAGAAGATTTTTGTTGACTTTTGACATTTATTAAAGTGTTGAGCCGTGACATTTCAGATGGAAATTGCTTAAACTTAAAGTAAAAAGTTCTTAAACTACAACTCCATCAAAAAAACCTAATCTTAACATGTTGAGCCATGACATTTCAGATGGAAAGTTCTTAAGCTTAAAGTAAAACGTTCTTAAAGTACAAATCCATAAAAAAAAAACTTTATCTTAACATGTTGAACCATGACATTTCAGATGGAATATGTTAAAGTAAAAAGTTTTTAAAGTAAAATTCCATCAAAAAACCCAAACCTTAACATTTTGAACCAATGACATTTCTGATGGAAAATGTTAAAGTAAAAAGTTCTTAAAGTAAAATTCCATCAAAAAAACATAATCCCAATGTTATGTGCCGTGACATTTCAGAGGAAAATGCTGAAGTATAAAAGTTCTTAAAGTACAATTCCATCCAAAAAATGCGTAATCTTAAACTTAAACTCACTTCGACTGAAGCGAATGAATCAAACTTGAAACAGGTGTGAAATCAGTTGCTTATCATCAATTTGCAACTTCCTGTCCCGGAAATTAACCAGACATAACTTAAAGTTAAAACCTTCTCAGACGTCACCCAAAAAATATTGGTTAGATGACGTCAGATTGAAGATGGAATGAATGAACTGCGTCAAACTGTGTTTGATCAGTACGGTCAACAACGGTACGGCAGGGAACTACTGCTGCCTTAATGAATACGAACAAAACCCGCTAACTGAAGCTGTTGGGCCAACAACATGAGTTAACAAAGTAATGACCATGAATCATCCATTCCAATTCACATCATCATAAATAAAAGGTGTGCCGTTGACAAAAACTTGGGGAAACCACTCCACGGAAACCAAAGCACAATCACACTTAACTCATCTTCTGTACTCTCATATATATTGTTCTCAGTGTAGCGTTCTTTGTGCATCTCTGCCCCTCAGATAAGAAATCTTGGCAAATAACAAATATTTGTATACAGCTTATACTATATAGATATGGTCATATTATATATACATTGTTGTATATATACCATACACTTTTTATATGTATCATATATCTTATCTCTATGGGTGACATGCATGTCAGCATTTTGAACGACGCACTAAACCGCAAAAGACAACAACAACAACAGCTGGCAGCAACTGTCATTTCAAACCGTTTCCCTTCACTTCCCGTCACTTCACTTCACAATATTTGTATTCAGTTCAGAAGTCCCAAATATGAGTTTTCATCAGGGTTGTCATTTAAAATGCAGCAAATGCCCAAACTTCAAGGAGAGAAGAGACTATAACTGAAATTAATTTTTTGATTTTATTATTTATTTATGCTCAACTTAAAGTTAATCAATTACCAAAAACACAAACCAAATACGGAATAGGGTGTTTTGTCTTCTTCTAAGTAATGCGAATGACAAATACTCTTTAACGTAAAAATAATGTCATTTTTATGGGTAATGTTTTTGCTTGTTTCTAGGTTTAAAAAACATCTCAATTTTTAAAACAACTTCAACTATTTCTCTATATCAATGAGATTAAGTTTAAGCCATATTCATATATACAAAATGTTTTTATATTATATTATATACCCATTATTATATATATTATTATATACATTATATTCATTATATACCCATATTATTTACCCATTCCAGATTGTTTCTCAATCACGCGATCTCAAACTTAACGCTTAAACTCACTTCTTTGTGCGCTTTTGTTGACTCTTTATTAGAGTATTGACAGAATATTAAAATGCCAGTCACATGTGAAGCGCCCGAATATTTCGGATTGATTGATTTATTGGCCGACTGTCATTAGACTTGTCGCCTTGGTCAAACCTCTCTCACTCCCTCTTCTCGTCTTGTCTCGGTTTTTTTGGGTGGGTTTTTAGTCACACGGTTTGAGGTAACGCCTCTGCTAATTTAAACGCCCACCTGCAAAATCTCACCTAGATTTTTTTTATGTGTATACCACGGAACCCATTAAATGGGCTAAGGAAGGGTATGATGGTTTTTATGTTTGTAACAAAATATATATTCTTGATGCTTATTGATTAAAGTAAAGTAGTTATCGATAATTGGTACAATTTTCGATAACAAACCAATATTTTTATTGTCAGAAGGTTAAAATATCTCGCATTTCATAATGGGTATATATTCTTGATATTTATCGATTAAAGTACAGTGGTTATCGATAACTAGTACAATTTTCAATAACAAACTAATATCTTTATTGTTAAATTGTAAAAAGTTGTTTACAAAAATATAATCGAAATAAGAAACACATAAGAAAAAAAGATTGTACACGGCGTCAGGGTATCTGCGAGTCGTGACTAGACCTTTCTCATAACATTTTTTTCTTTTTTTACCCATTGTGAATATTGGTAGGTGTTTTTTTTCGTTTGTGCGTTTCCAACAATTGCAATCATAATTAATGTGTTTTTGTTGTTGTTGTTGACGGCGATCTCGTGGTATTTGCAGAGTACGTGTTTAAAGCTATTGTTATTGTTATGATTATTAGTATTTTTTTTTTCATGATTACGCATTTTATCGTTTTTTTTTTTGGGTCGATTTTTGGCATGTGCAAAATGGTCAACAACTGTGTGATACGCAGCGTGTCGGTTATAAATTATTATAAATTATAAGTCTTAACAGCATTTTATTGCGATGGTTTTTATTTTTTTGTGATATTGAGGCCTTCATTATGTGATTACTTTTGTATTTAGGTTTTTTAATTATATCGGCATTTCATCATTCTTTGACATTTTTTTACAACACAAATAAAAAACAAGTAAGAAGGCTCTAGTCGAGTAAGCTAGAGTAGAATATACCCTTAAACCTTGACCATACAGGCCTGCACTACCGGACCAATGATTGATGGTTTCATATCTCCGATGTTCCTCAATCGATTTTAATAAAAATTTCACAGATGTTCATTATTTTGTAAATGTTTTCAATCCCCATTTTGTCGATATTCAAGATTTTTTGTTATCGATTACATGTGTTTATCGTGAACCGGAAAAGTTAGCGAACAGTTGAAACAAACTTGTCCTGTCTAGGGATTAAAAGAGCTCATCTGGAGTCTCTCTCGTTCATACACACACGCGGACAGACATGGCTATATCGAATCGGCTTTTGATGCTGATCAAGAATATATATACTTTATGGGGTCGGAGAAGCTTCCTTCTGCCTGTTAATTACTTTTGCACAAAACCATTAAACACTTTTTTATCCATTTCATGGGTTAATTTTATAAAAATTGTTGTATATAAAATATAATTTATATTTAAATACACTTTATATGCCATTAAGATATCATTAATCGTATAATAAATAAAACTTAATATAAAGCATTAATAAAACTCCTTTAAAAACCTTTTAATGCTTATGCCAGACAATTGAACTCGAACAAACAAGAAGAGTTTACAACAAATATTGTTAATACACTATAAACTAATTATACATTTAGATATCAGTTATCTAAAGTACACACAAACTTTTCTTCTCCTTCTTCTAACCCCACTTTACACATCTTCTTTGCCCCCCGTTTTCCCACTTTGTAAAACATTCTTACCTAATGTATTTTTTGTATTTTTCCGTAAATTATTTGTTATTGTCTTTGCAGCGAGAACTAATTGTGCAAACAATGTGCGCAGTTATATTAATTATATATATATATATTGTATATATATATATTCGTGTATATAGGCATCACTGATTCGTATTTAACCGGGCCTTCTGAGCCAATGTTGATAATCACCAACAATTTTGATCGACACATTCGACAATTTGGCGCCGCAATCAATTTTCTTTAGTATAGCACAAAAAATAATCGTATGAAAAATTAATAACGCATGTCGTCGAATATTTTCATTGTTGTTTTTTTTTTGTTTTCCTTATTATTCTTATCAATAATCGGCAAACAAAACGTGCGGCCCTTATTGGGGCTATTACATAGTTTCAGCAGGTTTTTTGTGTGTGTTCCCTGGTATACTGTAGAGTGAAGTACCGTTAGAAGATACCCTTAACCTGTATTACTGCGCCAATGCTTTATGATTTTTTTGTCTGTTTGTGGAACTTTGTTTATACAAATTTCACAATATTTTCATTATTTTGTCTTGAGGTTCAATGCCCTATTTCAATGTTGCCTATTTCACGATTTTATTGTTATCGATTACATGTGTTTATCAAAAATTTAAAACAATAATAATAACAGAATCAGATGATTGTTTAAGTATAAGTATTTAGTAACATTTGTATACCCTTAACCCATGAAATGCGTTAAATATTCGATAACTTTTCTAGTTTTCGATGTACACATGTAATCGATAACAAAAAATTCCTGCATTTCGAAAACTTGAAAATGAGGATTAAGAGTATTAACAAAATAATGAAAATCTGTGAAATTTGTATTAAACTTGGTTGAGAAACACCGGAGATATAAAATCATCAAGCATTGGTCCGGTAGTGCAGGTATGCAAGTGTATGTTTGTCAGCCCGACCGTCTATCTGTTAATGTGTTCAAGCGTAAAGGGTATTTTCGAGTCGAGCTTACTCAACTAAAGCTTCCCACATGTTTTTATTTATTTTTTAAGCGCCGCCGGCAACAAGAACATAAAATCTACACGCAATCATTGCGCTGTTCTCAGAAATGTTGGCGTTGGTTTTAAAGTACAAGAACAATGTCTTTGCAGGGGAGTGGTGGGGGCGGGTCTCTATAAAAGTTCATTGACATTTGTTGGGATTTGATGGGGGCACAATTTGACTTCTCTAAGTGGACATAGATTGAAATAAGGCGCAACAATTGTGAGATAAATAAAATATATATGTGTAAATATGTACATATGTATTGTCAAGGTCGTTGGCGTCGCTGATAACAACGCGAACGAGCAGAAGAAGTAATACGAAATAAGTAAGAGAAGATTGATAAGAGCAGCAAAATGTGGCAAAGAGAGCAGGAATTGATTTGATGGTTTAACAATTCTTAGTATTATGTATTATAATGGAATGAAATTGAGCTCATTTTTTAACTTTAAAATCGATTTTGTGAATTTTTACTTAACTTCCATGTTTGTATGGCTTTTGTGTTGGTTTCGCATTAAGATAATATAATAGATTGTGTTTTTTGAATGCATTTTGCTTAGTTTGAAAGATGAATCAGAAGAATTTGTCTATGCGAAATTTCTTAAGTGTTTCTTTGGAACCAATTTTGGGTTTTGGTTATAATAAGCATAAAAAATAATAGTTTTTCGTTTTCAATATATACATATATCTTTTTTTTCTTAATCTGGTAATCTGGTACTGGCAATCCATTTATAAACTGGGTTCAATTCGGTTTAACCCAAAACTCTCTTGAAAACATTTGGCCTAATGAGCTTTTTTGTTGTGTTGTTGTCTTTGATGCTCATTAATCATATTTTGTTGGGATTTTTTTATTGCTAACGGATATTGTACATTGCGGATATACAAAACAGAAAGATTAGTTCAATGTTTGGCGCCAAATGTTTCTTTTATTTTTGTTGTTTTGGGTCAATGTTAGATTGCAAACTTAATTAATGTTGAAAAATGTTTATTTTTCTTTCAGATTCAGCAATCAAGTAACAAATATATATATATAGAAATGGCCTCCTCACCAAATCAAGCTGCACCTCCAGTTTTATGGCGCGCTCGACGCAAAATTGGTAAGTAACCCAAAAGAATTATATACATATATAAAAATTTATATTTAAGCTATATATATTTATACAGTTTGCCAATTAAGTGTTTACACATAGTAAAAAAATGTTTATTTTTTTGTAAGTATTTTTAATGTTTCTTTGTTAATGTAAATATGCCATTCATAACGAAAACAAACCAAAAATTAAAGTGTGTAAACATTTTATTGACAGTTGAATTTTGTGCCTTTGTTAGTATTTTTAATGTTTCTTTGTTAATTTTTATGTTTTTTAAGTTTTGTCTAATAGGTTGAAGAGATAATTAACTAAAAAACTTATTAAAAATTAAAAAAAATATTAAAAAACAACAACCAGTAATACTCTATCTCTCTAAAGTGAAAATATCAAAATTTTTCACTGTGTGTAAACACTTTATTGGAAAACTGTTTATGTAGGTTGGGCTAAAAACAAAAACCATTATAAAAATGTTAAACACTTTTCGAAGTTCTTTGACTTTTAAGCACTTTAAGTGCACACAAATTTGTCAACAAAGGACAAATCCAAATCCTTTTTCTCTTTTTAATCATGAAATAAGCTGCCTTAAAATAGAACTCTCATCATTGTCCTTTCTCTAATTCCCACTGCTGCTGTTGCTGCTTTGCATTAAGCCAAAGCCAAAGCGTCAAAGTTCGTTGGCATCTTTTGATGGTGTTTTTTTGTTCTTTCCTTTAATTCGCAGCATGTTTAAGCGCGTTCATTATCCCAAAAAAAGAAAAAAGCATTGTTTCAGACAATAACAGCTTCAAATGACACTTGAAATGTCAAACAAATGACATTTCATTTCAGTTTTGGCTTTGACTTTTTAAAGCACTTAAAACTAGAAGGAAGAGGGAAAGAATTCTTGTTCTTAACAAGACTTAAATGAAATTAGAAAGTGGCTTGATTAGAAGTTTTCTAGAAAACATCTATGAAAAACTAATTTCCAAGTAAAATGTTGCTTTCTAAGCTTTCTGGAAAACATCTATGAGAAACTAATTGCCAAGTACAACATATGTAATGCATTACACATAAGCACATAAGCATATTTAATAAGCAGTTACAGTTGTACTTATTATGTGGCAACACAATGCCTGCGCTTGCCACAGTTTGTTGCGGCCAACATCCCATTTTTTGTTGTGGACTAAACGCTTGACGAATTTCCAATTTCCATTAACGCAACTTCAGCTTAACTTGTGTGTTTTTTTTCTGGTTTTTGGCTACATTTATCCGGGTTAGGCGTAAAATTTGTGTTCCTAAAACAGCAAAAAGTTTCCAAATCAATGGCAAAATCATGAGGATGGCCAAAACAATTAAGCCAACAAATGCGTTTAGTGTAAACAAGTCAAGTGATTTATTGGCCAAACCAAACTAAGAGTTAAAAGCAGTTGGCAGTTGTCAGATGTGTGTGTGGAAAGGAGGAGGAGGAGCGGTTGAGGGGGAGGGGGGGGGGGATTCCACTTAAAACTTGTGAACAATAAAGTTTTAATTAATTTCAAACAAGCGTAACAAACAAACAAAACTAAACTCGAGAGAGAGAGACAAAGAGCGAGAAAGAGAGGGAGTGAGAGAGAGAGAGAGTAAGTGGGGAGTTCAGATTTGGGATACAGTGAATACACAACCCAATCAATGAAACGATTCCAAAAGGAAAAAAAAATTTCAAATGTATTAATGATAAATTAATTAAAATACATATCAAATGATTAGGATTGTTTGCGAATGTTAATCAAAGTTGAAAGTCGGTTGTACAGTGAACCGTGACTTAAGTGGAAATGTGTGCGGCTTGTCAACACACTTACACATACCCAAAAACACGCACGCACACGCACGCAGGCAGGAAAGTTGCAGGAAGTCAACTGCGCTGTCACGCTTCTGTTCTGTGCTCTGGCCATCATTTCCGTTTCCGATATACAAACACACACACACTTATTGACAAAGCAGACGAGACACAGTTGAGTGCGGCGACAAGCCAAAAACAAATGTTCGCATTGCCGGTAACTTGACAACAACAACAAACACCAAAAACAAATACAACTATGCATTTTAACATTTCGCTCATTTCGTATATCGTAAAGCTGGAAAGCTTTTGCTTTTGCTTTTACGTTTACTTCAATGCAAAGTCAAAGCTTTTTCGCGTTCGCTCCGATATCGAAAAGCTTCAAACAGCTGTCACGACGCAGCAGCAGCAACAGTAGCAGCGGCAGCAGCAGAGTTTTTTTGAGCGCTTTTTGCTTGTATTTGTGTTTGACTCGAAACTCGAAAGCCGGTTTTTGTGCTTGCATATAAATTGTTGGGCTTTGGCTTTGCCGTTGCTGTTGTCGTTGTCTTCGTTATTTTCCATGCCAAAACTGTTGTTGTTGCCGTAGTTGGTTGACTTACTAACGGTGCATTCGATTTGCTTTGTTTGTGCTTTGAGAGCATGCTTGAAGCACTTACTGCCGCCTTTGTTCTGCATAAAAGATGGATTAGCAATAAAACAGGCGGCACAGCTGTTTTGCTGTTGATTTTTTTTCTGTAAGTTTTTTAGTGCATTATTGAAGTTGTGTGCCGTAAGCATGTTGGAAAAAATCATTCTACATTACATTAAATTACTTTTGATTCATATAAACTAATTTAAGCTTATTTTGATTTGATGCCCATGTGAAAGTACTTCACCTTTATTTTGCCTTTTTCTTTTATATTTGCAACCTGTTGCACACATCATTTTCAACGGTTTAGTCTTGGATACTTCATTAAAGCTTTTTCAGCTAATGCATTGCCGCGCATTTAAATGTACGAATGTGCCCAGACTTATTAAATTCGCTATCTGTAGTCAGAGAGCGGCAATCAATTACGGCCATGGTCACATTAACAGCAGCCAACTACAACAACAACAACATTTCCCAGTTCACAAATACACAATCAGAAATGTTTTTGTTTTGTGTCTGATAAGAAATCTGGCAACACCAAAGGCAAACTTACGCTATCAACAGTAGAATGTGAATTCGAATAGGACTGCATATAAATGGAGACAAAAGACAACAAGCTTACCATAACTACAAACACACATACACACACATTTACCTGCGATTAAATACCAGAGTACCAGAGGCATCCAGAGAGAGCACGTATGATGATAGTCTCTCTAAAAAGAGAGCACTGTCGCTGCCAGCTGAAGTTCATTAATCGCTCGGACAAATGTAAATAAAACGCAAAGTCAAAACACACTAGAAAAATAGCGCTCAATGTTCTTTGCGCTCGCACTTTTTTTTTTTTTTGAGCGTTGTGCTTTGTTGATTTTAGGCGAATTCGCCGCTAGTCGCCATCGTCGTCGCTGTGACTGGCCCCATAATCGCCTTGAGCGCAACTCGTTTTTAGTATATCACAGATATTCGACGTGTTTGGTTGGTGCGCGGCAAACAAAAGCGACCCGAAAAAAAAACAGTGCTTAAAAATAAAAATAAAAACAGCTATTTTAACCTCTCAACTAAAATCATAAGCTCTATACATTATAATTATAATTATCATACAAATTTTCGGGTAGAGTTTTGTGTAAAGCGGATAAAAACAAATACCAAAATATCAGAAAAGTAATGCAAGATGCGCGCGTCGTTTTCATTTTTCTTTGTGTTTTAGTTTCATTCTGCGCTGTAGCGAATTAAAGAAAAAAAAAAAGAAACGATCAACGGTCGCGTGCTCATTCGCCCTGCGCCGCCCCCCGTCCCCATCCCCCGCTACATTATTCTTGTGAGTGTTTAAGTGTAAGTTAGTGTGTGCGTGTGTGGTGTGATGTGAGTGTACGCCTGTACGTACGTGTATAAAGAGGTGTGAAAATATATATATATGTATCTAACGAGTGAAAAAAAAAGATCTTGCGCGCGGCCGAGAGTAATCAAATAATAGGCGCAAAATTATGCACAAAATGCCACGACGAAAAAATTCGACAAGCCGCTAAAAATAAATGCAAATAGCGCACAGTCGAATGACAAAAAAAAAAGTGCTAAAAAAAGGCGTACAACAGCAACAAAAACTTCAACCAAGTGCCAACACAATTCAAGAAGAATGCATTTGTAAGTTGTGTTGAGCTGAAAATTGGAGTGCAGCTCGCTCGCAGTGCAGTTTACGCTCGGCGAGATGAAAGCCCGACTCGGCGCGTTCTCTTTTACCTTATTTTTTTTTGCTTCTTGTTGTTTTATTGCTACACCCAGCTGATCAGAGCAGCTGCCAAAGAAATATTCGCCGCCGCCGCCTTCTTCATGTGCTCATCTCATCTTCAGGCACGCCGTGGCGTTGCCAGCTCGTTGCATTTTCACTTATCTCACTTTTTGTATGTCTTTTATGCGTAGTATATGTACTTGCCTACAAAAAATGCCGCCATTCAATTGCATATAATATTATTTTATGCATTTATATAAGTTTTATAATGTCTGCTGCCGATTTTATGACTTTATTTTGGTTGTTTTTGTTTTTTGTTGTTGTGATTATTAATTGTGAAGCGCATAACATAATTTTGTATTAAGTGCGTCGTTCACTTTTTGTTTTTTTTTATTCATTTAAGGTTTTGCCACTCTTTTGTTATTTGCACAGAGCGCGAGCGACGCGCAACGTTGACAAAGAGTGGGTGTGTGTGAGTAGGAGGGCGAGAGAGCGAGAGAGTGCGCAATGAGCAAACAATAAGCTGTCTGAGCAGCAGCAGCCAACGCACTACTCTCTGCTCGTCTGTGGTCGCCGCTCTTTCGCCCACAAATGTTTGCAGACAGGTGTGCGGTCGCTCAGTTTTTATGCTGTTGCTGTTGTTCTTGCTGTTGCTGCTTTTCAAATTGGCAGTGAGCAAGACAGAGACAGTGATAGACTAATATACGTACGTACTTGTGTGCGCACTTTAGCCTAGCTGTTGTTGTTTGAGTGTGTTTGTTGTTGCTGCTTTAGCAAGTTTAGTCATTAGGTCTTTTCGTACATGTACGATGTAACGGAAATGATTTTCTCACAGTTTGTGAGCACTCAGTTGGTTGCTGTTGTTGTTGTTATAGTTTCAGTTTTGGAACTTCCCTTTCTCATTGACGAGTTGATGCTTTTAAAGATTTATTTTTTGCTCTTATTAGCCTTGGTTATAAATCAAAATTCCTAAAAACTCATAAAAATAGAATTTCTTATCATTAATTTTTAGATTTCCTTGAAATACCAATGTCGTCTTTTGACCACACCAGTCACAATCATGGCAATATAATCGTGGGCAACGGCTATTTTGGCCAAGGCAAAGTATTAAACCAAATTTTGACTCTTACATACACACATGTATATTGTAAATGATGTTTATTATTATCTATATATACATATATATATAAATTAGTATATATACTATATATGCTGATAGTACCTATACTAGAAATGTGAGTAATGTGTAGATTTGGCTCGATAACAATGGTAATTCCTCGAGATAATGACAATCATAAACAACAAGTCGTGTGCGCCAGATACTACATATCTATAGGCTTTACCATATAGACAAAGCTAGATCTTATCAATGTTGGGTACTACGACTTGGAAGGTGCGATCGGGTTTAATAGGGATTTAGACTGGGTCTTACAACTGGGCCCTTAAACATAAGTGTTATATTCTTATTCTTTCTTTCTTCTGATACTTATTCTATTCTAATTTCTTTCTCTATCTCTCTGTCTTTAAATATCTATTGGTTTTTCCTTATCCCTTCATTCATTCTTCAACTATTTTCATCTTCCAGATTTGAGATTGAGATTTTTTCTACAATTCCCATAGTCAATTTAAAGATCATTTCTATCCCTTACTGTAAGAGATCTGCAAAGAAGATAATTATTTTGCGGCCTAAACAGCAGACTTGTAGAATTGTGAACTCAGTACAGAGAGATGTTTTTTTTTTAAGAAAGATGAAACTTCTTGGGTCAATATTTTTGTTTAATTGTTTCCACTTCCATTTGAATTTGAATGAAATTATATATCTCTTGCCTATCTCATACGTTAGTGATCATAACTCTTGCTCTTTCTATACATTTATTGCCCAACTGTTTTTAATAATTTATGCTCGAATTTTTGTTTGACGTCAGTGAGAGATACCAAGTGTGATTATCAAGTTGATGACAACTCGTGACTATCCAATGATTGGTATTTATTTTTTAGTCATTGTTTATTATATTTTTATTTAAATTGCTTTGTGTGATTTTTAGCAAACTTTGAACATTCATTTTGTTTAGCATTGAATAAAGATATGAAACCATTAAGGACAGTGGTACAGTAATATACTAAATAGTCTGTCCGTCCATTGAGGTTACTCAAGCAGATCCTTTACAGTTGTTTTTTTTGTTTTGTTGATTGGAGCAAGGAGGGCGGAGTATTTGTCCTCATACCTACGCTCTCTCTCTCTCTCTCTCACTTCATCCGCTACTCACTCACTCTCAATTCGTTCCCAATTCGCTGCAAGCGTCGCGCACAATTCGCCGCTGCTGTCGGTCGCTGTCGGTGCAGCTTATCAGCAGCGTGGGCGAAAAGAGAGTAAGAAATACGAAAATGGCTTTTAAGAAATCTGCATTAATGAAGTGTTGTTCTTGTACATATTGTTTAGGTGGCCATGCAATATACGTATCTACATTTATTTTGGCAGTCAAGTATGTAAATCTACATGCATATTCATTGTGGGTGTATGTGTGTTTATTATATATATATATATGTATGCATGCCCACACACATTGATTATCAGCAATAAGCAAATTCACCGACTCTCTCACTCGCTCTTGCGTTCGATCTACGTTTCTCGTCGCTCTCCATGCAGTGCTTAGTCTCTGTTTATGTTTTGTTCCCTTTTGCGTTTTGTTTTGCGCTTGCTTCTTGTTGTTGCTGCTCCGCATTAGTTTTAGTTGATGATTTATATAGTATTATTGTTATTGCTCTTCTTGTTTTGCGCTTTGCTTTCCGCGCTCTCTCTCTCTGGCGTGCGCACAGCTGGTGGAAAAGTTTCCAGCAAGAAGTAGTATATAGAATTAATTGTGATGTTTAAATCTCGCAAACAGTTATTATTTAACTTGAGGGGTGGGGCCAGGATGAAATAGGGGAGAGAAAGCACAGATCAGATAGTGCAACGTGCATTTTGTGGCGCCTGCATAAATGATTTTTGTTGCTGTTTTTATTCAATTAGAATATCTGTGCCGTGTTTGAATGAAAAACGTGAGTTTTTATCGGATAATCGGAACCCATTAACAAACGGTAAAACCTTGCAATAAGTGGTTTTAAAGGTGAAACGGTTTAATTGTTTTGTGTTATTTAACAAATTTATCTTATATTAAATCAAATGCTATAAATACAGATATATAAAAATATAACAAATGCATTTATTTTGGCATTTTAAACACGAGTTTCAACCAAATTGTCAAAGTTCGTTTGTTCATTTGCCTTTCATCTCTCTCTCGCTCTCTCCCTCTCTCTCTCTCTCTCTCTCTCTCTCTCTCTTTTGTGTCGTGTGTTTTGTTATGTATATAAGCGCGTTTCAAATTACAATTTCCCAGAAAAACGCAATGCCTCTGTTTACGTTCATCGTAGCTCGCGTTTTGCAAACCGTTTGCTTATTAATGTGCAACGTCGTGCAATAATTTGATTATTGTAAACATTCATATATATATATACCCGGTATACCAGACGAGACCGAACGCCCCCAAAGGCATCGTCTTACAATTTATGCTGTGCTTAACATCGAATTCTCAATTCAAGCCAAACCAAGCAAAAAAGAAACAAGAACCACGCGAAAAATATCCCCAAATCAGAAACATGCGATAAGAAATCAAATGCGAACTCAAAAGTTAACGAAATAAACATAAAAGTTAAAGGTTTATGTTGTTATTTATTCAATATTAAAATGGAGAGAAAAAAATAGATTTATAAAATTTAATTATGGGTAATTTTTTGTCTTTTAAGTTTAAGGGTATAACTTTTTCTGTTAAGAGTATAACCCATGAAATTAATTACCCTTAACTCCAGATTCTGGGTATGAGCTCTCGTTCTCCTTAGACAGAACAAGTTTGTTTCAAATTTTTGATAACCAAACAATATTGAATTTAAAAAATTTGAAAATAAAGATTGAAAACATTTACAAAATAATGAAAATCTGTGAAATTTATATTAAAATCGGTTGAGAAACACCGGAGATATGGAACCATCGAGCATTGGTCCGGTAGTTCACGTAGGTGTATGTCTGTCAGCCCGACCGTCCGTCCGTCTGTATGGTCAAGGGTTAAGGGTATCGACTAGAGCTTACTAGTTTTCGCTAAAATGAAGGTTGATTTAAATGTTATGGGAAATTATCGTATTCTCTTCCTTTTTCCCACTTTATAGTTGACAAAACCGTTAACATTTCTGTTTTTTTTTTGTTGCCTTTCTGGCCCATCTCTATAACGATCTATTCTTTCTACTCAGTTCACAGCACCATAAAATAAATAAACAAAACAAATTACAACTGCAAATGAAAAGTAAAATTTTTCCAATCTCAAAATTCTCCATAATAAACACAGACAAGCATTCACCGATTTCCCCCTTTTCAAATATGTATCTATATAAATGTGTAAACACACACAAAATAGGTATATTTGCGTACTTTTTGTGTGTGTGTGTGTGTATGTGTGTGTATATTTGGTTCATGGTAATGCGTTCAAATACAAAAATTCCCAAAAAACCAATTTCAAATACAAAAAAAAAACTCTCTTGTTATTTATTTATATAGATAATTCTCCAAGTGATTATCTTCAATGACATTTGTGAATTGTGATTGTGATTGTTAATTATATCGCGTGTAAGAAAAAGTTTCCGCTCGGTTTCCTCTCGGCTGTGTTTTGATCTGTTTGTTGTTTATTGACATTTGCACTATATGCAAATCCATATATATATAGATATATATAATATATATATTGATATTGATATTTAAACTTTACGTTTATTTACGCTTATTGCTGATGATTGTGTCTGGAAAACTTTAGATCATAGATTCACGTAACGTCTGCGTGAGCCCAAATCATCAACAAGTAATTAACACTTGATTAACACGAGACTATGACACATGCTGATCTCTGAAGATGACGATGGTAATGATGACGGTGACTTAAATGTGAAACATTCTTTCTTGTCACTTGGAAACATGTTTCCAAGACTTTGCTAATTGAATTGCTCGCTCATACGGATAGGTAATGGTTTCGTATTCTTCTTACAGAGGAGATAAAAAAATACCACAAGTTATGCTGATAAGCCAAAGTTCTGCGAAATGTTTTTCTAACTTTGCTGGAGGAGCTTAAATACAAGAAGCATAGATAACGTTTTTTTTTTTTGCTGAGATAACAACAAATAAATACATACAGACAATGATTAATTAGATTTGGCCCCCAACACACACACAGAGGGCAATAAATAAAGATTTATAAATTTTGTCAATTTTGGGTTTTGTTTTATAAATCCTCGAAAATCCACACAAAACCCAACTATCAATCAAAACGATTAAACTCTTTATTCAAGCTGTCTTCAATTCATTATATTATATCGCATTATATCGCATTCACCTTATAAAAGCCATTATCATATTGATATACAATATAGAACTTACCTTTCCCACGCTATAATCGCGGAACCGAGCCAACTGTCATATGTTCAAATATCTATTTGTTTGTATATAAGAAATGCCAAAGTTTGTTCATGCAAAAACAAAAAAAAAATCTAAAAAAAATATATTAAAATTTGTAGCCCAACATTTTTGCCTTTCTATGTTTATATGTATTTTGTTCTTGATTCGATTTCTCACACATTTCTCATATGAATAAAATATGCCAAGCGTCAATCGACAACTTGTTCTGATTTTGTTTAGTGCTAATTATAAGATATAGAAAAAATGATATATAAACAAAAAAATAGAAAAGAAAAATCAAAAATAATCCAAAATGTTGGCCAAGGTTCTGTATTCTGGAAATTATTGACGTTAATGATAGTACTCATGAAAAATTCCCGCACTTAAAATGAGAAAATCATCAATGAAAAAAAAACACTTGAGTGCAGAAAATGTACATTATTCATTTCGTTGGAATTTGTTATTAGAAACATATATAAATTGTATATATCATTTGTCACAAAAAGTTTCCACTCTTCAACGGTGGCGTATGAGTAATATTAATAAATATATTTATATATTCATAGCAAAGAGTTAATATATCTGATTTGTTTTTGTTTGCAAATACTTTGAACTGTCTTGAACGCATTTTAGCCAAAATAATTGTGACACATTTCAAATTGACAGTTTTTCTTTTATTTTTTCTCGGTTTCTATTTTCCTTCTTCTTTTTCTATATAGTATATTGTATATAGATTTGTTTGCCATTTGAGTTGTCGCTTGAGTTGATTGCACGCCTCAATGCAAAGGACTTAGAGTGAGTGGGGGAGCGGGGTGAGTGGGCGGGTTGGGGATAAAGTATCTCAAATCAAGGTGGTCAAGGTTGATGGTTGATGGCCTGAAAAACATACATTTACCCTCTGAGGTTGCAGCTCTCGTTCGAGGCAAGAATACTCTCAAGGCAAATGTTCATTAAATGTGACATTTGTTAATGAATGCCTGCAAATGATATAAATATTTGATGAGATTTCCTCTTATTTTAAGTTGAGTTACGTAAAGATACTTTAATACTATATATTTGTTCATTAAAGTCACAGTTTAAAGCATATTTTGTTCAAAAATCACATTTTTATACACTTAACCCATGAAATGGGTAAAAAGAGTGTAATAGTTTTGTGCAAAAATATGTAATAGGAAGAATTTTATCGATAGCTTTCCAGATTTACGATAGACACATGTAATCGATAACAGCAAAAACTTGAATTTGGAAAACTTTGATTGAAACTATTAACAAAACAATGAAGAGCTGTGAAATTTTTATTAGAATCGATTGAGAAACACCGGAGATATGAACAAATCAAACATTGGTCCGGTATGTCCGTGCGACCGTCTCAAGGGTTAAAGGGTATATTCTTGTCTAGACTAGAGCCTTCTTACTTGTTAAGTATGTGCATAAATTGGATATCAGATTTTTAGCATTTTCCTTTATGCGCTTTTTTGCTTTTATCCAGATTCAAATGCGAAAATGATGCTGCGTTTCACTCTTTGAATGCTTGAATGCATTCTTCTGCAATATTCACAATTAACGTGACATACTAATTAAAATCTTTTAACAGTCAGTCAGTCTGTCAGTCTATCAGTCAATGTGTGTGTGTGTGTGTGTGTATGTGTGGGTGTGCGAAGATTGTTCAGGGAGTGTGTGCGCAATCAGCCGATTAATTGAACTGCACCCAGTACACAACTCACAAACACTCACACACTCGCTACATACACATACAGATACACACACACACACACAGAGACACACACACATACCCACACACACACAGACACAAGTCAATTGCATGAAGATATGCTATGGACAGGGCATTTGTGTTGAGTTTTTAGGTGATTTGGAATAAGATTTGTATAGGCTATTGTTGGATAGGTTAGGAAAATGTTTCTATTAACAAAAAATCGTATATATTTGTTAATCTACTTTACCTATATAGTAGTTAGCCTTAAGTTACCCATTATACTCTGTTTCCTTAGACATGTTAGTGTATACAATCTTTCTCTCTCTCTCTCTCTCTCTCTCTCTCTCTCTCTCCCTCTCTCTCTTTCTGTGTTTTTTTGGGGCGTACATTTGGTATGGTATGTGGGTGTGGCAGGCAGCCAGCCGCCATTCACAGAAATTGCATTCAAGCTGGCGTCATTTTGTTGATGTTGCCTTTTTCTGTTGTTGTTGTTGTTTTAACTGGATAATTATAGAGAGAAAAGCAACTTGCAACAAAAACAACAAACAGCTCGCTCGTATCATTTACTTGTTATTGTTTTTAGAGACCCCGAACTCAACAAGCAAGCGCGGTCCATTGAACAACTGAACAAACTGAATGAATGACTGACCGAATGAATGAATGAATGAGTACGTCGAAGAAGAAGAAGAAGAAATGAGAGACGATAATCAAATGGCAACAGAAAACAACTAACGAACGCACACTTCTCTCTCCTCACCACTCCTGTCCTTTCTGTTATTATGCTTACAAACTTGCGTAGACTGCGCCCAACGCCTCTGTCTCTGTCTCTGCCTCTGACCGAAACCGTCTCAGTCTCAGTGACTCTTTAACTTATATAGGGTATATGGTATATGAATCTGATTGATGATAACTGACTGAAGTTGATATTTTTGTCACCCACAAGTTTGGTTCCTTTGACTTTTTCTCTATAAAGCTAAGATTTCCCATGAAATGATCTCATATATATTTATTTCTATCTATTGTACAGGGCATTCGCTAGTCTTATTCTCTCTAGCCCCGACCCATACCCTACCCGACCATTATTGTTTTTGTTTTTCTTCATTTTGCTACGTTTAGTTTTTTTTGTTGATTGTTATTGTTGTTGTTTCATTTACTGTGTCTCCCCTCTTCTCTCCTCTTTCCTCTCTTCTCTTCTCTTCTCTTCTCTTCTCTTCTCTTCTCTTCTCCTCTTCTTACTTTTGCACAAACAGAGGTTCATTGACTGTTGTTGATTTTAATGGTTGACTTGCACTGAATGCAAATACAAGTGTATGTGTACTTTGTATGTGTGTGACTGTGTGTTTGTATGCGTGTCTGTGTCTGTGTGTGTGTGTGTGTGCAAAAGACGAGTATTTTCTTGCATTTTAAGCTTGCTTTTAATTGCTGGATTGTGTGCTGTGTGTTAGCTTTAAAGTTGTATTTGGTTTTCAACTCAGTTACAGGTTATACACACAAGTGTGTGTATGTTTTGTGTGTGTGTGTGGGAGTGTGTGGGTGTGTGGGTGTGTATGTTCTGTAAAGTATGCAAAGCATTTTGCTTGAGGCAAAGTGGCTGCCACTTGTGCCACAACGTGAAGCGAGCACCTTTGAAAGCAGCAAACCACATTGCCACAAAACCAACTGAGCCACTGTGCCACAACTCGTTGCATGCAGCATGCAGCTTGCAGCTAAATAAACAACTAACTTACTTTGTCTACACATTAGTGGTGGAAACTGGCTTTGACGTCATGGCCAAGTGCAAGTGCCAGTTGCTGGCCAGGTCAGCGGTTATATATACTATATATAAATAAATTGTTGCCAAAAATATATTTCCGCCCTTTTGTTGTGTCAACAAACAAAATTTGTCTAAACGCCTTTCTTATGCTAAAAATAAACGAAACTCCTAAGAAATCGAGAACATTTAAGAAATTTATTTACATTACATTTTTGGGGGCGTTGCATTAAACGTGGCTAATTAATTGCCGTGGACTTTGTTTTCGTATTAACAATTATTTATTTCTGATATTCACAAAATGAATATTGAGTCATTTGGCAAAATGCTGGTTGCTGATTGCTCTACAATCGTAAATCGTAAAATGCCAAAAAAGCGCTAATTAATAAATAAATAATTATTTTTATTATTGAGCCTTGCCTGCTCTGCTTTGGCTCACGTTCGCATTCACACGGATTTTTTATTGTCACATAATTTAATTAATGATTTGTGTATAGAATTTTACCTTTCGTACGCCGCAATAAAAATTGAAAACTGTTTTTGTTTATGGCGCATCAGCAATAATATTTGATGAGTATTGATATTGTTTTATTAAAATGGGGGCAAATTACAAAGTGTTGTTAAATAATATTATGATAGTATATTGATAGAGAATAAATGCCCAAAACTCAACCCTTCACTAGGATGGTACATCCGAAACTCAACTCTTTACGATGAAGTTAGAATGGAAAGTGTGAAAAAATAATATTATGATAGAGAGATAGAGAGATAGAGGTAGAGATTAAATACTCTTCATGAATTTCTCAGGAAGAAAAGTGTTGCAAAATAATATTATGTTAGAAAATTGATAAATTGATGAATGCCAGTAGATTGGTACGTCCGAAACTCAACAGTTCTCGAAGATCGGAGAATGAAAAGTGTTGCAAAATTATATTATGATATGAAATTGATAGAAATTATATGCCCGAAGCTCAACCCTTCACGAAGATCTCAGAATGAAATGTGTTACAAAATAATATTATGATAGAAAATTGGTAGAGATTCAATGCCAGCTGATTGGTACTACTTCCGAAACACAACCCTTCACAAAGATCTTAGAATAAAGTGTTCTCTGAATAAAAAGTGTTGCAAAATAAAATTATGATAGTATATTGATAGAGATTAAATACTCTTCACTAAGACCTCAGAATGGAAAGTGTTGTAATATTATGATAGTATTGATAGTATGATAGATTAATAACCGTTCACAAAGATCTTAGAATGAAAACCATAGATTACCATGATCCATAATATATGGCGTTGCCTTGCAAGAAGAAGCGTGTTCAGCAGAACTTGGAATTCATAACTTTTAAGGATGTTCTCCTTCTCGAGCTGAGTCTACAGCTGAAATCGCCTGGAGTCAACCAGATGCATATATATTTCACGTTATAAAACGTTAACGTTTTTGATTATATAAGTAATATTACAAAAAGCTAGTTCTGTGTTCAATAACTTGTCACTTTCTCAGCTTACAAACAGACAAAAAATACAAACAGATTGAAAATATTAGATAATACGATACATATCTATTACCAAATACTGTTCCTATTGCCAAATGTTTTCAACTGTTATGCCACAGCTGCCACAACACATTTTCTCCAGTTGCTTTCCCGCTCTCAACACAAACATGTGTTTGCCGCAATCACATAAAATTATTTAATCAAAATCTTAAATGTGGCCATTTAAATTCTTGGCAATGACCAAACTTAGCTTAGCTCTGGACAGTTGGACAGTTTGGGGCACAGCCAGAGTTGCCATACCAAAGTTCGATACGCGACGGCGGCGGCAAGAGTCAAGTTTTGGGCAATGGACAAACAAACTAATTTTGATGCCGACATGTTTTTGGGCCCAGGCTTTTGTCATAGTTGAAGCTTCGTTGTGGCCTGGGCCAAAGTCAAAAACGTTGAGTGGGGCCCAATCAGCTAGCTGGCCACGCGTCCCCCTTCGCTCCCCTGGCCAGCAACTCGCCACTTGCCACACAAATCTCAACTCAACTGTGTGTTTGTTGACCTCAACTGTGAGTGTGTGTGTGTGTGTGCGTGTGTATGTTGCCTGTTTTGGCAGTTCAGGCACGTTTGTCATTGGTAATTTTGAGCATGTCATAATGATAACTCAAAACGCAAGACAAACAAACAAACACAAACAAACACACACACACACATACATACATAGAAGCATGGAGTTTGTCTGTCATTCAGACGGATGTGTATTTGTGTGTTTGTGCCACGAGCTCGACGCGTACTGCAGTTATTAAATTAGCCAAAAGCATAGAAAAACACACACACACACATATTTGACATATAATTAATTATTTTTTTGTTCTTAAAGTCGAAAAAAATTAACTTTCTGAAGTATTTGCTTGAGTGAAAAAGTATTTTGAACAAAAGAGTATTGTTCATGAAGATGAATTTGCATTAGAATAAAAACTTTTGTTGCTTGCTTTTGATTGTCTGGAATAGAGAAAGAGAACCATAAACTTAACTTAAACTCGTTTATAGAGTATCTGTTAGTCACTTTATAAACTAAATGTTCTATACACTTCTTTCATACTCATTTATAGAGTATCTGTTAGTCATTTTAGAAAACCAAATGTCTTATAAACTTCTTTCATACTCATTTCTTATTTCCTTTTTGGCTGACCAAAGCAAAGCGTTGCACGTTACTGAAGCAGGAATAACTGTAAACTCAATGCAGTGTTTCCGCCGGAACGGGAAAAGGAAAAGAAAGGGAAAAGGAAAAGGCAAAGAAGTAAAGGAGCACACAGAGAGAGAGAGAGAGAGAGAGAGAGGGAACGGTGTAGAGAGCTCAGGGAATAGTAGGATGCAACAAAAAGATTTATGATAAGAAAACTAACTGTGGCAACGCCTTAGACTAGCCACGCTTTACAGTTGCTTTTCTTGCGCTTTCAATATTTCTTCATTTTAGAAGCGTGTTAAACGCGAGCTAAAATTGAATATCTTATACAAGTTGCACCCGGCCACGCCATCCGCCAGCCCCACCCTCTCCCCTTGAGAGACAGACAGCTCAGCAACGGAGCAACATTTTCTCGGGTTGTATATTAAATTGGAAATGTGATAGGCAAAAGCAGAGCAGCAACGCCAAAGCGCCAGAGAGAAGCATGATTTGTTGTAGAAAGTTTTGCAAACCGCAAAAATTCCAAAAGAAAATTGTTTAAAAATTGTTTGCATAGAGCGAAAATAATAGAAAAATTTAAAACAAAAACACACAAAATTGCGCATACGACGCGTGGCTTTTTAACAGTTGTGTGTAGGAACTGGCGGGGCGTGGCGGGTGGGAGGTGCCGCCCGCATCGTAAACATTGCATACAAGTCATTAAAATTAGCTATAATTAAAGCCGTTCGCATGAAAACAGCAATTAGATTTTTGCCAAGCGAAATTACTCATACGCAGCATGTGTTTCTCTGCAATATCAGCAGCGGGGGCAGCAGGGGCAACAGCGCACATGCGGGCAAATACAAATGAAAAAAATACAAAAAGCATTCGAGAGTGAGTGCAGAAATAAAATGAGTAACGAAATGTGGCAACAACTGTCGCTATGTTGAATTGCTATGGCATTTATTTCTGAGATTTTTCTTTTTTGCAGTCTCCATTTAAACTGTATTTTGATAGTTGTGTTCTTAAAGTTATTGGTTTTCTTTTGTCATTGTGTTCATTAGAGAGATAAGTTTTCTGATTGCCAGACAAGATATATAATACAAACGTTTTTGAACCAACTAACAGTTCGTTTTATTATTGCTGACCTTCAGCTTTGACTACCCGGTACTCACTCAACATACATGCATAAAATATTTCAATTGCCAGCGGCATAACAATAAACCAAACAAGTAAGATTTTTTTAGTCGAGTAAGCTCGAGTAGAAGATACCCCTAACCTTTGACCATACAAACGGACACACGGTCGTACGGACATACCGGCACTACCGGACCAATGCTTGATGGTTTCATATCTCCGGTGTTTCTCAACCGATTTTAGTTAAAATTTCACAGATTTGTATTATTTTGTTAATAGTTTCAATCCTCATTTTCAAATTTTTGAATATCAAGATATCAAGTTTTCGAAGCTCAAAATTTCCTTGTTATCGATTACATGTGTATATCGTAAACCTAAAAAGTTATCGAATATGAGAAACAAACTGGAGAGCTCATATCTGGAGTTTCTAGCTTTTATAGTTCCAAAGATCGAGAGACATGGCTATATCGAATCAGCTTTTGATGCTGATCAAGAATATATATACTTTATGGGGTCGGAGATCTTTCCTTCTTTCCTGTTACATACTTTTGCACAAAACCATTATACACTTTTTAAACCATTTCATGGGTTAAGGGTATACAAACTACAACATAAACTACGACACACAGAGAGTGAGAGAGAGAGGGAGAGAGCTATATACAATATGTGTTTATATATATATAGTATTAAATTTTGACGATTTAATGTCAAAACCAGCCGGCATTAGCTTCATTTACAGTCTGTCAAACAGACACGCGCACTCTTCTCACTCCACTATCTGATTTTCTGACTGACCGACGGTCTGACTGTTTCTCGTCTAACGCGTTTTGTGTCTGTGTGTGTGTGTGTTTTTTTTATGACAAACCATAAAGCGCTGTTGTTGCCACGCCCCATTCCGCGGCAACGCAGCTGTTGCCGCCCATTAAATTGCACATTTAAATCCAAATCACAAATGGTCAAATCGCAGTCACAAAAATGTTTAACATGAAAATTCAATTGACAATTTTCAATTTAATAGCGCTTGCGATTATTCAACCAAACTTTTTTTTTTCCGTCTACTACACCAAATGGCACTTTTTATAATGATAATAAGTGTTTTCGAGAAAAGAGAGAGAGAGGGAGAGCGAGAGCGAGAGAGATTGAGAGAAAGAGAAAGAGAGAGAGAGAGAGAGATGAAAGGGCGATACATATTTGGTTATGTTGTTCTAGTTTGATTGTCTGTCTGTGAGCTAAAGTGATACCCCTTAGTCATTAAATATGTAATGCATTACATTTGGTACTCCGATAATAATTGAATGCACGAGCCACAAGCAAATTGTGTTAATCAGAGAGTTATTTACCCAATTGTCATTATTCACATATTTAAAGGCCTTTCTGTCTGGCAGTTCTCCAGTTGTGCTCCAATTTGAAATACGCTTTTCCGTCTTCCGTGTCTCAATTCTCATTCCCATTCGATTTTAAATCTGAAACGCGTGCGTTCGTTTGCGTTTCGGTTTCTTTGTTGGATGAGTTGAGATGATATTTTATTAATTCATTATGGGGATACAAGTATTGCGAATTATTTTATAATCATAATTCACATCTTGGCGTTAAAATCAACGCAATGTCTGTGTCTGTCTGTCAATTTAATATCACGCATACGACGCGTTGCCCGTCGCGTTAAACAAAAAAAACGAAATATCTCGAAAATTTTGTTGAAAGTCCAATGGCCAAAAACTACTACTCTGACTCTAATAGTTAAAGACAACAGTAAGCAACAGGTTATTGATCCAACACAAATTGAGAGCACTTCAAATGCAAAAAAAAAAAAGTAAGAAAAAAAAAAAAAAGTTAAGTTCTTCCTTTCTCTCTCCTTCGTCCTTCACTAATCGATGCTCAAGTTCGTGACGCGTGTTTCTTGTTGTTGTCGCCGTCGCCTAATGACACTTATGCCCACACCAATTCTGTGTTAGTGTGTGTGTGTTAGTGTATATGTGTGTAGACATTGTTGTTTGTTTGCATTGCCACAAAAATAAAATAAGAAGAGCGAAAAAGTAAAAGTAAAATGACATCAAAATGAATGAAATAAAGAAAATGAAAAGGTCTCGACCCATTGAATGACATGGACATGGCTATTGTTACTATGCATGCACTGCGAGAAAAATAAGTTATCTTTTCTTTCTTTAGTTTTTCCACCCTAAAACATTTCTCACAGTGTTCCCATTTGTTATCTGTTATCTTTGGCTTTGGCGCTTGCAAAACTCTGGCGTGCGCCATTAATGAACATCGTTTGCTCACCCAGACAGCCCATGGACAGCCGGACGACATTTAACTCCCCCAACTCTACCCGTCTCTCTAAGTGTCTTATCTGTCCCAATATTACTTTTACCTATGCTATTGACATAATGTAAGCGACCGCTAACCGATGAACCTGCCTGACTGCCCCTTCTATCTATTTGCTCTGTATGTGAGTGTGTGTGAAAGTGTGTGTGTGTGTTTGTGTGTGTAACTTTATGTATTATTCTGTGCCTGTGTGTAGCGTTTTTGCGGTTGTCGCCATTGGCATAAAAATAGTTTTTGTGGCTTGGTTTTTCTTTATTTTCTCGTTCTCGTTGCTTTTTGGTTATCCACCGGTTGCTAGGGGTACAAAACGAGAGCGAGAGTGAGTGAGAGAGAGAGGGAGAGAGAGAGAAACGGGGCAAAAATAGATGTAGAAGTAGGAGGCGGGGAGCAATGAATGTAGTGGCAACTAATTGCTGCAATTCTTGCAACTTGCCAGTTGCCAGTTTCTCAGTTTCTAGGGAATTCAATATGAAAAATATTTGAGTATGCCACACACTAATGATATGATCCCCGCCTCCCCTCCTTGTTTTAGAGTACATAATAGAGTAGAATTCTAATAATTACAAAATTGTATTACAACAAAGATTTACTATATATATATCTGTGTATATGTATGTTTGTATGTATATCTTCATTAAAATGTTTATTGAAGCAAATATTTGGTGAAAGAGTTTTTTGGTTTTCTAGCAAAACTATTTCAATTTGTTATTCCAACTGTTAACTGTCATTTTCTGCTTATCTGGTTAAATGCATTTTCACAATTTGCCATTTAGCCTTGCCACACACAAAACTTCGTTCCAAATGTGGCAATGTGTCAGCAATGTGAAAATCGCACATTTCAAATGATTTCAAATGCAGACTCAACTCAATTCGCGATTGAGCAAATCGATGCTCATTGCAATCAGCTAGAATCAACAAGAGGGGGTGCAGGGCGGTCGTTGCAACAATCTCACACTTGCCACAAGCTATTGTTAACGATTGAAGCAGAAAAAAAAGACGGAAATTAAATCATTTCCGCTGTCAACTATCAATGCGATAACAGAGAGTCTGTAAAGAATGCTGCGTCAAGAAGAATGCTGTCTGCCTGCTGCCAACAAAAGCTCTGATGCAACAGCTGGCAATAGTTGAAATTAAATGTGCACCACACTCTCTTTTTCTATCTCCCTCTCTCTCGCCCTATCTGTCTCTTTCTTTCTCTCCCATGAGTGCGCCTTGAGCCAATGATTTGAACGTTAATTCAATATCCCCATCATTGTCAATATCAAACACTCAGTTATATATAGTATATATATAGATTGACTAGATAGATGGTCTCCTCTATGCCCCGAAGTGCCTGTCAAGTGGCAAACCAGAGAACCACTTCAAACCGGATGTCGAACCAAAAACCCAAACACAGAGCGCACTTAAATTTTTCACCTTTTCCCCAAACATTTCATCTTCTGTCTCTGAGAAGTTTATGCAAAATTGAAATTGAAAAACAAAAATGTGTTTAATAAAAATATTCAAACTTTTTTGCTTATTTTTATAATATCAACATTAAATAGTGTATTTATTTGTCGTCATCGTCTGCTTCTTCTTCTTACTTGCAATCTGCTGCTCTGCTGCTGCTGCTGCTGCTGCTCTGTGTTTGCTTTTGGCCTTATGTGTATTTGGTCGAAACCATTTGTTGGCCATGTTGATTTTTATTTATTTAACTGACATTTTGGTGCCGGCTGCCTGCTGCCATCTGACTGCTGCCTACAATGTTGTGTCAGTCGTGTGGCCGCCCACACTCCACACACACACACACACAGGGGCCACGTGCCCCATGCCCCTTTTGTCCTCATCTTGTTGTCATGGGCGATCGGGGACGGGGGAGAGTTGCGAAGGGCGTGCAATAAGCTTGTTTTGTTTGTTTATCAATTGGCGTCTGGCTGCAATGCATTTCGGTTGGGGCTCTGTGGCTTAAGTGTTAATTGAATTGCCCCGAGGCAAAATGTTGCTGCACACACTCACACACACACTCACACACACACTCGCACTCGCACATATATTGAAAAATGCAGCAAACCGTAAACACGCGTTGGCTGCAATAAATGATTTATGCAAAAAATAAAGTATACGCTGAGTGGTCTTTCTTTTTTTTTTTACTATTTATCAATTTGAAATTTATCTCGAAAAAAACAGCTTGTGAGAGTGTCGCAAAAACAAAAAAAAAGCAACAGCTCAAAAACTTTTACTATAAACAAAAATACTTCAATTAACAAATAAGAAAAACAAAAGAAAAGAAAAATCAACAACAAAAAACAGTTATTATGCAAGTGCAACAAATGAACGGCAACAACAACAAAAACTACCAAAGTCAACAAATAACATCAACAAAATACGTTAAGTCATTGTTGTTGTCATTTAGCGGCCATTATTTGGCGGCAACAAAGCTAACAAAATTGAGTTCTCAACTAAGACAACAACAACAACAACGGCAACAACAACAGCTGCAAGTAACAACAACAACAAATACAATTTACGTTACGCGGCTACACTGCTCAAAATTGACAAAATTAAATTCATTAAAACGGAGGGTTTAACATTCGCATTGCTGGCGGGCCCCATGGGCCAAGCGGCAAGTATGTGTCGATTTCGTGGTTGTCGCTACAAAAATAAGAACAAGAATAGCAAACAGCAGCAGCAACAACAGCAACAACAACAACAAACACCAACACATAGCCCCCAACAGCAACAACAACAACAGGAGACGACAACAACAGGTGAGAAAAGAGTGTAATACAAAAATTGCCATACAAAATTCATCTCAAGATGACTTTTTGCAACACGTGCCACAACAACCACAATTTGCCACAAGAGACAGCCAGAACAAACACAGCAAGTGTTGAACTTCTTCTTCTTCTACTTGTTCTTCTTGTTGTTGTTCATTACGCGCGCATTTCCCCATCGATCCACCGTTGTTTGGTTTGGTTTGCCCTAAAGTCTAAAGTGCAAACCAACAACAACAAGGTGGCGTTGAGCAAGAAAAAGTACACAGAAAATAAATATATATATAAAAATAAAAGAAAAAGAAAATAGATTCCCTCTTTTGCACATTTGCCAACTTTCAATTTGCATTGAAAAATACTAAATAAAATACCAAACACACAGGGAACATGTGTCTATCTGTGGTCGGGATGACCTTTAAGCTGAACAACAACAACACGGAACAAATGTGTTATAAAGGTTATAACCTGTACAAGGTTAATGCTCATTTATCGCATAACAACTTAAACTTTTTATTCATTTAAGTATTAATATTTATCTATTTATCTCTAAACATTATTTTATAGTGAAAATTTATTTGGGGAGATTTTTTTTCAATCTTCCGAAACTATTTATACATTTTTGAAAACATGTATCCCCCCGTCGAGTACAACACTCATATAAATATTTTATATATATATGTCCCCCTCCCCATCCCAACCGCACCCCATCGACAGCTACTAAAAGTAAAATGCCATAGCAAAAAGGCATTGGGGCTTGGCTCTCGGGATAAGATGTCTTATATAAAGCAGACGCATCATGCAACCAACCGCAACACACACATATACATAGAGAGTTTGCTTGTGCCGGAAAGAGTGGGCGTGGTTGGCGCCCACTTATCCATGAAGCTGTCATTTGACTTTCGAGTGGGGGGAGGGGCAAAGTGATATGGGTGCAGAGCAGAAAGGGAAATGACTTTGAGTAGTGCTGCCAAATGTTTTGCAGCAGCTTAAGCATGTTGCATGTTGTTGTTTTTGTTGTTGCTGGCGCAAGGCAAATGCAGCTTAAAAGATTAAGTGTGCCGCATATGGCTATAAGAGACGAGTGGGGTGGGAGAGGGGGAGGGGGATGGAGATGCATGGATAGATGCATGTAAGTGCTGCACTTGCTTCTGTGTCCCTAAGCAGAAAGAAGCAGCGCTCACATCCTCCGGTTGCTCATAAATTTCTCAACATTAAGTAGCTGGCTTTAAGCTTCCCATTTGCAGCTTAAGCCGTTTTTTTCTTACATTAGAGAAACGAGAAAAACCTAGGAAAAAGCGAATATTATCTGATAATCTTCCATTTCCTTGAACAAAATAAGTTAAAACTGATTTTTTTGATTCTTGCTAAAGAGTAATTGAATTTTTCCATATTGTTCAAATGCACTTTGCAACAGTTGAAGTGGAAAAAGCAAATCGAGCGTTTAGTAAGAAATATAGAGAAATATTTTCTGTTTAGTTCTGTGAAAATATGTTTATGACGCAAAGCAACAAAATTCATTCGAGGAAATCAAATAGTTAAACACAATTTTCCAGGAAAACTTGTGAGAATTCAACTATAAAATATGTTGATGAAAACTACTTAAATAAAATATTTGATATTCAATTATTTAAAAGCACATCAAATTTATAGTTTACTGAAATTTACAGCTTTATGTTGCATGCTGCCAAACATTTTGTTGTTGAATTAGTCAGAGCTCATAAATCTCAAAGTTGACACACACAAAAGTCACCGTCATCAATTTGTAAATGCTTCAATGCGTCAACTTATCCATGCAAAAGTCAAATTATCAGTTGACAGAAGCAACTCGTTTTATATCTCTTAGCCCGAGTGTGTGTGTGTGACTTTTGGTTGTTTGGTTGCTATGCCAAAAAAGTAGATCATAAATCAAATTTATACACCAACCCCTTGCCACCCCCTTTCCAACCCCTTACGAAAAGACAAACACAGCTGTTGGCGAAAGTCACAAACTCAAGTGCCTAAGAGTTATCCTTACACATTCATCACAAGGATGTATATACAAGTACACTGTATCTATTTTTAGTACTTAATCAGACGCCAGACTCCTAGCGAGAGGGGATGGTGGTGGGGGTGTGGGGTTGCTGCTTTGTTGAGGCTTGTCTATAGATTTCTCGGAAATTGCTCATATTTCCGCTTAATACAAACTTTTGAGGCGTCTGCCTCGCTTGACTTAGTTTCAAGCAGTTTGCGAGCTTATTTAAGGACATTGCGTATACGCAACGTGTGTCGTGTGCACTCTAAATGCTCTTAATTGTCACCAATAGCAAATGAAGAAGAAAAAGCAGTAACAAACAGCAACAGCACTTAAGCTGAATTTATGTTCATGCAACAAAATTTTAGCTAGTGTTTTGCTTTGCTTTTTGTTGTTTTTAAGTGCAAAGTGCTGAATACAATTCCAGGATTTCCCATCATCGTGATGATGATGATGATGATAATGATACAGCTGTAGCAATTTGCATATGGTCTAGGGAAAGAAAGAGAAAGATAGAAAGAGAAAGCGAGAGAGAGGGAGAGAGAAAGAAAGACAAAAGTGGTGGAGTCGCGTGCGGCGCGTGACTTTGCCATTGCCGTGGGTTTAAAGGATATGTTGGCCATTTGCAATTTGCAATGCAAATGTTGTGCAATCGAATTGGGACGCACAGCTCGCCCATAAAAACTGTCGGCACATGCAAGTAGAAGCAGACAAAGAAGAAGAGCAGAGAGAGAAAAAAAAACGTTTTAATACAATAAAGGATAAGTCGTAAGATCACTTAAGCTACAGTGAACAAATATACCCTATAAAAAATATAAATAATCTATCTTTCTATATATTAACTTATATTTGCAGATTTATGAATCTTCAAAGTGTTTTTATACACTAATACCCTATAGAGAAACAATTAAAAATCAAGATTTCTATATATTATCTTATTATATTTGAGTATTTTTGAAAAAGTGTTTTAATACACAATAAGCAGTAAAAAAGTTATCAAAAATTAGCAAAACATATAATGAAAAATCTCCCTTTCTATATATTAACTTATTATATTTGAAGATTTATGAATCTTAAAAGTGTTTTAGTAGCTTTTTTGTGAATTTCAGTGAATATCATATTATATTATAATATTATAATAATATTTTTTTGGATTTGTTTACTTTTTAATATTAATTAATCTTCAAAGTATAGTGAAAAGAATATCATATGAATAGAATATCACATCATGTAATATTATAATAATAATTTATTTTGGATTTTCTTACTCTCTTTGCAGGCCTACAATTGCGTAGCATTGAGGAGCCAGCGTCGACGCCGCTTCAGTTAGCGGCACGGATGCCTGCGGAGCAGGGGGGCACAGGGTACGGTATGAGTGAGCAGCACAGTCTGCTTATTGCCACACGAACCGGTGTCCCCCTGCCGCTATCACAGCAACAGCAACAACCCGCCCACTATCAATACAACAACTGCAACAGCAGCAGCAACAATTATAACGCCAACAGCAGCAGCAACAGCAATGTTAATGGCAACAACATCAATAGCAACAGCAGCAGCAGTAATTATGTTGCTGTTTGTCAGCAACAGCAGCAGCAGCAACATGGACAACAGCAACATCAACATTATCAGGGCTATTCACATCATCCCTATCATCATCAGACATCATCGCCAAATCATAGTCGACCCTATGATCCAGAGCATGCGCGCATGGAGGCGTGGATGGATGAGAATCAGGAGTTTGTACAGGATTATTTTATAAGGTAATCAGCTACAACATCATTTGATATCCATAATTCTCTTATCGAAAACGTGTTTTATAATAATCTAAAGCTCTTACATATAAGGCTTATGGATTCTATATACAAAAGAGAACGTGTTTAAATTGCACTAAAATGCGGCATTGCCATACTTTTTTGGGGGCAATATTTATGGGCAGCCATGTAACTGTTCGGCCTTTACTGTCGTAAACCGGAAATTGGTTTTCACACAAACACACACACCAACACAGATACTGCTAGAGAGCATGTGTGTGTTTGTTTGTTTGTTTGCTCGTGTTTGTGGCAGGCACATTCTGTTTGGGCCGGCCTTTTGGCTATGACACACAATAAAAATCACTAACAACTAAAAGCATAAATTGGGCTTTATTTTCATGGTCAAACAGTGCTCAGTTTGTCAGTTTATCAGTTTTTCAGTTTGTCCGCCATAGGCATTAAGCCTGTGTATGTGTTTGTTGTATGTGTGGTAGAAAAAGGGGCTTCATTTTTGTGTGTATTTTGCATAAGAATATGTCAGACACATGAACATTTAGTAGTTGGTGAGCCCAAACCAAAAGGCTCACTCCAAACATGTTTGGCTACACGGTAAAAAAAAAGACATTTTTTTTGTTTAAGATAAAAACCTAAAAGAAATGTTCTAAACTATAGAAGTTCTAAACAAAAAGATTTCTCTATGTATATATTTGAAATCACAGCTTAATAATCTTCTAGTTGCCCTGTTTTCTCACTGTGTGCATTAAATCTGTCTCTTACTCCAAAAAGAGTTGTGTGCTGTGATTTCTTCTCTGTTCATTTTTATGCCACTCGCGCGTGTGTGTCCTTGCTCTGTGGCACAACTAGACAGACAGACAGTCCAGTCAGTTTGTCCGCAAGCTGAAAATGACGTACAAAAAAAAAACATGTAAGAAGGTTCTAGCCGAGTAAGCTCGACTAGAACATACCCTTAACCCTTGACCTTACACATACGGTCATACCTGCACTACCGGACCAATGCTTGATGATTTCACATCTCCGGTGTTTCTGAACCAATTTTAATAAAAATTTCACAGACTTTCATTATTTTGGCAATAGATTCAGTCCCTATTTTCAAGTTTTCGAAATTCAACATTTTTTTTGTATCGATTACATGTGTATATCAAAAGCCGGAAAAGTTATCGAAAATTTGAAACAAACTTGCTATGTCTAGGGATTAGGAGTGCTCATATCCAAAATTTGAATGCTGATCAAGAATATATATACTTTATAGATTTGGCGCAGTTCCCTTTTGCCTGTTACATACTTTTACAAAAAAACATTATACCCTTTTTTACCCACTTCATGTGTTAAGGGTATAAAAACAAAAAAAAATGATTTCGTTCGCTGAATATTTATGAGGCAACTGGCATTTTATTAGACAATTTCATTCACGCACCCGCCCACCAACAACAACACCAACACCTCTTAATACTCGCGGCTGTATTGCGTTAAGTAAAATCTTTGACCAAACACACGCTTAATTTTTAATAGCATTTTAATAGTATGTTTGCATTCGAAATCTCACACTTTTTTGCTTTCTGTTGTGTTCTCTTAGGAAGGCGACACGTCAAACCGTTGATGCCTGGCTGGTGTCACATGCAACCAGTGCTGGCAACGACGTCATCAGCAGCAGTTCACCCACACATCCCAATGGCCAGACGAGCAGCTCACGCGGCGGTTCCGGTGCCACAACACCAGTGCGGTAAGTAATGCTTCTTACTCTTACCTTGCAACTTGGTAATTTTGATTATGTTTGCAGCAAAATATCTGCCCACGAATTCGAACGCGGTGGTCTCTTGAAACCCATTGTGAATACCATCGACGGAACGCTCACATTTTTGAGTATTGGGCCGCAGATGGATAATACGAGTGGCAGTTGCGGCAATCTACAGAATGTTGGCGGCGGCCTTGGTGCCGGCCAATATCAATATCAGCCACAGCATCATTATCACAATCACAACAATCATCATCACAATCACAGCAATCACAACAATTACAGCAATCAGCATTATCAGCACAGTCATTATCAGGCAGGTGGCGCCGTTGGCAGCAGCAGCAGCGGCATTTGTGGCACGCCCGGCATCAATACGACAAGTCCTGGCGGCAATCAGTATGCGGCACACCCTTATCATCATTGCATCATACAGCGACCGCAGCGTTTGTCACGCAACGAGCTGAAGCAACTCGATGAGAAGGAGTTGATTTTTGAGCTGGTAAGTTGCATATTTAATCAGTTTCAATATTTAATCAGTTTTTCTCAATTAACATGCGTCATACTCGCGGTGGTACTGACCACCCCGCCCTCCCGCATAACCACCCAGAATAAAACGGAATAACAATCAAATGCATTATTCCAACGAATTTATATATATATATATATATATACACTTTAGTGCCACATTAACACGCTTGTGCGTCACATTTTACAATTAAAACTTTCTGCCATACACGTTGCACGTATTTCTCGATATACTTTCAATCTCTGGGGATGATGCCAGCAGGCGTCTATTAAATGTGTTTGACTGTTTGTGTGTGTTTTTTCGTGTGAAAAGCAATCAAAAATATTGGTTTTAGGAATGTAAAGTCTACGTTTATTTATAATAAATGACGAAAACGGATTGTTTTCCGTTCGTTTTTATTTATTTCAAAACGTTTAAAGAAAATCTTATGTTTCTTTACTTTCTATGAAGCGAAGACACTTTAAAAGTAGGTTACGTCCTAATATGGTACTTCAACAGCCTGCCCACTTCGTCACCCATTACCTATCGTCACCCATTATCTATCGTCACCCATTACCTATTCATGCTTATTAGGAAAATTATATATGAAAACATTTGTTTAGTCATATCAAAAGTATTAACTTAAAGATGTCTTCTTTGTTTCTTATAATGCGAAGTCACTTTAAAGTAGGGTACTTCCTGATATGGTACTTTAATGCACACCCCACTTCGTTACCCATTACATTTCTTAATGTCGTTCATATTTATAGGGAATATGATAATCAAATAACATTTGTTTCGTCATGTCAATGTATCATTCTTCGCTGCTTACAAAAGGCCCTTTATAATAGGGTACTTCCTAGTATAGTACTTCAATACCCTCGCCACTTTGTCACCCATAACTTATCGCCCATTGTTCATGCTTATAGGGAAAATAATATTTAATAGAATTTGTTTAGTCATGCCAAAGATTCTTTCTTCGCTGCCTATAAGGCGAACTCACTTTAAAGTAGGGTACTTCCTAATGTGGTACTTCAATACCCTGGCCACCTTGTCACCCATTAGCTATCGTCACTCATTACCTATCATTCATTGTTCATATTAATAGGGAATATATTATGAAATAACATTTGCTTAGTCATGTCAAAAAAATACTTAATCTACAGATTCTTTCTTCACTGCCTATAGGGTACAGTCACTTTAAAGTAGGGTACTTCCTAGTTGAACACACACACACCCCACTGTCGTCACCCATTACATTTCTTAATGTTGTTCCAATTGATTTTGCACACATACCCAACATCATAGTATTTGCGTTGATTGCTGACGTTGTTATCAGCAAACAGTTAAGAGGCCCAAACACACTTACACGAACACACACACACACACACACACACACAAAGAAATACCGTGCTAAATTGTCGTCGACGTCAGACCTGAGACTGTTCGTCAGTCAGTCAGTCAGTCATGCCTTCAGTCAGTCATTCGGTTAGCTTGTTGCCGCATTGTTATATTGTTGTATTTGGCTGATTGGCTTGTTTGCTTTTGGCAGAGAAAACCCGACATTAAGTGCCATTGGCGGCAAATGGCAAATGACTTATTGAGAAATTGTAATTTTATGGCACACTTTGCTCATAATTCTGTGTAACACTTTTTTCAATCGCTTTAAACCAATATAGTCTAATCTTTTTTCACGCTTTCCCGCTACCCCCTGTTTTGTTTTCCAGGTAAAAGACATTTGCAATGAGCTGGAAGTGCGAACATTGTGTCACAAGATATTGCAAAATGTATCCATATTGTTAAATGCGGATCGTGGCTCACTGTTTCTGGTGCAGGGTCGCTGCAATGGCGCCGATGGACTCAAAAAGTAAGTGTATACGATTATAATTCCCAATATGTTTAGGAACTTGTGTTGAAACAAGTTATAAATAGTTTACAATTAGTTGTTGCATTTACCCACACAAATTGAACACCAAAAATATGAAATTTGGTAATCAGGCAAGTGTTTTGCCCCCCCGAAATTCTACCCACAACTGGCAAGCGGCGATGACTTCATTGCCCCGAGAGCCATTTAGTAGTTGCCAACTTTTGTTGAAAGCAAACTTTCAACTTTGTCTGTTCTGTTCTGTGCTGGAACATTTTTGATGGCATTTTATTTTTGGCATTTTATGATTGCTGCTCGCTTCACCGAGCGAACTGCAGTTTTTGGCATCATAACTGTAATATACACACAGGGGTCCATTTTGTGGCGCCACATGCCGCCATTTTGTAGTTTCATACACACACTAATTGCATCAATTTTGTGTTGGGTAAACTTCAGCACCGAAGTTTAGTAGAAAATTTATTTATATATATGTACACATAAATGGAATGCTAACTAACTTAAGTTGTTTTGTGTGTGGCTTTAAAACTATTCACAATAGATGCCTCGTATCAAAGCTCTTCGATGTCTGCCCACGCAGCACTGTCGAGGAAATGGAACAGCAGGAGGAAGTACGCGTTGCATGGGGCACAGGAATCGCTGGTCACGTGGCTGAAAGCGGCGAGCCGGTCAACATACCAGATGCTTACCAGGTCAGTATTGAGACAAGAGAGAAACAAATGAATAGAAAAGAAAACTACAACGGAAAGTTTTCCATTTTCCATTTTCAACATTATTAGAGCATTAGAATTGTTTCCTCTTCATTTGATTTTCGAATTGACAAATTTGAATGGCATTCCTGTCTTTGAACATAAATCAACTAGCTAACGAAAACTAACAGAACGAACACACAACACATATAGTACAGTGGCAAATTCGAGAGACTTCACAAGATTTATGATGCAAGCAATCACTACAGCCGGCTCCCTCTCCCCTTCTCTGCCCTTCAAATTCACATACCACATACGATATAGTATAAGGGGGAGCGTGTTTCAAGTACGGGAAATTGGTTTTTTGGTGGTTGTATGTTGCCCTCGAATCGATTCAAATGTGTTAAATGGTATATAGAACTTGTTCCAACTTGTTTAAGTATTGAAAAATGTTAAAAGTTGTGTTATAAAATGTTGTTCTTTGCATGTTGAATAGATTCATAACACACATACGAAATGGTATAGTGAGAGTTCTTTAAGTACGGGAAAATGGTTTTTGGTGTCCTCGAATCGATAACAATGTTTTAACTTCTAGAAGCTATAAAAATATTATCTTCAACTTGTTTAGCATTTAGAAATGTTAAAAGTTTTGCCATAAAATGTTGTTCTCAATATGATGAATGGATTCTTAACTTAACTTAACATATACGAAAAGTATAGGGAAAGTGTTTCAAGTACGGAAAATTGGATAGAATCGATTCAAATGTGTTTAACTGTATATAGAGCTTCTAGAAGTTAGAAAAATGTAATCTTAGCATTCAGAAATCTTGAGAGTTTCACCATAAAATGTTGTTTTCAGTATGTTGAATAGATTCTTAACTTATTACAGAGCATCTTTGAGTTAAACACTTTAAATTTTACACATTCGTAAACCGAAAACTTTTCAATTTCACCAAAATGAACTTATTCTGAAACAAGAAAAAAAAAAAAGAGACGGAAAGAAATGCTGGGGATTCTTTTCTATTTTTTACACAGCTGCTTCGAGGCAATTGGGTCGTAATTAATCTTGTGGCCAGAAATGAATAGTTCAAAGAAGGGCAAAAGGAAGGGAAGTAAAAAAAAAACAATTTCTCAAGGCTATGTATTAGTATGTGTGTGTGTGCGGTAATATTATTATGTCAGCGCCTTTTTAAAGGCTTTAAGCTGCCGGGGCCCAAACAATATCATAATAATAATATTAATATTACTACCCAATTGTTGTTGTTGCTGGCGCTCGTGTCTTTTATCTGGAGCTGTTAAAGTCAACTTAAGGCTGGGCCAACAACGAAACAAAAAAAAAAAGCGACTACAATAAACAGTTGGCACTAAATGTGACGCATGTGCGCGACTCAGATGATGATGATGATGATGGTGTTGGTGTTGGTGTTCGGGGCGTAGTGTTAGTTCTTTTATCAAAACATTTTAGCACAATTAAGTGAATTTCGCAGACAGATTGACGGACAAACAAAAGCCAAAAACCATGTTATACTCTACTATACTATAGCTGCTGTTTGAGAGATAACTCTCTGTCTGACGTCTGATGATTGGCGGCGACAGAGAGGGTTAAAGTTAGCACGAGTTAAGAGTTATTCGTACTTTGGCTAACTGACACCATTTGTACAGGCCAAACAATAAAAGAATTCACACACGCGCTCACACACAAAATGCAAGTCATCCAGAGACAGACAGTAAAATGACCAAAAAGAGGAAAAAAAATTAAATTCCATACATGATGATGACCTAGACTAAGACCTGAATTAACAGTGGGGAGAGCAGTGGGGAAAAGAGAGACATACATATTTCCTAGTTGACATTTATGCCAGTCTAGACATGTGTCTAAACACACACACACATTTGTCCAAATAAAGTGATATATATAGAATGAGGTCTTCTATAAATATGCCGTCTTACCTTTAGCGGGGCCTCAAAACAACAACAAACACATAAGTCCAAAACAATCTCACAGACGGAAGATAACGTAACATAACAGTTAGCTTATCCCAATTTGAGTATGATTAATGATACAAATTTTTTGTTTACTTGAAAGAAAGTTTTTAATGAAAATCTTGTTCCATTCTTTATTTTTCCTTAACTTAAATGATTTTTTTCTCTCTCTTTCCCAGGATGAGCGCTTTAACTGTGAAATTGATTCACAGACCGGCTATCGGACACAGGCGCTGCTCTGTATGCCCATCAAGGATTCGGGTGGCGATGTGATTGGCGTAGCGCAGGTGATTAACAAAATGAATGGCGAATGCTTCTCGGAAATTGATGAAAAGGTGAGTCGAAGCCGTTGCTCGTTGTTTCTGTTGTTGTTGTTGTTGTCGAGGGGGTTCTTTGTTTCTTGTTGGCCCGGCGGCTGACATATGTAGATTGCATTTATAATTTAACAAAGGCATGGAAATAAATCCGCAATGGAACTGGCATTTTGATTATAGTCCATGTCTGTCGCTTAAGCTGCTTGCTGCTTGCTACGCCCCAACTGATTGATGGATGGGTGTTGGCTGAATGTCGGGAATAATAATCCTTATACTATATATTCTTGCATTTCCATTTCAACACAGGTCTTTGCCTCGTATCTGCAGTTCTGTGGCATTGGATTGCGTAATGCGCAATTGTTTGAGAAATCTCAGCTGGAAATTAAACGAAATCAGGTGCTACTCGATTTGGCACGCATGATCTTCGAGGAGCAGAGCACCATTGAGCATATGGTCTTTCGCATTCTGAGCCACATGCAGTCTCTGATACAGTGTCAGCGTGTCCAGATCCTGTTGGTTCACGAGGCGGACAAAGGCAGTTTCTCGCGGGTCTTTGACTTCGAGGCGAATGATCTGAGTGAGGAGGAAGCAAATTCCCGTACCAGTCCCTATGAATCTCGTTTCCCGATCAACATTGGCATCACCGGTCATGTCGCGACGACCGGCGAGACAGTCAATGTGCCCAATGCCTATGAGGATGATCGTTTCGATTCGAGTGTCGATGAGAGTTCGTGCTTCAAACATCGTTCCATCCTGTGCATGGCCATTAAGAACTCTTTGGGTCAGATCATTGGTGTCATTCAGTTGATAAATAAGTTTAATGAGCTGGTAAGTAAGGCAAGAAATAGATAATATTTGTTGATAATAATACTTATTTCATTTTCCCAGGACTTCACCAAAAACGATGAGAACTTTGTTGAGGCATTTGCCATATTCTGTGGCATGGGCATCCATAATACACACATGTATGAGAAGGCAATTGTTGCAATGGCCAAACAGAGTGTTACCCTGGAGGTGCTCAGCTATCATGCATCCGCCACAATGGATGAGGCACATCGGTTGCGCGTAAGTTATTGCAACATCTCTTCTCTCTCTCTCTTTCTTTCTCTTTCGGTCATTTCTGTTTCTTTTGCTGACATTTCAAATGGCACCCCTGGGTGTAATTCGTTAGATCGGACGAGAGTCGCGAGAGAGGCAAAGGGGGCATAAAGGGTATTGGATTTAAATGCTTAATTTTATTTGCGTGCACGCTTAATTTGTATGTGCAAAAGGTTCTACTTGGCCACGAACACAAGACAAGAAGAACTTGGCTCATTTACTTGCCTCATTTTTATGCCACTCCATAAAATTTTCTTGTTGCTTGTTGCCTAGTTGGTGTTGGCCTTCTGTTTTGTGCTTCTCATGTTTAATTTTTTTGTTTTTTTTATTATTTTTGCGTGACAGTGGCACCATCAGCAACCTGTCTTCCTTTCTTTCCTACCGTACCGTCCTCCACTCCTCCCCTCCACCCCTTTTTCTACTTCGGAAATGCGGGCTTTCTGGCCGGGCCCAACCAACAACGTGTTGACAGTTGTAATTAGTTTGTTCGCACAAGTATGACAAAAAGAAACTTTCGCACACTGGCTAAGAGCATTTGTTAGACTTTTTCCCCTTCTTAAACACCACCCCTCCCCCTCCACCCCTCTATACCCGTTCTACCCGCCTCAAGTATATTTCGCATCTGTCTATCTCAATGTTTGCCATCGCGTTGTGTTGTTCCTTTCTCTCGTGCCTTTTGGGCCTGCATCTATTTGCCTCTCTCATTCTTTCACGACACTTTCAGTAATTATGCTGAGCTAAAATTATGACCGACGCCTTGTCAGGCGAAGTACCAACGAGCTGAACAGTAACATGGACAGCGTCCTACTCTACCATCATGCTGTTGGGTTATTAATTTTAATTAAAATTATGCCATTCTATGCGCTACTTTTACCCAGAGAGCCTCAGCGCGATTATGCCATCACAACCGAGCCACAGTAAACACACAGAGAGAGAAAGAGAGAGAGAGAGAGAGATGAAGAAGTAATAAAAAACCCTTTTTTGTGTGCGGTACTACTACTGGCTAGTGCCAAGTAACGGTGTTTGGAGTACTTTATGAGCTACTGCTCCAACGCAGTCCTGTCACTTTGGGGAACATCAATTAACATGCCTTTGACAGCTGCTGGGCGCACGGGTTTTGGGTTTATTTTTCCTTGCCATTTTTGTAAATGGAATGTTGAGGTAGCCAAAAGATTAAAGCAAGAAAACTAAATATTTAACAAATGCAAATACCGAGATAATTATCTATGTAAAAATGGATAAAAATTAGAATAAAGATATTCAAGTTATTCGGGTTAAGAGAAAAGAGAAGAAACTTAATGTATTTCAACTAACTTAATTCCTTTGTTAACCTTTTTATTGTGTTTTTATCTTTTATAGCGTCTACGCGTGCCTTCTGCTGTACATTTTCGTCTGCACGATTTTAAGTTCGATGATATACACTTTGAGGACGATGATACGCTAAAGGTAAACTATTTACCCCAAATAAAATAAGGAAAGTATTTCTTATAACATTTCTTTTATTAGGCTTGCTTGCGCATGTTTCTGGATCTCGATTTTGTGGAACGTTTCCATATCGATTACGAAGTACTTTGTCGTTGGCTGCTCAGCGTCAAGAAGAACTATCGCAATGTAACCTATCACAATTGGCGACATGCCTTCAATGTGGCACAAATGATGTTTGCCATTCTAACAGTAAGTTTGAGATAGAGTAACATTAACTATAACTAACATATAACTTTACTCAATAGACCACGCAATGGTGGAAGATCTTTGGTGAAATTGAATGCCTGGCGTTAATTATTGGCTGTCTGTGCCATGATCTTGATCATCGAGGGACTAACAACTCCTTCCAGATTAAGTAAGTCAAAACAAAGAATAATAAAACAAATGAATACTATATTTGATTTTTATGCCTTTACAGAGCATCGTCGCCTTTGGCACAACTGTACTCCACATCGACTATGGAGCATCATCATTTCGATCAGTGCTTGATGATACTGAATAGTCCTGGAAATCAAATCTTGGGCAATCTGTCCTCAGATGATTATTGTCGTGTTATACGCGTCTTGGAGGATGCCATTCTCTCCACGGATCTCGCTGTTTATTTCAAGTTAGTACATAGATATATAATATCATTCGATTTGTTACTAAGATTTCATTCTTTGTGCAGAAAACGTGGTCCGTTCTTGGAGAGTGTGCAGCAGCCGTTGAGTTATTGGGTTGGAGAAGAGCCGCGCGCCTTGCTGCGTGCGATGAGCATGACTGTCTGTGATTTGTCGGCCATAACAAAGCCGTGGGAAATTGAGAAACGTGTGGCCGATTTGGTTAGTTCCGAGTTCTTTGAACAGGGCGACATGGAGAAACAGGAGTTGAACATAACTCCCATTGTAAGTAATCTACTTAATAGCTTGAACTCCCAACTATATTGTTATATGTTTTACAGGATATCATGAATCGTGAAAAGGAGGATGAGTTGCCCATGATGCAGGTGAACTTTATTGATTCAATATGTATGCCCATCTATGAGGTATGTTCTTGAAGTTACAAACAATCATGCAGTTTCAGTAATCATGTCTTACTTTTTGGCAGGCCTTTGCTGAGCTCTCGGACAAGTTGGAGCCACTCGTTGAGGGCGTGCGTGATAATCGCGGCCATTGGATTGATCTGGCCGACGATGTTAAAACTAGTCAGGATCAACCGCAGAAGCAGGCGGAGGAGCAGCAGCAGCAGCAGCAAATTGTGATAGCGAATGGTGACAACAGCAAGCTGACCTTAACGGAGATTGATGCGGATGAAGCCGTAGCCGTAGCTGTAGCTGAAGCTGAAGCAAGCGTAAATGGCCTGAATGTTGCCAAAAGCAGCTCAGCAACTAATAACAACATTGCCATCGGTTCTCGCCCCAGCAGCAACCAGCCCAGTGATGATGATGATGTCGATGATTGTGAGGAGGATGATGAGGACACCGAAACAGATGTCCGTACACGGAATGGTTATGTCGCCCAGACCAGTCGTAGCAGCAGCTCTCTCTCCTCAACTAGCTCCTCCACCATCTCGAGTCGCCTCTCAACACCACCCCCAACTGGCGAAGATGACAGCACACCCGTTTCTCCCTCAAAAACGCTGCAAGCCCAACTGGTGGCAGCCAATCTTAATGCTCTGACCCAGGGCAAGGCGGCAGCACCGGCACCAAAGCAACGCTGCCGTAGTTGCGTCCAAGTGCGCAAGACCAGCTCGCTGAAGGGAGCACAGGAACTGAATGGCTGCAGTTGCCAGCACAAGAATATGGCGTTATGCAAAAGCACCCCTGCGATTAGCCATCCACACAATCACCACAATAATCATCATCAGCATCATCACCATCATCATCATAATCATCATAACCATCATTCGCATTTGCACCAGCACCACAATCATCAGCACATAATTGGCAGCGGCATTGGTAGCGCCAGCATTGGCGGCAGCGGCCTTATTGGCCTAAACAACAGCACCGTGGACAGTGATAAAATACCAAAAATTGTGGGAAAAATGGGTCAACTCGAGTGTTTGCCCTTTATCAATGGCCATAATCTGCCACACAATTACCCACAGCAGCAACTGCTGGCGCGTCGCCATTCGGAGACGGCAAACAAGTAAAACGGCCAGTTGCCCCAATAAAAAACAACAAAAAACACACATTGACTGTCATTTGAAACAATTTTTATTTGTACATAGGACACATTTCTCACAATAATCATTTTGTAAATAGAAATTATCAACTTTGCATCGCAACACACAGTATCATAAAAGAGAAGTAATAGCAAAGAAGGAAAGGAAAAAGAACATACCATACGCATAAGCGAATTGTGTCAAAGCAATTTGATAAAATATATAAAACTAAATAGCAAGATTCCTATAAACTATATATATATATATAAATTGTATGTATACAACAAAAATGTGTTTAAACTTATACTTATGTTAATGTATAATTGACACGTATCTGCTGTGTGTGTAACTTCAATTTTAGTTTAGTCAAATCACATAAACATAAACTATATACTACAGTATAAATACGATACTAAAAGCAAAGAAGTCAAATTCTCTAGACACTTAAGCACAATATGTACCAAAAATACAAAAAAAAAAAAACAACAGAAAGAGAGAAGGCAAATTAGTTAATTGTTGTATGTCATGAGTGTTGATTTTGTTGCACATAAACAAACAAACAGACAAACAGTTTGTCATATGCACATTGCGGCAGTTAGTCGAATTATTGTGTGGTTAGCACAACAAGTAGCACAAACAGCTTCAATATGTTAATCAGCAGCAACAATAACATAAAAAAACAACAACAAAACCAACAGCATATATATATAAATATATATATAGCACATACAAATACTAAGCGCTTTGTATTTTTTCTCTATGCGCTCTATTCGAATTTAAATAAATGTAATTAAACTATTATAACCATATGCGATAATAATATATATAATATACCATATAACTATAAATACAACACATATATGTATCTATGTATGTGTTTATGCAACGTATGACTGTATATATGGGGTTGCCCCATTGCATACATATGTATTCTATCTTTAAAGTTTTGTTCATATCGCATAAAAGCAACACCTACGTTTAACTATGAGCACGTCTAACGGTCTGTGTCTAACGTAGTTGTGTTCAAAAATTAAAGAGAAAAACAAAAACGAAATACATAAATATAAACATATATTAACATACATACATATATGCATAGTATACCCCTATTCTAGATTTAATCGTACTTTGTGAGTTTTGTTATTTATTGTCGGCATTATAGAGATCTTATCGAAACTACACAAAATATTTGCTGTAATGGAACCACGTTCAAAGAGCAAAACTAAATAAAGCAAAACAATTATTTAAACTTAAAACATGTAATATTCAATTACAACAAAGATATAATCAAAGCAGTTCAGCAAAAAATTTCATTTGTTGAATATGGAAAAATGAAAGCATACTCTTAACATGATAACTAATTAGAATGAAACGGACGGACAGACGGACATGGTTAAATCAACTCGGCTGTTGATGCTGGTCAAGAATATATATACTTTATGGGGTCGGAGAAACTTCCTTCTGCCTGTTACATACTTTTGCACAAAACTATTATACCCTTTTTTTACCCATTTCATGGGTTAAGGGTATAAAAACTGCGTTTTAATTAAATTAAATTTATTTAAATATGTATATATTTAAATTTAATATTTAAAATTTGAGCCATAAGTTGTGAGCTTAGCTTTTGAGATCAACAGCTAAGCGCAATGTTTAATAGTTATTTTTAAATTAAAAGTAAAGGTATTCAACTGCTATTTCTGTTGACGCTCGTTAAATTATTGCTACTGCTGCAGCGGCAGTATTTTTTTCTGCTCGTTTTGCCAAAATGCAGTCGATTCGGGACTGCAGGTACTAGGCGCACAGAGTGCGCAACAAGTAGTTGAGAAAATTTAACATATGGCATACTTTTAGGCTGACCCTAATTTTGGTTTAGCAGCTGCTATTTCTGTTCGCCTGGTATTTGCACTCCGATAGCAGCATCATTTTTGATGTTGACGCTTAATATTTTATGGGATAAGCTATAAATTAAATTTTGAAAAATAATACACGTACATAGTTTCGATTATATTTTATATTTTTCTTTATTAGGTACACATTATTGACATTCATAGAGTTAAAAAATACATTACATACATATACATATAAAAATGCTAATTAATTAGTTTTCGCTTAACTAACAATAGAATCACTTATTTGGGTGGTGCCAAAACAAGAATATGTCTGTTTTGCGAAGATTCACGAGCAATGTAATAATTGTAGGATTATTTTTCCTAGTGTGAACAGTATTTAAGATTAACTTATATGCTTCGGAGTAGTCTTCTTCAGGTAAGCGAACGAAATAAAAAGCTATTGCGAATAACTCCAAGGTTATTCACAAAACACTGTGTGGAAAGCCTGCTTTCTCTGGTCGACTTCATTTACAAGGATGCGATGAACGGCGTCAAATCGGGGAACTTAAAGAGGTTCTGATTGCGTGAACGGGTGACACGCGATTGTGCATGTCCCTGACGCTGCTGCGGACTAAAGCCCGTTGCCTGCTGGCCGGTCAAATAGATGCCACATTGTGAATTGCACACCTCATCGCGCAGAATGGCATCCTTGGGCCACTGACGGATCAGCTGGCCACAGTCGGTGATGCGTAGCGAAGCGCACTGAGGCTGTAATTGGCAAGAAGGATTTGGGTTAAAATACATCGGATACTCGGTAAAATGTAGCACTTACGCCTTCAGCGGAGCAGACGCAGCTGGTGCAGGGTGATGGGAAGGCGGATTCGCCAACACGCACATTGCGATTGCCAATCTGACAACCTTGAACATTCTCGCGCCAGGCATTCAAATCAATTTGTGGCATAGACTGGCACGGCACACGTGGATTGCTGTGGAAACAATACAGAATTCGTTAATACTTTCGCAAGGGAACTACAAATATTTGGGGCTTACAGGAAATTGCTGGGCAAATCGAAGGCGGCACGTTGCATATCGCCCTGAATCTCCAGATTCTCACAAACGATCTTGGCTAATGTGACCTTGCGCAACTCAGCCAGCTGAGCCTCTGTGAATTTGACTTCGGGATTCTGATTCTCATACCAGAAGCGATCGCATTTGCGCAGCTGTCTGAACTGAATGCCAATGATGCACGCCAGCGTGGGTCCAACAAGACCGCCCTGGAGGGGACGCTCTGTCATGGCGCCGGGGAATAGATCAATGTCATCAACGCTGGCGTAGATCTTCTGGAAGCGATTTATAACTTCGGTAGGTATTTCACGGCTCAGATCTGACCAGGTGGTGGCACGCTTCAGGTTACACAGAGCACGATAGTTGTTGTACGAAGGAGTTCCGTGATCACGAGCTGCCAAACGAATAGATAAGTTAATACAAGTGAGACGACTTGTATGACTAAATAAACTTACCACGTTGAATGTTGAGCGCAATCAAATCAATACCAGAGAAAGGAATCTTGCGATCCTCAAACAGATGATTAGTCACCTCGCCGGTGATAAACTGATCCAGTGTCTCCATGGGCGTCGCAACCAGGCCACGCGCAATCTCATCAATAATACCGGGCTGGAGCAGAACATCCATGCGGAAGAAACCATCACGGAGCAGCAGAGGTGGATCCACAGGCTGATGCTGAACACTGAGACGAGGAATATGTGGACGAAGTAGGGAGTGGCCTATGCGGAAAGCAGCAGCGGCAAATTCATTGAACACAATGGGACTGCACGATGGATTGTAGTCCTTATAGTAGCCTTGAGGCAACAGTTTTAGGCCATAGAGGTTGACAGCGTTCCAGCTGAGAATACGGGGCAGGAACTCATTGAACACTGTATGCTGCACCTGAGCGCTGACAATACGACGGGCATGATGATACAGCTGTTCACCATTCCAGTGAGGATTCACGCCACGCAGACCCTCAACGAGACGATTGTGTTCGCGTAGGAAAGTCGTGTGGATGGCAGTCAGACCTGGCTGCTCAGAGGCACGATCATCGCCGCCAATAAAGCAGAGTCCATTGCGAGATTTACACTCAGGATGGGTGGCACTCAAAGGCAGCAGTTCCTTGCCGCGCACCGGATGCGTTGTGCTGTTCATGCGGCCAGAGAAGCCACGCAGTTTATTGGCCAGGCAATTATTCTCGCCGTACACCATGGAAGCATCCAAGAAGTGAGTATTCTGATTGATTTGATCACGAGGTCCGAGCGACTGTTGACCGGGCAGAGATCTCATCGAAGGGAAGCACAAACGTTCACCGCTCGTCACATTTACCTCGGGATAGAAGAAATCTCCGGACGGCACCGGGAACGGATTGCACTCGGGATGCACCGTCTGGCGGGAGTTACAGGGACGGCAGCTGGGTATAGACTCGTGGAAACCCTTGTGAATGGGGGTTAAAGTCACATCGTGATCTATAAACTGGGCGAACTGCATCACCATCAGAGAGTAGCGAGTATGCAAATTTGAGATGTCCGGATGAATTGTTGTCGAAATTGTACGTGGATTGGGCAGTGGAGTGCCATTCACACCAGTTAGTCTGGGCGCAGAAATGCCATCCTCATACTGTGCGGGCAACAGACGTGAGAATGTCGTCAAGGACTTGCCCCAGTTGGGATTGCGCAGATTGTTGCAACGGCCGGAGAGGGTACGGAATGGCGTGTTCGCATCACATTGCTGTGTTGACTCTGGACACTCATCCAACTCGTGCTGAGAGCCACCAATAAGCGCACTAATATCTACAGTTTGCAGAGTATCAGTCAGTTCGTTACGATTGAAGGCATTTTGATTGGGATTGAAGATCTGACGCTTGCGACGTGTTATGGTGTTCAGAGACTTGACAATCTCATTGGACGCAAGCTCAAAGATCAACGAAGAATTAGCCATACTCAGAGCTGCCATATTGGCTTTGCTAAATGATGCGGCGGTACCATCAGGAGAACGAGCGCTAATGCCGCCCTCTGTAATAAGAAGTTTTAGAATAAGTATTGAATAAAGATAAATGGCTGATCTTAACTTACGTGAACGCCAAACTTCATATTCGAAACGCTTGCGTTCCTCCAACATCTGCTTGGCGCGCTCAACGGCAGTCTCAATCAGCTGAGGACTCAATTCGCTGATGGCATCCTTGGTATCGGGTTCCACTTCGACATGCTCCAGGTGAATTTCTTCCTCGGCATTTACCTTCCAAGGGCGCAGATCGAACTTGGGCAACTGAGTGCAGTCCAAAATGGAGTTTCTATAAAAGAAAAAAAAAGTTTATCAGTAAAGAATATTGTTGAACAGCTGAACTAAACTTACAGATAGTTATCCTCGCGTATGAAAGCCTTGGACTGTGCCACAGTAACTTGATGGGAACCGCAAAGCAGGCCTGACAAAGAAGTTTGGCGTATGCTCTTCAGCTGCTCCAGACTGAAAGATGAGGGTGGAATCTCGTTCTCGTACCAGAAGCGATCTGTTTGCTTCAGCAGCTCAAACTGCAGTTTTAGCAGACAAGTGATGGTGGGTCCAAAGAGAGCGCCCACTGCAGGATCCTCCATGATGGCACCGACCAGCAAATCAATATCTTCAGCATTTCTGTGGAAATGGTGTATAAAGAATGGTTAGCAATATTACCATTTGAAAATGTTATATGTAAACTCACTGATAAATGTCACGTAAATTAGTGACGTGCTCCTCGGGAATGTTGGTTAGTTGTGCGAGATTTTCGAAGGTTACATTGGTAGCACCACTTTGGGCGAAATGACGATCGCAAATGTCCAAGGCATGCACATAGGAAGCAATGCCATGATCACGTCCACGATGCACGGCCAACGCCAACTCTGTCCAGCCCTCGTCGTTTGTTTGACTCGGCACTAAAGACTTCTGCAGCGCCGCAATAGAGAGAAGCTCGTGGGCAGAGCTCTTCTGGGAAAGCATCTCGGGGGGATACATGCTTGCGAAGGCGGGCATGGCGCTGGTTGCGAACTCATTGAAGATGCCAGCGCGAATGGAGCTGGAGTAGTTGGCAGAATGCTTTTCAGCAGTCAGTCTTAAGGCCTCCTTGGCCGTCGTCTCCTGACCCAACACCAATGGCAAGAATTCGTTATAGGTAATGTGCTGTATGGTGGCGGTTATTATACGCCTAGCCTCCAGGAAGACATCCTCCTCGGACCAATCTGGATTAATGTGAGCCAGCTGTTCACCAATATTGTTGTGCTGCTGCAGCAGTGCACGATGCAGTGCACCGGTAGCACCAGACACCTGGCAATAGCGACAGGACTCCACTTTTACACCACCACTGATGTATGTGCGAAGTTGATCAAATTCATGCCGGGTGGAGCCATACAATCCAGAGCCATCAATATAGGCCGAGGCGATGTTCATTTGTTCGCGTACATCTGTGAAGCCAGCAGGGAATAGAGATTAAAAAACTACTCCAAACAGCTTTTGGCTGTAATGTACTTACGTTTCTGGCAGACCTCGTTGTCGAAGCCGGGTGCGGAGCGTTTGTACTCCTTGCAGTCGGGACCGGCGCGCACAAAGCACTGTTGCAGCTCGCTGGGATCCTTGGAACTGGCTTCACGTTGACAGCACTTGCCACTGATGGGCAGCTGACCCACCTCGTACAGATCGTTGGCCAGCAGCTGACCCCAGGCGGGCAGCATGGCAGTGATATGATCGTGACGCAGCTCACTCTCCACATGACGTTGCAGCTGTTCAATTACTTGCTCAGCATCAGGCAGGGCGTGTGTGCCACGAGAGCTGCGTGGCTGAGTAGCGCCATCGGCATAATCCGCTTGCAGCAGACGCAGGAAGACATCTCCACGTGCGCCCCACTTGCGATGCGAAACATTGTTGCACTCACCGGTTGGCTGGCGGTATTTGCTTGGCGGACAGACATCATAGTCAGCGGCAGCACTAGAATCACTCTGGCCACAAGGCTTCACAGAGCGAGCTCGTTCCGAGCGCAGCGCATTAATGGCGCTATTCTCGAGATCCTCCGGTATGCGTAGCGTGAAGCTGGGAGCGCATAGGCACCTGTAAATGCAAAGAAAAACATAATTAATAAGTATGTATATTGGAAGACAGTAAAAAAAAAAGATGACTTAACAAATCCAATTTGATTGCAGCTTAATGCGCAATTGCACTTTTTAGGGTGACCACATAACTTTACTAAAGATCAATTTCAATCAATTATCGATAACCTGCATTCACAATAGGAGTTAAGCTAAATCAGCTGTTAAGTCGCTTTGTTTATATTTGCTTTGCATGAATACTTATTCATTGGAATTTTAAACAATGAACTTCGTGGGTAACATACAAACTTTACGGATGTGTGGAATTGATAAAAATCAGTTAATATTGTTTGTTCCGGCTAGCATCTTAAGATTTTCCAAAACATTTGCTCTTTGTCGCCTACGCTACTTTGGCATTTTCCAGCTTTTTTAATTGGGCGCCGCTTTTCACAGCAACATCAACATTTGCTCAGATTACTAATTAACGGCGCCGCTATGCATTACACGAATAACTTGAGATCGAGCATCATAAAACTGAACCGGATATCAAACTAGCGTCCCCAACCAATCAATTTCAAATTATGAACAATCATTGTTCAGTTCGGTTACGACTCTTAAGAGTGCGCCCAAATAAAGGCTGATCGACAGCAACTGGCAACTAACTGGCTTATTATTTGTATGCTATTGTTGGTATTGTTGTCTGTCTGTCATTAAGTTATTCTCAATGGTTTGTTGTTGTTTTCTTCTGTTTTCGGCTACCTCACGTGATGAGGTTTCTTTTGTTGTCTTTGACATTAATATTCAAGTAGTAGTAATAGTTGTTGGTGTTGTTGTTTGCTGTGTATTTTTGTCAATTTGACATGCTTGAGCAGATTTGATTGTGCAACAATTGCAATTGTGGGCGTCCGAAACTCAACTGAAGAGCTGTCAATAATAAGCTCATTCATATGCCTATCAATCCATAGTTAAAATGACGCACTTCCTTCAACAAACAAACAATACTTATCCGGCGCACATACGCTTGTTCATAAGCATAATGATGTTGACCACTCAATACGAGTATAATCAGATTTGGTATTCGTTGTTGTTTGTGTTTTTTTGCTGGTTTTCCTCAAGCATTTCGTGCACTTTAATTAGTTTTTGTGTATTGTTGGGTTTTTTTTTTCGCATTTCAACAATTGATTCAAGGCTGTTTTCTTTCAATTTATCTTTGTTGCGTTTTTGGTCAAGAAAGTGGAGTGTGCCAGTTTGTTTCCTAAGTCTTTTGATTTTAACTTAAATGCTTGAGCATATATTAGATTAGATTAGTTCAAGACACAGAACAGGCACTAAAATTCCAATAATTCAAATGACTAACTTGTTGTTTTTAATATTTAATAACTTGTATGAGTCAATAAAAAAATTCTCAGATCCAATTAGCACATCATTTTGAATTCGATATTAATGCGGCTAACTTAGGGGTTTCGTCAGAACCCATAAAAAAATAATATTTACATTTCGAAAATTCTGAGTAAAAGAAATGCCAAGAAATAAGTACACTAAGGCATGTGGCATACAACAATAAAAACTTAACATTCGATTTGTGCAATTTGTACGTCAAGTTTCGATGCCCGACCAATTGAATGGAATCATGTGCAATTTGGCCAGTCTCACAATTGGCACAACAATATTGCATAGCACGAATCGGGGTTTATTTATTTATATGTACAGGTACAGGTATATGTATATATTTATTTTCTGCATTGGCGCAGAACATGAGCAAACAAATGGATAACAACGTTAAGGCAGTCACGTCGCATTAGCTGAAAGCGAAAGCTACACAAACACACACACACACATACACTCTCACACACAGAGAGAAGCTGAAAACAGACAGTGACAGGAGGGTGTGAGTGAACACAGCAATTCAGTTAAATTTACATTTGTTTTTTAGTCACACACACACACATATATATATAATATTTCTCCACTCTGTATGTAGTTTTTATGTGTGTACTGCGGGTGGTTGCGGTGCATGTGGCATGTGGAATTTAAGTATGTCGCATAAGGCGAATGCCAAAAACTGTGTCACACCTGACTTTGATGCCAAAACAACAGCAACAGCTGTGTGTTTAAACCGCAAATAGAAATGCGCATCACACACGGCGTATGCGTTATTTAACATATTACTGTAGCTTATGACACCGTTTTTTTTTTGTTTGTTCATAGTTTATAAATTGTTAACACATTGTTTATTTGATAATTCAATTAATCGCGAGAGCTTAAGTTGTATAAAAATCGAAAGTTTAGCTATCGATCAACAAGATAATCCATATTATTTATAGGGTTGTTTTTTGTGTTAAGATTAAGATTTTATGATGGGGAAATTACCGCAAAAAACACACAACTTTGTCATCGAACTTTGTCGGTGGCTTGAACTTGCTGTTATTTTAAGTGCTTTTCAAACAGTTTTTAAGTATTTTTATGGGAATTTTTTAAACATACCGGATTTATTTATCGTTTGCTCGAGTGCATTTATAAAAAGCTAATCGATCGAAATATGATATGGGGGTGAGTTCATCTCACAACCCGAGGTGCCTGATCTCTGTAAGCCACATGAATTGTTGGCAAATAAATATTTTAATAAGCTTATTTTTATAATTTTCAACCACATTGTATTTGGTATTTTTTGTTTTTTTGTACAAGTTTATTGACTGACAATCAATCAGTCTCAAAAGCTTCAAGCCATATTTGCATTCAGTAAAAAGCTCAGCCCAACAGCCAATTGGCAATTACACAAACACGTGAGCATCGTAAAGACCAGATGGCACATGTAACAACAACAACAGCAACAACACAGGCAACAACAAGTCAAACAAGTCAATTGGCATTGTAGAATTCAACTTCTTGTGATAAACGCAACGCAAGTGCTATTATTATTGTCCATATATGAAGACAAATACGTGAAGATAGAAACAACAGCGTCATCGTCATAATAATCATAATAATATAATGGCTAATTGCATTATTGTTAGCACACTTAATAAATGTTGTGCAATGGGACAGCAACAACGATTATCGACAGCCAATTATGTGTTATCGATACAAGCAATATAGAAATTAATTAACATTCGAACAATTTATGCTTAATTTGCAAGTGTTGATAGTACCGGTAGCTGTAAATGTTAATCGCCAATCGGCAATCACAAATCGAATGTGAATTGTTTGCTAATAAAGCGGGTACCGTTTTCCGTAGTTATTGTTGTTGTTGCTGTTGTTTCCCTAACTTTGTCGGCTAAACCTTTTGCGCAACGCACATACAAAAGACTTAGGCAACAAACTTTTGGCGCCAGTTGCCAGTTGCCAACAATAATGCAATAATAGTCACAACAATAGGCTCAATACCTTTATAAAGCGTGCATAAACAATTGCAAAAAGCATATGGCATATATAGGCACAACTGCGAAATAGGGCTATGAACAAATGATTAATGGGCGTGGCAGAAGATGTTGCAAGTGTGTTAATGGTTTAGTTTAGGCAACAATACTGCAAGACAGAAACTGTAATAAATCACAGAGATATAAAGGTTTAGGTGTGTTATTGTGTGCGTAGGCAGACAGTTCTTAAAAAGAGTATAACAATATTTGACACACATTCTATAACAATTCCCAAAAAGTTGAAGTTACTTTTAACAACTTATTTATTGTTTGTGCGTTTTAATAAGCAATTATGCACTAATACAATTGGTTATAGTGGCTAGAAACAAGCGGAAGCAACTTGAAGCAAGCGTTTGGAATGTGCATTAGTCATGCGAATCCATTGGGACTTGAAGTTTCAGTTTCAGTTGGAGTTTGAGTTTGGGGCGTGCATAGCTTAACTTAAAATCGTCGTTTTCATTATCAACAACGAATGTTGAATGGCCAAAAACGTATGCGGGAATGCGCTTACATTGCGGCCTAAAGCCACATTACAACTGCCACCAGCTAACAAACACACACACACATATGAATACACATCCATATATATTGCTTACACTCTCTCATTGGCATCCATAAGCCATGACTCGCTGCAATTACTCCAAGGCACGTAACCCCATAGCGTCATATGACTTTGCACATGATTTCCTACCACCAACACAGCAGCGGCTGCGGCAGAGGCAGTGGCAGAGACAGCGGCAGCAAACAACAAACATGTTTTCTTTAAAGCATAAAGACACCAACAACACCAACACACACACTTACACACACACACAGCCAAAGCAAGTCACAAGACTCTTTTCACGACTTGTTGTTGTTGTTGGTGGTGGCAGCTTTTTTTGTTATTGTTTAGTTTTTTTGTGTTACAAGTAAGTTTCTTGGGCTGCCATTACACAATAAGCCAGAAAAAAATAACAAAAAATGCAGATGCAACACCAAACAACAACAAACTGTACTTTAAGTGTGCATGTTACTAGTGTTGTTGTTGTTGTTGCTGTTGTGCTCTGAGACTTCTTGTTGCTTGTGTGTGATGATGATGATGAGGAAACTCGGCTCGAAAAAAAACCGCAATAAACTGAAGTTTCAAGTGCAAACAAAATATGACAGTGGCCTGCATATTAATAGCAACAAAATGTGATGCAATTTGAGTTGGCGTTCATCGAATGTGGCTTTAAAAATATTTGTTACATTGCCAAGACATGCAAATGTTGTTCAAATGCAACAGCAACAACGCCAACAACAACACAACAAACCAAACCAGCCGTGAAGATCATAATTCTTATGCATATGTGTATGTGTATGTGTGTGCATACCATATTAATGACCAGAAAGTGTAAATGTTGGCCAAGTCACGCGCCACACACACACACACATACATAAATATCTTTTTGATATATGCGGGGCGTAACTTTCGTTTTCATTGCGAAAGTGCATACAACTTGATATTGGTAGGCAACACCAACGGCAACACCAACAATATTTCTCTTTTTTTTCAGCTTATCCATTTTGTTGACCTGTTTCTTGTTTCTGGCAGTGAATGCTAATGAACGCATTTCTATGCCACATATATAATGCTCAGCATGTGCCACAGCTGATTGCCTGTCTGGCTTCACGATGAGTATTAGTAGTAGTGCCATCAAGGTCGACTCTTCACCACATTAACATTGTGTAACATAATGTTGCGGCTAGACCCAAGAGTCTGCCTCAAGTGTGCCACTCCACTCCACACACACTTGAAAATTGTGCGTGCTCCAACTCCCCAGAGACTCAAGTGACAACATTAAATACTTGTAAGCCCATCAAAAATTATATGTTTTGAAAGAGCATTAACCAAAATTGACTTCAATTATTGACGCACCTTTTTTTTTGTTGTTGTGAAAACTGAAGCCGTTGCCTGAGGCCAAAGCAATTTGGGTAAATTTGATTGGAGAAATGTGCAGAAAAGTGAAAATAAATGAATACTTAATTATACGTTAAACTCTGTTGACTTCGAGTAAACAAATAACATTAATATCTATTATTATGATCTATATTTTTTAATGCAAAAACCTCTCAATGTAAACATACATAAAAAAACTATTACTATGATCTATATATTTTTTAATGCAAAAACCTCTCAATTTAAACGTAAAACCAAACATTCAATTTGAGTTTATGGACAACATCAAAGTCAGAGACTAATATGCACTTCCCGCTGCTGCTGTTGGCATCTTCACACCAGACACCAAACACTTTGTAAGAGACAGTCCAAGGTGGCATTAAAAAAAAATAATAATAATATGACGGAAGCCTTAACTGCCAAAATACTCACCAAAAGCTCAACCAAGAAAACAACACTACAAATCAACTCGAAGAAATAAAGAAATAAAATAAGCTCAACGTTTTTATGAAGAGCTAGACAAACCTTTGCCACCATTTGCTGCTGCTGTTAGTGTTTAACGACCGCAAGCAACAACAACAACAACAGCAACAACAAAAGATGCCCAGTCAAGCCTGTTGGGGGGGACCACTTCATCCTGAAGTTGATTACGTCTTTGTCGCTGTTGCCGCCGCCGCTGCTGCTGTGTATTTTTGTGTATTTTTTCGGTATATGTTTAAAAAAAACCAAAAAAAAACAAAATTTCACTTTCGTCGTTTACAGATGCCTGGTACCGTTATCTGTTGGCAGTCGCATCACTTGCTTAAAATTTCTTTTTAACCCAAATAAACCAGTTGCCAGAGTTGGGCGAAACACGATTTGTGTCGATAAATTTTGTTGTTGTTGTTTTCTGGTCAGTTTCAGTTTCAGTTTTTTCGGTTTTTTGGTTTTTCGGATGCCTGATTGTGTCAGAGACCCAGTCCAAGTGCCATGCAAACATACTATAAACTGCATGTAGCATGAGATATATATCTAATTTATATATATATTTCTTTTGCTTTTGGGGCGTCACCTGGTTTTCTTGCTATTGCTATTGCTATTAGTGTTGTTGTTGTTGTTGTGCATATGTTATGCTATTTGGGTTAACCCAACAACAACTGAATAGTGGTCTGGCAAGCAAAACACAACTCAGATCTATATGCACATTTATCAATGTGTTATTTTTTGTAGCTGTAGCTTTAATAACATATTTGTTCTGCAAAACTGGTTGGAGTCTTAAATGAAAGACTTAGGCAACGAACTTGCTGGCTTCTTGATTTATCTCTAATAACCTGCGCGCCTGCTCAGGGTCATCTACTACCACTAACAACTACCACTCGATAGGTCGCCTTTCACTTTGCACCAGGAAACGCATTCGGGAACAAATTTTCTCGTATTTGTCAGCAACTTTTCCAGTTTTTGTCTCTGCTTCAGTCTCAGTTTCAGTTTGTGAGTTTTTCCCTAGTCAAAGTCCATTCAACTTTAAGGCATGGCAAATTCTTCAGTGAAATAAACGAAGATTGATTACCCGAAAAAACATTTTAACAAATTACCTAAATGAGTCTTCCCAAATGCCACAAAAATGAAAAAATGTTCAGTTACCAAATTCCACTTTTTTTTTTAAGATTCCCATTCGAAATCAAATTTGTAGCAAACTTCTTTTTGGTTTCAGAAAGTGGTTTTGTTTTTGAGAGTGTGTTAACCTTGAACTCAACGCTGTTTGTTCTGTTAATTAAGAATGTTTTAATGCGCTCGCGAATCGATTTCAAATCAGTTCTTGTCTCTGGCATCCTCTTAGGCATTAATTTATATTGAAATTTCGTGTTTTTTATTAGTTGTTTGATTTACTTAAAACGAGCAGGCGCTTAATGATTGCTGCCAATGAATAAATTAGTAATTTGTTGCCTTATAAATTCCTAACTTAAATAGAGGAATGACAGGTTCAATCTTGAAGTTATACATAGATAAATTAGGGAAGAATTATAACAAATGACGTAAACTGCATATAAATGCATGTATTATGATCTGGTTTGGTTTTTGGAAAACTTTTGGAATATTTTTAATGTGCTTGTCTTCTTCTTCGTTCGTTTGCCTCATCTTACCTGGCCTGACCTTACACGCACATTTTTGGCTTAGGCATTTTTTGGCTTAGAAGAATCACGAGCATTAGCATAATATGGAATTTGACCTGTCCACAAAGTAGTTAAAGCTCATTAATCATTATGGTGTTTGTGTTTTTGTTAAGACTCTTGAAAACGTGCCAACGGAAGCAGAGTTGGGCAAGTTAACTTCCCCCTCTGAGAGCCATCTCCTTGACAGAATGCATATAATTATGCAAAGCATTAGAATTTGCATTAGGATAGAGACAGACAAAATGAAATTCCTCCACTCCACTCACAAAGATTAGCTACCGTTGTTATTATTGTATTAATATTCATAAGCATGTTAATTGAAACACATTTATTTAGATATAGTATTGATTTATAAAGAAGCGCAGGCGATCACATAATCGAACCCACTTTGTATTTCGTTGTGATGAAAACCCAATTTTTAAAGCCCACAATAAAATAAATAAAAAAAAGTTTCACTTTCATTTCTTGCTGCACGCGTTTGCCGAAGATGCCCAACCAAAAAGAGAAAAAGTTGTTAACACAACGAAAGACCTTTTTAGAGGTTGTTTTTGTTTGTGTTGTTGTTGTTGTTGGTGGTGTTGTTGTACTCGTGCTGTTTGATGTTTGTGTGTCGTGCCAAGTGGTTTTTGGAACGATTACCTAATCATGACTTGATTTTATTTTATTTTTCTCTCCTCAGTTTTGTTTTCATTGTGTCTTATAATGTTAACAAAACCGAAAACCGCATTGACATAATTTGGTCGCTGCCATTGGTATGGTTTACATAATTTGGCGCGAGAGAGTGCAGCTAATTTATAGATCTTCAGCCTACAATTAATTAACGGCTCTTTTTGGCCAAGCTAACCAATTTACAAGCAGATGCCAAACATTAGAAAGTTTCCTCTCTTTTTTCTTCGCGCTTTGCTGCTAATCAAAGACAAATCTATGCAAATCGTAACTCAATTTTGCATGGCTATTGCGCAAGTGTCAAACACCACCCATAAACACACACACACATGTACAAGTGTTTATGTTTGATCTGCACGACATTGTGAGGGGAGGGGTAATTAGCCTTGGCTAACACTTTGCCAGCTGTGACTTCTTTGGCTTAGTCATCGGAGTCAGAATGCAGCTGAACAACTTGAACAACGCCAACAAATTAAGCACAAGTGTCGATGATGCTGCCACCAGACCTCTGCCAACGTCGACTGCGACGTTAACGTCTCTGCCGAGCCACTGACATTGTCTGGTTGACACACTTAAGTCACTTATTGAAACGTCGTTGTGTGTGTGTGTAAAATTCTTGCTAAAAAGTTGACTCCAAGTGCTTTACAGCCGAAAAATAAAAATAAAAATGTATAAAATTTATTTAAACATTTTTATTTTTTTTTTGGTTTTTTGTTGACATTTGTTTATTGACTTTGTCAAGGCTTAGCCGGCGCACAGATGAACTTTAATTTAATTTATTGTAATAAAAATTTTTTTGGCAAAATGTCGCCGATGACTAAACAAAAGACTTAGGCAACGAACTGCAAGTAAACTGCAAGTAAAACAAAGCAGTTTCTGAGGTGGCAAAGGAATTTACCACAATTAATAATAAAGGTGGGTTAGTAAGAAATATTATAATTAAGTTAGTTAGAAACTGGGTTATCTAAAATGCATATAATTATTATTTTTCCCCAGTCTAATTAGGTTTTTGAAAATTTCAGGTTTTTTTTACTCCGAAATTTTTAATACTAGATTTTTAATATTAGATATGATTTATTTCAATATACTCAACTCACCATAAAATTAAACTAAGTAGCAGTCGATGCTTGATCATTTTGAAGCAAACTCTTGCGCTCTCTCCTCTCTCTTGCTCTCTCTTGCTCTCTCTTTCTATTCGTCTTTCTCTCCGTATCTCCCTGTCTTTTATTGCGTTGGCTTTTGTTTGTATTTAAAATTACGACTTAATAATTTATATAGTTAAACTTATTAGCTCTTTGTTAATCAAAATAAATAGATTAAGATTATTAAATTATATTTGGCACGTTTGCAAACTGATAAACAATAAATATATAGTTATATATATTTTTGTGTGCGTGTGTTTTTTTTTTAATGCGTTTTTGACACTTGAGGATAATTTGGAAGTTTTGGTGTGTGTTTGGTGTTCTGTTCAAGAAACGTTAGTTGCCGTCTTGCCAAAGAGATTGTAACCGATAATGTACGCAACGATTTGTATCCTTTCGGTAATTAGCATAACGCAGGCAATGAATTGAAGCACAACATTGAACCGAGAACCACAGCGATAACGAGCCTATTTTGCACCAACAAAAATTTAACACAATGCACAAAGCATGCAACACAACGGCACGGAACGAGCAACACGCGGGGCGCAACACCGTGGCGATACCGTAACTAAACACTTGATTATGTGTATATGTGAGAGTAGATGAATTTAAAGGCGACAGACAGACGGAGCCGCACAATTGCACACGCTGCCACAGCAAAAACGTATCTGAAAGCTACAAACGCTGATCGTCGGGCTTAAAAGGCAAAGCACTACGATATCCAAAACGGATCCAATGTAAGCTTCAAAACTCAAACCGGTAGACGACGAGCTTTTTTTCAATTCGCTGCCGCTGCCGCTGCCTCTCTGCTACCGGCAGCTCTCACGCATACAACACCAAACTAACATATACATGTATGTCTGTCTGTGTGTGTCTCTGTGTGTGTGTTTATGGAGAAAGTAAAAAATGATGCGCCAAAAACTGAACTGACTGTGAAAAAAAAAAACACTCGACTACACAGCATGCGGGCCCCAAACGAAAGCAAAATCAGGCCAATACACAATGAAAAATCACAAGGGTGCCCGCGAGAGATAATACTTAGTTTTTTTGGTTTTGCGGTCAGTTCATTTCGGCCAATTTTAACTCATTTTTCGGCCATATTGTATTACTCTGTCTGGTACTGGCGGTAATGGTACCACATAACAGCTGCCCAGCTACCCAGCTGCCATATTAAGTTATATGTATCTCTTACTCATGTCAATATACCTTAGCCACATTTTAACACCTTTTGTGTGCACTGTAATTTGTTTTTTTCTTTCTTGTTTTTCGTTTTTTTTATTTTTTTTTGGTTTCAAGATCTGTCTGGTGGCGTCTTGTGAAAGGAATCACGCGCTTTGTGTCGCCCATTATTGTTATTATTATTATTTTTGTAATTTGCACAATGAGAGAGAGAGGGATGAGCTTGGAGGTAGATGGCAGATGTTTGCATACTCTTGCTTTAGGAGAGGTTTGACTATGTTTAAGGAAGCTTTTAAGCATAAGCATATGGGAAATGAAAAAAACCTTAGAACAATACATAGATTTTATGAGTTTATAGAGATGTTTTACACGCTTTATGATAAAATTATATGACCCGTAACAAGTGTATGAAAAAATACAACAACAAAGAAATCTGAGTGAGGCGGCAAAAACAAAAATATATATTTATTAATGTCGAAGGCATCACAGCAAACGAGTTTCGACTATGTCTACGGGAATGGATCTTGAATCTCTCTCCCACTCTCTCTCTCTCTCTCCCACTCTTACTCTCTCCCTCTCCAACCGTGTGATGTAAGCAGTTAGTTAGATTAGGTAAAGGTCTCGTCCGGTAGTTGGGCAATGCATATATCATGAATTGCATTTGAAGTCAAGTACATATAATTATAAACATAATCTATTATACGTTTCGGGCATCCCCCGCAAAAATTATAAAACAGCTGAACAATTGACTGAAAGTGTGCCCATAGCCACTGGGCTAATACTTAGCTTAATCACATTTTGATTAGTATTTGAGTGCTAAGAGTTTGAGCCAACATTGGCGGCAAGTGGCAAGAGATAATTGTTCAATACTGATTAGGGATTGTCGGTTGTCATCAAGGAGGAGACGCCATCAGGCATAAAACTTGGCTAATTGAAAGCTGTCAGAAAAGTTGAGACCTTCAACTATCTAACTAACTATCTATCTAACTATCTATCTAACTATCTATCTAACTATCTATCTAACTATCTATCTAACTATCTATCTAACTATCTTTCTATATCTTTGTCAGTTACTAAAAATATGATTATGACTAAAGCTTATCTGAAAGTAAATCCCCATATCTGATAATAAGAACTCATAAATGTTTCTAAGCTTATAAATTCTATGGAAGTCTTAGATAGAATTTTTATGGGTTATGGATTTTCATAATTCAGCTTAAAACTGTCATCTCTGCTTTTTTGTTCAGTATAATATTTGCACAAATAAATAAATTTATAAACATGTCTTAAGTAAAACTGCATATATAGTTTAGCTAAACCTTGGCACAGATTAAAATTCGTGCACGTATGAGGAAGTTCAAGCGAGATTCAATCTATTTAAGTTGTTTGTTTAACAAAACTAAGAAAAACAGTTCCTAAATCAGCTTTTTTAAAATAATATTTATTTTGTACGGAATTGCTATTTATTTATTTTTTGTTTTAGAATTAAAAATCTTTAAAATATGAATAATTTGTAAGCGATTATTATTATTATAATTATTATTATTATTATTATTTCTATTGCTTTTCGATAGGCTCAAGACTCTTGAGCAAGTATTTCGACTTGATGCAGGTCAATGTATTTATGATAATTTGCATAATGCGGCATTATCTTCAAATTATGTTTTGCGTCATTTTCCAAACTGCACAAAACTCAACGGCAACAAAAAACTTTAACTTTCCAATCAAATGACAAATATGGCAAACAGTGGAAAAAGAGAGGTTGAAAAATGAAATACGATATGCAATGTGATGAGGCATGCGCCTGCCTGACTCTTCATGGCTAATGGCCGCCCCTCACATGACCTTGCCAGGGCTTTAATTTGTCACCTCAGCTGACCGAAAAAACAACAAACGAGAAAACGAATAAGGCATATTTGAAATTACATTTAAAAGAGCATTTCTGCCATTCGCTTAATTACACACACACACACACACACGAAAGACGTTAAGAGACGTTACAGCCACAAGGCAAAAAAATAAGGAAAAAAATGTATATTAATAAAAAATTATAGATATATGAATAAACAAAATGCCAACCATGAGTATCATCACGTGCCGTCGTCGAGCTTTTTTTTTTTTGTTAGTTTTGTAGTCTTCTTTTTTTGTTTGAAGATGCGACATTAATGGCAGGAACCCCCCGCAATAATACTGTGGCTCTTAGATATATTGAAGAAACAAAAACAAATATGAGCAAAAAAGTAGCAAGAGTCAAAAAAGTTGTTTGTTTGCTTTTTGGACTTTTATTGGATTCATGTGATCAACTTGGCTGGCTGACAACTTGTTTGGTTTGTTACCAAATTCATCTACGTACGTAAATGCACTAAAATGTCATAAATTTGTCCGATTTGAGTACTTGCTAATTTTCCAAACGGATCTGTTGAAAGGTTACTTTTGGGTTTTACAGCTGTCGCCAAAAAACAGATAATAAAAAAATCAATTCGATTTGATTTTAGCAAAAAGAAACCAATATTATGATCACGTTGATTTGATTATGTAAATTGTTAAAGAATCGCCGGGTTTCAGCCGGTTTCTTCTTATATAATTTGAACTTGATGAGGGTTCTTCTTTGAACTCGAACTCCTCATAACTGTGAAGTGGTCCATAAAGAATTCGATTTAAGGTTTTTTGATTTTTTCGCGTGCCTGGCACTGATACCATCACTCATCACACTCGGAACTGTGTCTGGCACGTTATTGTGTCTGTTGTGTTCCCAAGGTCCGGTTTCTGTCAATTACGTAAACACATTCAAATACCATTTAAATGATATTTGAGGCACTCACGAAGCGGCTTAAATACCGTTAGCTGAACAGCAAAATGAATGAAACCAAACCAACAAACAAAATTTACCTTCATAAAATCGATGTTAAGTATTTTTCCACGCAGTGCACCGTGTACAGAGTTAATGAAATTTACAATATTATAATCGGACAACATAAAAGACATAAGCAAAAAAACCAATCAAAAGAAAACACAAAAAAAACTGTTCAAGATGCGCCAAATATGCCTACAGTCTCTTTTTTTTATTGTTATATTTTTTTGCTACTCCGATCAACCGGTACGGCTGGTACAGGGCTACCAGACACAACGGTAGATATAATAAACAATGGGGACGCACTTGAACCTTCACAAGGTGACCGCCAGTGAAAGTATGAGATGCATGTGACATAAACCAAATAATTTGTGAATGGTCTGTGACGAAAGCGAAAACGGTGCAAAACGGTAGCACCGTTTGGTACACCAAAGTGTAGAATCAGTTATATCAGAGAATACTTGAGACACATTGTATCTCTTAAAGGTATAGTGCTCTTGAAATGATTGATTGAAAGATTGACCAAAAAGATATCTGAGGGAAAGTCTCGTACCAGCCAGAGATTATTACAGACAGAGGGAATAGGAAAAGATTGTAATCGTATGACATGCAAAAAAAAAATATATTTATCTTGATTTTTTTCATTAAACTTTCCACTTGAGCAAAACCAAAAATGTTCAATCGTGATTGAAACCCTAAACCCAAAAACATTTACACGAAATGTATGTAAAATTCTTTCTAAATCAGTAAGTCTGACTTGTCGGCTGCTGTTTGTTGTCAATTTTGTCTAGCATAACTGAAAAAGTATTTTCTATATGCTGTGCAATAAACTCGCATTCGCCACAAGCAAACTTGGCTAACAACAGAACGTGCAATGTGGAGGCGTTTTATGAGTATTGTATCTGTCTGGCAGTTCGTGATTGTTGCCAGCAACAAAAAAAATAAAAGCTAGTCAAAACACTCCGCACAAAAAATATGCCATGTGATGTGGTAGTTTTTTTTTTCTCTTCTTTTTGCCTATTTCGATTTAATTAATTGGAACATAAATTATTCATAGGAAAAAGATAACGTTTACCTTTAACTGATGAAGTACCGCAGCAGCAGTTAGGAAGAATTTTCAAAGACGCCAAAGTACAGTAGACACTCGCAAAAATGAGTTTAGTGTTTGATTTTATAAATGTTTAGGCATTGATGATTTTTGTACGTGCACTTGAAACTTTTTTGAAGCTTATTTACTTAAATAATACATTTGACAAAACACTTTATCACATAACTTGTTTTCCCTTACAGCCTACAAGTATGCAATACTATTTAGCTTACAAATTTGCTCGCACTTAACAACATTTCACTACCGCGTAAAAGTATGCAACGATTTTTGGCAAAGAGGTTTAAAAATTATATCACCATTTTATTTGTATTAAATGTACATTGTACACAATATAAATCTACAATAAAAATGTCTTACAACTCTTTCTTAGCTTCGTGTGCCTGGTTCTTGGCTGTCGTCACAGTCCACCATTTGTGAAACCTTCTAAGCATGCGCCAAGGCAGCCACACGGTCAGAAAGAGACCAAGCAGCACACAGGCCAAAATATCCAGCAACAGATACTGATGAAGTGGCAGAAAAGCACCTTGAGACTTGAGATGTCGAGCTCCCTTATGCCTGATGATGTACTCAATCCAAAAGCTGGCCTCATCCAACGGATGCATGGCATTATCCCGGAATCGTTCAGATACCTCCAAAGCACTACGTTTGTACTGAGGCTCATAAACTAAAGCCTCTACATTGCGCACCAGATCATCGGCTGTTAGCTGGGAGAACACCATGGAACGTGCATAGCCCTCACGCACTGATTTTAGAGTATTCCTATGCTGATCTCCATATAAGGGAATGCACAGCATGGGAACACCCCAATAGATGCCCTCTTGGGTGCCAAAGATACCGCCGTGTGTGATGAAAACCTTAACATTTGGATGTGCCAGAATGTCATTCTGAGGCATCCACTTGCTAATCATGACATTCGATGGCAATTTCCCAACGGTTGCATTCTCATATTTCCACAGAACCTTTTGTTTCAGTTTGCCAAACGCTTGAAGGATCTGAGCAGTCTTCTCAGGGGGCATATCTGTGCTCTTCATATAGGAACCGAGACTAAAGTAAACCACACCATGAGTGGCATTATCCAGAAAGGTTTGCATATCTTGCGGTAGTTCCTTGGCCGGCTGAATGTGAGCACCACCTACATTAATCAATCCTGGCATACTGGGTCGTGGCAAATCCACACTACGATGACTATTGATAAGCATCAGAGATATATTGCGCTCCAAGTCATGCACATGTGGTAGAGTACCTAAAAGACTGGGTGTTGGTAAGCGAGTCTCTTTTCATCTACCCTAACGCTTACCTTTTATGGCCGATCCAAAGTATTTCTCTGCTATCTGTTGCATTCTGGGTAGATAATACCAACGTCTCATGACCGCATCGTACATGGACAAATAAGAGTTGTAGGCACGTTGAGCGAAGGTCATCTGATCAGTGTGTGGAAGCAGTAGATGAGGTATGACCGACCAGGGTGTCAGAATGCCCATGGCATGATCCATATTATCAGCATAGCCCATGGTACCAATGGTGACCACAGGACACTTGAACTTCTGGCCAAACATGAGGAAGGCCTCGTGAAAGAATTGCTCCAAAATAACCAAATCATAATGCTCATCCTGGCTATCAATCAGTTTCTTAACTTGGACATCCTGTAGAGCATGTTCGGTTGTCATTTGTCCAATTGTCCACCACAATTGCAAATTTTGAAAATCACTAGCAAAACGCATGGTAAAGATGTTCTTTTTGGGAACTGCAAGAGAAATAAAGAAAAATCAATCAGAAAATTATTATTTCTTCAACATTTCTCATACTTACAATGCTTGGGTATATCAAAGGTTGGATTGAGTATAATTTCCGTTAGATTCTCATGTGGTGTTTTTGTGGGATGGTTATTGACGCTGGTCACCTCATGTCCACGCCGAAGCAAATCCCGCTGAAAGTGTTCCAGCCACATCCAATGACTTGGGGCGGGAAACGGGCCCATAAACAGTATACGAGCGGCATCGCTACTTAATCCACATAAGGCCAGCAGACAGAGCCAGATTAAAGATCTTGAAAGCAGCTGCATCTGCGTTGGTAATTGAGGTAAAGTTAAGAGTAGTTAATATAAGATTACCATATACATTCAGTTGTTTAATTGCAGCTGACTCTATGCGATCATTTACATAAACAAGTTTCATTTACAAATGGTTCTAACATGCTGTGCGAATTAATGTTCTCTAATGATAAAATTATAATCAGAATTATAAACATGATACTCTATGGGCTTGTTTCCTTATTATCTTTTAAATCTGGTGTCGGGAAGCAATTGTTAAAACCAGTCTATCTCATCAAGATTTATACATTTGAAACTACAACTAATTTAATCGATTAAGGTACATCTGTCACTTTGTCGAAACAAGTATTCCACTTTTAATTATGCTAATGATACTTGTCTCAAAAACTTTCCAAGTCTAAAGCCCAGTGTAAGTTTTAAGTGATCTAATCACATCATTAATTGATGGGAATATGTTTAATTTTTATAGCCGGAGAAAAGTGTTTGAAGAAATTCCCGCTATTAAAAAGTTCAGAATACAAATGTTGGTGTAGGTCGTAGTTAGTTAGTATTAGTCTTAATTGCTAGGGTATTTTATCGTCGATATATTTTGAGAAATATTTGCGTATTTTTTCCTATTTATTAATTTTTAACTACTTTGATTGAAATGCAAGTTGTAAATTTCATCATAATACTTTAACGCAATTAATTTATGGATTTCGCATAAAAAGTGGATTGAACGAGACAGAATTCTTATTGGCTTACGTCTTACAAATATGGCTTGATTCAAGTTGGGTGTGTTCCTATTGTTGAGGCGGATTATTAACTGTCTTATAATGGATTTTATGACTTCAGTTGTCATATGATTCTCCCAACTAAAAATTAAACAAAAGCAACTGATAACACGCTAAAACGTATGCTAATTATACACTTTATTTGTTTTGCTTTCGCTTCGCAAAAAAAAAAAACATAAACACATAAAACGCGTTTTGACATTGAGTGCCAGACGTAATTTAAACAATATATAGTATAAATATATAAACATATTCAAATTCCATATGTCTAAAATTTCACATATTAAGTTTTGCGTTTCAAATGACAGTTTTTTTGTTTTATTGCGTTTTTTTGTTTGATTTACAGTTATAGTTAATAGCAGTTATTTATTTATTTGTATAAACCTGTTGAGATCTACTGATTGTACCATATCAAGGTTGTTATTTTTTTTGTATTCAATTCCTACTGAAATTTCACACATAATTATTCGATATATTAATGACCAATGCCGGCTAATTGTGTTGTTTATGAACAATCAGTTGCGGCTTTAAAATTGATTAAAGTAATTTTAGTGGTATTTTAATTGCATGTGAAGCTTTGTCTTTGTTTAAAATACTAAGCAAAAATATGTATTTTTTTATGTAATTTTGATTTATGAAATATTTGTGTAAAATAAATAAAGAAACTGAAAGAATCCTGATTTTTTTAATGCATTTTCTTAAACTGATATATTTTTAAACTGTATTTATTTTTATTAATTTATTTATAAAAAAATGTTATATTTACTTTTATTACTCATAAATTGGTTCACTTCACTTCACTGACTACACACAGGCAGAAATACTTCACTATAAATAAATTCAATTAATTTTCAGCACTCAGCGATAATAATTTGATTGAAGAAAGTCCACAAGTTGCGATCCGTTATGCACCAAGGTGTAGTTATCACTGTCCGATCCGAAACCCAACAAGCAAACACCTTAACTCTTAATCAGCTCTGTCGGCAGCGACTGCGACTTTGACTGCCGGGTTGCGGCAGCGACACACAGCTATACTCAAACAATAGCAACAAATCAACAGTTAGCTTGAATTAGAGAATGCAGCCCTGGAAATTGGAACGTGCAAACACAAAAACAAAGGCAAATAAATGTGAGACATATGTACATACATGTGTGCGAATATTGCGTATTGTCTGCTTTTATTGTTGTTATCGTACATTTGTTTTGTTTTCGTTATTCTTTAATTAGAAGAGCATATGTACATATATATGGCAATATTGTTGTTGCAATTTATTAGCACACACTTTTACACAGACATATGTACATATGTATGTATGTGTAATCACAGCAAACGTTTCCAAATTACAGTTGAATAGATCTCAATTATTTTAAATCAGTTTCATCTAACCGATGCACGTGTCAACTCTGGCATATAAATATGTATGCGTTTTTTTTGCTAACACAAGTTGAACAATTTTCAAATTTGTTAAGGTGCAATTACAAACATATAAGCACGTTTAAACAATGCCATTTTTTTTCGATTTGCAACCAGTTTATTTATTTGTCATGCCATTGAACTTTTTTAAGCAAGAGATGAATGTACCTGACTTAATTTACCTCAATTCGCAAAATTCGCAGACAGTGTTCGATATTTGAATGTGCATTGACGCAAAGTATTCGTCTTAAACATTTTGAAACAAGTAAGAAGTCTTTAGTCGAGCTCGACTACAAGATACCCTTGACCATACAGACGGACAGACGGCCGGGCTGACAGACATACACATACATAAGTGTACTACCGGACCAATGCTTTATGGTTTAATATCTCCGGTGTTTCTCAACCGAATAAAAATTTCACAGATTTTCATTATATTGTAAATTTCATCAATTCTCATTTTCAAGTTTTCGAAATTCAAGATTTTATTGTTATCGATTACATGTGTATGTTGTGAACCGGAAAAGTTATCGAAAATTTGAAATGAACTTGTTGTGCCTAGAGATCAAGAGAGCTCATATCCAAAATCTAGAGTATCTAGCTTTTGTAGTTCCTAAAATTGACCTGTTCATACATACAGACGTACGGACGGACAGACTGACACGGCTATGATCAAGAATATATACTTTATATATAGTTTATGGGGTCGGAGAAGCTTCCTTTTGCCAACATTCATACATTTGCTAAAAACCATTCTACACATTTTTTACCAATTTCATGGGTTAAGGGTATACAAATATAAAACAACTTAACGGATTTTGGATTTTCCTCTGATCAAGCATTTCCTTTTCTGTGGAAACTGAAAGTATAAAACGGTTTGAATCAAACAATTGAATATGTTTGGCGCAAGTTGAGAGAAACGTGAGTAATTACCTTCAATTAAATAGAAATTGATGGGAATCAGATAAACAGCGACATTTTTGAGCTTAGCCATTTGTTGACTGATAAGAACAAGGTCATAACTCAAGGTAGACAAATGGCTAAAATAATTATCATTAAGCAACGAAACATTGCCGACGATTGCTATATAACCATATAAAGTCATATACAACATGCAACAAAAATTAAACACAAAACAAACATGTCAAAACCGAAACCCAAAAGACACCGAAAACAAAATAACATATTTCAATAAAGATTGGCACGCTTCAGTGAAGCGAGCCACATGGAAGGAAAGTAACTTCAACCGTGAGATGGGAGCTGGGAGACGGGAGTCGACTCAAAGTGAGGCAAGGCGTGGGCGATGATGGACTGCCCAACCCAGTTGCCTCTCAGTCTGCCTGCCTGCCTTCGTGACCGCCGGGACGGCAAAAAAGTTCATTCATAAGCACAAGTCACAAAATATGTTGATACGGTGCAATGAAATTGAATTGCGTGCAACGAATTGTGTCGCCGTATAAAACTCTTGCAAGTAGAGCTCGGCGCGTCAAACGGTGGCATAAACATACTTTGTAGCTAAGATAAATTGAACTATATATGTCAAAGAGATCTGCGACATGCTAAAGAAGGAGAGACCGAGCATAAAGTATCTTTGAATATGAATGTTTCGAGTCCATAAACTCCAAATGCAACTGGAAACATTTATTATTGCATTTAAGTTTTAAGTTTCACCCCAAAGTCATATTGCTATCAATCTTTTACGAGGTGCAAACTACAAGTTACCCAAAACCAGATGACATCAATTGATGTTTCATTTCTAAAGAGCCCACACATGTTTTTTTGGTTTTTAGTTTTGAGCCCAACCCAAATCCAAATCCAATGAAGCTCATCAAAATATAAAATAGCAATTTGTTAGTTTGCGCCAATTTAATGTTTACTTTGCACTTTCAGCCCATTTGATCAATTTGGGCAAATCAAACAGATACGCATTGATCTGAAAAAGTGTAACCTTTTGTATTTGCTCTTTACTATGTCGATGCCGATGCCAATGCCATTTGTATCTATTTGTCCCATTTGTACTACGTGTTTTTCCAACCATCCAATCGCTTTCAACCAATCATCCATCCAACCATCCATCCATCTAGCCTAACTATCAATTAAGCCCAGCTCGCGTTTTTCCCAGGCGCGTTTTAGATAAAGAGCACCATACACCACGCACACACACCAACACACACCCCAACACAAGGGAACCCAAACCCAAATGATGACACTGCGAGTTTTTCCACGGAACCAAAGCCTAGTGCTTCCCATTTGTTCACTGGCAGCAATTAAAAATTTCACCAAAAAGTAAACGTTGCGCATGATTAGCGCACGAATTCGAGAATGTAAAGCAAAAAGAAATATTTGTTAGATCTGTATACCCTGTAAATGGTAAAAGTGGGTGAAGGGGGGTATTTTTCTAGCAGTGGAAAATCTGTAACAGATGAAGATCTCATTAACTTCAAAAGAAATATTGATTAAAAAGAAAGAAGATTTAAAAAACGTTTCCTAAAACTTTTAACAGGGTATTTCTTAAGTCACCCCTACTTGCTGTCTTACTGTTTTGATCAGCGCTTCATAAACAATATTGATTGAAATGAAAGAAGATCTCAGAAACGTTTCCTACAACTTTTAACAGGGTATTTCTTAAGTCACCCCGCCTTGCTGTCTTACTGTTTTGATCAGCGCCCGCATTGATAGATCTAAGAGCTAGTAGAACACTGTCAGCGGGTGGTCGGCGACGACAGCAAACTCTTCCAGTGACGAAGACTGCTGTAACTCTGACTTGAAACTTGGACATAGACGTTGATAGGCTATGTAATGGGTTGTTTTCGATGTTGTGGCAGGCCGTCAGCGTACTTCGGGCAGCTGTCAATGTGTCAATATTAATTTAATATGTCAAAAATAAAATTATACACAATTTGAAAATTGAGTTATAATGGGACACATGAGATACCGCCCCTCAATAGACTCGCAACAGGGTGGAAAAACTCTCAAGTGGTTCAGGATATGTGAACACTAACATAGTGTATTTATACAATCAGGAATGCCTAAAGTGCCCAAAGACTACCAGATAAGACACAGCTGAAACTGAATTTTACCCATGAGCTCTTTTCTATGCTCTATGCTCTTTTTCTTCTATGTATGTCTAACCTATAACAATTTGTTAATGAGCAAATTACATGGTATTTGCATATAAATTTCAAGTTCATTACCTCAACAAGAGTGCATAACATAACATAACATGCATACACACTGACACGCCCTAAAAGTGATTCAGTGCGTGGTATATCTGAGTACGCCCCCTTTTCGTTTCGAAAGAAGAGTTTCGAGCGTATAAACCAAGTGATAGGCAAAACAGCTATTAAAACTGTTGATGCGTAAAAGGATGCACCCTTCGCGTAAGGTAAGTGTAAGTGTATGTACTTATCATTTCCTTTTCAGATATGCAGCAGGGTTGTCCCTAAAACTCTCTTACTTTATGACTTTCGACTTTCGATACATAATGAGATGTAAATACTTGCAGTAATGATCATAATTATTCCGTTTCACTTGCACGAAACCTGGCAACTCTGCTTATTGACTGCAGTTCGTAGTGTGTGCACGTGTGCATATTCCCCTAACTCGAATGAGTACTCGAACTCATACTCATACTCAAAAACATGCATTCATTTAGGCATGTGAATACTATGTTCTAGAATCTAGATATTTGACTTTAACTATATGCAGACTTATCGCCGATTTGTTGCGCGTTGCATAGAGGAGCAGTCGTTTTGTTTCCTGTTTCTTTCTCTCCCTTGAGCAATTAGGAAAAGTGCAGTTTTATGTGTTTATTTTTACATGCCACACTCAATGTGGCACAGGCATAAGAGCATAACACACAGCTGTGTGGCCTAACCTAGATACATATACATATGTATATTCGATTTGTGTTATTCGAAGTATTTGTATATGCATATATTCAAGTGGTCGCCCCCCGCTCTGGGTGCAGCGGCAACATATCTTCTTCTCCTGCTCCTGGATCAGCTCAAATTGTGCGTGCCATGAAGTCGTTTTTTGCCTTATCACACCCCGAAATACCGCTAAGGGTTGCAGCTGACTCTGAAGGGGGGGCGTGTAACTGATATCGAACACAAATAGAGAGAGAGACCCAGTTGTTGTTGTTGTTGTTGGGTGCAACTATCTTTAGCTATAGGTGTTTCTTTGCTTTCTATTCAGATTTTCCGCATTTATTGTAATTTATTAATGAGCTAGTTGCCTTTGGTCACACTGATTTATGGGAGGCACGACCTCACTGTCAGTCTGTCTATCTGGGGAAGCACAGTGTGTGGGTACGGCTGGTGTCAAAGGGTTCATTAACACGCCAAAAGGATATTCACACGATGTGCGCTTTGCCCCTTTCTGACAACAACGACGACGACGACGACTTATGTAACTTAATAGGCTGCTGAAAAATGGCTAGTAGATTTTTATCACTCAATGTGTGCCCACACCATAAACACACACACACACATACATGCACATGTGTGCAATCAAATCGTAGAAGTATAGCATGCCGAATATAAGATACCCTTTCAAATAGTCTGTGTCCTGAAAAACCATAAACAATTTTACAACTTTTCTCTTATCAAGTTTGCGTACTTAAGTACTTGACCCATTATACAGTTATTTGCCTACACTCTCAAGGGTCACACCAATTATAAATACTCTCTGGCAAGTGTATAATAAAGTCACACAAACACACGCACATACACGTATAAATACTTTAACTAGCAAAGGAGTTGACGACGCGTCGCGACGAGACCAAAAACAACATGTGGCAATGGCCAAAGCCAAATTGCATCCACATGTGTGTGCCCCACACTCGCCCCACAATGTTGATGATCATCAACATCAGATGCAGCAGCAGCAACATAAGCAACACAAGCAGCACAAGCAGCAGCAGCAACATAAAGTAGGGGCAACAACGCCGCCGCCGCCGCTAAACAAATTGAAAAATTTCAAGTCCTCAGCCTCTTGGCGCTCGCAATTGCTCAATCGCGCGATTTTCGCGTGCTCGCCGCCAGTCACACACACATACATACATATGTACATATATGTGAAAAAAAGAAGAAGAAGATGAAGATTGCAAAAGGGAAACAACAACAGTTCATGATCATCATCAGCAGCAGCAAACAACAGAGCCGAAGTACACACAGAGAATACGGTAAAATTGAGCGCTTTTATTTGTCAGAGATGCGCAAATAGCTGATTATTGAAATGTATTTAAATTTATGCAAGACACAAATAATTCATATGGAATATGTTAACTAAAAGCTCACAAGGAAGAGAGTTTATAGCTAATCATTATTTAATGTGTTGCAACTTTTTAGTTTTCGAATTTTCCCATTAAACAATCACCCTTCAACTAGTCGTTGCATTTAGTATTGAACATCATGAATCATATTCGACGTCTATGATGAGAATTTTCTCATGAATGTCATTTCAATTGGTGATCAAAACTATTTTTACACATCCGTATAGAAAATTTCTTAAGAAACTAACTTTGAGGAAAAGAAATATCTTTAGCAAACTATACTATACTATAACCGAACAAATCTGCTCTATTAATCACTGATAGAGAGCTCATCACTATTATCTAGATACACATTCATAGTTATTGGACTCGAGCACTCTCCTTTTGCCTCTCGGACAGGGAGAACAGGGAGCACAGGGGAGAAGTGAACGCGCGTAAAAGTGACTCGCGGGTGCGCCGTGGCCTGTCGGTTTGTCGGGGTCTTTCGGTCTTTCGGGGTCTCTGCGGCTGGGCTGGCTGTCTCACTGTCTCACTGCGCATTGCGCACACACACTGCACACACTGCGTGCGGAATTTTCTTTTTTCGAGTTCGGTTCAGTTCGGTTCGGTTTTGGGTGCCGTCAGTCTGTGAGAAAACGTCGGGCCGTTTGGTTGTTTTTGGGTTTCGTTCGATGCTTTTCGGTTGGGCGAACGAATTCGGTTCTGTTGCTATTGTTGTTGTTGTTGTTGCGGGTGGCGGTAAACGTCGCGGAAAAACTGAATGTGAGTGTGTGTTCTATCTCGTGTGTGCCTGTGTGCCGTAAGTGGAAAAGCCTCTGTTAGCCATCCACCGCACCGCAGTTAAAAAATTTAATTTATTTTTAAGTTATTTATTTTCCTGGTTTTTCCGTTCGGTTTTCGTTCACTGATGTCGGCGCTTTCTTCTGTGTGTGTCTCTCTTTTATATCAAGAATTCTGGATAAAAACGAAGAAATACTGAATGGAAACGTTTGTTGTTTGGAAGTGATATACGCATATGAATGTGAAGATACAAAAGAGATCTTCTCCATACTATCCCAGTGCAAATTGACCGTGAATATGGGATGCCAAGAGGCTTTCGACTGTATGCCACACACATGTGATCTCGAAAGCCAAAACATACTTAAAATATCTTTTCACAATGACATTTGTGCATAACATAAATCAAAATTACTAATAAGAAAAAAAAGCTAAATACCACTTAAAAACAATTTCAAAACAGACAAATCAATAAGCTTTTGATGCCCCACAACAAATACTACTAAATCCGGCAATCTATTAGCAATAATCCACCTACACTAAACTGATTTTCAATAATGAATCAAGACTCATTCAGCTTTTCACTCAACTGGTTAGCTTTTTTTCCCACTTTAAATGCCAACTTCATTTGCATCTTCTCGAGGAAAGTGTCGAAAATTGGTGTGGGAAGTGCAACGCCTACCAGAGAGACAAAAAGAGAAAAAGAAGATAACTATAAAAAGCATTTTGGCTTATCAAATTGATTTCGACTACTAAAAGAGCGGCAAGCAGTTTCGACGTTTTGTTTTGAGTGCCGCTAATATTAATTACCATAAAATCTGGCTGAAAATATCTCTAACAATTTTGGATGGTAGAACTTTCTCAAAAATGCAGCTGCACACAGGTCTCGTCTGCCATAAAGGTGCTGCCTTTCGCTATCTGACAGATACATTTATGAATTTTTATGTAAATGCTTAACCGCAAGTTCGAAACACGCGCCGCGTCATAAAACTCCTCCGACGTTTGTCACTCTTTCGGGCTTTGATGCACTGTGCGGCAGCGGTCTTCGTCTGCGTCAGCTACAAGCATCTCAAATTGTGTGCGATGGGGGCCATAAAACTAATGACAACCACGAGCACAAATCACAGAAATTACAAAAAAAATTAACAAGCAAAATTAGCTGAACGAATGCTAACGAGTCGAAGCAGACGTTAAAGAGTTGAACTGCATTTGACCTTAGTCAGGATTTGGTAGAGTAGAAACCTGGCGTCACTTTTGCACAATTTGCAGTTGACATAAACGCAATGATACACTGAACAAAATCAGCTTTTGCAATCTTAAACATAAACGAGAACATTTCTTCTTCTCTTCTAATTTGTATATAGTTTTTTGAGTGTATTAATAATACTTGCGATCTTGATGCCCGATTCCACCGATTCCTGACTCCCCTTATTTTCCATTCCCGTCGACGTGTTTCTCCGACGTTTGTTGTCGTCTGGGTATTTTTAGATGCCCAAGGCGTAAATAATTCATTTTCCAGTCACAGTTGTTGACGTTCGTCCCAAACGAAACTTGCACGAAAGTGACGCCGCAGAGCAGAGCGGCAATAACGGGAAATGGCTCGTCTCTCGCTGCCCGATTATGCTCCTTGCATTTAGTTCATTCTGTTTGGGGGCCTTTTTTGATATCCACCCAAGGGATTTGCGTTTTCTGTCGCTGTTGATTTGCATCTAAACTTGAAAGTGTTTTTGCGCCCTATTTGCCCTTTTGATATTTAGTTTTGTTTTTTTTTTGGAATTTTCTTTTTGTTTTCATTTTTGAATATAACAATTTTCCTGCCTCTTGCAGCGTTGCATTGAACTTTGACATGCATTGCAAAATTATTTCCCAAAACTAGAAATTCCACTTTGGCACAGAAAAAAAAAACAACAAATAGAAACAAAAGAGAAAAGAATGCATATAATACAATGTTAAGCTGCGTGGCATGCCACTTAAGTTGCTTTTTATGGGCGTCTCTCACTTTGGCCCAAAATACAATAAATTTTACTCAGCTGCTGCTGCTGTTGAAGTGGAAGTAGAATTGGAATTGGAAGTAGAAGTGTAAGTGGATGGGGCGCCTTAAGAACCCAATGCTCTCTGTGTGTGTTTTTGTTGCAACTCAATTAAGTGTCCATAAAATATTGAGATACGCTAATCAATGATATATGTGTGCATGTGTATTTGTATGTGGCATTGCTACCAATTGGTCTTTTGTATGTGGCAAGCAAAAATATTCCGAAAAGCAATAGCGGATTAATTTGTTTTAAAAGCTATCAAAAAGATTTGCTTTCAAACAAAATGTTTGGTAATCAAGATTAGTTTTGAAGGAAGCTTTAACAAAAGCAAAAATATTCGAAAAGCAATATCGGATTAAATTGTTTTTGAAACTATCAAAAAGATTTGCTTTCAAACAAAATGTTTGACAATTGAAATAAGAAAAGGAGCTTAAAATGTCAAAAAAAATCTGCAAAATGAAAAATTTACGAAATGTTATAAACTTTTTATTAGCGTGACTGAGAAAAACATAATCATAAACCCAAAAAAAAAAAACGTAAAAAACAAAAATCCAATAAAACTTCAATTGAGTTCAAATTTCCTTACGACAGTTGTTGATAAATGTTCGAACATAAAACTATTTAATTGTGTCTTAAAAAGCAAAATTGATAATAAAAAAAACTAATTAAGTGGCCCCAAAAAAGTAAATCTGTCCCAAGAGTGAAATAAAAATCAAAATAAATCAAATATAAATAATAAACATAAAAAAATGTTAATTTCTTTCAGTGCGCGCGCAGAGATAGATCATAGAAGAAACACACTCAATGTTTAACAAAATAAATCGAAAACAACTAGAAAAAAATAAAAAAATGTGTTGCAAAGTGTGAAAAATGAAAAATGCTTCAACAGCAAATTGAAACGTAATCAAGCAAAAAACCAAAAAAAAAACACAAAAATCAAATATATACAAAATATTGCAAGAGAGAGAGTAAATCTTATATAGACAGCATCAAAGCAGACCCATTGGCCTGTCTGTCTATAAGTGTGACTGTTCTGTCTGATTGTCCCACCGTCTCCCCGTCTGTCCCTGTCTGTCCCTGCCTGTCTATTTGTGCCCCCCTAGTGCAAACGCATGAGTTCTGTCAACGAAATGACATGCAGCATCTGTCTATGTAGCCGTCGTAGTAGTAGTAGTAGTACTAGTCGTTGTTGTTGCCATCGACCAGGACGTGCTGCTGTGTCTCAGTTGTTGCTATTTTTATGAGCACACTGCTCCACACACACCATTACACACACACATAAACACACCGATATACAACGACGACGGATGCGTGGCCCCATGAAAAATCAATTAACACGCAGAATTATTAAAAACGACGAAAAACTAAAAAAAAACAAAAACAGCACGAAGAAACACGAAGTAACGAATCTTTGGGCTCTCCCCCTCTCTGTCCCTCTCTCCGTGTGTAATCTAAGAACTTCAAAGCAGCTGCAGCGCAATGTTGCGACTCTGTGGACTTCAAATTGGATTGCTCCTTGTGGCAATGCTGCAATTGCTGCAACTGCAACAGGCAACGTCTATGAAAGGTAAGAAGTCGAAGTCGAATGCAGAACAGTTAATTAAATGTTACGCTCTTGAAATCGCAGTCAGTAGCTAAGAAAAAACTTAATACTTACAGCTGCAACAGCAGCAACAGCAGCACCCGTTGCAGTTGCACATAAACATGCGATTTATCATGGCAAATGATCAACGCACGATTTATGCTCATTACAAATATGGCCAGACACGAATTGGCCACCAAAAACCAAAAAGCAAAAAAACAAAATGAAGTTAAAACTAATAAATAAATAGGAAGACTGCTGCGCGACAACTCGCGCCTAGCAGAAGCAGCCAAAAAGTGCAACAACTGTTCCAAGTAGTTGTTGTTGCTGTTGTTGTTGGCTGCAGCAAACGTGGGCAATGTCCAAATTGCATTTACTTAGCTGCCAACAAATAAATAAAAGTCAAAATAAAGAGTTGCAAATGGTGCAGTATGAAGATACTTTTTTCCTTTACGTTGTGCATGTGCATGTGAGTTAAATGGCCAAGTACCGTGGGCAGCATTAAGCCAAATAAAGCAATAACTCAAGAAGAAAGAAAGTCAAACAGAGAAGGGAAGTGAGTGTGTGAGAGAGAGAGATAGTTAGTATATTTATGTGGGCAACATTTGAAAGCTTATCAATACAGGTGTAATAGAAGAGAACTAAATCATCTTTTCATTTCTAAAATGCAATAGATAAATACTTTTCATATTAAGTATAAATAGAGATAGAGATATAACTAATTCATCTTTGCATATCTAAAATGCTATGGGAATTCTATAATAATCACTAGAAAACATGTAAGAAGAAGTCCAGTAAGCTTTACTACTAAGATTCCCTTAACCCGTCACCATACAGCTAGACACATACCTGTACTACCTGACCTGAAAAGTTATGGAAAATTTGAAATAAACTTGTACAGCCTAGGAATAAGGAGAGCTAGCTGGAGTCTCTAGCTTTTATAGTTCCTGAGATCGACGCGGTCATAGACATACAGATGGACGGACAGACGGACATGGCTATATCGGATCGGCTGTTGATGATGATCAAAAGTTTATATACTTTACGGGGTCGGAGGAGCTTTCTTCTGCTTGTTACATACTTTTGCACAAAGCCATTATCCACTATTTACCCATTTCATGGGTTAAATACTTTTCATATTTAATAAATAGAAATACAGAGATAGAACGAGATACAGGTGTGAAAAAAGAGAACAAATTCATCTTTAAATATCGAATGTCTAAATTCCACAATAATACAATTAACTTTGGTATGCTTTTTCTGTTTTGCCTAATAGTTTTAGAAAAATGCGAATGAATAAAAATAAATCTATGTTTTTCCAGCTAGTTGAGTAAGATGTTAGCAGCCAATAAATAAAATACATTTAAATACGTTTTTTCAGCCCACAGAAAAAGCCTTAAAATAGCTAAAGCTATATAAACTAAAAAGTCTTTCATTGACTTGGCCTTGAATACCAATTTAAAATGTAACTTAAACAATTTTCAGTTTCAATAAATTATTACTCGTATTTTTATATAATACCATTTGTCTAACTTGGCCTTATTGACTTGGTCTTGTGCCAAGTTTGTTACATTTTACTTAGTTTCGGGGCGACGGCAACAACTTTCTCAAATTGTTGTGCACGTTCCATGGTAACCGCCTTGGTCATAAAAAGTCAACTCAACTCAACTTAAGTACAATGCGCCGTCGCCGTGCACTTAACGCATTTTTCACGCTTGACATTTGACTTGGGGCGCACTTTTGTCGTCTTCTTCTTCGTCAACATTGTTGTTGTCAAAGTCTCTTCACTTTGTTTTCATCTGCCACAAAACAAGAAGAAAAAAGCTTTCATGCTCTTAATTCTCATCATCATCTATAGAAGTATTATATATATATATATATATGTGTATTGTTTGTATAGGGTTATTTTGGTTTGGTTTTTTGGTCTTGGTCGGTAAATGTATTTTTAATTATATATGTATTTAGTTTGGCACGTGACGTCACTTTTGCCTCAAACAGCATGAATCATTCGCGATGCGAATTTTCATTATTTTTCTTTTACTACTTCAACGCCTTGTGCCAATTTTTAACACTTTTCACACACACACACACAGACAGATACACCAGAAGATACAAATGTATCTGCGGCTCAGTAGCTAAGTATCTGGCGTACCATGTGCTTTTTTTTTGCCACCATAAATATCAAATTGTGACCGCTAACTGACGGAATAAAGTCGTGCAGATGTGCATTAAAATTTATTTATTTATTTTTTTGGCGACATTTTTCTTCTTCTTTATCCACACACACACGAGAGAAACACATTGTCAGCGCTACCGGAATTGAGTCATGAAATGAGTAAAAAAAAACGCAACACAAAATTTGTCTTTATGACTTGTCGATTGTTCGTTTCACATTTATCGCTTCATCGTTTTTTTGTTATTATTATTGTTGTTGATAGGCTAAAAAGTGTACTTATAATTGAATTTTATGCGGCCCCGGGGTCTAATTAGGCTCCAATGGGTCTATCTATTGCCACTCTCTCTCTCTCTATCTCCCTTTCTCTCTCTATCTCTTTGGCCATGCACATTCCATATGTTTATCTCTGTTGCAGTCATAAAATGGGGTAGCTCTCAGGCAAATGGATTTTTGAATGTATTCGGGTATATGGTCATGGCAGTTTTTATTTGATTTAAATTGATCTCTAAAGCTATAAGAATGAAGTCATAAAATGTTGGGTTCGAGTCTGTGTGTGAAAGGCAACTATCTTTCTGGAGTTTGGCCATATCTATCCATATAAAGATCAAGATTGTTATAACGAGCTGAGAAATGAGTTGTTCTCATGTGTTAACAATTGTAATTAACATACTTATGGCTTTAATGTCACATTCATGTCATTTCTACGCAATTCTTCTCAATTCTTACTCAATTACAAAAGTTTTTGTATCTTTTTATGGCATCTTAAGCTCAAGTCTTATACATTTTTTACTACTCTTCATCATTTTCATCTCCCAAAAAAAACTCTTAAAACTTATAAAGTCAAAATCACGTAGCAAGCATCACAAATCACATATCCAAGCCATAAACTGTGACATAATTATCAAAAATTTAATAAATTGTCAATGTCGCGATAAAATGTTGTAATGAATGTCACATAACATGAAATACAACAAGCGAAATCCGAATACCTGAAGCCCACCAAAAGCGCATTAATTAAAAAAAAAATAACGCTGTGTGGCCTGCAACAAATAAAATGCATAAAGACATATCCACATATATATATAAACTAAAAATCGGTGAAAAAATAGATAAACTGAGGCAACTCTATGCGACACACACACAAACACATAACTCAAGGCAAATAAACATTGGCCATAACATAAATACTTTTTTTTCTTTCTTCTACCTTCCACTCCAAAGTTGCAGTTCAGAAAGAGAGAGAGATAAACATAAATTTAACATTTTTGTTATGGGGGAGTGTGTGTCGCCTGTCGTTTGTTGCAAGTTGCAACGCATCTGTTGCCATAATTCTTGCAACGCGCTACTTGCAGCCAGTTGTGGCAGTTGTGGTGGGTGGGTGGGTGTTGCCTGATGATGACGTCTTATTTGTTGTGCGAATGCAACTTCCTGATCAAAAGTCGTTTGTTTATACCCAAAAAGAGTTGCTCTAGTTGAGTGTGTAGATACCCTGTACTGAACATAAACACATACAGGGTGTACACAGATAACACCCACACATAATTTTTCAACACTTTTGCTTATTGTTGCAACAATAACCAGAAGAAGAAACGCATCTTTCTTTAATGTGGGTCAACGCATTGAGGTTTTGGGTTGGGAAAGCAACAGATTTTTCGGGTTTTCCGACACTTTTTCTTTCGTTGTTGACGCCTGATTGCTGCTAATTGGCGTCAAAGGGACTCGGCCAACGCAGACGACGTCAACGTCGATCACAACAAAAATATTTGTTTCTCATTTGGCTTTGTTTATCTTTCGTATATGGCGTCTGCAACATTTGGGTGCAACTGTTTCATGTTTATTCAAGCAGTTCGAAAACAAAAAATATATTTATCTGGATACAGTTTCTCCATGTGGGTTGGGTCAACATTTCGTTTTGTGAATGTCCGACAAAAAAAGATTTCTGGTAGCTAGACGAAGTTTGTGCTACAAATTGATGCCAAAGTTGAGACATGCGAGACATTTGTATATATACATTATATAGTATATATTGTGTAAAACTAAACAAACTAAAAGCCCTAAAATGTGACAAGTTTATTTTCTTTATTATTTATTGCACAAGCTTCAAAACATTTTAGAACATAAATCATGCATTTGCCTTGAAAAACCCCGAACGGATAATTAGTGGAAAAAGTCAACTTAAATATCGAAAGAAATATACTCTTTCGATATCTTTGTGTTGCAATCATTGAAATTTACATAAACTAATTGCGATACACTATTAACAAGTCTGGTTCTGGTTCTAGACTGGAAATGAGGGCACACGAGCCAAACTCGACAAACAAATAGAGATAATTAAGCAAATCAAGTACAAGATGGATCTATAGATTGATAGATATATCAGGAAAAGGCTGACTAGATTGATTGACTGACAGAGTGCAGAACAGCAACAGACATTGACAGACAAACTGACAAACTGACAGGCGGTTAAAAGACCCTGGACAAATTTGTGATCGGCAATCGTGCTTGCTCCCATTTAATAGGCAATCAACTCACTTTGCAACACATGCCACATGCAGTTAGATATGTATTGTATTCGAACTCTATCTGATATGCCCATCAACAATTTGTGTGTGTTACAGTTTCGCTATTCGGAGATGGCTATGTATCGATGCCGCTGCAGGAGGCCAAAATGTCAACGAACATACGTGTCAAGTTTCGCACCAAGCAGGAGGATGCATTCCTCTTTCTGGCCGCCGGTCGTACCGATTATTGCCTGCTGCGTTTGGAGAGCGGCGTCATTAGTTTTAGCTATAAAATCGAACGGGATGTGGTGCAGGTGAGTTCCGTTAACCAGTTAACTGCACTGAGAGAAAAGATAAACCTGAAAACTAACCACGTTTATGTTTAGATACATTTTCTTTCTCTCAGTGTTTAAGCACTTGATCATATTAACTTATTGCCTGTCTGTCTGTATCTCTGTATATTTTTGCAGCTGCGCTCGCCAAAGAAGCAAAAGCTTAACGACTTGGAATGGCACGATGTGGCCGTGCAACGTTTCGAGAATAATGTCACCTTGCAGGTGGACAGTCATATAATGCGCAAACAGCTGCCAGCCGATTCGCCAGCTCTTAACGTACATTTTGGCACTTTCCTTGGCGGCGTCGGTGATTTTACGGCCGAATTTCTTAACGAAGTTATTGGCTTTCGTGGCTGCATCTCGGATGTAAGTGTGGCATAACCCAATCTCTTAGCATGTGAACTAATCGATTGGATTTTCAGGTCTTCTATAACAACATCAACATCATAAAGCGTGCCAAAGATCGCACGGGCCACACAATTAGCACGGGTGTTGCATGGATTTGTAGCAATGAGTTTGATGGCGGCGTTGAGGATAGCATTAGCTTCTTAAGCAATGATTCCTTTGCACTCATGCTCAAGGAATCACATTCAACGGGTGAAACGTAAGTTGGAACTGATATTAACTCTAAATGATATTCAATTTCGATTTGTTACAGTCTCTCATTTCAATTTCGTACCATGACCGAATCGGGCACAATTTTCTTTAATGGTGGCTACGATTTTATGCTGCTGGAGATTGAGGATGAGAAACTGAAGCTGACATTTAACAAAGCCGGCAGCTTGGTGCAGTTTGTCACAAATGAAACGATATCCGATGGTAAATGGCATCGTGTTGTCTTGCGCTATAATGCCGCCATGGCTGAGCTGTTGCTGGATGATGCCACATTGGCTTATCGCGGCGAGCACTCGAATGAGACAAAGGCAAGCATAAATCTCGAGAAGAGCGTTTACTTTGGCGGTGTCCAGGAGGAGATACGTCGGCGTCTCATTAACAAGGGGTTGCGCATCAATGAGCTCAGTTTTAAAGGTTGCATGCGCAATCTGCAGGTGAATACTCTGCCTTTGGGCTTTGGTCAGATGAGCATATCGAAAAAGTTATCCCTGAGCTGTGTGTGGAAGTACCCTTGTGTGGAGCATAGTCCATGTTTGAAGAGTGGAATTTGCAGTCAACATGGTGTCGATGGGTTTATATGCTATTGTGATCAATCGTATTGCATTAAGGCCGATTTTCAAGGACCTTTTAAGGCAAGCTATCAAAAAAAAAAACTTATTCACATCATTACTAACTCTTTATTCATTGCAGATCTTCACGGAAACTAGTCCAGAACTGGAGTTACTCTATGTTTCACCCATGCAACTTTTAGAGGGTGGAACTACCTTTCTCTCGCCTCACATCATTGATGTTCTTCTTGACATTCGACGTTATCCGAGTCTCAATGAACAATCGATTGCTTTTCATGTAGTTCAACAACCCAAATTTGGACAGCTTTTACAGTACTCCCCCGAGAAGTCGAACTTTGTTCCCTGTCGCACATTTAATCTGGTAGATTTGTCAACGGATAAACTGAAGTATGTTCACAATGGCTTGGAGAATTTTAATGATCATGCCACATTGGATATGCAAATCTATGGAGATACGCACAAGATACCCGATAATATTCTGGGCAAGCATCGTTTTCTACTCCATGCGAATATAACAGCTGTAAATGATCCACCCCAACTGCAATTGAACTCTCACAGAATCCTTAGAGTCATCGAAGGCATTGAGAAAATATTGGATGTGGATCTGTTCAATATAGACGATCCGGATAGTGACCCAAGTGATTTGATCTATACCATAATGCCATCAGTGAATTCTCAGGAGGCTTTCGGTCGCTTTATGGTTGGCGGCATACAGACAATGACCTTCTCCCAGGAGGATGTGAATCTGGGCAAAGTTTCCTACTTGTACAATGCCACAACAGCCGAATCCTTTAGCCATCAACTGCAACTGCATGTCTCCGATGGCATTGAGACAAGTGATAAGGTTTATTTGCCAGTCTCCGTGCATCCCTTGGAATTGCGTGTAGTCAACAATACGGGTCTGATTATGATCCATAAGAGTTCGTTATTGCTGACACCCGCCAATCTATCCATGGGCACGAATGCTGTCGACGAGCACATTGACATACGCTATGAGATAGTGAAACCACCCCAACATGGTGTTCTACAGCGTTTACGACAAATCGATGGGTCCTGGGTGAATGTGGAATCATTCACAGATAGTCAACTCCTTCTGGGGCACATACGATATCTGCACAACAGCGATTTCCCATGGCAAGACGAATTTAAGGTGGGTTCAGTATTCAAACGACCCCTTGATAAAACAAAAACTCAATTTTATTATTTACCGTTTACAGTTTATTGCCTCATTCGGCTTTGTGATGACACAAACCTTTGATTTCCGGATTACGTTCACCCGACTCCGCATTGCTTCAACTTCTCCATCTGTGATTGCAATCAACGGAAGTCGGGAAATTTTGCTGGCAAGCAATCTGCTTAACTATGAAACTGTGCCCATTGGCAGCTTTCCACGCAATGTCATCTACAAGATACGTAAACCCACGAAATATGGTGGCATTTATGTGGAAGGATCACGCAAGGCAGCCAAGGAGATGGATTCATTTACACAGCAGGACATTGACAAGAGGCGTATACATTATAGAACTCATCATAGTTGCTATTCGAGCTTTACGGATCACTTGGAGTTTGTTGTTTCGGTGGCGGAGTGTGATGATGTTGTTGGCAAGCTACAGATCATATTTAATCCCCTGGACGAACTCACCCACAAGCTGCACTTTCAAAAGTTTGAAGTGATCCAAGTGCAGGAAGGAGAACGAGCCTTGATAACGAAAAATCATTTTGAGATACGTTTCAACATCTATGAGAGTCTGCAGTTTCAGGTATCTGTGCAACCGGAACATGGTTTGGTTTGCAAGTACGATGAGCAAACGGGTTTAACGACGCCCATCGATCTGTTTACGTTGGAGCAACTATTTCGAAATGATATTTATTACTGTCACGACGACACGGAGTCCACCAAAGATGGCTTTGAGTTACTCATTCTCTCCGGGGATGAAACGGATATGCAGTTTGTATCGAGAATGGAAGTGCATATTAAGTTGGTGAATGATAATGAACCCTATCGCACTGCTGTGGAAAGGGTTTTTCATGTGGTTCGTAATGGATTACGCACTTTGAACCCCACTGCACTACAGTATCTGGACGCAGATGTGAATACAAATCATACGGATATACATTATATCCATGTGTCGAGCACAAATGGCGCCTTCTACAAGACCGGTCACTTTATCGACAGTTTCAGTCAGGATGATATTGCCAATCGCCGGATTATGTTCCAGCACAGTGGGGCAGATGTGGGCACTGCCTCGTTCATTGTCACAGATCGAGAGCACGAGGTAAATGGACAACTGGAGATACGTGCTTCAGATCCCTTTGTTTCCATGCTGGCTGCCAATGCTTCCATTGTGCAGGAGGGCAAATTTGTGATACTCAAGAATAGGGATTTTGTGTTGGAGACCAATTTGGATATGAAACTAGATGAGATCTACTATGAGGTTATCAAACCACCATCCTATGGCATTCTCATGTATCTCAGTGGCCAGCGGGGTGGTTCGGATAAAGAGAATAAAACGATCATGCATAAGGTAACCAACTTCACATCCTTAAGCAATTTTACGCATATGGATATTGAACGCGAACGTTTGGTCTATTGGAATACAGAAATTGCATCGATGGATAAAGTGAGGTGAGTAAGATTGCAAATTACAGCTAGCTATATTAAGTTTAAACATGTTTTCTCTATGTTTCAGATATCGTGTTCATATCAAGAACATAACAGCTGAGGGTGAAGTCATGTTCCGAATATATCCTTCGGCCTATTGGGAACCACTGCAGGTTAAACAGAATCATACGCTCTATGTCGAGGAATCAACAAGTGTTCTAATTTCACGCGATATTTTAGAGGTAGTTTAAGAAGAAGAGAACATCAAGACAGTTATTATTAAACGTATCTTCTTCATTCTCGTTCCTAGGTCGTGCATCCCAACATCTCACCTGGCGATATTACTTTCCTGGTAACCTCATCACCCATGCATGGGTATCTGGAAATGCAGTCAATGTCCTTTGACGATGAGTACAATTGCAAGGTCTTCGATCAGTCTTCGGTGAACACGGAAAAGATGTTCTATATACAGGCGGGCGTTAATCAATCCTCCGATTACTTTGTTTTCGATGTGACCAATGGGATTACCTGGTTGCGTCACCTGATGCTGAAGATTGTCATTATCCCTGAGAAGCTTTACATGCATACCAACGTCATCTCCGTGGTGGAGGGCAAAACGGTGCAGCTGAGCCCGACAGATATACAACCCTATTCGGAGTATTATCGCGGAAAGATCTTAGAGTATATAGTCACAATTACGCCGAATTCGGGTCACATTCTTGCTGGCAGTTCAAAAGTAAAGCGATTCACACAAAAACAACTGGAACAGGGTAGCATTCAGTACGTTCACAATGGCAGTGAGAATGCAACAGATTCTCTGACTATGGTAGCAATGGCCAGGAATAAGGAGAGCGTACCCTTCGACCTGGAATTGGCTGTGGTTCCCGTAAACGATGAGGAGCCCATGATGGTCACAAATACGGGTCTGCAGGTGTGGAATGGTGGACGATATGTTATCAAGAATACAGATCTATGTAAGTCTTCAACCTTTGCTTTCAACCCGTTTCAATATTGATTTCGTTTAATTTTACTCTTGCAGTGGCGCAAGATTATGATACGCCGCCGGAGAACCTAACCTATATTGTTCATCACATATACGGTGGTTATTTGGCAGAGAAATCAACTACTCTGCACAAGATCGAACATTTTACACAGGCCCAAATAAATGCAGAGAAAATCTACTTTATTCACGACGCAAACTCGAGAAAGAATGAGTTATCCTTCGTGGTGACCGATGGACTCTTCAATACCACCAATCAACTGCTCAATATCGAAATTAAACCCATCGAGATTCTCTCCGAACGCAATGAGAATCTTCATGTCTTTCCACTGACAAAAAAACAAATATTGCGAGATCATTTACACTTCAAGTGTTCCGATGAGGAACGGGAGATAAGATACAATGTTACAGTGCCTCCTAGTCTGGGACGCATTGTCAACGAGTATCTGGGCAATGGTTATGCCAAGGAGATTACTGAGTTTACTCAGACTGATGTGGATAATGGACATATATTCTATGAGCACACGGCTGTCATCATGGAGTTCCGTATCAATGATTCATTCTACTTTGATGTCGTTGCGGAGCGAAGCGATCGATTGTTGGATCAGAAGTTTAATATAGAGATATCGGTATCGTCAGGTGGCTTACTTAGGTTTTTGCCTGTGTCCAAGTTGACTGTCGATGAGGGCGGTTCTGTGCCTATTAAGCTTGACTTTTCAAAGATTTTAGAGTATTTGAAAACTCGTGCAGGCATTAATAATCCGGAACTGTTTATAGAAGCAGCACAAAAACCATCACATGGCACCATCGGACTCGGACATGAGTTCAAGTCCATGCAACGATATCATCCCAGTGATTTTTTCACAAAGAAAGTTTATTACATACACGATCATACCGATACTTTGGAGGATACCATACTCATGGGAGTTTATCTAATGCAGGGGTAAGTTGAATATAATATCAAAGTTATGTTAAAGGATTCTAAACTTTTCTTCCATTACAGCAACATCTTCCTGTGCAACTTGACCATACCCGTCTCGATCAATCCCATCAATGATCAACCCTTTCAACTGATCACCCACTTGCCCCAAATGGTGGTTGTTGAGGGTGAGAATCGAACCATAACCAGAAATGTTCTGCTCACCGAGGACAAGGATACGCCACCCGAAGAGATTATCTATGATGTGATGAGTGGTCCAACGCTGGGCGTGCTCAAGAAACTGGATAATGATGGCCAACCCGTCGATCTGTTGGCCTACTCCAATCAGTTTACCCAGGCGGACATCAATAATGATCGCATCATGTATGTCCACTTTGGCATGCCACAATCCACGACATTTTGCTTCACTGTCACGGATGGACAGTTCAATCCTGCCTATGAGATATTCACGATTAAAGTGGCGCCCATCAATCTCTTGCCGGCGGGCACACAAATTCCAGTCAGTCTGCAGCAGGGAGCAACGAGCGCACCCATGAAACTGGAACAGATTGGCTTGACCACCAATGTCAAGATGGATCGTTTGTCCTATAATATAACCAATTCCCCGCTCTATGGCATTATACTGTATAAACATCAGCCGACCTTGCGATTCAATCAACAGCAATTGGAACTATCACAGATTAGTTATATGCAGACGGATCTCAATCGTTCCAATGACACGTTCCAGGTTAGTGCCTATGTGCCGGGCACCAACTATGCTGCCCAGGTCGACGTGGTGGTCAATGTGGAGCCCGTCATACAAATCAATGATATATCAATGCGGGATGCTGAATCCACTACGACGGCGGCAGGTGGCAAGATTCGCTTGAGCAGCTCCCTGGTCAACGATAATCCACTCTCACTGAAACTGAACAAATTCAATCCCAAGTTCGTCATCACTCGCATGCCAGCAACGGGTCAGCTGAGAAAGATTATAAGGAGCAGCAGTGCCGGCAACTCAATCTCCAATCCAGCCGATGGCCAAAATGATCGTTCCACGCACATTTTCTCATACAAGGAGCTGAGAAGTGGAGTTGTCTACTTCGTGCCACATGCCTCAGTGGATGACACCGAATCGGACAGCGACAGCTTTGACTATCAGCTTCTGATCAAGACGGTTCAACCTGCCCAGGCAACCGTTCAGATCGAGTACCGTGCCCAGTTGGAGGAGACGGAGACAATACATCTGGGCAATGCTGATATATCCATTAACTATCTGGCCGTTGGCTGTGCCCTGTGCATACTCCTGATCTTTTTGCTGCTCATCTTGTTGCTGCTGAAGATGCGAAATATGCACAAACGCAAGGCGGACATATCGAAGGATCAACCGCCACCATTGCCCTGTCCACCGGACTTGACTTCGGTCAGTCCACAACATCATCATCATCACCATCATCAGCATCACTATGCCAGCTCTGAGGCGGATTCGGTGCCGGCGACAGGCAACTCAACGCCCCTGCCTGGATTCAGTAATATACCGCACTGTAAGATAATTCCGGTGGAATCGTACAAACACGAGTATCCGGACTATGATCCGGATGAGGATGAAACGGATGATCAGTGTGATCCGCAGCAGATGATGCTGCCGCAACGCTACAATCCATATCATGTCGATCACGATGCATGGAGCTCGTCGTGTGACATGGCCAACGATTTTGCCGGCTATGCTTCCGTTCCGCAGAGCGGAATCTCCATATCCGGTTCGATTAGTTCGCCGCCATCGGCGCCGCCCACAAATCCATTGCTGCGCCGCAATCAGTATTGGGTCTGAGCCAGAAGAGAGAGAGAGAGCGAGAAAATCTTAACGAAATATCGTCACAAATACATTTTAGTCTATAACTGTATTTATTTAGGCATAGATATATACTTTACCCCTCCGTGTTTAAGGCTGACTTATGAGATTCGTATGATTTTAGCTGTAAGTAAGAGTAGATTTTGTTAGGGTTCTAATCAAGCATTTGATAACTTACAAATTACATATCGAAAAGCCATCTTATTATATCATCAGCTGATTATACAAATTTTGCCATATATAAACATGGGTTATACTCGTTAGCCGTAAGAAGTTTTCACAACTTTCAATATTAGTTTGTAAGAACTTAATTTGATTTGCGAATTTTTATAAAAATAATAAATGACAATACTTTTAAGTGAATTATGATTCTTTTACATATTGAAATCATTTGTATTTTTAATTTAAAAGTAAATTACATTAACTATATATTTAAATATCACTTAATTCAATGTGATGCACACTGTTTCTCTCCCCCCGAAAAAGGATCTGTCTAAAAGCCAGCTGCGGCCGTTGGCGTTGTTGTTGGCGCCTTTTCGGCAACTGGGGTAACAACCATGGCCTGATTATCATAGCCATAGCCATAGCCAATTTCGGTTACTACAGTTGTTGGTGTTGTGCTATTCTCGGCCGGATAACGAGTGCTTACAGGTGTTGCCATTGTCAACACTGAGCCCTCAGCAGCACCTAAGAAAACATTTTATCAGTTAGTTACTAGTTCTTCAGGTCAGGTAGTTCGGGATTGTTTTCTTACCTGCCACACTGTAGATCTGTGATGGCGCCCTCTCAATGTCGCGATGAGAATTGATGGCATTCATGTTCTGTATGGTTGTGGCATTCAGATGTTTGCCATTCGCATTGCTTGGATGCGGCTTTGGGAAGAGACGTGATAGCAGTTGACGCATGCAACGTTTTTGTTGCAACCAATAAATGAACACGAATACCATTACAACAATAATGCCAACGACCAGACCCAGTATAATATTCAATTTGATATCCAATTCGTAAATTTCGGCCTTAAGCGGTTCATAACTGTTGTAGGCTGTGAAGGGAGATGAAACTTTTTATTAGGAAAGAGTTTTTAGTGTATATTCTTAACCGCAAGACTTTTAGCATTCAGGTTTTTCGCAAAAACTAACTATATTTATCAAATCAAACAAAGATCTCTCAACTTGCTAAAAGCTGCTTTTCTGTTTGATTAGTCAATAAACAAATGAGCTAATCACTTGTAAAAACAAGGTAATTAACTTTGAAAAAAGTAAAAAGTAATCACTTAATGTAATCAATTATGATGTAATTGTTGAGGAATTGTTGTCACGTCTCTCTATCTCTTACCTGAACACTCCTTGGCACAGGTGTCCATGACATAGTTATGGGAACTGACATCACAAATGTCCGCACAGGGCATACAGCTCTCGGTGAAGGTGGAACAGTATTCGTCCACGGGATGACAGACTTTGCCATGACAAGATGCAGCAGCAGACCGGAGAGAAGTGTTGTCGCCGGCGCTTGGTGTATTGGCTGAGACGAGTGAGAAAGTTGGCAACAATGTTGAGCCAATGCTCAGCGAGAGTGAACGCAATTCCTTTCCAGACATTGTTTTCATATATATATAGTATTTGTTTATGTAAGTTAATTTGTATATTACACTTGTTGCACTTGTTGCATCACTTGGTTAGTTAGTTCTGCTGCATTTAACTTTACGCATTCAGCTTATATTGGCTATGAATCATAACTTGGCCAAGCTTGTTTCTTTTTCTTTTGTTTAATTGTTGACTTCGTTTTGGGAGTGTAAGTTCGAGCGTTGTTGGTTTGAGTCCAGGTTGATCAGTGTGTGTGTGTGTGTGTGTGTGTATGTTTGTGTGTGTCTGTATGTGTGAGCCGCCTTATAAAACTCGTTTCAGTTGGCTAAATTCCAGCACTTTTGATGACTTTTTTTCACTTTGTTTTGTTTGTTTTTAGTTTTTCATTCACTTGGCATTATATTACTTTGTTTATTTGCGTACTTTAATAAAAATAATAAGACTTCAGCCCTTTTTTTATCGAGATTTATCTTGTATTTTTACGAACGCCGTCAGCCAAGCCACTTTCAATGCGACACACTCAACTCTCAATTCGTAACTGGCAACACAGACAGACGAGATCGCCCGATCGAAGTGTTGCCAACCAAACGTGTGTGTCTATTCGTGTGTGTGTGTGCGCACAGCACAGTGGAGCAATCATTGCAAATGTGTGAGCAAAAAAAAAGCATATATCAATACAACTTTTAACGCTTACATTCATACAAAAAAGTATTAAAATACTAAAAGTTTTATTAAAAAAAAAGTTGAGACTAATAAAAAAAAAACCAAAATTCATTTATGAAATACTAAATTAATCATATATCAATAGAAGAGAATATTAAAACACATATTGATGAAACAAAGTATTAAATAACTAAAAATTATAATAAAAAAGTTAAGACAAATCAATAAAACGAAAAGAAAACGAAAATTCATTTATAAAATACTAAAATAAATCTTTTCAACAATTCTTACTACTTTACCAAATTCAATACCCTGCCAACCACTGTACCTGACTGTGTGTGTGTGTCTGTAGGCTAGAAAGATACTCACACACACACATACACACACACACACACTGAAAGAGAAAACGTTAGCAAAATGTGCTCAACCAGTTGACTTGACTTTTGTTTATTTTTGTTTACCGATATGCCTCTCTCACGAAATGTATCTTGTATCTGTGTAGCTGCTGTGACTGACTGTGGCAGGTAACTGATTTCAAGCTATGCACACGTATAACCTGCATACACATACATACATATACGTATGTATGTATGTGTGTTTGGGGTGCTTGAAACTGATTTTCTCCGCATTGAGTGCATTTGGACTATTTTGAGTGCATACTTTGAACCCGGCTTTGGTTACCAAAGTAGTGTCAATAAAATAGAGAGAGAAAGAGAGAGAGAGAGAAGGTGAAGCAGAAGAAGAGCTAGAAGGTGAAGTTCAAATTATAAACTGTTGCCAAAATCTTTAACAAAGAAAGATGCACTGACTCATCATGTCATAATTTCTCGCATCAGCTAAGATTGCGGGTTTTTTTATGAATGAATGAAAGTTAATTATAAACTAATGACGTCAAAAACAATTTACAACTGTTTAAAATTTGCAACTGTTATGGTTACACTATTTTTGCATATAAGGAAGTTTCAACTTGAGAGCTACTCGAAACTGAATTGTTGTAAAATGCATCTTATTTGTGTAATACTTATGAAGAATACACATGTATGTAGACATGATTGACGTCATGGCATGACAATATCAATATGATAGATAAGTATATTGTTCTTGCCAATTATATTTGTTTATAAGTTGTTGTTATTGTTATTGAAGCTATGCAAACCAGTTTTGTGAGATTCAAACTGTGCACAGTTTGAAATATGGTGTGAAACTTGACTACTGCTGTTTGGTTTAGTGACTTGGTTGCATAGAAAAACCAATTCAAATTTTTGATTGGCAGCACTCTTACTCATATTGGCGCTTGTCTATCGTTTGACAGCGATATATCGCAGGCCTGCCATTAAGTGGTAAAGTTCTTGTGACTGAACTAAAACCGGAAATGTATATGAAAATATGATTAATTTAGATTTGAAAATATTTTTCAGTGTTAGTTTAATAAACCTATAGTGAATTGCAGTGCACCTATTTTGAAACATTCAAATGATGGTATCGATATATCGATAGGCAGTTGACCAAGCCATTCATCTTGATGCCCGCATTCGTTGAGCGGCTTTCGCTGTTGCATGAGCTGTGAGCGCATCAACAAGATCTAACGACAGACGCGGTGCATGTTGTTCTGCCAATTAAAGCAGCGGGACCGACGAAGCGAGTTCTTTGGGCACATAGCACAAAATAACATTAAATTGCAGCTGCCCGCGACGCGCGCGCTCTTCTTGTTTATGTGTTTGTGTTGAGTTTGTGTTTGTTATTGGTGTGAAATTTATAAATAAATCGCGTGGCGTGAAAGTGAAATGCGTTGCAAGCAACATAACTAAACACCAAGTGGATTATGCTTCACCTCTCTTCGCCCCTCTACCCCAACAACAACCTCATCCACACATAATTAAGCGAGGCGACGCAATTAAGTGAAAAATTTCTACAAAACACAACAACATTGAAGTCAGGTTTGCTTCTACTTCGCATCAGTGTCTTTGTTGTTTGTTGTTGTTTATCTAGTTGAAAGCGGAGCGCTCTCTTTCAACAAGTTCACCGACGCAACGAACTGGAAGGCGCGCGGCAGCATCAAAAACTGTAACTCAAACCAGAAACTGAAATTAAAACGCAGCATTAAAATAACAAGAACACCACAACAACAACAAAAGCGTCCTTGAGCACATAATTTAAACACCTGTTCAAGCGCAACAACAACTTTTGGGGAAGAGAGCTCAAACTTTGTCTCTCTCTCTCTCTCGAAATGAATAATTTCACAACAACAACGGCCGCAGTGCCCAAAAAGGAATCACTGCCACGATCAGGACATGTTAATGAGGGTAAGCATAACAACAACAAGAATACAGATTTTTTTATGGATTCTGCTTGTTGGGTTTCCTTGCCTGAGTGAACAGCTTATAAATAATTTTTGATATAAATTAGGCTTCAGAGCTGAGGTTTCCAAGGCATGCAACAAATATGTGTATGTCATTTAAGTTGTGTTTTTTCTGGGGTGAGTTTTAAAATATTGCGTTGTTGTTTTTTTTATATTGTTTTGAATTTGTACAGGAAGTGCCTCATTGAGGCGTCTCGATTCTAATTGTCGTTATAAATAAGTACCACTTATAATAACAGGTTTTGAGAGTAGTATTGAATATTAAAATGTCAATTTTATACTTAACTTAAGTTTACACAAGGAACATCGTTTTTAGGTGTTGAGGAAATAATTGTAAATAGTAATTGTAAAGCCTACGTTTAGTTTTCATCTTGGGAAAGTCCTTGTATGACATTTGTGTGATATAGTATAGTCCGATCTTGCTAATTTTGACAAATGATCTAGCTGCAACAATAAGAAGAACTTGACCAAAGTTTCTAAAAGATAAACTTAAAAAAGATGGAGTTATTTGCATAGAAACATATGAAATGATAGATATGCCTATAACGGCAAATACTTTCTTCATTGCGCAACATATTTCATAACAAGATTATAATCCAATTTACAAGTGCATAGAAACTAAGCCTTAAGGCTTAAGGTTACTTGACCGAATACGCTATGTAAACAATGCTTTTTGGTGTTTTTAGCCTTAAGTCTTTCATAATAAAATCCTTTCTAAACATTAAGTTCTTTAGTTGTTAAAAACTAGCATTTTAAAAGCTTTGTTATCCCAAAACATTTTATGAAAAAATTATATTATTCACTTTTTAAGTGCATAAAAACTATGCCTTAAGGCTCAATACTTGACCAAATGCTTTATGTAAAAAACACTTTTAGAATTTTTAGCCCTTAGTCTTTCATAATAAAATCCTGTACATAGTTTAAGTTAGTTCTTTAGTTGTTAGTTTTTCTAGACTAAAAGCTAGCATTTTAAAATCTTTTGTATGCCAAAACAATTATGTGGCATGTAGGCAGTAGTTGCCTCAGGGGTTGCTTGACTTTTAAGGTGGGCCAGATCTTTCTCTCTTTTTGTGTGTGAAATGGTAAAGCCAAGTGGGGAGACCTCTTTGTGGCACTTGCACATCCTGTCGGCAGTCGACAAGTGAATCATTCGTGGCATGCACCAAACTACAGAAACAGCAGCAGCACCAACAGCAGCAACAACAACAATAAGAAAAATTGCTACATAAAGTGAAGTCAGTGAGGCAGCTCCGGCATCTCGTCATGCAACTGTCGACTGTGTATTCGTTCTGCTCCTTTTTGCAACACAAACCGCCAACTCTGCTGCCTGCCTGCCTCACCTCTCCATGCCACTTAGCCCCTCGCCAGTCACTTTGTCAGCTGGGCGAAGAGCAGAATGTGTGTAAAAAGAGGCCAGCAGTTGAGTTGATTCAGAGTACAGCCGCAAATGCTTGCAACATGGCGTTGCAAATGCAACTGCTGCTGCCGCTGCACCTAAAGTGGAGGTCTTTTTTTTTGGTCTGTGTCTTTTGTGTGTTATGCGTGCTTGAGCGCAAATGAAGCGACTCTGCTCTGAAGGAGTTGTAGTTGTCAGCTGTTTGCTGCTGCACGCTCACCAAATGTATCTTAAAGATACAAGATACACTTCTTTTTCGTTTTTTTTTTTTTGCATGCCTCATCATTAAATGGAAAGTGCTTTTCTTCTTATTTTCGTGTAGATTTTCCCTTTCAACCGCGAAACTATGTGTAAAAGCATTTTTTTGTTTATTCTTCAGCAGCAAAAATTAAGTTTCTAGATGCGTTCGGGGGGAGGGGAAGCGCCTTGTTTGCCGCTGACTGGCAGCTCATTGTTATTGTTTATGAATAAGAAAATATATAAACCGACTTTCAAAATATCACAACACAAAACTTGTGAAAGAAAGTTCGTTAACTTAGCTGAACTTTTTTTTTTCTTTCTTTCTTTTTGTCTATTTCAAACAATCAAAAATTATGATTAGCATAACACAAAACATTGTCAGCTGAGAGAGAGATGAAAAAAAATAAATACTCTGAAAGTTTCGCAGATGTCGTAACTTTTATTTAATTCACGGCTGCTTTTCTTTTAGTTTATGAAAGGTTTTCATCAGTCTGGCCGTAGGCGCTTCCCTTGATTAGGCTCAATTATAAATGACTTTTATACGATATGTGGTAACAAACATTTAAACACTTTGGGTTGAATGCCGTCTGCCGGCTTCAATTTATGTAAATATATAATTTTTATACCCTTAACCGATGGTAAATGGGTATATGGGTTTTGTGCAAAAGTATGTAACAGAAGGCTTCTCTATATATATTCTTGATCAGCATCAACAGCCGAGTCGATATAGCCATGTCCGTCGATCTCAGAAACTATAAAAGTTAGAGACTCCCGACTCTAAGCATAGCAAGTTGTCTTAAAAGTTTCGATAACTTTTCAGGTTTACGATATACACATGTAATCGATAACAAAAAAATCTTGAATTTCAAAAACTTGTCAATGGAATTGAAACTATTAACAAAATAATGGAAATCTGTGAAATTATTATTAAAATCGGTTAAGAAACAGAAAGAGATATGATAACATTGGTCCGGTAGTGCGCGTATATGTATGTCTCTCAGCCCTACCAACTGTATAGTCCAGGCTTAAGGGTATCTTCTAGTCGAGCTTAGTCAACTACAGCCTTCTTATTTGTTTACTTTGTTATATAAGTTGCTTATCAATAGTGGTTGACTCTTTTATTTATTTTGCTTTTTTTTTTTTTTTTTTTCATTTTTTGACTCATATTTTTATAAAAAAAAAAAACAAGCCGCGCTCATTTGGGAATATATATGCATGAATTAGAATATATCAATGAATATGTGTGTTATTTATTGATATAAGTGTATTTGGTTGTATTTGTTTCCAGGAAGGCCGTTTTTTTCATGTGGTTTATATACTTCATTTATAAAATGTTCTCACATTTAAAATTAGATTCATTAATCGTTTGGTTCTAGATTTCAATAGAACAGAAAAAGAAACTTTCAAAATAAATCTTCTTATTTTATTCATAAATTCTTTAACTAAGCAAAATCCCACAAATTATTAATAGTAATTAACATATTCAGATACTTGTTCTTGGTTTCAATTTTAAGCAAAAGTTTCTTTCAATAGAAATCTTAGGCTTTATGTTTATACAATGAAAATCTCTTTTACATTCTTTAACTAACCGAAAAATTACACCAATGTAATTAACTAATTAAATGTAATTATAATATTTAGAACAAGTATTTAACAAGCTTCAGTGATCAAATGAGAACCGAAAGTAAAGTAAACTAGTTGCTCGTTTTAAACGTTTCTCGACTTCTTCGCTTCTTTGCTCTTAACCTGGCTTAATCATATTTGCGTCAATTTTGGGGAGAAAGTTAAGACTTACCTTAGTCATGGGGCTGAGTTTGTTAAACGCTTGAGATGATGCCACAAAAAAACGACAAAACTGAAATTACGCTAATTCTTTTTTTCTTTCGTTTCTCGAATGCATAATTATTGGCCATTCTGCTTTGAGTCTACGAATAATATATGTATATGTATGCTGGTCTTGAAACTGGCCAATCAATCGATCAATCAATCAATCAATCAATGAAATGAACTGCACTGCAACCCGTTTAAAAAAAAAACCGGCAACAACATTCAACATTCATTCAAATCGTTTCTGTGTTTTTTTTTTGTTTTTTTGTTTTTTTTTTTTGCCGCATAATGAGCTAAATTCTTCCCACAAAGAAGAAGCTGCTGAGGATGATGCGACTGCTGCGGCTGCTGCTTATTAACATCTTTGGCCATGGTTAAGGTCAATGCTTGGTAATACAATACACACACACACAGACACACATAACACACACCCATGCACACATACTCGAAGACACACGCTCAGATAGACACACATGTGCATACACTGAGAGAATAGACAACAAGTTTGTCGTGACTGCTTTGTTTCTTTGTTAAGTTATTCCCAAAACGAACATAACGTTGATTTAGTGCAAGTTTTTCTCTCAGTGATGTTGCCTCCTCTGGGCTGTTTCTATTAGTGTATGTATCCATCATCAGCTGCAACATTCAAATAGTCAACGTTGCAACGTTGCGACGTTGCGTTGCGTCGCATCGCGTCGGCGTCGCCAGCCACATTTTTTTGTGTTTGGCTGCATTGCTGCTTGTGGCAGCGCCCCCCTTTCCTCTCCTCCGCTCTTTAGGCGTCTTGGCCAGTGTGGCATGTTCAACAACCTTGAGTCAGGTTTTTCCACTTTCAGACCCGCTAATCAATGCAATGCAATGCATTTCAGTGCAGTGCAACGCGAGTCGACAAAACATTTTTCCTGCTTTTTTCAGCTTTTGTGGCTGCCTCTTCTCCATGCAGCTCATGCATCAGTTTTTCCAGCCTGGACACAAACGACTTTCCAATTTAGTTTTTCCGTTCATTTTTCACCATTTTTCCATATGTGTCTTGTGCATATGCATACAAAAATTGTTTCTCATTTTTACATATTCCATTTAAGTTGTATAACTCTTCACGCGATCCAAAACCGAAACCAAACCAAACCAAACCGAAGCGAACCGAACCATTCATGCATAGACCACAATTTTTGAACTTGTTCACTTGTGGGTGACGAGAGAAAGATGGGCAATAAATCATTCAGCAAGAGAGAGAGGGAGAGCGATAGAGTGTGAGAGATAGAGAAAGAAAGGTTAGATGGGAAAAAATCATTGATGGAAGCCATACAAAAGGTGACAGCAAAGGCAAGCAGAGAGAACCGCATTCAAAGTGTTGGTGGTTTTCTGTTAAAAATGCTGTGAACTGAAAAATTCGAAATTGAATGCGAAACCCAATGCACAACGAAGGTTAATTGAGGTCTCTGAGGGTATAAAGGGAGAAAGAGATAGAGGAGAAATGCAATTGACAGGTTGAAGTGGATTTAATTTCATTGCATGACCAATCAAACGTTAGAAATCATTTCTAGCTCAAGGTTTTACTTACCCTTAGAAATCATTTCTTTCTAGCTCAAGGTTTTTCTTACACTTAAGATATATAAAAAGAAACCCTAGCAAAATACCTTTAAAGCAAAACGTTTTTTTTCACTTTTACCAAACAGCTGACTTTGCCCCCAATAAAAACCCAACCCCATAAGAATGCATGAAATTCCTGTGAATTCCGCGTGACGCATTTGTTAAACAAAAACAACACACAAAAAGTATTCCGGTACTCCGGTGACTTACTAACCCGTTCGCCAAATACTTCAAGAAACTTGCGACTTTTTGGCGACCCACATATTGCACATTTAAAGAATGGGTGTCACTTTTTTGGTGTTGAGGTTAACACAAAGAAAAAACAATAAGAAACCCGTTTTTCGTTGTAAATATTTATTTCTCAATACATTTTTCAATGTGTCCGAAAGCGAAACGAACAATAAATCAGTTGTCATTATGAGTTTCTACCTTGCTTATCAATGACTCGATTCTGTCTTTCTTTTTTTGTTATTTTTGTTTCTTGTGACACAGCAGGAAATTGAAGGAATTTCAAAACTCTAATGTCAAATGCAGTTTTGGCCATTTTTATGGCCGGGCCAACAGCTGCAAATTTTTAACTCATTTCCAGGCATAATAAAAAATTCTTCTAGACATACACATAAATATATTTGCAATAATTTTTAACTGCCTTACCCATTTCCTGTAACTCTTAATGGTAAAATGGAATAACGAAAATAAAGAAAAAACACAACGGAAAATTTATTTAACGGCACGAAAGAACAGAACAGAAAATAAACAAAACAAATACAGTAAAGTTAATTTCAACATTTGCTGACCAGTCAAAGCTTACATATTTCGTTATATTCATGCGCTAACCGTTCTGCATAATAACAAGTTAGGAGAGGTTTGGTATGGTATGGTACCAGGTACAGGTGGAACTATAAAGAGATACCTTATAGTAATAGTTAAAACTTTCTTAACAAAGATATTTATGAAAAACATCAAATGTAATAATGAAAAAAGTTTGGAAACGGAAACTGACAAACTTGTGTCTCTAAAACTTATATACCCCTCTTTATGTATGGTATGGTTCCAGGCGAAACTATAGAGGGATACCTTATAACAATAGTTAAAACTTTCTTAACAAAGTTTTTTAATAAAAATATCAAAATAAATACAGAAAAAGTTTTGAAATGTTTCTCTAAAACTAATCTACCCCTTCTCGAAACGTCACTACTGTTACAGGGTATGCAAAGCTGCGCTTTTGCTCAGAATTATAAAGCAAAAGCCAAAGCAAAGCAAAAATTGCAAATGCGAAAGAACAACACAACAAAAGACTTTGTAAGTTTATATTGTTGTATGTACATACAAATGCGCTGAAAGCACAATAAACACATGCCAATAGTGGGATACGGTATACGTCGGGTAGTGGTATGGGTAAGGGGTAGTGGGGATGGGGAGTACCGGAGTAACGTATGCCAAAGTCAGCAGAAAATGTGTAAGTCGAGTATCGAGTCGAGCATCGAGTGGAGTGAACTTAACTGAACTAAAGCAATCACGCCGAACATCGACATCGAACGAATGATGAAAAAAGATACTTTTGCTCTTGTTTCAGTTGAAATCTTATGCACAGATACACAGATACAGATACACACCGATACACACCTATACCAATACTTGGTCTTAGTCTACTTTATGCAGTTTGAGTGTAGTGAAAAAGCAAACAGCTAAATTGATTATGGTTTTGCCCAAGTCTTCTATTTTCATTCTGTTAGAATTATGGGGCAAACACTTATTGCTTCAACTTGTGCGTTGTGCAACTTCTCGCCCTCTCTCTCTCTCTCGCTTCTCTCTGTGTCTTGGTGCACTTGCACTTCCGCAAATTGCACTTAATTAAGCAACAGCAACAACAACAACAACACCAACAAGTCATAACTCAACTAGAGGCAAGTTGTGTTTAGTTTTTTCTAATTGCACGATGACCGGGACAAAGCGAGTTGTCATCGGCGTCGTCTCCCCAAGTCAGAGTTCAGCTAATTGTCAACTGACAGTGTTTAAAGTCAAAGAACCTTTAAATTAACGCGATTTTATGGTGAATGTGTGAGAGTGTATGTGTGTGTGTGAGTGTTTGTGGTTAGAAAATTACTTCAAGTGTGCATAGATAAGAAATCAAGTGAAAGAAATGTCAAAGTTTTGGGTTGTAAATTTAGGAAAAATAATGAGAGAAGTTTTTAGGTGTCAAATATATTCATATTGGATGACAGTTGTAAGTAATTGTAGACATTGATAGAAAAGCATTAACTAAGTAATAAAATATCTAACGGAAAAGCTGTATATATAGAAATACTTGTCTCCTCTGACTGATTGCTAACAACACACAGTCCAAAAGGTTAGACATAATGATCTAAATTTTACAAAAGAACTACTCCTAGGCATGTCAAGTTTGTTTCAAATTTTCGATAACTATTCCGTTTTACGATATATACATGTAATCGATAACAAAAAAAACTTGTGTATCGAAAACTTCAAAATAGGGATTGAAAATATTAATAAAATAATGAACATGTGTGAAATTTTCATTAAAATCGGTTGAGAAACAACGGAGATATGAAACCATCAAGTATTGGTCCGGTAGTTCACCTATGTGTATGTCTGTCCGTCCGACCGTCTGTACGCTTGTAGGATCAAAGGTTGAAGGTATCTCGTAGTCAAGCTCCTAGTCAACTCTACTCAAGCCTTCTCACTTGTTTCCAAATGCAACTGCAAGTGAATTTAAGTTTCAGGTCAAAGGCAACATGAAGGCAAAATCTGGTGAAAATTTTCCTGCGTTTTCATGGAACAAACTTAAACTGTTTAAAATACTTGTTAGACTTTTCGGCTTATAACTTGTAAAGTTTGTAGCTCAATAAATCATGTGTTTAGTTTGATATGCTTCATTTGCCACAGTTTGAAGCAACAGATGCTCCACTTAAACACACACACAGACAGACAGACAGAGAGACATTTTAATCTTTAGTTTTGCTGCCACTTTCGTGCTGGCACTTTCCATTTTATAAAGCCGCCACAAGCATAGTTTACACAAATTTCGTTTATAGAGAAAGACAGAGAGAGAGAGAGAGAAAGATAGAAGAGATTGCCTGGAAGGCAACCAATTACCAACTGCTCCGCGACTAATGATAAATGACAGCCGAGGCATAAACACGAGACGAGACGAGAGACAGCAACAAGAAACCACAGACGAAATACAACAACCTTCCTTTCCCCCCCCCCCCCCTTCCCCCACGCGTTTTTCCTTATAAGCTGACAATCAACAAAACAAAAATTCTAGACATATACAATTAAAAGTGAATTTTTTTGATGTTGTGTTTTGTGTTTTTTATGTACCACGCTTTCGCTTATCAACAAATAAAGATCTTAGTGCTTCAACAAATCGATCAAAAAAGCTGACATCCGTTGCGGTTTGCCCCTTCTTCATGTTGTTCTTGTTGTTTGTGTATTTATTTAGCTGCATTTCCGTGTAACGCATCGAGCATGTGCATCTTGAATGGAATGCCTTTGTTCAACAAAAAACTCTCTTCCCCCAAACGCCAAACGCCAACAATCTGAAGACTTTGTACGTGACTCATCATCGGGTTTTAAGTTCTGCTTGTTTCTGAAATCTTAAAAGTGGAATCATACGATTATAATATGCGGGGCTTCATTAGAGAGCGGGGTAATTTGATAGGGCTTAGTGAGAGGGACGGGTCTCTGGTGTTCGTTTAATAACTTGATGACTTGTAATCAAGTTGGGTGAAGCTGCCACTTTATGGTCAAAACGCCATCAAAAGGTGATTAAAGACAAGAAAAAACCCTAACTTCTCTTTCTTTCTCTTCTTTTTAGTTTGCAAGGAATGGCTCGTGCGTGAGGACGGCGCCCTGGCCTACAAGCTGCAGTCCCAGGAGAGTAAGTTTCTTAACATTAGATTGCATTTTGTGTTTTTTGATAGTTAATCTTAATTTTTTGTTGCTTTCTGCTGCTGCAGTTAACGACTTTTACAAGGGCAATCGTTATAGGAATGCGGTGGTCCGTGAAGATTTCCCCACCGCCCTGCACGAGCAAATTAAGGAAACGGAGCAGGCTCAACGTCAAGTGGAAGCCTATCGTCGACGCCTAACAGAACAGTAAAGAATTTTTATTGTAAAGGGTCTTTCAATAAGGGCGCGAAACGTTTGTGTTAACGAAAACCCATTTTGATAATAAAGTTTTATCATTTGTACGTGCTGTTCAATCGTGTAACTTTCCATGATCATTTGGCATGAGCAACCTAATAATAATAAAATGAACAGCTGTAGCTAAAACAAACGTGCCGCCAAAATCTACCCGCGCCATTTGAAACACCCTGTATAAGAGTTTAGTTCTAGAGTTTATTAACTTCTTTTTCTTCCTTTCGCTAACAGGGAGGAGCATGATAAACGTGTTGCCAAAGAAATTGCCGATAAACTGGAACGAGATCTGCAGGAACAACAGCAACAGGAGCTACAACAAAGTGAACTAATTGCACAGAAAATGCAGGTATGAAAAAATCAAATACTCTCTGATTAGATGTATATTAATATGTGTCTTTTGCAGGAAATCTATGTCAATCTGCCGCCCGTGCCACCGCCAGCAACAAGAGAGAAAAGCCGTCCGCCACCGCGACCAGCAAAAGCAAGTATACGACAGCAACAGCTGCAACACCAACAATCCAATGGCAGCCTTGAGCCAAGCACTTCACAGCAAGCTAGATATCACAGTCAACAGCAGCAGCAACACCATCACCAGCAGCAGCAACAACAACACTTTTCACATACAGACAACTATGTAGGACTATCGCTAATACCAAATATTGTTGATATGCCAGCAGCAGCAACACCCAATAGTAGACACAACAACAGCAACAACACACAAAACAACAACATACACAATCAGCTGTTGGTGAGTGATGTTGAGCACACGCCATCATCATCATCATCATATCAGCAACAACAACAGTCACGTTACATGCAACAAGCACATCAATCAGCACATCGTCGCCATGCACCGTTGAACATCATAAGCAACACCAACACCAACAACACATCAAGCACTAATTCATTGTCCCAGCACAACACAGCACAACCTAATAATCATGCAGCTGACATCGATGAGCTGGTGGATTATGCCGATGTTGCTGACAGCATACGCATACGCAACAACATGTCAGCAACAGCAGCAACTGTTGTTGATGCAGCATCAACGAAGTCGCCACAACGTTCGGCATCTAACGAAAACTTACTTCGTTCTGAACCCAAATTTCAGAAACTATCCCCGGAAAAGTATGATCAAATGGTTGGCAACTTTGCGCTGGGCAACTCCAAGGCAGCCGAACGCCACATGCAACAACATGCCGACGATATTGAACTCTATGTGGATCCCTGTGACTATGCGAGTCTGCGTGAGATTGGTGTGCCACCCGACGAGATACACGAGATGAGCAAGAAGATCAAACAGGAGCAAAAAGATGAGGTAGGAATACATTATCTCTTCAGGAATCTGTTTATATCTTCTATATATATTTTGCAGTTGCTGGCACGTCGCCTGCAGGAGATTGAGAGCAAGGATAGCGTTCGACAGGAGCAACGCGATCGTCTGCTGGCCATTGAGGCACAGGACAAAGAACTAGCCAAAATGTTGCAAGAACGCGTAAGCTTAACTTAAAACTTAACTCTTTTTGTGGTAGATGACCTAAAAAAGATGACCTTAAAAGTCTAAGAACTCTTTGTTGTAATAAATAGTTATTGAACTTGTTTTTTTGAGCATGTTTAGGTTTTATTTTTCTAATCTAAAAGTGTTTTTGTTTCTTAAGTACGGCAAAAATATATTTAAATTGAGGAAATATAAAATTTATTCAGTTAAGGTAATGAAATTTAAACTTTTTCACATTGTTTAACTTGTTTAAGTTTCATTGTTCAAGTGCTTATAGTTGAAACATTTAATATTCAAATCATAATGCTTGATTTTTAAGATTCTTAAGTAAAAAGTTCATAAGTATTCTATTCGATTGAGGAAATTTATTCAGTTAAGGTAATTTAAACTTTTTAATCAAACAAGCTTCATTTATCAAGTACTTAAAGTTAAAACATTTAATAACTAAATCATAATGCTTGATTTCAAGTTTGTTAAGTAAAAATTTCATAAGTATTTTATTCTATTTAGAATGGTTATAACAAAACATCATTTATTAGATAATAAATATTCTATTCAATATATGATTATAAAAAAACATCATTTATTACATTATAGACAAACATTTCTTGCTCTAAAGTAAAGATTTTTATATCATTGAATTTATTTCTAAACCAAATCATAACAAACTTAACTAAAGATTTTCTGTTTCTACATTTTCTTACTTAACTAAATCATAATCTGCTTCTAACTCTTTCTGTGTACATAGGAGAAAGCCAAAATAAAACGTGCCAAGGAGAAGGCGCGCCTGCGCAAATCCCAACAGCAGAAAGATGTTCCGGGAGCCAATGGAGTGAATGGTTTACTGTGTGGTACAGGAAATGGTTCACATTGTGGTCCACTCCTAGCACTGCCACAGGATTGCATGTCCTCCTTGTCGTTGTCGTCGTCGTCACAAACGCCAGTTGATATCGATGTGGAGGCCTATTCGAATCCAATTGATGTGCTCAACAGCAGCAGTCGGGAACAGCGTCAACCCAATGGTCTCCTCACGAATGGCAGTTTGACGCGGGACAGCAGCTCCTCGGGGCATGGTTCGATGCAACGGCAACAGCGACAGGCAGCAGCTGCCGCAAACAGTTTGACAACACGTGGCGAGGATGATATCTATACACTGCCGGTGGACAGTTGTCGTCCAGCTGGACATCGTCCAATCTCATTGCATTTGGCTGCGGAAACGGTGCAACTGCAACAACAGCAACAGCAGCAACATAATTCCATGACGCGGTGAGTCTGCAAAATTGATTGAAAGAAAAAACGAAATTAATATCATCTTCTTTTTTGCGGGTTTCAGTTCGGAGCACTATGGCTCGGAGGCTGGTTCACATGACAGCACATTGTCCAGCGGTCATGATGTCTCGCCGCACATGAAATACTCCAAATCCGGCAACTTTGGTATATATGTATTTCACACTCAATCATTAATATCAATTTCGATTTATACTAATCTATATCATTTTCTATCTCTTTGAATACAGATCAAAGCGCCAGCCCCACGCCACCTTATATGCCAATTCAAGGTACACGCCGATCAAATTCAAGTGAAGATCGTAAAAAGAAATCCAAGGACAACAAGTGCACACATCAATGAAGCAGCTGCTCTTTAAGAAGATATACTTCACTTCACTTCAATCTATATACATATTTTTTTATAAAGAGAAACAATGAAATTGTTTCGGCATTCATATTTAAAACTTTTCTCTCATATTCAAACATCTCCAAATTAGCATTTAATCGTAGTTTTTTACATAAGCTTTATTATATATGTGGAATCCTTTTTGTTGTGTAATGGTATATCAGATAAACTCAACTTTTTGGGTTCTTACAATAAATGTTTCTTGATAAGTTCAAATGTTTGTTTTAACTGAAAAGGCAAGAGAAAATTTTTGTTGAAAGTAATAATGTTTAAGAATACTTACAAGAAGATTATCTCTCGGGTTTCTTCATGAGGTTTCTACTTGAAGTCTTAGAAAATTAGTTAAAAAACTTGTTAATGTCAATATGTCATTTACCAGACACCCTTCAATGAATGTGTTCCAATCAGTGTGTTGTGGATAGATCGTCTTGGATAGAGTATATGTTCTTTTTACTAACATCAGCAAGTTTGCGTCCAATACCGGAGATCAAAACTTGTGAAACTGGTATTAAAAGTCACAAGTTAGGGTCTCAGGGAATCAGCCATACAAACATTTGCACATGTCACTAATACCAATGTATATGTTTAATATGCAATGAATTTTTCATATATGATATAGATTCGATTATGATAAACAACAATATGATTGAATTGAAACACTTTTAACACACAAACACTCACAGTACACTCACACACACACATTGTATGGCTGCTTTCTTTCAATGTGTGTTGGTGGCGCGGGGGGCAGAATTTGTTTTGTTCTTTGTGGCTTATTGTCAAGCAAAGAAAGCTAGCACGCTGTATAGTATGATAAATGGATACTACTATACAACCTACTACCTCAATTTGCCAGAGAGAAAAAGGTCCTTGGTGTAGTCCTTTTTGCATAGTGCTGGTAATTTGTTGTATTTGTTGTGGTTTTGGGATGATAATTTTTGTTTTTTTTTTTGTAAAGATTTGGCAAAAACGAAACAAATCAAATGAAGCAACAAAATCTAGAGAAGATAAAACATATATAATAATTGTGGAATCTTAGAATATATATATAGAGAGTATGTTTATATAATCACCAATTTGTTGAAATTGTTTTTGATTTTTTGTGGGAATTTTCGAATTTATATGAATAATATAGTTTATAGTAAAGCGTACAAGAGATGATTATTGATATACAAAATTATATATATATAAAAATTAATTTTGAAGGCGTTATAAATATGGTTCCAGGAGCTTATGATCTGATATTTTTTTATTTTTATAACATTTCTGGCATGTTTATTTTATTATAATAATGTTTTATATAATTTTAAGTATTTTTCTATATTTATTTTAGTTGTTTTAGTATTTTTTTTATTCATTTTTATATTGGAGATTTATTTTTGAATATCGAAAAATCTTTTATTATTATTATTACTGATTTATATCAATTTTGATTAGTCTTATTTTTTGTATTATTTTTTAATGAGTTTTCGAAACATTTTTTATTATTATTATTGATTTATATCATTTTTGATTAGTTTTATTTTTTTTTCGAAACATCTTTTATTATTATTATTATTTATTTATATAATTTTTGATTAGTTTTATTTTGTTATTATTTTTTAATGAATTGTCTTTGTTTTCTCTGTGCTTTGTTGTTGCTCTTTTCTTTAAACTTATTTTTGAAATATTTAATAATTTTTCTTGTATTTTTTTTTGTTGCCAAAAACCAGTTGTTTGCATTGACAGACACCCATAATGCCGGTCTTGTAACAGATATAAAACAGCACAAGTTCGGATTTACGGGTATCTGTTAATGGTCCATATGTAAGTATGCACCATTTGTGATATTATTTGATAATGATGATGTTTATGCCACAAATCCTTTCCACTCCATTTGGTAATATTGTGAAATTCCTTTTCCCTTGTTGCAGTTGGGAACTGAAAGCAAACAAAACGTTTAATAATATGAAACTGAATGAATATTTCACTTAACAGAGTGAGAGAGGGGGGGATTAATCCATTATTTGCATTCCCATTTGCTTCGTGCCTCGTGTTGCAACTGCAAAAGAAAGAAAAAAAAAGTTAATAACGTTTGTTTTTTTGGCCAAATCTCTCAATAGATTTCTCTGGCCACGTAAGCCGCTTGCAACATTGTTTGTTGTTGTTGTGGTTGCTATTGTTGTTGTTGTTGTCGTTGTCGTTGTTGTTGTTGCAAGCTGCAATTTCATTTGAAACAAAGAAAATGCATTACATATTCAAAGCCCAAACCAAAAAAAAAATCTGAACACAAAAACAAAAAATTGCACACTAGAAGAACTCTAACGGTTATAGCCATGTTTATATACATATCAATGTATGTGTATGTGTGTGTATATATAGCCTTAGTTTTGCTTGGTTTTTGGGCAACTTGGCGTTGCGCTTCCTGAACGGCAAATGCTCGCAAACAACAAAACTCAAAACTCTGAAATGCGACAAAGCAGCGCAGTTGCAGCGAACAGCGCAGTCCGCTGCTGCAGCAGCAGCTGAGCATTGGCAACTCTATGAGTTTGTGTGTGTGCGTGTATATCTATCATGTATGTTTTGGCTATATGTTGCTTATGTTTGTTGTGCCTGCTGTTCGCTGTTCGCTGTTGTTGTTGTATTTGTTGTACAACAATGGAGACGCTGCCAAAATGCTGCTGCGTCTTCACCCATTGGTGGCAGCAGCGAAGAACACAACACACACCAACACTAACAATAACACACATACACACATGAAACAAACGTCGCGTTGTGTCTGAGCACAGTTCGTTGGCTGTACCTATTTTAGCCAGGACCTGCCTCAACAAAAATTCACACAAGCCAACAACAACGAACTGGCTGGAGGCAGCGACGTCAGCGCTTTCTCGTTTCCTTCCTACTTATGTTGTGCTGACGCCGCTGCTGCTGACGTCGCGCGCAAAAAAACCGGTAAACCGGCTCAGTTAGCAATGGCAGCGGCAGAGACTGCAGCAGCGCTAGCAAGAGCTTTGCATTGCCATTGCCCCTTAAGCAGACAAAGCTCTTACTCGCTTACGCTCTCTCTCTTTTGCTGTCGCTCTCTTTCGTATTGCACTCATGCACTCTTTTCGTTTGTGTTGCGCTCTTAACTGGGACATTTGTTTACTTTTTGTTTGTGTTTTGATTTTTGTTTGGCCCGCATTAAATCCATTGTAAAAAGTTGTTCCTTCCACACTCAAAATACAAATAAGATAACTGTTTGTGGATTTCATAAGCTGCAATTATTTCGGGATTTGGGTTTTGGTCAACGATAAGAGTTATGAAAAATATACAAATATTAAGTATACACAGCAGGTAAATACATATATATTTATGTATATTTGCCGTCATTTATGCAAATGCAATTTAATTATTGGGAAATGGCATAGTCAACATTGTGCAAATATTATTTATATATATTGGAAATTCATTTATTTGCACATTAATCAACGATTTTCATTCTGATGGCGCGCAATCATGTGGAAATGTTTGCATTCCCAATGAACTCGAGGCTATTAATTTTCATTTTTAATGGCTTGACTCTTTGTGTCGTTGTATGTGGTATATGTGTGTGTGGTGTGTGTATTTGCCCGCTGGTCATTTAAATTTGCATTCTGATTCTTTAACATCTGTATTTACAGATTCATTTTCCAGCCTGCCATCATTACAGACATCTCATCGGATAATCAGTTGTTGAAGTGGGAAATTGAATTCAGATCTCTTTCATATATTAAAGGTGAATATTAAATAGTTTTCTTCTTTAAATCCTCAACATTTTGTTTAAGCTTTCGTTTTAAATCAGTTTCATTCAATTCTATCCCTCGAGGGAGCCTACTTCCCTCTCTCTCTCTCTCTCTGCGCTCCACTCTTTAAATACCAAGGCCAAAAGCGTCGCCGCATAAAAAAAAAAAAAAATAAAACCAATGTCACACATACACACACACAAACACACATACACACACACTCGCATACATTTGGCACCTACATACAAAGCTCCTCAGTTGCACAAAATTATGCAATACGCCATTTGCAAGCGAGCGCGCTCTCTCTTAAGCTCGCTGCATTCTTGCGCTCTCAAACGTTTGTGCTCTCTCTCTCTCTCTCTCGTTGCTCATTTTTGCGTTTTTGCTTGCACGCTGCTCTTTCAATGCCATTGTCATGGGAGTTACATACATAGAAACACACAAACACACACACACACACATACAGATATAGGGAATAGTGAGATAAGCGGCACATGTAAGCAATTCAATTAGATGCCGTTTGTTGTTGTTGTTCGTTGTTTGTGCATATTGCCTACTCCTTTTTCTTGTGGCTCGACTGGAGCCACAGACAACAACACAACATGGCGCTGCGCGATACGGAGACATCGGAGTTGTCGGAGTTGCCGGAGTTGTTGTTTGGCGTGAAGGCAAGGCGAGGCGAGGAAAAGCAAGCAAATCGAGCGAGCGAGCAAACGACTCTTCTGACATTTGAAAAATCCCAGTGAGGCGAGCACAGCACAGTGAAGAGGAAGTTTGTGGGCAAAAGGCAAAGCCAAACGCAGAGTTGATTAACCTTTGCGCGTTCTGTTTTGCAACTTTATTCGCTGCTGGAGCATTGGAGCTGCTACTACTACTGCTACTGCCGCTGGTTGCTGGTGCTTGCTACTCTCTTGATGCCACTGCTCCGATTTAAATGCTGCCTGCTGCTGTTGCTGCTGCTGCTGCTGGAGTTATGTGTGGATGTTGGTATGTGTGTCTGTGTGTGTATCGTCTCTGTCTGTTGCGCTGCCTGCCTGCCTTCCATGTTCGCAGCCATGTTAGCAGCCATTTTTAATAGCCATATGTACACACACACACACACACACACACACATACTTGCATGTATGTTTGTGTGTCTGGCTGAGTCTGGGAGACGTTTTTTTTCGGCTTCTACTTCTTCTGCTACTTCCACTCTTTGTTAGTGTGTGTGTTGCTATGTGTTCGACGCGTAGTTTATGCTTCATTCACACTAAGCTGCAGTGCCACGCCTCCCATGCGCCCCTTACTCCACTCACTGCACGCTCTCATTCTTCGATTCTTTTGCATATTTGGCTACGTCACATGCTTTGTCCTCTTTTCTTTTCGTATTTGGCACTTTTGGTCCACGGTTGCCACTTGGCAAAATTATGCTGTACTAAAATATTAAAGTTAAATGTACAATTCAAAGGGTTAAATGCACCAGTCTTATCTGATTTGTAGTCATTTAACCTCAATCCCAGTACTTTAACTTCGTATTCTTCTGTTTCCCATTACTTAAACAAAGCGTACCTTCAATGTACCACAAAACTCCAAGCGGTGTACCAAATTTGGTACAATTGTACCAAATAAAGTATGGCAACCTTGCTCCTGGTTGGTCCCATGTTCGTAATTCTAATTGAAATTTGGCGTTGAAGCGAGTAAATGACTCGCTCTGCTTGCACTCATTCTCTCACTCGCACTCTCTCTTCTCACACTCTCTTTTGCACTCACAGTCTCACAGAGTGGCTTTGTATGCATGTTGTATTTTTATTACAGTTGCTGAGTTTTTTTCGGCAAAAGCTGTTTTGCTTGCGTTTATTTTGTCGTTTCGCTTCCTGTTTGTTGGTGTGGGTCATGGTTGCTGCGTCGCGTCATGGCTATGTTCTTTCTTTTCGCTTCGTGCTCTTTCTCGTTTCCTTCGCCGAAATTTCATACGTGCGACTGCTCCTTTTTGTGTGCGAACTACACCACGCACCTTCCCGCACCGCTCCCCTTTATGTTGACTGAAGTTTTGTGGGTCCGAGTCTGGACAGTCATTTGCCTGTTGTTATGACTGCTCTTTTGTTGCTCCGCAAATTGCACAATATTGTCGCCCCGGCCTTTTGTGCAATTAAATCATAATGTGTTTCGCAATTCTGTTGCATATGTGTAGGTGTGTGTGTGCGGGTGGGACTGTATGGGTGTGTGAGTGTGCTGTGATTTTCACTTAATATGTTGTTTGTGTGTGCATTGCGTGTCAGTTAACTAACGGTTAAAGTTTGATTGGGTTTTATTTGTGCCCTTTGATGTAAGTTTACTGTAAGTTAAGTCTCAAAAGTTATTGAGTTTGGAATTTGTAAGAGATTTTGTATGACTATTACGACTTAACTATTATTCTATAATAAAACTTAAACTACACTAATTTTCTGCTTTTTAGGGAAAACAATTATTATTTTTTGTAATTCTTATCAAGATCAGACTAGTAATTAATGTTTCATAATTTATGTTCTGATATATTTTTAAGATAAAAAGTTATATTTATTCTCTTCTCACTAAAAAAACCGGTTTAGGCCTTAAACCGTTTTAAAGTGCTTTTTTAAACACCTGTTATACGAAGATCGAATCGGTTTTTTATGGCACATCAACAACTGTGCTAATCATGCTAAATATCAAAACACATTGCACATGTGTGTGCAGCTTTCTTACATACATATGAATGTACATATGTATATTAGCGAGCATATGTGCATGTGTGCGTGTGTGTGAATGCAGTGTAAACGGTGCATTTGCTTGGCAAGTTCTCTACCGCAGTCTCTTCTTCTTTTTATTTATTATTGTTGTTGTTGCCTTTGTTTCGGTTTGACTCGTGTGTGCGTTTCTGTTTCTGTTGCTATTGCTGATTCTGTTTCTGTTTGTGCTGCGTGCGTTTTGAGTGTGTGTTGGTGTGTGTGTGTGTGTGTATTGTTGTTGGTATGCATGTGTGTGTGCATGGTGTTGTCTGTCATGCATTGGGTTTTCTGCATCTTCTTGTGCTTTTGTCCGATTGCGATTTGTATCTGCGCATTCGGTTTTTCTTATTGGCTGCTGTTTATTTGCGCTGTGCGTTCGTTTATTGAGTTTGCTTTATGTCTGCGACTGCAAGGCGGCGTTCAATGAACTCCCTGCCGCTGCTGCTTCTTCTGCTACTGCTACTTCTTCTTTAGACAATGCGACTTTGAGGAGAATCTCAGGCGCAGAGTTGTCGCCCAACCAAGTAATTGCCCCCGTACCTCCCTCCCACCGCTCCGCTCGCGCACGACTTAGTAAAACTTTTGCTATCGAGCGATTATCGAAAGAAAACAGAAGAAAAAAATGTCGAAAGAAAACAGCTTAAAGTAAAAAGCGCAAGATATTGAAAGCGCTACAGCGAAGATATTAAAATAACTTGCAAGACACAATGGAGCATCAGCATCTGCAGCACAAGCAATAAGTTTCTGAGCAGGCGAAATGTGGGGGGGAGGTGGCAACGGGTGCCAGATAAGCAGCGATGGGTTTCTTTTTTTTCTTCTGTGCTGTGCTGTGCTTCAGTTGCCTTAATATAATTTCATGTTATGGCAAAGCACACAAACAAATACACGTGTCTTCCGTGCCATGTACGCGAATGTGAGTATGTGTATGTGTGTCGAACAGTGTTGCAAACTTTAGAGTTTTTGCTCCAACTAACAGTGTCAATGGGATTTAGCGGGAATGTCAATAGCTGTATTTCGGTTGCCGTAAAATAATATTGTACACTAACAAATGCAGTAAACAGTAAATAAAATTATACCCTTAAACATAATTGTCATGGTAATAAAATGTATTCAAGCGCTTTATTATTCCTCACTAAATTTAGCCGTTTTGTTTTCTGTTACAGCTTGAAAGTTGCCAACACTGATTGCGAACAAGAGCTTGATGACGAAGTCAGAAGCAAAAGGAAAGGCTGGCAAAAGCCGAAGCAGACACAGACGCAGACAGTCAGGGCATGTGGGCAATGCGAAATAACGTAGAATGACGTAGCAAAAGCAAAGCAGAGCAAAAAGGCAGCACACACCAGCAGAGAAGCAGAAGCAGAAGCAGCAGAGGCTAAAGCAGCGCCATCAATATCAGCACATAACCGAAGCCACATGCAATGCAATTTCAAAGGTCAATGACACACACAGCAGCAACGTGCAGAGAACAAATAGCAGCCAAACCAAACAGCAAAACGTAAGAGAGCGCCAAGCAAAAGCTTTACCCCTCTCTCAGATTTGGCGTTCTCTTTTTTTTGGCAAACGCCAAACGCTCTTTGTATTTGCAGACAGCAGAGTTTTCGACAAAGTGAATTTTGCACTCATTTTGTTTATTGTTGTTGGGTTGCCTTCTGCCGTCGCTTCTGCCTTTGCTCCTGCTTGCTGCTGCTTTTCATTCACACACAGGAAATACGCAAGCTTATGTTGTTGTTGTTGTTGTTGCTGTTTGTAATTTTTCATTGTTGTTGATTGCATTCTACGCTGCAATGTCGGAGAGCTGACGACTGACACCCACATGTGCCACAAATTACTCGCATAACTAAGGAAAACGCTACTGACACGACCGACCACAAAGAGAAACAGAGAAAGAAAGACAGAGCGCGCGAGAGAGGGCATAAGAGCGGAACAGTTATTGTAGGCCCTTGAGCCTCAATGAGTTATGAGTGTTTGTGTGGGTGGGTGTGTGTGTGTGTGGTGTTGGTTTTGGTTTGTGTGTGTGGGTGAACTCATAAATTATGCAAAGAAATGCAATTATTTTCATTAAGAACAGAATCTCACCAAAAAAAAAAAGGCAAAAAGCAAGCGGAAGAGGAAGCGCATCACTTAAGCTGACAGTAAAAGTTCTTCTCAGTTTAAGCAAAAGAAGAAGGTAAGCCACAAACTTTACCATTTCATTATTTTCAACTGCTTTTTGCTAATAAAAAGCTAAGTTTGTGTGCATCAAAACTTTAAGAAGAAGCAAATGTGTCTTGACTCCTATTATTATGCGGCTAATTTATAGATGCTTGATTTGCGGTCTCTTTCTGATGCAGGTGTGCCGTGCAGCGTTGCCAGACAGTGCACAACTAGTATCTAGTAGCTATCTCACTCATGCATATGAAAAAACATTGCATGGATGAGAAAACAGAAAAACTATTTGTTAAGGCTTAAGTGAAATTTCAACGAAAGATCGTTTGATTATTAAGCCTTGCATACTTAGGGGATAACTGTTTATCAGTTATCAAACATTTAACACTTTATTAATAACTGACAAAACACAGTTAAAGCGTTAACAAGAACTTTGAACAAAAGCATTTATCTGTTAAACAATACAAAAAACAGATCAAAACACTTCGCGAACAACAACAACAATATCAAACGAGTATTAAACACTTTAACAAAAGAACACAATGCACAGTGAACTCTTTCCTTCCCCTTGCCCCCTGCCCGTTGCACAACACTTTTTAGCAAAGGGACGACACACAAAAAGAGTTAACAAAACGTTTACCGCACGCTATTTCATCTCATATCGTTTGCTTTCGAGCGAGAGAAAGAGAGAGAGAGGCTAACAAAAAAAGTTAGGTTAGGTTATGGACGCCGCCGTCGCCACATGGAGTGCAGGCACTAAGTGTGGCACTAAGGGCGGGGGGGAGGAGACAGCAGCAACATGACTCTACACAGAAACGGGTTCAAAATCCTATGCAACATGGCAACACAACACACACACACACACACATACATAAACATATATACTAAACACAATACTAGAGCGAGGCAAGGTAGACGAACCAAAGTCGCAAACCAAACTCGAAACACACAGGCATACCCGCCGCCCCCTCTCCCTCTCTCTTGCTGTCACTGTTTCTGTGTTGTTTTTTTTTTTGCGAATCCAATAGAGCGTGGCTTGGCCAGTTCTGCTTGCCACCGCCAGAGGCAACACAACGAGGAACACGAGGCCGCACAAACAAACACACACAAAAAAAACTTGTTTATTGACGGTTGCACGAAAAGAACAGTGCACAGCGCGCTTAAAATGCAACGTCATCGCTGTGCTGTGTGGCACCCCTTTCAAGACGCAACGATATGTGGCAAAAAAAGAAGCAGAAGCAGAAGAAGAAGTATTGCAGCAGTCGAATGGCAATGTCATTTTGAGGATCAGTGAACGTTGTTATAAACCAGAAATTTACTTCTTTTTCACGTTTTTTTTTTCACTTCACATTTTTTTCTTTTTCTTTTGAACGTTTCCTTGCCCCTGGAAACAAATATATATTTGTTATGTATGTATGTGTGTGTGTGTGTGTGTTTAAGTAGTGGGTAACTATTGTAAAAAGATACCCTGTAATAAGCTAGTAAGAGGGTGTATCAATACTCTAACTATACTTAGGAGAAAGTTGACTATTGAATCTTTGAAACTTTTAGAAAGGAAAAAATAAAAGAAATCTTTAAAAATATCTTTAAATTACCTTAAATATATCCTATTTTAAGGTAATAAAAAGGGTGTATCTATAATGTAACTATACTTATGAGAAAGTTGATAGAATAAAGAAAAGAATAATAAAATACTTCTAATACAGTTATTGAAGCTTGGGTAAAAACTATTAAGCAAGAAAAAACAGAAACAAATCTTTCAATAAATCTTAAAAATACCAATCAACGGTTATATATTATTCTTCAAATCTATGATTATATATTACTATATTCATTAAATTTTACTCCCTTAACCTTTTGATCCTCTTTCTTAAATGATATTCAATAATTTTGGCTAAATACTTTTAAGCAAGAAAAAAACAGAAAACTTAAAACTACCAATGAAAGTTACTAAATTCCTTCAAATCCTTCATGATTTTCTGACATAAATCCCACTCTATTAATCAGATTTTACTTTCCCTTATCACTTAATACTTTTTCTCAAATCATATTCAATAATATTGCGTAAAAACATTTGATAAGGACAACAGAAACAAAACTTTCAAAAAATTCTTAGAATTACCATAAAGTTTCTATATTCCTTTAAATCCATGATTTTCTGACCCATTTCCCACTCAATTCATCAGATTTTACACTCTTCACCACCTAATACTCTTTCTCAACTTATATTCAATAATTCTCTCGAAGGTATTCTCAAGTCTGTCATAATTTCCAACAAAATAAACATATTTGTGAAAGGTTCTTTGGTATTTTTTTCACCTCACCCTACTTTAAACTGAAGTGCTGAATGCGCTGAAGCGTTAGTCCAATTAGTAAACGAACCCCGAGAGCAAAACTCAAATCGAATTACGCATACGCCGTGTGTTACCCAACCCCTCTCCCCCCAAAAAAGAAAGAAGAAAAAAAACTGGTTTACTCATTGAAGCTTTGGAAGATTTGGAAATTTGCAGCTGCTGCTGTTGGCCTTTAACGAAATTGCTGGCTGTTGGCTAAACAACAAAAAAAAAAATGTTGAACAAAGTCAACGGCATTTCATTTATGCACCGTTGTTGCCAACGTGCAACCTGCAACATGCCACTTGTTGTTGCATTCAATTGGCTTCAGCAACAGCAGCAGTGGCAGCAACAACTTCCGCCTTTGCGCTTTTGCCAGTAATTCCTCAAAAGTTGTGGCATAAATTAGCTTTACCGTTACCCACAAGCGAAGCAGTTAAAGAAAAGACAGAGAGCGAGAGAGAAAGAGTTTTGTAACCTCAACATATAATTTGGTAAGCAATTTGAAAGACAAAAATCTGTTGATGTTTTATGGGGTTTTGTGCCTGGAAGATTACAAATAAGTGAGCACCTTCAACTTCAATTTATGTGGCATGATTATTATAACAAAACTTATCATCATCATCATCATCATCAACGGGTGCAGCACGGGGGCAAACCGAGATGCTATGCAGACATGTATTACGGGGAAATTATATGTGCGGAGACGGGGAAACATTCAGAAAGTTGATATGCCATATATATTAACATTTTTAGCTTGACTGGGATTAAGATACCTCTAAACCTTCACCTTAAACCCGATAGATATACAATCACGTGAACTACCGGACCAATGCTTAATGCTTTCATATCTCCGGTGTTTCTTAGAGGATTTTAGTACAAATTTCACAAATGTTCAGTATTTTGTTAATAGTTTCAATCCCCATTTTCACTTTATCGAAATTCAAGATTTCTTTGTTATCGATTACATGTGTACATTGTAAACCGGAAAAGTTATCGAAAATTTGAAATAAGCTTGTCATGCCTGGGGATAAGGAGAGCTCATATCGTAAATTTGGAGTCTCTAGCTATTGTAGTTCCTGAGATCGACGGGTTCGTACATAGAGACAGACGGACATAGCTATACCGATTCAGATGTTGATGCTGACCAATAATATATATAGTTCATGGGGTGGGAGAAGTTTCCTTCTGCCTGTTACATACTTTTCCCCAAATCCCATCTAACCTTTTTTACCCAGTTCATGGGTTAAGGGTATAAAAAGTATATCGATTAGATCATAAACACTTTTAAAAGCAGTTTCCATTCTTTCCATTCTTTAGCCATAAATTGATATGCAATACAACTTATTTTATTCCAACAATCAAGTTTCATTAATTAAGATATCATCATAATGACTGAAACTGTATCGAACGCAAAAAGCTAACCCACAAAATGTAAATTAGATGTCGCGACGTCAATAAAAACAAAAATGGCGTACAAAACATTAACAGCATGAATCGAGTCAAACAAAAACTATTCAAATAGCAAATTGAAATTAATGAGTGAAAAATAAGAACAAAATAATTAATGCAAATAAACAACAAATGAAAAACAACGGAACAAGCAGAACAGCAACAACAAAACGGTCTTAGCAACAAAATGTGAACAAATATTTTGAAGAGAGTAACAAACCGATTGACGGATTGACGAATTAACGGATTGACAACGGAAAGCAAAAGTAGAACAGCAAAAAAAACCAACAACTTTGACGCCTTAGCAACAAAATGTGAACACAAATATTTAACAGAGTAACAAAACCGATTGACGGCCATCTTGCATAAACTAGAATTAAAGCAACAGCAGCTAGCATGAGAGAGAGAGAGCGAGAAAGAGAGAGAGGGAGAGCACAGTGTGTGTGGAGAGAACAACGGAACTTTTCTATGAGTTGTGCTAATCAAAATGATGCAATCGAATATGAAACTTTTATCAGAATAAAAGATAAAAATAAGTTTAACAAAAGTTTCAACAGTTTTAAAGATACTAAAAATGTTATAGAAGTTTGAATTTATTGACATAATTTCCTGAAAATATATAATTAAGAAGAATTTCATGCAATAAATAAAGAATAAAAGATAAATATAAGTTTAGCAAAAGTTTCAACAGTTTTAAAGTGATTACATTTGTTAGAGAAGTTTGATTTTAATGACATTAATATAAAGAAAAAATATAATTAAAAAGAAATCGAAATAAAATGTGTGAAAATGTTTAATAACTGTGTTAAAGTGCATTTTAAATATTATAACTAAAATCTTATAAAGTAAAGATGAACATAATAAAAAAAACTGTGTTAAAATACATTTAAAATATTTGAATGAACTCATAAAAATTTAAGTTATATATTTAAAAGATTATAAATTAATGATAAACATAAAACAACCAATAGAATCTCAAGAAATTAGGAATTTCTTTTTGTATAACATACTTAAGATTTCCCAATAGAATCCAAAAAAAACTCTTATACCATTTCATATAAAATACTTAAGAGTTCCCCAATAGAATCTTAAATAATCTCATATTGTATAAAACCCTAAGGAGTTCTTAATAGAATCCCAAATAATCTCAAACTGTATAAAACCCTAAAGAGTTCCCAATAGAATCCCTAAAAAAAAAATTATACCATTTTGTTTCCCATTCAACTTTTCCATAACCAAAACTAATAAAAGTTCACACAACATTTTACTGAGCAAATTTGCGAATCTTAATATCTAACATTAATGATTTCATCTAGAAAACTAAACGATAATGACGCATTTGAAGTTTAAGTCTCATTCCCCTTTCCCCTTTCTCTCCCCGGCGATAATTTGTAAATCTAGTAATAATATGGTCAAATGGCAAATGGCCATAAAAATGCTCCAAAAAAGCCATAAAACGGCAGTGAGACCAAATTTTCGAGCAGAAATATTCATTGCTCAATTTTCATTGGTTAGTAACTTGAGAGGATGGGCCGTTTATGCAAGGGGTAGGGGTAGGAGGAGGGGCGGAGAGGTACTACTCATATATTTAGTAGGGTGTCGCATTGAATAAAAACGGAAACAAAGCGTTCGCCGGGCAAAAAGGGAGGGCGTGTAGTTTTGTAGGGTGTGTGAAGGGGAAGGAGGCGGGTGAACATATTGCTATTACTAATGAGAAACAGTTGTTTCAAGTGTTTCACTGTCTGTGTCTGTGTGTGTTTGAGTGTGTGTGTGTGAATGTGTGTCAGAAACGATGCGATGCGAGTAGATGACATAATTTAAATGAACGGATGACATTCATTACAATGCATTTTGCATTTTGCAATTGCAAATTGTTTGCCAGAATATTCTTTCGTTCTCTTTCTATCATACTCTCTAAGCCTATCACATTTTGTCTCTCTCTCTCTCTCTCTCTCTCTGTCTCACTTTCTGCCGTAGGTTAATAAAATTGCTTTAACTAGGGTTAGTCATAACAAGTTCTAGGCGAGAGCTTACGCTAGATTAGGGGAAACAAGTTTATTTCATAAATTTCACAAAAATAATATGAATTTCATAAGTTTAATAATGAAAGTCTTTGTTTTGACGTCTTTAATCTATAACCAAAGTAATGTCAATGTTGATTTTCAAGAAATTTTAGTAAGGAAACGCTTCGAAACTTTCTTTGTAGGCTTTTCACTTTGATAACTGAGAATAACATAATAAGTTCTAGGGGAGAGCTTACGCTAGGGTAGTCGAAAACAGTTTTTTCCATTGATTTCACAAAAATAATTCGAATTTCATAAGTTTAATAATGAAAGTCTTTGTTTTGAAGTCTTTAATCTGGAACCAAAGTAATATCAAGGTTGATTTCCAAGAAATTTTAGTTAGGAAACGCTTTGAAAACTTAGGAAACTTTTTGAAACACCCTTCACAAACTTTCCACTTCAATTACTTTGCCTTCAATGATGCGATTTAGATAATTTATATCTTAAAATACTCGTGTTGATGTCCTTTATGGAACTTTATTAAAAGTTAGAAACTCATAAAAATATTTGTTACAAAGTGATGCATATCATATCTTAACTCTTTCCCCTTTCGGTGCTAAGTTTAACGAAACTTCTCTTCGTCTTCTTTTGTGAGAGACAAAAACCACTTAAAGACTCGTCCCAAAAGAACGTTATGCTCTAATAACGCTGACTGTTTTTTGCAGTGTTAACCCTTGGTCAATATATAGAATATAATATACTATATAGAATATATAGTAGGTACTACTGAATTTCTCATGATGTGAGCAGAAGTGAGCAACAAAATAAAGGTAAAATGGTAGGTGGTCCAAATCCAAGACACATGCGGAAGTCAGTGAAGCGTCTCCAGGCCGTGCTGAGAGTCCATTAGTTGTTTTTTCTGTGTTGTTGTTGCTGGGCTTAAAGCCATTTGGCCAACAATTAAATGCAGCTGGGCCATCTGCTAATGGCCATTGAGTGCATCGGGCAGGGATTATGGGTTCGACTTGTTGGTTTATTGATGACAAGCCGGAAATTTGCAGAAAGTGCAGGTGAGTAAACCCTACCCCCTGCCCCCCACTCCGTCCCCAACACCGTTCAACCTGCCTTAAAGTGCATGCTGCGGCTTAAATGATCCTTAAATTATGGCCAACAATTTCTGTTGTTGTTGTTCTTTCCTCTGTCTCATTGCCATTAATCAATGACTAGAAAATTCTAGTGTTTAGTTAAAAGGGGAAACGTTATTGTAACTAAAGCTGCAAAAGGCGTTAAGCAAAAGTGAAATGTGCACTGAGCGAAAAAAAAGTCGAAAAATTAATTAAAAAGCTTGCAAAAAGTAAGCAAAAACTTTTTTGGGCAAACAAAAGAAATCGCGTAAGAAATGTTTTGCAAATTGAATTTCAAGTTAATATGAGCACAATTTCAATGCAACTAGCACAGATACACAAATACATAAAGAGACACAGATACAAAGATACATAAAGAGACACAGAAGATACACAGATACATAAACAGACACAGATACACAGATACAAAAAGACACACAGATACAAAGATACTGAAACTGATGCTCTCTGTCTCTATGTGTAGTTGTAGCTATATCTTCTCTTTGTTGAGTCTTTTTCTTCTTCTTTCTCTCTCTCTCTCTCTCTGTCTTTCTCTCTCTCTCTCTTTCTTTCTCTTTCTATGTATGTGTTTGTGTATCTATTGAATGCATTTTACGCTTTTAAAGGAATTTTGTAGTTTATGGATGCGGCAAAAAAACAGACGCTATAAAGTGCCTCGTTTCTGTACCACGTCGCTACTTCTTCTCTCTTTCTCCCTCTCACTCTCTTTCTCTGTCTATCTTTCTTGTCTATCAGAGTCTATGACTGTACTACGACGAGAACACAGCCGACGTCATCGTCATCGCCATCGCCATTATCAACGCCACGACTCGACCGAGCAATGGCGGCGATTCCTATGTAAAAAAAAAATACACAAGAAAGATAGATAGAATCTTGATATCGCGGGCAAGTCGAAGTGAGAATGCTCTAAAAGATCTTAAGTGCAAGTCTCTTCAAATGAATGGCTTGAAAGGTTTTAAGAAAAAAACAGTTAGTTATAATGAAAGCTATATACTATAATGTTTTACAGTGATCTTAAGTGTTAGGAAATGTTGAAAAAGCATTATTTGTTAAGAATCTACAATTTTTTCATAAGAAATTTTAATTATGAACTCATTTTTCTAGAGAAATTATATGGTATAGTAATAAATACATATATGATAGATATTAAAGCATTACTGCTAAACTAAGTAAGTAATCTTTGGTAAGATAAACACAAGTTTTTCGTACAAAAATTCAATTATTAAAACATTTTTTTTAGAAAAACTATATGATATAATAAAAGCATTACTGCTGAGCTAAGTAAGTATACTTTGTTAAGAATCTAAATGTTTTTCATACAAAAGTGCAATTAATAACCTATTCTTTTTAGAGAAACTGTATGATATATACCAACAGAATCTAGCCAAATGCGTTTTATTCACAATCTAAAGCTTAAATACGAATATATACCAAGTTTCATGAAGATAATTTCAAGACTAACTGAGTTCATATAGTTATATGATCAAAAAGTTACAAATACGCTTCATAAAGTTGCACATATTCCAACAAAGCATAAATACCCCATAAACAAGAGTATTGCAAAAAAGTAGAAAAGGGCTCAACACACAAAACTAGTCACATAAACAACAACAAAAACAAGAAGAACTGAAACAAGAACAACACCAACAACAACAAGAACAAGAACAGCAACAACAATGCAGTAGTTGTAGTTGGGTTTGCCATTGCATCTGGCCGGCCATTGAGCTGAGTGGCAAGTGAGTCAAGTCCGCGTGCTGTTATTTATTTATTTTATTTCACATTTTTTTTGCTGCTTTTTCTTCTTCTTCTTCTTGTTGGGTTGTTTGCTCTTTGTGTATCGCACACAGATACTTTTTAGTTTCGTTCTATTCAAACAGAACAGAACAGTTGCCGGAGCAACCCAACAACAACCCAACAACAACCCAAAACGGCTAAGCGCACAAACTGAATAACATTTCCCTTCTCCATTCAATGAGTAACTGTGGCACAAAAAACATATTTCAATTATAAGATTTTCGTTTACTTCTGTCTTCTCTTTCTTTCTCTCTCTCTCTCTCTCTCTCTGTCTTTCTCTTTTTATACAAATAACGTATACGCAGTGTTGTAAAATGACCATCAGAGCAGAGTGGTTTGATATAATAACACTTTATACTTATATAACATTTAATAGAGATAAAATAAAAATAAATAAAAATTAAAAAATATATAAAAATATATTCTCTATCAAGTTTCTGGCAAATTGAATGGGAAATATGAGAAGTTAACCCAAGAAAAGGGCAGATGGATTTGGTCAAAAAGTATGTAACAGGCAGAAGGAAGCTTCTTCGACTCCATAAAGTATATATATATTCTTGATCAGCATCAATGGGAGAGTCCGTCTGTCCTAATCTCAGGAACTACAAAAGCTAGAGACTCTAAATGTTGAGTTTGAGTTATCCTAATCCCTTGGTATGGTATGTGTGTTTCAAATTGTCGATATCTTTTCCGGTTTACGATATACACAAGTAATCGATAACAATGAAGTCTTACATATCAAAAACTTGAAAATGAGGATTGAAAACATTTACAAAATAACGAAAATGTGTAAAGTTTTTATTAAAATCGGTTAAGAAACACCTAAGATATGAAACCACCAAGCATAGGTCCGGTAGTGCAGGTATATCTGTCCGTTCGACCGTCTCTCTGTGTATGTATGGTCAAGGGTTAAGGTTAAAGCCTTCTTAATAGTTTCGCTCAAAGAATGTTTCCTTGAGAATCCATATAAAACAAACAAAAATCATTTATTTATGATTAAAAATGATCTAGAAACATTTCCGTCCTTGTTCAAATAATCAAATCTGTAAATAAAATGCCTTGAACATATTTTTAAAGCGCAAAATGTGCAAAGCAAAAGCATAAGCGATTTTCAATAGTGTCATCATATTTCCCTTTTGCGGTTTATTTATTGAAATCGCTGTAAACAATTTAAGTTGGCGGCATCTTTGGCTCACCAACAGAGGGGGAGAGAGTGGGGGGGGGGGGGGGGGCTAAAAAAAAAAGCGGAGACAAGTCGAATTGCAAATGCAGCTGACAGCTGAGGCGTTGCTGCAACTAGAAACCACAGACAGAGTCACACACAAATACACATATACATAACGTAATACACACACACACTCACATATACATAACGTAATACACCCACACAGAAACATACACACACACACACACATAAAAAACGTAATACACCCATACACACACACACAGATAGAATCAATGTCAAAGTATGCAGAGTTCACTAAGCAAGGACATGTGATGTGTCGTTGTGTGTGTGATTGTGTGTGTGTGTGTGTGGATGAAGAGTTCTTTATCAAGTGGGATGTGCATGAAGTGCAATGGGATAATCAATGCTTGACTGGATTGACATATGCAGCTAGTCCGAGAACACAGAACACAGAACACAGAACAACAACAACAACAACTGGTTTCCAGCTGTGCACAGATATTAGTCTGAGCTTCAATGCACACACACACACACATTCACATATGTACGCATGCATGCATGCATCTGTGTGTAGTCAACTGTATGTAATTGTGTGTGTGTGGGCAGTAAGTAAATGCGGAATGTGGAATGCGTCCGTCGTGCGTTCAAGGGCAGATTTTTTGGGTTCCCAGTTGGAGCTCTGGACTATTCTCTCTCTCTCTCTCGCCCTCTCGCTCTCTCTCGATTTTAGGGGCTGGATACTATTAATAGTTGTTAGCTCACACTGAGCACACACTGGATGCATGTATGCATGTGTGTGCATATAAATTCACCACACGTCGTATACGCAATACGTACAGGTTGTAATCAGTTGAAAAGACAAACTTGAAAAAGTTATTAGATAATAAAAAAACTTATTTTCTCTTTCTCTACCTAATCTCTTCACGTATTAAAGTTGATATTGCATTGTAGTTCATTGTAGCTTATATTCACTGTATATATAGTTGCAAAAACTCACCACACACAAGCACACCAACACAAACACACACACATACACGTGCGAGGCAAAAGGCGAAAAGCAAATGCGCGTCCTTGCACTGTCTCCCTATTTCCTGCTGCTTGCACCCCCCTCCTCTTGGTGCTCCTCTTCCGTTCAGTTTGCGTGCGTGTGTGTGTGTGTGTGTGTATTGCATTTTGCTGTTCGGCGCGGCATCCTCTTTGCACTTGAACCATTGTCCTTAAGCGCCTCAAAGGCGATGCCGACAACCAAACAGCTGCTATCCCTTTCTCTCTCTTACACTTGGAGTAGCCTTCGACGACGAGCTTCGGTTTTTGCTTTTTGGTAATAAGTATTTTTAGTTGTTTTTATCATATTTTTACTATGAAATTTGTTTTTTTATTTGTTGTTAGTTTTTTTTAACGCGTGCGCAGTTTTAGATTTCCGGAGACAGTTTTAATTTACTTTTAGTTTATTATTTGTATATTATTTATGCAATTGTTATTTGTTTAAATGTGTGTATGTGTTTGGGTGTGTGTGTGATATGATTTGATTTCAGCTAAACGCTGAGGATGAGGCATTTTTCTAGTGTATATTTGTTTGGCTCTATACTACAAATATAATACTCATATGTATGTATAACAGTTTCTGTACTTTACTATAACTGCACATGCATGCATGTATGTATGTGTGTGTGTGTGTGTATAGGGGCAATTCAAGGCCGTTTGGAATGCAGAACTTTGTAAATGACTCATTGAATGCACTAATAAATAAATTCAATTCATGAAGCTTTAAACTTAGTTTTTATGATTCTATCTAAGAATTATGTCAGAAAACTAAGTTAAAGTAAACTCTTGTTACTCTTTTACAATTTCTTTGTGTACACTGATAAAAATAAAAGAACAGCGAACGCGGAAAAAGCGTCATGGCACTCGGCCATTATAACAAAATTTAATCTCTTTTCATAAAATTTAATAATAATTTCATTTTGTATTGCGCTTTTTTCATTATCAGCAACGGCGGCGGCGAGAAAGTGCATTCAACTGTCGTTTGAGCATGACGCGCATTATAAATTTAAGTGTGTACACACTTACATACATACACATACATACATACGTGCATATAAATAAAATTGAATATACTATATATTGAAAAGCCAATAAAACAATTAATTTTGTTTAAGAAAAGAAAATTTAAAACATTATTTTTAACATAATTTTCAGAGTCGATCTATCCATTTTTCACTTAATACATATATTTTTAGATTATTTTCTTAAGTTTTTCATCAGTATAAAGTTTATTTTCTTTACTTTATTTTGCCTTTTTTTTGCACCCAAGCAACGAAGAACAAAGCGCACTAATACAAACGCACAACTGAACACACTGCGCTGTGCCTGCCTGCTCGCGTGTGTGTGTGTGTGCACGCTATATTGCATTGGTATGCGTATGCATGTGCATGCGCAGTGCAAGCAAAACAGCGACAGCCGACTGCGACGTCAACGTCAATGTTGTTGTTGCTTTTTCATTGCTGACGCTTTCTTGTTGTTAGTAGGGCTACACTGTTGTTGTTGTTGTTGTTCTTGTTGTTGCTTGCTTGCTTGTTTGCTGGTGCTGGTTATTTTTTTTTGCTTTCTGTTTAACTCATTCGCTTTGCCTAGCCTGCACTTGAATGTGTGTGTGTGTGTGTGTGTGAGTGTGTGTGGATGGATGGAGTAAAGTGATGTGTCTGTGTATTGGTATGACTTCATTTCCTTTGTCGTAGGTCATCGTCGAGTGCGGAAAAACGCTTTATATTGGCTATGAAGTTGTGAACGTTAAATTAGTGAATGCAAAGCATTTTTGCATAGTTTTTGCGTTTAAATTTATAACGAAATTTAGATTAACGTATTTTAGTTTTCACTTTAGTTTTTTGTTATTAATTTAATATTTTTTTTGTTTGGTAATTTTGTTAAAATCGCATTTTTAATTTTGCTTCACTTGCAAAGTATATTTTATCTTTTTGAATTTTGGTATTTGGATTTGCAATTTGCCGTTTGCCGCTGCTGTTGCCGTACATTTCAAAGTCGCGCTCCACACTGACAAAAGGGTAGAGAACTTTTTCTCCAACATTTGGCCAGAGTTGCCATTTTTCCCCACTAAAAGAGCCGATGCCGATCAAAGTCAACGCAGCGACGTCGACGTCGTCGTCGCCGTCACTCGGCCGTTCGTGCAATTGCAAAAGCACACAGCCCAAACCAAGCAGCGCGAGAGGTGTATGGTGGGGGGGAGAGACAGAGAGAGAGACGCCAACGCAAGCAGCAACCAGCAACCAGGCAAAAATGGTAATAAAAGCAAATGAATCGCACCAAGTGCATCCACAGCGCTCAGCACACACACACACACACACATACACTTACACGGGAACAATCAGACAATTACACACACTCACACAGGCACAGGCACATAAATGCGCGGAGGGGAAGCTCGAAGTGCCGGCCGCCTTTGCGTGACGCAAAATGTTTGTGTTTGTGTGTATTGCAATTTTCATCTGTCTGCTAACTCACGCCTCTTACACCCTCTCTCTCAGAAGCTCTGTAGCTCTCGCCCTCTCTTTCTCTCTCTTACACATTCACTCGCCAATTGTTGTAATGCAGCCGCGCACTTGCTGACGATGTGCTTGCATGTGCGTGTGTGTGTTGTGTTTGTGTTGTAATCGAATGCAATGGATTTTTATCATCTTGAGAAGGTGGCAACGATGGGATGCTCACCAGTGTTGAAAAATACGCCGCCCACATGGAGCGATCGTTAAAGTACAACGCACCTGCAATGCAAATAATTGATGATGGAGTGAGGAAGACAGAGAACACACACACACACACATACATACAAGAAACAAAGACAACAGAAACAACAACAACGGGCAATGGCCCAACGGCAATGTAACGGACGGCGGCGATGACGACGCGAAAAACCGCAAAAAATAAACCGTGAAACAAGAAATTATGCGCGAACACTTTAATAAACCCAACAAATACAAGCACACACATACAAGTGTACACGCACACGCACACGACACGTACGTACAAGTACAAGTACAGAAACATGTAAACTTTGCAAAGTCAATGCGACGCAAATGAAGGCAGAACAAGCAGAGAGCGAAAAGCGCAAGCGACCGCGATGTGCAACGAATCTTTTGCAAATGAATGCAACCCAGCGACGGTGGCGACAAAAGAAAGCTGCACTGTGGGCCAAAAAAACTGAAACCTTAGTCAAATTTGTAAACATTATTCCTACTTGATTGTTGTAACTATATTAAAGATGTTGCAATAACTTCTTTTAATTTGCAATATTGCACAACTTAAAATATATATAAATGTTGAGGGCTCAGCTTATTGTTTTTGCTATAAATTGTGTTCTCGTTAACTGCGGCTTTTGCCACCGTGCGCTGCAGTGATGGAATGACGCGCAATGCAAAAAAAAGCAACAAAAATTCCAATTAAGTTTCTCTTTGGTGCCGGCGCTGCAAAGGCAAATGGAGCGACGAATTGAGTTTCTCTCAATTTCAGAGAGTTAATTTGCAGTTGCATAAACTTTTCCCCTGAATGGCATTTAAGAGAGAATGTTCTCTTTACCTTTAGAACATATAGTTTCGTTAGTGGTTATTAGCGCCAGCTATCGGCGAATAGCAAAGATTTGTCGGACTTTTTTTGCTATTTCGCAAGCAGTGTTACAAGCAGGTAACACTAAGCAGTTGCAACGAGTAGGTATATGATAGAGGTAAATTTTCATACAACGATTTTGAGCCAACATTTTTTTGAGATCAGAACCCACAGCTCTTTGGCTGTCGAACCGAACGCGCTCTCAGCACTCTCATTCAATTGTAATATGCTTGCGATTAGATGCAGAGTGGCGGTCGACGGATTCGCCTTTGGTTCGCGCCGCTTTTCTGTTTATATGAGTATGCATTTTCTGTTCTTGTTTGCTCCTTTTGTCTGCTCAGCGGCTTCATTTTACTCTGTGCAGTGTCCAAAGCTTGGCAGGACGAGACCTCTGAGGTCATATTTCTAGCCAATTATTACCATTACCCATTTTTCTTGACTTGTCTTTTTTTTATCACATGACTATCTTTCCATCTTTCCATGTCACACGGAAATAAACAAATGCTCAGCGTTCGGTCCAATTACAGGAAATCAATTCAGTGTAGTGCACTCTTTGTCTTTATTTATACATTTAATAAAAGCTTAATCGGAAGTTAGTTTATCTGATATCCATGGAATAAAGCTACCAACATTTGTGTACACACCCGGAGAGCCGTCACCACATTGAGCTGAGCCAGAGCTAACTATTCCATACTGAACAAAACGTGACATTTCCTTATATGTTGCATAATAAAACAGTGGACCACCCGAATCGCCATTGCATGAATCGTGTCCAACGTCGCCGGCACACAGTTGACTCGATTTAATATCTATGTTAAAGCGCTCTTGACAGATTGAACGATTTTTATTTAGGAGTTTTACCTCCATGGGAATATCAGAGAGGTACGCGTTTTCAGTTTTGCCCCAGCCAGTTACATGAAACTGTTCCAATTGTTCCGGTGCTTGTTGCAGTGTTCTATTCAGTGGCAAACAAATGGGCCTAATGCCTCCTATAAATAGTACATAACGTTCTTAAACAGAAAGTAATATTTCTAATGTTTTAACTTACTTCGAATTTCAACGTCTTCTGATAGCTTTATCAATGCAATATCATTTTCCCTAGAGTTTCGTGAATAACCTTCGTGTACAAAGATTTTGTCAAATCGTACATCCTCAACTGGCGGGGCACATATTCGTTTATTCGCTTTAAGGAGAATACAGTCTGGATTGCTGGATATTTGATGCTCACCCAATCGTACGAATACTCTGTGGAAATTTACAATTAAACAAGTAAGAAGGCTTTAGTCAAGTAAGATCGACGCGTTCATACACAAAAACGGGCGGATGGACATGACTATATCGACTCGGCTGTTAATGCTGATCAAGAATATATATAACTTTATGGGAGCGGAGAAGCAAGCCTGTTACATACTTTTGCACAAAATCAATATACCGTTTTTTACACATTACATGGGTTAAGGGTATAAAAATAAATTTCATAAACGAAACCCAATGTTACTTACAGTTCTTGATTTTTGAAACAATGAGCAGCAGTTAATACGAACCCTATATTAAGTAAATTAGATTTACAATCAGATAAACAATTTAAATAACTGCGGTAACTTACGGCTTGTTATTAAAGTGCCACCGCACGTAAATTCTTCAATTCCATTAGCTTTGAATTTAAGAAGAGCCATCCAGGGTCTTGACATTAATTTTACTGGAAATGCTCCGAACGTTTTTTGAATATTACTAAATATTCCACAATCCTGTTGCAGCAATGTTTTAATTCCCTTATCTTCACAACACACATAATTCTGTTAGATATAAAAAAACTACTTTAATTCCATTTTGTACCATAACTGAAGTATATACTAACCCTTCTCCGATCGGGACATGGAGAATTCCTGATGTATTCAAGTTCAGCGTCCGAAATTGGCTGTTTTTCGTTCAATCGGATGCCAAGTTCACGAATCTTTGAACAGTCATTAATGTGCTTACAATATCCAAAAAGTCCATCTTTTCTTAGGCAATAATAATCTGTATTTAAGTAAAATTATGTATCTGATTTTCTTATGCGAATCTGTCTTAAATTTTTAAATACATACATTTTTATACTATATACATATTTGAACTACTTACTTGTATAATCAGATATCGAAAGCCGACAAGCTAATGCTATATAAAGAGCAAAACTCAAAACATTGATTGTGTTCATTGCGGGTCCTGATGCAAAACTGAACTGAATTGACAGCTCAACCACATGCCATTTAAATAGTATTATAAACATACATATTTGCATATGTTCTGTTTGCTTATCAATCATTTTTTTACTCTGTTCAATGTTCATCATTGATTGTGTCCATCCATTCATTCAATCGTCCGTCTGTCCATAAAATATTTAATTGAATTGCTCGCCAGAGAGTTTCGGCTGCAAAAACAATAACAAGTAGATACACCTTGATGTGCAAATCGTTAAAAGAGATCTGCATCAAAAACATGCAACCTCCTTTCCAGCCGCCTCGCACTCACCCTATTGACGCAGACTCTTTAACACTTGTAGAGTATTTATATTGTGGTATTCTAAAATTGCGACGACACATATTCTCGCAGAATGCTTTTAAGAAATCTGATTTCTCAGAAACAATATATAATTTTCATTTACTGACCCCTTAATTATTATTATATATTTATTTTTATGTGAGCTATTTTTTTGGAAAATAATATATATATATATTTTAATGAATCTAAACGCCATATCAGCACCTCCACATAGTCAAATTCGATAGAAACTGGCAATATGTCGCATGTTTGCATTCAACATAAAATAAATATGACCCAGCCGAAAAAGGTATAAAGCTAAAAGACTAAAAACTGTAAAAATTCACCATAACACGACATAAAAGCAAAGTACGTTAAATAAGAAATCTGTAAGATTTATTTGGTATATTAATTTAAAATTTCAGATTGCCCGTTGTCTTATAGAAGTCATCCATCTCCTTTGACGATTTTAGCACACACATATGCACTTCGTTACATTGGGCCGTGCCAAAATCATAGTCACCGAAGCGTTTGAGAATCTCACGTGCATCGAAGGAATTTTGATCATTCTTGTTGAGTTTTTCCTTGCCATAGCGACTATTCATAACGGTCATATGAAGCTTAATATTATCGCGCTTGTTGTTATCTCTGGCACACAGTCCGGTGGTTTTGAAATGTATTAGGCATTTGTCAGCGAATAAACATTGCGGCAAGTTTAAGTAAAGTTCTGAAAACCCATATCGAAAATATCAGAACCCACGTACGTAATGTACGCATACTCATATAAACAGCAAAGCTGTGCAAACCAACCTTCTCCGTCGACCGCCTCTCTGCATCTAATCGCAAGCATATTACAATTGAATGAGAGTGCTTAGAGCGCGTTCGGCTCGACAGCCGAAGAGATGTGGGTTCTGATCTCAAAAAAATGTTGTCACAAAATCGTGGTATGAAAATTTACCTCTATCATATACCTACTCGTTGGCAGTTGTTAAACAAAATTAAACCATAATTAAACGTACAAAACTTTGAAAATAGACGAATGAATTAATTAACAAGTAAATATCATATTATCTCTAATATCACTTGATTATAAAACCTATTTTTCTGTTGCGCTCCGTTTTGCGTTCCACCTGCGCACTATGCGCCTGGTGGATTTTTGTATTTACCACCTGCGGTCACACAGTTACATCACTTGTGTGCGCTGCTCTGCAGTTCGTTGTTCTGGCTGACGAAATTTTAAATATTGTTTTTAAATAATTAATAAATAGTGACAGTACAATGGCTTCCATATTGCGAACGGGTAAACTGTGGCGCTACTTTGCTGGCTTCACGCGCAATGTTGTCGTCAACTCAGTACGCGAAAGCGAGAGCAACAATCTGCTCCAATCAGCACCCTGCATGTGCGGGCAGTTCCAGAAGTAAGTTTCGAAGTTTCCCTTTGCCCGGCATTACGCAATGCTTGCGCCTATTTGAGTAATTAGATGCGGCAAAATGCGAAGAAACTTAACATTATTATTCCACGACTGTCATGTAATTCAGTAATGTGCCATTTGCCGAGTATTTCTGTGAGAAACTTGTAAAAAGTATTGGCATATTTACATAACCTCAAAAAGTGCATCATGTTTTGACCAAGAAAGAGATTTGATAATCCTAAAAGCCATTTTTTGTTCTAATTTATATAGCGGCTTCGCGAGCAATGCAGCAGCCACCAAGGCCGAGCTCAGTCTGGATAAGCAAATCCGACGACTGGATCAGGATGCACGTCGCATGGGTCGCATCTCCCGTCGCGATCTGGAGGAGGTTCTCGACGAGATACGCACACATCGCACGGCTACCAGTTCGCAATCGCTGTTAGTAATACGCTGCTGTGGCAATCTGGTGCCAGAGGAGTTGCCCGAGGTGCGCACAGCTCTGGTCCAGGAGATCTGGAAGACACTCAATGCCCTAAATGTGCCCATGGACATCTCGCACTATAATGCTCTGCTGCGTGTGTATCTGGAGAACGAACATCAGTTTGCACCCACCGATTTTCTAGCCGAGATCGAGTCCAAAGGCATTGAGCCCAATCGTGTGACCTATCAGCGATTGATTACCAGATATTGTCAGCAGGGTGACATTGATGGTGCCACCAGGATTCTGGAGTTTATGCGCGGCAAGAGTTTGCCAGTCAACGAAAATGTCTTTAACTCTTTGATTTTAGGCCACTCCCAGGTAAGAAAATGATTCCAAACCTTACTCCAAATATGATAATAACCATTTGTATTCAAGGCCAACGACTTGGAGTCTGCCAAGGGCATTCTGGGCGTCATGAAACAGGCCGGCTTGGAGCCAAGTGCAGACACTTACACGACGCTTTTGTGTGCTTTTGCACGCCATGGCGATATTGCTGCCTTGCAGGCGACGCTCGCCGAATGCGAACCCAAAGAGATCATATTGCTGGACAAGGATCTGTTGGATGTTGTGTACACATTGACAATGAATGGACATGGCGAGCATGTGGATGCACTTCTGGCCAAGCTACGCATTTCACCCGGTTTTAATCAGGATGCAGTAAATATCATACTCCGTTTGGTCAACAATGGCTATGAGGATGTGGCCCTAAAGCTGCTCCGCTTGATGCCGCGCAGCACGCGTGTCAATGGGGAACTTGTGGATGTGGGTGCTTTCTTCATACGCCAGCTGGTCAAGGCGAATCGTCCAGTTGAGAAGATTCTAACCATTTGCCGCACCCTGCAAGCGGAGGGTCTGAATCCCAAGGCGCTGACCATTGCCACGGAAGCGGGTCTCACCAACGGTGTGGTGAATAATGCCATCCCCATGTTGCAGGAGATGAAGAAAGTGGGCTTGCCCATCCGACAACATTATTTCTGGCCACTGTTCTGCTCCGTTGATCATAACCAGGTGCTGGATATTGTGCGTCGCATGCAGCAGGAATTTGCTCTCAATCCCAATTCGGAAACTATTCGAGATTATGTTATACCCAATCTCAAGGAGAAGAACTGGGAGCGTATAATTACGAATCTACGCGATGCTGGAGTTCCCAATTCCACGGCTGTTACCTCGGCTGTGTTTGCTGCACTGACCAGCAATCAGATTGCCGACGCTGCCAAGATTATGGAACAGAATCGTGCCTACTATGTGCCGATGCTCTTCCGTCCGCCACTTATCCAGGCGCTGAGCAACTCCAACGATTTTGCCTCCTTCATTCGTTGTGTTCGTCAGCTCCACGAGGGTCTTCAGACCCGCAATGCCGCTGGAAAGGATGCAGTCGAGGAAACAGAGCAAGTTGCTAGTGATGCTGCTGCTGCTGATGCTCCCCCTACACCAGAACGTATTGTACCCGATGTTGTTGGTAGCATTGTCTATGATGCCGCCATCTATTTCCGCCGTGAACGTGTGCCAATGCTGGAGAAGATACTGCAGGGTCTGGTCAAGCAGGGATTGTCGATCAGAAGTGCCACAGCAACATCTCTGTCAGAGCTACTAGGCTCCGAGATGACACCATTGATATCCGAGCAGCTGGGCAAACTTAGCTCCGGTGTACTGGAACCCATTGCTTTACCCACTAACGGTAAACGTTCCTTGGACACACTGACCATTGATGGTAAGTAGGAATGGGAATATTTCCTCATAAAAAACCCTTTCCCTAATCGGATTGTCACTTTACAGAACTGGAACGCTTCATCAAGAATGTGGAGGCCAAGGGCGAGAATGCCAATAACATCAAGAGACAACTGCTGAATGCTTGTTTCCGTTCCCAGAATCTTGAGAAGACAGTTGAGGTTATTGAACGTTTGGATGGAGAGAAATTCCAGATATCGATTGGCATTTATGCCCAGCTGGTGGATCTTTACACCTTCCACAAACGCAGCTCGGATGCACTTGCTCAGTACAACAAGTTGCGCAAGGCCGATGCCAATTTCAAGCTGGACAACTTTAAGGCAGTGCGTCTGGCAGATCTGCTATTGCAGGAGGATCAGTTGGAGCCTGCGCTGCAGCTACTCCGGGAAAACCAAAAGGAGACACACTATAACGAAGGCGAAGGTAGCTTCAATTACGTCACCACCATTTGGCGTCTACTCAATGCCATTGCGGAGACGGGCAATGCAGAGAAGTTGAAGCTAATCTTTGATGCTCTGGTCACGGGCAACTATGTGGTGCCCACAAATGTGCTACTGGGTCCATTGGTTAAGGTGCATCTAACCCGCGATGATATACCCAAAGCCATCGATGCTTTCGAACAGATTTGTCAGCAGCATAAGGCAACGCCTTGGAAGAATGAGCTCGCCTGTCGTCTCATCCAGAAAGAGGATGCAGCCAATCTGCAGCGTCTAACAGATCTGAGCACCAGCATTCACGGCGAGGTGAACAGTCTGTATGATCTGGTCTTCTCGTTTGTGGAATGTGGTCGTGTGCGTCAGGCACGCAAGATTCTGGAGACGCCTGGCCTGAGAACGCGTCCCCAACGCATTAGCACTGCCTGCGATCGTTATAAGAACGAGGGCATGCTCCAGCCGCTGGAGGGTTTGATTGAGGCCACCAAGGATCTGGGTCACATTGATCGCAATAAAATTTACTATACGCTTTTGTTGAGCTACGACAAGGCCGACGAAACCGAGAAGGCTTTGGGCTTGTGGACTAAAATGCAGGAGGAGGCAGTGACACCAACAGACACATTTTTGCTTAAGCTTGCCGAGATGCTGAAGCGCAAGAATATGGAGGTGCCATTTGTGGTGCCCGAAACGCAGCAACAGGCGAAGAGCAGACGGGCAAAGAAAGTGGATCAACAACCACCCAAGACGGAGGAAAACCAACCCAAAGTGGAAGGCAAGTCGGAACCCAAGCAGCAGGAAACCAAGCAGCAGGCACCCAAACCTGCCTCAAACATTGCCGGCTTTCGTCGTGCCATTCAAGGCAATGATCCGGATGGTGCCATTGCCTACAGAGAGCGTTTCATTAGCGGCGAGAAGATTAGCGTGCTGGACACCTCTCGTCTCATTGAGCTTCTGGTGCGTGCCGATCGTCTGCACGAAGCCAGCAAATACGTTGATGAACTGCTTGCCGATAAACAGCATCCACAGCCAAAGATCTTTAAATATTATCTGAACAAAATTGCCGCTAGTGGAGATTTGGAGAAACTAAAGCAGATTGGCGCACAGCTAAGCGATGAACTAAAGCGTTTGGTGTCCTTTGATAATCGCTATTGCCATGCTCACATTGTTGCCGGCAAGGCAGAGGATTTCCTCAAGCAGCTCGGTGTGCAAATTGATGCTGCAAAGACGCCTGAGGAGGCGGCCAAGGTAGCCGAGAAGTTTCCACGTGGCGGTGCCGTTGGCATTCTGGACAAACATCCCGAACTTACACCACAATGTAAGTGAATCTCACTTTTTTGGTTTGGAAACACTTTTCCTCATATAAAGTTTCCTTTACTTTTCCTAGACGAATCCCTGGCTGAGAAGTATGCTGCCCAGAATCAGTTGGGACCCATGAATGTGCTATGGATGCATTTGCTGTCGAACAATCAGGAGGCAGCTTCTAAACAGATCTGGGATAAGCATCTGTCGAATGCGCCACGTCTGATGTTCCAGCGTGTGTTGCAAACAGCACGCGAGCAACAGGATGACAAAATGGCCGCAATGGTCATATCACAGCTGCGTGACAGTAAGATATCGGAGGGTGCCATCGGTAATGCCTACTCGTGTCTGATTGACATACAGACGAGCAAGGGTAACTCGGACAAGGCCATGGAGGCGCTGGCTAATGCTATCAAGGACGTGTCGCTGCAGCACATCAATCGCACTGCACTGATGCGTCTCAAGCAGGCGGTCGAGGAGAAGAAAAAGGAGTTCCCATACACGATCCCGGAGAAACGTACCAAAGCCGATGACTCCAGCTCCTCCTCGAGTGGCAGCAGCAGCAGCGACGATGACGTCGCGCCCAAAAGACCCGAGACAGTGAAAAAGCCGGAACGCGACTAAGTCATCATCTCTGATCTAGTGTTATCTGTAATCCTTAGTGCTGTAACTTACTAGTATGTATTTACTAGGCTATAAATTGTAAACTAAATAATATAAATTTAACGCATATGTTTTTGTTGCTATAATCAAAACTTTTTTAATTTAGAAATGTCACCCGCACAGAGCACACACACGCTCGTAATTATACTAATTGTTGATCCCATGTATTTTTAGCTTAAGTATGCCGCACATAGCACACACACGCGCGTTTAAATTAATACCAATTGTTAAGTCCGTCAGATCCCATGCATTCGCAAATGTTTGGCTTAAATTTAACGTGATCTCTCAGGGGGATGTTGGGTGCTGTAGCACAGCGAGTGAGCAGACCAGGTTCGGGAACCGTCACCGGCTTCGGCGTGTTGGCATCAAAGAATCGACGAAACCAAATGGCAAATTCATAGTTATCCTGATATTTGCCCTTGACCAGTTTCTCAATTGGAACACTCTTATCGACACCCAGGCGGTTGAAGGCATGTTGCATTAGCGTAAAGTTGTGTCTCCAATGTGTTTCCAAATTTGTACCATATCTAACACGGCGTAAGTTAATACAGCCGGGAAATAATATGTTCAGGATTTCACAAAATGCCGCACCGGTGCATAAGTCATCGACTTTCTTTATATTACTATTCAGCAATTCATTGGCCCAAGATAGTATTGTTGTACGTGAGAAATTTTGTTTGCTATTGTTGCAAGAAACTACGTTCTTTACGGGCCTGTGATTTCCGTTATCCATTTTAAGCCTTCAATGAAAAAGGAATGGAAAATATCTTAATCTAAGCATTTTATTTTTTATGTTTTTTACTTACCAATTGAAATGAGTCTGATATCCCAATAAAGTAATGTACAAATTTTAAAAATAATTTCAGTTAAACAGCCTTAATTTTGTTAAAAATAATAAAAAAAACTAAATTTTTTCTACAAAAAAAAAAAAATTTCGTAAAAACCTTACTTTTGATCGATGTTGATTCGAGGCTCTACTATGTTCAACTGAAGTTTGTGCTACACCCATAATATCACTAAGAAAAATTTGTACTCTGCCTACTTGTTTAAATTGAATTCGAAAAAGAATTCTTAAATTTGAACAAATTCTTTGCGCCATCGATGTCGTTTCATACTTATCGGTATATCGAACAATTGATGAAATCGTTAAAATGCAACACCGCGCTTGATTAGGGTTGCCACAGCAGAACCGCTGACCAAGCGGCCGCGTTTGCCAACGTTTAGGTGTACAAATTTTCGTCGGCGTATTTAAACGTATTTAAGCCCACTTGTGCATTGGAACTGTCCAAGTTGCTAGCTAGGATGCCAGACAGTGAATCCGATAGCGATGCGAGCAACAGCTCCAGCGGCAGCAGTGGCACATCAAGCAGCAATGACAGCGAAAGTAGTAGCAGCAGCGGCGACAGCAATGCTGCCAGCAGTCACAGTCGGCAGCCAAGTGAGAAGGAAGAAGAAGACGGGGAGCGAGATAAGAAGTCAACAACTAAAAAGGAATCGGCAGCTAAGCACACAGCACAGAAAAAACGTAGTGAAGAAAAACAACTATCAGAGTCGTCAAATGACAACAGCAAAAGTGCAGCAAACGTTAAAGCCACGTCTGATGAAAAAGAAGAAGAAGCAGCAGACAAGCCTGGAAAATCGAAAAAAACAACAGAATCTGAACCAGTGGAGGAGAAACCACAAGCTGAATTGGCAACTGAGCAAAAAGAGCAGCCAACAAACAAGAAGAAGGATGAGGTGAACAAATGTGAGCAAAAATCTGAGGTGAACGAGAAAAAAGAGGAAGTGAAGGAGCATTCGGTGGCCACAAATGGTGATAAAACCCATAAAGATGATAAGAAAAAAGTAATTTCTGCTGCAAATTCACCTAGCAATGTTGAGGAAGGCGAAATTTCTGATGTAAGTACGCCAAGCACAATAATGTTCAGTTCAATAAATGTTTTGTCTCATTTGCAGAAAGACGATGATCCACCCACTGAAGCAGCAACTGCAGCAACAAACGACCGCGACAGAAACAATGTGGAGCACAGTAGATCTTCCACTAGATCGCCAGCAAAGTTACCCAAAATTGCCAGCGAAGTGCGAAGACGCAGCAAAACTCCCATACGCAAGGAGAATAATGAGGAGAAGCGACGACATCGTCGCCGACATTCAAGTCGAAGTCGTAGTCGCAGTCCAAGTCGCAGTCGTTCACCCAGAAGTCGACGTCGCAGACGAACACGATCTCCACGTAGTCGCAGTGTAAGTCCTGTGCGCAGGCGTTCCAGCTCATTGGAGCGACGACGCGCGGAACGTCAAAAGCGACACAATGAGCGTGACAAGAAGGATGAGGAGCGTGCAAAAGAGCGCGAAAAGCGTCATAAACATGGCCGAAGCAAAGATCGTAGTCCAGCTGCCAAGTCAAAGTCGCCTGCCGAGAATGTTGATAATGCCACCGTTAATGAGCCGACGGCTAAGATTAGCGAACGGCAAAGACGCACCGTTGATCTGCTTACCTCTCGTACGGGTGGCGCCTATATTCCACCAGCCAAGTTGCGTTTGATGCAAGCAGAGATCACAAATAAGGCCTCAGCAGCATATCAGCGCATTGCTTGGGAAGCGCTCAAGAAATCCATTCATGGTTATATCAACAAAGTAAATGTGACGAATATTGCAATCATTACCCGAGAATTGCTCCGGGAGAATATTGTACGTGGTCGTGGTTTGCTATGTCGCAGCATTATCCAGGCGCAGGCTGCCTCACCCACCTTTACACATGTCTATGCTGCATTGGTGGCCATCATCAACTCCAAGTTTCCCAACATCGGTGAATTGCTGCTCAAGCGTCTGGTGATTCAGTTTCGACGCGCTTTCCGCCGTAACGATAAAATGGTTTGCATGTCAGCCACTCGGTTCATTGGTCATCTGGTCAATCAGCGTGTGGCACATGAGATATTGGCATTGGAGATGCTTACTCTGCTGGTGGAGATGCCCACCGATGATTCTGTTGAGGTGGCCATCTCATTTCTTAAGGAGTGCGGCATGAAACTAACCGAAGTCTCCTCAAAAGGCATTGGTGCGATCTTTGAGATGTTGCGCAATATTCTTCACGAAGGCAAACTGGACAGGCGAGTGCAGTATATGATCGAAGTGCTGTTTCAGGTGCGCAAGGATGGCTTTAAGGATCATCCGGCTATTGTTGATGATTTGGAGCTAGTCGAGGAAGATGATCAGTTTACGCATCTCATGATGTTGGACGAAGCCACCGAAACGGAGGATATACTTAGTGAGTAATTGGAATCCCCTTTTCTGTTGTTTCTTTTGTAAAACCTTAGTCACTAACTTTTGTAATATTTCTGCTTCCCAGATGTCTTTAAGTTTGACGATAACTTTGCGGAAAACGAGGAAAAATATAAGGCGCTGAGTTGTGAGATACTTGGCAGCGATGCCAGTGGCTCTGGTAGTGGTTCCTCTGGCTCTGGTTCGGGATCGGATAGTGATTCCGATGGTGAATCTGGCTCGGGTGCGGAGGGAGATGGAGAGAAGGCAACTGCTGGCGATATTATTGACAATACTGAAACCAATCTGATTGCTTTGCGTCGAACCATTTACTTGACCATTAATTCGAGTTTGGATTACGAGGAGTGTGCACACAAGCTGATGAAGATGCAGCTTAAGCCTGGCCAGGAAGTAGAGCTGTGTCACATGTTCCTTGACTGTTGTGCCGAACAGCGTACCTATGAGAAGTTCTATGGACTGCTGGCGCAGCGTTTTTGTAGCATCAATAAGATCTATGTGCCGCCCTTTGAGGAGATCTTTAAGGATACGTACCAGACGACGCATCGCTTGGACACAAATCGTTTGCGGAATGTAAGCAAATTCTTTGCTCATCTGCTTTTTACGGATGCCATTAGTTGGGATGTTCTGGAGTGCATTCAGCTGAACGAGGATGATACGACATCCTCCAGTCGCATTTTCATCAAGATCTTGTTCCAGGAGCTGGCAGAGTACATGGGACTTGGCAAGTTAAATGGCAAGCTCAAGGAGGATGTGCTGCTCGAAAGTTTGGCGGGACTATTTCCCAAGGATAATCCGCGGAACACACGTTTCTCTATTAATTTCTTCACTTCGATCGGTTTGGGTGGCCTAACGGATGATTTGCGTCGCTTTTTGAAGAATGCACCCAAGTCAGTGCCGGCCATCAATGCAGAAATCCTTGCCAGCGGCAATCCCTTCAAGGATGGATCGACAGCCGATGTTGTGAATGTGGACAGCGCTTCATCTTCGAGCAGCAGTAGCTCCTCTAGTAGTTCCTCTAGCGAGGACAACAGCAGCGATGAGGATAGCGACAGCGAGTCCAGCTCCAGTTCCGAATCTAGCGAACCCTCACGCAAGCGCAAGCACAAGGAGAAACACAAGAAGAAACCCAAAAAGCAACGCAAATCCAAAAAGTCTAAGGAGAGCAAGAAGGAGAAAAAGAAGTCCAAGAAAGCGGACAAAAAGAAAAAGAAAATTTCTGAGGAGAAGAAGTCCAAACGCAAACGTAAACAGAGCAGTAGCTCCAGTTCCAGCAGCAGCGATAATGATAGCAGCAGTAGCTCCTCCGACTCATCATCCAGCGCTGAGCCACAGCCCAAGATTCAGCGCAGAGATGACAATAGCAGCAAATCAAAACCAGTGTCTCGAAGTCAGAAGCAGGACAGCGATGACTTTAATCTGGAAGGACCCACTGCATCGCACAATGGAAATGGAAATGGGCATGGCAGACGAGAGGCTACGCCCATCAAAGATCGGGATAGACAACGCGAGAGGGAGCGCGATAGAGACCGAGAGAGGGAGCGTGAAAGAGAGCGAGATCGTCGGGGATGGCGTGCTGAAGAGGATAACCGCAACAGCAGGAGAAGTCGAGAACGCGACAGTGAACGAAACAAGGGACGAGATCGGGAACGGGAACGTGAGCGGGAACGTGAGCGGGAACCTGACAGGGAAAGGCAGCGTGATAGAGATAGGGAACGGGAACGGGAGAAGGAGCGCGAAAGGGAACGCAACTCAAGACCAGTCCGCAAGGATCGAGATAGAGACTCTAGACGCGATTCGCCACGACGCCAACAACACTATAGACGAAGTGTATCCAAGGAGCGAGGCTAATAACAGCTTGGCAAACCAATTGCATTTCTCCATGGAATCTGTCTACTAACAACAAAACTGTGTACAAACAAACGATCTGAGCCCAACAGCAACAATTGTAAAAATACATACAATACAAAAGCAAAGAAAAAACAAACAATTTTAATTATATTTTTAATATACATTTCTTTTTATATATCTCTATAAATATCTTGAGGCGAATTTGTAGTAGCTATCAATTTGCTGCTGGCTGAGGGATGATTTAAGCCTGGCTAAAACCGTGTTAAAGTCCTGCAATTCAATGTGCTTGATTTTGAAGTCGCGTTGAAATGCCTCAATGGCTGCCTCATTGCAAAGGTTGCACAGATCGGCGCCAGAATAATGCTCCGTGCGTGCAGCAATCTCTTCCAGGTTAACATCAGCATGGAAAGGCATGCGAAGTGCATGCAGCTGCAGCAGTTTAAGACGTGACTCCAAGTCAGGGGCAGGCACATGGATAAGCTTGTCGAAGCGACCAGGACGCAACAGGGCATCATCCAGCATATCCGGACGATTAGTGGCTGCCACAACGAGTATATGCTGTTGATCCTTGCCAGCGCTGACAATGCCATCCATCTCGGTTAGAAGCGTTGAGAGTATACGCAATTGGACACTGCCACCGCCGCCACCATTTGTGACAGTGCGACGACCCACCAAGGAGTCAATCTCATCCAGAAATATAACGCAGGGAGCATTCTTTCGCGCCGTATTGAAGATCTGCGTTATAAACCTCTCCGCACAGCCCACATAGGGTGAGTAAACTTCCGCTGCGGAGCTGGCTATAAAGGTCATGTTTGCCTCCTTGGCCAAGCACTTGGCAATGGTTGTTTTGGCACAACCAGGTGGACCATAGAGCAAAATTCCTCTAGGCAGGCTCAAGCCAAATCTTGCATGCGCCTCGCTGTGGTGCAGTGCAGCCAAAACGGATACCTGCAATGTACGCTTCAACGATTCCATGCCACCAATAATCTCAAAGCCAGAGCTGAACTTCAGGACACGCACATCGGTGCTTCGAGAGGCGCTCGGTTGACACTGCAATAGAGATTCCTTTAGCAAGCATTCCAAGTTAAGCGCAGTTCGTTTAATGGTCTGCGTTTGTTGCTGCTTTCGAAATAGTAGCACTAGATCTGCCACCACATAACCGTGTGTCTGCTGAGCAACGTAATCTAGTAGAGAGGGATTCAGCAGTCGGACAAGCATAGGCGTTTTCTCCTCTTTACAAATGCCCGCAAACAGTTCACGACGCTGCTGCTCCGTGGGCATCTCAATGTTTATCTCATGACCAAAACGTCCCGCACGGCGCGCATGTGGATGAATTGCAATGGGTGAGCTGCTGGTGGCCAGGCAAAGTATTCCACTTCCATTTCTCGGCAGCTCATCAATGAGCCGATAGACTTGTGCAGCAATTCGTGAAGTGTTGCCAGAGTTCTGAGAATCAGAGGCTGTTGATACTGGACAAAACAATTCCAGATCCTCTAGCACTATAACAATTGGCTGTTGTGGCTGCAGTTGCTTCTTAAAACTCGTTGCTGCCCGGAAGATGTTTCGTAACTGAAGCTCCGTTTCGCCAGGATGTGAGCGTAACACCTGCGAGGCAGTCACATGAAAACAATTGCAATTGTCTTGACGCAGAAATTCGGCTAGTAGACAACTCTTGCCTGAACCCGCGGCGCCCACTAAAAGCGCATTTAAGGGTAGTCCTTGGAATTCCGATTTTTTAGCACAGTTCAGCAGTTGCTTCAGCTCACCTAAAGGCCCTTCAAATCCTTGGTAAAGATATTGTTTGGTGTTGGGCAATGCTGCTGGTGTTACCAGACGAACATTTGAAATTTCCAGTACCGTTTCAGGCAATACTTCAAAGCAACTATTATCCTGTAATTGTGGTCCGTACACATCACTTATATGTATAGTTGCAATGCCCAGCTTCTTAAGTCGTGAATGTTGCACAGAGCAGCCTTTGATTAGTTTAAGGTGGCGCAAGAAAATTCGCACATCGTCAAGTAGCTCACCCAAAGAGAACTCTGAACGTTGAAATAGCTGCTCTGTAATGCTCACGACGCAACTGATTTTTTCCACACCTGAGGCTAACACCAGGGGTTCTAAGCGGTTTAAGCATTGCTTTTTTACTGTAAAGTCCATCGAGGTCACTATATTGTCTATAAAGCAACATCTTTCGGCTCCCAGGCGTTGCGCCACCCGACAAATGGAGAAGCTGTCATCATCTAGCACACATTTGTTCCAAGTGGAATGCAATCCGTAGTCATGATCCTTTCCAGCGGGTATAAAACAACGCTGCGGCTCGTGTTCGCTGTTATCCAGCAATTCAAGCGGAATTGTCAATAAAGTGCAGCTCATACTGCCGGCCAAATAAAATCATCTGTTGAGCAGCTAAAACTCACCTCGGCGCCAATCTGAAAATATTTGCATGTAAATTAAAAACAAATAACTATATTAAATTAAAGAATCCTAATTACTTAATTATACTTAAGAATACTTACCTTTTATGAGTTTTAATAGCAATTGGTTTAAAAGTAATAATATTTGAACGTGCAGAATCAGAACAGTTGAGCTGCCCGAACGCAGCGCTAATACCAGCTGGCGATAGCTCGTAAGCAACTCTGTGCGGCTTAGTGGCAGCTCTGTGTTTACAGAGTTGCTATTGATAGAAATTTTCAGCTGGCAACTCCCTTTTCGCATAAGTGTCGCCTGGCGTGAACACGCGGATTTTACTTCGTGGATTTTTCAAGTAATAAATAAGGTAAATATAAATGCCATCCAAGCAATTAAATATGCAACAATGGCTAACAAGTGCCCATTGAACATTATGCAGCAGCTGAAATGACGAAGAAGCGTCGTAATGGAGGACGCAACAAGCACAATCGCGGCCATGTGAAGCCCGTGCGCTGCACCAACTGTGCCCGTTGTGTGCCCAAGGATAAGGCGATCAAGAAGTTCGTCATCCGCAACATTGTGGAAGCAGCTGCTGTGCGCGATATCAGCGAGGCCAGCATCTGGGACACCTATGTGCTGCCCAAACTCTACGCGAAGCTCCACTACTGCGTGTCGTGCGCAATCCACTCCAAGGTGGTGCGCAATCGTTCACGCGAGGCACGTCGCATCCGCACACCACCAGTGCGCTCCTTCCCCAAGGATATGGCACGCAACAACAACCAGAATAGGAAGTAAATTTCGTTAGAGGAAGGCGGCTTGCTTATATAGAAAACCACAACAACAACACGAATCCACACAACACATAATTTGTAACACTTCATTGGAATATATAAGCATTCGGTTTTTTTAAAACAATCTGGTACAAATCAACGCATCATTTCTGGGATGGCGGGCAATAAGTACGCTTGATCACAAGGCTCAGTGCGTTTGCTCACTGGCATGGAAAAGCAGAACGAGTGTGATTGCAAATGTTTGAGTTTAAGCAAAGACAGGCAGTATATTCCAGGTGCTTCCGGTCCCCCAAGCGGCCACCTCTTCAACCGGATGCGTTATGCATTTAGTCGTGTGTGATATCTCATTTCCGGCTCCAGCCTACCTATATACTTATATATTTTTTTGCCATCGACCCTGCTTTTTAAATACCTCACATATAAGTACATGGCGGCACAGTGGGACTGCATAGTGGTTTTCATATACACATACACACCCATACATACATAAGGTGCCGGCATAGTTTTGAGGTTAGGTAAGTATTGCAATGTGTATTATTTGGTTGAAGGTATTAACTGTATTAGTGTCATCTTAGAACTAACCTTGTTTTGTTTTTTTTTGACAAGCAGTTATATAAAACCTTGTAAAATATACATATATTGCTGCCCAAAAGAAACAATGGTTTTCTGCGACCCCATGATCAGCATCAAAAGCCGAACCAATATAGCCATGTCCGTCTGTTTGTCCGTCCGTCTGTATGTATGAACGCGTCGATCTCAGGAACTATAAAAGCTAGATGTCCCAGATTGAATTTGAGCACTCCTACACCGTAGGCAGTACAAGTTTGTTTCAGATTTTCGATAACCTTTCCGGTTTTCGATAAAAATCCTAATCAATCACACTGAATTCTTAAATTTCGAAAATTTGAAAATGCATTGAAATCATATTTGATTGAGAATATTAAATTTAAATCGTGTATTTGTAAGGTCAAGGCACAAGGGTATCTCACTCAACTACGGCCTTTTAAGTAGTTTTCAAATAGATGCGTGAAGGTATTAAGTTATAGGTTAAACTTGCTACAGAAATTATGAACAAAGATTTGTATTTTTAATAACTTTATTATTTTCCCTACATATTATACATTAACTTAGAATCATATCCACTTTAAAGTCCTGGTCCGTTCAAGTCCAAGTCCAGTCCACTTTGTAGCCATCTTGGCGCTTCTTTAGGAGTGACCCAAATTGGTAACAAATATCCAAAGGAATGTCTGCAATGAAAAAAAATAAGCAAAATAACAATAAATGTCCAAAAACGCGTGGTAAGATTTGTAATCTCTGTTTCAAAAGCGCCGCCCAGCGGCGGGCAGCTTAACCAAATGCCAGCAAATATGGTGGCATACCGTAAGCTGGTCCGACTGTAGCATACTTTCAGGCGGCGGCAACGGCGGCTGCTAAAAGAAAAGAAAAATGTATTGCATGCTGCTTTTTGGCATAAATTTACAGAAAACGTGAGCGCAAAGGCAAATGAGTTTGCTTTTCTCCATCGTACGCTGAGTATAAGTATGTGGGTGTGTGTCTATGTGTGTGTGTTTGCTATATAAGCAAGTATGTGTGCGTGTGTATTTGTGCACACTTCCGCTTCCTGTTTACCCCTTTAAGTCGCCCACATCTTGACGATATTTTGTTGTGCTTGTGCAGCAGTTTGTTCTGCAGCCCCATGCTAAATTATTGTTTTCGTTTTGCTTGGCAAATAAAACGTAGACATAAGCAGCTGCCGTTGATCATTTAGCATAAATTAAAGACACAGAGAGTGCGCCACAGCAAACGAATCCTAATGGAGGTTATGTCAAGTGACCTGGGCTTCATCTCCTTCGCCTTATGAAACAGCAAGAAGTTTCATAACTTCAAGCAATTTACTTCTTCAGCACATTTGTTTCAGCAAGGCCTGCAAAACATTTTATCTGTTAGTATGTATAAGGTTGTTTATTTTTTGGTATACTTAGCTTACCTGAAACTTTTTACAATATTTAAAAAATGCAATGGCCTGCTGTTTCGAATATGACTTGCTGATCTCAATCCGTATCCAAATATCTGATTGTGCAACAGCTGAAGTTTTGTTGAAGTTTTTGTAGATATTGTATCCGCAACATTAGGGCTGCCGTTTTAAGTTTCCTTCCGTTTCTTGTCTCCTTTGTGCTGCACGAGACAAATAAAATATTTAGTAAAAAGTGTAAGTAAAGTCAAAGATTTTCTCTTTCTGATAGATATAAAAACTCTGGTAATTTTATTCTCAACTTTTAAAAAGATCAAAAAACTTATAATCACAAATTTATTTAAAAAATGAAATCCGTTAGCGAGTTTAAAAGAATTTACTAAATTTTTGAGAGTGGTACAAATAATTGTTGATAAAGATGACTAAGATGATTTATTATAAAAGTGTAAAAACATTGAAATCGAAAATTTTTTTTTATTTTTTATAGCTTAGAAAACATTAAAAATGCGTTATTTAGTAAACAAATGCATAAAATGCATTGCTTGAGCAGAGGTCGCCAGTTAGTTGATCAATTATGTAAAATAAGCAGTTCAATTATGTCAACCACGCAGTACGTTTGGCCAATCAAGTAGAGTACTAATATTAATCATTGTATATCGAGAACTTTTCTTATATCAATCAAGCAATATATCAATCAAATAGCGTACTCATGTCAATCAAGCAGTTAACTTTTCAAATAAAACAGTGTACTTATGTATATCGAAAATTTTACTTATATCAATCAAGCAGTTTACTTAAGGCAATCGATCAGTTTACTTATATCAATCAAACTGTTCGTTTGGTCAATCAAGTAGCGTATGTCGAGAATTTTACTTACATCAAACAATCAGTTTACTTATATCAATCGAGCAGTTCGTTTGGTCATTAAAATAGCGTCCTAATGGCAATCAAGCATTTAACTTTACCAATCAAGCTGTTTATTTATGTATATCGAGATCTCCACTTAGTCAATCAGCAGTTTACTTATGTCAATCAAGCAGTTAATTTATGTATGTCGTTCAAGCGTACACCTTTTAAAGTCGATCAGAAATTTCGAAGTAGGTGAAAATTAATTTTTAAAAATAAAAAAAAAGTTGAGGTATTCAAACATCCTAATAAGGCTTCTCAAAACATCATAATCATAGGTTTTTTTTTTGTAGTACGGTTGTTTAAAATCACATTACGCTTACAAGCTCATAACTTATTTTAGTGTTTTTTGCTTTTTTCTTACCATACTTTCGTTTTATCCTTCATATTTGTTGCAATCTCCAGACCACATAAAATTCCGTATGTCATATTTTATTTTAATTTCCGTTTTGTTTTGGCCATTCTCCCACACATTTCCAATATATACTCTCGCTTATACACATACATACATATATGTATGTGTACATTTTTTGTATTGTATCTATGCCATGGCCAGGACGAGGCACTTTCGCCACCCACCGCCCCTTCCCTTCCCATTCCCCTTCTTCAACAGAACTCACTCGTTGTGTCGCTTCACGTATGGGAGGCTGTATTATTTTTTTTTCATTGTCGTCCATTTTATACGTAAATAAAAACGTTAAATGTTTTTTTAACGTGCGCCACTTAACACTCGTCACAATTTAAAGGCAATTGAGCACAACAACAACAACAACAACAATTGATATAAAAATATAAAAAAAAAAGCCAATACCAAAACATCATGCATACATGTATGTATAAATATATTTTTTTTGTATATATTTTATACTGTTTGTGTAGGTATATCTTTGAGAACTTATAGCCTTAATATATGTACCGTCAAACAATAAAAATTGTCATAAAGAGTATCATAAAGTTGAGCAAAATATATAAGGTACGTATATACTATATGATAGATCTTAGAGTCAAATCATTAAGAATAATTATTTATGATTTTTAAAAAGTAATTTAAAAAAAAATAGGTAAGTCGTATCCATATTAAGGTAAAAATTAAAGAATTTAAATATTGCTTTTTATTAGATTAAAAAAATTGCTTAAGAAATGTAGCTAAAAAATTAACCTTTAAAGTTTGATGAACAATACGAGAAAACTTGTTTCAAGTACGTTCTTTTGCAACTTTGAAATTAAAGTATCTTCTATTATATAATTTTGTAGATTTTGACTTTATTTTTAATAAATATTTTATTATTTTACTTGCTGCCTTGTAATTTATTATAGATTTGAGTTTAAAAACGCAGTAAAGTACTTTACTACTTTTTTTCTTCAGATATTTTTATCTGGTCTCGGAGAAACTTTAACTTTAATTCATACACCTAAGTTGTGAATTTGTCAGACTCCAAGATGTATTTGTATTGATAATTAAAATATATAATTGCTAAAAAGTGACTTCTACAGATGAATTATAGATTCTCTTCTGTTCGATTATATATGTATTTTAAAGATTTGTACATCATTTTTTCTTTAGATTTAGTCAAAAAACACTGTGAAATATTTAAAGAAACAAATTTAATTTTTATCACTCTTTTATTAACTAAAAAATAACAAAATGAAAAAAAAAAATGAATTTTTAAAGTTTGATGAACAGTACAAGGGACTTTTTCCAAGTCCGTTCTATTTTTCTTGTCATTTCAATTACTGAGTATCTTCTGATCTATCATATATGCATTTTGCTGATTTTTACTCCATATTTATTATTATTATTTGACCATTTTTGCTTGCTGTCGTCTCGTAATTTAATATAGATTTTAGCCCACACCTCCCTCCCAGCCACCATTCCCCATTCCCATTCTGCCATCCTGCCACACACATTTTTTATGCCTTGAACAATAAATTGTCAATTGATTTTTGCGCTCATTTATTGTGCTCATGTTGCCGGCAATATATATTTACTTACAAATATTATTTTCTTTCTTCTCTTCTCGTTTCTTGTTGCTGTTTTCTCGTTTTCCTTTTTTTTTTTGATTCTACGTTTCTTTTGTGTATTTTGTCAATGTCATAAAATATGGCTCGAAGATGTGAAGAAAATATGCTTGGACCAACACGGATACCTCTCCCACACCTCCCCACTCCCGCCTCCCCATGTATCCGTCTTGTCTTCTTCTTTGCTTGTCAAACAAATCATAAAAATAGCAATTTTTATATTTATAGACAGAGAAAGAGATGGAGAAAAAGAGTGTGAGAGAGAGAAGAAATCATCAAATGGCGTTGCTTTCATTTCAATTATGGTGAAGGCTGATGCAGATTAAAATACATACTTATGTCGTACATGTATTTATGTATGTAAAGTTGGGGGTTTTTTATTATTCTTTAACAAAGAACTGTTTCAGGGGAGGTGGTGAGGGGAGTCGGTACATCATACACACATGTTATGCCGATGGCAATAATAATATTGTAATAAAAAAAAGTTGTTTGCATTGAAAGCAGAAGTGTAAAATATGCTAGCATACGTGGCATGCCTCATCACTCCATGCCCCCATACACACACACACATAAAGTCGAGTTGAATGTTTATTTTGTGATTGATAAAAAATAAATGTTTGATTATTGTTGTTTGTGGCTTTTGTAGCCGGCTTTTTAAAGGTGCATGGCCATTATTATTATTTCTCTTCGTTTTTTCATGCAAACATTTATTGTCAATGACAGCTGCGGCAATGTGCATGTGTATGTTTGTGTGTGTGTGTGTGTAGTGTGTGTGTGTTTGTGTTTACTGTACTGAAATTGCTGTGGCCTTGGGTTATATGCATCAGATCCATTTACTACTCGACTACTACAACTACAACTATGAGAATGTTGCATGTGCAAAAATATTCGAACAAATATGTGTGTGTATTGGAAATGCTTTTATAGAACTTTTTTTGTTGGCATTGTTAGCGGCATTTCTGACAGGAGCGAAAAAATCAACTTTTGAAAATGCTTAAAGCTGACATTTATAATTGCTTTAACTTCATTATTTTTCAATTAAGTAAGTAATATATATTTTCTAAATATATAGATCTTTGTTGGCATAGTTATATAACCTTTAAAACTTCTTTAAACTTAAATATATTATATATATATATATATTTTTGTATTTCCCCTTACTATAATAATTTTAACTAAAGCAACAAACATAGTTTCTATATATAGATCTGTAGGATTGGCAGCTCGAGCAGCTTATGCAGATGACTATCTATTAAGTCTAATATGAACTTGTTAGAATCGAAAGTATATCGTAAGATAAGTTTAGCACTATACTGTGTATAAGAATGTTTGTAACTAAACCGGCGATGTGAAAAGACGTATAATTTCAGAAGCATTAAATGAAAATATGTACGCTGAAGAAACGTTTTAGTTATTTTATTAATCAACGAAGCCGAGAAGACGTTTCATTTTATGGTGTCTTCAAAGGTTCAGTCCTACAGATCTATTTCTATTTATAGATCTATTTATAGACATTGTCAGCGGCATTTTTGACAGAAGAAATAAATCAACATTTTAAAAGCTATAAGCTTCATTTTTGTATTTGCCCTAACTTCATTATTTCATCATTGAGAAACCAATTTATTTTTTTTTTGTTATTTTGTTATTTTCTATTAATAGATCTTTGTTGGCATTATTATCGGTATCATAAACGAGTAAAATCAAATCAACATCAACAAAATCAAAATCTTGAAAATTAATTATTTTTCAATTAAAAAACAAACATATTTTTTATATTAGATTTTCTATTAATAGATCTTTGTTGACATTATTATCGGTATTACCAAGGAATACTAGGTATGACTAAACAAAATCAACATCAACAAAATCAAAATCTTGAAAATTCATTATTTTTCAATTAAGACACAAACAAACATATTTTTCATAGTGTTGTTTCATAGTAAATAGTCAATAAAGCTACTTTCTCGCCTTTGTTGTAAGCTTAAGCTCACAATGATGATAATTTACACAGTGCTGCCCCAAAAAACTGTTCACTCAGCCGTTATGTAGGTTATTGCTTTCGGGGGCAACTACTATCTGCTATCTTTGCAAGATTGTTTATGACCTTATATGCCTTGTGTTTTGTAATCAAGTGAAAGATATTTTCTGTTTCTGTTTCTCTTTTTTTAAGTTCTTTTGTAACGACGTTTGCATATTCGATTTCGATTTGAGGCCATTTTTGTTTGCATTCAACATTGTCACCTGTTTGTTTTGTCTCTGTGTGTGTACGTGTGTGTGTAAGTGAAAAACTCATTTATCGCCCCAATGCAACTGGGGATGTGTGTGTGTGTGTAGGCGTGGTTGTTGCCCACATTTATGCTGCTGCTCCGCTCCTGTTGCTGCTGCCCCATCAATACAATTAAATTTCCATGCTGCTTGATTTTAAACGCTCGACGCATTTTAATTATTTTCATTGCGAAATGCTTTATGAAATTCGAGAGAGCGAGTGCAAGAGTGCAAGATGAATGCAGAGAGAGAGAGGCGGGGGGTGAAAGATTACAGGTCCTGCACAATCTACTTCCTGGCCCCTCTTTAATTTTTTTCGTTGTTGTTGTTGCATGTTGTAGTAGTAGCCTTTATCTGGCACCTTCTTCCGCTGTGTGTGGCACAAACGGAAGTGCAAAAAGGCAGGAGGCGGCGTGCTCGAAAATGAATGTCATTCATTCATTCGTTTGTATTCGCTGCCCGCTGCCCCCGCCACCGTTGCTGCTGCCGCATGTCCTGTGTTGCATGCAATTAAGCAAGAAGAACTTGGCGCCACACACACAGAGAGAGAGAGAGAGAGAAGTAGTCTCATTCTCATTCGATAGTACTCAAGTGCAGCAGTTTTACATTACCTGGTTGCCTCTCGCGAAAACTGGTCAAGTTAATTACAATCTACAATGCTTATCGGCAGGAGGGTAGGGCGGGCGGGCGGGTGGTTGTTTTATCTTTTCATTTTGTGCTTGCTTGAACAATATTAATACCCAGGCACTTTAATAGCATTTTTAAATATTTTATAAAGAGATAAAGAGACTCTTTCTTGTCTTTCCCGCTCGTCTTTTGTGCTTAATTATGTGAACGCTTTTCTTCTTTTCACTTTTAATTGTTTGAGGTTAATTAATATTTCAGCCAGAACAACTTTGCTGCAGTTCTTCGCTCAAGTTCTTCCCTCTCTCTCTCGCTCTCGATGCTTTCACGCCTTTTTACCTTGACCACATTGAAACCAAACCAAACCAAACCAAACACATATATATATATTATATATAGAGAAGTTTTCCTCTGCAGTTTTAATGGACTGCAGCAAAGGACCCGCCGGTTATGCTAATGGGTTCGTACTTTTTTTTTCTTTTCTTTTATAGGCGCCGGCTTTTTATTATATCAAAGAGTCTAGTCTTTCCAGTTTCCCCTCCCCACCCCACTCTCTTTGGCTGCAAAAGCATCTGCATAACTCATCATTAGCGCCTCCGTAATGCGTTTATGGTCGGTCTGCAACAGAAAGGGAGACAGACAGACAGTTTTGTGCGGTTTTGATAATCTCACATTTCATTCTTTCATTAAATTATCACCAAAGATTCCAGTCAAATTTCACTAAACGAAAATTATTAATTTTACTGAAGAAAATACTCAGTTATGTCAGAAATACCTTCATCTTGAATATACCATAGAAAAAAAATCAAGCTTTAAAATCATATTTATTTGCATAAATTTCATTATCATATTCTGTCTATATTAACAAATTTAATTTTAACGATTGAAAAGGAGATTTAGGAACAGAAATACATTCATCATAAATGTATTATAATAAAAAAAATAATAATTTATTATAAATATTATATTATAATCAAAAAATCAAACTAACTTTAAAAAAATATGTATTTATCACATTTTTTCTATATAAACAAATTTAATTTTAACGACGGAAAAGTAATATGATATACAGAAATACCTATATCAAGAATATATAATAATATTTAATCAAATTGAAAATAAGGGCTCTTCCTCTGTAGCCAAATATAACCGTTTTCTACAACTAGCTCAAGAAAACGAAGATCAGTTATCCGATATGGACGTCAGTGACATTGAATTCCCACAATTACCACTGAGCTAGGTAAATTGCTGAACCCAGCCACCAGCTCTGTTCCCCTGACTAGATCCAAGGTCAAACCAACTCTTAAAATTGGCTCAGCTGACCAACCCAAGACAATTCTGATTCCAAACGTTACAGACATAACTTCTACATTGGAACGCATTTCAAGTGTCATTGGTAACAAATATGTCACCAAACCTACGGCCAATAAGGACTTAAAGTTCTTTGCCATGATAAAATTGCTTATTGTCAACATATTAAATATTTTGGGGATAAACATATGGAGTCACACACTTATCAATTGAAGCATGCCTCTCTGAGCTCATGATGTGTTAAAAGAATTCAAGAAAAATGTTTTGAAAAATATTGTTTGAATAAAATAATTCATATTTATTTCTAGAAATAAGACATAATTGTGTTTCTGGAAATAAAATTAAATCAGTTATCGTTTCGAAAAAATACCTTCATCATAAATAAATCAAAATAACTTTAAAAAATATTCATATTTGCATACATTTCAGAATCACATTGCGCTTTAAATGATAATGTCTCATTAAATGCTTAATTGTGGTCATAATCACGCCAACCTTTTTTCATTATAAATATATTATAATAAGAAAATCAAATTAACCTTAAAAAAATCTGTATTTGCATATCGATGGATGTATTTTATCGATGGAAATAGAATATGATATTCAGAAATACCTATATCATGAATATATCACAATAAACAAAAACTTATTGAAGAAAATGTAGATTGAAACAGAAATACCTTCATCAAAAATTCCAATTCTAAACGTTATAGATATATTATATGTATATAACTTATTAAATATTTTGAGGATAACATGCCTCTGCACTCATGAGATTTAAAATGAATTGAAGAAAAATGTTTTGTAAAATATTGTTTGAATACAAAATTTGATTTTTATTTCTAGAAATAAGACATAATTGTGTTTCTAGAGATAAAATGAAGTCAGTTATCATATCGAGTTCAATGCGAAAACATCAAAAAGAAAAGAAATACCTTCATCATAAAAATAAATCAAAATAACTTTAAAAAATATTCATTTGCATACAATTCAGAACCACATTGCGCTTTAAATGATAATGTCTCATTAAATGCTTAATTGTGGTCATAATCACACCAACCTTTTTTCCCATTCTCTTTTGTTTTTTGTTCTTTATACCTTTACCTTGCACACATTTCGAACATTTAGTATCTGAATTGGCTTTTCGCAGGGGAAAATGTTTCGCGCCGCCACAGCATGATAGCAAATCTACATTGTTTTTGTTGTGGGTTGCTTTTTGCGTTTTGGTTTTTTGTTTTTCTTCCGCTTTTCACGCCAAGGAAATGGAGCCCAATCTAGCGAACCCTTTTTTTTTTGCTTTTGCTTTAGGCAATATGCCCCCAATTCGAATTAAAGGCCACACTAAAGTTGCATATAAAACATTTTGTGTTTTGTTTGTGTTAATAAAAACAGGAAAAACAGGAGAAAAAAAAATCTGTTGTTGGCCAAATGGATCAAAGTGAAATTTTCTCCACAAAAATCATTATGTATGTACATACACATATGTGTGGTTGTGCATGTGTGTGTGTATGCATGTGTGTGTTTGTATGCCTGTATGTGTTTTCTGTTTTAGTTTGGTTGGATGGACCCTAAATTATCAACAGCTTGAGGCACTGACTTTCACTTGCTAAACAATATTGCGTATACGCAATGTGGCATCATTTTAAAAAAATAACATACAAACAAAACACTGCGAACGAGGCGTGGCAAGGGACGAGGCGGACGAAGGGACGGACAACGCACACACATGACACAGCAGTTGGCCCAAATCATTTGTTGTTGTCCAGTGGCTTTTGGGCCTGCCTTTTTATTATCTCATGAATGCTAAATGCCCCGGCTATAATAGGGCCACATTCGGTGCCACACACACACACACACACACACACACTCGTACACACGCATGAGTCGTATGTAAAAATCTACAGCAATATCTTATACAATTTATCATACAACTGTCGCGCGTGCAAGATGAGTGTGCGAGTGTGTGTGAGAAGACACTGCATGAGGGTTTCCGGCCTTGTGAGCGGCGGGAAGGGCGTGGGGATGGGTGGCAGGCATCTCTTACCATACTTACAACTACTACAACTGGCTTTTGGTTGGCATGCTTTGTGGCTTAGCCTGACCCATTATCCCACTTATTCACGTTGAAGCCATTCACTCAGTCATTCATTCAGTCTGTCCGTCAGTCCGTCATTCCAGTCAGTCAGTCAGCCAGTCGACATTGTCGTTGTCATGCTGGGATTGCGATTGCCTCCCATCAGCTCTACTTTATACTTGTAATAGATCCCATATGCATATAGTAAATCGGGTTACATTATGTCTCTTGTGCAACTTGTCTCTTTCTTTTTTCTAGGATTACAAAAGTTTCACATCAAAAAGTTCATTTAAATGTTTTCTCAATGAATACTATCTTTAAAATAATACTAAAAAAAATGATAATGAAATTTGAGTTAAAGAAAATATTTTGATCGACATAAAAATGTGTTATACATATAATTCTGAATGAGTAAAGAGTAATTGAAAGTCGTTATTAATACTCCAAAAGGACCACCCGCACACCTCTCCTAAGCTTCCTAAGTTTTACAAATATCTGAGAAGCCACTTTAAATTGCGCACGGTTGACGCTGAGTCTTCTTTTAAAAATGTGTCTGGTTTGGTTTGGTCTCTGGTTGGGTTGGGTTGGGTTTGGTTTGGTTAGAGAGGGGGAAGGGGAGCGCAAAAGTGTAGCCTTTTCGTGTCAGTGTAATGGTGGTACATCCGTTGCAAGTAAATGCCATTTGTCGAAATAAATTTCCGTTTTATTTAAATCCGCACACGCAACACACACACATACACACACACGGGCACACACATACATACACATACACATACACACTCACCAGCTGTGGGCCGGCGGACGCACGCAAAACGAGGCTTAAGTGTATATTTTATTATTATTTGGACTGCTTGATGACATTTGTCGTCTCGCTAGTGGCAAGACCGGATGTCCTGTATGACTGTGTGCGAGTGTGTGTGTTGGCTTTTGTCTGGCGCATTGCGTATATTCATTTGTATTATCCTAACCCAAAAATGAATACGACGAACACAAACCAATTCACCCTCTACCACTTCCCCCTTTTAACACTTTACATTCACACTAAAAACCTTGTCCTAAACCATTTTCTATCGTTCTTTGCACTATACAAAAAGAGCTGCAAGATGTATTCGTGAGTAACTTATAATGACAAGATCGTTAGATTGTTAGAAAAAATAATTAAATATCTGTTAAGCTTTTTAACTTCACCATTTTGATAATAAAGTTTTATCATATGTACGTGCTGTTCAATCGTGTAACTTTCCATGATGATTTGGCATGACTTAATAATAAAAAAAATATTGAACACCTGTAGCTAAAACAAAATGGCCGCCACATGCCGCCAAAATCTTCCCGCGCCATTTGAAACACTCTATATTATTGTTTAAACTCTTATGTCCGATTTCTACGGGTTTTTCAAAATTTTATTCCTTGGGTAAATGCCAAAAACATAGCATGATTCAAGTCCAACTTCAGTAATGTTTGGTAGCTCAACTATCTCGTCACTGGTTGACTGATTGTTTCGAATGACCAAAACACACATTTTGTGTTTGATGAAAACCTTTTTATGACATTTAACGTAAATGCTTTATTATTGTTGTAATTTTCAGGCCGGGTTATCGTTTTGCTTTGCAACATTTGCTGACATTTCTCGCCAGTTTTGCATATGTTTAAAAATTAAGTTTTAATGGGTTTTGTTAACATCTGTTTTCTGTATTTGTTGTGGGCCCAAATGGACTTTAAGTTTTAACTTCAAACTTCGAACGCGTAGCAATTGTTGGTCGTCCCACACACTTAAAATAATGAGCGCTTAATTTAACACTTGAAAGCAACAAAATGAAATATATATATATATATATGTATATAGAGAAAAAAAGTTACTTGGACGAGAGATAAGCGCAATCATTACGCTCGATTAAGCCCGCTGCTCGAATCGCTGCTGCTCATCGAATATTGTGAGGAGAGAGGAGAGGAGAGGGGGGAGAGGAGTGAAAAAGTCGACCATTTGTTGGGTTTGGTATGGTGTGTGGTATATCGTGATTGATTTGAAATTGGTTAGCGCTGATTTCACACAATCTACTTTGGCTTGGGTTGCTTTGCTCTGCGCTTCGCTTTCTTTTTTCTTTTCCCATTTCAAACCACACACACACACACACACAAACCAAGAAAAGAAAAAAAAAAAAACAAATAGCAAAAAGGAATGTGAAAATAATTAGGTAAAAAAGAAAATTTTCGTTTGACAGCCCCTTTAAAATCAAGCCCTGCTTAATTGGGCGTTGTTGATTTGCGGTTCGGTCCCGCCCCTCCCTACTCCTCCTCATCCACCACCCATTCGCATCAATCTATACATATATACAATTCAGTGAACCATTATGAGATGTGCTCTGGATAGAAATTGATTAAATAATTATATGAATTGCCGACTGAAAGTATATGTGTTGGGAACTTGAATCAAATTCTTATTGAACATTCTTTTTTCCTTAACAAACTTTACTTAAAAACATTTAAACGAAATACGTTTGCTATCTAAGCAAGCAAGCGCATACATATTACATCAAATATGAATCATATAAATTTAAAAAAAAGATTGGTTTACGCAGATTTATAGACGAGAGCCGAGAGACGTTTGGCCGATCACCTATAACATTGCATTAGATAAAAACATTTTGATAGAAATAAAAAAATACCCTGACAAAACAGAGTTTCGTTGCAGATGACAATAAACATCATTTTACATATTATATAAACTCAATAAGAAACATTTTTAAAATAAAAAACAGTTTTTTTTTGCTACTTCTTCCAAGACAAAAAATTATCACCAGCACGAAAAGTAATAGACCTAAACCAAGATTTACTTGATCTAAGAACCATAACGAGAGATAACTAATGCAAGAAAAGACTCTGCCATAAAACATACTGCAAGTTGGTAATGTTAAGGCAATTTTTCTGTTCTATATACAACTTAGCAAGATTTAGATTAGCTTGGGAGAAGACTTGGCCAAATTTATATATATATATGTCGGTAGAGGTATGGCAATTGTATGTTCTAATGAAATACCGAAGGGCTACATTGCTGTCCCTTGCGCATTTTTTGTATAATAGCCAAATTTATTCCGCAAGGCTGCCATATACTATACTGTATAATGCAAATTTTCAGTAAAGTTATAGAGATTTTCTGTCCTATCTTCACATAGTTATAGCAAGAAAACTTGAAACACGAAAGGATTGCCAAAAGACAATTATTACAAAAAAATATATATTGAAAAAAAATTTCAATTAAAAAAAATATATTTTTATAAATAAGCAGAAATATTTGTTGGCTACTTGGTACAAAATTGTATACTTTGCCCAAACCATTCAACAAATACGTAACGGATTGCCAAAATACAATTATAAAAAAAAGTATATTAAAAAAAATATATATTGAAAAAAATGTATGTTAAAAAAAATATAAATTAAAAAAATATATATTAAAAAAAATATTTAAAAAAAAAAAGGCAGAAATATTTTTTAGCTACCAAAATTATTCACTCTGCCATGACCACACTGCATAATGCAAGCCGGCAAGACTAAAGCAATTTTCTGCCCTATGAACACCTAGTTAGAGCTAGAACAAATTGGGAATTATAAGCTGCAAGTTGGGTACAGTTATGGCAATTTGTTGCTTAGTAAGAGTTCGAACAAGTTGTGAATTACAATCGACATGTTGTAAAAAAAAGGCACATTAAATTCGTTGTTGCGTTGAGTTGTTTTCGCCAAAACTAAGACGGCTCAATGTGAAGGCATATTGACCAATTGGGCATTAGGTTGGCAACTGCTAATTCGTGTCATCTATCATATTGTCAAGCGCTTAAAGCAGAGCGTGAAGAGCGTGGCAGAAAGCGGCTTAGACACTTGCTTCAAACCCAAATCTGACAATGATAACACGTGTGCACAGTGTCTTGGCCAGGCCAACAGACAACAAAAGCGAAAGTCAGAGCACTCAGCTTTTGGAAATGAATAAAACCAAACAATTCTATGTCTGTGTGTGTGTATGTGTGTTTACGTGCATTTGCATTTAGATTTTTGTGTGTGTGTATGTGTGTGTATCACTCAAATATGCAAATTAGCTTCTGAAACTTAATCGTGGACTTTGGGCCAAGCTCAGCACACACACATACACATACAGTAGCTCGAGCTCCAGCCAAGTTCTTGTATTTAGGTTAATGAATAGACAAACTTTCGACAACCTTAATGTGCAAAGTTTTCCAAGTTTTCTCAACCGTTTTCCCAAGCATAACCAGCCACAAGACAGATTTCTAAAGATGGTCACGTGACAAAAATTCATAACTGCATCTTCAAAAAGACTTTTTTTTTTACACACAAGCAAATTAAAACTATATATTATAAATATTTAAATAATTCTTTTTCGATTACGTCGTGTTTTTTTTTTCTTATCACGAAATGCACTCAAACCCTTAAGGTTGACGATGACACAGCGCAAAGGTAAATGCAATGAAAACGGATGCTAAACCGATGTCTGAGGTACAACTGTAAACTGAGAGAGTGTAAGAGTGGGTGGCGGGAAACTTTGAATGCTAAAAGGATGTGGCCGTGTGGCATTATCAAGAGAAATAGTTTGTAAAAATGTGAAACTTGTGTTTGTGTTTGACTTGCAGCTTGCAGAGAAAGAGAGAGAGATAGGAAGAGAGACCGACTTGAAGGCGACTAGCTTTTGAATATTTGAGAATATTTGATAGTTGGTAGTTAGCTGGGAACACGGGGGGAGTTAACGTCGTCGTCGTCATCTCTAAGCCTATTAAGGACATCAAACAAAGATTTTGCAAAATTAAATGGCATGCAAGGCAAGCACATGTGTGCCTGGTCCACGGATATTCTTCCTTTCCGCCCGCCTGCCTTTTTGCCTTTTGTATAAGTTTGCACAAAATATTTCAGATATTATGTCACACTTAAGGGATGTCCTCGCCATTTATGACCGCACACACACACACTGAAACTGAAGGGTTTGGCTGGGATTTGAAGACGACGACGACGAGGTTTTCTCGGAATTTGCTAAACATTTTAAAATATTTATGAGCTATTAACACTTGGGCAATACCCTCCAGCACTCGAGTGTTGATATTGCCGTTTTCCTACTACTTCCTTCTGCTGCAAAGTAAAAAAAGGCATACACACTCTCTGTGTGTGTACGAGTGTGTGTGAAAGTGTGTGTTGAAAAATCTATGGAAACGCCTGACTGCTTGATATATGAACTGTTGCGGTCATTTCAAAGTTATTTATTACTTGCTCGGCTCGGCACAAAGATAAACTGTTTCGTTACGTAGATATGGCTTGTGGTGCATTCTTGTGGCAAACTTTCCTTCCTTATATTCCTTTTCCACTTACAATTGCACTTCATTAATGGCCAGTAAAAATTCATCTATTAAAAGTAGTATATGTGCCGAAAGTGTTATATCTTTTATGATCTACTTAAAATAAGTAAATATTTGTGTATTTAGATAAACTTGATTAAACCATATCTTTTTTTGGTAGCTGCCAAGTATTTCCGGTTGTTCCCAAAAACTCATCGAATTTTATGCTAACCATAATCAATGTAAAAAAAAACACCCTCTGCATACTTTCCAATGCATTTTTATGCATCACTGCAAACTGCGGCATAAAAAACATAGAAAATGAAACGCGGTCAATGAACACAGGCCGACAACTGCTGCTGCTATATAGTATATGTGGAATATATGTAGGAATATGAGAATGCCAACTAGAAGAAGAAAAAAACATAGAGAATAGAATAGAAGAAGTCGCGCTGCAGTCGCTGCAGTTATCGCTGGCCAAAGCCAAAAGCAACAAACATAACCAAGGGAGTCTGTCGCAGTGTAGTGTTTTCGGATAATTCTGGGGACAGTCTTACAGTTGAGTTGCATGCAACACACACACACACACACACAAACACACAGACAGCGGTTTTAGCAAGACCTTTGCCTCAAATTTGCTGTTTATCTTGTCGAGCAGAAGGGCGAGCGAGAGAGAGAGAGATACAGAAAGTGAGAGAGCGAGAGATATGGTCTTGGACATTGCCAAAAAACAAGTGTAGAATTTTTTTTCTTCTGTTGTTTGCTTTGTGGGCTGCCAAGGCTCGACAAAACGACAAAATATAAAGCAGAAAATGAAGTAGCCACGGCCTGGTGTGTATTTTTCCCGTTAGTTTTTCGGTTTTTTCTCTTTTTTCAAGTGGAGGAAAAACATGCAAACGTACTAAGAAGAAGAGACGAAATAGCGAAGAAAACGCCAAGGAAAGTTTTTGGCGCTGGTGAAATTTTTGTGGTCGAGCAAATTTCAGACGTGCCGTGCGGGGGGAGAGGTAAGGGAAGGGGAGGTAAGCTTCGATAAAATTGCTGCCAAATAGGTTACAAGCAATTTTTAGCTTGGGTCGCCTGTTTATGGAGTTGTGTATATGTGTGTGTGTGTTTTTAGCCGCTTCTTCTTGTTGTTGTTGTTGTTGTGGTGTTTGGCCAGCGTTTTTCACTTAGTTCGGTTTTTTTTTCTTTGCGAATTCTTTCACCCAGTTTTTGGCCAGTAAATGAAACGGAAATATGTTTTGTGGGCTCACTGCACAAGCAGCTTAAGCAGTTTGTGCCAAGCAGCGGTTCGGGCCTCATTTTGCTTTGCCAACTAACTTGGTTGATAGTTGATCTTCGAGTAACAACTATCCGCTTAAAAGCAAGCATACTTTTCAGGATAATGGTTCAATATGTTTACAACTCTAAGCTATGAAAAGTGTTCAATCCGGGCAAAAAAGAGCATCTTTTAGTCAGGTTTGGGCCTCATTTGTTTTGCCAACTAACTTTGTTGAAAGAGATCTTCGAGTAACAACTAAAAGAAAGCAGCAACAAACATAGTTTTCAAGCTAATGGTTCAATATGTTTACAACTCTCAGCTATGAAAAGTGTTCAATCCGGGCAAAAAAGAGCATCTTTTAGTCAGGTTTGGGCCTCATTTGCTTTGCCAACTAACTTGTTTGAGAGATCTTCAAGTAAGAATTATCATAACTTAACATATAACTTAAAAGCAAGCAGCAACAAACATAGTTTTCAAGCTAATAGTTCAAAGTGTTCAATCAGACCAAAAAAGAGTATTTTACATTCAGGTTTAGGCCTCATTATCTTTGCTAACTAACTTAAAAGCAAGCAGCAGCAACAAACATAGTTTTCAAGCTAATGGTTCAGCTATGATAAGTGTTCAATCCGTGCAAAAAAGAGCATCTTACAGTCAGCTAGTTTCCGTCTCTCTTTCCATAATCTTTTGTCTCTCATATATACTTTATGCATTCAATTTATATTTTGTATTAGTTTAACAGTTTTCTGGTGTTTCAGTGGTGTTGACTGCACTTAGTCTAATTTAACCACTAAACCAGTTCACACACACACATACACACACACACAGTGGCACACACAGTCACACACACACACATTATGAGAGGCATACAAAACATGTCAGTCATTTGGCAGCTTGGCCATTGTCAGAATCAGTTAGAGTTGTTCTGACTGCCCAACGGCAACAAAATGACCACAAAAATGTATATTGAACATTTCAAAAATGATATTATTATGATGATTGGTTAGTGCAGATAAATAATATTTCTGGCAGAAGAACAAATACGCTATCAAATTTTACTTGTTTTGGCTTTATTTTGTATATTTTTTTGAAAACAAATTATTTAAATATGTATATTTTTCATTGATTCCCAAAAATGGCCATTAAATGTTGCATTTGCAAATGCAATATTGGTCGATTACTTTGCAGGAAATTAAAAGCCACAAATCTAAAATGTTTGAAATATCCGGTGCAACAATTAATTCATTAATGCAACGAGTGCCAATGAGTGCCAACGAGAGAGGGCGGATTCCCCTGGCGGAAAGCGGAAGTGTAATCAGTAGCAGAAAAAAAAAAATATAAATAAAATGCCTGCAGCCAGGGCCAGGCAAAGTAACGGTTTAATTTGTATGTACGCATTTCATTTATACCGTTATACCGTTATTATTATTATTATTCCGTGTCGCTTCGCATTATTAATTTAAATAACTGAATGCATATTGATGATGTTTTAAATGCAATACCAAAAAATCCATTTTTTCTCTTTTTTTTGGTTTTTTTCTTTTCTGATCGGTGACATTTGATTAACGCATATAATGGAATTTAGCAGCGCATCGCCATTTTGTTTTTGTGTTTTTGGTGTTGTTGCATAATTATTTAATGCGTTTTGTGCATTGTTTATACAATCAACAAATTGCATTGAATTGTATCGCAACGCAACGCCATTGAAATGTTTACGCTTCAATTAGTTCCAGCTTATCCGATAAAAAAAAAAACCGAAAAAAAAAATAACTGCACATTAATGCACTGCGTTAATTTCAAGAGAGAGAAAGGAAAAAAAGTTGTAGAAAAAAACCAAAAACCAAATAAAAATGAATCAAATACGTACTTAAACAGCATTCAGCCGGCAGACAATGCAAAAATTCTCTATATACATATACATATATATATATATATATGTATGTATGTATGTGAATGGATATTGGCCAGCAGAGAACAGAGAACAGAACAGAATTTCATTGTGCTAATAATACAAATTGTGTTAATTGTTCGCCCTCGGCTCTTCAATATGTTATTCATTAATTAAACATTATTTTTAAGCGTGCTGCATTTTTTTTTATATTTTTATATGCTGTTGCCATTGTTCTTGTTGTCAATTGAGCTTTAAATTTATCTTGTTAAAATTCAATTAATCATTATTAAAGTTGAACCCGACATCGTCCATCGGCCCATCGATAAGTGCTCGGGGGCGCAACGCATAATGACAACGCGTGATTCTTAATAATTATTGATTTTTTATTTGATTATTGTCAACGGATGTGTGAATACAAATTGGCAGGTTTCAAATGTAATTACAATGGAAATTGGTTTAATGCTTCCTACAAAAAACTTTTTCATAAATATTTTTTTAGTTTTAAAGTTTTTTTAAGATATGATTTCACAATAATTTTTGAAACAGATACAATATAAAAAAGGAATCGGAGTTTTTTCTCTCTTCGAAATACTTTATATATATTACGTATACGCCCTCGAAAACACACATACAAACATATTGACCTGAATTTTGCTCATCAATGCAATTTTCATTGTTGTTGTTGCAGCTTCTGTTTGCCACATAACAAGGCTTTCGAAATTGGTGGCAATGGTGTTGGTGTGTGTGTGTGTGTGTGTTTGTATGTTTGTGTGTGTTAAAGTCTGGTTGTGTTTGGTTTCGTTGGTTATCGGTTGGCAGATGGCGTCGCTATTGCTGCTACTTCAGCTGCTGCTGTTGCTGCTGTTGCATGCAATCTGCAATCTGCAACACAATCTCTGCTCTAACAACGGAAAAATGAAGTTATTGGAAAATGACTGTCAGACAGAACACATTTGAAGACAAGGGGGGCGCAAGTGAGGCACAAGAAGCGAACGAAAGATATGGCCTGCCTCAGCCTTAGCTTGCCACACACACATATTTTAGCAGCACAAAATGTTTGGCATCTTCAGGCTGTTTTTTTCTACACATTTATATGGCAGACATTCGGTTTGGTTTTTTTTGTGGCCCTATGCTTTGTTTGGTTTTGCTGATGCTCGGAAGTTGTTTTGTTGCTTGCCACATGGCAGCACTTTTCACTTGGGGCAAGATTGGCCCATTGGGACCAGGACTTAGGAGCGGCAAGCGTGTCGATAATCAAACGTCAGCATATAAAACTCAATGCTTACTTGCTGTTACTACAACAATTTCTACTTCTTCTTAGCTGGACACACACACACAATTGTGTTGGTAAGGGGTGTGGGGTGAGGCTGAGGTGTGCAGGGGACTTTTTCTAAGCCAGATGCCAAATATTTTACTCTTGACTGCATTTCTTCTTCTGATTTCGGATTTGTGGACATTTTTGGCCTGGCAGCTTGAGTTTCGGAATTGTATTCCAAACTGTAAATGTTGCGCGGAAATCGACGAAATGAGATTTGTAACAGAGTGAAGGCAGTGAGAGAATGTCGAATTCTCAACAAAAAGTCGTATTCTTTACTTTGATGTGTTTGATTCTATATCTTTTTTACAAGAACTTGTCAACTTTGCTATGCCATTCATTCATATATTTCTTATAGCAAATGTTTTCTTTTTAAATCCATTGTTCTGATTGCACTTTATCTTATTTAACTATCAGAAACTGTGATTCATTTCTGATTGATGGCAGTGAGGGAATGTTGAATTCTCAAAAAAATCGTATTCTTTACTTTGTTGTGTTTGATTCTTTATCTTTTCTACAAGAACTTGTCTACTATTTGATGTCATTCGTTATATATTTCATAAGGCAGATATTTTCTTTATAAATCCATTCTTTTGATAGCACATTACCGTACTTAACTATCAGAAATTGGGTTTCATTTCTGATTGATGGCAGTGAGGGATTCTCTTATGCTCTAAATAAAATCTTTTCTACAAGAACTTTGTATGTCATTCGATATATATTTCAGATAGCAAATGTGCTTATTCAGTGTTCTAACTGTCTAACCGAAATTGTCTTTCATATGTAAGTGAGTGAAGGAAGTGAGGGAATGTCGAATTCTAACAGAAAACTTATTCTCAGATTGTTGAAAAGATGTCTCTAAAACTCTCTTTGATTCTATATGTTATCCATATCCATCCTTTATTCATTGTTCTGACTGTATAGCACATTATCTTATTTAACTATCACAAATTGTATATCATTTGTAGGTGATTGAAGGAAGTAAGAAAATGTCAAACTCTGATGATAAAACTTATTCAAAGTTTGCTAAAAAGATCTTTCTAAAACTCTCTTTGATTCTATATGTTATCTTTATCCATCCATTATGCATTGATCTGACTGCAAGGACATGACATATTATAAGTGAAGGAAGTGAAGGAATGTTGAACTCTAAAGAAAAAAACTTATTTACAGTTTGCTAAAAAAGATCTCTCTAAAACTATCTTTTATTCCATATATGTTATCTTTGCCACAACAACTTGTCAATTTTGTTATGCAATTCGTTATACATTTTATATAGTAAATTTCTCCTTTACAAATCCATTGTTCTAACTGCAAAGCGCATTATCTTATTTAACTATCATAAATATTTATTTCTGACGTTTTTTGTTGATGTTTTTTTTTTTATTTCTTTTTTGCAGTCAAAACAAATGATAAATGCATTGCATGATTGCAATAACTAAAGCTTTGTTATGCACCTTTACCAAAAAATATTTGTAATAATTTTTGGGCACAGCTCAACTTTCTTTTCCCTCTCGCTTTTTCTCTCTCTCCCACACTCTCTCTCCCCCTGTCTCTCTCTCTGTTGTGGTCTCTCTGTCGTTTTTTGCAATGGCTATTTCCACATTGAAAATTCATTTTTGCTGCATGTTTGCATATCTCGCTGTAGATATTTTCATTGACATGAATTTTTGGCTTGCACACAAAACATTGGCTGAAAGCTGCGTACAGACAACTTGCACCCCGCTCTCTTCCCCCCTCTCGCACTCTCTCTCCCTCGTTTGTACCTTAGTTTATGCCCTTTGTCTATGTCCCCGCACCAACCGCGCTCTTGAGTTCTTCTGGCTTCTGGCTCCCAAAATAATATTCTGACATTCAATTCGACATTTGTTTTCGGTGGCTGTGTGTGGCATTGTTGCAATTCTAAGCGCTTGCTGCCGCCACCGGATGTTGCATGCCAATTTTTGGCTGCAGCTTTTCTCATTTTTGTTGTTGTTGCTGTTGCTATTTGTTGTCGTTGTTAGCTGTTGGCTGTTGTCAATGCTGCTGGCTGGGTTCAACAACGGGTTTCAGATAATTTATTTTGGCGTCGGCGGCGGCGGCTACTGCCTATATTTATGGCATTTGTATGAGAACTTTGCACTCTTCGTTCCTTTCACTTGAAATATTTAAATGGAGAAAAGGAGACGTCGTCGCCTTCGCCACGCACAGTTTAAATTCAAGTCAGCTGCAAAACAGTTTTGTGTACACCTTTTTTCTACTCAAGGTTAAATGTTTTTGAGCGTGTTACCTTTTTTGTTTTTTCCCTCATCCCTTAGAAGAACATTCTACGTTTCTGGCACGTATTCGCTCTTTACTTGTTCTCGATGTTAGCTGTTGGCTTTTTCGTGTCTTCTTCGTTAACTTTTAACTGGGAAGCCAATTTGACGATGTTTCTGTTCTCAAAAATCAATTGTTATTGTAAAGTTTAGTGTTTAGTTAGGGTTATATATATATATATATATATATATATAAGATAAAGTAAACTTCATTTCATACATTTTATGACTGTTTTTTATATCTTTTGCCATCTGAGAAAATAATCCTAAAAATCTATTTATATACATGGAAATACATCTTATAAATACAAAAGCTTTTATCATTCTTCATACCAAAAAACATTTAACCCAAAGTCTCTCTCTCTCTTTTTCTGTTGTCCTTTTTTTGTCATTTTGTTATCCTGTTGCTTCAAGCTTTTACTGTGTTGCACTCTTATTCAATTGCAAATCACGCAACATTGTAAACATTTGTAAAACGGCTTTAAAAAAACAACAAAAAAAGACGAAACATAAAGAACGAAAACTGAATGATGAGACATCAATCACCAGACGGCACGTTTGTCATCCGTCCAACAACAACAACAACAAAACACACACACTGTCAAATTCATTGAATGCTCTTTTCTCTTTCGCCCTCTCTGTTGGCCACGCCCACTCATACTGATATACGCCCCTTAATGCTAAAGAAATCGCTGCGTTAAAGTTTAAACGTTTCGATTTTTCTTTTGGTATTTCTTTTGTCTCGGTTTTTTTTTTTTCATTTTGATTTTGAGTATTTTTAACATTTCCCCAAAAGAGCAAACTGACAAAAAAGTTTCAAGTTTTTTTTTTTTCTTGCTTCTGAAAATGGATCGTTCGCATTCCATTCACCTGCAACATTTTCTAATGACATCAACAACAACAACAGGGACAGCAACAAGGACAACAAACAACATGAAATAACAACAGCTAAAAATTTGTTGCTCGTTGTGACATAAAGATTGATTAGTTTCTCTCATTCTTTTGCTACTCATTTCACTTCAAACTCTCCACCCCGCTACCCTCTCCCCTCTCTCTGTTTGAGTAAAACGAACTTTTGGCAAATTTATGCGCTTCCGCTTGATGATGGAGAAGCTTTTACAATGTCGAGTAATTTTGTTTCCCGTTTTTCCATACCCTTACCTTGTGCCCGGCCCGGGTTAAAATGTACTATTAGAGAGTTGTATGTCGGAATTTGAAATGTATTAAAGTAGATTAATTTTTAATACTTGTAGATTATTTAACAGGATTATTTCATAAAGTTTTAAGCTTGAAAAGTAGAAAATGGGAAATTAATAATCTGATTATAAAAATGTTTTGTTGAAGAGTATCTAAAATTTCATTACTTTTCAGCTCGTTTTTCTCTTGTTTACACTTCTAAGCTGCAAATAATTTTCTTGTTTACACACATTTACACACACACACACATACACGCATATTTGTTTATATGTATAACAAGTATTTGAGTGTATAATTTGCTTTTAATAAGCGTGAATAGTTGTTAAATGTGAGAAAAGCGCTTTATCATCAACAGAAGCAGCAACAGCAATAATAACTCTCCACTTTTGCTTTGAAACGTCATTAAGTCGAGTGGCAGTTACTTAGTTGTTGCCACATGAAGCACATTTGTTGCTTCTACACTAACTACAACGACTGTCTATTAAATGTGTTGCAAGTTGCCGGCACTCTCATTATGCGTATGGAAAGTATTTAATAAACAGTACAAACACAAACACAGACACTTTTACTTCTTATCTGGCAAACTGTAACTGTGTAGCATTTGTGCCAAAGTTATTAAGTTGCCTTGGAAAAAAGGCAGCTGAAGCATCTATAACATGAACATGTTGTAATTTCAAGTAGTTCCTTGTTACACATTTCCCCAACAATAACAATCTCACATCCTTAGAGCTTAATGAACTTTGGTTTGACACATGAAATTGATATGAAATTGAAGTAAAATTGATTGCTAAGTGCCAAGTGTAAAGTGGAGATTTTTAGGGGAAAATGTGAAAAGTGTAACTTCAAATGTTTAGCTTTGATTTCTTTACACTTTTTGGGAATAACAAATGTTTGAATGATATGTATTTCCTGTCAATGTAATGCAATACATTGTTGAATATTGACAACAGTTAATGTTTATGTCCTTAACCCATAAAATGAGTTAAAAGGGGTAGATGGGTTTGGTCCACAAGGCAGCAGAAAGCTTCTCCGACCCCATAAAGTATCTATAAGCATTAACAGCGGAGTCGATATAGTCATGACCGTCTGTCTGTCTGTATATAGGTGAGAGTGCGTCAATCTCAGGGACCACAAAGCTAGAGACTCTTGATTTTGGATATAAGCTTGTTTCAAATGTTCGATAACTTTTCATTTTTACGATATACACATGTAATCGGTAACAAAGAAGTCTTGCATTTCGAAAATTTGGAAATGGGGGTTGAATACATTTACAAAAAAATGAAAATCTGTTAAATTTTAATTAAAATCGGTTGAGAAACATCAGAGATATGATACCATCAAGCATTGGTACAGTAGTACACGTATGTCTATGTCCGTCAGCCCAACCATCTGCCCGTCTGTATCGCGCTCTCTCGACTACAGCCTTTTTACTTGTTGATTATAAAAATGTTTGAATGAAATTTGAAAAGCACTTTTATAATCAACAAGTAAAAATAAAAACTATAGCCTTTTTTTATCTGGCTATAAAATGGAAATATATATATATAAAAACTACAGCCATTTTACTTGTTGATTATAAAAATGTTTAAATGATATATATTTCCATTGGATGTAGTTTTTACTTGTTGATTATAAAATTGTTTGAAAGATATATATTTCCTATCAATCTCTATATATAAATATTGCAATACAATGTTATATTGACAGGTTAAGTCAGGGTTTTTTGCTTGTTATTGTTTTTACTAACATGTTTTGTGTGTTGCGTAATTCAATCTAAATTTACAGTATTTAGTTTTGCCAACGAACCATGTACAATTTTGCTCAATTTGTTGCAAAACAAAAATTAATTAATAAATCGCATCTAATGTCGAAACAAATTGAAATACATCGATTGCGTTTTGAAGCAAAAACAAAAAAAAATACAAAACATACAAAAAACACATTTGCAATGTTGACCCGTGGGGGCTATTTTCATTGTGTGTGTGTGTAGCTAAGGGAAAACAATGAAAGACCTCAAGCGCGGTAGAGGGTAGTGGTCAGGGGGGCAGCGGGGGCAGCTGGTAAATGAAGTTTCACGCTAAAATGAATTACAAGCAAAACAGTGAATCGATCCTGCTCGAGGGTAAAAACAACTGAAAAATGTTCCGCGTTGGTCGAAGAGGGTAAAATTAAAATTCGCGGAAAAAAAAAACATTTTATAGCCAGATATAAAAGAGAGAGAGAGGGCGAATGTGAGTGAGAAAGGTAGAGGAGAGAAAACTATGAAGCAGCTAATTTTCGCGTTGCTGGCAAATCAAAGAAACATTTTGTGCGCTTTGTGTTTTATTGGGTCATTTCGACAAATAAGTAAGAGAAAGGGCAAGAGAGAGGGCGACGGCGGGGAAGAAGAAAGGGTAGTCTCGGGAACACCACTATATAGATGGCATACGAAATCAATTTCCTGTTGGCTGCTTGCGCTAAATCGATTTGAGTTTGGTTAACCTGCTGCCAAAGTTGTTGCAGCCATAAAAACCTCGAGAAAAAAAAAAAACAAAAGGCAACAAACTTTTGCTGTTGCACGAATGGCAAACAAACAGAAATTTTAACAGGATTATCGTAGGTGTTCGGGAAAGGAACTGTGTGGGCGTGGTCTCGCCCTCGCCCTCCAGCATTCGGCCTCGTTGGCGCACCCGATGGCCTACAATTGTAACGAAAACTTTTTTGCCGCTTCTGTTTTTCCTGCTTCGATTTCCTGTGTGTGTATGAGTGTGTATATGTGTGTATGTGTGTGTATTTGTGTCCTTTTACACGCTCAAATAAATCAAAAATTTATATATTTTCTATTGTTTGCAATACAACTTGTTTTTATTTGTTGCTGTCGCTCTACTTTTCTTCTTCTTGTTGTTTTGTGTATTTTTTGTACTTGTTTTTTTTTCCTCTGTTTTTTTTTTTTAGTTTTTACTTTTTGGTGAGCCACTTGTTCGGCTTGTGCATTACATAATCAAATCGACAGTGACGACGACCATCAGAAAGCTAGACCGCAACAAAACACACAAATAATATTACGCATACGCCGCATTTGCCATCAAAACTGAACTCATTTGTTGCTCTTGTTGTTGTTGTTGTTGTTGTTGGGTGGCTCACAAGCAAAAGCAACAATAACAACAAAAAGAGGCTTTTGCATTTACTTTTGTTTGGCCATTGTTTGGATTTATGCCCTGTATCTGTGGCACTGTGTCAGGGCTGACCAACAATTAGGCAGTGTAGCTAAAGCTAAAGGGAAATACGAAAAACAACAACAACAACAACAGCAAGAACGACAACAACAAATACAACGACAACATTATGAATACAAGCCTAACAAATTAGTAGCATTTTCTTGTATTTGTAATACCCTTACAAGCGACAGGAGTATTGGGAAGCCATTCAGTTGGTTTTAAGGTTATGATTAATGATAATGAAAGTAATAAGTAATGAAGTTGGTGATGGGAATTACAATTTTATGATTTTTAACCCTTTGGGTACACATGATGAGTGTGACTTTTCATCTATATACATAAACAAAGTTACCGCTGACGAGTCTAACTTGTCATCTTCTGTTTGTTTATCTTAATCTATCTTGTATTCATTAACTTGTTTTCTAAACAAAATTTAGTTTTGGTAATGCTTATAAGATATAAATATTTATCATGATATAATAGTAAAATTGATTGGAAATCGAATAAATCAGGAAGATATAAATTTTTTTCAATTCTTTATAAGCATATTCTTAATTTTGTTATACTTTACCAACCCTTTTTTGTATAGAAAACACAATTTCAACATATTTATTCATTATGCTTTTTACAATTATTTTTTTAAATTTTTATTCAGATCAAACATCTGCAAGAGTATCAAATCATCTACTAAAACTTAGCTCTGCTTTCATTGCTTGATTTTTTTTTGTTGCTCCTGCTTGTCATCATTTTCATCATCATATTGTTTTCATTTGCCTTTTGGGCAGTCCGTGTCCTTTGGCAACTTAATTTCTGATTCTTTTCTGTTTTTTTTTTTGTTTTTTCGGAAAAAGAAAACCGGGCCACACAAATATTATGAAGCCCGTTGTCTTTTGTTCTTTCTTTTGCCTCTTTGTCAATCATAATTTGGTACATTGAGCTTTAATTGACCTATTTGCAGGCAAACATGTCAAAAACTGTAAGGTAAACTATTTTTTAAGAAATTTAATTCAAGCCTTTGCCACTTTGTAATGCAAACAATGAGTTTTGAGTGTGAAAATATTCAATCGAGTGATTTAATAGTTTCCTAAATATGTTTTATTGCCTATATCGACAGAAGACACATTTAATCATAATATATCGTAATTTATTGACTTTTTAACCGAAAAGTTTGCTTGCAACCCTTTTGTCTGTTTGCTTGCTGCTGGCTTTTGTGTCTTTCTCATGAATATTGAAATAATATTTTTGACCTTTTGTGTCCTTAAGAGGCAGAAGTAGAGCCAGACATATTTTGGGCTCTGCTTTGCTCTGGTCTTTTACAATTGTGAGAAGTTGGCATAGAAAACTACAACTTGCTTTTTTGCCAGAATGCAATTAAAATTTTCGGCACACAAAAAAAAAAAAAAAGCCAATGAACTTGTTCTTGCCACTTGCCAGCAGAAGTAGTAAGGAGTAGGGGGTGGAAGGGGTGTGGAGGGTGGAAAGAAAAATGCCTGTGCTTGATTTATGAGAGCATTTTTCGTCCCGAAGAACATTTTACAACAAGCGGCATACAAAATTAAGCCAAAAGCGTAATACAATTTATACAAAATATGCTGCGAAAAATTTCATAAAACACATAAAACTGACATGATATAAATGAGCAAAAAAAAAAAGGGGAAAGAAAAAAACTGAAAAAAAAAACACTGCAAAAAATCGTTAAAAAAAAGTGCAGCTTGCACGTCTTATAAACAGAAAATTATGAAAAGCCAGCTTTTTCAAGCGGGACGCAGGCTGTTTGTGAAATATGACGGCGTGCAGACACTGTGTGTGTGTGTGTGTGAGGGGCAACAACATCAACAACAATAATTTTCTTCATGAATATTAGATGAATGAACGAAACGCGAGCCAAACTCAGAGACCAAAGGACAGTTCAGTTCAGTTTCGTTCGGGAAGGCTTAAGTTCTGTGCTCAACTTGGAGCTTGGAGCTGTGAGAGGAAGGGGAGTAGCATGCGGTCGGCATAATAAATAATGACCGGCATTCCTTTGTTGTAATTGAAAATGTTGGTCATTCCCAAGCGCTCGACGCGACTCGACTCGATTCGACTCGCCTCGACTCGACTTGCCTCAACTTGCCTCGCCTCGACTCGCGGGTTATGAGAAAAAGGCGGAAAAGCAGTCGCGACGCCTTTTTGCCTTAAAGCAAAAATGATTGCCATACTTTGGTGCAGTTATGTGTCTGTTGCTGCTGCCGCGCTGTGGCAACAACTATGCCGGATACGACGGATGTTGCACTATGTCCAGCAGCAGCAGGCAGCAGCCAACCGCCAGGAGCGAGATTGTGTGGCATTAGCAAAGTTTAGCTCGCTTTCACGTACTTTTTCAAAATTCAAAACAGGCGCCAGAACAAACACCCCCCCACCGCCGCCGCCTCTCTCTGATTCTGACGCTGATTGGTGGCTTAAATGCTGCCTTGTGTACTTTCGATTCGAAAGAGACAGAGATAGAGAAAGATAGAGAAAGAGAGAGGGAGAAACCGCTTAAACCTGAGGCTATATCATGCATAATTATGCAGGCGAACGCTGTCGTTGCGCATTAAAAATGTGCCTGAAATTGATATCCGGCTTGGCCCACGCGATTTCCCAGTGATAAATTACAGTTGTGTGCAGAAAAAGTTCGATTCATATTTTTGCTTTTGATTGATTTTGAATGCGAGTTGAATGCTCTTTAACACTTGAGTGCAATTGAGTGCTTTAACTCTCTACTTAGCCGGGAAAAAATTAAATTATTTATCTAAATATTCCCCAGACGCATTCGATATTCGACTTGGCAATCGAAGTCTCGTTGTGTTTGACTGTTTGGGTTTTGTAAAATCAAATAAGCCTTAGCTAATTGTGTTTGTAATCAACTAAATGGCCGACATTTGCCTTTAACGACAAGAGACTTTGGCTACACACAGATTTTGCTACCAATAATAATGGCCAAGAGTCATTGGGAGGCGCCCCCCCAAAATACAAACACAATACAAATACCCAAATATACACACACAATGCGGAGTTGGCTAACTTATTGCCAGTGTGTACATAACCTCACTTAACCTGAGAACCTGAACTGAACTGTCTGGAGGGGCGCAAGGCGCGCCGCATGCCGCTTGCCACCGTTTGTTGCACGTTCTGATCGCTTTCCGCTCTCACACTCGGAGCGTGTAATTAATGACGTTGGACCGGCAAATGGAAAAAAGGAAGATAAAAAATTTCCAACATCAACAAGGAAAGAAAACAAACAAAAGTTTTTTTTTGGAGTTTGACTAGACTAGAGAGGGCGGGGAGGGGGGTGCGTTGTCCTTCTTGTGGCTTCTGCTATTTTGGCTATCAACGCCTTGGACGCTTTGTCATCATTTCATTACGTTGCAGAAAAGTGGCCTTTTCCTTCTTTTCCTTCCCTTCTCTCTTCGAAGTTTTCTTTCTTTTTTTTTCAGATAATTTGTCTTTCAGGTGCGCCTTGAAATTTGTCAACAATTTGGCCCACAAAACTTGTGAAATTCCCCCCGCCCCACTCCCCGAAGCAACAAAGTGGCATCTATTAGTGATAAAAATAGTCCCTAACAGCAGCAACAAATGAGGCAACAGCAGCAGCTGTCCGATGACTCAGCATCTTTTGTTATTTTTAGCTTTAATGGGGCCAAGGCCTTTTACAAAATATGAAATTTATGCTGCTGGTGGAAAAAAGAAAAAAAGAAATGATTGACATATTTTAAATCAAAGCTTGAAATGCAAATTTAATTTGATTGGCCATTAGTTCGCCTCGCTCTCTCTTTCCCTCTCTCCCTCTCTTGACAGTTTTGGTTAACCACATTTGTTTCACTAATAACCTCAATTAAGCTCGTTTAATACTTACTAAGCTTAGAGAGAGCAGACGGCCATTGGCCAAAAAGCATTATTAAGTTATGACCTTAAACAACACATATTAAATTATGACTTTAGTCATTTGCCGCAGCATAAAAGCAACTTTAGCTTTTTGCTCTGAACAAATTATAGCTACTAAAGGATTTGGGATTGTTTCGCTTTTTGGTGGAGTTTTTGACGATTTACTTTGCGGTCATAAAGTAAAAGTAAAAGCCCAGTAAAAGCTAAGGTGTATAAAACTATTATTTAAGGAGCAGCAGTAAATGTGTTTGTAGCTTTTTGAAGATAAGATTACTTTGTAGAGAATAAAAACAAATAATTTGTATAAAAAATATTTAATTATTATTTATTTAGTATTTTTTAGCGTATATTTTGACTTTTTTAAGATAAAATTACTTTGTTGAGTATAAAAATAAAAATGTATATAAGAAAAAAATATTCTATTATTATTTATAAGTGTTTCTTAGTGTATATTTTGGCTTTTAGAAGATAAAATTACTTTGAAGAGAAATATATTTAAAAATATTCAATATTTTAAATTATTTTAATTGACTTTTTAACCAATAATTTATTGTATATTTTAACTTTTGTAAGATAAAACTACTTTGTAGAGTATAAAATGGAAAAAATATTTCAGTTTTATTTATTAGTATTTTTTTTTTCTATTGAAATATCAATAAATTAGCATATTCGACCAATTTCATTATCAATTATGTTATGTCATTTATCATTGTGTTTTTTTTTTTTGTAATTGGTTGCTAGAAATATTAGTTAAATAAATCAATTTAATTGCTGCATTGATGTGTCTATATTTATGCATTCGTTTGACTTTCATGTTATTAATTTACAACTTTTTCTGCTTTTATGGCCATAATTTGCCAATATGTATATATGTCTATATATGTTCATGTCAGACACTGAATTAGCAGCCAATTATTATTTTTAATTGATTAGTGCTTTGCAATTGATATATGGACTTTTATTACAAAATATAAAAGCATTGCTGTGTATTCAAATCTTTGTTGTTTTTTTTTTCTGTTAAATTTATTGACATTCATTGTCATGTTTATATTGTTGATTCGTTTGTATTATTTCAGGTAACTTAATTATTTGGTTTTTTTTATACATAATACATTACATATAACATGCAGAAGAAAGCTTATCTGACCCCATAAAGGGTATATATTCTTGATCAGCATCAATAGCCGAGTCAATATAGCCAGACTGTGAGAGCTAGAGTCCAGATTTTGGATATAAGCTCTCCTTATCCCTAGGCAGAAGAAGTTTGTTTACAATTTTCGAAAGTTTTTCAGGCTTACGATATATATATATACGTAATCGATACTAACAAATCCTGAACTTCGAAAATTTTAAAATGGGGATTAAAAACATTTACAAAATAATGAAAATCTGTGAAATTTTATTAAGAAGAACCGGAGATATAAAACCATCAAGCATTGATCCGGTAGCTCACGTTTAAGTACGTCTGCCAACCCGACCGTCTGTCCGTCTGTATGGTCAAGGGTCAAGGATATCTTCTAGTCGAGCTTACTCGACAAAGGCCATCTTACTTGTTTTCCTTTGTGGGGATGCATTAAACTGATTATTCCTCATTTTCCTTGCCATTGTTTTAAGTTTTATTATTTTAATATATTCAAGTTAAGTTAAAATTAGTTTAAGTCGAGCTGTTTTTCTTAAATTTAACCAATTATTTAACAACGTTCAGCGTCAATGCGCATACTTGTTGAACCTTTGAAAATTTCATTGTATTAAGGTCCCATGTTTGCAAGTTTTTCACCCTGTTGGCTTTTAGTATACGTCATCTCAACTGATTTTTGCAATTTCCTGTGTTTCGGGTCGAAACCGAAATGATTAAAACGTTTTGTTGAGGGTCAGGTGAAGACCTTCAAATGACCTGTAAAAAGTTTGAAGTGTTTAAATGTTTTTAACATTTTCTCAGATTCTAAAGATTAAGTTCTACAAAAAATGTTTTGTTAACACTAATTAGGTATACCCTATTAGTATACTCTATATTACTGGGTATAAAGAACCTTTTTTGGCACTTTTTGCTTTTGCTGCTTACAATTCGCCTAATTGAAGTCTTTTCACGCAACATCGAGACGCACACACACACACACATACACACACAGAGAGAAAGGAAGGTTGGAGACAGCTTTCATCATTATCAGCTTTCTCAGCTTTCTCAGCGGCAACGTACCTGAGACAGTTTTTTATTCTTTTTTTTTTTCGGGAAAAAAGCAATATTTGCAGCTGATGTAGATAAATGAGTAGACTTCGTGTTTCAATTAAAGTGATTGAAGTGCGTTGGTATGTGTGTGTGACTGTGTGTGTGTGTGTGTATGTTTGTGTGCGTTTGTGTGTCTCTCTAGCTGTCTGTATAAAGGTGCTAAACGTTTTAGCTAGCACAAAACTTGTTCATGGCCATTAAACTTTCATACGTTTTGGTGACAGAGAAAGACAAAGAGGGACAGAGAAAGAAAACAAGAGAGAGAGAGAGAGAGAGAGAGAGGAAGAGAGCTCTGTCTTTGCATGAAGTTTTGTGTCGCGTTATTTGAAGCGCTTTTGCTCACAAAACTGTCTTGCCAAATTAATAAGGCAGCTCGTTGGCTCTGTTCTCTCTGTCAGATCAATCTAAATTTTGTGCAGCAAAACTTGTTCAACACAGTACACAGACACAGACACACACACACATACACGTACACACATACATACGCACAAGTTGGCCTTAAAAGTTTGGTGTCAAATAGTTGCGTTGGCATTTGGCTGTATTCATTTCAACAGCTAAATGCTTTTTGCATGCTGTGTGACAGCTAAAACCATTAATGCGTGTATTGCTGCACAACTTTGTTAGACAAGAGTTTCAACAGACAGCAACAGCAGGTGTTCTTTCCAGTTCCAGTCAGGAGTTCAGCTTTTTTTTGTGCACTTTATGGGCATAAAAGTCTATGAATGTATAACATATATTGATGGATATAAATTAGATTTGTTAAGATGTTAAGTTTCTCTTTAAAGCTTGAGATTAAGAACATTTTTCTCTTGAATTTATTTGCAGTTAAGCTTAAACTCTAATTGAGACTAAGATTATAAATGTTAAAGCACAAGATGCTTTGGCTGCTTTAGCTGTTTCATCATCATCATTATCATCTTGGCTACCTGCGGCTTATTGCATTTTTGCGTCATTTTATCGCACGCTGCAAGCATTTGCATGCAACATGCAGCAAATGAGACAGCATCCAGCAGCAGCTAGCAGCCAGAAGCTTCTTCTCGGAAAAGCTGGCATCCAGCTGGCCTCGGACTCCTTTGAGTTTTCTTCTGTCTGCACCATTGCAGTCATTCTCGTTGTCGTTGTCGTTGTTGTCGTTGTCGTTGTCATTATTGCCCTGCTGCCATCATGCATCAAGTGTCGTTGTCATTCTTTACTTTCTCCCTCTCCCTCTTGCTTTCACCTTTGGCTGTTGTAGCTGTCTCACTTTTAGCATTTGTCACTTTTCGCTGAATTTGTTTTATTTTCTTTACGTTTTTTTTTTGTGCTTTTGCGCGTATTTTACTTAAGAAAGAGAAAAAAATAAACTTTGCACATAATAATAAAATGGCTCCGGGAACTTTTCGAGGCGCGCGCCTTGGCTTATGCAATGGAAATTGTAACACAGATGTATGTGTGTGTATGGGCGTGTTGGTGTGCGTATGGGTCGCAGCTGTTGTTGTCCTGATAAGCATGCCGCGTGTTTAGGTTTGTTGTTGTTGTTGTTGCTGTTGTCCTCTGTCAGCGACAAGCTTAAAATATCATTTCTTCTTCTTCTTCTTCTTCTTGTTGTCTGTTTCTGCTTAAATATTTTCCATTTTTTTTTGGGTTAAAAGCGTTTTGCGGACAGCCCCAAAGTGGCAGGTGGTTTCTCTGTGTGTGTGTGTGCGCATAAACAAAGCGAACGTGTGCTCAACACACAGCAAAGGTTTACGACAAGAGATGTGTATGTGTGTGAGTGAGTGTGTGTATGAATTTGTGGCTAATACGTTAAGTACTAAAATATCTTTACAGTTGCTTTTAACATTGACTATGTTCCTTTTTCTTTCTTTGCAGATGTTTCTCAAAATGGCTCAAGCTCTTTGAAAGTATTATTTGTGTGATTGTTGACTTATCTCATCTGATGATTATGAGGTTAAGATCTTGGTATATGTTTTTGGATTATGTTGTGTGTGTGCTTAATTAGCATTTATGGATGAGAGTTGGAGAGAGAGTAATGCGTGGAATTTTCATGTAAGTATCTGAAAAATTTAATATTTTATTTATGTTGAAATTTTAAATATTTTGTTTTTGTATTTTCTTTGGTATTTCTTAAGTTGAGAAACTTCTTTGTCTATCAGTTTACCCTTCTCACCACATACATAGGTATACCCACTCATGCCACACACACTTGCACAAACACTCCCACACACACACTCTTGCACATACACTCCCACTCCCACACACACACTCATACCACACACATACATGCCACACACATTCATGCCTCAATCCCACAACTGCAACTGTTTATCTTGAAATGATTTCACATATACATATGTATCTATAAGAAGCAAATGCTTTGTGGTAACTAGTAACTGCACTTAAGGCATTTACATCTAACTGTAAATAGTTCAACTTTCCCTTAACATCCCTACCTCCCCCCAGTACCCTTCTCACACACACTCTTTGCCTCTCTCTTTGCCTTAGAAGTGAAATTGTTTTGGAATTTTAATTTTTTGGGTAGCTTACTTGAGGCATGCTGCATGTTGCTTGGTTGGCAGCAATTTTGGCAATGACCACGCCCACCAAGCCCCCATTCGCCACCTGAAGCGTCTGCATTTTGCTGCTGTTAGCCTTAACTTTTGAGCACACAAGCATTTGCTTTGTGTCATTTTTACTGTTTTAGCCTCTTTTCGTTGCAACCAAAAAAAAAACACAAAAAAGGAAAAAATAAATATATGTATGTGTTTGTGTGTGTGTGTGTGTGCATAAAAATGTTGCTGGCAACAATTTGTGTGTTCAAATAGTTTGCTTGGGGGCAATTGCTTGTTGTCGTCTTTATAACGCCCCCCCTCCCATCAAACCGCCCATTCAGTTAGCGCCTGGCGGCAATTTTTACCTGGCACAGAGAAGAGACCTGGGCACATTTACCTTTCTGAAATTGAAAATAAATTAGAATCTGGCTACGTATTTTGCACCGATTTGTGTTGTTAAGTGATAACAGTCATGTATACACTGAGAGAAAAATGTTGCCAAGCTAAGAATATCAAAAAACAGCAAAAAAAAGTTATAATCTCTTGTTAATGAATCAATTGAAGGCTATTGAAGTTCATCAAGTTTTGGGTTAACTTAATTTCTTTAAGTGTAGTCTTGTTTCATCAAGTTTTGGGTCAACTTTATTTCTTTGAGTGTAGTCTTGTTTCTTGCATTTGTATGACAACATACGCAGGATGCGCATGGACGAACTGATGATGAATGGAAGGAGTTAAGGGGTAGGGGGAGTCGACTCTCGATTCTCGAGTTGAGCCTTCAGGGCAGCAGCCAGCAACAACAACATGTGTTGTGTGTTACATTTCTATTTATGACGCGCAACAAACGGGGGAGCAGGGGGCAGGGATCTTTCATCTGCTTACCCGGACGCACACACCTATTTTTTTCATCTCTTCAATTTTTTGTGAAAAGAAAATGGGCTCTGAAAAGCAATACAACAACAACAACAACAACAACAACAGAGAGAGAATTTTGCAGGTGATGGAAAAAAATATGAAATGTTCATTACAGTTGACAAATATTTGCGTTAGCTGAGTTATTTTTTTTGTACGCTGTTGGCAACTGGGTTGACACGCCCCAAAACTGCAGCAAAACTGCAGCCTTTGCCTTTGATGCAACCAAGCCCCTGCCCCTGCCTCTGCCTCTGCCCCTCGACTGTCTGCATGTTTGATTAAACGCATTTGTTGCTTTTTGACGCGCCTGTTTGTCAGTTTGCCAGTTTGCTTGATGCTTGTGTTTGTCTGTTTGTTAGTTTGTTTGTTTGTTTGTTGTTGATGGAGCGACTATTTTTGCAGCTTAGTCGCTGCTGCTGTCGATGCTGCTGCTGCCGCTGCTGCTGTTGCGACTTTTCTATGCAGACCCATTTAATTGAAAGTATCGCCTGGAATACGCTCTATTTCCTGCCGGATTAGTTTACACACACACACACTGAGAGAGAGAACACTGAATGACACACACACACTAAAAGACACACACACACACACACACTGAAAGAGACACACACACACACAGAGAGAGAGAAACACACACACTTTGTTTTTGCTAAAAGCTATACAAATGCTTTTTATTGTGTGTTTGCCCCCAAAAAACTATACATAGTCGATTAAAGCTTAAATTGGGCTACAAACTGAAAGAGTTTTGCTGTTGAAAATAACATCAAAAATTATTTAGATATTTATTTATTTAGTAAAATGTTAACTAAGCATTTGTCAAATAACTTTGTTTTCAAAAATGTTTTGTTTCTTTTTGGTATTTTTGTCAAACGGTTTGAATTATTTAAAATATTTACTTATTGTTAAATTGCTTTTCGTTTTTAGGTCGGTTTTGGTTCACACCTTATGCAAACATTTGAAAGACTTGACCTCTAAACAAGCTGTCTAGTAAATATTTTTACAGCACTTGAATTTAAGCCACACATTCCCCAAAACACACAAACACACACAAACTCACACACACACACACACTGCACACACATTCACTCACACAGTTGAGCTTTTTCAATTGGCAAAAGCAAAAGAAAAGTTTTGAGGCAAGTTTGTTGTCTTTTGTTGACTAGTATACTGGCCAAAAATACTTCTAGTTTTTGTGCTTTTCTTTTGTGTTCTTTGGTTTTTTCCATTTTTTGGGAACCCAGGCGAGAATTAACAAACATCGCCAGTCTTCTTGTAAACTAAAGTTAAAGTACGAATAGCAGTAGTAGTTCATCTAGAGAGAGAGAGAGAGAGAGATGGAAAAGCAACTGCTGCAAAAATAATTTGAATATTTATAAACATTTTTGCATTTTTGGCAGCTGCAGCAGCAGCAGAAGAAGAAGAAGCAGTAGGAAACTTCAGAGAGCGAGAAAAGACTTTTTCATTGAAAATTTGTTTATTTGGCCAAGTTGAGGCCAAGTGCCAGAAGTCTCCACTCCACTCCACTCTTGAATATGGGCCAGATACAGTTGGATTGAGGGGTATGAGGGGGGGTTCTTTAAATCGGCAATAACAAAAACTTTTTTGCCCAAGTCAAGAAGCATATACAACTTTGAAGTTGTATTAAAAAAGCATTTCTATTATTTTCTACTTTTTGACTTTAGTTATTCTCGTTGTTGTTGCTGTTGTTGTTGCAACAACAATTTTTAGGATTTACTTTATGCGTCCAAGCGTTGCAAGTCTATTAAAAATTAGTTTTTGTAATGCGTGCTGCAAAAACTGTTTGTTGTTGGTTTAAGTTGGGGCAACGCAATTCAAGCGCAAACAAAAAGCCACTTACCTTCCTTACAGTTTTACAGTCACTGCATTTTGCACTCACTCTCTCTCATTCTCTCTTGTAGTTGAATGGCAAATGCATTAGAGCTATGTTTAGGTGTATTAGTTGTTGTTGCACGTTTGCCCCTGGACAAGCGATTTACTCGCTTATGCTGTGTCATAGTGTATGTGTGTGTATGTGTATTAGTGTTGGTGTGTGTACGTGAGCATAAAATGCAACGAGATTTAACAAAAATGTGTTGCGTGACATATTTTTAGGAGTGTGATTTATGTTTTTTTGTATATTGTGTATTAAGTGGAGTCAGCTTAAAACATTTTTGTTTAAAACTAAGTTTTTCATATTGCAAACTTTATCAAATCTATTGAAGCTGATTTTCCATATCGCAAACTTTATCAAATCTCTTATCTAATCTAAATCCCTTTAGATTTTAATAGGTTTGACTAACACACAAAGTCAGTTTGTAACATGGCGTAGCCTATTAATGAGATTACTCTACACACACACACACACATATGCGGAAGTGTATGTGTGGCATACAACCACCTGTCGCAAGTTGGGTGTGTGTGTGCCCCGCGACAACAGTAAATAACACAAAGCTGGCGCATTTTAATAACTTTTGTATGCCAGCTAGCTAGCTAGCTTGTCCCTCCACCAAACACAAACATCAAGGGGCATGCCACAACCAAAACCAACCCACCCACCCACATACATAGAGTTGTTCTATACACCCGCCCACTTGAGCCTTCAAATGATGTTAGAGCATCGTCGTCGTCGACAACGCCGCAATCGCGTTATTGAAGTCGTAAATAAAAAGACGGAAAGCCGTCTGGGAGCCCAAAATGTATGCCACATTAAATTGCGGTTAGGCGTGTGTAAATAAGATTTCTGTGGTTAGTTTTCTGTGTGCTGCCTGGCTGGCAGCTGCGTGATTTTAATTAAAAAACCTTTCCCATATATGATATATGAATTTGTAATAACAATTTCTTTCTACCTGAATGTGGAAAATTAAAGCTTTAAGACAGATTTCTTGAAAAAATAGTTTGGAAATGGCAAATAAATTGAAAATAAAAATAATTAAGCAACAGATTGCTTGAAAAAATAGTTTGGAAATGGCAAATAAGTTGAAAATAAAAATAATTAAGTTGTAAAAAATGTTTAATGATAAAGTTTTGTTGCCGCTAAAGTAGATTTCGCTTAGATTTCTGCCCATCTGTTTTTTATTATTGTTTCAACTTTAAAGTAAAATGAATTTATAAAGCTCTGCAGAATGCACTGGGTGCAAGGACAAACACAAACAGAGACGGAGAGAGAGAGAGAGGGGAGATAGAGAGAGTGTGAGAAAAAGAGAACGAGCCTAGTTGGCAATTTGCTTAAATTGTTCATGAAATGCAATGAAATGAACTAAGAAAAGGCCGTTTTAATTTTGCGGCAACAAGAAACGGGTCAAGGATATGTAAGCGCCCAACGAAAGGACAACCAACCAACTACTGTATTTTGCACACAAGGCACTCTCTTTCTCTCTCTCTCTCTCTCACTCTGTCTTTCTCACTCTCACTCACTTTGTTGCTATCTCGCTCTCTGTGGGCGCTGCGGATTTGCAATTAATGTTGCCTTCAACTTTTGTCCCCATAGCCCGAGCTACTGTAATAGTCTGTACCTCCGCCTCTCCCTCCCCCTCTCTCTTCGCCAACAAGTCGCTGTAAATTTGCTTAAACGAAAGTGCGAGCATGAATTTAATTAGAATCGCCCGCTATCTGCCGGACAGGATCTGTTAACCCAACACCCACCGCAGTTTTTTTTTCAGCGATTTTCTTTTTTCCAATTACTTGGCGACATTTTGCACTGCAACACGTGGAGAGAGTTGTTGTTACTTGTTTGTTGTTGTTGGTGTCGCGGCTTGAAATTTTTTTTTTCTATATATATATATCAGATGACTCTCAAGCAAATTAGTTGAATCAACTGACTTGTCAAGCCTTATATTTGCTAAAAGCTCGCCTACACAGATTTTTCACAACGTCTTCAACTTTGCCTTTCAACTTTGTCAGGCATATCTAATTATCTAATTACTTGCACTTATAATGACTTGATTTGGTTAAGAGATTGCAATGCTCAAAGATGAAATGATTTAATTTTAATATGGAATATATTTACTTGAATGTTAATATCAAATATATAATTGAAATTTAAGTGATGAAAATAATTAATCAAATAATCTATGCTCAATGAAGAAACTATTTAATTTGATTATGAAACATATTTATGTAAATATTCAAGTCAAATAACATATTTAAGGCTAGAAATGTCATTAAATGTAATCAACTTATCCTAAATCTCTTCTTTGCTCAAAGAAAAAATGATTTAATTTGAATATGGGATAAATTTACTTCACATATTATGTCAAATATATATTTGAGACTCGATTTATTTTGAATATGAGATATATTTACTTGAATAATTATGTCAAATATATATTTGAGACTCGATTTATTTACAATATGATATATATTTACTTAAATATTGAAGTTAAAAATGTATTTTAGGTTAAAAATGCTAAAATACTTCATCAACCAGTCCACAAAACCCTTCTAATATTCACATATTTAAATCAACAATAACCATAAACACATTTCATGCTCAATTTCATATGCAGTTGACTTACAAACATTTTGCCAAACATTTGCTTGCACTTTTCATAACACAATTTAATATGTTACAAAATAAAATGTGTAACACTCAGACAAAACATTGATTTACCTATACAACAGGTACAACAACAACAAAAAATATAGAACGATAGAGTTGAGAAAGAAAAAAACAAACCATAAAAAATTGTGGTGCGCAATTGAATAATATATTGTACTGTAATAAAAACTAACACCCGGGCGAAACAAGGTAAAAACAAACGAAACAAGTAAGAAAAATGATTGTGTGCGTTGTGTGTGTGTGTGTGTGTTTGTTTGTTGGTGTGGCTTGCAAAATAAAGAAATAACATGGAACATCATAAAAAAATACTATATACACCGTAGTAGAAATTCAAAAACTAGAATAAAAATGGGATAGAAGAAATATTTACAATGTTTATTGTTGTGCTTCGTAGAGCGCAAATACATTTCGTATGCAAATATGTGAAATGTGATTTTGTATGCAGTTGTTGTTGGTTGGTTTCCGAGCCACCCTGCAGTCACCTACTAAGCCCCACTCTAAACCACTCTACACATTCTCGCTCTCTCTCCCTCTCTTTCGCTCATTCTCATGTGGCGACCGCATATAAAGCATGCATGGATAGGCGTTAGGTGAGTTTGGTTCGAGTCAATAACGCATAAGCTTGCATGTACCAATATATATATATAGATATATGTATATAGTTTTCGATTCGAGAATTGAAGTTTAAAACTAACGAATACCTTTTGGAAAGTAACATATCCGCTTAGGGATTGGAACATATGTAAACGTTGCATCGTTTTTAGTTGGTTACGTTGGGTTGGGTCAGTTGTTGGGTTTTGGGGTTGGCAACTTTACTGTTGTGGCTGTTGCTGATGTTGCTGCTGCTGCTGTTGTTGGTGTTGCCTTTTGCTAATTGCTGCCATTCAACGGACACGGTCTCTCTCTCTCCCGTCATCAAGCTCTCGTTTCCAGTGTTAATTCTGTGCACGTGTTGGAACTCGTCCGTCGTCCCTCTTCCCTTTTTGCTATCCCTGTGTTCGAGTCACAAGTTGTTAAAAACTAATCAATCTTTCAACTTGACTAACGGTTTTGCCTTTTACTTTGACTGCCATTGACGGCCAGAGCATGCATACTATGGGCATATTTAATGGTTTTTTAAAGAAAAATTTAAAATTATTTCTTTTTTAATTGTTAAAAGTTGTCTAAGAAAAATGATTTTTTTTCAACTTTGACTTTTATTTTCATAATTATGTATCTTTAAGTTTTGTTTATGCCACAAGTATTATAAACTTGGCCCATAGTGCGGCTTTGCCACACGTTTCACATATGTGTGTGTTGTGTGTTTTCATTTTTTCACGCTCGTCGCGTTTTTCTAATGTCTCGCTAGCTGCAAGGCAAACTAAGCCAAGGAATAAACTCAGCAACTTGGCCTTAAATCAAATTCAGATGCACAACCCAAAACACACACACCCATACACACTCACACCCACACACACACACACATATATACAGTTGCTGTGGGCTCTGTGGCGTTGTTTCATGCAATGCTGCGCTGGCTTTTGCCATTGACACATCACAATAACTGACACCCCAACTAATACTCTCTCTTTTTCCCTCTCTCTCTGTCTCTGACACACACACACACATACACATACAAACAGAAAGATACTGTTGCCTATTAGCCATCGATTTTCAACGTCAATTTGTGGTAGCCACTTTGAAGGTTACACCACTTCGTGTGAACGCAAAGGAAGTGGCTTTACAGAGAGGCAGTCAAACACACACACACACAACCACACACACATGAGTGTATATGAGTGGTAGTGAGTAGTGTGGCTTTTTTGATTGATGTCTCGCTTTGAGGTTGCTGTTATTAAGCGATTTCAATTCGATACCTGTCATTGCAAACTGACATCAAATTGAGTTCAGTTTCTCTGCACAATCGATATAAGAATTAGCTTGGTTTAAGATAACTTTGCCGAAATATATCACAGAGCAAAGTTTGGAGAATGTGAAATTAATATTTTTCAAATTTGTAACAGAAGTTTTGTATACCCAACTCAACTGAGAACTACTTACCCTGCGTTTAATTGTAATGCATTCTGTACAGAAACTGTGATTTTAAGTGTTTTTTGCCATATTCATGAAATTTTATGGCCCAAAGGCTTTTGCGCCTTGCGCTTCTTAAGTGTTGTGTAAACGAAGACGCAGCGCGTTAATAGCGTAATTAATTAAATACACCAACTTAAAAGCTGTTTATAGTTGATACACACTAAGAGAGAGAGAGAGAGAGAGAGACAGAAAGAGACAAAAAGAGACAGAGAGAGATAGAGAGAGAGCATGTTGCGTGTTTGGCATTCCATTTCAGTTTTTTTTGCTAACAAATTGTTCAGTGAGCTGCTAAACATGCCACAACAACAACAATTCAAACTTGCAAATTGAATAGATATATTGGCAGCTTGTTTATACATTCGATATACATATGTATTTGACGATATGTGTGTATGTGTATATAGTATATATATCTTTTCTGGTTCCTCTTTGGGTTTTTGGTTTTTGTGTTTGCCTGCTGCTTATAAGAGATAAAGAAATCTCTGGCAACAACATGCCAAATTCTTGCCAATGCCCCACCGAACCCGCCACGCCCCTCGCCTTTCCTCCCTCTCTCCGTCTCTCTATATCACTCCCATCACATCCATTTTTCGTTGCAGCTTTGGCATCGAAGCGAATTGTGCCGCGGATATACTCGAAATAACAAGTTTAAAGGCATGCGAAAATCGCACTGGTTCGACAGTCGCTATGGTGTTGATTGAGGGATTGAGCGTAAAAATCGAATACAACAACAACAACTACAACAAAAATAGAGCCAACCAGCAATTTTCACGTATTTTTCACCCACGTCACTTTTGCTTTTCACATTGCCATTTGCTGTTTTTACTTATACTAATTGAATGGGCATGGGGTATATACTATATATATTTTGCCACATGAATAGTTTTTCGCTTCTTTGTTCAAGAAAAAGTTAAGAGACAGCTGTTGTAGTAAATATTTTTCAGTTTCTTGGTTTTAAGCACAGTTTTACTTCTTGAGCTTGGAAATTTTTGACTTTTTTTAAGACTTGTTATCGTTAACTTTGGTTATTCGAGTCTCATTCGTCAAATATGCCCAAAATTCTAATCAAAAAACTCTTAAATCGAATTCAAAAGTTCCTTTTAAACTGAAGATGATATAAATATGTATTTTCATCATTTTCTTGTGCATTTTTCTAATATATCTTAACTTTCCCCCAACTTGGTGCAGGTACATTGAAGTCGTGTAACCTCCAATACCTTTTACGAATTTTACGCACACTTTTTTCACGTTTTTCTCCTTAAAAATTACATTTCGGTAGCGTTACCATCATTCGTTTGGCCAGAGATGTGTGCTTGGATAAAGCGGGGCGGGGCGCGGGAATGTGAAACTGTATTGCAATATTTTTGTGCGACTCAAAAAGCGTAGCATATTTTTCGGGGACGGATGGGGCAAGGGGCTTGGGCGGGTTTGGGAAAGAGAAATATTGAAGGCAAACGCATGACGCGAATAGCGAATGGCACATGGAATCAATTTGATGCACACGCTGCTTGGTTAAGCGTTTTCAATGCAATTTTTATTGCCAACTGTTTCGCCTTCCACCTTCTTCTCTCTCTACCTTTGTCACACACACAGAAAGAGAGATTCACTCCTTGTTGTTGCTCGGCCTGGGGTTTTCTGTTCTCATCTGTTCATTCGTCGTCGTTGTCGTCTGCAAATGAAATAAAATCAAAGTATCGCCTGCAATTGCGTCAATTGTGTAGCCCCTGTTCGCCAGCTGTGTGCCTTAACTTCCCGCCCCCGTCCCCGCCCCCTATTCGACTTGGAGCGACTTAATTTCAAAAGTTGTTATGGCAATCAGTGCAACTGTTCTTCGAATGGAAAAGAATATCAGTAAGTGAGTTTATAGCGATATAGCAAAAAGCCTGTTGCTCGTTCTTTGAGTGCAAGCAAGGCTGAAAAGATACTTTCATGAATTAAAACCACTTAGCACTATGTGATAGACGGGAGGAAGCTTCTCCGACCCCAGAAAGTATATATATATTCTTGATCAGCATCAAAAGCCGAGTCAATATATCCATGTCCGTCTGTATGTATGAACCCGTCTATCTCAGGATCCATTAAAGCTACAGACTAGAGACAGATTTTGGATACATGATACCTTTTGGTTACCGACAGACTACAAGTTTGTTTTAAAATTTCGATAACTTTTCAGGTTTCCGATATACTCATGTAATCGATAACAAAATAATCTGGGATTTCGAAAATTTGAAAATAGGGATTGAAATCTTTAAGAAAATAATGAAAACAGCAGAGATATGCAACCATCAAGCATTGGTCCGATAGTGCAGGTGAATGTCTGTCCGTTCGACCGTCTGCCTGTCAGTATAGTCAAGGGTTAACGGTATCTTCTAGTCACGCTAACTCAGCTAGAGCTTTCTTACATGTTCTTATATATAGTTTCTGATAGAAATGTAAGTCAACATTGACTTTCAACATTTTCACTTCAAGTTATTTGCTTTCTCTCCTGTTTCGTCTCTCTGTAAATCTCTTTGGTGTTGGTTTTCACGTGCACTCAGCAAACTTAATGCAATCTATGGCTGGATTGCAGTGGGCCATCAATCACATGGCTACAATGTTATATTATACCTTTTATATACCTTTCTCTGTCACTCTCTCTTTCTCTCTCTGTGTGACTCCTTCGTTCTCGCTCTCTCGCATCAGTCACTCAAAATGAAAAGCCATCACAGCCAATTTTCAAATCAAGCAATTGCGCTTTTCAGTAAAATATATAACTCGGCACTATGTAACCGTCAGTTTACACTCTCTTTTCGCCCTTCCTCGCTCTCTCTTATTCTCTCTTTCTCTCCCTACTCAAACCAAAGGTCAAATGACAGTTGTGTAGTCGCCTCAGCAAGGTGTAAATTATAATGCGCATTGTGAAGCTGCCAGTTGCCGGTTGGATGCGGATGCCTTGTTCTTGTTTGTTGTTGGTGCTCCCCCCAACTTCCCTCTCTCCCCCTTTCCACCATGCAGTGGTTGTTTATGTTGTTGTTGTTGGGACACACAGAGAGGTAAAAAGCCATCCTGACGTCACACAAAAAAATGACACTTAGCGCGCACCATGATGCTGATTTATGGCTTAGGCAATGAGAATTTATTGACTTGGCACCGGGGGTCAACCCCAACATCCGGTTTTTGCTGGTACCGCAAAAACCATATTCCATATTCTCACTCAATATATATATATATGTATATATATATTTGTGTATATTATCCGATTGACTTTAACTGTTTGGCCAATGCCTTAAATTGATTTAAGTTCATAAAACTAAAATAGATTTTCGTGCCCAAATAAAAGAAAAGGAAGAAAAAGTGAAAGTCGCTGCATGAAATAGCAAATTTTGCTATTTATTTTGCTTCAACGCCTCTCTTATGCTCTTTTCTCTTCTTCTTATTCTTCTTCATCTTCTTCTTATCGTAATGATTTGCAATCATTTTTTGTTTGTTTTTTCCATTTCTACCTTTTTTCCTACTTTTTTTTTTATCAAAAGGACGATTAAACCAATAAGAGAAACAAAAACAGACAAACAAAACAAGTTAGAAGTGTTTTGTTGTTTGTAAGCAGAGTGCTTAATACTCTTTAAATTGTTCCCAAAGAACATGTAAGTAGAGTGCTTAATACTCCTTAAAGATTGTTTGCTTTAGAACATTTATCTAACTTTTTTATTTTCTTTCTTAACTTTTTTCTAACTTTAAACAATATTTATATATTTCTTTTGTGTAAAAATGTTACGGGTTGCATTGAATAGCTAATGTACTTCCGTTACAGTTAAATAAGCGTAAAAATGTCTGTGGCATAGTTTTGTGCGTGGCGTGGTTTACCTTTCCCTTTAATGCTGCGGGCACGGAATCCGCGCGCGCGAGTGAGGCGAAGGGGAATGAGGAATGATTTCGCCTTCGCCTTGGCACACATTTCATGCCTCAGCCACAGTCAGAGAGAGCCTGTACCCGTGCCTGTGCCTGTGCCTGTGCCTGGGCCATTGTTTGCCGGAGCAGCAGCGTCTGTTTGAATGCTGTGAAAATTAAATACTTTGCCTGATATGCAACATTCGTTCTGTCAGAGGAGACGCACGGGGGAGACGGTGGCGTAGGGACGACACATCACCTGCCACACAGCGGGAGGCAACAACTTGTTAGCGATGATGATGCCTGCTGCTGCGGCTTCTGCTGTTGCTTGTTGTTACTTTTGCTGTTTCAGCTGTGCAACATTTCACTTTTCATTCAACTGCAACCGGGCTTTTTTTTACCTTCTGTTTTACCGTTTTTTTTTATGTTTTTATTTTCTTTATTTTTATGTTTTTTCTGTTTTTTTTTTTTGGGGACTGCCCTTGTTGTTGATGTTGAAGCTTGTCTGCTTTTGAGTAATTAAAAGACAAAATGCAACTATGGCAGTTTGCTATTCCATTATAATAACGGTAAAATGCATGGAGGGTCTTCAAAATGGCCGGCAAATGTTATGCGTTATGCTTTTGTTATCCCTTCTGGTTGTTGTTGTTTTTGTTGTTTTGTGTTTGTTGCGACATTTTCAATTTCCGTATCATAGCCACAAAACATTTTCAGTTGAAAATTGAATGTCACTGTTTGAAAAGTGAAATTGCAAAACTGCTAAACTTCCCCCCCGCTCGTTGCCCCAACCATCCCCTCGTCGCCCCCATCAACACAGTTTGTCCTCTCGACATTAAATGCGCTGTTCTAGATTTGCGGTTTTTGTGGGTCGCATATTATATTTAGCCGCAATTCGTTCAACATGGAGGACACAGCTCATACTATATATATATATTCATATGTATACATGTATGCAACAAACATAGAACTTATTACTAGAGTACCTGTCGGAATTGGGAGCAACATCTGCTGCTACCGTTGCAGCTGCATCTGCACTTCATTATAATATATGTACATATGTATTTGTCTGTGCGCCTCTCTCATTCAGGTTATTTGCAGTGCGTGCACTTGAATAAAATGCTCGCAAACTTATTTCAAATCGTATTTACATAAAATATTTGCCAACATTTAACTTAGACACGGTTAGCCCCAAAACCCATAAAACTAAAAATAAATTTGGGATATGCCACCAAAATAACTAAAGTTCAAAACAATTTGTTTGGTTTAGTCGACAAAAATAAATTTGTGTTGCTGCATTTCGATTTTATGCATATTTTAGCGAGAGCGGAAAAAGCACGTTTTGAGGATGCGCTTAAAAGTAGGCAACGCTTTTTTTTATTGTCTATGGATTATGTTTGAAATTCGCTAAATAAAATATATGAAAATGTATTTATTGATTGCAATTTAAATATTTATCAAAAACTGAACTCTTTGGCATGAAAGTTTTTAAAGCAGCTCGACATTAAATCAAAATTGTATTTGCCAAGTGCCTAAGTAAAGTTTTTGTACGCTTTTTATTTACGCATCAATTTGCACGAAGCAAACGCCAAACAAAAGTTCAACTTGTTGCACACTTTTTTTTCGTTTTTGTTGCTTTATGGCCTTTTATTTTAGTTGATTTTTTTTGGTTTTTTTGTTGTTTTGCCAAGAGTAATTAATTGTGTCCCTTTTGCGCTGTTGGCTTTGGCATATTTTTGCCTGGCTCTGCGCTTATTAAAACCACAAATTTTATAAAAGAAATTTGCGTTGAGGATGACTGCAAAAGTGGCTACAAGATGAAAAGAGACAGAGAGAGTGAGAGAGTGCGAGTGAGATGGCGAGAAATATAAACAACTCAAATATAATTAAGTATGCGCACTGTTGCCCTTTACTTTTGCTGCCCAAAAGAAAAAACTTTCTTGCTTACTTTTATTTCCGGTTTTCGCTTTAATTTTTGGTGTTATTTTTCATAATTTTTCTTTCATTTCATCTTTCATCTGGCAATCAGGCGTAATCAAGCAGCCGGCAGCTCGCTTAAGCAACTGACAAAAGCCACCAAAAATAACTAATTCAAGTTGTGTTAATTTCTTATAAATCTTTTATCATCAGAAAGTTAAGTGTAGCTTAAGCTGTCATATAACATTTTCTAATGGCATAATACGGAATTTGTGTGTGTTCAAGCCAGACCTGTTGCTACTTAAAATGCTAGTGAATAAGTAGCACACACTCACGGACAGAAACACACACACACATACGCATAGAGCGCGCACAAAATTATGAAGGACACAAGCAAAAGCTTGTTGACTGCTCAAGTGGCACAGTTCCTTCATGAATTACCAACATATAAGATATAAGCATTACTTTTATCTCTCTTCTCTATGTGTGTGTGTTTGTGTGTGGGTAAAAGCGTCTCAGTGGCTTACTCTTAACAAAACAAAACAAAAAAAATGAATGGAAAAATACCGCTGACACTCTTAAGAGCTTATCAATTAACTAGTCTGCCTTGTTCGGGACCAAATAGTTTACCAAAATAATGTTCAGATGAGAAAAAAAATGCGACTTACTAAAATCTATCTGAAATCCCGATGTTACAGTTTGGTTTCTCTTAAAAGCTTTATATTTAAGAGAGCCTCGTTAAGAGAGGAGCTTGTTGTTAAGAGCTTTGAGCTTACATTCCACAACGTGCGCTCTTTGGTGAGAATTTTTTCTCTCCCTCTCTCTTTGTCCTTTGTGCTTTTTTGTATTCAGCAGAGAGCGTTTGAAATTTCAAGGCTATTGATAAGAAAATTACTTGAAAGCTTTTTTTGTGTTACTTTTTAAACAATTTGTAGGCGCGCGCTTATCAAATTTCCCAAGCAAGACGACAAACTTTTTGATTGGCATATGATGATAATGATGCGGCGGATGAAAGTTTAAGTAATCCGTTTCTTGTTTTTACAGCATGAGCGAACATTTTTGTTGCGCTTTTTGTTGTAGTGAAAGCTGTTTGGTGTTTTTTTGGGGGGCTAAGCATTATTTTGTTGTCGTAGGTTATGAAGGGTTTTGCATTTTAAAGTATGTTTGGGAAAAGTGTTAAACTATTTTCATGCACTTAAAACATATTTAGGAATAGTTTAAGATAGATGTAAAGGTAATCTTATTTATAAAAATTAAATTTGGTTCTTAGAGTATTTTTACGAAAAGTTTTTTAACTGTTTTCATGTATTTAAAACATGTTAAGGAATTCTTTGAGATAGATCTAAAGGTAATACTGGGTGTTTTCAATACAAATTCTTACTTAAAACCTTCAGAAAATATTATAAAAAATGTAATCTGGATTTTAAAGTATTTTTGGGAAAAGTTTTTAACTATTTTTATGCACCTAAAACATGTTTAGGAATACCTTAAGATAAATCTCATGATTATTTTGGTCTTTAGTAAGCAAATTCTTATTTGGAAACTTAAAAAAAAAAATGTCAAACTATTTAAAAAGTGTAACTAAAAATGAATTTAAAAAGCTGTCTACTTAAATTATGACATTTTATATCCATTTAGTTGATTACTATTTGTTTTCTATGTATTGCATTAGCAAATTGACAATTGCTATTAAAGTGAAAACGTTGATCACATTCATATGCATTGCATTGATGTATTGTGTAACTGATATATGCGTTTGTCAAATGGAATTTGTTGATTATATAATCAGCTTAGAGGAATGCATGCGGCATTAATTACGTGTAATTAGTGCAGTCCACGAACATTTCCATACAAAATGCCTCTCCCTTGAAATACCATGTATAAATAAACAATGTTGCTGCGAGGGTGTTTTGTGGGCAAGGGGTGTGGGAGTGGGGAGGTGTTGAGTAAGGAGTAGAAAGTGGTTGACGAATTGATTGAATTACTGTGGCAAAGTGCTTTAACTTGAGCCAACGTTTATCAACTAACTACTGTGTGGGTGGCCCCAAAAAACTTTTACTCGCCTCGTTTACTTTGCCAAATTGCACGTACATCAAATCTACATGAATTTCTCACGAACACAACAACAGGCAACAACAAACAAACAACAACAAGCTGGGACAAACAACAAGAAACAACAAGAACAGCAACAACAAGTACTACAACATTCATAAGGCAAACAGCTGGAAGGCTGCTGAACTCAAATACAATCAAACAAAAATCAAAAATTAAGAGCCATGTAAACTGCAAGCTAAACTCTTCAACAGCAACAGCAGCAACGTCCAAAAGTGTGAGAAATAAACAAAGTAACCCAAAAACAAAAAACACACAAGAAAAAACAAATCAAGAAACAACTAACAAGTTTTATTTATTTTTTTTTTTGTGATGCTGTCTCTTCATCTTGTTGGCTGTATTGTTCTTAGTTCTTGTTGTATTTCTCTTGTTGTTGTTGTGCAGGTGTTTCGAAGAATTTTTTGTGTTTTTTCCCATGGGTCGCTGCAAAGCAATTGCTAAAACTTGTCGCACATTGCTTATGTAGGCTTAGAGCAAGAATTGGTTCCAAAAAAAAAACTGTCTACTCGACAGTAAATTGCAAGAGAAACAGAACGAGTTGAATTCAGCATTCACAAGAAAACGTCTAAGTGAAAAATTGCAGCAAAATATTTTTGTTTAATGTTGGAATCATGAATTTGGTATTCAAAATTAAGAATGGTTCGTTGCACTTTTGGTGGTTCTTATGCCCTTAAACTATGAACTGGATAATAAAGGGTATAAGGTTTGGGTAAAGGTATGTAAATGGCAGAAAGAAGCATCTTTGACCTCATAAAGTATATATAATCTTGATCAGCATCAACAGCCGAGTCGTTTTAGTTATGTCTGTCTGTCCGTCCATCTTTCCGCCTGAAAATATAGACAAGCTCTTCTAATCTCTAGGAAGTACAAGTTTGTTTCGATAACTTTCCGGTCGACAACAATAACGTGTAATGTCAAGGGTTAAGGGTATCTTTGAAGTCGAGCTCACTCCACCAGAGCCATCTTACTTACTTACTATGCTTTGGTGACAGGGAAGACAGTATTGATTTGAATGCTAACTGAAGGATGTCGCAAACAATCGCAAAAAAGCCAAATCAAGCTACAACACCGGCTGTCGCATTTGAAATGCAGTTGCAGTTGCCGGAGATGTCATGTCAGCCCCGCAACGATAGCTAGCATTTGCCTTCGAGTGCAATTCCACCCCAAAAACTGTCGTAGAATGCAGAGACAACAGCATCAGCAGCAGAAGCAGATGCAGCCGCAGCGGTTGAGTAGTTTCACCAAAGTCAAATTCAATGTACGGCCCAAGGCATAAAAATGCAAAATTGTATTTTACTTTTGACGTTGTCGCCGCAGACATAGTCAGAGTAGAGTAGAGAGCGAAAAGAAATAATGGAAAGTTTGCTAGCTCTTGTGTTTTTTTTTTTTTGCTTTGTTTTGTGTCTAATATAAAGGGGGGCGGTGATGTGTTTGGGGGGTAATGCGCAGATTTTTGAGCTTTATAAATTGAAATGTCAGAAAAAGTTGAGTGCGCCCAGCGCATGACTGACAAGGCTAGCAAAAAACCAGTTTAAAAACCCCAAAAAGCTAAAGCTAAAGCCACAAAGTCAGCAACAGCATCAGCATCATATCCACACAGCCAGTCTGTCAGAACCAACGGCTCATCTTCTTTTGGCCAAGTCAAGTGCAAAAGTTGATGTTTCCTTTGAGCACCACAAAACATCAAGAGCAATAACAACAACCACAACCAAAAAAAAAATATTATAAATTGCATTAAGACAACTCAGATGATGGCGGCAATGAATAATGGCAGACAACGCTCATAAGTGTGCTACATATTTTTCTCTTTCCCATTCACTTTTTTCGGCCTTCTGTTTTGTAATTGACATTGTCCTAGGGGATTTGCATTTAATTCTTCTAAATTTAGCTCGTTTTCAATTTCGTGACTGTTGCAGACGATTCCAAAACCAAGGACAACATGTCATGTTTGTGGCATAAGCTCTCGATTTCCATTTTCAATTTACTTCGTCGTAGATTTTCTGCAAAAGTACAACATGCATTTACTTACTTACCTGCAGCTGTGGTTGCCCCATCCCACTATGGGGTATTTTGCCGAAAATCGGGCATTTATTAATAACTCGAGAAAAACAAAAGATATTTCGATTCGGTTTTTTGCTAAATATTTTTAAAAATCAAAGAAAGGTTTTTTAGAAAATAGGCGTGTCACCGCCCCTTTTTTTATTATTGTATTGTATGCAATTTTCTTAATTTTGACCGTACTTGAATGAAACTTGGCAATTAAGAGTTTTATAATGATACTAATACCTTGGCAAAAAACAATTAAAATCGGTCAACTATATCCTATAGCTCCAATAGAAGCTATCGATCTCAATACGGTTTCTCACATAAAAACTTTGTTATTTTTTTAGATATCTTCACGAAACTCAACAAAAATATGTTTTATTAAGTTTTTCGTATTTGTGCAAAATATGAGCAACATCCGATCACTATATCATATGGCTCTCATAGGAACGATCGAAAAATAATTTAATAAATCTGCGAAAAACTCGTTTCTAATAGTAAAATTTCGGTTTAAAATTATAATTAATAACCATTTTTATGATATTTTTATGTTATTATAGCAAAACAGCATCATTAGACTTAGTTAGGTTTTTCAGTGTGTGCCACATTTTTTACAATTTTGGTATTTTTACACTGAGGTTGTGCTCTTTAAACTTAAATTTCTCAAAAAGTCGCAAAAAGTGCACAATGTGACTATATGCCCTGGATTAGGAATTAATGGCACTACAAAATGGTGTTAACCGATTTACTAACAAGTGTTAACAATTTTGTATAAGTCTATGCAAAGTTGAAATTTATTTCTAAAAATTTCCAGTGAAAAGCACTTTTTAAATACACAAGAAAAAACAAACCAACCAACAAAATGTGAAACAAATGATGCAAAACGCATAGTGGAGACACATATTAATCACTTCCATTACCAATTTGTTGTTTGCTGTTTGTTAACTATTATATTTATTGAATTTTGCACAATGTTCATTTTTTCACTTTAACAGAGCGTTTATTTTTCGGTGACAACAGCTGACTTTGAGTGTTAATAACATAACAGGGGTATGTTAACTTAACAGAACTGTTATGGATCAATAAACTATGATCAATTTAAAACATAATTGCATTAAAAGTTTTTTGATTTTAGCACATGTGAAAATTGATTAAATGCCCGATTTTCGGCAAAATACCCCATAGTGCATCCCCACCCCCTGCTGCGTCTCAAACATGTTTGTAGCTTTAATTAAACAAATAAAATGCTCTTTGTGTGACTTTCGAAAATGTATTTACTACAAACTACTTTGTCTATGTGGCTTCAAGCCATCAAACACACACACACAAACACACCAGCAAACACGCAAACAAGTAACTAGGTCTGTGATGACAGCGTATGTCTGTGTGTGGGTTGCATGATAATAGAAATTAAGTATACGCCCGCGAGCTATGTTATGTGTGTGCGTGTGTGTTAGATAATGTGACTGTCTGGGCCTCTTTTGTTAGGTATATCAAGTAAATACGTCTTTCTGTGTGTGTGTGAGTGTGTTTGTGTCTCAAAAACACTAAGCTATTGTCGTCTACTATGCGTCTGGCAGGATAAGCGAGAGAGCGCACTAGGATTATCTTCATTATTGGGCTCTATATACAAAATATAGTATATATATATATATGTGTATATAGTTGATTTATTATATTTATGTAAGAGAGTTCTTGTACAAAAACATAATTTATGGTCCCTTATGCACTTGGTGTCTGTTAAACAGTCCGATCGAGCTGTTTCCGGCCATAATCCTTAAAGATTTGCCTCAGCTGTAAACATTTTCTAAGGCAGCCAAAAAGTATGCAATGAATTATGCGCAAAATGAATTGTCTTGGGCCAGCCTGAAAGTATGCTTTACTTTTTGAGCATAACTATTTCAGTTGCAATTCCCACTGGGAAATACTTACGCCAATCAATTTTCTCTAAATGAAATGAAATTTTCTTTGTTTATTGGTAAAGAATTTTATTCAAAAATGTTTGCTCAGCTTAACTTTATACAAATTATAATGTACATAGATATATATGTATGTATGTATGTATGTGTGTGTAAAATAATCAAAATACATAATTAGTGATGCACTTAAGTTAAACATAATTATCATATTAATAATAATTATCATACTCATTTAAATTAATAACATAAACATATTTCTAAATGTATTTGCCAGTAGAACACAAACAAAATACTATCAAGACTGAACAAAAATTGGATGGAAAATGTTTTTGTTAAGTTAAGAAAAATTATCATAAAATACTTTCGGTTACAATCTGTTGCGCCTTTGCTAGAGATTCTCTAAATGGATGTAGTTGTTCTTAAATGCTTTGCTCTGGCAGCCATTAATTGTTCAAAAATTTTGTTTATCAAAATGGGTAAAAAAAAACTTTTGTTTTTTTGTATACAAAATCGTTTTTTAGGAATAATTTAAGGTTCATCTAAATAATATTTTTTTGTAGGTTTTTTCATTTTGTTTTGTTTTTTTTTTTTGCATATTTTCTTGGCTTAAATTACATTTAGCTTAGTTGCGAGACATTTATGTAAATAATTGAGATTTTCAAATATTTTTTTCTTTTTTTTTTTTGCCTATGTAAATTTAATTTATTATTTTTGTTTTATAATAACTTTTGCCATTTAGTTTTACTTTTGTTTTTTTTTTGTGTAAATTTTATTTAGGTGTGTGGGTTTTGTGATTTGTTTGAAGTTTTTTTTTATTCTGTGCGTTTTTTCTTTTCTTTTATGAGTTCAATATTTTTATATGTGAAAAATGTTTATTAATTATTTTTTTTTTTGTTTTTTTCTTTATAACACATTTATTACGTTTAAGTTTTTTGTTGTTTTTGTTTTTGTGGCTGATGTTTTGTAGCTTTTAGATTTGAATAGCATTAAGATTTTGTTTTTTTTTTCAATACACACACATTCAATAAAGTTTTTGAAAAACCACACTTAAGACTTACAATATTTCAATAATTATATATTTCCATTTTTTTTTGTTTTTATTAATATATTTTATATGTATATTTTATGTTGTTTTTTTGTGTCTGTTCTTGTTGTGGCTCACAATATTTATGTTTTTTTTTTGTAATGTTTGCTATTGTTGTTGTTGTTGCTGTTTGTTGTTGTTGTTGTATACAGCCTCATTGGGCTTTGTTTTTTGCTTTTTTTATTTCTTGCCTTCACCTTTTTGCACATAGACTATTTCAGCATATTCTGTTGCATTTTTGGCAGCTGCATCCACTGGTGTTGTTGTTACTGCTGTTGTTGTTGTTGTTGCCACTGTTGCAGGTGTTGCTGTTGTTGTTGTTGTTGCAGCAGCAGCTGCTGGTTGTTTCTCATGAGCAGGCTTTAATACAAGTTCAGCATAGACGAGTTGTTTGTCTTGCTGTGGGAAACAATTTATAAAAAAAAAACAACAAATTTATGAGTTAGAAATTTTTCATTTTACATAAAAAATTTTTATTTTTGAGATTTTTTTTTTTTTTTATTTTGGGTAAGGGCAATTTTGTGATACCTTTTAGTTTTGTATTTGACATTTGCATTATTGATTGCTGTTCTATACGCTTTTTTGCTTTACTTAAAAGTCCACACGGGTGAAGTGCTCTGCCAAACTAAAGTCTATTTTTTTGTTTTTTTTTAGATAGTTTAGAATATTTCAAGAAATACATTTAAATATTTTACATTACATTAAGTTTGATTTTATATATTTTTTCATGCGACAAATTACAAAAAAAAAGCCAAAATATTTATTTGAGTGGCAATAAAGAGAGACAAAGAGAGAGAGAAAGAGAGAGAGAGAGAAAGAGAGAATGGCAAAAATATATTTAGAAATTATAAAGAATTATTTCAAGCTTTTAACAGCAGCTACTAACAAAAAAATATATATATGTATATATGCCAAAGCTAAATGGTGTAGAAAACTGGGTTTTTTTGTTTTCACCCACACACACAAACACACACTTAAAGACACACACACACAGTCATACACACACTCACAGTAAAAGAAAAGAAAGAGAAAGGACTGTTAAGGACTGGCTGGGATTTTAGTTGTATTCTTTTCTTGGTTGTTGTTGTTGTTGTTGGTATACCTTTGGTTCATTGTCATTGCCATCGATTGTTGTTGCTGTTGTAGCATTGTTATCCTGCGTCTGCTCATTTGCAGCAGCAGTCAGTGTCTCCTGGTCGCCATTGTTATCCTTGCTGCTGCTGCTGGTGGTGGCATCCTTCTTTCTGCCATCCGCCCGCTCATTGAAACGCTTCAGAATGGCAACAGCAAAGGCTGGCAAACGTTTGTTGCCGTTGCCGCTGTTGTTGTTATTCGTCGCTTTCTTACCGGTGGCCAATGTCTGTTGCTCTGCCGACTGCTGTTCCCGCTGCTCCTCATCCTCAGTTGCAGCACCCGCATTGCCAAGTCCTGCCGTTGCTGTTGTTGTTGCCGTCGCGGTCGATGTGGAGGTGGCTTTTATGTCGGCGCTTTCGGTGTCGCTGCTGTTTTTGGTTTCAATTGTGGTTAAGGGTTGCCGTTTTTGTTGTTTGTTTGTATTGTTTATTTGTTGTTGTTGTTGTTATTGTTATTGTGTGAGAGAGGTGGTTGGGGGGTGGTTTGGGTGGGGTGGGGGGTCTACTTATTAAATGTGTCAAAATAATTGTTGTTGCCGTGCACAGTCTCAGAGAGAGCGAGAGACAATAGATAATCGTTAAAAACAGGGTCCCCCAAAAATAGCCATTTAAAAGCAGTGAAGGCAAGGGGTTGGCAGGGGGTGTAGTTAGTTGGCGGTTAAGATGAAAAGGTGTTTGTTATGTGTGTGTGTGTGTGCCATTTTGTGGATTAGTGAAGAAAAAGTATCATTTGTTGGGTTGTGGCTTTTTGGCAATTTGCCTCAAAATTGGTTAAAGCGCTTTTCGGCTTGGTTGGATTAGTGGCGACACAAGAGCTTCAACTTCAACTTGTGCTGCTTGATTGCGTAATTGTGATTGCTTTGTGGCGTAACAACAAAGTTTTAACCACTTTAAAATTGGTCGCTTTTGAAATTGCAATTATTGAAAGCAAATTGTCTTAACAGAAAAGTGTTGAAAGTTTAAGTTAGAGATTACGAAAGAGAACTTTGAAAAAAATGTTGTAAAATCTTAGCAGATTTTTTACTTTAAAGTTAAGTTGTTTATAAAAAGACTTAATTTTTGATTATTTCTTACTGATTTTAAAGATTTGATTGCGAAAGAGAACTTTGAAAAGCTGTTGAAAAATCTTAAAGATTTTTTACTTTAAAGTTAAGTTGATTATAAAAAAAATTTTGATTATTATATCATTTTTAATAATTTTTAATATTATTTTTTTATTTTTTTCTAGATATTTTCTATATACTCAAGAAGAAATTTTATTTCGAAACTGTTTCAAAGCAAAAATGATGCCAAAAAATATGTAAGTCCAAAAAATCTATTTTCTTACTAAAACAAAATAGTTTTAAAGACTTTAACTTTAAAGACTTTTCTGACAGATTTTCTTGCTTTCGGTTCTGTTCTGTTCTGTTTTTTGCTCGAGTTTCAGTTCTGTTATCAAATACCATTTCGCGTTATATTTATTGAAAAACTTTCTTTTTGCGTGTTAATGTTAATGTTAACCTTGAGCATTGACTTTGACCTCAGCTCGCTTCAACTTTATACACAAAATAGCCATTATTGTTAGCCATAGATTGTTGTTAACTGATATGGCTGACGTTCACATAATTTGTTTGGCACACACACACCAACACACGCTCAAACACACACACACACACTTCGTTGGGGCAACTTGTATTTAGAGTAAACCATTTATATTCTATAAATATTATGGCTCATTTAAATGTCTGGCAACAGTCTGCAGTTTGCGTGTTTGCTATAATTTTGGTAGTTAGAAAACAGTTAGAATGTGTATGTGTTTGTGTGTGTGTTTGTTTGTTTCCGTTCGAGTTTATCTGCTGAACGTGTTTATCTGGCTATCAATAAATGAAAATGCAAAGCACGCAGCTTAAACCAAATTCAATCGATTCGAATCGGGGCCATATGTTCGTTCGATTTATATATATATTTTGTTTGTGTTTATTTTTGGTGAGTCGAAAATAGGATTAAAATTTTAAGTGTTGAGAAATTTCCAAAATAAAAATAATAAATCTAAAACCCTTAAGCCCTTAAACGCACACATATTTACACACACACACACACACATACGTACACACACAAGCATTTTTGGTTTTTTCTTGTTTTTTTTATTTGGTTTTTGTTAATTTATTAAAAAATATGTTTTTATAAAGTATAAGGTATAAAAGATAAATGAACAACCCTATTTTAGAAAAAAGTGTGTTACACTAACTACTAATTTAATAAATTAAATCTAAAAACTATGCGAATAATACCTTAAAACTAGTTGTTCAACTTTCGAAACTTAAACTAAGTACGATATCAAAAAGTAATCAAAGATAAGTTTATATTATAAAAAGAGTACTATAAAAAAGGAAAGTTGTTGTTGTTTTGGCTCTTAAGGAAGTGTTTGAAAAAAAGTACAGTGGGCACAGTTTAAGTTGAACACTGCCTTGACTTTTAAGAATACTTTGCATTGAACTGTTTCTTTGCGTTTCGTTTTTTTTTGAGTAACATAACATTTAGCTTTATGGCAGGTAGTTCGCCATGCATCGCTTTGTTTTTTAAGATTTTTACATACATATTCGAAACAAATTCTTAATTTCATGCTTAAATTTCATGCTGTTGTTGAGAAAATAACGCAACTTTGTTGAGTTTTTTCATGTATGTGTGTTTTGTTGTTGTTTTTGTTGGTGTTGGTAACTCTGTCATGACTTTTGCTTACTGTACATAGCTCGCTGCTATGCAACTACAATGGTTAAATTTGACTGAACGAGTTGAGTTGAGTTTTTTTGCTTTTGCTTTGACTAACTTCTAACTAGACCCATTTTGATTCTTCACACACACGCACACACACACACACATGCACACGCTTAGATTTCCGTTTCCTGTGGTATCCTAGGTGTTGTTGGTGTTTGTGGCTGCGATTTGATCGGTTTTGGTGGCGCTGCTGGTGGTGTTGGCTTAACAGCTGCTGGAGTTGTTGCTGCAGTTGCTGGTGTTGGTGCCACAGTTTGTGTGCGTCCCGAAAGCAAATTTGCCTGTTTCTCGAGCAGCTCACGCTGATCCTTGGGTAGCCAACGTGCAAAACGTGATTCGGGTATGCCCAATTGATTGCCACGTTGCAACAAATCCGAATTCTCACTTGCCGTTTCACTCTCATCGCCTCGTCGTTCCACACCGCGTGTCTCCGGCATCTCATCGTTTCGCTGCTGCTGCTTCTGCTGCGAGTTGCGTCCACCCGCTTGGGCCATGAGCACATTACGCAACGGCATTGTTGTCGGATTATAGACGCTACTCTCACGATCTGTGCCATAGTCAAAGGAATCATCATCGTCCTGCACACGTCGCTCCACCGAGAAACGTTCATGATTCTGGCCCTGGCCATTGCCATTTGCCTCGCGCATTTTGCTGGCGCCTAGAAGCGTTATGCCATTTGGTGTCTCTAATAGTGCCACATTTTGGCCATGATGATGGGCTGTGACGCCGGTTTCGAGCTGCTTGTCGCTGCTGCTGCAAAAGTTTTTGGAAGCCAGTTGCAGAGGTTCGGGGGGGAAACAACAATTTTTTGACAGTTTTGTATTTATTTGGACAGTTTATATATTTCGGTTTCCACACATATAGTATGAAAGTACACAAAGGATGTAGAGAAAGAGTAGTTTTTTTTTTTTTGGTTTTTGTGATGCTTTTTGCGAAATGGCTAACTCTTGTTTTTTTTCGAGAGATAGAGAGGGGGGCGGTGGGGTATATGGCTTAGACAGCAAACTTGACGTTTTAGTATATGCAGATTAAATTGTTGTTGTTTTTTGCGGTACGGCACAGTGTATAAAGTGAGAGAGAGACAGAGAGTACTGAGATAAAAAGACTGACAGGAAGGATAGGAAGAGAGAACGAATTTTGGCGATGCGGAAGGTGGGCGGGCGGGCGGTCAGACGAGCGAGCGAGCGAGTAGTATGTGTGTGAGTGTGTGTGATGGTGTGTGTGTGTGTGTTTGTGGCAGCGTGAAATTTGTTTTTTTGCGAATTGCATTGTGATTTTGATTTGATTTCAATTTTGAGCGACAAGACAACGAGCGAGAGAGACAGAGACAGTGAGTGAGAGAGAGAGAGAGCGAGACATGAGAAACGAAAATGAGACGAGACACAAACTATTTTTTTTTTTGGCGACTAGTTTTTTTTTAGTACTTTTTACTTTTTATAGATTTCGTTTTAGTTTTTTTTTTTTCATTGACAATATTTTTTTTTTTTTTTTTTTGGGTATTTAAAAACTTTTTTAATTGACAGTTCAAACTGCTTTTAAAAAGTTATTTCTGCCTAACTTTATTTCTAGCGCACATTGTCAGTGAACAAATATATATATCTAAAAATAAATGCTTATGCGTATGTGTGTGTGTTTTGTGTATGTGTGTATGCATATATGTGTGTGTGTGCTTAAGTTAAACGCTTACTAAATGTAAATGACTATGACTAGAAAACAAACCTAAGCAATGATATTTGACTACAATGATAAAGTTGAATGAACTGCTTGCTTTTTGTTAATGAAAATAATAATGAACAAATAGAAATAAACAAACAAATATATCAAGCCAGACAAACAAGAAACATGCAAGTCACAAGACAAACGCACAATTCAGCAAATACCATATATATATAGGATGCAGTACTGTACTTTATATAGTATTAGTTATAGGCAAGGTTATACCGTTTTCTTGGGGGTTAGTTGTTGTTATCCACAGATTAGGTGTGTGAGAGAGAGATAGATTAGGCACAGACAGTGTGAGCGAGATAGAGCATGACTTATATATGACCTGACCCTGTTTGCACTTTTAACTTATTTTGACATCAACATTTTGAGGTTTTGGACTTGAGATGATTTGGAAGGTTTTTTGATTATGGAGAAAAACTACTTACGTTTCATTTGTAGGCGTCTTGATTGATTTACCTGTGAGAAATATATAAAATATATATAAAATTATTTAAGTAAAAGTTTTCAAAAAGTTTCAATTTGTGGTAGAAATATTTGCAAAATGAGTTGAAATGGCAAATGAATTGAGTTAATTTTTGATAAACGGAACAGTTTTTAAGCCCATTTAATACCATCATCATTATCATCATCATCATGAACTACACAAACAATCAAAGGTTTTCGATTTCAAAAGTCATTTTCTTGATTATTTCAATAAAAACACAATTTATTTGTAACTTTAAAATACATATATATCATAATTATTTGTTTTATACAAATTACTAAAATTACAAACATATGGAGAAAATTTATTAAGCCAGTTATTTTTTTCACTTTTGAGATTTTTTTTTATTTATTTATTTATTTATAGCTAGATAATTTAATATGTGCGTCATTTAGTTTGCTAATTATTCGAGCCAAGTTCTATTACTTAATGTGTTTTTTTGTTTTTATTAGCTAATTTAAAGTTTTGACTGAGCAAAAAAATATAGTAATAAAATAATTATAATTTGTGTTGAAAAATGCAAAAATGCTGGCAGGTTTTGAAGCTTAACATAAATTAATTAATTGGCTGGCAAAAATTTTAATACATATACATATATATGTGTGTGTGTGTGTGAAAATTATGATACAAAAAAATAAAATTTGTGATTTACATATGTAATAATTAATATATTAATAATTAATGTAAAGGAAAAACGGACGGGAATTTTTTTTTTTTTTTTTTTTATTGTAAACGCGAGATTCCGGAAGAGATTTTGTTTTAAGATTCTATTAACTTAATAGAGAGCTTAGACAATTACTTGGCCTATGATAAGATTGTTTTGTTTTGTTTTTAGTTTTTTGTTTAAAGATTCTTCTTTTTTTAATATATTTTGTGCGCCTTTTTGAGATTTTTATCTGAGCGAAGCATCAGCAGAGATAAAAAGTTAGAAGTTTTTAAGGATTCAAAATGCTTTTAGCAAGAAACTTTCGCTTTCTCCCCCACTCTCCCCCTCTTTCTCTCTCTCTCTCTCTCACTTTCTAAACGGAAGTGTTTGGTGGTTTTGGTGCATCGGCGCCATTTTGTTGGCCATTTCCGGCCGCAATGACAGCTGCAGCGACAGCAGCCGCACTCTTCTTCAGATCCGCCTTCTTTTGCGCCTCCAACTTATCGGTGACGGGGGGCGTGGGTGCCTCCTCCGATTGCTGTGTGGTATCAATATGCTCATCGCCATTGTCGCGGCCATCTAGCTCATCGTCGCGCTCATCGTGTTCGGGATGGATCTGGGCCTCGGAGTCGGGACCAATGTCTGTGTTAAGTGTGGCGCCTGCAATAAACAACAACAACAAGAACTAACATTTAGCGACGAGGCTAGAGTGTGTGTGGTGTTTCCCCGCGTGCCACAAATAATCACACGCACACACAGACAAAAGTTAACCATTTAGTTGTTTTTTGATTTTGTTGTTTTTTGGGCCCGAAAGCTTATTAAACTGATGTTAGTTAGTCCATTTACCAGAAAGTGAAAGCAAAAATAGAAATAGTTATGAAAAAAGAGAAAAAGATTTTTTTTGTTTTGTTTTTTTGTAGTAGAAAAACTATTTTTATAAGTGAAACATAGAAGTAAGCAAAAACCATAGAAATTTTTCACATATAAAGAATTTTTACTTATATATTAAATTTGTATATTTTTTAGCGTCTTTTGATGTTAGCTCTTCTTGCTGTTGTCCTTTTGTATAGACACTTTTTGAAGTCGAGAAGTTTTTTGTATTTATTTTTTTGAGTTTTTATTTTTTATGCTAAATACATTAATTGTTATTTCATTTACTTATTTTAAACATTTTACACACTTTTTTTTTAGTTTTATTTACACAAAATTTCACATTTTTTCACTTTTTGGGTTAACGTTAAGCCGTAACTACCCCCCGTTTCACCCCTCACACCAATACAGATAAGGGTGCAAATGGGGGAAAAAAAAGAGTTAAATTCCGGCAAAAAGTCAAGATAAAAATGTTTAATTAGATGAGTTGAGTTGAGTGTGTGTGTACGTACGGCTGCCACTGCTGCCACAAGTTGCTGCCACACTCAACTCCACTTGCTACTTGGCGCTAATTAAAATTTAAAAACCGCACAATGAGTTGAAAGTTAGCGAAATTGCAGAGGCGGCGCGCCCACAATTTAACTGACGCGGCGCGTTTAGCTGCACTGAGAAAAAATCTTTTTTATTTTTACAGATTATTTAGATTCCCTTACAAAGTTAAGTTTATGAAAGACATGTTTCTAGAGATGTTTTGGGTAGTTGGTAGTTTCTCTGAGTGTAGCCATGTGTTTGTGTCTGGCAGACATTGTGTGTGCAGCATGTGGCGAATGTGAAGCTTGGTAAGATGAGAGCGAGAAACGGATGAGTAGAGGCTGGGTTAGGGCGGCTTGAGTGGTTGGTTGGTTGGTGGTGTTGGGTGGGGGGTGGAGGGTGTTTTTTTTTGGGCCATAAAGAAAAATTATTGTTAGCGTAGCTGATGATGATGGGCATGACATGATGATGACATTATGATGGGCACCCACGCAAAAAGCAAAAAAAAAATAAAATAAACCCAAAAAAAAAAAATTTAGAAATGGAACAAAAATTCTAAAGCCACTTACCGCCAAAGCACCATCTGCCGGTGGCGCGCGCAAACAGCACAAGCAGCACAATCAGAACGAGCAGGGCAACGGCCACAACGATACCCACAATGGCGGCCACATCCAGGCTGCTGGTCGGTGGCTTGCTGGACGAACTGATGCGCACTTGATAGTCGGTGGTGCCGAGCTCATTGCTCGCCCGCAGATTGTACGTTTTGGTTGTGTCCTCCAGTGTGAGTCCAGCAATCGCCAATGTCACATTGTACTCATCGTTGCCCACATACTGTGGCTCATAGGCCGAATAGCGTCCATCGGTACGGCCCTGTGGTACAATCTGTCCATCAATGGTCCACTCAATGGTTGGCGGCGGGCTGGCACGAATCGAAATGTTCACAATGGCAGTGTGTTCCAAATACAGGCCATAGACCAAAGCTTCAGGTTGATGAACTGGTGCATCTATAAAGCAAATATAACAAATATTAAGTATACGCCTTCGAAGTCTTTGCTCTTTTTCTCTGTACTTACATCTCACATTGATAATGTAGGCAGCCTCTTGGGGTGGCACACTTTCGCGATCGGTCTGATGATGGGAACGGCAAACCAATTTACGATTGCTATCCTCGGGTGCCAAATGCCATTGAATCTCCTGCACGGAGGTTGAGAGCTCGACATTGTCGTTGGTGGGTGTGGCCAGTATCTGGAGGGGATTGGTACGCTTGTTGGCCGGCATATTGTCAATGTACCATGAGATGTTGGCCGGTGGACGTCCGTCACGGACAATGCAACGGGCATTGAACTCAGTGCCCTCCGGGAAGAAACCATCACGATTCGGTTTCGAGATCAACTCAATAATCGGTTGCTGTGGACGCACTGGGAGTGAAAATCGAAAAGTTAGTAAAGGTTTTTCATTTGGTTTGGGAGTCAGTGTTACTTACATGCCACGACGAGATCTATAAAGCCGGATAACTCTTCACCCTCAACGCCCAAACTGCATTTGACCTGACCATTGTTGCTGGCCTTGACACGTTCAATGCTCACACCACATTGGCCAGCATTCAGGCCCGCTCCATAGTAGGTGAAGCCGGGTGTCTTGCTCCAGACGGGCGACAGATTGAGTACCTTCTGTTCACCGGGTATCTCAATGCGGCAATAGTTGATGGCACGCCCATAGCGACAAAGGAGTTCGGTGCGGTCGCCCTCGTTGAGGAGCGCTGTGTTCGGTTCCACATTCACCTGGCCAAAGCTGAGCGCATCTGCAAAACAGAAAGACGAACAAAATTAGTAACTATGTATAATGTTTAGAGCGAAAAGTATCTTGTCACTGTTTCACTGTGTGGCAAGTAGTTGTATCTGATGTCTGAAAAAGTATCTAATATCTTTTTTAGAGATGGCAATCAACTAAATGACTATCATAAGTATCTTTTTTATATCATTTGTTTGTTTGTTTGTTGCCAAGCACACTTGTGCATCGTTTATTACATATTTTTTTTGCTATGTGCAACTACGCATCTTTAGTTACGACCACAAAAAAACATGCCACACTCCCCCTTGCCCCGCCTGCCTTTGTGACTCTTCTTCTTCTCTTGAACAGCTTGTGCAGCCTCAAATATGCATGTGGCATGGCTATATGGCTGCCTTTTGCTGTCTTTGCTCTTTAAGTTTCAATTACGCTTCTTTTCTCTCTCTTGCAACCCAGCAGCTTGCAAACAATTTTCAAATTATTCTTCATCTTCTATTTTTTTTTAACTTGCATTTTTTTTTATTCTTTTCTCTGTGTGCAGCAAAAGTTGACTGCAAAAAGTTCACATTGACTTTTCTATGTTTTTTTTTCCTGTTCTTTTTCCTGTTTTTTTTTCCTGCTGCCAATTAAGATGCTCAAGCGATTTGCTATCTCAAAAATTAAATGATTTAGCAACACTGGAAAAACTTTTGCCAGCAGAACGTTTGCTGCCTAATTATGTGCTAAAGATTGGTTCGGAAACTTTTTCAGATTTAAATTCATTTAATAATGGCATTTGACTTGAGCTTGAATAGTTTTCAAAATGAAAGCAAAAGTAATGAATTAAATACCTTAAAAATATTTATTTGATACCTAATTCTTATAAAACCTATGAGCTCTTAGATATTTATATATAAGCTATAGATTTTTCTTTATTTAAGATTTTTTTTGATTTTTGTATGCATAATTTTTCAACTCATTTCTCTTCTGAATACAAAAATAATGCATTAAATAACTTAAAAATATTTATTTAATACTTAATTCTTATTAAATCTATAAGCTCTAAGAGATATCTTTATAAGCAACAGATATTTCTTCATTTAAGATTTATTTTCTTAAGTTTTTTTTTGATTTTTTTTTGCTAAATTTTTCAACTCATTTCTCTTTTCAACATTGCCATCATCAATCGATCGATCGAATCCGTTTCACTTTCTTCAACTAAATTTTTTTTGGTTTTGTTGCCTTTCAATTCGGATGCAAAAACATTTATTCAACTGTTGCCATAAAATTTGACGTGCGGCTTTTTTTTTTCTTTTTCTTTCTAGCTGTTTTGGTTTTAGCCCTAACTTTATAGCCACAACACAAATTTGGTTTTGTTGTGTTGTTGATCGATTGAATTGTTGCTGTTGTTTCGCTTTTCCGCAATAGGCTTCATTTTTCACAGCCTCGAAAACACTTTGGCAATTGCCAATGAATGCTTGCTCCCAGCCCTCCCCTTACCCTTGCCCGACCACCCTTCTTCCCGCCCGGCACAATAGCAATCTAACTAATTTTGTAAATGAAAGCCGCAAAAATTGCAAAATGTGCCATAAACATGAGACGACGGCTGCTGTTGCCGTTGCAGCTGCGCTCGCCCGAGAGATTGGCATTCAACAATGAGTGGAGAGAGAGAGGGAGGCGGAGGGGGGGGGGGGTGGGGTGTTGGGGCGTGTCTGTGTTAGTGCTGGCCAAGTGCAGCTGGGCATGCATTGATTTAAATTTCGTTGCGCTTTTTGGCTTTTTGACTGACTGCTGCATGACGTGTGTGCGGGGTGGCGGGGAGGGGGGCAAGACTTTTTGTTTGGTCAGCCGGACACACACACACACACACACACACAATACATACATACTTGCGACAGGAAACAGCAACATTGCTGCATGCTGCCAATATGAATTGGTCTCGTCTTTTCAATATTTGCATTTGTTTGGCTTTAAAGCGGGTCACTTCAGTTAGCACTGTTAGCCCAGTTAGCTGGCCAGCTGGCCATCTGTGGCCCGTTCTCGGTAATTTAAAACCAGAGAGCTTCCTCACCCTTCACCCCCCGCCACCAATAGCAACGGCAACGAGCAACAATTGTCGCCTAAACTGTTGACAATTGAGCTGTGAGTGATTTTTTTTTCTTTTTTTCTTTTTCACTTTATTTTTTTCAATATTGCCCATTTTGTTATTTTGTTCACACTTCAGTTTGTGGCGCAATGAAACCACTTACGACGTGTTCTCGCTCTCTCTTTCACTCTCACATACATACCCCACTCGCCCTCTCTCTTTCTGTTGATTCGTGCACATAAACTAAATCGCTGAATTTATATTCTTTTACTATGTATTTTTGTAGTTGCACTAAGCTTAAATTTCAAGCGTCAGCATTTTTTCTAAAAAACACCCACACACATACGAAAACACACAGGAACACACACACACATACACACTCAACACACACTCATTCACACACACATCTATGAACACCATCTAATACTGTTATATTGTGGAATGTCACATTCACAGCAAAATACAGCTAGCGTGTAGTATGAAAACAAAGCTGTGACGACAATGGGAAACGAGAGTCAGAAGAGCGCAAGATGAAGTAGAAGGGGGCGGGGGCGGGGGCGGGGGAGAGTTGAAAGCGGGGATTTTTGCGGATTTTGTTGGTGTGACCAAATGCTAACGTATGCTTCGCTCTCTGCTTCCCTGCAACTAGAGCATATAGTTTTTAATACCCTGGTGTTAGAAGTGGATTAAGGCAACAATTTGAAGTTAGAATCAAAACTTTGCAAAAGTAAAGAATTTTTTTTATTCAAAGATCTTCTAAGAGAAGAAAATGTATACAAATTTCATTTGTTCCTTGATTTCTTATGTTAAACCTGGGTATCTTTTAGTTCTCAACTTGCTAAAATGAAATTTTGTATAATTTATGGCTAAGCCAACAATGTCTCGTATACCCAGCATTCACTGTACGTATTGCATGTGCCGTACCGTACCGCATCGTGATATTTATTTATTTAGCTTTTTGCTAGCGGAATTTTCAGTGGAATGATTCGCGGCGTCCTTCTCTCCGTCCGGCTATCCGTCGGTCTTTCGGTCGTTTTGTCGTTTGGTTTCTATGTTTTATTTGATGCCATGTCTGCAGTTTTCAACTTTAGTCGAGAGTCGCCTTGCTGCACACAGCTCAGAAGCTCAGCCAGACCCACAGGCAGCGGCGACAGGAAAGTCGTGAACGGGGAATGGTTTGAGGGGGGGATGATGTTGGTGAGGGACGTGTGTTGTCCGGTTCAGTGGTCATGGCACAGTTTGTAAAGTTGATTTCTGTTCTCTGCTCCCGTTGACTACTTTATTCGCTGCCACGTATGCTAGTCTCAGACTCTCAGTGTGTGTGGCAAGAGCCACAAAATCATTTCACTTCACTTTCCTTCCACTGCTCTCCCTCTCCTTCTCTCTCTCTCTTTCTCTCTCAACTCTCGAGCAAAATTGTATATATATAAATTGTACAATATATTTAATTTAAAGCGCAATAAAATCAACTTGCTGCCCATTGCCTGGCAATCGTCGTTGGGGCAAGTGGCATGCCTCACCAGACCAACCAACCGACCGCCTTTCCTTCCTTGCCCCCGCGGCACGCTCCTAACGGCTATTGTTTCCATTTGACTTTGGCCACGTTAGCGTCTTTTATGTGAAACGTGATTTTTCCGCAAATATTACGTTCAAGTATTTGATTTTCCACCCCGCGGGAAACTCTCGGCAACAGCAACAACAACAACAACAAAAACGTTTTTTGGGACGTTTCACGTTCTTTGGGATTTATTTGGTAAATGGATTTGGCTTGCAACATGTTATATGGGAATTAGAGTTGAATGTTGAATGTGTTTTTTAGAGATTTTTCTATAGAATATGAATGAATATGAATATTTCTATATTGACATCTTTTTGTTAACAAATCATAGAATTTGCTCCACTGTACTCAATCTGCCTGCTGCGAAAATTCAACATACACAATATCTATATGGTTGAATGTGTTTTTAGAGATTTTTCTGTAGATATGAATAGTTCTATATTGACAACTTTATGTTAACAATTCATAGCATTTGCTCCATTGTACTCTGTCTGTCTACTAGAAAAACATATAAAAACCCGTTATTTGTTAGACTTTGCTGCAGTTGTTAGTGATATTTTTTCTTCCCTTTCTTTTTGTTATATCATTATTATTATTATTATTATAGCAATGTATGTGTGCAATTTCTTTTTGGCTATTAATAATGATTGACTATTTTTTCTGTTTGTTGTTGTTTTATTAGTATTATTATTTATGACTCGAATGAATCACGCTTTATGCTACAAGGTGTCCAAATTTATTAAATATTATATATTTTTATGATTTATGCGACAAAAATCTTAAGAAAAAGTCTTTCACACTGAGGGTTAATAATGACTTGAAGAAACTTACTGCCATTTGCCACACGTGCCACACACACACTTATACACACACACATACGCGGTAAAAGTGAGCTGTGCCCAAAAAAAAAAAACTCAGGTGCAGCAATCTATTTGTATATTACAGTGCCTACAAATAATCAACGGCTTTCCATTCAAAATGCTTGCAAAAGGGCATTCGTTGCACCGCAGCGCCATCTATGATTGGCCACTTAAATTACACACACTAATCGTCGGCATAAATCGCACTATCCCAAAGTGAAAGAAAAACTCTTTTTTTGCCAAAAAAAAAAACCGATTTTCATCGGCTGTAATTTTTCTTTTTCGTTTGTTTGCCTTGTCTATGCCCCAAAGTGAAAGTTGCCCCAAACAAACACCAAGCCAAGACAAACATAGCCAGGCCAACTCTGTGTGTGTGTGTGTGTGTGTGTAATCAAACTGTAAAACTGTAAAGTTTGCTTCCTGTTGCGTTGCGTTCAACTGTGTTCAGATCATTCATTAACTACTCAAGTGTATCAGTAACTATATACAACAAGAATTGACAGCACTTTTATCAAAGGCCTAGAAAAAGAGTGAAGGCCCAAAGGAGGTTTGGGTTTGACTAAGGAAATGTGATGGAGAGTACTATAACTGATGTCAATTATTAATCCCAAGAAAAGTATTTTAACTAAAAATCTTAGTAAAGTGAGAAGAAGTTTAGTTAAACTTGGTAGAAATCAAATATTAATCCAAAGAAAAGTATTTTGACTAAAAATCTTAGTAAAAAGTGAAAAAGTTTTTGCTCAACTTAGTATATCAAATAAAATTCTTAGTAAAGTGAGAATATGTTTAGTCAAACTTAGTTATTAATACTATTATCAATACTTAGTATGGTTATACTAAGGAAATGTGATGGATAGTCTTTCAACTGATTCCAAATATAAATCCAAAGAAAAGTATTTTAACTGAAAATCTGAGTAAACAAATTTAGTTCAACTTAGTATTTTAAATGACAATCTTAGTCAAGAGTTAATAATAATAAGTTTAGTTAAACTTAGTCATCAATAGATTCGATGCCTTAGTTAGGTTATACTAAGGAAATGTGATGGAGAGTCTTTCAACTGATACCAAATATTAATTCCAAGAAAAGTATTTTAACTAAAAATCTTAGTAAATAAAGATCAAATTTAGTTAAACTTAGTATTTCAATTGAAAATTCTTAGTAAAGTGAGAATATGTTTAGTTAAACTTAGTCATCAATCCGATTACATTCAATGCCCTAGTTCGTTAACATTGATTAAGCTCAAAGCCATGTTTGGTTAAACGCATTTTGCCAACTGTCTGTGTGCCCTTTTTAACCACAGGGGGGAGGTAACAAACCATGAACCAATAAACAACAACAACAAGAAACAAGAACAACATCTGTGTGGGCAGCCACTTGAGCAGCTTACAGTTAATTATTATAAAATATGCCAAAAACACAAAGACAGCAGGCAGCTTCTAGTTCAAAGGGAATGAAAATGAACTCGACAGAAGCTAGAATATCATACAAAGACTAAGAAGTGAATGGAAGAGCGAGACAGACAGTTACACAGAGAGAGATGCTAATGCTACTGGTATTCAGTGTTGGACATATTGTTGTTTTTGTTGTTGTAGTCAGTCTCAACCTTCTTGCACTTCTGGCACTTTAACGTTCGATGAGCTTATAAGCGTCTTATTGTAATTACCTGACAATGCAGTCAAGTGACTCTACAATAAAGAGAGATAGAGAGATGGAGAGAGTCAGAGAGAGACAGAGAGAGATAGATGGAGAGATGAAGAGTGAGTGAGAGAGTAGAAATCATAGCTACATAACAAGTTGAATGCAAGTGCTGAGCTGTTTGAATATTTGTATAGCCTGTCCCTGCCCCCTGCCATTGGTCAGGCAAGAAGGCAGAATGGCAGAAATGGCAGCTAAAGCAAAGTTGAACACACAGAATGCCAACTGCTTATTAAAGCTCCAAGAATTATTACCATAATTAATGCATTTGCCAAACGATGATGATGAAGAAACAGAGAGTGTGAGAGAAAGAGAGAGAGAGAGAGAGAGAGACAGAGAGCGAGAGCTAGCTGGACCGCAAAGTTTTGCCAGGCATTGTTGAGTTTTGCCACTGACTTATTGAGAAATTTATGCAAATACGGCTCATTATACTAAATACACATACAAACCCCACACCGAAACACACACACGCACACACACAAACGTACATAAAATATGAGAAATCGAGCGAAAGTGCGAGCGAGAGAGAGAGCGAGCGAGAGAAAACCATTTGAAAACTTTGAAATTCTATGTTTTGCCGGACATGTGATAAATTTTGCGGTACATTTTCCACATAAATTTTACAGCACTGGGAAATACGATATATATTTAATGCATTTGAGTGTTCAAGTGCGAATGTGTGTGTGTGTGTGTTTTCGGGTGTGTTCGAGTGTGTGTGTGTGTGTGCAAGCTGTTGTAAATATACATTTGAGAATGCATTTTGCTTCCACAATTACAAATATTTCAAATTAATTGCGCTAGTTTTGTGACCCGTTTCATTAATATGCGTCAGGTTTGGTTTGGTTTGGATTTTCCCAGCCAGCTGTTGGCCGACGCCCCTCTTCCCCCCTCCTAAAACAATGAAAATTTAAAGCAAGCAGCCACTTCTTAGTTTGCTTTGTTGCATGCCACACCGAACCCACACACACACGAAACGACATAAATATAATAGCCAAATAATTGTTCATATTATGTTGCAATGTAAATATTTAATTTGAACAAACATGCAACCATAGCTTAAACATACATATGTTCTTTTTGTTTCGAGTTATGGAGAGTGAGATCTTATAGAATATTCTGTATACTCTACATTTCATACTTTATACTCTATTCTTTGCTTAAACTTGACTTTAACTTTTTTTTTGCGTTGAGTTGAGTTGAGTTGTTCTTTAAGAAAAATATTATTCGCTTCAGTCTGTTCAGGCGACAGGCAACAGACGTTGTTATCCAACACCATTCTGACTTCTTCTTCTCCTCGCCGCTCTCTCCTCTCTCTATCCTTGCTCGTTTCATAATTTAATGCATGAAGCTCACGCACACGCAAAATACGACATAGCATAGACAGTGAAAAAGTCAACAGAAAAGTGCTTGATTCTCAATATACCCTCATAAAATAATATGACTGAGAATGGAAAACTTAAATGGAATAACAAAATTGAAGATATTTTTACAGATTTTGTTGAGATTTTTCAAAGATTTTTATAAATATTAAAGAAGAAAAGTTTCACAAAAGTTAAAGTGAATGATTTTTTGAGACTTAATCAAGAAGATTTTCAGATTTTTTATACAATATAATAACTAAACTAAGAAATGAATACTTAAATGACATAGCGAGATATTTTTAAAGATATTTTTGAAGATTTTCAGAGATTTTTATAAATATTAAAGAAGAAAAGTTTCACAAAAGGTCAACTTAAAGATTTCTTCAGACCTAATCAAGAAAATTTTCAGATTTCATACCTCATAAAATAACTAGAATAAGAAGTGAATACTTAAATAGCATAGCGAGATGTTTTTAAAGCTATTTTTGAAGATTTTGTTTACAGATTTTTTGAGTTTTTTATAAGTATAAAAGAAAAAAAGTTTTTACTTAAAATCAAGAAAGTTAAAGCAAAAGATTTCTTGAGACTTCTTAAACAAAACCACAAAAGTTGCTCAAACAGACCAAAAACTCAACCACAAAGTATTCGATAGAGTATAAAAATATACAATACATAGACAAGAGTGTAGCCAACATAATAAATATGGAGACGAGGTGGAGTCGAGTCAAGTCATTGAGGCATTCATTAACATAATTTTCATATACGCGCGCGCCAGTTGGCCACACCTCGAAACAAGCCAATGTTTTGTGTGTAGGTGAGGCATAAGCAAACTGAACTGTTGCGCCTTACGCTCCTTTTACCACACCGACGCAGGATGGGGCATATATATATATGCAAAAGAGTCCGCCGCACTATGTGAGAAAGGCGTATGAATTTATGAATTATATTTTTTTGCTCAACACACACACAAAAATCAGCTAGAAATGTGCGCACACAAACTGTGACAGTTATTAATGTATGATAAAACAACGGATAAAAGATCTACACAAAAATCAAGTTAAGAGTAGAAGAAGAGTAGAAAAAAAGCGTTGCCTACTTTTCGGGTCGCCTGGCTGCCCGCCAAGTGTCGCCTGCTATTTGCAAAACATTTATCAAACTGCCAGACAAAGAACGGGAGAAAAAAAAAAACCAAAAATATTGTTAGCCAAATCAGCGCCGCCCGAAAGGTAAATAAAGTTAATGGCGCGCCGAAGGGTGTCCCGTCGACTTGGCCTGGCTGGCCTGGCTTGAATTGAGTTGAGTTGAGTGGGAAGCTTATTCCAGACAAAGTCGCCGCCGCCGCCGCCGACATCGACGACACCGCTCGTAAAATGTCTGCCAGTGGGTTTTAATTGTTTTTGCGGCGTTGACAGAAAAGCAAAAAAAAAAATATATAGAAAATGGTAAAGAGAGGGAGAGAATAAGCTAGAGAAATGTCGAGAACATTTTGCTGGCCACAAAATAAATTGATCTGCGGTTTTTTTCCACTGCTCATAATTTATGTGCCTTCTTCTACTCTGTCGACAAGACGAGAGTCCTGAAAACATTTTTGACAAATGACATTGAAAGTCGCAATTGCGATTTTGGCATTAATTTTATGTTCAAATCAATTAATTATCGCTCAGCTCAGCTCGCTGCTGCAGCTTTAACAATTGAATGTAGTGCGAACAAAGAACAAACAAACAGTAAAAAAAATCATTGTATAATGAATTAATAAAAATGACTGCGTGAAAATTTCTATTGACATTTTGCAAATTTATCGTTTTGTGGCGCAGCCGAAACCAAAATGTCTGCAGGTTATTGATCTCAATGACCTTTGGGGTCTACCTCTCTCTCTTTCTCTGTCTCTCCCTCTCTTTCTTTCTCTTTCTCTGTCTAGTGACAGCTGACAACTGAACTTAAAGAGGGATGCATTTAAATCGTGTCTTGAATGTTTGGTTATTAAAGTCTTAATATTTTTCATAAAAACTCTTTAATATTTGAAAATTCGATTATTGATCCCATTGACCTAAAGGGTCTCTCTCTTTTTCTCTATCTCTTTCTCTATCTCTTTCTCTGTCTGTTGACAACTGACAACTGAACTTAAAGAGGGATGCATTCATTGTTTTTTGAATGTTTGGTTATTAAAGTCTAAATACTTTTTGTAATAAAATCTCTTTAATATGTTAAAAATCGTTTATTGATCCCATTGACCTTTAGGGTCTTCCTCCACCTCTCACTCTCTCTCTCTCTCTTTCTCTGCCTCTCTGTCTATGGACAACTGACAACTGAACTTCAAGACAACTGAACAACAACATTTATAGTGTCTTCAACGGTTGGTTATTAAAGACTAAATATTTTTTATAATAAAATCTCTTTAATATGTTAAAATTCCTTCATGTATCCCATTGACCTTTAGGGTTTTTTCTGTCTGTTAACACAACCAAACTTAAAGAGGAATGTATTCAAAAAAGGCTGTAATAGTATATTGAATGTTTGGTTATTAAAGTCAAAATATTTGTAATAAAAACTCTTTAATATGTTAACATTCGATTTCTGACTTTTCCATAAAGAAATAACTATGAAATAACTTTATAAACTATTAACAAATATTGACACATGAATACAAATTGTTTGCACATTTCTTTTATATATTTAACACCTGACATTTTTTTTTCGCATTTTGACACAATTCTATCGGACAATAATTGAATAATTAATATGCACAACTGATTTATATGCTAAATATGTTTTTAAATATTCACAAACTCATCTTTTTTGCTTCCTCTTTTTTTGTTAATGTATTTTTTTTTCTGCTTGCATGTGTCATCGCCATAAAAACACATAAACAGAGACAGAGACTATGCGCAATGTTTTATTTATATGGTTTTGTAATATTATAAATGTTTTTTTTCTTTCTATTATAACGGTGCACGCGTTTACTTAAGCATAACTAACGGTTGTCATGCCATAAGTGTCTTTGAACTCTGTCTTTCCGTTTTTTCCGTTTTGCTTGTGGCTTTTACTTCAAAAAGTTCAAGTTTGTTTGCGAAAAAAAAACGAATGAAAAAAAAAATAGTTTGTTGTTTTATTTTTTTGCGCTTGATCTGTTGAACTGATAAAAGAAACAACTAAAAAATAGTCTGACTCATACAGCTCGCAATTACTACAAAACTACCAAAAAAAAATACTTTTTTGCTGACCTAAAAAACAAAATTTATTTTATATATTTTAAAAGCACGTCACAGCTCTCTCTAAGAGAAATGCAAATAAATTGTAAATATATTTTATGGAAACGAAGTTTTAAATGCTTTTTGTGTGTTAGAACTTCAACTTTTGAACGACGAGGATGACGACAACCTCAACTTGCAGATTTAACATTTAATTTATTTATTCTTTTTATACCCTTAACCTATGAATATGGAAAAAAAAAGGTATAATGATTCTCCGACCCCATAAAGTATATATATTCTTGATCAGCATCAATAGCCGAATCTATATAGCCATCTATATCTTATCCCTAGGCATGGAGAGCATGACAAGTTTGTTTCAAATTTTCGATAACTTTTCCAGTTTACGATATACACATGCAATCGATAACAAAAAAATCTTGCATTTCAAAAATTCGAAAATGAGGATTAAAACTATTAACAAAATAATGAAAATCTATAAAATTTTTATTAAAATCGGATAAGAAACACCAGAGATATGAAATCATCAAGCATTGGTCCGGTAGTGCAGTTATGTGTATGGTCAAGGGTTAAGGGTATCTTCTACTCGAGCTTACTCGACTAAAGCCTTCCTTCCTACTTGTTTTGTTTGATTTTTGGTTTATATTTAAGTTTTTGTGGCATGTTTGTTTTTTTGCTTAACGTTTAATTACGACTTTTATTTGTTTTTTGAGCAAGTTGTGGCAAATTAGCTTTCTCGACATGATGTCGTTGCTATTTACTCGTAATTATTACTTGTATGAATAAAGTATAAATAAGTTAACGCTTCTCTCTCTCTCTCTCTCTCTCTGCCTCTCTGCTGTCCACGGCATAGTTTTTCTTTTACTTCTCTGTTTTATTAATATTTTTTCTGTGTCTTTCTGTCGGTCTCACATGCAAATTGCGCAAAACTCGAGTGAGGAAAAACGTGTTTTGGTTTTGTTCACCATTCACAGACCCAAAGTTGATTTGTGGGAAAATTGTGATTCAAGGTTGCAGAAACTGCGACTACGATTGCACTTTTGCAGCAGTTAGACTTAGCTGCCTTTTGACTACCTTGTTGACTTGAAGGTTAACTGCTTTGGTTTAAGACAAGTTTGTCTATTTCTTAGTAAGGTGGAAAAAATATTTAATTAAGTGCACAATCTTTTAATCATTATCTTTTGTGGGTGTAACCATAATTTTCAACCTTGACAATTTAGTTCAAACTTTGCTTTCACATCAACGCAAAAAAAAGTATAATATTTTTTGTCATAATTTTTTATGCTGTCAAAACTCATTTGCATAATTCTGTTGTTTTTTTGGCTGTATGCAAGCTTGATAATATTTAAATTATTATGTGCATTGTAAATGACATTGAAATTAACTTGATGATGGTTTATGTTGTTGTTGTTGTTGTTGTTTTTTTCTCACACATAATTAAAGCTTATGAAAATGTTTTTTATTATTAACTGTCCAGTCAAATGTTATAGCTATTAAATAATATTTTGCAGCTATATTAAATATTATGACATTAATGAGCTATGGAAAAGTGAATAAAAAAACAACTCTGCTATTCATTATTAATAACTTTTGGGGGAGGAGAGGGAAAACAGAAAGAGACAGCTCGTTGACATAATCTAGCCAAATGAGTTAAATGCTGGAGAATCTGTTGATAGCAGACCAAAATAATTGCAGTTAAAGCTGTTCCTGAATACGTAGGATTAAGCAGAATATGACTATGACAAATAATTATGATAATGATTATTAATATAATTGGATATTAAACCAATTTCAACATATCTCATGCAATCAAAGTAAATGAGTTGGCGTTTTTGTGGCGAAAGTGATTTTAAATCTTAAGTCTTAGATTCTTATAGATATCATAAATAATCTGTTATCCCCCTAAGATTTTCCTTTCAAGATTTGTTGTGAAATGCTTTAAGAGTTGAACTTTTTTGTTTTTTCCTTGTTGTAATTGAAGTGCAATTGATTTGCGGAACACATGCGATTATATCATTAGAAGACTCGGAAAGAGCTCAAAGTTCGAGTTGAAACTTTGCCAGCAACAGCTAGAGAGTAGGAGAGAGAAGGTGAGGCAAGGCTTTTTCGGGGTAATTTATCATAAATGTTAGAGTGCAAAAATACTCCCAGGTGTGTAAGTGTGAGTGTGAGTGTGTTTGTTGGGAGAGGCAAGGTGGGCTATAGAGACCTTTTGTTGAAAGTCTAATTAAAAGCGAAAGGTGACCGCACCTTAACTTTCTCAGTCCCAGTTTCACACTCGCTATCTTGCTCTCGCCATCTCTCTTTCGCTCTATCGCTCTCTCGCTCTCGATTCCAAAAGGTGAGTACAAATGTGTAGCATGCCAAAAGGCGCTTTAACCAACCGCATAAAAGCGGCGGCTGCTGCCGGTTTGCTTCTGCTGCTTCTGTTGCTTGGCGCTTGCCTTGACGACCTCCTGCGGGTTAAATGTGCCACACAGCGCCCGTTTAACCTGTCTGTATATGTATGTATGTGTGTGTAGTGTGTTTGTGTTGGGCACGGACAAACATAATTGAAGTCATAAATAACGAATTATGTTGCAGAAAAAAAAGTTGAGCTCCGCAGAACACAGTTTGTTTAGTCAACTTTCTGTCTATGGCTTTTGGTTTGGCAAGGGTTTTAAAAGTTTTTGTCATGTTTTTTAAACAAAAGCTGGGTCTAACACATAATAATACATGAATACATAGATACATATACACAGCTATCCCTTACAACTCATATTAGATAGAGTACAATGTATTCGTCTGACTACATTTTACTATTCTCTTTCTCTTCTTTCATATTTTTTTAATGCTTTTGTTTGTACTTTCAACGCGTTTCACACTTTTGTATAATTATGATGTGCCAAGCCAGTCACTGTTGGGATTTCTAAAGGTTAACGAAGACAGGGAGGGAGAAGAGAGCGAGAGAGGGGGGTGTCAGGTCACTTCCTGGCATTATGGACAAGGCTAATTATGAGTAAGCCCAACCGCTTGGTCGCCTCATCTAGAGAGACTCTGTGTCTCGACTCGACTCGACTCTACCTTTTGTAGCCCAAGATTTATTATGATGGAATAAGTTTTAACTTGTTGGTAGGTTGGGTTTGTGAGGGGTTTGGGGGGGAACTATGTGTGTGTTGTTGCTAGGATCAGAGCTCTAATTAAAAGCTCGTGCACTTGCGTTGCGGGCGGAGTCAGTTTTAATAAATGTTGTGATTTGTTTGACAGGAGCCGAGGCCGCTTAGTTTTAATTTGCTGCGTTTTCTGTGTTCAGGTTCAGTTCAATGTAAAAGCAGCTTTAGCCAAATTGAAAATTGCTGCCAGGACAAAACGAACAAAATGAGCTGAGAGACAGACAAAGAGGACAGACAGAGAGATAGCAACGAGATAAATGGAGCAAAAGTGTTTTTAATTAATGAACGCATCGACTGCTTTACACACACACACACACACACACTCAAACACACACATATTGAAGCGCGTAAAACTGCATTAAATTGTAATTATGTTTGGGTTGTTGTTTGTTTGTTGTAGTTGTTGTTGCAGTTGTTGTTGCTGTTGTTGTTGTTGTGCACTGACAACTGAAAAACACTTTCTGTACACATTCGTCAGTCATTTAATATCATTGTGGATGTTGTGGCTGTTGTTGTTGTTGTTGCTGTTGTTGCTTGTTGTGTGTGAACATGCTCTACCTTTTTAATGCCACGTAATACCCAATACACAGTGTTCAGTGTATTCAATGTATTCAATATTTTAAGCATGCAATTATATTCAATATGTTTTTGTATATCCTTAACTCATGAAATGGCTGAGAAAGGGTATAATGTTTTGAGCAAAAAGTATGTGACAGGCAGAAGAGAGCATATATACATTCTTGATCAGCATCAACAGCCAAGTTGATATAAAGATACAAAAGAAAGAGACGCCAGACTCTTCTTATCCCTAGACAGGACAAGAGTGTTTCAAATTTTCGATAGCTTTTCAGGTTTGCGATATACACATGTAATCGATAACAACATAATCTTGAATTTCGATAACTAGAGAATGGGAACTGAAAACATTGACAAAATAATTAAATTCTGTGAAATTTTTATAAAAATCGGTTGAGAACTACCGGAGATATGAACTCATCAAGCAATGCTCCGGTAGTGCAGGTATACCATGTCTGTCAGGTCTAGAGTAAGTCCGTCTCTCCGTCTGCATGGTCAAGGCTTAAGAGTATCTTCTAGTTGAGCTTACTCGACTACCAAAGTCTTTTTACTTGTTTAATTATGATTAAGTCAACTTCAAACATAAAAAAGAGCCTCAAATAAAAAACAGCATACTTTTCCATTCATATATGTAGGTAAAAAACAATTTGTATACTTTTGAAAATATACATATCTGCATAAGTTTATACATACGTTTATTATTATTATTATGAAACTGACGCAGCTGACAGCAAGATGCATTATTATATAAAATAATTGCTATAGCTCTTGTTGCTCTTGTTGTTGTTTTTGCAGTTGCTGCGGTGGACTTGAGCGACAATTAATGGCGCTGTCATCCAATAATAAAAGCGTAAAAGCGAAGCGTTAACACCACCAACAACAACGAGCCAAAACCAACCAGCTTGTTGCCAAACAATTATCAGCTGGGTAAACAATTGTTTCAAACGAGACACCGGACACGAAAACATAATACCTTCCAACTACTTAACATTGAGCCATGAAAATGTATACATATATATATATATATGTATTTGCTATCATTTTGGGATTGGAAAAACGAAAGGTAAGTTTCATAACTTTACATTTAATCGATATTATTATAAGCAATTTGTTAAAAAAGACATGTTTGCTTGATAAAAATGAATCATTTAGTTATTATCGCATAGGAAACTAAAAACTTTAAATAAGCACGTTTTGGACGTTCATTAATAGAGATTGTCTTAAAGAAAGAGCGAGTTAAATTACAGCTTAGATGATATTGCTTTCGATAGTATGTATCTCAAAATTAACCTTGACGATTATCTAACTACTTTTTGGATTGACTTTAATAACACATTAACACACAGATTGTCTAAAGAAAGAGAGTGTGAAATTACAGTTTAGATTATATTGTATCTCAAAATTAACCTAACTACTATTTGGATTGACTTTAATAACACATTAATGCCATTAGTTGATATCGAAAAAAAGCCACAGAAAATACGAATTTTTTTCTTTTTCTTCTTTTTGCGATAATTAATTGCATGACATTTTGCTGGATTTTTGCATCCGACAAGTTTTGTGCCAAAAAGTTGTTGTTGTCATGTTTTCGTTGCTTCCGTTTCCGTTGTCAATTCACTCCGCCCCCCTCCGCGCCCCTACTGTACCCTAACTAAGTTTGTACGTTTCTTGTAAGTAAAAAGTTCTGCTGGCAGCAGCATAAACTGATGTTGAGAATTATTTACGCCCTCCCCACCCACCACACCATTTTCCAACCAAGAGCAATGAGCAGCAATGTCATTAACCAAACCAAAACCAAAGTCAGTTAAGAGAATGGGTTTTGGTTGCAGCAAGAGAAGGGATTTACAGTTGTGGTCTGGTCTATACCTGACTTGGACCCGCAGCCGCAGACGCAGATAGCCGGCACGATTTCGTCACCCTTCTCCCGTCTAGCCCCTAGCCCCTAGCAATGATAATGAACATGGCGATGATGATAATTACAAACGGCTGCTCATTTGCGTTGATTTCAAGCGGAAAACGTTTGTCGCAAAATTTCATTTCGATTCGATTGACATTAATTAATGATTGTTTCAATTCACACAAACACACACACACAAATACACACACATATTTACTATTATATAAGAGAGAACCCTTGGTATAAAATAGTATATATCTATATACAGATATATATTTGTATGTGTATTGCATTGATTTACGTTGTCAACGATTCCCTGGCAACGATTATTATGCTGGCACAGCAACAATCGAAGAAGCATCCACACAATTCAGTTGCAACACTCGAAAAAACCGAAAGAAATTGATATGAAAATCATAATTAAAAATGTTAAATGTTAAGAACTTCAATTATTCAAACTTTTTAGAAAACTTTTCATTCAAAAATCTTTAAAACTATGTAAAAAATCTTTTTCTTCAAAATTTTCATGATATGAAAATCATAAAAAAATCGGAGATGGCCAAAACTTTACTTATTCAAACTTTTTCGAAAACTTTTCATTCAAAAATCTGTAAAAATATATATTAAAAAAAAAAATATTTTTCCTAAACATTTTCTAACTAATAATTTTCTCTGCGTGCAGCCGGAACCAGGAATTCCTATTGCAATCGCCTAGAATCGTTTTGGTGGCAGATAGACAGAAAGACAGACCGAGAGACAGACAGAGTTGCCAAGTTACGACAATTGTCGTTGGGTGTTAATGATGATGAGCTGTTGGTTGTTGTTGTTGGTCCCTGTCGATATTACTATTGCTGGTTGTGGGTTGTCCTCATTCTGTTATTGTGTCTGTTGTCTGTTGTGTCGTCGTCGTCTTTGCGGTTTTGGCTTAATTCAACCAGTGTGTCCAGCATATCCAATTTTGTTTCTGTGTGCACAGAAATTCACTAATTGTTCCAGACAGTTGAACATATTTGTCGCTTGGCGGTGGATTGAAATATTTAATTATGGTTTTTTCCCACAAACACATTTGAAATTCATGTAACGCGTTACAGGGCATCATCACATGAATCATGCATTCCATAGCTATATCATTAGCATGCAGAGTTGTGTTTTTGGTAAAGCACAAAACAATCAGCAAAGTTTTGGGGCATTAAAAATTGAAACCTTAATTTGTTAGCTGTCACTACGTGTGTGCGTTCGATTAGCTAATAAAATCACACCACACTTATCCATATATAATGCATATTTTATGAAACAATTGAAAGGAGTATGGAGTAACAGTAGCTTTGACTTTGACTATTGTAATTTTACCCACAACTTTTTGGTTTTCCAAATCCTTTGAGTGCCACAAAATACAAAAACCAAATCCAAATCCAAATTCCCACAACGACTGGCGACAACGACGCTGGAGAAATCAACGTAGAGCATTTCAACACTCGAAAGCTTTTAGCCGGGGAAAGCATTGAGAGAATATCGCTGGTAAATCCTTAAGGATTTCTCTGCACTTGCTGCTGACTTGCATTTTTTATGGTGTACACCAAAAAAAAAAAAAAACGAGAAAAAAGTGGAAAAATGAAAAGAAAGCATAAGTTGAGCGGAAGCTGAGCTCTGAGCTGAACTGAACTGAGCTGAGCAGAGTAGAGCAGAGCTAGAGTGTTTGTTGTGTGTAAAGTTGTGCCAGCGATGATGCTATGCTATTCGTAATAAATTTTTGAATGCACCCTCTTTGCCAAATACCCTGTAACTGGATGAGAAACATTGGGTTGCCTTTAGTTTAGGAAAAGTTAACAAGTCTTTAGAAGATGTGAAGAAATACAATACAATCTTGTTCTTATCACACACATATATGTTTAAAAGGGTATCTACTATTCAATGGTTTCAATTCAGCCTCTGTACAAAATACCCTGGAACCGGTATAAGTATAAGTTGCCAATTCTATCAAGATGTAAAGCAAACTCTTTCTATTCATACACATCATATATGATTAGAGGGTATCTAGTCACTGTTACTGTTACTGTTACAAGTCCCAGTTTTGAGTGCACACTCTTTGCCTGTAATACCCTGTAACCGGAAAGGTAAACTTGGGATGACTTTCAGGAAAAGTTAACACAATTCTTTCAAACATGTAAAGCAAACTCTTTCTATTCAGACACATATATGATTAGAGAGTATCTCTGTAGTCAATGTTTCCTGAACATCAACAAATCTGAATTCACAGTCTTTGCCTGTAATACCCTGTAACCGGAAAGGTAAACTTGGGATGACTTTCAGGAAAAGTTAACACAATTCTTTCAAACATGTAAAGCAAACTCTTTCTATTCAGATATATATATATGTTTAGAAGGATATATTGTAGTCAATGTTTCCTTCACATGCACAAATCTGAATGCACCCTTCTTGCCAAATACCCTGTAAAAGGAAGCAAAAACTTGGCATGACTTCAGTTCTGTAAAGTTAACAACTCTTTCAAAGACGTAAAGCAAACTATTTCTCTTCACACATCATATATATGTTTAAAAGGGTATCTACTAGTCCCTATTTCCATCCACACACACAAATCTATATAATGTTTTCTTGCTGCTGCTGCAGATGGTTTGTGTTTCTGCTGTTGCTGTTGTTGCTGCATTTTGTGATTTTCATAAAGTTTTTGCGCTCGTTCGTTGCCGTTGCCTTTGCCGTTGCCTTAATGCGTGAAAATGCAGTGAGCTCAATGTTGAATTTGCATAATTTATATATATTAAAAAAGCAAAAGTTTTCATTTAACAATTGTAATGCTTAACATTTGATTGGGGTCCCCTTTATTTGGGACAGCCAGCTGTGCACACAAGTGAATAGGGGTGTGGCTCTACTATACGCCCTTAGATTCACATACATCTATACTTTAAAGAGGGTTACACACACAACCCTAAATACGTATATGTATAGTACCATCATCATTGTGTGTAGAAAAGTCAGGCACGGTTTGAAATTCGAGCAAGGAATTATGTCACATGGAAAGTGTATAACAATAGAGAAACAGAGAGAAACTGTCAGAGAATGTAATTAGTTTGGCCATTTCGAAATTGAGATGTCAAGAAAGAAGAAAAAAAAACGTTAGAAACGGCAACGACTGAGACTGATCTCAGCTTATTTCTGGTTAGGTTTAAGGGGAGATTTGTGAACCACATTTTGTCATTTTTCAGAAAAATACAAACAGGTGGCTTTTCTCTCTCGCTCTCTTTCATTCGCTAGCTCTTTCTACGTTATCTTCTCGAGTCTCTCTGGTTGTAATATGAACGACGGGTATGAGAAAATGCACTTTTATATTCATTTTGAGCTTCAATTACACTAGAATTATGCAACTCCACAACAATAATAATGATAGTTAACAAAGCAAAGCACAAAGTACAAGTTGCCAATGGTAACTGGAAACCAGTTGCTCCTCCACCTTGGTCACCCAACAAACATTAACAATGCGCCAGAGCACATTTTGCCCTAAAGCACTAAGTAGCTTATAATTTGTGTATACATATATAACTACGAGTATATGTAGTTGTATGTGTGTGTGTGTCTTTGTGTGGGTTTTAGTCAACTGCCTAAATATATATTTGCAGGGGCGTTGAGTGAAAGACGAGCTCTACTCTCTCTCTCTTTATCGTTGCATAGTCAAATTAAATGGAAAATCGAAAATTCAATTAATTAGAAGCACAATGTGGGCTATTGGAGTGTGAGTGTGTGTGTGTGTGTGTGAATTTTATTTGTCTGGGCGCGTTGTGTAATTTAATACTGTTTAAAGTTGCAAGCTAATTTTGTTAATAGATGTTGATAGTATTTGATATAGTTGACTTGAAAGTAAACAGAACTTCACCAAGAATTCGATTAAGTTGAGTTTAAAGTTAAGATAAACATAACGATAGTATAAAGTAACGGTTTTACATGCACAAATCGCTATTAAAAAGGTTTTTTCATAGATAGTTGATAGTCTTTGATATGTTTGACTTGAAACTAATCAATTCCTATCTAAGATATATTCTTTAAGTTAAGATAAACATAAATATAGTCGAAAGTAATGGTTTTTCATTCATAAATCGCAGATAGATGATTTTGTTCTAAGATGTTGTTAGTAATTGATATGTTTGACTTGAAACTAAACAAAACTTAACTAAGATGCTATTAAGCAAGTTTAAAGTTAAGATAAACATAAAGATATTCGAAAGTAAGGGTTTTTCATTCATAAATCAGTATTAGATTGCAGATTGATGTTAAACTTTATATCATTCTGTTTCATATTATGATCTTGACATGATAGAAAAGAGAGACGGCAAAGACGGTTAACAAATATCAAACTGCGCTTTCACCATAAACACACAGTTCTCAATGGGATATACGCCGTTCACTTCGGTGCCATTCATTCCAGTTGACCTCATCCTGTCGAACTGAGAGCTGTCAATTAGTTAGCTGCCCCGGCGTGCCGTTGCAAGCAAAACCATTGTTGAGATTGCGATCCATTCAAGCGTTGTCAGCAGCTCAACTCAGCTCAACTCTCGGACAGTCAAGTCGAGTCGAATCGAACCCGAGCCTCTGCGCTAATCTCACACAGGAAATGCTCGATACTAAGCCGCATTAGACAATTGAAATGGAAGGACTGAACATGCCAATTGAGATTAGTGGCGAAAAATTAGAGCAAACTGAACTGAAACTACCTGAAACACTGACCTTATTAGCCGATTGGCAAATATAGCTTATAGCTTGGCTTGGGTTCTATTCTCTGTTCTATTCTTATGAATGGAGATCTTTCCTCATTCTGTACAGCTGCTGTCCCACAGTGAAACATATGTAACTGGGACACTCTTAGGGTGTTATTATTGTGCAACATAGAATTAAAATCTTTTTGTGTTTTTGCATTTTGTTTAAGCGGCTTGCTTCCTGTTCCAAGTTTCTTCTGATAATGATGATAATGATGTTATAGCTGTTGTTGTTGTACTTGATTTATTATGAAATCTGTACATGGTTATTAGTTTTTCAAATGCTTTTTTTCTTCTTCTTTTCGCTGGCAATCATTTTGATGCAACACAACAAAAGTGCAACCCCCTGCAGCGCACTTTCCACACTTCCCTCAAAGCTAACAAAAGGTTTCGGGGTTCCCTCCACTCTCTCCCTCTCCCTTGTATCCCCTCTGCTCTGTGTACTCCTTTTGCCATTTCAGCGCTAAATTTGATTTATATACATTTTATTATTTGCTTTTGCTTTTCGCTTTTTGCTACCCCTCGATGTTGTCTTTCTCCCTCTTCTCCCTCTTCTTCTTGTTGTTGTTGTTGTTTCGGGTGGCGCTAATGAATTCAAATGTGTGCGTAATTGAGTTATTAAAATTTCAGTGAACAGCCAAAAACAGCCGGCATCTGTACCCCTAACAGCTACTGGGATGAAGGGTGAGGGGTTCAGAGAGAGGGATATATGGTATGGTTTCTCTAAGTCTGCTTGGCATTTTGAATTCTTAAGAGGCGTTCATGCGAATATTTCTGTTAGAAGTGGGAAAAAAACAAAAAAATTTTCACCCAAAAAAGAGGAGGAAATATTTTTTTATTTTTTTTTGTATATTTAATTTATGGCCAAGTGCAATGCAATTTATCTTTGGCTTGAGCTTACGGGCTTCTTGTGGCAAGTGTAAATGGGGTGAAAATATATCTTTATCTGTATATATATATCTATCCAAAAGCAATATAGAACGAGTGTGAATGTGAGCACGATTACGAAGGAGTACTCCGACTCCGGCTACTGCTGTTGAGTGTATTCTCGTTACGCAATGCAGACTGGATTACAGATGTTACAGTTTGTGTTAAGGCAAAGGCAAATCAAGACATAAAGGGAATTTATGAACTACTGCAACTTTTCGAAAATATAGAGGGTGTTCTTTTTTAGAGGTATAGAACTTTAAGTTGGCAACACTTTTTTAACTGGCGGCCATTTTGTCAGCTGTTAAGTGATTTATGTTTAGTTAGGATTGGCATTTCAACATGAATAGACTGACGCCTGACTGACGCGTTATTGCCGATATATGGCCACAAATGTTGGATAAAGTCGTCGAAAATTTGACCTCTTGGACTACGTCCGATCCAGCCGTGGCGGACATATGCCAGAAATCATATTTAATTTGTAATGCCAGAAGTTTGTCTTTCGAATAATGTAAATTTTATATAAATAAAATAAATCATCTTTGTTTTATTCCATTTCAAAGTTCTATACCTCTAAAAAAAACACCCTATATATTATTTTTAGTTGATAGCAAAGGTTTAGGTGAATAATATGAGAAAATATATGTTGAAAAAGTTATTCAGTAAAATAAATATATTATTTTTGCGACTGGGAAATTAATTTCACTAATTTTTATATAATTTTAGCTAAGCAATTATTGCCAATTAAATATAAAAAATAATTAAATTTGAGGTTAAAATGCAATTTAATTTTTTTTGCCATTTTTTTTTTGCATTTGCTTTCTTCAATTTATTGCCATATAAAAACGGCACAAATGCGAAATAGTGAAGAAATATTCACTGTTATTCGTTTAAAACTATTGGCCACATCAATTTTGCACACTCTCCCCGCACACTCCACACCCTCCGCACCCTCCCCACACTCTTCGCTTTACACACCACAGGCATTTAGCAGTCAATAATTCCGCTTAAATACACCGCTTAAATTATGCAACAGCCCCAAAAACCCCAAAGACCAGAGAACCAAACAACAACAACAACAATAACAACAACAACGACAACGAACTAAAATGTTTGTACACCAGCCAAATGGCCAAAAGCAATAACAATAAAACTAACTAACCAAAAAAACAGAAAAAAAAAACAGAGAAATGAACATTTTCTGTTGCCTTCCTCTCAATTTACATTTTTTTCGCTGTTTTTGTTATTGTAACAAATTTTTGTATTTTTTTTTTTTTAGTATTTTTTTCTATATATCAACAATTGGCGAATGTTATTTGTGTTTTTTTTTTTTGTTCATTGTATTTGTTATGTGTCTGAGCCAGAACTGTTTAAAGAGCGCCAAGGGAATGATGCCAATTTAGAGGGGTGGGGAGGCGAAAACTATACGAGAGAGGCAGTTTAGGGGAGGGGGTCTTTGGGGGTATTACAAATATTACCCTTGCAATTTTTCATATTGTATAATTCAATGCGGCGCCTTTTTTGTTTTTGCCTTGTTTTGCGATCTTCTCTCGTTTGTCCTTGTTGTTGTTGCAAACATTTTTGCAATCAAACACAAATGAGGCAGAGGGAGGGGGAAAAGGGTAGAGTTGGGCCGTGCCTGCTTCAAATCTATATAATAATTTCGCGTGTGCTTGATTTTCACGGCACTTGAAGCACTCAAGTGCAGCCCAGGGAAAAGAGGGCCTGAAAGTCAGCTAACTGTGTATATATATGTCGTATATATTAAACCCCATAATTTGGCTTAATAGTTTTTGCAATTACCCGAAGGGTTGTCAGCCCGACTGACTGCCAGCCTGCGACAACCCTTTTTGTGTGTGTGTGCGACGCAGGAAGCGCAGCAATTGGCAAACTGTAAGGAGGAAGTTGAACAGCCGAGGCGGAAGGGAAGGGGCCAAAAAAGGATGAAGGATGTGAAGGAAGTGCGGACTGTTTATGCGTGAAATATGCAGCATTAGTATGAGTGTGTGTTTGTGTGTGTGCGAGTGTGTGAGTGTTTGTAAAAGGGGTTTTTTGATAGGTGGTGTAAGGGGCGTTACATTGTCAATTATGAATTTATTAGAGACTACAATTGAGCAAATGAATGTGTGTGTATGAATGTGAATGCATATGTATGTGTCTATGTGCGTATGAAAGTGTATAAGTGTGTATGTCTATGTGTATGTGTGTGTTTGTCTATGCGTGTGAGGTAATTATTACTTTCGCAACGGGCAACAGCTGCTGCAAAAAAATAATTCTATACCCAAAGTAATTTTTATTGCCCAGCAGCAGGAAGTCTGGGAAAAAGCAAATAAAATTTGTGGAGTGAGTTTTTCAGCTTAATATTGAATTGATAATTATCTTAAAACTGTTTAAGCAACTTTAGCTTAAAACAAATAAAACGATTTACCAAAAACTTCAATCTAATATGCTTAAAAATTTCACTTAAAGTTCCCTTAGTTACGCCCCAAAAAACGTTTACTCATAAAATTTCATCATATTTTATTACAAAACAGATTTTGTATATGTATAAGTATTTACCCTCACATGCAAACTTGGCCAACAAAGCAGCTTAAAAAGTCACACACACACACTCACATATGCATATTGTTAGATATTTAAGCTGAGAAGCGGAGAAAGAGAAGAGAAATTGAAACAATTGTGAGCTCAATTAAAATTTACTTAACTTTGGCTCAACCTTATTTTGTCGAGCTAATTCCGAGCAACTTATTCACAGACTTTTCACATGTAAAGGCTTACACTGGCAGCAACATTCTTGTTACTATGACAACTAATCGGCAGCAGCTTTTCTATATACTATATATATATGACATTTAACTAAAATAGATCTCTGTTGCCATGACACTCACACACACACACATATGATTGTGATTGTGTTTGTGTCTCTTATTGCTTTTTCCTTTTGATAACCTTTTTTCATTCATATAAGCTCTTCTGCTTTAGGTAGTTGGAGTATATTTATATATATATTTATTGTATATATATTTTTTTTCATATTCTCATTGAATTTCATTTATTGCTCGACTTTTTTCCCTTCTACATTTGTCTCGCTTATGATTTTTTATTTTTTTTTTTTTGCTCTCGTTGTTGCAAAAATTCTTTGAAGTGGCACTCGAATACAAAACGATTGGCTACCCCAACCCCTAGCCCTGCCCCTGCCCCTGCCCCTGCCCCTTCTCATTGCCTTGCGTTCAGTGTGGCATGGCTTGACTTCAATTTATGTTGATTTTTAAGTGGCAAATTGTATTTGCATTTTAACTTTCATAAAAGAGCCGACGACCACAAGTAGCCCTTTGTGTGTGCTGCTGAAACAAGCTCTCGGAAATAACATTGACATTTGCCTCGTGACACGATGCCTAAACACACGAAACTCACGAAACACGACCGCAACTGCGGTTTGAGTCCTTTTTGATAAGTTTTTAATAGCTTTATCGACCCCCTCCAAAAACTATTGACTAGACAATTGCCAAACGATAATATTATTTGCTGTCTGCTTCTTTTAAGTGCACAACTAATTGGGGGCGTGAAAATGGGCGTAGATTGATACTATTACTTTGTATGTGTTGCGGGTTCGACTCACTCTTGGAAATGTGTGGAAATTTTGTGTGCGGAATTAATTACCTAAAAGTAAACGAAAAACAAAATTTAATTAGTTGAGCGAAAAATTAAAGAGAGAGAGAGGGTTAAAATAAACATATTAAAGCTGATTCGATTTGAATTAAGCAACGATAACTTTGTAATAAGTTTTTAAACTTCATTTCCCATACGAAATCCCAAACTATTGCAATCCATTAGACGGAATTAAGCCAGCAAAAAGATGATATATGCTTTTGTGTGCCCAAATCACATATCGGCGAAATCGTAATAAAAAAAAAAGAAAACAGAAAACAGAAAACAGACAAAACTTGCACAAGGCAGTTTTTGGGTTCAATTTGGTTTTTGGCCCAAGCTATACACAAAATTGTTAGCATGGAGAGACTGATGCAAAAGGATTTAGTTGCACACAGAGTTGAGAGTCCAGCACATATACACACACACACACATATATATATGTTTATCTATTTGTATGTGTGTGTGTATACATTGAGGCTTATTACACTAATTACTGTGGGTCACATTCCAACCAACCAGAGCCAGCAGAGTTGGAGTCAAACTCGGAGTTGTTGCCAGCGCCGTACATAAACTTTTTGCGGCTACTGTGCAGTTAAAGAGGCGTGGTGCTTGTGGGCGGCGTGTGGGGCTGAATACGAGGCTTTTTTGGCATAGCTTATTATGGCCGCCAACTGTGTTTGTCTACACATACACAAATATGCGAGACCTTATATGAGTCTATGTTTGATACACATGAAGAAAATTAAGTGAGTTTGAAATATTTTTCGGAAAATATAACTTTATTTGTGAGAGAACACATAATATTTTTCACTTCTATCTTTACCTTTGATAATTTTTGGAATATTTTATATTTTTATATATTTATTTCATATTTTTTTTGAGTGCTATAAATGGTATATGGGTTCTGGACAGTTGAGTTAGTGAGTTACAAAAAGAAGTGAACTCAAATATTTTTTTGGAAAATATATCTTGTTTTGTGAAAGAACATATATTATTTGTACTATATCGTTCTTTATGTTTTGTCAAGTTTTCTATTTTTTTTAATGTTTTTCTTTCATTTTTTTGAGTGCTGTAAATGGTATATGGGTTCTGGACAGTTGAGTTAGTGAGTTACTGAGTTATATTGTATGTGTTTTCTGTTAGAGTTTCTGCTGCTTTTGCTGCTGCTTTTGTTGCTCTTGTTGGCTGTCTCTGTTAATGGCTTTCAAGGGAATCGCGTGCAGTAATATAATTTGTGCTACCAAAAACTGAACTGCAAAAAAGGCGAAAGAGCACAGCCGCCGCCCCAAAACCCAAACCCAACCCCCAACCCAACCCCGCCCAGTCCAAATAGAGCAAGAAAGAGTGTCCGGAGGTGCAGTTAGTTGTTGGCTTATAAAAATTAATGCGACTGCTGTATGTAAATAATACCCAAAATAGTACACACAACATATATATATGGTATAATATATATACTCTTGTTCATGAATATATTGTTTGTTGTTGTGTTTGTGTTGGTGTGAAATTCTGTACATTTAATTTTATTTTATTGCATTTGACTTTTAGCAAAGACTTCGCCGACGCCGCCGCCGATGCCGCCGCTTTTGTTTCCAGTGCGACATTGTTCGGCCGCAAATATGCGCCACAAATCCAACAAAAATGGTGTGCGAGTATGTGTGTGCGAGTGTGTGTGTGCGCGAGTGTGTGTGTGTGTGTGCAAAGCTAACGCCATTGCGGAATTTTTATTGCCCTTCAACGCTGTCAGAACAAAAAACAGAACTGAGAGAGAATCCACCTTACACTATCAAAGCTTTAGAGTGCCAGCGTGAAATATTTCATAAGCGCAGAGAGTCAACGGCACTGGCGAAAAATATTAAACAAACCAATAATTGACAAATAAGACTTGGAAATACCCTAGAAGTGATATTCAGTTAATGTTATAACTTAAAAAAATGGTTGACTAATTTATTTTCAAATTTTAATGTAAAATTTCATGAATTTCTCAGCTTACTCATTTATCGACATACTTTTTTTTGGCAACTTTTTGACATTACAGGGTATGCGCGGTCAAAGGAATTTTAACAATTCCGCAGCCATTGCATGTATGAGCTCAAGATTGTGAGTATGTATGTGTGTTTGTGTGAATGTGTGTGTTTGTGTATGTGTGTGTGTAATGCCAGCTTTCATTACAAATTACGTTATTTACATTTTAAGCCAAAAGAATTTTAACAGCGATAAACAACAAAAAAAATATTTATATACTAAATATTCTTGAAAAATATTGTTGGCTGTTTTTGTTGTCTCCCGCTGTCAATAAACAATACAAGAGAAAGGGACAGAGTGTGTGTGAGAGAGAGAGAGATAAAGAGTTGCACCTGCTGGGTTTTGCGGTTAACACAGAACCTATAAACAACTCCTCTTTATCCTGCTCCTGCTTCTCCTCCCTTCTTGCACCTAACGAACACAATCAAACTAATGAAGTCGCCTCTTCATGCATGTTTGAGGGCAAGCCACTGTGTGTTGGAGGTGTGCCAAACGAGGGGGTGTGTGGGGCATAGGTGTGTTGTGTGTGACATTCAAATATTTTGACTGCATTTTCGATAGATTTTCGCACCTGTCGCTGACAAGCGCTCCACACACTGATGTTTGTCAATTGATATATAGATTGAAATATTTGTTTGGAATTTCAAATCGCACTTGAATTGGTTGTTGACAGATAAGAAGTTTGCGAGGGGTGTGTGTGGAGGGGGGTAACATATTGGTAGTATGTGATTTGACCGGAAAAAGTGAGGTTAGTCGAAAAAGAAGGAAATGAAAGTGGTTTTGATTTAAATATTTTTAAATTTATTTAAGATTTTTTAAAGTGTTGTTTTTGCTTCTAAAATTCCACAAATTCCAATGTGTATTTTATTTATTAAAGTTTTTTTTTGATTCAAGCTTTTAATGACCGCAATTCAAATATATCAAAAACGTGCGGTTGCAATAATAAATTTTCATTTTTGCCCGACGCGACATAAATCAAAAATGGCGATGCAAATGTTACACAAATACGCCAAAAAACATTAGGCTGAAATATGTTCGTGTGTGAGTATTGTCCTGGATTCCTGCCCTCTTGTTTTAAGAGCAACAACCCCCCTTCAATCTAAAAAAAAACACCCCTTGGCCGAAACACAAAAAAAATGGTGTAAAGCCAAAGTTCAGGCTGTGAAAAATTTAGATTTGTTTTGCGGATAGAACATACAACAGCAACAACAGCAACAGCAGCAGCATTCTATAATTGCCAACCAAAAGCCTGACAACCCTGACAACATTTTTCCGGGGATAGCCCTGCTCTTTCTCTTTTTTTCTCTCTCTCTTTCTCTTTTCTTAGGCACACATCTATACATTTTGCTTTTTTATCCGTGTTTGGTTTATTAAATTTTGCCAGCTGTAATGCAATTTTCGCGTGCCAAATTGGTTTAGGCTTAGGGTTGCGGCTGCAGGGTTGCTTCACGCATTCAACATCATCATCATCATCATCATCAGGCTTAACATCCTTATACGTTTCTTGTTTTTTTTTTGTTATTTAGATTTTATCGTTTTGGACTTTGCGGCTATTGGCTGTTTGCCAGCGCAACCCCTTAAGAACAAATATGTTGCTAGCCGATTGAACATGTTGCTTTGGTCATTGGCAACATGTTGCTAGCAACATATATTGCCATTCTGTGATGCTGCTGCTGCTGTTGTTGTTCCTGCTGCTGTTAGGGGAATTTAATTCACTTAAATTGCATCTCACAGTGCATAAATTTACACACAACAACACGTGGAAACACTTGTGTGTTTTGTGCAAAGTGTTCCAGTTTTTCGGGTAAGCTGCTAAAAATTTCCAACTCCAGAGACACATAAATCGCTAGCAAGCATAACATTGCAGCAGTTCCCAGTTTCCAGCTCCCTTCTCTCTCCGTGCTCAACTTTAGTAATTATTTAAATGCCTTTAGAGCCAAAAGGAACAAGGTGTTGAAAGGCGTCTTTCAGTTTGGGGGGCGTGGCTGTTGCCACAGCTGTCAGTTTAGTACTATGTTAAGTTTTTTGTGTGTTCTGTGTGTGTTGCTTGCTGCAAATTTCATAATAGCCCAAAAAACTTTTGCTATTCGCATTTTCTTCAACACTAGATTGACTGCACGTGTTGAATTTACCACCCCCCCCCCCCCCCACACTCCTCTTTTACATGCAACTAGCAGTAGTTTGGTGACACAGTTTGTATTAGTATTATTTTTCCGTTCTTTGACGAAAGTTTTTAGTTGCATTAGTTTGAGCTGAGGGCTAAGTGAATTAGAGCATCTGTCTAAAACTATCTTCGCTTTCAGTCTCTCTCTCTCTCTCACTCTTTCTCTCTGTCTCTTTCTCTTGCGTATTTTGATATTTGTTTTAAGTTTGGCACATCAATTAGCCAAAAAATTCACTTAACTGACGAAATGTGTGGCTTCTTTCATTACTTCCCTCTTACTTACTTGCGAAAGTTTAAGCTGTCTTTTCTGTTATTGTTGCTGACGACTACACATAGAGTAAACTTTAATGTAATTACATTTGTTGTTCTACTTTCTTTCTTGTTGACACTTTCTTGGTCCTTACACACATGCATTCTATATATATATATATTCGTGTTCGTAATCGCTTACAAGTGTGTCTTTATTCAATTAGAAAATCTCTTCTGCCTGACGAACAATAATTAATTAAGATTTGGCAACTTGATAAACACATTTGAAATAGCTAATAACTATGATTACTTAAACTAAGCTTAAAGAGAATTAAAATTTATTAAATATTTTACATTTTCAATTAGTTTCCCTGAGCATTTAATAATATTATCATGTCTTCTCATGAAGAAAAGTTCATTTGATATTTCTGTCACGTGCTCCAGTGAGCGGCGCATACAAGTTTGTCAAATGTATCTGTCAGATACAATATATATATAATTATTAAATATGAAAACTATTAAACTTTTCAGTTTAAATTTGTTAACTTTCGAGCATGCTTTCAGCATGGAGAGATGTGGGCGGGGCAAAGCTTGAGTTCACAGATTTATGCCTTGATTTAATTGAGTTTAATTTAATTTGCCACACACAGAAACACACACAGAGAGAGAGGGAGAGTGGGGAGAGAGAACATCTTAATGCTGATTACATTTGCGGCTTAGGAAGATAAGTCAAATATTCAAGTAAATGATTTTAGCTTGTGTAATATGCAAATTGAGTTCTAATTTACAATTTTCAACAGCAATAAAACTGTGTGAAAGTAATTTCATTTACACAACTTCCAACAACAACAACAACAACAACAACAAACAATCTATTTAACAATTGTTCTTTGTGCACATATTTCACATATTCTACGCACATTTTGTGGTCAAATTGTTAATTACAATTCACAGAATTCAATTAAATTCGAAATATGTTTGCTATTTAAGGTTAAAACCAATATAAAAACTAATTTATTTTCTCTCTTTTTCTGTTTTTTTACTGCTGCTGTGTAATATTTAATTTTAATAATTGTCGTTGGCACTTTTTGTGGCGCATATCGATTTCAAATCCATATCAAAATCAATCGTTATAAACGCTTTTCACCATTCGCCCATACTTTAATCAATTTATATATGTTTAAATATAAATAAATTCTCTGTTTTTTATAACGAGACAGTTTTTGCTGCCTGAATTGAATGGAATATTTTTTGTCCTTTTTATACCCTTAACCCATGAAATGGGTAAAAGAAAGGGTATAATAATTTTGTACAAAAGTATGTAACAGGCAGAAGGAAGCATCTCCGACGATATAAAGTATATATATTCTTGATCAGAATCAACAACCAAGTCGTTATAGGCATGTCCTTCTCGATATCAGGATCTACAGAAGCTAGAGAATATAGCTCTCCTGATGCAATAGTAACTAAATAGGCATAGAAAATTTGTTTTAAGTTATCGATAACTCTTCAGGATTCCGATATAAACATATGATCGATAACAAAAAAGTCCTGAAATTCGAAAACTTGAGAATGAGGATTAAAACTATTATCAAAATGATGAACATCTGAGAAATTTGTATTAAAATCGATTCAGAAATACCGGAGATATGATATACCATAAAGTATTGGTACGGTCGTCTGTCCGTCTCTCCTTTTGGTCAAGGGTTCAGGGTATCTTCCAGTCGAACTTACTCGACTAAAGCCTTCTTACTTTACTTTAATGAAAATGTTTTTTCTTTTGTTCTTATTTGTTGCCCATTTGCCCATTGCCATTGCCATTGCCTGAAATTGCGTGAAAATGTATGTGTGTGTGTGTGTGTGTGCGTGGAGACCATATACGATATATACGATACGATATGTAATTCGTTTTGGTAGTTGGTAGTAAATTGTTAAGTGTTCTGAATGCAATTGAAATGAGCAGCGCAGACAAAAACCTTTTGATACCCTACACGAAACTGTATATAACTTCAATATGAGTATAAAGTAAGAACAACTTTTTCATATATTTATGAAATGAAAAACTTTGATAAACTTGATCATAAACAATTGAAATATTATAACATTAAATAAAACTTTAACAACATTTTTTTAATAGAGTATTTTTGCAATGAGTTTTTCGTTCCGGAACATTGCTCGGTCATTTCGGGGATTATGTTGCTGGTGTGTGTGTGTGTGTGTGTGAATGGGCTGAGTATGTGTATGTGCATATGTAAGGCTCGGCTCAAGTTGAACAGTATTTTCTCGTGTTGTAATTCTTAAAAAACATTGCCGCAAAATTGTATTTAACTTTGGGCGAAAAACTTTTACTCCTTTTCTCGCTCTTTCTCTCGGGTTTTAAGCCGCATTTAAAGTGGCAAATGTGAACGAAAAAAAAAACAATAAGAATACTGAAATTGTTGCTAGTGTTGGGTAATGCGTGCTCAGCAACAACAACAACAACAAAAACCAGCAGTAAACGCAATAACAAGACTCAATTTGCATATTGGAGCATTGAACTCGCCAATGTAGAGAAATGGGTTCGGGTTCGGCTCTCTCCCCGCTTGGTAATCGTAATCGCTGCGGTTGTACTTTTGACGGGTTCAGTCAGTGTGTAGGGGTCTCATGTGTGTGAAGGGAGGAGGGAGGTTGGGTGTTCACGTTTCAAATGACGTTCGTTTCAATTGAAATGAGTGACGTACATAAGCAGAGAAAGAGAAAGGGAGAGCGGGGAAGAGAGATCTATTTAACCATTTGGAGTCGACTCGACTCGACTTGGGCCAGTTTGTTTGTAAAGCTGATGGACAAGTGTCATGGACGGCTGCAAGGGCTTGGCTTTGACTCTTGTGTCAGACACAACCAACCAACCCAACTGAACTGAACTGACGCACTGAACTGACTGAACTGACAAACTGACTGGCCTTTCTGGCTTCAACTACAACAACAACAACAACAACTAGCTAGATGGGCGCGTCGTCGCGCACTAAATTTGATTAATTCAGAAAGCATGCATACATAAATGTTTAAAGTAAAGAGGCACGCAGCAAACATTTCAAATGGGAACAAGAACTGAAATATTCTTCAGCGAAAGCAGACAAAAATGTTAGAAACAAATATGACCTAGTTTAAGGAAACATTTTTTTAGTGAAATTTGTTTAGTTTAAACCTATAAAACATTTATAAATCTTAGAAAAATGCATTGAAACTTTGTTCAATTTGTGTCTAAAAAACATTAAAAAATCTTAGAAAAATGCATTGAAACTTGAACTTTTTTCTTTTTATCATTTTTTAGGCATTTTTAATGCAATTTTTTCAGTTTTTACCTATAAAACAGTTAGAAAAATGTATTTATTCCTAGAATGTTTTGCTTATAATTATTTTGCAGACATTTTAAATGAAATTTTTTCAACTTGTACTGAAAAAACAGTTAGAAAAAAGTATTTATTCCTAGAATGTTTTGTTTATTATTATTTTGCAGACATTTTTAGACATTTTAGTCAATTTTGTGTTTCACAGTTTGAGTTTTTTGAGTTTTTGCAGCGAATTTAAACTTTTTGCTCGAAAAACTAATTCAAATCGCGCAACTCGGCTAATGAAAAACTCAAGCTGCGCGAGTTTTGAGTGTGGTTAAGCTGGGCGACTGAGGCGACCAAATCAAAAAGCTGGACAACGCCGTCGATGACGACGCAATGGGAGATGAATTGATTTTAAATCAATATTGACAGTTGACATTGCCACAGCGAGTGATGCAACACCAGCAGCAGCAGCGGCAGCAGCTGAGTCCGCAACAAGAGGCGCTAAGCTGAGTTCAGCTCTGAGTTAGTAGTCCAGAAGTGAAAAACGGTGTGTGTGAGCGAGTGTGTGTGTGTGTGTGTGTAGATGGCGAGATTTGAAGTCGAAACGAAACCAGACGAAAATTGCAGCTGTGGGCCATTGGAAAATTTGCAACATGTCGCGAGAATGTGATGCAAGGCTAAACGCCGCAACGTAATGAAAATTGTGCGGGCAGCTGTTGTTCTCAGCTATCTCGCTCTCTACCTCTCTCACTCTCGCACACACTGTAGGTCTCCCAGATCTATCTGTCTCTGCGGCTAAAAACTGTCAAGTGAGAAATTAGAGAAGGCGACAAGCTAAAGCTAAATTGTCAACAGAAGCATTTAAAAGATAGATGAATACCAAATGGAAAACGAAACTGAACGAGAATGCGAAACACTCTCAGCTGTGTGCGAGTGTGTGTGTTTGTGTGTGTGTGATGATGATGATGGTAACAACATATCGAATTATGCTGGGAAAAACCGTTATTGTTGTTGTTGTTGACCTACATACATACACATTACATGTAAGTATGTTTGTAAAGGGAAAAAGAGAATACAGATGGCAGAGATGATTAAACGAGCTTTAAAACTGATTGATAGCGAAACGGTTAATTGTAATCAATAGTGTAATGTAGTAAAGAAGTTTCCTTCATTATTTTTCCATTTAATCCTGAAAGAAACAAATCCTTATAGCTGCCAGGCATTGTTACCATTTTCAATTATATATATGCGATATCGATCTGACTTTATATAGAACTGACTTTCTGTATATGGTTAAATGCATTTAATTTACAACCCCAACAACAAGAGCAAGTGCCAATATATTCAATTCTTCAGTTATCCCGGCAGTTATTCAGCAACATTCAGTGAACATTTCACAGCCCGCATAAATTGAACAATTGCCAACTATGTCCAGAACGAAGGGACAAGGACCAGAACGGCACAGGACATAACGTGAACCCCAGAAAAAGAAGAAGGAAAAGGACAACAGATAAACAGAAACAACAGAAACAACACAATTGTGAGTTAATAAATGTCAAAAGTGACATTCTGTTGACTTTTGTGCCATCTTAATTGAATGTGACTTTTGCTTAAGCCTTATCTCGATGTGACTCATCTTAATTTTCGTCCTTTCCTGTCCTTTCCTTCATTCGACTTCTTCTTCTTGTGCGTTTTAATGAGCCTTTCAAACTGTCAACAGTAGATTAAAACTAACAATGAGAGATGTTGGTTTCGGAACCCAAAAAATCCTTATCCCGATGTCCTGTCCCATTGCGGTTGTGTTGTGTTTGGGCACGCCTTAAGATAACCATCGATTATAACGTTTTGGGTTAACTATGATGGCAATTTTTTTGTTTCGGAATAGAATAAGGGTGCAGCTGTCTCGTATGATGATTGTTAATTGAACAATTGAAGAGTATGCCAAGGTTTCTTCTGTTTTTCCGCCGTCATTGTTGCATCATAATTGCGACAATCTTTTGTCGCATTGCAAGTGAAATTTTTGCGCTTACATAATTTACAAATTGCTTTGGCAGCTTTTGTGTCATTTTTCCCAAGACACCCCGCGGGGAGGGTTGGGGGGCGCCACCCGGAGAGACTAAACACAAACTTGATTTGTTGTTTAAGAGTTTTTCGCGGGTTTTTCTTTTAGCCGTTTTTTCCATTAGTCGTAACTATTTTTGCCGCAAGTTGTTTTGTTTGTTTGTTTGTTTGTGTACAAAATGCCGTGAGAGTATCTCAGCTATTTTGTAAATTGTATCTGACAGATACAAAAGTATCTATGCGCTGCTCAAGGAGATCGAGTTGTTGTTGTTGCAATTGCAATTGCTGTGGCTGTCTTTTTCTTTTCTTTCTTTTTTTGGTTAACGCCTTCTTCGTCTTCTTTGGTTTTTCGTATTTTTTAGTTTTGTGCCTTGTCTGACTTTTGTTGCCAACGTAATGAACTATTATTGTTGTTGTTGTTGTTGTTGCTGTTGTTGGCCTGTCACTGTTGTCATCGCTTCCGTGTGACTCCCGCCCCGCCCCCCCGTGGTGTCTGCTCTGTGTGTGTTGTAGTATGTTAGTCAGTCAGGCTGGCTTGGCTTGGCATTCGCATAATCACAATAGACAACGCCTGCCAGGCAATCTCTCTCTCTCTCTCTCTCTCGCTCACTGTATGTCTCTTTCACTATTCGATTGTGTCGAGAAAACAGTTCTCGAAGCGAACAACTGATTGCATTCCTGTTGTCCAACAAGCAGTTCATTCATTCACTCCTTAGTTATGACCTCCCCCCGCAAATAGTTGCGGCTCCAATCCTGCAATCCTGGCTGCTCCTTTACAGAAAATACATTCAAGTCAGAGCCATAGCCAGCAATCAGCACAAGCACTCAACCAGTCAACCAGTCAAGCAGTCAAGTGTTCAAGCAGTCAATTCTTCTCCTCTTTTTGCCCGCAATCACTCCACAATTGCAACCCCAAAGCCAAACCAAACCCCACACAAACAAATTGCATTAAATTAACAAGACGCATTGCAGCGCGCATTTTAAAAACCGTGATTCACATTTACAACCCAACATTCGACTATATTTTTTCTCATCATGTAACCCCTCGGGTTACAATAGTTATGTTTCTTATACCCTTATAACAGAAAGCTGTTAAAAACAGCTTTTAACTTTATTGAGAAAAAATCTTTATAAATATTTTTTCGCTTAATTGGTAGATCAATCAAATATTTTGCTTTAAAACAAATGTTTTTTTCACAAATAAAATATTTGATAATAATGAATAAGCAAGCAAAATAACTTTTTTCGTTAATTACTTTATAAAAAGAAAATCTTTTTCAGGATTTTATATTATTTTTGTACCGAGATATTCTGTAGTTGTATCTGAACTCTGGAGAATAGTATTTGTTTTTATACCTTTAAGCCATGAAATGGGTAAAGAAGGGTATACTGATTCCATAAAGTATATATATTATTGATCAGCATCGGCCGTCAACTACAAAAGCTAGAAATTCCAGATTTTGGACATAAGCTCTAATAATCCTTGGGCATAGCAAGTTTGTTTCAAATTTTCGATATCTTTTTAGGTTTCCGATATACACATGTAATCGATAACAAAAAAATCATGAAAATTTGAAAACGGGGATTGAAAGTATTAACAAAACAATGAACATCTATAAAATTTATTTATATTAATATTTATTAAAATCGGTTCAAAAATACCGGAGATATGAAGTCTTCAAGCATTGGTCCGGTAGTACGCGACCGTCTGTATGGTAAAAGGGTTAAGGGTATCTTCCAGTCGAGTTTACGCGACTTATTACTTTTTGTTATCGTTTTTGGCAATACATAAAAAAATGTTTGTGTTGATTGCAGCTCTAAAAAGGACGACTACGTTTTAAGAGGATTGATGGATAGATACATGACCATTACCCAGTAAAAAGTTCCCAAGACTAATTTGTGTCATGAACTCTGTACATATTTAATATACAAATATAAAAAACCTACGATATGTGTATTATATACTAAGTTTGTATTCGGCAATTCATTTGTATTTTATTTTTTATATATTTTCTGTGGTGCTTGCAATTTTTTACATTTCACTTCATCGGTGTTTTTTGATATATTTTTTAATCAATATGCAAAAAAAAAAGCTATTTATTTTTTTGTTTTTTTTTTCATTGTTTTATAGTTGCTGTAGCAACCATTGAATGAAATGCTTTCAATTTAATTAACTATTTTTTTCTGCCTGCAGTGAATATTTGCTTAAAGCTATCATTTTCTGTTGTTTTGGGAGAGTTTGTGATGAAATTTTTCTGCTGGCATCGCTAAACTTATTAAAGGTTTTAATATGGTTCAGTGTTCAATTGCCAATCGATTCGACTAACAAACAAATTTGATTGCAAAAATTGAGGTTAACATGTTTGTGAAAACAGTTAACAAGTTGGCAAACATAAAAGATAATTAAGAAAGGAATAATGTTGAAAAAGTTGTTCTCTATAAATTTAAGTGCTTAGACATTAAAACTAAACATCATTTAGCTAAAGTTCTTTTAATGCATTACCAAAAAGGAAAGAACCCATTACTTGCAGTAAGTAGTTACTCGTTACAATCATTATGCTTAACTGATGTTCGCATTTAATTCCCCTTTTTAAAATCCAATTAAGCGCAACTCTAATGGTTAGAACAATAAAGTGAAACAGACAGACAGCTGCCAAAACCTTTACATCGCGAATCAAATAAAATATCTTTCACGCTTTCACAATATGCATATCAAATGTCAATTCGTCATTTGCATTCGAAACGGTTTTGTTAATGATGCTGACACGCAATTAAAGCTGAAAAATACACGTATTACGTATTACTAAGACTTTTGGAATGATAAAAGATCAACTGAAGCGCAATGGCATTAATCTAGTTAGGGGCTGGACCCAGAGATAGCGATTTTTATATGGTTAGGGCGCGCATCCTGTATTCAAAAAGGCATTAACATATGTTTAAATGAGCTGACACGCGAACTGGTTCCGTTTTGCAGAACACCAAAACAGAAGTACACTAAAAAAATTGGGGTGTAAAAAAAGTATAAAAAGTTTTTTCTAGGTTTTCAAAACACTTTTTGAAGAAATGCTTAATGTTTAACTCTAGAAAGGTTGAACATTTTGCTGAAATATATATTTGGCAGTAATTTCTTTCAGTGTACTTTCTTTGCGCATTGTTTGTGCAAAGTATTTAGTGCAACAATTGAGCCGGAAATATACAAACATACTGAAACAACAACGGGCAACAACGGGCAACTGGCAACAACTGGCAACAACAGGCAACCGAAAGGCCGAAAGAAATGCCTCAAGCCGGACTCTGGCTGGATGGCTGCCCCGCCCCGCCCCTTTTTGTGTGCTGTGTGTGCTACAGGGGCATTAATTTTACGGAAGAGCGAACGGCTAACAACAACAACAACTCTAAAAAAAAAACGCGGCAAATTGCAATAAATTTTAAGCAACTCAAACTCATACTTAACTCGAGAGTTCAGAGTTTGAGGCCAATTAAAATTGGATTCAAATGCGTGTTTGATTTGAATGTAGAAGTGAAAGGGGGTGAAGGGAGAGGGTTCACCCCCCTTTAGGGATTGTGAGTCAATTAAAAAAGCTTGACAGTTTTGGATGGCACTAAGATGTTTCTAGAACCAGCGAATAATTGCCAGGACACGAAAAGGGTTTACAATGCCTTCGTCATTTTCTGCTTCTGCTTCTTCTTCGTCGTCGCCTTCTTTTTGGGCAAATAATAAATAAATTGTTGCTACAAAACTTTGCCCAGAGAGAGAGAGAGGGACTGGCAACTGACCGTATTAAAGTTTTTTGTCCGTTAAGCTAGCCATAATTAAAATTGTAAGCCTTCGGGCAGATTATGGCCAGAAAGCAATTCGCCGCCGCCCCTGCTTTAGGCCACGCCAAATTGATTGATGGCAAACAGTTTTGGGGTCGAAAACTTTTGAGTTATGTCCAAACAAAATTGTATTTCATTCGCTTTAAAGGTTCGCGATTTGTGGTTCGATATCTGTTCCATCTGCTAATCGATTTTATATGGTTAACGGTTTTTTTGCTATTTTATTTTGTGTGGCAAATTTCATTTCAATATAACTGACATTAATTTCATTTAATTGCTTTAGTTGTTGTTGATTGTTTCTGGTGTTTTTTTTTTCGTGTGTGTGTTTCTCCTCACACGAGTTTTGGTTCAGCTGTCATCAGGTTTATTTAGTCAACGGATTCGTTCGTTCGTCTATATTTGCCTCGACTCAACTCGACTCGACTCTCGCCTCGTCCATTTCAATTAACTCTCAAGGATTATTTTATTATGTCAATCAATTTCCGCTAACTAAAAAGGTAGCAATAAACGGAAAAGTGAGGGAAAAGCGAGAGAAAAAGAGAGATAGAGTGAGAGAAAGGGAAAGAGAGAGAGGGTGAGAAAGAAAGGGAGAGAGGTTGTGAGTTAAGCGTTGATTTCATTTTGTTCTCAACTTTATTTCACTTTACTGTTTTATGGTTTTTTGTTCGAAATTTTTTACTCATTTTATCCGTTTTTTTTGTGTTCTTTTCTTTTTTTTTCGGGTGCTGCATTTTCCATTATTTGCAGTTTAGTTGGTTTGTTAAGGGGGGGAGAGGGGTTTTGTATTGCCTGTAGCTAAAATGGAATTTTAATTAAATGGTGAATTTGCTTTTTTAACGGTCAGTTTGAGAGAATTGAAATACAGCAGAAAAGCTTTATATAATTGGTACAGTTGGCTTCCCAAAAAAAAAAAAAAAATAAATAAATAAATAAAAGTAAACGGAAAAACAGTTTGAAATGGCACAAATTAACATATGTTTCAACATAAAAAAAGTTAAAACTAACATTATTCAATAAGTAAAATCGTTAAATGAACGAAAACTTAACAACAATTTGAAATTGAATATGAAAAAAACTCTTCTCTCATAACTTGATTTAAAGCACTTAGAAAATCGAAACATTCTGCAAATGTTGCAAATTAAAAGTTCAAGCTTATGTTTTTAAGTGATTGCAAAATATGATATGTTTGACCAAAAAGACATATATATATATATTTTTATTGCTAGAATAATTTTTCAGCAATTTGCATAACAGCAGCTTGTTGTTGTCGTTGTTGCATATTCAATTTTAATATTTTGCATTCAATTGAACATAGTTTTGGTAGCAATCGGAGTTGGAATTGGAGTAAGAGTATATGTTTTCTAATTGCCACTTTACTGCCTACAACAATTTTACCAAATAACACACAATAGTAAAGAAGTGTATGTGTTTGGGCGGGCAATAAAATCAAAACTGCCATGAATCATTGAACAGAACACACACAACACACACATTCGACCAATTATAATAGTTGAGGGGGCGTAGGCACATTTATTATTATTTTTCTTGTGTATGTTGTGTTTCAGTTGTGTAACTTGATCTATGGCCTGACCATATGTTCTATTCGATGTGTGTGTGTTTTTGTTAAAGAAAAGAAAGCAATGAAAAGCAGCAGCAAATACAGTCTCAATTGAATGGGTGGAAAAGCCAATTAAAGATAACAAGAACAAGAACTTTTAAAGTCAGAAAACACTGAACAACACACTGAAGACATTAGCATAAGCAAACAAAACCCCAGAATCAAAGTGAGAAACGCCCACAAAGTTACACTCACCAACAAACAAAAAAAGAGGAGGCCTAGAAGTGAAACGTCGTCTGGCTAACTGGAAAATAAATGTTGTATAGAGAACAAACAATTGTTGACTGCAATCAATCAGCAGAGTTAAACGTTTCCCGAGACGCATTGCATACAGAAACGAAGAACAGAACCCCAACTTATTGCCGAACACAGGACAGGACGGAACGTAACGGAACAGGAAGGAAATGCTTTTTCACTCCCTGAGTCTTTCTCCTCTCTCTCTCTCTTGAGGCTTAAGTCTAACTGACGGACTAGGCAGACTAACTGACTGACTGACTGGCAGCAGGCCATAACTTGAAAGACATGAAATGGGTTGAGAGGGGCGGGGGGAGGGTTACAAGAAAAGCCATATGAAATGAAGTGCATGTTCCATGTGCCATGGCTACTATTGTATACAAGAAGTAACAGAAGTAGACAAAGAATGACGACAGAAGAAGGGGGTGAGAAGGGCGAGGAGGGGTAGTCGTGCAGGAAGGTGTGCGCACTAAGCCGACAAGACAGACTGTTCGTTCAGAGACGGTGCAATTGCGAAAAAAAATAAAGCGTAGCAAAAACTTGCAACGTCAAGGGAATGCTTACTGGATAGAATGCTTTAGGGATAGAATGCCAACGGCAGGAAGCTAGAAGTTGTAGCTTGGCATTGAAAAATCATTGCAAATGGAGTTGGAATATAGGCGAAGGGGAGTGGGCTGAAGAAGTCGAGCGGGGCAACAGAGCAAACAAAGCGGCAATAAATGCAAAAATGCCAAGTGCATAAATATGATAGATGGTGGGTGGGAGAGGGTGAGGGAAGGGTGAGGGAATGCGGGTGCGGGTGCGGGTACCCTGACTGACTTGGCGAAAGGCTTAACAGCTTTAATCGAGCGCACCAGAATTGTGGCCCAAAGTGATGCACTGAGCCGTGCATTGGCAAAGTGCAACGAATTACAATACACTGTGCAACATGAAAACCCTTTTCAAGTAAGTAAGACTAAAAATTTAATTTCAAAGTAATAATGTATAATTTTTCTAAATGTCAAATCTTTTTTTAAGGTATTGCCTACTGAAATGAGATCTCTTTTGCGTACTTTATAGCAATCCAAAGTATCCAAAACTAAATTCTTTGAGATGAGATGTTTTTCGACTACAAATCGCTTTCTTAGCTGTAAATGCAGAGTTATTCTAGCTGCCAAATACTGACATTTAAGGCATTTCTTGACGAAACCCTATAATTTTTAAGGAATATATGTTAAGGGGAACATTCCAAAAGTGGAATTTTTGAGATTTCGACTATAAATCGCATTTTGATCGGTGAGTGCAAAGTTATTCTAGGTGCCAAACCATGACTTTCAAGACATTACTTAACGAAATCAGATAATTTTTGAGGAAGTTATGGCATTGGGAAACTTTTTAAATGAGGATTTCTTGTGATTTCGACTTCAAAACGGATTGTTAGATGTTATTCTATATGCCAAGCCATGACTTTTAATGCATTTCTTTCTAATCTAACCAGTTTCAACAAACTTAAAATCAGTTTTCTAAATAACTTCCCACATAAAAGTTTCTCTGGTATGTTGCACAGTGTATTTAAAATACAAAATGCTCAGAAACTCAGCACGTTTCAAACTAATTGTGAAAAGACATAAATACTAAATGGCTTAGAAGAATACCGTAGAGAAAAAGCAGAGCAAAGTTATAAAAGGATAGCAGAAAGCAGAGGACTTAGCAAATGAATTCATGACAAGTCATATTGAGAGAGATAGAGAGAGAGATCAACTGATAACAGATAAGCGCATAATGTTTATGCAAGAGGCTATAACAATGCTGCTGGCAGGCTGACAATGACAAGACCAAAAGGTAAATGTGAAAAGAAAGACATCACAGAAAAAAAAGAAAGAAAGAAAAACTAGTATTGTAGACAACTGAAGACAGACTGCTGCTGCTGCTGTAAACTATTATGTTTTTTTTTCTGTGTGTGTCTGGCAATTCAGTTCAGTTGTTCCCTTTTATATTTGGCCTGTCGAGCGATTCATTTGAATTTATGAATAGTATTAGTGAGTCGCGTCGTACCTATGAATTTGTATATATAGTTTTTTTTTTGGTTTGTTTGTTTTGTTTGTGTTGTGTTGTGTTGTGGGATTCATGTTATTTTCAGGGCCTGCCACTTGAAGGAGAAGAAGTTTTTTGGGTTTTTGTTTTTTTGAAGATTTCGAGTAGCTGATTGTGCATGAAGTAGCTTGAAGTGGAAGCGGGTTGGAGGAGAAGATGTTTAAGGGGCTTCGGGGAAAACCATGTATTGTGCTTTATGCCCATAAACAAATCGTTAAACGTTTCCAAGAGCAAATTGTTGGCACACGCAAACCAGTTAAAAAATGCACTGGAAAAAAACGTCTCTGAAAAACTGTATTTCCTTTTCGTTTTCCTTAAGTGTTTTTTCGGTTACGACAATTCCACAAATGTATCAAGATGCAGCAAGCAAGCCAACAATGATGACGACAAACAATAATGATAATGATGATGATGATGATGATGTTTGTGGCAATGCTAATGTTGCGCGCATGCAACAAGAGAGACAAAAGGATGATGAGATGCCACACGACTGCTGCAGCAAGCTGCAATTGCGTGGCACGCCCCCTAATGACCCGGCCATAAAAAGCTCATCAACATGGCTTGTTGCCGCAGCTGCCACAACGAAGAAATTTGATAAAAATTGCACAGCACAAGTCAAGGTAAAGTTCCACATTTTCCATTTCCTTCCACACATAAATTGTTGTGTGTGTGTTGCAAGGGGCAAGGGGCAAAGGGGGCAAACAGCAACGATTATTTAAAATGCACTGAGGCAACAAATGATAATGCAACAACAATGACAGCAACACAAGGACAGCACTGCAACACAGCACACAAATAGCCCAAAGATACACATGCAAAAGTCATGAAGCCAAAAATTTCATAGAAATTTTTTTAGTTTTACTTTATATAGAAAAATGACAAAAAAAAAAGGAAAATTATTATGTTTGCGGTTGGGTTCTATTTTTTTGTTGTTCTGTAAACATTTTAGGTTAAATATATATAAAAAAATACCCTCAACTAATTCCAAAAGGAGTCCCTTAATTTACTTGCAACAAAAAACTTTCAATTGCAAAAAATTCCTTCAAGTTTCGATAAGTTATAAAAAAAGGAAAGGAAAGGTTTTTACCTTTTCCAGCACAGCCGTCACATGGCTATAAGTCAAATGTGAATGTTGCATGTTAAGCAACCACAAAAAATAGCCAAAAAAAAAAAGCCATTTCAGCTAATTAGAGTCATAAATTTGGGACTAGAATTAATGCCCAAAGAAGAAAAAGTCTCAGCTTGAAAATTTCAAAGTGCATGAAATCAAAGCGCAACTATTTTTTTTTTTTATTACACTTTAAGCCAAGTTTGAAAGAGGCGCGTTCAGTTTGATTTGACCCACATATTTGTGTGTGTTTTTTGTTGTTTTTCGATTGGGCCGCCGTCAGCTGTTTTTGGGATGAACTGGACAGGCGAGACTTTTATGACTTTCGGTCTGTGTCGATTGTTGTTGTTGTTGGCGTTCGGGGTTATCGTTATGCCAAAGAGACACGACACATGAATGCACACACAGCGGCAGATAGTGGAGTGGAGGTGTTCGGCGGGGGCAGCATTTGCATGTTGCATGTTTAACTTTAACACACACACACACAGTAACAGAGAGAGAGACCATAACACAAAGTGCAAGCCAAACTGCATTGAAAGTCATGGCCCGAGTTCATTTTTTTTCTGTTTTCTGTTTAACTTATTTACGAGTTTTATTTGGTTTGCTGCTGCTTTTCTTTTTTTTAACCAAACATACACACATAAAACGTTATAACGTATACGTGTTTTGTTGTTGTTGTTGCTGTTGTTATTAAATTTGAAAGTCATTTTTGAAAGGCCAGTTAGCGCAAAGAGCGTACTGCTGCAAACTGGGAAAATTTGTGAATGCATTTTGTTTTCTGTCTTTAATTTATTGTGTAGATTTTTAACGTTTTTAACGTTTATTAATTTATGTGCTTATTGCCAAAAAGACATCATTAAAGTGAAAGTCAATTTGTTTCAGTCTTCTTCTTCCATTGCCTTTTCCCATACAGACTAGACTCTAGACTTTGTTGCATGTTCTCTCTTTCAAAATGCGGCCACATTTACAATTTATAGCTAATCATTTGTCTGCGTCTTTTTTTTTATACGCTTTTATTATGAAAAGGGGGAGTTGTCTTGTGTTTCTATTAATTTTTTTTGTTAACCTAAATTTTTCTTTTATTAATTTTTCATTTAAAGTTGGAGTTTTTCTTTGAACAAAAAACTTTTTGTTAAACCTTTTTTTGTGTCAGCGTATTTGTTAGTCGTTTCAACATTTTTTTTGCTTACTCAATCTTTTATTTTTTTTTCCATTTGTTGCGTGTTGCATTTTGTGGTGTTAGCGAGTTTTATTAATGACTGTGACGTTTCCAGCCATGTAATGAGTTTTTTTGGGGTTAAATTAATATTTGAATTGTGAGCCAATGTTCACAATCATTTGTTATTATTGTGTTTCAGACTTTGGATTTGTTTTAGTTATTAGAAAGGTTTTACAATGGAATGTGTTAGAATTTATTTTAAATTGTGTTTATGAAAGGTTTTTTCTTCTTTGTTTAAAGACAAATAACATGTGTAAACACAGTTAAATCATTTTGTTAACATTCTCTCATACCAATTACTATTTAAATCAATATTATTTTTTATTTTTTTGTTAAACATTTTTGACTTTTTAGCTAGAAGTATTAACTTGTTAACATTCTCTCATACCAATTACCATTTCATACCAATTAAATCAATATTATTTTCATTTTTTGATAAGCATTTTTAACTTTTTAGCTTGAAGAGACAGAGAAAATCCTCTTAACCGGTTTTCACAAAAAACCACAGTTTAATTACACTAAAAGAGTTTTTGAACCCGATTCATTGTGTGTGCATATCGATGCAGGGACTAAATACTACTTCCCAAAAAGGATGCAAAAACAAAGAAGCGTCTGTTGTGTGTTTGTGTCTGAAACTGACCGCGTTTAGTTGGGTTTGACTAGGCCTTTGCCACTAAACTTGGCCAGAACAAAAGCATTTAGGCATTTGAGAGTGTTTTTCATTAAATCCAAACGCCAGCTTAGTAGGGGGTGGAGGGCAGCTAGTACTAGATGCTAAAATGTTTAGCAAATACTAAAAAAAACCAACTCGAACGACAGTCGAGTCGAGTCGAGTTGAGAGTCGGACTCCAAAATAGAATCCAATAAACTGCAGCTCAGTGTGGTGTGAATGTTTGTTGAGAGGCGACAGTCATTGGGAAAGTGGCTTCGAGCAGCAGGTTCGCTAAGTGGCCAGGCGGGAATAGAGTATAGAAGAGGGTGTGGAAGAGTGTGTGTGTAGTTGTGTGTGTGTGTGTGTGTGCATAGAACCCAAACACCAAAGTCGAGACCGAGACCGAGACCAAAATAGACGACGCGAAGTTAACTTGGTCAAGTGTAGCGACGGAATGTGAAAGCTATTGCTACGGTCTTTCCCCTTTCATGTATTTTTGAGAGGGGTACACAGTAAGAAAAAACATGAAAAAAACCAAATAAAACTTCAAGCTTCAAGCTAGAGATTAAGTATGAAAAGCATTAAAAATTGTTAATAACTTCAAACTTAACGTCTTAAATAACAAACAATAGGTTTGTTTTTATAATTGTTCATCAACAAATTTCTTTAAGTGCAGTCACATGACCGCAGAAGTCATGACCAGCTTCAGAAATGCGTGCCAGCCGAAGCCAAAGCCAAAGCCAAAAACCCAGTCAGTTTTTTTCGTTTGGTCTCATTCTCACTCGTTGTCTCTGGCGTATTGTCGAATTGAATGTTGCACGTTTCTGGGTCGCGAGTTGGTAGAAGCCGTTCCGCCCCGCTTTTGTATACGGTCAAGTGGGGATATTGTGTGAGGCGTGGCATTTCTAATTTCATTTCCAGACACCTGAACTTATGCCGAGAAGTGTGTGTAGAAGAGTCAGCAGCAGCAACTGCTAGTTTACTGGGCTTTGGCTTCAGTTACTGTTGTTGTTGTTGTTGGCAATTCTTGGCCCCATTTTAATTGCAAAACTGTTTGGATTGCACTTTGTATGCAGCCAGGCCTCGATCTCTCGGACACACTCTCTATATATATGGCTATGACTATGACTATTGCCAGACTCAACTCAACTCAACTTGACTCGACTCGCAGTGCGTTTGTATTATTTTTCTTTTCTATTTTTATGGCACTTTTACAAGTTGACTGCACTGTACGTAATTCGTTTAGCGCCGCTAGGTGGCGCTTCTGTTATGGCCCTCTTGACCCAAATTGCCAACTCACACAAAGCGAGGGAGAAAGAGAGAGAGAGAGGGATGGGGAGACCCTTCTGTAACTCATAAAGTGGCCCCAGTTTGTCAACTGAGTTTTTCCAGTTTTATCCCTTCGCTTTTTTTTTTCTCTCTATTTCTATTTTTTCTGTTTTGTTTTTGTTTAATTGCAAGTGTGAACCATTTCATGTCTGTTTGGGTTTGCTTTAATTGTTATTACTCTCACTGCAGCAGTTGAGTTTCCGCATCCGTGCAACCTGTTTGCTTTGTGCGTACCAGATTGGTTAAAGGAACTGAACTATATATCTATATAGGGATTTTATTTCTAACATTTAACTGCAGTAGAGGGTTAAGCTTTGCTTTGTGCGCACAGATTGGTTAAAGAACTTCACTATATCTATATCTACATATGGATTATGTTTCTAACATTTAACCTGTAGGAAGAATTAAAGTTCAGATTGATTAAAGAACTCAACTAAATATCTATATATATATTGTTGTGGATTATGTTTCTAACATTTAACTGCAGTAAAGGGTTAAAGGTTATACTTTTTGCGTACAGATTGGTTAAAGAACTCAACTAAATATCTACATATGGATTATGTTTCTAACATATAACCTGTAGTAAAAGGTTAAAGATTGTGCACAGATTGGTTAAAGAACTCAACTATACATATATCTATAGCTATATATGGTTTACTTTTCTAACATTTACCTGCCGTAAAAAGTTAAAGAGTAAACGCTTTAGCTTCATGTTACATACCTGTAAAGAAAAGAATAAATAAAAAAGTTTTTTAGTTTATTTATTGATAGATATTTATATAGAAATAGATATAGATATATTTTAATAGAAATTTAACCTTAAACGATAATAAAGTTATTGTTATGAATAAAATGATGATATTTTTAGATTTTCATATTCAACTTGAACTTCTTTTGCCCCCAATATTCAATATTGAATATCATTTTAATTTCTATTAAAGTGTTTTTTTGCCAATTTTCTTTTGTTCACTTCACCTGCTGCCGTGTTTTTTTGTTTGTTGAGTGTCGCCCACGTTTATAATGTTTTTATGGTGTTTTTGTTTCTTTACGCTTGCGTCATTTGTGTCTAATGTATCTATATCTATATTTGTATGGAAACATTTTTTCTTCTTCTTTTGCCTCCTCAACCTCATGTCTTATTCATAATACCATTGTTCTCTCTCCTATATCTATCTCTTCTATGCAAATCCGAAACGCCACCCAAACGCAATGCCAACCCTAAGCTTTAAAAAAAAAAGCGACACTTTCTATCTGAGTTGTTTTTGTTGTTTTTTTTTGCGCCCAACCAACTTCACATGTCAAAGCATGCGAAAACAAAAACAACAAAAATAAAAGAATAGACTCTGGGGAGCATTTATTTACTTAATATTATGTAGTGTAGTATAAAGCACATTGCATATGCCCCATTAGACAACTAACATACACACACACAAACACACACACACTTACAAACATAATGTAGACACATAATAAACACACACTCGCGAGTTTTTCTGCGTCAGCTAACGGATAAAGAGATAAAAGAGCGAAGAGTGGAGAGAGTTAAAAAGAGAGAGAGAGATTTTGCCACAGGTGGTTAATATTATAACTTTTACACTTAACGTCATGTGCATTTGTTCTTGCCCCTTCACACGCCTGCCCGACCGCACTGCCTTCCCCCCTTACTCTCCCTGTCTCTGTCTCTCGTTCTCCTAACACTTTATGTGGTATATATTATGCCATAATTTTGCATGTTCTTTACTCTCTCCCGAGGGTTCTCAGGGATCTCAGGTACATTGAACCTGCTGCAATGATTGCGAAATGGTGCAAAAAAAAAAGAAAAAAATATAGAAAATAGAATCCAAAAGCCGCGAGGCAAAAACAAAAAAAAAAAAAAGCACGCCTTGTTGATAAGGTTGGTTATACACAGTAAATATATAGTATATGAATGTGTGTATGTGTGTGTGTGTTTGGGGGGAGGGGGGAGATATGCATACAAATAAAGTTCAGTCAGCAGGCGTGACAACAACAACAACAAATTGTAACAGTAACAGTTACAACAACAACTGTTGCTAGTTTCCGGCTTCCTGCAGTGATGACAAATTTTTGCTCGCCAGTATTTGGTTCTCATTTTAAGTTACTTTTTATACCCCTTAACACATGAAATGGGTAAGGGTATAATGGTTATGTGCAAAAGTATGTAACAGGCAGAATGAAGCTTTTTTGAACACATAAAAAATATATTCTTCGATTTAAGCTCTCCTAATCCCCAGGCATAGCGAGTTTGTTTCAAATTTTCGATGACTTTTCCAGTTTACGATATACACATGTAATCGATAACAAAAAAATCTCGAATTTCGAAAACTTGAAAATGAGGATAGAAACTATTAACAAAATAATGAAAATCTGTGAAATTTTTATTAAAATCGATTAAGAAACACCGGAGATATGAAGTCAACAAGCATTGGTCCGGTAGTGCAGGTTTGTATGTCTCTCAGCCCGACCATCTGTATGGTCAAGCGTTAAGGGCATCTTCTAGTCGAGCTAACTCAAAAAGAGACTTCCTACTTGTTTTTGTATGGTGTATTTGACGGGAGTTATGGTTGGTTCTGGTTGTGTTCCGTCTGTCGCCATATTTTGTCATGCATTCGATTTCACATTTTTTTCATGGCTTCTTTATTTGTGATGAGTTTTTTCTGCTATGGCACAAATGCACAAATGCAATGTTATGAAGTTTAATAATGCGCCGTGACAATAGTTTGCTGTTTGCTTATTGTATTGTGTGTATTGTGTGTGCAGACGTTCATGAAACATTCACGGGAAATGATACGGAAAAAAATGGAACTAATAAAAATGTTTTTCGAAATGACTGCAAAACGACGACTGATAGATTAAAGTTGATTTCTAGGTGTATTGAGCTGTGAATCAGCGGAGACTAAAGATAAGCAGAAACCTTATTGAAAAACACAAATCAACAATTAGTTTTAGTAAATAATGCCTTAAGCTTTTTATGTCAATTTGGCTTTTTAACCCATTTCACTCAATAGAACTAAACTGAAGTTGAAAGTTATCTCCAAGGCATACAAATTATTTAGGTTCTTTACTCTCTCTGGCCCAGAAGGCACAACTCAATTCACACACACCCAGGCACACTTACATTGTAAACCACACACACACACATCCTGACCCGGTTGGTTGGTCTTGGCCTGGCATCTAAGTACTTTAAATAATGAAGCTATTTTCGCGCTCAATTCCCATACGCAGCCAATCACTTCAGAGAAACTCAGACAAAAGAGTGCCCCACATCCTGCATTCAAGTTTGGCTAACACACACACACACACGAACACCGAAAAAAACACCTTCAGGGAGTTGGGCGGCACATAAACTTAACTTTCAAATCAATAAAAAGCGAAAGAATAAAAGGAAAGGGAAGTAGCTCTGAAATCCTTTTTTGCGCGTGGGCGTTTTATCTGCATCTGCAGCAACATCTTGTCTCTCGCCATCTCTCTCACCATCTCTCTCGACATCTCTCGCCATCTTCATAATCGCCATCATCATACGTTTTTGGCAGGACCATAACGTGTTCGGAACACGTACCGCATATAAGGAGAATGAAGTCAGCCAAAGCGTTATCAACATGTTTGGCATTCATAAGATCTCTCTCTAACAAAAAAAACCGAATTGGTATCATCTCATGCTTAGAGCGAAATTGTGGAACGTAGCTACTTAAGACAGACACAACGTCTTAGCGGGGGGTGGCTGGGGTTTGGGGTTGGAGATAAGAAGGGTTTTGCGGCCAGACACAATAGACACATACAAACATACACTTGGAATTGTTGAAGCCGCGTTCACCGCTGTCGTTGCATTATGTCAGCATTCAAGCGGCAACAACGATTTCAACTGCGATGTCGATGGCGATGCCTCCGTTGCCGATGCCAGTGCCGACAACATGCTCAGGCGCGCAACCAAATATGCTCAACGTACATAATACCTGTCTTTTGTGTGTCTTCAGTGTGTGCTCTGTTTGTGTGTGTGAACTGTCCCTAACCACCCCCCACCAGCCTGTTCTTGTTCTTCCTGTTCCGCCCTGCCACAATGGCAAAGCCACTTGCTTTTGGCACGACAAAGTTTTCAATAAACTCCCTGAAGCGTGTGCATTAAGTGCAGCGAAGGAAGCCAACTCAATGTATATTGCGTATGTCGTAGTGTGAGTAAGAGTGAATATGTGTGTGAGTGTATCAGTGTGTGTTTCGTGTGGCACAGTGGTATAAATGTCTATTATATCAATATCATTAACATTTTGTTGTGGGAATCTTTTCATGTGTCTAAAATTACACTCAATTTTATATCATTAAGTTCATTTAAACTAATTCAACACTTTAAACTGATTTTAAGCTCAATTATTATATCAAACTATTGCCATTTAAATATTGTATTAAGTAAAGTGCATGCTGATTGCCATTGTACTTGATTATGCCTCATCATTGGCCTCATTGTGGAAGCCTCATCGTATTATTTGTTTCATTTTTTTCTTCTTTTTTTTTTGTGTGTGTTCTGGTTCTGGTTCTGGTTCTTAGGTTCCTTTTGCTTCAGTTCCTGTGTTTTGCAATGCTATAGAAAGACGCAGGGTAGAGCAGAGGGGTAAGAGAGGAGAGGTGGGTAGAGCAATGAGCTCCCTGTGCAGCACAGCAATTTGCATGGCTTGAGATTTGAATTTGAAATGGAAAAGTAAATCGTGTAATGTGCCAGCAACGAAATTGCCTAATGCGACGACGACGACGACGACGACGATGGCGAATGGCGATGACGACTCCTTGGGTAGCATTCTGCCGTGTGCTCTGTGTGTTTGGATTGAGATTGGGGTTGGTTATGGTTATGCGAAATGGGAAATGGGAAATGGGCAACCGCAAAAGTGCGCCGCGGGATAACCTAACCAAAAGCGATGACTACGAGGCATATGAGACCAAAGCAGCGGCGGCAACGGCGGCAACGGCGGCGCCGGCGGCAATAGCAAAAGGTACGAAATAGAAAAAAAGAACCAAAAAGGAAAGGAGTTTCGGTACGGGCTCTCTAACGAGTTGTACGTGTGCATGCTGCTGGCCACATAATGTTGACGATCATCATCATGATGACATTGCTTAATCCACCTGTTGTTGTTGTTGTTGCAGTTGTTGCTGTTGCAGTTGTTGTTGTTGTTGTTATCGTTGCATGTTGCATTGAGCAGCAGGTGGCGTTGAACGCAGTCTCTCTCTCTGTGTGACTTGATTGCATTGAGTGCAGGGTTTTTGTACACTAACAAGTCAGTTATGGGAAAGGGAGGGAGGAAGGTACCGATTGCGTAGTAAGTTCAAGGGAGCGACTACGGGGGTTGCTGCTTGAAGGTTGAAGTGAAGTTTTTGTTCATGCTGCGTGTTGATGCAAAAGTTAGATAAATAAACTTCAAGTACTTGCAGCTAAAAGAAATTTAATGCCACTCTGCTGCTGCCGTCGCCGCCGCCGCCGCAGCGTGGGAGCTTAATCTCTCTTCTCCGCTGGTCAACTTCGTTTCGGTTGCAATGTACACGAATCTCAACTTTACAGTTACCCAAGCACTCCAAAGAAAGGGTAGTTTAGTTTAGTTAGGTCATGAAAGAATTTGGGGTAACAAAAGTTGAAGGTAAGGTTTATGATACCGATATATTATTAAATTTTTAATAGGTATGATATGGGGATTGACAATGAGAATTAAAACGTTTCAAAGATAAGCAAAAGTAAAGCAACACTTCAGTTAGGGTATTCAATCTTTCACCATGTTATTGGTGTAACAAAGTAAAGGTATGGTTTATGGTAAAGATAAATTATTCAGTTTTTAAAAGGTATGATTTGGGATTGACAATAAGTAATAAAACGTTTAAAAGAAGCTCAAGTTCTGATGAGATATTAACTGTTGCACTATGCTATTGGTGTAACAAAGTGATAAAGGTATGACATGGAATTGATAATGGGAACTAAAGTGTTTCAAAGATAAACTAAAGTAGAACAAAACCTCTGTTAGGGTATTTTTATATTTCTATCTATATTACAATGCTATTGGGGTAACAAAGTGAAGTTAAGGTTTATGGTACAGATATGATATGGAATTGACAAAGAGAACTAAACCGTTTGATAGAAGCCCAACTTTCGTTAGAGTATTAAATCTTTCACCATGTCACAAAAAATCACTTTCCTGCTGCTGTTTTTCATGCGTTTTTCGTGTGTTGTTGCTTGATTAAATGCACATTTTTGTGCACAGTTTTTAACACGTTGTTGCCTGTTGGTCGCTGGATCGCTGGTTTTGCTGGCGACATACACGCAATAACAACAAAAATCCAACAAAAAAATCGAGAACACAGGCAGTGATAAAAGGAAAGTGCATTTCTACTTTACTTCTTTTTTTTTTTTGGAATAGTGGCAAACGCGCACGAACAAAAGCCAACAACAACAACAACAACAACAACATGAAAGGAACAAGCAATAATGAAAGGAACAACAAACAACAAAAACAACAAGAAAACAACAAAAACAAGTAAGAAATTCAGGCAACAACACTAACAATGCATTTCGCCTTGGTCATGGGCATAAAAAAGCTCCGAACGTGAAGTTGTTGTTGTCCATCCAACGGTTCTGGGCCAACACCCGGTTCTGGGCCGAACACCATGTCCGTGTCCTGCGCCTCCATTGTCCTTTACACGAAACACGGTCGCCGCCATTCGAATGCGTTCCAATGGAAAATGGCGCATTGAAGCGTGTCCATTTGCCACCTAGCCTCCCCTCGAACCCGCCTCCGTGCCTGCTGCCATCTTTTCACTCGGCCCGCTGAAGCACTTAAAAAGCTGGCCATGTGACGATTGTCAATGTGTGTAAGCCATAATTTAAGCTTTAAGCCAAAATGTTCACTAACAGCGGCACAAAACGTAATCAGCAGCAACCTACATTTAACCCCCTACGACTGCCCCTCCCCTCCCCGCCCCCTCTACCCTCCTCCACCACTTCCGGCATCCTTAAAAATCAAACAAACAACAACAGGAAAGAAAGAAAGAAAAAAAAAGTTGGCAACACAACAAGAAAACGAAACAAAAACTTAATTGCATTGCATAAAATTTTCAACCTGGTCCCCAAAATAAAAAATCAGCCGCACATTTTCGGATTGCTTCGAACTGAGCAGCGAAATGTGAGAGAATGTCGTGTGGTTGTTGGTGGGGGGGTGGCGGCGAAGTGGTGAAGGGGCGGAGGGGCAAGTAAAAGTGGACGAAAATCCAGCAGTTGGCAGTTGTGTGCCAAATTTTTGTTCTTGCTATATACTCTATACTTTTGAGGAAAGAGTAGTTTTGTATAGGAGTGTATTCGATCAAGTTTTGATGCCATCTTGTGTATATCGATAATAATCAATATGTTTATTGTATAGTTTTCGAGCTAGTTACCAAGTTTAGAAACTAGATTGATAGAGAACTCTTTCAAAAACCAAGTGTTGGATAACGATAAAGTCTCCATGCTCGATTTTGTGTAAATCGATAAAAATCGATATACTTTTCGTATAGTTTTCAAACTAGCTATCAAGTTTAGAAACTGGACTGTTAGAAAACTCATTCAAAAACAAGAAAATATTCTCAGTAAAACTTTCATAAAAAGTCTTAAAAACATTTCTAACACTCGCTAAACTCTTTTCTCAGTTCCATTATAACTACCTACAGCGTATCACCCAAGTCTAGTTACTCCACATTACAACAGTCGTACTTACTTTTGCGAAGTGCTTTTTATTCACATTGCGCATACGTCACGTTGGCTCAGCTTTACTTCACTTGCCTCTTTTTTTACTGGGTTTTGGTGACTTTCTTTTGATTCGTTTTTTCTCTGTTTTGTTTATATGGAATTTTTGTTTTTTGGCCGTATTGTTTCGTACTCAGCGACAGCCTCAAGCAAAAATTATACGCATGAGCGCGCCGGAAATGGCAAACTTTGCAGCAACAACAACAAAAGCAAAAAGCAAAAAAAAAAAGTAAAATCAAAACGGAAGCAACTGCAAAAGCAGCCAAATTGAAAGCCACACCAAAAAGTGTTGCCAGGCCGTTTCACAAAAAGAGAAAAAAAAGCCCTGCTGCATTTTTGGCTAACGTGCCAGTAGCTAAAACAAAAGCCGCCACTTTAGCCCACCTGTGTGCCACGCCCACTACCAGCAGCAGCGCAGTAACCGTAGCGCCACCTGTCGTGTTGGGCTTTGCATTTGCCAAAAAGGGTTCTCTGGAGTTTGTCATGAAGTTTGTACAAAAAACCCAACAGCAAGATTTTTAGTTGAAATGTTTTTTAATGGGAATTAGCATATTTTTTTACAAGAACTTAAACTCATGCCGAGCAAGTGAAGGGAAATGATGAAAGCCAAAACAAACTTTATTGGCAATGAACACAAAAATCCTTTTAAATTGTCATCCCAAAAAGTGTATCTAAAATTCGAATTGGCACCTTCGGGGGGTTTTTTTTTTTTTGGGAATTTTGTTGTTTATGTTGTTGCAGCTTGACCAAAATAGCAGAGGATTAGCCCAGCAATGCCAAAACATGCCAAACGTTCCATAGACAGACAAAAAGGTGTATGTGTGGGTGGGAGAGAGAGGGAGGAGTGGGGAGAGCGTGAGAGGTTTGAGCAGGCAACAACAACAACGTGTAATAGGTAAATGCAAATAAACAAACAAATGCAAAGTGACCCCCAAAAATGTAACAAAACCTCAATGTGAAGAGGTGTGTGCGTGTGTATAGTGTATGTGGAGTGTGTGTATGTGTGTGGAGTATGTTTGCTTTGTGTTAGTGTTGGTATTGGTGTTGGTATTGGTGTTAGTATTACTGTTGCTATACCATGGCCATTGAGCCAGAGCCAGAGATACACTCAGAAAAAGGTAAAGCCTAGTATCAAAAAGTTTCCAAATATTTTTTCTATATTTTTTTTTCTATATTTTTTTATATATTCAGCTTGATTTTAAAAAAAAATTCTAGCAATAAAATCGCTTCAAAAAATCTCTAAAATATATTTGCATATATTTTTCTTTAAGTGCTTTCGGTTTTTTGTGGCACAAAAGCCCTTTCACTTTGATATGCTACAACTGAGGGGAGGCGGCGGCGGCGTTGGCAATGGCAGTCACTGCTGCCAAAAGTGCTGGACAGGATTAGCCATGGCTTACAGCTGCACAAATGCAGTTTTTAGCCGTTGCCGTTGCCGCAGCAGTCGTTGTTGCAAGCTCATGTTGCACATTGTGCACAATTGGCCCGCTGCCCGCTGCGGGTATCATAAAATGTTGCAAGACCATAAAATTGACGCGAGTTCAGACCGAGGCCGAGGCATAAGCCTAGGAACATCAACCTCGAATAAATGTCATAGTGGTTTTAGGATAAAACAGAAAAAAATCTACGAATCGAAATCCGTTTGGGCCATTTGCCGACTTATCTTAAGCCAGATGTGAAAGCGGCCGCAAAACACTGTTTTAGCTGCTTTTGCTACTCATAAATTAATTGCAAAAGCAAAGCGCGACGACTCTTAGACAACAACAACCACTAGAGTCAACTCTTGCAGCTGGGCTCTGGCTTGACTCTGCCTGGCAACTAAAACGTGGACGTGACTGCTTAATTGATGTTAGCTTTCCATTTTAGTTGACAGTTGGCCAGCCACTTGGCGGGGCACAAGCCAGTTAACTAAAGTGCGTTCGTTGCACTCGATGAAGTTGTAGACGACGACAACGACAACAACTCCGATGACTCCGACTCCAACTCCAACTCCAACGACTCCAACCCAATAATGCGAATGCCAAAGCCAAAGCTAAACGCCTACCCAACACAGGCACGACGAATGGGGCGTGTCTGTCTAATGGCCGTTCTAATTGAAGTGCACGAGTTTTAGTTTCGTCTTGAAACGCTTTTGAAAATGAAAAATGACTAAGAATGAACTAAAGAAAAAACGCTGAACTACAAACAGGAGAAAAAAGTAAGCCAAAGTTAGCTTAAGAAAAAATATAGTAAAAAAAAGATTTAGTAGTAGGTTACAAACTAGACAAAAAACTACACCTTTTTAACCAAAGTTAACTTAAGAAAATATAGAAAAAAAAAACATATATTAGTGTTACAAACAAGATAAAAAAGCTATTGATTGGAATGCAGTTTTTAGTCAAAGTTAACTTAGTAAAATGTGGTTAAAAGTAAATTTATGTAGTAACTATTGTTAGCATACATTTTGTTAAAGTCAAAGTTAACTTAATAATATAAAGTAAAAAAAACCTTTAGTACTCTTTTACAAAGGTTTTTCTTACTAAACTTCAATATATTGACCCTAAAATGCATTGAAAAACTTCAGAAAACAATAACTTAACCTCAAAGATATATATATAGTTTATCTTTCTAAATCGATTTAGCAGTTTTTACAAATGTTTTTCTTACTAAACTTCTATATAGTAACCTTCAAATGCACCTAAGATATATACGTTTTTACAAAGTTTTTCTTATTACACTTGAATACATTGACCTTAAGATACACCTAAAAATTTCTAAAAATCTTTCTAAATCTATTGAACAACATATCTAATACATTTTATCTTTTTAACTATATTACACCCAACATTTCTTGCCGTGTACACCACGCTGTCTATCTTCTCCTAAACTACCTTCATCATCATCTTCTTCTTTATCTTTATCGACGTTGTCAGCTGCTTCGTTTACACAAAATTGACAGTAATTAGATTGATGACTGCAGCAGCAAATGTTGGTAACACACACACACACACACAGACACTAACGACAACAAGCTGCATGCAAATTGGCTAGACTTGCTAGAGAGGGGCGTGGCAGACACAGCGTGCATTGATGCGCCCACTTAATGCATAATGCTACCTGTCTGTCTACCCGCCAATCGACTGGGGAAAGTAATTTTCGCTTTTTATATTGTTATTGACATTTCGCTTTTCTTCGTCAACGCTTTTCTTCAAGATAAACGCATAAACGTTTTTACACTATAAGAAAAAAAAAGCGCGTAATAATTTCATATTGAATTTTAATTATTGTGCCCGGCCTTTTAAGTCATCAAGGCGCGTCGTTCGTCGTTTATCGTCTTGTGAAAGTTTTTAACACAGACAGCTGACAGTTTTTTTTTTTTTTAATAGTTTATCTATCTGACTTTATAGGCGGCATTTAATTGGGTTTTAATTAGAGTTGTTTTTTTTTTTAATTTTTATATAAATTTTTGATGAATTGTCTTTGCTTGGTATTTATTTATTGCTGTGTTGCGAGGTCAAATCGTATTGGCAATGAAAATGAAAATATGCCAAACGAATTGTATTGAAAACAAGTTTATTTTTTAATTAACTGAAAATGTGTTAAAAATGATTCGACGACTATCGATTCGACATCGGAACGGAAAGTGAGAAATAAATTAAATGGCAATCGCATTTTGCCAATTGCAATAAATTATTTTCAAATATTTCGAAATACAATCGATGTTAAACTAATCAAGGAAATAAACTGAATTAAAGGTAAATAAAACATGTAGGAAAAATCAAATAAAAATTTATCTAAAACCTGAAAGGTTTTCCTTCCCACACCACACATTGATTTATAGCTAAAATCTTTAAGATCTTTAATCTTTTATGCTTTGTTCCCATAATTATTTGATATTAACCCCAACAACTTCCTGCATATTGTACCCCAAAATCTCAATTAGTCTGTGCCTACACCACGAATTTATCTGACTCTGAAAAGCGGAAGTTCATAAATCGATGCACACACACACCACACACACACACACACACACACACACACACACACACTAACAATAGATAATATTATATAGTTGATGAGTTGAGTTGAGCTACTCTCTAAGCCACAACAATCAACTCAAACACCACAGCACAAATCACAAATCAATGGCAAATCAAGCAAAACGGTTTTAGTTATGATTTTGACCAAACCAATTCCAATTGTTAGCACTAACTACATCCATAATAGGAACAGCAGCAGCAGCAGTGGCAGCAGTAGCCGCAACTAGTGTTGGTCAGACACAAACTGGCTGCGCATGTTGCATGCAACAAATTGCCTAAGCAACAAAATCGTTACCTCTCTACACTCATCCATTTATGTATGATTGCATATGAATAATATAACCAAAAGTGGAGATACACTTGAAGAAACTAGAAAACTTTCAAACTTGGGTAAAATAAGTTGGGATAAGAAAGTAAAGAGAAGTTTCTCCTATGACTTTAAGTCCTAAAAGTTTTTCAGATATTATTGTTCACACTATATATTTCTAGTTATGTATGATTGCATATGAATAATATAACCAAAAGTGGAGATACACTTGAAGAAACTAGAAAACTTTCAAACTTGGGTAAGATAAGTTGGGATAAGAAAGTAAATCGGAGAAGTTTCTCCTAAGACTTTTAGTCCCTTCAGATATTATTGTTCACTCTATGCATTACTAGTTTCTCTCTTTTCTTCCAGTGTAGATTTATATTCATTGCCTTGCGAGTTTAATGTAAAGCACAGCTAGCTGCTAATAAATCGAGCAAGTCGTCAAACGTCAAAACGTTGACAACGTTTCGGGCCATGCCCCCAAATGTCGGTTAGTCAGCAGCAACTGAATGTGGCTAAATGTCTAGCTGAGTGACTGACTGACTGCAATGGTAACGCCAATGTGCCTAAGGCACCTTAGATTCGGTTCCTACTTAAGCTTTTGACTTCGAGGCGGGGGGCAAGCAGCAAGGCAGGCAGGCAACATGCATAAGCAAAGATAGTCATCAACAAGGCGAGCGAGCGCATTAATGACTCACAATGCAGTCACGGTGAGTGGAGGGGGAAGGAGGGTAACGGGGGGGTGTAGCGAAGGCCTCAGCATTGTTGTGGCTTTAGCATTTGCGGTGCAATTTATATGCAGCGATTGCAATTGCAATGCGTGCTGCACAAAACGCATACAAATGCAATTTGTGCTCAGCGCGTTCCAAATGCAAACAAGGGTATGTGGTGAGGGGAAGGGAGGGGACGGGGGTGTGGACAAGTCGCATATGAAATCAGTTGCCAAACACACACACATCCATACACCCATTAAAAACCACAGACAGACACAGACATAGACACAAACACAAGCACATTACACAGAGCGGCTCATTTTGGGTGAATAATTGAGACAATTACGCATACGCCATGTGAAGCGGGGGGCGGGGAAGTAGAAGTTAAAGCGGATTGCGCCAGCAGAAAGCGTGCCACACACACACTGAGAGGGAGAGAGCGAGAGAGAAACAATGACTGATAAACGATCATGCAGAAGAGAAGACAAGTGATGTGGGAGAGTGAAAGAGGAGGAGAGAGGGAGAGAGATAGAGTGGAAGAGTGGGAGAGAGAGCATTCAGCAATTAAAGCTTTCAGTAGCAACAAGCAATTAAGTTTTACAATAAAATTTATGAACAGTAGAATAACTAGAAATAAAAGTGAATAATTAATGATGTAGAATAAGATAACACGAAGAGAGAAAAGAGACTAGTTAAAAACAAAATCTACATACTTATTAAGATAAGATCAGCTTTAGGGAGAAGCAATAACTTATGTATGAGTTAAGATCAGAGATCTTTTCGAGATGTTTGATGTACTTCATCAAAAGAAGAAGAATGTTCATTAAAATGTATCTTAATAGATAAATCTAGAGATGGAACCGTAAAGATATGTACAGTTAGCATAAGTAGTAGATAAGATCAGCTTTAGGGAGTAGCAATAACTTATGTATGAGTTAAGATCAGAGATCTTTTCGAGATGTTTAATGTACTTCATCAAAAGAAGAGGAATGTTCATTAAAATGTACCTTAATAGATAAATCTAGAGATTGTACAGTAAAGATATGTACACTTAGCATATATAATAGATAATATCAGCTTAGGGAGTGGCAAAAACTTATGTTTGAGCTGAGATTTTAACGAGGGATCTTTTGAGATGTTAGATGAAGTGAAAAGTAATAGAAGTAGAATGAGATTGAATAGAAAAGATATATATCCAGTTAGCATATATAGTAGATAATATCAGCTTAGGGTGGGGCAAAAGCTTCTGTTTGAGGAGACATTTGAGCGATTAAATCAGATATCTTTTGTTAGATGTAAGATGAAGTAAAAGAAGAAAAATGTTAATGAAATCTATCTTAATGATATAGCTCGAGATTCAACAGAAAATAAATAAAATAAAAATAACAACAGAAAATTCTGTAAATTAAATTAAAATACACTTTTGACTACTTAAAAGTCTATGGTCAATTTTGTTCTACTACTCAACAGATGCTCAACAGATCAAGCCAATTTACATAAGAATTCTGGGTAGACCTATTCTGAACTCTGCCCCATTACTAAGTTTTTGGTATGTGGAACGGACACAGTCATAACATGACCCATCACACACATACACACACACACACACACACTGAACATCAACTATTTCAATTCGAAGTTGTATGCAGATTAATTTTTGTTGCCGACTGCCAACTGGCGGCGGCGGCGGCGGCAAGTCAAGTGGCGAGTTCCCTTTAAGTAGCCTCGACTTGAACTTTACCAATTGAAATTCTGTTTTTTTTCATTATTATTATTACTCATTTTTCCATTCATAAATTATGTATTTCTGTTTTATGTTCCAAGTCAAGTTGCGTCAATAATTGACTTTGACGTTGGTCGTTGGACCATCTTTTGTTTTTAATAATTATATTATTTTGATGTGCAATCAGAACATTTTTTTTTGCCCCTCCCTCCCTTTCGTACTCCAATTGTAACAACATTATTAAAAGCAAGTCCAGTTTGAGCATTTTAAGTGAGTTAATTGCTGACTGGCAGCAACAACAACAACAACAGCAACAACAACAACAATTAGTACAACAACCAGAACAATCTACAAACGAGGCCATAAGTTATGCCATTTTCTGTTGGCATGCGGCAGCACCCCCCGCATCTCACCCCCTACCCTTCATTTACATCACCCTCATTCGACGAGTTGAGGGCGCAAAAACACAAAAGTTGAACACAAAACAAATGAAAAAAGAAAAAAGCTACTGGAAAATGTTGTTAATTACGTTTTCATACACACACAACAACAACAACAACAGGAACAGCAACAACAATGAGAGTAACAAAAACAATATAAAAATGTTGTGCAGTAACTACAGTCGGTGCAAAAAGTGTGCGCACACGCTTGTCAAGTTTGGTTATACACAAAATAAAAAAAAAAAAAAACAGAAAAAAAAAGATGTAAAAACTGTTGAAAATGCACAAAAATAGCTTAGCAGAAATGTAAAGTGTGCGACGCATTTTGTTGTTGTTGCTGTTGTTGTTCTTCTTTCGTTTCGTTGTTGTTGCAACACACAGCAGCAGCATGTTGGCATTCATGGTGCATGTGCAACCAGTGAAGGAAGCAAGAGGCAAACACGAATGTAACACGCATCGCCATTTAACTAGTTTTTTTTTGCTCTTCTTCTTGTTGTTGCTGCCTTTTGTCTTCGATGTTTGCATTCACATTTGTGTATCTATGTATCTGCATCTGTAAATGTCTATCTATGTATCTGTGCATCTGTGTGTGTGTGTGTTTGTTTCGTCTGCTTCTGCCTGGAAGGCAACAGCAAAACGCTTAGCAAGAGTCCAGTTTTGGAGTCCAAACACACAGACAGAATGTGATGCATAAGACACACACAATACTCGCTTCACTTGCCAGTTGCACATGCAACATGCCTCCGGGGTGTAGTTCAGGGGGGTGTGGCACGTCCAATGTGTGCCACAAAATTTGCAACTAATTGCAGCTTATCTTTTTTTTTTGCTCTATATAAATGAGATCAGATAACCCCAAAAAAAAAGAGAGACTAAGAGAATTCTCTTTTCATATACATTGTACAATTTATATTGCTTTCCCGCTCTACCCCTATTCTCTCTCTCCCTCTCTTTCTCTCTCTGTCTTTTCACACACTTCTTTGTCGTTTATATCTTTATTTGCTGTTGGGTTTTCTCTTCTTCACTTCTGCAGCTAAAGCGTTAATTATGTAATAACAAAAAAATCCAATTAAAATTTATTTTTTATTTATTTTTTAATGAATTTTTGCGCATATTTTAACAATTTTTCGCTCAATTTTAAAAGAGCAAATATTTATTAATGATTTTTATTTACTATTTTACAGTTGCGTTATATAGTTTTTGTATACGTATTTAATACAAATTAAGTTGCCCCCGAAAGCAATTACATTTACAGTTTGTTTACTCAATATTCATTTAATATTCCCATTCAATTGACCTTTTTTCCCCATCAACTAGGCGAAAATCCAATTTTAAGTAAAACTCTTAAACTTTTGTTTGAACAGAAGTTGAAATTCAGTTTTTTTTCCCCCAAACACAAAGATACACATTTTACCCGAATCGAAACTTCAGAGTTTTGTTGTTTGCATTGTTTTGTGTAAAGTTGCCATTTTCAAGCAATTCATTTCTAATTGCTTGTAATTGTCTTCTTCCATCCCAGCTGCTCTCTCAGTTCAAGCTACAGACAGCTTCAGAGCTTCACCCAGAGACCTACAAAACTGAACTGAACTGAACAACAACAACAATAGCTCGAAGAGAAGTAGCGTGTGTAATAGCAAATTATGTTGCAATTACAGAGAAGCAAATGCGAACAGAAAAAACAAAAAATGAAAAGCAAAAACAACAAAAAAATCATTGTGCAAACATTTTTAGCTAGAGCATGAGAATTGTGCACATGTGGGCACCCCTTTAGCCCCCCTTGAGCTCTTCACTCTAGTTAAATTCTAATTGTTTTGTCGTCGTTTTTAACAGACTGAAAATAAAAATGCTTAAACAATTTTCTCCCAACTTTTTAAAAATAAAATAGAAAAATTAGTTGGAAAAAATTCGACACGAACTTCACGCTTCAGCTTGATTTGTCAAGTGAGACGAAGAAACTAGGCGAAACACACATCAAATTACAGGAAATTGTAACAAGGGATACCACGAAAAAAACGATAAAAAACGGTTCCACCTTGAAGCTTAATGGGTGAAAGATGTGGAAGAAAGAGACAAACAATAAAATCAACAATTGACAAACAATTTAATTTGTGGCACTTGACAGAAAGAAAGAAAAAAGAAATAAATGTTTAAGTAAGTCAAAGCCAGAATACACTGTAAAAAATACATTAAAATGTTGCTTAGGAACACAAAAAACACAAAGAAATGTTATAAGTAAGTCGAAACTTGAATACACTGTAAGAAATATATCAAAGTTTTGTTTAGGAACACAAAAAAATACAATAAAATGTTATAAGTAAGTCGAAGCCTTAATACACTATAAAATATATACTAAAGTGCTTTATAGAAATGCAAAAAGTAAAAGTTTTCTGTTAAACTTTCAAAATTTTTAAGCTTAAGCCAAAATGGTAATAACTTTGTGGTATATGTAAACTGTCGTAAATGAGCCTTAAGGCCCCTAGTCAAGCTGTCAACTTGTCAACTTGCGCCCCCAGCGACAACTTAAGCTAGTCAAGAAAGAGAGACAGAGAAAGGCAAAGCGAAAGAGAGAGAGAGAGAGAGCAGAGCTCTGAACAGAAACAACTCTTTAAGTGGGCGAAACAATATTTGGCAGCTAGCTAATTGGTCCCAGTTGCCACTTGATCAATGCCAATAACTGTCTTAAATTATGAGAGCCCAAGTGTCGTTTACACAGCTCGACTCTCGATAAGGGAAAAGCCCACACAAAAATGTCATCACGTTACAATTTTATGTCTGTTTTTGGTATTTTAGCTATTGTTTCTATTTTGTTGCATTTCCTTGAAATTAATTCAAATTTTTGTTACTTTTATGTTTTCACATCATTATTATGCAGCATTTTCAGTTTCAATTTCTTGTTGCGGCTTCCCTCGCAAAACAATTAAGTTAAACCTAAACTTTTGAGGCGGGGAAAATAATTTTAAAGAAATAATATGAAAATTTATTCCAACTTTTTTTGATTTTGTTGATTTTTTGTAAAGTTTGGGAAAGCGTAAACTGAGAGAACTTGAACTCATTTTGACCGGAATAACCGTAATAATAATTTCTCAAAACTGACAAAGCATATTTGGTTATAAATTTCATTAGTCATCTAACCGTAACAGCTAAATAAGCTAAGCTTTAATTACAGTTTATCTTAATTCGAAGAAAGGAAATCTCCCACACACTTAAAATTCTCTCCAACTCTCTTCTTCTCAGACTTTCAACGCCACAATAAAACCATCTTCCTTTACCTAAATCATTCGCAGCTGCCAGAACGTAGCAAAACTTTTGTTGATTGAGAGCATATAAAAAAAAAATCAATTGATTTCTGAATAATCTTCAGGCAGAATCGACTAATGAACGTTTTTAACCCATTTCAATCAGCGACATGTCAAATCGAAAAACGGAAATATTTTATAAACATATTCCCCATATATAAAAGCAAACAACAAAATCATGAAGAGGAAAAGTAAAGTGAAGTGAATTGTGAATATTAAAGGAAATTAAATTGCCAGAGCTGAGCTAAAAACAAAAGCAGCTTGGAATACAAACAACAACAATTGTTGTCGGTTGGTGGTCGTTGTTGTTGTCGATTGTTGGTGTCGTTTGTTGTTGTTGTTGTCGTCGCATGTTTCATGTCAGTTGTCATTGATGGGCAAACAAAAGGCGAACGCAAATGCAACGACGACGACGACGACGACATGCAGCAAGACAGACGACACAAGAAGATGCATAAACAACACAGAAACACAAACAAAAACAAAATATAACAATAATAATAACAACAACAGAACAACTGAACAGATCCAAACAAGCGCGCAACAAATGTGGAGCACTTGAAGTAAGCCACTTGTGAAACAAATGAAACATACCACAAGTCTCTGGCTGGCTGATGCCGATTCATTCTGGTTGCATTCTCCTCCTCTGTCTCTGGTTGCAATCGGAATCGAGAGAGTGAAACTCTCTGAAACACTGTCGAACTGCCAAGCCAAACGATTCCGGTGGCAGAACGGAACTGTTTCAACTCAACTGCAACTGCGGCAGGCAGCTCCCTTTCTTTCTTGCCACACAGAGACAGACTGACGTTGGCAGTCTGATAAGAGAGCATGGGGCGTATCTGTCTTTGTATAAAGGGACTCAAAAGCTGCAAGCAGATACAATTGTCAAACCGTAAAACGCCCCTTCTTTCAATGCACAACTTGATTTATGCCCTCGCCTCCTTTCCTGACTAATTGGGTCATAATAAATATATCTCAGACTTAGACTTGATTCAATCAGAATCAGATTTGAAAAAGCTTTTCATGCTTGAAATATTTTATATGAAACTTAACAAACTCTAGCTGAAATATATCTCAGACTCAGACTGATTTTAATCAGAATCAGATTGAAAAACCTTTTTCCCAACTAAATATAATAAAAATTCTATGAAATCTAGCTAATTTCTTTGAGTGTAAACTTGTCTCTTTGCTAAATGGCACGTGCATCTGCATTCAAGTGGACGAGTGCCACAATTGTTGCCTCTTCAGCAACAAAGCAAACTGGCATGCCTCAAAAATGTAACTCAACATGCAACATGCCCCATTCACCGTGCACCGTGCACCGTGTTCTCCTCCTTCACAATTCACAATCAATAAATATTTCTCTTGAAATTAAACAGAAAAGAAACCGAGAGAAAGAGAAAAAAAACTCAAAACCAAATGAAAAGCCACTATCAAAATACAAATAATGAAGAATAATGAATACAAAGGGCTCCACAATAATGCGCCCAATGCGCAGTCGGAGACCAAAACAACAACAACAACGAGAAATTGAATGCCAGATGGAATGGAAGCTGCCTCATTGCCTGCCCGCCGTAAAGGAGTCACAAAGAAGAAGAAAACACTGTATGGATGGGTATCTGTATCTGTGTAAAGTGTTTATACAGCACGTAAATGCTTCAGGTTCAAGATACTTTTCGATTGAATTCGGTTCGGTTTGTAGGTGGGTTGTCGAAGGGCGCCATTTAAATAAGCAAGTATGAATGCATAGATATATTTAGAACTTGCCACATGGCAACATGCGGTGACCAAAGCAAAGGGGATTATCAATGGACCGAAGTGTTCAGAATCGATGATGAAGAAAGAAAATAGACAATAGAAAACTTTGATTTGATTAAAAGGTATTGAAAAAAAGTGTCTTTCTGAGGTTTCAACAATAAGCAATGATTGATTTCTATGCAAATGGTTAACCACACTTAACTATTTAACTACTTTAAGTAAAGTAAATGTAAAAACAAGTAAGCTCGACTAGAAGATACCCTTAACCCTTGATCACACAAACGGTCGGGCTGAGAAACATACCTGCACTACCGGACCAATGCGTGATGACTTCATATCTCCGGTGTTTCTTAACCGATTTTAGTAAGAATTTCACAGATTTTCATTATTTTGTTAATACTTTCAATCCCCATTTTCAAGTTTTCGAAATTCAAGATATTCTTGTTATCGATTACATGTGTATATATCGTAAACCTGAAAAGTTATCGAAAATATGAAATAAACTTTTCCTGACTAGGGATTAGGTGAGCTCATATCCAAATGAGTTAAGGGTATAAGAAAATTCACACAAAAATACAAGTGGACATATTTATTGCTCTCGAATACTTTCTCCCTCTCTCTCTCTCTCTTCCTCTCGTCTATGAATAATCACTTGTGGTTATTGTTTACCAAACTGTTGACCACAAAATAGAGGCCACAACAGCAACAACAACAACAACAATACTATTTGTGTTTGCATTAATTGAAAATCACATATAACAATTATACCAACAACAACAGGAGCCACAAATTCAATTTAGAGGAGTTAAACATGAAGGGAGGGGGAAGTAGAATCGAAGTTTAGCTCCAGGGATTTTATTGCAAATCAAGAATCAATTTCGATTCCATGCTTGACATATGTATATATATATATATGTATGTATATTTCAGCAACACGGTTTATTTTCGATTTTTATGTGATTTTAATGGGAAATAAAAATGAAATCATGTGTGCAACAGATTGTGGTCAGGTTGCAAACCTAACCAGCTGGACAACACAAACGAACAAACAAACAAACAACGGAACAATTTCAATTCTAAATCTCTCCTCTGTGTTGACTGTTGTTGTTGTTGTTGTTGGTTGCACGTTGTTATTCGTGTGTGTCACATGTGGCAAGTTGAGAGAGCTGTGTATAAAACATTTTTTTTTTTGTATTTTGCGGATTTCCATTTAAAGCCACAAAACATTTGATTTTATTTTGGCTATGTTTTTCTGGGAAAATACAAGTCAATTGATTTTCAATACCACCCTTTTAATTACTCCCACCCGCACTCCACTCACTCCAATGATTGCAAAATCAATTAGTTTTTCAAGCCTTCACTTCATTTTTGGGTTCTAAACAATCTTTGCGGCTAGAACAAGTAGATTGGTAAACATACAAAAATTCAGTTTGAAATACGCCCATTGCTTATTGCTATGGCAATCTATAGCTAAGGGCCTAACTACACCTAACACTTTCTTTCTCCCTCTGAAAAAAAAAACTACTTAAATCCAAAACGATTTAACCTTATCAATCTAGAACTACAGAAGACAAGCAACTTATTGTGGCAAGACGATTTTTATATACTCTTTCAGAGCTTATGCTCTTTACAATAAAGGAAAGTTTTTCTTGATCTTGTTTTCATTAATTTCCCACTTTTCCTTCACTTGAATCTTAAACTTTTTCAAGCAAACAAAGTTAAGATTGTTACAAATGGTTCGTATTTGATAAACATGTATAATTTTTATATCTTTTTATATGATAAAACGTGTGATTTCTGATCATTTCTTCACTAGAATCTTAAACCTTTTTCTTTGATAAAGATGTATAATTATACATATAAGGTAAGTTTTCCTAGGCCTTATATGATACAATTTTGATTCTTGACCTTTCCTTCAGTTAAATCTGAAACCCTTTCAAACAAAGTTCTGTATTGTTACAAGTTGTTCATATTCGATAAAGATGTATAATAATGCATTTAAGAAGTGTTTTCCTTGTCTTTTCCGACTTATCCTTCACTTGAATTGTAAACCATTTCAAACCACTAAAGTTCAGGTTGATAGTTGTTCGTATTTGATAAAGATGTATAATAATGCATTTAAGAAAAGTTTACCTGTTATCTGACTGTTTTTGACCTTTCCTCCACTTGAATCTTAAACCCATTTGAACAAACATAGTTCCGATTCTAACAAGTTCCTCGTCTTTAAACTTTTTCCTAGGATAAATCGTTTGATTTTCCACTTTTTCTTCACTTAAATCTTAAACCCTTTCAAACAAACAAAAATTCCGGATTGTTACAATCTGTTCTTACATAAACATAGTTCTTTTTTTTTGGTTTTTATTTGGTATGCAATTTATTGCAGATATCGAACCATGACAAATTTTGTAATACTCTTGTGTGCAAAGAGCATTTAAACGATTTTGGGCATATCAAAGCAAAACTCACAAAAACCGCAAACGAAAAAAACGAAACGTCGACCAACCAACAACAACAACAAATATCTGAAAAACGTAAAAACAAAAGCCGGAAAAACAATTTGACGGCTCGGCAGGGCACACGGCGGGAACTAGGCGCATCGAACCGCACGAAATCAGCGAGGGAAATGCAGACACGCACACATTCAAAGTGAGAGAGATAGATAGGTTCAAGTGAGGCCAATGACATTTGTATGTGTGTGTGTGTGTTGTGTGTGTAGTGTGTGTGTTGTTGTTGCCATTGATTGCAGTTGATTGTAATCGGATTGCAATTGGCCCTGCACTTGTTGTACTTATTCTGTTTTTGTGTGTGGAATCAAACAGTTTTGCTGAAATGGCATTACACTATTTAGACTCGAATCAACTCGTTTCGAGTCGACTCGACTCGACTTTCGTGTTCTATTTTCAGTATAAAGAGTTCTTCAAAAAAAAGACTGAATGGCTAGGCAGAGTTGAGTGTTTGGGTTAGGGGTGGGGTGTGGGGTTCTGGTGTTAATTATCCACACAGGGTTTCCTGTTAATGAACAAATTTTCAAGGTGTTTACTGTTTGACTTTGAATCGACTTCGACTCGACTTGATGTTAGTTTTTATGGCTTTTCTTTTCTTTTTTTTTTTTGGGCATCATTTTCCTCATGTGTTTTGCTTCAATTATGGCACGTAAGGCAATTGTTTTTGTTGATCAAGCATACTCCTCCCCCACCCGCACTTCTATTCCCTAACCCTTTGCACCTCTCTACACACACACACATTGTTTATGTTGCACGTTCAACACAACAGAGTTTGCCCCGCGCTGCTGCTGCTGCGCCCTGCCAATGTAAACAAACACAAACATTTTGTTGCGCACGCACGTGTGTGTCACTCGTTCCGGGTGTGTGTTCCATTGCCAAAACGTTCCATGCCACAGGCAACAGCAGCAGCCGCAGCCGCAGCAGCAGCAGCTGTCAACAGGCACAAACATTTTTGAAGCTGTCAACGCCACATCAAACAACTTCAACTTAAACAACAATCACCCAAAAAATTGTTTCAACTTCAAAAATTTGCCGTAATGTAAACTTTTCTTCATTCAACGCCTTTTGTTAAGAGTTTCTTCTCTCTCTCTCTCTCACTCTCTCTATCTGTCTCTTTCTGTTCATTTTCTTTCTATTGTTTACAAATTTGCTTCCGTTTTGACGTGTGCGAGTGTCAAAAAAACAAATAATAGAAAATATATATATATATTTTTTGTTTACGTTTTTTTTCTGTGTGTTTTTCTCGACAAATTTTTCCCGCCCGACAATCTTCAACTTTCTTTTTTGTTCAGTTTTTTTCGAGTGCGTGGCATCTCTAAATTGCTGCAACTTTGTCGGTATTTACGCTAAAGACCAAGACGGTACGGCACACGTCGTCTCCTACTCCAGACCCTGCCCTTCCCCCTTCCCTTGGCAGGTGATAATTCTTTTTTAATAGTTTTCCGGTAGCAGACAAGTGACATTTATTGGCTGGCCTCGAGGTCGGGGCGTGCCTAGCATATAGAAAATCATTTCTATCCCTAAGATTTGTGAGCTCCACACAAAACTTTCGCTTCGGTGGACGAATACCGAGTTCAAATAAATAAAGTGTAATGAGATGGTTTTTGTTTTTTTTTGGGTATTTTGCTTACGTGTGAGCTGTTTTAAAAGTTCAAATTGGTTGACATATTTTTGGGTTGTTTACCTGCAAAAGACACACAAAGAGAGAGAGAGAAAATAATTAGTTAAGTAATTAGTTTTCTTTTGAAATGGAAAATAAATAAAAAAGTATTGTGTATTGATATTGATAAAAAGAGTTGCATATAATGACAATTATATTGTATAGATAATGGATAAAAGAGTTGAATATAATGAATGCATATTGTGTATATACTTTTGTATTTGTATGAAAAGGTATTCATAATGCTTTCAAGTGACATAACTTTAGTCAAAACTGAGTCGATTTTCAAAAGCTATTGTAGTAAAAGTTATGGTTTGTCATCTATATAACATCTGTATTGAAATCTATCTAACCGTAAACTTGTCCTTAATCGATTTTCCATCTTATACCACGCTCTGTTTTTAGAACTACTTGAATCTCTGTTTATAACATTTCGTTAGTTATGGTTTCTCATCTATACTATCATCAAAATCGACTTGAAGAGAAATCTTAACTCGTCTTCATTCGATTTTCCATCTTACCTATCTATACAACATCTGCAGTCATATGTATCTATCTATCCTTAAAATCGACTTAAAGATGTAAGAAAACATCGTCCTTTATTGACTGTCCATTATTGACTCAAAGGCATTGTACTAAATGTCATGGTAGGTCATCTTTCCTTAAAATCGACTTAAAGACAAAACCTAACTTTCATGTGAGAAAACCTGGTCTTAATACGATTTGCCATCTTATCCCAATTATCCCATGCTCTGTGTTCAATACTCATTGAATCTTATTTCTTAAATATTACTTAAAGACAAATCCGAATCTTTATTCGATTTCCCATCTTATCCCAATTATCCCACGCTCTCTGTGTTCACAAACTCATTGAATCTCTATTCATAACATTTCGATAGCAATCATCATTATGAATAACAACAGCCTTTAACTATCCAATTATTTCGACTCCAACTCATATGCATTATATCATTAGCAAAAACATGCAAAAATCCAGACACAAAACTCTTAAACTGCCCAAAAATGCAAGGTAGCCAAAAAGAGATACCGAGCTACAGAGAGAGGTGGTGAGAGGTAGGAGGCATTTTCACACTTGATACACTCCATTCACACAATTAAACTCTCACACACACACACATGCATACACTTGCACACACATGCACACACTTAGCCAAAGCTTAGCTGATAACTGTGACGTGAAATTTATGACAAATTTTGTGCCAAAATGCTGCAGCTTAAGCGTCTGTGCCCCACACTAAATTGTATGCACCAAATAGTGTGTGTGTGTGTGGCAGATCCAATGGCAACGGCAACTTGCAACAGCAGCAGCAATGGCAACAGCAATGGCAAATGGATATCCGGAAAACCCCGGCATTGGCAACGTCATCGTCAGCCAAACACTTCAAAAATTGCCCATTTGAATATTCAGTTTAATTAGAGACATTTGACTGAAAGTGCAGAGAAGGCAAATCGCGGGGTTGGGGAGAGGGGTTAGCGGTTATAGCCACTGAATCATGTTCAATTAGTGCAATTGAACCGAAACCAACTGCCACCCCGAAACCCCCCTACTATATGGCACGTTGTTGTTGTTGTTGCCATTTGGTTTCGACTACATTACGAGTTTATGAGTTGATAAAGCGGGGCGATGAGTGTTTTTCTCGCCCCTCTCTCTGAGTCATACGTAAACTACGCGCGAGCAAGCGAATATTCCATTTCATATTCGTATTCATTCATAAAAATTGCCTAAACCACAGCAAGGGAGGGGGAGAGAGTGGGGGAATGGGCGTCATTTTCAATGTCAGCAAAAAAGATTTTAGCGATTGGGGAAAAGTTTTTGTGGCGAAATTATTTTGTTGTTTTTCTTTTCTTTATTATAATTCTCTTTTAGGCTGTAAGTAGTAATATTATGCCATTTGCATGCACTGGCAATTAAAGTGTGTGGCAAGGAAATGGGAGGGGAGGGGAAAATAATTCTTACTAATTCCAGTGTACGCGAGACGAAAAATATGCCAGACGAACCAAAAACCACAAAAGGCGAACGCTACTTAAAATTTAATGGCTCCACCCCAAAAAAAAAAAGAAGAAAAAAACTAAACTAACGAGCGCTTTAGTTATAATTTTCGTAACGGTGACTGTGTTGTAATTACACTGTAAAAAATAGTTATAGAAATATAAAACTATAAGAAAAAAATTTTTCTTCAAGCCAAAAACACCAAAAATTAAGTTATATTAAATCATAAAGAAAGCCTAACCAATAAATATAAAAATTCCTAAGTGAAACTATTTTAATTTGAGTGCATGAAAACTGACCACAAAAGAGGGCCAGACAGAGCTCCCTAGAGTAAAGCCAGCTAGACGCAAGAAAACCGCCAAAAAAATAAAGAAAAACAAGTAAGAAGGCTCTAGTTGAGTAAGTTCGACTAAAAGATACCCTTAACACTTGACCATACCTGCACTACCGGACCAATGCTCGATGACTTCATATCTCCGGTGTTTCTGAACCGATTTTTATTAAAATTTCACAGATGTTCATTATTTTGCTTATAGTTTCAATCCTCATTTTCGAGTTTTCGAAATTCAAGATTTTTTAGTTATCGATTACATGTATGTATCGTAAACTGAAAAAGTTATCGAAAAATTGAATAAAGCATACTTTTGCACAAATCCATTATACCCTTTTGTTACCCATTTCTTGGGTTAAGGGTATACAAATGAATAAAGCCAACTTGACGAACTCGTTGGACAAAAGTCGCTGAGCTCGAGTCGAGTTCCAGTCTTATTCTTCAAGTCGAGTCGCGTCGAGTCGAGTTGGTTTATGGGCAAAATGGCAACCGTTTAATTGGACTTTGCCGGCTCTGACGGTTATTTTTTGTTGTTATTTTGTTGTTGTTGTCGTTTTGCCGTTTTGCGCTGACAAAGAAGGTTTTACTTGACCCACTCAAGACGTAGCCAAAAGTGGGTCGTCGCCAGTTTCTGTTGCCAGTTGTTGCTTTTTGTGTGTGGTTTACTGTTGCTTGAGTTTTAAGCTTTACAGTGCAACGCGCTTAAGTGCAACCAAATCGAATTTAGATGCTTAACAACATTTTACAGAGGGCCTCCTCCAACTTGCCCCACTTGCCCCACTAACTTGCCACCAAGTACTTGCCTCTCACTTTATGCGCTTTTAAGTTAGTTAAGCGGCAAAAGTTGTTAAAACCATTTGCGCGTCGTTGAATGTTTGTTTGCTGCCGTTTTTGTTGTTGTTGTTGCATTCAAGTTGATTTGACTTGACTTGAGTTGAGTTGGGACACAAACTTGTGGCGTGCACCGAGTAGGGTTGCCACACACACACCCACATACACACACAATCAGAAAACGCATTAGGGCATAGAAAGAGAGAGTTTAGTTTAAAGTTATGCTTGAGAAGAGTACATTAAATATTCATCGTTGTTAAATTAATCTTCATTCAATGTTTATTGACATTTAGTTGATGAAAACTTAATACACATATTATGTGGCAATAATGCATTTTAGATGTAAGGGAATTAATTAAATCATTTTGCATTCGACTTTTTGCACGCGTACATAAACAATATGCACCAAATGCGAAGTGTGAAATGCGGCATTAAATAATTCTCATAATTTGATTATGAAATCATTTTTCAATTATATTATATCGAATAGGATAATTTTCACTATTGATTAGCCTTTTATTATTGTTATTATCATTATCATTATTATGACGTTGCATAATTACAGCCAAAAACTGGTAAAAATACTGTAGTCATGTAAGTTCGACTAGAAGATACCCTTAAACTAGGTATCAGGACAGACGGTCGAAAGGACAGACATACAAATACCTGCACTACCGGACAAATATTTGATGACTACATATCTCCGCTGTTTCTTAACCGATTTCAATAAAAATTTCACAGATATTCATTATTTTGTTAAAAGTTTCAATCCACATTCTCAAGTTTTTCGATTTTCAAGATTCTTTTGTTATCGATTACATGAGTATATCGTAAACCGGAAAAGTTATCGAAAATTGAAAACAAACTTCTCATGGCTAGGTACTAGGAGAGCTCATACCCATCTGAAGCCTCTAGCTTTTGTAGTTCCTGACGGACATGGCTATTGACTAAGTTTTCAATGCTGATCTACAATATATATACTTTATGGAGTCAAAGAACCTTCCTGCTGCCTGTTACATACTTTTGTACAAAACTATTACACCCTTTTCTATCCATTTCCATGTTAAGGGTATAAAAAAGGCTAAGCTAAATAGTGAAAAACTGACATAAACACATAAAAAAATTATATTCTAATTAAATGTCTAAATTTAGATGTAATAATAATATTTTGCCATATGCGCGGCGATGTTTTGTTTATCCAAAAATGAAAATCGCTTTAGCTGCACTTAATTTTCATTTAATGTATTTAATTTGTAAACATTTTAATTACTTTTATTTACGCTTCTCTCACACTCTCTATTTATCTCTGAGTAGAGTTTGGCTTTTCTGTAAAATATTATAAATGTTTATTTTGCTTAAATGTTTGTTTATGCATTTTGCTGAATGCTCGTTATTACAGTTATGCTTTTTTATTATTATTTTTTATCACTTTTTGTGTGTGTGTGTGTTGATGTTTTTATTATTTAATATATATTTTATGTAACCACACAAAAAGCCCTAAAAAACAAAATAAAAAAACTTCTTGCAGTCAGTGTAAATGTTTGTCTGTGACTCGGTTTTCTGGCCAAGGTGAAAGTTTTTCTGTGTTTTTGTATTTTTTTGATTGTTGTTGGCAGTTGAAAGAGCTTCGCTCGTTTTATGTTTTCATAGCTCGTTTTCCCTGTTTGTCTGTCTGTTTGTTGTTTCGTGTTAATTTTGTGCTTTTAATTTCTTAATTAAATGCGGAAATTAGTTAGATGATAAAACCCCTTTCAACCCTTCCCTGCTGTCTCTGTCTGTCTGTTTGTAGCTTAATATGAGAATAGAAGAAAAAGTAATTGTGTCTGCAATTCTGTGGAGTGAAAGTGTCTTTCTGCCTGTCTGTTTGTGTGTGTTTTGAAGGGCTTTACAAATGAAAAGGAAATGAAATGGTTGGAAAAACAAACTCGAGTACAATTTGAGGTTAAAAAGAGTTTTAGCAACACCTGCTCAGAGAATGAAATATTTGTTGTAAAATACATATATTTAGATAAAAAAGTATTTGTCCAACCAATTTATCATATTTGGGATTAAAACTTTTAGTTATTTAAACATTCTAAGGTTTATTTGTTTGCATATTTTTATACCCTTAACCCATGAAATTGGTAAAAAAGGGTATAATGATTTTGTGCAAAAGTATGTAACAGGCAGAAGGAAGTTTATGTATGAAAGCGTCGGGAACTACGAAAGTTAAAAGTAAGTGATTTTGATAAAACCCTCTCCTAATCCCTAGACATGACAACTTTCTTTCAATATTTTGATAATTTTACTATATACACATGTAATCGATAACATAAATATCTTGAATTTCGAAAATTAAAAAATGAAGATTAAAAACATTTTTTTAATAATGGACATTTGTGAAACTTTTATTAAAATCGGTCAAGAACCACCAGAGATATGAAATCAACAAACATTGGTCCGGTAGTGCACGACCGTCTGTCCATACAGACGCATGCTCAAGGGTTAAGGGTATCTTCTAGTCAAGCTCACTCAACTAGAGCCTTCATACTTGTTTGTTCTATAACAGTTAGTAACTGATAAATTGTTTGCTATCAGTAAACGCAAATACTTGGTTGGCCTTAACAAAAAAACAAACCAAAGAAGGGGGTAAAAAAAAATATTCACTCAGCGATAAGTTAAGAAGCGTTGTTTGTGGGCTGGAAAAACTTTCAGCTCTGCTTTGGCAAAAGTTTTTAATAAACTAAACATGGCATAAATATAGAAGCATACACACAGAGAGAGAAACTTTCTTGCCTGACTCACGCATTCGCTCACTTAGAAAGTAATTACATAAAAAATACAACAAGCAGCAAGCGTGGGGTTAAAAACAAAAAACCAAGAAAATAAAATACTACTACTAACATTTTTTTCCTCTTCTTCTTTTAGGGAACAAACTGTTCTCTCACACTCGATGTGCGTGCATCGTGAAATTTATTTAAATTTAATTTTAATTCTATGTACACTTTACTTTTTCTTTACTCTCTTTTCTCTTTCGTAAGTTCAATTTATGCCCATTTAGGCTAAAGTGTTTTTTTTCATTAGAGTTGGATTACTTTCGGTTACTTTGGGTTACTTTAGCTACTTTGGCTGAATTTATAGATTTTAGATGGGTTACAAGTGGGTTTTGGTCAGTTCTTCAGGTCATCATTTACATATATTGGATTGTATAGGGTTAGGTCACGCAAAGAACAGTTAAGGCAATTGTTGGGGTTGAAGTTAAGGTAATAAAGTATACTTAACTTTCCCTTCAAACACTTTCAATCATGTTTTACTTTGATTCCGTTTTGCACAATGCTCGGAATTCGGAATTTGCTTTGATTAGTTTCGTAATGAAATCTTGATTTAAGCAATTTGACATAATTCCTAATTGATGTCATTAGGCTTGGCCAGCTGCTCTGTCTAACCCTTGCCCCTTGTCCTTTTGTGCACAGACACAATCTGTTTTATGTTTCATTATGTTGTTCTCAAACACTTTCGAAATGGCATGCAAAGTGTCCAGGAACGTTAATATGCTCACATCAATCCTAATCGGAAAGGCAGCTCTTGATGAGAAAATTGAGACGTCAAAGCAACAGAAGCAGAAGCAGCAGCTGATAGAGAGAGAGCGATAGGAGGAGAAGGTGGGAGAAGGATGAAGTTATAGAAGTACTTTGGCAAGAAGTCGTTCGCTCATTCAGCTAGACATATTGCTAATGAACAACTGTGCCCCGGCAAACGACGTCACCCCATCCCGCACCGCACCACGCCGCATCACCAAAGCCAACGCCATTGTCTGTGTATGGCCAATAAATGAGTAAGTGCGACAGCAGTAAAGCAAAGTAATGACAGCAGATAGCAAGAGTGCACTGCAAGAAAAAGCTTAAGGAAATCATGTGAAATCCATCCATTGTCTTTTCTTAAATATTTTTATAGCCTTAACCCATGAAATGGGTAAAAAAGAGTATAATGGTTTCATAAAAGTATGTAACAGGCAGAAGGAAGGTTCTTCGACCCGATAAAGTATATATATTCTTGATCAGCATCAACAGACGAGTCGATATAGCCATGTCCGCATGTTTGTCTGTCTTGATTTCAGGAACTACAAAAGATAATTCAGATTATAGATATAAGCTCTCTGAATTCGATGTTCGATAACTTTTCAACGTTTACGATATACACATGTAATCGATAACAAAAATATCTTCAATTTCGTAAACTTAAAAATGAGGATTGAAACTATAAAGAAAATAATTAAAATCTGTGACATTTTTGTTAAAATCGTTTCAGAAACACCGGAGATATGAAAGCATCAAATATTGTTCCGGTAGTGCAGGTAAGTCTTTATCTGTTAGCTCAACTGTTTGTCCGTCTGAATGGTCAAAGGTTAAGGGTATCCTTTTACTTGTTAAGCATAATTTTTGTTGCCAAACATTTATCATTATAGAAAAAGTTGTTTGTTTTTTTTTTGTCAACTTTAGAATTGGTTTACAGTGTAACACGCAAGCAGCCAGCTGACAACTGTTTTGTCGCACAAACCTGCCACAATTTATCAAATTTAACATTGGCCCAGTCTTCAAACTCCCTTTCTCTCACTCTCTTTCTCTCTGATTTTGAAACTTAGTGTACGGAATTGAGTTTTGAGCTGAGATTGCAGCGTGATTGCAGCAGGCAGGCCGAAAGACCGAAAGGCAGGCCGGCCCAGCCAGTTTAGGACATGCCATGTTTTTGTATGGCAAACGTTCAACCCTTAGCCCCTCACATACCCCTCTCTAGCCGTACCGTAGTTGCTAAATTGTCAATTTTTGTGTGTCGCTTCAACACAATTGACGCTTAACGAGCTACTGTCATGTCATACAAAATTGTCACTGTCGCTTTAATTGCAGGACAGACAGACAAACAACACAGCGCGATGCCCAACAATTTAGACATTAGCTGAAGTCGGCGAGTCGTTCAGTTCAAGTGTCCTATGTTCTATACCCATTAGAAAGGATTTGAGTTAACATATAGAAAGTTTATTTCATAGAAGACGGTCTCAAAATAGTTAAAACTAATCACAGGATAACCTTTAGGTCGTTTTTAGGTCATTCACTTTGAGAGTTAACATACAGAAAGTTTACTTAATAGAAGTTAAGATTTGAGGTTTAGGAATTATTATCCCAGGGTAACCTGGAACTCACTTTAAGAGTTAACATATAGAAAGTTTACTTCATAAAAGTTAAGATTTGAGGTTTAAGAATACTTATCCCAGGGTAACCCTTAAGTCGTTCAAGCCCTTACTTTGAGTGGCAGGTTCTAACTTGTTTTCATTAGCAACTAAAGCCACTTTACACAAGCCGACCAAAAAAGGTTTTTAATTATGTGGATGCGTTTGGATTCGTTAACCGAACAAGTGTGTCTAGGGTAAATATACAGAACAGAACAGAACAGAATACAAGAACAAGAACGGTATAAACGGTTAGAAACAACAACAAAAACAACATATGTATGTCAGTCAGACACACCCCGAAAAAATTGAGTTGAAATAATAATAAAACCTCTAAAAATGAATTCCCTGATGGGTTTTGTTTTCCATTTTTCTTTTTTTCGTGTATTAGTTTGTTGTTCTTTGTTGTTGTTGTTGTCTCTGGAAAAAGTCACACACAACAACTAAAAAGCCAAAAGCAGAACTCAGAAAACAGCAGCTCAAAAAAAACAGAAAAAAAATCGAGAAAAAAGTATAAAAAAATAGAGAAAAAAAAGTTGAACAAATACAACGTGCAAGCAATACAAATACAAATAATTAACTTTTAACAATTCCCACTGGCTCTCATTCTCTCTATCTCTCTCTTGCTCACTCTCCCTCTCTCTATCTCTCTTGCTCGCTCTCCCAATTCATATGAAAAAATCAAAAAGAAGAAGCAGAAGCGTATGAGTAATAAACAAATATACGAAATGCATATAGCAATAATATAGAACAACCAACAAAACTGTAATAATAGCAATAACTGTTAAAATTATTAACACAAACACACACACACACACACATACATACATAGACACCGTTTAGTCATTGCGCATGTGTGCGTGCTTTTTTTATGTGTGTTACGCTTCACGGACAAAGCAACAAACAGTGGCAAGCAAGACCGACACCGACACTCAACTTAAATTACTCTAATAACATTTTGTGGCAAATTACAAAAAAAAAATCAAGAAATGAAGAAAAAATTGTTGAAATAAATGAAGAAAAAAAAAACCACAAGAAATGTGTTGAGAAATACACAACTGGCAAGAAGAAGAAGCAGAAGCAGAAATACTACAAACGCCAAGTTATAATGAACAAAAATGGAAACTAGTCTCGAGAAGAATTGAGGAACCGGTTCGTGAGCAACACAAACCTGACAACTGTGTATGAGTGTGTGTGTGTTGGTGTGTGTGTTGGTATGTGTGTTAGTGTGTGTGTATCTATATAAGCTAACGTACAAAAGTTTAGCATTTAGAGATATGAGAGATAGCGCAGCTGCGTTTTTTGTGTGGCTTTCCTTTCTTTCTACACAAAACTTGTAAACATGTGCTTTGGGTGAGGCTGAAAATAATAAAGTCTCAGAAGAAGAAGAATCATGCCTCGGGAAAAAATAAACCATAAACTCTCTAAGACTTCGGAGTGAGCCGAGTTTTTGAACTTTGAGCTTCGAACGATCTTCTGAGTCTAAGCCGTTGTAGTTGTTGTTGTTAACTGGTGCTAACTGTGGCAGCCGCCTAGCAACAGGGCCAGAAACTAGAAGGCAAGGTGTGAGATATGATATACTTCATAAATGTATCTACTGGTGTACACAGGTAAGGCCTTACGCGTAATGAGAAAGATATGTGGAAGTGTGAGGTTAATTGAAAGATTTGTTGAAGTTCAGAACGTATATGTAGTTGAAACTATGGGAAATATGATATACTTCATATATGTCTCTAGTTATATGCTAGTAAGGCATTACGCGTAATCAGTAAGGTATAAATGTGAGGTTAATTGAAAGATTTGTAGAAGTTCTGAACTTATACAGTTCTTTCTATAATGATACAAAATGGTAAGGTTCAAATTACAAGAGTTGGCAAGGTGTAAAATATGATATTTATACATATATCTAGTAAAAGTAATGCATTACGCGTAATGTGTAAGGTCCAAGTCTGAGATTAATTAAAAGATTTCTTCAATTTGAGAACATATATAGTACATATATTACAATAAAGACGTTAAATATGATATACATAAATGTATCTAGTAAAGTAATGCATTACACGTAATGTGTAAGGATAAGAATTGAAAGATTTCTTGAGTACATGAATTGGAAAGGTGTGAGATATCATATAATGTAGAAATGTGTCCAGTAATGCATTACACGTAATGTGTAAGGTGCGAATGTAAGCTTTATTGCAAGATTTGTTTAAAAACTCATAACTTCACAACAAGTTCTTACTATAATCATATAAAATGCTATATTGTACATATTGCTATTAGCCCTTTTGGCGGATTTATGTGTAATTAACTTTTGCTCTTTTTTGGGCATTAAAGCCGAATTCATATTTGTTTTGAGTTATGTTTTTGGCTATTTGCACAGCTGTTTAGAACTGTGTTCAGCTATAATTTTGTTCAAATTACTATTACAGTCATTTATTGTTTTGGACAAATTCATTTTGATTTGAAATAATGAATAATTATATAGCCACAAAAGCTGCTGCTGTTTCTGCTGCTGCCGAACATGCATTATTTTCAATTATTTTTATGCCTATTCCCCGGAAATTAGCGGGGGGTGGAGCAGACGGGGGCGGTAGTAAGTGGGTACATATGGCATAGACAATCTGCTTTAGTTTCATGTTCATGTAAATTTAATTAAAATTGCACATTTAATTATGCCAGCAATATGTATTAGTATGCCAAAAATGTTGGATCCAACCACACACCTATTCTCATATATACAGATAAATTACCATATACATATATCTGGTATAAAACTGACCAACTGAATGTATACATTTATGAAATGCAATATTCATTGGGCAAGTCATTGGCAAATGATATAGAAACAAGTAAGAAGAGTATAGTCGAGTAAGTTCGACTAGAAAATACCCTTAAGCCTTGATACCTGCACTACCGGACCAATGCTTGATGGTTTCATATCTTCGGTGTTTCTTAACTGATTTTAATAAAAATTTCACAGATTCTCATTGTTTTGTTAATAGTTTCATTCCCCATTTTCGAGTTTTCGAAATTCAAGATTTCTTTGTTATCGATTACATGTGTATATCGTAAACCTGAAAAGTTATCGAAAACTTGAAACCAACTTTCAATGCCTAGGGATTAGGAAAGCTCATATCAAAAATCTGGAGTCTCTAACTTTTGTAGATCCTGAGATCGAGAAGGACGGAAAGACGGACCTGGCTATACCGGCCGTTATTGTTATAGGGTTTGAGAAGCTGCATTCTGCCTGTTACATACTTTTGCACATAACCATTATACCCTTTTTATTATCTCCTTCATGGTTTAAGGGTATGAAAAGAGACAAAAAATAAAATAATCATAATACAATTTTCGCATACATCGATTAAAATTTAATCAATTTGACATTGCACAAACACAATAGAAACAAGCAGAAAAGGCATCAAATTGGCAGCTGAATGAACTGTATTGCTATCTCATTCTCTGTAAGTGTGTGTGTTGGTGGGTGTGTAAGTGTATGTGTGTGTCGTTTGTTTATTAAAAATTAATTAAATTTTTGAATAGTTTTACCAAACAGAATTTTTAGACCCCAAAATGAGATTTTTGGTCAGCCAAAAATATCGCAAATTATTTACATTACCTCACAGTTAGCAATTGTATTCGCTATCTCTCTCCCTTTTCTAGCTCTCTCTCTCTTTCTGTAACAAAACCACAAAACAGTTCGTTTTCGATTTGTTTCGGTTTTGCCCCAGAAGCTAAATTACTTTAGCCACATGAGAATAATACTTCATTTAAAAAGGTAAAATTAGTTAATGCACTTGCCGCAAACATAAACTCGAGAATTAGTTTAGGTTTAGGTCATTAAATATGATATTTTATATTTTTTTCCAGTTTTTTCTAGATTTTTTAATAACTTTTTCAACAAAAACCCAAAAAAATCTAATTTTTGATTAGTTTATTCAGATAAATTTTTACTTTATGTAAGAAAATCTAAAAAATTCTGATCAGTGTAGATTCGTGACACACTAGTCTTATCAGCAGCGAACAACTATGCCAGTTTGTTAGTATATGTGTATGTGCGTGTGAGTTAGTGTTGGTGTGTGTTAGTGTTACACACATTGTTGATATTGATAAGACTTCCAACTAGCAGAAAAAGCTTATCTAATCTCATTTGCCCAATGCGCAGACCACAACAAAATCAATGTACACACAGACAGACAGACACACATAAAATATGTGAAATATTAGTGTGTGTGTGTGTGTGTTTGTGCCCCAAAAACCCCGTAAGAGCATGTTTACAAACTGCAGGCACAATGGAACCCGAACGAATGGAAAACGCACAGGTGCACAAAAAAATATTTCCATTGCACATTGCATTGTTATCAGTTGAGGTACCAAAAACGTGGTTGCCCCCAAAAATCAAAGCCAATGAGGGGAACGGGAGACGTAAGGGGGGCGTTAGAGGCAGAAATATAGCACAAACAAATACTAAACAGAGAGAGAGAGAAATTTTGTGTGATTTGTGTGAATTTGTATCGAAATTCAAACAATGTCGAACGCTTCAAAACTGTTCAAACATTAACACCCAGCAACAACAACAAAAACACCAGCAACACCAAAAACAATAACAACAACAAAAAACATTCAAAAACAAGTGTAAAACAGCATGCTGTACAGAGATTTAAGTATTTATTTGCTCTCTTTCTATAGATACCCGATTCCGTTGAACTAGTGCAAAAACGGTTTATTGCTCTGCTCTATGCGTAACTAATTACAACCGGATTCAAGTTGAGGTCGTTAAACGTATCCAAATCGAACGAAAGAACAAAGAATCGAATATGAATCATGCATATATATGCGACTATTTCTATGATTATTATCAATTGTGCAATATTAAATAGTTTCTAGGTAAAGATAATTGAATAAGATATAAAAATAACATAATATTATTATACAGGTCAACTTAATGTTAAAAGTTAGTGCAGAAAGTTAAGTAAAAAGTTAGTAAAAACAAGTGAGAAGTCTCAAGTCGAGTAAGCTTGACCATTCAGACGGACAAACGGTTGGGCTGACAGACATACCTGCACTACCGGACCAAAGCTTGATGGATTCATATCTCCGGTGTTTCTTCACCGATTTTAATAAAAATTTCACTGATCTTCATTATTTTGCTTACAGTTTCAATCCTCATTTTCAATTTTTTTAAATTCAAGATTTTTTTGTTATCGATAACATGTGTATATCGTAAACTGGAAAAGTTATCAAACATTTGAAACAAACTTGCGATGCCTAGGGATTAGGAGAGCTCATATCAAAAATCTGGAGTCTCTAGCTTCGGAGAAGATTCCTTCTGCCTGTTACATACTTTTACACAAAGCCATTATACCCTTTTTTACCTATACCAAAGGTTAAGAGTATAAAAAGTTAGTAAAAAAAAGTTAACTATAAGAAAATTTCACAAGTTAAATTTAAGTGCTTGAAAGAGAAGCGAGTACTTTGAGCAACTCAAAGGCAGCTTAAAACAAATAAGTAAGAACTTTGAGTACAACATCACTTAAAAACACTATCTTCTATATACGTAATATTTTCTCAGTACTAAGCAGTTCTTGACAAAACTGATAATTTATTCATTACATTATTCATTCATATTCCGTTGAATGAGTATGAGTCACGTTTACATTCGTTGTAACCACATCTAATTGGATGCCATCAATATGCTATGAATACTAAGAAAAAACTATTCGAAAAAACAAAGCAAAAAGCAAAAACAAAAAGAAAAAAGTGTAACTTACAGCTTCCACTTTTTTGATATACTTAAGAGTAAGTTTTTACTTTTTAGCATGCAGCTCATATTCTAACAAAAAAAAAACCAAAAAAAAAAAACGAACTAACTAAGAACACGAACAAGTAGTTGTAGTCTCTTGTACGTGTCCATAAAGACAATGGTTACAAATCGATCAAAAGTTTCGCCACGGAAAACTGAAAAACGGAGGAAAATGGGGAAATGGGGAAAATGAGGAAAATTGTGTTCTGCTTGTGCCTTAAAGATGGCAAAAAAGTTGCCACAACTTTTTCTTTATTGTCTCGCACAAATTGTTTGTGTTTTATTTTGTGTGTGTTGCATGCAACATTTTTGTATGGGCTTAAGGAGAGGTAGTGCAAGGGCGTACCGGTAGGTAGGGTAGCCGAGAGGTGGAGCAAAGCAGTACCGGGAGGGTTGACGAGAGGTAGTACAAGGGGCGTACCGGGACGGTTGCTGAGAGGTAGTGCGATGCTATTATATTTAATTTGCCTGGCATACGCTTTGTCAATATAGCACCCTGTATCCCATTTTTGTGGCAACAACAAAACCCCAACCCGCAACCCCTACCCTAACCCCTTCGCTATCACCAAACCTGCTTATTGTTTCGATCTCTGTGCGTGTGTTCCTGTGTTTGTGTGCCTTTTGGCCAAAAATTCCAACATGGCCCAAAGCGTTGCCAACTTCCTCTGCGCAACACACAAACACACACACAAACACACACACAAACACACACGCACACACACACTGAGAGATAAACATATCGACACAGTGACATAAATGGGGAAAAGCATAGCACAAAGTTGCATTTTATGCATGCAAAAACTTGTTGTATCTTGTCGTTGTTGTTGTTGTTGTCGGTTGTGGCTGACATTGTTCAGTCATTTATCAGCAAATTAGTCATAAAGTTGTGTACTTTATTTGTTCAACTCAAAAACCGTTTCGTTCGTTTCGTTAATGCGCTCTAAATGACAGGCCCCAAAAACAACAGCAACAAGAACAAATATAATCCGTGAATTTTTGCGAGAAAATTAAACAGAACAAAATCAATAAAAATACACAAAAATGTATATACAGTTTGTCACTTAAGTGTTTACACATATATATATTCTGTTTGTCACTTAAGTGACTTATGTGTTTACACATAGTGAATTTAATCTAATTAACTGAATAACTTATAAAAAATAAACAAAAAAATTAAAAACAACAAACAGTGTGACCCTATATCACAATTTTTCACTATGTGTAAACACTTAAGTGGCAAACTGTGTATATAAACACACTAAGAGCAATCTGACAAAATGAGCTGTTACAAACATTTTTGGAAGGCGCCGGAAAAATTAAAGAAAAAAATACCAAAAAAAAAAGGGAAGCAATTAAAAAAGCGGAAATTGAATAAAACAGCAAATGGCAGCTGTTTGCTGTTGCCGTTCAAGTAGAAGTAGAAAGTAAAAGGACTCGAAAAATACTAAAAAAAAAAGTTTAAAAACAACTCTCACACTCAGTTACTTTTCTGCTTCTTCTTCTGTGTGTGTTAGCTGAAGGCTCGTTTAAGCCTTTGTCTTAAGCCCATTCACCTGTGCGAATTGCTTTGGGGCGCCTTTTTTTTTTTGCTGCCCCTGCCACTGTTGCTGCCACATCTGTTGCCGCTTTTGTAGCCCGCTCAGATTCAGTTTCATTTACAAAACATTTCTTTTCTTTACATTTTTTTTTTATTTCAAACTGTGGCCCCAAAAAGCAAAGCAAGAAATGAGAAGAAAAGGAGCAGGAAAAACTGAAACATAACGACGATGTTATGAATATGAATGAGATATAGTATATATATATATATATGCTCCATCTTAGTATGTAATGCATGTGGCATGCAGCAGCAACATGCAATTACCATACGAGAACAAACAGTAAAGAGCATATTTAACAAGCTTCGTTGACCATTTAAATACACTATATACAATTTTTGTATACAAAATGGAATAATTTTTGGCTTAAATGAGTTTTTTAAATGAAAAATTTGTTTAACTTAAGAATTTTGTATAATTTTTATGGAAAAATATTGAAAATTTAAGATATATATAATCAAAATTGATCATTTTTTAGATTTTTCTTATATTTGATGAACTTAAGAATTTTGTATTAGAAAAATATTGAAAAATGAGAAGATTGATATTAAATGTCAGATATATTATTTCTTAAGGTATTTTTTGGTTTAATGAGTTTTTAAAATGCAAAATTTATTTTTCTTAGGAATTTTATATCGGAAAAATATTGAAAAACTAGATGATTATATGATAAATTGATATAAAATGTTAGATAGAATATTTATAAAGCTTTTTTTTGTTTAAGGGGTTTTTTAAATGAAAAATTTGTTTTACTTAAGAATTTTGTATTAGAAAAAAATGGAAAAGTTTAGAAAAATATATTCTAAATTGATATTTAATGTTAGATATATTATTTCTTAAGCTTTTTTTGGTTTAATGAGTTTTTAAATGAAAAATTTGTTTTACTTAAGAATTTTGTATGAGAAAAATATTGAAAAATGAAAAGGGTAAAAGCTAAATTGTTATTAAATGTTAAATATATTGTTTTTTAAGCTTTATTACGGATTATCCTATCAAAGAATCTCAAATTGAACTCCCTTTTGTTATGCTATCAATACAAACTACCTCAAATATCTTCTTTTTTTGGTATATCACTTACAAAATAGTTTTGTACAGGCACGCACGTACACACACATGTACTAGATCACGCACATGGCATATACACATATACATATAGAAAAACGTTATCTATGTATGCTGGCTGCCAAAATCAGTGGCTAAGCAAATGCAGCCCGAGGCAAACATCAAATATTTATATTTAAATGCATGCCTTTTTTGTTTTGTGGCATTTTATTTATTATAGACACACAGAACACATATACAAACAGTGTGTGTGAGAGCGAGAGAGATAGAGAGAGTGTGTGTGCGAAAGAGAGGTGAAATCGAGTTAGCATTAGATGCAGGCATAACTATATATATATATATGTGTGTAGCCTCAATTTGTGACCATTAAAATGCATAAGCTGTAAGCAAGTTTTTGTTGTTTTTTTTTTGCATTTGACATTTTGAACATTTTTCTATGGCATTACTAATACGCCGCGTGGTCTATGTGTGTGTGTGCGTGTTGTGTGCGTGTGATGGAATAAAGGATAAAAGGCAACAAAAACTGCTGGTTAAACTATTCATCTATCTCTTTTTTGTGTGTATCTGTTTCATTCTCTCCCTCTCTCCCTCTCTCTCTCTCTCTCGACTGAGAAGGCGTCCAGAAGCCCATTAAACATTTATAATTACAAGGCTTGAAACCATCATCAGACACGAGTTTTTTTGGCCATAAAAAGTCAAAAAACAATATAAACGACTACCAAATACTCTTCTTCCATCGAAAAAGCGTTAAAAATTAACTTAAAAATGTAATTGAAACCTTTTTTTTTTCATCTCCGGAAAACAGTGTATGGAAAAAAGTAGCTGAAAAATATTATATTCAGTGTGTGTGAAGTGGCTTGGGAGCAATGAGCTGAGAGCTGAGCCGAACATTGCACATCAAGGTGCATCAGGTTGCATGTTGCATGCAGGCAAATGCATCAACATCAGCTGCTGTTGTTGTTGCAGTTGCCTACTGAATCTGAATTTGTAGCTCGTTTTTTTTTGGAGGGTTTTTTTTTTTTTCTTTTCATTTTCAGTTTTGCCTTTTGCTTTGCATACACATGCTGGTTAAGGGTTTGACAATGGGAGGGCGGGGCGAATGGGGGGGAGGTTGCACACATTTGAAAGGTTTTTCGCCTGCTGCTGCTGCTGAGGCTTAACACGATGCGCGGCAACAACAAAATAGTCTGTCTTAAAGTCACGTCATGTTCGTGTGTTTCGTATATATGGTTTTGCTTACTCCATGATGGGAGCATTGAGGGGATGGGGGGTGGTGTGGGGGGTTTGGTGTGGCATGCTGCTGTTTTGTAATGAGACAGCTGCTGCTGCTTCATATGCTTGTTAATGTTCTTAAGCCTGGCAGGCAACATAAATAGCATCACCCAGCTTCTTTTCAGCTAATGAGAATGTGAAGAAGATGAGATGAGAAGAGAAGAGAGAAGCTTCCCAAACAAAAAACCAAAAAAAGCAAAGCAAAAAATGAGAAAAAAAAGAAAATTTATATATTTTTGTGAAAAAACATTGAAGGATTTTAATTAAATAAGCTGGGAAGGCAACGGCGGGCAGACAGAGAAGTGCTTCAACTGGGTGTAAAGGGCGGCACTTTAAAGGCATCTTCTATGCATAATGTTGATGATGAGATGAGAGTAGAACTGGAAGAATCTTAAGCAGATTTCGTCCTTTAATTGCTGAGAGCGCACCTTTATTGTCTCATAACTCTTTGAGCTGTTTTTTCATTAAAGAAGCTTAAGAATGGGGAATGAGTGTGAAAATCTTAACTTTAAAGCTCATTTTCGAGAATAATTAAGTAAAAGTAAATATTTCAGTTTAAGTCAAGAAATTTAAACTATTTTAAAGCGGATATTACATAAAATATGAAAGAACAGATTAGTTAGTCTTAAACCTTTCATAATAATTAAACAATCACGTTTCTAGCCATAACCATATACGAAACGCCATGCATTACAGTACTTTAAACGTTTATTGCTTAATATTTAAGCAAACAATCAAATTGCAACACAATCACTTCACTGCAAGCCGAGTTACTTGAGGCACATTTGACCTTTCATGGCTTAAAATCGAAGACGAACGCGCGCCAGACGACGAACTCAAGTAAAGGTCATACAATCAGTGTACAATCGTGAAACACCTTCGGCTATGGAGCTTCCAAGCATGCGCAGTACCCAAAAAACAAAGTTTTTGGAATATTACAAACAGGTCAAACCGCCAAAACTTAATAAAACCCCTTCCCATTCCTTTCAAAGTTACAACAATAAGCAACTAATATGTAGAAAAATTTACATACTTTAAAGCTAGAGCTGAGAACAAGTTTGACTTTATAGCTTGGCGAGTATCAATCAGCGCTTAAAATAAACCTCAAACTCATGATATCATCTCTCGCTCGCTCTATCTATCTCTCTCTCTCGAGATAGTGTTTCTCTTGTTCTCTTTTGGGAGTCTGGGCACACTGCACTAAAGAAATTGAATTCTTTTCTTTTTTGCTTTTGTTGACGGTTTTTGCTTACCTGCTAAGATGGCTGCCAGAAATACAAAAACGATCCGTGACATTTTTGTTGTTAGTTGTTGTTGCTGTTCTTTGTTGTTTTTGGTTTGGTTGTTGCTCCTGTAATCCGTATATGTGGGCACTTTTATAAGTATTTTATGTTACTTTTGCCCACGGGCAAAAAGCGTTTTTTTTATTATTATTATTATTCTTCTTTTTTTTTCTTTGCTTGGCAAAGAGCTTAGTGATTTTTCTTGCTGTTGTTGTTGCGCTTTGGCTTTTCAAGCAAAAAATGTGTCGCTTTAGAATAGAAGAGAGAAAGAGACGGAGAGAGGGTAAGAGGGGGGCAAAACACTGAACACTTTACGGCCGTTGCAAAATTGCTAGCGTATATTTATGAGTGTGTGTATGTATGAGTGTGAATGAATGTGTTTAAATGTGAACGTATGTGTGAGTGAGTGTGTGTATTTTTGGGTATTTTATGTGTGTGTTTACTTTTAGCGCGCACTGTCAACACAAACACAAGTGAAATCTTTGCACACAGTTTAGTATTTCTTTGCGTTTAGTATATTTATTTTTTCGGTGTTTTTTTTTCTTTGTTTTTTTAAACTTTGCGCGCCGAAAATGTGACGCGAAAGACGCAAGTCCGGTTGACTAGCGGCTAAAGTTTGAATTATACGGCTACAGAGATACACAGACGCACACAAACGCACGCACGTAGCAGTCGCAGTTGTGAAGACGAAATGACGTTATGAATTTGATGACGATGACGTTCGGCTTTAAACCGGCAATAAATACACACGAACAGAGCGAACAGAGCAGCAGCAGCAGCGTGTTGTGGGCGCAAACACACCGAAAAAAAGTCAACCGCCGAACCCGAATATTAACGAACGAGCAAAACGCACGAATAAGCAAGCGCACGAACGTTACGAGTGAACGAATGAAATGGGAATGAAACGAGCGAAACACGAACGTAACAGTTGTGTCGTACACCAATACAATGTTAAAGACTCGATTTTTCGTATTTCGGTTGGAGAGCGAAAACGAAGCGTTGAATGCAACAGTTACCAACAGACTGAGTGTATCTCTGTCTATATGAAGTTGCCAAACGTACAAAACGGGCTACGCAGCGGCAGCGGCAGCAACATCGACAGCTCGACCAACACACACACACATACAGAAGCATACGCATCATAGACAGGGTGAGCGAGCGTCGATTGCACACATATGCAAGGCAGCGCAGCGCAGCGTACACATATGCAGCGCAGCGCAGTACACACATACTAGCTGACAGCAGCAGCAGCAGCGACGCTAACAACATTTTGTATTTGGCGTTAGCAACATGCGCACCAAGCTAGCAACATTTTTCATTAAAAGTTGCCAAACTTCAATGCGAATGTTGCCAGCGAGTTGAGTGAGTTTATTGTTGTTGCTGTGTGTTCTACTTTAACAGCAGCAGCAGAGGCGGGGGTGGGTGAGGGTATGTAGAGGGTTATGTAGAGTACTTTTATGTTGGAATTTTATAAAAGTTATGATAAAATGTGATTTTTATTATGTTTATAGACTTTTTCTTAAAGGTTTGTTGTAAGTTTGTGCCTATGTGCAACGTGCCGTGTGGCAGACATCTTTTGTCAGTTTGATATGAATTTCCATTGCCATTCACTTGTTTGTTGTAGTTGTTGCAGTTGCAGTTGCTTTTGTTGTTTGTTTCGCTTGTTTGTTTGCAACCGCATTTCAGTTCTGTTCTGTGCCACATGTCGCATGATAATCTCTCTGCTGCTGGCTTTTGTTTGCCACATGCCTTAGTAGACATAGTTGACTATGTTGCACAGTGGCTTCAGAACTTTGCTTTGCCTTTCTGTTGTATTGTGTATTGTGTGGAATGTTTGTCTCCTCCCGTCTTCCCCGTTTGTATACATATGTATGTATATAGACATATATGTATATAGACTTATATGTATATAGACATATGTATATAGACATATTTGTATGTATATAGGCAAATGAAATCGCGATTTGTTCGACTGTGACTAACCCACATGATAAGCTGCATCCACAAATGGAGCAAACACACACACTCATACACACACACACACACACTCGCACACTTAATCACTCAATCACACACACACCTAAATCAATTATAAACTGCAATCGAAATATGCATATTGCATCTATATGGGGAAAAAGGGCCAAGGTCTCTCTCTCTCTGTTGCAAGCGCTTGTGGCGCCACCAATATTTATTGTGGCACACACATAAAACACACATTCAGTTTTGCAACTTGCAACTCACTCACGTGGCCAATAACATTACCAACCTTTTAAATTTAATCAAAGCGTTTCGAATTTTTTTCCTATTTTTTCCCGTTTTTTTTTTTTTTGTTTTTTTTCCTGTGTTTTGTTTTTTTTTTTTTTTTGGCTTGCATTGAATTTGCCTCTTTGGCCATAATTTGCATTGCTCTCAAACCGAAAACTGAATTGGCATTGGCAAAATTTATACCCTCACCCTGTAGGGTGAGTAGAGGTATATTGAATATGTTGTTCAACTTGAGATTGAGGTTATGTTTAGTTGGAATTTATGTTTATTATATTTTTCTAGAGACAAATGATATATTTTTTCGAATAGTTTTTATAACTAAACTTTGAACTTGAGATTGAGTTTATGTATTTTTTGTTTGGTATTTATTTTTAGTATATTTTTTGAAAGGCAAATTAAATATTTTTTTGAATAGTTTTAATAGATAAACTTTGAAAGGGTATAAAAAAACGTTTCTCTCTCACTCTCTCTCTCTCTCTCTCTCTCTCTCACTCACTCTTTTTCTTCTCTTTTAATGTCTATAATTATTTTGTATAGAAAGGAACGAAGCTTTCCGGATATTCAATTAAGAGTAACGTGTTAAACTTTTTCTTGCAAGCATTTTAATTTTATTTTCTATAAATAATTTTTTTTACTATAAAAACGGAAAACTCAATTAATTCTCAATATTGTTACATGCAAAAAAAGTTAGTTTCCACATTTTTAATTTATTTAAAACTCATTAAAAAGAACTGATTAATAAAATTTTGCTCATGTCGAAACATGTTTTTTGTTTCTGTTACAGAGCATTTAGTTAGTCGTTGAGTTTGGCCTTAGTTTTTACCTTAAACATATGTAGTTTTTGTTGTTGTTGTTGTCGATGCTTGTACATTTTGCATGCAATAAAACTATCGCATGCTACTATGCCCCATAAAGAATGTAAAGCGTGGGGCAAGAAGTGTGGCGCGGGAGGGGTGCGGGTGTAAGGGAAAGTGTGTTGTATGTTGTTCAGTGCACTGGAAATTGTAAATTCATGTTATGGCCAGGCTGGCAGGCAGGCAGAGCTTATACAAAATGTGTGTGTGACTGAGAGGGGGGTGAGTGGATGGGTGGGGCATGTTTTTGGGTGGCAAGTGGCAACAACAACTGCGTCAACGTTATCGTCGTCCAGTAGCACACTTGTAGGGCAAAGGGTTGTGGGGGTTACGGGGTGTGAGAGACTAGGGGGCAAAGGGTTGGGGGTGGCAAGTTGAGAGATGAGATGAGGAGGTGGCATGCCACATGTGTTTATTGCCAAGCAGAAAATGATGATTACACGTAATGTGTAAAATGGTTATTGTTGTTCTTCTTGTATAGAAAAGATTATAAAGGGGGGCGGAGGGACGGGACACCGGAAAAGCAACCGGAAAAGTGGCAGTGGCAACAGCAACAGCATGCAGCATGCAGCAGTCAAAACTAACTAACATGGCTGGTTGAGGCAATGCCACAAAAACTCAGCTCTGATAACTCAAACTTTTCTCTCACCCAACCCCCCTCCCCCCTGCCCACTCTCTGTTGTTGCACTAAGAAAAGAAAAGTGAAAAAAGACAGGGAAATATAATAAAGAAAAATATGTTTTCTATATATATATATAATAACATTTTTTTGCTGAGTGTAATGTGTGCAACTTCATTTTGCGTATGTGGTTAAAGCTGCAACAAACAGTGGCAACAACAACAACAACAACATGCAACCAGAAGGCAGCCCGCCTGGCGACAGGCGACCAAAGTCTGGCAAGGACAACAACGGCAACAAAAGCAAATGCAGGAAGAGGAAAGAAACCGCTGCTGCTGTTGCTGTTGCTGCTTCTGTTGGTTGCCAGTTGCTATGATGAGGCAGCAACCAGAAAATATATATATATATACGTTTGTATAGAAAAACAATGTGTGATGTATTGCAGAAGCAGGCGGCAAACAGTTTTTTGGCAGCAACAACAAAAAACAAAGTAAGTGCGACTAAAAGACACCCTCGACAACCGTAGACATACCTGAACTACCGGACCAAAGGTTGATGTTTACATATCTCCGGTGTTTGAGCTAAAAAAATACCAAAAACACAAGTAAGAAAGCTTCCTCGACTATAAGATACCCTAAAACCTTGGCCATACAGACGGACAGACATACACATAAGTGTACTACCGGATCAATACTTGATGTTCCCGTATCTCCGGTGTTTCTTAACCGATTTGAATTAAAATTTCACAGATTTCCATTATTTTGGTAATGTTTTTAATTAACATTTTCAGATTTTCAAAATTCCAGATATTGTTGTTATCGATAACAAATGTATATCGATAACCTGAAAAGTGATCAAAAAGTTCAAATAAACTTGTTCTGCTTAGAGATGAGAAGAGTTCATCTGAAGTCTCTAGCTTTCGTAAACCCTTATACCATTATACCCTTCCATTACCCATTTCATTCCTAAAGGGTATAAAAAGGCAATATACATATACATATGTATGTAAATGTATTTGTTGTATGTTGGTTACAGTTGTAACAAGAGTTACATTTATTGTTGTAATTGCAAGTGTTTGCTGTGAGAAGTTTGGCTAACGAAAATTCTGCTAGTAGATTTTTGCTGCATTTGGCAAGCTGCTTGCCACGCTGTTAAAACAACTGCTAAATAAGGCATGACATTCACAGAGGAGTTAAGAGCAGGAGTTAGAGTTAGAGGGAAAGAGTGAGTAAAGGAGAGAGAAAAAGGGAGAAAGGCAGAAGTTGTAACCAAAAGTGTAAACATACTTAAGTATGCCATGTTACGTACCAATATTTAATTTAACTTAATTAATTTACATTTTTCTTCATTTGCTTCAACTCAAATTAAACTTTTTAAAGGTTAAAAAACGATGAAAATATTTTTAAAAATTATTTTTATGATTTTCAAGACAAATTAAGACTTTTTGTTTCACTTTTAGATTACTTTTCACTTACTAAACACAAAAAAAAAGTATATCTTTTTCCAACACTGTTAAATTCTATTTCATTTGTTCCTCTTTCTCCATTTTTCTTCTATTTCTGGCAATTGCCAACAAATGCACTGCGTAAAAAATGATAAACTGTTGTTGTATTGTCACACATTTAGATGCAATTTTATGCTAAACCAAAATGCATTCAATCATGCCACGCCCATCGTATACAAACGCCCCCGCAAAAAACCGCAAAGTATGCTCAACGCCCATCCGAAAAAAAAAGTTCAAGTCAAACTCATTATAATTTCATTGCAAGTCATTTCCATAGCGTTTTTCAAATTCACACACACACGAAAAGAGAGTGAAGCGAATGGGAGTGAGAGTGAGTGCGGGAGAGAGAGAACAATAACCTGCAATATAATGGAATGAAAATCGCCTAGAAGCTAGCACAGTAAGTAAGTTCGTGCTAGGATGCGTGTGTGAGAGCGAGAGAGTTATACCAAAACATGCAAATTTAGCACGCCTCACAGCAAGCAGGAATATGGTTTACAGTTAGTCAGTGCGAAAACAGAGAGAGTGAGAGTGAGTGAGATGGAGATGAAGATTGGAGAGTGAGTTGTGTGCTAGTAAAAGACCTTGCATTACAATTGAGTTACAGTTTCAGTTACAGTTATAGAACAGGCTCAGCCCAAAATGTGCACTGCGAAAAAGTAATGTCAGGAAAAAGATTTAATTGTTATGTTAAACATTTTCAATGGTAAATGATTCCGAAAGTGTAAATATTGATTACAATGAATAACAAAACGAGTGAAAAAAAAATGTACTTTTTTTTCGCTATTTATGTGTGCTTTTCTCTCAGTGTAAGCCGTTATAAGTCGCCGAGCTTGGTTTATGGACGCTCATATTGTGCCAAACAATGAATTTACATTCGTTTATGCTTTGTTATTCTTTCTGTTTTTGTTGTGTTTTGTTTTGTTTTAATATGTATTTGTTTTTCTACACTTAAAACAACAACAAAGTGAATGTTGGGAGTAGGCGAAAGGTGGGGGGTAGGGAGTTACAGCATTACACACATACATACAAATTTGACTCATTGCTCGTCGCTTGTTCTGACTTCTTTACACCTACTTCTCCTCATCCCCTCTCCTGCTCACACTCCTCTTTAACATCTCAACTCGGACTGTCTCTCTCTCTCCCCTTCTCACTCTAAGAGGAGTTTCATTCTTTTTTTTTTTACAGTTACTGTTGCTCGTGGGCTTTGCGTTGGCAGCAGATTAAACTTCGTTTATAATGAGAATTTGCTCCTTGCTGTTGCTTTTGTTTTTGTTATTGTTGTAGGTGGGAGGATTGGGGGTGGGGGGGTGTAGTAACTGAGCCTTAGGGCAACTTTGCATTAAAGCATTTTTAACATGACTCTACGTGTACGTACATGTTACTGTTCCTCTTGTTGTTGTTACTGCTGTTGTTGTTGTTATTACTGTTATTATTGTTGTTGTTAGAAAAATGTAACCAGCAACGTCAGCTACAAAAGCAAAAGCATCACATCGGTTACTTCATGTTTTTTATTTTCGTCTCTTTCTAACATTTTTTTTTTGTTTCTGTTTGACTTCAGAGAGCTCTGCAATCGAAAATGAATCGTTCTTTTTTCATGGTTTGTGTTTTTTGTGTTTTGCAGCTTCAAGGCGTAAAAAGCAGGGCGACATGTGGGCGTGGCCTAAGCGTTTAAATCGGCCAAAAACGTCATTTGTAAGCCAGCCGCATGGGAAATAGGAATAGAAATAATGTGATATGAAGGAGAGTCAATTGACTATTTAAGAGTGTAGAAAAAAGTTGGAAACTTAAAATATGGAACAAAAATATATTTTCATTTGACATGCAAGACAGATATTTTAAGAAATCCTCTTATTCTTTTCCTTCTGTAATGATTTTTTGTAGTATTATTCCTATATTTTTTGGTGTTAATCACATAAAAACTATATAAATAAGTTAAAAAAATACTTTTTATGGTTATTTTTCTTAAAGCAACTTAAGCCCAAAAAAATATAACATGGTTAAAGAAATCCTGTAGTATTTTTCCTTTAGATTATAGATTACTTTTATTATTTTTCCTATATTATCTGGTATTTTACATAAAAACTATATAAATTAGTTAAAATAAATACTTTTTATGTTTTTTTTTCTCAATGCAACTACAACCCGAATCAAAATATAATATCGATAAAGAATTTTCTAGTATTTTTCCTATGTATATCAAATTCTTAGTATTTTTCCTTTCCTTTCTTCCTTTTCTTCCGGTTTTTCTGTCTTAAAGCAACTTCAACCCAACTCAAAACGAAAGGGAAACCCTACAGAATAACGAACACAAATTGAATGTGTCAGAAATGCCCTTAAACACACTTAAACCATATGAGACAGTGTGTATACTCTACATATATAGTTTATGAGTTATAAACTTTTGCGATGGGCGGTTTTTGACTTTTGGGCATTGTTAACGCTGATGATGCTGACGCAGCAGCAGTAAAAGAGGAAGAAGGAGCAGCAGCTAGTGTGGAGGCGCAACGTGCAGCGTGCAACATGTTGCGGTTGGGCTGGTTGGCTGGCTGCTCCAATTGGGATTCGAGTTGAAAGCATAAATTCAAATGTGCCGCACGCCAAAGCCAAACCACTCGTACTTATAAGTGTGTGTATGAGATGTATGTGTGTGTGTGTGTGTGTGAGTCACACATACATGTATTCTATATATGAGAGTATGCCGCAGTATTCGCCCAAAACTATTCGCACTCAGAGCGTGGCAACAAATTGAGATTTATGTGCGAACTAAGGTTTCCTCTGTGTGTGTATGTGTGTGTGTGTGAAAGTTGCGCAACCTCAGCCAATTGTTAGTGTATATATATATGTATGTGTGTGTGTGTTTTGTTGCAGAGTTAGGGAATACTCCAACTAATACTAAATGGCAAAAAAAAAAGGCGAAAAAAATAAAAATCCGGGAAAGAGCGGAAAAAGCTGAAAACTAAAACTGGCCAAAAAGTTCGCTCTTTCGCCAAAAAGTTGTCGCCTGCTGCAACATTAGCTGTTTTTTTTAGTATTTTTTTATTTTATGTTTTGCTTGTTATTTTTGGGTGTCTGCAGGGCAACAACAATCTCAGCCGAACATTTGGCGTATGCTTTTTTCGATTTTTTTCGTTATTTTTTGGGTAAAAGTTTTTGCTTTTTTGTAGCCAAAGGTTAAGGACGCCAGGGATTATAAGTTTTATGGAGGAAATGTAAGAGGGGGGAAGTTGGAGAACGGTTCTTCACTTAGTTATTTACATGTTGCACAGCTTTTTTGGCAGTTAACAAGCAACTAAAGTGCGTAAGTAATGCAAATTGTTGCTTCAAAGAGAGATGCTTAAAAAGTTTTTGTAGAGATAAGTTTTTGGGCAACAAGCAACAAGTTGCAGCTGCTGTTATGTTAAATTATTATAGTTCAACATGCTGTTAGGCATCGCTTAAAAGTTTGTTGCGATCAACATGTTGATCAACATTGTTGAGAGCTGCTGTGTTTCATATTCCACTTTGTACCAACAGATCGCACACGCTCTCTTGCTCTCTCTCTCTCTCTCTTGCGCTCTGACTGGAACTTAACCAATTGGTAACATGTTAACATTGTTGCTGTTAAAGCGCTGTTATTTCTTCAGTGGACTGTACCTTTGTTGTACCTGTTGTTTCTTTCTTTTTTCGTAGACATATTCGTTATCTTTTTAAATGCTCTTTGCGCGCGCTTTTCGACTTAACACACACGGCATACACACACATACGCATGCTTGCTCGTGCAGAACTGTATTCATTTGTTTGTTTCATGTCCATCTGTGTATTTGTGTGTTTGTGTAGCTGTAGCTTTTTTTGGCTTTTGTTTTTGTTTGGCGACTCACGTTTTTCTTTCAGCTTCACCTTCTGCTGCTTCTTCTTCTTCGTGTTCGCCTTTTAAAAAAACGGTCACTGCTTAAATCGACAAAACAGAAACGACGACAACAACAAGAAAAAAACGAAACGAAACGAAACACAGTAACCAGAATAAAGCAACAACAACAGCAACTAAAGCGAACTGAAACGAATTTTAACGGTGCGACGGCAGCGGCAGCAGCGGCAAAAGCAGCATCAAACCAAGCCAAGCATTCGTCTTTTATTTATTTTTATACACTTTCGATGGGGAGTAGTATGAATATTTTGTTGGGTTTGTTATGTTTTTGTAACTTAATCATATTATTGTACTTATTTTATTTTTTAATTATTATTAATATTTTTTTATACTTTTTCAAAGCTTTTAAGTTAGTGTATTCAATATTCGTCTTGTCATCGAGTCATGACATTCTTTCATGTTATTTATTTACTGTGTTTACTGCGTTTACTCTCCTTTTCTGTGCTATGTTTGGCTGCTGCTACGTGCATCTTTCAGCTACAACTCTTCTCCACCCTCTCCACCCCTCGTTTCTTGCCTACATTTGGGGAACAGCGCGACGTTTGTTGGCCATTTGTTTGGCTGCTGCTGCTGGCTCCACGCTAGATTAGATACAGATACACAAATTCGAATTCAATTGCTTTGCTTTGGTTTGCTTTTGCTTTTGATTTGCTTGGCTCGCTTTGGCTTGAGTTTGTGTTTGGCTGTTTTCTCCCTCTTTCTTTCGTTCGCTTCGCATTTTTTTCTAGCTGTATTTTTATGTACTGGAACGACAACGTTTTTTTGTTGTTGTTGTCCAAATGTGTGTTACAGTTGCGTCGTTATTGTTGTTATTGTTATTGTTGTTATTGTTTTTGTTGTCTGTCTGAGAAACAAAACAACAACAAAAAAAGGTCAAATCATTTTGATGGCCAACGGGACAAATTGCATATAAAACTAGTTGCACTTGAAGAAAATTGAAAGATGTTTCAGGAATATGGAATATTATAGAGGAAAGAATTGTTTTATAGGCAAGAAAAGTTGAGTTTATAGTAAAAAAGTTTCCTTTTCTTAAACAATGTATTTTAGTGTTTTAAGATTGTTTTTAGATACTCAAACAACTTAGAGCAGAAAGTTAGGTTAGCAGAAAAGTTTGGAGGTTAAAGTTAAAAGTCGTATAAAAAGTGTTCTAATCTTATACAATGTATTTTAGGCATTAGGATTGTTTTAATCTCCTTAAACAACTTATAGCAGAAAGTTAGGTTAGCAGAAAAGATAAGATGTTCTAGTAAAAGAATCTAACAAAAAGTTTTTTTTGCTCTAATACAACATAGATTAGGGTTTTAAGATTGTTTAAAGATTCTTAAACAGAAAAGCTTGCAGAAAAATTAAGTGAGGTTATAGTAAAAAGTCAAATAAGAAGTTTTCTACACTTAGAGAATATATTTTTGGGTTTTAAAATGGTTTTTAGATATTTAAACAGAAACTTTCTTAAGATTTTCATATTTTTTCTTATACTTCGAGTTATAATATTTAGTTTTTCCCAAATTTCTTCAAGTGTTTGTGTCGCAAACGAGAGAGATAGAAAAAAAACTGCCAAATCATTTTGATGGCCAAGGGCCAAGTTGTATATAAATCTGAGTAGTCCAAGTCCAAATCGAAGTAGAAGTATACGAAGCTCATTGTTTTTCGCTTTATTTGATGGGTTTGTGCGTGATTTCATTTCCAATTCCAAGTTTTTTGGGCCAAGCCAAACAAGAATGAGTTTTCCCTAAATTGTTTTCGAAGCCTTCTTCTTCAGTTTCAGGCTTAAATGCATTATAATTATAGTAAATAAAATCGAGTCGAGAGTTTATCTCCCTCTTTCTCTCTCTCTCTGTCTATCTCTTTCTGGCTCTAACGAGGTAGCCAGAAGGCCAAAACAAAAAAACTTGAGTTCTAGCCATGTTGATTCAAGGCTAAGAACTCGACTACTTAACCTTTCGCCTTGCCACAGTCAACGCTCTCTGGCCAAACAGTCAACAGCTTAGACACGGCCTAAAGATATATAGCCAGAGATAGGCCAAAGTCTTTGTTGCATGCATTTGGGAAACACAGCTAGAAGAAGAAGAAGAAGATGATGAAGCTAGAAGACCGCAGACAACTGACATTAACCCCGACGACGACGACGACGCCAACGCCAAAAGCAACTAGTATGCCACCCCCCTCTCTTTGTTGCCACACCCACACACTCTGTTGTCAACACGCCTATTTGAGGTGCGCCTCCAAATAAGGAGGCGCGAGGAGTCTAGTTCGTTTGTTTATTCTCTCGACTCCGCGTCACATGTTAAATGTGCAAATTTAAAATGTATCATATTCTTCTTCTGGTGTGCAACAAGAGTCCGTAACGCCCACTTCTGTACACCCCGCCCACTCCGCCAACAAACTCCCAAAAGCCAAGGCAAAACCATATGTAAATAGTGTGTGGAAAACCTGGAAATATCCTGTAAGAAAACTTTCCTTATCATATTTCTTTCCATTCCAACCCTAAAACAGTTTTACAGGGTATCTCTAAGCGACACATCTCTTTAAACAAAATATAATATATTTAAAGAAATCCTTTAGTATTTTTCCTTCTATACTGATTATTTTTAGTATTTTTGCTATATGAGTTGGTATTAACGACATGAAAACAATATAAATTAGTTAAAAAAAATACTTTTCACTGTAATTTTTCTAAAGCAACATCAAACCAAAAAAAAAGTAAGAAATCCTTTAGTATTTTTCCTTCTGTAATGATTATTTTTGGTATTTATCCTATATGAGTTGGTATTAAACACAATATAAATTAGTTATATGAAAATACTTTTCACTTTTATTTTTCTTAAAGCAACTTCAACCCATAAATGATACATAATATAGTTAAAGAAATCCTTCCCCTAAACATTTTTACAGGGTATCTCTAAGCGACACATCTCTCCACTTGCCACACTGTTGCCAACCAGTTGTTGCAACATTTGTGCCTCAAGGCAACGTGCAACAACGTTCTCATCTCACATCTCTCAGACTCCGACTCCGACTCAATTCTCAGTTCTTCTTCTTTTTCCCCAATCCCATTCCTCAAATCCTGACTGGGTTTTTTTTTTTATCATCATGCATTTTAATGCGCCTTTGAAAATGGTTGAAGTGCAAGTGGAAAAGAAGTGGAAAATAACTAAAGTGTCGCCTCGCCGAGGCTCTACTAACTGTCTGCCACACACACACGAACGCACACACACATACACATACTAACACACACTTATACACACATAGATGCCTCTGTCTTTTGTCTCTCATCTCTAAAAATATTATAAAACATAACAATAAGTAGACGGGCAAATGTGAAGTTTACTTTTTTTTTTTGCTGTTGCCTCTAGACAAAACTCCCCCAACCCCGAAACCCTTTAACACCGCACCGCCCCCCCTCCCCGCATCATACTTTTAGCCAGTTGCCAAGCTGCTGTAAAGCCGGTTTGTGTCGTCACTAAAGAAGTCATGCCAAGACTTTGTGCTTTGAGCCATGGTCATCATCACGCATTCGTGCTTAGGATGGGGGGAGGGAGGGGTATGGGGGAGAGGGGCAGCAGAGGGAGACAGCTTAAGTGAGAGAGCGAGATAGCGACTGTGTGGAGATAGAGAAACAGGTTTTTTTCTTGCTTTTTTTTTGACTCATGTTGCAAGAAGACGCACCCAGTTTTTGGCTTGCAGCACCTAACCTCCGCCTGCCCCCGCCCTCACCCCCTCGTCACCCCCAGGCACCCGCATATGATTGTGTGTATTCGAAGACTTCGCTTTCAATGCCTGCTTTGGCCTGCTTCGGTTTCATGTGTTTTCTGTTTTGCTTCAAGTTTTTTTCTTCTTTTCTGTTTGCTTTACATTTTTTTTCTTCTTGGTTTTTTTGTTGTTGTTAGCCCTGTTTTTCATTTAGCTGTTGGCCACATATTGTGGGCTTTGGGCTTAGCACTCGTTTCTATTCAAGCTCAAACATTCATCGTCCCCCCTACCCTGGCACCCGCCCTCTCTCCTCCCGCTCTGTAATTGTAGGTGTCTCATTTAGAAGTTGCCTTTTGCCTGTGGCCGGCCATAAGTATAAATGTTGCCTATTGTCAGCTTCTAGCAACATGTGTGTCTGCTTAGCAACATGTGTGTCTGCTCAGCAACATGTGTGTCTGCTCAACAACATTTGTGTCTGCTCAGCAACATGTTGCTGGCTCAGCAGTTATCGACATTTCTTGCTGCTATCTCATTTATTGCATTAACTTGAAACAATATTCCAAACATATTTGGAACATATATCAACAACAACCGTTAAGAAACGAAGTCAAAAAGTAATCCAGAATAAAACTGGCTAGATGATAAATGTTGCCTATTGTCAGCTTAGCAACATGTGTGTCTGCTGAGCAACATGTTGCTGGCTTAGCAGTTCTCAACATTTCTTGCTGCTATCTCATTTATTGCATTAACTTGAAACAATATTCCAGACATATATGGTACATATATCAACAACAATAACAACAACAGTTAAGAAACGAAGTCAAAAAGTAAACCAGACAAAAAACTTGTGTTTTTTTTTTGCGTTTTCTTGCAGTTGTTGCAGTAAATGTTGCCGGTTGCAAGTACGTGACTGTGTTTTGCTGTTGCTGTTTCTACCTCTTGGCGTTTCTGTCAGTTTCGTTGACAACGTCATTACTGTTCTCAATTTCACGTATCGTATCACACACACATACACACACATCACATCATATAGATACAATATGAAGGTGTGCTTACAGCTCTTCGCTTTTGCTTTACTCCAACACCAAGACAAGACAAAATACAAAATAAAATAAGAACAAACTGTTTTTTGTTTATTTCCAAGTGAAGAAGATTCAATGCTCTTACAGACAGAAACATCTGACAGTCATGCGATTTATTCATTTATTTTAAACACATTTTAGTAATTGAAATGGTTGTGAATAAGTTGAATTTAACTATCTTAAAAGTTTCATTAAGATATTTTGAAGAAAGGTGAAGAACCAGTTGTGATTGAGGGAAGATCCATTAAAAGGAAACTCAAGGGGATAAAGAAAACTTTGTTATAGCAAAAATTTGTTATATAGAAATGTTTTAAGCTGGAACCCGGGAAAATCGTAGTGTTCTTAGTATAAAATCGGTTTATAGAAAACATCTTTATAAGGCATATTTGCTATATGGACAACTTCTTTATATGACAGTTTGCTATATGAAAGCTTTTTAAATGGAGGCTTCACTGTAACTTAAAAAATTTCCAATGAATGAATTTGTTATATATAAAACTTCTTTATATGGAATTTTTTGGTATATGGAAGTTTGTTATGTGGAAGCTTCACTGTAATTCCAAAAGATTGTATATAATATGTAATATTATAATAATGAATTCGTTATATGGAATAATTCTTTATATGACAGTTTACTATATGAACAATTTTATACGGAACTTCTCTATATAGAAATCATTTTTTTATGAAAGATTGCTATATTGAAGTTTGTTATATGAAAGTTACACCGTGATTCTGTTTAATTTATTAATTAAATCGTTATATAGACACATTCTTAATATGACAGTTTGCTGTAAGGAAGTTTGTTATATGAAGGTATCCCCGTAATTCCACAAGATTGTATATATATAATAATATCTATAATATATGGAAGCTTATGTTATATTTTATATGAAAGTTTCACTGTAGATACCAATTGTTTCCCATTCCAAAATGGTATTTACTTGTCTCACAAAATAATAATACTCTCTCAACTAGTTAGTTGAAACCCAACCAAAACTTGTCTCAATACGTTTCCTTTCCATTGTGCCACCTGCAGAACGTAATCGTCATAACAAAACCCACCCCCCACTATACACTATCATCCCAAAAAGTGCCGTTTTCCTTATTTTCAGACATTCTGTTAATGTGTCGAAAATGTTACAAGCAGAAACTTGCGGCTGCATGAAAACTTGCTGCCTGCAAAAGCAAAAAAAACCCCAGGAAAACCCGAGAAAACACACAAAACGAAGCCAAAAACCAAAAACTGGGAGCCAACTACAACAACAACGAAGAAGAACAAGAACAAAAACAATAGTGGCTGCAACAAAATGTGTGTGTGCAACTGGCAACTGGCAAAAGCGGTAACCGCAGAGTGGGGGAGGGGAGGGGAGTATGGTAGCTTTCCCAGGGCAACTTTTGATGTTCTCAAGACATAATTCTCAGAAATTTTTGACACTTTTGACATTTAGTAGTTTTGTCTATGCGTCGCGTACCCGAAGTAAAAAGTTGTTGTAACGTTACACTAACACTGCAACAGCAACAGCAGCTGCTGCCAGCTAGTTGCAACTTGTTGTAGTTGTTGCTGCTTCATGTTTGACCATTGTATTAGCCAGAGCTAACACTTGGGAAAAAGTAAAAGATATGAATTTTATAGTTTTATATTATACATAAAAAACTAAGAGAAAAAACTTTAAATGTTGCATTCTCTTACATTTTTTTCAGTGTAGTTTGCTGCTGCTGTGTTGCTTTAGCAAATCCGTGGCAGCAATTAAAACTTGCTGGCGTTGCAAGGGTTTCATGTCATGTGCAGTAATATTGAAAAATTCAATGGCTAGTGGCAGGCAAGTGGTCGATGCAGCTCTCTCTCTCTCCCTCTCTCTCTCTCTCTTTCTATATATCTTTCTTGCCACACGATTATCCTCTTACTCTCTTTTTCACTTTCTCTCTCTCTCTCTCTCTTTCTGTCTCTCTTTCTTTCTGTTTGTCGGTTTTTAGCTTAAAGCAAACATTTCCCCCAAAAAACACAACGAAATCTACTTAAAAGCAGCAAGTGGAAAATGCTTGCGGCTAGATTTCCAGCTAACAAAAAATACAAAAAAAAAGCCAAAAAAAGAGAGAGAAAATCTTTGAAATTGTTTAAATTTGAACATTATTATTGACGGATCTGCTAATTGAATGCAAATGAAAAAGTTTTTGCTTAAAATAGTTGTAAAATATTTCAAAAGTTGATTGAAAATAAATAATTTGGTTAGAATAATAAAAAGTTAAAAATAAACTCATTATTGCATAAACATTTCTTTATTATTTTTATTAATGAAACAAATTGGAAATGCATTTAAAATAAATATAATAAACTTTAGTTTTATGTTTGTTTTAAATGCTTAATTAAAAGAACAACCAAAAAAAAAACAAATAAATAAACAAACAAAAACTCAACCACAAACATAATAATATTTGTTTGTGTGTGTAATTTAATTTTCTTTCATTTGTCTATGCCAATTATATTGAAACATCAAATAACAAATAATAAACAAGTAAGAAGGTTATAGTCAAGTAAGAGCGACTAGCAGATACCCTTAACACTTGACCATACACATACGGTCATACCTGTACTACCGGACTAATTCTTGCTGGTTTCATATCTCCGGTATTTCTGAACCGATTTTAATGAAAACTTCAGAGATGTTCATTATTTTGTTAATGTTTTCAAACCCAATTTGCAAGTTTTCGATTTTCAAGATTTTTTTGTTATCGATTACATGTGTATATCGTATACCTGAAAAGTCATCGAAAATTTGGAACAAACTTGCTACGCCTAGGGATAAGAAGAGCTCCTATCCAAGATCTGGAGTCTATAGCTATTGTAGCTCCTGCGATTGACGGACGGACATGGCTATATCGAATCGACTATTGATTCTGATCAAGAATATATATACTTTATGGTGTCGGAAAGCTTCCTTCTGCCAGTTACATTCTTTTCCACAAAACCCACATACCCTTTTTCTACCCATTTCATGGTTTAAGGGTATAAAAATGAGAACAAACAATCAGAATTGATTTTTTTCATGTTGCATGACATTGAATTAACTGGAAAGCTGAAGCTCTGAAACTGAGGCAGCTTTGTGGGTTTTCTGCCAATTGCAATTAACTCAAACCCCAAATCAAAGTCATAGAAACCACATACACGCACACTCAAGAAACCATATCGAATCCATGTGTGTGTGTGTGTGGTTCCAGATAGTCAAGTTTGGATTGAACATTATTAGTTGGGCCATTTTGGGGAGTTTGGTTTACACGCGATTTAACCGAATCGCAACGATTTACATCTGCTTCAAATCGAATACATTCCAAATCGTCGCATCGAGTGCGTCGCATTGCAGCTTGTAGATTACAGTTATGTGACCGGATCATAATAATAATAATACTATACTATAATGTTCCCAAATGAGGATAACAATAAGAAATGTTGAGGGTTGCTTTTTCTCTCACTTTGACACATTGAAAGCTGTTGACAATAATCTATGGCAATTTATTAGTGGCAAGGAAAATGGGAAAACAGCAACAATTCCTCTTAAATGCCAAATACCAAAACCCCCGTTAACACCCCTCACCCCTCCTAACTGAGATGTGTGAAAAAGTGTTAATCTATTTGGCAACTGTTGCTGATTATTTATTTGCGCTTTTAACGGCAAAAAGAAAACCTTTTGCGTTGAGATAAAATGCTTGGATACGGACGATTTCCACTTGTCGTTGCCGAAAATATGTATAGGAATCAGCGCGTGTTTAAGTTGTAAGTAGATGAATCAAAGATACCCTGTACAGGATTAGGTTATGAAAGGCATACAAGGCATTTTGAATCAATATTTTTGGGGTTATATTTTGTATTCTTGGATTTTTTATGCAAAATTCTTTTAGGCAATAAATCATGATTTTTAAGGTAATCGATTTGAAAATCGGTGTAGATTTAAAAAAAGTTATATATTTTTATATTTTTTATAGGATTTTTTTATGATTTTGATCAATTTTTTGATTTTTTTGATTATTTGATCTAAAATCATATTTTGAACTGTGAATGCAATCTGAAGATAGATACAATTATATAACTTTTAAGCTATTGATTTTGATAACAGGTTGAATTTTGAGCAAGTTATGACCGCGGAAAGTCCTTACCTGTTTCAAGTCAAATTTCCCAAGAAGATTTTTCTTCTTGAAAATCGGTTGCGTTCTGACACAGTTATGTGGAAAGTCCTGATCCATTTCCAAGTTGATATTTCCGAATTGGATTTTTTCATGAATTTCAAGTCTCACCATAGTTTTTAGCTGTGAATGCATTCTTAATCATGACTTTGCATTTAAGAATCGGTGAAGTTTTCACTAAGTTATGGCTGCGGAAAGATTTAACGAGAAAAAAAAAAGATTTTCATATAGTATTTTTTATTGAAATTCGCGGGAAAATCATATTTTAAGCTGTGAATGCAGTTTTAATCCAGATAATGAAACAAGACTTTTAAAGTATAGCTTTTGATAATCGTTTGAGTTAAAAGAAAGTTATGGCTATTGTAATTTGGACCCTGTCCAGGATTGCATTTCTTAAAGACTAAAAATATTGTTTTTAATTTTAATAATACTTATGATTTCAAGTAAATGTTTTTAAAGTATTTTAATAAAAAACTCCACTCAGTTTTAATGATGTTACAAGAATCTTAAAAAAATGAGAGAAAGTAGAAATTGAAATCTCTAAAAAAACTAGTTAAAAATGCAACTGAAGAGATTATAGTTTATGCTACCCCTTAAATACATTTATAATAGCTACAGCGTATAAGAAGGAAAGAAAGTAAGAAAAAGGAAGGAAAAACACACATACTTTCACACACACACACTCGCACACACACATACGCATAGCCACAGCCACCGAAGTCGAGTCAGAGACCAAGTCCAGTTGTTAGTCCGGACTTTGACAAGGGTGGACAATGGCGATTAGCGCACGGCACTAATGGGACATCCAACTAACCCACACACAAGCATACATACACTCACACACCCTCTACCCCTTCCCCACACACACACTAAAGCACTGACTAACAGCCATGTGTTAGCTGAAAAGCTTTGGATGCCAGGACAAGTGCAACAGCAACGGCAGCAAGCAGCAGCAAAGTGAAAGATGTGGCAGAGATTGGGACTAAAGCCTTGCAAATGGAACACAAGCAACGGGAACTAACTGCTGAGAACTGGTTCTTTTGTCTGATTCATCGTATATACACATACTTTTTTTGGGTGGTTGGGGCAATTGCTTCTGACTTGCCACTTGTCTTTATTAGTTTTCGCACTTTCGCCTCCTTCTAACTGCGAGTTGATGCTGAAGCTGATGCTGCCCCTGCTGCTGCTGTTGCAGTCAGAGTCACTGCTTAAGGGAGCGAATATGGTTGGGGTTGTTAGGTTTCAAGGGGGAGAGCGTAGTGGAGGGGTGTAAAATGTTTGTTTGCTTACCCGCTTATGTTATTAGCCAATGCAATGTTTGCTCTGCTAGCCAAGTGTGAAAATTGTACTTTTTTTTTCGCCTTACTAAAAATACCTTGTAGGGAATATCAAAATAGGTCATAGTAGGTCATAATAGGTCATCATCATAAAGTTGTAAAACCTGAAAAATATATATAAAATATATCACTTTAAAGAAAAATATATATAAACTTTGTTAAATTACTAGAAAATCTATAATATCTCATAGTCCAATACACTTTCTAATCCCAAACTTACTTCTTACTAACTTCATTTCCTTTCGTTTTCCCCATTTTCCCTCGTTTTGTTTCTTATCTACGTACAGCTGATGATGAGGTAGAAAAGAGCCAAGCTAAAGCTCTGGCCACAACTTGTTGATGCATGCAACGCGCCAACTGACAACACTTGTGGATTATCAGAGTTCCATTCCCCCAACCCCCAACCACAACTCAACAAAAGACCAAACTGTTTGTCATAGTTAAAGTTCGAAGGGTGTTCGACAGCTTCGACAGCTGCCATTTAGGGTTCACTGAACTAAGAGTTGTTGTTGGGAATACCTAGCAAATCCTCAAGCACATAACTAACATTTACATAATGTCCATACAAATTAAAAGACATCATGTTGCTACAACTAAAGTGCCGCATTCAAGTAGCCATAAATTTGGTTATCATATTCAAAATCTCAAACTGCATTTACAGAAAAGGAAAAAAAACTAAGTCAATGAACCCCAGGAAACCCTAGAAAAAGAACTACAAAATAGATTCAAGAGCAACGAATCGGATAATAATAAATGAAAAGCAGAAGAAGAAGGCCGAGCAGCCTCTTGGTCTTGCTCAGGTAATCAAATCAATTCCAGACATTTGGTGTGTGGGGGCAACCCTGGCTAGATTGAGAAAATGTCGTTTGTCGTTTTTTGTTGTCACGCTTCAAAAAACTAAAAATTGTGTTTCTTGTTTGTTGTTGCAACAGCAACAACGTGCAACGCAGCATCCCAAAAAAAGCCAGGTTATTGACATTGATTTTCTGTTGTCTGATTTAACCAAAAAACCCTTGAGATACATTTTGCTGCAGTAGGTTTCGGTTTCTGTGTGTGTTTGGTTGTGCCCCCTCGATAGAATTCTACTAAAAGCATAAATTAAAATTCAATAAAAATGTCACAGCAAGCAGCAAACAAATTTTCTGTGTGTGTGTTTTTGAGTGTATTTTCTTGTTGTTGGCCCAAGTCAATTTCAGTTGCATTTTGATTTAAGGTGCGGTCTTTGGGTTCTGGGTTCTGGTGCGGTTCTGTAGCCAAACTCTGTAACTCTGCAGCAAAGCACACAATTTTATATCTATAGATAAAATTGGTAAATTTATTGATATTAAATTCCAGAAACTAAAAACTAAAATACAATTATTTTTTGCTCTCGACTTCGAGTAGAGATTGTCTCTCTCTCTTCATAGTTAAAATGCAAGGCAAAGAGTCGAGTAGATTGAATTTTATATTTGTAGACACTCTTAGATATTAGAGTAAATGTGTTCAGGGTTTAAGGACAATTTTAAGTAAAAATAGTCAAAAGATTAAGTTTTATACACTTTTAGTGCTTAGGGTAAATGTGTTCAAGGTTTAAGGACAAATTTTACTTAAAAATAGTCAAATAATTGAATATCTTTTATTTATAGATTCTTAGGGTTTGTTTAGTTTGTTTTAAGGTTTAAGGAACATTTTTTTATAAAAATAGTCAAAAAATAGATTTTTATATTGCATACACTCTTAGAGCTGAGGTTAAATATGTTTAGGGTTTAAGGAAAAATCGAACGTAAAAATAATCGAAAAATTGAATTTTGTATTTATAGACTCTTTGGATTCGGTGAATGTGTTCAAGGTTTAAGGAAAACAGTTAAGGCTTAAACAATATGCAAATAAGTTAAGATTAGCATATGTTTAATCCTAGCTTGTCCCACTGATTAGGGATACATTTCAATTACAAAAGTTTTCTGCCCAAACACGAAATTAAGATTTTCTACGATTCGAACAAAAAGTTTCCTGCTTTTTTTTTTTTAGCATATTGTCAAATGACCGAGACCCTTTGCAAAAGTAGCTGACTCATCGCACTAGCCATTAGTCCAACTCCCCGGACAATACGCAAAATGCTGGACATGAACCATTTACACCCCCAATTGAGTTGTTGCCTGGGACCAACACACTAGACAATTAGCCAACTTTTGCAGTCATGCATTAACTTGAAAAAACATCTAAACAAACAAAAGAGAGAGAGAGAGAGACAGATAGAAATAGAGGGGGAGAGTAAGGGAGAGAGAGAAAGAGAGAGTGGGTTGGGGAGGGACATTGAAATAGAAATGAAAAGTGTCCCCAAAAAAAGACACGAAACAATTTAAATGAGCAACTAACTCTCTCTATCACTCTCTCTCTCTTTCTGTCGGAGTGACTGGCAGTGGTTTGGTTCGCTTTTTGGTTTTGGGTTTTTGTGTTGCAATTGGGCAGGCGGGGCGGTGCGGAGTCGCCACCAGCTGAAGTAACAATAAATTAATTAAAACTTTTTAGCTAATTCAATTTGCGACGTTTGTTTTCTGCTGCTTTACTTTTCACATCGCTCTCTCTCTCTCTCTCTTTCCCTTTTTGCTTTTTGTTGCTTGCTTTTTGTCGCTTTCAATTATAAATGCACATAAATTGTTGCGCAACCAGATTGTTGCCTCTTCCTCCCCCCACCCCCGCCATAACGCTCGACTTAATGACACTTGAATTCTCAAATAATCTACAACAGTTAACGCCAACAACTAACTAACTAACTGAAACTAAAATAAAACATATTTCAAATGCAATTCGAGTTTACTTTAAAAAAGATTTCACATAAATATTTAAGAAAATTTTAACATGTGCTTCACTTTCAGACACAATTCTCTATGTTAGATTGCTTTCTGGGTTAAAAACAGAAAAAATCACCCAAAAAAAACTCAATTTGTTTCTCAGGCAACGAAAATTTTTAATTTGTTTTCATTCACAACTCAAACCGAAAAAAAAATCTGCCACATCAGCAAACAAAATTTTAGACAGAAACCCAAAAAAAATCCAAAAAAAAAACAAAAAAAAAACCTAAAAAAATAACAATCAATTATAAAGCTTCAATTTGAAGTTAAAAAGAACACAAAAATTGTTCAAAAGTTCACACCTGAAACTTCCCAAAAAATATGAAGAGGAAGAAAAAATAACTCATCTCATGAAATTTAATGAAATTAAACATTGCAGTTCGTAAGTTCAAAAATTTTTCGTCTTCATCATTCTCTTCTCTTGCTTGGGCATTCAATTAGAACTACTTTTTACTTCAGACTACTCGGTTCTGTTTGGCAAAATGATGTGGGAAAAATATGAGAGCTTGCTGTTGCAGCAACATCTTCCTCTCCTCCCCCTCCCCCCTCTCATATTCTTCTACTTCATCTGCATCTGTCTCAACTGTTTACTAACAAATCAAAGAAATGTCTGGTCACAAAAATCTGAAACTGAACGAAGAGAGAGAACCTTGCCACAACCACTTGTCTTGAAAACTATTTTAATATGGAAATTGATATGGAATATATGTATGTAGAAGAAGGGTAAGTGGGGTGGGGGGAAGTGGATGAGATAGTGGGTTTGGGAAACGGATAGCTGCGCACGCTTATTTATGCATGAAGATGACTTTACATTCTCCATGTTGCAAAGGGGCAACAAACACTTTTACGGTTGTCAGTCCGAACAGTCCAAAACAGACGACATTCGAGAATCGTCTTCCTTTTTTATCTCCCTCTCTCTTGCACTGTCTCGCAATGTCTATCTCTGTTTATTTGGTTACGGTTGGGCTGCTGGACAGCCCTTAAGAGCAAAGTCTATCTCTGGGAAAAAAAGAGCAATTTAAGTAGGTGGATATAAAAAAACAGTCTGGAATATGAAATACTCTGAAAAGGTTTTGGGAAGAATTAAAGAAACTCGATTTATAATAAGAAAGGGTAACATCAAACACTAATATGTCTAAGATACCTCATATACTACAGGGTATACTAAAATACCCTCAAAAGATTTTGGGAACAAGTAAGTTCGTAAAGTAAACTCGAATTAGGTAAAAAAGGATTACCATTAATCCTAATATCCCACAAATCCATCATATACTACAGGGTATACTGTATAAATACTTAACTTATGTGTGTTTTTTTTTTGTTTAGAATCAAAGAAATTTAATTTAGGTTAAAAAAAGCTTACATCAAATACTAATATGCCACAAATCAATCATATACTACAGGGTATACTATACAACTGCTTAACTTATGTGTGTTTTTTTTGTTAAGAAGCAAAGAAAATTTGATTAAAGAAAAAAAAGTTGGACAGCAAATACTAATATGCCACACATACCTCAAAAACTTTAGGGTATACTATACAAATACTTAACTTATGTGTGTTTTTGAGCACTCTCGCTCTCCCTTTCCCTCTCTCCCTGTATTATTGGTAGCGTCTTGACCTTTTTTGTGGTCAAACTGCATACAAGTGTAGCTCCTACATCTACCTTTACCATAACCTACTTCTCTACCTGTCTCTGCCTTCGTGCCTTCAGGCTTTGTTTACCCTGCACTTGGCTGTCTCGAAAAAAATGTGCATCTAACATATAACAGGTTTCCAAACTATTCGGGGGCTGCACTTGATAGATGGCTTCTTATGTTGCTTTCTTTTTGTGCTGTTGTTGCTATTATATGGTTGTAGCTGCCATAAATATTGATTAATATATATTGTTTTACATTCTGAGGAAGGAGAGTTTGAGGTGCTGTCAGTGACCTGGCAGCTGTCTCTGAGGCAGATCAAAACAACTTCATTGGGTGCACAATTGGCTTTGAGTTGAATGTTAAAGTAATGTATCCTTTAGCCTAATTTTTTAGTTAAGTGGCATTAGACATTTCGACATGGGCCTTCTTACTATAACTTCACGGTTTAAGGTTTTCTTGTTGGGGGTTGTTGTTGTTCCTGGTCTCTTTACAGGTGTTGTTCAATTCACACGCTTACAATTTTTAAGGGTCTTCATTTCCAGGCTATTTATTACTAGAAGAAGTTTGAGTTGTGTAGGGGAATTTCCTGATCATTGACCTTTCGAACAACGCATTGAGATCATTTTGTGGGCTATTTATGAAGACGAGTTCATTATTAGGTCACTTTTCTCGTTGCATTTTTGAGGTTTTCATTTCAATTTTTTGATTGTTGGGTTTCCTAATCATCAAAAAAGAACCTTTTTCTATTTTGTTGTTGTGTTGTGTTGTTGGGGGTTCGACTTAACTTTGGTGGTCCTCAAAAAGGTTTCCTAAGCGGGTTTTTTGGGGATTTCTTTCGAACTAGTTCTAGCTCAATGAAGGAAGCCAATGATTAGTGCACTTGACCATGAAGAAGTTTCGAGTGTCAATTAAGTGTAAATCAGCTTTTGCTATAAAATAGTTAACAACTTCATTTTCGAAATGTGTTTAACTTTAATTATGTCGAGAAGTCGTCAAATGCTTAGTTATGGTTTTAAGGCGAATTCATTATGCAGGTGCTCCCTGATGCTTGACATTACAAAGCTGGAAGGCATTTCCGTTAACCATTATTTGAATTTCAAACTGCTATTTGAACTGTTAATTTCGAATAGCAAGCATATAATTAGCCCAAAAGCAAACGACATCAACAATTTACCCCGCAAAACCCCCAACCCCCACTTCCCCTCTCCTTCCCCGACACTACTAGACCAATGTCTACGCCCTTGTACTATGCCAGACAAATGAGCAAACGGCTGCTGCTGCTGCTGCTGTTGTTGTCGTCTGTTTCTGTTTGCCAGCTGCAATCCGCCAAATGCAGCAGGAGTAGGAGAGGGGAAGCGAGAGGGGGTAGCGGAGAGAATTACCGCAATGCAACTCAATTAAATTCGACAGCCAAAGTCATATACATATGTGAATGTATGTATGTATGCACACATATGTAAGTAGATATATATACGATATATAGTATATATATATATATGTTTCTGTTGCATAATTTCATATGCCGCCCACACACACACAATCACACACACTCGCACACACAGAAGTCAGCAGCGTTTTATAAAATATATTACGCCGGGCATAATAATTCACGCAGGACCCGCAGAAAACCAGGAACTGAACGCTGCCTGTTCCTGCCTGCCTGCCTGAGCCGGCGGCGGCCCTTGAACCGTTGCGAAAACTAATTAAAATGGAATGGCCACTGCCAATTAATGTGACTATAACGCTGCTAGGCTGAAGAGGGGGTGTGGGGTAGTTGTAGGTGTGGTGGAGTTACATGCCACACCTACACACATGGGGAAACAACAGCACACATGCTCATAATAAATAGTAAAAGCCGCCGCCGCCGATGTCTGCCGCCAATTTCATACGATATGGTAAAGAGTGTGTGAATGAGTGTTGTGTATAAGTGTTTCTGAGTGTGTGTGTGTATGGGTGTGACGGTGTGTGTGTGAATGAGTGTGTGTGTGTGAATGAGTGCGTTTGTAACACCTGAGCTATTGCAGTTGGAAAAAACTATATACACTTATACTATATCTGCATATGGAAAATAGATATTGAATAAATATTGAACAAATAGATTTGAAAGAAATTTTAAATTCAAATAATCTCAATTATTTATTTATTTCAATATTTCAATTACTCAATTAATATTTCAATTACTTCTAACTTCAATATCTTCATTCCAGTTACTCATTTTTTTGCCAAGTGTATTATGCTGACCAACTTACATGGTCGTCTAATTGAAGTGGCCAAAGAAGCTTTATTGGTATGACGTTTGTCGTCCCAAAAACCGTTTTGTATTTCAATAGGCCGCAAAAACACACACACACATACGCATACATATACATAAGTATAGGTGTTCACTGGAGATTTTGACTATGGCTAACACCGCGTTGCAGTTGTCGCCCAACTCTAATTAATTGTTAGTCCGACAAAGATAGAGAGAGAGAGAGAGAGAGAGTGAGAGTGAGATAGAAAAAGATAGGGAGAGATAGAGATAGAGGGAGAGATAGGGAGAGATATGTAGATAAAGCTGCCCGTTTGGACACAACAAACACAAAACACTAACAGACAAACACTCAAACACACACTAACACACCAAAAACACACACTTACAAACACACACACACCTTCACATACACAGACACACTCACACCCATACATACACACACATACACACACATGTATTGTGACCCTAATTACGTGTAACGAGTTCATAAATGCGAATTGCACGCACCTGTAGACAGGTTGGGTGGGTTGGTCAAGGAGGAGGGGAATGGTAAGCGGGTCAAGCCAGCCAGTCGGTCAGTTTCGTAGTAGTCTGCGCCTCACTTTGGCGTAGGCGATGCGTCAATGTGACACAAATTATGCATATGTGTATATGTATATGGTGTACGTATATGTATTTGTTTTGTGGCCATTGTTTAGCTGCTTTTGGGTTTTGGTGTTTTGCGTTTGTGGCTAATTAAAACTAGAGAAGAGCTTAAAGGATACAATTTGTAGAATATGGAATGGCTAGAGGAATGAACAGCTAACAGATGCTCTATATTCATATCTATAGGTATAAGAATGTTTTACAGCTAAACCTCAACAAGAGTTTCCTTAATGTCAATACAGTATGTCACAGCTTATTTTGAACGGTGTCAAGCTAAAAGTTGAAGTGCCTGCCATAATCTTATTTAACATCACAAACTCATCCAAAAACTCCACTGACCACAATGAATACTGGTTTTCCAACCGGCTAGGTCCAAGAACTCATCCATTGACCGCAATGAACTGGAGCTTTCCCCACCGGCTAGGTTGGGTCATCTTAAAAAGTATCCTACTTCCAGGTCACAGCTTATTTTGAATAGTAACATATTCTATGATACATATGTCTATGTCTCTCACGCATTTACTTACAGGGTATACTTTTAGCTCAACTGCTAAAAGAAAGTTTGAAACCCTTGACCGTAAAATTAAATTTGTGACATTGTCGCGTGTTTTTGTGTGTTTTTTATGTATTTTTTTTTGTATGTGATTTACCAGGTGTTGCTTCCCTTCAAAAAATTCTTTTGTCCTTATGAAAAATTCTCATTTTATTTTGGGTATGTCTGTCTGTGTTAATTAATCATGCTGTTTTTGTCGTCGTCGTTTTCACTTGCAGTTCGGGATTACTTTTTTAATGTTATTGTTGTATATATTTAAGAGAGAAAGTTGACGTCACTTGCGGACGGATCACACCCTTCACTGACATCATTTTGATTGTCTGAATTAAAGACACACACTCACACATACGAGGATAATCGGGAATTGTTTTATGACAACAGACAAAAAGGGGGTCAACGTATATGGAAATTGGGATTTTTTATTGTACTTTAATATGTCGTCATAAATATAATGAAAAAGTTGTATTTCAAGGGGATTTTACAGTATATTTACTGTACGTTGAATTCATTTAACAACATTTTCCCTTCTTGCCATTTAAGCTGAGCTTATCAAGTATTGTTGTTGATGGTTTTGGAGCAAGCAACCAATGCAATTTCTTGCACACATCAAAGTCAATATATTGTAAATGAAGTAAGACTTAGCTTAAGGTGAGGGAGAACAACTAGAATGTATCCTGTAAATAACTTTATGTCAAGATTCATGTCAAAATGAACTAAAACTCTTCAAAAGTTATATTTTCCTTTCAAAAGTTGTCTGTTTCCAGTTATAAAACACAAGTTTAAGCTTTAAAAGATAAAGCTAAAGCTAAATGTTCTCATAAGCTTATTATAATTAAGCAAAATCAACACATAAATAAACTGTTGTCGCATAAAACCCATTTAACCCATATTATTAATGGGTATCGTGTACAAAAATACAGAAAAAGAACAATAAAAAAATCGTCGTTTCCATTTCATTGCAGCTGTTGCTGCTGTTGTAGTTGCTGGGTGTCGTTGCTGCTGTTGTTGCTGTTGCTTTCAACAACAGTCAGCCACTAAATCTGTAGCTCGCGCCCCTATTGCTGATGTGTGTGTGTGTGTGTTTGTGTGTTTGTGTGTTGTGCAGGTGGTAAAGCATAAAACTTCATCATTGTCGCCTTGGCTCTTACGTGATGCTCTCATGTGATGATGTGAATGTTGCTGTTGCCGTAGTCGCTGCTGTTGTTGTTGATGCTGATGATGACGATGGCAATAGAAGTGCCTCACAGTAGCAACAGCAGCAACACCAGCAGCAACAACGGGCAATGATACCACAAAAAAAAAAAACCAACAGCAACACGAACAACATCATATAGCGACAACAAAAGCAATATATCATGAGTCCAGCTTTTAGCCAGCTTTTCATAATCAGTGATGCATTGCGAACAGCTCGCAGCTGACAATGTCGACACAACAACAACAACAACAGCAACACGACAACAACAACAACGACGATGCAGGAAAAGCGCGAAAAATGACTGCAATGTTGCCCAGCATGACAATGCTTCTTCTTCATTTTCATGTTGCTGTTGTTGTTGTTGTCGTTGTTTTGGTTGTTGCTGTTTGGCGTTGACATAAATCCATATTTTGTACAGCAAATTTCACGATTGGCCACAACAAAGAACAACGACGAAACGAAATGAAATGAAAAGCGTGGCAAACGAGAAAATTGCTAAAAATTTTCCAATTAACGCTCTCAAGTTCAAGAATCTGCATCACAGCAGCAATCTGCAATAACAGCAATAAAAGGGGAAACCAACAACAACACCTTTCGCTTTTGGATCCCTTACCTAACTCACACACAAATAGACTAAAGTCACACATAAAAATGCCATTTGCTGCAACAGCGACTCACGTTGAAGATGACAAAATGACAAAATATTCGCACGTCACATACGCTCACACACACAAACACATATACAAAAGAGTGCAGTCAACTGTGCTTTTCACTCAATGTGTGTGTGTGTGTGTAAGGGTGTGTTAGGGTGTGTGTGTGAGCTTTGGTTAGTCCATCATTCTTCATTTACTGGACCGACACCAACAACGTTGTCAGCAGCTGGCACTGGCAGCAGCAGTAGCAGCAGCAGTAGCAGAAACATCATCTGCATCAGTATCATCATCATCATTATCATTCGGATCATCATTGGAATCATCATTATTTTCGATGTGGATATGTGTGTGGATGATGATGGCTCTTGCGATTTATACTCTATAGCCCTAGACAAACTGGGTCACGTGGGTATAATAAAATGTGGAATAAGTTGAACGAGGAATAAGAAAAATCGAATATCTGCTAATTACTTTTTGAATAAGTAGATTAATTAATCTTTTTTTCTTAGTTATTCTGTTGTATAATTTCCTGATTAAAGTTGAGTTTTGAGCATTTCGTCTTAAGGAAAAAGTGTTAACTTTAATTTCCTGGATAAGAATTGAGTAAACTTAAGTTTAGAACTCAACCATTTCGAGATGTTTTGTTGGTTACTTTATATAGATACTATAGATAGATACTATAAATTGATACTAAAGATAGATACTTCAGATAGATACTATAGATGGAGACCAAAGATAGATACTATAGATGGATACCATAGATAGATACCTTAGATAGATACTATAGATGGATACTATAGATAGATACTATAGATAGACACTATAGATAGTTATAGTTGGGTTTTAAGCATTTCCTCTTAAGGAAAAAATGTAAACTTAAGTTTTCTAGATAAAAACTGAGTAAATTCAAGTCCAGAATTTTACCATTTCAAGAAATATCGATGAATACGAAGGATACACTCTACCCTCTGCCCACTGTCCACTGTCCACTGTCCACAGTCCACTTGTCCACTTCTCCACTTCTCCATTTCTCCACTGGATGACCGATGCTGATGATGAGCGTAAAAAGATAACCATGACGCATTAACTTGCCTTAACGTGGCAACGCATGCGAATGGCAAACAAAGCGCGCGACATGCAAGCAAACAAACAAAATGACAGCGAAAAGACAGACAGAAAACAGTCAGACGGACCCAGAGAGAGAGAGAAAATGAAAGACAGTCAAAGCGACTGGCAGATAGATGAACAGTTAGACAGCGGGAAAGATAGCTACACACACACATATCGAGTCCAAGGGGATAAGTCAACAGTTCAGCGATGTTTGAGGTTAGGACAATGCACCGCATCGCATCCACATCGCACATCGTGATGCATGCAACATTTGGCAGTGTTACGCACAAAAGCACACGCTCAAATACAGTGTTGCCCAAAAGGCTTTTAAAGTGTGGCATTAAGTGTTGCAAAACTACAAGATAAATGGAGATTAAAGAGTTTAGCGGAGTTATCATTGAAAGGAAATGCATAAAATTGGTTATCCAGAACAGATAAATTGATGATTGACCATAAAGTATAATATAATAATCAGCTTCCTTATTTTAAGTGTTAGTTAATGACATAAAATATCCCAAAAACTAACCAAACTTTATAGCTAAAATTATCATTGTCAACAAACTTAATCATAATCACATAAATATCAGCTTTTCCTACGTGTTGCAAACACATAATAATAGGCATATAAATCGTGTCACTAAAAAGGCTAATGCCCTTTTGGCCACAGAGAGTTTATTGGCTTTTAAATATGCCCGGAAAAGATAGAGCTTTCAGCCCGAAAGTGGCATAAAAATGTGTTGCCTACATTTTTGGGCCACTCACTAATTACTTAATTACTGTTATCTCTACAAAAGTGCGTGGTGTGTCAGACAAAGACCAGAGAAAAAAAAACACATATAAAAACATGACCATAGATAGAGGTTGGCATAAGCCGCACAAAAACACAACACACACACGAACACCGCACACACACACGTACACACACACATAAAAGGCACACCTGTGGCCAGACTAATCTATCATGTGCCATAAAGCGGCGCCGCGACGGTGTCGCTGTCCATTTTGCCACCGCCACAAAGACCCCCTGGCCAAAAAAAAGGATAACGAAAAGGAAGAAGGGGTAAAGGAAACAAAAAAAGCTGACGGGATACCACATAACCGTTGGCTATCGTGTTTTGTTACTTACTCCTCTGGACTGGCCGCCGCCGCACGATAAGCCTCATTGTGTCCGGTGAGCTGCGCACGCGGCTTTTGTGGAAGGAAGCAAGGATGAAAGGACTGTGCAAGGATGTTGGGATGGATAGACAACGTGTGCGAAATGTTTACGACGCCATTGGGAGCGCAAGTAGAGTTGAGTTGAGTTCTTGCACACAGATGCTGCATGAGAATGTTGAGGCAACAAGCTTCAACTGAAGCTATGTATCTACATACATATATATATATATCTATATATATAGGAACGGTAACGGTGAGACTAAGCCCCCAACAAGCCGCTAAAAGCCTTTTGTGTATATGCTCGTCTTTCTCTCTCTCGGTTTCTGTGTGTGAAAATCCTTACGTACAAAATTCGGACAGCGGCTATTTTATTTATGCCGCATTAAGCTGACACAACATGCTGCAAAGGAATATATATACGTATGTGTAAGGAGCATGTTCAGCATGAATCCAATATGTCAAGTAACATGATGGTAAGCTGAACAGTTTGTAAAAAAGTTAGCAGCTCTGTTAAGCTTGTTATGCTGTTGTTAAGCTATTGCCGCATGCATAAAAGTATGCAATGGTATTTTTGATGTTTTGTTAAAGTCAAACTACATAAAAATGTTGCATACTTTTGAGCGCTTAAGTTAATAGAAACTGTCAGCAAACAAATACGCTTAAGAAAATTGCAATATTTATAATCTGACTAAGCTGATTATTCTCTTCTTTCTTTCTTGCAGCGAAAAAATCAATTACATTAAGAAGAACAATAACAAAAATACGGAATATTTGCTGTCAATAAATGCAAAATTGATGGCAATGCAAACAAATAAAAGTTGAGCGAAAATCAATTGAGACAAACTCTGACTGCTAGTGAAAATATTTGTGATAATTGACAGAAAAATATGATAAATGCAAATTCAAATGGACAGGTAAGCACTTAAGGTAAATATAAGGAGATAATAGCTGAAGTAAGATTAAAGATTTAAGAAAACTTCAAAAGTTATTTTTTTGTTAGTACTGTTAGTGTTAAAAGGCACAAAACACCAAAGAACCAATGTTTATTGACAATTGTTTTGCAAGAATTTGGTTTTCATTTTGGAACGAATCCAATTTCGTGACACGTCTCGACTTGAAAAGAAATCTTTTTTTCCTTCTGAAGTATGTTGTGTATGATATGGGACTAGATCTGTTAACAACCATGAGTTGTGGATGCCGCCGCAATGGAATTGTGATTATTACTAGTGTTGGTTATGTCCAGCGGATACGAAACGTATGGCGAAAGAGTCTTTGAACCTTCCTTCAAACGCTGCTGTTGTTGTGACAACGGAACACCCGAAATAATCCGATGACTATCGGCAAAAAACGGATGTTTCAACGCGTCCTCGGCAGTAATGCGTTTAGTGGGATTCACCTCGAGCAGTCGACCGAGCAAATCATAAGCCTGCATGGGAAACATATCCAAGCCATCGTAGGTCTCCAACTGATGAACACTATGCTTGCAGAGGCAATTGAAGACGGGCTGTTCGCATTGACGACACATCTCCATATTGCCATCGGCTCGCTTGTGGCGACGCTGTATTTCCGGTGAGAGGAAATGCTGAGCATACCGGAAACGCATGCAAACACGTTTTAAATCGAGTGCAACCACCTTCTGGGTGATCAAGACGAGACGATCGAGCATAAAGGCGGTCTTGCGCACATCGAGATCTCCAAGTAGATTCATAATCTCCGAGAGGGCGGCACAATCGCTGGGCGCCTTGAAGAACGGATGCAGCGTGGAGAGCAGTGAAAGCAATATCACACCGGCTGCCCAAACATCCACAGCCGTGGTTTGATGCGGATACCGAAGAAGGACTTCCGGTGGACGATATCCCGGTGTGCCCGCTCTCGAGGCATGCATCTCCTTGCGGCTGGTATTCGTCGAGATACAATAATTATTCGGATCCACATTGGGATTGGTGTAGCGCAAACGATTCAACAAACGTTGTGTATCGGCTTTCTGGATCGCAATCTCCTTTTTGCTCGGTTCACTGAGAAGCAAATGTTGATGATAGTTGCTGGTGCTGCCGCGGCTGTTGCCCCCATCATCGCCACCCAACGCTCGCTTGCGGTAGGCAGCTGCATCGTTCTCGGCCTGCAAACTGTTGCCATCGTGTCGTTGCATCAACTGCTGCCGTGCAGCATCAATGTCACGCAACAAGGTCGGTGCACCACTCAAATCCGAAGTCTGGATAAGACTGCCATCGTCGGACAATCGCTGGGCCAGACCAAAATCACAAAGGAGAAACTTGCCCGTGCGACGATTATATAGAATATTGCTCGGTTTCACATCACGATGTATCACATTGAAATTGTGGACATGCTGCAAAGCAATCAACAGATTACGCATATAGTCCTTGACCTCGAACAGACTCAGGTTGCGAAAGACATCGTGAAAGCGATCGTGCGACATGAATGGCATCACGAATGCCACATTCTCATTGTAGCGTATGCAACAATTGATGCCAATGACATTGTGATCCCCACCCATCCGGAACATACACTCCAGCTCCCGCAAAATGCGTTCCGGATGATTTGTCGGGTTGTGATGTTTGATGGCAAAACGGCGACGTTGTGCCTCCGGCAACTGGCGTTCCCGCTTCAGGGTCCCGAGCAGCACAGAGCTGAATGTGCCACTCCCAATGCGACATTGCATATCGAATATTTGTGTTATTTCCGGTATCGAAACTTGCAAATCGATCATTGCTTCCGCATTCTTATCCTGCACTTGAAATGCATTCAGATCCTTGAATTTGAAATTATTTCGGCGTGCCATTCGTGATAGTTTATCGGTTATGTCATTATTCACACGTTGCACCTGTGTGAGTAATGGCAATTGTTGCTTCTGCTGCTGCGGTTGTTGCTGCTGCGGCTGTTGTTGCGGCTGCTGCTGTTTTTGATGATGTGGCAGGGAGTATTTGCCAATAACACCCATATTGTTGCGATCTTTGCTATCCTTGCTCGCTACCTTGTTGCGACTTGTTGTTCTTTTCGTTGGTTCGGTGATTGTTTTTGTTGTGTTTGTTGTGATATTCTGGTTTGATACTTGCTTCAATTTAGTCTCGAATGCTATTAGATTGGCCTGCAGAGGATACTTTTGATTGTTGTAGAATGGATGCGTTGGAAGTTTAACTTGTTGTGGATGCTTTTGATGATGTTGTTGTTGTTGTTGCTGTTGCTGCTGCTGTTGTTGTTGCTGCTGTTGTAGTTGTTGCCGTTGTTGTTGTAACTTTTTGTCCATTTTATCCATAAAAAATTTAGTAATCATTTGCACGTTCCATCAGCTTCTTTTGGCGGCATGAACAGAACAGAACGCTTTGTGGAAGGAAGACTAGAGAAATGTTTGTTGTTGTTTTTGGAATTTATCTGTGGCTGTGCGTGTGTGTGGGTGTATGGGTGTGCGTGTGTGTTTGGGTTCTTGTTGGTGTGTGTGTGTGTATTTTGTTTAAGTGCGCTTAAGAAGCTTTAAAAAGAAGCAGCTTGGCGCCTACCACAATAAAAAAAAACAACAATAATTTCGTACGGAATTCGAGTGTGAAATTTTGGTATGAAAATGTTTTATTTATTAAACATTCAAGAAATAGTCAGAAACAATTACGAAAACATTCTGATTTTGACAGCAAATCCAAAGCCACAAAAATAAATTATTTTTCAAGAAAATTTCTTCAAATATACTTGACAAAGCTGTCAACAAGGGCAATTACCCAACGAAAGATATGTGACCACAAGAAAATAAATAAATCAACTTAGGTTAAACTGGATTATCTGGCTCCAACACAAAAACCACAGACGCAACATGACTCGTATGGGGTTGATTGAAAGCAATTGCTTGTCTTAAATATTTCCCCCTCACACTCTGTTCAAGTCTGTATTGGTTTATGGTCCGAATGGTTTTGGTATCTGTTGCTGTTTTTTGGACATCTCCATAAAGCTCAGTGTCATCCTATATCATATCTCTCACTCGTATATGTGTTCAGTTCATATTCTGTCACATTTTACAAACACACGTGGGAATATTCCTCTCACACACACAAACACACACAACACATACATAAACTATGCCAGCTGATGCTAGTTTTTGTTTTCTGTGTTGTCTGTGTGTGTGAGTGGCGCCATCTAGTGGCAGCTTTTGCATTGTGCAGCATTTAACGTTACAAAGTCGGACACTAAAAATGTCGCCATTGTAAGCACGCCCTCCCTTTGCATACGCCCTTTTTGTTGACCAATACACCTCCCTCTGTGTGTGTGTTTGTGCTGTCAACATCAGCTGGCTCGCCTTTCCACTTGTTTTTCACCTTGATGTTCGAAGTTTTTCAGGCAACAGCTGCCATTTACTACTACTATATATTACTACTATATATTGCCTTTACTATTCGCGTTGGTTTTTCTTTTACTAGATACCCTGTACTTACTAAATATAAGAAGGGAAAGGTTAACATTTCTAACCTATACTACTGTAGAACTTACTTATAAATAGTTTTCTATATCTTAAAGATTAACAAAAAAATACTTAAAAACATTTTAATGTTATATACTTGTACAGGGTATCTTTATAACTTATTATTAGTTTTCTATACCTTAAAGATTAACGAAAAAACTTAAAACCTTTTACTTGTGATATTCTTGTCATTTGCAGGGTATCTTTTAGGTCGCCCACTCTCAACTAGAAGTTAACATTACATATCATTTATAATTTTTCTGATAATAGTTTCTTTTACCCTAAAAATTAACATAAAAATAGCTTAAAAAACATTTACAGGGTATTTTCTCGTCTTTCACTCTCAACTAGCTTAAGCTTTTTATAATATTTTACCTTGCCAAGTTTGTACAATGAATATATTAAAATATCGTTTCCATAAAAGTTCACCAAATGCTTGACACAAGGTAAGACAAACTTATCCCAGAGCGAGAGAAAAACTGAAACTGCAATTCCCAATTCTTGAAAAAAAACAGCAACAGTCTGGCAACATTATTAAATATCTATAAGTCAAGTCAAGTCAATTCGATTTTCATTTTAAATGGCATTTCAATGCGCCTATTATGAGAAAGTTGCAAAAACTTTGTGCCAAGTGCCAATTGCCAATTTTTGGCAATTTTGAATTGCATAATTTTCAATTTTAGTCAACGTTGAGTTTGGCAACGCGCTCAAAATGGCACAAAGCCGTTCGAAACTAGTCAAATTACGATCCCAAAATGTATATGTGTTGCCTTTAGTTTAGCCTTTAACTGCCCGCACTAACTTCAACTTGAAGAAACAATTGCCAGATTTGGCCAGAGACTTCGACTTTGAGTTTCAGTTCGAGTTCGACTTCAAGTGGCAATAGAACACAATACCGGAGAGCACTTGACGCCCGACTTTTGCCAGCTTGTTTCCTTTTATTTTGTTTTTGGGGCTTGGGGGGGCCAGCAAAGCAAACTTCATCAAAGTATTTTGACCAAAATTCTCTCTCCCCTTACCCGCTACCCGCTTCCTAATCCACTCTAGACCACTTCCTTTTCGAAGAAGAAGACGCGCGAACTAGTAAACAGAAAGTTTTTTGGCCAATTGTGAATTGGATTTGTATAGCAGACGTTCTCCGTTTCGCCGTTTCTCGCTTCAGTCCCTAAATTGAGAAACTAGAAATACAATTAAGTACAAAACGAATTAGCCAAGCTCGTGAGCAACAAACGGAAGTTGCTCGGTGTGGGGTAGCGGGGTGGTGTTGGGGGGTGTGAACCAAATGGGCATCACACGCTAGAAGTTTTGTGATTGTTTCTGTTTTTGTTTTAGCTTAAGAGGTCTTTAATAAGTTCAGGCATATTTAATTTATATAAATGCCGTACACTGTGAGAAAAGTGAGTCATACTTAGATGAATTCTACAACTATAAGTTTTTGACTTTTCGACTTTTTAGTTAGAAATAATGAAAGAAACTTTAAGATAACATTTATTCATCCGTTTAGTTTGAGTCTTTGGCATATTTTATCTGTGGAAATGCGCTTAGATAGAATAATAAAAGTGAAATAGGAATATTTTTATGGTATTTTCTATTTTTAGAGCATATTCAAATTATGTGAAATTTTGTTTAACAACTTAAAATGCTATAAAAACACTTGTAATCCGATTGGAAATCCGCTTTTCAATGGCAAGTACCAAACATTTGATCGATTCTTTAGTGTCTTACTCTTTCTCTCTTTCACTCTCTCACTTTCTCTCCCTTTCTCTCTCTCTCTCATTCTCTCTTTTTCTCCCTCTTTCTGTCTCTACTTTGGCTTACACACATGAAACGAAGTTGTAGTATTTCGGTTGTCAATCCAAGCAATTGCCACCTCATTGGAATCCATTCATTTGTTCTCTCTTCCTTCTCCCCCCTTTGCTTTGCCAAATAGCCACATCCTGTACACACACACACATAGATATATCAAACACACACACACACGTGAAACACCCGACTCGTTGCATGTTGATTGTTTTGCCATTTTGCGGTTTCCTTTCCTGTTTCGTGCAACGTGCAACTTGGGAGTTGGGATTTGGTTGCGGCGTCTAGTGCCTCACAAACCGCAGATTGGATTCAAGCGCTGAACGGATAGATGTGAGCATACGAATGGATGGATGGAAGCGATATATATGTTTGGTCACGCGATGTTCATTTGGTTTCGTTTGCTTTGCTTTTGCTTGTTTGTTGTCCCTTTTTGGGGTATTAAAGCCTCAAAGCATATTTGAAAATGAATGAAACGCATTCGCACTCGCTTTTTGGTAACTTTTCGCGGCCATAATTCACGCTTCACAGAGTTTGTTCTTGATGCTTTACCCAGTTTCCTGTTCTGGAGTTTTATTTGGAATCTTTAAAGGGTAACCTCAACAATAAAACGTTCAAATTTGAAAAGAGAAAGGAAGATAAATCTTCAGATAGACCTTTTCTTAAAGGTTGTTAAAGTTTGAATACTCTTCTAGATATTTGACATAAAAATATTTAAATATTATTGAGAAATAATTATTCTAAGAGTGATTCTCTTATGCTTTATGCAAGCTTTTGTTTTTCAGTTATCTCAAAAGACTTCTTCTCTCTTCCCATCTCCATCTCCAGACGCCTAATCATGATAACTTCCAAAGCTAAACGACTAGTTTTGCATAAAACCATGATCAAGTGCCACATAAAAAAGTTTATCACAACATCTTATTAAATGCTTTACGCAGTTATTATGGTATAGTCCTCTCTTGTCAAGAGGATGGTATGACGAGACAAGAAGCCACAAAAAGGCGCAAGCAAAAGTTTTTTATTGCTTTGCCCAGGTAAAAGGCGAGCAAGTTTTAAGCGAAGGACAACTCGAGCCAGGACATTGGCAGCCATTAAGAAACACACAGAGATAAACAGATTTATTATGCTTAAGACGGCACATATATAAAACAAGTGTGCTGGAGAGAGAGAGAGGGAGAAGGTGAAAGAGAGAGGGCGAGCGGTTTTTGCTCGTTTCATGTTTATAGATTTTCGGGTGATGCTAAGCGGCGTCAATTAGCGCCTGCCCCTCCGCTACACCCCCCCTCAACGTGCGGCGGAGTGTGTAGCAACAGGAAATTAGGCGAATAAAAGCACAAGGCAAAAGTTAGACAAGGACAGCTGACAAGGCAAAGCCAAGCCGAGGCAAGGCAAGGACAACATGCTGCAGCTAAGCCAAAACAACTTCTGTTGGAAGCTGCTGCTGCTGTTGCTGTTGCTGCTGCACTTCAATTGCCACGCAACACTGCTTCGCTGCTTACTTGTGACAGTTTTGAGGCAAGGACTTCTTGCCACAAGATTGGGAGGGGTGGGGGGATAAAGGGGTCGTAGTAAGTACTAAGACGAAATTAACCGCAAATGTTGCTTAAGTCGAGTCGCCGTCTCTCTAATGGATGCTGCGACTTTACTTCGACACCCATCGAAGGTTTTGGCCCCAAAGTTGAGCGACCAGGTGAAAAGTTCCTGCTTACTTGCGGAGGGGAACGGAGGGGCGGGCGATATCGTTGCGCAACTTCTTGGGTTTATACTCAATGCCAAGATAGTGGCTGAGAATATTCAGCGTCAAGCCAAGGGGAAAAGTCTTTATAGCTTCATTTGTAAGCAGCATTTCGGTGGCTTATTAAATTAGTCTGCCTTCCGATTTAATGGGATTTGTACAGCTTTACTTTGGTCTATACTTATTTAAAATAGGTAGCTTATCAGACTGTGTTTAAATTGTGATAAAATTGTTTTTTTAATAAAAAATATTGTGTGAGAAAAAGTGAAAGTAAGTAAAGGAAAGGAATGTTAAAGCGTTTTTGTATAACAAACAAAATGGTCAAGATCTTTCCTTCCTATACCATAGGCAAGAAAGTGAAAGTAGGTAAAAAAAATGAATGTTAAAGCATCTTAAACCTATAATAAACAAAATGGTCAAGAACTTTCGTTTCTATACTTTAGACAAGACCATATAATACCAAACATATTATGTAAGAAAAAGTGAAAGTAAGTTAAGGAATGGAATGTTAAAGCATCTTATACCTATAATAAACAAAATGACCAAGATTTTTCAAGCCTCTAAACAAACCTTATAATACCAAACTTAACCACAAGTACATCCATCTTACTCCAATCCTAAAGCAACCTAACCAAAACCCATTTAATTGCCGCAACGACCGCAACTTTCGCCTTCTTCTAACAAAAGAAGAAGAAATATATAACAACCTTATGGAAAAGTTGTCACGATTTCCGCACCGAAAAATCGAAGCTGCAACAGTTGCTGTCGTGTTTTTTTCTGCTTTCTTTCTTGCTTTTTTTGTGGCATTGCTTTTAAGCTTAGTTAAGAAGCACTTTGAAGCGCTTTGGCTAAAGCTGCGCAAAATGTCCCCAGCAAACAGAGTTTTTGGTAGTTTGGGGAGTTTGGGGGGATAGAAGTTTTGCCTCAAACTCTGACCTGGGCACAGTTCTTGATCCACTTTTATTTGGTTTTCTGTGTTCTGTTGTGTAATTCGCTGCCACGAATAATGTTGTTGTTGGTGTTGTTGGTACATTGCGTTTTATGGTTGTTGCTGTTGCAAATTGCTTATTTATTTGAATGTGAACTTTGAATTGAGTCGATTCTTCTTCTCTCTTCTTCTTCTTCTTGGCATAGTCGTAATGCTCAATACAAACGAGGACTAGGACTACCACTACTACAACTATGTTGTACTGGCAATATCTCGAGTTCTTCTGTACAAACAAAACATTTGATTGGAATTTATATTAAGAGCAGCAGTTCATGCATGCAGCATACGGTAATAAATTTCTTGCCTCTGTAGCCAGCCTGAATGATTGGGCAAACGGGGTATGATATGATGTAAGTTTTTGTATATATGAAAACTAATTGAAAAAAAGGGAAAAGTCATTTGTTCAATACTTCACTATTAGAATGGTTAAGCTATATTCTATCTGAAGCTATAAGGACTCTTACTTTTCATCTTTAATTCAGTTTATAAAATATTTGAATTGAAGAACTTTATTATAACTTTGTTATTACAAGTTTTTGGTTATGAAAACTGATTGAAAAAGGGGAAAAGTCATTTGACTAATATAATTTTTCGATCTAAAGCAATAAAGATTTTTGTTTGCATTACTTTCTACCTTGAATTCAGTTTATTAAATACCCAATAAAATAACTTTATTACAGGGCATTCTTAACTTTAGTTACGACATATATATTTTTTCAAAAAAGAACTGGCCTGGACTGCCCGGGGTCTGTGCCTGGGCTTGGACTGACTGACAAGTTGTCTTTTGTCACTAGGAAATTCAATGAATATTTTCTGTTTCTGTTGGGATGGCCTGAAAAGTGTAAAGTGAATGAAAACCAAATAAAAACACCGAGAATCAAGTGTGAAACTTTTACAATTGCCTGCATTTTTGGCACACATGAGATTTCGTATCGAAGTGAAAGTGAAAAAGTGGATGAAAAGCGATGAAAACTCCTCCGTCTGTGTCTCTGTGTGTGTGTGTATTTCTTTGTGTGGGTGTTTGTGTGTGTCTTTGTGTGTGAAGTGCAATGCAAAATTCATTTCGACTACAAAACTGAATGCCGGATGGTAAATTTATTTCGAGTGTGTTGACAACTTTTTGGCCATGCATACAATTTTTGTGGCCACGTTTTTGGTCTTAAATTGTTAATTGCAAGACTTTTTTTTCCAGTCTTCTTCTCTCTCTCACTCTTTCTCCCTCTCTCACTCTCTCCCGCCGTCGTCTGTCTTTATCTTTGTTTCAGACTCTTGAAAAAATAATATCAATAACAATAAATTGTAAATTTATTTCATGGACAATATTTGTTATATATATATATTTTTGGCAATTTGTTTTTGGTGCTGTTTTTGTTGTTTGTGGTTCGCCAAAAGCGAAAAACAATTTGCCTTTATTGAGAATTTCGTAGGCCAAACAACAATTTGTCTTGCTTAATCGCAGTTCATTAATTTAAAGTGCTACTCGAGAGTTGCGTTTCTAGAGAACTTCAGAACTTTTGAGACTTGGCCAACTTGGTCCACACCACACCCACGCTAGTCTTAGCCTGGTCAACAATTGCCTTTAGCTTTGTTGTTGTTGTTGTCAAAACATATTTTTTTTGGGGGGGAACTTCTCTTGCGGTTGCGGCTTGCTTAGATGCCATTGCGGGGCAGCATTTGGCTTAGCATTTTGCAATCATTGTTTGGTTAACGAAAAGGGCGCAAAATAGTAGGGGTGGGGGTGCGGGGGGCGTATTAGGGTCAAGTGGTAGAGGCAACTTTTGGCCACAAGCAAACAAAACTTATTGTTGCTTTGTTCGCTTTTAATAATTCATGAGGCATTCTTTGTGGCTGACCTTCACCATTTTTGGATGTGAACATTGTGTGGCAAGAAGGAAACCATTTCCTTAAAGCTCGACACACACACACACACACACACACATTAACTGGTCAATGGGCTAATGTCTCGAATTGTTGTGCTCGAAGGCGTGTGGCTTTCGTATTTTGACAAAGAGTTTGCGGCATTGATTTCACTTTTTGACTGTCACTGACAAATTTTGTGGCCTAAAGGAGAAGCTACAAAGACAGATTGGAGGAAGACAAAACAAACGGAAAAGCTAAGAAGTTAATCCCAATTAATCCTTCGACTGAATTCAATTAACTTTATTCACCGTTTTGACTCGCCTATCGATATGTATTGAATATATCAAATTTCTTCCATATATTGTTGGCACGTCCATCGGTGTTGAAGAAGGTGCGCAACATGAACACTTGCAACATGCCAACCAGAATCATGGCAATCAGTTGAAGGCAAGACCAAATATTGACCAAAGTAAAGTTCGATTCGGCCAATTTGCGATCTCGTGCCTCCAGGGTGCGTATATAGTCCTGAGTCTGACGCGTACGCATCACATTCATCGTGATCTTGCCCACATAATCATGCAACTTGGTGTAGCTGCGATCGAAATGATAATCGGTTGTCATCTCTTTAATGAGGGCCTGCCGCTCAAGTTCCTCGTGATTGCCGGCAGCAATCTCCAGATAGAATGAAATAATCTTTTGATTAAATGTACTTATGGTATTATCGAAACAGAGTTTATAAACGCCCGTCACATTTGCCTCCATGCGCAACTTGTTGTTGCTCTGCTTGTGATCTGTGGCAAGTAGCGTGCGACTCGGATCCATCAATTGGAAATTTATGTGTGCCTCACCCTGACCGCCGTGTATCACCTGATACTCGAGTATGATGTGTTCGGTGGCAGCCACCGGTTGATGAAAGCATTCCATGCGACCTGCTTCGGCGAAGATGGTTAAACGATGACGAAATACCTCTGATTTGCTAATAGGTGGCAACGCCAACAGCAGCAGCAGCCATAAATCTGCGATTTGGAACATATTTTTCTAGCAAAAAAGTTTTCTTTTTAAAATACTGTAAACAAAAATTATTTAAACGAATGAGAATTCGTCTAACTGTTTATTTTTTCTTCTCACTTTATGAGTACATATTTTTATTTGAGCCTACTTTGAAACAGCTTTTAAGTAATAACTGGGCACAAACACATACACAGACTTGTTTGGCATTTTAGTTTGTGTTTGACTTGTCAAATACCCTTAAAAACACTTTTAAGCTAACTAAACTGTCAGTTATGTAATTCAACTCAAAGAACACTACTACTCTCTAAAAGGGCTTACAGGGTATCAATACTGCAGTCTTCTCGCACTGCCAACATCTGTTACAGCAGCAACAACAACGATGGCAACGCCAGGAACACCAAACTAAAAGCAACTGCATCAAAAGGAATATGAATTGAGGTCGATGTGTAAATATTTGTCAACGGTAATGGAAATTTATGCTGGGGTGCCGCTGCTGCTGCTGCTGCTGTTGCTGCTGTTGCAGTCTCATGTCTGGTGTGTGGGCGTGGCACACAGTGGGGCGGCGATAGCGTTACCATGTTTTTTTTTCTCTGTGCAAAAAACTGTTGGCACTGGTGACGACGACGACGACGACGAACGCCCAGCGAAAGCCGCGTTTTCCCAAAGAAACTCTGCAAATAGACACGCATACTCACACACACACACACACTCATACACACACATACACACTCGCACACACACACTCATACACACACTTGCATTTTAGTTGCCTTTTGTTTGCACACGTGTGCAGCCCTTTTTCACATTGGTTTTGTGTTTTTTTTTTTATAGTTTAGTTTTGAATTTTATGCAATGGTTTTTTTTTCTCGTTTCTTTCTTTTCGTTTCGTTTTGCTTTTGGTTTTTTTTTTCTTCATTTTACTTTTCTGTGGTGTTGGTTGCGCATAAAAATTTCAACAGCCCGCCGCGCTGCACTTCACTTAGGTTATTTACTTTAAAAAATGTGCGCTACTGCCACTAGCCTCATATGCCCCGTGCCCCAAATGCCCCCCCCCCTGTACCTAACACGCCCCCGCCACAGCCACAGCAAAAGGGCACAAGTTTGCCTTTGGGGGCTAAAATACGCATTCGATGCATGCTCCAAAGCTACAAATAACACAACCAACACATAACAAAAAAAAAATGCAAATATATGATGGAGTTATAAGTTTTCGACTAGTAAGTTACCCTGTAAAAGTGTGCGTATACTTGATTTTGTATATCAACTTGACTAAAAAGCTAATGTGGTTCATTAAAAGACTATCCAAATAAAAATTATACTGGAGTTATAGGTTTTCGACTAGTTAGTTACCCTGTAAAAGGTTGACTATTGCCTGGTTAAAGTGCGTATACTTGATATTCTTTTCCAAGGTGACTATAAAGTTTATGTTGACTATTTAAAGTCTGCCCAAATGCAAAAATATGCAAGAATCGAAGCTTTGTTACTAAGAAAGTTATCCTGTTAGAAGGTACGTATACTTGATATTCAATTCCAGCTTGACGATAAAGTTCATGTTGACTATCCAAAGCTTAAGTTATTGATATTATTGATAAAAGCAACAACTATTTCTCTTAATACTCTTCAAAAGTGTATAAAACTCTTCATAGAAGACTTTGCATTTTTTACAGGGTATACAAATGTTTGTCGGGGTCGATGTCGTCGTCGCCATTGCAAGGTGGCAAGTTGACGTAGGGGCAACTGCTGCTACTCTGGCTACTATTGCTGTTGCTATTGCTATTGCAACTGGGCGCCAAGTTTTGCACATGCCGTGAAATTTTGAAGCTCTCGAAAAAGGTGTGTAGAGTTTTTCTGTATGTGTGTGAAAGTCTGTGTGTGTGTGTGTGAAAGTCTGTGTGCAAGTCTGTGTGTGTAAAAGTCTGTGTGTGTATTGCTTTAGCTGATTGTTTGCCCAAGCCGCATCTGTTGCAAGAGTTGTCGGTGGGCAGGGAGGAGGGGGCGAGTGTGTCAAGTTGGGCACTCGATACGTGGGCATAGATATGTATGTCGTTCAATGCAATTCAATAAATATAAGAAAATTGATTGCCTCAATGATTTATATTTGAAAATAATGTACAAGTTGTTTGGATTTTGAAGTAAATAAGGTAATGAAACTTCAGAGAGTAAGTTAAATTGTTAATGGAATAAGTAATAAAAGAGTTTTAGTTGTGAAATGAGAGAGTTTTCTTTTGCAATTTGTTGCCCTTTTCTGTTGCCTTTTTCTGTTGTTCGAGTTAAAGTTTTGCAGTTATACAAGAAAACCATTTACAAATTATGCTTCCATACTGTTACTGTTAGTTAACTTCATTTAGGTGTTCTTCTTCTTGTGCCACTATTTGTTGTTGCCTCTTACATATAACCTTGCCATTTATGCGAGTTCCGCCCCATTGTGCTAGTTTGTTCGTTGGTTGGTTGGCCGTTGGTCGTGTAATTAACAAGTGCATCAGTTTTCCTCATTGTTTGGCGCTGCTTGGCGCTTGGCAAAACGCCGCAGTGTTAATTACTCCCCTAGTGCCAGACCTCTTCTTCATCTGCTTCTTCTTCGTCTTTGGGGCTAGCCAAGCTACCGATCTGGATCTCCCCTCTCGCTTTCACCTTTCACTTGTTTCTGTGGCATGTCTGACATAGTGGCTCACTTAGCGAACGAGCTCGCTCTTTGTTGGTGTGTGTGTGTGTGTGTTAGTGTGTCCTGGGGCGTTGAGGTGTTGACAGGACTCCCGGGCGCGTGAAAGTCGCAAATTAAAGCGCCACCTGTGGGCCGCCGCCGTCGCCGTTGTGTGTTTGTATACCCTGTATATATGTCCCTTGTGTGTTTGTAAGTATGTGTGTGTGTTTGTGTGTATGTGTTTGTGTGTGGTAATATCAAAATGACACCTTACGCTGTTGGCAATTATGGCTGCCACGCCCAGGTGCTCAAAAAGGACAAACAATACACACATACTCCCGGAGAGAGAAAGAAAAAAGAGAAAGGAAAAATATATTTTTCTTGGCCATTTAACGCTTAACAAGCATTTCACAGCAGTTACTCGTAAGTGGCATTTTAAAGCTTCACAATGGCGATCGTTTATCACACAGGAGACACTGTGTACTATAAGGACCTGCTGCAAGGACAACGACAAAGACTGGAATGGGCTGGACTGAGTCCATTCTCTCTCCACTGTCCTCTCAAGTATTCGCTGTTAATTTCATTACCTCGGTTGCCGTTTTTTTTTTTTGTCGTTTTCTCGTTCGCAACTGCTGCACAATCGTAAAAATACATTTAATTGCAGCTGGGGAGCAAATGAAAAGCGAGCCCCACAAACTCTGTGAAAGTCACGGATTGAAAGGCACGGTTGAAGGGGGGTGGAGTGGGGGGAGAAGGGAACACATACGCACACACACACAGAGAGAAAACCATTAAAAAAGCAGTGTCCATTTTAATGATCAAATTATTGCTGCGATATTGCTATAAGTAAAGTAAAATCCCACACACACACACACATATACAGAGACACACTTACACTCACGCACACCCAGAGACACACTCACACTCACGCACACAACAAGAGGAGCTGCAGGACATCGCAAGAAGTCAGAGTTTTCAGTGCTGTCATTCCTTTGTGTGTAACCGCATCTGTGTGCCAGCCGATAATGCAATATTTCTATCTCCCTCTCTCCCTCACACTCTCCCTCTCATTCTTACTGCACGCTGATTGAAAGTGTGTGCTGTGCCGGCATTAATGTGGCGCCATCTGTCGTCACCAAGCTTAAACGTGCCATGTGTAATGAGAATAATGCGGGAAGTTTGAGTGAAAAACGTTAATTCGACAAGCATTGATTGCTGTTGCCGTTGAATGGTTCTGGAATCTTATGTTCTTGAGTCTAGAGTAGTATAATTTGTCATTTCCCTTAAAGAAGATAATAATATTAAGAAATTTCTTAATTTATTTCTACCTTAATGCACAAAGTGAAAAAGGTAAATTCCTTAGAGAAAAGTCAGCAAAATTCATCATAAACGTATTTCTACAACATAATTTAAATGCAGAGACAGAGCGAGAGCGAGAGAGGGAGAAAGAGAGATGGAGAGAGGGAGAGAGAGAAGCATTCCTTATCTCTCTCTTTCTGACTAGAGACAGCAACAAAGAACAATCTAAATGCTCAAGGTTTAACACAAGATTGCATTGAAAAGACGCAGAATCTAAGACCTTTTCATATGCATTTTGTGACTTCTAATTTCAGATTTACATACATATATGTCTATACATATATACATATACATATATATATAGACTATTCTCGTGCAACTTGGCAGAAAATTGAAGGCAGAACTGAGCGTGAGTAGCTTAACATATTCAAATTGCATATATTGTGTGAAAAGAATAAAAGATATATGTATATGTAAAGACGAAAATTCATAAGATATATACATAAAAGACTTGCCATTTCGGCATTTACAGTTTTGTCTATACTAGTATATCAAGTATTAACAAAATTATATAATCTTTTCATTACTTTGATTAAATTGATATTATCTCAGCAAGTTTGCTTATTAGTTGAAGCATAAGCTTTAATTCAATTGTCTCTTAACTGAATTTAACTGAAATCATAATCAGCTTTGCATTAGGTCAAACGTAAAATTTCGAATTGTAGATAAACCAAAGCATTTTGAGTAGGTGAAGGGGTGGCGGGTAGGAAACGTGGTTAACCAGCATTATGGCTAATACAGCTTAAAGTTAAATGTTTAAGCAAACTTAAATCACAACAAAGTGAAGTTAAGTCAAAAAGTAGCTTAAAGTCTTAATCGTATCAAAAAAAAAAAACATAAAAAGTTGCTTTTAATAGCACCTTTGCCAAGTCTAAATAAGAAATGTCTTCAAGATATAAGACATTATCATTACGAATGCAAATTGAGTATGTTTAGTTATTCCCAGAAAGGGAGAGAGAGAGCAGGGAGAGAGAGAGAGAGAGAGGGAGTGTAGGGAGCAACTATTGAATTATGTATGACAACTGGGCATATAAAGACACATTACCACAACGAAACAAACGAAAAACTTAAACACTCACACGTTTGGGACTACTTCTTCTTACCCAAGCTCCCAAATGTCATGCCCTAACTCAAACCCTCAAACTGAAATTTTCTTTTATTTTTGCTTGGGCGTCTTAATTGCAAACTGGCACACAATGGCCAAAAACCAAACCGGACAAACGGACAACCGAAGAGAGAGTTTGTGGTAGAGGTTTAGCTTAGGACACAAGCCACAGCTGTCTTGGGGCCAGGCATTGTGGAAGCCATTAGGGTTGGTCAGGCAAGCCACACGCCATACGCCCACCTCTTTACCGCTCTCCACTCTCCACTCTCTCCACTCTCCCCTCTTTGCATGAATGAGATGGGCAACAATCAAGCGAACAAATTGGGTTGCTGCTCAACTGTCTGGTTAATGGCTACAATGACACAATTAATTGCATGTCGGTTCGCCCAGCTGCTTTCGAAAGTCACAAATGTTTCCTTACTGGCCCTGCCCCTCCTCTTTCTTCTTGCTCATCATCTTTGCACCATATAAAGCGCAGCTGCCATCTCATGAATTCATTTTTGTGCTAAAATTAAATATGCTTATTTTCCAATTTCCCAGACTTTAATGAGCGAAGCCGAAGAAAACTTTCAATAAAAATAGATTTGCTCACAAATAATTGAAGAAAAGTTGAGTTAAATTTGAAATATACCTCTAAGGCAAGAGAATATACATTCTTTTCACATTAGGTCTAAGGTTAAGTAGAGCTCTTCGCTTTCTTTCTGATAACTGCATTAAAGTTCTTGGTGCAAAAATGTTTTGCCATGTCTTTTGCCTTTGGATCAAAGCATATTTTCTGGCATTAGGTTTGAGCTTAGGTATTTTGTATTTCCTACTGGACTAGGTCGTTTTCATTATAGTTATGGCCAGCTGATGCGAGAAGTATAGCCATAACGACTTAAACTACAAAAACAGCTCTTTTGCCATTGTCTGCAACCCGCTCCCCCCTCTTATACCCCTTATCACAGTCTGATTGCTATCCTTTCGAACTTTTGACTTGAGCCCAAGCAGCAGCAAAAAGCGATGAAACTTTTGTACGCTTTGCAATTACATGTGTGTTCGGTGTGTGTGTGTGTGGGTGTATTGTGTGTGTGTATTGCTATTGGCAGCCTTAATGCACACACACACACTTACACCAATTCGAATGCAACAGAGCTCTTGCACCTGCAGATTTGTTTGCAAATTAACCCACATTTGCCGCTACTTTCTTTCTTCTGTGTGTTGTATGTGGGACCAAAAAAGTGAGAAAATGTTCTCATTCACCTTAATGGAAAATGCGTTTGCACAATTTTCTTTGCCTTTTGTGAAAAGTTTTTCCCAGCTTGTAAGACCTTGCCTACGGAGCTGCCTGCCTGTCGAGTATACCAGTGTTGAAAAATTTTAATCAACTTTTGTTTGGCTTTAATGCGATTTGCTCTTTGTTGAAACTTATCAATTGATTTTTTCTCTCTCACTCTACTTGGTCTTCCCTCTCACTCTTTGATTTTAAGCATGTCTGGACATTGAACTAATTGGAAAATTGATTTTTCCTAACAACTTGCATTCTTTTTGAGAGTGAAACTTTCCTTCAAAACTTTACTGGCACTAAAAAATTTTTGAACTAGAAATTATGTTTTTTTGATTTCAATCTTTATAACAAAATGTTAATTACGCTTAAAGCTATAATTGTAAAATATTTTAATTTGATTTATGTTAGTTGAAAGCTTGCCATATCAGGTGCTTATCAAAATGCATTTTTTTATTAGTTGCCCCGCCCATTTTAATATTGACTTTACTTGTTTTATGCAAATTCTACTGCACATGAGGGTCATATTTGGTGTTGTTCTTGTTGTTGTTGTTGTTGTTATTATTATTTTCGACATGAATATGCGAAGTGCATTGGCCACGCAGCCCGGGGAATTTGCATTTGGCCCGAAAACAACAAATTGGCTCTCTTGACTCTTGGTTTGGCTTGGCCAAAAGCAAAGTGGAAACCTTTGCATGCTTGTCGCTCATTAAAATGCCACCGTGCAAAAAAAAATGGGGGGAGGGAAAAAAGGGGGACGAAAACAAAACAAAAGGCCAAAGCAAACGACGCTTTCGCTTCCGTTTACGCTTTATGCGTCGACGCTGCGTTAATGGCCCAGACATAAAAGGCCCAAAGGAGCGTGAATAGCGAGGGGTGATGAGGGGTGGGGGGCTGGGGTGATGATGAGAGTTCTTCGCTGTAGTAGCTGCTAATGCAAGCGTCAAAGGCAAACCGTTTCTTACTAATTTGCAGAGCAACTGTAAGCTTAAAGAAAATTGCACCAACAATATATATATATATATATAAATATAAGAAAACATAACATAAAATTTGACTCAAACTAACTGGTTTGTGTGTGGGAGAATACTGCTTTGAGTCAGTGTCTCAGCTTTTATTAAAAATTATAGTCATAAGTTAAAGTTAACGAACACGCCACAAACAAGCAAAAGCATCAAAAGGGGAAACTTGACTTGAAGATGGAAAGCAGTTTGGGTTGGAATTAGTTGAGAATGCTTGAAGATTTTCATTTTACTTTCTAGTATAAGTTTAACTGAATAATAATATATATAATTATATTTACACTTGACATCAAGATGGACTACAGCTTGGCTTGAAATTAGTTGAGAGTTTTTGAAGAAGTTTAACTGAATAAAAATATTTAAATATTTCTTTGATTTTTCCTTAACTAAACAAAGATCATTTATACCACAAATAATATGTTCCCTACCCTTGTGGGACAAATAAACTATATATAATATATTTTTTTCAGTTTCCAAACATATATATTTCAACTAATTCTAAGTATTTTCTCTGTGGCAGCTGTTTTGCTTTTAAGTTGCTCCCACGACTGAGAGTACAGTAATATTATGTATACGCAACGTTGTGCGCCTTTGGCATGCCTAATGAAACGTGTTCTTTTTGCCAAAGCCAAATTGTGTGGCATACGACAAAAAGGGAAGCTTTTTTCAGGGCAACTGGGGAGCTATTTAGCGTGTAGTTAAGCCCAGTACCAAGTACCAGTAACAGTACCAGCGCCAACGAGAGTCGACAAGCCGAACTAAGATGAACAGCAACGAGAAGAGGCAAAGGACACATAGAGAGAGAGAAGCAGCCAACGTTGCAAGGATGCAGAATGCAGGCAGCCCTGTGACAATAATTTAATTTAATGTGTTTGCATGCAATGGCGACAAAAGCGAACGAGGGGTGTGGTAGGGAAGGGGGGAGACGACAACATTCGACCCGCACCCAAAAGATAACTCACAATTTGTGGCCGCTGCGTGCTGTTCGCATCTTGCAGCTTGCAACTTGCAACAACGCCTTTGCCAACCGAGAGGGCAAAATTTATGATGCTTCCGCTTTCGCGATTTCTCTGTCTCTCTCCGTCTCTCGCTCTGCTCTTCTCCATGGAATTTATGTGAAAATTATTAGTGTAAACATTTTGTATTTAATTAATATGGCAAACTGGCAAGCAGTAAACCAAAAAACAACAACAACAACACTGTTGACATATAACGAAAAATGTATTTTCTGGCGCGATAAGTCAATGAATACTTTTATGTACTAGTTTCTGCTGGGGTCAAAGCGAATGCGATAATAATGATGTGTTTGGTTTATGTCCTCGAAAAGAAACCCTTGAAATGGAACTGGTTTCATGAAAAAGAAATGTTAATGAAACTGGTTTCATGAAAAAGAAATCTTTAATAAATTATAATCAATGTTTAAAGTAAAACTTAGCTCTTAACATGGCCATTCCTCTAGGGTCAGATTCGAATGGCATTCCAATACCAGACCAAGGCATAAAACATTATCAATGGCTCTAAAAAGCATTTGCAGGTAAATATTGTCTTAATGGGCCTCCCACAACAAAACCTTCTCAAACTAACTCTAATATATATATATATATTTTTGGGGTACTTATGTGGAACCATAAATTTTGTCTGCAGCAATGTTTGAGACATCATAATACAAAGTGTAATAAATATGCGACCAGGCGACTGGCAAACACTGAAAATGAAAACAATACAAAACCAACAACCAAAAATAGAAATCAGAATAAGCTTTACAACAACAACAACAATACAAGAATGGATTTAATCTGTTTCATTGTCGTTGCTGTTGTTGTTGTTGCTATTGTAAAATTGAAAGCAAGAAAATGGCTGAAACTGGAAACTGAAGACGAACCTAAAGCAGCAGCAAATGCAAAGTAATGAGCATAAAAATGATACAGCAATGAAAACCACAAGAATGAGATACAGAGAGAGACCAAGAAAGAGAGATACAAACAGAGAAAGAGAGATAGAGATAGATAAATGGGATTGGGAGAGAGGTTTGTGAGGTGCCAGGGTGACCGTAAATCTTTTTTGTAGCGCTTTCAAGGTGAAATAACAATTTAAGTTTACGACTAAAGCGACAATAATAGCAAGTAAGAGTTTGAACGCCATAGAGAGATAGACTACTAGGTGCCCTGTAAGTGAATCAAAACAAAGCAGCTTAAAATGTTTAGGTCGATAATTATCGATAGGCCGATAAGATAAACATATATTATATCGTAAATCAAGTAAGGTTCATACGCTTTAGAATAATAGACTAAAATATGTCCTATAAGTGTATCAAAACAAGAAGCATAAAGTGCTTAAATCGACGATTTATCGATAAGTAAGTAAGTAAGAGCTCATAAGCTATAGAATATGCTTAGAGATTCCCTGTAAGTCTATTAAAACAAGCAGCCAAAAATTTTTAAATCGATAAATATCGATAAGTCGATAACTTAAGCATATAATATTTTGTACAGCGAGTAAGAGCTCATAATACATAATAATATAGAATAATAGACTAAGAGGTGCCCTGTAGGTAAATCAAAATTATCACCATAACATTTTGACGTCAATACTTATCGATTAACCGATACTTATCTTCAAAAGACAAAAACTCACTTAACATCATTATACCCTCATATACCCTTTTGTAAATCCAGGATACAATAATATAAAGTAAAGTAAAAGATACGAAAAATATTCTGGCCAACGGCTCCGTATGACACACTCACTCACCCATACACACCCATACACACACAGAGAAAACCAAGAAAAATCTATGATATATGACAGAGAGCTGTGCGTCAGTTGCCAGGACAACTCAAGAATGGAGTGTGCGAGTGTGTCAGTGTATGTGTGTTTGGTGTCTTTTTTCGGTTTCCTTTTTTTACCTTCTTTTTTTTTCTTTCGGTTACTTTCTTTATTATGCCCGGAAAATTTCAGACAGCCGCACACACACAAACACACACAGACAGAGAGACAGGTAAGCATGAGTATAAACATTATGCGTTCGCTCTTCAGCTTCATATATCATGCTTTAATAATCTACAGAGTGTTCCACCCAAAAGTAAAAAATCTCTTAGCCCACACCGCAAGGCCCCCTTTGGCCTACTTATTTACTTCAACTGCTTCTGTTTGCTTCTGGCATTCTGCATACTTGTCATGGCATGGGCATGAAAACTTGCGACAACAAGAGTTCAATGTACAGTGAATAATTCAATAGCAGGCGATTAAGAACAAACAAAAGATAAACGAAACGAGACGAAACGAGAAGCACCAAAAATATGCGAACATTAAAAAAAGTTCAAATTTAATATTTTAACATATGTTCTCCAGGGGTTTTGCTTTATTTCATTTCCATTTCCATTGTTTAACTTTGTTTTCCAGATAGCTATGCGAAAATATTTCAAAATTCTTTTCGGTATTATAACTGACAAATGCGTTCATATTTTCAGCTGGATTAGAGTTGCAATTATTTTTGCATATCTGTCACATTTTCACATTTTTGAATGATGTTTCTCATTTTCGTGCAACGCCGCTGTGCCGCCCGTTGTTGGGCTAATGAGCATTGAAATTATTCACGAAATCCATCAAAATTATACGCTAGATTTCTTGCATGTTCGTCCAAAGACACCTGTCCGGCCTGGGCTACAATTTTGTGGGTTTTTTTTTTCGGACGTGGGTGTGTTGTATTTTTGGGTACACATCAGCTGCCACCATTTAATGGACAAATAACGCAGTCCCATTCGCTTCTCTCTCACTCTCTCCCGCTATCTCTCTCTGTTTCTCCCTTTGGGGGTTTTGAGTATCTGGGCGTCCAAATCACAATTCGATTGTCTCTACGTGTCAATCACAGGATATGTGTGTTGGGTTTTTGGGGCCAGCTTTTGCCTCGAATTATACAATCATGTGGGATGGTTTCATTCCTCTCTCTTATCCAGTTTATCAGCCCAAAAACAAAGCAGTTAATGTGCCGGCTGCAAGCTGAATAAACAGACACGTTCATTTACCCATGCGACTCTTGTATCATTTGCGCTCCGCTGCTAATGTTGGGAATGCTCCCGTTGCTGTTGCTGTTTTCTCGTAGTTTAATTAGCGTTTGTTACCCGTCAGCCAAGTGGACAAATGTGGTCGCGCTGGACCCAGCATTGACCATTTAGACCACCTTGATTGGCTTTCCTGATGTATGTTATGTTCTTTTTGCGTCTGTGTGTGTGTGTATTTGTGATTAGGTTTTACGTTAGTTCGTTTATTGACGGATGGCCAAGTAAATCCTTTCGAGTGCCCAAAAAAGTATGCTATAAAATTTTTTACTCTTTCGATAGATATTTATATGTAGTTAGTTAAAGCCGTCTAGCTTCATACCATGAAAAAAGAGTATAAATTCTGCGGCTAACTGGTTTTTCTTTTCTTTTTTAAGCTCTTCTTTTGTATTTACACATTCAAACAAAAAACCTTAAACCACCTGTTAAATTGTCTAAATTGCCAGCCGGCAGCACAAACACATACACAAACACACACTCACACACAGACAAGAGGATACAAAAAGGATATAAAGCTTAAAACAGCACAGCTGTGACCCCAACCCTTAAATAAAATAGAAAAACACAACCAACCAAGCATTTGATAAAAAAGGCTAGGTCAAAAAAAACTTCACAAAAAAAAAACAATTCAAAATAAAAAAAACAAAGTGAAAAGCTTTCTAAAAGCTCTCTCTTTTGCTCTCACGCTTCGTTCGCTGAATGTGTATTGTAAGCTTTGAAAGCTTTCAGACTCTCTTAAACTAAACGCTTGCACTCTTTGTTTCAAAAGCTCTGACCACAAAGCTGCCACAGGGATGCTGTAATTGTGGCAAAGAGTCACGAGACAACGACAACGACGACGTCGACAACGAGAAACGTTTCGCATCGAGACTCGACAGTGTCGCATCCTTTGCAGCCTCGTGTTTTTTGTGTTGGTCGGGCTTCGGTTTAACGGCGTTTGGCTAAAAAGCCGTTTGCCATCGTAGTATTGTAGTAGGTTCTGGCTGCCGCTGTTGGCGCTGCTGCTGCTGTTGTGTTCGATGATGATGACGCTCTGGTTAAGGTGAACGCTGCCACACTACATTCAGTCAAGCTCCAGCATCCGTTCAAACAGGGAGCAAGCATTTCGCACGCGTTCTTCGCAATTCTAACCAAAACACCATTTTGTACAAGAAACGCGCACACACATATCTTCTAACAAGAACGCGTTCTCCTATCCCGGTATATAACTACTGCGTGTACACGTGTACGTTTGTGTGTGTGCGAGAAGTGTGTGTGTGTGCGTGTGCGTATGTGTGTGTATGCGGGTGTGTGTTGTGCCAAGTCTGTGCGTGTCTTCTTCGATTCAATACGTGGCGTCGCGTAGCGTAAGTTGTGCATTGGTGTGTGTAAAATTTTTGGGGCAAAGCGAAAGCCAAACACACAAGAAACAAAGACCCCAAAAAGTGACAGGTTCAGGTAACGCGTTAGTTCTCGCACCACAAAAACCCGCCTCGCGAACCGGTTAAATTTAAAGTCGCCTTCATCATCAACAAAAAAGAAAAACGCTCAAAGGCAAAACTTGATGAAAGTAGAAACGAAAAAACAAGATCAAGAAAACTGTGTGAAAAAGTAAGCTTAAATTTAAACAAATCCCCAAACTAAGAATAAGAAATAAACACAAGAAAAACCTTTGACAGAATAATTGAGGAATTATTGAGGCTTAAGAAAATTGCTTCTAAAATAAAATCCGTTTACTAACAAATAATAAAAGTGTATCAAAACAAATTGGCATTAAGAAAATAATCCAAACAAAATTTCACCTAACAATCTGGAAAATCTACAATACATAAATTGATAACAAATTTGTGCAAGCGTTATAACAAAATTTATTGCCAGATTGTGACCCCCATCTATATACATATATATTTTACCATCATCGTTCAATGACAAAAACAATTTCAATGCTTTAAAAATGGCTTTTGGCAACGGCTTTTCTCAGTAAATATACAATATAAAAAATATTGGCAACATTTCAAAACTGGTGAAAGTTCTTTTACCTTTGGCCTACTGCAGCCTCAACTCGTTGAAAAACAACAGAAAACAACAAAATGAACCCAGACCAAAAGCAAACAAAATTTCAACTCTTCTAATAAATCACTTGGCCGAAACTTGCCAAGGAAACTGTAAACTTCAACAGCCTGTAGACTGTAAAAGGGCTTTTATCCTCGCACTCTCTCTATAGATATATGTATATAGATTTAAGTCCAACTGGTCGTATGAGTAATGTTTTGAAAATTGCTCAGTTCAGAGTTGCATATGCTGGAAAGGAGGAAATAATAAATAGTTTGTTGTTATTTACAAATTTATTTATTTGTGTGCAAATGGCCAAAAGGAGCAGAGAAAGAATAATCGTATTGTTATTTGCCAATGTCTCTGATATTTTAAGCCAATTTTGAGCAATTGTTTTGAGTTGGATTTCAAGAAGAAAAGTTTTTAAACTGTGAATCTAAAATAATTATTAAGCATAGATAAGCCAGAAAACCAAACTTTTCAACAATTCCAATTAAAATTTTGCCATAAATCTTAGGCTTTTCATGTCTTTCTCTTGAAGAGGTTTTTGGTCTAAAAATAAATTTTAATATGCTCGTAAAATGGCTATTCATGTGTACCAAAAACCAGACATTAGTTCAAATGTCGCCTCATTTTCATGAATAAATCAAATTGAGGGACGTTTCCTTTTGTACCACTTTCTAATCACAACACATTTACCAAAAGTAATCTTACAAAAGTGATGAACAGCTGATGTCCAAAACATCAAATTCTTTTTTTCTTCTTTCTTCTCAATAAAAGTTAAAATCAAAGTGTATTGTGCAGGCAACACAGGAACTGTGTTCAAATGACCAACAGACTGAGTGAGTTGAATGAATGACCAAATGATTGACTGACACCTACTCAATGCCAATGGCAATGGCAATGGGCGATGGCAAATGTTGAGCATTTTCCATTGTTTGGGTTTTTTGGAAAATTTTGTGCGCTCATCAAGTTAAATTGTGAAAATTAATCAAGTTGAAAAGGTTGTATGTCCATTTTTGAGGCCTCACAATAGTGAGTGTGTGTGTGTGTGTGTGTCTAACGGCTTTTGTTTTGTTTTGCTTGGCCGCTTTCAGGTCGAGCAGTCAACATGCAAGGCGATGGTAAAAACCTTTTTCAAAAAATTGGAAACCTTTTGCTTTGCATTCAAGCGGAAATTAAAGCGTTATACACAAAGCACAAAGCAAAAGACACCAAAAAAGCGAGAGACAGAGAAAAAGAGGGGGAGAGGTAAAGAGTGTGATAGCTCACACGCGCTCAAATTGAAATTGTGTCCTTAGGCCTGAGATTGACAACAACAAGAACAAGCATAAGAAAAGTTGGAAGAAAGAACCAAAAAAACCAAACACGTGCGTTCCGTTGCGTTTTTCTTAAAGCAGCTTTTAAATTATTCTCTCAGCTCTCAATTTTGTTTATATATTTTATTTGTATTTTGGCGAATTTTCTTCATTTTTTTTGTTGGTTGGGTCAACAACACATTCAACGCAGAGAGTTGAGCGACATTTTTTTTCGTTAAGCCTCAAATGGAAACCCTTTTTAATTAATGCACTACGCCAAGCTTTGTCACACCCCTCACCCCTCGCCACTCACCCCTTACGACTGCCCACAGAAAACACCTCATTAACATTTTTTTATATATTTCTGTCGCCGTGGCATTTGTATTCGCAGCTCTCATTTTAAATGAAAATATTAAGCGAGTTTATGATTTTTCAAATTCTTCTTTAGTTGCAGTGGCAGTGGCAGCAACAGTGCGGCATGAACGATTCCACGACAGGTTTATAATTAATTTAATTAGCACGCACTTTCGAGTTGGTTTTATTTTTTTGTAAAATGAGTCCGTCAACATCGGGGCGGGGCGGGCTGCTAATAAAATGTGTCCACATAAAACTAATTAGTCTGGCCATAAACCGGAATCAAGAAGCCAACGTATTCTGTGTGTTTTTTTTTTGCCCATTTCCGTTTTAAGTGCAGATTAATGTGAGCTTTCAATAAATGAAATACAGAAAATACATTTTTGCACGTGCCACAACACACTTCATTGGCGAAACTTAATGGAAAATGTCAGAAACTAGAGAAAACAACTTGACATTGCTTTTAAGTTTATGCTTTTAACAAGAATTTCTTATATAACACTAATTGAAAAAAAACTTTTTGTATGAATGTGTTTTGTCATTATTGAATATTATTTGACCTAAATCAAATCAATAAAGTTTTCAATTTGTATATGTGAATTGAGTTAGGTTCAAATCTAAGCAATTTGCCAAGAAATTATAACAAGAAAATATCAAAACTTTACACATTATTGAAATCTTTTGTTTATTATTAATTTCTTCATCAAACAAACCACTTCTTGTGGTGTGCAAATTGTGATAGGCAGCTTGCTCTGAGTTTGATTCAACTAAATTCATGCACTGAATTTAATCTTAAGATCTAAAGATCATGCTTGTTTAATGTATTATATACAGTCTGTCAACTAATGCTTTACACAAAGTGAAAAATTTTCATATATTCACTTTAATATTTTCACTTCAACTGAATTCATGAACTAAATTTCATCTAAAGATCATACTTATTAGATCTATTACATACAGTCTGCCAACTAATACTTTACACAATTTTGATATGATATTTTTACTTGAGAGATTTAGGGTCACACTGAATGTTGTTTTTTGTACACACTAGAACTAGATAACATACTAGATAACATACACATTGCCGTTCAACTTATATTCTTTACACACACATTGTTGACCAAATTTCTAATGCCATAACGAAAGTTACATCAAGTTAAACAGTTTTTGGCTCCAAATATATAGATTGTTTAATCCAGTGATTTTTTCCTATACACATTGAGAGTGCATGTACATGTAATACAATAATTTGTTGGCCAAAGTTTACAATGAACCATTAAACGCGTAAAAAATAGCAACAACATGGCTGACAGAAAAAACCATCAAAATTAAATGAAGCATAAATGCCAGAAACATACAAGGGAGGAAAGCAACGAAAAAAACGAAAAAATCGAGAGAAAAAATAGAAAAAAAAAAAAACGAAAGTGATTTAATTTTTTCCCATCCCCACAAAAAAAATAGCAATTTGTAAAAATAATATAGAGGGGCGGGGCGGGGGGTAGAGGGAATGGCTGTTTGTTGTATTTTTTGGGTATTGGCCATGCGGATGTTTGCGTCTAAATAGGTTTTTGTATGGCATTAGAAACACTCTGCGGCAGAGAAATAACCGGAAGGAATTATATCAAACCTCAGACGCGTAAAGGAAATTAAATATTTTATAGTCTGCGGCTGGAGACGCAAAACATATACATATATACATCAAATTATAAGGCAAGAAAATTTAGAAAACGAAATTTTTATTTTATAACCGACAAAGATATATATGTGTGTGTTGGAGTATGTGTTTGTGTTAATACCTCGCTCTTGCTGCACTTTATAAGTATTATAATAAAAAACACGCTGAAGCGAAAGGCAAAAGCGGTCACGTTAAGAGGATCTGACAGTTTGGGTTGGTAAAAAAATCAGAAAAAAAAAAACATTTGGTTAAAACATTAACAGAAAATTGTGAAGAAAAAAAGCGTGAAAAAAAATTATGTAAAAGCAAATAAAAAAAATGTAAATGCGACATGCTAAAAGCGACGAATTCAATTAAAAAAAACGAGAGAATGAGACGGAAATGAAATTGCCATAAGCTCATTCCGTATTTTTACCAGAGACGCTTCTTAGTGGTTTAGCGCAAAAAGTTTCAACTGAATAATACATATTAAAATGTTTGTCGAACATGTGTATATGTATGTGTGTATTTCTTTGTTTGCATGTTAAAGTGAAGGCAACAAAATTTGATGTTCAAAATCTGACTTAACAAATTTTTACACTTTTCAATGAAATTTCAATTAAAAATCTCGACTTTTTGCCATTTAATTGTTTATTTTTGATGCAAGTCAAAAGTTTCTTAAAGGTGTTCAAATCAAATGCTAACACTTGTAACAATAAGTCATAACAATAAAAAATCTAAAAATAGTTTTAAAGAAATATTTTGTATAACATTCAAACAATTTCATTCAAAGCTAATAAAAACTTTTCTTACTTTCTCTCTCTCTCTCTCTCTGTTTTCTTCCCACTCTCAAACACACAACAACAGGAAATCAACGAAATTGTCGTCACTCCAATCAACTGGAAATTTGATTAAAGAACAGAACTGAAGAAAATTTAATAAATTTTCAAACCACACACACACAACAACAACAAAAACAAGAAGAACAATCAACAAAAAATGTATGTGCAAGTATATCAAAAGGTAACAGCCAAAGGAAATCAGCACGCACGCACATGAGCGAATTTGTAGTTGTGTTCACATTTAAAACCAAAAACAACAACAACAAGCAAGTTACAACAACAACAAAACAGTAACAAAAGCAACAACAACAACAAATCAAACAACGAACGAACGTAGCAAACATTAAAAGTCAGCGATGTGTAAAGCTCACAGAATGGGAAAAATCGTTCGCAACTGGAATACAAAGCAAGAAAGAACCAATAAAATACGTTCGTTTTGTATGTGTATGTGTATATGAAAGAGTAACGAAGTGAACAAGTATTAAAAAAAACCTAAAAATAGTAGAAATCAGGTAACATAGATTAAAAGGCAAGACTATTATTTAGTGGCTCTACCAAAAAACGACTCGAAGACAGGCAAAAAAACAAGATTCTTTTTTTGATTGTGTTTCTGTTCTCTGTTGTTGTTGTGAGGAGCTTTTAAGGACAACAGCTGACGACAAGGATACATTTTTTTTGTTGTCTGTGTTACTCTATCTATGTGTGTGAGTCTGCTCTCTTCATCGGCTAAAGTACGAAATTAAGTGCAGATTATCAGCAGATTATATTTTAATAGCATTTCAAGCTGTTGCCTTTCACGACAAACCCAAAGGAAGACGACGACGACGGAGCGAAAGGACCAACAACAAATACATTATAACCATGTGCTAGTTAAGTGTATTTCCCCCCGCGTCGCGTGCGTGTTTGTGTGTGTGTCTCTATGTGTGCAAGTTGACCGCTTCAAGATCTCTCAACTAGGGTAAAAGCAAACCGAAACGCGTTAGAAATTGAAATAAAAGCGAAATCAAGTAATTTTTAATTGCCAAGTGTGTTTTTGTGAGTGTCGCGAGTGAAAAAACAACGAAAACCGCAACAAAAAGAGATAAGAAATATAATATTAAATTAAAACATTAAGTATACGCCGTGTGTGGTAAGCTGATCAAAGCAGAAGGGACAAACCAGAGCAACAAGTGAGTAAAGAAAAATGTTAAAGTTAAACATTCAATTAAAGGAAAAATTTGTCACATGAAATTTTTCATAGCATACTTTTGTGAGTCACAAATGTTTTTTGCTGTTAAATGTTTTTACATCTTATTTTCACATTACAACATTCTAAATTTGAATTAAACGCAGCCTGCAACACATTACTTCTCTTGGTCATAAAATTCATTCTTCCTTTTCCTCCCGTCAAAATCTTAAATAGCTTTACGGTCTGACTGTTAATTAATGCCAAACCCAAAGCATCCGCTGCAGCAGCATATTTAAAAACGCATTAGCTTTAGCTTTTTCAGGGCTTTAGAGCCGCTCGCACACCACACAATCCGAGAATCTGAGAGTGTCATAATTTTGTTGGCTAGCAACATGTAAAAAAAAAAAAAATACACGACACATTTTGGACAAGGGCTTAAAAAACATTAGCTTAATGTACACACAGAGACAAGAAACAAGTACGAAATGAGAGGCGCGCACACATAAGAATTATATTTCCATATGCAAGTGTGTGTGTGTGTGTGCGGGCAAAGGAAAATGTTGTAATTACTTCAAATGCTGCAGCAGGACCAGCCCGAAAAAAAGAGCTGAATGTGAGCCTTTTACACACACACACATATATTCCTTTTTTGGACAAGGACTTTCGCATATGTTGCTAATTTCATTTTTTCTTTGCTGAGGGGGCAGAGAGAGAGAGAGAACACAGAGAGAGAACACAATGCCTGGCAACACTTGCTGAGACATTAAAACCGGAAACTTTTGTCTGACAGTTAAGCGAGTTAAGAGTGGGTGGCGGGTTGCAGGGGGGTGGTGCGGCAGCAATACCTGCAGCATCCTTAACATTTATCCGTATTCCTTGTTGGTTCCACTCATAAAGCGCTGTTCAGCTTAGCTGCCGTTGGTTTGGTTGTTTAATGCTATTTGCCTGCCTTGTTGGAATCTGTCACCAAGCTACGTGACAATACAGCAAGCACTCTAAGTGTGTGTGTGTGAGAGGATGGTGGTGTGTGTGTGTGGCAATGGGTGTTCTGGCGTGTGTCTGCGGTAGACCGCTACTTTGCCGGCTGACCTAAGCCAAGCTGCTTCGCAACTTACCTGACACAAAACTTTAACGCAAAAATTTCATTTAAAAGTTTCACGGTTCTGAATCGTTCCACCTCACTCTGTACAGATACATATATATATAAGTATATATACAGATATTCCCTTGGGTCACCTTTTGGACACACGCCAGCTGTTTAAAAGCTGCCCACCCACAAGAGTTTCATCCTCAACTCCAACCAACCACACAGCCCAAATTGCTCTGAGTTTCTTGGAACAACTTTTTGCAAATGGACATTGACGTTCTTCTTTGGTTTTCGTTTATGTTTTCTCGTCTTTGGCTCTTTTGCTTCATAAACATTCACATACAAAATTTTAACGATCCAACGATGTGAACTCTGGACATTGGACATTCTGTTTCCATTAGCATTAGCAAGTTGTCAACGCACATCACAAAATATGATGGATTTTACGCAACAATTAAATATGCCTTCAGACATTTTTGAAAATAAAGTTCAACTAGATTTGATTTAAATCATATGCTGAATGCCTTTTGAATTTAGAGAACTTAATAACTAAAAAAACTTTTTAGTAACTTTTAATTGTGTATATTTTTGATATTTTCGCTTTAAGAGCAAAATTTAAAATATTTTTGATGAATATTTATGTTTTTTATGTTAAAAATTTCATTTATCCACAAAAAAAAAGTTTAATGCTTTTTTTTTTTGTGCTCTAACCAAGCAGAAATGCACAGAATTAAATTGCTTTTTTATTGGTTTTGTCAAATAAACGAGTATGGTTTTTTATTTTTTCTGGTCTGGTCTGGTGTACATGCGTGCGTATACTTATTTATGCAACAGCTGTTGTTTTTCTTCAGTTCGAGTTGTTGTCGTCGTGTTGTCGTTGTGTTCTGTTCGGTTGTTCTTAACTAATTAAAGCGTTTTAATTGCATAAATTAAAGTGACGACAACAACAAACATTTAATGATGATGTGCACGTATGCTATATGTTGCACATGAGTGCGGAACAAATAATAATAATAATGATAATAATGAACATGCCAGAAAAAGGAATATTTCCCAATCTGTCTGAATAATTTAAAGATCAATTTGCCCGTCCAGACTAATTAACGTATTATAAATTGATGAAGAAATCTTTTTGATTATTGTTTGCAGTGAAGATTTTTTCAACATCAATCAAAATTACAACTTAAAAACTTCAAGCCATGTCAAAAGAAAAAACAATATAAACAAAGTTGTTGTCGGGGGGGAAAAAAAAAGTGTAAAAGATGTGAATTTTGTGCAATTTGTTCATTTTTTATCGACTGGGAAAAAATGACAGGGGGGACAGCGAACCAGCAGGGCAGCAAATTGTAACAGACACACACTTTATACACACACCCGCACACACACACACTCACACACTTGCACACAGTTGGCTGTTTTTAAAGCACTGGAAAAAAGGGCGTCTCCTCGTTGGGTAGTAAACACTTATTAGATGTCACCAAGCCCAAGGAACGAGAGCAACACCAAGAGCAGCAGCAGCAGCACAGCAGAGAGTGTATGTCTCGGCTCCCCCAAAGCAATAGAGCATTGGAGCATTTGGGGCAATGGAGCAATGGAGCAATGGAGCGTGCTGCCAAGGAGTATTCAACTAATAAAAATGTCAAAACGCATGAAGTTGATGACAAGCAAACGCAAAACGACAGCACAGATCCAACAAGAGCAGCTTGCCTCTGGGCATGCTTCGCTGCCTGCTCTGCCTGCCCCGCTGCCTGCCCCCAAAAAATATACTACTACTTTGAGGCAACAATTTGACACACCTGCTGTGTGTGTGTGTGAGTTGTAGACGAACTCAATTCTATTCCTGGGGCTTATGAATTGTGCGTGCTTTAAGTTGTACATTCGCCTTCATGCTTTTCTTGCCTCTTCTTGTCTCTTCTCTCTTGTTGCCACCTTAACGTTTTGGCCAAAAACTTTCACAATTAAAAGTTGGCAATATTTTTTGTTGTTGCCACGCACGCATCGTTTCAATTTTGTTTTTGGTAGCGATTGGCTTAAGTGGGATTTATATTATCAGTCAGAGTCAGTCAGCTCTTTATAGCTAGATATAGATATAATATTTACTCGAGTTTTAATTACGGCAATTTTCAGTGTGCTCACGTACACGGAAATGTCGTGGTGAAAAAAGAGAGAATAAAGTTTTATTCCTTTTTCACTTTTGCTACGTGTCCACGCACAAAGATCATTTTCAATAAGCTGAAGCGCCACAACCATTCCAGTAGGGTGCGCCTGGAGGGAATTGATAAAGTTTCTTACGCACTTTGGCCTTGGAACCGGTCAAAGGTCAAACAATAAACTTGTTCGAACACAAAAGACCCCAATGCACAATGCCTATTTAAAACATATCTTTTATCGTATTTCATTTTACAATTTTACACAACATCGACAGCAACAACAAGTAAGAAGGCTTTAGTCGTGTAAGCTCGAAGCAAAAGATACCCTTAAGCCTTAACTTTACAGACGGACAGACGTGTACTACTGTACCAATGCTTGATAGTTTCATATCTGTGGTGATTCCCAACTGATATTAATATAAATTTCACGGGTTTTTAATATTTTGTTAATAGTTTCAATCCCCATTGAAAACTTTTAGAAGTGCAAGATTTCTTTTCTTATCGATTAAATGTTTATATCGAAATCTGGAAAAGTTATCAAACATTTGAAACAAACTTGTTATGCCTAGGAGAGAAATATCGATCTATAGTCTCCAGCTTTTGTAGTTCCTGAGATCGATGCGTTCATACAAACAGACAGACGGACATGGTTATATCGACTCGTCTGTTGATGCCGATCAAAAATATATACACTTTATGGGGTCGAAGATGCTTTCCTCTGCCCGTTACATACTTTTGCACAGATATATTATACCCTCTTTCAACCATTTCATTGTTTGGGGCAACACACACATTCATTCAACTTTAAAAGGGACATCAACTCAAGTTTCCAATTTGATACGTTTCACACGCAAAAAAAACAAAAGAGATAAAAATAGAAAACATGACAGGGCAAAAAATCATCTGTAAGTTGAAACGGTTAAACAAAATGCTTTCGATTTGCTTTAAACATGTAAAAAAATTTTACAGATAAAATCAAATGTTTGGCAAGTTTAAGTTTTCATCACTCAATATACATATATCCATTATTAAGCAAAAAATCATTTTACTGCATGCAAAAAGTTAAATTTATTAAAAAGTTAAAGCGGAAAAACAAATATTACCTTTCCATGTAATTCCTAGCTAAAATCTAAGCTCATATAGTTTATATACATATTTTGTGGCATTAGCCTAAATGGGAGGCACAAACAGAGAGAAGAAGAATTAGGGCTGTAGAAGAGGCGGATCCACGTGGCACACACACACACACATTGCACAACTAAGGGACTAAAACTCACTTAAGCACACACACACATACGTATACACGTGCCACCTACATATATTAAGTATACGCCTACAAGACAAAACGCTGCATGTTCACGCTATGTGGCCCTGGGACTGGATGGATGCTGCTCTGGCAGCTCGTCTGTTATTTAAACAAAACAATTAAAATGATTTTCCAAGCGTTTTCTCTGTACAATATAAAACAACAACACACGAAAAAAAAGAAGAAAAACAACAACAACAACAGGGCACAGCTTGAGCTCTTGCCCTTGTTGTGTGCTAGTTGTTGTATGTTGTTGTTGTTGTTGTTGTTTTTGTTGTTTATTTAGACGCAGGCATGTATACATAAAATTTCCAACAGCAGCAGCAACAACAACAACAACAAATTGAATGAACACGCGCCCCGAAAACGTTTAATAAACACAAAAAGCAGCAACAACAACAACAACAAAAACAGCAATAACAACAAGAACAACAAGCGAGACTTCAACGTCTGCCTTTCAAACTTAATGAAATGTAATGATGAGCGGGGGGCGGCGGCAGGCAGTAGAGGGGTTGCGAGGGGTTGGTTTGTTAGGCGAAACGCCTAGTCAGCACATAGACAAACAGACAATCAGACGGACAGAGAGACAGACAATCGTTGTGATGTAAAGTGGAAATGAAAACAACAATAGTAAAAGTAACAAAAACAACAACAAGAACAACAACAAACATGCAGGCAATAGTAAAAGGGAAATGTTTCACAAACGAAAATGAAACGAAAATGAAAATTCAACACAGAAAGACATGTGTAGCAAGAACAAGAGCAAGTAAGTAGCAAGAGCAAGTCTGCGAAAGGGTTAAAATACTTTTAAGACAAATTGAATTAATTAAATGTTTGGCCCAAAAACGAATTATGAATACACTTGTCGTAATCATAATTAACTGTTAAGGAACGAGGAAGAAGGCTCTAGTCGGGAAAAGCTAGTGTTCGTACAGAGAGACAGACAGACAGGCAGGCAGACAGACGGTAGTGGCTATTTCGACTCGGCTGTTGATGCTGATCAAGAATATATATACTTTATGGGATCGGAGAAGCTTCCTTCTGCCCTTTACATACTTTTGCAGAAAACATTATACTCTTTTTTACCCTTTTCATGGTTATTCAAGGTTAATTAAAAGTGCCCCTAGGGATTTGTTTCTCATTATTATTAGTCAAAAAACTTAGAACTGCAGATTTTTCTTATAATGTATCTCAACTCTAAGCTCAATTCAAATAATCCATCAGACAACTCTTAGACATTGCTAGTTAGACATGTTTACAATTAATCCTTTTGGCACTTCGAGTGCTACAAAACCTAAAACATAACAAACAAAGAGACAAAAAGTCAAAAATGTTATACATGCCAAGGGCAAAAATTACACAAATTTTGCGGGGTTTGGTGGTGGAGAATAAGAGAGAGAGAGGGGAGAGGGGCGGTTTGGTCGCTAAAGTGCCTTTTAGTTAAGCAATTTTAATGCGTGCACAATTAATTCAAGAGCAGCGACAAAGAGTCCACTTTCTGACTTGCTCCCCTTTTGTTTTCCAACTGGCTCCCATTTTAGCCGAGAAGAGTCCTCAACTTCTGCTGCCAGTTAACTTTTTTTGTTGTTGTTTTGGTTTTTTGTTGTACTAATTTGCATACAGTACGAAATTGCTGTGCAGTTTTGTGTTTGTGTTTTTTTAACTCTGTTTTATTTTGTGGTAGTCTCACGTACGCGTTTGGGGTATAGAAAAGTTTTTTTTTGAGACCGCAGTTAATGTCAAATGCAGCCACTTAACTGCAGTTTGTTGTTGTTTTTGTTGTTGTTGTTGTTGCAGCTTACCGTCAATTGGCAACAAATTTGTTGCAAATCCAGCCACAAAGCCACATTAATCTGCCATACTCTTTCATCTCTCTTCAATACATGTTAAAGAGTAAAAAAACGTGTAATTAACGTTAAGTGCTGATTTGTGAGATTCATTAACTGCTGTTTATCGTTTCGTTTGATTGCTGCATTTGAAACGAGTTAAAATGGTTAGCAGAGGGGTGTGGGGAGGGGGTGAGAAAGGCGTTTCTGGTAAAGTTTTTCAATACTCAGTAGACAACATATGGCAAAAGGGTATGAAAGTGTAAAGTGGTTGCAAAGAAAGATTATGAGAAAGTGTTGAATATGTTTTATAACGATAACGATTTTTTTGTTATATTTTTCTAGTAAAGAGTAGCTACAATTCTCCTCTAACTTCCCTTTCTGTGTTTCTGGTAAAGTTTTACAATACCCTGTAAACAAAAAATAGCAAAGTATGAAAGAGTAAAGCTATTCTATTGAAGGCAATATGAGTAAATGTGGAAAATGTTTTCAAGTATTTCAAAATATTTCATAAAGATATTTTTGTTATATTCTTCCCAATAAAGAGTATCTACAATTAACTTTTAAGGGTCCCTTTCTGTACCCTTTAAATAGTATTGGAATAGGGTTTGAAAGAGTAAAGCAATTTTATGAGAAAGATTATGAGAAAATGTTGCAAAATGTGTCAAAACTATATTTTCTTTAGCAAAGAGTATCTACCATTCTGTATCAGAACACCCTTAAACCCCCTTTTTTTTGCAATATATTTAAATCAGCTTTTTGTGCAACTATTTAACGTATAATCCGAAAACAGACATACGCAAAAAAAAATAAAATAAAATGCAAAATAAAAAAACCAAAAAAAAAATACAGAAAAAACTTTAATTGAAAATTAACTTGATAACCAATTTGTGTGCAGTGTTCAGTGGGAAGCTGCAAATGCAAAATGCAAATTTGTATCCAGTTAGCCATATTTGAGGCTGTTGTTTCCGGTTATGTTTTGTTTTGGCTTTGTAACTAAGCTTTGAAATAAATTTTTTTTTAGATTTTGCAGTTTGCTTTATCTGTAAATTTGATACAAAATCCTATTTTAGTAACGAATGGCAACAAATTATTTTTTTTTGCGAAATTATATTTATTATTGAATTTAGTAGTGCAGAAATTCCGGGTTTTAACAACGATAACCTTTGTTGTTGTTGTAGTTGTTGTTGTAGTTGTGTGTGTGTGTTTATGATATTTGCATTTCAATTGTTAATTTAATGAAGCTTTGGGAAGCAAATTTAAACGAATGTTGCATTAAATAAGTGCGTAGCTTTTTTGCTTCACACGCACGCACACACTCACACACACACACACACAAACGCACTTAAACCCAATTTATTAACATCGTTTAGGGTTTTTGTATCTTGTATCTTGTTTATGTGTGTAGTATCTATACGACAATTAAATGCTCGCAAGCGTTATTTGCGTTTAAATTAATGCTCGACGCGTATTGCAAACTGTTGTTAACTATCTTTAAATGTCAACTGACATAGTTAAACTGCTCTTTGGCTTGGTCCCCCTTCCCCTTTTCCCTCTCCCCTGCTTAACTACTCTAACTGAGAGTGTGTGTACCCCTAAAAATGCTCTACATACATTACACTTAAATGCCAGCCATATACAATCGTCTATCTGTCTGACTGCTGTCTCTGTCTCACTGTCTGTCTGTCTCTGTCTGTCTTTCTGACTCTACACACACTCCATGCTGTGTGTTTGTGCTGGCAGCTGCCACACCACTCTGCATAGTTTGTTACAACGATAGAGAGAGAGGGGTAAGGGGAGCGAAGAGAGAGTGGAGTTTCGCATTCGTACACTGAAATTACGTGACACATTTAAAAGAAAGCAGAACTAATGTCATAGCCTGTGCAGAGAGCTTGTTTAGTTACGTGCAAGAGTGATGGTATGGGTTAGCGGGAGCGGGGTCCGGGGTCCGGGGTGTTGCTACTGAATGTATGCGTATGGTGGTTTACATCAGCGACATCAGAGACAGCCAAGCCCAAACACTTTAGATGTCATTGTACCGCATTTAGATTGAGTTGCTCTCAGCAGCCAAAACATAACATAAACGCAGTAAGAGGAAGAACAATCCATGCATCCATCCTCTCAGACACATTCCATGTTCCTAAAAACCAAGCCATCATACACCCAAGCTACACAGAGAGAAAGTCAATGAAGTAATGGTACTTTTATGGCGAAGTCGGTCTTCAAGATTTCAGTGTTTAATGCTGTGATTAATCCGGCTTTATCAACAAAATGATTAAGTTAAGTTGGTCAACCGGTATTGTCCAGTTATCCACACCATAAGTGTACTTATAAATATAACACCGGACGGTAGCTGATCCAATATACAATAAACAAGGAATGCCTGGCTTACTCCCACACCAGATGCAAATCAACTCAGCAGCACACATTAAGTGTAAAACATTGGTCTTTATATATCATATCATAATATTCACACAATTTTCTTTCTAGCGTTCATTCGCTCTTGAATTCTTAATTAAAACTGATCTAGCGACTTTCTAGCTCTCAATCACAACAAAATTATCGACAGTTTTGCAATTCAATATATCGAGTAAACTTAAATTTATGTGTTTTTTCATCAACATGTTGTATAAAAAGAGTTATCGATACTTTTTCAACTCAATATATCGAGTAAACCTAAATTTCTGTATATCTTCATCAACATGCTGTATCAGAAAGAGTTTATTCCTTATATAAACTTGATCTATATATGTTTATTGAAGTAGATTTCTTTCAGTGTACTCACCCAGTTACTTTGCGCCAACTTGTTAGTGGCACTTTAGCTGCATCTTCTTCTTCTCAGGCTTCCAGATGCCAACATTTCTGGCTGTGCACTTGTAAATAATTGTCTATGTAAAATTATACAGCACATGAGTTATTTCCACAAAATCATTTTTTTACACATTTTTTTCACATTTTTTCACATATTTTTTCCCACCTCTGCATAATTTGAGTGGAGCTCTTCAAATAAACATATATGTATATGTTATATGCATATGTATATGTATTTAAACAGGATGTTCCACGTAGCAAAAATTTCACGCTAGCTCCATAAAATATTTATATATATATATATATAGAGTCTGGTCAAATATTTAATTGTCAAACAGCGCCAGAGAGAGAGCCAAGTTATACTATTTGGTAAGTCATATTTGCTGTTGCCAAATGCCATGAACAAATATTGATGTAACCGGTTAGATTTACACACACACACTAGCGAGACTAGCGTGCGTGTCGGTCATATTATCAATTAAATTTATGACTGGCTCGACGTTGATGATTTGTTTGTTTCCACCGAGAGAGATTAAGGTCCACCCTAATTTAGAACGCGCAGTGGTGTGCCAGTGTTGAAAATGTTGCAAATTTAATAGTTTAATCGCTCGGAAATCAACAACAACAACCGAACCGAAACCCAAACCCAAACTGAAACACAAATTGTGCATTTCCGTTTCCATGGCGCTTTCTCTTTCTAATCGGTCTGGTTACACTATGTCTGCCGCCATAACTGATTAGCGTTGCCAATTGTTATCAATTTGCAATTAGGCAGCATTGAACATTCTGTCTGTCTGTCTGGCTCCGCGTCTGAGTTTCCATGCACAAAAAGCATTTGCGGTTTCTGCGCATTTTGTTGCGGTTTCCATTTAATCCCTTACCGCGCTACCCTTTTGGCCCTCGGGGGGTACTTTGTCTGGCGAATACCCTGCAGTTATATGGAGCTTATGGGGTAGGAAAAAGCAGAGCTGCGTTGAAAAGTACTTTTTTGAAACTTTTTCTCTCCGAAATGTTCACTTAAAGTTCCATTTTCGTTGTTAGCCTTTCAATATTCAAAGACTTGAATTGGCTTTGTTGCTAAAAGTCAGGTCTTTATATATATTTATATATATGATAAAGAAATATCACAAAAGCTGCATTTGTCAAAGCGGAAACGAACTAGTCGTTAGATAAACGTCGACTGACAATAATAAGGCAAAATCAAATTGAAATTGTAAATTGAAACTAGACAAAGTGCAAAGCTGCATGCCAAGAATAGAGAGAAATCAGAGCTGCTTGTTGTAGTTCTCGAGTTGTGTTATACAACATTATCATGCTTATATAATTTGCAACACACACACAAAGAGACACACATGGACACACACAAAGCGACATCTGTGCTCTTATGTGGATACGATAAAGCTCAAGTAACAAAGCTGACGGACGGACAGACGAAAGGACGGACTGCCTGTCTCCCATATCCATATCGTGTTGTAGGGATGAGCTGGATAACGAGAGTACGCTATGTCGTATCAAAAGTTATTGTGGCAGTCGGCAAAGTCTTCCCCCCGTCATAGTTGGGAGCCTAGGATTATCAAAGTATTAGAGCGGGAGAGAGAGAGAGAGGGGGGAACTGAGAACAGACCACCAACATCAGCAGAAGTAGTTGTTGAAGATGTCCTTATGATATACTGAAAGAAAAGATGAAATTGACGGCATAAGTTTCATTTGTAATGTTATTCCTAGATTTAGACTTTAAGTTATTCTTAATTAAACATTTAAAAATGTTTCAAAACCAATCTTATAAAGGTTTTTCCTCTAAGTCTTCTCTTAGTCTTAGCTAGTTTTTAACAGTGTAGCTTTAGCTGAGCTTTGACTGTAACTTTGCGCACTTTATGACGCCCGTTGTCTTTGCCAAAATGTCCCGGGGGCATGCTCATACAATGATATGTGGCAAGAGCTGAGAGAGGCTCGGCAAGTTGGCGCGTCATAAAATCTCCAAACAACAAAAAAAAAACAGAGAAAAGAAAAATAGGAAACGCACATGCATAAGTGAAAGACAAAAGGCGCATGAAAGACAAAAGCTGGGCAGCAGCAAGAACACAAAAAAAAAGCCAACAACAAGCTGGCTAAAAGCAAAGAAAACTACAGAAGCCACGACACTTGAACAGCAATGACAACGTTTGTTGATAACAAGGCACAGAACAGGACACCAGTTCACCATATATCTTCAGATCTCTCTCTCCCGCGCTCTCTCTCTCTCTCTTTCGCTCTTGCTTTCTGTTCGCCGGAAGTGCTCGGGCGTGTAGCTTGATAAGGAAAAGCAGCAGCAGCCATAGAAATGCAGCCAGGAGTGGCCAGAAGAACTCAACTCAACTCGACTTGCAGCAGCTCAGCGACAAGTAAGAAGTGGAATTATTAACTGCTATTGCACTTTCGAGTGCTCCCTGGCGCCAACCGCCTCCTTTTCTCTTTCTCTCTCTCTCTCTCTCCCTCTTTTGCTCGTGCTTGTTGAATTATGTTCTTGGCGCACAATGCGGAAATGCATCTAGCAGCAGCAGCGTCATGTGGCACAAGCTACACAGGCTGCACAAGTTGCAACTGCAGCAGGAGTCGCATAAACCAGAAGAGCACAACTATTTTGAGTTACACCGAACTTTAAACACACTTCCCATACAAACATTAATATCTTTTTGTTCAAGAACTTTCATTTCATTTCAATATACATAAAAATGAATGCTTCTAACACTGATTAAAAAGTATATATATATATATTGTATAATATATATACTTTTCCCCCATTTGAGTAAGTAAAAACATTTCATTTCCAAAAAAACCCAAATACTCCTTTCGGGGAAGTGCATAAAACGAAAGTCATAAACGAAATATGCTTTCCCTGAAAACGTTTCAATTGACATCAGATTTTATGAGCAACATTTTATTTTCACTCTGCGAAAGCGAAAAAAAAAAAACAAAAAATGTTCCGGTAAATCACGTGAATAAATGGAGAGAACGAAAGAAGGCAACAGGAACAAAAAAAAAACTATAAACGTTTTCGGGGGCAGAAACTAAAGTTTTTTTTGCTGCCATGCGCTGGCCATTTGCCAGCAATTGGAATTGAAGTTTGTGAGTTTAGAGTTCCGTAGAGTTTTGGGGCCAAAAGTTCCATAAACGTCAGTCAAGCATTGATTTCTGCCAAAAACCTGGTTATTTTTGTTGCAAAACTTTTCGCCAGTCGCCAGAGTCTGGTTATTGTGTGTGTGTATGAGTGTGTGTGTTATTTCAAATATGTTTCAGATTTTTGGCATTCATTTGGCCCGCAGCCAAAACCATTTTATCAACGTTGCGTATGCGTAATGTGTATGAGTGTGCATGAGTGTGTGTTTTGATGGGTGTGGGCGTGGCTGTTATAATTATGGGCGCATATGTCTAGCATATAACTGTCTGCCACGAGGGAAGGGGGGGTGGGGCATTTGGTAGCCGCCCCCAATTGGCATTCGTTGCATGCTAATATCGCGGTTTAACATAATTGTAATTTGATGGCCAACGCCTAATTGAATCTGAAGTTGATGAGGGCGACAGCAAACACAGATTTTTGGTTTTTTTTTGTAAATGCTTAAAGTAATTTTGAAATAATGAAATAAAATATTAAAGCTCTTTTTATGAGTTTTCATATATTAATTGGTTTTAATTTAATAAAATTGAATTCTATGAAAAATACCCAATATTCAATACACAATATTCAATCAAAAATATAAGTGGCAAAAAAATTGAATGCAAATATAGAAAAAAAAAACTCGGCTTAAAATAATTTTTACGTTTTTTTTTCTTTTACATTTGTAAGGTTAATTTGAAATAATGAAATGAAAATTTTAAAGTTTTAATCGAGTTTCTATATTGTAATTGAAATGTTTTTGTTCTTTGTTTTATAATAATTCTCAAACAATATTTAATCCAAAAAAAATCATATGCAAATTACGTATAAATAATGGCTCAAAATCATCACTAAAAAAAACGTTCTATAGTTTTTATTCTTTTACATTTGTAAGGTTAATTTGAAATAATGAAATGAAATTTTAAAGTTTTAATCGAGTTTCTATATATTAATTGATATGTTTTTCTGCTTTGTTCTATAATAATTCTCAAACAATACTCAAACCAAAAAAAAATCATATGCAAATAACGTATAAAAAAATTGCTCAAAATCATCATTAAAAAACGAGCCACAGTTTTTATTCTTTACATTTGTAAGGTTAATTTGAAATAATGAAATGAAAATTTTAGAGATTTAATCGAGTTTCTATATATTAATTGAAATGTTTTTGTTTTTCGTTGTAATTTAATGAAATTTAAAACTATTATAATTCGCAAACAATATTTAATCCAAAATATTCAATCCAAAAAAATTATATGCAAATATTGCACAAAAACATGGCTTAAAATCATCAACATCATCATCATTAAAAAATGAGCTTAAGTTATGCTATAAAAAAAAATATGTTTTTTCACAATTAAACAAAATATTTAATTACAAAAAGTTGTAAAGAAAAAAATAAATACACTTTGCTTTAATTAAAATAAATAAATGCAAAGTTTTTCTTGACTATTTGGAAGGAATTAAATAAATATATAAATTGGCTGATTGATAATGAACAAATATATAAATATATTTTAATATTTGGTAATATCAATTTTTAAATTACTTTTCAATGAAAAAGGAAATACTCTTTGGTTTTTGGTTTTTTTTCAAGCTATTTGTGTTCAATTCAATTACAGCTAGCAAAGGCAAAGGCAAAGAAGTAGAAAATGTTAATGATTTCCGTAAACATTGCCAAACAAATAATGAAGTCAAAAGACAGAAAAAAAGAAAGCAGAAAATAAGTCTCGTTGATTCTTGTTTTAATGTCTCACTTAAAAGCGGGCCAACAGAAACGGAAATAGTAAGTGAGAAGAAGAGAAAGAGAAAAACCCAAACCCAAAAGGGAACGAATCTTTCTTTCAACGTGTTAATGTCAAGTCGCTTGCTAACAAGTAGACAAACAAAGTAGTAATAAAAAAAACGACCAGAAGAAGAAGTAGAAGTAGAAGAAGAAGAAAAAGTACAAATGATGGCAGCCATTGAGAAATGAAATGAAATGAAATCAACGCCATTATTATTTTTAGACACGCCCCTTTTGGCACTTGGTTTGCATTTTGGGACTTGGCGGCATCTTCATTTGCCGCTTGTCTTTTTTGTTCAACGCCTTTTGGATTTTTACATTTTCTTTTTATGTTTTTTTTCTCATTTTCCCGAATGAAATTTAATTGCAAAGAAAAAAAAATACTTAAAGAAAGGGAAGCAAAACAGAGTTAAATAAACAAACAGAAAGAAGAAGGCAACGTTTAATGCTTTTGCTCTCTCTCTCTCTCTCTCTCTCTTTCCTTCTCTCTTTCTGTCTGTCATCAGGCAAATGAATAAATAAAAGTTTGAGATGGTATATCATCCGGCATTGGTTGATGTTTACGGGAATTTCGTAATTGGACTGAGATTTCATTGTCTTTAGCGGGTGTTAAGTCTGGCCGAAATAAAATGCAGTTGATTTTTGGTTGAAGAGAATAAAAAAAAGTTAATGATATTATTCCATTATAGTAAAGAAAATGTTTTCAATAAAAAAATGCATTTTAATGCATTGCGCAAATTTAATTAAAAATATTTTAAACATAAGAAAATAAACTCAAATAAATTCCATTAAAACTTATATTTATTTTCTTTATCAAAAGTGTAAAAGTTTTAATATTCAAAGTGTGTTTTATTATTGCCTCAAAGTGCAGTTATAATTGCCTTTCTAATTGCTTACCAGCCTAAAGTTGCAACATACTCACGTGCCACATGCCACTTGCCACATGCCACCACATGTTTTGGCAAACTCAACAGTTAAGTTAAGTTATGTTCAACTTTCAATTTGCATTTGGCTAACATCAACAGCCGGTGTTTATGGCCAAAATGCGTGGCATGCGACAAAAGTCAAAAAACTTTCATAATTCATTCACAGTCCCCGCAATAAAACGGAAACTATTGTGGCAAGCAAAGCGACTAAGTGTGTGTGGCAACACTTAAATTTCTACAATTTGTGGCAGGCAAACAGAAAAATTATGTTTTTAACAACTTAATAAATGGGAGCCAACTGGACACCGACAGAGCGAGAGAGAGAAAGCCACAGCGAACAAAGACAACATTTGAATATTGACCACAGACAACTGTGAAAGAGAAAGAGAGGTGGAGAGAGAAAGGGGAGGTGGAGAGAGGTTGAAGAGCGCAGCAAGTGTCCAGCTTGGCGCAGGTTTCAACTGAATATAGCGTGCAGTTTGCTTCATCATCAAGAAAATTTGTACGCTTTTTATTTGCCTGGCTCGCCTGGCTTGGCTCTTGTTTTGTTTACTTATTTTTATGACGAAACGTGAGAGAGGGAAGGAGAAAGAGAGGAGTGGAGAGAGGGCGAATTTATATAATAATCATAAAAGCTGGAGAACATGACCGTTGCGGAAATGCTGCGATTTATTTGTATGTGTGTGGATTGCCTTTCCATCTCTCTCTCGCTTTGGCTCCTTCTTTGTTGTTGTTTTCATTTGTATGCTGTCAATTGATTCGACTGGTGGTTAAGCGGGACAGGGATGAGGGGCTGGAGGGTGAGGTGGTTTAGTGCAGCATGGCTTGGGAATTGTTTTTGTGCGCACATGGCGCATAAAACCTGAAACATTTGCACAAATGCACGACTTGATGTGCGCCACACACACACACACACACACACACACACACACACACACACAATCAAACAAACACAATCAAACAAACACACACACACAAACACACACATACTTTATGAGGCAGCAAATATTTTTTCTTTTTTGCCTTTTTTTTATGACAGAACAAAAAAAACAAACACGAAACATTGCCGAGATCAGATAATGGAAATTGTTGTCGACGGCGGGGCGGGGTGGGGTGTACAGACTATTAAATCAGGAAATGGTTGCAATTAAATAGCAAATAATGAGAGAATGTTCAATAAATTAGCAAAAGGGCATGATTCGTGTGTAATAAAAAGGTATTTACCCAAAGTCATGAAACGAAATCAATATGAAAAGAAAATCGAGTGAAAATTTCCAATTCGAACATTTATATTAAGCTTCAAAACAAAACTGTAAAGTGTTTTGGAAGCATTTTTGAAAATGTATTTTGAACAAAAATCTATGAAAAAACAAATTCAAAAAGCATTTTTCCTAGCATTTTCCGGCACATGGCTTTTTACTACTTTTGTTGTTGTCTACCAAACATAAAAATCGTCAGTTTCATCATATTTTTTATGCGCTGCACAAGTATTATACATATACATGCATATATATATATATATATGTGTGTGTGTGTGTGTGTAGAGTAATATAAAACCCTTGCCAACGATTTTTTTTGTCGTAGTAGTTCGCTTGGCCAAATTGAAAATTTCCGCAAAGCAACCAAGTGAAAAATTTGTCAATTTTAATTCCCAGCAAGAAATAAAATAAAATCAGCGAAGAAAAAAATAAAAATAAAACTCGAGTATGACAATAAAGCCGAAAAGTACTATAAAAGGGGGGAGAAAAATGTCGTCAAAAAAAAGTGAACTTAATTTTTTTTTTTTTCATCAATTAAAATTATTATGCTTGATTTTGGTTTGGGGGAACTCTTTTGTTATATGCATGACTAAGTAGCTTTTCGCACGGTCTCCCGAATTCTCGCTCCCGCTCTTGCCACTTGCGACACTTCGAGCTGTCAATTACATTTTGGGTAGCTTTTTCCCCCGCCACCCCGGTCAACCATGTCCCATAGTCCACCCATGTCAAATTCATTTTCATGTGCATGCATGCGAAATTTTGTTCGCTTCCGAATTTTATTTTTGTTTTTCGGCTTTTTTTCTGTTTTATTCCCTTTATTACTGTTTTTTTTTGCGTTTTCTGCCAGTTGATTAACATTTAAATTCGCTTTTTGGACAATTCCTGGGCTCAGTTACTTTTACTGCATTTGACAGCTGTTGTGTGTGTGTGTGTATGAGTGTGACTTTCTTCTCTTCTATACACACTTAATCCCAGTCCCTAGTATGTGTGTGTGTGTGTGTGTGTTTATGACACACAATAATCAATTGTTTCTAGCCATCTGCCTTGGCCTTACTTATACACACATACATCAAGTGACAATCGGCTTTGGATATTGATGGTTTTGCTATTGCATGCAGCAAATGGTTTATTGTTCATTGTTTATTGTTTATTGTGGTCTCGAAGCAATTTGCATGTGCTGATTGTTCCGAAAATTTGGCAGTGATGAAGTAATGTAGGTATGAAGATGGTGTGTGATGAAGAAAAGTAGATTATTTGTGATATGTAATCAATAACAGAAACAGAAACCATTTACACATTTAGAGTTGAAACAACATTAATGTCATATTAAATAATTCATTTTCGTGTGTAATCCGGGAAAATGCACTTTTAATCTGTGCATTAGTTCTAGTCGGTAACATTTTCCGAGTAAATCGAAAATGGCGAATGGCGAAATGCAAATTCCGTATAATATTTGGAAATAAAATCGGATTTGTCTGATGCGCGCGTTCGTGACTCGTGACTGACTATTACTACCTAACGACATGTCAATTCAATTTGAAAATAATAAAAATTGAACGAGGGTAGAGATGTTATCAAAATAGATGGAACCCATCACATACACATATCTATATATCTATCTATATATATCTATATACAATGAATTGGCGCGTTGCCTGCCTGTTGATTATGTTCTCTCTCGCTCGCTCTTACTGTCGCTGACTCTGACTTTGATTATGATTATGATTATGACTTTAGCTGCGCGTTGCGAATGTGTCTGTGTGTGTGTGTTCGTGTGTGTGTGTGGGTCGTGTTTTGATGTCCTTACCAGACATTGAACCGCATTAAACTATGCATAAATACACATTGCGATTCTTGCCTCCGCGTCCTTACCCTCGCCCTCACCCTCGTCCTCGCTCTCATCATCGTCGTCGTCGTTACTATCACATATGCCCCTAAAGGCACTTGAGGCGACACAAGAATGTGGCAAGGGGCAAGCGGGGGTGCTTGGTTATGGCAAATGCAATTTGATGCAGACATTACGACTACATGACGATTTTATCGTCGAGTGTTGTATGCACCCAAACACACACACCCGCACACACACACACACACCATATATGGCTTACTGTTGCTGGAACTCTTCAGACAGCAGTAGATAACACACACACTGAGAGAAATATATATATATATATACGGCATTATTGCAACTGCATAGAGTGCTCTTGTGCCCTCCTTTCCCCCCTTCGACAGCGCTTACTCTTTGCCTTTTGCTTTTCGATGATGCTCTTAAATATTTGCATATACATATACAAAAAGAGAAGAAGAAAAAAAAAACAGTAAAACTACAGTTTGCTTATATGGTGGAATATGGTAAATGGTCTAGAAGTTTGCCTCATGTTCTTCAGCGGCTTCTGCTTTCTGCTGCTTTGCTGCTGCTTTGCAGTTGTAGTTTCTGTCGCCATTAACACCAACAGTAACAACAACAACAGTAACAGTAACAACAACATCAACAAAATCCATGCCATAATCAACACGTACTTACATAAGTTGTGAGAGAGCAGGGAACCCAACTGCAATTCAAGAGTCTGCTGTGTGTTGAAGGGGGAGAAAGACCAATTGCATTTTCATCGCATTTAAAAAGCAGAAGTTGTGATGTTCAAGATTCAGCAAATTCAGCAAAAGTTACTGCATTGCATTGCATAAAACGTCTTCAAACTTCTTCTTAAACAACTTTTATGTGCAAGAAATTGATTAATAACATTCATATTGAAGACTTTTTGAATATAGACAGAAAGTAAAAGTTGACCAAAACTTCAAAATATCATTGAACTGTAAGAAGTCTTGCCCTAAAAAAAGGTCTTCGTTAAGCAACTAGTTTCAAGTGGAAGCAATCAAGTATCAAGATCTTAGGTATTAACATATATATGCCTTACTTTGTTCCCAAGTTTATCATAAATAACAAATATACATATATATCAAGTATACGCCATGTCTACGAAACGACCTTGGCCAGCATTTTCTTTTAGCCCGCGCTCTTCACTGTTTTTTAGGCATTTTATCATTTCGCTTTGTTTTGTTTCAAGTAGTTTTATTTTCTATACATTTCTAGTCTTTCTTTTTCTGATATGTTTTCGTTTTTTTGGAATTTTTTGTAGCTGTCGACTATTTCAAGATGCAAATGTCCATTTAACTGAGATTTATGGCACATGGTCAGATTATTTATTGCAATTTATTTTATTTACACGCTATCTGAATGTGAACACACGAACAGAGAGCCATCTACTCCCCGCCACACCCGCTTCCCGTTGCCATGGCGTATGCGTAATATTAGTGGTTTATACAAACAGTTTGCATTGGGACTAAACCAAAAGTGCAAATAAAATTTCATATACAAATTATTATGGGCTATTTGGATTAAAAGCGAAATATTGGAAATGTGAAATGAGAAAAAAATAGAATAATAATTGCAGGTTGCAAGGATTTCGGGGCAACACTGTTGGGATTTGTTTTGACGCCCTGCGGGTCATTTTATCGAATTTATTGGCAGCAGAGCGCGATGCATCTCTCTCTCTATATTAAACACATAAATCCTTAACCTACGCGGTTGCAGGTGGTGCATGTTGCACGAACACACACACATATGCATACACACACATGCACACAAAATGCCCAACACCCGGAATGTAAATAGCTTAATAAAATTTTGAGCTGCCCAAACAAATTCCACGCGTTACAAAATGCACTACAAACAAGTAATAAAGTAATGAAAGTTTATGTTTTCAACGACTAAGAGATACTCTACTAAAACATATATATAGTATCATGAAATATGTTTAATCTATAAACAATATATAATATTTGTTTAGTTTCTTAGCAACAACTTCCAACTAAAAGGGTATACATAATCTATATCTATACATAAATCTGAAAATTCCGCACATAATGAAAGCCACATAAAATTCGTTGTAGCCAGGCCAAGCGGCTTGCGCTAGCCTTTTTTCCCTGACTATGATTTTGTAATAAAAATGCATTTTTATTACCAGAAATAAATTGCATTGAATGTTCCTTTTTGTGTTGTTTATCCATTGTCGAGTTGTTTGCATAACTAGTTGAAAGTTCCGTGGAGGTTAAAGGGGTTAAAGGGGTCAAACGGGTTGCAGAAAAAATTGCATTTCAACTGCGTTTTTGGTCTTTCAGGGTTTAAAGCTTAAAATGGTCACAAAATTGTTTTGACTTTAACATGTTTAAAGCGTGTTTGAACTTGTTTGGCATTTGGCTGCAAATCTGAGTGAAACGTAAATAATAAACATAAATATTAATTACTGTGCTAATTAATTCTTAATGTAGTCGAAATGTATTGCTAATTACCTAACGGCTATAAGTATATGTGGCGTATGCGTAATATGAATTAATTGGTTTTTCTTTTTGCCATATGTGTAATTTGATTTAGATTAAGTTTGATTAAGAAATTCAAATGACTTGAAGTGATTGGCAACTACTGTACTATATATATTGCGTATACGCCATGGCTAAGGCTTTAACAAATAACTGTTGCATGTTCTCTTTTTGTGTGTGTGTGGCAAATACAAAATGGCGTCCAACAAAACGAAACTACAACAATGGCAATCATGTCAATCCTTTAAAACTTTTATTGCTCATTCGAGCATAAACAAAAATGTACCGAAATAAATAAAAACACACACACAAACGACTACACTCTATGTGTGTGTGTGGCGACAACAAAACTAATATGCTTTAATGGCTTAGACTTTTAGCACTTTGAATGGCTGCCATGCAAGGCAAGCAACGAGGCAGGCAATGAGGCAGGCAACCAGACAGATAGACAGAGGGGAGAGGAGAGGACATGGACAGGACAATGTTATCCTTTTTTGCTTTTTCGTTGCGCAAACAAGTCAAATGGATATAAAAGCTGGGCACAACATAGCTACAATCTCTGCTCTGCCCCTGGCCTCCTACACCCCCTCCCTCTCTCTCTCTCCCTCTCTCTCTCTTTCTCTCTGTACAACTGGCTGCATATGTTTGGCTTGACTTGCGTCTGCTTAATGCGCAAAATATTGCGATGATCAATAACAATCGCCAGAACCAGAACCAAAACCCTCCCCCTCTCACAACCCCCCTTACCCCCAACAACTGGTTACAAAATCACAGTCGCTGCTGCCACAACATTATATAGACGGAGCTCAGTGGCTGCTGCTGCTGCTGTTAGACCCGTTAGCATCTATCAGCCATGTTGTTATCATGTTTGGCGTCATTATTGTTGTAATTTATTAACGCACACACAACATTTTTGCGCTTAAGCCTTCGTTGAGGGTGATTGTGTGCGGATGTGTGAGTGTATTTTTATCATCAGGCTTGCGACAAATGCGCACATTACACCCTCGTACATGTTTCTCCGTTTTCTGTATGTGTTTGATCTTTCAATTATGGTTGATGCTTGATTTATAATTGAACGCCAGCTTGTGGCCAAGCCAAGCCAAAAACCATCTACAACGCCCAATCAAATCGGAGTTTTGGCCCGGCTAACACAAAATAAAAACGCCATAGATAGATAGCAAATAGAAAAGTTGGCTATACTATGTTGGCTAACTTAAATAAGAGAACAAAAAAAGTTTCCACATTGTGGTTTCAATTTAGTTAAAGTTCAGGATACTTTCTACCATTATGACATCTATATTCGTATATTGTTACCAAGTTTTATTGTCTTTGAGATACCAAAATCGATAAATAATTGACCAAAAACTTAAAGAATGGTAATCTTAATCAATGGTCGACAGGCGGCGGAGGCAACTCAATAGAGAGATCTGTACCATGCCTTAAGTTTAAGTTAAGGAAAATGTCTACCATTATGACATTTATATATGTTTTATATGTATATTGTTACCAAGTTTTATTGTCTTTGAGATACCAAAATCGATAAATAATTGACCAAAAACTTTAAGAATGGTAATCTTAATCAATGCCCAACTCAATAGAGAGATCTATACCATGCCTCAATTACCAATTTCACTTGACTGCAGCAAACCGAACAGAACCAAACTGTTTTCGCTCAAACTCAGTTGGCCATTAATTTTGCTTGTGCGTCCGGGCGTTTCCTGTCCCCCTCACCCCGTCTCTCACCTACATTCACAGCCCCTTGTTAGCTGTCAATTGCAATGTTGCCTCACGGTCGCTCACATGCAGATGCCGATGCCTGATGCCCGTTGCCCGTTGCCCGTTGCACACACTTGCAACCCAGCACTTTGATAGCTAAGCTCCAAGGGAGAGGGAAAGTGGGGGGTAGCACTCGGCAAATTGCAACACTTGATTGACTTTCACAGCACATTTATTTCTAAGGATGCGGCAGCCGTTGCGTTACGTTGCCAGTGTTAGCCAAGTTTTCAACGACTTTGGCCAACTTTGGTTTTAGAACTTGAAAGCAATTCCTTCTTGGAGCAATTCGAGGCGGCGGGTTACACAAGTTGCCGCCGCCAACATAAAGTTGCACCTTAAACGCAGATCCCAAAAGCTGCTGCAACTCAGCAGCCTCACACGTTTTCATGTGGCTCTGTTCCTAGTAATTTAGTGCTTACTTTTCATTTTATTTTCTTTGGCCTTTTTTCTACTTTCAGTTTTTGTTTGCAGTGAAATCTAATTTTATGTGATTTTTTTTTTCACCTTTTTGCTTTTGTCTTGAAGATTGGCTTGAAGAAAACTAACAAATTGCAAATTGATAAATTGATTTGGAGCCCCGTGTCTTGTGTGGCTTGTGTGTGGCATACATTTAAAGTGCCCCTGCCCCTCACTGCCTACCCCCTGCCAACGGCCCCACTAACACAATTTGTAGGCAACACTCAATGCGACTGCCGCCACGCTTTGGCAATTTGTTACGCCACAAATGTCGCGTAGAAGGCGTACGGGGATCTATAAATGTAAGGAAGTGGGTGTGTGTGTAGGTGTGTGTGTGGGTGTGTGTGTGGGTGTGTGTGTGGGTGTGTGTGTGGGTGTGTGTGTGGGTGTGTGTGTGTACTTGTAGATGTTGCATACCCTGTAATGAAGTTGTTGATTGAAAGGGTTGTTTCTTAGAGAAAGGCTCAATAAAATCTAGATGATTCCGAAAAACACCGTTTGGAACTTTTAGGTATCAATATTTATTATTTATTTTTAGTTAAAGTTAGGTCATCCCAGGTCATCCTAAGTCATCCAAGGTCATCCTAGGTCATCCTAGGTCATCTTAAGTCATCCTAGGTCATCTCTCAACCATAATACCCTACGCTACCTTACTTAAAGGTTAGCTCTATTTCAACTTGACTGTGCTTTTGATTTAAGTGTTTCACGCTTGTTGTATTGTGTATTGTGTAGGTTGGTTGTAGGTTTTCTCTCGCCTGACCCGATTTACGACACTTTCGTTTCGATTGGCTGCTGTGTGCCACAGCACACATGTGGCGACGGCGGCTGGCTTTTTCTTTAGTTCAGTTATACTATATATGTATGTACTATATGTGACTATAAACCAAAATCGCTATATCTTTAGCGAGTTGCTATGCTGTGGGGGGAGGGGTTGTAACAATTTTTTATTGCCAGCCACTGCTGTTGCGGCTGTGGCAAACTCGGCTACTACCAACTCGGAACTTGCAACGCGGAACTCGCAACGCGGAACTCGGAACTCGACTCGACAGTTGTTTTTGAAGTTTTTGCCTAGTCTCTGGGTTCTTTTTGGGGCTTACTGGGTTTTCCCGTTTTGGCGGTTTCGTTCTCTTTTTAAGTTTAAAGCACATAAATCAACTGGCGCATAGTTTTCTATGTATTGCTGTAAATTTGGATTCGGATTCGGGCTTTGAGCTTTGGTTAAAGTGTGTTGTTTCGCCACTAACAACAACTAATTGTGTGTGGGTATGGGTGTGTGTGTGAGGGTGTTTGTGTGTGTTTGTTTGTCTGTTTTTGTCTCTCAGTACAGAATGATATTAGATTTATTATTGTTGTCAAATACAGACGTGTAACAAACAAGCCAAAATTTCAATTGACAAAACATGAAAATTGTTTAATTTAACTATACACAGAGAAAAATAAATAAATGAAGTTAACATGACAAAAAAAAATTGGTTTCACTTTGGTATTATTCCAACTAAAACATTGCCAAAGAATTTAAAAATGTTTTAAACTTTCTCAAATATCAATTTACCCAACTTTTTATGTTTGAAATTATTGCTATCTGTATTTAGCTCTAGCCAAAGCCAAAAACAACTTTTCACACTAATTATGCACGGCTCATTATTAACGCTCATGTCAGGTAAACGTGCAAAAGAACATCAACGACATATAACAACACCAACGAAATATAGAAGATGTGAAAAGAAATAACAGTTGTAAATGATTTTAACCCACTTACAGAACACATTTTGACAGACAGAATTTCCATTTGCAACATGCTTTTGTCATTTACGCAAATTAATGCCTGACACACAGAACCGAAGCAGCAGCAGCAACAACACTCGATGAGAGAGAGGGGGCATGCAACAGCAACAGAAAGGTAGAGCAGGCGAGAGGGGCGAGGGGTTGAAGTTGAAGTGGACGAATGGTAGTTGGGTTAAGTGCTGGTTGACAGCAGCTGCTGCTTAAGAGAATAATATATCATTTCATTTTTATTGCAATGCGAACAGCACAAAGGCAGGAGAAAGAGAGCGAGAATGAAAGAGAGAAAGAAAGAGGAAGAGTATAAAAAAGTTTATTTAAAATGAGATAAAGATCTGTTTAAACTATAATGCATGATTACGTTATTAAGAGTTGAAATGCTTCATAAAGCAGAGAAAGAGAGAAACAGAGAATGAGAGAGAGAGAGGGAGAGCGTGATAGAGACAGAAAAGTATAAACATGCATAATCCATTAATAATGCGACAAACGGAAATATGAATACGATGAAATGCCTTAAAGATCTTTAACAAACTTTAAATAATATTCATCTTGACAAAAAGTTTGTTACAAAATAAATACAATATTATTTGTCTGTAACTTGCCTTCCGCCATCATCTTTCACTTTTTCAGCACACACACACACACACAAACACACAATATCTGATAAGGCTTACAATTTGTTTACCATTTGCCAAAAAGTCAAAACACACACAACAACAAACAACTCGAACAAGTCACGATTGTTGGCTTTTGTATGTTGTTACTTGTTGTTTTTGTTATTGTTTTAACGCGTTTTCGCTGTTTTTTGCCGAGCTTTAACATTTTTCGTTTCCGCTTTGCAAAAGTTGTTTTTTGTTGCAGTTTTTTAACTTGTTTTTTTTTTACTGTATTTACTTTTGCTTTGTTTTTATAGTTTGTTCATAGTCTTTGGGGGCTTCACTGCATGTGTAAGTCTATTTGTGTGTGTAAGAGTGTGTGTGTGCGTGTGTTTGTGTGTTTGTGCGTTTATTTTCCATGATGCTGACATAAATCTGTGATATATTGCCATGCAGCTGTCGGGCCGATAAATTTTCACTATGGTTGCCAAGCCAACGCTTAGTTTTTATTTAGCGAAAGGCTTTCACTTTACGTACGCTCTCTCCCTCTTTTTCTCCCTCTCTCTCTTTCTCTCTTGCTGACACATTAAAAACTGTATGCTGCAATCTCTGTGTGTGTGTGTGTTTATGTGTGTGTGTGTTGGTTCGTTCTGCCTGTGTCCAAATCAAATCACAAAACTTGTCCAACAAAATGCGACACGCTGATGACAAAACAGCCATCAGCTCCCCCTTCTGCTCCCCCCTTCGTCAACTACGGCACCCCTCTGTCAACTACTGCACCCCTCCGTGTTCTACATTCTCTACAAAAGTCATTACATAACAAGTGTTGGCCACATTCCCAACGGACACTTGAGCATAATTAATGCGCTGCCCGCGAAATGGGCACAGCACAAAACACAAAACTGATGATGAAGAGGGGGAGGGTGAGGGTGCGCGAGGGCGACGCTCAAAACTCCGCAATTGTCGCTCCCAAATTAATTTGTATAATTTTTTTTTTTTAAAAGAAGTAGAAGAACGAGGAATATTGCGCCCCACCAGGGAAATCCCTGCATTCAAATGAAGTTTTTGTGCCTGCCCCGAAAAGTAGGCAATTATTTTGTGGCGCATCTAGCAGAAATGAGTAGAGAAATAGGTAGATAGATAGAGGAGATAGAAATAGACCTGAAAGCAAAGGCAGAGGGCTATAATTAATGAGAAAATACAGGTTGGTTTGTTGGTTGGTTTGGAAGTTTTCTGGTTAGGTGCCGGAAGAAGAAGCAAACTGAATGGGAAATAAATTTTGGTGAATAGACAGCGAGGGAAAAATTGATGAGCGGAAAGGAATTAAAGAAAAGGTTTATATGTGAGCTAGAAGATCTCTCAACTTAAACAAATATAAAACAACTTAAGTTAACACAAAAACATGGCTTAAAGCGTTTGGTTTGGTTAATATACTCCAACAATAAAACGGGGCTGACCCATAAATAATCAAATTTTCTACACAATCTGCAAACAGATTTTGCGTTTCTAATAAATTTCACTTTGCTCAGCGACCAAAAACGACGAAGACAACAACAATAAAAAAAAATATATATATATAGTAAATATTCATATACTTATCGCTAACACAAAAAGAGATTGGAACTTGAAGGCTCTGTCCAGGGACAAGCAAAACATAACAAAACAGAAAGGCAGAAAGGCAAAAAGCTTTTTGCCCAGACAACAAGAAAATATATATAAAAATTTATATTTATATTTATGTCATAGGGTTGCCAAGGCGGCGACGGACAGACAGACAGACGGACAGCCGGCCGGCTAGTTTGTGATAGTGCAAGAACTAAGGGCATAAAAAAAAAAATAAGAATTGTGTAAAGCTTTTTTCGCAAGCGATGAAGCAGCGACAACAAATTATGGTTCAGTGATTTTATAAGCGGTTTCCATCTTCTGCTTCTTCTGCTTTGTCTCTGTCTTGTCAAGGACGAAGGCTTTTTGTATATGTGTGTGTGAGTGTGTGTGTTGTGTGTGTTTGTGTGTTTGCGGTGTGAAAATGTGGCTTAGAAGTCAATAACATAATAAAAACGTTGACGCCTTGCGAAGGTCGCACGCATCAACAGAAACAACAGCTGCTGTTGCCCGAGAATGAAGTCCCAATAAAACCAGGGAGGAGAGAAATTCAGAGCAAAAGCGTGAGAACAATGTGATGGAAAAAAACAGAAAACTTTCATTGCATAACAATAGGCGCAATGGCGTGCCACAAACAGCAGCATTTAAATATAAATACCTGCCTCAAGGGTCGATAGAGCGAGAGAGTGAAGAGAGATGAAAACATTGCCGCTGGCTAAAAAGTACAACCGTGAAAACTTTTCTACATTTTACAGGCAATAATGTGCCCCCAACGCTCTCTCTCTCTCTATCAATATCTATCTCCCTCTCTCTATCTCTCTCTCTCTCTCTCATTTATCTTAATGCGTATTCGCTCGCACAGCTTTCGTGCGGTCGTTTGGTCAAAGAAGAAGAAGAAAAAAGTGCAGGTGGTTTTTTTGCGTGAATCCGCGTGGCCAGAACACAAAAAATAAATAAACTTTAACTTTTGTGCCAGCCACACGAAAAAGTAAAAGCAACAACAACAACAATGAGAAAAACAACAAAACTTTAAAATCTAGAAAAAATATCTACAAAATGTTTGCAATAACAAATGAGAAACAGAAATGGGGCACAAAAATTTGACCAAAAAAACACAACAAAATACAAAAAATAAAAGAAAAGTTTTATTTATTATTTTGGTTGCAGGGCGAAAAGCGTGAAAAATTTGTTGAGCTTTAAATTCTCGATTTTTTTTCCCCTTTTTGGATTTACTGCTGTTAAGGTAGCAAATAATTGCGTACAAAATACCGAAACAAACAAGTTGGCAATATGCACAGGTGGCCAAAACACAGATGGTCAGGAACAGGAGATTAGGTTGTGCGAGAGAGAGAGAGAGAGGGGGGGAGAGAGCGAGAGAGCGAGAGAGAAGGAGAGAGCGAGAGAGAAGGAGAGAGCGAGAGAGAGGGGAGTGTTGGACACTGGGCGTGTGCCAAAATTTATGCATGAAAATGTGGGTCAACGTTGGAAAAGCATAGAAAAGCTTTGCACGAAAATAGTTGATTTATCAGTTGATTATTATTTTTTTAAGATATGAGAAAAGAAAAAAAGAAAAACTTTAACAAAATTTCAGTTCAGGTGAGGGAGTAGTACATCGACTTAAATCACATTGCTGATCCAGAATATATATTCTTTTTTATATCAAACATGTTATCTTTCTTTGTCCTTACACATATCATGACTTTTAAACTTTCACAAATTGCTTAAAACTTTAATACTGCAAAAAAACTCACTTCACTTGATTATTATTTTTTAACGAGAAAAAAAGAGAAAACCTTTATCAAAACTTCAGTTTGATAAGGGAGAAACTTATATATCGACTCAAATCGCATTGCTTAACAAGAATATATATACTTTTTGATATAAAATATGCTTGCTTCTGTGTCCTTACACACATCATGTGTATTCAACTTTCGCAAGTTGTTTAATACTTTAATACTAAAAAATCCTCCTTCACCCCATTTTATATTTTTACACATTTTGTGTGTGGATTATCTTGGCCCAGGCCAATTAAACTATAAAAGGCTTCAACTCTGTGAAAACTCTTAAGCACAACTTCAACCTAATTAACGAAAAGCGCTTTTAAACAACAAAAAAACAGGAAGGGAATAATTTTTACAAACAAATTTCACTAAGCCAAAAAGAGAAAAACTAAAAAAAAAAATGGTTTGCTTTCTACTTTTTTTTAGTGTTAACCTGGACTAAACGAAACTGTGTGGGAAACTAAAGTCGTTAGTGGTAAAAGCTGGAAGAACTGGAGCGTGGAACCCGAAAACTAAACAGCAGGTAAATATTATATAAACAACTCAAACTGTAATTAACGCTTAAAGCAAACGCTTTAGAGGAACTCGAAATTAAAAATAAATAATAATAAGAATAAAAGAGTATTTGATTAATAAGCTCAAAGAATTACTTTACAAAAGACAATAAAACTTTAAAAATAAAAAAATGTCACAACTGTTGATTGTGGGTTAAAGTTTGAGCTGCACTGGATAGGCCAATGCCTTTACAAACAGTTGTGAAAAGTTTGCTTTTTTGCTGCTTTCTGCTTTCGTTTGAAAGACAAACTACAAAACCACACACACACACAAACACACACACACACAAACACACACACACACACACCCACACAACTATAACACAACAAAAAACTTTAACCCAAGAGCCATTAAGGGGTTAAATAGATTTTTTTCATTATTTTTCTAGAGTTGACTGACGCTGACTTTTGTTGTTGTTGTTGGGTAAAAGTTTTCCGCTGAGTTTTCCCATTTCCCATTTTTATATCGTGCGTCCGCAAATATTGACCGAATTAACAAAGCTGACAGAAAGCGCAAAAAAAAACCGAAGAGTAAAACTTTTTCACCGCAAAACGAGACAAGAGTCAAATTCGTTTTTTTATTTTTGCCAGTTTACCCAAAAGCAGTTTTCATTCCCAAAATGGTTTACTTGTTGTCAACTTGGGTACAAACAATTAAAACACAAAAAAAAACCCTTTTATTCCCACTTTAATAACTGCTTTAAGGCCGGGGACAACAACAACAATAATCAACTCAAAGTGACCCAGATTTAAGGCAAGTTGAAGTTTTGTGGCAAAAACTTAACTAGCCCACAAAATGTGGAGACGTGGAATGTAACAAATTGCAAGAATAAAACCGAAAACCGAAAAATAAAAAAAGTGATTCGATTCGATTTGGAAATAAAAAAAAAAAATCAAGCAAATACAATTTATTGAAAATACAACAGAGTGGAAAGCAAAAGGGTTACGAAAGTTAGTAAGTTAGTCATGGGGTTGAGAGGGGGTTGGGGGGGGGGGGGGGGGTGTTTGGTTGCGCTAAGTAAGTGGGTGGCAACTACTACAAAATGCGGCCATGTTTATGTGTATATATATATGTATTTGGAAATGCCGCGCACGTTTGGCCATGAAGCTACGTGTCTGGTGCAGAAACAGCAGAAACAACAACAACAAGAGCAGGAGAAACGAAACAGGCTTCAGGCTAGTCAGCAAAGTTTAGGGGATGACGGGAGAAGGGGGTGTGCGGGGTTATGTTGTACTAAACTGACCAACAGCATCAACTCACACACACACACTCGGTGAAAATGTTAAAAGCAAAAAGTCATGCAACTAAATCCTGTCGAAAGCGTTTTAAGCTACGAAAAAAGGATTTGTGCTAAAAAGCACAGCTAAAGAATTGCCAAAGCAATGTGGCAAGTGTTGTTAGGATGGGGGGAGGGGGTAAGTGATGTGCGGGTGTGGCAAGGGGTAAAACAGAGTTAAAAGACAGCGAAAGTAGTCATACAAAGACAATTAGATCAAAGACGAAGTGTGAATGCGCTTTAAAGAATTTTGAGTTTTTAGTATGAAAATGTTCATTTTTAACGAACTTTTTGAAACAAAAAACTAACTTCTTATCCATAAATGACGCCAAAACACTTTCAACTATTGACTATGACCAATGTAGCGTAGCAAATTAAGTGCCACAAGACCATGGCAGAGAGTCTGTGTGGCAGTGAGCTCGAATGGTTACGGATAAGGGGATAATAAGTGGAAGCCAAGTCGCCTGGCAAATAAGAACTTATATTGCGCTGAGTCAGCATTAAGTGCAGACTGGCATGCAACATTGCTTGCTTGCTGCATGCAACTACTACTACTTCGTCTCCTTATCTCAACATTGTGTGTCCCCAATGTTTTCTCTCTTTCACACACACTCTCGCTGTCTCTCTCGTCGCTGTCAATGACTGTCAACGGCAGACAGGCAGCCAAAAGCGAACCACGACACGATGGCTTGCACTGACTGCAGCCAGAGATTTCTGTAGCAAGTAGAGAGTGTACCAGAGGGGGGTGTGGGGAGGTACCTTTTTGGGTTGACATTTCAATTTACACACACTAGTAGAAGAATTGAAATGCATGTGTGGCATGTGGCACATTCAGAACCGTCAAATGGAACGGAAATTAAAACTCAATAAAATGCAGAAATTAAAAAAAAAGAGAATTTTCTTCTTATTTAATTGCATTGCTCTTGAAAATTAATTTAAGATGCTACGCCCATTTGCTAATTAGCCTAAAACACACACACATAGACACTCACACACATAGACACATACTTACACATACTCCCAAATAGCCTGCCAAAAGATTGCATTGACAGCAAAGAGGCGTGGCCCCATTTGCCCTACTGTTAAATTAGTTTGTCATTCCCTCTCTCTCTCTGTCATTCTCTCTCTCTCTTTCTCTCTCTCTGACTAGGTTCAAGGTCGTCTTCAGAAGTAAAGCTGTCGACTCATGCGAAATTTTTGTCGGTTGCCTCATCTCATGAATACAATGCCTCTGCTTCTGCCTCTGCTTCTTCTTCTTTCCACTTCCACTTCTGCTGTCGTCTAGTATAGAAAATTACATGCAAATTTCATGGCCCGCAACATGTTTGGGCCATTAGTAACAGAGGCACAAAACAAGCAAGGCACAAAACAACAGAACCAAAACATACTCACAATGGGCTCTTTACATTCACAAAATACCCTGTAAACATGCGGAAAAATTTTGAATATGTTAATGAGAGATTTATGTTTAAATGCAGAAGTCAATTTTTGATCAGAAATAAAAAAAACTTCAGATACAAAAAGTGACTTGAGGGTTGGGGAAACTATTTCTGAGTACAACATTATAATATTTCTACATAAATAAATCTAAATTTAAGTCATCTTAGATCTTTTTCTTCACAGCATGTCACATTTGTGGGGATACCAAAACGAAAATATAATTTTCTTTTTATATTTTTGTTTTTGTTTTTCTTTTTGTGTGCTTCTCTCGGGCCTCTCTCGTCTCGTTGACATTGCAAATAAATGGGTGTGGTTGAAAACTGTGTCAAGCTGCAAGTGCAACGAAAACGACACCAACAACAACAAAAACAACGACAACACAGCTGAACACAACGAACAACGAACGAACAATAACAACAACATAAAGAACAACTACTATACAGGAAATTTGTTGAAATTTTTCAGCGTGTTGTTGGCTTTTGCCATTGTTTCGGCTTGTTTCATTCGAATAATGTTGTTGTTGCTGTTGTTCTGTTTTAAATGGGGTCCCGTTTCGCATATGCCGCGTACATATATATATATATATATATAGAATACACATACATTTTAATAAATTTTTATTGTTTATGGCATGTGGGTCAAGCAATTGCAATGCAATCGTAACCAGCGCGTAAATTGCTTCAAGGGTTATGCAAGGAAACTGTGCAACAAAAAAAACAACACATAAATGTGAGGACGAGAAACGGAAGATGGTGAGGGGGGGGGGGAAGGGGTGGGGTGGGGTTTGGGGGCAGAAAAGGAAACTAGTGTGAATTGGTCCCAAGCATTGTTGTTGTTGATGGGTCACAAAAGAGTTGGTTGTTTGCACAGCTGCACAGGACTTGTTCAATTGTTGATGGCAGGAAGGGGGGAAAAAAAAACACAACAATGTTTCCTGTAAATGTTGTTGGTGGGAGGGGGAAGAGTGGCAGGAGGGAAGGGTGGAAAAATATGTTTTTGGCTATAACACTTAAAAAACATTAATCAATATGTTCAAAAAGAGTATTGCATTGAGTAAAATATGATATCCCAATATGCGTATACTTAATATTAAGAAATTTGCCAAAGTTTTCATACTTTCTATTAGTTTCCGGAGGGGAAGGTGAAAAAATATGTTTTGTTTAAGAAGAACATTAACCAAAAGAGTTTTGCTATAAAACATTAACACAACAAATATGAAATCCCAACATGCGTATACTTAATATTATAAAAATTACCTAAATTATTCATACTTTATATTAGTTTCCTGTGGATTCTATGATGTTTTTGAAGGGGCAGGTGGAAAATATGTTTTGAGAACCAAACGAGTTTTGCAATAGAACATTAAAACAAAAAAATCACAAGTCCCATATATGCGTATACTTAATATTATGACAATTTCCCAAAGTATTCATACTTTGTATTAGTTTGCGGTGGATTATTTGGAGAGGCAGGTGGTAAAATATGCTTTGGCCTAAGACATTCAAGAAACAAAAGAATTTTCATATAAAACAAAAAATTTGAAATCCCGATATGCGTATACTTAATAATATGAAAATGTCTTTATATTAGTTTGGAGCGGCTTTTATGATTTGTTTTCTCAACTTTGTTTGGCTTTTGCCAAAAGTAAATAATCTCTTTTTGGCTATAAACTACTTTATATAATTGACCATTTTATAGTTTGATAAATCTACAATTTCAACGTCAGCTATAAAAAAAGAAAACTTTTTCCAGCACAAGATAAAGTCAACTTCAGCGCTAAGATTTAAATCTTAGCATACTACTCGTAGTTGTTGTTGTTGTTCGTGTTGTTGTTGTTGTTGGGTCGTACGAGTTTTACCTGCTGGCAGTGCCAATAAGCCAAGTTTTAGCGAAAGCCAAGTTGCAGTTTATGCTGTCAGGTTTCTTGTGCTCGTTGCAACAGCAGCTTTCTAGCTTCCAGGCTACACAGCTTCAGCTTCAGCTTGTGGCGTCACCTGGTTGCGACAATATGCATGACACTTATTGCCGCTCCAGTTGACATACGGAACAGGCTAATGGCTGTATGTGTGTGTGAGCGGGGCGGGGCGGGGCGAGCTGGTGTAAAAAGGGTACATGATCTCCCCTCCCAAAAAGAAAGTAAAAGAAAAATTCGAGCAGCTGCCATGGCAGCATTTTTATTTGCTCAAGCGAAAGTTTTTAGCAGCAGTTTTTTGGTTGGCTTTTTTCTCTGAAAATATTTTTGTTATATTTTTCTTACTTTATTTTTAATGCCACTAAAAAATCTCCGGAGAAAAACGTTGCATAAAAAACGGGCCAACAAAAAAAAAAAACATGTTGCCATAAGTTAGCGTTGAGCTATGCGCCACATGTCCAAAAAATCTCGGCACAAACATAGTAACACAAACACAAACAAACACATACACTCAAACACATACACACACACATACACGTGTTGCATCTTAAAGTTGTTTATATTGGTGCTGCAATGGCATATTTAAGTTGGCATCGTTAGTTTTGTTGCTGCTTAAATAAGTGTAAATACCCTAGAGTTATGAGAATTGAGAGAGTTTAGAAAGGTTCGAAAGTCCTAAGATTGAAAGTAATTAAAAATATATAAATTTTATATTGTAAGATCGAAATTCAAGATTTTTTTGTTATCGATTACATGTGTATATCGTGAGCCGGAAAAGTTATCGAAAATTTTAAACAATAAGAGCTAATATCCAAAATCTGGAGACTATCTTTTGTAGTTCCTGAGATTGACGCGTTCATAGAGGAAGACAGACAGACAGACAGACAGACAGACGGTCATGGCTAAATCGACTCGGCTGTGTATGCTGATCAAGTATATATATACTTTATACGGTTGGAGAAGCCTCCTTCTCCCTGTTACATACTTTTTCACAAAACCATTATACCCTTTTTTTAAACATTTCGCGGGTTAAGGGTATAAAAATTGTTAAACGTTTTCTTTTTATGTTACTTTCATGTTCTTCAGATACATTATCACTAAATACGTAGTATCTTATAGTCAAAATTATCTTTTTGAACAGCACCCTCTCTTCATGTTGTTCTGTTCCTTGCCGCACAATGTCAGCTTGTGGACAACACACATCAGGTGTGTCTGTATGTGTGTGTGTATGGGTGTGTGCAAGTGTGGTCGACTATGCATTGCGGTTACAACGCTTTTATGTGTCTGTATGTGTGCGTTTGTGTGTAGAGTTGCATGTTGCATGCTGCATGGTGCATGCTGAGGCCATCATAACCCTAGGTAAATGCTTAAAATTTATGCACTTGTGGGATTTTATATAGCACTTGGTTTTGGCACTTGATGTCCCAAAGTTTTTCGCCCCTCTCCCCACCACTGAACCTCCCTTGCCCCACACTCAGTCTTTACAATTTCCACTAACCAGATTTTTGCAATGTTTTTCTTGTTCAACTGATTTATGCATTTGCTTTTTTGCCAGTGCAATGTTTTTATTAGATTCTTGGTTAAGAATAAATATGCAAATGTCCCCAAGTTGTGAAACCAAAACAAACAATAGAGTGTACCCCCGCCCCCCGCACACTCCACCCTTTCATTCACGGTTCAAATTGCTGCTGCTGCAGCTGCCACCCAGGTGCAAATATAGTTGAAGCTCTGTCGTTCGTGCAACTACAACAAAATGCTGCAAATGAGACAAATGAATGTTAACACACACACACAGAGACACTCACACAGACAGACTGAGAGAGAATGCATGACAAAATGCTGATTGCAGCTGTTGACAAAAGGTATCCTGCCACCCCGCCCCCTTTGCTGATGTGGGGGATTGGCATTTCCAATTAATATCGGGTTGCTTTTGTCATTTGATTTGATGCGTTTCGAATTGATAATATCAATTGTTCGATTGTTACTATGTTTCCTTCTATATAAATGAACAAATCTGTCAATGGATATTATAATGTGTGAGGGAATTTGAAATATTTTTAAATTATCTTAATGAAAGGTTAGTTAAAATTATAAAATAAGTGACTTTCCCAATTTCTTAGAGATAATTAATAAAAATCTCCAACAAAATGTTTTCGATAACCGACACAACATAATTTATGACCTGTTTTAAGGAAAGGTCAAGAATTTTTTACTTTCATCTTAATGAAAGCTTATTTAAGATTATAAAAAAACTAAATTCTTCCTTAATTCTTATAGATAATTAATAAAAATCTGTTAAAATCCATGTTAAATAACCGACACAATATAATTTATTACCTGTTTTAAGGGAAGGTCAACAATTTTTTTACGTTTATCCTAATGAAAGCTTATTTGAGATTATAAAAAAACTAAATTCTTCCTTAATTCTTATAGATAATTAATGAAAATCTCTTAAAATCTCATCTGAATAACCGTCACAACCTAATTTATGACCTGTTTTAAGGAAAGGTCAACAATTTTTTTTAGCTTTTAATTACTTAAAAAATGTTCTACCTAAACATTTTTTAGATAAAACCTTTATCTAATGCAGCGATCAATCACTCAAAAACAAAATTGTGACACCGAATACGTACGACCTTTAACCCTTGAATAAAGTTTTTTTCGAGCTAAAAAGTATTTCAAATTTTATTGTCCAAATGGATTTTCTATGTGTTTTTCGTTTTTTTTTTTTTTGGGAACTTGTTGAGGTTAGGTTGCTTTTCTGTTTTGCACTTGACTCTCGAGTGGTTATCCATGTCAATGAAGTGACATAGACGAGGGGGGGGGGGGTAGGGGGTAGTACAGAGTACCGTTTCCAGGGGGTAGAAAAGAAGGTTCAGCGTTAACGCATGCAAAACTTGAATTCAACCAACAAACAGGCTGGCTGGGTGGAAAAAAAAGGTCAAGCAATTAAGTGTTGATCCGTTGGCTCTGTTGAGTGGAAAACAGGCGTCTGTCAAGCGAGACAGATAGTTAGACAGAGAGGCAGGCAGGCAGGCAGGCAGAGGCGTAGGCAAAAAGGGGTGGAGAAAGGGGAGCTAGACAGTGAGTTTGTCGGAAAGTTGTTGATGTTTGAAGAACAGCAGCTAAAATAACAAACAACAACAACAGCTAAAAAATATGTTTACAACATTTACACTTGATAACATTAAAGTTACAGTGTACAAATAAAGTTAAAAAAGAAAACAATAATTGATATAGAAAAATTGTATACAAATAATTTTTTAGACAGGTTGAATTACAAATTGCTAACAAAAACAATTTATAAAATATTTTGTTTGTGAAAAATTGTTTTACAATTCCGAAAAAATCGGTATAAAATTGCTTTTAACTTTCAGTAAAAACCACAAAAAAAAATTAAAATAAACCTAAAAAATGTTTTCATTATGTGAAACTTTCTTTCATCTTTTTGTAAAATGCAATTTAAATTTTCATCTTTTTGTAAAATTAAATACTAGCTACACTTGAAAAATGTTTAAAAATAGTAAAATTAAAATCAAATTATTCCTAAAAAATGTTTTCAACTCATCTTTTTTTTTAAATTCAATTTAAATTACACAAAATGTCTACAAAATATGAAATTTTCATCTTTTTGTAAGATTTAAGTCAAACACTTGAAAAATGTTTAAAAAATATGAAATTTTTAACATGAAAACAGATAAAAAGATTTTAAAAATTTTAAATTTTCATCTTTTTGTAAAATTCAAGTTAAACTACATTAACAAAATGTATTTAAAATGTGAAATTATCATTCTTTCAAACACTTTAAATTCAACTAAAAAACCAATACCAAATACCCTTTTATTCTCAGTGTAGACGCTCAAAAGGTTTCGCTGCGTCCTTCATATTTTGGCTTGTGGTTCAGTTCAGATCAGTTCAGCTTGGTCGCTGTACAAATAAAACGTATGCATGTTTGAACTTTGACCTGTCAGTCACAGAGTTGAAGGGATTTTTGGTGTGTGTGTGTGTGTATGGGTGTGTGGGTGATAACTTTTTTTGGGGGGCTTTCCAAACAGTTAACTTTTTGCACAATTTAAATTACAAACATTAGTCACACATACACACACAAACACCCACACTCAGTAAGAACACACACACATACAGTAATCACACACAAACACGCACACACACACATACACCTTACCCGCATGATGAGAATGGTTTCGCGCAGTAATTCTACTTTCTTGCTGGAGCAACAGACAACCTGGTTTCATTTGTGGCATAGAACTTTTTTTTTTGTTTTTTTTTTCCCAGCACATCATATTTAATTACGGCTAACATTTAAAACATATATGTGTATATGTATGTAAGTGTGTACACACTTTATGCGGCAGACTAATGAGCAATGTTAGTTTCATCACAGATATCAGGTAGCTCTGAAAGTTAACTATAAACACCTCAGTTAAAGTTTAGTGTTTTCCCTATTTTTCCAGCGAGTTTTATGTTTAAAGTGAGAGCATATAAGCTTCAACCAAGTTAGAGCTAAGAGTTTGTAGTCAAAGTTATGTTACTTCAAGAAATAGTTCTACTTATTCTTCTAGCTTTCTTAGCTTCAATAAGAAAATCATAAAATTCTTTCTTCAAACTTTTTATTTGCTTTCTAAATTTTAATCATACTTTAGTTATCTGCCCCTCCCATTAACATTTAATTTTTCTTCTTATTATACTACAACGTTTTTCTTAACAGAACTTTATATATTCAACCTTATGCCAATATTCCTGACGCTAGGTGGCGCTTATTACAATATCATCATGTGCCTGCAGTTGCTTTTATGATGATTTTCCTCTTTTCTTTCTTTTTTCGTCTATTTTTTTAAGCAAATGACTTTAGACATTAAATGCAGCGCATTCTAACAGTCGAGCAGAAATCTGTCTGCCCCTCGACTCCCCCCCTCGACTCCATCTGCTGGTTACATATTCATTGCGCTACGAGTGTGCTACGTGCCTCCAAATGCTCCGCCTGCCACACACATACTCTATTCTCTATTCTGTTAGGCTACATTTTATTTTCGTTTTACTTTTGGCACACGAAACTATTTTCGTTGTTGTTCGCCTGTAGTTAATGTAATATAACCATCATCACAGGCGCCACGCCATGGCTAAGGGTGAAGAGAAGAGAAGAGGGCGGTGCGGGGTGGGGATATGCCATCGTGACTTGCACGAAAATGAAATGATTTGTATACGCGAGAAAATAAATTATGTGCAAGTATTTTAAATACGAATTCGGTTGTTTTTTTTCCCTCGTTTCGTTTCTTTTCAAAATGAGAGCGCAATTTTTCACAAGCAAGTGAGCAAGGGTAGGGGCGGGGTGAGAGAGGGGGAAGACCAAGACGTTGTCTCCTGGCACGACATAATGAAAATGTCGAAGTGAAAGTAGTAAAATTTACATAATCTATGCGCTCGAAAACAAATGAGAAAAATCCCGAAAAAAAATTGCCAGGGAAAAGCAAAAGTGAAGAAAACGAAAAAGGGGAGAGGGAGACGGAGGTGTGGATAAAGAGCAGCTAGCGAAAAGATAAACATTTGATTAAGCGTATTAGATAGCTTAAGGAAAGAGGTGGGGGGGGGACACAAAAGAGCAAGTCAGGTAGTGGGCGTGGCAGACGTCTTTTGATAGTTTTCAAAATTGCACAAAAATAACTTTTGATAGCATGAGAAAAACTTTATTAGATGTGAAAAATATTAACATAGCACCACGGTGTGAGGAGGGGTGAAGAAAGGGGGGGTGCGAATTGTGTGCAGAATTAAGCAAGAAGCAAGATTGCGAAATTCAAATACATTTTAAATGTATTTTCAAGATTTGCAGTCAACACAGTGAATGCAATGAAAGGCGCAAAGCGAAAGAGAAAAAGAAAACCGGGAAATTGCAACTAGGGAAATTATTTTGCGTTCACCCCCAACCCCCCTGGAGCAGCAAGTAAAATAAACAAAAGCAAACAATAGTAGCTTAGGGTGACAGAAAAATAAGACAAAAATAAAAATAAAGAGAAAATCACTCTTGGAGTAAAATGTTAACGAAATGTCTTAACAAATTAGTTTTGGCATTGAAAGTTTCGATTGAGCAAGAAGATTGCATTAAGCTGTTAACTGCACTCAATATTGAGAGATAATTAAAATGTAGTTGCGTAATTAATGTGTACATTGAAATACTTTTAAAACTGTAATTATTCATTTTCATTTCTACTCTATAAACTAAATTAATTACTCAAACTTATTTGCGCTTTATTTACTTTGAGTTTAAAGCAGTTGCTTTCGCTTACACACTCACGCACGTATTCTCACCACACTCCTTTTAGAAAAGAAACTCAACTGATGATAAGGGCAAACTTAGCTCATAGCTCAGCAGCTGCTCAGCTCAACACGTGCCTAGTTGTGCATACAAGAGCTGTTGCTCTCGCTCACACACTCACGCACTCATTCTCACCACACTCCCTTTCAAAAGCAGCTCAACTGATGATCAGGGCAAACTTAGCTCATAGCTCAGCAGCTGCTCAACATGTGCGCTCTATTCACTTTAAATTTTAAAGGTGTTGCTCTCGCTCACACACTCACGCACTCATTTTCACCACACTCCCTTTGAAAAGGAGCTCAACTGATGATCAGGGCAAACTTAGCTCATAGCTCAGCAGCTGCTCAGCAGCTCAGCTCAACACGTGCCTAGTTGTGCATACAAAAGCTTTCGTTCGTACGCAACTGTATTATAAACGACTCTCTCAATAGCAAACTCTCACTTTATCGTCACGTACACCAATTGTCTAGTTTCCATGAGCTTCGGTCTATCATCCTTTCATCCACCACAATAACGGCACAACCGCAAAACAGCAACAACAACCACAACCACATACAAAAAAGAAAGCCCAGATAAGCTTAATAAAACTGTCGCCTTGGCAGTTGGCGAATACATTTGCATACCTCTAGTTCTGTTCAATGCTTCACTTGCATGTTCTTTTCTCTCTCAGTTCGCTTTGTGCTTTAACAAAGCGCTGAAAAAAAGTGCAGCATCAGCGCAAATAAAGTGTTTGTCAGCCCATTTCCCTCACACTGCCTGCCGTTCACTTAGTCTATTTTATATATTCAAATGGGAAAAATATTCATTTATATATTTGTATGTATTTGTGTGTGTCTGTATTTTGGTAACATATGAAAGGAATATGCAAACGTCATCGACTATACACCAACAACAAAAACAACTGAAACCACTCAACTCTGATCTGCTTGCTAAAATTCCTTTAACCTTTCAACTGAAAGGTGAATTTTGTGCAGCTTTTTTTCTTTTGCTTTTACAGTTACATTAGCTCAGAAAAGCTCAGCTTCTGAATCATGTCCTAAGACTCAAGACAAACGGATAGAGAGAAAGAGTAAGTGAGAGCGATGAGGATTTCAAAAAGATGCCAACAACAACAAAAACAACGGGGCATTTAATATTCTCTTTCTGTAGCATTTATTTAAAATGTATGCTGATATCTCTTCACATCAACCTTTCCCATACACGCACACGCACACACTTACCTACACACATGTAAATGTAAATGTATTTACTTGGCTGCCATTTTGACGCAGTCCTTCACAATATGCTACATTTCCATAAATATTTAAGAAAATTTACATAAAATGTTAAAACGTCTTGTCTTCGTCGTCTCCTTGTTGCTGCTGCCGCACACCTACTGCTGTTGCTGTCTTCTCCAAAAATTACAAGAGCAACATGCAGAAAAGAATTTAATTCATGACGACAAAAGTCGCCGCTCTCTAAGCCCACAAAAACATATGGTACAACAACAACCACACAAGCAAATGCACACATACTTATGCACATATGAAATGAAAATGTAATGCAAAACGATGTATGTGTATGTTACGTAATGTATATATATGTTCATATGTGTAAATGTTATTTGCCATCTCTTTCACGCTTTAATGTCATCTTACTCTGTGGACATTTACGCGTGGCAAAAATTGAGGCGCGTTGAGCCGCATGAAATTGCATTAAAAGCTAATGAGCTTGAAATAAAAGACAATTTGCTTTAGAATTGAAAATTTTTTGAGTGCCTTTTGGTTTCTCTGTGTTCGTGGTTGCGGTAAAACGCAAAAGAGCGTCCTGCGAATAAGCAGTTAGAGTTTTTAATTTGCGCAGTAACAAAGCAATGAACACCAGAATGGGCAAAGAGAAAATTAAATCCGTAAATGTTAAGAGCGCACTTTGCATACTCTTTTCCCAGGCAGTGATACGTTCGCCAAAGCAATTGAACTAGTTCAAGTAGTTGAAGTAGTTAAATTGTCTTTGCGTTCGCTCACTCTACTTGCACACTTCTTACTGAAACTCTCTCTCTCTTGCTTGCAAATAACAACGGGATCTCTCTTCGCAGTTATAACGGCACTTTGAATTTGTATGTTTTTTTCAATCGCTTTACGCTGCTCACCTTTTATGCTTTGCATTTAGCAATAATCCGAATTGCTGTTATTGCAAACATTGTGCAATTATCCGAATTGGTTTTATTTCGTGCGCATTCCAATTTTCATAACAACGACACATTTAATTTAATTTACCGCACTCGAATTTTATTTACCGGCGCCATCGAAATAGGTAATCCGATCACGAGAGTGTGTTTCGACAGACTAAAACTGCGCTCTCGCCGCATTTAAACGCAACGATGCGCTCAAAAGTGCGCTCTCTCTCATTAATTTTGGTTACCGCAGTGCAGTGCAGCGCAAGAAGAAAAAGAACAGCAACAAGAACAATAGGCAACCGCAAGCCATTAAATAACATTTTATCTTCACACCAATTTTACACTCAATTAAAAGTAGCCACCACACAACTTTTGCACTCGTAGAAACAACCGCAAGAGCAAGAGAGAAGGCACACAAGAGCTGCGCAGTCATCTAAGCAATGATCAAAAAGTTCAAGCTGCAGTCAGCGCTGAAGCCGTGAACTCAACGCTTGTATTTTCGGCAATTCAACTTTGATTATGCGGTGTGAGTGAGAGTGTGTGTGCGTGAAATTGCAATGTGCAAGGTTCGAGTGTAAGTTAAGTGAGGTGAATCTACACATCTACAAATTGAGTACAATTGTGTTGTTGTGCTGTTAAGTTTTCTAACCGCATCAATCGTTCGCTTTGGTATCAGCTGCACTTGTCACACACCCACAAACCGTACACTTTGCACAAAAGAAGAAGAAGAAGAGGGCAAAAGGGAAAAAATTCTCATCAGGCCTTTGTTAAGCGGTGAGTTCTTTTTGTTACAACACCAACACAACAGCTTGCCATTGCAAATCTCGGTACGACCATCTCTTTCGCACGCCTTGTAAAAGATGTGTAGGCGACTCAAATCTGGGCATAGAAAGTAATCTTAATGGCAGTTTTGTTGCCGCCAGTCCTGCCAACTGGAAAAATGAAGAAAAAATAACGAAAGGAAAGAAATACTCAAGGCAGAAGGCAGGCAGCCCATGAAAATTGCAAAATGCATTTAGAGCCGTTTGTTGGGGTGGGCTGCGGGTGGAGGGGTGGGGCCAAACGCATAAATTGCAAACCCATTGCAGCCACAACCCGATCTCTGTAGTACAGTTTGTGTGTGTGTGAGAGAGAGAGAGAGAAAGGGAACAAGAGTGAGAGAGGGAGAGGTGTGGGCTAAGTTGTCTGCGGATTTGAATAGCCAATTTGTTTCGCATTGTTTGCACAGATACTTTTGCCCAGGATGTGGGCAAAAGCAACAGCAAAAGCAGCAGCAGCATCAGACGCAAGAGCAAGGCAGGGGTGGTGGAAGGGGTACGGGGTAACATACATTTGCATTTCTAAGATAAAATGCAAATATTTCAATTTGTAACTTAAGCAAATTGCCTCAATGAGTGCAGCTGTCAGTCAGAGACAGAGACATAAAACCAGGCTAAAACACAACCCGTCAGAAGCAAAAAACCCAAAACTTCGCTTTCAGTTTTAATCTTTAGCCGTTTAGGGCCAAAGAACAACAACAACAACAAAACTTTTTATATCTTAGTTACAATTTATAAGACATACCAAAATATTTTTACGGCTGATTGGTTTTTGTAATTGGCCAAAAACACACACACACTATTTGTGTTAACTCAAACGGCAAAAAAACAATAAACAAAAACCAAAATATTTCTGTAAATTCTTTTTTACTTCATTTTTGTTGTACTTTTTTGTTTGTAGCTAATGGAGTATTGAAGAAATTATTAAAAAGAGCTTAGAATAACAGAAAATTGGTCAATTTCTGGTTTTTTTGGGGTTTTTTGAAGAATTTTTCTTAAGATATATATGATTTTCGCTTTTAGTTTGAAATATTGAATCCTTATTAACATATAACCCTTAAAAAGTTGTATGGAAAATGTTTAATAACTTATTTTGTCTACGAGATATCTCAAAACTTCACAATTGTAAAGTTTACTTTGCTCAACTGTCAATTGAAGTTTTACTTCTACTTCCTCTCTACACACGCAAACTCTCTCTCACACACACACATACTTACACACTCCGCCCCAAGAGAGCGAGACAGAGTGCATGTTTATTCTTATCTTCAAATTGCTAACTCAATAAAATTACTTTGGGCAGCAGCAGCAACTTGAGCTTTATTAGCTAGCAATCCTTTTTCTCAATCCTCTCAATAAAACACAATAAAATAACTGTGTTATCTTCTCACTCACTCTCTCACTCGCTTTTTCTGCTGTCTGTTTTACTCGTGAACATCTCTTTGCCGTAATTGCAATAAAAACAATTTGCAACAAGTATGTGTAAATAGCGAGCAGCCATGTTAAGTATTTGTGAACAGACTTCAATGTGGACAAATGCAACAGCAACAACAAAAGCTTTATAATAACAACAACAACAACTACAACAGCGAGAACAGCGTGTATATAGTATATACTATGTGTGTATAGAAGACAACCAAGTAACAAGAGCATGAACAAGAAGCAGAACAAGAAGAGGAAGAAGAAGAGGATGCAGAGCCTAACCAAACAAGCGCACAACAAGTTTTCTGAACAACGTCGTCAACGCGCATTGTAATGTTGTATGTTGTCAATACCCTATAAAGTGTAGGGTTGAGCTGGGGTGTATATGCTTACTTAAATATTGTCTATACCCTAAAACATGTTGAGTTATATGTTTGAGTGTTATTACCATCAGATTAATGCTTCTCATCACAAATTTCCCTAATAATTTCCTATTTTGCTCTCTTGTGAATATTTAACCGCTATTTCCCTTTGAGCATACTTCATCGTGAGCGGATATCCCTTTACCAATTAATCCCTATTGTAAACGTTTAGGGGAATTTTCAGTATTATTCTGTTTTTATGATCACTTATGGAAAAATATTCACCTAAAATGTTTGGTGTTTGCATCATTCACTGTCCACCACAGTTTTTAAGCCTGTGTTAGTGTTGAAGCTGTCAGTCAAAATGTCATTACGTTGTTGTTGTTGCTAGTTGTTGTTGCTAGTTGCTGCTGCTGTTTGGTTTTCTTGTACGCGCTCATGTTATTTGAACAAGAGTGAGCGAGAGACAGAGAGGAGGATATTTCTATGAGCACACACACACTGATGAAAGCATGCGTGAAGAAGTGGTGCTGGCTGACGGGTACGTAGGTGATAGAGAGGGGAGGAGGGGGCTTAAGTTCTTGACACTCTTGTTTGCTAAACAAAGCAATGTATGTCAAGGCAAAATATGTTCATTCAACTCAAAAAACAACAACGAGAAAGAAAACATCAATAATGCAACACTAGAGCTCGATTTTTTCCTTGCTTGTCAATGCATGTGCGTGTGTGCGTATGTGTGTGTGTCTGTATGTGTTGTATGGGGTGTTAGGTTGAGTGTGTGTGTTTTTGAGTGGGTTGTCTACTGTTTTGTTGATTACACGAAATGCAATTGAAATGCACTTGCTTTCGATTGAGTCGAAATCGAAATTGAAATTGATTTATGCCTTGTTTCAAAGTGTTGTGAAGATGAAAGAAAGAAAATGCAGCTTGCCGATTGACATTTGACGTGCCAAACAGTTAGTTTGAATGGCAGAACAGTGTTGGTAAACAGCAAAAGCAATCAATAAACACTTTAAAATAGTAGAAACTTATGCATCAGCTTATGACTAAAAGATTTAATATTTGAATTCCTTAAAATATATTTCCTAAAGCGCAATTCTTCTAAAACTTTCCTTAACACAACTTTTGAAGTGTTAAACAACGCCAAATTGAACTTAACTTCATTCCCCAACACTTTTTCGCCCATCAACTAAAAGCTTTGCACACTTTTCTCTTTTAACTAAAGTTTAAGTATAGTTTTCCTGTAATTAAAAAAATAACAAAAACTATTTTTCTCGCTGTCTTAGCGTAAACGTCTTCTTTTTTTTTGTGAAGTACCGGCGAGCATCTTGAGAAAATTTTGCATATTTTTAATTACGTATTTTTGCAACAAAGCACGCAAAATGCAATTGAAGTTTCTTCTTTTTCTGGCATAACAACTGCCATTAAAAAGGCAGACAAGCAAATTAAAGCTTGCAGAAACAAAATAGAAAAAAAAAACAACACAGAATATATACCCAGTGTAGTATACCCAGAAGAATAAAGAAGAAACGTTACGGACAGCAGCATAAAAAGTTATAAACTTTGTTTAAAAAACAATTACAAGCTGCAAAGTAGCAACAACAACAAGAAGAAGAACGAGAAAAACGAGCATAAAGAAAATATTAAAAAATATAAAGTTTACAGTCAATAAAAAAAATGAAAAAAAAACCGACGAAGAAGGCAGCAAAACGACGGGAAAAATATAAGAAAAACTCTTTATGACAAAAGGAAAAATAATAATAAAGAGGCTCACTGTTAAATCGGCAGGAGGGAAGGTTGGGGATGGGGGTGTGCAGGCGCTCACAACATAGGCACTAAATGGCCACTTAAACGTTAACTTGATTTAGCACCTCATAACAAAAAAAAAAAGAAACAAAAAAAATACGAAAAAAAACCGGAAATACAAAAACAATCTCTGAACAATTCCCAAAGAGCAACGAGTGCAGAAAGAGATACTGAAAAGTGCCAGTAAGGCCATAAAAACAGATCAACAACGAATGAAAGAGAGGGAGATATATATATATAAAGATATATAAACGAATAAAGAATATGACCAAAGCGGAAATGAACAATGAAATCGTGGAGTTAAGAGTGGAGAGAGCTTTTTTTCGCCCCCAAAATGGTCAGGCGCAATGCCATAAAGTAAATCATATGGGAGCCCCAAAAACAGAAAAATAAAAACAAGCCTTGTGCAACGAATTTTGATAATTGTCTCGCAAAAATCGTATTTCGATTGTACGAACATAAAGGATCTTTAATGCCATTTTGCCTGGTATGGTCACGTTTTTCGAATGTGATTTTTTGATGGCGCCATTTGAAATCAATTGTTTGTTCACAGGGGAGATTAGACTCTCGACAAGGTAGTTAACAATGCTTATGTTTATCGGGGAAAAATCAAAAGGTTGCATAAAATATTTAATAAAAATATTTTTACTTTAATATTCAAGCTTTTTTTTTAGTTATCTACCATAAGAAAATGTCATACAAGTTTTAGGAAAAATTCTAAAATACTTTTTGTTCAGACTTTCCATAAGAAAACCTCAAAAAACCCATTAAAAATATCAGAGTATAACAAAAAAAAACGTTAAAAATGTTAATAAAATTTCATTTACAACTTACTCTCCATAAAAAATCTCAACAATATTCATAAAATTTTATTTACAACTTACTTTTCATTAGAAAGTCTCAAAAAACCCATTAAAAATCTAGAGTAAAACAAAAAAACACTTTATAATATTCATAAAATTTCATTTTCAATTTACTATCCATAAGAAAATCTCAAAAAGTTTTTAGGGAAACACTTTTTTCTGTATATATTTTCCATAAGAAAATCTCATAAAATTTTTCAGGAAACCCCTTAAAAATCATAAGGTAAAACAAATTTACATTTGCAAACGATTAACATTTCACGATGAGTAATTGCACTAATCAGAAGTTTTCCATCAAATTACTTTTGTGCAAACTTCCAAGCACAAGTTTAACTCCGAACTTATGCCAACTGCAACAAAAGGCGATAAAGAAAAGTCAACAGCAAAAAAAAAAAAAAAACAAAAAAAAACACGAAAACTACAAAGATAACAAACTCAAAGACACACACACACACTCATACATACTTCTGACAGAGGCCTTGTGGGACAGTTCGGGGAAATGGTCTCTGACAAGCCACAGAAGCTTCTAAATCGTGACAGGGAATGGGGGGCGGGGGTCTCCAAAAGAAATAATGTCCTCAGGCCACACGGGGAAATGAAAACTTCTTTGTAATGCAACCAGCAAATGGCAACTGGCAACTTTCTGTTTTTACGTTTTGTTTTTTTCTCATTCTTATACACGTGCTATATGTATCGTTATGATTTTTTGAAGAGGGTGTTTTAGGGAGAATTTCTTAAGTGCTTTTTCGAGAGATATGTTGGTAAAATTTAGGTATAAAGAGAGTAATAATAATATATGTTAAGGAAAGTATTCAAAATTAATCAAAATCATCATATATTAGCAAGAACTAATATTTTTTATCTATAAAAACTATTTTCCTGAACTTTCTTCAACACCTTTTCAAGGGATATGTTGGGAAAACTTAAGAAATAAAGACAATAATAATAATATATGTTAAGGAAAGTATTCAAAATCAATGAAAATCATCATATCTTTCCAAGAACTAAAATCTTTAATCTATAAACATTATTTTCCTGAAATTCCCTAACCCCTTTTCAATGGATATGAGGAAAAACTCAAGAAATAAAGACAAAAATAATAATAATATGTTAAGGGAAATATTCAAAATCCATCAAAATCATCATATCTTTGCAAAAACTAATATGTTATATCTATAAAAGTTATTTTGCTAAAAATTCCTCACCCCTTTTCAAGGGTATTTCTCAAGCACAAACCACACAAAAATATCCAACTGTCACTTGTTATATATACATTTCTTTTTGGTGGATTTTGCTGTGTGTTGAATAAGTTTTTTTGGGTCGACGAAAGTTACGCGAAACGCTTCCAGCTGATGAGTGGCGTGTCAGTAAAGACTAAGGAATGGGGGCTATAGGGAGAATGGGGTGTTAAAAGAGCTCAAAGAAGTCGACGAGTGGGAGCCAAAACTACAATTTAAGCACAGAACAGAGCCCAGATTCATACGCAAGATGAAAGTAAACGCAAAAAGCATATCATCTCTTATATTTTTTTCGTCTTTTTCCTGGCCTTCACATCGAAATTTATCGTCAGGCGCAAGGAGAGTGTGAGAAAGCGACGAAAAAATGGCAACCGCAAAGGCAAAAGGCAAAAGAAGAAAGGCGAAAGGCAAAGAATTCATCATCATTGCTCATCATCATGTGACTGTGGCGTCACCGGAGGTGGCAAGCTGTCAAAGTAGGCGTGGCAAACACAACGCTCCCAGCGGTGTGATCCACCGTTTGTTTGATGTTTCACCCTCGACACCCCCGCCCCCCCACTAAACCAACAACCAAACTTGCTTGCCAAACGACCACAGTCCAGCATAATATAAGCAAATTATGTTCGAGACAAGGTGACGAAACAGTTACACTATCTAAATGGAGTTTATCTTGAAAGAGGATAAAGCTGAATAGTTTATATCGAAAGCATAAAGATTTTTGATAGCAAAAACTATATTTTTCTCTAATGAAATGTTGTAACCCATTACATAGCTAATAAACCCTTGCTTTTGGCAACTATTACAGTCCAGCAGAGACGATAGACGATAATACTATCTTAAAGAAGGTTATCCTAAAGGGAGATTAAGTTGAATAGTTTATATCAAAAGCTTAAAGATCAATGTAATGTTGCATAGCTCATCACATAGGCAATATGCCCTTGCTCTTGGCAATGATTTCAGTTCAGCATAAGAAAAGAAATGGAGTTTCTTTTAAAAGAAGAAAAGAAAACTTAAAGACTTTTTCTCATATGAAAACAAATTTAACAGATCTTTATTTTTCTTCAATGCAATGTCACATACCTCATCACTTAAGCAATATACCCTCTATTTAGGCATACCACAAAAATTATATATATACTTTATTATATTTTCTTAACCGCAATCTCCTTGCCCCTCACCCCCTCGGCACGCACACTTTTTTTGGCTGCTCTTTTTGTCTGTCTCTCGCTCTCTCCGTGCAGCAAAGTTAATCCTTGGGCATCAATTTCCAGAAATAATTTGAGCAACATCAAAACTTTTAATACGACCAATGATAATGGTCGCCGCCGTCGCCGCCGTCGCCCCCCTTTCACCCCACCAGCATCAACTTCAATCTTTTCCCGCTGTGTGTGGCAAAAAGAAAGTTTTTTCTTCTTATTTTATTGCCCGTCTGCCTGTAATATCTTTGTTCCTGAGTCGAAGAGGAGGCTCGAAACATGGCAACCTCTTCCTCCGACCTCCCGCCCCGAAAAACCAAAGGCCAACTCTTAAACTTGCGGTCAGTTGCGGTCATTATGCTGTTTATTGAGTGCCACACCTGCCAGCGGGTGTCCTTGCAGGAGTCTCAGGACTCCAGGACTCGGGACTCCTTTGGCCAAATGCATTGTACTAAAGCAAATTGACGTCAAACAAAAGCTCTGCTGGAGTTGTCTGGTTTTGGTTTGGTTTGGCTTGGCTTGGGTAAAATTGTTTTTGGTTTCTGGGGTTTTTGGTGTTTTGAAAATCGGCTTTATGTATATATATATATATAACGAGGTGAATTGTTATGGCATTAACCTATTGCCTGCAATCACAATTATAAATGGTACAATAATAAATTATATGTCTGGTATGAATTTTTATTTGAAATTATGAAAGAGATGGTTTAAAGGGGAGTTTTTTTTTGCCCCTAATGACATTTCATTATATATTGATTATATTTTTGTTAAATGATGTTTTCTCTTATAAATTCCTCCTATTAATTGCTCATAAACGTTGTACTTAGTACCCGAAAAATATTTTTCCTAAGCAATTTTCTCCCATTTTTCAACCTTTTTAATACCAAATGCAAATCATATCGATGTTTCGATAAAATTGTTTGTATGTTTTCTCTTATAATCTTCTCATAACTGTGTTTTTATGCCTAGTAAAAATAGTTTTCCTAAGCAAAGTTTTTTCCCTTTTTTTAACCAATTTAATATCAAATGCCACTCCAATTGATGTTTCGATAAAAATGTTTCATCCCTAATAACTTTTTACTAAACTTTGTTTGTATTTTTAGTGGATAATGTTTTCTTCTATAAATTTTTGTTATACATTTCTCATAACTGTGATTTTCTTACCTCAAATAGTTTTCCTAACCAATTTTTTCTCTTTTTTTCAACCTTTTTAAAACCCGAATACCACTCATATCGAGTGTTGGCTCATTAACTTTCAATTATGCAAGCAAATCGCGCACTTACAAGCAATAAAACGTTGCCGAATGAAGTGTTATGGTTGTGGCATGCAACAATCTGTCTGTCGGTCTGGTTTGAGTGTTTTTGGGTGCTGCCAACTTGTGTGCAGTTTTCGATAAATGAAGCATAATCGCATTTGTGTTTTGTGCTCACAAATGTGATCAACGCTTGGCGAAGCCACACCAAGCGGCAGCATCTGGTGGATGCAACAAATACAGGTTGCACAAAACGGTAAAATTAGGGCAACACAAAACGTTGCAATTAGGTGAAGCCAGAAAAGCAAGACAAACAACAAGAAGGACAACAACCAACCGAACAGGCAAGATAGAATATGTCCGGGACCGGGACCTAGGCGAAAAAGGCAGCTAGAAAAGCATGCGAAATGCGCAGGTGGAAACAAAATTATGCAACTTGCAACAGTGCAACAAGCCGGCAAACTATGGTTTTTGTTTCTTGCCTCGTTGTTGTTGTTGTCGTTGTTTTTGTTGCCAATCAAACGCAACTTTGGCTACGAAAAAAAAAACAACACAATTTGCCCTGACAGTGCCAAAACGTTTGACTTGTACACTGAGAAAAAAAATTTTATTGAAAGAAAAAATCATAATTAATACTTTTTACAATACAATTTAGATTTCAATGATAACAATTTTTTTTAATTTAAATTTTATCAATATAAACCCAGTTGCAGGACTTTAAGAAAAATATTTTTAGTAAAAAAAATGATTTTTTAATATTATTCAAAATGAAATGGAAAAAATAAATAAAATACATTTTTAAATACATTTTTCATCAGAAATAACCTGTTTTAATACCTTTGAGAAAAGTATTTTCAATACAAAAATGTGTGTTTCAAAATTATTACTAAAAATCATCTACAGTCAGCAAAAACCTCGACTTATTAGAAAAAAATAATAATATTTATTATAATTATTATCAACAATAAATAGGAATAATTGCAAAGTTTTCATCTACAAGCCAATAAAACTTGTTTTAAGACTTTTAAGATAAAAACATTTTTAAAATTTTCAAAATTTTTAAATTTCTCCAAGTGCCGCAGGACGGCGCCAATAATGGGGCTGACAACAATAAGCTCGGCAAGCAAGCAGCGTTCTCAGTTAACAGACATCGATGTTGCGTGTGTGTGCGTGAGTGTGTGTATCAGGGTTGCTTCTCACTCTTGCATGCAGCAACTCTGTTCAACGATGAAACAAGTTTATCAACGTGTGAAAATTGCGAAGAGCAATATGCGCAAACAACAGCAACAACAGCAACAACAACACCAACAATGAAGCATCATGTCAGAACGGTTCTCATATTCAAATGCAAATCACGTCATCAATATGCAGTACACACACACACACACACACACACAGAGAGAGGCAGAGAGAAGAAAAAAACAGTTCCACTCAACCGCAAGTACCGTTACCATCGTTGCCATATCGAACCCGTTGCATTTTGACAAAATTATCCATGGACCAAGTTCAATTTTGTGGCTGAATGTGGGACACAAAAACTTGCAACTGCTTCTTCTGTTGCTTTCTCTCTATCTCTCTCGCTCTCTCTCTTTCTCGACCTTCTGCTGATAAAGCTCAAAATCCTTGACGATGGCAATTTCCTTGCTGCCGGTTAGTTACACGTGTCCTGTGTTCTTTGCCGCTGTCGTTTATCTATATATATATATATGGGAACTTCTAATGATGGACAGACAGTAAGAAACTTGAAGGTTTTTAATTATAAAGCAAAGGTGTAGGGGACGCAATACCTCTTTGACGGGCGAGATATATAAGAGAGGGTTGCTTAATAGGGTTTTGAACGTGTTTAGGAAAGGTATTCACTGTTTCTTATGGGTAGAGTCTTAGGTTGAAAGTTTTAACAACATTAGAACATGACTAAATAAGTATGACATTAAATATTTAAACCTTAATCAAACCATTATGAAATCTATTTTCTATCTTAAACGTAACTAATTCGATTGCCACCTCTTCTAGTTTTTATTTCCTAAACCTTTCTGGCAACTCTTTATATCTCTCTCCCTCTCTTTTCCACTATCATAAGAAATATTCAATCCTTAATCAGTCTTAACAATTTTCACAAGTTATGAAATCCAATTTCTATCTTAACCTTAACCATTTTGATTGCCATTTTTTCTAGTTTTTTTCGTTAAACCTTTCTGGCAACCCTTTACCTCTCTATCTCTCTCTATCCCTCCCTCTCTCTCTCTCTCATCCATTTACCCCTTAGGTCATCTCAATTTAGTTGAGCGCTTGTGTTTGTATTTTATCAAAGGCAACGATAACGACGACACTTTGCCTGCCTGTCTGCCATCGATTTAAAGTTACTCTTAGTATCTTTCTTTCGCATTTTCTTTTATATTTTTTTTTTGGCCAAGCATCTTTCTTGCTGTGGAAACTCATCAAGCGCTCTCTCTCATCTCTCGCCTCTTTGCCAATCTGTATGGTTCGTCACGCTGCCAGGAGCAACTGCCAGAGAGAAGAGAGGAGAGGGCGGGGTGCTAAAAATAAGTCACTCACTTAAAAGTTCAGCGGCTGCAACGTTGCAAAAGTTTGCACACTGCATCCAATGTGTCCCAAATGTCCATACAGTGTGTGTCTCTACAGTGTGTGTCTACTCTGTTTGTGTGTGTGTGTGTACTGTATGTCCTTTGTGTCGGCTTCCTTCCTATGTCCATGTCCTGGCCAGCGCTGGTCAGTTAGTTTCAATTTTAGTTTTTCAGTTTCAGCTTTTCCCAGTTTGAGATATATATATATATTTTTGTTGGTTTCGGTTTTTGGTATTTTATTTTTCACTTTTTTTGTGGTATTTTTTTTTGGCAGCTGGTTGGACAAACTGTACGCTGATTACATGTGACAACTTAATGAGTTTGCGGCCAAACATGGCTTGTTAAGCAAATAAATTAATTAGCGCTCTAATTGAGTTTTCTTTCGACGTTTCGGTATTTTTTTTCCCCTCACTTTTTGGTCGACTTTTTGATGCTGGCCTTGTAATTGATGAAGCAGAGAGAGATCGCATTTTAAATAATTTCAAAGAAATTAAAACAATAATTTACATTTTAATTACTCGTATAATTATGCAATGCAAACATTTGCTTGATTCCCCATTGCATTAAACGAACCAACCATTCGGTATTCGGAATTCTGAATCAGAAGCCAAAAGCTTAAAATTCAGTATATACAATTTAATTTGTCATAAGTAAGCCGCCAGCAGAATGGCAGCAAATTGTATATTTTTTTAATAATATAATCATATTATGTGTGTGGGTGTAGGCAGCTCGGCAAGTAGTCGATTTTGAGTATACCCTAACTTAAAGTGGAGAAAAATTAAATGAAAAATTCTATTTCAAACTTTAGAGTCTTCCTCCTCTGACAAACACTTTTCCGCCTTCCCAATCAAACAATATCTTGAAAAAGTATAAGCAATATATTTTTGTAAAGTTTCATTATCAAAATCCATTCATTAGTTTTGCCATGAAAGAGTAACAATCTTTCATTCCACATGTCACCCTAAACATATTATTAGTATCAACAAATCAAATTTTATATATAGACATATATTATTTCCTATACATTAGCTATATTGCTAATAATCTTTTCGTATATTTTTACTCCTTTCAGGTATGTATCCGCACCAATCCATTCATCGTGATCATGTAGCAATACAGGTGTATTATTCATGGGCGAGAAACCCAAGGCAGGTATACCACATTTTCGCAAATAACGACTATCAGTGCCGCCAGTAAAGATTTGTGGTCGTATATCAAGACCTCTGCAAAAAGAAAAATATATAAAGATAAGCTTCAGGAAAATATTTAATAACAAGTAAGAGCTTAATCGACTAGAACTATTAAAGCTACCTGAACTACCGGACCAATGCTTAATGAACTAAACTTACATATTTCCATTATTTTGCCAATGGTTTCAATCCTACTTTTCAATATTCTGAATTCAACATTTTACAAGGGGATTATAAGAAGGCTCTAGTCGAGCTTACTAAATACCTTTAACCCTTTACCTTACACATACGGTTATATCTGCACTACCGGACTAATGCTTGTTGATTTACCTTCAAACTTTCATATCTCCGGTGTTTCTTAACCGATTTTAATAAAACTTTTACACATTTATATTATTTTGATAATGTAAACCAATCCTATTTTTAACTTTCCGAAAGTCAAAATTTCATTGTTATCGATTACATGCGTATGTCATAAGCGGGAAAAGTTATCGAAAATATTAAACAAATTTGTACTTGTGGGTTTGGAGATGATTCCTTCTACCTTCTACATACTTTTCCACCAAATCATTATATCATTTTTACCCGTTTCATGGGTATACAGAACTCTACTTACAATTCATCTGTGGCACTTTTGAAGGCCAGCCAGAAGGGATTGCTCTCATCGGTTGCTGTGGGTGCCACATATGGATGCCGCTGATCAAATACCAGCTCAATATCACCACCAGCCTCAGCCATCCAAGTATTTAGCTAAGGTAATAAAGCATTTTAAAAGTATTTTCATTATTGAAAGTATTTTTTGCGACTCACTTGATTAAAAAACTCTTCATGATTCACATCTAAAGCGAGGCGACAATCGAAACCAGCTGTGAATAGCGGTGGCACCACATTGCTCTGCACTCCGCCACCAATCCGTGTGAGATTTATTGTTGTCACATCTCCAATTTTCAGCTCTGGATTCTTTTCAAGGCGTGCCACTTGTTGCATGCGTAACTGCATCATTTTATCCAAGATATAGTTCAATTTCTCGCCCGCTGTATTTGGCAGCAAGAGTGAACCATGCCCCGCAGTGCCTGATATCTTGAAAGTCATGCCTGGGTACAGTGAAGCATGTGTTAATGAACTTTTTCTTAGCTGGATTCGTTGCACTTACGGCACACACTGCGCTCCGCGTAGAACACAGGAAACTCCGCTGTGGGTGAGGCAAGTCCCTCATCCAAACCGAAACCAATATTTAAGGCACGAAACTCATCAGTTTCCACAAAGGGACGCATGCCACGACGACCGCCCATTTCTTCATCTGGCAAAAGGGATTTAGGAATTATTATCTTGCCACACATGCAACAACTAGTGCAATGCCTACCTGCCACAAAAGACATGTGTATTGTGCGCCTGAACTCGACTCCATTCCGTTTCAATGCTCGAATCGCCGCCAGATATTGCATTCCCACACATTTCATGTCTTGGGTGCCGCGGGCAAAGATCCGTCCTTGCTCGTCCATTTCGGCACCAAATGGGGCATGTGTCCAGTTCTCCTCAAACACAGGCACCACATCCATATGTGAGTTGAGCAAAATAGCTGGCAATTCGGGCTCTCGGCCCTGCCAACTGATGACAGCAACCGGATTGACAGCATCAAAAGGGTAATAAACAGCTATAGGCAAATCGAGTTGCTTAGCCTGTCGTCTCAAGAAGTCCAAACAGGGTGCTGCGAAAATGAAAGGGAAAGGGAATAAATCGAGAGTTCGGGTCAAGAAGTATAAGTATCTCACCATAATTGGGTTCTGGATGCACACTGGGTATTCGTAGATATTCACGAAAGTATTTTATCTCCTCATTTGATTCCCAGAACTCAGAGCTCATTTTTTGTTTTGGTTTTGGATTGGTTTTTCCACCTCCGTTGTGTTCAACAGTTTGAGTTAAACTGTTTTGTATATATGCGTTGTTGTGACTATGTTGGGTTGAGGGAAAAGTAGGGGAGAGGGTGGAGAGCGGAGAGGTTTGAGTAATCTAATCATAGTTCGCTGAGAGTCGCAGTTCGACCTCGCGAGATAGTCAAGTGTTTAAGTTACTTATGTCACAGCAGGGGAGGGGAGGAGGAGGCGCTTGTGGCAAGGGTAGGGGCAAGTGTCAGCTGCGTCAATCTGTGATAAAAACAAAAACAAAGCAGTTTTTTGACGGATACAAATAATTGAGATTAATTTAAGCGCGGCAGCTGTTAAATTGTTTTTATTTGAGCTAGAAACCAGATTTTTAACTATTTGAACTATTTGGTTTGGGAAACCAGTTTTAATAAGAAACACACTTAAGAGAGGTTTTGAAATGTTTTTGTGGTTAATATATGCAAATTATTTCTTATCTTTTTTTGTTGATAAACAGAATTCAGTTTTATCTATAACCCACTTAAACATTTACTTTTTCCAACTGATTAGTTAAGAGTCAATAAATTTTGTTGAAGTTGCATAGCGATAAGATTTTTCCATTAGGTTAATGACTTAACAAAATGCAAGTCATGCCCATTGAAATAAATTGAATTTTGGAATGCACTTTCCCGAAAGTTAGAGTATTATTTGATATACAGTTTGCCCATTAAGTGTTTCTAAATAGTGAACAATAGTTATAGTGATATAGTTATTTAGTTAATTATCTCTTAAGCCTATGAAACAAAACTTTAAAAACATAAACATTAACAAAGAAACATTAAAATACTAACAGAAGCACAAATTTCAACTGCCCATAAAGTGTTTCCACAATGTTTCTATCAGTTTTTGGTTTTTGTATATATAAATTGCATTCAAGTCATTTGGCGGCAGTTCGTTGAACTGATTTTTGGCTTGGCGCTTGAAGAGGGTGGAACCCAAAAAGTTTTTTTTTTTCATTTTTTGGCCAGTGCCAAGAGCAGACAATTTATGTATATTTACTGCAGTTGATGTTTGTTTTGTTGCTTGTTTTGTTGTTGTTTTGTTGTGCCTGTGCACATCATTAAGCGATAATTATTTGGCGAACTGAGAACGGAGAAATAAATGCAATAAATTATTGCAGATTTTCCCCGAAAAAGACTTTTGCCAAAACTGCAAATGAAAAATAAAAATAAAGAAACTATTAAATTGCTTAAGTAAGTGCTTGAGAGCTTTTTTTTAACCTAATAACTTGCAAATGCAAATTTGTTTATTTGATTACGAAAATATAAAATAAATCAATAAGAAAAAAATCCCTTTTTTGCCTTTTTTTCTGGCGCGCCTTTCAATCAATTTGAATGTAAAACATTTCTGGCTTACTTTTCATATTTTCCACAGCAGCATCAGCTTATTAGCATTTCAAAACGATGAATACATCGATATAAGATATACATATATGTATATATATAGATAGATATATATTCATGTATATTGATATACAAAATGTTGTCTTACATATTCTCAGGGTTTTTTTTGTTCTTTTGGGTCATTTTTATTGAACAAGTTGCTTGGCAAATTAATTTTGTCTTTGCAACAGGGCTTTAATACAACTGTCTCTCTCTTTCTCTAACTCTCTCTCTCTATGTATGTGTAAAAAGGTAGAAGAGTTGTGTGAATGCGTGTCCAAGGACTGACCTAAGTCAAACAATTGACTTGGGACAAAAAAAAGCGAGCAACCAAAAGCGAACCGAAACCAAAGCGAAACGAACCAAACGACGAATCCTACACAGAGTCTATTTATTTGGCAATTTGAAAAAGGCCAAAGCCGTTGCCAAAGCCAGAAAGCCAGCTACCAAGCAAATAAATATCTTATTTCACAAGAAATTCACAAAAATAAAATGAAATCATTTTCGTTCTCTAAAGCAACAAAATACTAAAAAAAAGAAAAAAAAAAAAAGGAAAAAAAACGGGCAAAAAAAAATGTGAAGAAAATATCTAACAAAATCCCATAAACACGACATGTCACAACACGAAACCGAACACAACATAAAGCCATATGTTACTTTCCCCTTTCACTCAGGCCCCCTCTCCTTCTCTTTTATTCTGTCTCTCTGGCTCTGCCTAATTTTGTGTATAAGTCTAAAGAAAATGAAGCGAGTTTGTCTTTGAATTACGTCAGAATTTGTGTGTAAAAGGAAGAAAAAAAAGTATTGAGCTGAAGAACATGAAAATTTCTTTGCTTGGTGACATGAAAATAAAAAAAGGAAATTCAAAACATACAAAATACATACCCCCTCCCCCTCTGAAGTGGATTTCCCAAATGACTTTGTCCTTTTGCATTTGCATTTCAAATTCGTTTCGTTTCGTTTCGAAAGCTTTTTGGCCTTTTGCCGAGCTTCACAGTTAATTGGAAAATCACAAAAGCCTCCCACACATACACACACACACACAAGCTAATCAGACGGCATTTTAATGCCCCGCCTGCTCTCTCCCAGCAACATTTTGCTAATTAATTGTTCTAGCATATGCCGTAAAAGTGAATGCGACCAGAAGAACTTGGTCGAACATGTGTAATTGAATTGCCGTTAATTGAAAGACCTCATCATCATCATCATGAGCAGTAGCTTGTTCTCATTATGTCTAATATCATTATCATCATCATGATGATTATCATTATCATCATCGTCATCATCGACTGTAGTTACATTTGAAGCTGTTGGTAGAACTTTTGTGTCGCCGGCCATTCGAAAATATTATTTGTTATTTTTGGCAACCGAAAGCAAAACAGAAACCGCACAAAACCAACAACACACAAACAAAAGTAACAAAAAGCAACAAAAACAACCACAAAAAGCAACAATAGTGAAAATTTTTAAAGACAAAAACAAATGGCAAACGAAGTTCTTAGTATTGAAAATTAAATACATTGTACAAAAAGAAAACTACTTTGAAGGACTTTCTGAGAGATTTAAAGTGAAAAATATTTGAGAAATATAAAATGGTTTTGTGTAGTTTGCTTATTATTAGGTTTTCTGACTGTATATCAATCTAACAATATAAGAAAAATAAAGTTTTTTTGCGGTGTGCTTCATGTTGAAGTTAGTTTTTGAGGGTGTCAATATAAAAATCAAAAACTAAGATGTTTAAGTTATTATAAAAATAAAATAAAAAAATTTTTATCATAGTTTGCTTCTTTTTAAGTTATTTTTTCTTTGAGTGTATGTCAATTGTTAACATATAAAAAATATTTTTGTATAGTTTTCTGAACTTAAAGTTTCTTCTTTTTTTTTGAGTGTATGTCAATCACTATAATTAAGTTATTTTTGACAGTATGTCAATCTAAAAAAGAAATTAAAAGAGTTTCAGCAAAGTTTCCTCATGCCTAAAATATTTTGTTGAGTGTATTGTAAAACTATGCCCACAAAATTCCCAAAAAAAAATATTAAAAATTTGTAAAGCTGAAATTTTCATCATAAAATATTCTTATGAAACTGAACCCTGAAACAAAAAACTGGTCCAAACTCAAAGCACACATTTTGCCAGTTGATGTTGACAATGAAAAAATGAGTTGACTGTTTTTATTTTCATGAATTTTTCTGGCTTTTTAACTCAAAGCCAAGATTTGAGCCTTCAAAATATATACACATACATATATATATATATATATATATACGAAAGGCATGAAAATTTGGTTCTCCTACACACACACACACATTTGCATAATTATAAGATAAATAACAAGAATTTACAGCAATAACAAAAGAAAGTCGCCTACTGCCCCCACCCCCCACTCATCCCACTTTTAGCTAGCAACTCCAACAGGAATCTCAACTTTTATTTGATTTTTGACTGGCAAACAACAACGAGAAGAGAGCAACAAACACAAACAAACAACAGACACACACACACACACACACACACACACACAGAGACAGTAGACACATCTACAATTTATGCAAATATGAGTGGGCGTGGCAGCGGTTTGCCTTTATCTCACAGTTAAAATAATAAACAATAAGAGTAAGAGCGAGAGCGAGAGCGAGAGAGAGAGAGAGTGCGAAAGAGAGCGGTTGAGACAGAGTGTGACAAGCGGATGTCGTTGTGTGGCACACATATTTCACAAAAAGTGCCAAACAGGAAACGCACACGACGACATTTTGCAAAATTTATTGCAAAATAGCCGCCAACCGTTGATGATGATGGCATGTGAAGAACAACAACATACGACAACAACAACAACAAACAACATACAACTGTATATAGTAGCCAGGCAATTTGTGCAATGCTTTCATTTCATTTTTTTTTACATTCATTCTACCATACTGACATTCTGGACATCCTGAACGAACTGGACGTCCTGGACGAACTGCACCGAACTGGACGTCCTAGACGAACTGGACGTTCTGCTGCATGTTCGGCAGTTCCCTGGCTGTAGTTGGCTGTCGGCTTTAAGTGGCTTGGCTAGGGCTGGAATTGGGATTGGCTTGGGCTGGGATTCGAACTTTCTGACCTCTCTGCTCACAAGCTGCATTAACTTTTGACACATTGATTACCGCTGCAGTCGCATTCGCAGTCTAACGTAGTAGCTAATAGGAAGTAGTTTGCTTATACCCTTTCCTTTTCTTTTTGTGTATAGTTAAGCCATGAATACTTGCAGTTAACTTGATTCAAGTCTTTTGCATTCATTAAACTACTTAAACATATTTTATCTACTTTTTCATTACTTCTTCTACTATTCATTATCATCTACTATTCAATACTTATTTTACAGTGTATTTCCTTGCCGCTGCAATCGCAGTCTAACGTAGTAGCTAATGGGAAGTAGTTTTCTTATACCCTTTCCTTTATAATGTTTATGAATAAGCCATGAATACTTGCAGTCAACTGGATCAAGTCTTTCGTATTCATAAAACTAGTTAATCATATTTATATCTACTTTTTTTGTTTATACAAATTTTCAACTCTATTCCTTTCTTAATATACAGGGTATTTCCCACTTAATCCTCCTATAATACTTTTCATACTTTATAGTTAAGCCATGAATACTTGCAGTCAACTTATCAAGTCTTTCTGAAGTCAACCTGATCAAGTCTTTTGTATTCATAAAACTACTTCAACATATTTTTATCTACTTTTTGCTTAAGAATCGAATTTTCAACTCTATTCCTTACTTATTTTACAGGGTATTTGCCACTTAATCCCCCTTCAATACTTCTTAGTTTTTAACAATAAATGTATTTCGTAATACTCCTTCTCCTTCCCCAATAAAAACCCCCAAAAAGCTGTCACAATCTGCTGGCAAAATGTTCGCAAATTGTTAAGGAAATGTTCAAGTTGTTTAATTGAGTTCATTTTGAATTTGATTGTCAGCCTGGTTTGGCACACACACACACACACACACACACACACACACACACACACACACATATTAAATGTCTTTTCCTTGTTCCAGCTGGGTCTTCTGAAATTTTAATGACTCCGCCATTAAAAATGTGTTCCATATATTTTGACAGGCCAAAAAGCCGTGTGAAGCAGGTTGGGGGGGAAAATGCCATTTTTTGTCAGGTAAATTTGGGTCAGTTTATATATGCGACTCGTGCAGTTCGTGTGTTAAATGTTAAATGTGTTAATTAGAAGCGACAAGGAATCGAAAAAGGATTTTTAGGACTGTTCAAAATAAGTTTAAAAGTGTGAATATAAAAACTTCAGTATTTTTTATTTTTTTTAATGAATGATATATAAGTTAAAAGGGGAAAGAGAAACTGAATGAGAGACAGCGAGGAAAAGAGAGAAAAATCTTCAAAATATGTTTAAAAATCTTTAAACTTTCTTTTTAACCTTTAACACTTAATGAATTAAATATTGAAATATTGAGAGAAAGAGTAGAAAAGATGGAGAAATCTTCAGAAAGTATTTATAAATCTTTTAAACTTTCTATTTGACTTTTAACACTAAATGAATTAAATATTTAAATATTGAAATTAACTTTAACATCTCTCGCTCAAAACTTACTTCCCTAAAAACTGTTTCAAAACAAAAACATTTCTTAATAAATAATTCAAGTTTTAATACAATTCCCCCCTCTACTCCACTTTAATTCTATTACCAATCAGCTAAGAAATGTAAAATGCCACGCCCCCCACTCTTGCACTTTACACGCCCATAAACAAGTACGATTTCACAACACATTTGCCAACGCCCCCATTAATTAAACACAAACAGCAAACTGCGAAAACCAAACCAGAAGAAGAAGAAAAAAAAAATACGCTCAATTAAGCATACGCCATGGTGAGCGTCTGTCTGAATGCGAGAACCAATTAAATGCCACGCCTACAACTTGACTGCAAAATAAAATTAAAAACAATAAGCACCTCGCCAGCTAACCGCCCCCCGCCATGCGTCCCCCTCCCCACCATTCACCCCTACTGCTCTGCTCGCTGCAGCAGAAATCCGTGCATTTAATTGAAAACTTACAAAAGGCAACGTCCACAATCACAGAGGACAGCGTCCAGTGTAAGACCAGAGGAAGCAGGGGAAAAGCGAGCAAAAGCGGTTAAAAGCGAGAATCTCGCTTCTTTAGACTTTCGTTCTGGCTTCAGTTTCAGTTCAGTTCACAGTTTGAGCTTGCTCATAAATAGTAAAATATGCCAGCGAGCGACAGCGAAATGAAAATTTTCGTGCCTTTAATACTCTTTTGGGTATACCTGCCCCTGCCCCAGTCTCTGCCCCTGCCCCTGCTTTGTCCCTGTTGTTATCCTGTCAATCACGCTCCTTTCGTTTGCTGATTACACGGACGCGGCCATTTAGTTGAGCCGAACCGAACCAAACCGCTTCACTCCGTCCCGTACCGCACCGCATCCGCCATGACTGCCTGACATTTTAATGAACCAGAGAGAGGCCAGGCAGCCTGGTTAAATGAATGCCAAAATTGTGGGACAACCGTGCAGCCAGTGGAAGAAGACAGCAGAACCAGAAGCTGAAGCAGCCGAGACAGCATTTTAAATCAATTCACGAAACAATTAAAACTTGACTTTTCTGGATTATGTGCTCTGTAAATTGTGATGTATCTCAAAAACGGGGTATGTTGATATCAGAAGATTGTCTCTCTGTTTATTGAATATATCGATAAACAACACGCTTAAACTTATTCCAAAGTGTGCGAGAAATCTTAAATCTACACTACTCCTAGTCGAAATCTTCAGTTTACCTTGTCAGAATAAATCGATTATTATCGATAAATAACATATTTTTGTTAAACTTATTTCAATAGTGTATGAGAAACCTCAATACACACTTTATGATTACAAATAACTCGTTCTAGAGTAACTCTTAGTCGAAATCTTCAGTGTACCTTATAAGAAGTTTTCGATTAAAATCGATAAGTAACACATTTTTGTTAAACTTATCCCAAAAGTGTGTGAAACATCTCAATACACACTCTCTGCTTACAAACTACACCTTCTAGAGTAACTCCTGGTAGATATCTTGAGTAAGCTTGCCAAAGCTTGCGCCAAATATATCGATTAATATCGATAAATAGCACATTTTATCTTAAACTGTTTCTAAAAGTGTGTTAGAAATCTTATTTGGCACTTTATGTTTACAAACTATGCCCTCTAGAGTAACTCCCAAGTCGAAATCTTTAGTTTACCTTTTCAGACATTGCGCATACGACATGTGTGTGCACGTGTCTGTATGTTTGTGCGGTTCTGTGTTAAAGTTTTGGTTTGGCCTCGTTTGGCACATTTGCCAAATGAGAAAATGGATGGCGAAAAACTTTTTCAAAACATTTAGCTGTGCATGTTGGTTGTGTTTTTTTATTTTTTCTTCATTTTTTTTCTCATTTTTGTGTGTTTTTTTGTTTTTGTTGTGCTTTGGGGCCAGACTTTCGAGTTAAATGCACTCACAAAGCACTCAACTTATGCTGAAAAGTTGCTTCCAGTTATGCGACGACTTTCGACGCTGTCTCCAGTTTCAGTGTCTCCCTGTCTCTCTCTGTCGCTGTCCCTGTCTATATCCCTTTCTCTGTCTAACTGTCTGCGCTTTGCATAATTAATGTTTTAATGTCAATCATACGCACTGTGTGCCATGAAATATATGCGCACTGTTTATCGCGTTTTCAATTTCAACTTACGCACACACACACACAGAGAGAGTGAGAGAGAGAGAAAGAGGGAGATAGAAAAAGTCGCTGCGTTTTGCTACTGCTTTTGTGTCTTTTATCATTTTTGTCATTTCTGGCTTGGCTGGCAACAAAAGTTCAGCGTTCTCACAAAACTTTGCCATGTAATTAAATTTGTTATAATTTTGGGTGACTTCTCCTTTTTTTCGTCGCCCCTTCTCTCTCGCACTCACTTGCGTATAATTGAGATTGCATAATTGGCATTAGCTGTGTAAATCAGCTCAACTTGATAGGTTTTGAATTGGATTGTTCTGTTGCTGTAATGAAAACTTTTCATTACCATGCTTACAACTTGCGCATAATAAGCTTATTCAAAACTAGTCAAAATGTCGAGTTAAACGAGTCGGCATTTAATAAGGATTTTTGTTATTTGTGGCAAGAAGGTTTGCATCTGTGGCAAAATGTGTTGATGAATGCGTTTTGAGTATCGATTTCTAAGAAATTTCTGCAGTTATTCAGATGTGGCATGAAGATATCTTCTGTAGCAAAATGTGTTGATGAATGCGTTGTAAGTATGGAATTCTAAGAAATTTCTGCAATTATTCTCATGTGGCAAGTAGGTTTCACCCGTAGCAAAATGTGTTGATGAATGCGTTTAAAGTATGGAATTCTAAGAAATTTCTTCAAATCATATCATATGTTCAAAAAGTTTTCATCTGTAGCAAATGTGTCTCTAATGCTCTTTTATAAGTATGGCAAATAGGTTTCTCGCGTAGCAAAATGTGTTGATGAATGCGTTTTAAGTATGGAATTCTAAGAAATCTGCTTAAAAGTTGAATAAAACTCAGTTTTTTATTTGTGGCGCGAATGTTTCTTCTGTAGCAAAATGTATGAATGCGTTTTATTGGTGAATTCTGAGAAATTTCTGCAATTTTTCATATGTGGCACGAACATATATGAAAAATTGCAGAAATTTCTCAGAATTCGCCATTAAAACGCATTCATACATTTTTTATACTGTAGCAAAATGTATATCTGACTGCATTTTAATATTGAATTCTAAGAACTTGGTTTGATGCCTTGAATGAAACTCATTTATTTTACACTTATTTTCTCCTTTACCTTCTTATTTTTATATTTTCTAAGAATTTAGAAAATGACATTAAAGTTACTTTGTGCAAACTTTGCACTTCGAAATATATTAAACAAATTATGAAAGAAACAAAAAGTTTCAACATTTCATGCTTTCCATGAATTCAAAACAGACTACAACACAAAATTCATGCATTCAGGTATTGATTACTGCATGAATAATTCTCATTTAGTTTAGCTTTTTTCTACATTAAATAATTTTTAAGCTTCATATTCATTGTACCTAGAATAAACCTTAAAAATTTCATATAATTTCCTTCAATCTCCACTCAAATTGCATTTTGCACTACTTTCCTGTTCCTTTTGCTACTTAGTTTCCGTGGCAAGTTCTGCTTTCTGAAGTGTTTGCAGATCATAAGTCAAAGCAGACACGAAACGAAACGAAACGAAAATGTATCCATAGTAAACTCAACTCTTGTTGCGCACACCTGCTGCCAAGGGCTCCTAAGTATCTGTATCTAAAGAGGAAGCTGTAGAGAAGCTGTAACTGAAATTTGCTTGAAAATTGATTACACATGACACGCCCACATACAACACCTACTTTACGTACACTTACGGACCGCCCGCACAGCTGCTAATGGGCAAAAAGGGCAAACAGAAAAAAGAACAGAAACACAAAGGCAAGCCAACATGCAACATGAGATGAAAAATTACAACAAATATTAACAAGGCAACAACAACAAGAACGAAACAACAATGACAATAGCAAATAGTAATGGCAACAACAAACACACACACACAACAATAGCTTTACCACTATTTGTACAAACAGCAAAGGGCGAAAGATTTCTTGAAGCTCACGAAAAATCCATGCGAACAATGTGACAAACGATGTGTGAAGCAGTTCGCCGCTTCTGATGCTGCTGATGCTGACTAAGAAAGCTGAAAGCGTCAAGTGACGAGAAAAAAAAACACGCAGAGACGCGGAGGGGGTAAAGGGCATAGCCAAATCTAACCACACTCAAACCCACACACACGACGACTTACAAGACAGGCAGATAGAAACAGCGCACATTACGTATACGCATCATGGCAAACAAACTTGGTCATTTTTCATGCCGACAACGACGGCGGCGGCGATGGCGACGACGATGACTACAAATCGTGACAAATTCTTGATGCGGGTTAAGTTACACACACATTTCTTTTGCCTTATTTTCTCGTCTTGTCTTATATATATATATTTGTTTGTCGTTGCGGCTTGTTTTTTTTTGGCAGCTCAACTTTTAGGCAGAAAAATTTTGAAATTTTTGCCGCTTGCCTTCATTTTTGGACTTTTGCATTTCGGTTTTTCGGGGTTTTGTCAGTTTGGCATTTGCTTATTCAATTTATCTGCTGCCTGAAAAGCCATTAGCCATAAAAGGGATTCACACCAATTTCGTTCACACACACATACAAACACACATACACTAATACATATGCACTCCACGTGGCAATAAAAACAAAACCAAATTGTCAATTCACAAGAAAAATTCTCATATATATTTTATTTTAAATATTTCGTTATCACATACGGGTTGCTTTTGCCATTTCGCTCTCTCTTCTTGTCATCGTCATCTATTTTATTTTATATATATATGTATTTTTCTACATTCACTTTAATACCAAAAAAGAAAACTCTTTTTCTTGCTGCTGCTGGCATAAATTAAATATTTACAGTACAAATTGGATATGACAAAAACTTTCTTTAGAACTTTTCTTATACCATTTAACTTGCAATAAATTCCAAAATGTTATACAGAGAAATTTGAGTTATTATGCTTAATTATTAGCGAGGCTTTACTGTGGCCTACCTGCATGCGCCCCCATTATCAATTTGAGGGCCATATTCAATGACAGCATTTTTAATGCAATTTATGGTCGTTAAGGCGACAAAATATAATAAAAATGAATAATATTTCAACTGTGTGCAAAAATAACCGCGTGCCACAAATGTATATGGGGCATGCAACACGTGACAGAGCAAGCCAAAGAGAGACGAAACGAGACGAGACGCGACGCCATTCAAATTTATGAGTGCCACAAAATAAATCGGCGCGCCAAATGTGCGAAACAATGCATAACTCAAAAGGATACCAAAGAAGAGAGAGAGAAAGAAACATAATGTAATAATGTATTAAAATTGTTGTTTATGACATGCCATATCCATTAATAGAATTTGCCACAATTATGCGAATCGTTTCGTTCGTTCGTTCGTTTGATAATAAAAGAATTTAATATTAAATATATGACAAATATTTATTTTATGACAAATGACAAACCCAAACAGTGGTTAACCAAACATACTATGAAAAACATATAAGAGGGGCTTTAGTCGAGTAAGCTTGACTAGAAGATACCCTTAACCCTTGACCTTACATACACGGTCATACCTGTACTACCGAACCAATGCTTGATGGTATCATATCTCTGGTGTTGCTGAACCGATTTTAATAAAAATTTAACAGATTTTCATTTTTTTGTTATTATTTTGAATCCTTATTTTCATTTTTTTGAAATTCAAGTTTTTTTTGTTATCGATTACATGTGTATATCGTAAGCCTGAAAAGTTATCGACAGTTTGAAACAAACTAGATATGCCTAGGGATTAGGAGAGCTCATCTGGAGTCTCCAACTTCTGTAGTTCGTCATAACGATATCATTCATACAAACCGACAAACGAACGGACAGACAGACGGACATGGCTATATCGACTCGTCTGTTCATGCTGATTAAGAATATATACACTTTATGGGATCGAAGAAGCTTCCTTTTGCCTGTTACATACTTTTGCAGAAAACCATTATACCCCGTTTCTACACATTTCACGTGTTAAGGGTATAAAAAGCAAATAAATAAATAAATATTTATGCATTTTCAGCTGCTCATTAAACCGTTTATTAAAAAATTAATAAGCCACCTGCAGTAGCTAGATAAACACGCAAACACATACACATATTGAAAATCGATTTTGTAACACATACGCATTAATGCTTTTAAAGCAAAAATAATTTTGTTTTTTTCTTGTTGTTTTTGTTGTTTGGAAACCACAAATCCCATCAATATTGCATGCAGTTTTTTTGGAAAAACTCATAAGCCATAAGCCAAACATTATTAATGGGTTTAAAAACTCCCTGAACTCAACTGAAATGTTATAAATAAATGACAGGTAGCCAAAGCCAAAGCTCTCAAAAGCATTTGATAAGCAATTCAATTAATCAAAATACAAAACATTTAGCTTAAAGAAGCTTAGATACTCTTACATTAGAGTAGAGTAGAGAAAGTGAAAGAGGTTATAAGAAAAATAGTTTTCCAAAAACTTTTTAGCTTTAAATTGTTTGTGTAACAAATTGAAAATATATTATTTATAAATATATAAAACTAAACTATGTTTTGGAATAGAAAATGTTAAGAAAAAGTCAAAAAGCATAAACACACACGCCCTAACACACTCACCCACACCAACACCGACTAAGAAGAACATCTTGCGTTACTTCATTTATTTCAATACACAAAATGCTTGGAAACATTATGACCAAGGCAAAAAAAAATGTTCATAAAAAATTCAAAACGCCTTAAGTACATACAAAGTAGCAAAACAACAAGAACAAGAAATGTGCACACGCATCAAGGATATCAGGTGGAAATGGACGGGGCAGGGGTGGGGGTTGGGTGTTGTGTTGGTTTTCTATCAACTTCACTTTGAGTCAAACTTCACATTTTCAGCTCGTTGTTCAAACACTGACCTCGACACGCATGTTTATGCGCTTTTTACAGCTGCTACAAACGCTTATCTCTCTCCCCCCCCCCTCCCCCCCAAAAAAAAAATAAAAAAATCACAAAAACCAACCCCCAAAAAAAAGTAAACTTTTACTCCATGTGTTTGTGTGTGTGGTTTTTGTTGTTGCTTTTGGCAAAATGTTTGTTTAAAATAACTTTGCGGTCATTTTACTAAATGTTTAAAAAGCACAAAGGTGTCGGGGTCACAAAGTTGCCCCAGCATACAGGGTGTCTCTCAGGTGAGGGGCCAAACAGCTCGTTAAAAAGGCACGCAAAATTTATGGGTCAGCTTAGCATCGCTTATCAGTGATGTGGGGGAGGGGGCAACAGTTAAGGCAAAACATCACAAAGCCGTGTGAAGCGGTCACAAACTTGTTTTTCCCAGCTTTCAGCTTCTACTCTCTTCCTCTTCTCCTACTCGTTGTTAAGCTTGAACTGTTTTAGAACTGCTTTTGGTTTTGCATTTTTTTTTTTGTTTGTTTCGCGTTTTTGGTTTATGCATGCGCGCGCCCTTTTGAGCAAAAGTTATTTATGTCCTTTTTGATGGTTCGCGCGACACTCTCTCAAATAAACCCAACCACTAATTGAATATAATATGGGCTGAAAGTCTAACTAATTTTAAAGAGGACAGAGCTGTATATCAGAAATGAAAGGTATTTTAGTTTAAAGTTGAAAGGATTTGTAGTTTTGTGAAGTGAAAAATGTTTTAAAGTTGTGTTAAAACATATTTTTTAAAACCATAATATTATTTTTATATTTTCTTTAATATTTTTTTCAATCTTTCATTATAAGACAAAAAAACTTTTTTCTTTTAAGATAAACAGACAAGCTTCAATAATGAGAAGTTTCATTTCAAGTGCACAAAGAAAAAAGAAAAAAATTAAAACTCTTTTTCACACACCCACTCCCTCACACACTCAAACACACCCACTCCCACACACACACTCCCACACACACTCCCACACACACACTCCCACACACACACTCCCACACACACACTCCCACACACACTCCCACACACACTCCACACATTTTATTCGAATAACATTGAAGAAGATGTTTCAATGTGCCGCCAGTAAATGAAATGGCGGCCAACGGAAACGGAAATTTCATTGCAGAGTTGTTCATAAAATGCGCAACGCTAAGAAATTGGCCATTGGCAAAAGTTGCCAAGAAATATATGTGTGTGTTTGAGTGTGTGTACGCTCTTTAGTCCCAGCTCGAGCGCCACCTGCCAAAAGATAAAACGCACTTTACAGTTACAGGCACTCAAAAAAAAAATACAGAACGAAAGCAAGCAGAAAAAAATCAACCATGAGGAAAATAACTGAAAAACGAAAAGAACAGAAGAGCGAAAGAGAGAGAAGAGCACATGCGATGTTTTTCTTTTATTATATTTGAACTTTAACACAGCTACAATATAAATTAAAATGGCGGGCACTTCACATGCAGAGTGAAGCACAAGAGAGGGGGTGCGGAGGGGTCGGGGGGCAGATGAGATGAACAAGATGAACCGGGTGCAATGCGAATGTTGGCCATTGAAGTTTATGTGCTTGTGCGTGTTTTCTCCATCTCACTCTCTTGCTCTCCCTTTCTCTTTCTGACACACTATCTTTTGCCTTTTGCCTTTGAGGCTATGTTTGCACTTAGCCCCCCGGCAGCTGTCATATAGAATTTTTGGGCAGAACACGCATATGTACCACAACACTGAGAGAAAAATGTGTGAGTTTGAGTTGAGAGAGGAGAAACAGAAGAGAAGAGATCGCATATGTAGTACACTACAACACTGAGAGAAAAATGTGTGAGTTTGTTTAGTTGAGAACGAAGAAACAGAAAAGGAAAGAACTCGATTTTAAGTAAAGAAACAAGACAAACTTTCATTTGCTTTTGATAGTTTACATTTTGTTTAACACGCACACTTTTCTGCCAGTGTACCCATCCATAGCACATAAATAGGCTGGAAGGTGATGTGTTGGGTGTGTCGGTTGTGTGGAGGTAGGGAGGTGTGGAAGGTGTGGAGTGCAGGATTTTGAAACAGATTCGACTCTTAATAATTTCCGCACTCGAGTTGATCGAAATCATAAAATTTTATGAGTATGCCAAAAGCGCGTAACTGCCAGGCAACTCTCTCTCTCTTTCCTCTCTCTCTTTCTCAAAATGGCTGCCAGACAGACAAAAGGCAACAAACACAGACACACACACACACATCAGACCCAAAAACCCATAAAGTCAGCCAACAAATAATAAATATAACAAAAAAAAATACCTTTTTAAAGCCACAGGGTAAGTGAGCATAAAGTTTTTCTCATATTTTCACTCTTTTCTGTTCTTTTCAAAATGACTGATAGATGGAGATAGCAGAAAGAGTATAGAGAGAGCAAGGGGGGAGATAGAGAGGTAGAGCAAGTTCGAGGCATGAATAATGGAGGTTATTTCATATCAGCCAAAACTAAAGTTGACTTTTTCTCTGGCGTTGATTGAATGCTTCTTTCGTTGTGGACAAAGGGCAAATCTCTGTCCCCCCCACTCTCCCCCTCTCAGATTTGATTATTCACATAAATTTAAAACGCAATAGTTTTGCTTTTAGATAAACTTAAGCTGGATTGATTTTACGGTATACAATTGAAATTGAACTTAAAGTAACTGAATATTATTATTATTATTATTTTTTCACATAATTGAAATTGATTTTTATTGGGCACGTTTTCTGCTGTTGCTTTCACTTTTTTTTTTCCATTTTCTGATGACTTTCAATAATTCGCAATTTTTCCTCAGCGTTTTGTTGCCTTTTCATTTGATTTGATATCTTTTTTGCTTTTTTTACGGTTCTTTTTTTTCTTCATTTTTTTGCTTTCTTCGGATTTGAATGGACCGTAAAAGATGCTTAGCTACATACAATACACATAAATTTTGTGCGCGTTTCATTTTTCATCTCGTTTTTTTTTCATCTCATTTCTCTCGTTCTCGTTGTCTACAATTTGTCATAACGTCAATTTATGCTCGGCCAGCGTCTGGCTTGACCCACTGTAATAATTTCTCTTACCGCAACGAATAATGCACTTGGGAAATTAATATACAACTTGGCTGTTCTGTTCTGTTGTGTGTTGTGTATTTTATACCTTTAACGAGGGGAGAACAAGAACTAACAGGCAGCTTTCCCTTATTCAGCTTCACAACTTGCCAAACAACCCTCGCTTCGTAGTTGGAACTGGTCATAATTTGTATAGGAAATGATTAAGGTAGGGGGGGCGGGTACGGTGGGTAAATAATATGGAGAATATGGCGGCACATTAAGTGGCTAACCAAATACAACAATTTAATTGCTAGGCTCAACAGCAGCAAGAAATAAAGAAAGAAAAAACATTGCTCATACGCCGGGCTAACATCTAACAACCACTCAATTAGCAAAGCCTTTGAGCAGCCAACGCGTGCTTTCGCTTTCTCTCGCCCACGCTTGCAACCAGTTCTTAGCTGTAAACATAAACCAAAACTCCTGAAGTCGTGTGCCTTATGGTGAGAAAGAGAGGGGGAGAGAGTGTGTGAGGGAGAGAGAGTGAGAGAGAGTCGCAAATGCTACAAGTTTTTGCCATTTTCTTACATGTTGCTTGAGTAATTTTTACCCCAAAGGCGTCAAACACACGCTCTCACTCTCTCTCTTTCTCCCTCTATCTCTCTCACTCTCCCTTACAAATAAGCAAAGGCAAGCGAAAAACAAAAGCAAGCGTCCAAAAACTGAAGAACAGAAGTTGAAGCCAGCTCCCGTTATGTTTATTATGCCAAGCATGCGAGTTAATTCCTTGCATTGTTGTTGCCTCCAACCCAAAAGCCACGTTTCTCCCAACAACGTTTCTCCCAACAACTTCTTCTTCTTCTTGCTACTCGGTATCTTCTTTAACGTTCATTATATTTATTTCACTCGCGTGCATGTTACTCACAACACAGCAACAGTAAGCCGAAAAAAAAGAATCTTTGATAAAGATATCGCAAGTTTTCATCTTCAGAAAGAAGAGCTAGAAAAATGTTAGAGAAAGTTACGGGAGAAAAAACGAAATACGCCCAAGTGAAACCTGACAAAAACCAGTTGCTTGAAATTTGAGTAGATAAAATTCATAGCCAAATCATTTGGCTTGCAGTTTATGATAGCTGCTAACTTGGCTAAGGTTTTGTACTGCAGTTGAAAGCAGTTTTCTTTTTTACAGTCTCCCTTGTAAGTTCTTGAACATTTACCATTATGATAATCTCTATTCAATAAATAAGATGTTAAAGCTAAATAATATTTAATGGCTTCTTAATCTTTTTCCCACTCTTGGCCTCCCCTTCTAAATGGATAAGCAATATTCTGTTCAAACCAAAACAATTTTCCCTTTTGTAATAACCACAAATCAAATGGAGGCGGAGTAAGGCATGAAAGTTCACACCCCCAATCGCCCATCCCCCACACCCTCCGTCTACTAAGAAATTCATGGATAATCACATTGCTCTAAAGTACCTTTTGAGTAGAGAACATTAAATGCTAACGGACTGCATCATTAACCCGACGAGCCACAGTAAACCTTTCGAGGCGAATAGAATCTCATTAGCCAGCCAGCCTTCTAGCCAAGTAGAAGTAGGAGAGGAAGAAGAAGTCTCTCTTCGACTTATCGACACCATTTTGGAGCCCAAGAAAAACTCAACTTAACTGATACATTTAATTTTATTTATAACACACGCATGGCCTCGACTACCAAGATCAACAAACAACAACAGCAACAACAATTTCGAGTTCCGAGTCTATGCCACAATCAAGCGTTATACGCGCATAAATATTAATGCATTGCCTTTTGAGGCAACAAGCAGCAAGAAACAGCAAGAAACAGCAAGAAACAGCAAAAAACAAGCAACAAGCAGCAAGAAAAACAAATATAATAATAACAACAAGGCTATAACACTGAGGCACCTGAACGCAAACTTATTGGCTTATTAAAGTTTAATGTTAACGTTGTTTTCTGCTTGTGTTTTTTTCTGTCTTGGTGGACTCTGCCACGCCCCTAATTGTCTTAGCCAAGGTGATAGGACACAAATTCAGTGCCACATATGAATGCGAAACAGTTTTTTCTTTCTGTTTTGTGTCCATTTAATATCATTGTGGATTAGAACATGACATTTCCTTCCCAAGAAAAAAAAAAATAAATATACTCGTGTCGAAGTTTCTGGTCAAAAACAGTTGCCAATACGGGGTGTATTAAGTGAGCTTTGATGGTGGGGCGGGCTCATGAATAAGCAAGCGTGGCAAAAACTTATAAAACTGGCAGCTATCAAATTGCCATTGTTTTTACACAAATACCCTGTAATATTGATAAAAGGAAAGAAGGACATGAAAAAAATAATTTTGAAAATTCTTGAAAATTATTTAATAATATTTCTAAATTAAATATTTAATAGGAAGAGGATAGCATTGAAAAAAATATACTAGAAAATTATTAAATATTATTTTGAAAAGTTCTTCAATGTTAAATACTGCTTAATACAGTTATTGGCTGTAATATTGATAAGGGGAAATGAAGGCTTGGAAAAAAATATAAGAAAATTATTACAGAATTATTTATTTTTATTTTTAAATGATTTCATCAATTTTAAATATTATTCAACATATTTCTTTAACATATCTTAATATTTTTAAGTTAAGAAAAAACATTCTCTTGACCCAAAACTTCTCTTGACCTCACTTTACTGGATATCATTTGATTAATCATTCTCACACATTTTTCTCTACTCATTTTTCGTGCTTTTATAAAATCAAGCCAATAAAGTATAAAGACTCCTTGGACCACACGCAGAGCACGCACAAAATATTAAAAACAACAAAAAAACAAAACAAAAATAACACAAAAAAACCCAAAAAAACAGGCAAAAAAAGTTTTCAACTCAATTTTCTCGGGCATTTTGCTTAGCAATTTTTGCGAGGGGGCGTTGTTTTGCATGTTTTTTTTTTTTGCTTTGGGATCTTTTAAATATTTATGCTATTATGATGTGCCTCAATTTATGAATTTGCCAAAGTATTTAGTCAATAGCTGAAAAAACAAGAAAACAAAAAAAAAAACACAACAACTTGCTACCAACGAGCCTTGCGCTGCATATTTTATTTATTATTATTATTATTATTATTATTATTATATGCTATGGAGTGTATGTCGTTTTGGAAAGTTTGTCGGGTCTCTCTCTCTCTCTCTCTCTTATCGATGATGTTGTTAGTGTGGCCGTATTTATGAGTGTTAGGAGTGTTGCTCTTCTTCAAAATTTATGTTAAAACTTTTTGCTTAATGTGCACAACTGCAGGGCTCTAAAAATCTAAATGGAAATGTTAGCCTCGAAAAAACACTTGAAATTGTGGTAGAAACTTTTTCTATATATATTTTTGTGGCATAACACTTGCCAAATATGAAGAGAAAATATTTTTGAAAAACATAAGCTTAAAGCCAAAAACACAATTAACTAATGTATTTTCTCTATGGAGCTTAATATTAATGTTTTTAATATGAGAGTTATCAAGTTTAGTCAAGTAGATATATCAATATTCAAAGCTTTAACCAATCAAAAGGAAATCTTTCAATAAGAGGCATGCATGAATATTATCTACACCTTAAACAAAGCCAAGACATCAGCTCGATAGCCTCAAAACTGAGAGTCAATCGGGTTGTTGAAGATCTTGCTTATGTTTAACAGCTATATCATATAGCTATAGTATAGTTCGATCTGGCCTTGATTTGGACAAAGTATCAAACTGAAAAGATAAAGAAGACCTTGACCAAAGTTCAGCTCGATAGCCTCAGAACAGAGAGACTATTTTGTATAGAAGGACTCGCATGTGATCGGGTAATGGATGAACAGGTAATGGATGATCGGGTAATGGATAATGACGATGGATTCAAAACAAAAACAAGATCAAGCATTTTATTAAGACAAATTAGGTTATCATTGATTGATTGTGTCTATATTTACACAATCCCTGAAGCTGTACACGAATATATATAAATACTTTATGACGTCAAACTCGCTTCCTTCTTTCCATCAATTCCACATTTCATCACAAAAAAAAAACACCTTTTCAAGTGCTTACCAAAAAAAAAATGCCATTAAATAATAAACATAATTATATTAATTAAGACCAACGAAAACCAACATCAAAAATGTGACTTAACCAAACAAAAAAAACATATATATATATTTTTAAATATACATTTCTAGCGGCAGAATCAAATGCCAACTTCAATTAAATTAATGATGGCTTTTGATGTTGACACAGCGCAAAAGCGAACGCAACGCAATCAAATGCGTTGGCTTAACAAAATAAATCGGAAAGTAAATGTGGCAATATTACAAGGCATATGAGGGAGAGAGAGGGATATGGTAGTCGGGGGGAGTAAAGTTAATTTTTTTAGAGCAATTATGCCGAAAAAAAGCCGCGTGAAAGCAAAAAAAAACACTCGAAACTAAAAATTATTTAGATGGCATAAACCAAAAATACACAAACATATGTGGGTTTCAGTCTGTCTCTTTCTCTATCTCACTCTCTCTTTCTCTTTGTCTTTTTGTCTCTTTCTGTGAGTGTGTGTAGGATAGTAGGGCATGTGGTGTCCTGGAGCGTATGCACTGAGGCTGGGCACATTATTTTAATGTCCAACTGTTGTATTTTTTGTTATTGTTGTTGCAAGCATTATTATACCCTGTAAAAAGTAAAGTCAAATGGCATATCTCTTAGGGATGACCTATAAAAAGTATTTTATAGTTATCAAAGTGTAACAAAAATATTATATGATATATTTATAAAAAAATTTCTATTCACAAATTTCAAGAAAACTTCTCCCAGAAAACATATTTTTGACAAAAGTTTATTTGGAATTGTCATACCCTTTATATAATGTTAAGGTATCTCATCAGTCCATCATTTATGGTATTTAAAACAGTACTTTCTGGCTTGGTTTTTCACTATTGCCATTCCTCCTGACTCGAGCAGCAATTTCCGCTCCAAATGTTTGCACTCGGCTCGTTGCCGAGGGAAATTATTAAAAGCGAAAACGGGAGCGCTATTATTTTTGACACTGATAAATTTACAGCACAGACCTTGGAGTAGTAACCTCCGCCATTACGACGACAACAACGCCAACGACGACTGTGCATCTGTATTTGTACTAGTTACGGGTAAGGCAGGCAGGCAGGCAGCGAAGCAGGCAGGGCAGGAAGGAAGAAGATAGAAGCAATGCTTGCGCGCTCTCTGGCTGCCACATTGCTAACGGGAAAGTAATATAAATCGTACCCCAGGGATAAATAAGTTTGTGTTAGTTATGACAATGTGTTGAACTCTCATTGAAATGCATTCCTCTTTGTGTGTGTGTGTGCGTGTGTGTGTGTTGGTTTCTCTCTTTCTCTGTATGTGTGTCATTTAATTATGCAAAAATATTTATTTTTGTAACGATAATGCGCTGCATAATTGCAGATTTTCAAATTGTTTTAAGTGGGATTTATACAAATTAGAAATGCAATAATAATATTATTGTAAAAAGTTAATAAAAAGTCAGTTTAATGTTAATTGGAAATAGGAAATTGGTTAATTTGTATGTTGTTAAATAAATAGCTTAAACTAATTAATTTTTTTAGTACATTAATTGACTAGGGTTGGTTTTTAGAACTACTTTTTACTATACTGAAAGTTTGACATATTCAAAAAAGTCAACTAATAAAATATTTATTCATAATACAGCACTTTACAACACTGCTTACAGAAATAACAACTTCAACACTGACTAGGGTTGTTTTTAGATCTACTTTTTGCTATATAGAAAGTTTGACACCTTCAAAAAAATGCTGCTAATAAAATATTTATATAAAATCCAACACTTTACAACACTGCTTATAGAAATAACAACTCTAATAGACAACTTCTTATTGAAAATAACATTTTCTTAACCTTTTTTCATTGCAGTTTGTCGAGTTTTGCTTAAGGAACTTTCTGCTTCGGAGTTGAAGTGCAAGCAAAGGTACGTAAATAAATAAGTCAAAAAATGCAATTGCTAAAATGCGTGCGGGGTCATAAATAAATGAAAACACACACACACACAAAAACAACAAACATGGCTAAAAGCGCCAGACGGGGCCCAAAACTAAAGCCAAGAAGCCAAAAAGACACTAGCCAAAAGAAATTATTAAGTGCTAAAGTTTTTTGGTGCTGGCAGTCAAAAAAAAAAGAAATAGAAATGCAAAACTTGGCATTGTTGTAGTGAAGAGCCAAGTGCCACGCCCACTCACACAAACGCCCACAAGTCATAGAGTATATATATATAAAAGCGTATCCATGTTAAATTCTTAGCGCAACGTCGCGCATTGTTTGACTCGAACTATGCGCCAAGTTATTTCTTTATTTAAAGTCAACCAGCGCCATTGTTAACTTGTGTTTTTTGACCCACTCGAAAAACCACCCTAAGTCATCCACACACACACACAAACATACGCACAATTTTTATGCGGGTTAGTTAGTTTTTTTTCTATCTTAACTGTCTCTGTGTGTGTGTGTGTGTGTGTGTGGGTGTGTGTGTCGCCAAAGTCAAAGCAGGAAACCCTTTTTTGGACCGACATGCTTAAGCTCAAGCTTTATGAGCCCACTAAGCGAGTGGTGGGGGGGTAGGGTTGGGGCAATATATTAGAGTGTGTATGTATGTGTCCCTTACTCACTGGTGTTAAGTCAGCTAAAAGCCTTTTGGCCCATCGTCGCAGCAGAAACCACTTGAATTTTTGGTCGCAAAAGCGCAACTTTTTAGAAACGGATGCAAACGGAATTAACACTGAGAGAAATGGAGAAAACAGAAAGAGACAGAAAGAGAAAGAAAGATGACTATTATACTTACAGCTTAACCAAAAACGGGGGCTAAGCCAAGTACGCTAGAGCGAGATAGAGAGAGTTGAAAAAGTTTTATGCAGTCAACAACAAAACGCACTTGGAGATTTTCCCCCAGAAAATGACTTGTGAATGGCTTTTTTGGGGGATTCGCAATTGCGGAATGCGCAATTCGCAATTCGGTATGCAACTGGCGTCTGTTGGGGCTTATACGCAGACTTTTTGGTTAAATAAGTGCGGGATAGTTTTGTAGACAATCAAAAAAGAAGAAGAAAAAAAACACATGGAAAACCATTGAAAATATGAATTGAATAAATTTTAGATAAATTTTGAAAATAAAGCTTAAAGCAGCTTAAAAAATAATAAAGCTGGAATATTAATTATATTTTAGAGCGAAAAAACATTTAAGAAATTTAAAGCTTAGGAGATTTTCTTTTAATCGATTTATATTTTTTAAACCAAATTATATTCAAAGTATTATTTCTACCTGTATATAATTTTTATTTGTTGAACATAACATAAACAATGTTAAGATTATTTATTTTTATACGCATCGTCAATGATTTATTGCTTAAAGATTTAATTAATTTGTTGGCGCTGTCATAAAACATCATCGAATACCGAGTAACAAGCAATAATAAGAAAAAATAACAGAGAAAAATGCATAAAATGAAATAAATTTGATTGGCATTCGTGTGTGTGTGTGTGTGTTTTTTTTTTTTTTTTTTTGGACGTTCCACGGAGGTGAGAATCTTCAAAAGATACGGTGCCCGTTCCACCAGCATGTACGATTCATGGACAACGTCCATGCCTACGTACTAAACTCACCCCCCACTCCACACCCCTCACGCCCGGCGGTATCACCGTAAAGTATTACTTCGCCGGGGTGGGTTGCCTAACTAGGCACTCTCCGCAACTCGCCGCTCATTTTCGCATAATCTCAGATCCCTCTGTATGCTTATGATGAGCTGGCGGACATCTCTCCAGTGTGACGGAGACTCCGTCATGTGCTCTACCAGGCTCTCCGGTGGGGGCACTGAGGCAGACACTCCCCTATATCGCGAACAGTGATATAGCACGTGTTCCGGATCCTCAATGGCGTCCGGACATGTTGGGCACTGCGAAGTGTCCTCGTGCCTGAACCTGTGCAGGTAGCTCCTGTATCCGCCGTGCCCTGAAAAAAACTGCGTTGTATGGAAGTCCAACTCACCTGTATTTCTCCCGATCCAATCCTCTACCTTGGGGATTAATCGGTGTGTCCATCTTCCTTTGCTCGCCGTGCTCCATCTATCCTGCCATGCGCCCATCGTCGATGCTCTTGCTGAGCTTCGGATGGTACTCCTAGCGTCTGGCGCAGCCGTCCTTCCAGTTCGGATCTCCTTCATTTCGAGCGCTAGCAGGTCAACTGGCACCATTCCTGCCAGGACCAGTGCTGCGTCCTCCGAGACCGTTCGGAAGCCGGATATCACTCGGAGAGCGCTCAGCCTGTAGGGTGCCGAGAGCTTCTTTTTCAGTCCTTTTTTGTTGGACACAGCCGTTGCCCATATGGGCGCCGCGTAGAGCAATACGGAGGCTACCACTCTCGCCAGCAACTGCCGCTTTGCTGGCTTAGGACCCCCAACATTGGGCAGCATACGCGAGAGGGCGCCTTGCATTCTCGCTGCTCTCTGGCTGACGTACTCTACATGTGTCCGGAAGCTGAGTCTATTGTCTAACCTGACTCCTAGGTATTTTATAGACTCCTTGGATTTCACAACATCGTTGTTGACTTGCACATGGATGTACTCTATTACTTTGCGGCTTGTAATGAGTACGGCCTCCGTCTTATGGCCTGCAAGTTCCAAGCTCGCATCCTTCATCCAATCTGCCACTATTCTTATTGCCGCGTTCGCCGTGGCCTCTACCTCCTTGCTTTCTTTGGCTACTACAACTAATGCCAGGTCGTCTGCGAAGCCAATGAGGGTACAGCCCTGTGGTAGTTCGAGCCTAAGTACCTCGTCGTACATTAGGTTCCACAACAGAGGGCCAAGAACTGAGCCCTGTGGCACTCCTGCTGTGACCTCGTAGCTCCTTGGTCCGTCCTCCGTATCATATTCCAAAACCCGATCCGACAGGTAATTGGATATGATTCCAGATATGTACGACGGTACTCCGATTCTACCCAGGGCTGCCCTGATGCGCGACCAGTTCGCCGAGTTGAACGCGTTGCGGATGTCGAGGGTTACTACGGCGCAGTACTCCTTTTCGCCCCACCTCCACCTCACTCCCTCGATTGCCTTGGCTGCAATGTCCACCACCGCCTGGATTGCATCTACGGTAGAGCGGGCTTTCCGAAATCCATATTGGCTGGCCGAGAGCGCGTTTTTTTCATCAATGATGGCCTGAAGTCTGCCATATATCAACCTTTCCAGGACCTTTCCCGCTGAGTCTAAGAGGCAGATAGGCCTATATCCAGACGGGTCGTCTGTCGGCTTCTCCCCTTTTGGCAGGAGGATTAGCCGCTGCCTCTTCCATATCCTGGGGAAAACTCCATCCTGTAGGCATTTTGAGTATGTGGCCGCAAATAGTTCTGGCCTCGAGTGGACCGCCAGCTTCAACGCCTTGTTGGGGATACCGTCTGGTCCTGGGGCCCCTTTTTGTCACCCAGTCTTTTTGTTGCCTCCACCACCTCTTCCGGTGTGACTCCTCGAATTGGCTCCGATCGCTGGACTGGGCTCACTTCCTGCGGCCGCGGATGTTGCGGGAAAAGCGTCGCCACTATGCTGGCCAAGGCCGTAGGGCAAGTCACCCGAACGGTCTCCTGGCTCCGCATCTTTTTCATCACCACCTTGTATGCAGTTCCCCATGGGTTCACATCGGCCTCCTCGCAGATTGCCCGAAAGCAGCTGGCCTTGCTTCGCTTGATGCTGCGTTTCAGCTCTCTTTTGGCTATTTTGAGGTCATCAAGCCTACTGGCGAAATCCGGGCGGCCCCTGGCACGTTGGGAGCGCCTTCTGGCCAGTAGGCACGCTTTCCTTAGCTGGTTGATTTCCTCATTCCACCAATAGCAGGGCGTTGCTCGACTGCTCGGTTTTCTCCTGGGCATTGACAAATCACATGCGTCCGTAACGCAGCGCATTAGGCTTCTTGCCATGTTGTCGACCGATTGTCCGATGGCTGGGAACACGGTATGGCGTAGGGCTTCAATGAGAGTGTCCTCGTCTAGAAGGTTTGCCTTCCACTTGGGCCCGCCTGTCTGGGGTCGCGGCTGTCTTTGTGGTCTTGCATTGATCACGAAGTTAATCGCTTGGTGGTCGCTGAAGGTGAAATCCTCGCTGACTCTCCACGTCGTCTTCCTACATAGCGAGCTACTTAGCAGGGTGATGTCTATAATCGATCCTCTGCCAGCCTTGCGGTAAGTGAGCCGCCTCCCGTCGTTTGCGAGGTTTACATCTATTGATGCAAACTCTTCCAACAGGCAGGTTCCTCTGCTATTTGTGACTCGGCTTCCCCATTCAACTGCCCAGGCGTTGAAGTCCCCAGCAATTACTATGGGGGATCTGCCGCGAGTATCATCCGAGATTTCCTCTAGCAGCTGCTGGAACCGCCTCAGATCCCAGCTCGGCGGAGCATAACAGCTATAAAATGTTATGTTGTTGATCTTCGCCCGAACGAACCCTTCGTGATCAATGCTAATCTCCTTTGGAGGTGTTCTGAGAGACCAGATGGCCGCTTTCCCACACTTGCTAGCCACCCATCCGCTTCCAGTGATAGGCCTGTGCGGCTCGCAGATTATGGCCAAGTCTGCATGCGTTTCCCTGACCGACTGCCTTAGCAGGGCCTGCGCTGCCTCGCAGTGGTTGAGGTTCAGCTGGACGCACTTCATGCTCTTTGGCCAGTGCGCTCCGGAACATGGGGCATCTCCCGCTACCGGCGATGTGTTTATCGTCCATTTTTTTCTCCTTGCAGAACATACACTGTGGCTCTTTATCACAGTCCTTGGCCAGGTGGTTCTTACCTCCACATCTTCGGCACAGATTCGACCGGTCCTGCTCATTCTTGCACTGTCTCGCAAGGTGACCAAACTCCAGGCATCTAAAGCACTTGGTCACGCTAATGCGCACCCGAAGTCTAGAGCTGACCCATCCCACCTTCAAGACTCCGACAGACAACGCTTTCCTTGCTCTGTCTGCGGGGAGCTTTATCGAGGCAGTTTGGGTCTGCCCATACGCCTTTCGCAGGGTGATGTCCTCCTGGGAGACCTCCACGTCGAATTGATCACGGAACGCTACGGTAATCTCCTCCTTAGTGGTGACCTCATCGAGATCCCTGGCATCGATGGTCACCCGGTGAGCGAGGGATCGTACCTCTGCTTGCTCGCCCAACGTAGTCGTCATGAGGCTCCTGAATGCCGAAGTATCCATTCCGGGCTTATTCAGCTGCAGTAGCAGTTCGCCCTTTTGGGTCCTCCGTATCCTGGAGACCGCCTTTCCCAGCTCATTGAGCTTCTCGTCCGCTTTAACCTTGCGGAGTATATCCGCGTAGCTAGCGTCGCCTTTCGCTGCGATAATTATTGCATCGGGCCGCGCCTTCTCCATGCGGGCCTCTGGCCTCTTAGGTTTTCTGTCCTTTTTCTTTTTGGTGACCTTCGTCCACTGTTCTCCTTTTGGGCGTTCCTGGCGTTCTGGAGCATCCACGCCTGTGGTCTTCATCTCCACCTGACTATCCTTGGGGGCGGCCGGGTCACCCTCTCTCCTACTCCGCTTGCTGTGGGGAGTGCCAGGTGTGCTCGACCCTGGACGCAGCTTCCTTTTCACCTCCGGTCTAGGTGGGGGGGACGTCTGCGATGACTGATTCGTCCTGATGACGGCCTTTGCTCCCTCGTCATGGAGCTGTATGGCTGCCAATTCGTAGAGCGCCTTAATGCTCTCGATTGAATCGCGCATCGGCTGGTGGATGGACCGCCTTTTCCCGTCCTCCAGCATCTCCACCAGCTTGGAGATTTCCTGGCCGAGCTCGCAAAGCGCTGAGCCACGCTGTTTCGCCAGACCAGTAGCCTCCTCCCTGTTGTTCACCGGAGGTGGCGCTACCCCACCCACAGGAGATCGCATCGTTCTCCTACTCCTCGCGAATTCTTCTCCACTCTCCCTTGTTTGTTTTTCCTAGGTTTATTTCATTATTCATGTTGTTGGGTCCCAACTCCAAGTCGTTATCTCTGGTCGTTGTACAGTTGCGTAATAATCCCATGGTTATCTTTGCAAGCAGTGAGGCCATGCTAGGGTTGACCCCCGCCCTTATGGGGTCGGGTGTTCAGAGCCGGATTCGCTTTAATCAGGATTGACTCAACTGAACCTGTACTGCCAACTTAATGACGACGCGCCATCGATCGTGCTTGGAGATTTGCCAAGTTTTAGCGGGACGGGGGCAGTATCAGCATTACCCTAGCAGTCATTTCGGCAAGATTTCACTCCGCTTACTGAGATGCTAGAATACTGATACTGTCAGCCCAGGTTTCACGTTTCCAATTTGGGGTTTCCAGTGCTCTCTTACCAAGGCATTACTGGACTCTGCCTTAGTCGCCTTCTCGTGTTGGTTGACCGTCTAGCGGATGCTTAACGGTCATCCCGGGGATACCTGGCCTGCTGCCGGAGGTCACGAGATGCTTGCACTACTCAGGACAAGACTCGCCCTGTGCATTGCCATGTTAATGCGGGTCCAGAGCTTTCGCCTTGTCCTGGTAGTGCCATCCCCGTGCCGTATCAGTCGCCTCATACGACAAGCTACGACTCGCTGTGTGTGTGTGTGTGTTTGTGTATGTGTGCGTGCGTGTTAAACAAATTTTATAGCCCACCTATAAGAATATATGACTATAGAAGAATATATATGTGCAAACGAATATATTTACGACCTGGCGCCAGAAAACTCATTATACGCTCTGCCTGTTGGAATTTTAAAATAAAAAACGAACACACACACGCAGGTTCACGCACAAATACACTTGCAGTATACAACGTCTGTTTTGTGACAATGTCAAAGAACATGTGTTTCGAGCTTTCTCTTTGCGTTTTTCTTGTGATTCGCGCGCTACGTGTCAAAAATTAAAAGTACTCAAAGACAAGGCACCAAAAACCTAATCGTATTTATAGGCAAAAAAGTTTGCGCTCGGCTTTCTCTCTCTTTCTCTCTCTCTCTCATTCTGCGTGCATGCACATAGATCGTGTCTAATTTATGGCCTTAGGTACAGTGAAAAGGGCAAGATGCAAACATTACTCGTGCAATAAAGTTATTAAAAGGCCGCACGTTGTGCTTTTGCGTATTCGTGCGCCCAAATAAGTATGCTACAAAAAAATTACATTTAATATATCCCATTAAAACGTTTCCATAAGAAAGATAAAGAGATAGAGTATGGATTGAGTATGTATGAAGTAATGTTTCTATGTTTTCAATGAATCTTAGTAAAAGAGGTATAGTAAATATATCTTTTATTCTTAATATTCTAAGTAGGTATGTTAAGATACGAAGAAAGAAAGATAAAGAGATGGAGTATAGATGGAGTACGTTTCAAGCAATGTTTCTAAGTTCTCAATCAACATTAGCAAAAGAGTAAAAGTAGATATGTCTTTTATGTGCAATATCTGAAACAGTTATGTTAAGTTAACATTCCCCTCTTAAGGTAATCACACTTTAAGTTTGCCCATATAAGTATGCTACAAAATATTAAATTCTCATTAAAACGCTTCAATAAGAAAGATAAGAAGATAGAGTATTAATTAAATATGTATGAAGTAATGTTTCTATGTTCTCAATTAACATCAGGTAATTACTTTGTTGCAGTATTTCAATAAGAAAGATAATGAGATAGATTATGGATGGAACGTGTATGAAGTAACATCAGCAAAAGAGTTAAATTAGATATATCTCTCATTTGCAATATCTTAAGCAGCATCTATAAGCCGTTCTATATCTCACCTTACATTCGCTGTTAACTTCTTTTTCTTTCTAATTTACGCCTTGCGTGTGCTTTGAGTTCTGGCTTCCAGTTGGGCCACAAAACTCAGCATTTTCCATTAAGTCTGCAGCTGCTTTCGTCATAATTCATGGCGCTCGCTGGGACACACACACTCACACATTCTAACAAACGCACACACACATAAAAGAGAGAGAGAGACACACAGACGCAGACATAGTAAGAGAGAATCACAGATTGGGGGCATGTTAATTTGTATGCCGCTGCAGGCGGAAGTCCCTTTTTGGGGTCTTTAAACGCAAATGAAAGGCAAACCAAAGCTTTTACTGCCGCCATCAGCTCATGTATCATTTTGTATGAGTGTGTGTGTGTGCCACCCGACCGTCATCCAACCGCCCTCCACACTTTACCCCTCGTTAGCTTACTTCCTGTTTCTTTGTGTTCATGTTGCTCTAAATTAGATTTTCATTTGCGTGGGCTTCGCTATATCTCTGTCTCTCTCGCTCTCTCTCTCACTGTCTGTGCGTTGTCCTTCTATACTATTCCCCCCTCCGCCGCCCGCCCACACATTGCCCCATTTTATCATTCATTGGTTTGCCCACTTAGAGGCACCACTGGCTCTACTTAGACTTTATGACCTGACACATAAAACCCTTTTGAGCCTGACCCCCGCCTGACACATTCTGATCGTATTTTTCTCTCTCTGTATGTGTGTGTGTGTGTGCGTGTAAGAAATCAATACCAAAATTAATTAATCCAAATTAGTAGAGAACATATAAAATTTATGTCCTTTGCCGCCGTATTTATACTTTTTTTAAATGGAAAATCTTTAATGTAACCACATGTGTGTGTGGGTGAGGGGGGAGGGTGAAATATATTTTTATTATTATTAGAAGTGCGTGCGTCAGAGCCCAAAGTTAACGCTGACAGCCATAAGTCTAGCACTGCGTCAATCAACAGCTGTCAGCTGCAAATTTTTTTTCATATATTGATTATAGACGCTGTTGTGGTGGTTGGCGAGAATACCCTGTAATCATTAGGTGTGAAAAAGGGTAGCAAAATATGTTGAAGGAAGTTTTTAATGGGAAAAATTGTAGCAAAATGCATGAAATTTATATCAAATATTTGTTTTTAGTTTATCCTATAACCTGTACTCATAAAGTGTGAAAATAAAACTAAAAAATATTTTCGGGAAATTTTGAAAAGGAAAAATCTTAACAAAAATCATGAAATTAATATAAAGTTATTCATTTTTTCTGGCCCCACACCCTGTACTCAAAAAGTGTGTAAAACAGTTACTAAGATATTTGTATAGATACTTTTACTGGGAAAAATCGTAACAAAAATCTTGAAATTTATAATATAAACATTTTTTATGCTTAGATTGATTCTACTAAGTATTTGAGAGTAACTTCAATACTTTTACATGCTTAAATTAATATTTATGCATATTTTTACCAACATCATCCATTAACTCTAGCGTATTTCTTAGGCAAACACCTTCAAGCTCACAGCATCTCATTTCCTTTGACGATTGCTCCTTTTAATTTTGGAAGTGTTTAGTCTCCCTCTCACACACACAAACTCTCTCTCTCCCTCTCTCTCTCTCTCACACACACACCCAAAAATAAATCGCTGACGCCTTTTTGGCTACCTTTATTGATTGACTGTCAAATTCATCAGAATTTATGTACAAAATTTGTGTGTGTGTGTGTGTGTGTTTGTGCGAATTTTGTCTGGCTTTCTTTTTTGCGTCTTTAACTAACTTCTTCCTATGATTTCCGAAAGCATTCCAATCGAAATTGAGACGCCATTTGGTTTTTGGGGCAACATTTGTTGGGAAAAAGAAAAAATAAACATTTTGGCCATGAAACGATAGCAAGTTTTTAATAAGCAAACAAGTAAAAAAAGAAGAAAGAAGAAGAAGAAAAAGAGCTATTTGATGTGTATATATACGTACATATAATTGAACAGATGCCTAGGCTCTAAAACTTTTGAACGAATTGGAATTTTTAAGGGGGGAAAATTTTTGCGTTTTGCTTTTAAAGCTGCCAGAAACAAAATTTCAGAAACAACTTCTCTCAAGTATGCAGCATAATAATAACGTTAAAAGATAATGAGTATTTGGCCCTACCAACAACAACAAAAACTGTCGCAAACAGCTTGAGGTGGGGCAGGGGGCGTGGCAGTTGCTGTTACTGTTGCTATCAATGCCAAACGACCAACAGCAACAACATGAAGAGTAACAAATAGGCAACTTGAGCAAAGTTTCAAGAGTCAAAACACAACCGGTCCTGCCCCTGTCCCTTGCCCCTCCACCCTTCAAACATGCACTAAGTATATCATGTGTGTACATACATATATATACATATACATACATATATATTTGTACTTTGAGATATTTATCGCTTCTTAAGTATTTTTAAGAAGTTTTTGCCACGGCAACTTTTGCTTTCTTCTTCGTCTTGGGCATATTTCGAGTGGCACTTCAACTTGTCAGACTTGTGTCTGCCACGCCCACACACCGCTCCCGCCCCCTTCACTGGCCACCGGTTGAAGCTGCATAGACATTCCTGAACAAAAGTTTTTCAAGGCCTTAATCAACTTTTGGTTATAGCTTAATGAGCGCATGTAATGAGTTAATTCTTTTGCAATGTTGCCAAAAAACCATCAAACTTTTATTGCAAAAGGGGTAGGGAGAGGAGGGGGGAAATATATATAGAAATAGTTGACAAGAGTCTTAAATGAATTGTGTGGCATTCTCTGCACAAAAATATTTGTTGTCAGTTGTGCATCAAAATTATGTGAGAGAAAGAGATATAAAAAAGAAATAAAACAAAATAGTTTTGGGTAGAAATTTGAGAGCTTTGTGACAAATATTTTGACTAATTGTCCGAAAAAATACTAAAAATAATATTAAAAATATTTTCAGCAGAAACTTTTCACTAAAAATACTTTAAGCTTATAAATTATACCTAAAATATATTGAAGAAAAAATAAAAATAATATTAAAAATATTTTCTACACTCCAAAAATGGGAAACTTTTCACTAAAAATACTTTAACCTCATAATTTATTCCTTTTTGTGCAACTTGATGTCAGTTTTTAATTTAAAATCGCCGCCAAATCCGAATTTGTCACACAAGTGTTCAAGATTCAATTTCGTCACACATTAACGGCTTAAGCGTAACCAAAAACCAATTAAGCGGCAAGAGAAACCAACACCAAAGCCAACACAAACACAATCAAACACACACACACACATACGTACATAACACATGGATACCCACATAGATTAAGCAAAGACACTTGCAGAAGCTTCTTGTTTGTACACACACACACACACACACACACACAAAAAGAACACACCATTTTTTTCTAACACAAATTTTCTGAAAATCTCGATTTTTTTTCGCTATCTCTCTTTGCAGCAGTTATTAGCAGCGCAAGCAGCGTCAAAGACGAGTCTATTAACAGTACAAACAGCCAAAACAAAGGAAGAGAAGTAAAGCGAAAAACGGAAAAAACGAAAAGCAAACCAAATCGAAGAGTTGGGGGAGGTGTTGAAGGCAAATCAAATTACTAAGCGGCTACCAATGAGACAGCAGCAGCAAGACGAAAAGACGCACACACACACATATAACCCCCCTCACACATACATCCTCTTGCTGCAGCAGGCTTAAGAGAGCGACCGGAAGCCAGAGCACTTGACTGTATCGAAACAGTTAGCTGGTATGGCAGAAAGCGGATTGTGAATTTGCTATATTGACATAAGGAAATCGTTAGCCGGCTTAGCTTCAGCATCCTAGCCCCGGCTCCAGTTCCTGAGGCGACGACGATTCGCATTTAAAATTAAAAACATACATATATATATTTAAATGTATGTATTTTCTATAAAGAGAGAGAGAAAGCGAACAGCAGAGTGTTATGCTAATGTCATAGTGTGCGAGCAGGCAGCATGAATATTACATGAGTAGTAGTCGCAGTCAGCCGAAGTGATGACAATAAGAGCAACAACAACGATTACTTGAGATTTACAGTTACAAAAACAGAGAGAGAGCAAGAGAGCATACGAAAATGCCTAGCTAAGCCAGCCTGAAGTGATGACAATACGCTGTCAGAGAACGCAAGCTTAAATACTCAAAGAGTGTCAAAGAGAGTGAGTGAGCGAGAGAGAGAGAGAGAGATCGTTTTGAAAATGACAGAGCTGCGACGCTTTGAATCGACTGCGACTGCGACGCCGCGTTTGCATAAACAGCATTCGCTTCGTGATCGTGGTGCGGCGAATTCGCTACTGCTGCAGCAGCACTCTCTAACGGATCAGGGCTGCAATTTGAGCAGTGGCGGCAACAGCGCTGCCAGCACCAGCAGCAGCACGGCGACAGCGAATACAGCGAACACTGCGCTGCCGCAGCGCATGAACAGCGTCGAATTCGATGAGCATGACATCTACTATGTTTCGCCGTCAAAGCGAAAAGCGGCAGGCGTGGTCCCAGCAGGACCCGCTCTGCGCCCAACCACAGCCTACGAGAGTGCAAGTAATCACAATGTCGTCACTTTCTCCGATTATGTGAGCGAACAGCGTTGCTCCTCCTCGCATCGCGGCTCCCTCAAGCGTGCCAAGGGACGCAGCAATCAATCGCTGTGCAGCTGCGATGCCGGCGATGAGGCGCAACTCCAGCCGGATGCGGCACGCCCCTTGTACGAATACAGCTTGGAGCGGCGACGCAAGACGCATACCTATACCTGTGAACAGAATGCACAGATACTCATGAGACTGGAGCGCGAGAGAAATCGCAAATTATCGCTAACATCCATTGGTGGCGAGCTGCAGGTGAGAGAACTATTAAAACTTATACCCTGTAAATCCGTACAGGGTATTTTTCCTAATCCAAACACACTTTGGATATTATGTATATTGTTCGTTCTTATGTTTATGTAATTGGATTCATGAGCAGCAACCGCGTGTTGCACGTACACATGTCCCGTGCCCGAACATCCTCGCCCTTCCCCATTCCACAATTCGAAGCACGTGCCACGCATATTGAAGCTATTGTTTTTTCCTTTTCGGGGCCTGTTGCAAGTCCCAAATTTGCTAGGCAAACAATTCGCGGCACGTACCCCAAGCTACAGCAATAATACGAATACGAACAGGAACAGATCTGACTGACATTTGGGCCTTGTGGCAGGTGGCAAACAGAATAATACTTGCCACCTGCTTGCCACCAAGTGTGGTGCACACCTTTATACACTGAGCGACATTTAATAGTGTACAAATTTGTAAATATTTTCACATTCCAAATCCAAATATGTTTTTAGTTAGCTCAGCATGCCACGCCCTCAAAAACTGTGACGCCTTACTTGAAGGTTTTACTTTTAGGGATTATTCATATTGGGTTCAGTGCTCCAACGGTGAGGTCTGAAACAAACAACACTTTTTAACCAACAAAAAAAAAATCGATATCCAAAAAAAATATACGACAAGAAAATCACAAAAATACCAAAAGAAATAAACCAAAAAACCAAAAAAAAAGAAGGAATTACCCGGAATCATATCCAACGCGCCATCGTCATGGCCATGGAACTGCAAGGCGTTGAATCAACGAACTCAGTTAGCCTCCAGTCTAGCGCCTACTCCGATGTTGGTAGTGGCGGCAACCGCGGTAAGGGAAAGAACAAACGCAAATTGCCATCCTTTGACCTGTCGCTGGAGCAGAAGGAGGACATTAAGAAAGCCTTCGATCTGTTCGATACAGACTGCACCGGCTTCATTGAGGTCAAGGAGTTGCGTGTGGCAATCCGTGCTTTGGGCTTTGAGCCGGACAAGGAGGAGATCAAGTGTATGATGGATGAGATCGATAAGGATAAGACGGGTCGCATTGCATTCAATGATTTCCTCCATATAATGCGTAACAAAATGGCCGCCAAGGATAGCAAGCAGGACATGTTGAAGGCATTCTCGTTCTTTGACGATGATCGTACGGGTCGCATTTCGTTTACGAACCTGAAACGAGTCGCCAAAGAACTGGGTGAGAACCTGACCGACGAGGAACTGCAGGAGATGATCGATGAGGCTGACTTGGATGGCGATGGGGAAGTTTGCCGTGCCGAATTTCTCTCGGTGATGAAGAAAACTCATTTGATTTAGCCTTACATTAGTGGGGGAAACGACGTTCATTAGTTTTTACCTGCCCTTTCCCTTTTTTTTTTGCTAGTGCTTTCGTAATAACACACTTCGTATATTCATACTTATTCCCTTAACATTCGTATACTTTTCAGGCCACTGATTCTTGAAGAAGTTTGAATATGCTTTGACTTTTAAATAAATGTAGCCTCCCTAGAAGCAATACCTTTTCTTTTTCTTTTTTCCCTTTATTCCGCTTTTCTTTTGTGTTCGTTTATTAATTGGCATTCCTCCCTTTGTCTGTTAACCTTGAGGCGTGACCTCAATGTGAAATGCTTTCTGCTTTTCTGCTTTTTTAACGGTTAAAGCTCGTCTGCCATTTGTCACAATTAGTAGCGGAACTTTAATTACAGAAAAATTGCAAAACCCAACCCAACCAAGGAACGCTCGGTGTTCACATTAATGCGACAGCTACATCAACAACGAAACGGTGTCTTTTCATATACCCTGTGAGGTAATGGAGAAAGGGTTGATGTGGGAAACAATTTTGAAAGGAGGAAAAAATGATAGGAAAAGCAATGAAAGGTTAAAAAGTTATAGAACTTCTTATACAGGGTATCGGTACATTAATGCGACAGCTACATCGACAACGAAACGATGTCTTTTCAAACACCCTGTGAGGTAATGGAGAAAGGGTTAGATGAGGGATTGTTGTGACATTCAAAAAGGAAGAATTGTGAAAGAAAGAAAAAATATAGGAAAAATTTAATTATAAACAGAGAAAAAGTATAGAGTAAGGATAAAATGATATCGAATTTCTTATACAGAGTATCTGTAATACGACAGCTACATAGACAACAAAGCGGTGTCTTTTCAAATATCCTGTAAGCTAGTGGATAAAGGATTGATGAGGGATTGTTTTCCTATTCATATGACATACAAAAAATTTAAGGGAAGGAAAAAATATAGGAAAAAGATGACTAATGAAACAAAGGAAAGGAGAAAGGGTAAGAAGTCATAGAACTACTCATACAGGGTATCTTCAAGTCTAACACCCACTCATTCACCGCACTCTTGTAATGTTTGCCATGCCTATTTTTGCAGTTCAGGCCGCTGTCATGCATAACAAATCTCTTTGACACATTTGATGTATGCGTTTTCTGGCCTCCAGGCAACAGAAAAGGGTAAAGTGGAAAACAAAGAGAGGGGGCGGGAGAGAGAGTGGGTGAGAAAAGTGGGGAGTTGTGCTAGTGACTCAACAGCTGCTCCACTTTTCGAGTTGCTGCAACAAATTGTGGCAAACAATTTGGTCGCATGTGTGTGTGTTAGTGTGTTAGTGTGGGTGCCTTCCGTCTTTCCCGTTCCCTTACCCGGATGCTGGGGCAACGTCGACGTCGACTAGGAAACGGCTCGACTCGGTTATTTAGTAGCATCGTTTAACTTTTTATTTACGCCAAGCTTTGCATTTAGCGTCATTTAGTTGTTCCGACTAAAAGAGAGAGACTCGGGCTGGTGTTTAAATTCATCAAGCTGAAGCCGAGAACCGAGAGCGAGAGTACAGTACATGTGGCGTATACGCAATTTATGTGACAATTGAGTCAACTAACGCCAGACAAACCTGATTCATGATCCCAACTTAGACTTCCATATAAATCAATCACACAATAGAGTGCCTAAAAAGCCTCTATTTTGGGGGCGGGTGTCAATAAATTATAGCTTATGGCCATAAAAATTTGTTTTGCCCGGAGAAAGAGTTATGAAATATATCTTTCTTTCTTTATCAATAACAAGAAATAATCTTAAATAAACTTAAATAAAATCATAACTAAAGCTACAAATGTTGCGAAAGTCGTAAAGTTAAGTGCCCTGCCCGGCTAATTATGGCGCTGGTTTTGATAGCCGAATCCGACTAACCAAAAAAAGCATAAAAAAGCATAAAACTATGGAAAAAGTTTTGGCATTCAAAAAAGTTTTTGCCAATTTTGGCTTATTGCTTTTGCGAAATCGATGAGCTCGTTTGCTCGAGCGAAGGACAACAGCTTCAAGTTAAAAATATCTTTATATATATACACTCAATTTTACGAACATTTAACTAAATACCCAGACAGCTAGACAGGGACAGCGAGAGAGAGGGGAAGAGTGAGAGGGGCGACATCCTTTTGCTTTGGACTTTTATAAAAATTGTAAGAGGATCTCTCCGAGCAACAGCTATGAAAAAAAAAAAAAGTTTTTCTCGCTGCGCAAACTACAAAATTGCCATAACTCAACATTACGCCCGACAAACACACACACACTAACACACCATACACACACATACACGCCAACTCACATTTACACATACATATAAGTGTAGCTGTGAGCATATTCGAAACGAGCTGAGCTGCACAAATTTTTGTAATGTAGCAAGAAAAAGTTGCAACTAAAAAAAAACACAATGATGAATGCCCACACACACACACACATACATACATAGATACTTATATAAATTATGGTAAAAAATTGCAGCAAAGTAGACGAAAAATTATTATAAAATGTGCATTATGAAATTTAAGACGAGACAAAGACGCACATTATTCAAAACGAAGCAAAATAGCAAAAAAAAAAAAAAGTCGCAAGAGAGTTAAAAAAAAAATAGGAAATAATAGTAAAGGGAATGCGACGATATATCAAGCAATTTAATGCTCAAAAAAGCAGCAAGCTGCGGTTAACCAACTTCTTCTCTTTCACTCTCTGTGGTTATCCTTTCCACTCTCAGCTTCACCCTCTCTCTCTCATCTCATCTCCCTTTTGCACAACACACAAACAAACGCACACATAAACATGATGGCGTCCAATTTGTGGCATAAACGCCAAATAAGCATATACTGTTGCCGTACTTTGGGGCAACCAGTTAACCCAAGCCAACCCCGATGAGAGTTATGCACATATGCATATGCATGCTAGAATGGCTTCTACTCAAAAAACGCAGCAAGCAGCACTCACTGAATGGTGAATGGCGAGTTCAAAGTGCATATCCAAGCACATATTTATGATGCTTGCTTGACATTTTCCCCAACTAATTTTAAATATCTGAACCCGAAATGAAAGAAGACTTCGTAAAGTTAACACAAAATGTTGCATGATTATGATGAAAGAGAGCGAGTTTTTGGGGCAGATTGATTAATCAGACTGTAAGCTAATTAATTTCTTCTACTACAAATCAAATCAGATATTTAAAACAATGTGAAGAAAAATGTAAAAAAATTTCTTCTTAAGATAATTGCCTATTAAAAACTTACCACAAAAAGAAAAGCAGCAAAAACTGTCGTTATAAAATCAGAGTCAACAACCAATTGGCCAGCCTGTTGGACGCGAAAGTTATGCAGGCGCTGAGCAGGATTGAGGATGAGGCATGAAATTGAAGGCGCCACCGCAAAATATTTGCATAAATTATTTAAGTTTCTTTTTTTTTTCGGCGTTCTTGTCCGGCGACAGGCGTAGGAAATTACCAAAAGGCCTTGTGTGTAATGAAAATATGAAAATTTTCAATTTGCACTTAAGCAGCGCGCAGAGGCAGCGGCAAGAGGAGATCAGACAGGACATGCGACAGGACAAAGTAAATAATAAAGGAAAGAAAAAAAATTAACAAGACAGCGCCCAGGACAACAATAACAAGCTATGATTGGTGGGCAAGTGGAGTATGAGGGGGTGGGGGGCAATGAGGTGTATACATAAAGCAATCAAAATTCAAAAGGAAATTTTTATTAATGTCAATGCGTTACGTTTTTTTTTCGTCAAGGCGAGACGAAAAATATATATAAGAAAAAAAAAGCAAATCAATGCAAATGTATTTGCCGTAACTGAATTCAATTTCGAATCCCTGGAGCGATGGTGTTTGATGAACCTGATGATGATGTTGTTGGGGCAGCCTGCCTCTCTGATGATGATGATGTTGCCCTGCCTGATGGCATTTGCCTGACCGTACCAAATTCAATTAGGATGCCAACAACAAGATGAACACACTCTGTACTTAGAGCTGGCTAACTGGGCCAACTGTGCGAAACTGAAGTTCTTTTACTTACTTGCTCGGCTCGGCTTAACCTTTTTTTTTCCAATCTCGCCCTTACCCTTAACTGTATACGTGTTTCGAGTGTGTGTGTGAGAGTTTTAGTGTGAGTGTTAGTGTGAGTGTATTTTGTGTCTATGGCATAATTAAATTTTATGTTGCCAGAGGCGAGAGAGAAGAGCCCTTGAAACGCATTTGGACGCATGGCAACAAAATCTCTTTCTATACAATTTCGGCAAATTTGCAAATTTGTATTGCATACCTTGAGGCGCCAGCATAAAGTTAACTATTATGCGTGTGTTTTTGGGAAATTGGCTTAGCATTTTGGCAATAATCTAAAGAATTTATTAAATATTTATTTAAGTGTTGTTTCAGGTAAGCTTAAGAGAAGTTGAAAATCGTTTCGATTATGAGAATTAAATTCGGGTTTACAGCTTAAATTAGCTCTTGTTAGCTCAGAATCTGTTCAAGTTTCTATGGAATGAAAATCTCTCTTAGATAAGCTGTTCAAGTTTTTATAGAATAGAAAATCTCTCTTAGATAAGCTGTTGTTATATTCGAAGCTGTTCAAGTTTTTAAAGAAATGAAAATCTCTCCTAGATTAGCTCTTGTTATATCAGAATCTGTTCAAGTTGTTATAGAATAAATATGTCTTTAAACTTATTATCTTATTTTATACATATCAAGGTAATTGCCTTAAGGTTTTAGTTACATTATTATGAAATAAAACGAGAGATCATGGAAGACTTTTCTTGCGCTCAAAAAAATTCAACGTAATTCGCCCAACGGCTATAAATAACATGCTAACAAGCTACTTTTTATACAAAACAGTTTGACTTTGATAAGGTTTAAAGCTCTTATCCACTTTTTGCTGTGTAAAGAAATCACAACAAATTGCATTTGGCATAAAAAACAATTTGCAAAAATATGAAAACTTGTCTGTTTCTGTCAATAACATTTATTAAGTTGAAATAAAATGTCACAAAACTTAAGAATTCCGGTGCAAAAATTCCACAACCATTTTGCTTAAACCTTTTCCCTTTGCTGCCTTTGACTTACCGGATGTTGCTCATGTCGATTGATATAATACAATTTCCTCTGCAACCTTTGCTTGCAACAGATGCAAGTTATCAATTTATTGAAACTACTTGTTCTTCTTCTTCTACTTGTGTCTTCCGCAGAGTGATACGCCCAGCTTGTCGGATGTGGATATAATACCGCCAGTGCCGCCACCCCCAAACCTCAAACGCAACGGCAGCATGCGCAGCCTGCGACTGTTGCAACAGCAACAGCAGCAGCTGCCTCTTACTGCCAGCAACAATAAGAACAACAGCAACAACAATAATTTGGTTGTGGGCATGGCACAACTTTGCACTAGCGATCTATTGGAAGACTGCACCAAGACGGCACTCGATGAATGCGCTGCCACATTGCTGAAGTGTGCCGCCAACATCAACAACAACACCAGCAGCAGCATTAGTAGCAATAGTATATGTAATGGCAACAGCAGCAATAGCCACGCCCACGCGCACGCCCATGCCCTTGCCAAGCAACAGCTGTTGCATAAGCCCGCCCCGCCCTTTGCCGCCCATGAGGCAGATAACATTTTTACGCCGCACACACAAAAATCGGATCCCAGCTTGTGTTTTGTGCCACCAACAGCAGCAACTGTTGCCACCGCCACCAAGCCAACGGCAGCAGCACCAACTAGCAAATATAATACAATTGGACCCAGTAGCGATTATGCGAGACATTTGGCGCATTATAGTCGCTACCTGCAAAAGCAGCATCAGCAACAGCAATTGGCACACTTTCAACAACAACGTTGTCGCTGTTTCTCCCAATCGTTGCTCAATTTCAACCAGCACCAGCAGCAACAACAGCTGCCGCAACAATTGCAACACCAGCAACAGCAGCAGCAACAATCGGAGTCGAAACCAGCGCAAATATTTCACACCAGCAGCATGGATTGGACTAGTCGCAGCTTTGGCAATCTGGTCGACATTGATGGCGGCGGCTGCCGTGTGCCATATCAGAAAATGCCACCAACATCGATGCTGGCCTCATCCAGTTTCACGATGAACTCCTTCGACAGCGCCAACAGCAGCAATATGCTTAAAGAGCGCGAATCCCAAACACTACCACACTCGCACGCACACACACATTCTCAATCACACACACATCCACATGTGCATTCGCATCATTATCATGCACACGATGTGTCCCATTCTTTGGCAACTGGCGGCGTCGGCATCGGTGGCATCGGTGGCAACGGCATTCCGACCACGCCACAGAAACATCATCAACTGCATTCGAGCGTCACAAGCATCATGCCATGGAAGCATCGACAGTGTCCCAGTCGCGGTTCATCCAGTTCGGGCACTAACTCATTTCGTAAGTACAAACGATAAAATTATTGCATAATGATTGTAGAATGATTACTAGCATGATGAAGTTATTGATATATATTGCTTATTACTTTATTATTACTTAAATCACATGATATCACAAGCATTGATAGCTTTCAGTCAGTTAGTCAGAAAAAAGAGAAAGAAGTATGAACTTACAGGAACTAGTTCACTGACATAATCTTCCATCAAACAATTTCACAAAAATTAGATTGCTAACGTTTCCGTTTGGGTTGTGTATTGATAGCAGTCAGTCCGCTATTCAGAACAAACATAGAATGAGCTTAAACTCACACGAACTAGTTCACTAAACTTGACCTTGCTTTCTTTTACCATATGGGCTGTACATTGATAGAAGTCCGTTAGTTAGTCAGGAGAAAAGACAGTTTCACCACATACTTAAACATATTGGAACTAGTTCACTTAGCTTGCTTAAAGCAACCCTGGTTTCTACTTACCTAATACCGGTGTCAGTCACTTAGTCAGAACAAAGAGATAAAGTTTCATCACATACCTAAAAATACTGAAATTAGTTCACTAAGTTTGTTCAATGCAGCCCTGGTTTCTAGTTACCTAATAGCAATCAGATAGTTAGTCAGGAGAATTAGTTCAGTGAGTTCAATGTTCACTGCAGTCCTGGTTTCTAGTTACCTAACAGTCAGTCAGTAAGTTAGTCACAACCAAGAGAAAATGTTTCATCACAATCTTAAACATACTAGTTCACTGAGTTTGTTCACTGCAGCCCTGGTTTCTAGTTACCTGACATTGCAGTAGTTACCCAAAGCAACCACTTTTGCGCTTCCACCCTTTCAATTCCCATTTGAAAAACGCACACACACAATTCTATTTAGTCGTTAGCCATTTGATTGCGCCCCATGTAACATGGCCGCTTAATGTTAAACGTGGCCAATGCCCGCGTGACTTCATCGTCGGCGTCGTGGCTCTAGTTGTCGTTGTCGTCCTCATCAACGGCACATCAGTCCAAGCAGGCAAGCGGAGAAATGCAGAGACCCCTCTCTCTTTTCTCTCTTGTCCTTGCCAACTGCAATTCGTTAGTTAGAGACCACGCCCACCAAAAACTGCGTTTACGTTCCTGTCACGTTAAATTTATGCAAATCGCTGATGCCCTGTAACCGATACACACACACACAGTTCAGACCAACAACCCAACCCCTTGCCATCATGGTTTCCATTTGCGTCTTGCTTAGCGGTAATTCACTTTAGCCAGCCGAAAGGGAAGCAGGTGAAGAGTAAGGGCTTCTTTGGTCAGTCAGAAGCAAATCCAAAAAGCTATAATCAAGCGAATTGCTCACAACACACACATGCTGAAAACTAAAGCTAGTTTCATGCCTCACTTGTCTTATTTACTTTGGCTCCCAGTTGCAATTGCAGACAGTTTGAGTTGGGTTTGAGTTGAGAGTTTGGCCAAAACGGTCAAGTTGCATAATCAAATTTGGTTTTCCAATTAAATTCAACTACATGCTATTGATATCGAGTATCTTTTGCCGTATCTAATGCTGCAAATTGTAGGGATTTGCATTTGGGGATTTCGTCTTTATTTCATTAGAGCTCATTTATATTGAGTTAAGTGCAGCTTTCAAACATTTCAAGTAGATTTAGTAATGAGAAAATGGCAGAGTAGATATTTTTTTATTTAATAAGTAAGTAAATAAGTAAATAAGTTATTAGCCTTTCTTAGATACTATTCCAATTATTATTTCATTTACATATGCCTTATATAATTAACTTCAATTCATTTTGGCTTAAGTTTGTGCTTTCGAGTGCTTTAACTTGAATGAGAATGGAGCTAATTACTCTACACACTTTGTATGCCCTTTATCTCCATCTCTAACACACATTTAGAGATTTCATGCATCAGAACTCTTTAAGTGCTTGCTCACACAAAGGCTAAACAAGAACACACACACATTGCACGTCTTCTCCTGTAAAGTAAAACCCAACTAAGCAATTCAATTTTAAACGTTTAACTAACCATATTTTCTTATTATCGTTCTTTCCACTGCTTTGCTGCTGCTGCTCGGCACATTGATGGGAAATGCAATAACAACTACAACACAACTTGTTGTTGCTGTAATCAATGCCACTGTCACGGCAATTTGCACACACACAAAATGCAACACAAAACAACCAATAATGACGACATCGTCCTCCGGCTCCTGCTGCTCCCGCTGCTTCTCTTCGTCCTTCTCCTCATGCTGCAACAAACGACTTGGCATTGAACTACCAATAACAACAAAAACAACAACAACAACGACAACGACTACAACTTGAACAACAATCGATGTCCCTGGTCATCATGAATGCTGATGCTTTTGCTGCTTGCTGGCTGGCATGCTACTTACATATTGGTTATGCGTTGCGTATACGTTACTTATGCGGTATATACAGGATTCGATGCGGCCAAGCATTGGCTGGCAGTCAGCTCGATTCTCTTGATAATTGGTGCTGCCAGCGTTGCAGTGCCCCTAGCACTACGTGTGGCAGCAAGTAAGTACACTTTGAAAAAAACATCTTACCCAGAAAATATTCATTCAATTTAAAGGAGTTTTCTTGATTTGAGTAAGAAGAAGTTTTCCCGAACTACTTATTATTTCAACTTTAACTGAGTTTTCTTATTTTCTTTAAGTGTATCTACCCTTTTGTCTATTTGTAACTGAGTGCAAGAGTCGTCTTGCTCCCAGACAATAAATCAATTACCATAACGCATACGACACGTTGCCAAAGCTCAAAATGCTTCCCAGCACTGAGACTCTGTCTCTGTGTCTGTGTGTCTGTGTGTCTGTGTGTGTGTGTCGTGTTAATGTACCTAAGTTAGTTAGTAGCTGCTGCTAACTCGTTTTCATGCCTCTCTTCCTTTCTCATTCTCTCCCTTTCTCATTCTCTATCACACTCACTTAGGTGCACCCTTTGAGGAACGTTTACGCGTGGCTGTACAGCTATTGGATCAAGTGCCTTTAATCGATGGCCATAACGATTTACCCTGGAATATACGCAAATTCCTGCATAACAAACTCAACGACTTCAAGTAAGTTTGCCATCCAGGCAATTGCAATTAAACGTAACGTTAACATTCTGTCCTACTTTTTTCTACTTTTTTGTGTTTGACCCCAGCTTTGATGAGGATTTGCGCAATGTTGCACCCTGGGCTCGCAGCCACTGGAGCCATACGGATCTAACGCGACTGAAGAAGGGACGCATTTCAGCACAGGTATGCCTTTTTACGCTCATAATCATTCTTAAAACTAGTTATCAGTGTGATAACTTATTCCGTTTGTTGGAAATGGAAAAAATGGCATAAGAAAAAGTTATACAAAGATTTCATTTAGAATCATGTTTAGATCTTTTAATTATTTGCTTGAAACAGTTTTAACATCAAAAGACTTATATATAAACATAGTGTATCTGCTGTTCGCATTGTTTTCACATCTTTCTTTTACACTTTGCCGAGTGCTGTTTAGTCTGTTGGCTCTGTTGTCTGGACAACCTTTATGCCACGACGGCTGCTGCTTTTGCTCATCTTTTGGTCAGCTGCTGCTGCTGCTGCTTTTGCTTCTGGTCAGCATCAGCAAAAGGAAAGGCAGAGGAAAAAAGCACATACAAATTAATTATGATGCCTGTTGCCATCCACATTATGAAGCACCACACGGTTACCTGAAGAAACGTTTTTACTTTGGCTTCGGACTTCTACTTTTTCTTCCCCTCCATACTCTCTTTTCTACCTTTTTCTTCTTATGGTTTATGCTGCTGCTACTGATGCGTTAATTATTTTTGCCATGCGACGCTCAACATTTTTCTCATCTCTCTTCTGTTCCTGTTCCTGTTATAAACGTCGCACATAATTGGTCATTATTGATTCCTTTTAGCTTGACTTTAATAGCGTTTCATTTTTATTTTTAAATAGAAAGCTTATCAGGTCGTTTCATATTAATGCGAAGGCGACAAAGCTTGTTGAGCTTTGAGAGCAATTTATGGGTAAATTGAAGGAAAATTCTAAGAATGCTTGAGAAAAAAGACTTTCCTTTAAGATTACTTGAGAGAGGTATTTCTTATGTTAAAACATTTAGAAAATGTACAAATTTCTAATGAGTTTTCTTGAAAAAATATTTCCTATGTTAAGATATTAAGAACATGTACATGTTTATAAGTGTCTTATAGGATTTATTGAGAAAAGTCCTTGTTATGTTAAAACATTTTAAAAATTTACATATTTCTTATACGATTTATTAAGAAAAGTCCTTCTTGGGCTTATATATTTAAAAGTTGTAAAAAATTATATAGGAATCCGTCTTACATTTAAATATTTAGAACACAATATCACATTTCTTATAAGATTGCTTGAAAAAGTCTTTCTTACCTCAAAACATTTAGAAAAACTAAATATTTCTAACCATTCTTTAAGCTTAATTTCAAATGCATTCAAAATGTGCTACTTAAACTTTTTGATATATTTGCATATCTGTTGGAAAAACCCCAAAAAGTTTTTTGCCCCAACTGGCGCAAGTATTCATTAATTATTTAAAAACAAACAACTGCATTTAATATTTCAAAAAGAGAGAACTTCATAAATGTGCCCCCTGAAAATTGCACAGCCATTAAATATGCTTTATTGCCTGCAATAGCAGCCTGCAACAGCAACCTGCAACATCAGCAGCAGCAGCAACTCATTTCCTTAGGGTTTTTCACCTTTTGCATGCAAATGTGAGGCAGCTTACTTGAATTTTCCATGCATATATGTATGTGTGTAGGTAGATATATGCATCGGTAGCAACAGCATTAACATTTGCACTACACTTGCTCATTGCCTACACTTGACATCAATTAACACACACTACTTGAACAATAATTTACACCCTCCCCCAGACTATTTTGTGCATTATGTTAATGCAAAAGTGAAAACCTGAGAAGCCGCTGCAAACAGCTAAAACAGCCTTTGCCAACGGCACCAACAACAACAGCAACAACAACAAGTTCAATTAGCTAGCAAAAACGACGACCAAAAAGCCAAGGAATATATTCTCAAATACTGTTAAACATGAAAATCTAGGAGGTTTACCCACTTGCTCTACCTGCTTCTCCCGGGGAATTGGAACAAGTTGCAAAATACCAATAAGTATGGCAATGATGACGGCCAAAGGAAGCAGTTAACTATAACACAGAGGGGGAGGGGGTGCGGCAGTGCGTGGCATGAAAGTGTTAAGTTTTAATAAGCATCGACTTGTGGCGCCCATAAAAGCCACTGAGCAATAATGGGCTGGCAACGAGTCAAACTCCAGCCATTTGCCAGCATAATTAAATTGAGTGCAGCATAATTATGCCCTGTAAATGGTTGCAATCTAAATGGTTGTTAACTATTTTGAGTAGAGAAATGGGAAGAGAAAATATTTAAAGTGAAAAATACTCAATATAAAGTATGAATGCATTACCGAAGCAATCTTTCTCTACACACATACCATCAACTTTTACAGGATATCTAACTTAACAAGCAATGAAATAGTTTTTAGCTTTTTGACTTATTTTAGTTTGTGGCCATTTCACGTTTACTGCCGCCGTCGCCGTCGACGCCGCGTTGCCAACTTTTGCAATATTGCGCCGCAAACTGCAATTACCTGGAAACCCCTTACCCCTCAGTTAGTAGTTACCTGTTAAATGTGCGACAAACAAAACTAAAAATGTTCTTGCAACATGAAATTTATGGTGTAACCGACAAGGTGCCGCAGCAACCCAAGAATCGCGTGCGTAAATGTTAAAACCCTGCAACAATCAGAGGCATGCCAGACGTTTGCCTTGGCTGCAATTACATTGCCAAAGTTAATACTCATTATGGGAGAAGTTCGAGGAGAAGAAGAAGCCTCTAACTTGAAATGTGGCCTGGCAAACACCTTGACTGGAGTCAAGAGAATAGAGAATGGCACGTGAAAAATCGTTCTGTTTTCGAGGAATTTTAAGGGAGTGCATTTTGCAATTTGAAATATTGAAGTGATTTCGTGCTTAAAATGTTTGTTAGCTGTTGATTTATGAACTTGCCACGCGCACTTTACACTTAACTAGTTTGGCACTCCATTTCTCCGACTTATTTCAATATATATATATTTTATTTTTTTCCATCAAGTCACATTTTCATTTGGTTTTCAATTTCATTGCAAAAAGTTTGTTGCAACAACGTTTTACGTTCTGCAACACACATTTCGCACTAAACTCAATAACAAAACCCTGAAAACCTGAAACTGCAACAAAAACAATTGCTTAACAACTGGCAACTAACTAACTGGATGACAACATGTTTCAACAATTGTTGCCCGAAATGCCAAACGTGCAGCGAAAAGGGGCAGACACGAAAAAAAAATGAAGAAACTGTTGTAAAAATGCTTAATAGACAAGCCCAGAATCACGTTTAGGCCATAAGCCAGTCAACAGTTACAGTTTCAAGGAAGAGCGCAGCTGAACCCCAGGATCAGGATCAGCTAGTAGCAGCTGCTGCCGCCTAAGGAGTTGCCAAAAAAAAAGCGAGAGAGAAACCAAATGCTGCAGTAGAAAATGGCAACAAAACCAAGTTGCGCAGGTAACAGCAATAATAACAACAATGTTGAATGAAAGAGACGAAAGGGGGGGCTGAAAAAAAATACACTAAACAGGCAGACAGTGGAAAAAAGTTGGCACAGCATCTGCCGTAACCAGTGGCAGCTTCACTACACGAACACCAACACAAACACACACATACACATACACAAACACGGACACGGAAACGTCATGTTACGGTTGTCCGCCTGCATGGCTGACTGCATTTGAGTTGTTGTTGTTGTTGGTTGGGTTGGCTACTCGCAGCTTTTGGGCTAGCTGCTGCTGCAGCCTAATAGAAAGCGCACACACATTATTATGGGGAAAGAGAAGAATGCGCCAGAAGGATACGCCAGTCTTGCCGCCAGACGCAACAACCGGAAGTGCCCGCAACGAGCTGCTGCGCCGTGCTACCCCCCCTCCCCGTCCCACTGCAATGCTCCCAGCCGGCCGCCATTTCATGTTGTAATCTGTGCCAGAACAACACGAGAGCACAAAACGTTGCCGCATTCAACATTTATGTAGCGAAGGGATTTGAAAAGTGGTCGTTGGTCCTTGTTGCTTGGTTGCGAGCAAATACACTCAAAGAAAATAAGTTATTAGTTAGGGGGAAGTCGATTTGGAGTCAAACAAGTAAGGAGTTTCCTTTGTAAAGTAAAGTTGAAATAAAATTTGTAACTAAGAAAATATATTTTTTGATAAAGTAAACAAAAATATTTTATATACCTCAGGAAAATTGATATTTATGCATCATATTTTCTTAATTTTTTTTCGAAACTTTTACTTGCTCGATTTTTTTGTAATATTTGTTTTAAACAGGTTGGTATATACTTTCAAAACACCAAATTTTTATTATTTATATTTATTACTTTATATATTTTTCACCCAAATTTCTCTATGTGTATGCTTGCTTGGTTACTAACTGGCCATGGTTGAGGCAATTGGACAACGCTTATCTTGTTGGCCGTTGGCCTGAAATTTGTATTTACTTTTAAAAAGTATTTAATGTTGGGTTTTTAGACACAAAACACAAAAAACAGAATGCAAGAGATGAAAACTGCACACAAAGCGGATATAGTCAAGATAGACGCCAGGCTTTGTGGTCAAAACACTTCCAAATATATATATATTTTTTTTCATTTTTCAGTTGCCTGTCTCAGGTTTTGGGCTTAATCTGAGTTTTTGGCTAACGTTGATGTTTTAGGTGTTGTTAGATGTGTTTCAGCTGTGGGCTCAACCGGAAATTATGTAAGAGTAAGAGCAAGAGCAAAAGCAAGGCATTTAAGTGCTATTCAATTTGACATGCAAGTAAAAGGAAATTTTAGTTTAAGCTGGTTTGAACTTGCCTTAAGACAAACATATATTTGTTATTCCACTTATTTCTGACACATGCAATTGAATATTTTGCATATTAACATGGAAAATGTACATATGTATATATATAAATCAATTAAAAGTTTTGGGTAAATATTTGTTAGACAGAGTATTGAAATGCACTCAAATAAATGTTGATAATTTGTTAATAAATGTTGTAATTTGCAGACTTTGCATTTAGCAAATAATAAAATTGAGTAGAAAATCGGAAAATTTTCAAATCCAATTTGTTGCTGTTTGATAAATTGCATTCTGTTTGCCATTTTGACCGCAACAAAAACAAAACAGCTGCATTTATGTGTTGAAGCGTTTAATAAATGCCAACGAAAACAGTTTGCCACAAACCGCAAGACACAACAAAATACACACACACTCACGCACAACCCATTCACAACAAATCACGCGCACACAACAACAACAGCTACAACAACATAGCACTCACAATTAACTTGAAGCTAAAATGTTATCCTTGGGGAGCCGTCGTCCTTGTTCTACCTCCCTCTTCCTCTCTCTCTCGCACTCACGGCGTCTTCTCCGGCAACAACTTTAAATATTAATATGCTTGGGAGCTGAACAATGCTGTTGCTCCTGCTGGTGCTGGTGCTGCTGCTGCTGATGATGATGACAATGATGGCGCTCGTGCGGATGCCTCTGATGCTTCTGATAAGGGAGCCCAGCCCAGCCACAAGCACATTCTGTTCTAAGCGTCGCCATTGAGACGTTGACGACACTTTGGTGTATGCCCCACTGTGTTGCAGATGGTGATGGTGGTGCAAATGGTGTGTACAGGTGGTCCTACTACAACTACTTCGACTGCTACTACGGCTGTTGCTACTAATGGCAAAGTGCCCTGCTTAAACACACTTCAAGGCATGCTCGGAAAGCAAATAAGCAAAGCCACTCAACCCACTCAACAAACGCAACCCACTCGACCCACCCAACCACTCACGATTGGGGCAACAGGTGAAAGGACTCTCAACTCGTTTGCCGCATAAGCGAAATCATTTTGCTAAGGCTTTGGCTTTAGCCTTCGACCAAAATTGCTGCCAGCTGTCGTCAATGGGCAAAAAAAAACCAGACACACAACAAACACTCTACACACACAAACACACACACAACAAATACTTTGGTAAAAGTGTAATGAAGATTTTAGAGCTCAAGGTTGGAATAGCAAAACTCTAGATAAAAACTTTCAACTTTAAGTTTGTTTTTTATTCTAGGAATTCATAAATATATTCGATTCTTAAGCAAAGAAAAGTCTAAGCTTTATTTAAGGCACAAATTATCTGAAGCAAAGAACTTCTCTAGAAATTAACATTGTTTTTCTTTTAATGTGTATATACAGCAAACCCTAAATGTCAGTGCGAAAGTATGGAATAGTTTAAAGAACAAATTTTTAACTTGAAGTTAGTTTTTCATTCATATTCATATCCTAAGCTCCATTTCAGGCACAACTTATCTGAAGCAAAGAACTTCTCTAGAAATCAACACTTTTTTCTCTAAGTGCACACATACAAAGCAAACTCTAAATTTCAGTGCGAAACATTGCGCATACGCCGCGTTAAACCTGTTGCCTGTGTCTGGGCTGCCTGCGGTTTCAATTGGTCTGCGAAAGCCTTACACCTTCGAAAAACGCAAAAACCCGTCTCGCCTCACACCCCCAACCCCCCACTACCACCGCCGCCTCCCTCCTCACAGCAGCCACACTTTTTAATGCGAACAAAAATGTTTTAAGCGGATTTGCGGGTAACAAAAAAAAATAAATACGAAAAAAAAAACCGAAAAGAAAAGATAAAAATTAAACAACAAAGCATAAACGAAGCAGTTAAATGGAAGAAGAATGCAAAAAAAAAAATGAATATGAAAAGGCGAAGGCGAAGGCGGAGGAGAAAGCAGAAGAAATGTAAAGTACGCGTCATAATAATGCGCACAAAGGCTATCAAATTGTAAGGACCTGTACAGTGAATACAAAAAGCATAAAAAAACCAAACGAACGAAGGAAAAGAGTTCAAGTCTACCTCTCAGACTGTCCTGTCTCCCACACACACACACACATACACATACATACACATACACAGACATGTTGTCTGCCCTCAAGTGCAAATGGCGGCATTTTTTTCTCTTATCTCCAGCGCAATGTTGAACTGAAAAGCCGCGCGGCAAAGCTGCACAGAGATAAAAAAAAAACAAGAAAAAAGAAAGAGAATGGAAAAGAACAACATTTACTTTCGTTTTAAATGAAAGCGCTTTGAAAGGTTTTTGCATTTGCATTCTGCGGGCGAACAATCAATAAATGTTGACTCAATTAGCTTAAAAGAGAGAATTGCGCAAAAGTAGCTTACTGAAAGAAGTTTGTGGAAATAATAAATCTACAAGAAAAGAAAACAAATTTTAGCTCATTTTATTGCTTAACACAACAACACAGAATCATTAACCTAATGGCTTGGAAAAACCCTTGTTAATTGCACAAAAGGTATAAATCATATCATGCTTAAAAACCGCCTTTTCAATTCACGCCGTTAAACGCATTTCTGAACCATTTTTAGATCACGTTATATCATTAGGGAGAAAATAAAAGCACGTACGTGTCTCTCCCATCGAACGGGAAGTGCAAAAAACAATTCCAAACACATAACAGCAGCAGCAACAACAACTAAAAGAGCAATTAAAAAGTTTGGGCTTTTTACTCAACACACAACAGCCGAGAGATAGAGAGAGAAAGAGAGGGAGAGAGTTGGCGACCGAGTGAAAAAAGTCAAGTAAAAGAGGGACTCAAACTAAAAACAAAACACAAAATGCAATAAATAATTTTTAATATAAATTCGTGAGGCCTGGAGTGCCTAGAGTGTGCTGGACAAGTGCCAGAATTCCGGGTAACAACACCACAACAAAACTCACCGAGCACAGAGCAGAGTCCTCAGAGCACGTAGACCCAAAAATATGTATTCCAAAGGCTACTAAATTAAAAGCAAAACAACAACAAGCATTGAAAAATGTTCATTTGCAGCTAGCCCATGATCATGACAATGCCTGATGATGATTATGATGACGATGATAATGATAAAGTGCATACATTTAAGAGTCGTCATTCATATAGAAAATTTTTAACATTGTCCATTTTGGTTGAACTACAACTTTTCAATAAACGAGTCGAGTCTCGAAACAAGTTTTGTGGAAAAAAAAAACAATTTAACACTCGTTTACGAAACGTATACACTGGCAAGGTGTAGGGTAAGGGGAGTATAAGTTTAAGGGGAGGAGCGGGGCCAAGTTGAGTTTATGCTTGTTCAGTTGTGCAATTGTACAATTGGATTTGTGCGCCTGGGTCAACCCAGTGCTTCACTTTTGTGCAATTTTAATTGTACAACCAGAAAATTTGCACTCTTGGCATACCCCCCGCACCCCCGCACTGCACACACACTCTCACCCCTTCCGGGCAAGCAACAACAATAATGGCAAATGCTAAATTCCATCCAGCAGCAGCAGCAAAGTTTATCCACCTGTCCAGTAAACGACTCCCACATGTTTTCGGACCCCCCGGCCCCCCACAGAGAGTCCCCCGGAACAATTTCCCAGTGTTGATTTTCAGTTAGTTTAGTATAGTTACAGCCCCGAACCTGAACCCGACCCCGTACCCCGTTAGGATTCTTCTTCAGCCACATTATGTTATGTGTGGCACAATCATTCCTGATATAGTTATTTAAATGCAAGAACTGAAACGTTTTGTGGCATGTATGAATAAATGAAAACATTTTGTGAATAATATTTGAAAAATGATTTTCAGTGAGAAGATTTTTGGTGTCACGTAACTTGAGTTCATAATTTGTATTACAGGGTATCTAAAATATATTTCTATCCCACTTTGCTGCAAATGCAGTTAGCCTATTTGACACCTCTGGTTATTTTTGCTTAGTTCCGGGTCTCAGCTTATCAGTGGGCGGTTGCGGGGCGGAGCGAGGGCGACAAATGTGTATGGACATTGCCTCAATTCAGGTTAATTGTACATCCAATGCAGTGTGCAGGGTGCAAAAGGTGCTCTTGTTTAGTTGTGGCATTCAGTTTGTGGCAGGGTCAGCTAGCAGGGGACAGAGTGAGGTAACGTTCATTACCATTGCACGAACGAGCGTTTACATAAGGTATTTGGAAATTGTGTAGCCCTTGTTGTTGTTGATGTTGTTGGTGTTGCCACATGTCATTAGTTGGTTGAATCCTATTGTGCTCAACCCTTCTTCTCCTCTCTCCATATCTCCTTCTCTTTTTCACTTCCCATTCCTTTTGACTGCATGGAATTTTTGGTGAAATAATGAAATGCGGCAATAAAAGAGATAACTGCTGCAATGGGTTTTGATATTTGTTTATACATTGTTTGGTCCCTGTGTGAGTGTGAGTGTATATATTCCATTAAGTATTCCATTCTGGTAACCAACCAGAGAATATTAAGGTACATTCAAATGTGCTTCTTTATGGACAATAATTGATGTGAATTTAGCATCGGTGTTCATTAAAATGCTTTGAAATATAGTTGAATCAAAGTATTGACACTTCTTTCCGGAAACCATTTCTTTGTCAGACTTTTTCTATAAGAATAATTTTTATACTGATGAGCTTGAATATCATCAATCTTTAACATATAATCTAAGCCTTTCCCCTTGCAGATGTGTTTCTTTCTCTTAGTTTCTTAGTAGTACACATATTCTTATTACTGTTAAGCTTTAACTTCTTTTCCATATAACAGTTTCATTACCTTTCCTTAGCAGTTCTGGGCGGTCTGTGTGTTTCTTTCTCTAAGTTTCTTTGTAGTACATTTTCACCACGAAATACTCCTTTTACTGTCAAGCTTTAACATCTGTCTCATTTATTCATTGCAATCCCATTCCCTTTGCAGTTCAGGGCGGCACTTCTGTTTCATTCTCTAACATCTTTCTCTTATAACAATTTCATTCCCTTTCTCCCTTTGCAGTTCTGGGCGGCCTATGTGCCCTGCGAGGCGCAACATCGTGATGCTGTACAGTTGACGCTGGAGCAAATTGATGTGATCAAAAGACTAACCGATCGATATTCACCGCAGTTAACCACCTGCACCTCAGCGCAAGGTAAGTAAACTTTTTTCCCCAAATACCATTCCATACATACATTACACATACGCCGCATACGCCCAGACATTCCCCAAAAATGTTAGAGTCTGCGAAATTGGCTGGAATGCAAAAAAAGCACGCATTCAATTTGCTGCTGGCGGCATACCGGAAACTTTTTCCGGAGTTGTTCAGAAGTATCTTGGCGGGGGCAACCAAATAAGAGACTAACAAGAAAGTGAGAGTAGTAGGAGGAGAAATGAACGAAGACTTAATACGCTAACATTTATGTGTTTTTCCCTATATTCATAATACTTTAACATAAATTTGACTATAAATCAAATACTTTTCTTAAGCAAAAACATTGTTCTTATAATAATCATCATAACTTCAGTATAAATACCTTTACTATAGGGTATAAATATCCCAAACAGTTGTTGCATTTGTGGCAGTACTCTCTCTCACTCAGACCTGCACTTGAGTTGGCTGCTTACCTCGTGCCATATTTTTGCGCCTTTTCCTTTTGATATGCTGCACTCACCTAGTTAACAGCGGATGGCAACTGCGGCGGGGGGGTCTGCCACAAAGGGTCGCAACTGTTGTTGCAAGCAAGATGGAGGACTGAGTCCTGCAAGTGGAACTGCAAGTTTTGACTTATGTTCGAGTTTCTCCCCCGGACAACATTTGAGTTTCTTCCTTTCCTTTTTTTTTTTTGGTGTTTGTTTTCCGTTTTGCATTTTTTCGTTTCGCTTTTTGTTATTTTTGATTTGCTGCAACTTCATGCCACGCCATGCAACACAGACTGGCAATCTTTTAGTGTGCTCTCTAAAAGGAGAAGCCCGCAGCGAAACAAACAAGAAATCGCTTCCGGCATTTCGCGTTGAAACATTTACACAGCCGTTAATGGAAATGTCAATAAATCATATGGCCATAAAAATCAAACGCAGGAAAACGTTGCTGTTGCTGGGAATGTGCAACAAATTTACGAGCGGAAACGCCATGCAGCAAAAAATACTTGCAACAAACTGAACTTAATTCTGATAAGAACCCGAATATGTTTATCCCACACACACACACAGCATACAGAGAAATAACTGAGAACTGAGATATGTAAACCGAAAGACTTTTGTGGCCAAAAAGTTTCAACTCGAGTCAGAACCGAAAATGCCAAATATTTTGCACAACTAAGCAGTTGAAATAGCAAAACGAATACAAACTATGAGCTAAATGGGTTTTTCGGATTTGCCAAATAGCAAAAATCCAGTCAACTTCACTCTCTACAGATGCCATGAATGCTGCTCAGACTTATTTTTAATTGCTCTGTGTTCAGTTTTCAGTATGAATTGCAAAGAAGATATGAAAAATATTTCATATAAGCTTTTTGGCAACAAAGTAAATATAGTTGTTTGCTCGAATTTGAGCTTAACTATAATCAATATCTAAGTTGTACCTTTAGAACAGAGAATCGCATGTAAAATCTTTTTTGAGCATAACTATAATCAATATGTAAGTTGTACCTCTTCTATGGAATTGCATGTAAAATGGGATTTAATTAATACCAAAGCTTGCAAACATCTATTGAGATTACTTTCAATTCAGAGAATTTAATAGGTTTTTGGCTTTTTCCCATTGCAACATCTATTGATATTGCTTTCAACTCACAAAATCTAAATCTAATCTTGGCTTTTTCTCATTAATTGAAAGTTAAATAAATGGAACAAGATTTTTCCAACTCTAAGTCACTTTTCCACAAAAGTTCTTTTCTTTATTTTCATGAAATCAATAATATTTTTATAAATTCATAAAAAGGCAACTGAAAGTCTTTTGCTGTCAGCAAATATGGACTCAAAGTGAAGCACAGCGGGACTTTGAATAATAAATTCACAAATATATATTTTTAACAATCTCATGCACAGTAAACACATTCATATCACAGGATCAAGCACTTATTTAAACGTCAGTTGACCAAAAAATTTAACTCGCAAACTGAAAAGTTTTCAGCAAAAAAAAAAATAACCTCAAATTTGATGTTGAAACTTGACGAAATAAATGCAGTCGGTTGAAAATTTGTAGTGTGCTCACATGTCGTGTAAATAAAAAGTGACCATTGAGCCGGGGGGCGGATGGGCGTGGTATGGTATGACGTACGCCCATTTTCACCATGAAGCCAGATGTTGAGCTAGCAAAGTGATTGTAAAAATGCAAAGCTAACGAACCGAAACACAACGCGACGACTGACATGGCATGTCAGACAGTCCGTCTACTAGTCTCTATCTGTGTGTGTGTGAGTGTGTGTGTAAGTGTGTGTGTGTATGTTAGTATGTGTGTACTTGCTTACAGACATGCACAAATGAGTGTGCTGCAGATGCAGTTTCCATTGCATAAACACAATATATAATAGAAAAAACTATATATATAACTTAAACTGGATTTACCTTTTTTCTGCTAAGGACCGTACTTCTTATCTTTTTTTTCTGTCTCTGTTTTCCCATTTTTTTGTTTTTTTGTCTTTTGTGCCACTTTTTGCTGCTACTTTACATTTTATAGTTGTCGATGTGTGAATGCTTTTCATTCGCAATTTTCAATTTTCACCTTCGAAATGTGTAAAGTTCAATTCACGCTGAGCACCAAGTCAGATAAAGATAGAAAGAGAAAGAGAGAGAGAGAGATAGAATGTGAACATCGAAATTGCATTGAGCTTAGAGGAAATAAGTCTTTGACATTTTTATGCTCTCCCCGTGGGAACAGCATGCTGCCAAAACTATCAAAAGGAAAGAAAATATTCAAAATATTTGAATAGAAAAAATATAGAAAAAAAAGAGTATTAAATAAATTGACTTAAATATATTGAAAATAATTACAAATCAAAGTTATAACTTGGGCAAAAGTAAGAATTTAAAAATTATTTTTTATATTATTTGGATTAAAATATATGTCAAAGTGTGCACTGCCCATTGAGTAGAGTATTTTTTTTCTTTTGCAAAGGCTTTCTGCTTGGAATTTTCTACACATTTGCTGTCCCGACTATTGGTTTATTGCGTCAAGTGGCATTTGTTTGGGGATTTTCATTTTGAAATGTGTGTGTTGGAGCATTTCGATTTTGTATTGCCTCAAATCGCATTCGATACATGGCCCATATATATATATATATATATTATATATATGCGATATATATATATTATACATTACGTTTGTGCCCCATGGTCGCAGTCCACAGTCACAGACAATTACTGATGCTGGACCAGCAGCAACCGTTTCCTATCTCGTTCTTCCTCTCTTCCTGTCTTTCTCTCTCTGTGCAAAAAATTTAACTTCAGCTCACGTGGCGCATTTTAGTGCCTTTGCTGGCTTTTCGTTTGACTGCCACAACAACAACAACCGACAACTGACAACAACAAAGATGCTCATAGTGGCAAGGCAAAGGTCCTGCCAGAATATTTGTTTATTTGCTCCATATTTTAGGGTTTTACGGCGAACGACGACATCGACCAGGTTTTGTGGCAGGTATTTGCTTGTCTGGCTACCATACTATAACAATGGCAGCCAGCAGCCAGAAGCCCGAAGCCATAACAATATCAACAGCAACAACAACAACTACAGCTACAGCTACTTTAGGGCCAGCTCCTACAAGTGCGTCCTTTTTACGCAGCTTATTTACTTATTGCCTGAAAACTTTCAAGCCATTTCTGCTTGCCTTTCCTTTCCTTCCTGCCTTTGTGACGCTTTTCACTGTGGCTGACATTTGAATTGTTATTGCAATGCTTGATTTAAATGCAACTACAAATTATTGAATAGTTTTCTCCCAGTGATGAGGATAACAGCACTTTTAGCCATTGCTAGTAATCTTGCTTAGCCAGGCAAAAGTTGGTTTAGTTGGTTTTTTATTCGTTTTTTTATGGCCAGCAAACAATAAACTAGAACTTGTTTAACACACAACTTTATGCAAACATTCCTCAAGTTGCTGGCCAAAAAATAAAAGCCCAAAACCCCAAAAAATAAATAAAATACCAAAAAAACCGAAAACTAAATAACAATGAACAATGAGCAAGTATTTTGACAAGTGCTTGGCAACAAAGCGAAATAGAACATCATGAAAGAGATCAAAGCTGCTGGCCAAGACAAGCGTAAATATTGCATTGCATAGCACAAATGCCATGTTCGGGGTAAACTGACAGAACAACATAGCAAGACAGAGCGAGAGAGAGATGGAGAAAGAAAGGGATAGAAAGAGAATGACCGCAATGAGTAAAGAGCTCAACGGAGCAGTAAGAACAATTGACAGACACATAATATGCACTGAAATAAAATAATAATTTATCAAAATAAATACTTTTGAATTTATATATTATCAAATGCTGAAAGATCATATAAGAAGGCTCTAGCCAGATAAGCTCGAGTAAGACTAGAAGTTGCGCCTTAACCCTTGACATAGCACAGTACGATCATATCTCAGGTGTTTCTCAACCGATTTTAATAAAAAATATTCAGATTATTATATTTTCTTATTGTTTTCAATGCCTATTTTCAAATTTTCAAAATTCAAGATATTATTGTTATCGATAACATGTATAAATGTTAACCGAAAGAGTTATCGAAAATTTAAAACAAATTTGTACTGCCTAGAACTTGGGGAACTTAAGTTCTTATAGTTTCGGAGAACAATGCCTTCAGACTAAATCGACTTGACTGTTGATGTTTACCTAGAATATAAGTATATACTTTATAAGGAGATGTTTTCTGCAGCCTGTAACATACTATATAACCCATTTTCATAGGTTAAGGGTTAAAAATTAATAACTCTTTTTTCCAAGTGTACACAAACAAGTGATTCCTATCCATTCCATTGTCTTTGGTTTTGGCATCAGAACAAAAAAACATAAACAAAATATCAAAAAAAATCAAACACAATGTCCAAGTTTTTTTTGAGGTACTTGCAATTGAAATTCTGTGTCAGCCATCATCCGCAACTTTTACAACTCTTTACAACTCTTCTCCAACTCCAACCGGTTTGTTCCATCATCTATTGCAGACATCATCGATGCGCACAAGAACCAACAACTCTGCTCGCTAACTGGCGTCGAGGGAGGTCACTCTTTGGGTGGCTCGCTAGCAGTGCTACGCACCCTGTATGCAATCGGTGTACGCTATATGACCCTAACATCCACATGCCATACACCGTGGGCCGATTCCAGCTATGCGGACGCACCAAACTTTAATATGAAACATGGCGGACTCACAATTTTTGGCAAGGTAAGTGGCAACATCATCTTTCTTCTTTCTGCTTCTGGTTGTGCTTGTTGTTGTTGTCCTTGCTTACAGCTGATTTAATGCTAATTAGGGAAAGCGGCTCGTCCAGATTCAGTTGAGTTCGGTGCGGTGCGTTTGAGGAGGGGAGTAGAGCAGTCTCTCTGTATCTCTCATGTGGTTTACATGCGGATTTGGTGGCGCCTAAAGATGCGTACTTACCCCCCTCAAGCATCAAGCTGTGGTCAGCTTTGTTGTTGCTATGGCTAACTCATAAATGTGTATACGTTGCTAGCCATTCTTATATATGTATATGTGTGTTAGGGTGTGTGTGTGTGTGTCTGTGTTCGGGTGTTTGTGTTTGTTTGGAGGGTGGCATATTAAGTGCTTAAGCTGCTGCGTACCTTTGCCATTTTGTGTGTAGCGTCGAGGGTGGGGGGAGAGGGATGGCAAACGCGAACACGCTTTGTGTACCTAATGGGTCAACAACTCTCAAATTAGGTGGCTACAGCAGTTTACAAGAGCCACGTAGCTTTACGGCGGATTATCGTAAGGCCGAAGGTAGGCAAATATCTTAAATTAACTGCGACTCGACAACATTTACAACAACAACAACAACATTTGGCCATTTTATATATAATCTGTTGACGAACAGAAAATACAACCAATGCCATTTAATGTATTTACAACCATATTTTATTGATACTCATTAATTTGATCATATTCCGTTTTAAAAATGTTTTATTCATTCCATGGCAATAATAGTAATTGTGAAAGGCGTTAAGCATTTTTATGTTTCATGGTACATTTTCTTGGTTCACCTTGAAATCAGTTATATAGATATAATAATACGAAAGAGCTCGACTTAGCAATTCCTTGAACCATACTCTTTATTTGCGTTTTCTTTCCTTGATACACGCTTCGGTCCGTTAATGCTGTTTGGTCTTGGCTGAAGTTTTCTAAAAGTAATCATTGCAAATGGCATAAGCTAAAATCAAACTTTGTACAATACAATAATAATAGTAAACACCTAATATTACCGAACTCCCAAAACTTGATTTATAACGCCAGAAAAGCGGTCTAAGAAATCGTCAAAAATATTTTTAGGTTTGCATCCACCATCGCACTTGCTACAAAATATGTTGCACTTGCCTTTGCCGCAACACAAATAGTCATCGCACAACAAACCAAAACTATCACCTCCAAAATGTTCACAGCACAAATGTCCACTCTTTGGTCGAAATTCGGCAAATACAGCAGGTCCCATTTGCCTCCCACGATTGAAAAATTAGGATAAACAGTTTCATGCCAAAGCCCAGTCTCTTTTTATACCGTTAAAGCAAAGTGTGACTTTTAGATAAACCTATTAGCAAAACAAGTGTGACCGTATGAAATCGCATTGGTAACGCAAATTACATTAATATATTAATTTAGTAAAAATCTTTATCATTACCCAGAAACATAATAGCAAGGGCCACACAACATACTACATATAAATATTTATACCTCAAAATTAAAAAAGAATGACAAGCTAAAATTTGATGTGTATTCGTGGACTGCATCAAATTGCATCAATGCATATATCTTATATCTTATATATATATATATATATATATATATATATATATATATCAAGGTTATATACTTATTTTACGAGTCATTCATTTGATTGCCGAGGCCCATTGTATACAAACACGATTTGTTTACATTTCTTGCGAATTCTTTGACATAGCACGTTCGGGTAATTATTTCGAATTTCGATATTACCTCGAGAAGCGCCAACAACCACTTCATAAGCAAACAGGCAAACAGCCGCACAATTTATCACGATGATGATCTAGTGTGGTGAAACATCATCATTACGATTACGATCATTCGCTTGTAGTATTAATTGTTGTTTGTTCTTCATGGCATGTGTCGAGGGGCCGCAGTGCGCTTCCTCTTTGGCTATGGGCTGTTGCCAAATGCCAAATTTAGAGGCGTTGCATACGGAAATCAAATGTGTAAACGAGCAAGAAACAAGAATAGAGAAACAACAATGAAATCAAAGAGCGTGAGGCACAGTGCGGACAGCTGACCAAAACAGGAAATGTAAATTTACTGCACTGCAAAAAACAAAATGTTTAAGAAAAGATACGAATATCTTAACATCGACGCATATAAATCATCATTTTTGGGCTGTGGCCTGCCAATTAAATATGAAAATTAAAATGAAAATAAACGTCACTTCCTTATTTAAATAACGGAATTTTTAATTACACATTAAAAACCCAAAACAACAATAGGCGAAAACAAAATACGTAATGAAAAGTGAAAATACCGCAAGGCGCAAGCGTTAAGAGCGCCTACAGCGAAATGAGAGCGAGAGCGAATTTTAGGGCGAAATGGAAGTTTTTTGCGCTGTGACAAAATGAGCGTGCAATGGGAAAATCGAAATTTTCATTCATACTATAAGGTGAATTGCACAGTGTGCAATCAAATGGAAAAACAAAACAAACAAATCTAAGAAATCTGTTTTTGAGATTTTCAATAATATATTAAAGTAAATTTAAATCCTTTCCATATTTTATATGAACAAACTCAAATATAATTATTGTTATCATTATTTTCATTTGTTATTTATTGTTTTCAATCGAAGTTCACAATATGTTACAGTGCTTTTGTACCAATGTGTATCCACTTAACATTCCGTTTCACCCGCAATGCTAAAAATACCCGTCACGCACCCACGAAGCGCCAGTCACATGTGCCATGGTGAAAATGTTGCCAGCCAGCAGGCGCTCTCGAATTCGCCGGACCTCTCTCTCTCGCTCTCGCTCGGCAGGCAGCCTGACTGTGCTGAGGTGAAAGCGCAAAACATCGCACAGTGTTCGGCCAGTCGTCTACGAAATTCGCCCCAACAAGGCAGCAGCAGTACTAGCAGCAGGCAGAGCTGCAAACGATAGAGACGAACCAAAAACACACACGCCAACCAAACGTCGTCGTGTAGTGAAGTGAAGCGAAGAGCAGAGAGAAAAATATACATTAAAAACTGAAAACACACACAAAACTGAAAAAAAGGAATATTAAAAAGTATTTATCTACAAACGCGGCTAGAAAATTAGCCAACAATATTCTCGTGTGCATTATATTTATTTATAACAAATTCCGTTTAGCGCGACGCGCATTAAATAAAATAAAAAGGTGAACAAACAAAATATATACGCTTCATACACTCACACACACTTACACACACACACACCCACACATATACACTCACATTCAATTTACAGTTACTAACCAAAAAGCAAACGCAAAAGCTAAAAACAAATTCGAAACCATATGCAATGCAAAATAATAAGCTACTAAAAACCAAACCAATCCAAAGCGAAACAAAAAGAATGAGCCAAGTGAACAAATACTAATCGGTTACTTCCTCCTCCTCCTACTACGTACACATACGTACGCAAACGACGCACGCAAACATACCAACCAACACAAACGCACGCACACACACACTCGCTCACATCTGTATATTGTATACTGATTGATGATGACAACAGAGCAGCAGCAACAACAAGAACTAGCGTCAGCAGCAGAGGCAGAAGCAGCAGCAGCAGCTACGTCTACAACGGATAACGGCACAATGACAGCAGCAACAGCAACAACAATAACAACAAATGGCAATAGTACAAGTGGTGGAAACAATACAAAGCAAAGCAAACACAGGTCGAGGTCATCCGCACGCTACGATGACGTCCAGCAGCAGCAGCGCAAAAGTCGCGGCATCGTCTCCATACCCAACACCATTAAGCTGAGCATGCTCAACAGCGGTCTGTTGTCCTTTGAGCGTATTAAGTTGGAGGCGCGAGATGAGAACAATTCGCTGTCTAAGACCATACCGAATGGACCCATCGATGTGAGGCATTTTCTCAAGCTGTGCGATCTGCGTCGTAAGTTTCCTGTGCTGTATAAACTGGAATTTCAGACGGCCGCCAAGGTGGAAACGAACACTTGTCGGCATGCCCTGAAGAAGAACAACGCGGAGAAGAATCAGAATCCCAAGTGCATTCCATATGATTATAATCGCGTTGTGCTACAGAAAATTCACGGCGTAGCCGATTCCGATTATGTGAATGCCAGTTATGTGGATAGTTTGCTCAAGCCGAATGCGTATATAGTTACGCAAGGTCCAGTCGAGGAGACGGTGAATGCTTATTGGCGCATGGTATGGCAGGAGAATATTAGCGCCATTGTGATGCTAACAAAGACCTTTGATTTTGCCAAGGTCATGTGCGTGCAGTACTGGCCACCCAATATGGAGGTGCACGAAACCTATGGCGACATACACATCAATATTGTGCGGGAGGAGCAGTTGGCCAACTTTCACATACGCACCTTTCGTCTGTACAAGAAGAACGAACAGGGCGAAGTGACCGATGAGCGTTTGATCTTGCAATTTCACTATACGGAATGGTATTCCCATTCCTGCCCCTTTTCCAATGCCCTGCTGGAGTTTCGGCGTCGCGTGCGACTTGTTGTGGGCAACATAATTAAGGATGGCGATGATGTCGATATGCGTGGTCCCATTCTGGTGCATTGCAGTGATGGTGGTGGTCGATCCGGTGTCTACATGTCCATCGATGCCAATCTGGAGCTGGCCGAGGAGGAGGAGTGCTTCAATGTCTTCGGCTATCTAAAGAAACTGCGGCAGTCACGCAAGGGTCTCGTCGAGAATGTGGAACAGTACAAGTTTATCTACGATACACTCGAGGAGCATATTATATGCGGCAAGACCTGGTTTCCCGTGTCGGAGCTCTCCGATCGTCTTAAGGCCAAGGCCCGCAGGAACTCTGGCACCAAGATGAACGAGTATCAAATGGAATACGATCAGATTTGCAAGCAAACACCACGTTTCACTATCGGCGATTGTGCCGGAGGACATCGGGCGGATAATCGGGAGAAGAATCGCGATGTACTCTGCGTACCACCCGATAATTTTCGACCCTACCTTACCAGTTTTCAGGGCAACGCCTTCACAGACTACATCAACTCGGTGTTTGTGGACGGTTATACAAAGCCCAGGGAGTACATAAACACCGAATGGCCCATGAAGCATACGTTGGGCGAGTTTTGGTCCTTGGTCTACGATCACGAATGCTCCGCTGTGGTAGTGCTCTGTCAGCCACCCGCTCAATCGCAACAGTATCCCTCATTCTGGCCGATTAAGTCCAAGATGGAAAAGTATGGTCCCGTCTTCAGCGTGCACTACGTCATGTCCAAGAGCTATACGAATATTAAGCAATGGGAGTTTAAGATCAACAAGAAGATCGTTTCGCTAACGGAAATGATGGCTGGTGTCAAGGCACCGACGCGTACCGTCCAGCTGTTTCAGCTGACCTGTTGGCCCATGGGCCACAAGGTGCCGAGCTCAACCAATTCGCTTGTCTATCTAATGAATATGGTCGAGATCTGGCGCAATAAGGTCGACTATGGACCCGTCTGTGTTGTCTCGCCCGATGGTCGCAGCCGTGCGGGCGTTTATTGTTCGGCAAATGCGTGCATCGAGCAGGTCATACAGCACGGCGAAGTCGATGTCTTTCAGGCCGTAAAGACCGTACGGCGACACCGTCCACAGCTGGTCGAGAATATGACCGAGTACAAGTACTGCTACGATCTGGTATTGCACTATGTCCTGCACTTCCTCAACAAGAAGGATTGAACGCGCACCTATTTATTTTTGTAATGGAACCACCCAAAAATTTGTTTGGGTTTGTTCTACACCCATTTTTCTTGAGGAGTGCAACTCGCTCAAATAGAAGAATACAACTGTTTTATGGTTAACAGAATATTATGTCCAAGTGGTCCACTTTTAATGCCTATATTACTATACGATTCTATCTAGAATGTGTATTTCTATTCTATAGAGCTATAGAGCTATGAAAAACGGGGCTAGACTCGACTTGGCACAGAGCCTTAAAGCAATAATACAAAGTATTTTTGTTGTTCTATTCTATGTTGTTAATATTTTTTGCAATATTGTCATCGCCTAGGTCGTTGGCTAAAAGAGAAATGAAATTTCCAGAATGCCACGAAATGGTGTATTTGTTTTTGTTGGCTCCCCAAAAAAAGGGACCACAATGCAATAATACATGTTAACACAAAATCAAATATATATATTGTCTATGATCTGAATCTGAATTGTATGTGCCATGTCTAGATGCCCTAATTGTTGTTGTTATTACTCTATATATATAGTATATATAAATGAATATATGAACTATTGAACTATTACACTTACGATTATATTTACGATATATAAATGTATGTTAACTCTTAAAACTTGCTACCTTATACAAGAATTGTTGATATATATCTATAAACCTATATTACATACATAAAATATATATGATAATGTTATGTTATATATAGAAAATGAATGAGAATCGCTTAGGATTTAAGGAAGGTCTCTCTCGCAGAAGTTGGAGCTGTTGGAAAAATTTTATTTTTTATTCATGTTATAACAAAAGTGCAGAAAAATATTTATTTATTTAGACTAAAGCGAAACGCAACATCAAAATAAGAATGCAACAAAAACCAAAACTCGATACGAAACTATTGTTGATTTATACGAAACACAACCAAACACACACACACACACACACACATCTATATATAGTATATATGAGATGGTATATATTTTCGCATTTATGCATTTGATATTGAAAGTATTTGTCTAACAATTCAAATGCATATACCACATAAAAAAAAACAAAAAAACCAGAAACAAACACTCACACACACAATAACTATATTTATATACATGTATACATATATTCTTATAAATGTATTGAATTTATTTTTTTAAATGTGAATAAATGTGCATATGTCTTTTGGATCGATTCCGTAACGAAACTTACGATAAGGTTATCCAAAATACGGCGAGCAAAAACAAAAAAGAAGAAAGCAAAAAACCAAAACGAATTTTTCAGTGTTTCATTTATATGGATTTAGCCTTGTTTGTTATTTCTTTCTTGTAGTTATGAAACAAGAGAATTTATATATAAACAAATGCTTATACATTTCTATTCATTTCAAGTCAATTAAAATTCCTTACCCCCCGGGTACAATTTATAAAAAGTAATTTCACTTGTTTATAGTATGGAAGCCAAAAGAATGAGTGTTTGAAATGAAGGGAAACAAATGAATACAACTTTAGATATATTTTCTTAAAGATAGAGCCCTTAACGAACTACATCTAAGAAAGTTAATGAAAAGAATGAGTTTGAAATGGAAAAAAAGTGAAACAGATAGATTCTTTAGATACATTTGTTTCAAGATAAATCCCTTAAGTAACTACTTCTAAGAAAGTTAATGAATAGATTGAGTTTGAAAAGAAAAAAGTCAAGCAGATGAATTCAACTTTAGATATATTTGCTTAAAGATAAATCCCTTAACTTACTACATCTAAGAAAGTTATTTAAAAGAATGAGTTTGAAATGGAAAAAAGGTGAAACAGATGAATTCAATATTAGATATACTTGCTTAAAAAAAAATCCCTTAACTAATTACTATTATTTATGCCAAGTTTCGCTTTTGCCCCAGACAGAATTTCATTTGATCTTCACATTCAAAAATTGAGTCATCAACTCAAAATATCAATCAAAATATTTTTCCACAATTTGTAATTTTTTTTCGCCTTGCGTATTTATTGAACATTTATTTTTGCACCGCAATTGTGGAAGATGGAAAATAATGGAAAGGGAAATACGCAAGCCATTCTGTCGAGATGATGACAATGACGATAATGACCGTAATGACGATGATGATGATGATGAGAAACAAAACAAGATGAACAATAATAATCGCAATGCGATAAAAACCTTGACCAGATTACACTTTAATGCGTACAAATCAAACAGAGGCCCCTTTCATTCTATATACAAGATATCGTCAGACGATAATGGTGGCTGTGACTCGTGTCTCGGGGCTCGGGCACGGGGAGCGGGGGGGACGGAATGAGGCTGTGGGCTAGGTGTGGTCGCAATAAAATCGATACATGACAGCACAGCTCTTTGCTTTTAGCCAACAATAAAATGAAACAACAACAAATACACACACAAACACACAGCAATAATAGTAAAACTTGAACGTTGGGCATGACATCAGCAAAAAAAAAAACTGTGGAGGAAAATATGAAAATTGTGTAGGGAAAAAACTGGTTAAACTGATTTAAGGCAGCTGGAAAAGTTGTGAGTGCTTTTGATAATTTCTGTTTTGCTTTCGCTTAAAGTGGCATTGTTATTGTTTTTAACTTTGTTATTGCCCCATGCGGCATGTTCAAAACGAAAAAAAAAATATTCAAACACATACATACACAAACTACTCTTATACAAAATAACGCTATAATTTGTTGTTTCATTTCCTTTTTTATACCCTTAACCCATGAAATGGGTAAAATAGGGTATTAGGCTTATTAGTAAAATTATGTAACAGGCAGAAGGAAGCTTCTCCGACACCATAAAGTATAAATATTCTTGATCAGCATCAACATGATTAAAATTTTCGATAACTTTTCCGGCTTATGATATACATATGTAATCGAAAACAACAAAATCAACAAAACACTGGAGATATGAAGTCGTGAAGCATTGGTCCGGTAATACAGGTATATCAGTTATATCTATCACCCATTCGTCGGTCCGTCTGTCAAAGGTTAAGGGTATCTTCTGGTCGAGCGTACTCAACTAGAGCTTTCTTACTTGTTTTATTCTCGTTTTTGGAAAATTTATTTATTGAGCTATTAATACAAAACAAGCGCGTGGCAAATAAGTTTGTCGAAGTGTTTTACGGATTTGCGGGGTACAAAAAGTACTTCAAATTAGTCACGATTTGTAGTTGTAGTTGTTTTTTTTTTTGTATTGTGTTATTGGTTGCCATTTTGGTTTTAGTTAATTAAAAACTCAGTGGCAATTATTTTCATGCAGAGTTTGTGCGAGTGCAAAAGGAGATGGGAAATAATTTATGTCATATTAAGTTCAACAAGAGCATAAAACTAAATCCGTGATTTTAATTGCCTTTTGTTTTTGTGTGAATGTGTATTAGTGTGTGTGTGTGTGTGCTAGTGTTTATGTCAAGTTTGATAAACGATTTAGAATCTACTTATAATTTATTTATGTTTTTCAAATTAATTTGGAATGTTTTTGTTATTTTTTCTCATTATTTTTGAATAAATCGGTTTAGTATTAAATGAAACTATGCAAAAGGCTGTTTTTAGTATTTTCAATATCCGGCAGATTGATCAAATTATTAAAAATCAACATTATTATCTATATTATATGTTGTTAAACGGGTGGAATCATAACTTAAAACATTTATACTAAGAGATATTTAAGATAAAGCATTTTGAAACTTTTTGCTTAAAACTTCAACACTTCAAAATAGTTTTTATAACCCTTAAAGCAAATAAATCGTTCAGGTATTAAATGAAACTATTCAAAGGAAGTTTTTAGCTTTATCAATATCCGACAGGTTGATCGAATTACTGAAATCTATTTATTTGACTATCTTTTAGTAGTATGAACTATTATATGGCTTTAAGCATTTTTAATCATAACTAAAACCATTTCTACTAAAAGATAATTATTGTAAATTGTATTTTGAAACTTTTTGCTTAAACTTTTCTTACTTTAACTCTTCAAAATACTTTTTATCACCCTTAAAGCAAGCATTATTTGCTTAATTCTAAGAAAAAGTTGACTCGCACCAATTGTTCTCATGTTTGTAAAGGGTCACCTTCAATGCTGGAATGACTCGAGTAGGTATAACATGTACACACGATTGTTTGTATGTATTGTTCGCATTCATCCGCCCTCGGCCACCCTTTGGCATTGCTGGCATTAGGGCACAATTACCTGGCGCTGCTGCTGCTTCCATTTTGTACACAAACGCGTTTGGGGTCCGCCATTTGCAATGGCACATTATCGGCCATTGTTTGAGACATTATATTATGTTGGATGCCGTCGGCAGCGGTTGTTTGGCTAATTCAATTATGCGACGTCTACACGTGAGTTGCTTCGAGTTCGGTGTGGGTGTGTGTGTCGGAGTGAGTGTGTGTGTGTTGATGTGTGTGGAGTCATGTTTAAATGCAATTGAAGTCAGGCATTCACAAACACACACTCAAACACACACACACATGTGTATTACACACCTGTATGCACACACTCTTCTGCGCATTTAGTCACGCATTTAACTAGCCAAGAATGTTGCCACCTCCTCTCTCTTCTCCACCGACCAAGAAGTCATTAACATTAACAGGCAGCAAGCGTATAATAATAATAATAATCATACTCGACATAAAAATTATTATAAAAATTATAATGCGCCTGAGGAAAAATGCAGTCGGGCATAGTTAAAAACTGTTTGCTCATTGTTTTTTTGCTCACACACACACATACACACCAACCCAATCACAGTCATTCATGTGTTTGTGTGTGTGTTAGGCTTTCATGTTGCAGTGAAAATGAATGGCACTAATTTGATATGACTTGAAATTAAATTTAAATAATTAAACTAATGCCTTTTGTCTGTTGTGTTGTTGCAACCCTTAATTTGCTTGCCCCTGGTCATAGCAGAGCCAGACACACGTACACACACACTAACACACACACTTACAATTCAATTAGGTATATACAAGGCACGTTCATTAGATTCGTGATAAGAGAATCCAAAATGAACAATCATAGATCAGATAAACTAATGTATTCAAATGCATTAATGACATAAATATTAACACAAAATTGATGGCATAAAATAGATAAGATAAATATAAACTTAAAACAGTTAAGTACCTAAGTGGATGATATAATCTGACAAGTAAAATTGTGTTAAAAAATAATGGATAATATTTTTCCAAGTAAAAACTAACTAGAAAAGACTTCAGCTACAGTCCTAAACAAACAACTAAATCAAATAAATTCTAAAGTGCCATTCAACTCAAAGAAGTTTTTCAATTCAATATCCAAAAAGGTAAACAACTTTCTTTAATTGCGCCTAAGGATTAAAAGGATATTGATAGATTTGTTGCATACTTAAAAGCGTTCAACGAATAGAACAAATATTTGTACAATGTATACATTTTCATATTCAATTACATTTAACATAACTATTCAGAAATCAAACAGCAAGAGAAAGAAACGGAAAGAAAGAGAGAGAGAGCGAGAGAGAGATAGAGCGAGAGATGAGAGAGTGAGATGGAAGAGAGTTTGTGCATTAGAACAATGCATTGTAGAATGGTAGTATGCGAGTCCTATGCATAGATTTAATTAATGTTAACACGATGACTTTGACATGCAGACAATAGACAAATAGACATAGACTAACCCACACACACAGACACACTCTTACACACACACAGACATACAGATAGACATTGCACTTGGCACTGGGCTGATGACTGACAAATTGAAACGGGCGGCCGTTTGACTAAGTGACTAAGTGACTGACTTTGGCTCCTGTGGCTCTTTATCAAACTACATCTGTGTGTGTGTCTGTCTGTGTGTGTGCAATCTATTGTGTGCCCTCTCAATGTGTATGTGTGTGTATGTTTGGCTGCGCATCTGCCATTTGGTTTTGCTGGCACTCAAGTTGTGACTGAACTGCCTTGGTTTATTGTAAACATGTGTGCTAACTACTTGAGACCCAAAGATGTCTCTAACCAACCTCGACTTTGACTTGCATGCAAGACAATAAAACACATTAAGTACACACACACACATACATACATGAATGTGTATTTGTGTGATGGCCATTAAATATGTGATTTAGTGAGATCAAATTGAAGCTGATTTTCAAAACAAGTCACAATAAGTCCTAATCCAGATGGTTGAAAAATTAACTTTAAACTGTTTAACACCAAATTTGAAAGAAAATAAAACGCATTAAATGAATATCCTGCAATTACCTAACAAATTGAATAAGCTCTCACATTTCTATTGCCCCAGAGAACTGAACTGCAAATGAACTTTTCCCCAGTTGAAATATCAAGTTAAGATCTAATGGGGTAATTAACCTACGGAGGTTTTTGGTAATCGGCACTCAGCGAGTTAACGTTCGTAAACTAAACACAATGCATGGCATTATATATATGGTAGACTACTGTGCAATCCTTTTGTTCAGCACGATTTCATTTCATTCAAAGTGACTGTCAACAACAACAACAACACGAACTCAAACACGAACTCAAAACCAAAAAAAAGGTCGAGTTTACTATGTATGCAAATTTTTGGAATGCAAAACAAAAAGCAGCAAAGAGTAGTAGTTAGTTATTGTTGTTGTTGTTTTTGTTGGAGTTAGTCATAATGAGCTGCACACCCTAACACACACACTACCGCACACACATATACACCCGCACACACACACACTGCCGCACACACACACACCCTCACACACTTTAGTTTGACAGTTGAACAAATTTTGTAAAGCTTTTTATATTATACACAAAAATTTGATATGCGCGCTGTGTATGTGTGTATGTATGTATGTGTGTGTGTGTGTATGTATATTGTTGCCTTGTTCATTATGTATTTAATTATGCTTTTGTGCATTTTACAACACTCACACACATACACATACAGCTAAGCCACAGAAAGTTGTATGCAACGCCAGTGGAAGGAGTAAAGTTTTTTATGCCACGCCCCCCGCTTAAACTCCCCCGCCCCTTGTGTCGTCCACACATCACTTGCCTCACGCCAAATGTCGTTAACAATTTTTGTGAGCTGCTGCTGCTGCTAACAAACTTGCAACTTTATATGTTGTTGTCGAGTCTAACAAAATTATAGTTTAATATTTAATTAAATATTTTGCAGCTTAGCGGCGCTTATGCAGCTCCCTTGACACACACCCCCGCACCCTCTCTCTCTCTCTTATCTCGCAAACCCCAACGCTTTACAAAAAAAGTGGTTTATATGATTAAATTATGCACTTGCAACGTTTTTTTGTGTGTGGTGCAACTTCATTGCATAATTAGTTTGACAGTTATTCTCATTGTTGTTATGGTTACAATTATATATATAGCACATATGGCATTTGACAAATCAATAAATATTTGATTTTAATTGTTGATTAATATTTATATTGCTTCACAAAATATATAACCTGCATAAATTATTTGACAGCTGCTAATGAAAAAAAAGCGGTTGTTGCCATATTGCCATTTTATGTCATGCGGCCAATTTAAACAGTAGTTGGTTTTAATTTGCTGTGGTTATGGCCAACAACAACAACAACAATACTTCAACGAATTAGTTGAATACACTATAAAAGTAATCACTTTTCTGTCTATCTGTTTATTTTTTCGACTATTCATCTATAACTGTTGTCAAGCTCTGATTTTTGTTGCAGTTTGGTCCTTTCTAAAAGTTAGCCAGATCGAATCCACTATATCATATAGCTACCATACAGATTTAGGATCTTTAACAAGATTTTACTATGAAAATCAAACAAGTCAAAAGTTTTTTTAAGTGTATATAATAATTGGCATACCACAAATAGCTTTCTTATTTGTTTTTCATTTTTTTCTCATTTTTTTTTATATTTATTAAATAACAAAGAGTGACAAAAAGTATTTTAAATAGCTTATGGACATGTTATTTTAAACGAATTATTATTTCTGCTAATCATAAAAAAAATAAAATATATTTTTTTTTGTTACATTACATTTTACTGATTAGTATTTTTTTATTTTTAATTTGTGGTTTTTTGAAGAAATAAAGGGAAAAAAAATATCAAATTTAAAATTTTTTTATATTCATTGATTTTCAATCATATTAATTACATTTAATAACATTTCTTTAACAACATAATTATTCCTATCAGAATCATAAAATATTTTATGCTCGTTCTCTATAATAATTGAATTTCCTTCAACTTTTACAACAGACCACAAGAAAACATATTTCATATTTGATATTGACTTTATTCAATTTCCGTTTTCCATGCGAAGAGTTCTTCTCCAATTTTACCTCCAACTCTCTGCACTTCAATCGAGAAAACAATCAGGGCGTAATTAGAAACATACACAAAAGCAAATTCTACCCACAAAATTGTATCGACAAAAACATGCAACAATAATAACAGACCCTCAAAATGTTGCAAAATACACTTCATTAAATATCCAATGGGCAAATATCAATTTATCAGCAATAATTTAATAACATTTTGCCCACCCAACCCCAACATATCGTAATTGATGAGCCTTAGAATATAATAATTATTCAATGAGGTTGACAACCCTGAAGTGCCTGTTGGGCTTTGCAAAACTGCATAACTAAAACACAATAATGTTCAATTAAAATTCAAAGTGTTTTTTGATATCTGATATAAACTTCACAACAGCAACAACAAGAAATAACAGAAATTTGCTAGAAATATTCTTGCCAAAATTTGGAGTCTGAATCCCTGTCCTCAAGCTATGTCTGCTCACTATGGAAACTCTGGCCATATCCGGGCTAACTAAGTTGGTAAATTTAATTAAGTGGGTGATTCAGGTGTGTGTTAGCCATAACATTCATGAAATATGCATAGTACATGTGCTTTGGCATGTCTAACTGATAACGATGATGGATAGTTGCCCCAAAAAACAGACAGCCAGACCAGACCAGACAGTCCACTCCACTCCAGTCCAGATACAAACGTACCACTTAAAGTTGCACATATAGACTTGTGGTAGGTGTAGGTATGTTGAACATCTAAAGTTTGTGCCTAATTATAGGTAATGTACAAAAGAATGTGGAGAGAAAACACAAAACTAAAGTTAATTAATATGAGTGTTATTGTTTGGTATAGAAATCTAGAAATCTATATAGAATCTGATCTCAGCTTGATATAAAGAAATCTATATAGAATCTGATCTCAGCTTGATATAAAGAAATCTATATATAGTCTGATCTTAGCTTGATATTAAGATAAAGCTAAGATAATAACAAATAATACTTCAACTCTTTTAGGAAAAAACATTAACAATTAAACTTTAAAAAATTCTTTGTGGTCACAAAAATAAAAGAGAATAAAATGTTTATAAAACTATCTTTATGTAGACTTCATTTAAATTTGCAGCAAAAATTTCCATTAGTTAAATACAAAAAATATTTATTTACAATTTGCAATGCATACCTGAAAGTGTGCCTTTACCTTACAGCTGCAGCTGCTGTTGCTGTTGCTGCCTCTGTGAATTACAACCTGATTCCCTTTGTTATGCTGACCAAAAAATGTCAGCATTTTAACTTTGGAGCACCTGCCTGAAACTGTATGCGTATACGCCCCGTTATCCACACACACACACACACACACACTCACAACAAAAAACATGGCAATGCACATATGTATATAGAGACTGACTGCATACACAATTAAATCGAGACAAAAGTGCAGCAAAGATCGACAAAAGAGTGAGTGAGTGATGCAGGGAGGGGGTGAAAAAGAGAAATGGAGTGTGAGACAAAACGCTTTTAATTGAAAATATTTGCAAGTTTGACACTGCAATTGACCGCAATGCATCTGCAACTGCAGCTGTATACATTTAAAAATATATTTACAAAAAAAATATACATAAAATTTGAGCTCTGAAATGTATGAAAGACGAAGAGATACTCTTTGTGTTTGATGCAAGTCATATTCAAATCTCATTTGCCAACAATATAGTTCCTGACCCTTTATTAACCTGCCACCTGTCAAGTGCAGGGTATGCAACAACATAAATGTTTTTAACCAAAAGCTGAAACTGGCTGAAACCTGATAAATGCCAGGTTGTTGGCCAGAATCGAGAATGCCGGATATATATACACAAATTGCTGTATCACAAATTTGCAAACCATTTATTGATTGTGTGCACATTTGAATATTTAATTGTATTTGCCATCTGACACTTTTGCAATGAAGTTACCCCCCAAAAAACCCAACACCGACAGCCTGTATACCGTCACCTGGTCAAAAGGTTTGGAATTTTTAAGCAATCATTTTGTCGGCCATTGCATAGTTTAATTAAAATTCTTATTCAACAAAACTAAATGCATTTACAACATGTATGTGTGTGTGTTGTCTTGTGACAAAACATTTTTCGAACATTTTGCATTTACATTTTGTGAAAATTTAATATTTTGAATATTTCTATGACCCATAATCAAATTATCTCCACATTGTCAAACATATAAGCTGTAATTTTCATTTGAATGTGGCTTGATTGTGAATGTTGTAAACCGCCAAACCACATGTGTTCTGTTCGGTTTTGTTCGGTTCTGTTATGTTTCATGGATATTACGTATACGCGGCATATGACCAGTGAATAGTCAACAACAGACATAAAGCATAGACAATAACTGAAACTATGAATAACTAAAAAATATATTCACAAGTTAAATTCATAATTTTAGTCATTAAACACAATTTTATAAATATAAATTCATTATTTTTATACACCGAACTCATAAAATGGGTAAAAAAAGGGTATGATGGTTTTGTGCAAAAGTATGTAACGAGCAAAAGGAAGCTTCTCCGACCCAATAAAGTATATATATATATATATATACTTAATCAGCATCAACAGCCGATAAAGTCGATATAGCCGTTTGTGTGTATGTATTAACGCCTCGATCTCAGGAACTACAAAAGCTAGACACTCTAGATTTTCGGATATGAACTCTTCCAATCCCTAGGCATGACATGTTCGTTTCGGATTTTCGATCAGTTTTCAGATTAACGATATACAGATGTAATCGATAACAAAAAAATCTTGTATTTCGAAAACTTGAAACTATTAACAAAACAATGAACATCTGTAAAAATTTTATTCAAATCGGTTGAGAAACACCAAAAATATGAAACCATGAAGCAATTGTCCGGTAGTACACAAATGTGTATGTCTGTCAGCCCGACCGTCTGTCCGTCTTTATGATCAAGAGTTAAAGGTATCTTCTAGTCGAGCTAACTCTTCTAGAGACTTCTTACTTGTTTTTCCCTTATTAAATATTCAAATATAATTTCAACACAACATAATTTCAGTCTAACACAAAAATTACTCGAATTCTGAGTGACATCACCTTTGGCGACACACACACAGATACACACACACATATGTACACGTTCACGTACACATACGCGAATAAGTGTGACAAATGTTTGGCCATGCGTCGTATGCGTAATGTTAAGCCAAGTGTAAACCTTTTGGCTCATTTTGGCAAATTAAATTCCAGGCAGAAAAACACACAAATTTTCCGCACACATAGAATTGTCTAACACCAACAACACCACGTGCCAAACCGAAAAATAATTACATAAATTTCTATGTTGTACTTAAAGCCTGACAGGGTAGGGTAGGGGCAGAGCAGAGGCAGTTCTTAAAGGGGTTGTTCTAGCACCAACAACAACTTGAATGACATGTTGCAGGCGCCTTTCATTATGGAGCTGGCAATTAATTAATGCTCATCAGGTTTTCGGTTTGGTGTTGGGGTTGGGTTTGGGGTTGGGTTTGGGTTTGGTTGGGAGACGCATTAAATTTGATAAGCATTTAAGCATGTTACTCGGCACTTCCGCTGGGAGATAAATCCAGAGACAATGTAACAAGGAATGAAAAGAGCGAACGAGACACACACACACACTTACATACACACACACATATATGAACGACATTCGACTAATGCACAGCTGCAATGATTTATTATTAGGTAGCTAAATTATTCACGCGTTCGCCGGTCGCAAATAAAGATTAATGACGGCATTTCAGAATTTTGCACGCCCAGCGACGCCTGTCATCCTGTCTATTTAACTGTCTCTCTCTTTTGCGCTCGCTCTTCCTCTTTATCTCTATCTCTTTCTGTCTCTTTCTGTCCTCATGTGGTTTGTTTTTCAACGCTCCTTTGTGCAGATTTCCGCACCCAATCGTTGCATATACATATGACTACAACCATAACCAAACCAAACCGCACCCACACCCACGCACACACACATCGCTATTCACACGCACACATGCGTTTACACTGCATACAACAGAACACATCAGCATCAGCATCAGCCATCGTCATCGCAATTCAGTTGTGCGTAAAATTTATGCATATGTATGTAGACGCGTGTTGTTTTTCTAACAGCTCGAGAGCTCGCTCTCCCCGCCCCCGGCGGCACCTCCTACCAAGCACCAGCCACACATTCTCTACACCCCGCCCCCTAAATGTATGGAGCCAGGCTTTGGTTAGTGTTTGATCCATGATATGTAAATTCGTCACTGTAACTTAACCTTTGACGTACATTCAGCTATAAAATATCTAAAGCCAACGGCAACAAGTTTTTTTGTCCATGAAGATAACAAAGTGATAGAAACTTCTTTTTTTAAAGCAGTAAAAAGCTATATTGAAAAGTTAATACTAAAATTAGTTGGAAAATTTGTGATTTTTATCCAAGTCAAGCCAGGTAAAACCTTTAAAACCTTCACCTTATAAAAACTATACCATAAATCGAACAGAATGTAAAAAGAGAAGTTAACTCGTCTTTTCTGCATTTGCAGTGGACCTAGTCGAAACTAAACAAACCACGTCAAACCAACCTAGCTGAGAGCCCCATCATTCAAAATGGAATACATGCCTATTCCATTTGGTTTCTATTTATAAAGCTTGTTCAAACCCGACATCGGGCAGCCAACTTGCCAACCAGCCTGCCAGCCATCCAGCCAGAAGCTCAACATGCTAAAAATCTAACAAGCTGAAATGGTGCTGACTAACTTAGTGCAGTGGAGTTGAACCCATAGAAAATACCTGGGATTTAAATGCTATTTACACAGCTTTCAGTTGTCCAACAACAACAAAAAACACATACACACACCCTTACACTCACATACGCACTACACAAATCCATGCAACTGCCTAGAACAAAAAATGAAGAAGAGAGTAAAATACGCAAAATCACCCGTTGGCTTCCACTCCCATAACGACCCTAAAGTAGCCCCGCATGTCGAAAGGGGTTAAGGCCCTACTAGTGTTGACCTTTTTGGGGCATTGTCTGAGCACGTACACATACATACACATACATATACACATATATGTATGTCATATGAAAGGGGCTAAAAATGTGACACTGTGCTGTTGCAGCAAACAAAGCTGGCCGAGATTCGAATGAACATTTTTGGTGTACACCTGTCGGCAGTCTGAGATTGTGGCTGAGCCGCCGTCTAAGGTTTGAGAGGGGGTTTAAGAGGAGATTGTGAATGCGGCTCAGGGAATGTTATTATCTAGACACAGATGTGTGTATAACGGCTTTGTTTTCGCCTTGTTTGCACCAACGAATGTATTCAACTGTAACAACAACAACATTTTGTGGGTAAAGCGGCTTTTTGTTTGCCACGCCCAAACGCCCTTCTAGCTGTCACTGGTAAAGAAGGGGGGCGAGGGGTATGCTCTGTGCTCTGCGTGTTGCTAATGCATGTTGAGTCCAGCTTAAGACACAATTTGAGTCCTTTTGGCCAAGAAGTTTCGTTTGATGTTTTTTACCCCAAAAGCAGCAGCAGCAGCAGCCGTAACCCTAAAATCCATTTAGTAACTCGTTGGCATTCACACACACACACACGTATGTGTGTGACAAGAGAGATTATAGTATAGAACTGAAAATCGAATTCCATATATAATTATTTAAGTGAATTTTCAACTAAGGAAACTGAATTTCAACTTTAAACTTTTGGGAAACTAATGAAAACACTAAAGCTTTTAGAGAGAAGCACAGATCTTAACCTAGAAAAGCTTAAACTGCTTCAAATGTAAACTTTATATTCCATATTTATTTAATGCAGCAAACATTTTATCGTACCTTAAGCAGCTTAAAACTTTTGCCTTAGCTTTTATGACATTTTCGAAAACCCATTCCGACGAAAAAGTTCTGCGACTAATATAGCAAATTTACCATTTACTCCAATGGGAATATCGAAAATTGATGAAATTGATTTCCACATTGGTAATCTTCTAACGTGGCACAAGTTTTGGCCCCAAACTGCCAAACCAGCTGTGACCAGGTGTATACCAAAAGTAGCTTGACTGCCAGCTGACAACATTGCAGCAGCAACTGCTCGCTCGCTCGCCCGGCTGACCTCCCACTAAATATTTGACCATCCATCTTGGCCAAGCTAAGGCCAGGCCAGACCAGAGGCCAGAGGCAGAGGCCACGTTGCACGTCTCACGTCGCTCTGTATATTACTCTGTTCTTGTTGTTGTTGTTGTTGCGTGTGTTGTTGCTGGCTTGAAGCTCCCTGCGGGCGCAGACGTCGCCATCAACACGAAGCAGCCATTTTCCAGTCTCTCAGTCGCAACTTATACGGGAGATTTTTAGCGTGTGATTTTTTTTCCTCAGCTCCATTTTCCACGTTATTTTTCTTTTGCTTCGCTTTGCTTCTTTCTGTTCTGGCTGTTGCAACAAATTGTATGACCTGGCAGTAGCATAAAAAAATCAACTCAGCACAGGTGCAGAGAGCAGGGGGAAAAACGACACTAACGACAGTTTATAAAATATTCAACTTGGCTGCTTAGGGAGCACCCATTGCCTCAAGATAAGTTCCTACCATGCCTGCCTGCCTACCTACCCCCCTGCCTGCCCACCTACCTGCCTACCTGCTTGACTGCTTGTCTGCCTTGTCTGCTCGCTAAAAGTTTTTAATGAATTTTTTAGGAAGCTAATCGAAGTCACTTTTAGTTGAAAAATGCATTAACTATCGTTCACCCAGCCATGTTAAACGTGGCGTATGCGCAATATACAATATATACAACCACTTGATATTACTCGCTTTTATCATTTTGAGTGAAGCCAAAGATGTATTGAAGTATTTATTGAGTTAGCGAGATTAACTTTTACAGTGCTTCATTGGCAGAATTGCTTGCCAGCTTCCTAATCAGCTTTGACTTATATTGCATTTACATAACTGAAAAGCTTCCAGGAATATTTCTTTAACAAAATTCATTGTTACTTACAAGCAAATAAGTGTTTTCTTTAAGGAGTTGAATTAAAATCTTAAATTTCCTTGCTTAGCTTATTCAATTTATGAATTATATACTTCAAATACTCTCCAAATCTATCTATCAAACACTGTTTTTTAAAAATGCATTAACTATCGTTTCCACTTCATGTTCAACGTGGCGTATGCGCAATAGGTATTGTATATACAACCACTTGATATAACTTACTTTTGTCATGTTGAGTGAAGCCAGATTGAATATTATGCTAGTGTATATGTTAGAGATTTTATTCTTGCATTCTCAGCTTGAAGCTTTTCAATTCCTCAGAACTGCTTCCTATTCAACTCTGACTTGCGTTGCATTTAACTTAATCATCTTACATCTAAATGCGCCTTTTGTTTCCAAAAACAGTTTCCTGCATTCAAAATAGTTATTTTTCAAGACATTTTATGTTCTTTTCCTTAACAAATTCAATTTATAAATTGCTTACACTAAATACTCTCCACTTAAGATACAGAAAAATCTATCTAAGATCTTAAATGCTAAGAAAGTGAATTGATTTTTTGCTTTATGTCTTTCACTGGCTCTGACAGGCGGATAGAAAAAGTGTCAAGCATCGTTTGCTTGCAGCTAAAACAGAGACTTTCACTTCAGGCCACAGCCTGTCAAGTGAGGTGTGACCAAATACTGTCTAACTGTCTTTTCGTGCTGGCCAGACAGCAGGACACAACTCGTTGAGTGTGTATCACACACACGGACACACAAACACACTCACACACACACTGTGTGTATGAATAATTTAGTGCGAATTGTTGTTTTTTCTGTGAATAAGTGTACAATGCTATGTCCAAAAGAGCAACGGGTATTAATTAGCTAGCAGCGAACGAGGACTATTTGCATAGACGTAATTAAGTTTTCAGTGTGACCTATCCAAAAAAAAACGAGAAAAAGGTAATTCATGGGGTAACAGCTAAAATAGCTGAAATATCTTTCCAATTAATTTCACCTGGCTGCTAGCAATTTATTGCAACATTTGCTCTAGACTGCACACACACACCCATACATACACACACACACACACACATACATACTCACAATACACCCATGTTGCGCATATTTTGCTTGGCTTATGCTGCTTTAGCTGGCTGCTTTCGAGGTATATATCTTGGCTCTTATATCTTATTTCAGGCAATTGCAGCTGCCACGAATGCCCTGGGTTGTAATTTCAGTTGCAGTTTACTCTGCTATTTGATTGTTGCTTTCCTTACCGCCACCGCTACCGTTCCCTAAGCGCTACTCTACCGCTTACCCTTCTTCACTATTTTTTCCCTTTTCTTTCCTTTGCTCTGACAACTAAGAGCTTCAATTATAGCCACTGACAGACAGCGAAGGCGGGGAAACAGGAAAAGAAAGAGAGCGAGCGAAACACGGTAAAAACGCAAACATTTTTGTGCTATTTCAAGCGCGCAATGCGTTAACATTGCTTATGACTACAAGTTGAAGTTGAAGTCGGAGTCTGAGTATGAGTATGAGTATCTATATCTGTATCTCGAAGTATATACCAAAAACTTGGTGCCCTGCAGTTGAGCTTAGGTAAATAGTCAGTTGCAGTTGAGTTGAGTATTTGATTGCTAATCAAAAGAAATCGCCAGCAGGCATCACTTGAGATTGAGCTTCGTTTGTAATTGAAGGCTATCGACAGTTGGCAAATAAATATTTACTAAATAAAATACATTTACTCAGCGGGAATTTCAGCCAAAAAAAACTTATTTAAGTTAAAAGAAATATATAAGAATAGTTTTTATAGTTTTTCTCAAGACTAAAAAAAACATTAAAGTACGTGATACTTACTACTTTCTCCTACTTAACTTTCTACTTAAATATTTCAAATATTTTACTTAATTCAAGTTTGTTTTTGCAATCTAACCTCCACTCTCGTTGGTTTTAGGCAATAGTCAAAGAAGCAACCGCACAAATAACATTTCAATTATTTGTACATATAAAATGCGTAAATATGCTAAATGCATTTGGCCTCAAAAGCAGCTGCCAGGCCAAAGTATGGAGGAGTTGTGGGAATTTCCCAACAGTGTTAGCTTTTCTATGTCTCAGTCGAAGTCGCAGTCTCAATCGCAGTCGCAGTCTCAGTCTCAGTCTGGAAAGCTACGTAGCGGGTAACCGCAATACTAACTCGTCTGTTATCGGGGCTGTTTAAATATTTGAAAATCCATTAAGCATATTGACAATGTCGAATGTATGTGTCTGTATTTGTCTATGTGTGTGTGTGTCTGTTTGTATGTGTTTGTGTCTGTTTGTGTATTTGTGGATCTGGATTTGAATTTGAATATGGGGTCGCTTTCGGGTTTTTATTTTGCTGCTCCAGTTGCGCCTGAATGGATCATTAGTGCAGCTAATGGCGCAGTCAATAAATGACGGCCGCCCTCCCAAGAACCCCCTAGCCCACACTACCCACCCACCAACTACCACATCCCCAATACCAATTTGAATATGAATTAAGGGGTGGAGCTGGGGGGTTGGCTGGAGTTGGAAGCCACAGCCGACGGCATTTCCGGCCAGTTGTCGGAGGCGGCGCCACGGCAAGACATAAAATGGATTTATTAGGTCATTGCTGTTGGGATAATTCTCTCGACTCGATTCGACTCGACTCTCTTTCAGCGGATTTTCCATGTCTGTATGCTACTCTAACTGTATGTTATGTTCTGTTTGGTTTGTTTGTTTGTTTGGTTGTATGTGTGCTGGCGTAAGCATTGGTTATAGATAACCAAACTCAACTGTCTCTCTCATTATTCTTACGAAATGAAAGTAGAAAAAGAAAATACAACTTGCTGACACCGAAATGTTATTTGTAAATTGAAAAGACCTCCCCCGACAAGGCGACACACGGATTAAATAACGGCCGGATGGGTAAAAGACACTTTGCCATTTATTAACAAATCAAACAGAGAGAGAGTAAAAGCAAAGCCTTTCTACAATTGCTAAACAAATTAAAATTAAAAGATTTTAAAGCAATTGAAATTTCAACTTAAACTTAAAGTTTACAAAGTGTTTGGTTTGACCCACATTATGCTTAATTGCTCAAAAATAAGTAAAATATGCCAATTCATAAACATTTTATCAGTATAAACGTTTGCTGTGAAACTTATTGAAAAGCATTATAAACTTTTCAGTATTTTTAAATCCCTTTTGGCAAATTAAAATGGCTGCCAACTTGTTGTTGCGGTTCCGTTGCAGGAGATTGTAAAATGCAGTGAGGCATTTATAAGTCAGCAAATAAAAATATAAAAAAAATATCAAAAAATATGCATTTTATTTTATTTCAATTTAAAGTTTTTAATGAGTTTTTGCATTCTCTGCTAATGCCTCTCGCACGGTAAAAATATAAATAAAAAACCTAAATAACTTTTCATGTGTGTTGCTTCAAGGGGCAAGTGAGGGGAAAGCGGTAGGGGGGTGGAGGGACGCTTGGTCTGGTTCTGATGCTTACTCGCATACCAGCTAGTTTATATATTTTTTTATTCTACTTTTTTTCTATGCAGTTTTAAGCAATTTTCAATGCATTTTTCTGACAGCCGAAACAATGCAATTAAAATGCCTAAATCAATTTATTATTATCGTTATCTATGCACATAAATTCGCGGCTAATTGAATATAAAATTTCTAAGCAGATTTAATAACCTTTTTATCCACAGCCACAAAAATTGCATTTTAATTACGTTCCAATGCATAAATTTCAATCGTTTGCTAATCTACACAAACGAATCAGTTTAGCAAACTACAAAAGCAACATTTGTATATCCTTCACTCATGAAATGGATAAGCAAGGGTATATTCGTTTTGTGCAAAAGTAAAGCAAAAGATTCCAGATTTTGGATATGAACTCTAGGCAGAACAAGTTTGTTTCAAATTTTCGATAACAATTCCGGTTTACGACATACACATGTAATCGATAACAAAAAAATCTTGAATTTCCAAATTGTAAAAATGAGGATTGAAACTATTAACAAAATAATTAACATCTGTACAATTTGTATTAAAATCGGTTAAAAAACACCGGAAATATAAAACCATCAAGCATTGGTCCGGTAGTACACGACCGTAAGGTCAAGGGTTCAGGGTATCTTCTAGTCGAGCTTACTCAACTAGAGTCTTCCCACTTGTTGTATATGATACTTATAACTTTCCACTTGGAATACACTCTATTAATCGAGCATAAAAATGGCTAACAAAAGGCCTCAATCGCCAATGGACAAATTGACTGACGTTGCCAGGATGACCAACGTCCAGTTTTTTTGTTTGCATTTGACAGCCACATTGTAGCATTATAAGGCCATAGACCGCTGTGAGGCAAATGTAGAAGAAGAAGAAGAAGTGTTGGCAGCGGACAGAAGGGCAAAACCAAACGAAACGAAAGGAAACGAACTGAAATGAAAGGCAACGAAACGAAGTGAAGGTTCGACATTAATGAGTATTGTGTGGAAGAGGAACTCCACAATTTGCCTGTCACTCAATATGCCGACGATCCTGTGAAGAGCATTGTGAGAGAGAGAGAAAGAGCCATGTCATCATCATACACTCTTTCTCTGTCTCTGCCTTTTGGCGATTATCAAAAGCTATAATAACATCGCCATCAATGCTACACAATGGACAGCTGCAAACGGAAGAAGGGTATAACTTAGGGTAGAGTACTTAAAACTACTTAAATATGTGCTCATACATATATAATGTAAGAATCTATAATAAGCTGGTGTCGTTTTGAAAGCCGCACTAAATGCATTTAACTTAATTATTAATCGAATTACTTAACATTTAATTGTGTACAATTGTATTACGCATACGCAATGTTGTACATAATTGAAACTATGATTAAAAAAGCAAAAAAAAAAAATGTTATGTACAATATCTTGTTGCACTGATTACTGTTATTGTGTTTGTTTAATGAAATGCAAAGTTTAATCCGCATAACCCTTTATATGCCATATGGATATATCTGTATCTGTATCTGTATCTGTTTATATATACTATTTACTACAACATACGATAAACAACGTTTTCGGGCAAAATTATTTGCTACGGCCTTAGCAATTAATCACCGTATAATTTGTTAATTTTAATTTACTGCATTGAGTTGCTGTAAACAGCTCATTGAGCATGAAAGTGCACTGAGAGAAACAGATAAAAATCTAAATTCAAATTTTTGTTGCCTACTTTTAGGCATCCTTTCTCTTCTAATCCTGTATATTGTATAGACACTAGGAAACGTTATTGTGTAATAACTTTTCTCAGTGTACACACATACACATATGTATATGTGTATATAAATGAACATAAGTACTGACAGTTGCATAAGCCGTTTTGTGTGCACCGTTAATTAAGATTTAATGCGCTGCTTTTGCGCTCTCTCTCTCACTCATTCTGTGTGTGTCTGTTTTCCCTCTCTTCACTTCTACTACTATCAGCCACGCCCCCACAATCGTTTACTACACAGGCACTTGAGCCGCTCACATTTATGTGTATTCTGTTTGTGTGTATGTGTGTTTACGCGCGTCTGTGTGTGTTTGCGTGTAATTAGGCGACAATAAGCATTTAATACACATTTTCTGAAACACAACACTCGCATACAAACACACAAACACACGCACACTTACACACAACAACACACACACACCCACACACACTGAGATCAACTTGACTACCAATTAGTTTTGGTCCATGTTTACGCTGGGCTTTAATGCCACGCCCATTAAATGCACAGGCATATCATCTATAGCCATTGAACATTGAACATTTCGGCCAAAATTGCAATTTGTTAGCTAATTTAAGGCCAAACAGCCGCAAATAAACAGTCAGCCTCCGTAGTTGTGTGCCATTATTGACTATATGGCTTCCCCGCCTCCCTTTCTCTTCCCTTAGCTACTCTTATATAACTGCAATTAAAAATTATCTGCGAAATGGCATCGCACACAAAGTACACACAGCACGAACTTAACTAAATATTGTGACTTTTTGCCGATTATGTTGACAAACATCTTGTGTATCTCATTCCTTTTTCGGGGGTTTGGGGAGAGGCGTTTTTTATACAAATGTGAAGCTATTAAATGTCAAAGATAAAGTGAAAGTTAAAGTGTAATTGATTTATGTTGAAATCTACATATTTATATTAAATAAGATATTTCTAGTTAAGCCTTAAAAATGTTAAACTAACTTTTCTCTGAACACAAATACGTTAACTTTTCATATTAAACAAACAGAATACTCTTTAAACAAGAAACGCTCATTTTTTTAGCTACTTTAAAGCTCTCTTTGAGTGTCTGATAAGTATCGCTGAAAACGCTTAGAAATTAATCTCTTCACAGTGTAATTAATTTGCTCATAATTTGTGGTCACAAAATGTAACTTTTGCAAACTTGCATCAGATTAGTAATTATGTAAGCTGCTCACAAACACAAACAGTATCCATGAATACGCGCATAAATACAAATTAAAGAGGGACAAAGAAAGCGAGAGAGAGAGAGATAGGACACACACAGACAACGAAAAGCAATATCAATTTGCTGAGACATATGGATGGCAGTCAAAGGTTAAATAAAAGTACATGCATAATGAAACTGTTTGTTGCCTTTTTCCGCTGCTTGCCCTTTTGTGGCCCCCCCCACTTCCCATGCTCATTACTTATGTTTTATGACATCGTGGCTTAGTTTATGGCCATCGCATTTTGATATGAAACGAAAGCCATTTATGGCCAACCACCAAACCACAAACACAACCAAACCAAACCAAACTTAATCTAATCACTGACTAACGAACTTTCATTAATCCTCCATTCAAATCATTTTTGTTCTTTGCAGACAATCATACGCGAGATGAATCGACTGGGCATGATGGTTGATCTCTCGCATGTATCCAAGGGCACAATGCGCGATGCTCTCGAGGTGAGCGAGGCCCCGGTCATCTTCTCCCACTCCTCTGCCTACGAGCTGTGCAACACGAGTCGCAATGTCCAGGACGACATACTGCAATCGTTGGCCAAAAATGGTGGTCTCGTCATGGTCAACTTCTATTCGAAGTTTCTGTCCTGTAGCGACAACTCAACCGTTCAGGATGCAGTAGGTAAGCAAGAAACTGAACAATATAAATATTTCCTATACTTTTTAACTCTTAAACGTTTCATGATTTTGTTATATGTAGCTTTATTTATATCTACAAAATATATTTTTAAACTTTTCATGCTTCGAAGTAGAGAAAATGTCTTTTAATTTTTACTGCACTTTTTCTTAAGCCCGTTCATTTGTGAAGCAAGCCAAAAAAACAAAAAACTCTCCTTTCATTTAACATCAAAAACAATTAATGGCACTGACTTTTTGTGGTCTTAGTGGCATCAAGCCATGAGCACCACGAACACCAACAACAACAGCAACACCAACAACAAAAGCGACAGCAACAACACCACTGATTGTCTGCCCATTGTTTTAGCTGGTCTATTATTGCCTTTTGGCTTGTTCTGTTATGCCATTCTTCTTCTATATCTCCATTTCGTTTTTTTGTGTCATGGCTTTTGACGCGGCATCAAAATGGCGAACGTAATCACTTCCTGTTTCGTACGCTTTCACACAAAATTTGGTTATGCTCTATAACTCTAAAGCAAGAGAAAGAGTATTACGAAGACTGCAGAAAACTCAAGATGAAGTCAAGTTTGGTTTAAAACTAAAGTAAAGAAATTGAGAAATTTGTTTTTATTGATTATTATTATTATATCTGCAGAGCATTCAAACTCTAAACCTATTTCTTATTGTTTTTTATCCCTATACATTTTTTATTGTTTTTTTTATTCAAAAATGATTGTAAAGTTGTCTAATGTACTTTCCACTCTTTCTGTCTTTTTATGGCCGTTGTCTCTTTTGGCTCTCTCTGGACACAATTTTAAAATTGCAAAATTTTAATAACGACGGATTATAACGATGTCAACAACAACAAAAACAACAACAACTACAACGACAACAATCAAACGGCGCTCACTTAACAATGGTCCTTAATGAACTTGACAACAAAAACAACAACAATATCAACGATGATGACGCTGATGGTGATGGCAACCCTGTCATTCGATATCCTGCTGACCGAATGCAAAATGTCACACACACACATATACACCTACTTATATACTTATATATACAAACAGCGCATATTAATCACATTAAGCGCGTCGCTGGCATCGATCACGTTGGCCTCGGCGCCGGCTACGACGGCATTAATTAGTAAGTAAAAGTCATTTATTTCACTTAAATGCGCATTTTCCTCGACCACAAGCTACCCCAAAAACACAGAGCGAGACAGCGTGAATGGGAATCTGAAGAAGAGAAAGAGAGACTGTAACTGAAACTGTAAAGTACTCAGCATATCTTCTTTTTGCCTCCCAGCCTCCCTGCCACCCTGCCCTTCTCTCAGTCCAGGTGGTTTTTAAGTTATTAATTGATTCTATTTAAGTACAGGAGCTTAACATTGGCATATTGCGGGTGGCGCTTCATATTGCGGCTCGTTAAGGTCTCACTGCCTCTCTCCCTCACACTCTCTCCTTCTCTTTCACACTGTATTTCAATAGGGCAGAAAGTGCTGCAGATAATTGTAAGCAGTTTGAGGGCTTGATGTATTTATTTAATGCCGCTGCCAGCAACTTTTTCCACAAGCATTACGCAAATACATCAATAAAATCGAATTTTTCCATTGATTTACCGCTCTTAACTGAGTTGCAAAAACCGTTTTAAAACTTTCATACAACAATTATAATTAAGCCGATTTCAAAATGTTTTAATACATTTGTAAGACCAAAAAATCTCTCATTTGTTAAACTCGTTTTTAATAACTTTTATAGTGTGCGTGTTCGTTAAATGTGATTTCTCGTTTTTGCTCGTTTACATTTAAGCCCATTAAACTTACTGTCATTTAAACACAACTGACATTCTAGAGGTCTGACATCAATGTGTTACTGAAATATTCTCATTATCACATCATTGTTATTCCGATAATTTTGGCCTATGTTAAACTGCATTTGCATATAATTTCGTTCCAATGCACTTTCAGAGCAAAGTAAACAAACCGATGAGAAACGACAACGGGTTCAAAATTTCATTCGAAATCCTTATATATGTATATATATATATTGTATATTGTGTATATGTATTTGTCGTGCCTTTCTATTTGTGGCGTGTTTTTCAATTAAATATTTTAGGAACAACATGCCACAAAGTTTTAGAGCTACAAAAAGGCCGCACTTTGTTGATGTTGATGTTGTAATGCGTTACATGCATATGGAACATTTTTACACAACAATTTTCATGTAAATCAATTTTTGAACCGAAACGAAGTTCATTTTGTTGTTGGCCATACGTCGAAAATAACAAGAGCAAAATACCAAAACTACCAAAAGAAAAAATAAAATATAACACAACTGAAATTGGGCTTATGAATATTTATAGGCCACTCACACAGCAGAACAATACACACACACATACTAACACAAACACACACATATACTAACACTAACATAAGCACACACACACACTAAGACAAACACACAGCAAAACACACATTGACCCACGACACCCCCAAAAATTTCACAATAAATAATCTAAAACTCTATGAAATTACAAAATGTCAAATAGTATTTGTCCGGTTCCTCCGCTTGTCCTCCGCTTTCCCTCCACTTCCCATGTAACTGACATTCAACGCTTTAAACATGCTACAATTGAAGCAGCAATTTTGTTGCTATTTTTGTTTTTACATGTTGTTGATGCATTCCGCGGTTCTTCGAATGACAACTGACACATTTTTCGGTCAGTTTAACGCAAATTTCCACCATCTCTTTTTACCTATTACTTTGTAATGTTCTTGGTAAGGTAGTATAACTGAGTCATAGAGTACATAACGAGGTCTTTCGCATCATATTCGTAGTGGCGGTTAGGTTAACTTTAGCTTTGTAATATATTATTTAAGGTATTACAACTGAGTAACTGAATAACGAGGTCTTTCGCTTCATTATAGGTTACTTCTTATCATATATAGCTCGATTTTTAGGTTAATAACTAGGTTTTTCGCTTCCTTATATAGAAGTGTAGATCAGGAGTTGATTTATGTAAATCTAACAAATAGAATTCTCCAAAATTACCGAAAATCATTTTAAATACATTTTTCAATAATTATTCTATTATATTTAAGTAGTATATTACAATCGCAAAGCATTGAAAATTCACCAAACGAAATGAAAAAAATAAAACATACTACCACATATTGTTAACTGCATTCAATTTTAATGCGTAATTGTAATGTACTGAATTTATCATGTGGCAAATGCGAATTGAATTTAAAGTGCTGCATAACCGCAAATGAGTGGATATTAATTTGCACAAAACAACAAAATGAGAATGCCACTCAAAATGGCCAATGCACAAGAAGAAAGTGTAGTATTTTAAGTGGCAACCACAGATGGCTAAAATTGCAAAGAGCATAGCAACTAGTATTAAATACAATACAACACAAAAATACGTACAAAAACATAATTGCCTCAGCAAAGGCAAATGACATAAATTGTTTGGTTATTCTGAAGAATACTTGAAATATTTTATATTAGTCAAAAACATGAACAAAAACAGGGTGTCACAAAAAATTAGAGCAACTACAAAAGCATTAAAACACATACAAAATGTGTCACCCTGTATTGGTATCAATATATACTCATATATATTTCCATGCCATTTAAAACGTTCGACCAAACTCAGCACAATAAAAGTAAATTATTATTTATTTGTACGACATTTGGTTTCAAGTGTGTGTATTTGTGTGGCCCAGAGAAGTATTAATTTATTATTTATTTTTGCCATTGTTTTGTTTGTTATTTATTTGCGTTATGTGGTTGTGACTTATACAAATTTCTTAAGGCTCCTGATGCTTTTCGGCCACATTTCAGCCTCTGGGCTTCAATTTTTATGACAATTTTTGGAAACAATAGAAAACAACAAATGAAATTTAAGTGCAAATATTACATATATTTTGTTTGCTCAGAACTTAACTCGAACAAAGTAAGTTTATTTTATTAAAGTATTTAATAATTCACAAATTTTGTTTCTTGCACTTTTCAGTACACCCAAAGGCCTGGAGGATGTTTCCTCGTATCCAACATTATTTGCTGAACTCTTAGGAGGTGGTTGGACCATCGATGAGCTAACAAAACTAGCCGGTGGCAACTTTTTGCGTGTGATGCAGCAGGTGGAAAAGATACGCGATGATAAAAAGGCAGCTGGCATCAAACCCTATGAAGATCATCCCAATTTTCGCACTGACGATCCATACAATTGTACTTCCAGCTAATTACATTTAAGCCATAATACATTTAGACAGGTTGTATAATAGGCAAGACAAACTGGCGTATATTGGGCATGCAACGAATAGATTTTGCTGCAAATAAATATATGGAATATTTAGTAATAGCTATAGCATAAATATATATAAATGAATTGCATTCTACTTAATATATAAGATGGCCTAGCTATGGTTTGTATAAGCTTTAAGTATAGTCATATATACTATATATACTAAGTATACTTAGTATTTGGCTAATTCTAAACACTTGTTTCTCCCTCCTCTCTAAAGCCCTTCGAATTTTGTTGTTGTTAAGTTTTGTGACAATCTACAGACTGCCAAGAAATGAATACACCCCAAAGCTTAATTTAAAGAAACCCCAAAAAAAAACCCACAAGAAATTCAGAGATTAAACTCAATTGCGACTTTCAACTGGACCAAAAAACATACAAAAAATAGCAAATGGAAATAAATCATATTGATTTTTTTATGTTTTTTTCTATTGTCTTGTGTCTAAGTGAATTTAGTTGTTTGTACAAAATATATAAAAAACAAAAACTACATATCAAGTATGTATTAAATATATATATATATAAAAATTAATTTTCTTAGATTAATGTTAAATGCAAATATTGAAAAGTGGGAAAGCATACACTTAACTTAAATAATATTCATATACTATATCTATAAAGATATATAGAAATGTAATGTTAATTAAAAAATTAGTTACAAAGTTTTTTCAAAACAGTTGCAAGCAAATTGTATAATAAAAAATGCATAAATACTGAACGAATTAATAGCGTACCACACACTAAATTAGTCTGTAAGTTAAAATGGGCGTGGCAGCCGCCTCAAATGCATGCCACACAATTTGTAAATACTTTTGTCACTTTCGAGTAAAAAAAAAGATTTTTTCTTCTCTATAAAAAAAAGAAAACTCTGACAGTATCTCTGTACCTTCTAAACCTACAAAAGAAAAGAAAATAAAATAAAAGAAAATCTTTAGAAAAATGTGCGTAGTTCTTAAGTAAATAAATATACATTATGATATTTAATAACAACAAATTCAATAATTGTACATTTTCTACGCAAAATAAATGAATATATAAATCGAACTATTGTTAAAAATTTTTTATGACGTATTTTATACGATTTTTGTATATGTATCTGTATATAGAATTTTTACCTACAGTTTATCACACACCGTATATGCTATAATTTACAAACAAAACCTATAGTTTTCTAGCCAAATATAATAATATTAATAATAATATTGAATAACAATTACATTGTACTATCTTAGTAAGTTGTTAGTCAAGCGATAGTTTTTAGGTTAAAAATGTTTGCCTTAAAGGCGATGGCATAAAAATATCTGTTTATACATACATACATACATATATATATATATATAGAACTTGATGCAAATTATATACACAAATCCAAAACACAAACATACATACATAAATACCATACACACTTAAGTATATAAACTGAATCTTCGATTTGAATTCTACATAAAGTGAATTTGTGAATTATTGCATATAGTAAACAAAACGAATAAGAAACAACACACACACACACATGAATCGCATATAGTGTATGTAAATCCAAATTGTAGTTAAAACTTGATAATGGGTAAAATGTTAAGCGAATAAATTTCAATAAAATGACAAACAAAACATGCAGTAAAATCTTATTCTCTTATTTCAAATAGAAAACGGTTCGACTGGTTTGTGTACTGGCTTAACAAAACGACTTAACAGTAGACTGTAATGAGCGTAACAGAATTGCTCCTAACTTAACAGCATAACATGACAGTTACGGTAAGCAGAAACATAGCTGAAATTAAGTAAAGAAATGTGTTGTCACAGTACAACTGAGAGCTAGAATTAATCAAAAGTCGACAATATTAATCAGTTATTGCTATTCAATTCACTTTTTAATTTACATTAAAACTATGTTTACTAAAATATATACTTATTAGCATACACTCCATGCTGTTGAGCAATGCGCAGAGAGCAAACTCTTTGCGCACTTTTTTGAGTAACCTTGTAGCATAAATCTCTTATTTTCTTTCACAAGTCGAATTTTGTTTACTTTAGTTGGGTTTTTTTTCTGACATGTCGTCAGATGATGCAGCGCCAGAGCTGCTGGCGCTGCAGTCAGGATATAGTCCACAATTGGAAGTGGACAACACGCATAGGATTATCGAACGACGTGCCGCCAATGAGCTGAGCTACAATGAATTTTATTGGAAATTCATGCACGCCAACTGGCCCGTTATCATAACAGAAGTCTCAAACAGTTGGGAGTGCAGCAATTGGGCGCAAGAACACAACTACAGCAACAACAACAACGACGAAAAGTGCACGAACAAGAATAGCTCAACTGGTGGCCATATCAATTTCGACTACCTCAGAAGTCACATTTCCGATCTCACTGTGCCTGTTGCCGACTGCAATGCGACATATTTTAATAGTCACGCCAAATTGGAATTAAAATTTCATGACTTTTTAACACGCTGGCAGAAGAGTACAGAAGATGCAAATGTAGAGATTGAGTCCAACTGCAATGTGGATAAAGATAATCTCTACCTCAAAGACTGGCATCTGGCTGCAGAGCTGCCCACTTATGAGTTCTACAATGTGCCCAAGTATTTTGCCTCCGATTGGTTGAACGAACAGCTGATTGAAGAGCAGCGAGACGATTATCGTTTTGTGTATATGGGACCCAAGAATTCGTGGTAAGCTTGATGTCATGTCCGTTATAATACAGCTATTAAATTCACAAATACCTTTTAGGACCTCATTTCATTCGGATGTGTTTGGCTCGTTCAGCTGGTCCACCAACATAGTAGGCCATAAGAAGTGGCTTATAATGCCACCAGGCGAAGAGCTCAAGCTTGCTGATCGTCTGAGGAACTTGCCATTTAGCATAAATGAGACGCTGCTGGAGAAGCACAACGTACGCTATTTTACGATTAATCAGACGGCCAATGAGGCAATATTTGTGCCCAGTGGCTGGTACCATCAGGTGTGGAATATGACGGACACCATATCCATTAATCACAATTGGTTCAATGCGTGTAATATTCGACGTGTTTGGAGCAATTTACTTGCCAATCTGCAAGATGTGCGAAACGAGATTGAAGACTGCCAGCAGATGGACAACTTTGCGGCACACTGCCAGACCATGTTGCGAGCCAGCTTTGGCATTAACTACCTCGATTTTATAGAGCTTTTGGAATTCATAGTTGCCCGCCGATTTGCCGCAAGGCTTAAAGACCAACAATCAACCACAACAACACCAATGACACCAATACCAACAACGACCAACAAGAGCCTCTTACTTTTTGATAGATACCAAATGAACGATTATCATGTTCAAAACGATCTCGAGTGTGTAAAAGACCTAATCATAGATATGATGCTATTGGAGCCGAGTGTTTGCCAGTATCCACAGCTTAAGGAACGTGTGAAAAATCTAGTAGAACAGCTGCAAACAATTTAATAGCCTTGGCATATTTTTATACCAAAGTTGTATTCATATACAATTTGCTAGCTTATATCATTTTATTGTATAACATATTTATTTATTATAAAATATATTGTATACATAAATGTACTCAGTTTATTCCCCATCTGGCCACATAAACTCACCCTCAATGGGTTCAGTTCTTAACCAATAACATTGATCGATTACCTTAAAGCCCAGCTTATCGAACATGGCGCTCGATGGTTGATTGTGTGGACCCACCAGAGCCATCACATCCTGACCCAAGGCGGCAATACGTTTGGATATCTCCATGGTAACCAGACTGCCAAAGCCGCGACGCATATGAGAACTTCTCACCTGTAGTGCGCCCAGATAGCCACCTTGTAGTCTACAAAGAGTTTAGATAAGTTAATCTTATCAAGGTATAATATGGTTTTACATTCATAATCACAATGTTACTAACCTTATACACCATGCCACCAATGCCTTAGAATTCGTTTTATACAAACCAACATTGGCGCACATGCGAATCTGTCGTTGGATAAAGTACAGGGAACCCATATGATGATTTGGCCATTCCTCGTTGATTAGATCAGCATCCGATTCGCTTAAGCTTTTCATATGATAACCATCTGGTATGCTAAATAACTAGTATAACATAACACTTCATACAATATATTTAAACTTCTCCGATACTTACTCAAATTTCAGCTGAGACGCCTCTTTTTGTGGCATATAGTAAAGATTCGTAACATCGTTGAAAAGAATTGGAAGTTTTTTCTCTTGGACCACACTCGTAAGTACCTCAAAATGTCGAGCTGGAATAGAGCTGCATTTAAGACCCGATGACCAATTGATCAAATTTAACGCCGGTTTTAAAAGCTCAACTGAGTTGTTTAGACAGCCCACAAACAGCTGATACCGATCCTAAGAGTAAATAAACGTTTATAACTGGGTAAACTTTAAAAGCACTTCACGCACTAACCACAATAACAAAGAGAGCGGCCTCCTTGGCTCTCTGATCGGACAGTGTGTACACTTTCAGATTCTTAATGTGTGGATCATTCTTTAAGAATCCTATAAAATTATCGAGACAATAGTATTCCGCACAATATTTGGGCCATTGTTGTTTGTAAAGCGTTTGAAAGCTTTGCAGTGTCTCAAGGCCAACGAGTTCCAATTCAAGCGTCATTTTTACAGACTCGCATTCAATGAGATAACTCGACAAACTGAGTTGTCGAGAACTATGCTGGCGCACTATATTTAAGTTTGTTCAAAGAGAACAAGCAAGAGAGTAAGCGTTGTTGGCTATTAAGCTCATTTTCTGGTGGATGTTCATGTTAATAAGATTATAAAGTTTGTGAGCGACACTTTAGTAACTAAATGTGATTAACTATTTGGGGTTTAAGATGTATGAAATAAAGCAATACACGCATTTTATATTTATAGCATATGGCATATTTATAGCAGCTCAAATTTCAGTTTTTCAAATACTTTTAAAGCAGATCGCATTGTTCCCATTCTACTAAATGCTTAGTTATTTCCCTTATTTTACATATCACCAATTTTTGATTTTTCTTAACGATTAAAAATTGAAAATTTCTTTTATTTATTCACCGTCTGGCCAGCTCATTTCACCCATGGCAGGCTTTATGCATAGCCAATGGCAACTATCAATCACTTGAAAGCCCAATTTACTAAACATTTGCGCAGATGGTTGATTCTTGGGATAGACCTCGGCTGTAACGTCATCTCCTGATTCCGCTATGCGTTTCGAAAGAGCCTGAACTATTAGACTGCCAAGACCACGTCGTTTGCGACTTTTCTTCACCTGCAAAGCAGCTATGAGACCATCTTGCGTTCTATAACAAATAAATAGCTTAAAACAGGAACGAAGTTATGTTTGAATTACATTGCTTACCTGATGCACCAGGCCACAAGCTCGTTGGTTTCCTGATCATATAAGCCCATGCTGAGGCATAGACGTATTTGTTTTTGAAAAAAATATAAGGAACCTTCGTGTTTATATGGCCATGTCTCATTTATGAAATAAGCCTCATCTTCAGATAGGGATTTTAGATATAATTCCTTTGGGCAGCTATTTGAAAAGATAGTCGGTGAGTCTTATTGAATTATACAAGTGATAATTATTAACATACTTTACTTCAAATTGACGAACTTGTTTCGCTGGCAGATGATAAATTACATTCCTATGATGAAAGTCAATTGGGAACTGTCTCTCCTGAACCACTTTAAATAATGTTGACGCATAGCGATCAGGGATCGTTGAGCAGTACATGCCTTGTGACCAATCTATCAAATTTAGTGCCTGCTCCAACAAACTCATGGATTTGCCAAGGCAGCCCACAAATAGCTGATACCGATCCTAAAAAAAGTTGAGCTTAGCAAAAATTTGAGCAAAAATAATTTTAAAGCTTTTATTTACCACAATTAAAAAGAGTCCAAGCTCTTGAGCACGCTCATCACTTAGTGTATATGCATTTAAATTCTTAATTTCGGGTTCGATTTTGACAAATGCAATAAAATTTTTAATAATGTTATATTCCTGGCAATACTTGGGCCACTCGCTCCTGTACAGTGCCTGCACATTCCGCAGTTCCTGAACATGCATGGATTGCAATTTCGCCATGTTTGGGAAGCAAGTTGCTCGCTCAACTAAACACTTGTAAGTTCATTTTAACTTGACAATGCGTCCATATATATAGTCGTACTGCAAGCTTGTAAAATAATACTTATCTCTAGGGCTTATAGCTATATTGCATTAGATATCACTTGTCTAGTAGTAGATGATGGGGCTTTGCTATTTGCCTATATTCTATGCTACTCATTTGCCGGCCAGCTAATTGCGTCACCTGCTTTGGGCAGACACATGCTCCAGAAATAATGCTCATCGATGAGCAACTCAAAATCCAGTTTATCGAATACTTTACAAGCAGCCGCATTGTTTATATTGACAAGAGCTGTAACATCATGATTCAAATCGTTAGCAATACGTTTGGCTATGGCTGCAGCGACAATAACTCCAAATCCACGACGTTGATGTGTGGCAAGTACCTCCAAAGCTCCCAGAAAGCCACTCTGCAGTCTGTTTTTTAGTATGAGTTATGATAATGTATGAGTTAAAAATATTTTTTTCTCTTAATTGAAACTAACCTCAAGCACCAGGCACATAGTTGTCCCGTGTTCTGCTCATAGAGTCCCACACTTGTATTGTTCTCAATTAGCAGCTGTATGAGTTTAAGGGAGCTCGGATGACGAGCTGACCAGAGGTTGTTGATCAGCTCTGCATGTTCCACACTGACACTGTCCAAATAGTAACCAGGTGGACAGTGGACTTTCAGTGCCTTAGCCTGCTCGCAGGGCAGACGATACATAATGGTTTTCATGACACGTTCCATGCTCAGCTCACGTTGCAGTAAGAACTCCTTGTAGATTATGTGGTGAGTTTCGTGTATGGCACTGACTTTATAGCCAACTGTCCAGTTAAGTAATGTCAAGGTTAGTTCCAATTCGCGTGTTCTTTGTCTGCTTAAATTGCAAAAGAACAATTGATAACGATGCTGCAGGTGGAAAAGGGAAAGTGAATTTTTTTTAACCAACTCCAACTTTCCAATTGTATGTACAAACCACCAGTATAAAGAGTCCATCTTCCTGCCAGTTGCCATTGAGCGTGTAGAATTTTAAATGCTTTATCTTTGGCTCCTTGGCAAGCCATCGCAAATAGTTGTCCAACCAAAAGTAGCCGACACAATGTTTGGGCCATTCTTTCACATAGAGGTTTTGCAGTGCTTGTAGCTCAGCTGTTTTTGTTATTGTTGTCAGCAGTGTTGCCATGTGGTCGCTGATAAAATAAAAATATTATCTGCGGCTATTAAAATAATTATTTTATATTCTCTTTAGTATCGTTTCGTTGCACGTGTGCTTGTTACGACTAAAGGGCTAAGTAAATACTACTATCTATTTACTTTAATAAAAAATAAATTTACCGGCTCTTGATTTCGATTATCGCAAAATGCGGATCAACAAGTTTTCATACTCGTTGACCAAAAAAGAGTAATATCGTTCGATACTTGTTTACATTATTGCGACCCAAAACTGGCTCGGACAAAGTAACGAGAGAGACCAGTACCCCTACCCCGAATCAGATGCTTTTGTATTGTTATACATGATTGCCGCACTATTTGAATTGGTTTCTTTTGTTGCCATTATGTTTGTATACATAATGTATTAAAATAAAGGAGGTAAAATTAATTTTACCTTAAATAAAATTAATGTTATCTAACTAATACTATATTATATTTTATACGTAATAACATAACTTTTAAATCAGAAGATTTGAAGACCAATATTTAATATGACAGCTAAATATTTGACGCACATGTAGATTATTAAAATGACTAAATAGATCATGTGTACAACCAGTCATAAAGTGGTATAATGATTCATCAAAATTTGTGTTACCGTGCACCATTTTGTAAAGTACAAATAAATAAAAAAATATTTAAATTGTGTCATAAAGATTTGCCGACAATTATGGGCGCCCTTATTGTTTACACTGTCATAACAAATATCAAAACATTTATGGCCGCCCTAACTGTAATTTCTTTCCTAGCACATTCGCAGTGAAAACAAAAACATTTATGGCTGCCCTTTTTCCAAGACTCTGCCCCATGCACAGGCTAATTATCAAAAGGGGAAAACACTCGTCGCCCGAGCTACTTTGCGCGCCATATGAAAAGTATCGAACGATTCTACTCTGTTTCGGCTTTTGGTGCAACAGCTGATTTGCGCACATTTAAGTAATCGATACACAAATATTACTATCGAAATAGTCAACACTGCATACGGTCGTTTTGTTGATTTTCATTATTAATTGTTGTTAATAAATAAAAGTTAATAGTAATAGTTGTAATTAAGTGCGAATAACCTCCAGATATGTCAAATCTAATACAGAAAGGTAAGCACTCGTTTTGCAAACCAGTTATATCGTTAATATTGAAATTGTCAGTAGCACCAGCTACTTGGTGGTTATACAATGTACCAAATTATTCACCTGTCGCCGCTGCTGGCTTTTTGTAGGTCTGCCTCTTACGTCGGCCCGGACACCACTACTGCAATTGTTGCGATATCGCGGCAAGATTAACATACAGCGACCCAAGGAGCCGCATTATGAACGTGCACGTGTTATTGCTGTCACACAACCCAAATATCCGGAGCCTCCCAAAGCACTTACCTGCTTTCAGTCGCGAGCTCAACGCACGGCGGCACAGCTAGATAATCCCTACAATGCAATCATAGCTCGAGAAGTGCGCAATTGGTTGGATCACTCACGACTGGTGGCCATCTTCCATTTGAACTCCATTACGGCCGATGAAATCTTTCGCGTGCGTGTTCAGCTTCACAAGCAGAATATGCATTTGAAATCCTACGGCAGAAAAATTATTGCACAAGCTGTGGCTGGCACACAATACGAAGCCATCATGCCACTCTTTCACTCCAATCATTGCATTGTCTTCTCGCCGGATCAACAGCGTGTTGGCGCTCTTCTGCGCCTCACCCGCAAAGTGCCGCAAATGGTGCTGCTCGGTGGCATTGTGGAAAATACGCTGCTAAGTCGCAACGAACTGATGAGCTTTGCTCAAATGCCCGGCCTTCAAACGGCCCAAGCACAGTTGGTACAAACACTGAATATGGCAGCAGGCACTGTGGTGCAGCAACTGCAGGCGCATCAATGCAATCTGGTCAAGGTACTAGACGTGCATGCCAAGGGCGATGAGGCGGCGGCGACGACGACAACGGATGTAAAAGAAACGTAACTTGTTGATAATGAAGAAATAAATTGGTGAACGCTTAACTTTGGAACGCTGCTTAAGAATATTAAAGTTCCTAATGACAAAAATAACCACAAAAAGTATAATATATTAAATTTGTCTTGCTCACTAAAATTACAAACTTAAACTGGCGCTATGTATAAAACTAGATTGCACTTTTCCAAACGGCCTGGAATGATGGCGTCTGCGGCCAAGTCCGTGTTAAAGCCTAGGAGCTGATCGTGGTCGCCATTTGATGCCACCGTTGTCTGCAGTTAAAAGCCAAATTGGCCAACGCTTCGGCGGCATCCAGTTCATCTTTGTGATGCAGCAGCCAACGCTCGTCACGTGCCGCAGCTGTTGCATCGCTGGTGAACAACAACTGGCTCTGCATGGCCCGCTCCTGAGCATTGCATTTGTTCCTGTGAAAAGTAAGTACCATTGTGAAGGAACATAAAACATAAACATAAAGGTAAGATTAAGTTTACCTGCTCATATTCCACTCGATGTGATAGTTGTGCCTGTCTGGCGTAAATCTTGCGGCGCTCTCTAACCATTTGTTTAACTGGGTGCCATTGCCCTCACTCTCTCCGCCCGGCGTCATCATATTGTCATCTAGGGCATTGCTGTCGCGCAGGTATTTTTGCATCATTTGATGTTTGTACTTGGCCTTACCGACTGGCACAGTGGGCAACATGGGCACACGAGAAGCATCTGTCGATGGCGCCGTCGATTCCACATAGAAATTCGGCCTGTAAGGATCGGAGCAGGAGGAGGCATTGTGACCATTGCTATTGGTGCCTGTGCTGCGACTAGACAACTCGTCATCATCCTCGACATCGTCCTCCTCATCACCGTCAGCTGCGCATGCTCCACGCATTTCCTCCTCCCAAATGCTGTCCTCCGAAGATATGCTAAACTGCTCCACATTCCCTCGAGCATTGTGATTATAGTTCTTGATTAGATGACCCCATGACTTTTTGGCCCTTTCACGCTCCGAGTTTTTTAATTTGCGCCGCCAGTTGGCAAACCAATTGCAGATCTGTGTATACGTAAGTCCTGTCTCTCCCGCCAGTTGTTTCTTCTCCTCCCTGCTGGGATACGGATTCTCACGTCGCCGTATTAGCCAATCCTTAAGCATACGCTTAATGTCCGGCGTAAATAGTCGCTTTGTGGCACGAGCCAAATGCAGATCATCCTCCGGTGGCCATGCACGTCTAAAATGATTAAATCAGAATCTGTTTTGATGTTCCGTTTTAGTGTTTTGCTCACCTGCTGTGGCGACGATTACGCTTGGGGCGACACGACTTCTCCATGGCACAACACTGCGAAATATACAGAGAATATAAATACTTGGAGATAAATGCTCAAAAATCGTGTGTGCAACCCCCAGATTGTTACTCATACTAATTAAGCCAATCGACGACCCGAAATGCGCTCTAAGGCAAATACAAATTCAGTTTGAATACTTTATGGGTGGGTGGCGCTATTTCTGTCCGACCGAGCGATCGCCGAAAACAAAAAATTGTTCATGTTTTTTGCTCTATTGCCGTTGTTTTTATTCGATAACTGAAGAAAAAAACACTGTGTCACAAGACAGCGGAGAGAGAGAGTGAAAGAGAGGGAGAGAGAGAGAAATTGATCCAAAAAGAGAAAGAGATTTGGCGTTGAATATCACACGTTCAATTGAGAACCAAAAAAAAAAACACATTTTATTGAAAAGGGCGTCAAGTTTAAATGTCAATAAACAAAAATAGTTGGCATGCTAATCCCAAAACCATTTTATATTTATCTTTATCAGTTTACCATACACACTATATATGTGTATATAGTATATAGTATATAACGATTTCATTGATAAAACTTTGATGGTGGCCATGTTTTTCCAATAAAGTATGCCATATATATAGCTATTTATATATAACAATCTGTCTACAAAAACTGTTTACGCTTCTCAGTTAATTTACAAGAACGCGCATATTTTATGACCCCTTCCGTAAAGGGATATGATATGATGTTTAATATGTTCAGCACTGTACTAGATTCGAGATTCTTGTTGACATTTTTTAAGTCTTTTGTGCTAATAGCATATTATATAACCTGAACATAACACAAAAAAGAACAATAGACTTGTTTTTTTTATCTATGATCTATTTTCATGAAAGACCTTTAAATGCTTCCAATGGCAGATTTAAAGGAAATATTTGCCAACCTTTTAAGTAGAATTGAGGGCACAGTTGGTCAGCCATGGATAAATTCACCCACCTGTAAATATATTCAATTTCAGTTTTCTAAATATGTTTTTTGTGCTCTTAATTTGTTTTTATAACAACGCGACGACGAGCTAGCTAAAACGTTTCGTTCGTTGAAGTCGCAAACGGCAAACTGAACGCTCGTTAAATTTTCAAAACTGCCAAAATTGTTTTCGAACAATTTTGCGCGCTGCGCTGCGCTGCGATTAACGTTCGGCAAACAGCACTTCGGAAAAATAGAAAACTCGCACTTATCACACGAATGGGGCACTTTTCTATTCTATTTACAAAACTCGAGAAAATATTTGTTCGTACACACACAGAAAAACATTTAGAGAAAGCCAATTTTGAAGAGAACGTTAACAGCACACGCTACCTCGAAACCAAATCGGATCAGCGATAATGTCATATGCCCACGTGTGTAGAGTGCAAAAAATGTTGGATTTGCTCTCGAATCAATTGGTCGCTCGGTGGCCATGGTTGTGATTAAATTTAAATTGTGTTGCAAGTCATTTCCAAATGTTTCGCACTTGCACACACAACTGGCAAATAGCATTTCTACGTTGACATATAAAAGTATTATAGCTTAATGCATTTTTTACAATTTTTTACAAAAAAAACAATTACAAAAAGATTCAAATTAAATTTTTGTCCGTTAAAATTTAAAAACATTATCACTCGCCAATGTTAGGCATTATTATTCAGCTACTCATTTCTTTACTTACACATAAAATCCACATTTAAATATTATTTCACCACAATGCGTTTATTGCATTTCACTAAACTAATGTTGATTTTACATTGTTTAAATAATTGTGAGCCCACAATTTCCCATTGCGCTAGGGTTGCCAATGCGTTTCTTATTGCTCAAATGAAACATCGACAAATGGTCGACGCAAGTTGGCAGCATTGCAGTGGCAGTGTGTACACACCAAATTTGTTGTAAAAATTCAATTGTTTATATCTAGAACGTAATATTTCGCTGAAAATTTTATTGGTCTTACTGGAAAAACTATACGGCTGGTCGCTATGAACACATCGGTGCGCTATGAGCGCTGCCAGCAGATACAGCTCGGCACGCTGTCCGAATCCCAAGTGGGCGTCAACGTGCCCGAGTCCGATATACCCCAGGGAACGGGTAATGTAAGTTAATTGTTGTCGCTGGCAAATTCTTTGTTCACAAATTTCACACTGAGTCATTTCGTGTAACCCTCATTATATTGGTAATTGCATTATTTCAGGTGCTTTGCACACATGACGGCGTATTGCTGAAAAAAGCGAATGCAGAACATATTTCGGAATTGAACACAAGCGGCTCCCTGTCCCTGGTCGAGTACATGTTGCCACGCCGTCGCCTCTATCTGGAGTGGCAGCCAAACGATAGCATTATGATAGCCGATGACAGTCAGGATCAGGGCGACTGGGCGCTGGTGGATAGAATATCGGGACGCACACGCACCACATCCGAGTGCAGTGCCTTCAACACAAAACCCGTGGAGCTGGGCAGCAATGGGATTGCAGCGTCGGCAAGGGCACGAATAATGCGCGCATTGATGGATGATTTGGCGTCGGTAGAGGTGCGGCATCGGGGACAGAACTTGCGATTCCTGCGCAAACCGGATAATGGCATCCACTGTGAGTTCTTCTTTCAGCATGGCAATGCTGATCTATTTGTGCGGTCTATGCGGCAACAGCATTTCATTGAGAACTCCGAGACGAGCCGCGACGGCAGTGAGGAGTATGCCATATTGAATACGGAAAATCAAAAACTGAAAAAAACATTTGCGGAACTGGACATTGGCGAGATCAAGGCAAGTCACTTGCCCCGCGAGAGCTGGCTGCCCAATAAGATTGTCGGATTTCTGGGCACCATACCGGACTACGTGCAGCCAACGTTTCAACGTTCACCAAAATCGCGTCCCAGTTCGCTTATTCACGGCGATCGCCAAACCTCGCCCGATAACTATCAGTTTATAAAGCTAAGTGGCAGCACCAATAGCGCCTGCTCCTCCAACAGCCAGAGTCGTGGCGAAAGCGCCGACAAATCACCAGCGGACAGCGAACTGGAGAACCTCAATGCCCAGGATGAGAAGATAGTAAACAATTTGCCAGCACGACAGAGCGTACATCGAGGTAAGTTAATTGAAGCTAAAAGTTTTAACTTGATTTCAATTTGTAATCGACTCTTTTTGCAGGCCAACCACTTAATCAAATGCAGTGGAGCGAATTTCAAACGACTGACGGATGCATCTCGGATAGCTTACGGGTGAAAGAGATCATCTTTCGTGGTGGCATTGAGCCGAGTCTGCGCCAAGAGGTCTGGAAATACTTGCTGAACTATAATCAATGGTCTGATACGGAAAAGGAGAGGATTGAGAGGCGCCAGCAGAAATCGCTGGAATACTACAAAATGAAGGCACAATGGCTGTCAATGACGAATACGCAAGAGTCGAATTTTAGCGGTTATCGCGATCGCAAATGTCAAATCGAGAAAGATGTGAAGCGTACGGATCGATCGCAGGAGTTCTATGCCGGCGAGGATAATCCGAATCTGGCGCTGTTGCAGGGCATACTCATGACCTATGTGATGTACAACTTTGATCTGGGTTATGTGCAGGGCATGTCCGATTTGCTGGCGCCCATACTAGAGATACAGGTGAATGAGGTCGATGCCTTTTGGTGTTTTGTCGGCTTCATGGACATGGTGTTGAGCAACTTTGACATGGATCAGGCGGGCATGAAGACACAGTTTGGTCAGCTGCGACGCCTTCTCGAGGTGGCCAATGCGCCGCTCTTCAACTATATGTGCAGTAACGATTCGGACAACATGTACTTCTGCTTTCGCTGGCTGCTCGTTTGGTACAAGCGTGAGCTGGACAACGACGATGTGCTCAAGCTCTGGGAATGCCTGTGGACACGTTTGCCGTGCGCCAACTTTCATCTGCTAGTGTCTGTGGCCATACTGGATCACGAGACCACTGTGATTATCGATAGGAATTACGAATTCACCGAAATCCTAAAGCATGTCAACGAACTAACCGGCACCATCGATTTGAAACGCACACTGGAAACTGCCGAAGCCATCTTTCTGCAACTGAAGGCATCCGAAGCACTGCCCAATGATATACGTCACATTATTGGCCAACCGCTGCTGCCCCCAGCAGCTGGCGAGGAACGCAATGGCAGCGAAGACGATGAAACTGCCAATTCCGATGATGGTTTCGATGAATTGCGTGAACTTACACCGGAAGAGAAAAGACGCAACCAGGAGCTGCTCGAAGAGGCATACGAAAGATCCCTATTTCTGCATCACATGTAGTTCATGCTGGGAACAATGCCAAAAATCAACAACAACAACAATATGCGCAAATTAACTAGCTATAGCCTTTAAGACTCAAAGTTTACTATATATATAGAGCTGTCGAGATGTCGAGATGTCGGGCTGTCGAGCTGTCGTCGGTGATGCTCTTGAAGTTGTGTCACTGTTGGAAGTGCTTTAAATGCTAATGCACACATATTTATATACATTGTATATTATACATATTTGTACGTTTTTGTATTTATTGTAAGTTCTTTTCCTTCCTACCAACCCAACCCCACCCCTACACCCCTAACTATCCCCACCCCCAATTGGCTACGATTTCAATCAGCAATGAAATTAGAATTTAGTATATTTTTGTGTATGTTTGTACGTGTTAATGTCAATTTATCAAATTGGAATTTATTCATTTATCGCAATGCTAAAAGCAGCCTAAGTTTCCTCTAATTAGGTTAAACTCAATTACTGTGAATATACAAAAGCATATACTATATCTTTAAATTGCGTAGTAAAAATCGAACGAACCAACCAAAACCAAATGACGTCAATTTTATTGTTGCAAATTTCACAAAACGCCATGAAAAATAGTTTATGGGGTCGGAGAAGGGGGTTTAAAAATACTGCCGCTGCAGCAGTAGCAAAAATTTAACGAGCGTCAATATCAAAAATGTTGCTTGAATCGGAGTCCAAATACCAGGCGAACAGAAATAGCAGCAGCTAAACCTAAATTAGGGCCAGCCTAAAAGTATGCCAGGCAAACAGAAATAGCAGCTGCCTAACCAATATTAGGGTCAGCCTAAAAGTATGCCACATGTTATATTTTCTCAACTACTTGTTGGACATTCTGTGTGCCTGATACCTTCAGGCCCGAATCGACTGCATTTTGGCAAAACGAGCAGAAAAAATACTGCCGCTGCAGCAGTAGCAATAATTTAAATATTTCAGCCGAATAAAGTCGAATTTTTAGATGAAATCGTTGAACCTATACAAAATATTTGAGTAAAAAGACATTTTTGTTTTTGTTGTAATTTTGGAAATTTTATTTTTCATATATTTATCTTGTTGTTGTTGTTGTTGCTGTAGTTGTGTTGTAATTATTATACTTTAATTAAGATTTATACTTAGCATCTCTAATTTAAATTGTTATTTGCTCTTGTCTGTTGGTGCAACGGTTTTTTTTATATTTTATTTCATTATTATTAATTTCGTTTTTCGTAGTTAAATGGATTGAAGTGCAAAAACAAATTAGGATTTCCATTTGAGTTGTATATAGTTTGAATTTATATATATATATATTCGTTATAGAGGGTGGGGCTGGAAGAAAGGAAGGACCAATCGCCAATTACATATGTTTACATACATTTATAAATTAAAAAAAAAGTTTTTTCGATTTTTTTTTTAAGAAACTTTCTAGTTTTGCAGATGTTTTCTGGTTTGATTGTTATATTGTTTTGGGGGAAGTTTGTTTCGGGGAAGTTTGTTTCATATCAATTCTCGTTTAAAAACATACAAAATACAAATTAAAACTTATGCAATATAAATTGTTTACTAATTACATAATTAAAATTTAAAATTAAAAGCGATGTTGACGACAATGTCAATATTTGTATATGTAATAATAATATAGTATGTATAATTTGTATATAATAATAATAATAATAATAATATAGTAGGACATATCGAGTACTCAATTATAACATAGGCAGCAGGACAACGACCAAGTGCGGGCGGGCGGTTGGTAATAAAACAAACAGAAAGGAAGAGAGAGAGGGGATCTCTCTCACAAACACACACAAAAATAATCATCATTATTACAAGTAGAATAGATACACATATATATATATATAAATGGAAACTCATTAAAAAGAAAACAGAAAATGCAATTACACACAAATGAGAAAGAGAGGGAGCGCGGGGGGGAAGGAATCCGATACGATCTGATGTGATCTATACTCTATATAAAACGATGTTAAGTGACGCGAGAGCCATCATTTAAAGATACTAAAATTATGTACAGGTATTTTTTTTCATTTCATTTCGTTTCGTTTTTGTTTTTGTTTTTGTGATTAAGATTAACTCTTGTGAAGGACGACAGCATTGAACCCAATTAATCCTAGATATCTATATATGTGTGTGTCTGTATGTTTGTGTGTGTATACATAATAATAGGTGTGTGTGTGTATGTGTGTATATGAATCAAACTGTTGATTTTTTGTTAAGTTAGTTTTTGCTGTTTAAACTTTCTGTGTGTTTATGTTTTTTGTTGTTGTTTTGCTTATTCTCTCAGTTTATCAATAATAATTTGCAATAATTTAAACCGTTATTCAATCTGCGTTTTTTTGTTTTTCTGGTTTTTTTTTTGTTAGGAGAAGGCATTATCTTTTTGCCCTTCTTCCCTATATTTGTTACAATTAAATTATAAGCGCTTTTTTAATAATATACTCGTTAATCATATCCAGGAAACCGAGCACAAACCAACAACATTCTCCCCCTTAAAACCCTACCTCCAAGCATAAGTTGCAGCAGTGCTCGAGGGGGGGTTAAGGGGAAGAAAAGGTTGCAAGATTGTAACGATTGCCTTATCATCATCTTCGTCATCATCAGCAAAGGATTGAGTGCAGAATACATTGGTCAGGCTGTGGAACTGAAAGCATTCAACGAGTTGTCAATCTCCAGCGTGGAAACAACGAGTAGCGAGTGTTTCAATTTTGCAGCATAAAACACTCGCTACAGCTGCTGTTGTTGTACACAGTGAGAAATTATCTTCAACTTGTTTGAGATACACACAGAACCAAAAATTAGCAGCAGAGCCTGACACAGCAGCAAGTATTCTGACCGCAATCACTTCTCGCTCCTTCTATCCGCCTTATATAGATGCATAATATGTATATATGCATAATATGTATACATATATATATTCAAATATATATATATAATGGTTTTTTTTACTTATACTTTACACAACTTTAAGCTTACGGGATCTACTATTTCTATTCGCAGCACACACATTTTTTTTAGCTCTCGTCAGCGTTGTTGTTGATGTTGTTTTTGTTGTTGTTGTTGTTCGTGTACTCGTTGCTTTCGTCGCACTCGTTCGTTTTGTGTTCGAGCGAGGAGCACGCGTACTCGTACTCGTTACACTTCGCTTGGAGATCGGTGTTCGGTGTGTTGCTTTTGTCGTCTCAGCTGCTGCTACGGCTTCTATTTTATTATTTTTATTATTTTTTGCATCATTTCTGGTTTGCCTGCTGGTTTCTTGTGTGGCCTTCTTCTTCTTTATTATATTATGTTGATTTTGGTTATTTTTATCTTTATCTTTATTGTTATTGATGTTGTTTCCTTGTCTGGTTCTGGCGCCCACTGGGGCGCTTTCGTCCGGCTAGGAGGAAGAGCATGGCTTTACTCATTCATTCCGATCCTCAGACTCGCTACCCGCCGACGACAGATTTAGCGTAGCCGCATCTGCCGATTGTCGTGTGTGTCGCGTGGAGCGCAATTCTCGTCGCTTTTCCGGTGGCTGTTCGCCACCTGAAGCACCACCAGATCCTCCACCGCCACTGCCACCGCTGCTGCCCTCGTTGCCCGAACGTGGACGCTTTAGGCGATTCGATGAGCGTCGACTCTCTTCAGCAGCTGCAGCAGCAGCAGCCGCTGCCGATGAACTGCTGCTACTCGATCCACTGAGATTGGCTACCGAATTGTTGTTGTTGCCACCACCGCCGCCGCCGCTGGCATCGAGATCCTCGACGCTGCCGCCATGACTGCTGCCCGGCGCCGCCGGCTTCTTGAGTATGGGCTGTATAATGAGCTCATCGGCCTCCTCATAGGGTGGCGGCAACTTGGCTGCATCCGCCGCGTTCGTGATAGTCAACGAGATGCGTGATTCACTGCGTTCGGAACGTTCACTGCTGGTGCTGGCACCGCTACTGATTGGCGGCGCTATGGTGATCGTTGTCTGTGAGGGCAGATTGGCGGCAATCGCTGCATTCGAGGCGCCCGCATTCAGTGGCGTTAGCGTCACCTTATCCTGTTCGGGTGTGGGTGTTGGGGCTGGCGTCGAATTGTTGCTGTTGGAGCTGCTGACACCGCGTAGACTCTTCTCAATGCTGGACATGCTGGCACCCAAATTCAGGGGTAATCCAACGGCCAAGGCAGCTGCAGCCAGCTCATCCTTGGTGGGATGGAGATCGGTGCGTGCACGTTTTGATTTGTGTTGTTGTTGCTGCTGCTGTTGTTGCTGCTGGAGATGCTCGGCATCGAGGGCGGCTGCATATGCGGCAGCTGCATTGAGACTGCTGTTGCTGCTGCTGCCGCCGGCGGATGAGGTGGGTATGAGCGAAATGCCCGATCCCAGGCCCAGCGACTTGGTATAGAAGTCCATTTGTTGCTTGAACAAATCCTGTTCACGCTGACGCTTTGCAGCCGAGCTGCTGCCACTGCTGCTATTGCCACCGCCACCCGACGAAGATGAGCCACCGGTTAGACCAGCCAAACTGGCCAATGAACCTGGTCCACTCAGTGGTAGTGAACCACCGGCTGCAGCCATTGCCTGGGCGGCCATTTCGGCGAGCAGTGCCTGCGAGAAGTCACTAGACATGCCCGGTATTTGTGGCAGTTGGGCGGCGGCTGCGGCAGCTGCAGCGGCGGCAGCAGCGGCCGCTGACTTGGAGCTTTTGCTGCCACCGGAGGAGCTTTGCGAATTGGAGTTGGAGCTGGACGATGTGGAGCTGGGCATTTTGCCCTGCGAGAAGGCTTGCAGTGCCGCCAGATCTGTGGGCAGAGCACCGCGTGTAATGCTCTCGAACCATTTCTGTTGCTCCTTGACCGAAGCTTCATTGGCCGCAGCCGCAGCTGCAGCGGCAGCGGCACGCTTGCTGGCCGCACTGGAGCTGCTGCTGCTGCTGGTGCTGTTCGAGCTGTTTGTCGTTTGGAGCGGTGGCAAGCCCAGGGAGTTCATCAGGCGTGTGGCCTGAGCCAAATCCATGCTGCTCATGCGACTGAGGGATTCAAGCAGATGTGGATCTGCACCGGGCATAAGTAGGCTGGAGAGTTGAGCCATATCAGCGGCACTCGGTGTCACAGAGGCGGACGAGTTGCGTTGACTGCTGCTCTGGCGGCTGCGACTGCTGGAACTGGTGGATGGTGTGGTTACCGTGCCGGCGCTCATGCTGGCCATGGCATTCATTAGATTGGCGGCCGAGTTGGAGGCGTTGCGTGAATTGCTCGACTTGCTGGACTGTGACTGATGCGATTTGGAGGATTGGGTGGAGCCGGTCACCGCTGCCGAGGATGTGGTTACGCCATTGAGCAGATTATATTGTTGCGCCAACTGATCGTAGGCGGAGCCAAGTCCACTGCTGCCCAACGAATATGGGTTGAGTCCGCCCAGACCCATGGGCGGATACAGCAACGAGGGATTGGGGAAGAGGAATGGAAAACCAGCTGCCAACTGTGATGCTGACGCATTGGAGTTCTTGCCACCCGATGATCCTCCGCCACCGCTGCTGTTGACAGCAGCAGCAGCAGCCACGGCGGCCAACTGTGCGGCTTCGTTTTGTTGTTGTTGCTGCTGTTGCTGTTGTTGTTGTTGCTGTTGCTGCTTCTTCTTGCTGGCCGCCGAGGATGAGGCAGCACTGGAGGAGTTGCCACCGCCGCTCGACTGCGATTGGCTCTTGCCGGTGCCCACGCCCGAACTGCCCGTAAGGCCGCCGAGCGTTGGACCCGCAGCAGCCATAAGCGCAGCCAACGACTGTGCATCCATCCCGGCGAGATTACCCAAACCGCCCATGCCCGCCAGACTGGCAAATAGATTCATATTGTTGAGATTACCCAGGCCAGGCAAACTGCCCATGCCGGGCATACCACCGAAAGGCATCGAGAGCAATGGATTCTTCGGATCGAATGCAGCCAACGGATTCTTCGGGTCGAAGGCACCCAAACCGGGCAGACTGGCCAACAGGCTGGGACTCAAACCAGCCAGCGAGCCAAATTGCAATGCTGCCTGATCCAGTGCGGAAGCCGATTGGGATTGACGTGACGACTTCTTTGCCGAACCCGAATTGCCAGCTGGCGATTGTGCTGTACTCGGCTGTTGGGTGTGACTGCTTGAGGAGGCGTTGCTTGAATTGGACGAGGGTCGTCCACCATGTGATTTGGAGCCATAGCCGCTGCTGTTATCCATTGCACTCACACTCGGCTTTGGCGATGGAGCTGACATTGGATTTTGCATCTGTTCCAGCCACTTGGGATCTACCTCATAGTTGGGATTCTCAGTGAGCCTACATTGAAATGGGTAATTAGTAAATGGGGAATTATTCTTGAGGTAGTCTTCAATTTACCATTGCATCAGTCGCTTTAGTTGTGGCGCCTTATTGCCGCCCAGACGTTTGCCCGTTTGCTTGTTGATTACCGGAACGGGTTCTTCGCCCGTCAGACCTTGTGGTCCGGCCATTGATTGTTGCTGTTGCTGCTGTTGTTGCTGCTGCTGCTGTTGTTGTTGCTGCTGTTGTTGTTGCTGTTGCTGCTGCTGTTGTTGCTGCTGCTGTTGCTGTTGTTGTTGCTTTTGCAGTTGAGCTGCATTGGCGGCAGCTTGTTGCTGGGCACTGGAGCTGCTGCTCTGTTGACGATTGCCACGACGACTGTTGCTGTTGCCAGTGTTGCCACCGCCGCCAGCACCGACATAATCAATGCTTAGCTGATCGCCGAGGGGGCTGCTCATGTCTGAGAGCCATTTGTTGACCTTGACGTCGTGGGGGGAGGAGTTGTACTTGGAGCTCACTTTCATTGCCTGCTCCATCTCGGCGAGCATGTTCTCGTATGCCTTGCGCTGTGCCGGCGGCAGGAATTGCATCATTTTTTGTTGATGCTTGAGGAACGATTGCGGATCTGTGGCCATGGTCTGGGCGAGCAGTGCATTGAGGCTGTCCTTGCTGGACAGACCGCCCATTGCCATGTTTTGCAGAGCGCTTAGGCCGCTGCCCGATGAGCTGCTGCCGGCGCCGCTTCCGCTGTTGCCTTGGCCGCCGCTCTTCGACTCTGCAAGAAGAATAGAAAAACATAGACAGAGAATTAGCAATTGTTGTTGGGGATGGTAAAAGCGCCTCGGCTTTTTGGGACTATTGAGAAATAAAAGCGCAGAGACTCAAACTCACTTCCGGGCACTGTCGTAACAGTGATGGTAAATGGCTTCTGATTCGATTGCTGTTGGCTGGGCGCCTGAAGATTGGCGGGCGTCACCGAAACACTAGGCGGTATTTGTGGTTTCTTTGACGAAGGCAACGATGGATCCGGGAACGTCTTTTGCTCCTTGGCAGCCGACAGTCCCAACACTATTTCATCTAACTTCTTGCGTTTCTTTTCCTTGCCAATCACAGGTTCCTCAATTGTCTACACAAAGAGATGAAATAAGTTACTAAAGATGTTTTTTTTTTGGGTTAAATCTGGAAACTTACGCAATTGTTCTTCTTCATAAGCTTATTGAGTGTATCGTCTAGTTTGCTCTTGCTGCCAGCCATTGAGGGGAAGGCAGAGCTTAACGCTGCATGCACACTCGACTTCTTGGAGGGCATTGAGAAGTCCTGCACCTCACTCAAATCAATGGCGCCAGCACTGGACGCTGATTTCAGCATCTCAGTCATATTCATTTTAGGCAGGCTGCTGTGCATAATATAATAATATCATGAGTTAGTATAGGGATTGGTTTAATGGGTGGGAAAGTGTTGTACGCACCTGGAAGACAAATCCATGGGTGCACCCATTGAGGGTGGTGGCGTTTTGAGCGCTGGCACTGCAGGCTTATTAAACTGTCCGGAAGATTGTCGTGAGAGTGAGGCATGTTGATGCGCCGGTGGCGGTTGCATGCCACTCAATGCAGCTGCCGAAGCAGCTCCAGAGCCGCCACGTCTTCCAGCCGAACCGGTCAAAGCCTCCATATTGGCAATTTCACTCTCCCAATCCTTGGGTGCCACTATAAGAAGAAATGAAGAGATTAGTTAAGGGCAATGGAGTTTGGAATAAGATAACTTACTTGATGAGCTATTGAGCAGAGCGTGCAACTTGGCTCGTTCCGTTTCCACATCGATGGCAATATGTCGTTTGCGTTTCTTGCCCACATTGGAGCCAACGCCACCGGCACTGGGCACATTTAGGCCTGCTGCAGTTGCAGCTGCACTTGCTCCCGCTGTGGCTGCACTCAGGGACATGCCTGGCAGTAGGGCTGATAGGGAGGTGGCATTACCACCACTTGCGGCAGCTGCAACTGCTGCGGCAACTGCAGCATTAATGCTATTCGCATCTAGACCTGGCAACGATGTGGCAGTCGTCACTGGCGCCTTCGCTGTGGGCTGTTGCATTGAAGCAACTGCAGCCGCCGCTGCGGCCGCATTCGAGACGACTCCAGCATTGCTGGCCACCTGTTGCATTTGGGATGCCTGCAGATGTTTGGTCACACCCTGATCTGTGGTGATGGTGATGACATCGGGTGTTGTTGAACGCCTCTCAATGCTATTCAGATGTGGTATGGATTCGTGGAGTGCGATATTTAGATCTGTGGTTCCCTTAAGACCCGCAAAGGCACTATAGTTCTTGTCGACGGGCCACTTGCACGTCTCCACACAGACCACGATGTGTGCAATGCGACGTTCCAGGGCGAAATCCTTGAACCAACGGATCATGCACATCTCTAACTTGGGCTTCTCCAGCTTTTGTTGTTTAACCGTTGCCGGTTGGATGACTTCGAGATCGGGAAAGCGTGCTTTGAGCTCGGCTGCCTGCTTTTTGCATTCCTCCTCGACGGCTTTCTCTTTCTCCTTCATCACTTCGTCATCGTCGGGATCTGTGGGTCCGGCCACTAGATCTAAGATCTCCTGCTCGGCCTGTGGCGCCTTCTCGCTAACCTTTGATTCGGTTGCTGCTGTGGGAGTTTTGACTGCAGTTTCTGTAGTTTCACTGGAATCTGTTTTTGCCTCGGCTTCGGTTGAATCTGATTTTTTGGCCTCAGCTTCTGTAGCAACAGCAACTGTTGCCGCCTCTGATTCCTTCTCTGGCGTTTCTTTAACGTCATCGCTTGCTTTTTCAGATTCCGCCTTCTCGTCTGTTGCCTCATCTTTGGCATCCTTATCAGCTGTTGACTTTTCACTGCTTGCTTCAGTTTCCATTTTCTCATCTTCTTCCGACGACTTTTCACTGCTCTTTTCAGTTTCAGTCTCACTTTCGACTGATTTCTTCTCGGCGTCGGTTGTTGCAGCCTCTGCTTCTGCTGTGGCAACTTCTTTTTCGCTGCCATTCTCTGCGATGGGCTCTTCCACATCCATTTTCTCTTCGGCATCCTTGGACTTGATCTCTGCGCTGTCTGCTTCGCTTTCAACGGCAGCTTCCTTTACAGCCGGTGCATCTTCTGTGCTTTCACTGGGCAGCTTGGCTTTATCCAGTGCTGGTTCCTTATCTTTACTTTCAACAGCTTCAACATCATCATCTGCTGATGCTTTGTCCGCCTCTGCTTTGTCAGCTTGTTCGCCGCCTTCTGTCGTTTCGGATTGCTCCGATTTGACTTCAGCTTTGACAGGCGACTCCTTTTTGATGACACTGTCGTTGGTTAGCAACTCGTCATCCAGATCGATGACTTCATTCTTAATACAAGCGGCTGCTGCTGCTTTTTCGGCAGCTGCCACCTTTTCGGCAAGAGCTGCTTTCTCAGCTGCTGCTGCCTTTTCGGCTGCTGCAGCCTTCTCAGCATTAAAAGCCTCCAACTTGATGGTGCGCTGTATTTGTGCCTCGAGTTCACGGATGAAACGTTTCTCCGACTCACCAAAACTAAAGTTTGGATCATTGAAGATGAATGTCTCGGAGCGATAGAGACCATGCTTAAGCACGGCCGCAATCAGTTCCTTGTCATGTCGTCCCGGTTCCCACCAGTCGGGCGTATCCGCATTCATGGCGCACAGCTTGAGTCGCTCCTCCAGCAGTGGATTACGTGACACTTCACGCAGCTTGGCAAGCAGTTCAAGTCGGTCGAGTATGAGCTTTGCATGCTCCTTCTCCACCTCCTCGATGATGCCCTCAAGGCCACGTTCGTTCTCGCTAAGCTTGAGGCCCGCCTGACGACGGCACATGGCCACAAAGACTTTGTAGTAATCGGTTAGGGTTTCATCACTTTTACGCTCCAGATGCGCCATCTGTTTGAACTTAATCCAGTCGGGTGTATGGCTACCGGTGCTGATACTGCCGCCACCCATGGGCGTGGTCAGCTGCATATCGATACCGTAGCCGGTGAGCACGCGCAGAAATTCGTATTCCTCGCGACGATTCCATTTTTTGGGTATGAGCTGCAATCGCTGTGATTCCCGCTCCTTTGCCGCCAGCTCCATTTTACCCTGGCGCTCCATTTTCTAGAAAAAATGTTCAAAATACATATGTTAATAAAGTATAAACATAACTATTATATGGTTATAGATTGTTAAGAGAAGTGTGTGAGGAAAAATCTTATATAATCATTAAAGTGATTAGGTTATGATAATGATTTGGAGTTACTTTATTGAGGCAAAGTCCAAAATATATATTTTAATGTTTTAGCTCAGTTATAGTTGACTTTTCTTTATCTTTTGAAAAACTTACACATTTTTATTCATATTATATAAATTTCCTATTGTTTCTATTGTTTTTGATGATTCAACTTTAGGTCGTTGAGTATTGTGTTTGGTAGATAAAAGAAGAAGCATCATCAAACTTGGAATTATATTCTTAGCCACTTTACAAGCGTTATCCATTCATGACATACCAAAAGGCTGACCGATAAGATAAGGTATTCGAGTAAAACTCTACAACGCAGCTCAAGATATCATATATAATAGGTACATATATAATTATAACCATATATATACATATATATGTATATAGATATGCAATTTGATTACCATTACTTACAAGCAAATACAAAAGAGAAACACAGTGCAAATTCATTATGAATATTTACATAATTTGGAAAAAAATTAAAAGCAATTCCCCCATCATCATCACACCACACACACACACACACACCTCTACCTCTTTACCAACATCACGATGATGATAATCAACAAACATAACGGTATAAATGCATCAAGGGTGGGTGCTGGGTACACTGTACTCTTTGCTAGTTAGTTATAGGGGATAAAGTGTGGTGTATGGGGTTGGTCGGTACCGGGGCTCTACCAGCCAACCCAGCCCAGCCAGTCTTTCGAAATTACAAAAATTTTTGCGAAAAGTACAAAATGCGAATGGCGAACGCAAAGCAAAAGGGGCAAAATGAGAGACAATGGACGATGACGAAAACAACGACAACGACGTCGACGACGACGACTAAATACGAAGCAAAACTGAAACTGAAACTGGAAATACAATAAAATCATAATAATAAAAGTAAAAAATCCATTTTACACCCCTAATAACGACCCGAGAGTGCAAAGGGGCACATGGCATAGCGACAATTGAGCACACGAAACCGAAAGACGGCTGATGGGCGACAGAAGGCGGCAGAGCCGGGAGACAAACAAATGAATCCTGCGAGACCAATTGCACAGCTAACGCCACTCATTCGCACACACACACACACACACAGACATAGACACAGCCAAAAAGAAGCTCTCTGCAAACGAAACGAAGCACCAGGCATAAACAATTCGTGTGTGGTCCCTACTCCACCACCCATCCCCTCCCCCCTCCCACACCCAAAAACTCTAGTGTTGCAGTTAGTTATGATAATAATAATAATCCCTCCCTCCCTCCTCCGCCCGCCCAGGTTCCAAACATGAATAAAAGGGGGCAATGACAACGCTTACTCCTTCTTAGAACAGTGTTGCCAGGTGGTTGCAAATAAAGCCCACAAAACTAAGTACACATTCACATATACCTATTTATATGTATAATATATTTATATGCATGTGTGTGTGTGTATGAATGCAAATCAAAACAACAACAAAACTGCAGTCAAGTGCTTGTGGGCGCACCAACTGAAGGGGGTAACGGGAGGAGGTTACTGCTCTCAGCGTCATGTTGGCAAGTCTGGCTTCAAGGATGCCAATTGGCGCAGGTTGGCAGCACCACTGTTGTGTATTTCTGTATGTTTATATGCAGGCTAACGGCTTTTTGCTATACAAATTTCTAGCAAGCAAGGCGAGGCGAGCAAGCGAACGACAATATCCCCCAAAAAATCGGAGGGGGGGCAAACAAAAACAAACGACAAAGCAGCGAACAAGATAAAGAGGAGACTGAACGAACCGAACCGCCGCCGACCTCTTCTACTACTTGCTCTGCTGCTCTCACACCCATCTCTATCTTGGCACCATCTCGCTTGCGCACACGCGACCGTGCGACCAACCGTTCCGTTCCGTTCCTTCGAAGTCCGCCTTCGCCCTGTTGTTCGTTCGCTCGTGCATTTGCACGATACAAGTGCGAGCGATTGATTATGATTATTAGTAAGTAGCAAAGCAAGCACAAGCAAGCAGGCACAAGCACAGCAACAGCGGCTTGACTTGCGGCGAAATGGAAATGGAAATGGGGGTAGATAGAAGACAGGCGGAAAAACGAATTTAAATGAGCGCGCTCACACAAACAACATACTGAGACAAACCAACTGGTTACCGTGTGTATGTTTGTTTGTTTGCATCTGTATCTGTGTGTATGTCAGTATGTGTGAGCAAGAGAGTGAGTGAGTTACACATGCCGTGTAAGTGGCAACGCTCGTACATGTGAAATCTATAGGCATAAATTTATTGTTTTGTATTTCGTTTTAACTTTGCGGCTGATTCGAGTAGACTTGCTTGCTTGCTGCTGCTGGCTGCTTTTGGATTGGTTTTAGTGAAGTTGCTTGGGATGTTACTTTTATTACTGTGCGCTGCTGCTGGTGCTGGTGCTGCTTTTGTGCTTCTTGTTCTTCTTTCGCTTTTTACGTTTTCTGCACGCATTCTTTGCATTCACATTTTTATTCGATGGGGCAGCGCAGCTAAGCAGCAGCAGCGCTTTTGTCGCATATATTTTGCCATTTGCCTTCGTTTTAATTAAAATTGTTTTTGCAAATTTGATACAATAAATTGTCATTGTCATGGCTTGTTGTTGTTGTTATTGTTGTTTTTGTTATTATTATTATTGTATTATTGTTGTTGTTGTAGTTTTACCTCCAAATCCAAATAAATGCCATTGTTTAAAGTGGGGACTGTTGTTACTGGCGATGTTGTTGTTGTAGTTGATACAGCAGCGGCGGCTGATGATTTATTTAGATGCTCACAGAACGCTGAGAAGCTGCTAAAATCCATGGGTTTAATAACCTCCATTTTGTATTAGACAATTTTTAGTCACACGAACACAAACACACACAACAATCATACTCATATAAGAAAAACTCAATTTCGATATGCAATTGCAATTACGTTTACAATTACAATTACACTATTACAAAATATATGTACATATACATATATACTATATCACAAATATTGAAATGAATTTCGATTTCGACATTATTGATTTTAATTAAGCACTAATTATCATTCATTGCGGCGACACATTTGCTATTTGCACGTTGGGTGCTGCTTTCTGTTGTTGTTGTTGTTGTTGCTGTTGTTGTTTCGTCAACCGACCGTCTGCACTCGCCGCTCACACTCGTATACTCGACTCGTCTAGTCGTCTACTTTTGCTTCAGCAATTACATTTTTCCATTCGTTTGATTATTATTATTTCTTCTATACGAACGAACACACTAACACACACACACAAATAAACACGTAGACATATTCATAGAGCGGGTGAGTGTGAGGGAGATACACCGATACGAAAACCCCGACACGAGAACGACGACGACGACAACGACAACAACGATGTTTGGATATGGATGCGTTTGCTGCTCAAGCACTTGGACTTTTTACAACTTTACACCGCGGCGCTCAAACAAATAATGAGCGAGCGCATTGCGGACTAAATACAAGAAACACTCCTCACATACACACACACACACAAACACAGAGACAGAGACCACAACGGGGACGCATACGCGCACGGAAGCAGCGACGGCGGCAGCGGCACTAGCAGCTAAAATCGAATGCGAATCAGCCAGCAACTGCGACAGCTACGGCAACAGCGGCGACGAAATACAGAACGGGGGAGAGGTCGCTAGTCAAACCAACAACAGCAACCAACCAACTACTATTGAGCGAGGGAGCAGAGCAGAGCAGAAGCAGAGCCCAAAGCCAGAGTCAGAGCAGAAAAACCAAACCAAACGAAACCAAACAATCGTGAGATTAAGCCAAACGCCGTTTTGGGTGAATGTGAATATGAATGAGATGGGCAGGCAGCAGGCAGAAAGGCAGTCACAGCCTGTCCTCTGAGGTGAATGAGCGCGGCAAAGGCAAACTCAAACTCAAAGGCAACGGCAAGGCAAAGCAAGGCAAGCAAAGCGTCACTTGCAGTAGTGGCCCAACCAACCAACACTGAGAGCAAGAGAGCGCATTGAACGCGAGAGTGCGCCGCCAGCGAGAGCGAATAAGAGCGTACATACATTTATTCTGTGTGTGTTTGTTGCTGTGTGTATGTTGTGCTGTGCACTAGATGGACGAGTTGAAGAAGAATGAGGAGGCAGCACACATTGTGTCAACTGTGTAATGTAAGCAAAAGGCAATGGGCAAAGGCAGAGCCTGTCACACACACACATACGCACTCAGTGCTCATATATTCACTCACACACACGTGCGCGCGAGGTTGATTTGGGGGAAATAAAGGGGGATAAATGACATACACGGCAAAAAACCCAAGCAATGAAACAAATGTACCACAAAAACTGTTGACGACAAGAAGCAGCAGCAACAGCAACAGCAGCAAACAGCAGTAACTGCGACGGCTGCGACTGATGTTGTTGGCGCAAAGGACACGGACACACAGCGTAAAAGGGATAAAATAAAATAATAGCCAGCCATGCGCTGCTCGGGCTAGCCATGAGAAATGGATTAAATTCAGGTACAAAATTTGTGCACGCTAGTTATGAGAGTGTGTTGTTGTCGTGCTGCCTATCGTGACACGCGAATATCAATATTATGTGAATATAACTTTTATTAATGAACACGCGCCCATCTCTAGCAAACGCACACACACATACACAAATATACATACGTACACGTGCTTATAGGAATTTGACTTGTATAGAAAAAGAATATATAATTCTTTACCATGTTTATAGGTTTATAGAATTTATATAATTGTTTAATTAATATGACCTTTGACGTTGATGCCCCCCGCTAATTTGCATATGTAGATATTTCTACATATCGAAATGTATATTCGCTAAGATGGTTGGGCAAGTAATGCGAAAGATAGAAACTGCAATAAAGTGCGATAAGCACGTAGTCGCAGCCACAGCAGCAGAAGCAAGAGCTTCGCCGAGTACAAAAACGAGATTATTAATCAATCTGTAAGATACAGATACACATCCAACACAATACCAATCCCACCAACACCAACCAGCTAGCAGCAACAGCCACCATCAGCAGCACAAAACAAGCTGCCAATCGACGGCGACAGCGACACATCTCTTCAGCAAATGCATATGACTAAAATACAAACAGACATACACACTCATACACTCACTACTAAAAACATGTCGGCCGGTAAGAGAGCGAGCGAGAAAGATAGAGACACTGCACAATTGCACGTGAAAGGTTAAGATTGCGTGTATGGGTAATAGTGTGTGTGTATGTGTGTGTAACCGTGTGACGATTTTTCTATGCATGTGTGGCCGTAAATTTGACTAAAGCGTAACGCAAAACTAAATCAAAAGGCGCAGGTAGACAACAATAGCGGCTCATTTCAGACACCACGTTCGCTCATACGTATTCCAATACAGCTGCACAAACATATCTATGCGCGTGTATGTATGTGTGTGTATATTGATAAACTGACCATTGGACACTGGGCAGGTTTTAAGAAAAATATTTAAAATTATTTATGGCTGACAGGTGTGAAACGAATGCGCCGTCGCGACGGCTGCAACAGCAACAGCACCAGCTGCACCAGCAACACGTGAGACACACGCGCATAGTGGTCCAACAACAGGCGAAAAATGGTTGCGGAATAATGAATAATGACAATTGCACCACTGTGCGTGCGAACACACCACAAACCAACAAAATGCTAATAAAAATAATAAATCGAATAGCGGTCAGTGCGAGGTGAGCATCCAACCAAATCCCCAGTATGAGAAAGATGGTGTATAAAAGAATGGCAAACATTCACAGACACACACACACACATATGAGAGAGGGAATGTATGTTTGTGTGCATACATAATCATACACATACGGAGGCAAATTCTATGCTTGTGTTCTAAATACACGTTGCGAAATGCAAAAAAGGAAGACAAAAACTAAAAAGAATCTCTTAAGCTGCTGCTGCTGCAAGTGGAGAAACCAGAACACGAAAAAACAGTGCAGCATAAGGAGCAGATAGCAACAGCAACGGCAGCAACAACAACAACAACAGCGATGAGCTCAAATGAGCACAATTAGGCTTTGGCTTTATAGACGCGCCGCGCCGCAAGCGAAAAGAAGAACAAGTATCATCAGGAGCGGAACAGGTCACCATATCCAAGTCACATATTCGCCAGCCAGCCAACATTGCTCGCTCAATAATTTGGCCCGTGAGAGCGACGACGACACGGATACGGATACACGCGCGCGGCCTGAGAGAAATGCGACGCGACGTCAACGGCTGCTTGGCTTTGGCATTTGGGTGGGCATGAAGTACAAAAAAATTAAACATTGAATAAATCCAGAAAATGTAAAATTACACACACACACACAGGCTTACACTCATTGGAAAACTAATACACATACACACACACAGGAGAGAGGCGCACAAGTACAGCCACACAACAACAATAACCACCCGATACCGATACCAATATATCCAACAGCATTCAGAGTCAGAGACCAGAGTCAGTCGTCGCCCGCCAACGCCGCCGCCGCGCGCGCTCAACAATCATCGTCACCAAAGAAGAACTTTACTTCGTCAATACAACAACAAAAACAACTCGACATAATGCGGCTTTGCTTGTGTGACCATTTTGCTTGCTCTTCTTGCTGCTGATGGCATCAGTGCTGCCAGTTTAGCTTGTTTTGATTGTGAGAAAATGTGCGGCTTTCAATTAGGTAGCTGACATTTTGGCTTTTTTTTGCATAATTTTGATTATATACAAAATATTAATTTGCTGATTAATAAGACTTTAATTATTAAAAGGGATTTCTTGTTTGTTAAGATAATTATTAGAGCTAGTCTCATCTAACTTAGTTATCCGCCATAAATTAGCTAAATGCGATGCTCAAAAGTTGCCAGCTCTGACTAACATTGACGACGCCTTCATTTCTGCTGTTGTTGTTGGTTTGATTGATGGCGCTGGCGTTCGCCTTGCCTTTTGATAATGGCGTCGACGTTGCCAGCGCAGTTGTTGTTGCTGTTGCTTTTGCTACAGTAAAATGCGCGTCAGGTTGTACACACAGACCCATACACACACACACATTGACTCCATCTCCACTCTAAGTCGAATCTCATAATTTGACCCAAGAGCAGTTCAGCTTGTTGGCCAACATGTCTGTGGCGACGACTTCACTGTTTTGCGCCTCCTCTTGAAGGTGGCAGCGCCAACAACTAAATTTTTGGGGAGGCTGCTGCCGCTGTTTCGGTTGTTGTTGTTGCTGTTTCTGTTGCTGAGTGTGCAAAGTGGTTTGACATTTTCTCGTTTGCTCGTTTGGCTGCTGCTGATTCGCGCGCCCGAGCATCTCGTGTGCACCACATTTCGGGCTTGCTTCAAATTCGACTCGAAGTCAGAGCATCATCAACGGTTTGGTTTGGTTTGCCCGCCGCCGCTGCTTTGCGCTCTCACTCAGTCAGAGTGTGTATATGAGACTCCTCTCTGTGTATTTCTTTTATTTTGCATAAATTAAGCATAAGTGTATTTTGTATTTTGCATTTGTATTTGTATTTTGTATTTTCGCCGTGTTATGTCGCCTTGCTCTCGCTCTTACTGTATGTTTTACGTCTCGTTTTGTCATCGTTGCCGTTGCGCGCCGTTGTTGTCGTCGTGTCGTTGCTTTTGTTTGAACATTCGGAAGTACACCCATTCACCCAATATACTAATACACTAATACACATATGCACAGAGACAGTTATACACTCGCGGCGCACACGTATGTAGCTGACAGAAATCAACGACAGCTAACCACCACCACCTCCTTCTTGTTCACCCCACCACATCCCACCCCATCCACCTTGCAAAAAACGGTGGGTGTAACTTATTTTATTTTGTCATTTTTTCACTGCTACTTTGCTGCTGCTGCTGCTGCTAATGCCGTTGCCAGATTTACTGTTTTTCCCTGACTTTTCGCACACTTCATTCTTTCTCGACATGCACAAAAAAAGGGGTTACATTTATCGCTATGTATAGAAACACACGTATCAAAAGGTGAGCGGCAAATTGCGGTAAAAAGGCAAAAATAAGAGAAAATAGAGAGAGAGAGATATTCAAATTCAACTGCACTTTTACACTCAACGTGATATGCAGAGTGAAAGGGACAACTGTGAAAATTACCGTTAAAATCAAATTACCTAACGGTTAGGTAGTGAAGAAATATTTGTTTTATAAATATGAAAGTCAACAATTATGTCACGAATTTGCGTTCTATACTTAGAACACCTGTTATAAAATCGATCAATGAATGGATAGTTGATAAATATCTTATAAAATCAATGTGTAAAATGTATGTTGTTAGGTAAATAAATGATGTAATGCTGGTGGGTAAATCAAATATAACTACAATGTGTACATAACAAAGTAAGATCATGCTTGTGTTAGTATGCAATGTGTACTCAATAATAAGAAGGGGTTAGATCGTATGTATGTAGATGTGTGTGTGTGTAAGTTATTTATTGTCAGTGTGTAATGGTAAGGGTAAGGGAGAATGGCGTTGAATGGGTGGGTTGGTCATGGTCTATTAACGCCTCCCTGCTTTGAGGGCTAAGGTCGAAAAGGGAGAGACGTAAGGGTGGGTGTGTGTGTGTTAAGTACTGCATGATGTTGTCGATTTGTGGGTGAAAGAATGAGTTTTTTTGATTTTTCGACGGGTAAAATATGAGGGTAATTTTAAGGGTGATGTTTTTTTCTTGTTTTTTAGAGTTTATAGATTTTTGGTTATAAATGTATTAGAGATATATAAATAAGTTGGCTTTTCACGTACATTGTTCATACTGACCAAATACATGGCCAGCTTGTTGATATCCAAATTGGCCAATTGGCTCACATCGGTGGTGTTGAGAATGCTCAGCATTAGGCTAATATCAGCAGCAGTTGGCATCGCTGGCACTGTCGATCCACCTACTTGTTGTTGCTGCTGCTGTTGTTGTTGTTGCTGCTGTTGCTGTTGTTGTTGTTGCTGCTGCTGATGTTGCTGATGCTGACCCATTCCATGCTGGCCAAGCGATGAAACCGCGCCAGAGTTGCCACCAGCGGCGGCGGCAGCTGCTGCAGCGGCAGCAGCCGATGTGCTTGCACCTTGCGATTGCATCAGAGCCTGCAGACTGCGATTGCCCGAATCGAGTTGTTGTTGCAACTGGCTAACAGTGCCACCGACACCGACATTGCTGCCAGGTGTGGCATTGCCACCGGCGCCGGCGTTCTGCATCTGCATTTGCATCGACTGCAGGGTGGGTGTGGTGGGCACCGATAACGGTGGCGTCGATGAGACCAGCGCCTGTAGCTATTTTGGGGGGCAGGGAGAAGAGAGAGAGAGAAAGAAAGAGTTGGAGGAGGTTTGGATATTGATTGAAGAGAGAACAATCAGAGTGATGTGAACAAAAAAAAGTGAATGAGTTGAGTTGAGTTGAGAATTTACTGCTTCTGGGCAATTGGAATCAAGTTTCGTTTTCTTCAGGGTTCTTGCAGGTAGTTTTGTTGAATCAGCTGTTGGTTTTGTTTTTGTTCGTAGTCAGTTTTCGTTTTACAGTTTTCTTAATTTCTTGCGGTAATTGTTTTTCTACGTTTATTCTACTACATACGTACAGTGTAATTTAGCTAAAATGTTTAGTTTACACTACGACCAACAGCTAAGCAACAAAACTACATACTTTGAATACTCTGATTTATCTTTTGTGTTATTATCAAGATACAAAACAATAAGGACAAAACAAACTGTAAAGAGTTAATCAAAATGTAATCAAACTCAACATTTATATCGATATCGATCGAACCGATAGATCAATAAAATTTAAAGGCGAATTACATAGAGCGACATCTGTAGGAACATATGGGTACTTTGAAAATGTTTACAGGTGGCAACACTTTCACAGGAAGAACGGTAACTTCCATATGAGTATGAAGAATTAGTTTTTGAGCGGGACTCACCTTGGCCTTTTGTTGTTGCTTGAGCTCCTCTTTCTTGTAGTTACGCTGATAGGCGGTGATGACGCGACGCAGACGCGTATTGAGATCCTGCATAGATGGCCACATTGTTGTGGCATCGACATCGACAGCGGCCAATGTGGGCGGATAGCTGCCGGCGACACTCTCCTCCTCGTCCAAGCCTAAATTTGAGTTGGAGTTAGCATTTTCGCAGTTTTGACCCGCTGACTCCCCCAATCCAGGGGTCGCTGCTGCAGTCGTTGTTGTTGTTGTGGATGATGGATTGGTAATGGTGGTGGTTGTGGTTGTGGTGGTGGTGGTATTGGTGGTAGTAGTGGTGATGTTTGTGGTGGTGGTGGTGGTGGTGGTTGCGTTAGTGGTGCATGATTCTGAACCGATCTCGGCTGGAGCAATGGTAGCGACATCATCGGCTTCGCCAACGGCTGACGCAGCGGCATCGTTGCCATTGTTGTTTTTGTTCTTTGTTGTGACCTGGGCTTCATCATCAGCCTCATCGGTCACTTCCATTTTATCAGTAGTAGTGTTATCCAATGCATTGGACGGCGAACCAGACGCAACAGTTGCTGTTGAGACGCCATCATCATCTTCTGCGGCTGCTGCTTTTGCCTTATCCGTGGTGGTGGTTTTGGAGTCACTGGAATCGGCATCAGCAGCAGCAGGAGAGGAGACCTTGACGGCATCTTCATCAGCCACTGTTGCGTTGGATGTCGTCTCTTCTTGATTTGGTTTTGAATTTTCTGTTGTTGCTTTTTCGCATTCTTTGTTATTGTCATTTGCCGATTTGGTTTTTGCCGATTCGTTTGGCTTTTCGATGCCAGCTGACGCTGCTGCCGTGGCGTCTGCGTCGACGGCGCTGCCATTGCCCTCAACCGAGGAGGAGGAGTTGACAATTTGCTCGTCGTTCGATTTAGTAGTAGTAGTAGTAGTAGTAGTAGTATTGGTAGTAGCAGAAGTAGCATTGATTCCGCCGCTGCTTTTTTGATTAATTTGATTTTCGGCCTTATCGCTCTTACCCGACGAACTGGGACGCTCCGGATCGAGCGAGTCCTTATTATCGCCGGCCGTTAGCTTGGTGGAATCCGAGTCTTTGGTCGTGGTGGTGCCATCATCGTCCACCTCATCGCCGTCATCATGCTTTGAATTTGCATCGTCTTCAATTCTGTCAATACAAATCGAGAACGAAAAAAAAAACATTATAATAAAGTAACAAAAAATTTTACTCGTTTATTTTTTTTAATGATTTTGGTTGGAGAGAAGTACATAAAAAAAAGTGGCATACACTGAGCAAAAAGTAACACACATATAAGATTTAAAAAAATTTCTAAAAAACGAAATAATCAGTGTGACCGTTCTGTTTTCTAAAGACTGTAAATCGTATACAAATATTTCGCGACTGGAAACTTTTAGGTTTCCTATTTTTCCTTCGTCATAAATTTCCTCGATTTCCTACACAAGTATACGGTCACACTGATTTTAAAAAAAGTATGTTCCTCTAAGTTTTTTTAAGGTATATTTCATATTAAACATTATCCAGAGTTCCTGTTGTTTTTGTGACTAGTTTATTGACGTTTCCAAACGTTTTGTTCCCATTTTTCCCGGTTTTTTGGTCTGAGACTGGTCTCCTTTTAGTTAGTACTTATGTGGCTTATGTGTGGTATTATGAAATGGCAAAGAATGGATTCCCTAATAAGGTATTCTTAATGTAAAGGAGATATGGTTGGGGTTGGGTTGGGGGGTGGGAAATGTGGGGAATATGTTTTTTTTTTGTATAACTTACATTGGCAAATTCGTGACGGCCAAATCGTCACCGGCACCGGCGCCCACATGTGTGACAAAGCACAGATTTGGATCGGCGCGCATTTGACGATACATTTCACAGCCATGCTTGTAGGTTCCAACCAATAGACTCTTATCACAACAAATGGGATTCCACCATGATGATGGCACTTGATCGGGCGTTGGCGGCGGGCGAATTGGGAGCTCGCTACATGATTTCATATATATTACAGACACATACAATATATATATATATATATATATTTATATATATTGTTGATAAAGAGAGAGAAAGATATTTATATGAGGAGAGGGGGGAAAAAGAGAATTGAATGAGTTTTCTTTTTAGTTTTAGTACAAAAATATGTCAATGAAAATTAAAAATTATTTCAAACAAATTTTATGCATTGTTTTTTTTTCAAAAATTAAATCAAATTAAAAAAAAACTATAAAAAAAGCATTAAAAAAATGTTGATAATAAAAAAACAAATTAGAATACTTGTGTGTTATTTGTTAATTGCCAATTTGAGCTACAGATTAATCGGAGAAAAAAAAAAAAACAAATACAGACTACGATCTAATAATAATGCAAAAATCAAGAAAGGTTTTTGAAAAATTTTTTGGTTAATTTAAAGATTTTAGTTTGCCATATTTGAGATATATATATATTGATAATTTCGAATTTGGAATATTTGGAAAATCATATATATAGAATTTTATTTTTTTCTGTGCATATAACTTGTAATATGTTTTTGTATTTTTTGTTGTTGTAATCGAACATGTTTCGATCGATGAGACATGAGAATTTTGAAGTTCGATTTCCCTATATATTCGCCTGATTCGCTTCGGATGGTGTGGGGGGGCGGCAAATGGTGAATCGAAAGAATATTTGTTTTTTTTGGTATTTTTGTTTTTTTTTTGGGACGATCGTGCGTGCGTGCGAACAGGCGAGCGAACGAGAGCGAGAGAGAGAGCGAGATGTGTGTGCATAGATATTACCTTTCCAGATTGGGTGCTAGTAGATGCTTTGCTTTCATACTGCTTCAATTGTTGTAGTTGAGTTATAGTTGTTGTTGTTGTTGTTGTTGTAGTAGTAGTAGTTGTTGTGGTTGTTGTTGTGGTAGTTCCAAAAGGTTGTCAAGTAAATGTATATATTATACACATACATTTATATATATATACACACATATATATATAGTTATATTCGTATTCAAATTAGCAATTAGAATATTCGTCAAATAGGTTCAAGTGCAAAACAAAATACAGCGAGAGAAAAAATATTGAGCAACAGTTTGGTTTGTTTTAAGGGGTTAAAAAGGTTAACGAGGTTAGGAGAATATGGTAAAAATGTGTTAAAACTGGCAAACGTTTAAGAATGGATTACATATCTGAATCGAAACACACTCAGCGAAAGATTTACACAAAGAGAGAGAACATTTTTAAACAGTTAGTAACGAGAGCAAAGTTAGTAACGAGAGAGATAGATAGAACACAGCGAGTAAGGGAAATAAGCGTAACGTAAAAGCTCAAAAGTATTAAACCTGTTTATATATATATATTATATTCAAAGCAGAAATATTACTTGTGAGCTAATAAAAAGATTATTATAATTAGGAACTAGCATTAAAAGTTACACAAATTGGCATTATTAGTTAGTGATAAGATAAGAGAGCGAGAGATAGAGATAACAAAACGACTATAAAACATGGCATAACTAAATAAATAATTAAAAATCATAATCATAATCATAAGAAAATAAAAAAATATATCATTATCATTTAAAGAAAAAATTGAAACGAATGGCACTCCACATTAAGAGAGAGAGCGCCAACAACAATCAGTCAATCAATCAACGACAACAATCATAAATGTGATATGTATGTATTTGTGATTTGGATGCTGATTTGAACGCTAATGAGACGCCTACCTGATGGGCGTATTATCCTTAATCTGTTGCACTAAATCACCAATGACCTCGTGCTGTATATAATAGAGCATCCGAACGCGCAGCAGAACCCTGTTGAAATCAAAAAGTTAATCAAATAAAGAAATAACAAAAGATGATTGATAAAGTTAAAGAAATAGAGGGAAAAGAGATTGATTGATGTTAACAAAAGTTCGAATTGGTATACCCAACAACTGGGGTATATTTTCGGTTAGTTAATTCAAATTCGATTCCACACGACTCACTTATTCGCGTGTCTGCTCAAATGCTTCTTGTAGGCGCCCTCCAGATACGCGTCCGCATCATATTTCTCCTTCTTGCTCCAATGATTCGGATCATGTATGCTTGTCGGGGGTGCTGGCGGTGGTGCAACGGCTGCAGCCACAGCACTAGCACTAATACCGCCGCCACCATCCTTACCATCACCAGAATTGTGAGCAGGTGTGGTATTTCCACTATTGCTACCCGATGTAGTTCCAGGCGCTGGTGTCATCTCCTTATTTGATTTACCACCATTGCGTCCTGTAAAGTTTTTTGTAAAAAAAAATATTTCATATTTAGTTTTAAGTTCTTTCAACAACATTGAGTAGTTCTGACGAGAACAAACTCAACGATTGTGTTTGATAATGATGCATGAGTTGTGTTAAACTAATTGGTTTAAATATTTTTAAGGTAAGGTTGTTAACGCAATGTGTACAGAACATGATTTTAATGATGGGAAAGTATATTTGTGTGTTAGCAACAAAAAGTGTTTAAAAAAAAAAATTGGAGAGAAATTGCGATATCAATATTTTCAATTTCACTCGCTGATTAGTAACGAGTAGTTTTGTTTAAATTAATGTTTAAGTATTTTTATATATATATAAATCATAAAAGGTTATAGTAAAAGGCATACAATTGCATGGCAACAAAACATACACACACTTTTTCTTTTTTTCATTATTTACCAGGCGTTCAGGCGTTCGTCGAGTCTCGGTCAAGTCAAGTCAAGTCAGTTGCTAATTGTTATTTTGTAAAGAGACAGACATTGGGAACAGACAGTCTTTTTTTGGTGGGAGTTTAAGAACACAGAAATAGAAAACCCAAGTTACAAATATACAATTAGGAAGTTAACAGCTGTGACTCAAATATATAGTTGACATTTACTTGAAGTTTTTAAGTGATTTTACTATTTATAGTAAGTAAAGTAAGTTGGTTTAGGTAGTCCAGCCCAGATATATATAAATAAATGTGTAGGAATTTCTGATTTGTACAGGAAAATTTTCGAGGCAGCTCGTTTTTTTTTTTTTTTTTTTTGCTCTACGTCCGTGCAGCAGTTTAAGGTGCGTGAATGTATGATTTTTACCATACCTTTGGCATTCCTACCTCGTGGCACCAAATTGTGTAAGCCACTATGATCCCTGCTGATTTTCTGCACCTCGCCATCCTCCGTTGGTGTAATTAGATCCCAGATGAATGTCTTGATCTTCTCGTCACCCTTGTACACTTGCAGGCAGTACAGTAGCTGTGGAAGATAAACGAAAGCGATGCTCGTTAGTTATTGACAAGTTAAAGAGTAGCGAGTAAAAGTAACGAGTATTTTATTCAGCAGGTTGAGAAGTTTTGTTCTTACTCAGCGAAAACCTAAAGTTTTCTCAATATTAGCATGGTTGGTCATCATTAAATACAGATGTTTATAATATGTTATTGATAAAGTTAGAACTTACAATTATTCGTGCACAGTCTTCAACATCAATATCGCGCCAGCCACGTTTGAATGAGCCCAATTCCAAAAGTTCCGACCAGCGTCCCCAGCTAGAAAGGAAAGAATACATTTTTTAAAATTTAAATCAAAGTTGGCGTAGTATAACTTATCTTTAGATAAACCCCCAAACACACTCTTAATCTATCACATACATATTATAGAAATAAGCTAAATTTAATATTTAAGAGATAAATAAATACCAAATAATTTTAACAAAATGCACGGATCAAGGTCTATGTTTAGCGAATCCAATAAAAGCGTTGTCTTTGGACAATCTGCTTCAAGACCTAATTTGAATGTTCCAGCTGCACCAGCAGCTAGTGAGTTCGAGGAAATACCCGAATATGACATTACATCCCTTACATTTAAATACTTTTTGGAGGATTTCGATCAAATGTCCGACGATGAGCGTACACAACGTGTTAACAACTTGGATGCTTTGGAGATGTGGCAAAATATTGAAAAGGTTCAACACGAGATGGCCATATTAAAATTGGAGAATTATATAATGGTTGATTTTCTCGAAAAGAACGATCCCAAGCTACTGGTCGGTCTGCGTCAGCGACGCACCTCAATTGTAAAGCGTTTACAGACTACAAACAAGCGGGCGTCACAACTTGACGCATTGAGTCGAAATTCCTCAAAACGTTCGATGACCATGTCCGTTTACCAGGGTACATTGAGCATGGTGGGAGAGCGACGCAAGGCGGCTGAACATAAGCTCAACTTTAAGGCCAAGGCCGAATTGGCTGAAAAGGCGGCATCCGAGGTGGAAAAACGTGTCATAGACATTGAGAAAAATGGTAAGGAAATTCTGTATTTGAAAATCCCTTCTAATCATCGCTCTTTCAGCTATGGTTGAGGTTAAGCAGCTGCGTGCCAAAATCGAGGAACTGCAATATCGCAGCGAGGAAACCATTGAAACGGAGAAGAACTTTATGCTACACTTTCTGCGCGACGAGAATGATGCAGCGTTCCTGGAGAGTGCCACCGAACGTCAGATTGAACGCAAGCTACGTAAATTTACCGCCAATTGGTTTAAGTGTGCCCGTGCTTTGTTGGGCACGATGCGATTGACGATTGTCTCGCTGCAGGAGACTTGTCAGCAACATCGTGCCGATCTCATCACTAAAGCGGATCTCAGTGGCATATTGACAGCAGTGGACTTTGAGAAGCTGATCATAAAACGCACCGAGTTGACCAATGAGCTGGAGGAGAAGAATACCCATATGGCGGGATTGAAGAATGTTACGGGCAAGACATCGCTGGCGATGACCGAGGAAAAACAGGCCATGATGAATTTGGAAACGGAAATGCGTAATGTGATCAATCGGACCGAAGAGATGACACGCACCATTGCCAAACTGGAAAAAGAGGTTGCCGCCGTCCAGCAAAACAATGCCAAGGATTATGTCATACTTGGTGAGCTGCGTGCCCAACTGGATGAGTACGAGGCACCAAGTGTTACGGAATACATTGAGAAGAAAGAGGAGGCTTTGTTTTATGAGAAGGAGGAAAAAATGTTACATCGCAAGATTTCTATACTAAACATGAAATATAATAATCTAATGCGTCGTTGCCGTTATCGTGAAGAGTAACACGAGTGAATAAAGTTATAATTTTGATCTTACCCGAACGACAGCAGACCCTTCTCCACCTTGAAGCACTCAGACTTGGCCCAGTTGCCATACTGTATTTCCTCCAAGCCCAATGCGGCCAAAGCATCCCGTTCGCGGGGTATGTACTCATCGTGACTCTTCTTTTCACGGGCTCGATCGCGTTCACGTTTCTCCTTGCGACGACGTGATCGAAGACCTGGTGGGAGCAAGGAAAGTAAATCAATTAGTATCAGTGGGGGAGAGAGTGTTCTTTTTGCCCTTAGAACTTACCTATTCCGCCCTCCTCATCGCTGTTCTCATTCGAGGAGTCTTCGGAGTTAATCTCCATGACATCTTCATGACCGTAGCGTTTGATTTGTGTACGTCTTCTTGGCTCAGAGAGTACCAGATCCTCGGTTTCATCTCGTTCACATGCATCCGGGTCAATGTCCACACGTTTGGCCCACTTTGTCCAAAAGTCGGGATCATCAATGGTAATATCAGAACGATTGCCTGAGGCGGCAAATGAGGCTTTCGAGAAGGTTGATCCCTTCTCCTGTTCCATGGTAATGACCTGAGTACGTCGCTTTAGAATTGAATCGATATCTTCTTCACAGAACTTATCGCCAGCGTTATCATCATCCATGACGGCACCATAGGCACCCTTTTTGAGTAGATCTTCAATCTCCTTCTTGGACAGCTGCTTATTGTTGCCATCCTTGGAGCCATGCGTGTTCATGGATTGCAGCACAGCCTTGTCCAGACCTAGTTTCATGGACGCCTTATCAAACATCTCGCGTTCATAGGTGTTGCGACACAGCAGACGATAGATCTTGACCATCTTGCGTTGACCAATACGATGGCAACGAGCTTGAGCCTGCAAATCGTTCTGTGGATTCCAATCGGAGTCGTAGATAATGACAGTATCGGCAGCTGTAAGATTAATGCCCAAGCCACCAGCTTTAGTGCAAAGTAGAAAGACAAAACGATCCGAACCCGGCTTGGAATAACGATCGATAGCCTCCTGTCGCAGATTGCCACGAATGCGTCCATCGATGCGCTCAAATGGATATTTGCGATAGACAAGATAATCCTCAAGAATATCCAGACAACGCACCATTTGACTGAAGATCAAAACACGATGACCATTTGCTTTGAGTTTAGGTAAAAGTTTGTCAATTAAAACCATTTTGCCAGCTGAGAGTATGAGGTTCTTATAGTAGGATTCGGGATCCTCGCCGTGTTGAGCTTTGAAGTCATACTGTATTTGCTCCTCGGCACCATTGAGCAGGTAAGGATGAATGCAACATTTACGCAACTCCATCATGGTATTCATTAGATTTGGTATATTCGCCGAAGTAGTACCCTTCTTCAGGAAACTAAAGTTTTGCTCCAGTATACCGCGATAATATTTCTTTTGTATGTTCGTCAACTCGACCTCAATGATGGTCTCCTCTTTGGGTGCCAGAGATTTCTCCACATCGTCCTTGAGTCGACGCAACATCATAGGTTTAAGAAGCACCTGCAGTTTATTGACTTCCTCTTCAGTGCGGAGACTGCCAAATTCAGACATGAACTCCTCCTGCGAGGAGAACTGACTTGGCTCCAGGAAGTTCAACAGCGAGAACAGCTCACTAATGTTGTTTTGTAGTGGTGTACCCGAGAGCAGAACACGATGCTCCAAATTCAGTTGACGCAATCCCTCCAATAGTTTGCAATTGCGATTCTTGAGACGATGTGCCTCATCGATGACACACAGACGCCAATTGAATTGTTTCAGATCCATATAATCGGTGACAATCATTTCGAATGTGGTAATCAATACATTAAACTTAATGGGCTCCTTGAGCACCTTGCCACTATCTGTCTTGTAGTAGAACTCGTAGTCCTGAATCATTTGTTTACTGGTCACTGAACCATGATAAACAACAACGTTCATATCGGTCCAGCCTTCAAATTCACGCTGCCAATTTGGTATGGTCGAGAGTGGTGCAATAACAAGGAAAGGTCCTCGAATGCCATACTCATAGACCGAATGAACAAAGGTTAAACTTTGAATGGTCTTACCCAGACCCATTTCATCGGCCAGTATACAATTGTGAGAGTTGTACCAGGAGAATTTCAACCAGTTGAGACCCTCAAGCTGATAGGGTCTTAAGCTATTGCCCGCCTTGTAAACTGGAGTCTTCTCCAGTTTCTTCCACAGTTCCGGATGCGGTCGCTTGCGACTCTTCCACTCACAGCGTAGTGGAGTCTTATTGAAACGCAAATATTGCTCAATCTTGTCGTTATCGACATCCTCCTCCAACTCCCAGGTGCAATCCTCATAGGGCAATGACTTCCATTTAACCAAATAATGTTTGGTCGTCTCTCCGCTATTCTCATCGGTGTGCACAGACATATCCAGCACACGATCCACTTCAACAAAGTCGGGATTGAAGGGTTCCTCTTCGATATTCTCAAAAATATTGATCTGTTGAGCCTGCTTCTGTTGGAAACGACGAATTTTGGCAGCAACACGACGATCACCCTTGAGCAGTTCCTCTTCGGTGCGCCATTCGCAGTGTAGATAACTGAAATTGCGATACTTGACAAAGTATTCCTCGACATCGATAAAGACTGGTTCTGGCTTATCTTCTTTGGAATCGCCATCCTTAGATTTATCATCCTCTGTTGATTCCGAATCATCTTCCTTTTTCTCAGTTGACTCTGTTGTAGCAGTTTTCTCTTTGTCTTCATCATCTTTCTCCTCTTCCTTCTTTTCTGTCTTAGCTTCATCAGTGGATTCGGTTTCACTTTCGGTTTTAACCTTGTCCTTGTCTGTTGCCTCTTCATCTTTGACTTTATCTTCATCGGGTTTATCTACATCCATTTTTTCGGCTGTTTCCTCTTTTTCGTTCTCAACTGCCTTTTCTTTATTCTCTGTGCTTTCGTCTTCTATCTGTGACTCGTCTGGCTTTGCTTTCTCCTCATCACTTGTAGACTTGGCCTCTTCATCTTCTTCTTCGTCTTCGTCACTTTCCTGTTTGTCTGATTTCTTTGATTCTTCTTCCGCTTTGTCAGTGGATTCGTCGGTATCCATTTTGTCATCTTCCTTCTCCTTTTCGGAAGTTTCTTCAGCGGACTTTTCAGTTGCCTCTGATTTTGGTGATTCTGGTTTCTCATCAACCTCCATTTTCTGCTCTTCATCTGCTTTCTTTTCTTCAGATTTCAGCTCATTCTGTTCCTTAGTTTCATCCACTTTTGTGGTTTCTTCTTCAGATTTTGGTTTCTCATCCTTGTCCTCGGATTTATCTTCTGTGGTCTCAGCAGTCTTTTCTGTTTCGGTTTCTGTCTTTGCCTCGGTTTCAGCTCCTGCTGCAACATCCTCCTCCGTCTTTGGCTCGGGCGTCTTTGACTTGGGTACTTCGGGTATAAGTTCACGTTTGCCCATTCGTAGGGCCAAAACAAATTGAACCACCATGCTATCCTCATCACCAGTGTTGATGTAGACATAATTGGGTTTCGAGGACATTGCAGCTGCAGCGGCTGCTGCGGCTTCACTAGCACTCTGCCTCTCGGCCTTCTCCACTGCTGCCGATGTACTAGAACTGGCTTCCAGTTGACTATTCGTGTCGTCAGTGGCCAGCGCTTGTTTCTCTTCACCCGCTGAGCTGCCTGCTTCACCTTCAGCTCCAGATTGCGGTTCGGTCTTCTCCACATCACTGCCGGCATTCGAATTAGCCGCATTCGCAGACGAAGTTGATTTCTTATCCTTCTTCACAGGAGAAGCCACAAGCAAGGAATTCTCATCGTCCGAGAACCTTAGCATTACATCATCAATGTACTTCTTACGTTGTGTATTGCGCGACGATCGTCGCTTATTCGAGTCAAGTTCAGAATCTGGGGGTGGAGATGGTGGTGGTGTACGATCCATAGTATCATCCTCACCATCCGATTCGGGTACAATGCGTCCACGATTGCGTCGCTTCTTGAGCGCCTTGGCACTCAGTGAGCCACGATTCCGACGAGCACTTCCACCTTCCTCAGTCGATGCATTTCGACGGCTGGATCGACCAGTTGAACGCTTACGATCTCGTCGACTGCTGGGCGTGGTAGCAGCATCGCCGGCAGAGTCGGGCACTGAATCCACTGTCTCATCACCGGCTTCGGCATCCTTGTCTTCATCATTGGCGCCGCGTGGTATCTTCGAGACGGGTATGTCATCATAGTCGGGTGATTCACCATCAACAGCGGTACCAGCAGATGTTTCGACCTCGCCATCGCCACCGGATTTGGGTACAAGCGGTTTGTTGTCCTCCGGTTCACTGCCCTCACCCGTCTGTTCGGCTCCATCGTCACCATACTGTTTGCGTCGTTTGCCAACACTGCTCCGTTTACGAGCAGCTCCAGGTGTCTCTGTTGAATTGGGATCATTAGGATCACGCTGCTTCTTCACCTTTGGCGTGCGATCACGTGGCGGCTTGTTGGGATCCTTGGGCGTACGTGGTTTGCGTGGTTTTTTCTTCTTGCCACTGCCATCAGTGGAGGTGTCCAGCTCATTGGCCGAATGCACATCCTGAGAGAGATCGCCCATACCCTCACTGTACTCCAGCATGCCTACAACACTCGTATCGCCAGCTCCTTGCGTAACACAATCCTCGGAGACGGGCAACTGAGTGGTGGGTATGACATTGCTGCTGCTCGTTGCACTGGCGGATGCGACAGCAACATTTCCACTGATATCCATCATTTCCTGTGGCTGTTGTTGTTGCAGTGCAGCAGCAGCGGCGGCTGCGGCCGCCTTATCGCCCTTCTTGGCACGCGGCTTACGTGGTTTGTTGGCGCCCTTGCCTCGACCACGTCCCGTTGTGCTGGAAACCTGTGGGCTCTCCACCATCTGATTGTGAAGAGCAGCGGAGCCATATGGGAGTGGTGGCATGCTCTGGTACAGCAGACACTGCGGTCCACCGACACACTGTTCGGCCAGTTCGTGTTGCTGGAGAAGATTTAGGCGCTCCTGCAAACGCATTAGCTTCTCCTGATGGTCGTGTCCGGGCGGCATGCAGTAGAGCTCCTGAATCTGTTGCTGCAGTGCGGCAATCTCTTGCTGATGCAACATGGGATAGGGTGGATACATGCCAGCGGCTCCACCCGGATACGGTGGTAACATGGGTGGCATATGTGAAGGAGGTGTTGGTTGTGGCACTTGTGGTGCCCCTGCCGTGCCACCTGTTGCTCCATCATAACCAGCCATTGAATGCGGTGGCAGTGGCATGCCCATAGTAAGTGGCGTCTGCTGTGGCATAGTCAAACTCGAGTCCAATTGCGTCTTCTCCTCACAAATTTCCTCGGCGGATTTAGTCTCCTCCGCGAGTTCAGAAAGCGTTTGTTGAGTTTGCTCCGCAATCATATCTTCAGTGCTCAACGGCTGTACCTTGGTCTGGCACGTAGTATCCTGCTGCGGCTGCTGCTCATCCTGTGCCGGCAACGTTGTATCACTCAACGATTCGGTGTGTGTCTTGGACACACTGCTATTCTCGTCCTGTCCCAGCTGGGCGCACAAATCACCAGAACCAGCAACACTTGTTGCCTGCTCCGTCGCGCCGTCACTGACACTCTTCTCAAACTCCGCATTCGATGATTGTGAATTACTGTCGAGCAGTGCTGCTGCCGCCGATGCGGCATTTGAAGCAGCTGCAACTGCCGCAGCACTTGTGGAACTCATCGAATTGTTGTCGAACAAACCAACATCCACAGTGCTCACATGATGTGAGGTTGTGTTTGTGGAATCCGAATTGCTGCTAAGCATATTGTTGGCCACCGCCTCCATGGAAGAGAGGATTGATGGTTGCTGATTCGCCGAGTTGCTGTTAATGCTGCTCTGTGAGTTGCTGTCGTGTACGGATGTTGGTTGATTGTTGACAATGCTGTTGGTGCTGCTGTTGCTGCTGCTATTGTTGCTATCGTTGGCGGCAACTGCTAGTGTCGAGGAATCATTCGAGTTGGCTGTCTCATTGAGTATGCTGCTCAAATGAAGTGAGGGTGTTGCTGGTGTTGGTGTTGTCGGTTGTTGCTGCTGTTGCATTTGTTGCTGCACCTGTTGTTGTTGTTGTTGCTGCTGCTGTTGTTGTTGCTGTTGCTGATGTTGTTGTTGTAGCTGGGGTATGGGTGAACTGACATGCGCAGGCGACATTATTTGCTGTGGTGCAACTGAGACTGGTGTTGCACTTGCAGCCTGTTGTTGCTGCTGCTGTGTATCAGCTAAGATATTGGCAAATGGATCAAATTGCTGATGTTGCTGCTGCTGTTGTTGTTGTTGCTGCTGCTGCTGTTGATTGCTGCTCTGCTGCTGCGCATAGCTGGGCAAATGTGATTGCTGCTGATGCGGCGACTGTTGCTGATGTATAGGCGATAAATGTTGCTGCAGCTGTTGATGTTGCGGCTGCTGCTGCTGTTGTTGTTGTTGTGTTGCCTGAGCAGCGCTTGCTTCTAGACTTGGTTGCTGTTGTTGCTGGTGTTGCAAATGATGCATGCTGGGCAACGATTGCTGATGCAGGGGCGATACATTTAGCTGCGATTGCTGACTGCCACCCACAATATCATTTATGGAATGCTGCAGTTGCTCATTTAGTTGCTGTTGTGCCTGTTGTTGTGCCTGCTGTTGTTGTTGCTGCTGCTGTTGTTGTTGTTGATGTTGCTGCACCTGCTGCTGCTGTTGCACAGCTGTTGGTGGTGGCGCCTGCACTGGCTGTTGTTGTGCGGCGGGTGGAGCTTGTGGCTGCTGTGTGGGCACTGGAACGGGTACCGAGACGGGCACAGGCACGGGAACCTGTTGTCCCATGCTCTGGCCGTACATTAGCTGATGTTGTTGATGTTGAGCTGCGGCCGCTGCAGCTGCTGCTGCTGCTTGCGCGGCCTGAGCTGCCTGTTGCTGCTGTTGCAGTAAAGCATTGGCTTGCGCCTGTTGCTGTGCTGCTGCAGCTGCTGCTGCCGCCGCCGCTGCTGCCTGTTGTTGAGCCTGTTGCTGCTGCGCTTGTTGAGCGGCAGCCTGCTGTTGAGCGGCTGCCTGTTGTGCCGCGGCCTGTTGTGCCGCCGCCGCCGCCGCCTGTTGTTGTTGCTGCTGCTGTTGGGGTGTTGGTGGTTGCTGTTGTTGGGGCGCCTGCTGCTGCTGTTGCATGGCAGCCATGTGCGCCGGCGCACCCCATTGCTGATGATGCTGGGGAGAGGGTGAGGCGGGCATGCGTGGTCCCATTACAGCAGCGCTGCGATAGGATGACGGATAATCCATTGGCGGCAGACCATGCGCCTGGCCTGGCATTACCATTTGTTCGAGTGCTTGGAGCGTATTCACGGGCGGCACACCAACACCGCCGGCTGATGTTGGTGGCACCTTGCCACTGCCGCCGACAACACTTGCCGCTGACACACTAGGCGGTTGGGGGCGTGGCGAGGGTAATCCAACCATCCCTTGTATACTGTGCTGACTGGGTGAATTGACCTGCTGCTGCTGCTGTTGCACCTGTTGCTGCTGCTGTTGTTGCACTTGCTGCTGCTGTTGCTGCTGTGCTGGCGGCTTGGCAGGCGAGACGCCCACGGGTCGTGGCGACATTTGGGGATGTGGCGACATGGTGGGCGGACGCGGTGACATTTGTGGCGAGAGCTGTGGAAACGCTGCACGATATTGTGGCGATGAGTTGAGCTGAGCGGCCGCCTGCTGATGCTTGCTGCTAGACATGTAAGGTGGTGCGCTCTGCTGTTGTTGTTGTTGTTGCTGCTGCTGTTGTTGTTGCACTTGCTGCTGCTGCTGTTGGGCCTGTTGCGCCTGCTGTTGCGCCTGTTGTTGAGCCTGTTGCTGCTGCTGCTGATGATGACTGCCATAGCTGGGTGGCATGCCCATGTGAGGCGGCGGTAACACTGCGCCTGGCAACTGCTGCTGTTGCATGAGGCTAACATGATTCGGTTGTTGCTGCTGTTGTTGTTGGGCCTGTTGCTGTTGTTGCGTCTGCAACTGTTGCTGTTGCTGCTGTGCACTAGCCAAATGCGCAGCCTGCTGCTGCTGCGCAGTTAGATGATGCGTCGGCGGCGCTGCACCCGGCACAACATGCTGACCATATGCACTGGCCTGATCCAATGCCGCATGGCCATAGCCCACATGCTGGGGTGCTCCTCGGCCCGGCTGATGTTGCATAGGACTACCGTAGGGACTATGCGCATACGCTTGCGGCACTGCTGCCGGTTGTGCTGCCTGGGCCGGGGCTCCGGGATACAAGGGGTGTTGACCGGGTGCCTGGGGATAATGTTGCGGCAAACGAGCCTGCTGCTGACTCTGTTGCTGCTGCTGTTGTTGTTGCACTTGCTGCACCTGCTGCTGTTGCACTTGCTGCTGCTGCTGTTGTGGCGTAGGTGGCTGTTGCTGTTGCTGCTGTGGCGCTAAGCTTCCATAGCCTGTGGCGCCCAGTGCACCCATCATATTCTGTTGTGCCCCATAGGGCACCAGTTTCTGTTGCTCCTGCTGTCCATAGGCGGGCATATGCTGGCGATAGGCACTGGCGTTACTCTGACGCTGCTGCTGCGTCGGTGGCGCCACTGCCTGTGGATGCCCGTAGGCACTCAATCCGGCACCGGGGTAGGCTGCTGCCTGTCCCGGTACCGAGGGTGCCGCACCCCAACCACTTAGATCACCCATGCCAACGCCCATGGCCGCATGCTGATCGGTGGCCCCCAGCCCGTACAAATTCTCCGCCGTTGGCTGGTACGATGGATATTGTGGCTGCTGCTGTAGCGGATGCGGGGCCCGATGACGCGGCGGATAGCCGCCCGGTGGGCCCATCGCACGGGGATTTGCCGCTGCAACGGCTGCTGCTGCTGCGGCCGCATCATAACGGTAATAGGGATCTCTATAAAAGTGAAGGGAAAATGCAAATGAGTATTCGAATTTTGTATGATAGATCTATTATACAATAAACTGGTTCTAAATCCAATAAAAGTTTTATTAACTTTAACGGAAATCTATCATTCATTTTAACCCTCAAATAAATATCGAATTTTTTTTTCTATTAAGTAGCAAATAAATCACTTAACACCCGAAAAAGTCATAAAAACTCACCCTTGATGATTGCCGTGAAACATATTTTGTGCATTTCCATCCATCAGATTTTTGAAACGCAGCGCACACAAAAATGTCCCGTTACGCGTCGATGGACGCGACGCCGCTGCTGCTGCGTTTTTCTATAACGGTTTCGTCGTCGATTGGCTTAATTTTGATGCTGCTCTCTGCGCGTGGCCGTTGTCAAAAATTCGGTGTGTCTCTTTGAGTGTGTGTGTGTGGTGGTGTGGTGTGAGGGGAATAATGGAGGGGGTGGTGGATTAACGCTCACCACGTTATGTGGATTGTTGTAACGGTTGATTTGCAGGTTCACTCATTTAACCACGGCGCAAATGCTGCTGAATAATGGAACTGTAACTGTTGTTGTAGCAGTTTTACAGTTATTTACGCGATTTTTTGATTTTGGCGTTTTGGTCGTTGTTTTTTATTTTTTTTTCCAGTAAGTTTGTTTTTTTTTGTCTAACTAACTAAACTTAATTACAGCTCTTATGCTTTTTTGTTTTTTTATATAATATATACTCTTTCCTTTTATAGTGTATACACATTTGTGTTTGTCCTTTTTGTTGTATTTGTGATTGTTGTTGTTGTTGTTGTTTTGCACACTGTTTCATGGCCGACCTTTGACATATTCGCAGTGAAACATTTGCTCACAGCTGTAAACATTATTAAAAGTAGAAAATATTAAAAAAAAAAGCGTTAAAAAATTAAAAAAAAAAATATCCCTTCATATTTGCGTAAAACGGTAAAAGTTTTTGTGTTATATTGAGCGTATTTAAAAATGTTGATTCTGTAAAGATAAGAGAAGGAAAAAATAAATAATTAGTTTATTGATATAACTTTTAGTCATAATTTAACTAGAATTATAATCTTAGATATATTTTATCACAGTTTTAGATTCGCGTTCACATTATTTATATTATATTTCTACCATTTATCGAGCCGAATACATTATATAATTAGTTGTTTAGTTATATATAGGTTGATTAGGTTGCAGTCACATCAACGTTTAAGGGGAAAAGCTATACGCTTATGAATTTCATCATTAACACATATAACGTACAGTTTGACCCCCCAAACACTTGAGTGTTGTCCCGTGTATAATACACAAAATTTTGACGAAATTTTGACACCCACCCCACCGAAACCGTTATAGTGTTAGTGTGCTGTGTTCGTGTTGATGTTGGTATTGGTGTTAAGATGTTAAAATCTTTGGAAATTGTCAAAGCTTTTTAGCTTGGCTGTACCCAAATACCGTTAAACCATCCCCCAAAAGAAACAATAACAACAAACAAAAGCTTCAAACTTGAACCGGAAAGTGTTGAGAAAAGGCGGTGCCGGGGCGAGTCGGGGCGGGGCGAAGGCTAAAAGAAAAGTGTAACCAATTAATGTGGCATGGATTAAGACTGGTCGTTTCCTTTGGCATGTTGCGACCATGAGATTTGGTTGTAAACCCCTTTTTCCTGTGGGTGGAAGGAGGAGTTGCTGCTGTCGTTGAATTTTCTTTTGAGCATTGTATTGAGAGTGTTTTGGTTTTTTGGGTTGGTTTTGATGGTGACAAATCTTTGGCAGTGAGCAAAAAACAATGGCAACTCTATCGATTTTTCGCATTGTCTCTGTGCAAAGGTTTTAGCCCAAAATCTAAAGTAGCAGCAGAAAGAGAAAAAAAAAACACACACACACAAACATACCAGAAAAAATAATTCAACATTGGATGCGGGTGGTTTCAGTTCGGGCACGGTTGTGTTTTTTTTTTTTTTTTCTTTCTTTCTTTCACGGGAATGAGGAATGGGGGATGGGGTTGGGAATGGGAATGAGTAAGCCGTAATGCCCAAAAGATATGCAAATGTTGCAAACAGCAGCCAAAGGTGCGGGACATCTGTACAAACGGTTGTGTGTGTGTGTTTCTGTTTTTGTTTGTGTGTGAGTGTTTGTAAATGGAAAGTGTAAGCCAAAGTAGAAAGAGAGATAGAGAAACACACACACACACACACACACTAGAGATGGGCAAGTGCAAAATGTATTCGGCACGAAGTACAGACTAAAATTATATTATATACAATTTATAAACAATCGATTCAAAGTTTAACCAGCCGATTTATTGTTATAGCATTTTATATAGTTATTATATTTTAATTGTTTTTACACTTTTCGTGTCACGACACGCACTCATCTCTAAGTCAAAACTACATTGGTTGGAATAGTACACATGAGATATGCAGTTAGTAAGTCACACACATACAAACATACACACACATACAGACGAAAATTTGCGCTATGTGTACTGTTATAAATACGTGCGCACATATTTTGCTTGCTGCTACCAGACAGCTAGGAAGGCAGGCAGTCAACCACAGTGGCAACACTAACTCAAAAAATAAAAACACACACACACACACAAACACATCTCAAAACATCTATATGTGGAGTGCATGACATGAGCGCTAAAGCGAGCTTAGGCTTTTGACTCACGCTCCCGTTTCCTCCTCCTTCCAATAAGAGACTAATGCATATACCCTCGCCACACACTCACATCACCCCCTCACAATTGCCTTATTCGCGTTCGCTCTCATTGGGCAATCATTTAGTCAGAGTCGTCGTCGTTATTGTTGTTGTTGTTGTCCGTAATCAATTACATTTTGCTTTTGCAATTTCAGCTATTTATTTATTTAGTTTCAGCTTTTTTCATTATGACTCTAGGTATTTGTGTATCTGTGTGTGTGTTTGTTTGTATCTAGCAGATAGCTAGATATATACGTATGTATGTATCTACATTTATACATATAGATATGTATATTTATTTGTATGTATCACAGCTACATGTCATTGAGTTTACGTTATATTTTTTTTCGTTTCTTCTCTTCTGCTTTTGCTTCGTTTTTTTTTTTTTGGCGTCGCAATCGTCGCCGTCAAGTAATTGCAAAAACAATAAACTAAAAGCAATAGTAATATGTAAAGCAACAACAACAACAATAACAGAAGCAGCAGCAGCAACGACACAAAAGCATCTGAACACAAAAAAATTGTGAAATTATATGGTTTGTTTGTGTGTGTACTATGTGCGCAACTGTACTTTTGTTTTAAATAAGCGAAAAATCGATTAAAGGTGATAATAGACAAGCAAATTTCTGTGTGTCCAACTTGGCTGGCGACAACAACAACAACAACAACAAAAACAAAAACACCAACAAAAACAGAAATAATAATATGGCTATTGCTGCCGCCGCCGTCGTCGCTGCTGCTGCTGCCGCTGACCCGACCACGGCGTCGCTGCCGCGATTGGTGTGTTGTTGTTTTTGTTGGTTGTTAGCTTTGGATTTGTCTCTCTTCGTTTTTCTTTTATTGTGCGACAATTTAATGGGCCATAAAAACAGTTCAGTTGCGAGTGTTACCCAACAGCTACAAATTTTTCTTCTTCTCTGCTTCTATGTAAGAATCCGGCACCACAACCACAAGTAGCGCGATTGTCAAATGTTCTCGTGCTTTTTTTCATGTTTATCGATAACACAAAAAAGCGCATGCAGAGAACAGCAAGAAAAAACCAATTGCAATTACAATAACAATTAGCAACACCAGCTCGTAAAAGCAAGTTTAACGGCAACTGCTTTAAACAAGTAAACCACAACATTAACTACCAACAATAAAAAGAGGAATATGATTACAAATTTTTGCAAGACACTAACAATGGAGCGAATGGCGGCGAACACAACAACAACAACAATAAAAGGTTCATTCACCTTGTCCAAAAAGTAACAACAAAAATTGTTGTTCGGTAGACAACATTTGAGCTTTGATTTTTGCTAGCTAGCGTCTTTCTGTATTTTCGTGTTTGAAATGTAACCAACATTTGACCCATAATAAATAATATGGGGGAATGGAATAGAATGAGACTGGAATGTGTGTTGTGTTGGTGTCACTCAAAGCAACAGCAGCAGAATAGAAAGAAATGCGCGTCTACACATGTACATATGTATGTATTTGTGTACATACATACTTTGCTCTCTAATGGCAATCAAGTCAAGTAGTCAAGTGGCTTTTGGCGTATGTACGTATGCCGGGCACTAACAGTAACTAAAATAAATGTAGATATGTATGTATGTATATGAAAAAAAAAGTACAGTTGGTTTTGTGTAAGAAAAAGCAACAGCAACAAGCACCAGCAGCAGCCAACCAAAGAGGCAGATGATGGGTGCTGCGCCGCGCACACACATAAAAAATGGTAATAAAATAGGTAAAATAACAGCGACAGCTAGAGTCACCCAACGTTTTACTTTTTGCTGTTTTTCGGATGAGCCAAAGAGTAGAATAATGCGGCCAACATAAATTACTACAACACGTCGTTGCTTTTGAATGTGTAACGGTGCATTTTTATGACGTGCCTGGGACCCCCAAACAAATTGGGTGGCAACACTGTCTTTTGCTGCTGACGTTTGCAGTTCACCACTTAACGGAAGGGAAGTAAAAAACCGACAGGAATAGAACAAAAACGGCAAACAAAATTTGACGCCATGTTTCCCGCTAGAATTGCCAAAATAATACGACACAAAAAAAAACGTGTTGAACAAATGGTCATAGCCTGACCCGATTATCGAGTTAAACTGTTGTATAAAATTTGCACCTGGACCTAAACCGGATAGTGCTATTGTGTGTGCAATAACAACAACAAACAAGCACGCACACTCACATCAGAGCAGAGGTGAAACAAACTTGCAAACAGCCGCTGTGAGAGCGCTACGAATCGTCAGAGAGAGGAAGAGCGCACAAGCGAGAGCCAGCAAAACGAGAGCGAAAGAGAGTAGTGAGCACAGCCGGCTGTGAGAGAGCGGCATCGGCGAGTAAAAAGAAGACAACAAAGAAGGAGAAGAAAAAACAGCCCAACAAGTGAAAAAAAAACACCAACAACAAAAACGTCTGATAAAAGCATAGCGTGCGCTAAAGAGACAGCCAAAAGCGAAATTACAAAAGCAAAGCAAGTATATCACGTGCTGCCATACAGCCAGCCGATAGACCGAGCAAGAAGTGTGCGGCCGGGAGGAGGAGGTTCGGCATGGTGGGTTGGTTTGGAGCAATAGCAACAACGTGTGCCGGCCTTTGGCGGCAGAGACTGAGCGAGTAGCAGCGACGCCAACTGAGACGCCAGCGTCATGTTAGACAGATGGCCGGCACAATGTTGGTAGGTGATGAAGACGGCGACGGAGACAGAACGTCAAGCGGCGGCTTTCGTATAGAAAGAGCGTCGAAAAGAGACGGCCAGTTGACAAGAGCAGCAGTCAAAACAAAAATGCGAATGAACTGAACGAAAAACATGGCATAATAGACGAAACGATTGCTTTTGGAGCTGGCAGAAAAATTATTAGTACTTTTTATTGTTGTTATTTTGGGTTTATTAGTTAGTTGAACGAATGAAAAATAAAGGGAGTGGGGGAGTAGGGGAACATGGTTCGGTTGAGAATACATACATTTGTGTTTGCACACACATGTAGTTGTACATGTACATACGTGTGTACTTATCTCGATGCAGGGAGAAAAGCGAAATCAGAGAAAAGGCCTGCGACCGTTTTTAAATGTAACGAACGCGCGTCGCGTAGATACAACAAAAGCGTGTGTAGCAAAGCAAAGCAAGGCAGCAGCCATGATGGCGAGAATGGCCAGCGACGATGATGATGACGAAGACGACGACGGCGACAAGTACAAAACACGTATTAAGTATGCATGTGTATGTATGAAAGTGTGTGTTTGTGTGTGTGTCTGCTGTGTATTGGAGATTCGCATGATTCGTGCAAATTCGCCGCATAGTTGCCCTGTTGGTATGTTTGCTCTTGTTGTTGTTGTTGCTATTTTATTCGCATATCGTTTAAGTACGCGCGACTGTGTGTTTGTTAGTGTGTGTGTGTGTGAGTATCTGTCATGGGCATGGGCTGCTTGTGTTTGTTTTTGCCTGCGTGTCCGTGTGTGTGTGTGTTTTGGTGCGTTGGGGTCGTCGTCGTTCATATGTTTTTGCTTGTTGTTTGGTCGGTTTTGATTCGGTTTTGGATGGATGATATGGTTTGGCTTTGGATCGCCGCTGCCTCTGCTTCTGCTCCGGCTCTTACTCTTGAATGTTGTTGTTGCTGTTTTTCATCCATACTTTTGCGCGCTCTCCCCATTTGCCGTTTGGCTCTCGCGAACGACGACCGGTCATGCATGAGTGTCGGTGTGTTTGTTTGAATGTGTATGTTTGTGTGTCGCGCTGTGCTCTTGCTGTGCTGCTTCGATGAATTGTTTGCTTCATTTTTTTCGGTTTTGTTGTTGTCGCGCCGTCGTCATTGTCGTTCTCATTTTCACGTCACATAAAAGCGCGTTTGTTGTTTTATTACAGTGGGCTGCTCCCGCAATTTCGGAATTAGCAAATAATTATATTTAAAAATATTTAAATATGAAATCTTTTTATCTATCTTTGTGCATGCACTATATAAATATTTTAGATAAAAATTGACTTTTAGATGATACAAATAAATAAAATGAAATACATCTCAATCTGCCGGTGACCACTGTGCCTTAATTTTTCGCCGCAGCTCCATCATCACACACACACACAAACAAATTTCCAAAAACCAAATGCCCTGTCGGCCCTTTACCCACATTTCCCCTCTCACTCCAACTTTCTTCTTTCACTCTCTTTTTCTCTCTCTCTCTCTCTCTCTGATGCAAGCGTCGTATGCTAATGTTGTTTTTGCGGGGAAACGATACGTTGTTTGGGGGCGCGTGTGACGGTTTTTTTTTTATATTTCTTTCCATTCTTTTTACTTTATTTTTGTTCGTACACACTTTTGTCGGCTGCCCAACCAAAAGAGTTGATTGAAATTATTTCAGCTTTGTGTGTGTGTGCTTTTGTGTGAGCGTTCGTTTTTCGCTCAATTCATTTGACTGTGTATGTGTGTGTGTGTTCGTTCATTTTTATTTGCTGCCTGAGTGACTGACTGCTGGCAGCGGCCGCCTTGCGCGTTTGTGTGTGTGTATCTGCTTTTGGTTAAAGATACATAATTATTTCTAAAAAGCATATTCTGCCTTGCCATTGTTGTAAATTTCTCGAAATTTCACGTTTCGTCTTTGCAAAGCGTTCGCATTCGCATTTGATATTTCATTACCGCACCCAACTTAATTAACTACACAAAAAAAAAATACAAATAATAATATACGTGTACTCATGCTTATGTATACACTTAGTACTTATATATATATATATGTATGTATGTGTGTATGTTTGTAAATATTGGTTGTTCGAACTCACCTCTCTTTGCTGCTAATCCATTGGACTCTTGTTATAGTTGTACAAATTGAATACTTTTGTGATTATGCATTCGGTTCTGACTTTGTTTTTTTTTTTTGTGTGTTTTGCCCGATTGACATGAGAGCGGCGAACCTATCGATAGTTATGCATGCAGCGCCATTTGCCTTTTGCGACAGAGACGACGACATCGAACAACTTTGAAATGTGAATGATGACGAACAATGACGGACGGGGCGAGAATGCGAATGGCAACGACATCAAAAACAACAACATCAACTACGGCAATGCTAATTCGAGTGTAGATACACGGAGCAACACATGCGAAATAATAATTGTAGCATACAATTACAATAACAATAACAACAACATCAACTGAACTGAAATGCCTATAAGGCTGATGAAGAAGAGGAAGACAAAACGGCAAATGGTCGAAGTAGTAATAAACGGCAGCCAGCACCAGTGAAAACTACAAAAGCGCAACGGCTGAGGCTGCTGCTGCTTATTCTTTCTTCTTCTTTCTGTAGCTGCTGCGACTTGAGCAAATAGCTTACTCACACAAACACATGCATACAAACATACATTCGCGCGATAATTACAATTAAACATGATATATGTATGTACATTGGAGCCCACAAAGAAATCAATAGATATTGCTGGAAAAAAAATGTTGAAGCAGACGTGAAAACGTTTGTGTAATTGGAAAAGGAAAACCAGCCATGGAAGTGGGGGCACATGCAGAAGCAGCTAAAAAGAAGTCATGGAAACAAAATTGAAAAAAAAAAAAAAAAAAATTGTTCAGCCGCCGCAGACGACGAGACTGCGACTGCTGCTGCTGTTGTCGTTGATGGCGCTCCTGCTCTCGGCGCTACAAACAACAGCAGAAGCAGCAGCAGCAGATGTATCGGTGGCAGCAGCAGCGGGTGCGACGACGAGCGCATGAAAATTTACGCTCTCATCAATTGCGCGTAGTGTGAGAGAGAGAAAGAGCGCGCTAACACCGAACAGCGAGTGCCCCGGCTAGAAAAACGTGTAGTAGTACACGAGTGTGTTTGTGTTTCGTGTGTGTGTGTGCAAAGGAGGTAGACAGATGACAGGCAGCGCAACAGAGACGAGACAAATCAAATGGCACAAGAAAAGACAATGCAAGCCAGCAGCAGCAGAACCACACAGTGATCACTCGATAACAAATATTGTCGAATATTGTCACTTAAGTTAATAAAACACTTTAATTATAATATTTACACCTTAATAGTTACAAAAATGACTTTTTTTAATAATATTTTATTAAGATTTGAAAGTTGTTCATATTAAATTGGTTTAGACCTTATCTTTCTTTAAGTAATTTACTTCGCACTCACAATATTTTTTTTTGCAAATTTATATTCATCTTTCAAACATTTGAGCGGCCACTGTACTAGAAGTTCGCTAGAACAACAACTAAATTTGTGCACCGTCATTGCCGGAACAGAAACAAATACACACACACACACTCAAATATACACGTTTGCGGTAAATCGGATACCGTTGCATGCAGATGTTGTCTGTTGATGCTTGGACTCTGCGAAAGCGTAAATTATTGAATATACACACAAACACACACACACACACACACACACAGAGACACGAAAATATTTGAGCATAGTTTCACTCATTACATGTAGCTCAAAATTTGAATAGAGCCTAAGACGAGAACAGAAACAACAACCGCATGCAAATGGACATGGCAAAGCGGGGGCGAGCTGCAGTCCCGAACTAAATGCGACGACGTCGACGCAATTTGGTGCCTGCTTGTTTTTCGCAGCAGCCGCCGCCAGGCACATTTGCACAGGTGTGTGCAATCTGCATGCGAGTGTGGCAACGCTGCAGCGAGAGACCAAACCAATACATACATACACAAAATGTTGTACGCTGTCAACGAAAACTTTTTTGAACATTGCAAAATCAACGCGCGGGACACACGCCACTCACAACAGAGACAACATAAAAAAAAACAGAAAAACAACACACAAATGTAGAAAGAAGCAGTGTGCACAAAGAAATGAAAATATAAATGGCGAACTCGCATCGGCGAATAATTACAGCCAACAAATTTAAGACATTTTTTTATTGCACTCAAACATAACACACACACTTACATACACGCACATGCAAACACCACACACAAATAACTAAAAATGGGCGAAAATCATAAAAGGGTCGCCGCCTCCGACGCTCTCTGCTGTTGGGGCAACTAATTTTATTTCATTATTTATGCAAAAGTTAAAAAGCAGAAGCAGAGCAAGCAACAAAAAAAAAAAAAAAAAAGAAATTAAAATAAACTTCCAACGTCGCCACCCCCACAAATTATACAGCCACCGCCGAAGCAGCAAACGAAAACGTAGCCGACACTCACTCACTTACACACAGATAAAGGCAAAAAGTCATTATTATAATCAAACATCATCATCAAGCGAAAATCGAGCATCGCCGACACACACACACACAGCCAAACACCAGTATATACAGTGGCAAATGCACAGAACTCACACAGTCGCAGAGACAACGAGGTCCATTTTTAATTATACAAAAGGTAACGAAAATTTAAAAGGTGCGGGGAGAATGAGCGATTCTTTTCTTTTGCTTTGGCATTTGGTCTTATTCACGCATTTCGGTTACTTTGATTTGTAAAATTTGTACTTTTTTTAATCTAGGCATTCCAATTAATAATTAACACATACACACACATACATTTGTACACATGCACTTGGCCATAATTCGGAAAAAACAATTGAACATTGACTGCGGCGGCTGCTGCTGCCGCTGCGGTCGTCGTCTCGCGAAATACATATTTCTTTTGCCGTTTTTCTCGTCGTTTAGTTGTCGTTGTCGCCGTCGTCTTGTACTCTCGCTCTCTACTTCTTTCACATTTTTTCGTTCTTCGATTGAGTGTCTGGTTTTTCGGTTGTCGTTTTTGGAAAACCATATAACATTTAAAATACGCTCAATACTCGGTTGCTTTTTAGCGCATATTGTTGCCGGCAACTTTATTTGTATTTTGTTGTTATTTTTTATTAATTAAACCATTTATTTTTACCGTTTTACGCAAATTTTTTAGCAGCACTTTATCAGACATGTACGCACCACATCAAAGACCTCCATTTTGTTTAACAGCGATTAGTGATGACCGATATGTTCTTACCAGTTACCAGGCGAGTATATTTTTAATGTAGCAAGTAACTGTTATGGTGTTAAGTATTCAAAACGTACGCGCTACGTGACAATTAAATTTAAAGGAAAATTCATATAAAATATGATTATGTAATACCATAAATCATAAAATAAGATGAAAAATCAGAAGCAGAAGCAAATCAGATTCAGTTCAAGGGTCGATAGAAAATCAATCGATGTTTATTTTATCTTACAGATACTTTGCAAATGAATCGATAATTTAGTTAAGGAGGCCGTTTGAATTTTAAGTGATTTTTTGTCTTTTGTTGGGCTGACTGCTTTCCATTAGGTCCTCCTCCTCTTCAATTGCTGTTTCTGGGACTATTGCATCCATTTCATCATCACTTTGGCAATCGTCTGAACTATCAGAAAACACAATTGGCCCTTTGCCTTTTACAAACATAATTGTTTTGCCCATACGCCGTGATTCAGCACGCAAAAACAGTTGCCGACAAAAGCGATCAATAGCGTTTTTCCCTTGATCTTCAGATAGTCCAAAAATAAATGCACTGCAAGGAAATAAAAAAATGCATTGTAGCAGATTATCTTTTATTTTTTTTTAAAAAGTTATATGCCGATGCGTTTGCATGGTGTAGAAGTAAACATAAACAAGAGAAATGCAACATTGCCAGATTTCTCAACGTTTTTTAAATAACAAAAAGCATTACTGAATTTTGCATTTAGGTTGTATACAAATTGTGTACAAATGTAAACAGTTTAGTAGACTTACAGATTTGCAACATCGTAGGGTCCACGCACTTGGAATTCATGAGCAGCACCGCTGCTAAATATAATATTCTTCGACTTGCCTTTGGTGCAGTAGTTTTGCGCCACTTTTATCATATCCTTGCGATTGTTCGAATCTGCAATCGCTGGCGCATATTTAATCTCAAAGAACATGCCTCGCCGCACCGCAATCAGATAAGCCTTGCGATGAACGAGCAAACGGGAGCCGGCAACGGGATCAAATGTTATAATGTCGCCGTTAAATGTTGTGCAGCAGTGCTGTTAATGAATAAAGATTACAGTTAGTTAAGAATTCTAATTAAAACCGCAAAATGACTTTACCGTTAATGCTGCATCGGTTTTTGGCTGGCCAGCAATCAAATTAAATTTGCGCAGATTCATTGAAACGCTCTAAAAATAATTTGTTTATTTTAGTTAGTTCGCTTATTTGAAACTAGTTACAGACTTACTGCATTACCATTGCGTGAGTCACATTTGCGTCCACATATAAAATCGTTATACGCTGCAATATCTTTAGCTTTTCGCCAAATTCCTGGCGCAAATGTTCAATCCCGTGAGGTTCTGGAAACATTTCAGAGCCACGCTTGCCGGGTTCCTTTTTGCTATGATCGAAACTCTGGTCAATTGCTACTGTCTTATAGCCAAGCTCAACCAGCTCCTCCAATATTGGTCGCAGCACCTTGTCATCTTTGTTATATGGTATGCAAAAGTCGTAAAAGCCTTTTGTTTGCTCCATATTTGTTTTGAGTTGCAGCCGCAAAACGTGCGTGCGGTTAGTGTTGTTGCTTTCATTTATCGATTTTATATTGTCTGGTTGCAACTCTGTTGATATGTTTTTCGATAAGCATTTCGATAGGAAAATTCCAACAGAAAATTGTTCAATATATAATTGAATATTTCAATTAAAAAGCATACAGAATTTTAGTTAATAATATACAAATATTTATAAACTGAACTTAAAATTTATACATATAATACCTTCTATCGAAGCCCGTATTCTTAAAGAAATATATAATTATTTTGTAAGATACTTTGTATAATGTCGTCATTGATATACAAAAACTTGAATTGTTATTCCCATATGTCTCTAGTGAACTTGAATTGTTATTTCCATATGTCTCTAGAGAACTTGAATTGTTATTTCCATATGTCTCTAGTGAACTTGAATTGTTATTTCCATTTGTCTCTAGTGATTCCAAGTGGATGGCCAACCTGGAATCCAATTTTTCCGCCTTACTTGTTTGCTGGGTGCATTAAGTAAATCATACTTGTGCTTCCACAGATCTTCGATGCATTTGTATCGATGCAGAATTCGATGCTGTATTATCCTCCATTCCAGCTGCTTTAATCTGCTTTGTATGAATACTGTAATTGGAAATATATAAAATTGCTAATTTAAATATTTCATATCAAGAGAGAACTCACTGTTTATGTCGTGTTAAGGCGTCCTTTCTGGCAAAAGATTTGCCACAGACTTCGCACCAATGCTTGTTATCCGCATGTGAGGCTGCGTGTCGCGCCAGATTATCCTTGCGCTGAAACATTTGAGTGCAGCCCTCGTATTCGCAGGGATACACCTGGACAACGCCATGTGTGGTCCTAACAAATATAATAAAATTAATCACTGTATAGACTAAGAATTAAATAAGACTGGAAAACAGCAGTGGTATGTTATGTTATTTAACATTGTGCGTGGTCGAAGAAGAAGAAATGTACATACAAACACATGTGTATTTGTGTGTATTTCGTGATCACAACAAAATAAAATACCATCACCCAACAATCAGTGTTGGCAGCATGAACAGCGCTGTTTACCCATCTTAATGTTATTTAATCTATGCACTGTACATAATCTGCTCTTGCCATTGTTCTTACTTGATGTGTCGACGCAGAGTCTCGATTTTTGCAAACACTTTAGGACATTCATTACAAGCCCATGAGAATGTTGGTTCATCGGGATCAATCTCTCTGTGCGTGATCATGTGACGTTTTAATGCTGCTTTGTACCAGAATGCTTTGCCGCAGCCTTGTTCGGTGCATCTGTAATTCTTGTTTTCATCCATATTATAGTTGTATTTTATTTTTGTAATTTTTTCGATAAATTGGGTTATTAATCAAACGAACTGCCCCAATGACGCCACTTATTAAATGTGGTTTTTCCATATGTTAAATCTGCATGAATCATTAAACAGCTGGGGAGTATATTTACATCGCTATAAAGAATTATAAATAATTATATATTTCGTTTAAATTGTATTTTATATATATTTTATACGCCTCCTACCGTTTGTGCTACAGATAGAAACTAGTTTTTTCTCTCAAAACGTGGTTGCCACCTGGACAAAATTATTTGTATCAAACTATCAAATGAACATTTACATATATATTATAACTCATTTAAATTTTTTTTTATGATTTTTATGACTTTTTATTATTTATTTAATTTTAGCCAATATATTTTTACAATTTATGTCAATAGTTTACATTTTCTCCCTTTGCTATTTGTGATGAACGAAACTTGTATACGTTCACGATATAAGTCGATAGTTATGTGAACTTAACAGCTCAGCATTTCACTTTACAGAGCCCTATCGATAGGCATAAACATCGAAAGAATCTGCCATTGTTTGGCATGTTGTTTGTTTTGTTTAATAATTTTTTTATTTGCACATAATGGCATAGGAACAACAATAAAATTAATTTCCTATATTCGACAATACAAATCCGCTAGAATCCAAAGTCATTATTTAAGAAACCTTTTCTATTGTTAAAGCATTATTGTCAACCGGTGGTAAAACGTCATCGTTGTTATTCACTTGCCTGGAATGCTCCTCAAACTTTTTGGCCTTGGCACGCCGTGACTTGATTAGTATGCCATGTCCCGGGCAATCGCAGTCCTCCGCATAGCACTTGTCCCGACAACAGATACGACACAACCGAAACTCACACTTGGAACCCAGCGGATTGGCGCACTGTTCGCAATATTCCAAATGCCGTTCGTGACGCAGCTGAATCTGTGCATCGGTCTTAATGGGACGCCGCTGACGTCGTCGCAACTTCTTCATACGCTTGCGGGATATCTCATTGCCGGCATTGTCAAAGTATTGGCGCTTAGTTCGATTTGGATCAATTGCTTCGCGTTGCTTTTCGGCGATCTTCTGGCGATGTGATTCGGGCGAAGCGCGTATATATGGTTGGCACAACCAGGGCTGCAGCAAAGGTAACTCGATAACATTCAGCTCCATTTCCTCGGCCTCATAGGCAACATCGCCCCTTTGATATGGCTCGTACTTGGTCTGTACTTTCTCCACAACACTGTGGAACTGTGGCATTTGATTTGCTGTCGCCAGTTGTTCCCGCAACTCGGAATTCTCACGTATATTCATTCTGCAATGTCAGAACACATGTTTGATTAGGTAAATACCTTTACGTTTCTAAGTACACTGCTAAAAACAGTTTTATCAATAATTCTCAGACTGTATACAGTTGGTCATTATGCATACTTACATATGATGAAACAGCTTGAAGAGATGACCGCGTATATAGGAGGTGGGACAGGGAAATTGCTCAACAAATTCCAAATACTCATTCGCCATTTGCCAAACGGGCGGTGCAATACCTTGAAATAGTGCAGGATTATGAAGATTACCCTCGGCGGTCATAACACCATCGACACCAGTCTCATCCAGACAACGATGTATATCCTCCAGTCCCAATATGTTGCCATTGGCAAACATGGGTATTTTGACATGCTCTCGCACATCCTTGATGTAACTCCAATCGGCAACGCCCGTCAGTGGTCCTTTCTGTTCCCGCGTTCTTCCATGAACCGTCAGCAATTGACAGCCGGCAGCTTCCAACATTTGAGCGTACTTAATTGTCTTTTCCCGATCCTCAAAACGACGAATTTTACATGTGACCGGCACCGAAAGTTTTTCATGAAGTGTTTTGACTGAAAGTAAGAAACATTTATTATTATATCATAATACGTGATCAATGTTTATCGTTACCCACCAATTTCTGTTAACAGCTCCCATTCGTCTTGAAGAAAGGATCCATAATGTCCACGCTTTGCAATGGCCTGTGGACATCCTAAGTTTATGTCTACAGCATCGCAGTGATCCTGTGCCGCTAACGCTGCTTCCAATATCTGTTGCGGATCATTGCCACAGAACTGTATAATCAATGGCCGATCCTCGGCGCATGTTTGCAGTGCATCCTTGCGATATTTGACATCGGTGGCAAACAGATTCGCATGATACATGGGCGAATAGCAGAGTTGTGCGCCATAGCGACGACACAACATCCGCCACGCCAACTCACTTTGATCCACCATGGGTGCAACTACATATCGAGGTGAACCCAGTACGTCACGATAGAATTCATAGCCATTCAGTTTTTTGCGGACTTCCCGAGTTTCCCGAGTTTCGTTCACCATTTCCGACTATTGCAACTGGAAATAAAAGAAAATATATTTAATTTAATATTCATTTGTTCTTATGTTCAATCTAATATAAAAAAGACCTTGCTTTTCATCCATATTTTAAGTTTAATTTTAATTCGCCCAAATCCTTTTTCGATATTCGCCGCAAATTCGCTTTGACATTTAAAAGTTTGTCAAGCATCGATAATTGATATCGATCGCATGAGTAATCAGCCTGCATACATAATCGTTCCTTTTGTCATTCACACAAAGTACTCAAGTGCCGGAGGGGGAATTTCTGTATGGCGCTTTGACATTTGACTAACTGGCGCAATGCTGTTTTTTCAAATTGTGTAAACTTTGTCAAGCGCTATGGGAATATATGGTTATGTTTGTTTTCACAGAAAAAAGCCCACCTGGAGGACTAGCTAATTAGCCATACATTAGCAAAAAAAAACACACAAACTGGGTGCGCCAGCAGTTAAACAAAGCGCTAAACTAATTTTACATTGGGTGGGGTTCTTTTTTTTTTTCATTTCTGCTGACGAATTAGAGGTTTTACTTTCAGCTTGCTCCAATTACACAAAGACATGTGTGTGTTATGGGTGTGTATGTGTGTGTATGTGTGTGTGTGTGAGTGTTATGGGCGCCCATTTTCACTTTCCAACACGCTGGTTTCGCTTTCGAGCGTAGCGTAAAAAATGCGCTTAAAATTTAGTTGCCAACTTGCTGCAGCTTGCAACAATGACGCGCTAATTGAGTTACTCAAGTCTAGTAGTTGCATGCAGTTGAAAGTTACGCAGCTTAACGAACATTTTATTATTTTTCCCCTTCTTCTTCTTTACTTCTTTCTTACTCTTTTTAATTTGTGTGTTTGCCTTTTTCGGATATCCATCACTAGGCATGACGGTAAAGTTCAGTTTAAATGGTTTAAAAATACTTATAAAAAGCTGACAATGGGCTTTTGTGTTGTTTGTTGTTGTTGACTCAATTCACTTAAAATAAAATCACAGACAAAGTAAAAAAGTTTTAAATTTATTCGTTTTTTGCATTGAAAGTTTACTGACCGGAAATGGCATGCAATTTTATCAATGGCTACGCCATTTTTTTCTTCCTAGTAACGGTACCGTACTACTTCTTGTTAAGCTTTTTATATAGCGTGAGCTAAATAATTGTTATTTATATATATATAATTATATATATTTTTAGCTGACAATGCAAGGCATTCAGTTTGCAAATGAGTAATTAAAGTTGTAAATTGCATAAGAAAACACAATTTGTTTTTGTTGTTTTTGGGGTACAGGGGGTGGGGAAGGGCGTGGTAAAAACACAAATGACAGATGTTGTTGATGCCTCTGTGTCATAATTATGCAACTCCCCCGCCTCCCAACACTCCCACCCGCCTCTCTTTACAAACAACTTTTACAACGCGAGGCAACACAGCTAAGAGTTTGACTGCAGGCGCAACACACAGACAGACGGCATTTTCCGAGCTGCACAAATGGGCATTTTGCAATTAAAAACTTTTTATTCCCTCCCAAAATGGCAGACGTTGTCAGAGGGAGATAGCAAATGCAAGCGAACACAATTGCAGCAAGAAGAAGAAAAAACTTGTTTGCAAAAGGAGCAGTCGTTGGATTAAGTTTTTGGGGGGGTCTTGCCTTTAACTTGAATGCTCTTTCATTGTCAGGGAAAATGATATATTATATAGATTGATTAATATTATGATGGTAGCAGCAAAACTGTACGTGCTTAAACTTGTTAAGTAATCACATTTGAATGGCGGGAGCTCCAAAACTGTAAGTTTCTTTAGAACTGTATGTAACTGTTATTTTGTTTCTTTGGCACATTTCAATAATTTGATGACAATGGCTTCAAAACGGTAACTTGCTTTCAAACTGTAGGTAACTGTTCTTTGGTTCCATTGCACATATCACGCTAGTAGCTTCAAAACATTAAGTTACTTTCAAACCGTAGTTAACTGTTCTTTGGTTCTCTCTCTTCAACTTTAACACGATCTGCTTGACTCTCTCGAAGAGCACGAAAGCTTTTCTCAGCACTAACAAAAGCTCTTGTAAATAATTTTATCTAACTTCCGAGAACTACTTTAAATAATCAACTTTTAGTGTCACTTCAACTCTTTTGTAGAGTATTCAATCCATTGTAATTGTGTTATCCAACCACAAAGTGACCAAAAACCAAAAAATCTCTGTGAAATGCACTCCGGCAATTAAGTAATTAGAAGAACGCTGATAAAGTCACCTCACCACACAAACACAAAATAACTGTACTTGTAAAAGAGAGGAGGAGAAGAAGAAGATATTAACAGTTGGACTCTCGATTCAGTTTTGAGTGCAGACCACAAAGAGTTAATTAATAATTTCCGCACTACTTAAGATGAATCAATATCAAAAGTACTAGCAATGAGCGTGCCAAGGTTCGCGTTTTAAGCTTTCACTGCACACAAAAACCAAACCAAATAGATAACAAATTGACTACACCGGACTGCAAACCAAGTCAATCTACTCATCCATGGAGTAATAGATGTTTATTTCTCTCTCTCGCTCTTTCATTGCATGCAATTGCAACACTTGGAGAAAACTTATCTTTAGAAGTTAGTAAATCAAAAATAAAAAAACACCCGACTTAAGTACACAAAGACTTAATTGTTATTCGAACTTTGGACACGACGTGAGTTTTTTGCTGTACTACAGCTGACCAAAAATAAACTTAATCTATTACTAGGCAATAGTTAATCTTCTATAAATGGACTACGACAACGATGATAACGATTTCAGTGAAAAAAACAAACAAAATCTAAAACAAAGCTTTACGCTAATCAGTCAGGGCCAAACACCTGCACACGAGCATAGTTGACCAGCCAAATGACCTCTTTTTTTGTCGTGTAATGATGATTTTGATTTCTAAAAAGACTTTCTTTATCTGCGGAAAAGTTTCAGTCCCAAAAGCAAAAGAACTGTAAACAGTTTTTCGACTTTAAACTTGATCTTCTTAAGGTTTCCCTATCGATCAGTCACCAATTGCTTTGCCAAACTTAAGTACTCGCTAATCGGTAGTGTATCATGGGTTAATCGCTTTATATGGGCAGCGACTTTTTACCCGACAGTTGAGATTGGGCAATGGAGGCAAATACAATTCTTTCTAGTTTCGCTCTACGCTGGCGCTACACTGGCGATGTGCTGCAGTCACGTTGGTTGTCGTTCCTCGATCTAACCGGGGATGATCCATGGCGTTTGTGGGTGCTCGGTACCACACTCGTTGTGTTCTTTATCTATTGGCTCTATGCAGCAATTTTCACGCTCATGGATATCACTAATCGTCCCAAGTTTGTGAGGAAATATAAAATACAACCGGGACAGAATGAGCCAGTGGATCTGGAAAAATTGTGGCGTGCCATTAAGGTGGTACTCTTCAATCTGACTGTGATCAATTTCATTGTGACCTGGGTGCTCTTTGAACTGGTATTGAAGCACTACAACAGCCACAACATACGTGAACTACCGAGCTTTGGTCGCTTCCTACGTGACATGCTTGCCTTTGTGATCCTGGAGGAGATTATGTTCTACTATGTGCACCGAGCGTTGCATCACAAATCTGTGTACAAGTATGTGCACAAGAAGCATCACGAGTGGACAGCGCCAGTGGCGGCCATGACCCTGTATGCCCATCCCATCGAGCATGTGTTGTCCAATCTGTTGCCCGTTGGTTTGTCCATGTGTTTACTGAACTCACATTTGATTGTTGCCTGGGCGATGATCTCGTTGGCCATCATCAACTCGATGAGCGATCATACCGGTTACAGTTTTCCGTGGTCGGCGGGTTCGGTGCGTTTCCATGACTATCATCATGCCAAGTAAGTCGTGAGAGATAAGGATTTATATACGAGTAACTAATAATCTTCTTTTCCACTCAGATTCAACTATAATTATGGTGTTTTGGGCTGGTTGGACAAGCTACACGGCACCTATAGGGCCGTAAGCGACGATAAGCAACAGCGAGTAAAACCCAAAGCTGTTAAGAACAAGCGCAAGTAGCGAGTGCCAAATAACGAGAGGCTACCGTTGCTAACTTTCCAATGTAAGAAACTTATTTTATAACAATAAACATATTATTTTAAAAGCACTTAAAACCAATAAAAAAAGTATATTTTCTATCCGTCTACACTTTTCCACCCCCTTCGAGTCACGCCATACACTATTGACTATTAAACACGCCCATTTTAGCCAATTTTAAAAATGATTTCACTTGCTAATGATTTCCCGCTGCTTATTTATTGGTCAGCCACTTTTTAGTACAGCACTTGTTAGTCTCATAAAAGAATGTTTATAAAAAAAACCACCCGGGTTGGGCCGGCATTGAACCATTTTTTAATCATCATAAAATATCAATATAAACAAAAGTAAAAATTTTTTTTATATATACCTCATGATTTTCAACTGAATGGAAGCATATAAAACAAAGAAAGAAAAATAAAATACAAATTAAACAAAGAAAAAGTAAGTGTAAATAGTATGTTCAACTATTATTTACCCTGTTACTGAAAGAATGTGAAGAATATTTAGCGCTTTTCAGAACTCCAAATCTTAAAGTTGCTTCAAAACTGTAGGCAACTGTTTGTTACATAGAACAGTTAAATAATTTGATTACAGTAATCTCAAAACGGTGAGTTGCTTTAAAACGGTAAAACAGTAAATTGCTTTAAAACTATGTGTAACTGTTCTTGATGCTAAATATGTTCATGTTTAAAGAATTTTTATTTAAAAATATTCTTAAAGTGATGAAACATTTTATGAGAATAGCTTCAAAACTGTCGGTTGCTTTAAAACGGTGAGTAACTGTTCTTGTACCTAAATATGTTATTTGTTAATAGTAACCTCAAAACTGTAAGTTGCTTTAAAACTATGAGTAACTGTTTAAAGAATAATCAAAAGTATAGTATAAAAAGCTTGAAGCCGATTACTTAGAAGAAATCTGGTAAGTGATGAATATATGTATATGAAAGTAATTATGAATAATTATTAGTTTTACTTTCTTACATTAAATACACACTTTTTACTAGGAAAAACCCTATACCTGATGAATATTTATAATTTGATAAGTTTTACTTCTTTACATTACTTCACAAAGGGTATTACGTGGTCATGAACTAACTGTTAGTTGATTTAAACTAGCAAGCTGTCCAGTCAGCAAATTCTTCTGACATTGTTGAAAGGCCAAACCACGCCCTCAATGTTAAAAGGCACTCAAAAACAGGCGAACAGGGAGAGACTCCATAAAAATGATTCGAAAATGCGCTGAGTAAAATTGTGAATTAACTCAATTGCATTCAACGAGGCGGTAAATCCTTTTTCCTTCCAGCCAAATAGAATATACTATATATATAAAAGAAACAATTGGAACTGGTGCGATATGAAAAAGGACACAAAAACCAACAATCCTCCCCCTCCACCATCTCCCTCGTCTCTTGTTTGACCAAAAAGCTATCCACAATTGGCCGCAATTTGTGACTTTGCTGTTTTTATTGTGAAGAGAAGAAATTGTTTGTGTTTTTTTTTTTCGGGGTATCTGCTGATTTCAGCTCTCGACCCCTGAACAGAAAAAGATGGCAATGCCGGCGCCAAAATATGACCTCATTTCAAGTCAAACACAAACAAACACAATGCGAAATGACTATACGTATATATATATATATATATAACTGTAGCTTAAGCATTACGCATACGCCATGTGAAAAATGAGAAGAAAAAAAAAAGAAAACATCGTTTTTAAGCCCACAGCTATGGGGGAAAGGCAATAACAAAATGCAACGAGCTCAAGAAGCAAACAACAACAACAAGTAGAAAACTACTATTTATACCCTTACACTTGGAATGGGTAATGAAGGGTGTAATGGTTTTGTGCTAAAGTATGTAACAGACAGAAGGAACCATGTCAAACCTATAGGTATATATATTCTTGATCAGCATCAGAATCTACTCGGGATATAGCTATTTTCGTCTGTCCCTCCATCTGTCCCGTCGATCTCAGAAACCACAAAAGCTAGATACTCCAGATGATTTCTCCTAATCCCTAGCCATGACAAGTTTGTTTCAAATTTTCGATAACTTTACAGGTTTACGATATACACATGTAATCGATAACAAAAATTCCTACATTATCGAAAACTTGAAAATGGGGATTGAAAATATAAAGAAAATAATGAAAATCTGTTAAATTTTGATTAAAATCGGTTAAAAAACAACGGAGATATGGCACCATCAAGCATTGGTCCGGTAGTACCGTTAAGGTTAAGGGTATCTTCTAGTCAAGCTTACTCGACTAAAGTCGCCTAACTTTTTATGTTTGTACATAAGCCTGCAAGCCAGCAAGCCAGCAAAACGCAATGACATTTCAAGTGCTTACGGAAGTGCTGAAGGAAGGGTTTGCAGTAAGGGGGGACGCTGCCTAACGTGTTGGCGTGCTGAAAGTGGGTGGAGGCAAGCCTACACTTGCGTGCTACCTCACAAGAAAAGTGGTAGAAAAACTATAGAAAACGTACTATTATATCATTGTATTGCACTTACTTTCGCAAACACACACACAGAGAAACACACACAAACAAACAGAGAGAAACAAACACAAACAGGTGGAAATTGCGTTTAACCTATTAAAGTGCACACCTCAAAGTGGATTAAGTGGATACCTACATACCTACGCCACGCTAGGCTATCGATATCAATGGAATATTCATATCCATTTCAACTAGCGTAATGATACTTATGTTTATTTGATGGTTTATGTTCATTAATAGGTTGTGTGGATTACTGAACTAGTTACTTTAAACTTGATATTGAGTGGGTAATGGGAGAAGTAATCGATTTATGGGTTGAGGTATTTGTTTTAGATTGAGATGAGATGTGTTCTCACAGTTTTTTTCTATGTGAGCAAATAATTTAGTTAGAAATCTTACATAGTAATCTGATTTAAGATAGGAATCTTATCTTTAAAAGGTAAAAAGAAGTTTGGGAATACATTGAGTGGGTAATGGGAGAAGTAATCGATAATAGGGTTGAAGAATTTGGTTTAGATTGAGATGAGATTTCTTCTCACATATACTTTTTGCTGTATAGAAAGTTAGGTTCAGCAAAAACTTGCATAGAAATCTGATTGAAGTTAGGAATCTTAGATTTGAGAACTAAAGAAAGTTTAAAAATATATTGAGTGTGTAATGGGAGAAGTAATCAATATTAGGGTTGAGGAATTTGTTTTAGATTGAGATGATATTTTTGTTATAATATATAGTTTTTGGCTTATACAAAGTTAGGTTAAGCTAAAACTTACTTGGATTCTGATCTGATTCAAGTTAAGGATCTCAGATTGAGGAACTAAAGAAAGTTTGAGAAACTTTCAAAAAGAAAGTTTGAAATAAGGAATGTGGAACCACTGTTATAAAGAAATTCTTAGAATCTGCTAAAAGTAAACTTTAAGCTCATTAAAAGTAAAAGTTTCATTAAACTCTTTAATTTAACCAATTTCAAGCTTTACATCCCATTAAAACCTCTTTCAGCTTCTGTTGATGACGCACAAGTGGAACTCAAAGAAAAAACAAAATGACGACAATTTTATCTCCCTGACAAGTGTTGGTTAATGACATCAAATTGAGTTTCTGCTGTCAGGCATTGAAGTCACGTACGTCGCATTGAAGCATTGTCAGATGCAGTTTTTTTCTCTTTCTTTTTCGGGGTAGATTGTTGCCATCTTTTGTTATGCAACGAGGTCAAAGTCAAAGGCAATCTGCCAGCTGGCAAACACACCCATACACACACACCAACCCATACACATACACAATACACACACACAATACATATACATTGTGCTGCAAGCGCCTGCTGACGCAATAAACCATATAATAAAAGACCGCATTGTGCTCCCCACAAGGCTCAAGGACAAAGGACCCAAGCAAAAGCAAGCAAGCAACAACAACATTTTTGTTGCAGGACAATTTGGCGTCATTTGGCTGCCATTCTCAATGCAGCTAGGTAAAAACTGAGTGCTGAGATCTTAAACAGAGTCTAGATGCAGTGCCTTAGGGGAAAAGAAGAATGAGGTTAAGGAGAAGCAGGTTTTCGGAAGAGGTTTTTAATCATCTTTTATTGATTGGCTGTAGTTTAACCCCTCGTTAACCTCGCTCTCCAATTTCTCTACCAATTAAAATTGGTTTATTAATTATTTGGTAATTCTTTCTTTTTTTTTTTGGGGGGAGATTCGAGGTGTGAGGGGCGGCGTCAAAGTTTATTTGCCACCCAAAGTTTTGGTGGAATTTTATTACACAGCTCATTAGGACTAATGATGCTTGTTTGGCCTGTCAGCTCAACGCCACCAGACTAACAGGCATAGAGAGCTCCCAGCTCCTTTTACCCCTTACCCCTACCCGAAACCAGCATGAGGCAACATGAAATTACACGAGAAAAAAAAGGGAAAGGCAAAAAGTACTGGAAAAGTTGGTGTTAGATGGGAACGAAGTGAGGAATACCCTAGAAATGACTATATTTAGTATAAGGTTCAGTAAGATCTATCTTTTCATACTTGTTTATCATTTATGAAAAGATATATCATAGTTGAAAGAGCTGAATTGAAAGCCAAATCACTTTGCATGTCTTAGTTCAAAGAAAGTACTAGAAAAAGGTGTTGTAAGGGTAGAAGGAAGTAAAAATACCCTAGAAATGCTTATAGAGATTGCTATATATTATACTAAGATCTACGTTGTCTTAACACATATCAATTTTCATCGCTGGAAACACTTTAAAAAGTCAAAAAATTGAAAGCCAAACAATTTACACTGTCTTAGTTCAACTACCCAACGCTAGAAAGCGCTACGCACGAACATGAGCTGTGCATGTGTGTGGGTGAAGGCAGAAGATGTATGAAGAGGTGCGAGGCGTTAATGAAGCAACTGCCAGGAACAGCATCAAACTCACATAAACAAGCACATACGAATGTAAGTGTGTGTGTGTGTCTAGCATGTGTGTGCGTGTGTGTTGGTGTGTGTTTGTATGTTAGCTTGCTGTCTGTTAGTCGTGTTATCCTGCCACTTAATTATATTTGTACTCCGGCAACGCCAGACAACGATGCCAGACGAAGCAACGAGGCCAGAACGAGGCCAACAACAAGCAAATTGAACGTGAAATCCACTGATTGACTACAAGCCATAAAACCCAAACCCAAACCCAGACAGACATACCCAGAAAGCACACACATACTAACAACGAGTGTGAACAAGAGATACGGAGAGAGAGGGGAGAGAAAGAAAAACTGGTGTTAAGTGTAAGCCAAAAAGGTGCTTCAAAAGGTGTTGGAGTTTCCTTCTTCTGGCGCACTTCAATTCAATGCGCATTTTTTTCCAGCTGCATTTCTTGAAAAGATAACAAAAAACATATAAAAAACAAGTAAGAAGGCTCTAGTCGAGTACGCTCGACTAGAAGATACCCTTAACCCTTGATCATACAGACGGACAAACGGTCGAGCTGACAGACATACTCATATGTACATGTACTACTGTAATTTTTACAGAAGTTCATTATTTTTCTAATAGTTTCAATCCTCATTTTCAGTTTTTTGAAATTCAAGATTTTTTTGTTATCGATTACATGTGTATATCGTAAACCTGAAAAGTTATCGAAAATTTGAAACAAACTTGTCATGCCTAGGGATTAGGAGAGCTCATATCCAATATTTGGAGTCTCTAGCTTCTGTAGTTTCTGAGATCGACGCGTTCATACATACAGACGGACGGACGGACAGACGGACGGACGGACAGACGGACGGACAGACAGACGGACATGGCTAAATCGGCTCGGCTGTTGATGCTGATCAAGAATATATATACTTTATGGGGTCGGAGAAGCTTCCTTCTGCCTGTTACATACATTTGCACAAAAACATTATACCCTTTTTTTACCCATTTCATGGGTTAAGGGTATAAAAAACTAGAAACACACAAATGGGCAATTAGGCAAAAGCTAACCGATGTGGTGAACACACTGTAAAAAAGTGAGGGTAAGAAGTTTCTAGAAGTTTACTTAAAAAACTTTAAACACTTTATACATTATGGAAAACTTAACACAATTGAATACAATTATGTTTATTGTTAAAGAATCTCTTATTGTTATACTTACAATTAATTATTCACTACTGTGTATTATTATTGATGAACTTGATACTTAATAAAGATAACTTAGCTAGAAATGCAAGTTTACCGATCAACCTTTAAATTGACTCTTTGATGGGAAATGCAAAAAATGCAAGTTTCCTAAAAAACTTTTAAATTTCCCATCGAAAAGCTGTATAGGAAACTTTCATTTCTTAATAAGTTATCTTTATCAAGTATCAAATACATCAATAATAATATTTTAATAACTTTTGATAACAAAATTCAGCTAATTTTCAAAAGCAAAACTGTTTTCATCAATGTCTAAGCTAAAGAATAAGACTGCATTCAAATTTTGGATGCAATGGTGCTTTAAATATAGCCTACCGTTTTCCCTTACTAAAATTGTGTAGAATCATTTGATTCGGAACTTGATTAACAACTTTTAAGATATATTTCTGTTGGTGTAAAAAGTAAGCTTTTTGTACTAGATCTTCAATTTTAATCCCTGGAGTTCCGTTTTATTATGTTTATCTAATATTCAGAAAATGAATACAATATTGATTAAGCCTTTGGGTATATTTGAAGTCTAAGACTCGTCATAGGAATTATTTGGTTATTCATGACGAGTTAAGGATTGATTAACCTGCTTAACCAACTAGCTAATAAGCCCTAATACTCTATTTTACTCTATCACGTCTAGGCAAAAGGTGTTTCTCACACTTCGCTTATTTGACGACTGTGACTCGTCATCATGGAAAAAAGGTGTTTCTCTCACACACATGTTTTGGTTTTTGAGTCTGTTGAAGTGAATGCGTTGAATGAATGAATGTGAATAACTTTAGCTGTTGAAATTGTTTATTTGTTATTTAGCAGATGCATGTGTGTGCGTGTGTGTGTGAATAACCTGTAAACACACACAGATGTGTTTTCATGGGTTTTGCTCGAGGGACAAACGAGCCAAATGACACGTAGCCATAAATCCTCGACGTTTTATTGCCAACAAACAACGCGCTCGCCGACTTTAAGCACCAAAATGTTAAAGTGTGTGGAAGTGTGTGCGTGTGTCATTTAATGTGTGTATGCGTGTGTGCATGTGTGTGTGTGTTTGCTGTCACATTTGTGTGATTTGTTTTGCCAGAACAAACACAGAAAGAAACAGTAAAAGAAACGAAACAGAACAGGAAATATAAAATGCCAAAATGAATTTACTTTGTTAATTTACGCAAGTATTTGCATAAATAATACATAAGTGGAAAGTTAAGGGCGGAACCTAAGACACCCCCCCCCCCCTCTCCCCCAATAAACGAGAGTAAGTATCGATACACACATACATGTGTAACTGTATGTGTGTGTATGTATGTTCATGCGTGCGTATATGTAATATTAATATTTAACGCAAATTTACCAGACACAAAAAAAAAACAAATGTCTAATGTCAATAAACCATAACAAATATATGTATATATGTGTATTTGATTTGTTTGTAACGCTTATTTATTGTATGCCTATTGATTAATCAATTATTAGGAAGTTTAGAAGAGGTTTAGTATGGGTGAAGGATGAAGAGAAGGAAGATTTTTAGTCTCCAAGTAAGTTAATTAAGTTTCAGTTTGCTTAAATCTGATTATAGCTTGGCTCAAAGATTACTAAAAAAGATAAACATTTTAGAAGAGGTTTAGTATAGGATTTCTGAAGGGTAAGAAAATTTTCAATTTCTAATGAAGCTTATGAAGTTTCAGTTTGTTTACTTAAACCTTACATTCTAGTCTCTACTGAAGAAGAAAAAACATATTAGACGAGGATTAGTTAGGTTAAATGATGTTTGAATAGTTAGAATTAGTTAGAAATTCAATAGAGTACGGAAAATTCTTAATCTCTTAGTATGTTGTATCAAGTTTTAGTTTGCTTAAATCTAATTAATGAAAATGATTATTTTACTGAATAAGAAAATGATTTCAGACGAGGTTTAGTATAAGTAAAGATTGGATAGTTTTATGTAGGGATAGAACTTAGTCGATCCTTAAGTAAGTTAATCAAGTTTCCGTTTGCTTTAAATCTGTTTATCGTTAACTCAAAACATTTATTACATTCTTTCTCTTACTGAAAAAGAAAAATATTTAAGACGAGATTTGAATACTTTTTGTAGTTTAGCGAAATTTTTTAATATCCAAATAAGTTAATAAAGTTTTACTTTGCTCAAACATTTATTAACTACTAGTTTTCCTCAAAAAAATCTCTGTTAAAAGCAAAACTTTTACCTGTAAATAAAAACAGCTAATTTAAAGTCTATAAAAGTGTGTTTTTAGTGTTGAAAATGTTTCGAGTTTTTACCGTTGAAGCAAGGCCACAATCCTTTTGGCAAACAAGCATACAAATGCACTGCTCGAAACGACCGCCTGTTGGGAAAACCTTCACCCTCCTTCCCGCCCCGTCCCGCCACTCCCACTTCATTTTAATGCTAGCCTCATGATGACCGCCACAAACGGTTCGTAAAGCTGCCCTGCTGGAGCTCTCTCCCATCATCAATGAAACTGTCAGCAAACACACAAACAAACACACAATCACATACACTCACACAAACACTCACACATGCGAGTCGAGTAGCTGTAACTGTGCTGATAAATATTTAAAAACAGTTGCCATAAACACATAGAAGAAGAAGAGCGCTTTGGTTGTTGTTGGCACTCGCTCTCATCTCCCTAATACGCCATCTGTCGTGCAATGATTGCATTGTCAATTTACTGTTTTACAATTGTCAATTAACAGTTTTTTTTCGGTTTTAATATTTGGCTAAGATTTTTCATTTATTTGTTACTCTCTTAAACAGATCAAGAAAATTATGAAAAAAATATCAAAAAATACCAAAAAAAAGTCAGAAAAAATTAAATAATTACATTGATTAAGTACATTAAAGATTAAATACATTATTTATACAAAAAGCGTTGCTTAATGCTACAAATCTAATTAGCCTCAATTTAAATTTAATTTTTATGTTTTATTTGCTTGTTTTTGTTTTTATTTTCTTTGTATGATTTTTATTTATTTTGCACAGCTTTTTTTTGGACTGGAAACTGTTCTCATTTTATTTATTGAATGCGTTTTAATTGTTTTTAATTGTCTTTATTTTTATTTTTATATGTTTAAATATGTTTTTGTTTGTTTTTTCTGTTTTTCTTTGTATTTTTTGCTGCACATTTTATCAAAATATATATTTATCATATTATTCATTATATATATATGTTTAAATACTTTTTGCATGTTTGTTTTGTTTTTTTCTTTCTTTTGTGCATGCATAATTAACATTAAATTAAATCATTAATTAATGTAAATATATATGTTTTAATTGCCTTTCTCTTTCTAACTCTCTTTCTCTCTATCTCTTTCTCTCTCTATTACAGTCTCATACATTTGGTATATTTTATTGGTAGTTTCTTCCCCTTTCTAAACTTTATTAGCAAAAAATAAAGAAAATACTTCCCCAAAAAAAGAAGCCAATTTTCAGTTTCAGTTTTTGAAGTCTATCTGAAAAGTCATTAAGCAAATTGAAAAACCATATTAAACAAAAAAATAATAATAAAGAAATGTACGGATGTGTGTTGTTCCAACTGGCTGAACTCCACACACACACACACACAAAGGAATAGATTGGAACAAAAGCAAAAGGTTCGTTGAACCAACCGAAAAAAACAAAAACGTTGCAAGGCAGAAATTGTCGTGGCATGCTTCCTGCCACGTGACTCCCCCAGGTGACTTCCCCACAAAACGTTGCCACAAACAATGACAAGAGACAACAGACACGAGGCAAGCAATGAGGATAGCCCAAGATTTAATATACTAGATACAGACAGCAAAGTTAATAGAAACTTGCTTTAAGCAAACTTTGAAACAAGAAGAAAACAAAAATTTTGTAATGCACTTTTCAAGATGATAAACTAACCAAAACTAAAAGTTTTTAAATGAAATTTTGCTTACTTAAACAGTTGAGAATGATAATCTTTAGAATATGAAAAGTGAAAAGGATCTAGTTGAGTAAGCTTGACTAGAAGATACCCTTAGTTCTTGACCATGTAGAGGACAGACGGTCAGGCTGAAAGGTATTTGTATTTGTATGTACGTGAACTACCGGACCAATTGTTGATAACTTCATATCTCCGGTGTTTCTCAACCGATTTTAATAAAAATTTCACAGATTTTCATTATTTTCTAAATCTTTTCCATCCCAATTTTTACATTTTTGAAATTCAAGATATTGTTGTTATTGATATCATGTGTATATCGTAAACCGGAAAAGTTATCGAAAATTTGCAACTGATATATAGTTTATGGGGTCGGAGAAGCTTTCTTCTGCCTGTTACATACTTTTACCGAAACCATTATAACCTTTTCTTAGAGGTTTCAAAACTTTATTTAAGTTTTGGATAGAGTAGTCAAAGCAGCTTAGACGGATCAAAGAACTTTCCTTTTGGAGTTTTCAAACCTGCACTTAAGTTTTTGATAGTCTAGCCAAAAGCAATTGATTTGCTGTTTAAGACCTAGATAAAGGGTAAAGCCCACGATAATAACAGTACCGACAAATACTAATCAAAATTTTCGGGTCAAACCTAGCCCTTTAACTTTACCGACAAATACTAATCAAATTCTTATTACTCATCCACATATTTTTGCCAAGTGTAATACTAGAAGCAAATATATTTTTGATAGGATAAAGCTACACATATCATGTTACTAACTAATAGTAAATACCGCCCCCCGAAAAACTGGCTATTGCTAATGACAACCAGTTATTGAAAGAGGCACAGTGTATATGTGTGCGTGTGTGTGTGGGCGTAGGCGTGGCCATTTCAGGCTAGTCAATGAGGAGGTTCTTGTCTGTCTGTCTGCCAGTCTGCCTGTTAGTCTTTCGGTCTCTGCCCCTGTCTGGGCAAAAAAGACTGCTGAAAACGGCACCCATTTCCAAGGAAATCAATCATTATTCAAGCACTACTCTTCCCCCTATCTCCCGTCACTCGCTCTCTTTCTGGCAGATAATGGAAATTTTTTGTTGAATGGCACACCTTTCGAGAAACTGGCAGACAGACGACAAGCTCGGCCTGGTTGCCTGTCTGTTCATCTAGTTTTCGTACAGGCTAACCGGAATGAACTTTTATTGAATTGTGTGTGTGTGTGGGAGCAGTTGAACTCATGTCGTGACTCGTGACACGACTGAAAAGAGATGTAATCGACAGGGAAAAGTATCATACAACAAGCATCAAGAGAAACTTGGTTTAGCTATATCTGACTAACTTTTTGATAGCTTAGACTAGCTGGTGATCAAGTTGGTTCTCCAACATTTTTTTGTGTTATCGATAACTATCGATGGCCCAAATCTGGGAGAAAGTATCTAACAAACCAGAAGGGCATCAAGAGACGACGAAGAGATTTAATCATATTTGACTATCTCTTTGATAGCATAGACTTGTTTAAGATCATGTTGGTTTTCCAAATTTTCTTAGTGTTATCGATAACTATTGGAGACCAAAATCTGTCTTATATAAGGTATTTAACTTGAACTCAGTGAACTAGAGCATTATTACTGTTCGATTAAACGATAAATTGTCTATCGATAACAATAAAAGCTACAAGCAAGATTCATTATAGGTTTGGACTTGTTTTCATGTTATCTGCCACTCATATTTGAACCAAGCACATCCTTTTCTTTGGACTTATCGTTAAATTTGTTTATCGATAAGAAGAAAATGCACAAAATGCATTCATATTTGGACTAGACAATTCATTCTCTTTTCACTTATCGTTAAACATGTTTATTGATAACAATAAAAGTCACAAATATGTTAAGTTTTCAAGTTATTTTCCATTCATATTTGGACAAAGCAAGTCTTTCTATTGATTTATCGTTAAATTTGTTTATCGATAACAAGAAAATGCACTACATGTTGTCACTAGCCCATCTCTAACAGTAACAAGAGTCTCCACAACCGCCCCCCCAAAATAGAACCAATTCCCCTTCCCACCTTTCAACTGAAACCCTAACGATTTATGCAAATTTGTTGTCTGGTCGTCGCTTGTTGCGTGTCCGATTCGAATTGTTGAATTTATAATTGCGATGTGGCTGCAACAACAACAACAACGACGACAACAACTACAAAAACAACAAGTGGCCATGACAACAACAACAAGAACTAGTTGCTATGGGTGGGAGGTAGTGGTAGAGGGAGTTGGGGGCAGGGGGTTTGGGTGTTGGGAGTTTGGGGTAAAGTGAAGCTTGTCGCTGATAAACAAACTTTAACGAGAGGACATCGAATCAAGTCAAAAATCGAGGGCGTTGCTAGGCGTCGGGGCGTAACCAAAAAACCAAAAAAAAACCGTTATTCCCCGTCGGAGGCACCCTACGGGGGTTGCCCGTGCCACATGACATGAACATGCAATTAATTTTGAAAATAAAAAGAATGAAAAGTAAAAACAGACAAAAATTGTATTTTCCAGCCACACAATTCACAAAAGAAATGGAAGAGAAAAACCATGTTGGCTGTCAACTGGCGCTGAAGTGCGAAACCGAAAAAAAAAGACAACAGAGAAAACAACCGGAAAAACCTTGCCATTTTCAAGGTTTTCAGCGTCCTTTTCACATATGTTTGTCCCGTTGAAAGTGGACAAAAAAAATGTTTTTTCTAGTAAAAAGAATAAAGCTTAGAAAGTTAAATATTTAGAAACGTGAAATGTTAATGGTTGCATTTTAATTGCTTTTTGAGAAAACTATTTCGGAAAAATATGTTCAAAGAGTAGACAAAAGAAAACTAATAAAAGAAAAGCCAGCTGTGGTAAAGTTATGTTTGAGGTTAGAAAAAACGGAATAGTTGAAAAAAACTATCTAAATTTTTTCGCTTTAGAAAGAATTTAATCAGTCTAAGCGCTAGCCAGGCTCAAAGAGCTAAAACAAACTAGTTAACAAAGTAAAGAAACTTACACAACACACATACGTACACTCACTGCAAAACACACACATACACACACATATGCGGAAACACTTACATATTTATGTTGAAAACATTTTACTAGCAACTAAAATTTAATGAAGCAAGTGAAGAATGCTTGTAAGTTGTTGTTGTTGGCAGCAGGTGCAGCTATAAATTGTTAATGCCAAGAGCTAACAAATTAAACATTTTATACACCACACACATACACGCACACATCTCAAACGTACACACGCACGTCCTTCAGCTATCAACTGCATTGCGTTTGCTGAAAAGTATGCAACACTTTTTTCTCTCGATCAACCGGAAATGAGTAAGTAAAAGAGTAAGAAAAAGTAAAACATTTGCTCGACTTTTGACTTCTCGAACAGACAACCAACAACAAGAAAAGGAACCAGATTCAGGACAGAACCGGGACAGAGACAGTTCAACATCGCTCTTGTGTCGTGTCGAGTCAAAGAACTCAGCAGCAGTTAGTATTTTTAGTTATTTTAGTCGACAAAATGAAATGAAATGAAATGCATGTCACTCAGTTTGGCAGACAGAATTAGAGTGAATGGGGTTGGGTTGGGAGTTCACAAATAACATTTTGTGGCAACAAACCACAACAACAGCAAATGCAACTATATATAGCAAACATATATATATAGTCATGTGTGTTTGTTTTTTGTGTTGACCCCTGACGCAAGAACCAGCTTGAAACTTTAATTAACTTTGACATTTCTGATGACAATTGTTTTATAGAGTTTCTTGTTTAGCAATATTATAATCGTTTTGGAATTTCCCCACAACATTTCGTGACTAAAGCTTATTAAAAAACGAAATACCAAAAGCTTTTTGAATAAATCAAATGCAAAATCCTTAGTTATAATAAGCTTTAAAAAAAAGAACTAATCTGCTATTAAATTTAGTAATACACTTCACTGATTAGAGCAGAACTTGTTCTTGGCTGCCTGCCTTCCTTCATTTCTGCCTGTCAGAGCAAATAACATGAACTGTCTCGACTTTTGAGCCGGTTGCAATTTGAAGTGTTTCTCACGTCTTTTGCTCTGTCTGCTAAATGTGTAACTGTCAGAAGGGGAAGAAGAAGCAGCAGAAGCAGCAGTAAAGGTAGAATGAGAGCACAATACATATGCATGTCAAACTGTCAGTCCTGACTCAATCACAATTTTCTTCTACTTATTCAGTGTTTTTTTTTTGACGCATTTCCATTAGTCGCTCAGTAACATTAATTATTCAGCACTTGACGCATATTTAATGTGGATTTTCTTCAACTATTTTATGTAGTTTTAAAACATTTGTCAAGCGCTTACAATGTGACAATTTTAATCTAGCTGTAGATAGATAGACATTTTCTCATTTATTATGCAATCGACTTTTATCTCGATTCGATTGTTGTCAAGTTTTGCATTTTACAATTGAAATTCGAATGAAAAACATTTGTATAACAATTTGGTAAATGCAGCAAAGCCCGTATTTACTACTTGCAGCAGCAACATCGACACATGTGTGTATGTGTGTGTGTGTGTGTGGTTGCTGTTTGTTACAAAGTCACATCGAGGGATACAGACACATAGATACAGATACAGCAATAGATACGCAACTGTAGATATTATAGCTGTAAACGAACGAACGTAATACCGCTCCACCCCCCATATCCGCCCTATGACTGCTTCCCTGCTTAAAAGTTTTTGAACATGAAAATCAATAACAGGTCTATAGAGGCTGCTGGATTGGGTTGGAATGGGTTAAGAAGTTCTCTAGCAAGTACAACTGCATTGCTTTGCTATTTCCCACTTGACAATTCACCCTCTCTCCAACCACACCCCTCCACCATCTCTCTTGCCCCCCACCTCACCAACCAAACGAACGAGCAATTGTACATGTCATGCTGTTGCATATTTAACGCGAATGAACGAAGCCATCCAACAACAGTTACAATAACAACACAACAGTTACACAGAAAACTAAGTTAGGGGTAACGGTGGTTTGGGTAACTGTGCTTTGGGTTGGGTTTGAAAGCAACTGTGACACGAGGTTGTGGCTTCTTCTTAGAGTAGGGGAAAGCATTCAGCCGAAGGTGTTGGTTGGGTTAATGTGCAAATCACGCATACATATATGTATGCATGTATGTGCATTGAATAGTAAGCAAACAGTTAAGTGTGTGTTCGAGTGTGTGTGAAAAGACAAATTGAGAATAAAAAACATTCGCATTACGATAAATCTCTTTTCAAGGATATTTAAGAAGCATTTACATGGGATTTGCAATAAGCTTAAAAATGAAACAGAACAGAAGGGAGAATGAATATAACCCTATTTGGGAAATATAATAAGCTAGAAGAAGATAAGAAAAAATTCCTTTAGATTTTCGAATGAATTTTCAAAAATGTCCACTTCAAAACGTTAACAAAAGTTAATACAAAGAAACTTATCTTAACAACATAAGAAAACCTCTTTCCAATAAAAGAAATATATAATTTTTCATATTTTGAAATATTTAATATTGATATTATATACAAAGCATATTTAATAAAGCCTCAATTCTAAACTTTACAGTATTTATATTGAGTTAATTTGCTAAATATGGAACAAAAATAGTTTTTCAGAATATATTTTTTTTCAAATAATTACAAATTTTCACCTCAACTGTTTCTAAACTGAAACTGAAATTTGACTTTCTTTCTTTTTGTAAGGGTTATTGGTTTGGAAAGGTTCACTACTATGACTAACCTATGGACTAAGCAGAAACCAATACAAGGAACAATGTCCACAATCCTTTCTTTCTCTCTCTCTTGCTTTCGCTTTCTCCCGCTTTCTTACTCTTCTAATCGTCCCCCTTTCTATGTGCTGCTTGAATTTGAGCTTATGCTTTGTAGCGAACTGTTTGAAGCGGTTTTCCGGAGTGCCTCGCCAGCGATACCACACAGATTCTGCACCAGGTTGGCTGAGGAGCGTGCCACATCCGGCGAACACTTGGCATTGTTGGAGCTACTGGCCACCGAGCCCGTACTGATAGCCAATCCATGACGCAACGGTTGTGGCGATGTCGGATTCGATAGCCCGGACTCATGGATGGGCGACAATGTGGGTGAGCGGGTGCGGAGGAAATGCTTGCGACGCTGACGTCTATAGACATTGCCCAGACCGGGCATATGGCGACTATTGTTGGACGTGGTAGAGTTGGTTGGAGTTTGGGTTTGGCTGGAGATGAATCCGAGGGTTTCGGCCAATTCGGCCAGCTCACTGGCATTGGGCATCTTGCGACGTGTGGGCGGCGGCAGTGCCGGTGGCAGTGTCAAGGAGTAACTAGTCGTCACACTATCATCCCGGATAACACTCGTTGGCAGGAGCATTAGCTCCTTTTGGCTGCCGCAGAGATCGTTGCTCAGATCGCTGCTGTGACAGCTGCTTGGGGAACTGCTGCTTGCGGGCGGTGGTGGAGTTGTTGTCGTTGTTGTTGTGATTGATGCATTGTCGTAACCGCGACCGGGTTGCAACTGCAACGGACGTATTTGATTCTGTTTGATTTGTGGCTCGGGTGGCAGCTGGACTCCATTCACACGCTGACAGCGCGGACGTCGGTAGCGTCCCAGCATTCGCAACATGTGTCGCAAACGGGAACTACGCGGTGTCTTCAGTGGCAACTCAGCCGTCCCTGCTGCCACATGTGGCATCTCTAGGCCACCGTTCAGACTGCGTATAAATTGCACCGGCAACTCACTGGCATTCATCTTGGCACCATGCTCCCGATAGGCGAGTGCCGCCAGCAGGTCATTGGGTACATCGGGACTGTCGGGAACACTGGCACAACAGTTCCATTTGCGACGCCATCGTTGATGTTTCGATATATTCGAGGAGGATGGGGTGGCTGTCTGACTTGCTAGTGTCCGGGTGCTGCTGCTCCCAGCTGCACTGCTATGACTCCTCAGCGGACTACGCAGCTGGAAGGTGCACATGGTGCACTGCTCCGTATACTGTAGATAGGAGGTACCGGATCTTTGGGCACCGCCGTACCGTTGACGTGGATCGAGGGTGGCCTGGGCGCTGGCCGCTGTGCTCGAACGTCGCTGGATGGAGCTGGCCGCATAGCTGGAACAGCAGTGAAAGGAACGCAAGGCGGCATCCTCACGTTCCGTCTCCAGATCCAGTTGCATGCGTTCGCTGCGTCGCTCCTGGAGCAGGGAGCACATGTAGACCGCCTGTCTGGCCTGATGGTATTCCCGGGAGCTGGCACAACAATGCAGACGTTGTGTCATTCCAGCTGCTGCCGTTGCTGGTGAGGATTGCGGTTGCAATCTCTGATTGGGATGTGGCACATTGGAGCAACAATAGAGCTGTGCTCCGCCAGCTAGTTTGGACGGATGATTCGTAGCCGCGGCTGTCGGCAGTTGGCTATTAAAGTGGACGCCATTCGGTTTTTGACCCAGTTCCAGTAAGTGTTTGGCTTTGGCCTCCTGTGCCTGTCGATGATTCCGTATATACTCATAGGTGGTCAGACCCAGAAACGAGATGTAGATGTGAAAGAAGCACAAATGGAGCAGCAAACCCGCACTGATGGCAGCAAGTAGTCCCATGACACCCAACAGCAGCAGGTAAATCGTCTCATGTAGTCCAATCCCGGCCACCAAGGGCGTAATGGTGTGATTGGTAAGGGGTACTGCCGTCGCCTCCGTGGTGCTGCCCTCCACTAGCAGCGCGGTAAAGTTATCCAAGAGTGTGGGCAGCGTTGTGAGATTAACTAGCTGTTCCTGCTCCTGCTCCAGCTGTTGATCCGGCTCCAGGAGCAGCATGCTGCCATTGCTCAAACTCAGTGTTAGATTGATATAATCCGCGGATTCAATCGATGACGACGATGATGGGTCATCCGGCAGCAAACTGTTGCTGTTGTTGCACCAGTAAAAGCTCAGCCAATCGGGTTGCACATAGTACAAGACGATTTGGCCAATAACGGCGGCCACAATGACCAGCGTGGCCACAACGGCACTGACCACACACATCAGGAATGCCACATAGTTCCTCGAACCGATGCAGTGATTCAACCACTTGCAATGATGATCAAATTTCCCGACACACTTGTTGCACACCGAACAGTGTTTGGTGCGGGGCGTTGTTGTCTTAATGTTGCACAAATGACATCGACCGTTCTCGATGACGTGACCGTGCTTGCTCCGATCGAACTCCGGCACAATGCGATCGTTCCGATGCACTCGTCGCAGCTCCTTGTCTGCGGGATCGGTTAGCAGTGCCGTCAAATGGGCGACAATATGCACCACATACAGCCCCGAGATTAGCCCATACAATGGTCCTTGGATGGGCGCATGAAATGCTGGTATCAACAACCAATAGCTGGCAATGCCAAACAACAATAGGACCAGCCAGCCAAAGAGCTGCAACGGATGCAGTGGCAGCTGCAAACCATGCAGACGGCGACCTCGACGATGTTGCACATCAGCAATATTATTCTGATAGCTAATCAATTGACTGAAACGACAGCAACGTGATGTTCGTTTGGGAGAGGATTCGGGTTGAACTCCACCACCCACTCCCACTGCCGGAGCAGCTGCTCCAGCTGCTGGTGTTGTTGCTGCTACTGGTGTTGTTGCTGTTGTTGTTGTTGTCGTATAGCACTTGATGGGTTCGTCTTGTGAATGTTCCGTTAGACTGGCAGTGCTTATGGTTATTATATGATCCGACGACGACAACTGTTCTGCGTTGCGCATGTTAATGTTGTTAATAACCGTAATAATGATGAAACAGTTGATAATGATTTCGATGATATTGATGTGATGCGAAATGTTTGCAATTGCTGGCACATTACAGCTGTATTTTGTTGTTGTTCTTCTGCGTGCGTTTATATAATCCTTATTGTTGTTCTTGTTATTGTTGTTGTCACCACTTTAAGCCGTAATATTTGTCTTTTTCGTTCGTTTCTTTGTTTTGTTGTTGTTATTTCTTTGTTGTGGCGCAGTTAACAATCATCACTAGTAGGTAATATTTAAAACACACTCACAACACATAGACACACGCACACATTTGATGGTGTGCGGGGGGTGGTGCTCTTTATAGGGTTTTTCATTTGTGTGACGATTTTTTTTTTGTGAACTGGCGCTGCCACCCCCGTTATACAAGGACTCTTGCTCTATGATTTCCCTCTTTGCTGCTGCTGTTTTACGTTGTTTATTTCTGCACGTATTTGTTTGGCTCCCACACACACACGCACACAATCACTAACACACACACGTACGCACAGTTAGATAGAGAGAGAGCAGTGTAGACGGTATGGGAGAGGAGCGCTAGAGAGCAGTAGCAGCAGCAGCAGCAGCAATAGTAGTAGTAGAGGCAAAAAAACCGAAAAATTTAACGCGAGACGGCAATTGCAAGGGCTTAGCGAACCAACTCGTCAGGCGAACGCGAAGCAACTGAGCGCAAATGCGTTGGCTGCGCTTGTAAAAGCTCTCTGGGCGGACATGTCTGCAAAATTGAAAGCACACGACGAAGTGTTTCGACGAAGTTGAAACCGAAAAGCTTTCAAGCCATTGAAAGTCACACGAAATGAAGTGAAGTTGGAGAGACAGACGGACAGCGAGTGTGGGTGGCAAAAGAGGGCGGGGTGAGTGTGGTGAAGTGAGCGACGTGTCACAGCTGTCTGGTTGCCGGTAAAGCGTTTTGAGCTTAAAGACCGGCCTGGGGGCGACAGAACAAAAACACATCACAGGCAACTACTATCACGATATGAGTGTATTGCTTTGGGGGTAGATTTTGGAGACAGCTGTAGTCAGCGTGTGGGATGCTGCTCCAAAAACATTAAGTGATGAGCGAGTGAGTCTGAGCCAAGTATGACTGGCTGCTATACAAAGTAATTAATAGAAAAACGATTTAAAAATAGTTCTTGTTCTAAAGATTGTTCAATTAATGATTTGTTAATCATGCGTGACTCACGATGCACGACTCACGCGCACATCTCTGATTCACCTGGCAGAACAGGAAGTAACTATTATATAACGTTAAATGGGTCAGGCAAGGCAAGAACTTATCACCCAGAGATTGCCACGCACCTTTTTCGTTTACATTTTTCTTCTTTTTTATCTGGATAGGCATCATTTTTTATTTATAACATGAGGTGTGTGTGTGTTTGTGTATCTGAATTATTGAGAGAAGAGATGAGGCGCATTTTGTTGGTTGGTTGGTTTGTTGTTTAGTTAGCTGAAATGGAAAGCACACTCGAGAGCATATTTGGAACATTTTGTACCAACCAAAAAAAACCAGCACACACTAGTATTAGTACTTTCAACACTTGAAGTGATTTTATTTCCATGGCACCCATGAGAAGAGTATGCCATAGACATGCTGACGCCAAAGATTCACCCACTAACTGATTCAATGACCAACTTATGTAAGACACAACAAATATTCAGCTGGTTGGCGTCTTCTTAAGGCAATCTCAAATCAAGCTCGACTAATGGCAACAAGGATTTGCTTGTTTGCGGGTCAACTAAATCGTAAAAATTGGAACGAAAATTATCAAAACAAGTTCGAACACACACTCGCAAACAATAAAAATACTATATCACTAAAATGACAATGAAAAAAACATATAAACTTAGTTATTGGGAAACATGTTTGTTGTTGCTGTGATACAGTTATTGGGGAAAGGTTGTTAAGTTAGTAAACTGTTAAGTAGCTGAAAGAACTAAGCTAGAAAATAAAGCTTTTAAATATTATGATATGAAAAAATCAGATAAGTATTATTTCTTATTAAAGGTATAACATGCCTGAAAATGTTTAATTTTAACAACATTTACTCAAAGTTTAACAATACATAAATCATTTAGACATTTTCACAAATTTTCTAAAACCCTAAGCCGAAAGTTCAATTGAATTATGGTTGAATATAAATTGCATTTTCTGTTGTTTCCGGTTCAATGTGCCCCGCTATGACAACCCTAACAACAATAAGAACAACAACAACAACAAAGAGCCAAATATTTTGAGAGCATAGCAAAGTGACAACAACGAAAGCTTTGATAAGCAGCCAAATGCAAAAGAGGCACACAAGAATGAAAACAACAGACAACAACAATAAACAAACCAAACAACAAGTCAAAAAGGACAAGCGGAAGCTGTCAGCTTTCAATTTGAAAAGCACGCTTGCTTTAAGAGAGAGACAGAGACAGCGAGAGTGCGAGAGCAAGTGGACGACTCTCAGCACAAACACAAGAGAGCGTAACAAAAAGCTATTACAGTAGGCAATGTACAGTGATTCAAGTAGCAAAAAAACAGTTATTTAAAAATTAGTACTAGTTGAAACATATGTGTATGTCGTATGTGATGTCCAAATGTTTTGTCGTAAAAAGTTTTACAAAAATTATTCTTTTTTTGGTTAAAGAAAGTAATTAACACAAAAGGCCAAACATGATTGATATACTATCGTTGCCACGTCGCAACAATGCGACCAGTCAGCTGATGACCAAACAGGTGGGCTACAAGTCTGGCCTGCCCATCAATAGTTTGCCCGGTTGGGAGCTGATACCGCTTAACTGTAAGCTGCCTATGCTGAAATGTCCCGGTAACCAGGTGATATTCTCAAAGGATAAGATCGGAATTTCGGTATGGTATTTCTAAAGGTTTTTAAAGAGAATTTTTTTTATTAAATTCCCCACTTAATATCTAGTTCAAATGCAGCATGCAAGAGTTTGATTCATCCGCATCAGTACATATACCTGAATATAATTCATTGCACGATTCAAATTTGAAAACATTTTATTCGAATGAGCGTAATTTGAAGCGTCTGCGCGAGAATGGTGAGATTACCGAACAGAACGAAGTCATTTGCAATCTCAAGGATTTCAATCAGTATCGCGAAGATCTACACAAATCGCAGCTGTATTATGTCCTTCAGGCATACAGACAACGGGAGACGGAGCGTTATGATCGTCTCTTGATTGCAAATGCGGAGAACATCTCCCGACGGGATGATCTTGAAACGGGTGAATGGCGTTCGACTCGCGAGGAAGTCTTGGCACGCAAGGAACTTTTGGATAAGGAACGACATGAGCATAAGGTGCGTATCTACAATATGACTGAGGAGAGATTCAAGCGACTAGAGAACATGGCAGCAATGCAGCAGGAGGTGCTTGAACATCGGAAGATGCTCACCGAATTGCGTGTCCAGGCGCACATACATCTGCATCAGGATTTGCAGCGCAAGCATTTGATTAAGTTGAAGAAACTGTTTCAATTCAAGAAGGATCGCTTCAACAAGAACATGCGTAATCTACAAAAGCGGCGTCAGCTGCAGCACACGGAGGGTCAAATACATTCTTGGCACAAACGTCTTAATGAACGTATTGAGAATCAGCGTCGGATCGATATACTCCTCATGGCGATGCAAGAGGAGCGGGAATATTTCATTAAGACGCACATGAAGAAATACCAAGAGAAATGGAAGTCGATAAAGGACAAGATCAAGGAACGCACTCGCAAGAAAACCGAACAGATCCAAACACAGCGAGGAGGCAAACGTAAAAAGTCAAAGAAGTCAAGAAGTCGCCAGTGCGCACGTCCCTCGTTCTGTGATGAGTATCAGGCGAGCTTTGATGGCCTGCTGGACAGTGAGCTTTGCTATGCTCTGAATACTGCCATTGCCCTGGATGGGCATGCGCCGCTAACCTTTGAACCCAACGATCCCATCTACAAGGCGGCCCAATACATTCTCAATCACATATTGCAGGGCTTCAATATAGATCTCAGCGAGGATGAGTGTGCAGTAGGTGTTGTCTCCACACGCATCATGAACTTTATGTGCGATGCCAAGAAATATGTCAACTATGTGAGTATTAATGGGGTTAAGTTCCTAATCTGTTCCCTAATCCTTTTGCCTTGCAGAAAGCAATACAGATTATTGGTTTTGCCCGGAATAACAAGGTCATGGAGATACCAACTACGACGCAAAAGAGAGACATGAAAACTCAATCTCGAATATCACATGTATCTTTCAGTGGCGTTGCCAGCACCATTGGCATGAGCAGCTATGAAATTCATCCGTTTGTCGATGTGCGCACCTGTACGGATCGCAGACAAACGCCACCAGGTTCACTGGCCTCACTAATTGTTGGCCAGGTGGGAGATCAGGTGGTGGAGGAGAAGGCGTTGATGCCAAATATGAGTCGCAACCAAATCGTTTTCATCGAACATCATTTGGTCAGGTTTAAGCGGGAGTTGCTTGTTGGCCTGGACAAGCAAGTGTTTGCCGCCATACAGTGTCACTTTGAGAATCGGATCATGCATGTGCGTGAAGAGCTCCTTGAATTGGACAAAGATTTTCTGTACAATCAAATTGCGATTGGCATTTTAAGTTATGCAGTCAATCCGCTCAACTACGAGACGGCCCTTATGCTTACCGTCAGTGTGTTGGCCAATGAGCTTATTTGGGGACTTCAGCAGACACTACTTAAGCCTGGAGTGGAGCCGCGTGGCCAGTCGCATCCAACTAGCTGTGGCAGCGATGTGGAACGTGAACAGCGTGCTTTTTGTTCTAGTTAATATCTCTACTACCCTATATGTTTCATACAATTCCAAATCATTCCGCAGTACACTTAGTGTAGAATCCACAGGTCTAGCGCAAATTTTATGTATAAAATTGTTCATTAAACCACTTACTTGTGTGTATCGAATTGTTGTTTGTCTTTTATCTCTTTTTAAAGTTGTTTCCTTGCACAATTGTTCTGATTTTGCTTGCCAAAAATTTTACAAATTTGTTTATTTCGCTATAAACACTAAATAAACTACAGCATGGCAAGCAACAGCTGTGTAGCATGCCAGGGCTACTGTAGCAGTAATATTTTTGTCATTCACAACGATTTGCTTGACATTCACTGCAATCACCCTGTAGCGATTTTAAAGCGCGAAAATTTTAAATAAAAACACTTGGAAGTTAAACTAAATCTTTCGATTTTATTGCTTCAATACTAAACCAACGGCTTTAAAAGAAGTACATATATTCATTACAGCTTTCACAAAATTTTCTTAGCCACTAGTTGTGTATTTTAAGGGTAACTTCTTGCTTACAATGTTAAAATTAAGTCTTTATACAAAAAAAAATTGTACATAAACTATTACTTATTTAGGAAAATTAAATGACGCTCCATAAGGGTACATTATTGGGTTGTAGGGTGCGCCGGCTGCTAGCATAGGGAACGGGAATGCTGCCGTTGCTGGTGGCATCTTTGTAGCTGATAATTGTTTGTTGTTGCGCTTTCGCTTAATTTTGCTTACTGCTGGCAGAAGATCAGCACTTGACTCACTAGAATCGTTCTCGCTGGTTGCATCGGCTTCAGACTCTTCCTCATCATCATTATCATCATCATCGTCTTCATCATCATCATCATCATCGCTTTCCTGCGCTTCAATCTTCAGTTTCTTTTTAGGCGTTTTCTTTGATTTCTTAACCGGAGCACGTTTATCCTTCTTGGGCTTGGTGGCAACGACTGGAGTAAGTTTTGCCGGTGTTGTCAGAACACCAGCGGGAAATGCAAAACGTTTATCAGCATTAAATGCAGTCAATTGTTGCATCGTAAACTCCATAAAGGCCTGCATTGCTATATTCAAGTTTGGCGGATTTGGACAGTTCTTCAGGCTGTGGTATGATGCGGAACAGTTGCCGCATATCATCTGACATTCAAAGGATGTGTGACCCTGGTTAGAAACAAAAGGTTAGAAGATCAGCGAGTTCAAAATCCCATATTCATACACTTACCTTTTTGTCGCATATGCCGCACACATTGCTCGCTTTGTCTTTACTTTTGCCCGATTTAAGCTCTTCAGATTCGCCACTTGCTTCCTCATCATCCTCGTCCTGCTCATCCTCATCGGATATAGTAAACTTTTGTTTCTGTTTACCCAGACAGACAACATCTTCCTCGGATGTATGTTTTTTCAAGCTTTTGCTGGTCTTTGGTGTTGAGTCCTTGGCTGCAGCTTTTGTTTTAACTGGCGGTGGGGTATCGTCCGATTCCTCTTCAGAAGATGAGGATGGAACAGCAGGTTTCGAAATTTTTTCGGGTTTTACCTTTGATTTGTTTGCGGGGGCAACTTCGGTTTTCTTGACCACCTCACCAGCTTCAACACTTTCATCGGAGCTGCTCGAGGAGCTCTCATCGCTGCTCTTTGCTGGCTTTTGCTTTTGCGTTTGCTTAGCCACAGGTTCTTTTTTTTCTTTCTTAATGTTGGCCGTATTAATGGGAACAATGATTGGTTTCTCTATCTTGGCAGCAGCAGGCTTTACAGATGACTCCGGGATAACAGGTTCAGCATGCTTTACAGCTGCAACAGGCGTAACAGGTGCAGCAACTGCTTCTTTAGGTGCTTCCGAAGTAGTATCAGGTGGTAATGGTTGTTCTAGTGGAGGTGTTGCGATGTTCTCATTTCCCAGTTGCCCGTTGTCGTAGTAGAATAAATCATTTGGCCTGGCATCATTGTACCACGGCCCAGCTGCACCATAATCATTGTTTCGGCCATCACGCCCGCCACCACGACCGCCTCTGCCAGGTCTGCCATCTCTGCCTCTTCTGCCTTTTCTGTTATCTCGGCCATCTCTGACATCTCTACCTTTCCTGCCAAGATTATTTTGATGTTGGCCACCGCCGCCAACGCCACCGCCACTCTGATTTGGTGAATGTCGATCCGAAAATGGTTGTTGTTGGTTTGGATCTCGAAATTTTGGAAAGGACTTATCTCCGCCTCCTCTTCCACGACCGCGGCCGTGTTGTCTATTTTCCCAGTTACCGTTTGAGCGATTACTACCTCCATTTATGAAATGGTAGTTATCAGGACCTGAGTTGTTGTGCCAATTGCCACTTGGACGTCTTTCTCTGCCATTTTCCATCTCAAACAATATCTCAAATAAACTCTTTAGGCCGCTTGCACGTGTTGAATAAGAATCGATGCGCTGCAGGTCAACGAAAACAATCGATGCCAATTATTTAATATCGATGTACAAGAAATATTGGTTCGCGCGCAGTAATATATCGGTTAAAATATATTAAACTATTAAATTCACATATTCTGAAATAAAAGTGTTAGCTACTTAGTTTCAACCTTTTTTATTGTATTATACTTGTTTAACATATATATTCCATATAAACGTGAATATATTAATATGTTCTCGAACAATGTTACATTTAGCAAGGCTAATCGGTCCTTGCTTGATATCGATTGGTTTTGAGATCAGTGTGTTGTTTTTATTACCAGTAAACAAACTATTTAACAAAATGTTTAAAAGAGATTTGAAAAAGCTTAACTCGAAGTTTAATAAACATAAAGAAACCATAAATGACCGCTCGAAAAACTGGGGTAAAACAAAGTATACGCCTAATGCATTTCGCAGCACCGCGCCAGAACCTGTTCCAGAGGAGACGGCCCAGCCATGGAATCACGTGAAGAACGAAATATTGGATGACGAACATGAACAACGCAACGTGGATCGCTTTGATATGAATAGCCAGCAGGCTCAGGAATTCCGCAAGCAACGTGAACAAAATCACAGGCGGAATATGATCGAAACAGGCCGAAAACAAAAAACCACATGGGCGTCCTTTGATGATGACGATGCTGCTAAAACATCAACGTCAAAGAAACGCAAATCCAAAACCACCAATCCTAGAGAATCGATTATGAAAAATCCTCAGAATATGTCATTTAAGGAACGCAACTTTTTACGCAGAAAGTTAACGAAGGCATTGATATCCGAGAAGAAACCCGGCTTGGGCAGTGCCATCCATGATATGCAAAGAACTACAGTTCTTCGTAAGTGGGATAAAACCACGGATAAAAAGCAACCTGTTAACAAAAACAACAAGTTTAGGACTAACTAAATAAATGGAAAAATAACAAACAATTGTGATTTTGTTTTCGGGACAAATCAGAAATGTATACACAACATAAGTACTACACAATTTTATGTAAATCATCTTAGAATTAGGGGGAGTATATATGTATATGAATGGGTCTGCAAAATAATAAATATGTATTCTAAACAGTATGAGACGATCGTAGCTCCAATTATCGCCATCGTCAGCCTCTGCTCAACCATTTGCATTAGCTAGTTTCGCAATAAGCTGATTATATTTACTGTTGCCAGTAATGCTCTTTTTAGAGTTGCGCGCCTGCTCCGGCGTATTTTGCAGAAAATAAATGACGATAAATTCGAGAGTTTGATTGGCTTCCTTGGGGTACATCATGTTAAAGGTATAATAGTAGCAGAGCAATTGGGCAATAATATCCGGCAAATCAACATCGGTGGCAGCAAACGTGCTCATTATCTGTCCCTCAATGTATATCATTGCCTCAGTCTGGGTGGCTTCAGTGCCAGCTGTTGCTGGCATATCTACAAGAGATGAAATTTATTATAAATAAAAGAGTTTTCAAATAATGAATCGTTAGCGTTACTCACTGACTAGAGCCACCCAAGGCGCATTGGTTGGGTTTATGTGCTGGACATCCTTTGGCAAGGGCCCGTTGTCAAGTTTCATGAATATGAAGTCCGGATCCTCGTTGAAATGGTAAGCCAAGCCACGCACAGCATTCGCATTGCTCTCCTCCAAATCGTTGATTTTCTTATTTTTGGACGTCTTAAAGAATTTGAAGATGCGCTCCCGCTCACTGGCAAAGCGTTTCTCTAGCACACGCGGATCAATGGACATGAGCAGCTCAAAGTGCTGATAGAGCAGATCCTTGTTGAAGATATACGGCCAATTATCTTTGATGGACGTTATATCAGGGATCTTTTCGCTATTATTGAAAAATTCACGCTGCAGCGGAAAACATTCTTTCATGAATTCAGCAATGGTTGCAGTTTCAATTGTGGAACTGCCACGATAACTGGCAATGAGCCGCTCTCGCTTATCTTCCAGATCGCGATGAACAGCAGCTGATTTTGCATTGCCATTGGTCGCCAGTGAGACAGATTTGCGCTTCTTGCTGCTGGTGCCACTGTTGCTGGTAATGTGTAAATCTGATGCGCCAGAACTGGCACGCTTCTGTGGTCGATTCAACGCATTGTTGCGATTCAACATTTTTGAGATGAGGGACTGTGGTGTCGTCGCTATCTGCTGTCCCTCACGATCCTTCTCCAGCAACGACTCTGGATACTTTTCAGCTGCCTGCTGGGCAACTTCACGATAAACGCGTGCAGGTATGTGGACGGAACGTTCACGCAGAGCGTCCACAAGTAGATTGGCAAACGTATTGAGACGTTTTCCTAAACTAGTTTTGTTTCGTAATAGTCTCATAATATCATTCGGTACCTTGGTCCAAGGTATCGAAAAGTCCTTAAACTGTGCTGACGATGTCTTTGAATTGCTATGCGTAACGCTGGCCAGCGACAGAGTCTCATCGTTAGAGACCGTCGAATCGTTGGCATTCGAGACAAAGCTGGGATCGATGGAGCTGCCCGCACGCTCGGAACGATTTAGCGGCGAGGGCGGAGGTAGTATTATATATTCGTCATTTTCGGCCAGCAGCATAAGCAGTAGCTTATCCTTGGCTGCAAAAAGGAGCACCTCATCCTCGCACACTTCACAGCCACTGTTCTCGAGGACTATGGTGCTGCCAGCCAAGCCGTATTTGTGTGCTAAGATACAAAAAGTATATAAACATTAATGATATGTTAACATTTCGAGTTGAAAAGCTGATTCATAGATGTTAATTGACCATTCTTACGTTTGAACATTTCACTTAATTAATATAACTCTAATTTTTAAAGCAAACTCATTCGTTACGGGAAGCACTGTACTTTATGTAAATTAAACAATAAAACATAATTGTCTAACCAGTTTTAATATATACCTTTTTCTATAACATCTTTTCTGCTGGGTAAGGACATAAATGACTTTTTATTCTTCCGATCGGCACTGCATATTGTAATTAATACACTTTCAGTTGCCGAATCGCATTTCAGTTTCGTTTTCTGTGACTCTTGCACTTTTCCAGTCTCGGCATTGGAATGTATTTCTGGAAACAGAAGTGAAAATAAACAAATCCGTGTAAGACCAAACAATAATAATGCAAAAACAAATACACACTCAAGCGCATAGAAATATAAAGCCGTCGTTTGCGATACGTACCGAAGCCTGTCCCTGTCGATGTTTCAGATTTTTTTGCTGCTGTTTGTACACCATTTTCGTTTGCAGCGGCCGCCGGGGCCGGGGGTTGAGTTAGTTGCTTTGCCTCGTTAGCAGTGTGTGGGACTGCAGCTGGAGCGGCATCCATTGCTACCAGTTAAATGGCCCTTTGATTTAAACAAATGCACAAAGTTCAATTTTAAATCAAGCCTTCTTCTTTTTTATAATGCCAGTGTATAAATTTGCACAAGCCAAACTACGGCCAGGGATGTTAAAAAAACGCCACACATCGATATCTATTCAGGGATTTGTGTACTTACCACTATCGATGCACATTTTTCGATAGTCTTCATTTGTCGATAGTCAACTGCTTGGTGGGTGGTCTGCTGCGACAATCAAACAGCGCTCATTTGTTGCTTTCGACAGTTCGCGGTGTATTTGACAGATAAAAATAACACAATTTCTTACATATTTTCTGAATTAAATAAAAACTGTGTATTTGCAAAGTTAACGCGCTACACGCGCAGCTACACAAAACGGCCATAAAATGCGCCGAATGTGAGTTTTTGTGCCACCAAACAAGGTGCAACTGTCGTCTCTGTCTGCGTTGGACATTAATATTCCACAAAGGCTTCGCTTAATAAAATATATATAAATAGCAAGTTTCGTTTGTGAATGTGTGAGACAAACACCACAAAATGAAGACGTAAGTATGCAGGAGACGTTATGCTCTATTACTTTAATATGTTTTTTATGCATAATGATAAATTCAAATTTGCCCTGTCTACCACTAGGAGCACTCTTTGTTGCCTGTTGCTGGTTAGCCTGTCCAGTTCCACACAAGCTTGGATGGACACAGATATGGAGCCTATCTATGGCACCATGAACTATAAACTACATGCCAAAAAGGGCAAGGATGACAAACCATGGTTCGATGGCCTTGATAGTCATAATATTCAGTGTGTGCGGCGTGGACATTGCCTGGAGGTAAACGCTACGCATAATACATGTCTTGGCGCTAAACTGCCCTATGCACTCACCAGTCTGGGACTCACCGATTATCGCAAGGAACGGGAACTGGACGAGGCTCTAAACAGCTATTATGCCCTGCGACATGTACCCAAATGCTGGGCTGTCATACAGGTATGTGAAAAGATTTACGATACCCATTCAAATCGTCTAAATGCTTTTGTTTTCAGCCATTTTTGTGTGCTGTTTTCAAGCCGAAGTGTGAAGAAATTAATGGTCGGGATATGGTCTACCTGCCTTCCTATGAAATGTGCAAGATTACGCTTGAGCCATGCCGCATCCTATACAACACATCGTTCTTTCCAAAATTCTTGCGTTGCAACGAGACGTTATTTCCAATGAAGTGCAACAACGATGCACGAGAAATGAAATTCAATGTAACCGGTCGATGCATGCCGCCTTTGGTGCCTGCAGATAATGCGGCTAGCTATTATCCCGGAATCGAGGGTTGTGGTGTGCAGTGCAAGGATCCTCTATATACGGACGATGAGCATCGACAGATACATAAGCTTATCGGCTACGGTGGTATAATCTGTTTGCTCTCAAATCTTTTTGTGGTGGCCACATTTCTGATCGATTGGCAGAATGCCAACAAATATCCAGCTGTGATTGTTTTCTACATCAATCTCTGTTTTCTCATCTCCTGTATTGGGTGAGTAGCTAAGTACATCTAACTAAGTATTAGATATCTAATTATTTATCTGTGTCCTTTTACATTGCTGCTCTTGAATAGATTTTAAGAAAATATTTCCGAACGTAAGATAAAACTTCAGTTAAATTTAGACAATTGCGGTTTTTTTTATGAAGTCCGACTAAAATCAATTTTTCTTTTTAGCTGGCTGCTGCAATTTACTTCTGGATCGCGTGAGGATATTGTCTGTCGCAAGGATGGCACATTGCGTCACTCGGAACCGGCTGCCGGCGAGAATCTCTCGTGCATTGTGATATTTGTGCTGGTCTATTATTTTCTAACCGCCTGTATGGTATGGTTTGTGTTTCTCACATATGCCTGGCATTGGCGTGCCATGGGTCATGTACAGGATCGCATCGATAAGAAGGGTTCGTATTTCCATCTGGTGGCATGGTCACTCCCACTGGTGCTCACCATTACCACCATGGCACTCAGCGAAGTGGATGGCAATGGCATTGTGGGCATTTGTTTTGTTGGCTACATGAATCACTCGATGCGTGCCGGTCTGCTGTTGGGTCCGCTGTGTGGCGTCATACTCATTGGTGGTTACTTTATTACACGTGGCATGGTTATGCTTTTTGGCCTTAAGCACTTTGCTAACGACATCAAATCTACATCGGCAAGCAATAAAATTCATTTGATTATTATGCGCATGGGCGTCTGTGCTTTGTTGACGCTGATTTTCATATTGGTTTCGATCGCTTGTCATGTGACGGAGTTTCGTCATTCCGGCGAGTGGGCCGAAAGTCTTAGACACTATATTATGTAAGTCATTGGAATTTATTGCTTATTTTATTTGTGTTCTAATTATATTTCCTATTACTTTCAGTTGTCGCATTAGTTCCGTTTTAAATGAGAACAGCTTCTGCAAGATCGAGAATCGGCCCAGTGTGGGTGTGTTGCAATTACACTTGCTGTGTCTGTTTAGTTCTGGCATACTCATGTCCACCTGGTGCTGGACGCCATCATCCGTTGAGACCTGGAAACGCTATATAAAAAAGTAAGCTCTATTCATTCAAAAGTGTTTGAAATCTAATTGAAACTTTGTTAATATGTTCATTTTGCTAGAAAATGCGGCAAGGAGGTCGTCGAAGAGGTTAAAATGCCCAAGCACAAGGTCATTGCACAGACCTGGGCCAAGCGCAAAGACTTTGAAGACAAGGGAAGATTGTCCATAACGCTATACAATACGCACACCGATCCCGTCGGTCTCAATTTTGATGTCAACGATTTGAACTCATCGGAATCGAATGTGATAAGTTCGACATGGGTGCATTATCTGCCGCAATGTGTTAAGCGACGCATGGCGCTAACGGGCGTAACCACCGGCAACACAAACTCCTCCAGCCAGGGTCAGCCGGGTGGACGTAAGAACTCGCTTGACTCAGAGATAAGCGTTAGTGTACGCCACGTTTCTGTTGAGTCCCGTCGCAACTCAGTCGACTCGCAGGTGTCCGTGAAGATAGCAGAAATGAAAACGAAGGTTGGCTCACGTTCACGTCAACATGGCAAACACGGCTACTCCTCGAGCAGCACTAAGAGAATGCAACGCCGAACCAAGGTCAGCAGTGGCGGACGTGGACGACGCGAGAGCAGCACATCTGTTGAATCTCAATTGATTGCGCTGAAGAAGACAACCTATCCGAATGCTAGTCACAAAGTGGGCATGTTTACCCAGAGCACCAAAAAGCAACATAACAGCAGCCGGCGTCGCAATGCAGGTCCTGATCCGAGCATTATCAACGATTTCATACAGAAGAATGGACAGTATATAATACCCTTCCTGCAGAACCAGGGCATGACATCGTCCTCGGATGAGGAGGAGAACTCACGCACCTCGTTCAAAATCCATGACCTCAATGTGGTTGTTAAGCAGCAGTTGAGCGATGATGATGATGACGATGATGTGATTATAAATGCACCCAAAATCCAAGAGTTGCCCAACGGTGGCAACAACGCAGCAGCCTTAGAGCATTACTTTAGGCACGTACAAAAGTCCAACGAATCCAAATGCAATGGCAATCGACATTCACGCAATTCCCAACGCAGTCGCAAATCTCGCAAAGAGCAAAGCAAGCAATCTCATCGTCACGTCGGCCTGGAACTCGATCAGGACTTGGATATCGACTCTAATAGTGATTTTAAATTTGCCGCTGCAATGGATGTTAATGGCGATTCGTTAAGTTGCTCCTCCGATGAGCTGGATATACCATTGGGAGGCATGCCTATGCTGCACAGTTCCTATTCGGGCATGTCCACGGGCAAGCCCAATTCGCGCAACAGCAAGGCCAGCTGTGATGTCGGCATACAGGCAAATCCCTACGACATAGCCACGCACACACTGCCCATCTATGGCAATGAGGAGCTTCAGCAGGCGATGCGTTTACTCAATGCGGCAAGTCGACAACGCAACGAGCTAATAACTAACGAGGATACCACCGAAATGCAATCTCTGCTCGGACATTCGCGTCATCACAAGGAACCAACGCTGATGAGTGAATCAGATAAGCTCAGAATGTTGCTGCTGCCTTCCAAGGAAACAACTCACAATGCATTTACTTAAGTTTCTAAAACTCAACAATCACTAAGCCCTCTTCAATTTCAATCACTTAACCAATTAGCAATAAGTATTTACTGACTACGAATTCGGATACGAATACTCATTAGCATTTAAGTTTGGAAAGTTTACATCTCATATACAGAGTACTACAATGTATGTCTTTTTTTTCCTTCCTGTACGTTAAATGTATGTGACTGTATGTATAATGACTGCTTCCTTAAAATAGTTTGTATTTCTTATATAGTACATATACAGTGTATGTTGTTTTAAATGTAGAAATAAGTCGCCCTTTTGGGCAGCTCAATCTTAACGAAACGAAAAACAAAATGCATCAACGTTAACGAATTGTGTTACAAAGTGCCTTACACAAATCTTACAAATAAACATTTTGTAACTAATAAATCGATTTCAAATCCAAATTCATATGTAGAAAAGTGTTTATTGTAGATATATCAAAATACAATGGGAACTGCAGTTCGGGTCAAATTCGGCTTAGAGCGAATGATTGTTACATTTCCTATTGCTAGGCTTCTATTTTCTTCAGTCTAAAATTAAAGACAATAAATAGTTGATCAAAGCCAGCTAAACTAGATGTAAACTACTCAAGTGTCTTCCAGGTGCCTTTCTATAGGTAAGCAAAGTGAATTATACGAAAATGGTCAGTGCTTGGTAATAAGAAATATTTGGTATAGATATAATTAAATTACATGTACAGTGTTTGTTTTTGTGTTTGTGTTCTAGCCTTGCGTGAGTTCAAACTAGTACACACAGGTAGAGAAACTAAAAAGGGCGTTTTTCTACAGGTAGAAAACACTTAAGTTAGTAAAACAAAGGCTGCAGGAAGCCGGCTGTCAGTGCATTTCTAAAGAAAAGTTACACTTCACTAACGCACATATCCGGTGCGGAAGCAAACGTTGGGCAAAAAGTATTTAAAAAACCTGGACAGCTTGCCAATTGCGCCTTTTTATTTTTACACATTTCCATTTTACATTGTTGTTGCTTGAATAAAACGGTATAACTTTCAAACAGCTGTTTACAGGGTTGCATTGAAAGCTTCATAACTCATTGTCGTGTTGGGGTGGGGCACACCACCCACAACATTGAACTACATCACTGCAGATGTAAGATTTAGAGTTTGTTTGACAGTTGGCGCCAAATGACCTCCATTTCAAATTAAGTAACACTTTCGGATATAATTTAATAAAGATGTTTTTTTTTTTTATTGTAATGACTATATCATTGAATTTACAGGTTAAACGCAGGTATTAAAGTTGTTGTTTGCTGTGCTTTTGATTGATATGAATTATGCAAGTAAAATGCTCAACGTTTATTAATCTAAAAATCAATTACTTGAATTGCGATTGCAAAGTGCAAATCTAAAGTACTACAAAAGTTGTTTTTTAACTGCTATTTAAGCCAATTACTATTAAGAGGAGCATTAGATTAACGTTATTACATAGATAGTTCTTGTTAATTGATAGTAGTTGTGTAAAATTTACGTTTATATACTATAAGCGAAATCTTCATCTTTGTGTATTTGTATAACTGTTGTATTGAGTTTGCTATTTAAAACAGACGAGCACACACTATTTATTTATTATTGACTACAAACATCCTACTTGGACTTGCGCTGTGACAATTTCACTTCCTTGGCCCACACCACATTGTTGATGAACTCGCCGAGCAAGTAGAGACCACATGAAAATCCAATCATCACGGCAAAGAATACCAAGCGGCCAGGCAGCGAAAATGCTTCCAATAACGGATATACCCACACATTTGAATAGTGCTTGATAACGTGTACCCAGACGATATAGCTGGCGCAAAAGATGCTCACAACACTGAGGCCCTTGCTACGTTTGGGATAAGCACGATATGACGTAAACATCTCGAGGACAATAAAGACAAGAATATTGGTATGCAGCACATGATTCAGCCAGCTAAAATGTACAGGAGATTATGTAAATTACTGGCAAAAAGGGACATTTTGTGTACTCACCTGGGAAAGACAGCATCCAACACTTTGGGGAAGACCAGTTCCCGATCGATGTAATACGTAACCCAGAACGTAATGCTTACATTGAGGGCAACAGGGAAGGCCAGAGTTGCCAACAGCCAATCCTTGAATCTACGAATAGCTGGCGCTCGCTTTGGCAACAGCTCGTTAGTGCCCACAAAATCATTAACGAGTGAGACTATGTAATAGAGTGCTTGAATAATCTGTAAGTACACGCAAAGACAATTTGAGATATAAATAAGTTAATAACGAAGAGGGGTTACTTTTTACATTGGGGTTGAAGGGGTGTTTAATGAAGTGGAAAATGATTATTGCACCCCGGTAAATCAGTGAAGCTTGACCCCGAAACCAGTTATCATATTTGTATTAACATTGGATTTAGATAAGATATTGATAGTGAACAGATAATTCGGCAGGTTTTGCCGATTGCTTACCGCATCCAAAAATGTCAGATACTTGAATTTTCCCCCAAACGGATGATGGATTTGTTTTGCATTTGGGTCATTCGAAGTTGGAAATTCAACGTATTTATAATCATAATAAATTCCGTATGTAAACTGTACAGCTGCAGTTAAATGCATAAGCGTGCGAAGCGCGCCATAAACGCTTTTAAAAAGCGATTGCGTTACAGCGCCATTGGCCATCTTAACAACAATTAATTGATTTTTTCACGGCAGCGAACAACAGCCGGCAAGCAAAAAAGTAAAACTGAAAGCAATTGCCGTTGGTGTGTGACCGTGGCGCGCACACCTATGGGCTATCGATACGCACAGTCTGGTTCATATCGATGTTTGTCTAATATTTATATGTTTGGGCACACTGCAGATGCGTAAGCCGCCCTTGTTTAAATTTTAGTTTTAGTTTTTTTTATTGATATTTGAATAATTTAATTAAGAATAGCAAAAGTTTCAGATTTAATGTGATACAAGCAAAAAGACAACTTCTAACACCCGAAATAGCAATTATAAATAGTATTGAACTTTATGCCCCGCATTTATCAGTAGTGCATGAAAAATCTGCAGGTAGATTAGAAATTCAAAGATAACCTTGACTTTGAAGTCATTGGCAAGAAGTATCAAAATTGATTATAAGCACTTATTACGTCAGCCTAAGCATCTTTAAAAGGTAAACAAATGTTTGCATAAATAAACTGGAAGATTAACATTTGTTTCTTTTTTTGTATTTATTTTGACAATGAACGTTAACAGAGCAGTGTGGCCAATTAGCCGTGACTACGCGAATTAAAACGATATCAATGTTAAATAGCTGCACTTACCGCACAAATAAATGTTAAGTATTTGAATTTGCCAGAAAATGGATGAGAAAATGCAGTTGGTAACGCCAAATTGTAAAAGAAGTAAACACCATAACTGAATTGAAATACAGCCGTAGTATGTAGCATCAATTGCACTACACGATTAAAGCCCGGCGACGTGGAGCCCTTATTCTTCGACTTTGAAATTGCCATGTTTAACACACAAAAGTCCAATATACACTGATGATGATTAGCCGGTTGTTGTCAGCAACCAAGCCACAATCTAAATATGTATATTTATTTATTATGCATGTATGTATGTATGCTACAAGTGTGTGTGTTTATGTTATCCCTCGCAAACGAGCTCTTGCTGATAACGTCGCGTCGCTTATCGTTTCAGCAAAAGTAACTTAATAGTGTGATTCGAATGTTTGTTTAAATTGCAGGCATATAGACAAATATAATATAAATATGAATAAGTGCAGCGTAGACAAAATCACTTTCATTTTTACGCCTTGTACAACATAATTAAACAAACTTATATTAAATATCGATTTGGTTGAAGGTCAAGGGGCAAACACATAAATATGTGACGCACACCGAATATTACCGCAATTCCTTATGAAGGTGTCCCGTCAATAATCGATACGTTTATTTTTGAATTTATCGTTTACATTATTTACAGTTCGAATCCTTTTCCTTTCCCTTTCACTCTCACAGCGTTATTTACTCACCAAATTGATAGTTGTTAAATATTTGTATTTGCCACCAAAGGGATGAGAAACAGAATATGGCATCGGCAGAGAATGATAGAAGTATATACCATAGTTGAATTGAACGGAAGCTATAAAATGCATCCCAATCTGCATTATTCGAAGAACAAACACAGCAATAGACTTGAAAATAGTCATCTTGAACACACAAAACTCAACTAAACACTGATGCTAATCGAGTCAGTCAGTAAGTTAGACTCAATAATGATAATGTAATGTTCTATTCTGTTTGATTAGCTTTGGCTATAACTTTGCCGATCTGTGGGTGCAAAAGTATTTGCATATTAACATAAAAGTTCTTAAAATGGGAATTTTAAACTAAATCACTTTTATTTTAAATCATTATGATAATAATGAAAGTTATTTAATTTTTCTACATATATCTGTTGCAAGTGGGGCATGTAAGGCAGCTGTATGTTGAATAAACAAAGTCCAAATGCATCTGCCGCAACTAATGCGAACTATCGATTTGAAATTCGAGCGAAGGTCAAGGGCCACACACACTCACACACACACACACCGACACACATACACACAAATATCTGACGCACAAAAGAAAACCAACTAACATTATCGCTATCCATTTGAAAAGGTGTCACCAATCCAATAATCGATTCGTTTATTTTTGGATTCCGTTTTTAATGACAGATTGAAAGCTAATAAGTTTCATAATAATAACTATAACTTTTATTCCTTGGTTTCCTCGACGATATCGCTTTCCGCATCGGAGGATTCCAAATTGATTTCGGTTAGTTCCTGCTCCTCAACGCTGCAGCTATCCAAATCACCCGTTTCCATTTTGGGCACAATTACAGGTGGTTCTGACTTGGTCTGGGGTAAAGTTTCTGTGGATGCTATCGAAGCTGCTTCCTCCTGCTCAAACATGGGATTGTTGAAGGCACGTTCCCGTACCTCATCGTTCTCCGCATCATAGCCCATGACCGGCAAATCATCCACTCCACTGCCACCGGCTGCACCTCCGCCTCCCCCTCCCGCTGCACCGTTGTCAAAACGATTGAAGAGCAAATTGCGACGAAGACGCAAACTCAAATGATGCCAACGCCATCTTCTTGGATCGTGAATCCACTGAGGTATGCGATTCAGATGCGGATTCTGGGGCAAAAAGTGAGCCAACATAATCAATGTAACAAAACCCACAAGCAGCAGACAGAACAGGATGAGAATGACCGAGGCAAAGGTCACATTGGGATTATAGGGATGACCGGCATAGTGCACATCCAGGTGACTCTGACGGGCAAGCAAGGAGCTCTGATTACGCAGGGCAACCAATCGCTTCATGAACTCCACACTGCGTTCGGAGTAACTTTCTCGATCCACGACAATTGCCTGGAGAATGTTGCCACGCAGCTCTGAGCCAACATAGTCCACATGCAGCTGCAGCTCATCGGTCAGATCCTCTCGAGCAATATTGCTGGTTATGAATTTAGCTACCGCTTTGCGATCCTCCTCCAGGCAGTGCTCACTGGGAATGGTGAGGATAGCACCGCAGACCAAGCAACAGGAACCAAAGGGACGCAACGGCGCAACACAATGTGGAACGGGACATTGTGGTTCCGCATTGTGGCAGGTGGGTTCGACCAGAAGCTCAAAATTCTTGTGACAGCCACACAATTCACCAGGATAGTATTCCACAGTGACGCCCTGAGCATTGTGAAACAGCATTTGTCCCAAATCCCGTTGAAACAGCTCCTGCAGATACCTTCTTGATATGGAGGAGCTACCCACGATAAGTTTACCCAAGCGCAGGAACTGCACATTCTCCAAATCAAATGAGAGTGCACCCGAATTGGTCGAGATGAGCACAAGCTCATCATCGCATGGTACACGCTCCAGCTCCGGCACCGGGAACTTCCGTGATCCCATCCAGCTGCTGGGATCGAACCATTTGCTTGTCTTGGGTGGCTTCAAGAACGCACGTCGCTCATCACTCTCACAATCGGGATTAAGACCAGCACCCGTTACCAACTGTATGGTTGAATCTCTCTGAAGCAGTAAGGCACCCTGACGTGGCAGCACAAAGCCACCTACGGAAAGCTTGTAGGGCAATGGCAACACTGCTGGATAGTACTCCTACTATCTACTAAAAATCTGTCGGATGTTAAAGGGCAAAGAAATTCTAACTGTACTTTAGGTGACAGAACAGCGAGCTTTAGTTTGAGTAATCGATTAAAAATCTATTACATGTTAAAGTGCAAAGGAAATCTAACTGTACTTTAAAGTGACAGAGCAGCGAGCTTTAGTTTGAGTAACTGCAATACAAAATTTATTACCGAATAAAATATCAGCTACAAAAAATACAAAAATTTTGTTAAATAAATTTTCAAGTAATAAATTGCACAAAATTAGCTAAAACGAACGTGTGCCCATTATGGAACATATATATTAAAAAAAAAGTCCAGACACACACACACACATACACGCATACATCGATCAATGCAATTGTTTTTGGCTAACGCAAGCAAAAACTCAAAAACAAAACAAAAACGTTGCGTTTATTTTCATTTTGATTTGGACCGATATAAACAATTGAATACGGGGGTGGGGGTGTGCGAAGAACTTTGACGGAAGCCGACGGTATGCCAAAATAACCGGATGGTAATGCTGCTAATGGTGCGTGTGCATGAACAAACATGTCGGTGGTAAATAGTACGAGATCGAGAACGAGTACGAGTTCCACATGAAAGCCATTTGCTAAAAAGTGAAACAGCAACACCAAAGCAACACTAAAGAAAGAAAAATATACGATAGAGATATATGTATTTATATATATTTACTGGATTCCACGTGTGGATATAAAGCACTTTTTGCCAAGATCAAAGCATGTATTAAGATTATAAATCAAGGGCAATCAAGGTCGAAAACTATAGCTAGATTAACCGTGTAGATAAGGGTAAAAGAACTTAGAAAAAATTCTAAATACTTGAGATCAAGTTGCTAAAGAAAAATTATTTTAAAAGCATATTAATATTAGAGAAACAATGAAAATCAACTTTGAACTGTTGAAAATCAATAACAAAAATATATTTGAGCCTTTTTTGGCGCATTAGTTGCCAAGTTCATCAAATACCAATACTATTTTACGACATGTAAATGAGTTGTAAGTTTGCCAGTGAATGTTGCCCCTGCCCCAGCCCCATTCCGTGTAAACAAAAAAACAAACCCCAAAATCAAGAAAGGGGGGCATATTTACACATACACGCCAAATAAGATAATCTGGCATCCATCAGCGCCAATAAAAACTCGGCCAACAACAAAGATGCGGGAGACGTCTTTAATCTGGTATTTGTGGGCCAGTTTGATTTGTGGTTGTTCTTTACAATTCAATAAAGACAAGAATTTCGCCAAAAAGTAAATAAATAAACGAACGAATTCAACGTATGTATGTGTGTGTGTGCAACACTTTGTAGCGACAACAAATGAAATGGTTAATGGGTTGAATGAATTCCGAAAATGTATCTGCAAGATACCAAATGGCATTTACGAATGCAGCTGACCCTTTACAGATAAACAATACATATGGAGACAGTAATAATAACAATAATCATATATTTTTCCATTGAAACTGGAACACACTTGAAATGCTTACGATGTGGCCAGCGCATTTCCGTCATATCATAAAAAATGATCAAAGATATACGTAATTATATATATATATAGTCATTCAACTTACCAGCGACCAATAGCTGATGAAACGCACTTTCTGTGGCAGGGTTTCCGGCACCATGCGTCGACTGAAACTCGTCTTCAGTTTATAGCTACGTTGCACTTCAAAATTGCTATAGTATAAGCCATACGCAAATTGGCCCAATGCACACAAATGTATTATTGTCACAAAGATGCGAGATTTATATAGCTCCACTTTGGTCATCTTGTTCTAACTATCGATTATCACTTGTTTTGAGGAACTGCAAAAATCACATAAAACTTTAATTTTTAATGGCGGAAAAGGTACTCAACACATTTTGCCACCCACCAACCGCCCCCTAAGCTGAGCGTCTCACAAAGGTTTCCGCGAAATTTATGGTGACTTAGCAAGGTCTTAGGACAGACTACATAAATAATGTGAATGGAACGCGCATACAAATCTGTATTGAAATCAATATTTGGGCCACTGACATGAATATTTGAAAAGCAAGAAAAGTGAGAGAAAACTAAATGAAAAGACGACAATGTCGATAAACCCACAAATTGAAGTAGCTTGGCGCCGGGCGGAGGGGGAGGCACATTAATGTTTATAATTTACATATGTTAATGGATTTTTTGATTTTTATTGCTAGACGACGCGTAGTTGTTTGTTTCAAATGAATATTTTTCTTTTAAACAAATCGCAAAAGACGGCAGAACGCACGTAAATTATTTAACTAATTATGTTGCGTTGCTTGTGTTTGCTTGTGTTTTATATTTTTTTTATACTTTTTGGTCTTGTTGCTGTTGCGCGCGATACAACTAAGCGTATGGAAAACTGGAGTCGCACTGGCAGACTCGGGATGAAATGTTGCTCATACGCCGCATTGGCTGAATTGTCGCTGTTTCTTTTTCTTACCTACCGTCCGTTCCGCACACAACAAATATAGATATATATGGATGTATGTATGTGTACATGTTGTTGTTGTTGTTGTACTTGGTGCTGTTGCTTCTCGCATTGCGTGTAGTGCTGTGCTGTGCTCTGTGGTGTTGCGCATGTCCCAAAAATTTGTGGCCCAGGCATTGTTTTTGTTACTGTGGCAGCAGGTCAACGTTTTGTTTGCCTAACCACAACAGTTAAGTGGTATGGAATGCTACCTGTTAAATACATTCATACATATATAAGTGATCCTGTTATCAGCCATGCAACTGCGTCAGAGTGACAATCACGATGATAAGCCTAAAATACACAAAACACTTCAGCAAGCACTGCGTCAAGATATGCAAAACTAATAATGCGTTACAAACAGATAACAGATATGTCAAACAAATATATTCAAGCCGATACATATGCGCGCTAAATACGTCAATCGTTATCGAATATCGTTGAGCAACAGCTGTGTCAGGCAGCCCTGGTTTATTGTTTTGTGTATCGTTGCTTGTAAATTAGCCACTTGAATTTCTATTGTTGCTTATTATTTGTAAATAAGAAGATTACATCTTCTTCTGTCGCAACTAATGCGAACTATCGATTTGAAATTCGAGCGAAGGTCAAGGGCCAAACATACACACATACACACACACAGACACACATACACACAACTATCTGACGCACAAAAGAAAACCAACTAACATTATCGCTATCCATTTGAAAAGGTGTCACCAATCCAATAATCGATTCGTTTATTTTTGGATTCCGTTTTTAATGACAGATTGAAAGCTAATAAGTTTCATAATAATAACTATAACTTTTATTCCTTGGTTTCCTCGACGATATCGCTTTCCGCATCGGAGGATTCCAAATTGATTTCGGTTAGTTCCTGCTCCTCAACGCTGCAGCTATCCAAATCACCCATTTCCATTTTGGGCACAATTACAGGTGGTTCTGACTTGGTCTGGGGTAAAGTTTCTGTGGATGCTATCGAAGCTGCTTCCTCCTGCTCAAACATGGGATTGTTGAAGGCACGTTCCCGTACCTCATCGTTCTCCGCATCATAGCCCATGACCGGCAAATGATCCACTCCACTGCCACCGGCTGCACCTCCGCCTCCCCCTCCCGCTGCACCGTTGTCAAAACGATTGAAGAGCAAATTGCGACGAAGACGCAAACTCAAATGATGCCAACGCCATCTTCTTGGATCGTGAATCCACTGAGGTATGCGATTCAGATGCGGATTCTGGGGCAAAAAGTGAGCCAACATAATCAATGTAACAAAACCCACAAGCAGCAGACAGAACAGGATGAGAATGACCGAGGCAAAGGTCACATTGGGATTATAGGGATGACCGGCATAGTGCACATCCAGGTGACTCTGACGGGCAAGCAAGGAGCTCTGATTACGCAGGGCAACCAATCGCTTCATGAACTCCACACTGCGTTCGGAGTAACTTGCTCGATCCACGACAATTGCCTGGAGAAAGTTGCCACGCAGCTCTGAGCCAACATAGTCCACATGCAGCTGCAGCTCATCGGTCAGATCCTCTCGAGCAATATTGCTGGTTATGAATTTAGCTACCGCTTTGCGATCCTCCTCCAGGCAGTGCTCACTGGGAATGGTGAGGATAGCACCGCAGACCAAGCAACAGGAACCAAAGGGACGCAGCGGGGCAACACAATGTGGAACTGGACATTGTGGCTCCACATTGTGGCAGATGGGCTCGACCAGAAGCTCAAAATTCTTGTGACAGCCACACAATTCACCACGATAGTATTCCACAGTGACGCCCTGAGCATTGTGGAACAGCATTTGTCCCAAATCCCGGCTCAACAGCTCCTGCAGATACCTTCTCGATATGGAGGAGCCACCCAAGATTAGCTGACCAAAGCGCAGGAACTGCACATTCTCCAAATCAAATGAGAGTGCACCCGAACTGGTCGAGATGATCACAAGCTCATCATCGCATGGTACACGCTCCAGCTCCGGCACAAGGGAGTTGGAAAGGGAACTGCTACTACTGCTGCTGTTTATGGGCTGCATGCTCCAGCTGCTGGGATCGAACCATTTGCTTGTCTTGGGTGGCTTCAAGAACGCACGTCTCTCATCACTCTCACAATCGGGATTAAGACCAGCACCCGACACCAACTGTATGCTTGAATCTTCCCCAAGCAGTAAGGCACCCTGACGTGGCAGCACGAAACCACCTACGGAAAGCTTTGATGGCAATGGCAGCACTGCTGGATAGTACTCCGGAAACACAACCAAATCTCGGCCACAAGGCAAATAGTCATCCAGCCAGGCGGCTGGACTGGCAAAGGAGGCGCCAACGGTATGCCACTTGATTGTGTTTGTGGTCTCCGCCTCCAACAAATATGCAAGCAATGGTATAACAACTAATAATATTTGTTGCGACTGCAGCATTTTGACTCTGATGGCATACTAAAGACTAAAATCGAGCGGTTTCCATTGATTTCCACCCATTATTTGAGGGGCGTTACGTGAAAAAGATATGATTTCAGTGTGTAAATATCACTGAGCAATGACTACATATAACATAGAGATGTCAAATCGATTAAAAATCTGTCGCATGTTAAAGGGCAAAGAAATTCTAACTGTACTTTAGGTGACAGAACAGCTTTAGTTTGAGTAATCGATTAAAAATCTATTACATGTTAAAGTGCAAAGGAAATCTAACTGACGCAAATTGGCCCAATGCACACAAATGTATTATTGTCACAAAGATGCGAGATTTATATAGCTCCACTTTGGTCATCTTGTTCTAACTATCGATTATCACTTGTTTTGAGGAACTGCAAAAATCACATAAAACTTTAATTTTTAATGGCGGAAAAGGTACTCAACACATTTTGCCACCCACCAACCGCCCCCTAAGCTGAGCGTCTCACAAAGGTTTCCGCGAAATTTATGGTGACTTAGCAAGGTCTTAGGACAGACTACATAAATAATGTGAATGGAACGCGCATACAAATCTGTATTGAAATCAATATTTGGGCCACTGACATGAATATTTGAAAAGCAAGAAAAGTGAGAGAAAACTAAATGAAAAGACGACAATGTCGATAAACCCACAAATTGAAGTAGCTTGGCGCCGGGCGGAGGGGGAGGCACATTAATGTTTATAATTTACATATGTTAATGGATTTTTTGATTTTTATTGCTAGACGACGCGTAGTTGTTTGTTTCAAATGAATATTTTTCTTTTAAACAAATCGCAAAAGACGGCAGAACGCACGTAAATTATTTAACTAATTATGTTGCGTTGCTTGTGTTTGCTTGTGTTTTATATTTTTTTTATACTTTTTGGTCTTGTTGCTGTTGCGCGCGATACAACTAAGCGTATGGAAAACTGGAGTCGCACTGGCAGACTCGGGATGAAATGTTGCTCATACGCCGCATTGGCTGAATTGTCGCTGTTTCTTTTTCTTACCTACCGTCCGTTCCGCACACAACATATATATATATATATGTATGTATGTATGTGTAGATGTTGTTGTTGTTGTATTTGGTGCTGTTGCTTCTCGCATTGCGTGTAGTGCTGTGCTGTGCTCTGTGGTGTTGCGCATGTCCCAAAAATTTTTGGCCCAGGCATTGTTTTTGTTACTGTGGCAGCAGGTCAACGTTTTGTTTGCCTAACCACAACAGTTAAGTGGTATGGAATGCTACCTGTTAAATACATTCATACATATATAAGTGATCCTGTTATCAGCCATGCAACTGCGTCAGAGTGACAATCACGATGATAAGCCTAAAATACACAAAACACTTCAGCAAGCACTGCGTCAAGATATGCAAAACTAATAATGCGTTACAAACAGATAACAGATATGTCAAACAAATATATTCAAGCCGATACATATGCGCGCTAAATACGCCAATCGTTATCGAACATCGTTGAGCAACAGCTGTGCCAGGCAGCCCTGGTTTATTGTTTTGTGTATCGTTGCCTGTAAATTAGCCACTTGAATTTCTATTGTTGCTAAATATTTGTGAATTAGAAGATTACACAGCTTGTACAAAGAACTACAATATAACACAAAAGAGGAGTTACAACAAACGATCTTAAAACTAACATCAAGTTTTGTTTTGCCTTGGATTTTCACTTGAGTTTAAGAACTTAAAAAAATATCATGTCGTAACAGTCTCACAGCAGTCTTCATATTAAACTAAATTTTCTATTAAAATCCTCTGTTCCAATTCGGTTACTAACCCACAAACATGTCGTTTGCATCAAAAGTCACATTGGGCTTGGCAGTTTGCATCTCCAGTGGCATTATAGGTTATGTTCACTATAAACAGTCGGATGACCGGTAAGTGGAGAAGACAACCGTTTCTTGAATGAATCTTAGAGAGCGAACACTATTTACAGCTTTAAACTGCACCAGGGCGTTCTGCGCGACGTGGAGCAACAGCAGCGACGTAAACATGAAAACCGATATACCCTGCAGCAACAGATAGACATGACCAAACAACTTAAAGCAGCTAGAGAAACGGATGCAAGTGCAGAAGCAAGCGGAGCTGGCATGGATAAAGTTATTCCGAATGCAAATATTTAAATCTTGTTCGAGGCACAACAAAATTGAATGTGTGGCGCTAGATGTAAATACTTTTGGTTTGCTGACTGAAAATATATATATATAATATTTTTGTTAGATAATGTGTAATACAATTTCTATAAAATGTAGTCTATTTAATTCTTTGTTGGTGTTTTGTTTTTGTTGTATATCGTTATAATTATTACTCAATTTTATTATTACGAATGTGTGTATAAGTAATTACAGTTCTAATGGGCGCTCGATAAAATAATTCACATCATATAACGGGTGGCATTTGTACAAAATGTATGTGGTGGACACACCCTTTTTGCGAAATCATAATTATATATAAAAAAACAAAAAACAGGAGCAGACTGAAGAGTTGAGAATTACACGATACTTGGCGTTCTTTGTCCGTTTCCGTTTCTTCCATTCATTGCCTCTAAATGTGCCTGTCGTACATAGTTCGAAATCGAAAACTACAAGATGCACATTTAATATCGACCACCTCCTCCACCGCCGCCGCCGCCTCCTCCTCCTCCTCCACCACCACCTTTACGTCTGTCACGATCATTGCCATCATTACGATCATTGCGATCTCCTCGGTCAGTACCACCGCCAATGCCCCGCTCGCCACCACGATCAGTGCCGCCGCCAATACCTCGTTCGCCACCACGATCTGTGCCACCGCCAATTCGCTCCTCACGTCGACGGCGGGGTGAGCGGGACCTACTGCGCGAAGACCGACCACGTCGTGGACCACCAGAACGGGAACGCGAACGATTACGGCGTCGGCGGGAATAAAGGTATCTCCGCAACTCTCTTGATATGGGCTTAAGGTGCATAAAATTGCAAAAGCCTGACCGTGTGCATTCACCCATCTCATATTGCCTGCAGCAGGCCTCACGGAAATCGGTTACCGGCGACAGTTCGGAGTAGACCGGCCTGCCGCCAAACCAGCGATTGTTCAAATCATTTGCTGCCTTCTCGGCGTCGGCCTCGTTACGGAATTTGATGTACACATTGCCGACTAGGTGGTCTCCCAAATTATCGCACACGTTCATTTCTTCGATTTCTCCGTACTTGTCCTCGCATTCGACGAACACATCCTCAAAGAAATTGTCATAATGCTCTTGCATCTCCTCGTCCGAGACATTCGCTACCAAATGTGATCCGTCCGCCGATTTGGCGGAATTTTGCGGGTTAACGTACAGATTTTGCAGCAATACCGTTTGCGAGAATGTTGGCTTGTTGTGTATGCGGGAACACCGGTCACCATGTCGGCAGGCTCCAATCTTAAAGTAAAACGAGCAGTTGACTCTGCAAAATATACGTTGTTAGTGAATGAATGCCGGAAAAGTACAGCGCCAGAGAGAGAGAGAGAAAGAGAGCAGGCGGCACATGCGGGCTCTTGTTATTAATATTCTCACAAAAACTTACTTGTCCTTTTCCGTGCCAAAAATGGATGCCAAATACTCGGCCATTACGCTGCTGCTGTAATCGTGCTGCTGTGCTTAAGGATTAGCTATTATTTGGGGCCGTTTTTGCAGCAATGTTTTAATTATCTCAACAAATAGAATTCAACTTTTCCCCAGGCGCACGCAAAAAGCAGCGTCTGTCCGTATTTTGCAACAACGTTGCCAGCTCGAAAATATTTAAGTATGCGGCTTCGTGCTGCCAACCTGCTTGACACACGATGTCGATTTTTTTAACAACAAAGAGCCAAGCACCTGAAACTAATTAAATGTAAATTAAAAGCAAGATTTTTGTACTCTCTGTTACAACTGTGAACAAACGTATAAAGTTAAATTTTTATAAATTACCATACTCTGTTGTTTGGCAACAACATAGTGGCAGCTCTGTTTTATCTTCAGAGAGTGTGTTGGCAACGTTGCGCGTCTGACATTTCAGCAGGAGAGCAAGAACGAGTGCGACAGCGAGTCACGACTCATGCATTTCTAGAAAAGTCCGACAGCGGCATTTTTGCAAAGTTCAGGTCCTTACTTTGCGTGCTAACGACGTGTTTCAAACACAACTTATAAAACTTGCAACAGTCACACAGCACAGTTTAAAAAACGTTTAATATGGACAAGGTTGGTAATCAAACACACAAATAACAGTAAGGCAGAAACAAAGATAAAAAAATTTTCACAACGTTTTCGTTGCAGGTGAACGAACTAAAGGAAAAGGGTAACACGGCACTTAATGCCGAAAAATTCGACGAGGCAATTGCTGCATACACAGAAGCCATTGCGCTGGACGCCAAGAATCATGTGCTCTTTAGTAATCGCTCCGCGGCCTATGCCAAAGCCGGGAAATTTCGAGAAGCTTTGGAGGATGCCGAGCAGACCATCGCGTTGAATCCTACCTGGGTGAAGGGTTATTCGCGTAAAGGTGCAGCTGCTGCCGGCCTGCGTGATTATTTTAAGGCCTTCGAGGCCTACAATCAGGGTGAGTTTTGGTTTTTTTTTTATAATTGCTTGCGGCAACATAACCTCAACTCATAATAATGTGTGTGTATTTGTGTTTAGGCTTGAAGCACGATCCGCAGAACGTAATGTTATTGCTAGGTCGCCAGGAAATTACCGCATCGGCTTTGAGTTTTATGCAAGCGCAGGGCGATCTACCCATGGATGTTGATCCACAGCCAAGTTATGAGTCAAAACCAGCACCAAGCAAACCCGCTGAACCAGCTGCTCCCCGTGTAGAAGATATGACTGAGGAAGAGCGCAAGAAGCACTTGGCCAAGCAGGAAAAGGAGTTGGGCAATGCAGCATATAAGAAGAAAGATTTCGAAGCAGCCCTTACGCACTACAATGCTGCCATCGAACATGATCCCACTGACATTACTTTCTACAATAACATTGCTGCCGTTTACTTTGAGACCAAGGAGTACGATCAATGCATAAAGCAGTGTGAGCGTGGTATCGAGGTGGGTCGTGAGAATCGTGCTGATTTCAAATTGATTGCCAAATCATTTGCTCGCATTGGTAACACCTATCGCAAGATGGAGAACTACAAGCAGGCGAAAATCTACTACGAAAAGGCTATGTCGGAGCATCGTACTCCTGAGATTAAGACATCGCTTAGCCAGGTTGAGGTTAAAATTAAGGAGGAGGAACGTCAGGCCTACATTGATCCCTCTAAGGCTGAGGAGGAGAAGGAAAAGGGCAATGAGTACTTCAAGAAAGGTGATTACAGCACTGCCGTCAAATACTATTCCGAGGCGATCAAACGTAATCCCGATGATCCCAAATTGTACAGCAATCGTGCTGCCTGCTACACAAAATTGGCCGCATTTGATTTAGGCCTAAAGGATTGTGAGACTTGCATCAAGCTGGATGAAAAGTTCATCAAGGGCTACATACGAAAGGGCAAAATTCTGCAGGCAAGTAACTAAATAAAATAAATGCAATACATGTTTTTAAAATATTATGTTACCTGTTGGTTGTAGGGCATGCAACAAACCTCAAAGGCTTCCTCGGCGTATCAGAAGGCCCTGGAATTGGATGCCAACAATGCTGAAGCAATTGAAGGTTATCGTCAGTGTTCCATGAATTTCCAACGCAATCCCCAAGAAGTGCTCAAGAATGCCATGTCCGATCCGGAAATACAGCAAATCCTAAAGGATCCTGCCATGCGCATGATTCTCGAACAGATGCAAAACGATCCACAGGCTGTTAAAGAGTAAGTAGTTTGAATTATCATTAAATTAATCGATTTTAATTTTTTTTTATTTTCTCAGCCATTTACAAAATCCAGCTATCGCCGACAAGATAATGAAGCTGCTGGAATCCGGCATTATACAGATACATTAGAATTAGCGCTATGCAAAACACATAAAACAAAACTAATCGCTTAACATTCAAGACACACACAAGAAAAAAACACACAAAAATCCCAAAAAATCCATATGGAAATTACCGCACTACTAAGCCGTGTTGTGCTTAAAACCACTAAATTCAAAATACATTTCAACGAGTAACACACCTCTATATCGCCAGCCGCAAAGAAAAAGTTGGTGATTGTAATACTTGGAAACTCCATACAAATATCTGCCTAGTTGATTTACGCAGATTTTATTGGGTGTTGCTTCATAGACAAGTGCCGTGGTTCTTATTTTCATACTACATTATATGCTTGTAGCTTAGCTCTATATATTAATAAATCTTTGGGTGTACAATAAATATTGATTTCTTTAAATGTTGTACAATAAATACAAGTCAAATAATGGTAATTAATTTCTTTAAATGTTGCTCAAAAACTCTTAATTATAAAAAGGTACATTTGAAATGTTGGTCTTACTGACGTTCCAAATTAAATAATATATATATTTTCAAACTATGCAACAAGTTTTTTTTGTATTGAACACTATGAAATGTAATTTTCGAATGCAAAATGCCTAATAAACTATAATTGCATTTAATTTCTTCTAAGATTTAATAAAATTAAATAGTTTTTAAATCTGGTAAGTATTTCACACCGCCAAAAAAATACCAGCTTGCGTCAGAAAATGCCAAGTCTGGTTAAATTACGTGTAATATTTTTTAGTGTATTTTGCAGCAAGTGTTGAATAGCGAGAAATGTTCGCAACATGCTATTCAGTGCCAGTGCCAGTGCAGTGTTGAGGACGATTTCTTCCACAAAAAAAAAAGAAGAAAGAAATGAAGTGCTGATTGTGATTTCCGTATAAATAGTTATAAACTACCAATCAACGAAAGCGTTTAATTCGATCCAATTGCAAAACGAATTAGAAGCAAAACAAACGCCTTTTAAAATACCGATTCCTGCACGCTATTAATTGTTTTAACTATAGTTATATGTATGCTTGTGTGTATGCCTGTATGCATGTGTAAATTTGATTGAGTGAGTGTGTGTGTGTACAAGTGTGTGTTGCCTCCGAGTTTCTCAGTTGATTCGCGAAATTGAGAATATAAAGATGGTGCTCGGTAAATTGTAAGCGTGAAAATAAGTAATATATAAGCACACCAAAAATATATTTATCGGTAAAAATTAGCTGAAGAAAATCTCCAGTTAATAACATCGGAAACACAAGCAACAAATCACAAGTGAGTACAACAGAAAAGGGCTAAAATGAACGCTAACCGCTTGCGCCTATCCGTGTATTCGTATTCACATTTCAAATGCGTTTCGGGGGCGCTTGGCAACAAGCAAAAGCCGCTACATACACATGTACATGTATGTGCAAGCATACATGGTTGTAACATGTACATGCGTACATATGTATGCATATTAACCCGCAGCAGCAGTAGCAGCAGCAAACACTAACGTGACTACATACATACAAATACAAATGTGATTTCGACTTTTCTTTAATTTTTAGTGTGTCTTTTTTTTTGTAATTGTCTTTTTAGTGCATTCCTCACCGCTACACTACTCAGCGATGAGGCCACAGGCGCCGGCGTCTATGGTGCATGATCCCAAAAAGGATGAGCTACGCACTGCCCCCTGGTATTGGGGCAGCATAACGCGTGAGCAGGCGAAAAACATATTGTTCGGCAAGCCGGATGGAAGCTTTTTAGTGCGCGATGCGCAGGCAAAGGTAAGTTTACAGTTACAACTGCTCTCACTATCTCTTTCTCCCTTACTGATTGGATTTAACAGTTATTCAAATTGTCAACATGTGATAATTGTTTCTCATCAATGAACAACTCTCTTGTAATGAAAAATATGAGCTTTGATAGGATTTGTTGCTGTATTTTTTTTTAAACAAACTATGGTTTTCTCGTTGCGTTTTAAATAGCAACCGAATTTGTAAAGGTATCTATTTAAATATTAACAATTTAAAACTATTTAAAAAAAAGTTTGAAAAAAACCCGAGTTTAATTACTTTCTAATTGGTAAAAGATCGCTTTAAACAATAGCAATAAGTATAATTATTTAAATTCTCTTTTACAGAAAGGCGAATACACATTAACACTGATGAAGGATGGCAATGAGAAACTGATTAAAATCTGCCGTCTTAAGAATAACAATTATGGTTTTGTTGATAACTATCAGTTTAGCACTGTTGTGGATATGATCAACTACTATATGGGCAATTCCTTGAAGATCTACAATAAAACGCTGGACATAACGCTCAGCAATCCAATAACATGCCCCTACTATGATGATTCACAGCCTCAGGGTGATCTACGATTGTTAAGTGATGAATTTATACGCTGTTCCCAACTGTTGCTGCAACAGGAGCAGGCCCTGGATCAAAAAAAGACCTCATTCAATGCCATAAGGGAGGAGCTGGCCGAGAAAAATCTGCATCAGAATGCATTTCGCAATGCCGAGAATATGCTGCGCAGTCAAATAACATTAATTGAATCGTTTATGAACAAACCGCCAACGGGTGCCGGTACGGATGTTGGTGGTGGTGCAACAGGCGGCGCTGCACCCGGTGCGCCCGGAAGTAATGCGCCATTCTCGCGGCAGGAGGTGCAAAAGCATATGTGTACAAATTTGGCTAACATGTTCGTTCATCTGGAAGTGATGCAGAAAGAGATGGAGTGTCTCAATCAGAAAATCAAGACACTGAAGGAGACGGAACAGCTGTTGGAGCGTCAAATTAATGCCACAAAGCCCGAGCTACAGGAATTGCAATTGCGCAAGGACAAGCACATTGAGTAAGTAGTATTTTGTTTTCTTTTCATCAATCTGACGTCATGTATACGTATATATATATATTCTGCAAACTGTATTAGCTTGAGAGAGTGGAGTGGAGGAGGGGGGGCCATAACTGATTAGCGTCGCGTCAGCTTTAAAAGACGAAGAGTGAGGGTGACGAGGAGGACGGGCTATTTCGTAAAGTCAATCAGTCAGTCAGTCAGTTAGTCAAACATCCAAGTCACACATTCAGTGCATGGCAAATGCATTTTTTTTTTTTTTTTTTGGTTTTTTTGGGGTATTTTTATTTTTTGCAATCCAAGGAATTTTAATTCTCCCGAGAGCTTTTGTGTGGGGTTCTCATTTTACAAGCGCGCGGTTCTTGCTTCTTCGTAGTTTTTCTTTATTATTTTTTTGGTTTTGCCCTGCTTCCTGCTTGAGCCCGCTTTTTTGTTTTGTTCTTTTTTTTTTTTGAGTCGCGCTAAGTTGACCGATAAAAATAATAGTAATAATAATAATAGAAATGAATGCTTGTTGTTTTGGATTCGGCGAGATTCGGCTTGCAAATTCGCCTACGTGCTGCCTGCCCGCATGTAAGATATGTAAACACAATGTGTATTTGCGTATGTATGAATGTATGTATATATAGCTAATGATGATGATGATGCCTTTGCGAGAAGCACGCTGTAAACTGAAACGTTTATAAGCCATAATGATAATACAGTGATCATTCGTATAAGAAACAATGACAGAAGTTTTCAGTTATCATATAGTTTCTAGCGAAACTTTGTAATATTTGGGGTTTCTCATCGAGCGAGCGTTGACTGTAGCTCGTAAATATCCACCCGTTGAGGCAGTCAGAACATATATGACATATACATATGCATATTTCCAACCAACCGCTTGTAATTTAAATCCTCTAACATAAGAAATAAATACATTTTTCATACAAGTTCTTCACCCGTTGACAGTTTTACACACATTTTCAAGAACACATACATAGAGTTTAGAAAAAGTATGCCAAGTGAATTATTGAGAAACATAAATTATGCTAAGATATCATAAAAAATGTACAAAAAGCTGTCAAAGACAAAGACAAAGACAATGCCTTGCTTATTTCTTATAAACAGACTACTAAAGAAATCTTTTTTTTTGGGATAGCTTTACATTCAGCTTCACTTTCAGCTAGTGTCATTATATAAGTAGTGTCACTAGTATAAGTGCATAAGTTAGTTACAATTCGTCATCAATGGATGGGCATAATGATGGATGGGTATAAGGCGGCCCGATGATGATAACGTTAATCAGTCGAACCTTGAACCATATTAAGCGCACACGCTTTAGTTTTCCCTATCTCTCTCTCTCTCAAAAAAGGCACATTATCCCCATTGAAAATCTTTACTATATATCCCAGCTTGACAATTAATCACTCCCTACTACACATCTGTCCGCTTATCTTATTATAGTACTTGACTTGGGGGAGCAGGAATATTATGTCATTAAATATATATAAATTTATATTATAAGTTTTTTTTTGTTGCGGTTAAGTTGGTTGGTTAGTTTTCCCTCCTTCAACAAAGGAAACTTTTTTTTGCCGACTCTTTCTTATCGCTAGATGCTACCTAACTATCATAGGGTTCTTATCTTCAAAAAGGGTACCCTCTTAGCAACGGTTGTAATATTTCTACAACTCTTTTGCGAAAACGAAGTATTTGTCATCAAGTATTGCGTTTTGGAGGCAGCTGCGTTTCATGGCGACTCTATGGCTCTGTCGGTTTCTTAGTTTCCTAGGTTGCGCACTGTTTCGCCTATATATTTGCTACTTACCTATACCTTGGGGGCCCCAAAGATAAGGCACTATCGTTGTTATCTGCCTGCCAGTCTGACTGCCTGCCTGCCTTTCGTGAATTATTGTTTGCCAAGAGCTTACATTTCATTTCTTTATTCGTATACGGATATATGTATGTGTGTATTTGCAAACTTTTGTGTGCGATTGTGTTGAGAGAATGTGTCTTTATTTTAATTAAGATTAGCCACAGCTTTGGCATACATGTTCCCTGACATGTCTTTACTTTTCTACACGGTTCTATCAAGGGAATTGCGTGTCTGTGTGAGAATTGCGCGTCATAATTTTACTGACTTGACTGAAAAACTTTAGAGTGGTCTGATTTAAGTCCAGATAAGGCGAAACGAAAACGAGAAAGGTTCATTCATTATCTTTAGCAAAAAAAAAGTGACATCACAATGGGAAAACTGATAAAGATTGTCGATAACTTTTGGGTTAGAATGAAAGTTCTTGTTCTTGTTGTCTAGAGCTGTGTCTAGTTGATTCACAACATTTAATCACAACGCATATCGTACTATTTCATACTAATGGCTAATCCGTATTGCAGGCGTCTGAAAGGCTTCAATCTGACCGATGATGATCTGAATGTTATACTGGAGGTGGGCTTTGACAAATGGCAGCACAATTTCGAGAAGGCCTCCAATCAGCCGCATCGCATCGAATCGCTGTGGTTCATCAATAATGCCAAGCGGCATGATGCCGAGGAACTGTTGAAGGATGCACCGACCGGCACCTTCTTGATACGGGCCAGAGATGTGGGTCATTATGCGTTATCGATTGCGTGCAAGGGTGGCATACATCATTGCATCATCTATCAGACGGAGAGTGGCTTGGGATTTGCGGCACCATACAACATTTATCCGACGCTCCAGCATCTGGTTGAGCATTATGCATGCAATTCGCTGGAGGAGCACAATGATACGTTGACCACCGTGTTGCGTATACCCGTATTGCATTGGACGCAGAACAAGCAGCATATCTTGGAGCAGATGCAGGAGGAGCTGGAATTGGAACAAATCGAACTCAAGCAGGAACAGGAGCGTTTGGCACAGGAGGCAACAACACTAATGCCGCCGCCGCCATCGTCGTCATCTGTTGCAACTGCCACACAATCGGCACCCATACCAACAACACGATCACGTGAGCATAGCACTGGAGCTGGTGGTGTTGGCAGTATTGGTAGTAGTCTCGGTAATGATACCGTCGATGCATCTCTGGGTGGTGGTGGTGGGGGCAGCAGTGAAACGGACGGAACGCCACCCGCTTCCATATCTCCATCAAATTTTAGTACATCGCAATAGACAGAGACTCTGCGATACAAAATCTCTCTGCCCCCCCTCTCCAAAACTCTGTCTCTCTCTCTCTTATTATAATGGCCTTCTGTTTTTTGTCCAAGCTAGCTCTAAATCTCTCTCTCTCTCTCTCTTTGCCCCCTGGCCCATTGCCCCAATACAAATGCTATCTCTCTAAACTATTATATACCACATATATATATATATATATATTAATATTTAATAACAAGAAACGAAACAATTTTTGTGTGTGATGAAAAAAAAAACAAAAAACAAAAACAAACAACATTTAAATGTCGCCCCGGGAAACAAACTATATACAAAACAGTTAAACTGTATATAGTATATATATATATTTCTAAGAAAGATCTTAACCCGTTGCGAAACAAGTAATTTGGTGATCATGTTAATGTTGTTTACTAAACAATCTATCTATATATACATATATAAATACGTATTCTCTTTTTTTTTGCATTTCGCTTGATTTCAAAAGTGATAAAAAGGTCAAGCCAAACTGCTAATTGGAGTTCAATCCATAATTCAAACTTGTAACTTTACACATACATATATATATATATATATATATATATATATTCCCCCCCCACACACACACATTTAAATCGGTTTAGAACTCGCGCGCTGTGCGTTCGACGAGTATCTAGAAATCGGATCAAAATCGATACACGTATATATATATATATTAAATTTTTGTCGTGGTGTGAAATAGTTTCTAATATATGAAATTGGGTATAAACAAAAAACTGTTAAAAGCACAGATTTTGATAATCTGTCCAACTATATACACACACACACACATTTATATATATAGTATATAGAGATACCCAATTCGACCACCAATTTATTTGTTGTTATTATATTACCAAGTCTTAATTGATTTTTGAAACTAGTTCTTAAGGTTTAATCTACATAAACGTACGTAAATCAGTGATCAGTTGTCTGTTGCTACTTATCATTATTATTATAATAATTATAGAATCGTATTTCTTATCATTTTTTGCAATAGTTCTATAGTTTAGTAGTATTTTTTCGTTTTCTGATCGTTTTCTCGTTTGTTTTCTTCTTCTTTTTATACCTTAAATCAAACACACAAACAGCAATAGTAACAAAAAAAAAAACACAATTAACAATAACAATAACAAAAGTGCAATCGGGAATCGAAACAAAAATTTACTTTTTACATTTGTTATTATATACAAAACAAAGAGAAAAAAAAGACAAAAAGAAATGAAAAAAAAGAAACCGTTAACGGAATCTGCTGCAATATGCAAAACTTAAAGAAGCTTCAGTTTGTAATATATACATATATATAGAGTTATATATGTATAACCCACCTTGCTATGAGTTTTGTTTTTTTTCCAAAATCCCCAAAAACCAACTAATTTATAAGTTTTGTGCAATTTTTGTAAGAATAAAAAACTGTTCAGTTTCAGGAAAGGGTATACCATTTTCGGTCTGCGCTTTCTGTTGCTAATTTCAGATTACACACACAAATACCAACAAACAAAGCAGCAACACTCAAAATCAGCCCTATTATTATTATTAATATTATTATTTTTTTTTTAAAGAAAAAAAAATAATACTTTGTCTATGTAATTTTCTGTATATGTTACTCTTAATTTAATATATACCTTACTTTATATACATATATATACTTGTAATGCAAATTAATTTCATGTGTTTATATACTATACAAAAGAAAGAAAAGATTTATTAATATTTTTTTTTAATTTCTAATGCTATGAGATTTCGTTGGATCTCTTACGTTGTAGTATTTTATAAGTTTTAAACAATTAGTTTGTAAAGATGCGTTTCAAAAAAACATAAAACAAAAAAAAAACAAAAAACTATGAACATTGTATTTTAAATTTGTTTGCCATACCCAAAAAAAAATGTTGTAGATGAACAAGTTTGGAGAATGTGAAGATAAACATTAAATGATAAATATATAATATATAATAGATAGATATGTATGTGTATGTATGAAAACCCAATGGGCTGCATTTCTGGCGCTGTGCTGATGCCGATGATAAAATGATAACGAATTGCGAATTTGTTGTATTTTTTATATGAAATATATATATATAAATATAGATACATATATGTATGTATATGCTATGTGTTGTAGTTCTTAAGCGCTAACCTGCCACAATCGGTACACAAGAACCGAAAAATAACAAAACACAAATAATTTTTTTTGTAGTAGATTTTAGAGAAACGCAAAAATCAAATATATATATGTATGTATGTATCTATTTGTATTTTGTGTCTAAAACAGCAACTAAACCTACAACAAATGTTCGTAAATAACAAAAAAGAAGAAAAATGAAATAAAATGAAACAAAGAAGTAAAAGAAAAAAATTAAATCTGTATGTGCTTTTATTTCTTTTCTCTCCCCGTGAAAATTACGAAAAGGCAAAGCGAAAACTTTTGGGCGTCTCTGCTTTCAATGAAAGAACCGTTCATTCGACATTCGCTCTGTTAAGTCAGCAGAGTCAGCTGTAATACAAGTGAGAGGAGAAGGAATGCAGCGCGAGAACAATATACAATTGCAATCACGCGTTGTGCACTGCCAATTGAATGGCCGCTCTAAGATACGAGATCATTCCAACACTTCCAAATTCCCAAACAATACTTTCCAAATGGAAAACTGATAAAGATGGTCGATACATTGGTTGGAATGAAAGTTGTGTCCGAAAGGCTTCAATCTGACCGATGAAGATCTGAATGTTATACTGGAGGTGGGCTTTGACAAATGGCAGCACATGCAGATTCAGGTGGAACTGTAATTGGAACAAATCGAACCACCATCTGTCACTCAATCGGCACCCATACCCACAACACGATCACGTGAGCATAGCAGTGGTGTTCATTTTAGGTCGATGGTTACACTTGCATAACCCACATACATACATACATAAATTATGTGAGCTGTCATTTTGGGTAATGCTACCTTTTTTTGGGTTTCTTTATTTATTTTTATGTTATGATTCAACAGGTGGATTCGTTTGAGTCAGAAATTAACAAGTAATTGTAGTTATGCAAACAAAGTTTTAAATTGCTTGTCGTTGGAAAACCTGAGAATTAAGGAATTGTGAAGCAAGCAAAAGAGAGTGAGAGAGCGATCCTTGGCTTTCCAATAAGAGCTAATTTCCAAGCCTTACGCGTTTCTAGCTCAATGCTTTAACGATAATTTACTTCCTTAAACTCACTTTACACAATAAACCATTTACAAATAAAATGTATTAATAATGAACATTCTTAATTTATTTATTTTTAAATTCAACCGCTTCATCCTCTAATGTTACTTAGATAGCTTGTTCAATTTAAAAAGCGCGCGCAAGAGTATGCTATAAATTTTATAGCGCTCAACTGTTTACCAGGGCTGAAAACTCAAAGCGTGCTTAAGGGGTAAGGCAAACATAGAATCAACCTCAGTATATACAAATATGCTTATTTGCATAGAATCAATGTGTATTTACATAAGGCCAGGCGTTTGCAAGTATTAGCGATTGCTTGTAAATTGTTCAGAACACTTGTGCTTGTACTTAATATTATGCGCAATATGCAAACCGTTAAGGCGTTGCCTCTTTTTTTATTATTTTTTTTTTGCATGCCATGTGCCGGCTACAAATGCGTATAGCGAGAACCCGAAGAAGGGGGCGAGATTCGTGCTAACTGCGCAGTTGTTTCAAAATCTATTTTTCGCCGGCTGCTGGCTACTCAAGCGTATGTAAGTACATATTTATGTATGTATGTATTTGTGTGTTTGTTTGTGTATACATATACATATGTATGTTTGTTTATAATATAAACAGAATGTAGGTTATAAGCCACTGCCACGCGCATAGTTTTGAGAGCCTCTCACTAAGTAGTTGTTGTTGTTTACTCTTCATCATATTATTTGCCGCCTTGCCAGACATTTGCCGGCCGGTATTTCCAGGCAGGTTCAACAAACGCCAAAAACTGCAAACATTCAAGGTGAATTGGCAGAATTATAGCAAACATTTGCTATCTTTTTGTTTTAGTCAGTTCTTATTAGAAATTCCATTCAAGGTTGAAAGCCTGATAATTTTCAAGTATTTAAAGTTTATTGCCTTTCTTATTTCTTAAGAACTAACATATAAATATAAATTTACAGTCAATGTGACCGAGCAAAGTAGTTTAGGTTTGAATTATGAATACAAATTAATATAAAGTTCATGATAAATACAACTAGGTTGGTATTGATAATGATAACAACAATGTTAATGAGTCTTGTGCAGAGTAGTTCTGCTTGGAATTGAAAAGCTTTCCGCTTTGTTTTTTTGTTCGATTACAGCTCAAGTTGGAACTGTTCCTGCTCCTCAATCTTAAGGGATTGTGTGTTCTTCACCAGATCCGTTGGGACTGGAACACACTTGCGGAACGGGGTGCGAGGAGTGCCACGCATCAGGCAGCTGGGAATATTGTTGGGTGGGGTTTGGCTCAATGGCGAACTACGGAGATTCTTCATGAAGGTACGTTCATAGATCAATTTAGTACCTGTAACGAATAGCGGAATAGAATATAAGTCAAAGTCGTTCGGTGTTACTTCAGACATAGAAAACGAGATAAGACAGCTGCTGCATGTGAATATAATTTAAAATGATTCACAAACATTTCTGTTTCAGACTGTTATCAAAAATGTCTATTGGCTGATTCACAATAACTAAAATAGTTTAACAACTTACCGCCAGGTGTGGTGGAGTAAAGGGTGCCGCCGGGTGTCGATGAATAGACCTCTGGCATTTGGATGGGATCAGTGATAACAACCTTCTTGGTCTTGCACATGGCCAGAGGCAAAGCATGGGAGATAGCTTGACGAGCAGTTGGTGATGCAGACATTTTGGTATTTGATTAATGGAAACTTTTGGGTTACACTTGTAAACACAATCGCAATCGAACGACTTTTGTTTATTGTTTTCGCGTAATTGCGTTGTTGGTAATTGTTTGCCTTTGATTAAATGGCTTTTTCACCAGCTGTCTGCTGTTTGAACACGTTCTTCGACTGTATGTGAAGTCCAAGTGACATTCGAAGGCAATGGGTGGCGCTATTTATACTGCCAACTCTTCCTCTTTCAATCGTATCGGACGTAAACAAAACAAACCCACACAGACGTAAGCACTCGTACACGTCTCAGCGTCTAGCGTCACTGCATTGCGACCGCTCTCCATCTATACATTCATTCACTCCCTCTCTCTCTTTCTTTGTGTTTTCTCTCAGCTTGCTCTCAATGGCGTTCTTATGCTCTCTCACCTGCGCGTGTTTTAATTGTTTTGCTTGTTTATGTTTTCCGTTAATTTGTTTTGTAACATTTAACTACTCGATTAAGCACTAAATACTATTGATAGGCACATTGCAAAAGAAGCTTAATATCCCCCAGATAACAGTTTTTAACCTTTCTAGTAAATAACGGTATTTACATGTTGTTGTTTTCATTTTGCAAAGGAATGTGTTTGTAAATGTCGCCATTATGGGCAATTGTTATTGTTATTTGCTCATATGTTGTTGTTGATTTCTTGCATACCAATAATAAATAGCTTAGCTTATTTTGGACTTGTTATTGTTTTTGTGCAAAGACAGAAAAAAAAGGGGTGTGCCTCATCAACACGTGGAATTAACATATTTTGCCATTTGTTACATATACAATGAGGAAGTTCATGTGTACTTGGGGAAAACTAGGCCAGAGATTAATGTACAAAAAGCACAAAGAATTTTCGAAATAGGTTAAACGAAAAATACTTAAGAACAAAGAAGAAAAGAGATTTGTTCTCGGATTAAATGTTGATAGCGTTAATTTCACCTAAATAACTTTTTGTTTTTGTACACAAATTTTCAGTTTTCCTAAATGTAACCTTCAAAATCAATATAGGAAATATTTTAATCAACAATTACTGATGTAATTTAAATAATAATTTAATAATTCTTATAGGTAATTTCTTAAAGAACATCTAATATTCAAATATGCTTAGCTTATTATTATTATTTCAGTAAAATATATTCATTGGCATTTCTTGGAATACGTATAAGTAGATGTATATTATGTACTGCAGTTAATACTTGTATCGAGTGGTTGTCATCATCGCTTTTGTTTAAGATTCGGTGAAGAGAATATCCAAACTGCGCAGTAGTTTTGGGTTTTTAAAAACGCATTTCTTTTTCTAACACAAATGCCGGCCGGTATTAAAGACATAAGTTCAACAAACCCCTAAAAACACATATAAGACCATACAAATACCACACATACATGTGTGTGTATTAGTGTATGCAATACATATGCAGATATAAATGGAATATTCCCATCAAGGTGAAGTCGAAGTTTATTGATAATAACTCGGTTAGTCAGCTTTTCAAGGCTGATCGAGTTGATAATAGAAACAACAATAACAAAAAACATTGCACAATTTCAATAATTAAAAGTATTATTTACGTTTTATTGCATGATCTGCTTAGGAACTAGATAAATATATTCAACTACTATTTATAGAACAAACTCAATCAATATGACTGGGAACTGAACTGAAACTTAAAAACTATCTATGATACATATGCATGAGAACTAACAATATAAGATCAGATTTAGGTTGATATGGTTAATGTGATATGGTGTATATGGGCATAGTGTGTAATGAATTTTGGCAGTCGCTGCTTGGAATTTGGGTAGCTTCCTTTTCAGTTTGTTTTGTTCATTTACAGCTCAAGTTGGAACTGTTCTTGATCTTCAATTTTCAGGGATTGTGTCTTCTTCACCAGATCCGTTGGCACTGGAACACACTTGCGGAACGGGGTGCGAGGAGTGCCACGCATCAGGCAGCTGGGAATATTGTTAGGTGGGGTTTGGCTCAATGGCGAACTACGGAGATTCTTCATGAAGGTACGTTCATAGATCAACTTAGTGCCTGCAAGAGAAAGAGGAATAGAATATAAGTCAAACTCATTGATTGTTGCATCAGACAGCGTGTACTAGAATGATAAGACAGCTGCATGGGAATATTCTGAGGTGATTCACACAAACATGTGCTTTAGTCTCAGACTGAGACTGTTATCACAAGTGTGTTTTTGAGCTGATTCACTATAAATGAAATGAAATGTTTTGAATAACTTACCGCCAGGTGTGGTGGAGTAGAGGGTACCACCGGGTGTTGAGGAGTAAACTTCAGGCATTTGAATGGGATCCGTAATGACAACCTTTTTGGTCTTGCACATGGCCAGAGGCAGAGCATGGGAGATAGCTTGACGAGCAGTGGGTGATGCCGACATCTTGATTATGAAATTATTCCTTGACTTTGGTAACAAAAAAACTTGCACTTGTAAAGAATCGTAATCGAACGACTTTTGTTTATTGTTTGCACGTTATTGCGTTGTTGTTATTGGCTGTGTGTGGCTTATCAGCTGCTGGTAACGGTGCTGCTGCTGCTGCTTCTACGGTTGTTGGCTGGTCGCTTTGCGATTCCAATTGACACACACGCATTGGGCTAGCACTATATATACTGGCTGCTCTTCTTCTTGCTATCGTTTGGCGCGCAAGCAAAACAAAAACAACACACACATTCACAGTTACTGCACGTTGTGCTCTCTTCATAGCGCGCTCTCGCTCTTTCTCGATATCGTTGTCTGCCGTTTGTGGCTTTTGTTTTTTGCTTATTTTGTTTTCTACAAAAATTTCTGCGTAGTACAAGCCGTCTGGGTGTTGTTGGTTATGCATATTTTACATGTGTATTTGTATAATAAATATTGTTTTTCTCTAAATCTCGATATTGCAGCCCAGACGGTTCGATTCGTTCGGTAGCAGAAGCCTTGAACAGTTGCGGTTGTGACCGGTTCTAACATGCTTATCTTTGTTTTGTTTTTTTTGCCGCTTGGTAAACAAGAGTTAAGTATGTAGAAATACTATGAAAGAGAATCCCCAACCCATAAACAAGAAGAGTATCGATATCGCATTGACATCGATTGCTGCATGATTGCATACGATGACTCAGAACAACGTTCGCTCTACGAAAAGTTTAAAGCAGACGCAAACACAGAAACAGAAACAGAACACGAAACAAGCATACATACTTAAGTAATTAGCATAAAGACACGTTGCCCGGCTAATTGGCTGACGTATGAGTTGAGCATATCAATTAAATTGAGCGGCACGAGTCATCCAAAAAACACACACAAAACAACGTATGGGGGCGATATGTTGACGACACTTGACGCTCAACGCATGTAAATTTCAACGAAATTTTGTTTTTGCTTCCGAAGCTAAATGATATGTATGTATGTACATATGTATGTGTGTACTTTCGTGGGAAAATGATTCGACGTAGTTCTTTTGGCAATTGGCCATCGCATGATCTTGTGTTTGATCTTGTAACGGGACCACGTGTAGCACCCTAATGTTTGGTGTTTGGTTTATGTGGGATAATAATACAACAGGGCAAGATGTTGTCGCACACGTAGACACCCACGCATCTGCGGATGGCGCAAGGTCAATACTTAGAATAGCCACGTGCCATAATTTATGACCGGACATTTGGACATAACTGTGGCAAGGCACTTTCTCATGGCCTCGTTGGACTAAAACATAGATCGGCGCATGGCATGGAAAAGTTTTTGTTTTTTGTTTGTGGATCAACTGCATTTAACGACAGCTTAATGGATATATACTATGTCGCTAAGTGATGACCCCGAAAATCAGGTGATAAATTAAAAGTAAACAAGTGCCGTTACATGAGAGAGAGAGACCGAAAGAGAGTGCAACTGGAAGTGAGCATAGAATACACGTAGCATATTTGCCGTGTCATCTCGCACGTAGCCCACCAGAAGTAAAAGAAGAAGAACAGTATAGTTTTCGTGCGGGTGTCAACATAAACCAGAATGTTTATCAGCCCTTTGTGGGTTTAAGGAAACATGTTTTCGCTTTTTTTATTCTATTTGTTTGTACCTGCGCAGTAGCTAAAAATGAAAACCAAGAAAATGCGTCGTGGGAAAATTGCCGAAAATGGAACACAGGTAGGGGGCATACCCATTTATAAACATCATCATCATCATTTTCATCAGAAAAATAATTTAAGAGGTGTTTTTATTTATTTATTTTTTCGTTGGTCTGATGGCTGACGAAATTGCACAATTCGATTGCGGCAGCTCTTAAGGGTATATATGTATATAATTCTATGTGTTTTTATTTAAAATATTCAAAGCTTCTTAATTTAGCTATTTGTATTCAATGCGTAGATAGTTTAATGTTGTGAATGAAACGCTTCTGACGCTCAGAGAGCCAAAATGAGAAGAAACTTATTAAAAGTCAAGCGAATCAACAAGTAGAAAGGCAACAACGAAGTTCTTATGCTCTTCTACTCAAGTAGATCTTGAACTAAATCATATTCTAAATAAATATTGTTTCCTAAAATTGTGATTTTTACGCATTATTTGTTCCATTGAACCAAAAAAAGTTGTTGTTTTGATTTTTTCGAAAAAATCCCATATATATTATAACGGACAGCGCACTTGAACTTATCAAATTCAGACGAATATTGTTTATTTGGTCTATTTATTTGTCACACATCTTATTTTTGCACAAAATTGATAAGCATTATAAACAAAAGGAATGCAACTCTATTCTATTCGATCTATTTTCAAGAGATAATGATTGCCAGTTTTTTTTTAGGAATAATTGGTGCGCCTAGCAATAGAAAAATTCCACAATGAATCATGTAGAATCATCAAACAAGATAAAATTATTAAATTTTTTGTATTCTCACACATTCATATGTCAAAATGTTTTCAAATAACCAACTACTCTTTGTGTATAGGGTATATTTTGATGCTACGACAACGCGTCGTTGACCCACATACACATACATACATACAGACACACACATACATTTGTATGTGTTTGAGAGAGATTTAAGATGTTGACCGGCGCCCAAAAGGCGAAACGCAGCTGAAAGGCATTCGAATCAGTTGACTTTTGTTGATTTGAATTATGAAAAACAAACATGCATATAATCCCAAAAAAATAAAGGCCAAAAAAACAATAATAATATTATAATCAAAACAAAATAGACAAAAAAAATAGGCTAATAAATCAGAACTTTTTTTAAGCATGCAATTTTAAACTAAGATTATTTCAAGGGTCAATATTTTGAGCATAAAATTTGTATAATGCAGACTGCATGACGCGCATTCTTCTCAAAATCCAGAAGTAAGAAAAGTTCAATAACCAAAGCTGATAAGTTTTTTTTTATAATTTATTGCTCGTGCTTTTATTTAAAATATTTTTGATCTTTGGATTTTGGCAGCTTCGATTCACTTCTTTTATTCTTTTATCAATAATATACTTTGGGGAATAAAGTAAGAGTAAAAAATAACTATGGAAATTGAAGTTGAGAACCTTCGCTACGATCAATGAACTTTTTGTCGGAAGTTCCATGAACTTTTTGTCCAGACTATACATTTTTATTGATCCCTTGGGCGAATAATGCATACAATTGATGACGAAGTCTTGAATAAATAGTGCAGCCGGCCACTTTATTGTTAAGTTTTCTTTTGTTCATTAAAAATGGGAAGGAATATTTTCTTCCAGGTTTCTTTTTTATTATCTGATTTCAGCTATCATGTTTCCTATCTCATTGCCTAAGCAATAATTACTCTTATCTTGCATTAATTTCCTGATTATATATATAGATCATATCAGATCTTTCCCAACAAACACTTAAATATCTTACATAAGAAATAATTCACCGCTTGCTGTTTCATAATCTATTAATATACTTATTAATAACGTCGCAGTACTTTAAACGTAAACATAGTATGAAATCTTGATTATTTAACGCATTCAGACAAAACGTGAGATGTAATTGTTAAACGATAAGAAAACCACTGATAACCAATTACCTGTGAAATGACATTCGAAATGAGCAAATCGCGCGCGCGTGCTCATAGCGCCATCTGGCGTAAAGTGTACGCAGAGTTGTGCAACTATCGATTCGCGATACAACGTGTTATCGTGCGCTTAACGATCTTACGCTATCGAACATTATTTGTTTTTGGCGGGAGGTGTACACACTCTTTTCGCCAGCCCAGGGACTGAAAATATTTTTTAAATAAATTTTATATACTAAGTAAATAAATAAATAATGGATCTTAACGATGCCGTGCTAACGTGCGCGGTGAACATACATTGGACAAACACAGTGGGCGTAACAGGACGAAAACTAAGCTACAAAACGGCAACGTTGCGTCTGGTCCGCAACGATCTGCGTGAAATGTTTGTGGAAGTGACGCCCGAAAAGTTGAAGCCTCTTAAATTCAAATTAAAGGACATTATGGTGCATAAGAAATTCATGTCCGAGGGCAAGGCAACATTTAACTTTAAGGCGGAGAAATGTGAGCTATATTTGTCCAATGCACCACCTGGAACTCTAATGTTCTTCCTACGCACCATTTTCATTAAGATGAATGGAGGTGGAGATGGCGGCGCATTGGATGAAGTCGCCATGAAGAAGAATCTGCGCGAACAGTTAATATCGTCCAGACCGAGTACTTTTGAGGAGATCTCACCGGTGACAACGGCCGAAATGGTTTTGGCGCGTAAAAAAGCTAGTTTAATACCGCGTGGCACCACCACAACCCCCTCCCCTCAAGCAGCGAAAAAGCGACGTTTCGAAGAGCTGAAAACAGGTGGCGAAGACAAAGCCAGCGTGCCAGCTGCCAAAAAGTTATATCAGGCATCACCACTAGCTGCAGCAGAAACCGAAGATTCACTGCGTCTAAGCGAGGAGCAAATGGAAGTGCTTCGCGCCTGCACTGCCGGCAAGAATGTCTTCTTCACCGGTTCCGCCGGCACTGGCAAAAGTTTTCTGCTACGCAAGATTATCTCAGCGCTGCCGCCGGATGGCACCATTGCGACTGCATCGACGGGCGTCGCCGCATGCCTCATTGGCGGCACCACGTTGCACGCCTTTGCTGGCATCGGGGGTGGTGATGCCACCATGCAGCGTTGCCTGGAGCTCGCTGCACGTCCCATGTCCGCACAGACATGGCGCAAATGCAAGCGACTTATCATTGATGAGATCTCAATGGTGGATGGACAGTATTTTGAGGTGAGTTCGGGAGAGATATAACTATACGCAAACTAAGTTGAGAGTAATTGCAGAAAATTGAGGCTGTGGCACGTCACATACGACGCAATGATCGTCCGTTTGGTGGCATACAACTAATACTCTGTGGCGACTTTCTGCAGTTGCCACCAGTGATCAAGGGTGAGGCAGGCTCAAACAAACGTTTCTGTTTCCAATCGAGTGCCTGGGAGCTATGCATACAGAGTGTGTACGAACTGAAACAGGTGCATCGTCAATCCGATCCAGAGTTCGTTAAGATTCTGAATCACTTGAGGATCGGTCATGTCAATGAGAACATCTCTAGTCGCTTGGTGTCCACATCAAAGCAAAAGATCGAGGGTAACGGCATTTTGGCCACACAGCTTTGTTCGCACACCAACGATGCCAACTCCATCAATGAATCCAAACTGGAGAATCTCGGCGGCGATAAGGTTCTTTTTCGTGCCGAGGATTCGGATGCGGGCATGAGCAAGCAACTGGATCAACAGGTTCAGGCGCCATCCCAGCTCTACCTGAAGGTCAATGCTCAAGTGATGCTGCTCAAGAACATCAACATAGCCAATGGACTCGTGAACGGTGCTCGTGGCGTTGTGGTGCGCATCGAAAAGGGTTTGCCTGTGGTGCGTTTCAAGAACAATCAAGAGTACACCTGCCGCCACGAAAAATGGATCATCAAGACTGCAACGGGTGGAGTTCTAACACGTCGTCAGGTGCCGCTGAAACTAGCCTGGGCCTTTTCCATACACAAGAGTCAAGGATTAACACTGGATTGTGTGGAGATGTCACTGTCCAAAGTGTTTGAAGCTGGCCAGGCTTATGTCGCCTTGTCGCGAGCCAAATCACTGCAATCTGTACGCATTCTGGACTTTGATGCCAAACAGGTGTGGGCCAATCCTCAGGTGCTGCAGTTCTATAAGAATTTCCGACGACGTCTCATTGACACCACCATGATACCGTTGGGACCCAAGAATAGGGATAAGAAACCGGGCGATGCTACTGCCTCCAGCGCTTTGGCCAAACTTAAAAAGAGTCTAATGAACAAACCACTTGTATCAATTAGTTAGTTAATTACTAAAGATCTTATATACATATATTAATCTTAGTGCACTTTAGCAAAATATTTTTTTCACTATAAGACAAGGCTTTTCTTATTGAAAGCTGCCAACTTGGTGCTTTAAAGTCTAAATCGAATCAAAACTATATGATATCCAACTAATTAGATTAAACCATTAATCCACATAATAACAAACCATTTGGTAATCGTAATTTTTCTACAGTTTGTGTGTTGTGTATATTATATAAATCCTTGTCGTAGACTTTTAACAATTTTTTTTCTTGCGATAAACATGAAATTGATAATGGACACATTTGTTTAATGTCCCAAAGCCTCTTCCTTCATGCCGCTGCCAACGGGTCCATGACGACGTTCCCATATCAAACGATGCTTCTGCTTCATATACGCTGTCTTGGCATTGGCATAACCGCCCAAATCACCATCTGCAAAAGAGGAAAACAAAATGTGTGAAAATGGAAAGGGTATACAAAATAATAATCAAAGCTCAAACATACACTTGATGAACCAGTTTTCGGTTGCCTTGTCGTACTGCTCGAGCAGTGGCTTGCACTTGACAATGTGATCGGGTGCCTCGTATAGGGTGCAATCCTCAAAGCGTTGACGCAAAATGTTCACAATCTCGTTGTCGACCATGCGATCGCGACGGAATTGTTGATCCGCCTCGAAACGGCAGACGGCATCGTCCGTGTAGCATTGGTCGATGGTTGGAACGCGTCGGAAGCGTTGATGATACCAATTAGATTTCTGTTGGTTGGGTTCGACAATGCTCTCTATACGAAACGGAAAACAAACAATAAATCGTCATGTAAACAAAAACAAAGCCGCATCTGATTTGAGGTTATGTTATTATGTAATTCCAAACAAAGTTTGAACTGCAACACAACAAGAGCTCAGCTGGCAGTGTCTTGCGACTGCCTCCTCATGGTGCCGCAAGTGTATTTGCTTGAAATTTGTTTTAAATGCACAACTTACCACGGAACCAGGTGATGGGTCCATCAATTGCATTCTGCACGGATTGTGCGAAACTAGCCATGGGACTGCGTGGCTCCGGCATTTTTCTAGCTTCGTAGTGTACTACAAATACACAAAACGTTAGTAAACATTAATAGCTTACATTCTTGGTTGATAAACAATTTTAAAATGCAATTAAAGTTAAAACTTGAATTTTTACCCAAATCAAATCAGCAGCTATAAACGACAAACAGCTGAGAGCTGTGTGAAGAGTACAGATCTATATGGCTTTGTAACCAGCTGGCAACCTTTTGTATCAGTTTTGCGCGCAGCCAACATCACGTGAGTCAATATAATGCGCACGATAATCATAATATTGTAGTCGATTTCGATATGATGCGAGCAACATTATAAGCTTAATTTGCAGTCTCATGTTGCCGCAACATTGAAACATGTGCAGCATGTGGCAACATGCAACATTTGTGGCAAAACTACTCTCAACGAGATGCGCTTTAATTGTTGCTAAGCGGCTATTATTTTGATTTATGCGCCCAATAAGCTTAAAAATAAACAACTGTGTAAACTTCAAGTAAGGAAACTAATTTTAATTACATTAATTACATTGATTGAGCAAATATTTATATTAAATTTTAGCGCGCTGATCTCGTCAAGTTGAATTGAGTTTTTGGCAATGTCTCTCCGAACAATCTTTTGCATTTTCTCTCGCACGCCGCCAAAAAGCACACAAAAAGAGCGGGAGAGCAGCGCCAGTGTTTCAGAGAAAATGGTGGTTGGCTGCTGTTGTTGCCAGAGAGGCCATTCGCCATTGTATCTGTAAAAGTTTGAAAAGAGAAAATATGCAAACGTTTCATTCTCTTTCCAATTGCCGCTTCGCATGGACGTTTGCTGTGTGAAACAGTTTTGTGGCGGTCGTCAGAAAGCTCGCACGTGCGAACGCGTAACGGCAAGTTCGCCTTAAACAGAAGAAGCACCCGAAACAAAAAAATAAAATAAAAAGAATAAGTCAAATAAAAATAAGAAACCAAAACGAAATAGCAAACGCCGTGTATTTTGAGTGCAGGCATTTCGCGAGTGTGAATTTACGGTATATAACGTATATATATATAAATATATGTGTGAGTGCGTGTGTGTCGTTTGTCCGAAGAGGAGCAAAGAGCACAAAAAAAGTTCTAAATAAATATTCAATATAACGACAAAAAGGCAAATCGTTAAGAATGCAAAATTATTTGCAAGCACAACAAGCAGCCGCAGCAGCAGCATATTAAAAGGCAGCAGCAACAACAAGAAGCAAATAATACATAGTTTATAAATAGTGCACAAACAACAACAACGACGACAACAACAACAACAAGAGCAACACCAACAAGGCGGCAAAACGGGCAGCAGCAGAGCCGCATTTTAAAGAATTGTCAGGCGGCGGCGTTCTCTGCCTGACAGTCGGTTGTCGTCGTCTGCGCGTATCGGTGTGTTTGTGTGAGTGTGTCGTGCGTGCGTACGTTTGTGCGTGTTTGTGTGTGTGTGCGGGCCGGCGGTGTGTCTGTGTCTGCCGGCCTTCGTCTGCCTTGTCCGCCGTCAACGTCTACGTCAGCGCCGGCGTCAGCGTCACCGTCTCTGTATCTTTATCTGTGTATCCGTCGGTTTTGCCATCTCTGTCTCGTCGCGTATCCGTCGCGTCGCGTCGCGTCTCGTCTTGCTGTCGCTATCGCTGTGTTGGTTGGTTAAAATGTATGCGAAATTCAAATGTTGTTGAAAAGTGCAAAATTAATTTATGGGCAACAAATTTAATAAGTGAATGCAGAGCAGCAACAGCAACAACAACAACAACAACCATCAACGTCGTCGTCGTCGTCATTGTCAAGTCAAAGTGCGCACAAGTTTTTCTCACAAGCGCTGGCAAAGTTGTTAAATTTAGAAGAAAAACGGAAAAAAATAACGTAAAAATAATAAGAGACAAATTTAAATATTGCCTGCAACGGCATCATCAGCTGCGACGCTGGCAGAGAGCGGCGCAACACGCGCGCCTTCCAAAACAACAACAAAACAACAAAGTAGCATAAAAAAGCTCTTAAACTTAAGAATTCCAAACTTAAGAGAGCGAGAAGCGCAAAGAAGCCGTCGGCAAAATGAATTTTAGCTAAAACAAAAAATAAAATAATAACAATGCCGGAATTATACAAAAGTGCCAAAAAAAAAATATCGAAAATATAAAAATTGTTAAAATGTTTTCATAACAAATATATAAATAAATATATATAAAATTATATAAATAAATAAGACAACAACAAAAAAGTGTTATCGATAAACAAACAATACAAAAAGAGTCAAACGTGTTATCGATAAACTGATCATGACCGATTACGTGACGCCGGTTATCAGCAGTGTGCTGAAAAAGTATCAAACAAGTGCCACAAAAAGTTTACAGGGTCCCGCCGTGGCACTGATCAAAAAGGAAATACCCAGCTCACCGGAACCCCATGAGCTGCTCCTGCATCATCCGCATGATCCCGCCCACATCTCCACAGTCACAAACGGTGACGGTCGTTCGCCCCTCCAACAGTATGGAGCACCCCTGCCACCCGAGCTATCACAACCCATTCTCTCGCAACCGGATTCGGGTTGCGGTGATCTCTACGAGACACGGCTGGAGGGCAAGACAATCGGTTGCTTCTCGCTGGGCGGCGAGATGCGTCTGTGTCTGCCACAGTTTCTCAACAATGTGCTAAATGATTTTACGCTGGAGCAAATCAATCGGATCTTTGACGATTTGGGCATCTATTGTTCACAGTGTACGCCCGATCAGCTCGTGGAGTTCAAGGCCGCCAAGATCTTGCCGTCGGATGTGAAGGCCAGCGGCCTGATAACACGCACCGATGCGGAACGGCTGTGTGCCGCCTTGCTGCATCGTTCCGATCGGAATAGCTATGTGCCCGTGGAGAGTCTGGCGAAGGGTGCATTGAGCTTTCAGGTGTACCACAAGTGCTTTGGTAAATGTGAGGGCATCTGTACGCCGGACATGTACTCGTACCAAAAGCCCACGTGCATACAGTGTCTGGAATGCGATGGCTGGTTCTCACCGCAGAAATTTGTCGGGCATGTGCATCGCAAATTTGAGAATCGCACCTGCCATTGGGGCTTCGATTCGCGCAACTGGCATGATTATCTGCATGTGGCGCTCGATGTCGAGAATCGTGAGAAATATCAACGCATTTTGGATCAGCTCAAAGAGGTCGAACTCAAGGAGATGCACAAGGCACAATGCGAACTGGATCACAAGAAACGAAAGGTAAGATAACTTTTTAGTATTTTACTAGTTCTAAGATTAGGGCATTTGCTTTATAGCGGCGTAAAATTAAGTAATAAACATCTTTATTAAAGTTATTTGTTACGCACTCGTTTCGCTTATTTTCATTCCGTTTCACATTCTTCGTTTTTGGCATCCCGCTGTTTACTTCTTCTAATTATGTGCTGTGGCCCTTCCAATAAGAAAATACTAGACAAAAGCGCCGTCGGCAAGTTCACACCTTTTGGCTACTGCATACAGCGCCCACTAGCGGCGATTGAGGCGGCGCCATATTTGGTTGTCAATCTTGTTGTTGTATTCTCATTCACATTTCGCATTCGCATTCAATTCGATCTTCTTTAACGACTTTTCGTCGCTGCCGTCGCCCGTTTAAAGCTCATAAAAATATACAAAAAGGCAAGTCAAGCAGCAGCACACACATAGAGAGATAGACATACATACATATATATACTATGTGTATGTGTGTGTGTTTGTGTATTTGTTGTACTTAAGCACTCATAAAAAATGCGCAGCAGGCAAAGCATTTAAAAATTATGTATTAAAAATTGATTATGTACATAATATATATTTTATATATGTACACATTTTTCTTATGTTTCTCAAAATTTATTCTTTTATTTAAATGCCAATGCAGTTTGCCATCTCTTTCTGCAGCAGCAACTGCACCCAGAAAAAAAAACTTGCCGTTGATCCGGCAGCATTCGGTTTTTTTTTTGTCTTTGTTGTGTTTATTTAAACTACTTAATTTTGTGCTTAAACAGCGCACTCGATTTTTTTTCTTGATTACAATAAATACCAAAGGTTTTTTTTTGTTAAATGGTTTGGCCCAAAGCACTTTTTTTTGTGTGCAGTTTGAGTTGCGTGCGCTGCCAGCGCGTCTGCGATGACCGTGGCCAACGGCGCCGTCAACAACAACGTCGACAACGACGACGACAGCGACGACAACACTTTGCAACGGTTAACGGCGAATTGCGAATGTACGAAATGAACGAAACGACGACAACTTGTCTCTGCTGACGTCTGTTTGCTGGCAAACAACAAATGTACAATGACGACGGACGCCAGTTGATTATTTTTAGTTGTTGTCTATGCGCCGCGACAATTGCGAGATGCCATTCATTCATCATCAAATCGATCAAAGTGCTATCGATAAATTAGAATGTTGAGCGTTGCCATCGCATTCGATATTCTAATTAGATAATTGCAATGGTGATTTGCAAAGTGATCTTCTTCTTCGTACATCGATTACGTATTTGTGGGCGTTTTTTATTACCTGCAATGTTGCAAAAGGGAATATTATTGTTGATTATAATAAGCAAAGGTATTTCTGACTTTATTTTACTGGCACGCATTCCTTTAATAGCTTAGGGCGTGTCAATACATACATATATATTTTTTTTATAAATCACTGTAATATGTGTGTGTTCTTGTTGTGCCTTTTTCTGCCATGTCATTGTGCTGTGGCGTTCGACTTCGCCTGCGGCAATAGCAACAGCAGCAGCAGCAGCCTTTCGATTTTGCTGCTGCGAAAAAAGTCCGCACCAGCTTCAATGTTAAAATATTCAGTAATATGTAATAATAATGAGGCAAAAAGGGCTTGGGAGGAGGCAGAATGGTTTATTAAAGAGAAGGGAAAGGTGGGCTTAACGGGGAGCAAGGGCAAAAATAAATCGCAAACCGGTTGTCTGCTGGCTGCCTGCCTGCCTGCTTCTTGTGTACTTTGGTCATGGCTCCTCTCTATCTCTCTCTTTCTCTTTCTGTCACATGGGCCGCCGCGCAGTCGCAAAACAGCAAAAATCAACTGCCAGCAGCGTTCGTTTGCGCAAAAAAAAAGGAACACACAAACTAATGTATGTATGGGAGTGTTTGTGTGTGTGTGTGTGTGTATAAAACAATAACAAGCAGAAGCAGCATTATTGGCATCGGCATCGGCAGTTAGCAGACAGCAAGCTTACGAAAGAGGGGCGAAGCAAAAGAGAGCGCTACACAACGGGCGCAGCATGCAAACAAACTTGCTTTGAAATGCCAATGAACGTGATAGACGACGCCTGCAGCAACAACAACAATAGCAACAACAACAGCAACAACAACAGCAACAACAACAGCAACAAGAAGTAAGAGTGCTCTAGTGCTGATATGTTAGGTTAAGCGTATACCCTGTAGGCTGCTTATACATTGCCAAAACTTACTTAATTGTTGTTGCTAATCCTTAATGAGTATCGCTTATATTTAGTTGAAGAGCGTGCAAATATTTACCGCAATCACTTCTTATACATTCTCTTCTACTTTTCGAAGTTTACAGTTGTCACCTCTCATCACACCTTACTCAATATTTAAATGGGTAGCACTTTTAACAATAACAACGCCTAACGTTGTCACGAGGCGCAGACATTGACTGAACAGCAGCAGTCTGCAGACCTTTTGTCTATTCTCTGTTGTTGTTGTTATTGTTTCTGCTTTTTTTTTTTTTTGGGTGTCTCTGCCCTTCGAAGAGTTGTCGCTGAGCTCGTTTTGTTTGTGTTTTTGTGTGTCTTGGCGCCTATGTGTGACTAATCAAGTTGGCAGCCCTCGCCAGGCGCCTGTTGACTTTCGCTGTCTGCGCTGTGCTCTCTTTTTCATACTTAACTGTATCTAATTAACTCTCTCATCAGCTGCTTACATAACCAAAAAAAATTATTTTTGCACTTTAGCATCCATTAAGATTCTTAATGTCGCCAAAAAAAAAAACAAACAAATTATGGGTGGAATATCATGTTTGTGTTTTTTTCTGATTCAACTGGTTTTGCATAAGAAAACAAAAATTTACATAAAATACTTAAATCGCTGCGTATTTATATATACTATATATGCAAGAGTTTAGTTATTGTTTAAGTTGGTTTGTTTCAGTTTAGTCATTATGTTTTTTTCTCTGGTTTTGTATGCATAAAAATACCAAACATAAATTTTAACGCATAGCACGTTCCAAAAACCCAAAAAACCAAACGCAAAAAATTGTTGTTGTAATCCCCATTTGGACATTCAACGCTTTATCTTATCTCTTGTGTTCGCTCGCCCGCGTTTTAAGGCTGTTGATGATAACTCAGCAAAAAGTTTCGCTGACACGTTTTGAAATTGTCCATAAAAAATACCGCAAAAAAATGTTCTTCAAAACAATAAGCACATAAAAAACAAACCAGATATTGAAACTTATTTAGTCAGGGTTGTTTGTGTCTAATCGAAGAAACATTTCAATGAAGAACCGCTTTGATAAGATCACTTTTTGAATTGTTTACAAATCCTTCTTTTTCCAAAATGGGGTAAACAATTTAGTCATTAACCAAACACGTATTGCTCTCTCGCTCTTTCTTTTACAGTGTGTTACAGAGTGTTTAGTATTTATTTTGGTATTTAATTTTAATAAAGGAATACATATTGAAGATGAATATAAAGCTTCGAAGATATATATTTATTAAATATTTTTTGATATTTTTTTTTTTTTCATTTGCTTCGAGCAACTTTCGAAAAGGTGTTCTTAATGAGTTTTAATCTAACGCCTACAAAAAAAAAAAAAAAAACGAGCTCTGTTATGCCATTTATTATTCTTTCTACTCGGTCCAAAGACTGTTGTTCTGCTGCTGTTCTACATATTTCTACTATTTATTATAAAAACACATACAGACAGACATATATACATGTGTATAATAATAATATTATTCATATGTGGATTGTATGCATATGATTATTAACCCCAAAGGGATTTGCTTCGTTGAGCTTGTTTCTGTTGTTGCTGTTGGCAGAGCTCTGACAGTTGCCGATGTGATAAGCGCGATAAGCCACAAATACACACTAGATAGAGATGGAGAATCATAGAGAGAGTGAGAAAGAGAGAGCAGGTTCCTCGTTTTCTTCACATTGGCTGATCTGGTAGAGACTAAGAAAAAGCCGCTGGTCAGTCTTAAGACCTCCTTGGATCATCATCATGTTATATGATGTTCGCCTTTTTTTTTATATATTTTCTATATGATAAAACTAAATAAGACAAAAAGACATAGAGAGAGACAGGTAAAGTCAGAGTCGTCGTTGCCGTTGCCGTTGCAGTCGCAGTCTAAGGTGCAGCCGGTTCTAGGCTTGGGCTTCAAGTACAACTCTGAGTACGGGCAAAGTACACAGAGAGAAAAGCATAGAGATCTTTTAGAATCTAGACTCTAGAGCCTAGTCTTTTGTACCCTTAATCCATGAAATGAGTAAAAAAGGCTTAAAGTTTTAGGGCAGAAGAAAGCTTCTCCGACTCCGTATATATATTCTTGATCCGCATCAACAGTCGAGTCGATATAAGCGATATATATATATATATATATACAGTTAGAGACTTCAGTTTTTGAATATGAACTCTACTAATCCCTAGGCAAGACATGTTTGTTTCACATTTTCGATAACTTTTCAGGTTTACGATATACACATGTAATCGATAACGAAAAAATCTTTAATTTTGAAAACTTGAAAATAAGGATTGAAAATATTTAGAAAATAATGAAAATCTTTGAAATTTGAATTAAAATCGGCTGAGAAATACCGGAGATATGAAGTCTTTAAGTATTGGTCCGGTAGTGCACGTATGTCAACTTTAACTTGAAAATGAGGATTAACACTATTAACAATATAATGAACATCTGTGAACATTTTATTAAAATCGGTTAAGAAACAACGGATATATGTAAACATTAGGCATTGGTCCGGTAGTGCAGGTATGTTAGGTATGTCTTTCAGCTCGATCGTCTGTTTGTTTGTATGCTCAAGGGTTAAGGTTAACCTTTTTACATGTTTCAGATTGAGTTTGATTATTGAAAGAATAAAGTATCTTAAAACCGTTTACACACATACTTTTTCGCTCAATGCACTTGTTTGCCAATCTATTCATACATCGGCGCCGTTCTTCTTGTTATTGTTGTTGTTTTTATTGTTGTTTTTGTTGTTGTAACAGGTGTGTGTTGTTTAGCTAAGTTTTATGCCTTTTGGCTATCTCTCTCTTTCTCTGTTTCTTACTGTCTCCCTGTCTCTCTCACTCTTTAGGCTGGCTCTTCTCGCCCGACAAACGTTTTATGCGTCGTTTATCGCCAATTTTATATCTAAATAGTTTGAGCTTGTGTTGTTATTGTTGTTAAAGTTGTTGTTGTTGCTTCTAGCCTCTAGGCAGACTAGACCCAGACCCAGACCCAGACTCCAAACTCAGACACAACTCTTCGCTGTTCCTTTCTCTCTCTCTCACACTCTTTCTCTTGTTTATTTTAATTAAGCTTTAACGATTAAGTTTTGAACGTTTCGTTTTTTTTTTGTTGGTTGTTGTTGCTAATGATATTGGCATTGTTGTTGTTGTTGCATATCGTTTTTCAATTGATTTTGAGAAATTTTGTGTTTATATTTTTTTTAGCACACACACAAATTAGTGAAAATATTTAAATAACCGAAACGTGTTTTAACTAATTTATTTTTGTTTTTTTTTCCTTATTCTCGTTTTTTTTTTCGTCAAATGTGAAAATTATTATGTAAATATTTTGTCATTAATCGCAGTTGTTGTTTTTGTTGTTAGACGAAATACTCTTTTCAAGATTTGTGTGAATGGAGATTTCTTATACGATAAGCACTTTGATCTTAAGTTCGTTTCTTATTGATTAAGGTAAAGAAATTTGGTTAAGGGTTTGATTTTTGTTAAGTTTGATTTGCTTGAAGTTAGGAAAAATGTTGATTTAGTTTGGATATTTGTTAGAGAGCATGTTTTGTTGTGGGTTTTTTGTGTTTAGGTTAAGTTAATAAGGCTTAAGTTTGTTAAGGGAAGTGATATGAATGTGATATATTACGTATACGATACGTAGTATAGTTAAGTTATGAAAAAAGTTAAGGAAATTTCTCGAATGTTTGCTGGAGATTAATATGGAAAGTTAATGGTATTTCCTCTCATGTTTGATTAAGCTGAACGTAAAAATGAATATTCTTTAAGCTTAATGAGATCTTCGTTTAACATATTTAAGATTAAAAATATTACGTAGCCAAATAGTGGTACTTAAAATGTTTCAAAAATCTTAGAAAATCATAAAAAATTATAAAAAATCATAAAAAAATCATCAAAAATCTTAAAAAAACCTTTAAAAAGCACAACAAAATCATTTTCACAGCGCATTGCCACAGTTAACATTGTTGCCAACACTGTACTTAGGAATTTTGTTTATAAATATATAGTTTTTTTTTCTTTATACTTATTTTGCTAATAGGCAATGACCGCATTTTTTCGCTTTATTGTCAGCTTGATTATAGTTTGTATTAGTTTGTGACTTGTGAAAAGCAAATAAAGATTTCTATGTTCAAAGATTAAAAACATTCATAATTGAAAGCTAAAGCTAAAGAAGCTAAAACTGATAACAACATTATATAGTATTATATATATTCAAGACTTGTAATGAATTTTTTTTAGTATTTTTTTTTTGTCTTAATCTGTCTACCTTCATATTATTGCGAGTCTGTCGTTCTTATCAGTTTGACTCTATGCTTATCAATGCGGCACATTCTCTCCCGCTTCTTCTATATATATATATGTGTATATATATGTTTATATATCCATTATCTATCAAAAGCTAACCGGTGGCAACACGTCTCAAGAAACGTCTTTTCTTCCCGGCTACAAAAAACGTGACAGAATTTGCATGCAGAAAAAAGAAAGAAAGACGCGACAAATCTTTCAAGCTGGGCAACATTTCACTATGATAGCGCTAACAACGATAATGATTATCATAATGATGATGATGATGATGATAATAATGATCATAATGATGATGATGATGATGTTGGTTGAGCGAGTTGTTTACAAGCGATTTCCTAGTGTCATTTCCCATTGCTTTCGGCCCCAAACAGCGTTTGAGGCAAACGTTTCCGTCTCGTTGCAACTACACTCTCTGGCTCTCCCCCCCCCGCTCACACTCCCTCTCTCTTCGGCTTTTACACAAACTCGACATCTGACAGTTTACACCTGGCTTGGACTTGCTTCACTGGTTCTAAACTTCTTCTTCTTCTACTTCTAGTTGGTTCGTTCTGGTTCTGTCTACTTTTGGATCATGTTTTTTGTTGTTGTTGTTGTTGCTGTGTTTCCTTCCTATACTATTTGCTTAACGGTCTTCGCCGAGTCTCCCGTCATCTTAGTGTTCACTGTCTGGGGCGGAAATCTCATCTCTCTTCCATTTCAGTCTGTCTGTCTTTCCATCTTCTCAGCTTTATCATCATCTTGGAGCAGTTTTTAACAATCGGATCGCTAATTGCCCCAAGCCAATTGAATGATGTCCATTTCAAAGGCCCAATCACAACAACAAGCTTGTCACAACAAACAACAACAACAACAATAATAATAATGATATACTATTGTTCGTAATTACTTATTAAATGATATGGAATTTGTTCAATTTCATTTGTCTCTTTCTTATTTTGTATTTAATTTTCGCCAACTTTACGAGTAGAAATTGCGTTTCTAATGCGATAAGAAAGAGACACCAAATAAACTTCAAGAAAAAAAGAGTTTGGAATGTGCAAAAACTTTTTATCTTCACATTTTTTTGCTTTTTTCATTTTTTTGTGTGAAGTTATCTACGCTTAATTTATGACCTTGAGTGTAAAGAAATGTTTAGAGTATTTTTTTTTGGTATTTTATCGCTTTAATTTGTGTAAAAAAAGCATAGATTGATGCTTTAAAGCAATTTATTGCTTGGATTTGTTAAGAATTTGTTAGTTAGAGACAAAATGTTTGGTTTTCAATATAAAATTGAGTTAAGATTGGTGTTTTAGTGCAATTTTAGGTTCGGTTAGACATAACAAAGGTTCTTTAGAGCATTTTTGAGGCTTAAATCGGTAAAGTTAATATAAAAGTTGGTTTTTTATTGTAAAATTTAGTTAGGATTGGTGTTTTAGTGCAATTTTTTGTTAGGTTGGACAAAAATATTTTGTTTTAAGTTTAAAATTTACATTTTGCTAATGTTGGAACTAAGATCACTTTTATTTCTACATTAAAGTCTTAGTTTAATCTGTAGTGTAGAGAAAGTCAAGATTTTAAATAAAATTTATAATTTTCCTTGTGTACATTATTCCAAAATGTTTTAGATCTATTCCGATAATACTTTCCTTCGCATTCAATTGTTTAGAAATATTCCTTAGCTGGCATTATTAGAATTAAGATAGTTTTGAGTATGTTTCTATATTCCGATTTAAGTTGCTTTACCATAAGATTAATCAAAAATGTTCTACATTCCGGTACTATCAGAACCAATAAAGTTTTAAGAATGTTTCTACATTCTTGAACTTTTGCGGCACCAATCAAGTTTTTTAATATGTTTTTACATCTTTACATATTGCTCATTTCCACCGTTTTTTACCTTTCAAGATCTATATATAAACCTAAACCTCAAACTGACACAACAATCAGTTTGTTAAAACTTAAGTTTCATTATAATGTTTTGATATGCGAAGTTTTAGATTTTTAAGTTAAATTTGTAGAAATGTCTGAAGTTTGCATCTAGTTTACTTCTCTTTGATTAGATTTTGATGTGGTTCCAAAGTCTGTCAAATCTTCAATCCCAAAACCCATTGTTAATGCAGCTTCTAGTCTTTCGGTTTAGGTTTTGGTTATAGACATGTCAAAATGAGAGACAAAACCGGTTGCCACTCTGTGGTTTCTATCTATCGTCTTACCATCTCCCCGTCTCCCTCCCTCTCTCGTTTGTGCAACATTTTGCAAAAAAAAAAAGAAAAAAAAAACTTTTTGTGCACTTGTCAAGACAAATAAAATTGATTGACAGTCAGGTCGCGTTCGAGACGTAATGCGAGACTTTGACATATGCCTTTTGATTGTTGTTGTTGTTTTTGCTACTAAGTGTGATAATGAGATGCCACGCCCATCTAGCCGCCTACCCGCCCACACTGTATACTGAAGTCAACTGTCAAAGTGAATAAAATCTCTTGTCAAAAAGTTTATCTTTGTTATCTTCAATAAGTGATATTTTCTATCTCTTTCTTTCTCTCTCTTTCATTCTCTCTCGCTCTATCTCTTTCTCTCTCTATCTCTTTCTCTCCCTTTGCGTTGCACTTTCACACGCGACACAAACAGACAATGTTTGTTGCTTGTGTTGTTGTTGCTGTTGTTGCTGTTGTTGTTGTTACTGTTGTTGCTGCTGTTGTTGTTGTAGCTGTTTTTGTTGCTTGTTGTTGTTGTAGCTGTTTTGAATTTCAAACGTTGGGGCTACTCGTGTTGAGCAAAGCCGTCCAAAAAGCCGTCAACAGAGAGAAGAAATTCTAGACGTTTTTACATGTCAAAATGTGGCAATTGTTGTTGGTTGTTGTTGTTGCCCCATGTTGTTGTTGTTGCCTCTTGTTGTTGTTGCAGTCACTGCGCATGAGTGAACATTGAGCTAAGACTAGACAACAACAACAACAACAACAACACGTTGACAACGACGTCAATTGTAAAATTTTCGCGCGACATGGCGGCAAATGCAACATCAGCGCGTCGCCCCTCCTTACCTCAGGCCCCCCGCAAAGCGCAGCACAGCGCAAACCATAACCCCATCTCTCTGCCCCGAGCGTTGCCCGCCCCCCTCTCGGCACACACCCCCTCTTTTCTGTGCTGGTTTTGTAAATGATATTGTCGTCACACACACACTAATACACATACACACACACTAATACATACACACCAACACACACACACATACCAATACACACAGACCAACAACAACACCAACACACACACACTTAATACACACACACCAATACACACACTAACACTAACACACTTAATACACACACACCAATACACACACTAACACTAACACACACACATGGCGAGATATTTGCTTAGCGTGTCAGAGTTATGTTGTTTTTGATGACGCCGTGTGGCTGCCACAAAATGTGTGCAACGTGCCCCCAAGACACAACTAAAACAACAGCTGCAACAATGATGCTGCTGCTGCCCTTAGTTACTAACTAACTAACTAGCTAACTAACTAACATTTGCATTAGTTAGTCGCACACACTTATACATACACAAAATGTTTGTAAATATTGGCGGCACTTTGAATTTGTTTTTGTTATTGTGGCAAATTGGTGGGAAATTGTCGAAGAGATTGAATTCAGATTTTGGGTTTCATTAGCGTTAAGATTTGAACGAAAAACTTAATTTTAATATTCTTAAGATTAATTAACTTGAAAAATATTATTAAAAGTTGTTGTAAGTTGGAAATAAAAAGTGTTCAAGTAAGTTAAAGTTAATGTTTACACAAAACTTAAAGTAAATTTGATAGACAATCTAATTGTTGTTTCAGAAAGTTTAAGTTTGAGTTCTAGTAAACAATAAACTTAAACTTAAAGTTCAGGTCAAGGTTTACGTTATAGTTAAAGTTATAGCTGTATTTATAGTTAAAGTTATAGGTATAGTTTCAGTTAAAGTTAATGTGTAAGCTTATGCTAAAGTTAAAGTTAAATATTTAACTTAAAGTTATAGTTATCGTTAAAGTTGAAAGTTAAATATTTAACTTAAAGTTATAGTTATCGTTAAAGTTGAAGTCAATGTCAAACATTTAATTTATATCTATATTTATAGTAAAAGTTATAGTTAAAGTTAATTTTAAAGCTAATTAAAATGAATGTTAAAGTTAAAGTTGTCGTTAACTTAAATGTAAAAGCTATACATAGGCTGATTTTAGCTTCAAAGTTAATGTAAATGAAGTAATTATAGGTTAAAGTAATTGTTAAAGTTAAAGTTAATTTTATAGTTATAGTCACATTCATAGTTAAAGTTCTATGTAAATTTTTGGGTAAAGTAAAACGTTAAGTTAAGGCTAAGGTTAAAGTTAATGTTAAAGTTACCGTTAAAGTAAATGTTAAGGCTATACTATAGTTTGAATTGATTTTTGATTGAATTAAAGTTAAGGTTAAAGTAAAAGTAAAGTTATATGTAAAGTTAAAGTAATACATATAGATATAGATTGAACAGATTTCATCTTTAAATTGAATGTAAACAATGTTAATGCTTTTGTTGAAGTTATCGTTAGGGCTATACATATAGATTGAACAGATTTTTATCTTAAGAGATGAATTATATTTCAAGTTAATGCTTATGATGAAGCAAATGTTAAAGTAAATGCTTACGTTAAACTTAAAGTTATCGTTAAAGCTATAAATATTCAGTTTCAAATGCTTTCATATCACATAATATTAGCTAAAACTCTTTTCAATAGAGCATCTGCATTTCGTTTTTCATACCATTTTGCTACCTAGTTAAAGTTTAGCATCAGTACCTTACTTCATACCTTACTTCATACCTTACCTCTCCTCGCTGGTGCTGTTATTGTCACAGGCACTGAACTATAAAAAAAACCGCGCATTGTGACCGCTAATACACATTGTTCCATTGCCGGCGGCAGGCAAACCTCCTCTAACCACCCAAAGCAAACCGCAATATACCCTGCACTCCTTCTTCTTCTCTCTCTCCACATCCCAGAGCATAAACTCATAGCTCTCTCTCTCTCTCTCGCTCGCTCTTTCCCCCGTGTGTTGCCGGCTTGGCTTGGTTTTTTTTTTTAATTGGCGCACGCAAATTGTGCACATAACCTCAAAGTGTCTGTTTCTCTTGCTCGTCACCCAAACCCAACTCACACCTCCCGCCCCACGCCCACCCAACACCAACACCAACCACCTAACCTGATGACGTTGATGATGATGACGACAATAACAGCGACGACGACAGCGACAGCGACGTCGACGTTGTTTAGGCATGCAGTCATTGTTGGTTGAGGGGTGAAGAAAGGGGGGAGGATGGAAAAGAGGAGGGGATCACGCGACTCGGCTAATGAAATATTAGAAGCCGACAAGGTGTCGGAAGAAGACACCACCCGGGTCAGACAGAGAGAGAGAGTGGGCGGTGTGGTGGTGGTGGTGTGAAAAGGAAAGGTAGCTTAATGAAGAGAGAATTTATGTTGAGAAGCAACGGTTAAATGAAACAAAAACAACGGTTAAACGAAACAAAGTGATTTTTATTGCTTTTTGTGTTTCAACTAAAAACTATTTAAACATAACAAAATATTTATTATAGTTAAATGACTTATTTAATAATTTACAAGTTATTTAATAACTTTTAAATATATTTCACTTTTTTTATAACTCATTTAAGTTTTGCTAATAATTATTTGTTTAATAAATCAAATATTTAAGTGGCTCTCAACTGTCTGGCACATGCACACACACATACACACACACACACTTACTCTCTTTGGCGCTCTCTCTCTCTCTCTTTCTTCCGCTCTCTTTCATTACTAACTACTATTGCTGCTGCTGTTGTTGTTTACGGAAATATTGACACAGCAAAGCAAAGCAAAGCTAGCGACCTCTTTATTGCTCACCCTCTTCCCCTCCCCACCGCCCCGCCCCGCTATAACCCTGCCGCGCACTTGGCGCACTTGACGCCGGCCGTGCACATTGTGCAATTGTGTATTGACTTTTTACACGTGACAGGCACACACACACACATATACATCCAAACAAACAAAACACTTCAAGTTGCTGTTGTTGTTGTTGTTGTTGCCGGCTTTGGCCATGTGTCTGGCGCAGTTTTGTTTTTTTTTTTTTGCGTCTCTCGTCTAATTGCGCTAACTGTCTAAACAACTGTCTGCATTGTGAGAGTAAGGAATAAGAGTGTGAGAGCGAAGAAGAGAGAGCGCGTATAAGAGAGAGCATCTGTTTGTGACTTATGTAAATGTAAATAACTGTTTATCAATCTTCAATATCAATCAGCCAATCAAAATTTGCGATCAACTTTTTTTGCTTTGCAGTAACAAGAAAAACAATCACAAAAAGAAAAATCATAAGAAAAATGAACTCTTTTCTGCTGCTGCACGTGCTGACGTCGTCGTCGTCGTCGTCGTCGTCTAAGTACAGCGCCTAATTATAGCAAATCATGTAAAATGTTGCATGCAACATTGTATTGTAGGTAAATGCATGCAAAAGCTGCAATTTATATGCAATTGCAACTGAATGTGGCAGCAAACTTGTTGCCCCGTGGTTGGTTTTGCCATGTTACAAACCAATTGTTGCCATGTTCGCAATGGAGCCACGCCTCCAAAAAACATGCCGCCTACAGTTGCGCCTCAATTATGCCAATTGCAGTTTGTTGTTAGTTTTTTTCAGTTGTTGTTTGTTGTTGTTGTTGCATGCGCCATGACCTTAAAAAGGCAACATGGAAATGTCTGCTGCGACTATTTTGTGTCTATTTGTCTGTCTGTCGTGTCTGTCTGCCCCACTTGCCACCAATTGCTGCATGCCTGCCTGCCCAGCTTGGCTTTGGCTTGCAGCTGTTTGATGTGCGTCTGTGGCGTCTCGAGTTATGCAATTCTTTTTTCTGTCTTTTTCTGTTTTTTGGTTAAATAACATAAGTGGTTTTGGCCGAACATGCTTAGAGGTTAGCCACAATGCATTTGACCCACTAAGCCAAACAAAAATGTTTTCTATGTTTTTTTTCTATGTTTTTTTTTTCTTAACAATTTTTCGCAACTTAATTACACGCCGCACGCGGCACATTGTTGTCATTTTTTTGTGACTCACCAAATCGATCTGATTTTTCATTCGGGCCCGAAAACCTTGCCAAAATCTCTTTTAAGCCAAAAACCAACAACAAGACCAACACTAACAACAACAACTGCATCATAATGCCCAACAACACTCATGCAAAATTCTCAGAACAAAATTCCTTTGAAAAAATATGTAATAATTTTTCACAAATATTTTCTTTTCGTTTAAAAAGACAACAACAACAAAAAAAATGTCCGAAAAGTAGAGAAAAAATTTCGCACAGACATAATATAGTTAGGTGGTGGGCGTGGCCAAAAACAGACGACAAACAATTTTCGAATGCCAACAACAACAAAAACAACAAAAGCAACAAAAAGCTACAAAAGAAAATTCAAATTTTTTTGGTTTTTTTCGAAAAAATATGCCGAAAGTGCAAACAAGCACAAAAATATTTGTAATTTATGGGAAATTTTGTGTGCACTAGGTTTTTCAAAGGGCATATTAGCTAAGTGCTTTAGCGTAAAAATTATAAAAAAAAATATTAAAAAATAATTTCAAAAAAATAATTTATTAAAAACTAATTAAAAATCAATAATTAAAAAAACTAAAAAATAGTTTAAAAATAATTAAAATATAAATAATTAAAAAAAAATTCGAACAAAATATTCTAAAAAAAATTTGAAAAGGTTTAAAAAAAAGTTATTAAAAAATATTTAAATATGTTTCCATAAAAAAAGTCTCATTCGATAAGCGTCAAAAACCTAAAAGCGTTAGTTTCCTTTTGTTAAAGCGACATCTAGCGTGAATGCAATTCCAAGTAACAGGGTGATCTACGCAAATTCAAGCCCAAGTAACAGGGTGAACTACGCAAATGCAAGTCAAGGTGCAACAAGGTGATCTACGCAAATGCAAGCCAACGTTACAGGGTGATCTAGGTGAATGCAGTATAAGAGTTCGTCAACTTTTGCCCAAAACATATTAAAAATCAATAAAAACAAAGGTATTTGCTTTGTTTAAGCTCTTTTAAGCGATTCCAAACAGGATGTACATATATTTATTGGTTAAAAAAAAGTTTATTTTGTCATTTTTTTTCTTAATTTTTGTTTTGCCTTGCTCACTGTCAGCAACAATTAGCTGTCGTCTTTGGCAACGTTTTGTGGTCTTCGTCGTCTTCGTTTTTTTTTTAATTTTTTTCATTTAAAAATAGGCAGCAATATAAATCAAGTTTATGTGTGTGAAATGGCATAAGCAACAACTCGACCCCATTCAATCTATCTATCCATTCATTTATCTATCTATCTTTCTGTCTAACTTAACTATGCACACATAACGTATACGTGATATGATGAACGTTATCTTTAATTAGAAATTCGCTACAGTTCTTTTGGTTTGAGTTTCTGAGTTTCAGAGTTTCTGTGTTCTTTTGATCCTTTTATGCGTGTGCGTGTTAGCAACAACAAAAAAAGAAAAAGGCAATTAACCCATGCTTACCCCAACAACAACAACAACACTCAACCCCCTTTTTTGTGGCAGTTATCGCCTTGGGGGCATTGTAATTTTTAATGATGCAACATTTTTTTTTTTTTTCTTTCTTTCTTTAATTTGTAATTGCAAAACGCATTTGCAAATATTGACAAAAGTGCGTGACACACCCGCTTAACACCCGTACCCCCCTTCTCCCTCGCTTATGGATTGAACTAAGACAACCTGAGAGAACGCATGACAAACAACCCTTAAGGCAAAATATCTTGTTACCTGCCCCTTTCCCCTCTTCTACTCAGGCCACAAAAAGCCAACCCCAAAAGACAAAAGTAAATTGCGTTGCTTTTCAGAAATATATAGAAAAAATATGCGTAAAGCAATGGCAAAAAAAACACAAAGCAACACCTTGGGCCACTGTTGGTTGATGGGGTTGTTGCTTGAGAGAATCTATTCCATACAACTAGGGAAAAATACACACATCTATATATATATATATATCTTTATAGAGATGTTTGTTTGTTTGTATATATTAAGTGCTTTGTGTGTGCATCGTTAGGTTCGTTAGTTCGTTAGGGAGGGTCGTTTTAGGTCTTATCGCATCGCAGCGAAAGCTTTTGAAGATTCCTAGATAAGCGTTTTTAATAGTATGTTAATGTTGAATTATGACCTAACCTAACATTTTTTTCTTTAGTTTAGAACACATTAAGTAATTTGTAAAAAGATAATTTCAAAGAGATAAGATGTAACAATTAATGTAACTAAGTAATTACTTACTTAACCCTTACATTTGACAAGTGAGACGAGTCTCAGTCGTCATCGGAATTGAAATAAATCGGAGTTCAATGGGTTAAAATGCTTTTTCTTTCCTAAACATCTTTAGTTATTACTTACTTAAACCAGGAAGACGAATCAGACTCGTCAAGGGTTAAAAAAGCTTTTTCTTTCTTTATTATATTTAGATTCACAAACTTTATGCATAGATCTTAACTTTTTTCACATTTTCTTTCAACTTTTTTCACTTTTTTGTTCGAAAACTTTAAGATTTCACCTCGTCCAATGTCCCCTATATCATTTATGTTTCATAGAGTCGACAAAGGTATTCCGTAGAGGTTGAAGTTTCTTTCAGGTAGCCCGAACAAACGAAGTGCGTAACGCAGTTGAACCCCTCATCATTGTCCTCTTCCTCTTCATCATCATCATCTTCATCTGCTTCTTCTTCTTCCACATCCTATTCCTTAGCTTAAAGTTCATCAACTTTTCTCTATCCCCTCGTTTTTGTTGTTGTTGTTTTTTTCAGCTCTTCCCGTTTTGCGTTGAGCATTTCGAATTTATTAGATTTTTGCACTCACTTTTTATCCTCACATAAGATCTGCACACACACATATATAAAGTAGCCCCTGTGTGCAGGCGAACCCTAAAGACTGTTTCCCTCTTTCAGCTTCTCTTCTCTGTCTCTCTCTCTCTCATTGCCTGCCCTAACATGCCGGCGTTGCCACTGCTCAGTGCCAGTGTTGTTGTGTTAGACCAAATGTTCAATAAATGCGACTTGGCAAATGTCTACAAAATCCTTGAAAGGTTAAAGACTTTTTCCCATCCATGCAGGACATGATGACGTCGCTAACGTTGCCATCCCATTCTCTCATAGTTGTTGCTGCTGCTGATGAACTCGTTTTAGCGAACCTGCTGCTGCGGTCGCTGCCCCTGGCCGCCTTCTTCAGTCGCTGCTGCCCTTTGCTTGCCTTTTGTTAGACAAAGACGACGAGTGTTGCCAAATAAACCGCTAGAATTGAACTAATTACACACTTATACTGTAGCAGTCAGCTTGTGACATAGAGTAAAAGTTGATCAGCAGTGATGCATTTTAATAGCTAACGCCAAAAAAGGCTAAATATGGTTCAACACTGTTGCTGCCGGTGCTGCTGTTGTTGTTCTTGTTGTTATTGAGAGAAAATGCGAGAGCGACCCATTGTTGTTTTTTTTTTGTTCTTTCTTCCTGCTACTACTACTACTACTATAACGGCTACTACTACAAGTATGAGAGAATACACAACCTCTACCACGCTCAAGTTCCTTTCAATGACAATGCGTTCGTTCCTCCATACACTGCTGTTGTTCTCGTTCTCGTTGTTGTTGTTGTTGTTGTTCGCTGCCAATTGTTAAGGGCAACATGTCGTCATCAAAGTTTTGTAACCGTCCTCCATTCTCGGTGCGTTGTACTCATCAAATGCTGCTGCTGCTTCTCCTTCGGTTCCATCTCTGGTTACTTGCTCCCTTCTGCTGACGCTGCTTTCATTAGGGAACACACACCAAATCCTTTTTTATGTTCATGTGCATGCATGTGCTCCTTGCGTGTACGAAAGATGTGAGGTTATGTTGCTTGCCACTTGCCACTTGCGCTTGGGGGCCATCAACAACTGCAGCAGCTTTAACTTGCAATTGCAACTGCAGCTACTAAGCATGCAACACAGAGTCATTGCAACACACAGTCATTGCAACACAACCCTCATTAGACGTTGGGCACGTGACAAAAGTCAGTTTTTTTTGTTAGGTTAGAACAAAAAAATGTCTCTTTAATGTAAAAATCTGAAATTAAATTTTTTATTAATCAAGGAATTTGGGGAAGATAAAAGTGATTTTTCAGGAGTTAATACTTTGTATTTGGGTTAAGATTTTAGCTTAAGTTTTGATAGGCTTTAAGAAGATAATACTTTGTATTTGGGTTAAGTTTTTGGTTATTTTTGATAACTTTTCATATATATTTTGATACTTTGTTTCTGGGTTAAGTTTTTGCTTATTTTTCAGGAGATAATACTTTATATTTGGGTTAAGTTTTTTTGATAGCTTTTAAGGAGATAATATTTTTGTTTTTTGGGTTAAGTTTAAAGATAATACTTTGTTTTTTGGGTTAAGTTTAAAGATAATACTTTTGTTTTTGGTTTCAGTTTTTTTTTATTGACTTGAAGGGCAAAGGTTTCGATTTTTTTGTGAATGAAAATACCAAACAAATAATCTCGCAATCGGCTAGATTATAAATGTTTGCGCTAAGAATTCTTAGAAATTAACACTTTAGGATCATGCCATATGCCAAAGTACACTTGGTTTTTCCTAGAAAATAAAACTTTTTTATGATAGGAACTGTTAACACTTCGGAATGTTGACAAATGCCAAGGTACATGGTTTTTCTCATGAAATAATCGTTAAAAAAAATCAATTTTCCTTTCATAGAATCATTAAAAAAGTTTAATTCTTATCTTTTCCCAAAAAAACGGTTTCATTCATAAATCTATGAATCACAATCTATTAAAACTTATGTCATTCCATGACTAATCCACTTTTGTCCCACTTTTAATTATCCTTACTCGCTCTCTATCCTCTCTCTATCCTTATTGTTTTACCATTTTTTTGTTAATACTCTTTCTTTCGTTTAATTTATGATGTGTTGAATGAACTTTAGTGTGTTTAGCTAATGTTTTTTCCGACGTTGACCGTCGCAGACACAGCGAAAAAGATATAAATTAACAATTTTATTATGTTGAAATCATTAAAAATCGACAGAAATGTGTTTTATGCATTGTGTCAAGCAAAAAGCACCAAATGCTGCGTAAATAATAAGTTTTTGCTTATGATATATGTGTATGTGTGTGTATCTGCGTATCTGTTAGATACTTTTGGCCAGCTGTGAATTTAGTGGCGACGATTTTGGCTTCTGGCTGGCGAATTAATGCCGCCAACATAAATTATAAATTAAGACAATTTTAATTAAAACATTTCGCTGGGTTTTTTGTGTGTTTTTACCCAGGAGAGATGACAAGAAAGAGAGAGAGAGAGCGAAAGAGAGCGCCTCTTCTTTCATTTCGCTCTAATTTGAAATATTTTGCTTTGGTTTTTGTTTTTTTTCTCTCAGGGCATTATGCTGATATGTTCATATACTTATATATATATATATATATATATATATATATATGAATATGAATATATATGTATATATATTCTTTTTTACTTTACTTCCACTTTGCTATTGCCACTTTGTTGTTGCCACATTGTTGTTGTTGGTGCTGCTTACAATTGGCCAAGTGCCAATCATTTTTATACACATTTTTTTTTCTACTGTCATTGGCTTTGTTTTTTTTTTGTGTTGTTTTTTTTCTGCACTCAATGTGCGCCATTTTTGTTTGTCTTTTGCGTTTATTATTGTTATTATTATTAAAATTTTATGCAAAATATTTTGTTTTATATTATTTACTTATTATTATATGTTTTTCTAATACCCTTTTGCTGCAGAAAAGGGTATACAGTTTCATAAAAATAATTATATGTTATATTAAAGACACATCTTTTAAGTATAAGCTATAATATCTTTTTAGTATTTTTATTATTTTTTTAGTATTTAGGTACCCTTAACCCATAAAATACAAAAGCTCCAGATTTCGGATATGAGCTTTCCTAATCTCTAGGTAGGACAAGTTGTTTCAAATTTTCGATACCTTTTCAGGTTAACGATATACACATGTAATCAATAACAAAAAATCTTAAATCTCTAAAACTTGAAAATGGGGATTAAAACCATTAACCAAATAATGAAAATCTGTGAAATTTTTAATAAAATCGATTAGGAAACACTAGAGATATGAAGCCATCAATCATTGGTACAGTCCTTCTTAGTTGCTTATTATTGTTTTAGTACTTTTTCATAATATATCGCATATTTAAGCATTTTTTTAAACTACATTTACATTTTCATCCATTTGATTTATCGTAAATTATATTCTTTTTTATTATTCTATAATATTTTGGTATTATATTCAGTTCTGTAGTATTATTTCAGTATATTTGGTAGAATTTTAGAAATTTTCATTCACATTCATATTTTTTTTGTTTTGTTTTCTTTTTCATTTTTACTCTTAGTGTGATTTTCTAAAAAATTAATTTATTTTTGTTTGCGCTTTAGATCGAATTATTATTAGATATTATAGAATTTCTATTATTATTTCAGTATTTGTAGTATTATTTCATGTTAATGTCTTTTTACTTCATTCACATTCATATTTTTTTGGGTTTTCCACGTAGCTGAACTTAACTTATTATTATTATTATTTGCATATTTACTTTTAGTATTTTTTTTCCACTCTCGACAGCCTGTCTGTTTTTTCTATTTGTGCTTGGCATATTTTTATTTTGTTTTTTTATTATTTGTTTTTTTGTTTTTTTTTTTTTGCATATCGCAAAATTTTTTTATTTTTGTCTGGTTGTCGCGACGACATTGTCGCCGATTTTTTATTTTTCTTCTAATTTTTTCTAGTCTCACATTTCGTTTTCGCTTTTTTTTTCGTTTTTTTCTTCTTTTTGATAACAAAATTAGCGCCATATCATTGAGAGATGTTTGTTGTTTTTACTGTTTGCTGTTGAGCTGATAAGCTTTATATATATATAAATATATTTTTTTTTATTTTTATTTGGTGAGGGACTGAATAGACGTCAGCTAATTTGGTGTTGAGGCAGCCACCCAACGCAAACCCCAACAACTTTTTCATTGAAAAAAGCTAATGCTCCATTGCCTCGCCTTGCCCCCGTCAGTTGTCGGGGAGTGGGGTTGGGGGTGGTCGGAAAGGTCAGCACGAGATGTCATCAAGCTGCCAAATGGGCCGCATCATCATGATGATCATGTTCATTATCATCTTCACATAGTCTAAAACTAATTATGCGTGTCAAGGAGTCGTCTTGCCTGCCTGCCTTGCCACAGTGGGGCCAAAACTCAATGAACTATGTGGGCGGCTGGGGAGGAAGGGGGGCGAATGGGTGGGGTGTGGCTTGTGTGTGTGTAGGCGTTATAGTTTCATTATGTTGTTTGGTCGAGAGGCAAATTCCTTATCAATCTCAAGCATTTCCAGTAGCTTGAGCATAAAACATTTCAATTTCACAAGCTTATATTTCATGTTCTGCATATAACATATATATATATATATATATGTTATCAGACGTACTTTGAAATTACAATTAAAGTGTTTTTTAGTTGTTGTTAAACTTTAGCACACAAAAAATTTGCTAAAAAACTTTTCAAACACTTTAAAATTTTCCTTTTTTTCACTTAACCTAACTTTTTAAAGTTTTCCTGTTTTTTACTAAACCTAACTTTTTAAAATTCCCTTTTTTTCCAGCTTAACCTAACTTTATATAAATCCCCTTTTTCACTTAACCTAACTTTTTTAAATACCCTTTTTTTCACTTTACCGATATTGTTGGAAATTCCCTTTTTTTCCAACTTAACCTAACTTTTTGGAATACCCTCTTTTTCCAACTTAACCTAACTTTTTTTTCTCAATGTAAAAATGTGTAAGAATTCTCAGAAAATGAAACTAATTCACAACTTTTCACTCTGCTCTTGTTTAATTTCAGGTATGTTCAAGACAATTGCTACTTAAAGCAAAAAACAGCTTAAAGGAAAACTGCGGAAAAAAGATTGCCCCGCGAACCTGAAGTTAAGAACTGCGCATATATAATAAGTATAGTGTAGTGTAGTATGGTATAGACATTGTTGATGCATTTAAGTGGAATTCACCTTAAGGCCAGGCTTTGCCCAGTGTCCAAGTAGCAGTAGTTGTTGCATGCCACAAGCAGCTAGTGGCACAGCTAGTCCGAGGCAGCTAAGAGCTGCATTTGGCTTGTCGTATTTTGTGTCATTTGCACAAAATGACAGTTGTGCCTCGTACATTTCCGGTTCTAAATGCGTAAGTCTAGTCAAATTAAGGCACAACTTTGTTTCTGCTCCAACAACTGCAACTGCAACAACAACAACAACTGTTGCAACAGCGACAATCATGCAACAACGACACAAGTGAAAGATAAAAGTCCGCGTTGGAAGACGAAAACGAAGATGAAGACGACTTCATGCAACAACAGCATCCATCTCCCAACTGTCCGTTTATCTATCTCACTCTTTCTCGCCCGCTCTCTCTCCCTCTCTTTCTCTCCTGCATGTGACATGCCTAGCAGTTAGTGGAAAACACCTGCTCATCTGCCTTACTTCATGCCTTCCTGCCTGCGTCTACCTTGCCTCAGCCAGCCTGCTTCTTTATGTGGCATGCAACTGTTGCAATTAGATAAGCAGAAATTGTTATGTTGACATTACGAAAATATATATATCTAAGCGTTAGACAAGATAAGAGCAGAAATAGGAAAAAAAATGAAATGAGAAACCAAACAGATTTGATTAAAAAACCATAAATTATCTTAAGTTAAGGAGAGTTAGAACCAAAAAAAGGAAGGGAAATAAGTTTTGCATGTTCTTAAACTTGGAACAAGGTGAAATGAAATCAAAAAAGGAAGCAGAAGGAAGTTTCTTATTATTTCACAATTAAAACTTCTTAAGCGAATAGCTTGAAAATGGGTTTGTTTTGTTCTTACTCTCAACTTATTTCTAGACGAAAACTTTTTAGGGCCATGTTTTAAACCTTAATACTTTTCACCTTACTTTTTATATATTTCCAAATGAAAACTTCTTGCGCCAATAAATTGTACCTTACTTCATATAGGATCATTCTCTCTTTACTTGCAATTTGTTTCTAGATGGAAACTTCTTAAGTCAATAACATTACTTACTACTCTCCATTGAAGGGAAAACTTCTTCTTCTAACCTTAATATAAGTTAATTTTCTTCTCACTTTTTATTTGTTTCCACATAGAGACTTCTTATGTGGTTCATACCTTGAACTCTACGTAATATAAGTTCATTCATATAGATGAAAACTTCTTAAGTCAATAACTTGAACCTTAATAAAGGTTCATTTTCTTCATACTTTCCATGTATTTCTAACTGAAATTCTTTTAATCGAATACCTTTAACCTTACTTAATAAAAGTTCATGCTCTTTTTACTTTTTATTTATTTCTAGATTAAAACTTTTTCTAAGTTTTTTATCTATTTACTTTAACTTAAACATAACAATCAAGTTAGATTACATTTCAGTTAGATTATACCTTTTGGTTAAAACTAATCTTGTCTATTTCCTTATTTCCATTTATCATGCCAGATTATTTTTTTCTCAAGCTTTTTCATTAGTTTCTCACTGTCTGTGTGTGCAGTTTGCAACAATGTTGCTTGCCTCTGTGCCATACCACACAACACCTGACTCTCTTCTCGATATGATAATTTCTATGACCACATAATCAAGCCATAAACACCCGGGAGTTGCAGTTGCAACTGTGCAACACCAACAAACACCTCTAACTGGAAGTTTCTTCTCTTTGGGCCCACAAGTTGTGGCAGTTAGAAGAAGATGAAGAAGAAAAAGATCTCAGCTGGACATGTCGTGTGCCATTATTTGCGCTCAAGTGCATCTTCAGCTGTCAGCTCATACAACTCTATTTCGCTCGCCCCTCAACCCATCTTTCGCCGCCCCTCAACCCATCTTTCGCTCTCCGTCTGTCTCTCTCTCTGTCGCGATCTCTGTCTAACGCAGTGAAGCGCGTTTGCAATTAGTTTGCAATTGGGCCGTGAGACTAGCTCATTAAGCCAGACACCACCAAAGCCAGTAAACACCATAAATACACGCACACACACACTCTTACACACACATTCGCACTCACACACACACACACACACACTCTAACCATAACGAACGTACGAAACAATTTTCAGCGACACCTCGCTTAAAAAAACCAACAACAACAACGAAAAAACTAAACGTGAAATACACGAAATGAAATTACAAGTTCCGCTTTTTGGCTTCGGGTTTCTCGGTTATCGGTTTTTCGGTTTTTGGTATTCGGTTTCTCGGTTTCGCGGCCCGATCGACCACATTTCGTCGGTTTTGCTGTTTTAGTAACCCAAATGTTATTCTCTTCGCTCTTCTGACACTCCTCTCCTCTCCTCTTCTATCTCATCTCCATCTTCTTCTTCATTTTCTACATCTATTTGTTATTGTTGTTGTTTATTTTGTTGAGCTGAGCTTTGGCCGCGGGCTAGCCGCATGTGTCTTAAAGTACCAAAAAGCGTTGATAGTTGATAGTTTATACCAATAATGATTATGATGATGATGATCATAAGCAATCATAATGATTATGATGATGCTGATGCACAGTGTGACCAAGGTGTATTAGTTAAGAGTGAAATGAAAACTCTTTTTTGGTAATAAAGTTAGTAATGTTACTAAAAACAAGTAAAGGGAATATCAAAAACTTTTGAGATCAAACATGAACTTTATTATGGGATTAAATATGTTTTTTTTATAGTAAAACTTTTAATCGAGGGGATAGCAGAGTAAAAAACTTCTTGTAGATCCCAGCTAAAACTATTGATTTCAAACATAAACCTGATGATGGGACTTAAGATCTTTTTGAAGTGTTAAAGTTTTTTGCAATCAACATTGGTTATAAATCTTTTGGAACAGTAAGATTCCTATTTTTGAGTTGAAGATATTAAAGCGACTGAAGCTTAAAGCTCAACTGATCAAGGGATTGTATCTACAACTTTTTATTGCAAACTTGAAGTTGTTGATGGGAATGAAGATCATTTTGATCAGTATAACTTTTATCAATAAACAGTGAAGAAACATTGATTGAAGTTATTTTTTAACAGTAAGATTAACGCTCAAATTATCAAGGGTATACAAATTTATTTTGATTATATCTAAAATATTTTATTTGAAACTTGAAGTTCTTGATGAGATTGAAGATTGATTTTGATCAGTAAAACTTTTATCAATCAACATTGAACCAAATGTGATTGAAGATCTTTTTGAATAGTAAAACTTTTACCGATCAACATAGTAAATACACAACCTTTGTACCACTGTGCTTACCATGGAGCTTGGTCAATTGACAAACGTTGCCGTCGTCGTCGCCTTCGTCGTCATTTGGCGGTCGCAGGGTCTCTCTCTCTCACCCAGTCAAAAAAAAAGAAGGCAGCGTTTAAATGTTAATAATTTTTATTGCTGTTTCGTTGTTGCCGACTGTCGTTGTTGTTGTTGTTGTCTGACCGTACGAGCAGCCGATGATAATGCTAATGGTGTTCGTTTTTGTTGTTGGGTCATTGTCTGGTCATTGGCTTCGCCGCGTCGCCTGCAAAAAAACCTGACAAAACTTTTGCAAACACTTTAAAAGAGAGAGATAGAAAGAGAGAGAGAGAGGGGAGAGAGAAAAAACTTGGCGACAATGTTATTAGTAGTTGGAGTTGTTTATAGTTGTTCGTGTATTAATATGCCTGCCACATATTGTTGCAAAGTCATCTATTAGTCACGAGCCAAGCAAAATAAGGTTCAAAGTTTTTATTTCAGTTTTTTTTTCATCGCATTACGCAATTTTGACATTGATTTGAATTTCCGCAGTAAATGCAAAAAAAAAAATGCAAAAAATGCAAAAACTGACATTTGCTTAATTAAAACCCAAAGTAAAACAACAACAAACACAATTCAGTATGTCAATCATATAACATATATATCTATATATATATATATATATATCTAGATAATTGCAACTTTGCACTTGAACAGAAAACAAGCAGAAAATGCAATTAACAAATCAAACGAGAATGATATTCAAATCAGTTTCTACTCTGAAATTAACATTACAAAATATTATTAGTCAGCTTTGGCAAAGACTCGAGACTCGAGAGACAGCTGCCAAGAATCAAGAGCAAAGAATCTAGAATCAAGAAATCTAAAATCAAGAATCAGTCAAAGTCTCCTTTGATCAGTTTCAGTTCGGTCAGTTTTACAGTTTTTTCAGGCGGCAAAAACTTGATAAATGGCCTTCGCAATAGAATAAAACACATTCACACACATATATATATATATAGTACTGATCTGAAGACTCAACTCAACTCAATTCAAGACTTGAGACGTTTGCTTGTGAACAAAATCAAAAAGGCATTCATTGATTTCATTTTTTTTCATACCCTAAAAACCCATGAAATGGTTAAAAAAGGGGATTATGGTTTTGTGCAAATGTATGTAACGGGCAGGAAGGAAGCTTCTCCCACACCATAAAGTATATATATTCTTGATCAGCATCAAGAACCGAGTCGATATACCCAAATCTGTCTGTCTGTCGGTATGGAGCTACATCTATCTCAGGAACTACAAAAGCTAGAGACTCCAGATTATGGATATTTTGAAAACTTGAAAATGAGAATGGAAACTATGAACAAAATAATGCAAATCTGTGAAGTTTTTGTTAAAACCGCTTGAGAAATACTGGAGATATGAAACCATCAGACATTGGTCCGGTAGTGCAGGAGTGGTATGTCTGTATTGGTCAAGGGTTAAGGGTATCTTCTAGTCCAGCTTACTCAATTAGAGCTTTCTTAATTATATTCCTTCTCTTTTTTTTCATTTTTGCTATAACAAACAGTTTCAAGTTCAATGCATCATCAATCAGCCATGTGACAAGTCCGCCAGCGATAAATATATATTTATATATAACTTTATAAGAAATATCAATACAAAAAAAAAACAACTTGATTTATGCTTTTTGATTAATTAGTTAAGTTGAACAAATGAGGATCGTTGTTAGGTGTTGAGAAAGTAGTAAAAATTATTAATAAAAAAAAAATAATTTGATATTTTCTTTGATGTTAAAGTTAAGGAAAAAGTTAACAAAATTTATAATTGAATATGGTAAAAACTTGAATAAATAAAAATTAAATAAAAATATACTTTTAAACATAGTTAAATTCAAGTTTTTGCTAAGTTGTGTCTAATAATAATTAAACATAATTAGACACTATAAAAAATCCAAGTTAATATTCATTCTTTTTTCTTTCATATCTTAATTCATAGTTCTTTCATATCTCATTCTTTCAATCTTGATACTTAAAACATATCTAATATCTTAATTCTTTTCATATCTTTAATCTTAAATTTTAACTCTTTCATATCTTAATTCTTTATCATTATTCTAAAATCATATCTGTATTTTTTCTCCATATTAACCTTTTCCTTAATACTTTTATTTCTTTACAACATTTAATTATCAACATTTTTCTATGCTTAAAACATTTTTACATTATTTTAATAACTTTTATGACTTGTTTTTATTAAAACGTTTTGTGTTAAGAACAACAAACAAATTAATTAATAAAACCGCCCAAAAAACTAGACAAGATCATAAAAGTTCCCAAAAATAGACTAAAATCCGAAAAATGTTTAGCTCATCATAAAAAAGCTAAAAACGGTACAAAGATTTGTTAGGTAAACATTTTTATAACCAAATGAATTTACAGCCATAATAACAACAACAAGAAAAACTCTAATCAAGTGTTAAATAGTTTGCAATTAATATAATTAAACACATGCCAAGTTGCATATCATAGCGTATATAACCCGTTTTCAAGATAATCACATGCGCGTGTGCGTTCAAAGGGAGGAAAGGGAATTGTGAGAGTCAAAGAGTCAGTAAGTCAAATGGTCAAACATGTCTAGCCCATAAATTGTTTGCCATTGAAAAATGATTTCAATTCCCGACTTGCTATTAGAAATCTATACTATATAGAGTAAGATATATAGTATATAGCTGGTACTTCTCGTTAGTTGTTAGACAGTTGAACAAACAGAGAAATGCAAAGATTCCCGGCGCTATGTAAACATCAAAGCAAGCTAATTTCTTATGTCTAGCTCTGTCTGATCGGTTGCCTTCATGTCTGAGTTCAAAAAATACCGAAAAAAAACAAGTAAGAAGGCTTATTCGACTAGAAGATACCCTTAACCCTTTACCGTACAGAAGGACAGACGGTCGGACTGACAGACATACCTGTACTACTGGACCAATTCTTGATATTTTCATATCTCTGGTGTTTCTCAAACGATTTTAATAAAAATATCACAGACTATCTTTTTTTGATAAAAGTTTTAATTCCCATTTTCAAGTTTTTGAAACTCAAGATTTTGTTGTTATCGATTACATCTGTATATCATTAACCTAAAAAGTTATCGAAAATTTGAAACAAACACTTCTAATATCTAAGGATAAGGAGTATTCATATCCAAAATTTGAAGTCTCTAGCTTTTGTAGTTCCTAAGATCAAAACTATTATACCCATTTTTTACCCATTTCATGGGTGAAGGGTACAAAAAGCGAAAAGATCGACGTTTGATTTGTTGCCTCTTCTTGTGCAAAAATAAACAAAGAAAACGAAAAGAGAGAGAGAGCGAAAAAAAAGAGAAGAGAGAAAATATGAATATTTTGTATTTTTTATTTGTTTTTAGCTAATTTATTTTCGAATATGATGTAGAGCTTTGAAAATAAACAAAAACCAGACAAAAAACCAAAAGTTTTGATAGACAAAAAAGGCAGACGGCGAAGAGAAAGAGATAAAGTTAGTGCAAAGAGAGTGAGATAAGAAGCTTGTTATACCGTTCCTAAGTTGCACTTTTGACTGCGATTAGATGGCCCCCAACCCAGAAAAAACAAAATATAAAATGTTTCTTGCATATCACTCATTGACCGATAACCAAAACCAAGGTCGTTTCTATTCTGGCGTTTAGTTTTTTTTTTTTTTTTGGCTATTTTCATGCTAAATTATTTCGTTGAGTGTCTTTTTTTTTTTGTGTGGGTTTACTTTTACGATATAATAATAGTTATAATATTACGTCTCAACTAGGTTCCAGGTGCTAACAATGACGCTAATGAATAATGACACGTTTCCAACTTCGAATTTTCGGTTATTTTCACTTAGCAACTAGAAATACTACATGCAACAAGCGCGTGCCCAAAAATAGACCACATGAATATGAAATTATGATTATTCAAGGGTTAGGAAAAAAATCAAAATCAACTTTTATTAAAATTAACATTTCTTATCAGCTGTTAGCTAAATTTAGTCAATTTTATTAGCTAAAAATGATTAATCGGTAAAATTTTTAAGCATTTTTTGCTGGTTTATTAATCAGCTTAAGTAAGCAAATATTATTTATAGTTTAACTAAAGAGTTAGGTTAGGTTAGTTCTCACATATCATATTCATAAACTTTAACTCTTCTCTTTTTCCGCATTTCACACCACTTTTCCATAACCTTTGGCCCACTGTGTGTTTCACCTGCATTCCGCTTTGTTGTGTTGTGTGTTATCTTTATGGACGATAGAGGGCAATAATCAATCAACAGGCGGCAATAACAAGTGTTACTGCGATGACGTCATCAATATTGCGGTACTGCCGGCACACACATTCAATCGTTTAGCATGTAGGGGAGGTAGAGAAAGGTTAAGCTCAAGCGACCGATAGGTGGCGCTCTTGTCTAGACATTGTTTTGACTTTTTGTTGGCTCGTTAGAGTAAGTGTGCGTGTGTGTGCATGTGTGATATGCTCATTGATATGGTAAGCAAAACATTTTTGCATATTTCCATTGTCGCTTGTTGTTGTTGTTTGTTTTTCGTCTAATTTGAAAATTGCAATGGCCTGCGCCACCCAGCTTGTTTGTTGTTTTTGCTGCTGCAATTCCGTAGATTCGTCATTTTCTACCCCTTTTTTTGCTTTTATTATTTTGTTGTATTTTTTGCCTACTCACGCACATTCAATTTGCCCGTCGTTCTAACTGTAAACACGACTCGTCAGCAGCAGCACCAGCAAAAGCAACAACAACATTAACAGCAGCAGCAGCGTCATCGTGTCTAGTCTAGCTGTAAATATGCAGAGGGAGAGAGAGCGAGAGTGAGAGAGTAAGTGTGAGTGTGAGTATGAGTATGAGTGAGGGAGGTGTGGTGTGTTGGGGGGCGGCCAACGAACTCAGTGCCTGTGCTTGTGTTGTTGTTGCCTTCTCCCTCACACCCTCACGACATAAATATGAAACGTATGCAAAATGAAGGGAAACGCGTGCAAGTTTTGCAATTTACAGATTGTGGCTTCTCGTGTGGGTGAGAGGGTGAATGAAGATAAAGGGTGAAAGATGAAGTGAATAAGCGTACGGAGGATAACTGTGTATGTGTGTGTTGAGGTTGAGAGAGTACACAGTAAACTATTGTTGATGTTTCATTTCAAATAAATAACAAATATGAAATGGTATTAAAATCTTTTGAAGTTCACAAAAAGTTTCAACATAGACAAAGACACTTTAGGTTTAAAATAGTCAAACTTTACTGTGTCAAACTCTTTCAATAGTTAGACTTAACAGTTTCTTACCCATAGCTAACTGTTATTTGAAATTATTTGTTATAAAGTGTTATACAAACACCAAAAATTTCTTACAGTGCTGCTTTGCCTAGGTACAATATTTTTTTTTTTCGTGCTTTTTGTTTTTGTCACATGGCATTGGCTTGTCAAATCTTTTTGCCTGCCTTTCGCACTCTCCCCCCGCGCAAACCCTTTCTTCATTCACACATATGCATTATTATTATTACGGTTGTTTTTGTTGTTGTGGGTTGCTTTATTTATTTTTGCAGCAGCATTTCATGTATTTTGTTATGCAGAGCAGCAACAGCAACAACAACAACAACGACATGATGAACTGTGTGTTGCTGTGGGGCGTAACTTCAAATTAATTGGCAAATGCAAGTGCTTGCAACATGCAGCAGCGCCATGCTGGGCGTCTGCTTCTTCATTGTTGTCATTAGGGCAAAGCGGGCGTGGCAGTCCAAAAAATCCGTTTTGCAAACATTATTCATCATTTGTTTGCCCTGCTGCTGCCGTTGCCGTTGCTTTTACTATTTACTGTTGTTGTTGTTGTTGTTTCTGCTGCTGCTTCTCTATCACTCTTTCACACTCTCGCTAGCTGTCTGTCTCTGTGTGTGTGTTTGTATTTTTGCTCTGCCCTGGGGCACTTTTCTTATTTATTTGCGTTATTTATTTCTTGGCGCTGCTTTCGCTTTTGGCAGCGCCAGACGCCAACGTTGTTATTGTTGCTGTTGCTGTTTTTCTCCTCGTTGTTGTTGTTGTTGCTGTTGTTTGCATTTGTGACAAAAATAAATGCGCTGGCATTAATTTGCCGTCTGCAATTTTGCCAGTGGCCAGCAGCATGCTCTCCCCTTCTCTCTCACACTCATTCGGAACTAGTATTCCCTTCGCATTTCAACTCTTTTGCTTTTGCTTTTTGGTCTGTTTTTTTTTTTTTTTGCTGCAATCAGAATTTCAAGCGAAATGCAAATGTTTGACAACGAACTTTTTTCCCCCAGCTGCTGCTGTTGATGTTGTTTCTATTCGTTGTTGTTGTATGGATTGTTGTTGTTGTTGTTGTTGTTATTGTTGTTGTTGTTATTGTTGTTGTTATTGTTGTTGTTGCTGGCTGAGTCAGCGCACAGTTGTAATATTGCAGCATTGAGTAAGAGCTCTATAAAAGTGTTGGAAAAAAACTCTAGACTTTAGATTGGCAATGTTTTGTTTGGGGTTTTTGTAACATAAAATCAATAATAAAGCTTATGTTTTATTCGGGAAAACTCTTTAATTTTAACTGCAGAAAGTTTTCTATTCTATTCCCCCTGACAAACATTTATCAATTGGCTTTTCGTTTAACGGTTTCTATACAGAAAACATAAATTCAGAGTTGCATTGATAATGCCATAAAGTACAGTTAACAGTTTCGAACTGGAGTTTAAACAAACGGTACACCAGGGAAATGCAACTCTGACTGAATTTAGCGTTTAAAAATGTTTCTTATTTACGCTTACAATAACGAAAAAAGATATATAAAAGTATTTTTCTTTTATATGCGTTAAATAATAGTTTACAATCACCAAAAGGCCCCAAAAAAGGGAACCTAAAAAGAAGACGGGGTAAAGGGAAAAGGGTAGGAAAAGGCCTAAAAGGCAGCTCCACTTGCTTTGAGGCAGGGGCCAAACTTTTTTTTTCAACTTTTTTTTTTGTGGTTTGCAAAAGGCTTAAACATTTCAAAGGTGTCAGCCAAGCAAACAAATTTGGACCACAAAGCGGACCAAAAGCAAAGGCGGTAAGAGAGGGTAGGGGGAGGGGGCGTCATCATCAGTGTGGAGCTGTTGCCGGCAGCAGCATAATGCGGCAAACTGCGGCCATTGGCTGTGCAAACACGTGTAAAGTCAAAGCAACAGGCCCAACACACACACAACTACACACACACACACATACAGAGAGAGAGAACTGAAACCGGGGCCAGGCCAACAAACAGGCAAATCACAATAAGCCAAATGGCAAAATGGCTAAAAGGCAAAGGCAAAGTCAAATCAAACAATGCCAACACACAAAGAGACTAATACATGAAAAGAGTTTGTGCGTTCTGACTTTGTCAGTTCGTCAGTCAACTACTTTGTCATTCAGTCATTCAATCACTCATTCATTCAATCAGTCATTCACTCAGTCATTCTGTCATTCATTCCTTCACTTAGTCAATCAATCTTAAAGTCACTTTGTGCAGTCATTATAGCTTGATCACCTGTGCATAATTGTCTTTTAAAGCTCGTGCCAATTCGCTGTACGTATATAAAAACGATCATAATATTGTCGTTAGATCGGCGTAATCGGAGAAGTTGAGCTCAGCTGGCTTATCTCTCTTTTAAATACCGTTCCGTACCTCAACAGAAAACAGCAACATGACAAGACAAAATTAATCTTTAATGAGTCTCTTAAGCTTAAGCTCACATTCTTACTTTTTTGTCGAGCTCTGCGGACACATTTGATAAGAATACAACAAGCAAAGAATGAGCATATTGAGGTGAACATATCGGATTGACTAGAAAGATACCCTAAACTCTAGTTTTTGTTAATCTTAATCTAAATGTCGTTCCTAATCAATTTTATGTCCAAGCTTCGATATCAAACCTTTAGTGTAATGTTTTTGTGTTATTGATTGTTATCGATATTTATCGATTAACAACCGTTTTTGATTGGTTGCATGTTGCTTAAGTAAAATCTTTTAATAATTATTACAATTCGTTGATATTTATTGATTACTTAAGCAAATATTTAGATTTTTTTAGGATTTTTTCGATAAATATTTGACATTTCATTTGGTAAACTTGATTGACCAAAATTGTGTTAAAGTTTCGACATCAGAAACATAAGTATGATGTTTATGTGCCTTAGATTATTATCGATATTTAACGACTACCAACTGTTTTTGATTGATTACGTATTGTTGAGCCAATATCTTTCAAAAATTATTACCAATTGTTAATATTTATTGATTACTCGTTTACTTAAGCAAAACACTTCGATTTTTCAGTTATCGATTTTTATCGATTTTGCCCATTGTTATTATTTTTGGATAAAATTAACACTTTCTTAAGCAAAACCTTTCGATTTTTCAGTTATCGATTTTTATCGATGGCCCATTTTTATGATTTTTGGATACATTTATTCATATGTCATATAGTAAACTGAGAGTAAACTTGCTTAAGCAATTTTTCAGCTATCGATTTTTATCGATTCGCATTTTCTTAGGATTTTCGCATAAATATTTGACATTTCATATAGTAAACTTAGTTTCTATAACAGTTCAAACTTGCTCAACAATTTCTGTGTTAATATTCACTTATTTTTATACATATTCATATATGTACTTTATAGTCTATATAACATTTTATGATTAGTTGCCATGCAAAAATATGAAAACAATTTATGAACATTTTTATCTTTAGCTAGCAAAAAAGTGACAAAATATACAAATTTATTATTGATAAGTGTGTTTTTTTTTTTTGGTGTCCCGCTGGCAATAAAAATAGATAACAACAACAACAAGAACAACAACAAACTAAAAAACGGGCAACAACAACAGCTGACAAAACCTAGAACCAAAAACAATTCTAACGCCCACACCCCAGCAGGACCCCAGGTTACAGTTATAAATATGTGTGTGTTTGACAAAAATATATATATATATACAAAAAACAACAACAACAACTAGAACTGAGAACCAGGTGGCGGCGGTCCAATGCATGCGTTGGCAATTAAAACTGAAGTTTTGCACGCTACATTTAAAGCGGCAAACGGCGGCAAACGGCGGCAAAAACGGCAAAATGCAGCAAACGGCAAAAACAAAACTAAAAAAAAAGACTGCAACAGCAACAACAAATGTATTAGTTTTCATTACAAAACCAGAAGATACCCTGTAAAAGTGTATATAATTGTCTAACACATTAAGTATACGCAACAAAAAAGTTAAGAATCTCAAAAAAAATCAACAAAACCACACGAAAAAAATATCTAAAAACAAAACCTAAATAATACCAGAAAGATACCTTGTAAAAGTACATAAAACAACAAACGTATTAAGTATACGCAACAAAAAATGTTAAAAATCTAAATAAAGTCAACCAAAAAAACATGAAAAAATCTTAGAAAACCTAAATAAGACCAGAAAGATACCCTGTAAAAGTATATAAACTCTAAAACACATTAAGTATAAAAAATGATAAAACCCAAACAAAATCAACCAAAAAAAAATCTAAAAAAATCCCAAGCAACTCTCTCATTTATCATCATTAATGTACAGGGTATACATAATATGCAACTTTTGCTGCAACAATGTAAAAATGCAAAAAAAAAAAAAAATAGAAAAATAGAAAAACTGACGGTCATAAAAATTTGTGGCGAACGCAGTCAACGTCGTATTATGGCCATGACGTAGTAGCCGCAGGGGGGTTAGGGGGGGGTAGAGAGGGGCATGGACATGGACAACAACGACCGACGCGGCCTCAACTCATGTGGAATTGATGTGCCATGCCTCGTCTGTCAGTCAGTCAGCGGGTTGGGGAAGGGGAGGGTGGGGTAAGGGGGTTACACAGAGGAAATTCTGCCCCAGCTTTGTTTGAACTTTGTTTTCAATGTTGCAAAGCGCAACGTGTGTTGCGGTCTTTGTGCTGTTATGCCATGCCACACATACATGCCTCTTCTATCAAACATTTAGCTATCTCTTTCACTCTCAGTGTGTGGCACTTGCTGCATTAGTTGCATTTGCAATTAAAAACTAAACACGTTTTGGCAAAGCAGCAAAGCCTCAGCTCTGACTTGACTCTTTCGAGGCGGCCCACCCACAATGTGTGCTGTTGCTGCAAGGCGTCGATAGTCAACTGTCGATAGTCGACTGCAGGCAATTGTTGTTGCAGTTGCAGCTTGCAGTTTGCAGTTGTTGCCACATAACATCACAGACAGACACACAGACATTTAGCCTAAGCCAGGGCAAGGCAAGGCAAACTAAAAACCAAGGCCAACAACACGTGCTGGGGCCTGAACCACACACCACTCTACACTCCACACACACTTGAACATGCCCCAAAAGATGCCATCAGCGACAAAAAAAAAGTTACTTTAGACTGCACACAATTTTTTGTTTAGAGATGTGCACGTGAGAGAAGCTTGAAATTAATGTGAGATCGGATTTAATATATAATAGGTAGTTAGGTTTCATCCAGGAGGAGGAGGAGGAGTCACATTTGGGTCAGTAATTACCTTTTCCTACCTCATAAACTTGTGAAATAGTATGTGAAAGGGAGAACTAGCCATATCTGTATAAAACTTACAGATCTAAGTAGTTATTGCAGCTAAAATCATTAAATTACACATATAATTGGGAATAACTCTCTTAAATGCAACTTTTCGATTATTGATAGTTATCGATACACATTTATCGATTATTTATATCAAAAAAAGCCACATTTACGAGATTAAGTTATGTCATAAAAGCCTTGAATCATATTGCTAATTTTTACAAACTTTCTTCTTGACATATATCGATCAATTAACTGTCGATAATCATCAAACATTAATTATTGTAAAAAATTATCATTTAGATTGCATTTTCGTTGTTAACTTGTGCCTTGAGATATTAATTATTGTTTAAACAATCTTGCTCTTTAATATATATCGATAAATCGATCAACGATAATTAATCATCCTTAAATATTCCTATTTAGCTTGCATTTTCGATGTTAGTATGTGTTTTGAGCTAAATTGTATAATTTTACAAGCTTTATCTTCAAAATATATCGATAATTTTATAATCGATAGTCATATACCATAAATAATCTAAAAAATTTCCATTTAGTTTGCATTTTCGGCGTTAATTTATGCCTCGAGGTAACATTGTTCACTTTTAAAAACTTTATTATTAAAAATATCGATAAATCTATTAATCGATTACCATAAAATTTCAATAATCTTTAAATATTCACATTTAGATTGCATTTTAAGCACGAAACATATATTGATTCATGATTATTTCATTTATGGCATCCATAACCGATCATAAAACACTTAACACATCATTCAAAAGATGATAAAATCATGCATAATAACAACAAACATTTGTTAGATAAGATCAAACAAAGTCGTATTCACTTCAAAACTCACGACAGCTTTGTTGCACGACAAGAGACACAATTCGCATATTGCAACTTCTCGTTGCAAACTCACGTGCTACGTACCCAAAGATGTCGCCACACTGATGCCACATGCATAAGTCATATGTGTTGCAGTCTCTGTGTGTGTGTGGCATTTGCATTGGCATTACATTTTGAAGTTCGTTTGACGACGACGACGACGTTGCTTGATTATCTTCTCTGACTCTGAGTCTCAGTCAATGCCATTGTTGCAATTGCTATTTGTTGTTGTTGTTGTTGCTGTTTGTTGTTGTTGCTTGCAGCGATTTGTCTGCACTAAAATGTCAATGCAACAAAGGCAACGGCAACAAAGGCGCAAATACAGAAATCAAGTCAAGTCCAAGCCAAAAACGTGAGCTGGCAATTAAGCAAGCATCAAGCTAAAAGCTTAACTTTTAAGACTCAAACAAAATGGGGCAGATGTCACTGTAAGATACATCAATCGTTCGATCTATCTTAACTTTTATAGAGAACATATTTGAATTTAAGCATTTCCTTATATGTTATAGAGTCTTGAGTAAATAGAGAGAGAGAGAGAGAGGGACACAGGGAGAGAGAGATAGCGACTACATTTTGTGGCTGATTAGTTTTTTCTTTATTTTTTTCTTATACCATTTTTATTCTCCCTATATGCGCGCTGAATAATGTGAATGATGTGTGCCACAGCAACTTGGACAAGAGAGTAGTGTGACGAATAGCTTCAGCTTCTTCTTCTACTACTTGCTACTTGCAACAGCAGTTGCTTGCTGCTTGCAACAATTTGCGGACTGTGGCCAATTTCCATTACCATTTCCGTTTTGGGTGCGCGCGCGATTTTTCTGCGCTTGTGTGAGAATTTTTTCTCAGAACTCAGAAACTGAGAAACTCGGCTTGGCATAAATGAATGACTGATTGAATGAATGATTGACGGACTGACTGAATGACTGACTGACTAACTGACAAACTATTCTTCTACTTTGGCGTCTTCGCGTCTCAGTTTCAGTCTCGAAACGATTTAAATCATTTAATTAAAGCGTTTGCCTTTTTTCATTGGAAAAACACATTTTTTTGAGACTGAATGGAAAAGAAAAAAATCTTAACTCAATCACGCAATTTGTAAATTTTTGCTACAATTATGTTAACATCGAGGTATATATATATATATATATCTGCAGCATAAACTATTTGCACTTGGACTTCAGTTTGTTGCACGCAATCAGAAAGAAAGGAAAGAATCCCGCAGATACAAATCGTCAGATAGAAATGTATCTGGCAGATGCGCATCTTAGTTGTTGTTTTTTTGTTGCAATTACAACTTGTTTTTTCTTTTTTGTTTTTGTTGTTGTCGGCTGGTTAGCGATGCGCATTGACGTGACCACGCCCACTTTTGGTACTTTTGTCTGTCTGCAACTTTTGGAATCTTTCTAACAAGCTTACCTTGCCTTTCTTTCTTACTATCTTTCTATATTTCTATCTTTCTTTTCAAATTGAATTCAATTCAACAACTTGCTTCAAATTCATTCAACAAATTTTAGTTCTCAACACGCTAGAAATGTTCGGGGAAGTTAAGTTTTAAATTTTGAGTTAATGAAAATGGGTAAACTATTGGTAAAAATGCTTGCTTGTGGCAAGAATTGAAGGGTTTTACCATAGGAACCTCAAGAGATTGAACAACCTTTTTTTTATCCAACAAATCAGATTCTTTTGTTTCTGAGAAATCATCTGTTAAATTGATTGATGTTTATATAAGTCAACAAATTTCTTTTTCCTTCAAAAAATATGTTTTTGTCTTTGAGAAATCTTCTTCAAAGAGAATTTTAACTGACTTTCAAATATGAAATATCTAAAAAAAAAAAATTCCTGAAAAAAAACCCCAAAAAAAAAACAAATTCAGCAGACACTGAAAAAGTTTGTAGATTGTCAATGTGAGAGTCAATGTAGTTTGTTTTTTCGAGGAGTTATGGCAAAGAGTGTGTTTTAGTGTTTTGTGGGGGCTTGGGGAGTTTTGGGTTAGTTGCAACATGCCACAGTTTTGCCAGTTGCATGCGGTCTGGCAAACATGAACAACAGCAGCAGCAGCGACAGCAAACAAAACACATAACTCAGTGCCACACAGAGACACATAGACATGGTTGCAACAACAGTACTAGAAGCAGCAACAGCAGCAGCAGCAGCTCTTTTTTCATACCCTTAACCCATGAAATGGTTTAAAAAGGGTGTAATGGTTTTGTGCAATATGTAATACCCAGAAGAAAGCTTCTGCGACCCATAAAGTATATATATTCTTGATCAGCATCAAAAGCCGACTCGATTTAGCCATTTCCTTCTGTATGTCGGTAGGGAGCTACATCAATCTCAGGATCTCAGCTAGAGATTAGGGTCAGATGATGATAATGAGCTCTTTTAATCTCTAAACAGCACAAGTTTGTTTCAAATTACCGATAACTTTTCAAGCTTTCGATATAATACACATGTTATCGATAACCAATAAATCTTCCATTTCGGAAACTTGAAAACGAGGATTGAAACTATTAACAAAACAATGCAAATCTGTGAAATTTTTATTAAAATCGGTTGAGAAACACCGGAAATATGATACAAACAAGTATTGCTCCGGTAGTGCAGGTACGTCAGGTATGTCTGTCAGCCCGATTATCTGTTTGTCTGTCTGGTATGGTCAAGTGTTAAGGGTATCTTCTAGTCGAGCTTACTTTTAACTGTTGTTGTTGTTGGTTTGTTGCTGTTGCTGGCCAGGATAATTTCTATGCCAGCCGTTCTGTCTGTCTGTCTATGCACATCATCTCTGCCCCTCTCCCTCTTTCTCTCTCTCTCTCGCTTCCTTTCCCCCCTCCCCCCGTTTTACCATTTCTTTTTCTCGCTCGCTCGCTTGCATTTGGCCCAGTTTTTAGTTTGCATGTCCCTGTGCCATTTGCATGATGATAACGTGTTTATAATTTTGACCCAGTTTTGAGAAGGGGCCAGAGAACCGTTCAGAAAACCGTTGTCGCCCAGGACATGAACTCTTCTTCTGCTGCTGCCGGTTGCTGCTGCTGCTGCTAGTTGTTGTTGTTGGGAAGGGGGAGGGGGGGGGGGGGGGGGAAAATAAAGTATGACACAGATTTTTGTAGAGATTTTTTTTCATTGCATTTATCTTTTGGGCCTTTGCGTCGTGTCGCTTCGCTTCGCGCGGCGTCCCGTTTCGACTGTGGACTGATGCTGCCGATGTCCTTAATTGCTGCGGGGCTCCAGCTACAATAAAAAAGTGTCCTTGTTAGGACGAATAGGGTTTATTGTTGGTTGGCGTTGATGTTGACGTTGTTGCAATTGCAACTGCAACGGCCGCAGCTGTTGTTGCTGTTTTGAGAAGATTAACATGTTGAACGTTCTTCGTTTTTTTGGGGTTTGCTTTATCCCTTCCCTTTCAATCCTTCTTTACACAATTCATTTTGTTTTGTTTTTAGTTTTTTTTATGGTTTTTTTTGTTTTCCGTTTTGCCTATTTTTGGCGCGGCGAGATTTTTATTTGACTTGGGCGCTGCTAATTAATATTTCAGTTTGCAGTTGCACTGAATCAAACACAAACAAAACCGAATTTGTGTTGGGGTTTGAGTGTTGATGCGGGGGAGGGGGGGCTGTTTTGGGTGAAGAGGGAGAGATGATAAATGTGTCGTGACACGAACTAAGTAAGAGGACAATATTCATGACAAAAAAAAGGATATATAAAATAAAACAAATACAAAAAAATATATATAATAATAAATATATATTAATAATGATAAAATGTAGTATAAAACCAGTATTATAAAAAATTCTTCATTTTGTGATAGAAAATTGATTAAATTTCCATTGTAAACTATAAAGCTTTATATTGAACTTTTTTTTTCTCGACTGAAAGCTTTGAAATACACAGAATATTAAAAATATAGTTAAAAATTTGTAATAGAAAATTCTTAAATTTACATTCTTCTTAATTTTGGGATAGAATATTGCTTAAATCTTCATTTGAAACTTTAAAAATAATGTATTAAAATTAAAATTACCTTTCAACTTAAGCTTTTGATTAAGGTAGAATATTTAAACAAAATAATACCAGAAAGTAAAAAATTCTTAATTCTTGTGATGGAAAATGCTGAAGTCTCCATTTTAAAAGAAAACTTTTTTTCTTTTTGACCGAAGAACACATTGTTGATTAAGCATTGTAGCCTTTCTAAAGCTAACTTTAACTTTCTTAAAACAAAATTTTAGCTTAGTTTCGTACTTCTTCTTAAGTTCTTAAGTTTCATTCTTTATTCTAAAACATATTTTTCCTAAACTTTTTTTGTTTTTAGTTTTTCAATAGTTTCTACACGAAATTGAATATCTTTCATGCTTCCATCTCTCGCTGGCCATCTATCCATCCATCCAACCATCCATCCATCTATTCATCTATCTATCAATTTGATCATTTTGAGTGCCATATTTTTCTTCTTCTTTCTTTCTTTCTGTTTTTTTTTCGGTTTTGTGTGATGTTTGTTTTGAGTGGCGTTAAGAATTTTTCCTTGCGAGCTTTTCAATTGCAATTTCAATTCGCGACGCGCATTAATTGAAAATATTTTTGTTGTTGTTGCAAATTGCATTCGCCTCTATGTGTGTGTGTGTGTGTGTTGTTTATCTTTTAGATATTTTGGTTTGCATTTTCCATATTTGACGCTTTATTTGTTAGTTTTTCCGCCGTTTGTTTGTTTTGTTTACGCTTTTGGCTTTGGGGTTTTTCACAAGTTTTTCTCCGCGCTTGATGCGACAATTTTCTTTTTCTTCTCTCTCTCTCTCTTTCTCTATTTGCTTGCCACAATGTGTTGAAAGGGCTTTTTGTCTTGGGTTTTTGGTTTATTTGTTTTTTGCGCAAAAAAAGGCGACGAGACGCATTAATTTAAATTAATCACAACGCTTCAGCTTAACGGCACTTTGGGGCAGGCGCAACACCAACAAGGCAACAACAAGCAACACCAAGAAGCAAGACATTAAAACGGGACGCAATCATAAATTACAATCATGCTTAAAAGTAGACGGTTGGTGGGGGTAGGGAAAGGGAGGGGAAAGAAACGGGGGGGGGGGGGGGAAGAAACTGCAAATGAGCGAAATAAGACTTTGGGGTAAAATGGGCTTAAAGGGGGGCGGTGGCGCTTGGCTTTTTGCGTTGGAAAAGTCAAGAAAATTTTAATTTATAATTGTTGTCGTCGTCGTTTTCGTCTTCGTCGCCGTCTTTGACTCTGGCGTCAACTCTGCTGGCGACTTTGTGGCAAAAAGGAGAGAGAAAAGAAAGAGAGAGAGTGGGGGAGGGAGGGAGAAAAAAAATATGAAACAGGGAAACAACAAAAGCAACAGAATGGTCATTAAGCGAAATAACAGAAGAAGAAACACAGAAAAACAAGTAAGAAGGCTCTAGTCGAGTACGCTCGACTAGAAGATACCCTTAACCCTTGATCATACAGACGGACAAACGGTCGGGCTGACAGACATACTCATATGTACATGTACTACTGAACCAATGCTTGATGGCTTCATATTTCCGATGTTTTCTTTCCGATTTTAATGAAATTTTTACAGAAGTTCATTATTTTTCTAATAGTTTCAATCCTCATTTTCAGTTTTTTGAAATTCAAGAATTTTTTGTTATCGATTACATGTGTATATCGTAAACCTGAAAAGTTATCGAAAATTTGACAACAAACTTGTCATGCCTAGGGATTAGGAGAGCTTATATCCAAAATCTGGAGTCTCTAGCTTTTGTAGTTTCTGAGATCGACGCGTTCATACATACAGACGGACGGACAGACGGACGGACAGACGGACGGACAGACGGACGGACAGACGGACGGACAGACGGACGGACAGACGGACGGACGGACAGACAGACGGACATGGCTAAATCGGCTCGGCTGTTGATGCTGATCAAGAATATGTATACTTTATGGGGTCGGAGAAGCTTCCTTCTGCCTGTTACATACATTTGCACAAAAACATTATACCCTTTTTTTACCCATTTCATGGGTTAAGGGTAAAATATAAAAATATAATACCAACAAGAAGATTATCAGAGCATGTAAATTTTATGAAGAAAAAGAAATATTTGTGTGTGTGTGTTTCGTTTTTGAAGTTGAAAATCCAAGAAAATATTAATATTCGTATTGAAAGTTATATTTTTGAATCTTTAGGTTGTGGTTCCCTTTCTTTCTCTATCTATACATCTATCCATATTTCTATCTATCTTATCAATATCTCCATCTATCTATCCAAATATCAAACAATCTGTCCATAACTTCATCTATCTATCTTCATCTCCATCTCCCTATCTTTATATCAATCTATCTATCAACATCTTGATCTATATAACAACCTATCTATCCATCTTTGTATCCATCTCTCTTTCTATCTATCTATCCCTCAATTTCTTTATCTATCTATCTATTTATCGAAATGTCAATCAATCTATCTATAGCTTCATCTATATATTAATATTTACCTATATATCTGAATCTCTATCTATACAACTTTCTATATCTATGTATATCTCTCTACCTACTTATCCATCTTTATATTTATATATTTATCTATATCTCTATCTATCCATCTATATATCTTTCTATCTATCCATCTTTCCATTTACATATATCTCCCTATCTATCAATATTTTCATCCATATATCTAAATCCTCATTCTATCCATCAACTAATCTATAAATTAATCCCTTTATCTATCTCTTCCTCTAAGTTTCTTTTACTATCTCTCGCTCTGTCTCTCCCTTAATAATTCCTTCTCCTTCTCTCTCTTTTTTGTCTTCTCCTTTCTAAATCTCCCCTCTCCCTAAGTTTCTTTCTCTCTCCGTCCCTCCCTTACTCTCCCTTACTCTCCCTCACTCACTCCCTCCCTCCCACTGGCTCTTCCTTCACATCGCGAGCTCCTCATTATAATAAATTATGCAAAAACCATCATCCAACTTTGATTCAACAACAAAAGCAACAAAAGCAACAACAAAATGGGCGAACATTTTGTAATTAGAAGAGAGAAAGAGAGAAGCAGAGCTGCTTTTAATGCGGCAACACAACGATGTGGCAACGCTGTCTGCTGCAATGTGACCAGCGCCAAACTAACCATCTGAACCCATCCCATCCCAACCCATCCCAACCCAAACCCAAGCGAAACCATCTATCTATTTATCTTTTGCTATGCATCTATCTTAATATCTTATCTCTCTTCATGTTGTTCTTGTTGTTGTTGTTGTTCTTGTTGTTGGGTGTTTTGTCACTGCATAACGGTCATAATTAGCATGCAACAACAGGGAAAAAGGAGGGAGGAACAGGGAAAAAGGAAGGAGGAGGAGGAGAACACTGAGTGAGTGTTGCACCTGCCGCGTGGCTTTTAGGATTGTTGTTGCTGTTTGTGATTTATTGTGGCATAGCGTACTCTTCTTCTACTCTTCATGTTGCATGCCACATCTCTTCTGCTTCTTCCCTACTTATCTCTAGTGGCTTAGCCGTAACTCGAGCTAATGTCGCTGTTCTTCTTCTTGTTCTTGTTGTTCTTGTTTTTTGTTGTTAAGTCGTGAGTTTATCACATCATTTATATTTAGGAAAATGTTCTTAAATTATATTTACACTTCCTGATTTTACTTATTTTATCTAATTCTGCTTCATCTCTTTTCCCTCTTCTGCTGCGATCTAAATCAAAATTGCATTTGTTTATTTTGAATATTTATCTTTGAAACTAATGCGAAATTAAGATGTCCTGGCGTCCCCGACTCTCTGTCTGGCAGACGTTGACTTTTTCGGGTTGCTCTACTTTATTTGGTTCGAATGTGGAATGTAAAATGTCCTTCTGCTGTTTTTACAGCTGTTTTGGGAAAGACCTTCATTGAAAGTTTATACTCTAACTTTTTAATATTGAAACCTTTAAAGGTTTTCATTTCATTTTTGCCCAATCCTATCCTAGTATTATATATATCTAACTATCTATCTATCTATCAACTATCTATATATCTACCTATCTATCCCTCTTTCTATAAAGTTGATAAATTGTTGCCTAAAACGGTCTCCTCTTGACTAAAACAACATAATTTGTAGAAAAAATTTATTTTTTTTCTGGATTTTTCCTTATTTTCCTTAAGAAACCTCATTGGTTTATCGATAAATATCGATGTCTCTAGCTCTCCCACCTACAAGCAACAACCCTAATTGACTACTTTTATAACTTTCCCTAGATTTACACCTTTTTCGAACTGTTTTCCTGATTTTACTAAGAAAATATCTTTAACTTATCGATAAATATCGATGTCTTTAGCTTCCAACAACAACAGCAACAACCCTAATTGACTACTCTTATCATTTTACCTATATTAAAACCTTTTACTAACTATTTTCCTGATTTTCCTAGGGGAACCTCTTTGATTTATCGAATTATATCGACATGACTATCTTCTAGCTACTACTACTCTTATCACTAAACTTTCACCCTAACAAAAAGAAGAGTATTTAAACTTCGTTCCCTTGCTAATAACTCTTTTTGTTGTTGCCTTGTTTTATTTCCCTCTCTCTCTCTCGGTGCTGCTGCTGCTTCTTGTTTTCGGCATGGCAATTAGCTTGGCCACCAAGCAAGTGACTAATGCCCCCAAGCTGCGTATGTGTGTGTACGTGTGTGTGTAATGTGTGTGGATGCCACGACTGGCGGCACAGGCGACACGCAATAAATTAGCGTAAATTTACAACATTTGCTAAATTAAAAGTGGCAAAAAAAAAGGAAAAACGAAAAGAAGAGAAAAAAACAAGCAACATGATGTTGTTTCTGTTTGTTGTCGTTGTTGTTGCACAAACACACACACACACACACAAAGAGATCTTAGCAACATATTAGAGACGCATTAGGGCACCGCGTAGGGTAAAGCAGGGCACATGTGGAAAGAAAGGGTGCGGGGGGGGGGGGGGGGGGTGTTACTTTTGTGCCCCATTCCCCCAACTGTTTGCTCGTTTATCGTTTGCTGTCAGTCAGAGACTCAAAAGGGGGCAATTAACGCGCCCAGTCGACGACGCGAGGAGGCAACAACAACAACTACATGCAACAACAACAACTACTTGCCACAATAACAACTACTGCTAGCAAAGCCGGCACACACAGAGAAAATAGTTTTTGTTGTTGTTGTCCGGAGACGCCGCCGCCGCCGTCCGTCCGTCCGACGACATCAACCAAAATGTCGGGGCGACATATTGGCGACGCCATTTTGACGCTGTCGCACACGCACACACAAACACACGCACGCAAAGGACAATCAACAACTCTTCCCTCTACCCCGTCGCCCCACTCGAACCACATTTTTTTCTTGTTTTTTTTTTCTTGCTATTTTTTAATGCCTTTTTTTTCTTGCTTTTTTTTTCGTTTTTCAAAATTTATTGCTTTAATTTATTGTTTTTTTTTTGCTTGAAAATTTGCATATACTTAGTACAAATTCCTATGTTAGGGTATTGAAAGTGCGTTATTGCACATTTCTCTCTACTTAACTGCGAAAATTTATAGTTCACTTTCAACAATTGTTCTGACATCTGAGATACAACAAAAAATTTCCTTTTTTTTTTATACCAAAAACAAATTTTCTCTCTCAAAGCAAGAAAAAACAACAAAAAAAAAAGCAAGAAAAAAAAACGAAAGCGAATAAAAATATTTGCCACAGATAGAGAGAGGGAGTGAGAGAAGGGGGTGGAGCAGGGGGGGTTGTTACTTAAAGGGGGCGGGGAGTTACATGGCTGGCACAAAATTTATATATTTTTTTGGCTAACGCTGGTTTTTGGCATGCGGCACAACATAAATCTTGCCACACGCTGCGGGAAGAAGAAAGATCGAGCAAAGTGCAAGCATTGCACAAATCCCTTTTAAGAAGATAGACACCCCTCACCCCTCCCCTCTCTCTATCCACTTGCAAGACTCGTGTGCAGCCTCCACCCCAAACAGCCCTCCCCGCCCCGTCCCACATTTTTGGTCTAATGCAATTTTTAATGTGTGTTTTTGTCTGTGTTTTTTTTTCTTCGAGGTTTTAATTTTTGGCTTCTCTTTCACTAAAAGCCAAAATGAATTTTATTGACAAATTAATTGCAGGCCAATGCAGCAATTAAAATTGCAACGGCCTGCAATACTACAACAACAACAACAACTAGATACAACAACAAGAACAAAAGCATTGATAAATATTTATATATCTTACTTTAAAATTGAAAAAGCAAATCGAACTGTTTTTATACCCTTAACCCAATGAAATGGTTTCAAAAAGGAATAATAGTTTTGTCCCAAAGTATGTAACAGGCAGAAGGAAGCTTCTCCGACCCCATAAAGTATATATATTCTTGATCAGCATCAATAGTCGAGTCAATATAGCCATGTCTGTCGCTCTATCCGTCTATATGTATAAACGATCTCAGGAACTACAAGAGCTAGAGATTCAAGATTCTGGATATTAACGCTCCTTAACTCCAGACAAAACAAGTTTGTTTTAAATTATTGAGAACTTTTCAGGTTTACGATATACACATGTTATCGATAGCAAAATTAATTATGAATATCAAAAATTCGGAAGTGAGGATTGAAACTATTAACAAAATAATTAACATCTGTAAAATTTTTATTAAAATCGGTGAAGAAACACCGGAGATATGATGTCATTAAGCATTCGTCCGGTAGTGCACGTATAAATATGTCTGTCTGGGGTTAAGGTACCCTAATAGTCGCGCTTACTTAACTATAACCTTCTTACTTGTTTTTTTTGATTATTTTCCAACTAATTTCATGTGATCTCATTTCATTTTTTTTCGTTACAGGTGAGTTTTCAAATGCTGCTTTAACTGTTTTTGTGAATTTGTGAATGAATTTTTTGCCGTTTGCTTTATGGCCGTTAACAACAAAACGACCAGAAAAACGAAAAACACAATCAATAACAACGATAACGATAAGTAAGTTAAAAGTTGATATGAACGACTATGAGATACACTCTCTCAACACTTAACTGAAGTTTTCTACTTATACCTTTTTTACACCTTTTTCTTCCTAATTATCTCTACTAAATGTCTCAATCTTTATTCGTATACAAAGTTTCTTCAGAATTTAATCACTCTTATACGTTTTTATGCATGCTTAAACATGCAATTACCTCAACTTAATGTGTCATGTTCTTCACTCTTATACCAATTTTCTTCTCAGTTATTTCGTCTTATACGTTTTTGTGCATGTTTAAACATGCTTATTATAAGCTTCATTCCGCAATCGGCATCAGGGAAAAAAACGTATTGACAAAAATTAATAAGCAACATAACAAGCCGGAACGCCAAATGTCACGTTTTTTTTTTTCTCGCTCCTCTCAATTTACAAACAATTAGAGTAACTTATGCGTAGTTGAACAGTTTGTGTTTTTTTGTTGTTGTTGCTGTTAATTGAAGTGAGCTTTTTTTTTTTGTGTTTGCGCTGACTTCTTTTTTTTTTTTCGTCTGTTTCGGTTTGAGTTTTGTCTGTGTTTGCTGAAACTAGTTTTTGCTTTTTGCTTTTTATTGCTTTCTGTTTTTGGCACCTGTTTACACGACGACGCTTTATCTTGGTGCGTGTACAAGTGTGTGCGCGTGTGTGTTTGTGTGTGTGTGGGTAACCGTTAATCATACGCGCGCAAACAAAAAAAGAAGTGAATTGACAGCAACACGTGTCATTGCCGGCTGGAGACCAATTACAACAACAACAACAGCAAAAAACAACAACATCTGTAATTGCTACAGTTACAACATCAACAACAACAACAACAAAAACAACAACATCAACAAGTTGTATGAAATGCACGTGGGCTTTATAAAAAGTTGAGAGCGTCTGTCAATTTATATGTATGATATTGAAATTGAAAAGTGAGCAGAAATAAAGAAATGTACAAAAACTGACACCGTTACAATTGTGTGTGCTCCGTTACTTGAGGTGCGAGAGAGATAGCAGGTTAAGAGTCGACAGCAGAGTCAGGTCAACAGTCAAATATGTATCTCTCTTTTCCACCCACACACACAAACACAGTTCCGTTATTGCTATCAATAAATTTAATATAAGGAATCAACGAAAGCAAACGAATGAAAGACAAGGCGGGGAGATAAAAGGCGCGGGCAGAATGTGCAGCCTAGTTTCCAATGCTAACGGCACTGGGGCAAAAGAAATTGTACAAAGAAATGTCTAAAAAAAAATAATAAGGGTAACAGGAGAAATGTTGACATAAAGAAAAAGAAGAAGAAGCAGCAACGGCAGCAGCAATGTCTATAATGTAAAACACCCTTGAGACATGAATGCACACACAAAAAAAAATACACACACACACATACAAAGAGACGCCGCACGGATGCTGATAAACAAAATATGACAACGAAAATGTCGTAAGAACAACAAACAACAACAACAGAAACAACACAACAACACAGCTTGAATTCAACAGCAGCGCAAAAGCAGGCAGGCGAAAAAAAAAAATACTTTTTACACACCAAAAAACCCACACTCTCAATTTCGCCGCACTCAGGCAGAGAGAGAGCGCTCACAAACCTTCACACACACATACCAGCGCAAAAAGTTTCAACGGTTTTTCCTTAGTATTTTGTCTGCCCAGGCGTCTAACTGTTATGTATTGAGCAAAAAAGAGTGTGAGAGCTTTTTACTGTCGTCCACACTGTGCACAACAGAGATAGCAACAGTCAAAAGCGTCGTCGTCGTCGTCGTCGACGTTGTCGTCGTTGTTGTTGTTGTTGTTGTCGTCGCGCCCTCAGACATATTTTGTTGCTGTAGGTTTTTGCTTTTGGAGTTTGCTTCGTTACACACAAATACACATTTTGACACAAAGGGGAGACGGGGAGATACGGTGTTGGTGGTGGTGGTGGGTCAACTCATGTCTTAATTGGGTGGCTGGGCAGCGTCTGCCGAGACATTGACGCAGCCAAAGGGAAATTGCTTGCTTGTTTTTGTGTGTTTTTTCGTGTGTGTGTTTTTGTTGTTGGTATATTTTGTGTGTTAGTCGTGAGCGCCGTTCGGCTTAGCTTCGTATGTATGTCGGGCGGTCGGGCGGTTTGGCAATCAGGCGGTCGTGCGGTTGGTCGGGCGGTCTGACGTTGAGTCTGTCGCACGTTTTACTCTTGTACATAGGCGGCGCCCGCTGTTACTGTGTGTGTGTGTGTGTGCGTCTGACGCTGTCTGCCTTTGCCTGGCATTACTAGACGGGCTCGGCGCCCAAGCCCAAGCTTACGCTCTCCTTCTTCTCTCTCTTTTTCGTTCTCTCTCACTCTTTTGAACGACGTCGTCTGCGCTGCGACACAGTTTTATATGTAAGTTACTTTCTATGTAGATATATATATATATATATATGTGTGTGTTTGTGTGTATGCCTGTGTATTTGTGCGCACATCTAAAACTTTGTTGTGTGCTTTTCTGTGCCAAATGTCGGTCGCTGCTTGAGCTTGTGTATATGCGTGTGTGTATTCGTTTGTGTGTGTGTATTTGTGTGTGTGTATTTGTGTGTGTGTATTTGTGTGCTTCTCTGTGTCTGAAACTTTGGCGCGTGTTTGGCATTAGTGACAGTCATGTCAGCAAAAGTTTGAGGCACATTCAACATTCCAAGTTTATGTCGTAGACGTTGTCGCTGCTCGTTGTATTGTAGCCGGTGCGGTGCGGTGCGGTGCTTTCGGGGCGTGGCGCTATGGGCGTTGGCAGACATGCTTTACTTTCCCCCAAATCTCCCATCTCTCTCTCTCTCTCTTTCTGTCGTCCTGCCCTTTCTTTCGCTTATGTATTTGCCAATTGCTCCTTCTATTCGACTGTGTGTAACACATTAAAGCTTTGCTTAAAGCACACGCACACACACGAATACACACAAAACTTTATGATTTCAAGTACATAATTTAGATAAGAGTCTGTTTTTGACGGGATTTCCAGGAGGGTTAAAGAGGTTTTCCTGATTTCTGGGTTCTTCGGAATCTAAAATCTTAATGTAGTTCTTGTTGTGTGCTTTGAACTTTAATGCGTCCAAGTCCATGTGACGTAAATTGGTTTTTCCCAAAGGCGGGTTGAATTTTTCTGATTTTTTCCGAAATCAATTTGTATTTTTGTCGGAGTCTTAAAAAAATTCCATAGCTTATTGATTTTTATTGTCTAATTGAGCATTATTTCGGTTTTTTTTAGGGTTCACTTATTTTTTTAAGAACTTTTACCCCACTTAAAAAAGAAACTTAAGAACTTTTTAACTGCTTAGTAATTATTTTATATATTCCTAACTTTCATTGAAGTTTCTTTAGTTTTCTTGTTTGTTTACTTGGTAAATAGTTTGTTAAAGTTTTTTTGTTTTGAAAACTTTATAAAATATATATTGCACTAACTATCCGTACCATATAAAGCTTTTCCCCTCCACTTTAACTTGACATTTCTGTCAACTTTTTATGATTTTCTTGGCAAACTTGTTTCCCTTCACTAATTTACACCCCAAACCACACACCTTTAAGCGAAAAAAACTTGTCTTATCATTTTTAGGGAAGAAAATGTTCGCCCCCCAATGAAGACATTTCTCGACAGCACCAGCAGCAGAAATATATAATTTGTTGTTCTTGGGGCCAGCCATAATCATAAATTATTGACAGCTCTTTATTTTATTTTCTTTTTCATATACGCTTAACCTATAAATGGGTAAAAAATGGTATAATGGTTTTGTGCAAAGCTATGTAACAGGCAGATCTCAGGAACTACAAAAACTAGAGACTACAGATTTTGGATATGAACTGTCCTTATCACTAGACAATATAAGATTGTTTCATGTTTTCAATAACTTTTTAGGTTTCCGATATACACATGTAATCGATAACAAATAAATCTAGAATTTTAAAAATTTGAAAATGAGGATTAAAACTATTAACAAAATGAAGAAAATTTGTGAAATATTTATTAATGATCGGTTCAGAAAGACCGGAGATATGAAATCATTAAGCATTGGTCCGGTAGTGCAGGAGTGGCATGTCTGTCAGGTTAAGGTTTAGGGTATCTTCCAGTCAAGCTTACTCGACTAGAGCCTTCTTACTTGTTTTTGTCTTTTGGGGTGTTGTCAACTGTATTTTGTTGGCCACCTTTTGTCCTTGGACAGGTCACGCACAAAATTTCGGTTCCCAGACGCGCCCAGCAATTACTTACTACTTGGAAAGCCTTCGGCCAGTCAGCCAGAAGTTTTGCCCACTTGACCAGAGCTTGGCAACCCGCCGGCTTTGGCTCTGACTCTGACTATGGCCGATGCCAATCAATTTTCGTTTGAAATCATTTCCGCAATTTTATTGCCACGTCTGCTCTCGCTGCTGCTGGCTGCTTCTGGCTCTGACTCTGACTGTGCCTCAGCATTCAGCCTCTCAACGCTCATCTGAAACTCGTGCCAAAAGGGGCGTCTCGCAGAATGTACAATTGCTTTTGCGAAGACGTCGACTCTCAACTACTTTTTGGTCATAACTCTTTTGTGATTTTTCTATCCAGCTGGCCCAGGCCTGGCCTGGTCTCGTCTGGCTCAAAATGCGATGTCTAAATTCCATGGCTAGGTCAAGTTTGGTCTTTGGTTTTTGTAACTGGGTTGAACACGAGCCTTCTTGTTCGCCAACAACAACAACAACAACCAACCAAACAAACAAACCAACCAAAGAGCCAAGCTTGGTAATAACTTGTTTTTTTTCTGTGTTTTGTTTCGCTTTTGTTGCTTTTGTTGTTGCTGCTTTTAGCTGCTGTTGAGCTGCCAAATGGATTTTTGCATTACAATGTCAGATTAATCAAAACGAGCCAACAGCCAACAACTGCAATAACAGCCGAACAATGTTAGGTTATGAAACTATAACGGAGTTGACTAGGTTATACCCTGGAAACTAATCTTTCTTATATTATATTTTTCCTCAAAAAAAATTTTTATAAAAATTAATGAATGAATATGAGATTTTATTATATCAAACTGGTAAAAAAAAGAAGGATTTTTATAGATTTCTATGTTAGGAAAAACAGTTTTTTATAAGTTTTTTTTTATTTTTGGATTTAAAAAAATAATTTATTATTTTATTTTTTGTTTTTCTTTGATTCAAATGTTGAACAATGAAAGATTTTATTAACAAAATGTACTATAAAAGATTTATATAGGTTTCTATGTTGGGAAAAATTATATTCTATACAATTAGTTTTGGTTTTTTGGGTTCAGAAACATTTTTTTTTATTTTATTGGATTAGAAATTATAATAAATTGGTACAAAAAAAATATTTATATTGATTTCTATGTTAAGAACAATAATTTTCTATAATTTTTTTTGTTTTTTGGGTTCAAAAAAAGTGTTTTTTTTTTAAATATTTTGGAGTAGAAATGTGATTTAACATGATATATCAAGAAGGGGCTTACTATTCCATATTCAGACATATTCACACATAACATCTTCTCCAACTATGACACAACATACCCACCCCAAGCACGCATAATTTTTACAGGGTATATCAAAAACAAAACCAAACAAAACACAAAAAAAAATAAAAACGTTAGAGAAAACCGACAATTGTTTGGCCAAAACGACGCAGGGGCGGAGGGGGGATAAGCAAGGTGGATAAGACGGTGGGGTTTAAGGCGTGAGTAGAGGGTAGGGTGAAGGGAGGGTGTGCGGAGTGCTTGCTTAGAGTGCTTTGCTGCGCTTCACAAGAAATACGAATGCATAAAATTTTATGTTTTTCTGCTACTTGACGACGACGACGACGACGACGATGACGGTGGCAACAAGTGGGCCAAGACACACACACACACGCACACACACACAGCGAAAAACAGCTAACAGCCATGGCCACAACAACTGCAGCTAGATGATTATCGTATAACAACAACAACAACAACAACTAACAACTAGTAACAACAACAAAAACTGGCAACAACAACTGGCACTGCATTAGTTTTTATTGAGGCACAGTTGGTTGCTGTTGTTGTTGTTGTTGTTGTTGTGTGTGGCGACTGACTGTGGCAGACAAAGCGGCAACAACATTGCAACTGCTGCAACTGCAACTGCCACAGTAACATTTTCATTACCATTCATCACCTGGCAAAACGGCGACGTTGGCCGGCCACCAACCAACCGCCGACAGTTGAACAGCCCCAAAACATTCAACAACAATAACAACAACAACAACAACAAGCGAAGAAAAAACCTTGTGCCACAAGACATGACATGGAAAAAAAACAAAAAGACCTCGACTTCCTTTGGGTCGAATCGCTGCTGCTGCTGCTTGGAAAACCTTGCTGTTGGTGCCACCACAAAACGGCAGCACAGTTGCAGTTGCAAGTTGCAAGCTCTCTTCAGATCAGCCATCAATTGAGGCACCCAAAAGCATGCTGCCTAACTACCTGACTGCCTGCCGCCGGCCATGAAAATTTGATTTCTGCTTCTTCATCTTCTTCAGTTTTTTGGTTATTAGAGTTATGGTCTTGGGCTTGTCAGTGTCATATGTGTTTGCGAGTTTAACTCTTATATATATATGTATGTGTAGCTTACATGATCATGACAAAACAGTTGTAGACATATGTAGGAAAGAGTGTTGGAAGATTTTTAGTGTTAGTGTTGTTAATGGTTTAAAAAGATTAGGAGGAAAACTATTCTGTTTCATGATTTGATTTAAAAACAAGTAAGAAGGTTCTAGTCGAGTAAGCTCGCCTAGAAGATACCCTTAACCCATGACCATACAGACAGACGGATAGACGGTCGGGCTGACAGACATTCCAGACATGCGTGTACTACCGGACCAATGCCTGATGACATCATATCTCTGGTGTTTCTTCACCGATTTTAATAAAAATTTTACAGATGTTCATTGTTTTATTAATAGTTTCAATCGTCATTTTCAAGTTTTCGAAATTCAAGATTCTACTGTTGTCGATTACATATGTATATCGTAAACCTTAAAAGCTGTCGAAAGCTTTTGTAGTTCCTGAGAAGTAGCTTCCTTTTGTCTGAAAGTTTGTCATTTATGAGAGATGAAATCGTTTAAGTCTTTTAAATTCTTATTACTTCTCTTGAAACTAGAAGATATATAAATATATATATCATTATTATATCAACTTACATACTAAACTGGCATATCAAATTATTTTGTTAGAGCAAAAAGTTTACAATTGTGATTAACAACACTCTCAACTAATACTCATAATAAATATAGCAGGTTACCTAGAAAATACTATAAATAGTTAAAGGCATAAATATTTGCGTATGTTTAAAAATATTATGATAATCTTTTCAGTTTCGTTTTGTTTTATTGTTTTTTTGTTGCCTTGCGCGCTCATTAGCAAAACGATTATTGAATCGATGCCGATTTGGGTTTGAGGAAGAACTACTCCCTGCACGATTAGCATTTGGCTTTTTGTGAGGTTTGAGATCAAGATTCCGCTCCGATTCCGATTTGTTGGCCATTAGCGACTCTACGTTAATTTCACGCGAAATATTTGCACAATTTGTGTGTTTTTATTTGTTTGTTTTTTTGTTATTTTTTGTGGGTCACACGCGTTACTAACTTTGCCAAGGATTTGTGCTTACGTAATGTCCTGTTAAGCTGGTAATGAGTTTTTCCCTACCCCCTTACATAGAATAAACAGAAAAGTAGGGAGCATAGACGCCGCCTATCCCTCTCTGGCTAGACGTTTTGTTTTTTTTTTCTTCTTTTTATAGTATATATGTATATATAGAGCGTAATTATACAAAGGGCAAAAGTTTCTCTATCTGACTCTCTCTCACTCTATTGCGCGTTCTGTGTCCTTATGTCCTTGTGTCCAGCTGTCTTTTTTATGAGGGGGGGGGGGGGGGGAAAGAAAGAACGTTAGTCACAAGCCAAATAAGAACAAGCGCCACACTGGGTCCATTCATTCCAAATGCCAGTTGTCCAGACAGCGAGCCTCCGCCCTTTCTCCAACAAAAACCTTAACAACCCTGCCCCAAAAAAAAAAAAAACCTAAACCCTAAACAGGCGACCAGACCCTGACTCTGAATCAGACTCAACCATTTACGCATGCAGAACATTTCAGATAGCTATTAAAAGACGTCCAAAAGGGTATGTGTAGAGAATGTATGTTAGCTATGTGATGAAGTTGGTTACGTAGGTCTTATTTAGGTCATTTTTATTTAGGTTTTTCTAAGGAAAAAGATTATTTTTAGGTTAAAGTTTTATTTCTTTATGTTTACAATGTCTTTATTATGTTATATCATGTTAACTATGTGAGGAAGTTGGTTAAATGAGGTTTTGGACTTGTTTTTGTGGGTAAAAATTCCTATTTAGGTCATTTTTGAAAATAAGATTTCTTCACATAGAGATTATTTTTATGATTTCTCTTGGTTAAGGCTATTTCTCTTATACTTAAAGTGTATTTTGTTTTCGTTGCTTACAGCCCAAAAAAAACTCTTTTATTATACTTAAGGAAATTCCATTTTAGGAAAAAAAGGTTTCCTAAGGAACTGATTATTTTATGGTTTCAAAGGTCAAGTTCAATTTTCCGTATACTTAAAGATTATTTCTTTTTTGTTGTCTTCAAATAAAAATCTCTTTTTTATTATACTTAACAAAATCCCCATTTAGGTCATTTCTGGAAATAAAGGTTTCCTAAGGAAAAGATTATTTTAAGGTCTCTTCTACTTAAAGCGTATTTAGTTTTCGTTGTCTCTGACCAAAAAAAAAAACTCTATTATATTTGGTTGTAGCTTTCATTGTTATTTCTGGTGTTGTTGTTGTTGCTGTTGTTGGCATCGCACGCTTTTATGACATGTTGTGAAGGACACAACGACAACAACAACAACAACTGACAAAAACCGACAACAACTCAGAATGAGAATGAGAAAAAAGCATTTGCTTTTAATAGCACGGAACGGAATGTGGAAAAAGGGAAGGCAAACAAAAGGATGAGTTGTTGTATGGACGGAAAGACTAGGCTGTGTGTGTGTGTAAGAAGTTCATTACTGTGACTGGGCCAAAAACAAACCCATCGATAAGGAGAACGGAGGAAAAAACAGAACAACAACAACAGGACAGGCTCAATGGACAATGGGCAATGGGCTGGACTCAGCAACAGGAATAAAGCACGCACATACAGAAACACACACACATATACACACATACATATACACACACACATAGTTTGGCGGCGACATCCTTTTTCCTGTCTGTGCCACACACACAGCCTGTTTGCCTGTTTTCCTTCTCCTCGTTGTAGTTGTTGTTGCTGTTGTTTCAGTCTGCATGAGTGAGTGAGTTTTCTTTCCTATGTATGTGTGAGTGTGTGTGTGTGTCTGTGTTGCATTAGTATTGGTGCGCGTGTCTGACTGCCTTCGTCCTGCCTGCCTTCGTCCTGCCTGCCTTCGTCCTGCCTGTGTCCGTGGCGCCTGTCGAAAACGTTTTCCATTTCAGTTAGCAAATTATGTCGGCCCAAAAGAGAAACGAACACAAAAAAAAAAAAAAACAAAAATAAAATACAGACTGGCAAAAAAAAATAAGAAGAATGAAAATAAATGAAAAACTCAGACGCGACGCAGTTGTTGCCATCAATTGTTGGGATGGGTGTTGGGATAACTTTTTTTTTGTATGACATGACGGGACGAAAAGATAAAAACAACAAGAGCATGTAACTAGTTATTGATGAGAAGTAGTTGACTAGCAGTATGACCTGTATTGTATAGAAAGGAAAAGTAAGTGTTAAGGGAAAATTTCAGGTGTTAACCTTAGAAAAGTTTTTACTATAAGTGATATTTACTGTATTTAAAGGGTTTCAAAAGTATATCTTCAGTTAAATTGATCAATTTAAAAGGTGATATTTCAAAAACAAAAAACTGTGTCCTAAAATGAGACGTTTAAGATCCAGAGTTTTCTTCTTCATTAAAAAGAATCTGGAGAAGCGTTAGATCGAGATTCTTCATCTTCATTGACACCTTGAGTACTGAATTAGTTGATGTTTTATATCATATTAAGCATATCTTAGTGTAATATCATAATGAAAACATTTATTTAACTTTGGTTAGTCATATCGATGACGAGCCCCACTCGTCAGGCGTACCTCAAGGCGTACCCCAAGGTAAAGGGAAAGTTCTTTAAACTTAAAGCAACATATCATTTTAAATATGAAGCTGTATGTAATTTAGGTAATTTATATCGATGACAAGTCTCACTCGTCAAATGACGAAAAACCCAAACCTAAAGGTTCAAATGGAATAAGGTACTAAAGAATCTGATATTAAAACATCTTACAATATTGAATTTTTAATATAAAGTTTAAATGAATAGTTTTAGGGAAAAGCTCTTAGGAAAGATTGAGAACAGGATATACCCCATACTCTATATATAATATTATACTAAAAGAACTTTTAGGTTCTCGCCATTTGCGCCCTTGTTATTTGTTATCCCTGCGCTTCGTCGCTTTGGACTACATTTTTTATACTTTTCCTTTTTGCCCTTTTGTCTCCGCCTCCGCCCCTCTTCTATCTTTCGCTCTATAGCATTTTGTGCTTTGTTTTTTGTATGCTTTCTCTCTTTCTCTCTCCCCGGCTATGTGTGCACTTGGCTTTTATGGTTGCTGGCGACGCGTTCCGCTTGAATTACGGGTCCAGCGAGCCATGAACCAGACCAGAGCAGAGCAGGGCAGACCAGCGGGTGGTACGGCACGGCCCGGCTCAGCAATAAAGTTGCAAGTTGAAAAAAATGTCGGAGAAGATTGCATGGCAATAGGGAATATGTAGGGATGGTAGGGTTTGGTAGGGTAGAGGGGTGGTCATTCGGGTAGGCGACGCCATTTTGAAAAGAAAAAATGGGGAACAAAATGGAAACTGTGACTGTTAGTAATCATTGTGTGTCATCGATGATAAAGATTGAATGCGGGCTGAAAAGGGAAGCGGGGGGAGGTTGAGGTGTTCTGGTTGCAACAACAAAGCACAAATGCAATTCCTCATTGTAAATAGTCAGAGCACTCAAAATACATTTGTACCAGAATATATATAGTATATAGTATATATACTTTTCTGCTCTCCATTATGTGAAAAAAAAAACAAGAAAAAAAAAAGAAAAAAAAGAAGAAAAAAAAAGAAAAAAAAGAAGAAAAAAAAGAAGAAAAAAAGAAATGCCAACGTCTCCATTTAGCCAGCGGCAAAGAAGAGCCTCGAATGGGTGTGGTTGTGTGCAAGTGTGTGTGTGTGTGTGTGGTTGGGGCAAAGTGGTACAAAGTGCTAGGCGTAGAAGTAGGACTCTGTTTGTGAGAGAGGGGGGTTGTGGGGGGGGGAGGGCTTTCTGTCGCCTGGTTTCTCATTACAGCAGCAGCAAACGACCTTCAGCGTCTCTCTCTCTCACTTTCTCGCTCTCTCTCTCTTACTCTGTCAGATTCCTTTTACCACCTCGTGTTGCACAGAGAATCAGGTCATGCGGGCGTTTGTTTGCCGAACGAGCTCGACAAGAGAGGCTGGGGGCTGTGTGGGCGTGGCGGCAGCAGCAGCAAAAACCAGAATTGTAACTAACAACTTTTGTGTATTTGGTTGAGAAGCAAGTTGTGTGTGTGTGTTAGTTTGTGTGTGTGTTGGTGTGTGTGTGTGTGTGGCATTTACAACCAGTGCAAACACATTTAGCACTAACACACACACACACAGATAAACTCAAACACAACCACTTTGGCACAACCACATTGCAAGTGGTTGAATATTTGTGAGAAATCTCTTTCTTCATCTCTCTCTTTCTATATATCTCTTTCTCTCTCTCTTTCGCTCTCGAACTTTTGTGGCGTTTCTTGCCAGCTGTCGAATTCGAATCGTGGCGACAGACAAATGACAAACACTAAAAGATTTTTATGTATTTCGGTTTTCTGTTTTTTTTTTTATGCTTGTGGCTAAAATGTCTTGTCCATAGATCAAAGTAGAAGTTGTTGTTGTTGTGTGGTTTGGTTTTGGGGCAAAAAGGAAATTTTTTTAACTATTTCTAGCTCGAAAGCAATTGAAATATAACTCATACGCAGTGTGGTTTTCTTAGAATTGATATATCACTCATACGCTCAGTGTGGTTTGATATACTCTAACTATCACTTATACGCCATGTTGTTTTATACTCTTACCATCACTCATACGCCATGTTGTTTTATACTCTTACTATCACTCATACGCAATGTTGTTTCATACACTCCCAATATCACTCATACACCATGTCGTTTGGTATGTAATGTAGGTTGAAAGAGTTTTATATATCACTCATACGCAATGTTGCTCCACATAATACTAATATCACTCATACGCGACGTGGTTAGGTATACACTTTCTTTGTAACTCATATGCCATCTTGTTTGATACACTTACCATCACTTATACGCAATGTTGTTCTATCACTCATACGCCATGTTGTTCTAAACACTCACAATATCACTCATATTCCATGTGGTTTTACTATACACTTTCTATATAACTCATACGCAATGTGGTTTAATACACTATCCCATACGCAAGGTGGTTCTATACTCTTACTATCACTCATATGCAATGTTGTTCTATACACTCACAATATCACTCATACGGTTTAGTATAAAGTAACTATATCATTCATACGCACTGTGGTTTCGTTGCACACATGGCGTATGCGTTATCCATTTGTGTGTTAATTGCCTGAAAGTGAAGGTTGACAAACCTTAAACTGACAGAAATCATTTGAATTTATGTCCAAATGCCTTATTCTCTCTCTCTCTCACGCTCTCTCCTTGTCTCTCCCTCTCTAACCCCCTCAAAATGTTATCTGCAGAACGTTCAAAAAGTTCATCATTCCATCAATTTTCCATGCACTTTGAATGCTCGTTGACAATAATAACCAGAACAGCAACAACAACAACGACGACACCTGACCCACTGACACTGCACCCCCCTCGCCCTCTACAACAATCTGTGTGTAACCCCTAAAGCGAGTCGGTTTTGAGTTCACCCCCGCACCTCTCCCCGCTTGCATACTATTCAAACTGTCAAATCATATTTCCGTTTTTGTCGCCCCAAATGCAGCAGCAGCATTGCCCCCAGTTGGTTTGTTCATGTTGTTGTTGTAACTGGTGGCAGCAGCTTCGTTTCGAACATCATCATCATCTTGATGTTTATCATCATGAATGTTAATCGTCATCTGTCAGACGCGTTTCTCTGCGGTTTCCAACAAATTGAATGTAGGTCGTGTCCGCCCCTCAGCTTCCCTACTGCACGACGTCTCCCCCTCCCCCCTGATGTTGTTGCGGTTTGCCATTCACGTGACCACAACGCCATCGATCAGACGTTGCATCAAAACGAGAGAGAGAGGGGGACGAGTTGCATTTTGGGGCATGGTTTGATTAGTTGCCAGCTTGTCTGCCTTTGCCACCGCCAACACATTGCAACCGCCACCAGGCATGCCCCCAATTAACTGTGGGCTCCTAAATCCCTTGGGCGCCAAACTGTTTGCTGCTCTACTTCAACATAACCTAAATAAAATGACTAAAATATAGTTAGAAGCTTTAATATTGGCTAATTTTTGGAATTTCTTTCGATGCGCTCATAAGTAGGCAATGATGTTTTTGCTTTTGTTGATGTTAAGGTTTGGAGTTTTCAGTTTAAGCTGTTGATAGTAAGAAAAGGGGGCGTTGTTAGTTAGGCGTGGCTGTTGTTTTGTAATATTTGAAGAAGTTTTGGGTATATATATAAACTCTCTCGGTTTCAACGATTATTTCTGGTTCTATTTCACTAATTGTTTGCTTCGTTTTGCTCCATTACTCAAAGAGTTGTCTGTGGAAAAGCATAAGACAGAAGCAAGAACAGAAGGAGCTGCAACAGTAACACACACACACACACACTAACCCAACACATGCCACAAAATGCATACTCAACAAAACTCAAATTGCATACAGTTTAGTAGAGAAAACCTTAATCAACAAAAATATTCACTTTTAAAGCTTAAAAATTTGCAATTTATTCAAGTAGTTTTTATGAAATACCGTACGACTATTAGACATAAATATTGTTCGATTGATAGAAAAAACCCAAAAACACACACACAATTATAACCAAAGCCAAAAGCTTTTTCAATTTGCCAAATGCTGCCTCTCGCCGCACACCGCACTGTGATACGAATGTTGGCCCCAAAATGTATGCTATATTTTTTTTCGTGTGTGTTGAGTCCCAGCTGCTGCTGCTGCTGCTGCTGTTTGTTGTTGTTGTTGTTATTGCTGCCGCCGTTGTCTCGTCTCTAGAGCAGACACTCCTTTTTTTGCACACACAGACACATACATGTGTATATGTATATATGCACACACACGTACACGAACACAGTTAGACACGACTAACTGATTTTTAGGTCGCTGGCGCAAACGACAGACAGACAGACAGAACGACAAACATTTTACGGCTGTCGCTGTCGCTCTGACGCTGGCTCTGGCTCTGGCTGGGGCTCATCGTTAACTCAAACACACACACACAAGCACACACACATACACATACATATATATCCATGTGTATATATGCAGAGCAAACTCAGCAAAACTGGCAGACAGAACAACAACAACGACAACAACAACATCATCATCATCATCATCATCATCGTCGTCGTCGTCGTTGTCGGCACTCGTTAAAAGCAACAACAAGAAGAAGAAGAAGAAGCCGCCGTCGCCGCAGCCCAAAACCGACAAAGCCCCCGAAAAGCTTTGCAACAACTAACAGACATCGTTACACCCCCCAACCCACCCCCTCTGCAGCACCCTACCTACCACAACAACCATTCATTCCTCATCCGGCCCGCCCCGCCTCCTCCCTTTTTGGCTGTTCCACAATTTGGTTAGACATGAACCAGTTTTTATGGCATTTTTATTTTTATTTTATTTTTTTGCCCACATTTCGCTCTTCCTCTCTCTATTTCTCCCCCTCTCTCCCCTTCTCTCTCTCTTTTGCTCGTGCACGTGCTGTTTGCTGCCGCCAGATGGCGTTTGCTGCTTTTATTTTGTGCGGCATTTTATCAAAAAAAAAAAAAATGTTCTTTCCTTTCTACTATATATGCATGTACATGCCATACCACGCAATCTTTCTACATAATGTATATATATACATATTTTAGTTTGTGTGTGCGAGTGTGTGTGTGTATGTGTGTGTATGTTGTATATAGGACTTTTGCCATTCATTTCGTTTTATTTTTCGTTACTGTCGAGCACAGCAGCAGTATAACAGCAGACAACCGTCTGCCGTGGCCCGTGTAGATTTTTGGTTCGTGAAGTGTTTGCTAAAATTTTACTTTCTTTTAGATCTTTGCCATTTAATACCCTGGAAGCATGTAAAATGCTATAAATAAGTTTTTTACATAATTTCTATCAAATTTGTTTACAGAAAACACAAATAAACTTATTTTATCTGTTATCGATATATATCGATAGGCCTTTTTATGTAGTATTCAATACCTTCCTTAGCATCAAACAATACAAAATCTTGTAAAATAATTTTATATCTTATATAAAGTAATTGATAAGTTTATATATGCAAATTTGACGTAATCGATTAGTACCGATAGTCTTATTTAAGTAAATTTCGATATTTTTCACAGCATCAAAGCACAGATAAACTTGCTGCATATATTTATGTTGCATTTATAGTTTCTATATGTAAATTTGACAAAATCGATTAATATCGATATACAAAAACTTCATAAATTTGATATTTATCAATACTTTATGACCTTTCTGTTAGTTAAAGCACTTTTACATGCTATCTTTCATTCGATCAGCTTCACTTTCAGTTTACTTTTGGGGTTTTTTTTTTTGTGTGTTGGCGTTGCCGCATAAAGTTTGCCAGTCAGCGTCAGCTGGTTATGGGTTGGGTTGGGGTCGGCGAGGAGCTGGGGGCAGGGCAGGGGCAGACGCAGTCAGGCGTTAGTCGCGCAACGTTGCCCGCATTGTGCCACCGCTTCGTGTCTCCCGCCTGACACAACCATCCTCATTCTCTTCCTCTCCTCTCGTGTGCCCTTTTTTTTCTCGACGCTGTTGTTGGCGCAGCATTGTCCCTGCTGCTGCTGCTGCTTCTGGCCATGTTCGCATTCAGCTGTTTGGTTTGGTGTTTTTGGCTCGTGCTCTCGTTTTTGGCCATTCCAAACTTTTGTTGTTGTTGTTGTTGCTTTTGTCTGCTTTTTGGGGTTTTTATTCCTGACACATACACTCCAAGTTCCAAACTCTTTGCGCTGGTTTTAGTGTGTTGCAAGCTCTTTTGCTTCCATTTTGTGGCACGTCGCCGACAACGACGAGGACGTTGAGAACGAGAACAACATCGCCTTCGCCGTCGTCGTCGTCGTCGTCTAAGCTGGGAATTTATTTGCCATGTGCGTTTCATATTTTTACGCTGCTATGTGAACTGAGCTGGCTTTGTTGTTGCCACCGTTGCTGCTACTTTTTTTGGCTCTCCCGTGGTGCACCCACACACACATAGAACACACACACGTATACAACACTTTCTATATGTATGTTGTACCTAGATTTTGTTACTTGAACTGAAAAAGTTTTTCTTTTTTGCGACTTGTTTCGTTTTTTCGTCTTTCTATCTCTGTTTTTCTTCAGTTTAATAAAGATTGAAAAATGTGTTGAAAAATGTGGCCAAAAGTTTGCACATTCAGGTGACTTAATGTTAGCTTAACTGTTAAATGTTAGGCGGTTTAACTGTGCGTATGCTTAATTTTTGTGGCAACTTTTCAATGTTAGACAATTTTACTTTGCGTTTGCCGTAATTTTTGGTATTTTTCAATGAGAATGTTTGGTTTGTTAATTGGTTATCATGTTCAGCAAATCAACAGCAGAGTTCGTTAACTTGATTGGCAATGTTTTCAGGCGTATTGGTAATATCAGGCGTATACTTAATATTCTTGGTTTCGTTTACTAGTGTTTTGTTGAAAAGTATGATTATTTAATATGTTCAAAGGTCAAGAAATGAGATTTTGATGTATGATAATACCTTTCTTATTCATATTTTCTAGTAAGTGGTTCAAAGAAATGAATATTTGCTATACTCAAATATCAAGAAATGTTTTTTTTTATATCATTCTCAACTTTACCTGAAACTTCTGTAGATTGTCTATAGTTCCAAGTACCATGCTTGATATTTAAGTGTGAAAGTTTCGAATTTAGGAATGAAAATATCTTTCTTAGTAATATTATCTAGTATTTGGTTCAAAGGAATGAATTTTTGATATATTCACAGGTCAAGAAATGTTTTTTTTACTTTCATTCCCAAACTTGTCTGTACTTGCTGTGCATTCAGAATAGTTCCAATATTAAACTATCATGCTGCTTTCTTCTCATCTACAAGCCTAAGCCACAAACCTATCTAAATATAAACCAAAACTCTTCCGAAAGTTTAATCATACTTTTAAGCTCTTCTTATTGTCACTGAATATTTCAAATATTCTGATTCATTTTCCCTTTTTGACCTGATGGCATGTCTAGCATACATTACCTTGGCTTTTTATACACAAACATATTTAAGTTCTCCGACTCCTTTTTGAGGTGTCAACTTAATGGAATTTGTTTCTTCTTTTCGTGTGCCATCATCATTATCATCATCATGATTATCATTATCATCATCGTTATCATATCGTGTGCTAAACCTAATCTAAACCCGCAAAATTGTTGCCTACCTTTTTGGGCGTTGTCTGTTGCTCCACTTTTACACATATTTCTTTTAGTGTATAGTTCTTTTTGCGAGTGAAAAGAGTGTGGTTTTTCTGTGCCTGTCACATTGTTCATGTTCTTTTATATATATATATATATATATTTATATAAACTGACGAAGTCAACTGTCGGGTGACCCAAAGTGTCAAAAAGTTTTGGCTTAACTTTCACACGCGCTCTTGAGTACCCCCAAGAACCCCAAGCTCCACAACTTTTATTCCGTCGTAAACTAACCCAACACACACACGAACACACACACACGAACACACACACTCGCACACCCACACGAACATACACACACACTTTTACACACTCACTCCCACAACTACAATTGCTTTGTTGATTATGCTTCTACCTTTTTTCTCACTCTCTCGAAACCCTCGAAACCTTCCTCACCCGAAACCTTTCCCTTCCACATTAATGTGTATCCCTTTCGCTTTTCTGGTGGCGCCTTTTTATTTTTTCTGGTTGCGTCATTCACCCATTCTCCTCATACTCTGTCGTCTGTCGCTTGTCGCTCTCCCCGTCTCCCCGTCTCACTCTCCCTCTCTCTCTCTCCGTCCCTCTTGTCGCTTGTCTCTTGTCTCTTTGTCGCCTGTCGGCTGTCTCCGGCGCTTTTGGGATGTGCCGCTGTCTTGTGAATTTCCTCTTGACTTGACAACCGTTGTTTCCGCTGCGTTCCCTACTTATCCCCCTCCCCTTCTCACCCTTCTCCACCCTTTTTGGTATCCCCGGCACTAATCATCAATGACGCCGCCGCCGTCGCCATCGGCATTGCCTTGACTCTTTGACATTTGTCTCCTCTTGTCTGTCTGTCTTGCTGTCTGTCAGTCAAGTTGGCTTTCCTTGTTAAGTCATTGCACAGTGGTGCGAGTGTGCGAGGAAATCTTAAGGGAAAATCATTGCTTGGCGACAGTTTAAGATGCCTTCAAGTAAAATCGTTAGTTGTAATTCTTAAGATGAGAAAAGCGAAAGGGAAAATTATTGTTTAGTGACAGTTTAAGATGCTTTTAAGTAAGGATAAATCCTAAACTTTGTTTCATACTCTTTTTAGTTGCTTAACGCTTAAGTTAAGCTAAGGAAATCTAAGGGAAATTCATTGTTAAGCAACAGTTTGAGATGCCTTTAAGTAAAAATGTTTAGTTGATTAGTTAATTTTATTCTTAAGATGACGAAATATAAGAGAAAATCATAGTTTAGCAACAGTTTGAGATGCCTTTAAGTCAAATTTTGCTAATCGAAACTTATTTAACTTGCCCCACTGTGCCTGCCTGCTGCTTTTGAGACATTCACATACTTCACCTACTTCCCCCCCCTGTTTCCCGCCCTGTGTCAACCGTTAACTTTAGCAAGTGCCGCCCTCTGGTGGATTATTTCGGCACAATTTGCATATTCAATGAATCTTCGACGTGGCTGAGTGTTGCCTTGAGCCACAAAAGGGGAGGAGGGGCGGCGGCGGGCGCGAGGTGTAGAGAGCATAGGAAAGGACATGGATCAGACATTGCCACACACACATACATAGACACACAGACACACACAACACACATACATACAAAGCCACACACACATATACATACACCTATATATACACATACACAGACACACACGCACGTGTTACATAACTTTTGCAACGTGTCTGCCATGCCTCTCTCCCCCTTCTCTCTATCTCCCTCTCTCTCTCTCACTCTCTCCCTGTCTCTCTCTCTCTGTCTCCCTCTCTTTGGGTTTGTTTGCCTAACGCTTTGCACGTGGCAAAATTGTTTTTGGGGTCGACGACGACAACGACGACGACGACGGCGACGATGCGGCATAGTAAATGAATTTTGTTTATATCCAGCAACATTTTGGTCTCGATTCAGCTTCAAACACGTGGCGCTTGTGCCATTTGCCAGCTATTTATGTGTATCTGTGTGTGTGTGTGTGTGTGGTCTGTGTGTGTCTGTTTGTGTGTGTATGAATCTGCGTGTCTATGTGTGTGTGTGTTTGTGTGCATGTGTATACTATTTTATTGATTACTTTTGTCTCACACAATTTTGCATACTGTTTCTGTCTGTGTCTGTGTTTTGTGTGTTTTACGCATGCTTTTGCCATGATTATATATATATATATATATTTATAATTGTCTGCTTTAAAGCTTAAAGCATAAAGCGAACTGATTGACTAACTGTTGTTTGTATTGTTTCTCCCTTTCCATGTCTCTCTCTCTTTGTTTGATTTATGTTGTTCTCGTTGTTGTTTCGCTTTTGCTAAATTAAATATTTATACGCATTACGCATACGTCGCGTGTGCCTTCAAGGTCATTCTGTAACAGTGTATAAGTATGCGTGTGCGTGTGTATGCGTGTGTGTATGTGCGTGTTGGTGTGTGTATTTATGTCTGTCTTTCATTTCGTGCTGTTTGTTTGATTTAAATAGACATACGTTTAACATGGCGTATGTGTAATATTTCTTTGTAGTTCAACTTTAAGTTCTCGCATTGTCAGCAACTACTTAAGCGTAAATCCCAGATTCCATCTAGTTGACAATAAAGCAAAGACTTCTTCTTCCTCCTCTTCTTCCGCTTTTCAAGCCTAATCCACTGTTGGGAAAAACTCTGCTTTTCCACTTCGAAACTGTTGTTGTTGTTGTTGTTGGTGAGAGCAGCATCATCATAAAAGCAAAGCTGCAAAGTTGCTTTGCGGTTGATCGACTAACTAGATACCACACACACATCGGCAAAAGTTTCGTTTTAGTTTTGGGAACTTTGTCTCCAGTTTGATGTCACATTTCAGTTTGCTGGTTAGTTGCCCTAAAGGGTATTAAAAGTTGTCAAGTTGAACAAAATGACAAAGCCAAAGCCAAAGGTCTTAGCACGTTTTTCACATTTCATTTCATCAGAAAAAAAGAGAAAAACAGTAACAAAAAGGAAGTCCAAATAGGCATCATACTAACAGAAACCCCAACAACAACAAACAACAACAAATAGCAATCTCAGTTGTGGCATTGGGATGATAATGAATGTGACTGTTGCCTCTTCTCTCTCTCTCTCTCTTGCTTAGTATCTCATCATCATCATCATTCAGCTTGATGCTGCTGCCTTGGCAACCAGAAAAAATCTGATTTTGAGTGGCGGCAAAGTTGTTTTTGATGTTGTTGTTGTTGCTTGTTGTTGTTGCTTGTTGTTGCTTGTTGTTGTTGCTTGATGTTGTTGTTGTTGTTGTTGCTGTTTTGTTATGACAATGACATGGAAATGAAGACGAGCAACTGTTGTTGACTCGAACTCAAACTCAGCAGCTTCAGCTTTTCATTCATTCACCTCCACCCCTCTCTGACATTTCTCGGACTTCCACTTCAGTTGTTATCATTTTCAGGCGAGTTCGTCTTCTTCTTCGTCGGTCATGTGAATGCATTAATCAAGCCGTCATGAAGGCTAAACACTGGCCAGGAGACGCAAAACCCCAACCCAACCCAACCCACCCATAACCCCAGTTTTTAATTTTTGCTTCTGGCCAGGCGCTCATTAGGCGACGTCGTTGCTACTGATTCTCCTGGGGGGTGGAGTAGTTGAGTTATATACCGGAGATGTCTCCTGTCTACTTACTTAGTTATACTCTTCTTTGGGTTCTTTGGAAAAGAAGTTGTTGTATGACAAGCTAGCAGAAATATGACCGAAAAGGTCTGAAAAGAGGTTGTCTTCCGTCTACTTACTTATAAAGTCTACTTTGGGTTATTGGGAAAAAAGGCGTTGTATGAGCACCTAGTAGAAATATGACTGAAAAATTACCAAAAGAGGTTGTCTCCAGTCTACTTACTTATGTATGTTATCTTGTTTGGGTTATTGGGAAAGAAGACATTGTATAAGGAGCTAGCAGAAGGATGATCTAAATATGACCTAAAAGGACCTAAAAGAGGTTTCCCTCAATGTCTAAAGAATGTGTTTATGAAAGTGAGAATCAAAGTAAACGATAGGACATGGAACAACAACCGTTTGCTTATAGTATTACATCCTCTAATGTCCAATAGAAAGAAGACATTGTAGACATTGTATAAAAACCTAGCAGATATATGAGCGAAAAGGTCCGAAAAGAGGTTTCTCGCAATGTCTCAAGGATTAAACTAAGAATCAAAGTAAATGATGGGACATGGAACAACAACTATTTGCTCATAATATTAGATACTCCAATGTCCAATGGAGAGAAGACATTGTAGACAGTGTGTGAGAAGCAAAAATATGACATAAATATGACCTAAAAGGTCCGAAAAGAGGTTTTTCCTCAATGTCTCAAGGATACTTTTATTAAACTAAGAATCAAAGTAAACGAAAGGACAACGAACAACATCAACTTCCCCTACCATAACCCATGTTCCACCACCAAACAGCTAGTGTATTTTAAAGTCGTCTATTATCCTTAGATACAAATCCTTTACCAGGTTTTTTTTTATATTTAAGCCACCATAGTGGCCAGTGGCAGTGCTATGCTTTTACTGCAGCAGCTGCATGATGTTTGCGCTTTTGTTTAAACTATAAAAACACACAAGAGGTGGGTAAACCAAAGAACAAGAGAGAAAACGAGATAGAGATAGCTAGAAAGAAAGAGTGAGGAAGGGATTTTTTTAACAAGCGCAAACATGCAGCACATTTTCATTTTCAACGTTTCCTTTTTTTCTACCGTTCAGGTTGTGTGTTTGTGTGTGTGGCTTGCTTGTCCCACTCGTCTTGTTAGTTTTTTTGCTTACACACACACACACACACACGTGCATTTACCACGCCCACAAACACACACACACACACGAACAACCGGAACGTCACTTTGGCGTTGGAGAAAAAAAAAACAACAAATTCGCGTTCGCGTCTATACACAAAATCAGACGCTCAAGGACTCTTTAGTTTGCCAGCCAGGCAAGGCCCTATCCACCATCTCTCTCCCTCTCTCTCTCTCTCTCTCTCTCTTGCCCGCCCACTTGAAAATGCCGTGCAATGAAAGTAATTTCAACAAATAGACTGCACTCTGCTTCTTCTTTTGCTTGCTTTCTTTTCAGCTTTTTTTTTTTGTTGTCGTTTTTCACAAACCCTTGCCTGAGCTGAGCTCTCATTTTACTGCCAGCCGACTGGCCAAATGGGCTTCTCCTCTTGCCACACACACACACACACACATGCACATGCACATGCAACAAGAGCAACATACATTGCTGTGTGTGTGTGTGCAACAACTGAACAACTCTTTGCAACAAAGTTCGCTCTGCCTTTCAACTTTACTAACGAGGGGCAGACTTTTGCCTTTAAATCCAACAACATACTACCCCAAAGTACAAGCAAGTCCTTTATTACCAATTTAATTGATAGCGATCCTTGTGTGAGTGGAGCTATTTTAAGTAAAGTGAAAGCATTTTAAAGATGATTGCTGTTGGATTTTCTCAAAGATATTACTTTTACTTAAGGAAACTGGCAAAAATAAGTCATAGTTTCTTATCGATTTTTATTGATAACATCTTTGACCTACTGTTACTCTAATAAAAAGTTACTTGCAGTAAATGGTATTGAAAGCTAAACTTGTTGCTATCATTTTCTAGGCTCAACACTTATCGATTGTTATCGATAACATCTTAAACTTTTCGTTACTTCAATAAAAAGTAACTTGCAGTAAGGGGTGTTCCAAATAAAACTTAATGTCATTATTTGAGAGGCTTTAAACTTTTCCTTTTACTAAGAGTATGCAAAACGATACTTATCGATAGCACTCATTTTCAAAGCTTGACAGTTTTCAGTAATCCTATAATATTTCTCATATATACTGTTCAATGTTATGTATTTAAACATTTTAATGTTATCGATAACACTCCTTTTGAAAATCTAACACTTTTTAGTAAACCTATACTATTTCTATTACATACTCTTTAATTGTTGATGTCTTTAAACGTTTTAATGTAATCGACAACTTTTTCTTGTACTCACAATTAAAAAGTTATCGAAACTTTATTCCAACAATTACCATTCACTTATCTTTTGTTAATGGTAGGAACTTTTTTCTCTTTCATACTCTCCGAAATGGAAATGATATTAATTAAAAAACTTTGTTTAAACTCTTTTAACTCGACTCGAAAACTCAAAGACTAGTATGATCCAAACAATAAGAAATAGAAAAAAAAAACTACTCCATTTAAATAGATTTGTATGTAAGTCTATATAGTCTATATGTTGATTTATTCTAATGTTACTGAGGGATTGTTGGACACAACAACAACAATTCTCTGGAAAATTACTTCAGTTCTAATTGCTTTTCCATGGCAAATGTCACAACAACAACAACAACAACTAGAACAACAACAACAACAACTAGAATGTTTCAACAATAGCTGGGCAAAAAAATTTGTTAAGGGTCTGCCCCATGCATTGAAGTATATATGTCGTATCGTATATATATATATATATATATATGTTCTATTTTGTTTTTTTTTTGTTTTGATTTTGCTTTTTGCCTTTGCTTTTTCTGTGCCCTATTAAAGTTGTGTCCCAGCTTTCCCTCCTCCTCTCGCCATCTCAAAGTTATACTATAGAAAACCCCATGGATGGGCGGAAGAAAAAAAAACTCTCTGTTCTCTTTCCCTCTCTCTCTGTCTCACTCTTTTTCTCTCTCTTCTTCTTCTTTTGCTTGCCAAGTTGAAACCGAAAAGCGCAAAAAACGTTTTTCATGCGGCTTCGGCTCTTTTCAAATTTCATGTTTTACCCGCTGTTGCCCCCGCCCCCCATCTCTCCCCTCTCCACTTCCGCCAAACAAAACTTTGCCATTTCCCTTCCCCCAACCTCTCTTCTATACGAATCATTGGCATTTTCTATGGTTTTTGTGTGTGTGTAGGTAGCGGGCAGGCGGGGGTACGGCGGGGCTGTTGAAATACTTGAAAAAGAAGCTGACTTGCTATGCGAAAAGGAAGCATTCCCTCTGCTCCCCCTTCAACGCCAGCTGTCTGTCTAACATTCTGTCTGCTTGTCAGTCAGTCAAGATTCATTTGGTGTGTGGAGGGGGCGTGGAGGGGGGTAGCCTCTCTTCGACTTCTCTCTCTCTCTCTCCACTCTCTCCACACTCTTCACTCTCTTTGCAGGCAATATATTCACGTCTGCGTCAACGTCTGCTTGTATTCGACTTCTACTTTTTCTTCTTCTTTTTCGTTTTGCCTAAGCCTGAACCGTTATACCCCCCCTCCACTCCACTCACTCTATTTACTTTGCTTGTTCTTCTTCTTACTTTTCGTTTTCTAACTGTTAGCTGTCGGTTTGTCTGTTGTCTGTCTGTCTATCTATCTCCTTTTCGCTCGTTCTGTCTCTTTCTGTCTCATTCAGTCTGTGTCTCTTTCTGACTCTGTCTCTCTTTTTCAGTCTGTGTCAGAGAGTATATTTGGCCGCTTTATTTGCCTTCTTATTTTCAGTTTGCTTTTCTTCTTCTTCTTTTTCTTTTTCCTGCCTGCTGTTCGCTTCCTTTTCCACTTCTCCATCGTCGCCTGGCAGCAGGCGAACTTTAGATTTTCATGCTCGTTTATGCTGTTCCCATTTCACAGCTTTCGCTTCCTTTTTTTGTTAAAGGTGTCTTCTCACTTCTCTCCTGCTGACTTTTCTGTCTCTCCAGCAGCTAGTTTTGTGCCGCCTGCCCCAGCAGCCGTCACCACCCACTTCCGTTCTATTTTCCATCTACTCGAGTGGAATTTTTATTTGTCTGCCTGTTTGCCATTTCTCGTCTCGCATTTTGCCGCATTTTGTTTGCTCTTGATACCCTGTTCGTGTGTTTGTGAGTGTTTGTGTGTGTTTGTTGCCAGTTATTATTATGCAAGTCGTTGCACGTCTCAGTTAACAGGAATTGCGTAACGTTTTTGGCCACAAAACCCAGGTTGTGAAGGCTTAGGAATGACACATTTGTGTGTTTTGTAGTTTCTCTGATTTAATTCAAGACGTTGGAAGGTAAAGAAAGGTTTCCCTAACATAACCTAAACACACTCTATAGGTTATTTTTCGAGTTTCTTACATTAGGAGGAAGATACAACACATTAGGTTCTGAAGGCTTAGAAGAGTAACATTTTGCGTGTTTTTTAGTTTCTCAGATTGAGTTCAAGGAAAGTGGTTGGAAAGTGAATTCAAATAAGCTTACTAACCTAACCTAAACACACTCTATAGGTTATAATATGTGTCCCTCACATTAGAAAGGCTTCAGGCTCTGAAGGTTTAGGAATGACACTTTTGTGTGTTTCTTAGTTTCTCAGTTTGAGTTCAAGACGTTGGAAGGTAAAGAAAAGTTTCCCTAACATAACCTAAACATACACTATAGGTTATTTTCCGGTTACCTTACATCAGGAAGGTTCCAGGTTGTGAAGGCTTCGAATAGTGACATTTTGTATGTTTTTAAGTTTCTCAGATTGAGTTTAAGATGCTGGAAAGAAAAGTTTCTTTATCATAACCTTAACACACTCTTTAGGTTATTTTCCTGGGTTTCTTAATTCAGGAAGGCTTTAAGTTCTGAAGGCAGGAATGACATTTTGTGTGTATTTTAGTTTCTCAAATTGAGTTCAAGATGTTTAGGAAAGTGAAGAAAATGGTTTCCCCAACAAAACCTAAGCACACTCTATAGGTTATTTTCCCATGTACCTCACATTACCTCTGGGTAATCAGGCATTGCTTTTACTGTTGTCCCTCCTGGGAGAAAATCTTTTGTGTTTTGTTGTCCTTTCACACACTGTTAGAGAATCCTTAAGAACTGCTTTTCTAATTGTGACTTTGATTCCCCAAACGCATATTCATTATGTGTGCGGCGGCGACGAAAACGGGGTTAAATCTTTCTTTATGACAACAACAACAACAAAACTTTTGTGCCCATCAATTTGAATGCTATCTCTAAACAACAAGAAGAAAACCTCTTCACTATCTCTCACCTTTCCCCCCCGTCTAAAGACTTAGCGGCTACTTCAGTAGCCAGGTTGCTGCCTCACCCAAGTTGCTGCTGCCTCACCCAGTTGCACAGAGAGACAGACCCCGTTTTGGCCACGCCCACCTTCTCTCTGCTGCTGCTGCTACCTTGATTTATCTTAAGTGGGGCCCCGCCGTGAATTACGACAAATTTCTATAATAAAGCAGACAAAAATCTTCTTACCAAATGGTCTTAGCAACAAAAACACAAAAAAAAACACTACTAAAGCCGGGAGGCTCGTCCCACAAATGAGAAAAGAAGAAGCAGAAAAAAAAATAACAACAACCGCTACTTTAGAAGACGACCATGGCCAAGAGCGACTAGTGCGATAACAATGTGTTTGTTGTTGTTGTTGTTTTTGTTGCCTTCACTTGATTTAACCATGGCTAAGAATCTTGGCTAAAATCTTGGCGCAATCAACTGTTGCGTTGAGAGCATATAGAAAAGAAGAAGAGAAGGAAGGTAGGGAAGAAGAGTGGAAGCTAAATTCGTTTTGGCTAATCAATAAGTATTTTTGGACATTACTTCGAAGAACAGGTTATATATAAGGTGATAAGGGGTAATGGGTGTTAGAAGGGGTGAATGGGGAGGGGAGCTGTTGCTGTTATTGCCTTGGTTTATCAGAGAGAGAATTCGTCCTCGCTTTCGATTGATTTGATTTGACAAGAGAGAAAGAGAGAAGAAGAGAGAGAGGGAGAGAGTGAATAGAAGGGAAAAAGAGTTAGTTAACCCTTTCCTTTCCCTCACACCCGAAAAAACACGTTGTCAGTGCGTGTCGCCAGCTAGTTGTTGTTATTCTACCCGCCAAGGCAATAAATGTATTTCGCCAGCAGACAGCGCCAGAATAGAGATAAAGAGGCAGACAGCACAAAGGCAGAAGAGGCAAAGGGGGCAGAGAGAGAGGGGGGCAGACAAGACACACTCTGTGGCACCTGTTCATTGTTGTTGTTGAAAAAAAACAACAAAAAACCGGCCAAACTTATCAACAGCATCTCATCATCATTGGCTTGAACCAAACGGGCCAACAGTTGGCTACTGCCCCGCTTGATGGCCTACCCCACTTACCCCACCCCACCCCACCTCATCACCCCTAACCTAACATAACAGGCAACAAGGCTGCCATCGATATCGTCTAATGCCTCGACTCTGGCCTTCTACTCCTCCTTCGAAACGAAATGCTATGCTTAGCCTAGCCGCCTTATGAACTCATTTCGAACCAATGCACAGTGGTTTGGGAGCACAAGAAAATCACATCAATCTATGATTAGATGTTGGTATTTATGAAAAAAATTTATATAGGGTCAAGATAGAGTCCAAGTTAAATTAAAGTATTAACAAAACAAAATTAGATACTTAAAAATCATCAATCTATGAATCGATTTGTTAATAATAGAAATGTTTATATGTGTAAGGGCTAATCAATGTATACATTTATGATTATAATAGTGAAAAAAATCAATATTAGATACTTATAAAACTTTTCAAATACAATTCCTTAGTAATAGCATAGATTAGTAGTACATAAAATTAATCTATCAATCTATGATTTATGATTTGTCAATAAAGTTTATATATAAAGTTTATAAGGTCAGGCAAGTTTAATACTAATTGATTGATTTACAATTAATAAATATCCGTTTAAGTCACTTACAAATCTTGTTACTATACACTAGAGAGTAGAAGTGCTTAAATTAGCTGAAAAGTAAAATACTTTTGAAAGCTTTTACTTAAAACTTGTTCAAAAGCATCGCATATTTGTATAAGTTGAGGGAAATACTTGTCTTCTAACTACCTTAAGAAAAGTCTTATCAAAAACATTAAACATATTTTAACCTCTTCAAATTAAAAGCACCAAAGAATACTCTTTAAGAAATCTTAGCAGTCAAAAGCAACTGTTTTACCTTTTTCATTACACCTTTTACCACTGTGCGTGGCAGTAATATCAAGTGCAACAAACAGCAGTAGCTACTAAGTATCGGGCAACAGCAGTGGCAGCAGCTGAAGCACGAGCAAGAAGCAAACGCAAGCCACAAACACCATCAGGCAGCAGAGGCAGCAGAAGCAGCAGGAGCCAAAACCAAAAACCCAACCTAACTAACCGAACCAGCAACCAGCAACCCACAAAGCTCGTGCGTGGCATGAACCAGGCTGAGTGTGCCACCAACACCACAACCAACAGTTGCATGCAACTTCGTCTCCTTCTCCTTCTGCCTCTGCCTCTGCCTCACTCCACTCGCTTGTTCATAATCAAAATTAATGATTGAAATTATCTAGGAGCTAAAGTAGGCAGCAGCAATAGAAGCAGCAGCAGCAGCAGCAGCAACTGTTGCAGTTGCAGTTGCACCGTCAACAACATCATCGACAGCAGCAGCATGAGGCAGGCAACCGGCGAAGGCTAGGCGGGGTGCCACCAAATGGCCAACTTGGTTTTAAGTTAGACCTGACTTTGGCCTCGCCTCGGCCCACTGCAGCTGATGCCAGCACTTAGACAAGGCTATCAGCACCCAACAACAACAGCAGCAGCAACAGTTGCAACAACAACAACAGCAGCAGCAACAACAACAGCAGCAGAAACAACAGCAGCAACAGTTGGCAGCCAAAGTTGGCCAACAATTTCATATTAAATTGCCAAGTATTAAATGGGCAGCAATAGAAAGAAGAAGAAGAAGCAGAGCGAACCGTTTTACTTCCTTGTTCTGCAAGGTGCTTTGGCGCGCGGATTAGCAGCAACTGTGGCAAGCTGTTGCAAGCGACTCCTTGTTGCCTGCAAGGGCTAATTTGTGCTCGCTTCTCTGTCTCTTTTTGAATACTCTCTATTCAAAAGGGTGTTACGTTTGATGTCATCAAGTTTGTAATGAGTTTGTAGGAAGTTGTCAAGAATAAGTTTCGACTTGAATAAGTTTTTTATAAGCCTTTATTATAGGTAGAGTTAAGGAAAGAGTTTCCCTGAAAAATCACATTACTATACCAGAGATCCAACAATACCATTAGAGGTATTTCCAGAACCTTAAAGTAAGTAATTTTATTAGTTATGTATGAGATTTCTTTAGCCATTAACCCCTTTTAAACCCTTTGAGTGCTTATATTCAAGTTCCGATGACGAGTTAGAGTTGTCATTTGTAACTTTCGTGAACATCATATCGAATAATAACATATATGTTCACTTGGAATGACGTTTTAGACTCGTCCTCTGTAACTTTGCTTATTCATATCGAATAATAACATATATGTTCCATTTCCAATGACGCTTTAGACTCGTCTTCTGTAACTTACGTTTTTCATATCGATGACGAGTTAGACTTGTCCTCATCTGGAACTGTAAGTTATGCATATGAATTCGTCCTCTGTAACTTTGGTACACTTCATACCAATGAAAAGTCTCTCTCAAAGGTATCCAAAGGGTTAACAAACTGAGAAATACCAGAGAATACCTGAAGAACCTTAAAACTTTGTCAAATCCCTTAAAAATCTCTCAAAATATGGCAAAACTTTTCTTGATTTCACTCCTAGAAGAACTAAAGAGTAAAGCATTCAAGTTTCACCAAACCCCCAAAGCCAAATGTTTCTCCACCCAAGTTCTATCTATCGATTTTGCACTGTGTATTTGCTGGACGACCAAGGCAATAAAAACTAATTATGCCAGGCACCAAACCGAACCGAACCGAACCAAACCGAACCAAGCAAAGTGAAGTGAAGTGAAGTCTTTCTGCCTGCCTTCGAGGCACCAAGTCAAAAGTGGTTCAGCAAAAGACTGATAATAATCTGGCATAATGATAACAATGTCCGAAGCTACAAAGTGGTTAAAGCGAAAGAAACTGTTTGCTAGTATTTAGTAGTAACAGCAACTTGTGGCAGGCGGCAACCAATGTGGCAGACGGCAACCGGCGTGGCAAGCACAGACAGACAACAAAATGAACTTCAGGAGGAAAAAAATGACTCAAGTCTCGTGGCTCGGAATCTTTTTTTTACACTTGATTGGGGAGCTGCTGCTCATCTTGAAGCTCATCCCAAAACACAATTATTTTAATTAGTCGATTTAACCAATTGGCTTTTTTCACACGCTTTTGCTGCTTTTGGCCCAAAACGGCTAAGGCTAAGACTAAACCTAAGTCCGAGTGTCAAGCGGTTGCCAATTAAAATGTAAACACAACAACGACAAAAAAACAACTTGAAAGAATTTTTCCCGATCACATAAAACTGACTTAAAGATAATGAGATAGATAGAGGAAAGAGAGAGAAAGAGAGGGATGGGGGGAAGTGTGAGCGAGACACTTGCTATTTCCTGCGACAATTCCTTTTTCTACTCTTTGTTTGTTAACCTAACTTCTTCTTCTTTCTTGTGTTGAGGTCCATTGACAGGCGATTTCCGCTCTTGCAACTTGTTGTGGCGCCACAGCTAAACAGGTAGTATATTATTGTGGCCTGGCTAAAAGCATGCGCCAACCGCCAACCGCCAACAGTCGCCAACAGCAGCCGGCAGCCAGCATTCAACTCAATTCAAATTTTTAGCCTAGACACACAAGAGCGGCGGCGGCGGGGAGGGAGGAGTTGTAGGGGCAGCAGTGGCAGCTGCCGGGCGCAGAGTTCATGACGCCGTTTATTAAATCGCTGGCAAATTCGCACCGATTGCCGTTGGGTGGTGGGGGCTTTATCGACGGGTGACACGCCCCCATTTTTCTTGGCAAAAAACGGAGGCGAAACACCTTTAAGAGTCATTTGTACACTGTACAAAATGGAATTGAATAGCTTTATCTAGCAGAGGTCACTTTTTAAACTATCGATAAAGTCGACTAAACGAAATATTATTTATCGATTAATCGATAATTTCTTTAAGGAGCTTATATAAGAGCCATTTTCATTGTACAAAATAAATTGTCTATCATTTAAAGCAGAGGTCACTGTTCAAAACTTCGATTACGCCAAAAACACGATAAACGATTTATCGATTAATCGATTACTTTTTAAAATAATTTATGTAAAACATTAACTGTAATATGTATACCCTAAAATAATATGAATAATATGTGAAAAATTTTGATACGATTTATCGATAATTCGATAAGTTGCCAAAAGAACTTTTTCTAAGATATCCAATGCTGTTATATGTAAACTTCTTAAACATAATATGAATCATTTGCTGAAAGTTTCTTTTAGTTTAGTAAGAAAACTGTTTTTGTTGGGCAAAATAGCACAAAAAATCCAATTTTAGATAGGATTCTTCTTCACTTTTCTCTCTGTGTGTGTTGTTTGTGACTCTTTAATGATGACTTGAGTATGTGGCGACAGGTGGACTATGTCGCCTGCAGCAAGAGTGGCGGCAGCTTCAGCTCCAACTTCAGCTCCAGTTCCAAATTGCCAGCTAATCACAGAGATGCCGTCGACGACGACGACGCCGCAAAAGAAGATGTTGCTGCTGCAGATGCAGTTTAACTGGCGGCGGCTGCTGCTGCTGATGATGAGATGCATGCAACACACACACACACACACACACACACACACACACACATGTACACAGAGCTGTGGATAGTTAAAGCTGATCCTTGTTTTTTCTGTTTTTTTTTTATCTTTCTTTCTTTAGTATTTACTTAAATTAGCATTTCCGCATCGAGTCGAGAGATAGAGAGAGAGGGTGATTGGGTGTGGGGCAAGTGGCAAGTGGCAAGTGGCAGATATTCTGCATCGATAAATAATATTAATTAAGTTGTTCAGTTGGCACTGCGGGAAACGTGCGCCACGCCCCCCATAACCGACCGCCGCCCACACCGCAAATGCAGCACATTTTAATTAGCCATTTATGGCAGTTTTCAGCCTCAGCCTCAGTCTCAGCCTTTAGAAGTCTCTCAATATATATTTTCTAAGCCAATTGTTGTTCCAGTTGTTGTTAAATGGGCATGGCCTCTCTATGTCTAAGGTGGGGCAGCGGCTTACTCGTGTCTCGTGCCCCATGCCCCATGCCCCTCAACAATGGCAATGCCAATAGCCAAATGGTCAAATGGGCGTTGTCCAAGTGCAGAAACATTATATTATACCCTATCCTATATAACGAGAGAACAGTTGACTCTAAGGAGTAAACGGTAAATGCATTCCCCTTCAGTTCGTTAGTCAGTCAGCCAGGCCCGTTTTGAATATCTATAGAATATCTATATAATAGTGAAGAGGTAAGAGTAGGTAAGAGAAGAGAGTAAGGGGTTGTTAAGTGCTTGAAAGGGATTGATTTGCTATGAAAGAGTTAAGAGGATAAAAGAACTTAAAGTTCTTATATGTATAAAGGGAAAAGGACTCTTGAAAGCTGGTATTAAAAAGGAAAATAATATTAACAACTCTTAGAGTGGAAAAACATGAAAAGGAAAATAATATTAAATACTTTTTGAGTGGGAAAACAAAATGAAAACTAGAGGAAATAAATGTAGATTGCCTGAACAAAAAAATCGAAAAAAAAAACTATATTGGTTTTAGAAAATTCTACTTTATTAGTTGGGAAAAGTTCTGCTAACTAACCGAAGATTTATCGATTAATCGATAAGTTTTCAAAAGAACCTTTTCTAAGATTTCTAAGATGCTTTTATATGTATGTAGCATAATATTCATCATATGCAAAATATGTTCAATAAAGTGTTTTAAGAAACGTTTCTGGACAAAAAATTAAATAGAAATAATAAATTGGTTCAATAATGTAAACCTAACTTCACATAAAATGTTTTAAGGTATGTTTCTGGTCAAGTAAAACCCTAAAAATAATATAGTGCTGACCATAATTATACTAAACTTCAATAAATTTTTTTAGGAAGTAGTTAAAGTAAATTATACTTACATCAATCTATAAAGTCTTGAACATTTGTTAAATCCTGGAAAAAAAAAAATCAAAAATAATATATTGGTCACAAAAATTATACGTTTAGAAAGAGTTTAAGAAATGTTTCTGCACAAAAACTATCCTTCACTTCAACTAAGTGTTTTAAGGCATATTTGTTTGGATCAAAAACCACTTAAAAACATAAACTTTGTACTGAAAACTCTTAACTTAAACGATATGATATGATAATATTAAGTATATGTATTTCTTCAACTGTGGAAATCACAATCAAAAAGTCTTAGTGTTCAGTTTCATTGAATTAGTTCCAGTTCTTAACTCAAGTTTCCAACTTCAACTATGCATATCTCTTGCCATACTCTTTATCTTGAACATCTTTCCACAACTCTTTTTTTTTGCTATTATTGCCTTCTGGGCTTGTTTGTTATCTCGGCAAAATGGCATAATAAAAACCAAAGTGCTTAATGCGGATTTTTTAATCAGTTTCGTTGAGAAGTACAAGAGTAGAGTGCAACCCGATTTTGACAGCTTGCTTGTGTGTCAGGTGTGGAGAGGGAGGTAGGGCAGAGAAGGGGCGGCAAGTAGTAGGCGGGGTCAGCACAACGCAGCGCTTGGTTGCGCTTTTAAAAACTGATCTTATTGCCGTTTTGCTTGAGTGAAACGAGGGAGAAAGAGAGAGAGAAAGAGAGAGAGACAGGGAGAGATCTGTACTTGGAAGATCTTCAAAGATTGATAAAAAAAATAGCTAAAGTTGAGGGCGCAACAACAACAACAACTCGAGAGGCGGCTGGCAAAATGATCGTAAATAAGCGCTGAAAACTTTATAAATGCGCCAATCGCATAAACTTGGCCAAGAAAAAAGGCAAGAAGAAGAAAAAAACAAACATTGAGTTCGTGTTTTTGGCGTGTTTACGAGGCGGCAACCACAATGGTGGTCACGATCAAAAGCGGTCAACAACAACAACAACACACAAACGAACGAATGAACTAACGGCGGTGGCGCATTGTCGTGTGTGACAATCGCCAGTCGCTCTTGCTTGCTTGCAACGTGCAACACACCAACACACACACACACACACTTTGAATCGTGGGCAGCAAAAGCAAAACAAGTCAGATTTGATATCCATGTCGCCATTGCGGCTGCTGTGACATTCCAAAGTAATCTCGAGCTCGCAAAGATAAAATACTATAAATACATATATATGAAAAATAAATACTAAAAAGATTATTATTTTTTTTGCTCAATGACTTTTATAGAACTGCGGGCTATCCTAGAAATATTATATGTGTGTGGGTGGATTGTGTTTTGTATATGAGTTAAGAGTATAGAAAAGCAATTTGAATAAAACTTATTAAGTGGTTCATGTTAAAGTAAGCTCGACTAGCAATTATTCTGTAAACATCTATGACAGAAAAACAAGATAACTTTAAAATATTTCAATGCATTTGTAATGAAACAATAATAAACAGGAAGAAGATACCCCTAACCCTTGACCTTACGCATACGGTCATACCGGTACTACTCTACATTAATCTTCCATATCTTCGTTGTTTCTGCATCGATTTTAATATTTTTTTCACACAAATTCATTATTTTGCTTATGTTTTGAAACTACATATTTAAAATTTTCGAACTACAACTTTTTCTTGTTATCGATTACATGTTTATATAGAAAAAGTTATCGGAATTTTGAAAATTTCTTAGTTTTTCATTATTTTTTAAATGTTTTAATCCACATTTACAAATTTACGAAATTCAAGTTTTTCTTGTTATCGATTTATATCGGAAAAGTTATCGAAAACTCGAAAAAAATACTTGTATTGCCTAGGGATTGACGATCTTATATCCAATCTATAACTTTCTGCGCTTAGCAATAATTCTCACCAATATATACCCCATTCTCACTAACTCTCGCCGATTACAGGGTATTTCATTTTATACATAACTCGCTTGCTCGCTGGCTGGCTGGCATTGTCATAATTATTAATAAGCTTTTGTGTGTGCGCGCATTTGAATGTGGTCAAGAGACAAGCGACACTGACAAGAGACAAGACAAGTGCATGTGGCGGCATTTTTAAGTTCTTTGAAGTTTGACCGACATTTCGTTGTTGTTGTTGCTGCTGTTTTTGTTGCTCATTGTTCAAAGCTGATTTGTCATGATGTGGGCGTGGCAACAACAGCAGCTGAAGCAGCTAAAGGCTGACTTAAGTCATAGTTAGTAAAAGATTTTTACAGCCACAAAACACAGATGTTAAAGTTGCATTTGCTTCTAGTTGCTTCTAATTGCTGCAACACTTGCGGCACATACACAGCTGCTGCCACCAGCGTTGATTGCACCGAGACACAAACATTAACACACATACAGAACTCATTCGCATGTAAAAGGATGCCCCTTAGCAACTGCTACTGTTATACACACTCAGCGAAAAGCGCAAAAGTAGATAGAAAGTTAGATTTCTTTACACTTTTTTCATAGTCTTAACCCTTGAAATGGGTATAAAAAAGGGTATAACGGTTTTGTGGAAAAGTATGTAACAGGGTGAAGAAAGCTTCTCCAACCCCATTAAGTATATATATATATTCTTGATCAGCTTCAAAAGACAAGTCGATGTAGTCATGTCCGTCTGTCTGTCCGTCTGCCTGTCTGTCTGTTGGTATGGATTTACATTGATATCAGGATCTCGGATAGATATTTGAGACATATTTTGGATATGAACACTTCTAATCCCTAGGCAAGACAAGTTTTCGACCACTTTTCCGGTTTACGATATACACATGTAATCGATAACAACAAATCTTGATGTTCGATAACTTTTATGGTTTACGTTATATACACGTAATCGATAAATAAATCATTAATTTTCGATAACTTTTTCGTTTTACGATATACACATGTTATCAATAACAAAAAACCTTGAATTTCGAAAAATAATAAAATGGGGATGCAAATCATTAATAAAATAATGAACACTTCTCAAATATTAAAATCGGTTAAGAAACACCGTAGATATAAAGTCATCAAGCAGTGGTTCGGTAGTGCAGGTATGTCTGTCAGCCCGCCCGTCTTTTCGTTAGGGCATCTATTAGTCGAACTTACTTGACTAAAGCTTTCTTACTTGCAACACGTTTTTTCTTGCTGTGTACTTAAACTTCTTCTGCTTCTACTTCTTCTTCGACTGCTGTTGCTGCTGTTTCTGCCACTTTCTGTTGCAGTTCCTCATTTAAATCACACATTTGTTCATCAACAACATCCACACACACACAAACTCAGTTATTCATATTCATATACAGATTTACACATTTCCAGATTCAGATCTGCATTTTTTTGCTTTTTTTTTTGCCTCCGTTGAGAACTGTTTTCTGGCCAATAGCTGGCAGCTAATTTCGTTGGCGAAAAATTAACTCCCAAGCGTAATTTTTCATTTCTTGGAAAATGACTTTTCTGCCACACTCCCCCCTCCCTCCCTCCTTCCTTTGCCACACACACTTGCCACTTGCCACTTGTCTCTTGTCTCTAGAATTGTAGCATAGAAATTAGAACATTTTTACGTTCTTCGCTCTTCAAACTTTCTACAACTGCGTATGGGAGTGTGTGTGTGTTGGTGTGTGTGTGTGTATTTGTGTGCACACATACATATGTAAATATTGGCTTAAGTTATATCATTTGGTAAAAATCTTTGTGGCCAGCCAAGCAGGCAACATAAATGGCAACGGTTTTCTTTCTCTGACTTTTTCTCCCCCTAAAAATGCGGAAGTTTCAGAAAACAAAAAAACCGAGAAAAATAGAAGAAGAGTAGAGAAGAGAAAGTTCGGGAAAAAAAAAAACATTCAGCGCGAATCTCTTGCAACATTTGCAACTGTCAACAGCGACAACGGCAATTCTTGTTTTTTTCACCACAGTTTTGTTTTGTTGCCAATTTGGACTAGGGCCAAATAATAATAATCATAATGATCATAATGATGATGATGATGATGCTGAATCATTCATTCTGGTTCGGAAACAAACAGCCGCTAAATGAACGCGAATTCCTATTATTAATGTTGTAGAAATTAGTTTTTAAGCAAATCTATGTATCTAATTATAAGTAGCAGTATTTACACAAAAAACTATATAATTATAGGTTTTTTGATGTTTTAAACATGTTTTGCTTTCATCTTTAAAGTTTAAGTGAACTTTTGGTTGGGTTTGTTTTGGAAGACTTAGTATTGAAATTTAAAGGTTTTCTGAACATTTTTGAATTATTTTTCACACATCTCAGACTAAACCATTGTAAAGATCTTAACTTCTTTCCATATAAACCAAAACACATACATTAAACACCTTTTTTTAAAGATTTTTTCATGCTTAAAGTTGAACTTAAATTTGCTTTGGTTTGTTTTGGAAGACTTAAGATTTATATTCAAAGGTTTTTTAAACATTTTTCAACCAAAAGTGTCAAAAACGCATATTTATCGATATTTTAATAATGTAAATTATGAATTCCTTTGCTTTTGATTGTTTTGGGAGTTATAAGATTGAAATTCTAAGCATTTCTAAACATTCTAAACCATAACTTTTTTTTTAAGTTTTCTTTCTTGTTCAAAGTTGAACTTAGGTTTGCTTTGATTATTTTTACAGGATTTAAGATCAAAATTCAAAGTTGTTTAAAGCATTTTTCAACCAAAAGTGTCTTAAAATTCATATTTATTGATATTAATCGATACTGAATGATGTTCAACTATGAATTTCTTGCTTTGTTTTGTTTAAGAAGTTAAAGTTATTAATAATTCAAAGCTTTTTATTTAACTCTTTTTCACACTTTTCACAGTAAACCATTGTCAAGAACTTAACTTTCGATATGCATATATTTATATCCTTTTACCCACGCTTTTGTTTAACCAGAAAAAACCTTGAAGCATTATTCTTCGGGGGAAAAGGCAAACAAATGGTTAAAAACTCTGTGCAGACATCAGGTTAGATGAATGCCAAACTCAATGTTGCCTGCCTCTCAATGCCTGCCCCAGCTGTCAATGACATGAATTTGCTAACCACCATACATACTTGCAACAACAACAACAACAACAACAAATAACCTTAAAGCCACAAACCATAGCCATAGCCAAAGTTAAAGTTAAAGTTAAAGGCAAAAAGCTGAAACCAAATTCGTTGCCATGTCCGTTTGGGCCACATATGTGCCGGGCTGTACTATGTGCTGTTTGCTGTGTGTTTGTGCGCCGCCAAATCAAAACGTCAAATTATAATTGTCTACGAGTTGTTTCTGCCTCTATTTTTCTTTCTTGTTGTTGTTGTTTGTGTCTTTGGCACGAGCAAGAGAAACAGTTAGAGTGCACGACGGCTTCAAATGCAACCAAGCCCACCAAAAAAAAAAAAAAAAACAAAGAAAATAAAACCCCATAAAACCAACAAAGTCACTAAACGTAAAGGGTTGTGGCAATATGTGTTGTCGACTGTGTAGATGCACTAAAGAAGAGTTAAAACAAATACTAGGCAATATTTATTGGTTTTTGATAGTTTTCTAGTAATCGATATTAATCGATAAGCATGTAAATGGGTTCTTAAGATAATTTCAGTAATTAAAACATAAAAATTGTTTATAATACTTATGGATTTTTACTAAAAAGTAAGAAATATATTTGTGGTCTATCAAAAAAAAAGCATATATCAGTTATCGATAGTTATTGATATTAATCGAAACTTGTATGTTTAATGTTATGTTTATTCATTAACATTAGTCGTATTTAGCAGTTTTTCTATTATATTATCAATATTTATCGATATACATGCAATTGAAGAGTTAAGAAAATTTTGGCGATTAAAACCTTCTAATCAATTATTAAATTGACTTAATTAAGAAAAAAACAGCAACAAGTTTGTGTTACATCAAAAAAGTCATAAAAACATATATTTATCGATATTAATCGATATCTTTGTGACTTCAATTATGTACAAGTCTGAGCACCTGTTAAACATAGTCTTAACTTCGCATTCCAAGTCTGACAACCTGCTAAAACTTCATCTTAACTTCACCTTTTTGCCCCAAAACCCCATATACTCCTTCTAGTCATGTTACGATATAACAGTGTATTATAAAAAGTTAGACATACGCCCACGCGACGTTTGGCGGTTGGCAGGCAGGCAGAGACAAGCAGAGGCAGGCAGCAGTTTTGGCGGCGGCAGGAAACCCAAACTCAAACCCAAACTCAAGCTCAAATTCAAACTCTCAAAGTCAAGTCAAATGCGACCAAGCGCAACGGGGGCGCGCCACATGGCCCCACCACCAAAAAAAATTACTGCAACAGAGTGTGGGAGAGAGGGAGATATAGAGGCAGAGAGAGAGAAGGTGGGCAGGAGGAGGGGAGAGAGGTAGACGTTTGTAGACTGCAGTCTCTCGGCGTGTAGACTAGTCTTCTCTGTGTGTGTCTCTCTGTGACTCTTTGGACTGTGTTCGGTTCCACCATTTGGCATTGGATTCGCATGTGTGCCCCCCCTTACTTGCCCCCCTTACTCCCCCTTCGCCCACATTACTCCTCTTCTCCCCTCCCCACACTCACACTTTACTTATTTCGATTGCAATTGAAATTGCTTGCGAGATTCTTTAACTGGGTTATGCCGAGGTCAGTTTCTGAGTTCTCTGTTCTTGTTCAAGTAGAATGACTAACTGCCTATAGCAGCACACCCCTCTCACAACCCCCTCTCTATCCCTCTCCCTCTCATTTTCTGTGTTTCTTTTCGTCGCCCAACGTCGTCAAACAGTCTGCAAAATAGTTTTTTTTTTTCTCGTTTGTCGATTGGCAATTAGCTTCGAATCGCGTTGACTGCTGCTGCCACACACAAAGTTCTGCCCTCCCCGCTTCCACCACCCACCTCTCCCCCTTGACTATTTTGCCTTCTCCAATACTCTCAAACTTAACTGAAATGAACTCAACAACTTCGGGGCTCCAAGTGTTCCGCAAGGTTCGAGCTTCGAGCTTCGATTGTTCAATTTTCGGTTAATTGGTTCTGATTGTTTTCGAGGCGTGTGCTTCTCTAGCTCTTTCGGTCCCCCGCTCTCTACCCCGTCTCTCTTTCTTTTTCTGCCCTGCAACACACTTGACCCAAACACAGTTTACTTTTTATATAAAGAAGTGAAGGAATTTTCTGTATTATTTTTTTCCTACAACTTTGTTGCATATAAAAAAAAAATATCTTTGCAAATATTATTTTTTCCCCCTTTTTGATTGGTTTTTGCCTTTAGTATTCGAGTGTTGTGGCAAGTTCTTCTGTGGCAGCTGATTAGCATAAATATTGATGCTCTTTCTGCTGGGAAAATGAAGTTCTTATTGGACATTATTTTAGAGGGTATCTTCTAGGTATTCCCTTTTCTTGAAGAAAACTTAAACATTTAATTGGTTGTCGTTTTTTTGTTCGTTTTTGTTCTTTTGTCGGTTTTTTTTTTTTTGTTTGTGCAACACACAAATTATATATTTTAAGTTTCTCAATGTTCCGTTAATGTTCTTTTTCCAAGACAATTTGACTAAATTGCTTAGCTATTTCTAGCTAGAAAAAAAAACCGCTAAAACTTTAGATATACCATAATTATTATAATACTAACATTTGTTTTTGTTTTTCTTATTCTTTTGTCATTGCAGGTAAGCTGAAATTTCATTGCTTTTGGAAGTCAACTCAACTTTTTTGTCATGGTAATCATTTTGTTGCTGTCTTAAGCACAGACAACAACCCCAATTGAATCTTCATTGTTAGCAACATCATCTGTCAACATTTGTTGCTGCCCACTTATTTTGTCAACATTTGAAAGGGTGGTTGCGCAGGGTGGTGGAACATGTAAAACAACAGCTAATTATCGCCAATAAGTTGACTCGAGCTGAGACTGAGACTGGAGCTGTTTTGTCTGATGTGGGTGTGACCCACGCGTCGTTATAGTTGTTGTTGCTGCTGGTGTGTGGGCGCTGCAGTCACTTTGCATGCAACAACAACAAAACTAGCAACAACAACATTGTTAACATCAACAACAACAAACAACAATTGCTAACTAGTTAAAGCATTTTCATCAACATCGTGCCGCTAGCAATTATACATTTCAGTCAGCAATAAATTAATTAAATGGAAAATCGTGCAACGTCTTATTGTCTCTTTGTTCTTCTAGTTTTTGTTGTTGTTGTTGTTGGCCCAGGTTCTTAAGTTGCCGACAAAAGAGCTGCCGAGCTTTAAATGTATGTAATTTTAATTGCTCAACTGCCGAATATGGCAAACAACAACAATCACAACAACAATGAAAGCAGACGGCAACAACTGTTGCTGCTGCCGTTGCAATTGTTGTTGTTGTTGCTTGTGGTAATCATTTTGTTGCTATTAAAGCACAGACAACAACCCCAATTGAATCTTTATTGTTAGCAACATGCACTGTCAACATTTGTTGCTGCTGTGCACTTATGTTGTCAACATTTGAAAGTGTTTTTGACAGTTTAGTAAACAACTCTGTCTATTAACAGTATTATTATTATGAAGGTATATGAATTGAAATTTTACCGCAAGCAACATCCTCTGTCAACATTCGAAAGTTTTTCGCCTCAAAGCGAACTTTATTCGCAATTAAGCTATCATCATTCACAATGCAAATTTTGAATGTTCCATTAGTGTACGCACACACACATACATATACAAAAACGCATATTCATATATTTAATTACCAGAGCCTCAACACTCGAGCACAATAAACAAACAAACACACACACATACATATACTGAACAGGTCGCTCTTTTGTTTGTTTTTGTTTGTGTTTTTTTTTCGCCTTGCTTTGTGCATGCCAAAATACTCGTGAACAGAAAAAAAGAGAGCGAAACAGAAGGTAGGGCTGCCAGTAAGAGAGAGGAGTGGAGGGCGTTTCGCCGCCGCTGGTCAGTTTGTTGTGGGCAGTTTTTGTATGCGCCTCAAACGAAGTTGAGTTGTGAGTGACGGAAAGACAGACAGACAGACAGATGGAAAGATGGACGTGCGGACTGATTGACAGGCCGACGAACTGACTAACTGACTGAAATGACTGACTGACATGCCCATTTCATGAATGCCTTTGTGTGTAAGTGTGTGTGTGTATGTGTTTTGAGTGTTTGTAAGAGTGTGAGTGTATGTTCCTTTTACAGCCCTTTCTGTGAAAGCTTTTACCGTTTTTTTTTCTTAGCATCACACTCTATTCAACAGACTTTTTTTAGCTTACAGTTATTTAGTTGAGCGTGTTACCGTTAGCTTAGAGCTTTAGAACTGTGAAAAGTTTGGGATGAAAAATGTTTTTTCGATAAGTAAACCAATTTTAACTCAAAATAGATAAGTCATTTGATGGTATTCAACACTTTTATCATCATTGATAGCTTTAGTTCATAGTATTAGCTTTTTTTGATACTTCTTCATATGTTTAGGTTCCTTATATATATAGTAAAGAGCATCATCATAGTCGCATACTCCCCACCCAAAACATACAGAATCTCTAAGTTTTTTTCTTTTTTGCGCAATTTGTTTATATTACATGTCGCCCAGGTCAAAGCACAAGCGGGGGCAGCAAATGGGGGGTGGGGAGTAAAGCGAAGGGGCGTTGGGGCAACAGCAACAACAACTGACAACTTGAATCAGCTTCAAAGGCAATGCCGCAACAGACACACTGACTGACAGACAGACAGAAATGCCACGCCCTGGAAATGGACAGCATGAAACATTTTTTGGTTAATTGGAGCACAACTGAAAGAGTGAGAGAGAGAGAGAGAGAGAGGGAATGAGAACTCAACAGCAAAGAACCATTTTTTTTGTGGGTGTTGACACAAAAGTGTTTTTGCCACGCATGAAGCATAAAAAGGCGGCGGCCACAAGCAGTATGATCCGGGCGGGGAGTGGGGAGGGGGGAAAACGAATAGCTAATTGTTGCCAGAAGAGACAGTCGCGCCACATATTTGAGCAGCATGTTTCAAGCATGACTTCATCTTGACCTCGAACAACAACAACAAACGCCAGCAAGCAAACCCACACAAAAATATATACATACATATATAATGCCCGACAGCTGTCACAAATACATGAGAGAATGTGTGTGCGTGTGTGTGTTTGTTTGCTGCAGCACAGACAGTTTGTCTGCGACGACAACTGTGACTGCGACTGTGGCGTCGGCGCATTAAAAGCTATTTTTATTGATGAAGCGCAACGGCGCGGCGACAAACAACAAAGCTTGGCAACATTGTTAGGCACTGCGAGCTGAGCAACAATGTTGCTTTAGCGACACCATCCGAGAGAGAGAGTGAGTGAGTGATGGCAACATTGTTGCTGTTTAATTGCAAATGACGGCGAATGAATCGCATGTTGCTCGACACATTGTTGTTGTCTCCGTGTGTGTGTGTGCTAATGACAATGACAAACGGTCCCTGCAATTGATTCGCGGCGACGTTACATAGACTTTTGTTGTTGTTGCTGTTGTTGCGCTATTGCACTTTGTGTGTGGTCTGTGCGAACTTTATTCTTTTATGTTTTTTTTTTCTCTTTTTATATTTATCAACGCTCGCCATTTAAGCTTGAGTGCCTTTTCTAATTCACACTTTTTTGTTGTTGTTGTTTTTGTTCGTTCATTCGTTCGTTTCGTTTCTTCGGTCTGCATGTGACGACGTTTGCGCTTTTTTTATGCGTCCGGCCGGGCAAAGAACTGTCTACTGTAAAAGAAGAGGAAGAAGCAGAGGGAGAAGTAGAGAAGAAGAGACCACACACATAGCGTACGATCGTTGGGTCTAGGCAGGCAGGCAGGCAAAAAAAATTGTCCAGACATTGTCGGACGTGATGAATGAGCAGCAAGCAGCGGCGACTAGCAGTCATCGCTTAGCGCTTAACGCTCTACGCACAGCGTCATCCTCATCATCGTCATTATCAACATGAACATCATAAACTGTCCACTACACGCGCAGTCCGTTCGTTTCATTTCGTTTCGTTTCGTACGTTCGTTCGTCACACGAACCCGTTGTTGTCAGCTTTGTGTGTGACTTTGTCGCCGACGCCGCCGCCGCCACCGCTGCTGCTTGTCATCGTTAGCAATCGATGTCGCCGTCGCCGTATTCGCCCCACCACATCTCACCTCCTTTAATTTTTTTTTTTCGCCGGCACTCGTTTAGTTTGCAAATGAGCTTTGCTTCAAATACGCAGTCATGCGATTGACAGTAGGCGGCGATTTGCTGCACACGTCGCATTGAAATGTGTCGCGCATCGCAAAAACTAAAACAAAAATGCATCGCTACGATTTTAGTTTTGTGATGCGGCGTTTTCAGCTGTTGCTAACTGTGCTTGTTTGTTTGTTTGTTTAACTGTTTCTGCAGTTGAAACTTTCTGTATTTAGTTTAGTTTCTAGTGGTCGGTCTACATAACGCACTGCCAAAATCTGTGATCTGTTCATGAAACTGTGGGAATATTTTTGCCATATGCAGACAATTTGGGACTTTTAGCAGCTTAATGACAAAATTCGAATGCACTTTCCATATGGATAATGAGTAAAAAAGTTTGAGAAGCTATAGATATATTACTCCTACTAATTAGTTAGAGAACTTTTAGTTCATACACATACTTTAATAAGCTTTCAGTTCTTTTCATCCTTTCATTATGCAGAACATCAAAGCATAACCTTCATGGCATGTCAAACTAACTTGTAAACTGAGCTATGCTCTTCACTAAACATAGAGCATACGGACCGTTGCTGCCTGCTACAACAACAATACTATTTTGGTTAGATTTTTGTTGTTGTTGTTGATTCGCATTCCAAGCTTAAAGGCGACGTATGTACGTTGTAGAAGAGAGAGAGGGGGGGTGGGGAGAAGGGGAACAATGGCAAATGGAACTCCTCTAATGACAGTACCCCCTTATAAGTCTATGACTGTGTGTTTGTGTCTGTGTGTGTGTGCATTTGTGAATTTGAATGTTGTTGTTGAATTTGCTTGAAGTTGAATCTTGGCATAATCGGAGCGGTATTCCCGGAATTACAGTTGTTGTTGTCGTCAATGTTGTTGTTGTTGTTTTGTGGCTTTTGTTTTCATACCGTAGCGTCGTCATCGTCGTCGTCGTTGTCGTCGTCTGGAGCGGCATTTGTGACTTTGGTTGTGAATTGAATTTCTTGGCTGCTTCTGCTGCTGCTGGCACAGCACAAAAATCATAAACAACAACAGCAGCTAGAGAAAGAAACTGATGAAGAGGAAGAAGATGAAGAAGAAGATGATGATGATGATATACTAATAATAATAATAATAACAACAATGCGCAAAATGGTCACGCACAAAAGCGAGTAAAAAGCGAGCAGGAGAGAAAGAGAGAGCGATGTGTGTAGCGAAAAAGAAACAGAGAGAGAGAGAGCGAGAGATATGTTTTGACAGCTTATTCCAAGGAATTTTGGGAAGGACAGACAACAGCCGCCATTCATTCATAGATAGACGCGACTCTCGATTGAATTACAGCGCCAAAGCGTGGGGTGGGGGAGGGGCAGAGAGATAATAGCAGGGCGAAGACGAAGAAGTAACTGCTTCAAATTTCGCAAGAAGGATCTTTGCCATAAGATAGCCGTAAATAGTTCGCAGAAGTATGGCCCCAATCTAATTCCATATTCCCAGAAGATACAACCACAAATACAGAAAAAAAACAAAACAAGCCGCAAGATTGTCGCCTACTGGCACGCCCCCTCCCTCTCTTCTGTATTCCCTCTAGCCCTTGACTAATAAATTACAATATGTGTGTCTTTTGGGCCTACAAATGTCAAACCTACTCTCTGTCTCTGATCTCCTACTCTCCACCTCCTCCCCTCTCCCCTCTCCCTGATCATCATCATCGTGTGGGTCATTTTGTTTGTAGTCTCAGGAAAATTTATTGTATAAATTTAGAAAATATGTTTGAAATGAAATGAAGAAAAACTGCAGCATCCATGAAATGAAAAGTGTATCACAGACCCAGATCTATGATATATGGGTAGATAAAATAAAATCGAAATGTGCGGAAATGTAAAGGGTATTATGCACTTGTTGTGATTAATAGTTAAAGTTTTTTGGATAAAGATTAAATGGTTTTGATTCTTAATCATGGCTAAGGTCATAATCATAATAGTTGGGGTAAAGTTAAATATAAGTAAATGGATTTATATAAGTTGTGATTAGAAAAGTTTGGGATGAATAAGTTAAGCTACTTTTAAGACATTTTACATTGAAAGGTTTATAAGGATAGATAAAACAACTTAGGATTGAACTCAGTGAAGTTATTTTTCGGATCTGTGAGGTTTGTGTTAAATAAAGCAAACTACTTGTAAGATGTTTGGAAAGGTTCAGAAAGGATAGATAAAAAAAACCTAGACATGTACTCTATAAAGTTAAGATTATGATGGTTAGATAAAGTAAAGAAGAAAGGTTCATAAAGGATAGATAATACAACTTTGAAATAAGCTATATGAAGTTTAGATCAAGTAAAGAAGGATGATTCATAAAGAATAGATCAAAAAACCTAGAAATGAACTTATGAGGTTAAGATCCTGATGATTATATAAAGTAAAGATGGAAGGTTCATAAAGGATAGATAAAACAACTTAGTATTAAACTCTATGAAGCTAAGATCATAATTAATATAATAATAATTATATAAATTATATCATTTAACCAGTTTTCAACTTAACTAAAAACTATTCCCACTCTAAAAATGTAAATTATTCTCATACAAATCTTAATCAAGGGTATCTTCATCTTCTACATCTCAACATAAACCTCTCAATTCTCTTCTGTCTTTTTGGTCTTTGTTCAAAACTCGTAAAAATCAAAAATGTGTCAAAAAATGCAGGCAGTAGTTTCTCAAAAGAAAAAAACACCTCTACAAATGTGTCCATACCTATAAACATATATATTCACTTTTTGATTTGTCGAATTCGAATTCAGTTTCGTTTCGATTTATGTATTTTGTATGTCATTTTTATGCTAATCATGCGAGTCGCCTCCCACATGGCCAGACAGACGATGGAGACCCAAAAAAAAAACCAAACTTGTCTGGCCAAAAATAACAAAAAAAAAAATCGAAATCAAAAAATAACCAAGGAACCAATATGTTGATAATTTTGAGTTGTTTCTGCTCCATTTGGTGGCAAGTGTATATTAGAGTGTGTGTGTATGTGTGTTGTGGTTGTACAGTTTGTCAAGAAAGTGTTTACACATAGTGCAATTTTTTTTTTTATATTTTCACTTTAGAGAGATAGGTTAATTATCGCTCTAAAGTGAAAATATCAAAAATGTTCACTATGTGCAAACACTTTCTTGACAAACTGTATGTTGTGTGTATGGCAAATGTATTTATTATTTATTAATAGACTCGCGTAATTTGTAGTGACAAGTTGGCATCTCATTAAAACCAAATTAGTAGCCACCAAAAACGAAAAACGAAATATAAAACAGTTTTTTTTTTATGTTATGAACTCAATATTTTTGCTGCTTTTGCTGGCATTTTGTTAAGGCCACAAACAAAACAAAACAAAAACATGATGAGGAGAAGCTGTTAAGAGTTAACTGACCATAAAGTTTATGCAGTTGCCTTTTTTTTTTTTGCTTTTTGTTGGCCATTACCGGAGTGTTTATAGCCACATTTAACTTAATTTAAGAACGTTTTCATACGGAGTGTTATATGTAGAGTCGGAATGTAGTTTAGTTATTTTCTTCTTTCATTCATTAACAAATTTGTTGTTTTAATGTTAATGAAGTTGTTGTTGAGGTGTATGATATTAAGTTAGGATGTCAGATACGGGGAGTACTTTAAGAGAGGGTGGATATTGGTAGATATTTAGGGTCTATCTTATAGCTTTTTGAAAGAGTTTTGACTTAAGATAAGTAAGAAAATGTTTTCATATAGAAGTTTTCTAATGATTTCTGTGGATTACTTTTTGATTTACTAAGATACTTCAGATAAGTAAGACAATGTTTATATGAAAAAGTCTCCCTTATCAAAAATACTCAAAAATTTCAAACTTTGTCTTTGAGAAAGAGATAACCTTGGATATAATGAACATTCAAACCAATATAACTACATTTAAGTTAAGCTCCTTAACAACATATAATCGAAAATTTCTTACTTCATCTTTGTGAAAGCGATTAACCTTGGATATAGTAAACACTCTACACCCAACAACAACACCCAAGCCAATATATCTACATTTAAGTTATCCTTAACAACAAATACTCCAAATTATCAAACTTCACCTTTGAGAAAGAGATTAACGTTGGACATAGGAAACACTCTATATAGAAAACATATATATAGTGAACATTCAAGCTAATATAACTACATTGAAGATATCCTTATCGAAATTATCAACCATCGCCTTTGAGAAAGAGATTATTATCTATGTATATTGTTATAGTAAACTATGTAAATACTTTTTCTCACTATAATTCAGTCACGACTCTCAATCAGAAAATAACAATAGCATAACTCATAACAACACACACACTATTACAAACACACACCAATACACACACACACATACACACATACACTAACAGTTGTCTCTCTGTTTCGCTGTGTGAGATCAGATCGGAAAGTTGTTGAAGGTGTTAATGATAGATAGATAGTTGGCATTGTTGCGGCTGCTGCTGTTGCCGCTGCTGCTGTTGTTGCATGCCTCGATGAGTCTTTTGATGTTGTCGCTGCTGTCTCCTGTTGTGTGTGTGTGTGTGTGTGCATCAGGTGCCACTAGATTATTAACGGCAACAACAACAACAACCACACAGATGAAGAAGAAGAGCAAAATCGCTATAATAATAATAATAATAATAGTTGGGGGAGTTAAAAGGGCAGCGACGAGACGCCAATGCAGACAGACGCCAATGCCAATGCAACATCAGCAACAACAGCAGCAGCAGCTGCAAAATGACTGATTGAGAGTGAGAGGGGGGAAGGAAGGGAGCGGTGGCAAGAGACACAAATGCAATGCCACATAAATAAGCATAAGGCAAAAGGCAAAAGCAAAAGGCAATGAGCAAAAAAAAATAACAGAGAAAAAAATTGTCTTTTATAATGTTTGGGAAGGCAATTCTGTATCATGCCTTCTCTCTCTCTCTCGCTCTCTCTCTCTCTCTCTCGCTCTCTCTCTCTCTCTCTCACTCTCTGTCTTTTTCTTGTTCTGTTTTTGCAGTTTAAAGTTGGTTTGGAGTTGGTTTCCTGCACAGAAACACACACACACAGAAAAAGGGCGTGTGTGTGTTGGGAGGGGAGGGCGGGGGGCACTTAAAGGTGCAGCGCGTGTGCCAAACGCACAAGCGAAAGGGCAGCGCAGAAAGAGAGAGATGGCGAGAGGGAGAGGGAGAGTGGGTTGCTTGCAGCAGGTAGTACGTACGAGAGTAAAATAAGCGGAAAGCGCACAAAACACAATGTTGTGCAAAGAACGTTGAACTCTTGAAACTCTTGCCGCCGTTGCCGGCGTTGTTGCACTGTGTGGTGTGTAGTGTATGTGTCTGTTAGTGTGTGTGTGGTGTGTGTGTTGGAGTGAGTGCAGTTGCAGCAGAGAGTTGCCCCAAAAGGGAGTTGTGTGTGTGTGTTGTGTACACAGAAAGAAAAAACACGTTGACACGTATGATTCAACTCTTTAACAAAATTGTTGTTTCCTGATTAAACCGATAACTTCTTCTAAATCGATATTAATCGATAAGCGATATATAAAAGTGTTACATTTTAAAGAAAATGCGTTTTACTAATCATAATCGATTGACTTTTTGTAAGTCTTTTACTACAAGTTATCGATAAAAATCGATAGCCAATAGAAATCGAAAAAAATCGATAACTGATAAGCCAAGAAATTGAAATTTCATCAGTAAATATCCTAAAAGTCATGAATTGAATTTCGTTTACTTAAATTAATCGATAACAATCGATAATCGATAGAAATAAATATTTGATTTAATGAGAAAATAGCCTAAAAGCTTTCTTAAAATATATGTTTTGTATCTCGTTTACATCGAGATATCGATCAAATTCGATAGTCGATAGAAATAAATTTTGAATTTAGTCCGGAAAAACCCCAAAAGCCATATACCTTGACATAGTTTTCCCCAGATCTATGAATTTTTGAATACCTTCAAACATCTGTTCAGCATTCCCTTTCTCAATTTCTCCCTGTGTACTTGTAGTGAGAGTTTAAAGTGAAGTGAATAAGGGGGGCGGGGTACAAGTATGTGTTTATATATGTGTTCATATATGATTTTTCATAATTTTTCATTTTCACGCACTGCTGGGACATTTAACATAAAAAAAACCAAAACAACCAAAGAGTGGAAAAAAGAAGAAAAATACGCGCGCTCGTGCAGATATTTGTTGCACTGGTTCTGTGGCAGCTGCCACACACATCCCCTCCCTCCACCCCGCACCAAAAAAGCATATTGCACTTAGTGTAATTAGGGGGCAAAAAACACAAAAATATAGCCGTAAAGTAAAACAGGCAGAAACTGCAAATCAAACCACGAAAAACGCTCCTTCAGGCAACGCGCGTACAGTTTGGCAATCACTGTTAGTCAGTGTTAATGTTTGACATGTACTGCCATGACGGTGTGACAGTTTGACATTCACTGTTAGCCAGTAAAGGAGTGAGTAAGAGCGAGAGAGAGAGAGAGAGGAGGGAAATCCTCAATAACAATTCACGCACTGCAAATCAAACCATAAAACGCTCCTTCGGGCAATCAGTTTGACATTCACAGTTTGCTCGTATAACGGTTTGACATTCACTGTTAGCCAGTATTAGGAGGGAAGGAGAAGGAGTGAGAGGAGGGAAATCCTCAATAACAATTCACGCATAAGAACAAAACAGACAGACAGAATGAAACCGTTGTTGTTGCTGGTAGTCATAACTTGAGGATAATGCGGGCTGAAACCATTTTGTTGTAATTGGCTTAAGAGTCTCTAATTCCAAATGCATTTATTATTTCGACATGGCCAACAAACAACAACAATAACAAGAACAACAACAACAACAACAGGAGATGAGCAGCTAAATGCACTCTGGAGGAGAAGTTGCAGTTGCAACTTGCAGATGCAAGATGAAAGATGGAGATGAATGCTGCACATGCTGCATGTTGCGGCATGCGGCATGCTACATGCTGCTGCAGTTCTGAATCCCCAAGTTCTGCTGACACGCAAAGAAGCCTCCAAAACTTTAAGCCATTGGCCAAGAGAGGCAGATAAAACTTGTTTTTATGGTTTTATTTTCTTTTTGGTTTTGGGCTTAAATTTTTGATACCCTTCTTTTTTTGCAAAATGGAAAGTGTAGCTTGAAACTTGAGTGTGGATTAGTGAGAATCTATAAGAGAAGTTTTTGAGAATTTTTAGATTTTGTGATGAAAATTGAAATAAGAATCGAACAAACTGATTTATTTAAGCATTCAAATTTATAACTTTCTTGAGTTGTTTTTGGGTTTTCATGTGATTTCCCCGATAACTTTTTAGTATATTGGCATGAAAATTGAAATGAGAATCGAACAAAATGATTTAGGCATAGAAATTTATCGCTTTCTTGAATTGATATTGGGTATCTAATGTTCTGAGAACATTTTCATATCATTTTTTCGATAACTTTTCATTATATCGGCATGAAAATTTAAATGAGAATCGGATTAAACGCTTCAACCATTCAAATTTATAGCTTTTTTGACTCTCTGAGATTTCCTTGATTTTTCAGAGAACTATCCATTAAGGCATAGAAACTTTCTTGAGTTGATTTTGGGTTTTTATTGCTTTGAAAACATTTTTCATTTTCATTATATCAATCAATTATAATCTATTTGAAATTATAGGATTTATGTTTTCTTTATCCTTTTCAAACATGATCTAAGTTTCCTGCAGGGCATCTTAAGGGGTCTACCTTAATATTCTCTCAAATAATTCTTAACTTGTTATATATTTCTGATTTCTTTACTGATTTTTTTTTTTGTTGCTTTTGCTTTTGCCTTTGTATTCATTTGTGAATTGCGCCTTTTACGTTCGACTTTGTCTTGACCATTTTTATTATTTTTTTTTTTCGATTTTTTTTTCAACATTCGTTGGATTTTTTATTTCTGTTCGGTTTCGATTCGTTTCGTTTACGTTTCTCGAGGACGTTGCCTGAAAACCAGATTTGAGCGCTCTTTGAATCTGGTTTGCCTTGGTGAAGACGTCGCCGTCGCCGTCGCTGTTGCTGCTGCCAATAACAACAACAATAATACTATATATTGCCTTTGCCTTTGCCTTTTTGCCTTGCCTCCAACAGACAGCAAGCATCTGAGCATCTGCGCGGCATTTCAAGGTCTGACTCAGAAACAAGGAAAAGAAACGTTAAGAAAATTGCGTCGACGCGGCATGGCGCATCGCATTGAGTCGCGTCTCGACGTTGCACCCTTTTGTGGAACGCACACACACACACACACACACACACACACACACATACATATATCGTCTCCAGACTATGGTCTTTCAGTCTTTCAGTCTCTGTCTCCGACAACAACTGAGCCACATTCCAGTTATGGCATGGCCTTTGCGCCCAGCCCAGACACACCTAGTTTTAAGGTTTTTTTTTTTGGGTTTCTGGTAGAATGTTTATACAGCGAATCCGTTCACTGCCTTTTACACATTACAAAATGAGCTTTAAATGGGGTATAGCAAGGGGCATTGCAGGGGGGCATTGCAGGGGGAATTGCAGGGGGTATTGAAGGGGGAGCATTGAAGGTTGTGTTTTTTTAATGGTTAGAACATCGCCCTATAATCAGCATTGTTAGACTAGTTGAAGCTGACCATATCGTAAGTTTTCACAAAAAAATTTGTTATTGTTTTATATTTCTTTGAGTCTATATATCATATGTTTCCCAATAATGATGGTAGTTGTTTGGATTGAATGAATGTGAAAACCTATTCAAAGTTTTTACGTAACTTTTCTATTTCTCCGACTCAGGATCAAAAAATGAGTCGATATAGTTATGTCCGTCTGTCTTTCATTTGGATCTTCCTTCCTTGTATGTATGAGCTTGTCGATCTCAGGAACTACAAAAACTCCTTATCATTAGGCAGTAAAAAAGTTTGTTTTAAATTTTCGATAACTTTTCCGGTTTACAATATACACATATATAAACGAATATAATCTTGAATATTGAAAATTTGAAAAGGAGAATGAAAAACATTAGCATACAATAAGAATCTATGAAACTTTGATTACAATCGGTTGACAAACACCGAAGATAAGATAAGATCATCAAGCATTGGTACAGTAGGTGGAGGTAGGACCGGATGTGTGAGGTGGTCAAGGGTTAAGGGTCTCTTCTTCGGGCTTACTAAATTAGAGCCTTATTACTTGCTTGTCACATATTTCAATTACTTCTGACTAAGAGTCGTCAAGCAAATGATTCAACCTGTCCTTCAATATAAATGCACTTCAATCTCTTATTTTGGAACATTCTGTTCTTGACTTAAGAATTGGTCGTTTTTTTTGTGGAGTCTTCAGTTTCTTCAGTGTTTTCTTTCCGGTTTCTTTGCTCTTCTTTTGTTTATCTCGTGTCTTCTGTCTTTTGTCACCTTCTCCCTCTCTCTTTCTTATGGTTTTTTGTACCTGTCTCTCTCTCTCTCTCTCTCTCTCTCACATAGTCTTCCACATTGTCTTTTGAGGCTTGACCAAGTTATTGAACTTTAGCGCGAACTCAAACCTAAACCAAGCTGACCCTTTTTTGTTGTTGTTAATCACACATGGTTTGGCTTGCACACACCCAACACACACACACACACACACGCATACACTCTTCTCATATCAAATATCAGTTATCCCCTTGTTGTTGTTGTTATTGTTGCATCCAGTTTGGTTCACTTCAAAGGCGGCCCGCCGCGCGCCGTTTGACATTACACACAGAAAGAGTCAACAACTTGCAACACAACAGCAATATAATTTAGTTTGATTTACCCCTCCAGTCACCTCACCCTCCCCCCTTTTGAACAGCTACCCCTTTAGGCCAACTCTTATGCTATTCTGTTTCGCTGTTTTTCTTGTTTTTTTTTTGTTTTTTTTTCTTGCTTTTTTTTCTTTTTCACAAAAGTAAAGTATTTAAATTATAAAACATCAAAGCAAACTTGGCGCTGTCAATGAACCACGCCCCCCTCCTATACACTAGCACCCCTCACCTCTACCCCTTGTGCAGAGCTTGAATTACATGCTAGGCGAAAACAAGAGAAAAGGGCTACTTGAGAGAGAGAGAGAGAGAAAGAGAGAGAGAAAGAGAGAGAGAGTCCTTTGTAGTGGCACCGAAAAAAAAGGTTTCAATTACTTTTAAGAACACAAGAAAAAACAACAAGAAAATGCGAAGTTGAAGTTTCAAAAACAAAACGGAGGGGGTGAGGAGGGGGGGGGGGTGAGGAGTGGGGGGGCACTGCATGAACTGCATTTAGTGCAAAAAAATTCTATTGACCATTTCAGTTTTCAGTTTAGTTTTCAGTTTCCCGAAAAGCTTTTTTGGCGCCAGCTCGCCTTTTCGCCTTTTTCTGGTTATAAACATTAAAATTAATTGTAATTATGCCTGACGAATGAGCAGAGGGAGGGAAGGGAGGGGGTAATGAAAAGGTGCCACAAAAATGCGCACAACACCACCGTGTCCCCCTCGCCGCCCCCCACCCATATGTGTCGGTCGGGGCCCTCTCTCGAGTGTGTAAGAATTTTTATGTGCCCAAAGTCCAAAAACGCTAAAATCAAAATTGGCATTCAGAAGGCACAGAAGCAAGAAGCAAGAAAGGGGGGGGGGGGGGGGAACGGCAGCAAAAAGCGGCGTCGACTGAAAAAATTGCAATGAAATCAAATGCGATGCGTTGTTGAAAACATTTTCTATGCCATGCCCCATTTGACGCATGAAATGCCACTGCTGCTCTCTCAAGTGCCACACACACACACACACACACACATACGCAGAAGTGCTTATGCGGCGCATAACTCATACGCAGCGTGTGACGAGAGGGCGGACGGGTTGGGCGGCAAATCCGAGTGCTAAAAGGCAAAACAAACTATGCCAAAAACCAACAACAATTGTAGTGGGAGTGTGGGGTGGAGAAGAAGGGGGGTAGTGAAGGGGGTAAAGGGCTACAACTAGAAATAGACGATGATTGTTATGTGTGTGTAGAAAGCAACTAATGAAAAACTTTAAGCGTAGAGAGTCAAAGAGAGAGAGAGGGAGAAAGAGAAAGAAAGAGTTAGAAAGACAGAGAGAGAAAGAGGCAGAGGCAGAGAAATTGTCAACTCGGTTGGGTGAATGAAAACTGTTTTCAATTTTTCTTAACTTTGGAGTAGTAAGCATAACTTTTGTGAAAAACTGAAACAATTTTCATAAGAATTAGGTTTCTTTTTAAGGCTTTCAATACAAAAAAAAACAAAGATTTTTAATCAAAAGTCTTAAATTGCAACTGTTAACCCTTAAAAACTTGTAATAACTCAAAAGATTTTGTTTGGATTGTGATTTTGATCTTAATCAAAGTTTGTAATCTAGGTTTTAGTTTGATTCCAATTGATTTTGATCCTAATCCCCAAGCAGCAGAAATTTGTTTCAAATTTTCTATCATCTTCATCTCATCGATAACAGTTAAATTTGAAATATCATGGATGGGGGGATTGAAAACATTAACAAAATAATGAAAAGCTATGCAATTTGTGTTAGGAGCTTTTGGAAAACAACGGAGTTGGGAAAGATTGAAGCCTAATCATCTTTGCATTGGTACAGTAGTGCAAGTCTGTCTTTCTGAAGGGTTTAGGTTATTCGATTAGGACTTAAAACATTAACAAAATAATGATAAGGTGTCAAATTTTCACTTAAAATCGTTTGGGAAACAGGGGAGATAAGAAAGGTAAAGTTTAATCATTAAGCATAGGTTCAGTAGAGCAGTATATCTGTACTCCTGTCCGGTCAAGGTTACTCAATTAGAGCCATTTTACTTGTTTTATCATAGTTAATCTCTATCTTCAACTATCTACATCAAATATTAACTCATCTATTATCATCATTATTATCATTGATCATCTTTAGTTTTTAACAAGATTCATTATCAGACATTCATCTTCATCATCTTTTATACAAATTTTAACTCCACTCTCGTTAAACGTTTCATATTTTGCTTTTGCGATTAATGGTTTATGCATTTTGCATTTCCTTTCGAAGCGGAGAAGGGCGGGGGAGGGGGTACGGGTGTACAAACTGTCCGTTTAGTCACGACATTTGTCACGTGCCAATCGCTCAATCAAATTGTTAAGCACTTAAAGTGGAAGCCTCCCCCGCGCCGCACTCCCCTGCACTCCATCACTCCACTTAACTCGAAACACCAAGCTGCCGCCCCGCCGTTGCAACTCTATCTTGCCACTAAACGTTGCAATATTTTTTGGGCCATATTTCAAACTGGCTGCAATTTTTCGGCTTTAGGCTGTTCGTTCAACTACCGTTTTTCAACTTCAGAAACTGATGGACTACCCGCTCTCCCTTACCATACCACCCCTCTCTCTTCTTCTTCTCTCTCTGTTGTTGTCTGTTTTCTGTGAGTGCCTCCACCTCCACCCTCCCACCCTCCCACAGTCCAATCAGTCTGTGTGGCGCGCATCTATTGCCGCAAGCTCAATTTTGGGCTACTGCAGCACAGTTGCAGTTGCAGTTGCAGTTACTGTGGCAGCAACAACAACAAGAGCGGCTGTGGCAGTGGCAGTGGCAGCAGCAGTTGTCAGTTGAAGCTGCAATCGCGGCTCAACGTGGCAATTAACTCTTTGATGGATTTACTGCGTTGCGTCTCAGTTGTTGCCTTGTTGCAAGTGTTGTTGTTGTTGTTGCAGTTGTTGTTGTTGTTGCTGCCTCTCTTGACTATTAAATATGGCCACGAAATGCGTTTTTCGATGGCAGCAGCAGCAGCGGATGCGTTTGGCAAAACTGCAACTGCAACTGCAACTGCAACAAAAGCAGCAACAACAACAGTGGCAGCAACAACGGTGGCAGTGGCAGTGGCAGTGGCAGCAACGGCAGCGACAGCGGCAGTAACAGTAGAAAACTTAAACATTCGCAACTCCACAATTATAAAATAACCATCATTTATAATGGTCCTCGGCGTCGTCGTCGTCGTCGTCGTCTTCGTTGTTGTTGTTGTTGTTTTCTTTGTTGTTGTTGTTGTTGTAGACTTTGCCGCCGCCGGCTCGAATATTCAATGCAAACGGAAATGCAGCGACTGTGCAACAGTAGCAACAACAATAAGTATAACTACAAACAACAACAACAACAGAATATATACACAGAGAAAAAACAGAAACAAATAAGAATATATTTATTTATTATCAGTTTGTTCTCAGTTTATTCTCAGTACAAATAATTTCAAGAAAAGTGAGGTTAAGAAAAGTTTTTAATCAAATGATATTTTTTTTCTTAAACTTAACTTAAGATAAGCTCATACAAACTTTGATTGATGACGAGTCTCTCTTGTCAATTGGAGCCAAAGGGTTAAGGAAAAATTAAGTTAAGAAAACTTTTTAAAGAAAAGCTCATACACAACCCAAAGTGTTGAAGAAAAGTGAGGTTAAGAAATAGTTAGCCATATATATATATTTTACTTCAACTTAACTAGCAAATGGCATTTAAACTTCGATTGAAATCGGCATGAATATATAGGTTTTTTTGAATATAAACATAATTTTAAACGGCATGAACAGATATATATATATATATATATATACATATATCCTATATAGGCTATTGAATACAAACTTCTTTTTAATCCCTTTGAGTCCCGTTTTACTTAATCTTTTGTTGTTGTTCAATTCCGATCAGACGACTCGTCAATTACAAATTAATAAGCTTAATCATATTGATGACGAGTCTCACTTGACAATTTTACCGAAAGGGCTAAAGAAAAACGAATCATATTAGTCATCTGTAACTTGGCTTAATCATATTGATGACGATATGATATGAAATGTATCCAAATTGTTAATCAAAGGTGAGTTTAAGAAAATATTTTTAATGAAATCAATGACAAATCTTAAATAAAAGTGAGCCAAGAAAATCTTTTTAATCAAATATATATTTTCCTAAGCTTAACCAAAGCCAAAGGCCATAAAAGCTTTGAACACAAACGTCTTAAGCCAATATGTTGAGGAACTTGACTAAAAACTTCTTGTTAATAGATAAAAATATGTTTATTTTTTCACTAAATATTCTTCCTAAAGAACTCTTTACTATTTTCTTACTGTGTAGACAAAACTGCGTGTGGAATTGAAATATTCTGCAGACAATTTAGCGGCGCTTTTGGGCTTTTGCGTCCGCTGCCTGAGCTGAGCTGAGTTGAGTTGAGTTGAGACGCCACCAAATGTTGCCCCTACCCCCTCCACCCTCTCTCTTACACACTCTTCTCTTGTTCTTGTTGTTGTTGTTTGTTGCTGTTTTGCTAGTTTTACTGCCGGCGGCGGCGGCTACAGTTTTTCCGAGTCAGAGAAGCGTTTCAAATTACAGACACCAAATAAGCCGACGAATGCCTTTTGCGCCGCTCTAAGACACTTGCCTCACCCCTCCACCCCCCCACCCATAGCTCTCCCTGCTGTTTGTAGCAGCAACGCCAACGCCGGGGCAATAAAATGCGTGGCAAAATGCAATTGAGAAATTAATTTCATCCATTCAGACATTCGCATTTTGTGCTATAATTAAAACTAATTTGTGTATGCGAATAACAGCAACAAAAACACAACTTGCAACAACAACTTGCAACTGCAACACTTGCAACGCCCCAAACAGACACTTGGCTTTGTGTGTTGGATGCCACACACTCATATGTGTTGTATCTGCCACACCAGCGCGAATACAAAATGTTGCTACAACAAAAATCAAAAAGAAAAAAGAAAAAAAAATCACAAAAAAAAACAAGTTAAATTTATTAGAGAAAAACACGAAAGATAATAATTATTTGATGAGATAATCCGATGCAGATTTGTTTATTTAATAACTATAAATTAAATCTGAAACCGAGTTCTATAATAGATTAAGTTGCACTTCCCAGTTACGACTACAAAACATATATAATTTCGAAATTGAATAAAAGTTCTGTTATGGTTTTGAGACATGGCAAATGGCAGATGGAAGATGCCGGGAAACTTAATGATGCTTCAAATACAACAAGAAGTAAAAAGTAATTGTGCAAAAACGTTTAATTATTTAATTATAGACTGATAATTACGAAAGGAAAAAGAAAAAAGTGTTTGAAACACGCAAAAAAAGAGCGCCAAGAACAAGTTAAGTCTTGAAACTAAAGTGATATATGATTAATAATGTTTGGTTTAATTAACACACTAGAGATAAAACAAGGAAGAAGACTCTAGTTTGAGTAAGCTCGACTAGAAGATACCCTCAAACCCTGACCATACAGATGAACGGACGGTCGGACGGACAGACGTACCTGACATACCTGCACTACCGAACCAATGCTTAATGGTTTCATATCTCTCGTGTTTACTATAGATAGACAAGAAAACAGACTATAGAGTTGAGTAAGCTCAACTAGAAGTACCCTTAACCCTTAAGCATACAGACGCATAGACGGTTGGGACATACCAGACATACCTACACTACCGGACCAATGCTTGATGGTTTCATATCTCCGGTGTTTCTTAACCGATTTCAATTAAAATTTCACAGATGTTTATTATTTTGTTAATAGTTTTAATCCCCATTTTTTCAATTTTTCGAAATTCAAGTTTTTTTTTGTTATCGATACCGAAAACCGAAAAAGTTATTGAAAATTTGAAGCAAACTTTTATTGTCTAGATATTAGAAGAGCTCATATCCAAAATCTGTCTCTAGCCTCTAGCTGAGATCCTGAGATTGATGTAGTTCCTAACCGATATACAGACGGGCATGGCTATATCGACTCGGCTTTTGATGCTAATCAAGAATATATATACTTTATGGGGACGGAGAAGCTTCCTCCTGCCTCTTACATACTTTTGCACATAACCATTAGACCCTCTTTTACCCATTTCTTGGATTAAGGGTATAAAAAGATAGAACATTGTCTTTGAAACACGCAAAAAAGTAAACACAAGATAAGGTTAAGATCAAAACTAAAGTAATTTAAGCCAATAATGATTGGTGTTTTAATGCAATCTCAATACAGATACATTTCTATAAAGAAACTCCCAATTGATATGCTTGGAAAGCTCACAAGTCACTTGAAAATCGCTGTAAAAACCCAATTAAAAACATTTAAAAAAAAATATGAAAATAAATCTATAAAAAAATCAGAGAGAACAAGAAAAAAACCACAGAAAAAAAAACTCAACTGAACTGAGTTGCAACCCAAAATGCTGCATGCCTCAAATTACGGGCAACACAGAAGCCATAGTTTGGTTAGAAGTGTGTGGCTCGAACTGAACTGTGGCTGGCTCTGAACTGTTGCTCTACTGAGCCGTGCTAATGAGCGCCAGGGATACACTACACCCGGAGAGAGAGAGGGGGTGGGAAGGGGGGCAACTCCATTTCAGTGGCAGTGGCAGAGACGGAGGCGGAGGCTGGTGGCAAATGAAGTGCCAGAAATGTGAAGCGAAATTGCATAAACCACTCCGCAAAGCATCGGCATCAGCTCTCGGAGAGAGAGTCAGGAAAAATCAACTCGAGAGTTGCAAGGGGGTGGATGGAGGGGGTTGCGGGGGAGTAAGAAGAAAAAACATGGTAGAAAATTTAACATTTTTTATTTATTTCTGTTTTTAATGCAGTTGAGTTCATTAACATCGCAACTTGCGAGAAAAAATCATAAAAAAAAAGGAAATACTCAAAAAAAAGTTAAAAAGGTGGTGCAATGGCTCTCAAACTGTATACAGCCTACAGCAATGCTGCAGAACTCTTAAAGAGTGAACGGGCAGTGAAGTGTGCGAAAGGGACGGGGAGAACGATGCTGTTATATCTACCCCAAGCAATGTTAAATCTAAATGACTTTATTACTTTTTTTCTTGTTTTCTTTTTTTGTTTTTGTCCCTACTTTTGAGCTCTTCTCATTTTGCATATTTGTTTTGAGTTTTTTTTAACCGTTTTGTGTTTTTTTTTTTGTTTTCATCTTCTTTTTGCTTTTCGCTTCTTCTTCTTCATTTTCTACTTCTGCTTGCCTTTCCACTCCAGTGCAAACTTTCATTTCAAATCCCGTAAGGATACAACAGAACAGCATGAAATGCGGCAGAAAATCGGGAGAGCAGAAAAAAACAGAATCAGGATTGCAGCACAGGCAAATACATTACAGGAGAAAAAAAGGAAAAAGAAAATCATGTAGAAAAGGTTTTTGTGGGGTATAACAAACTAAGTGTATACCCTGTTTAATACAGTTTAAACAAACTTTTAGTTTCTCTAACTAAACTTTCATAGCTTATATAGTCAAAACTTTTTATGCTGACTGACTGCTATCACAGCAGAGGCCAAACGGTAAGCGTTAGAAAACTGAAATTTGTTCACAACTTAGATTTTATGCTCTAGAAGGTTATTAAGAAGGGTTTTTGCTATATTTCAACGGCAAAGGTCTTGAACATAAGGTAAAACTTCTTATTCCTCTTACCGCTGAGTATTTTTTCGCCTCTCAAAAAGAATTCTTATTAAAAAGTAACTTTTTTTGTGGATATTTCAACATGTAAGCTCTTTATTGTTGGGACAAACCGTGTATTCCTATTGACATTAAGTATTTTGTCGCTTTACAAGATGCATTTTTATTAGGAATACATTTTTTTTTCGATATTTCAACAGGATAACTCTTTACTACAGGCTTCGAATTCCTCTTAACATTGGGTATTTTGACCCCAAACGATTAGGAATTTATGAGAATCCCCATTCTAACCCCATTTCACATTCCTTTCCTCTCAACTGATATACTCTAATTACAGGGTATGCAACATACATACACAAAATAGAGAAAAATAAGCAAACTGCAGCACACAGTTAAGTGTGTATTTTTTTTACTGTTCATTTTCCTTGTTTTTTGTTTTTTTTTACCGTTATATGTTATACGCGTATTTTTGCAAGCCACAATTCTGCTTCAAGTGCTGGGTGCTAACGAAGGAGGGAAGGGAGGAAGGGGGGGCATGGCATGGCGTGACTCTGCATAGGATTTTTATGCATAGCCTTTAAATGCCAGCAAATTGAAAATGCGCTCTGCAAAAAAATTTAATTAGACAACTGAGCAGCGATACTGAAAAAATCAAGAAAAAAAGCAAGAAAAAATAGCAAGAAAAAACATGTAAAAATAAATGTAAAAAATATATATATAAAATCATGGGGGAAATAACAGCAAAAGTTGCGGTTAAAGGATTTCTGGCTGCTTGCTGCTGCAGTTGTGGCATGTGGCATGGCGCTTAAGGAGCTGCACCAACAGCAGCACCAGCTAAAGCCGAAGGATATTGTGAAGTGTGCATTGTGCATGTCGTTTCAAGGGTAAGCAGCAGCAAAAATAAGGAGAACAAAAACAAAAAAAACATAAAACACCATAAAAAAGGAGCTAAAAGTTTTTCTTTTGTTTGTTGTTTAGAGAGGGTGTGTGCAACTTTTGGTGGCAGCAAGGCGCCTAGCACTTCAAAACGTACCTAAAACAAGGGGCATATTAATTGCATTGCATACTTTCGAAGGCGCCCCCTACTAACACACCCCTAACCCTCTTGCCACATTGTGTTACCCTATTATTAATGAATTAAACTTGACTTTCGGTTCGTTGCTCGCCGCAAAAAACAGAAGCAACAAAACCGGGGAAAACGATTTTGCATAGGCTTAGACGAAGTTAAAAGTACCCTAATAAAGGTTTTGTATGGGTTTAGGGTTTTAGATATTAAAGCAAAGACTGAAATTGATCAATGAGGGATTAGTTTAGGTTAGGGAGAAGTTTCAAGCTTTCATTTTTTCAAATCTAAAAGAGATTTTCTGATTACTTAGAAGATTATTTTGCACTCCCTTACTTTAAACTGAGTGTAAAAGAAAGTTTTTAGTTGATGCATAAACCATTAGTATAAGATGATGATTTCTTAGAAGATACCTTTACACCCTTTACCGTTAACATCTTGACTTTAAACTGAGTGTATAAGAGATAGCATGAACATCAAATAGTGTACAGTTTTTAGTTCATACATAAACCATAAGTATAAGATGATGATTTCTAAGAATAAGCCTTTACACCCTTTACCGTTAACACCTTAACTTTAAACGGATTGTATAAGAGATAGTGAGAATATGAAATAGTGTAAAGTTATTAGTTGATACATAAACCATAAGGTATAAGATGTTGATTTCTTTGTTTACTTTGAACCCCTTACCTAACACCTTACAACAAAGCTCCCTCGCAAGCTTTTCTTGCACTAAGATCCAGATTCAGATCTCCGTTTGTAGATATAAATCTTTCTGTTTAACATGCATCGTTCTGTATTCTGTGGCAGTCGCAACCCACTCACTCATATACATATACATATACATATATATCTATGCAATTTTAATAACAAAGTAGGTAGACCCTTCGGGCGAGAGCTATACACTGCCTGATTATCATGACTATAGAGAGAGAGGGTGAGAGACGACGACGAAAAGTGTTCGCTTTAATGTTTTATTTTACTTTTTTTGGCATCGCTTTGGGGTTTTCTTCTACTTCTTATTTGATTTGGGTGTTTTTTTCTCCACTTGCCGCCTGCGGGATTTTATATTGCGACAGTGTCATTGAACCTGCTGAGTCCGTGCCATAAAATGAGATTCCAGTTGTTTGGCTCAGCACAATGACGCAATGCCACCACCACCACCACCACCAACAACAACAACAACAACGAGAAGAACATGCAACTTGGTCACAGTCACGCCCCAATAAAAACCCGCAGCATCGCATCAGTTTGAAGTTGAAGTTTGAAAGATATTTTCCATGCTCTAAACATTTTCCATGGATCTAAACAAACAGATTCCATTCGCCGCTCTTCCACCCTCCTCCCCCACTCTAGCTTTAATTAAGGCGAAGAGCCTCACAATTAAGATGCCAAAGCTGGTGGGCGAGGGGGGTAACCCACATGATTTTTGCCTTTTTTTGGCCAGGCGGCACATTGTGTGTGCTTTTTTAGCCTGGCTAAAAAAGAGATGTGGCCAAATGGCTACCGCCGCGATCAGCTGGCTCATAAAGTTTTCTTTACGGTCACCATCTATGGTCATTTCGATGGCTCGGAAAATAAATCGCTGATCTCTCTCTACCGCTCTATCTCTCTCTCTCACTCTCTGTCTTTCGCTGTCTTAAAGAAGGACAACAGCAAACAACAGTTTGGTTTGGAACATTTTCATAAATCGCTGTTCGGCTTTATGGCATTTTTGTGCAAAGTTTTTCTCTCTCTCGCTTTACAATTCTAACTGTACACACAGAAAAAACTGTATATGCTGCCAAACTGTAGTTTTTCGTTGAAGTATAAGAGTCTGTGTGTTGGTGTGTGGAGTGGGTGAGGAGGTATAAGTGGGGGTCAAGTATCGGTCAATTGTGGTGCGTTGTGCGATTTGTTAAAAGGCGAACAAGAACAAGACAATGCCAAAGAGTAGAAAGTAGTGTTTAACTAAGAGATACCCTATATACAAAATGACAGAGTATCACCTATCAAGTAGTATAACCTTTCCATACTTCAACGTCTAATGAACACCTTTGAGAGCAGCTTTACAGTTTCCAAAGCGTGTCAAACTGACAGTTTGATAAACATTGCACAAACACTCAACACTCGCTCTATCTCTATCTCTCTCTCTTTCGTAATCTATCTTTGTCTGTCTGCTGTGTGTCAGTCAAGAGCGCATTTCACAAAATTCTGACAACTTTGTGAGTTGGTCAAAACTCAAGAATCTATAGCATATATAGAGAATGCTTTGATAGAAGTGTCCTCCCCTCTCTCCCCGCTCAACTTTGACGTTGCAAGCTGTACGCTTTGCCTGCGGAAAAAGGCGTGGCATATGCAGTTGTTGTTGTTGTTCTCACAGGTTTCCCTCTCTCTTTTTCTTCCTTCATCTTTTCCGCTAACTCTTTCTCTGTTTTTGGTTTTTTTTTTTTCTAACTTTATTTTTCTCTCTGTGCATTTTGCTTAAAGTTTTTAATTTAAATGACATGACATGGCCAAAGCAACGTTCAACTCGGCAACTCTGGCGACGCCCCTGCCACATTTGATGGGCAGTGGGCGTGGCCATACCATACTCCGATCTCTGTGCCAAAACGCCCCTCAAACAAAACAACAACAAAACTTTTTTGCATTAGAAGAACAACAACTATATTGGAAGTTATCATAAAGTGCACGCAAAGAGTAAGAGAGAGTGAGATAGAGAGAGCCTGGCGGTAAATTTACCGTTAAACTTCATTTCGTCCTGTTCCTCTCTGTCTCTGTCGCTCTGTCTTCTTCTTCTCTCTGTCATAAATCATAAATTTTTAGCTGGCCCAATTGGCCTGGCCAATTATGCAGCAAACAAATGGCCCATAATGAAGGCGGCACAGGCTTTGCTGCTGCCTGCTGCTGTTGCACTGTTGCAACTGACAAAGTCAACATTTATTTTACGACAGCTGCAAAAACAACAACAACAACAATACATAAAGAAACTAATAATGACATGAAAAGTGTAGAGCATTCAGGTTGTCAGCTACACAATACAAGAAGAGAAAAGAACTAACAAATCAAATTGTGTATGCACTGCAAAAACTACAGTTAATTGAACATCTCTGTGAGAGTGGATTTAAGATTTAACTGTAAAAGGATATCTCTAGCTGGGGTGTAAAAGAGATGGCAAGACTAAATAGTTGAGAGTATTTAGTGTATTTAGTTAATGCATAAACCATAAGTATAAGATAATGTATAAGAGCTAATAAAACACGTATAAAATTAAGAGATTTTCTGTGTTGAGTGCAAAAGAGGTGAAAAAAGTGATTTATGTCTGCCAAAAAGTGAACTTAACTATATAAAATACTATATATATAATCAGTTTACAGTGTATATATTGTATATTCGATTATCTAGAACCAAACGAAAACAAGCGGCACACTTTAATGCTTGTTCTCTCTATTTTTCCCAATGTCGATCACATTGCATGTCGCTGTGTAATCATGCCTTTAGAGGTAAGGGTATGTATTAAGTACAATGTTGCAAATAAATTAAACTAGGTTCTCTAACTCTTTCTCCCTCGCTCTCTCTCTCTCTCTCTCTGTGTGTTTGTGTCTAGGTTTAGCTACACAAAGTTGAGGCCAGCAGCCGCAGCATCAGCAGCCTTAATTGCCATGTTGCGGCAACATGTTGCCGATCAATAAAAGCCACAATCGCAACAACAGCAACAACATCAGCAGAAACAGCAGCAACAACTAAACAAACCAGCAACCATTGCCGCCGTCAAAGCCATGGTCAAATGATAATGACAATGCAGTTGGGGTTCGATACAAGCCAGAATCCATGATTAATGACAATAAATTTGATTTTTGCCAAAGCAACAACAACACAGAGAGAGAGAGAGAGACATAGAAAGAGAGCGAGATAGATAAAAAGAATATTGTTTGGAATCAAAGGAGACGCTTGATTAGACGCAAAATGTGCAACAAAAATGGACTGGCTGCAGTGAAAGAGAGTTGGGGGAAGGGGGTTGGGGGGTGATGCAACAACAGTAGCTACAGATAAATGCGAACAAAGTCGTAAATTTCAAAAATATTACGCGGCAGCTGTCATAAAAATGCAATGCCGGCAAATGCAATTTGTTTGTGTTGCCCCTTTTTGTTGCAGTTGCAGTTGCAATTGTTGCAGTTGCAGTTACATTTGTTGTTGTTGCTTTTGATTCTTTGCATCGGATTAACATTAAGTCAAGAAGTGCACTTGAAGAAAAGAAAGATTCTTTTTGCATCAAAATCTTGTTAAGATAAGTTTTCTACACACTTTTCTGCACACTCTTTCGCTCAGTGTAATATGCGCACTGTGCGTTGAAGTGGGGGTAACCCTAGCTCGAACAGAAACTCAGCTGCGACTGCGCATTCATTGTCTGACTGACGGTCATCATTCAAAAAAAAGCAAAAAAAAAAAAATCCAACGTCGCACGCTAATTGGACACTAAAATTGCAGACGGCGGAAAATGTATGTGTGTGTGTGTATAAGACGGGGTATAAGAGTGGGGTGTAGAGTCTCTCTATATGTGTGTGTAGAGTATTTAGTATGCAGTATTTTTTTTCTGCCTGCCTAAGGCCATGATTTAGTGCACAACGCATTAGTTATTATTTTTTATTCATTTTTACGCGCAGAGTTTTTTTTTTTTGTGTTTCTTCATTTAGTCATTGTTTGATGTTGGTGGTGCCCCCCGTCACTTACACCTGCCCACCCCCTCCTAGATCACCTACAAAGGTACGAACTGCATTCAGCGAGCCATAAGAATAATCCAACTTGCTTTGGAATTTCATTTTTGACTTCATTAAAGTTCATTTAAATAAAAAAAAAAAAAAAGAAAAAAAAAACTTTTTTTTTTCAAAATGCATCGCAAGTCATACCTCCCTGCACCCTACTACCCCTCTACCCATTTACCCCTCTCTTACTCTTTGTCTTAGATGTTTTTTTTTACAGTTTTTACAGTCTTTATAGTCTTTAGTTCATTCATAGTTTTATAACGCTGTAATAAAATTAGTTATTAATGCAGTTAGACTTAGAGACTTAGACAAAAGATCAGATTGCAGAAATAATATAAATATTCACTAATTATGGAAATTATGGCAAGAAGAAAAAGAAGAAGAGTATTATAATGCTGTTCAGGGGGTACTATAAAGCCTAATGTGGCAACAAAAAATAACATTAGAGAAAGTTGAATGCGCTTCAAAGATAAGCGAAAATTATTAAAAAGATTTGCACAGATGGAGATGAAGATGGCGCGATGGAACTTCATTAACCTAAAGGAAATGCATTTGCTTATCTAAGTAGAGAACATAAGATCTTAATTGTAATTTAAGAGGTAAGCTAAGCTCTTTGTGGAAGGAACTACGAATAACTGTATTCGATTTTAAGATCATTAATTGTTCTAGTTTATGACCGTAAATCAAGTTGTTTAATGTATAGTAAAATAACTTTATTGCTAACTTCACTTTATATCCAACAGAATTTGGGCTTTATTAGGTAATTTCTGTACTTTGTAGTCTTGAATCAAGTGAATTTATAAATAAGATATAAAAAGCTTATTTATTCAGAATGTGTTTGGTTTACTATTAGATTATTATTGTACTTCACTTTATAGCCATAGCAATGAAGTTGTTTAGTTTATTTGAAGTATAGTAAAAGAAAAACTTTACTTTATTCCCAACGGAATTGGCCTACTTTTAGGTAACTTATAGTCTTTAATCAAGATGTTTGGAAATAAAATTCAAAAAGTTTACTTAAAAACGTAAGACTTCACTGTATATCCAATATATTTGCTATACTTTTAGGCCTTTCTTGTAATTTATAGTCTTAAATGAACTTATTTGCAAGTGAGATTAAAAAAGTTTACTTTATTCAAAAATTGGTGTGGCATACCTTTGTTCATTATTGATCTTGATCTTTATATAGCCTTAAAGAAAGTTGTTTGCAAGTTAGATTCATAGAAATTGTTTTAAGCATAGAAAAACTTAACTTCATTCTTAATAGGTTTTGACTTTTTATTCTCAGTATTTTTTTTTTACATATTTAACAAAAAGTTTTTTGCTTTACTTTTTACATTTTTCTCAGTATTTTTTTTTTTTACATATTTAACAAAAAGTAAGCCACAAAACTTAGTATTCTTCTTAGTATTTTTTTTTTACATATTTAACAAAAAGTTTTTTTTGACTTACTTAAAAAAAAATACTGAGAAAAATGTAAAAAGTAAGTCAAAATATATAAATATATATATAAACAAAATATATGTTAAACTTAAGCTTGAAACATTTTATTTGCATGCCACATTTTGTTGTTGTTTACCGAATTTACTCTTGACTGAGTCGCACCCTCCTCCACCTCCCCCTCTCTTTCTTACCCCCCCTATTCAACTCAGTCTGTCTCTTCCACTCTCTTTAACACACGATGAGTGCATCGACAAGATCAGTAACAACAGCAACAACAACAGCAACAACAACAACAACAGCAACAACAACACAAATTAAAATTGTAAATGTCGCGACTTTAAAGAAGGGGGCGACATGGGTGTTTGGGGGTGACGGGGAGGTGGAGGGGGTGAGACTAGCAAATGTCGCTTTGATTCGATTCGATTCGTTTCGTTTCGATTCTATTTTGTGAATTGCGAATGCGATTCGACTTCGACTTCGACTTTGGCAAACAAGTTTACACAAGCCAGACGCAGACTAAGACTTACACTCAAAGAAGAGAGGGGGAGGCGGATAGGTGGGGGGTGGTAGATGGAGGCTAACGGACGCCAAGAAAATGCAGATGAAGCTGACAGCAAACACAGCTTGGACTCGGTCTTGGACTTGGCCTCATGTCTAGCAGCTAGAGGAGACTTCGTCTTTGTCTGTGTTGTTGTTGTTGCTGTTGTTGTTGCTGTTGTTGTTGTTGTTGCTGGCTAAGTTGCATATGGGTCGCTGCTCCATTTCCATTGCAGCAGCCGTGGCGGCAACAACAACAGAAACAACAACCCATGCAACATGCGACAAACTCTACGTTGCATGCAACAGTTTTACTCTTGGCTGCATAATTGCCAGTCTAAATCAATGGTGATGGCTGCTTGCTTGTTGTTGTTGCTTGTTGCCAGTTGCTGCTGTTGCTTGTTGCCAAGCCCCGCTTCAACAGCAACATCTCCCCTTCTGCCTCTCCTCTCCTCTCTTCTCTCTCTCTGTCTCTGTCTCTTTCGCTCTCTGTCTCTGTGATCATCGTCATCGTCAATATTTGCCATGATCTTATCGTCAAAGTAAAGTCATGTCGCCTGCCAAGGCTCTCGTTTGTTACCTTGTTGTTGCTGCTGTTGTTGTTGTCTTCGTTGTTGTTGTTGTTTTTGTGGCTCATCTGGCTTGGCGTCGGTTTGCTGTTGCCGTCGCGTTTTGTTGCTGCTGCTGCTGTTGCTGCCGTCGCTTGGGCCCAATTATTTTATTTTACACTTGCAATTGGGGACAACATAACTTGGTCATAAACTTGGCTAAGGTGTGTCGCCAATGTCTAAACGACAACAACAACAACAACAACGAACATAGTAGCCCAAAAGCTACACTGAAATAAAATAAGGTAGTGGAAGCAGCTTAAACAAACTCTAACCAAGTTTTGAGTTTGCTTTCTTAGTTAAGACAAAAATACCTTGAAATAATTCATCTTAAAAAACTAACTAAAGTTCATAGCTTATTTCGCTCAGTGCATTTTGTTAACTGTTCGGTTTGGCTATAATATATTTTCGTGTCAATTTATTATCTTGCATTGCAAATTTAATTGAAACACATAATGAACATTATACTCGTTAAAATATTACAAAAAAACTGAAGGTTAGAGTTGGGTAATGGGTGAAAAGAAGTGTTAAAATATGCATTCTTTCATTAGTGAAACTCGGGAGATTACAACAAACTGAAGGTTAGTTTTGCAAAACTTTATTACCTCGGGTAATGGGTGATAAGAAGTGTTAAAGTATCCACTCTTTCATTAGTCGGGTAATGGGTGAAAAGCAGTGTTGAAGTATTCATTCTTTTATTAGTGAAACTTGGGAGATTATAACAAATGGAAAGTTAGAGTTGTGGCAAAACTCATTACTTTGGGTAATGGGTGAAAAGCAGTGTTGAAGTATTCATTCTTTCATTAGTGAAAATCATCGTTTATATCGAAAGATTTACCATTTTGATGAGATATTAAATCTTAATCGATTTTACCAAATTATTGTAGATTCGGCTTTGAGTTATGGCAAAAAAACCTTTGAATAAAACGGTAGTACCAAGCACACTCTGACTCTACCGGACCTTGCACACGCACCCGGTACTACCCCACTCCCTAGTTTCTTCTCCTCATCTCCCACTACTCTGGCCTGTCTTTTGCAATTTGTCACCGACGAGAAGCGTGCGCCAAACGAAATCAAGAAAAAAGAAAGAAAGACCTTAAGGCTAGCCCGGTAGCTCTTCAGCACCCGCCAGCATGTCACACTCTCCACTCGCTGCCCCTGATCCAGCTCTCTTTACTGCTTCATGTTGTAACCACAGTTGTTGTCGTTGTTGTTGTTGTTGTTGGTGTTAACCTCATCTCATCTATCGCTAGTCGGGCATCTTTCTGCGTACAGTTAAACAGTTCGAGACGAGGTTCTCCATGCTTCTCCGGCTTCTGCTTCTTCTCCTGCTGTCTTGACTAACTTTGCTGGCTGACTGCTGCTGGGCTGGCTTTTAACTCCTGCTCCTGCTGTGCGATTGGCGATTGGGGATTGGCGATTGTGAACTGTGGGGTACGGTACACACAGGAAGTCTTTGGGTCTTAGGGAGAGAGATATTCTGTGTGTCTTTTTGGTGCTGCTGTTGCTGTTGCTGAATGGCTGACTGGCGCTCATTTCGATGACTTCTTTATGGCTTTTGATTTTTATGATTTTGCTGTTTAATGGTTCATTTGTGTGTGTGTGTTTTTCTCTTTCCCTTTCTCTCCCTCTTCCTTGCTGTGTGACTGGCTTCCAGTTTTTTTTTGGTTTTTGTGTTATCGATGCGTCTATATCTTTAGCTTTTGTCTGTAGTATGTTCTTTTGCTTTTTTCCCTGTTTACTTAATCTCGGTTGGCAACATTTTGTTGATGTTGTTGTTGTTGTTTTTGGTTGTCGTCGTCGCCGTCGTTGCGTCGCCGTTGCAAACAGTTTTTAGCTTGCAACTTGTTTACCCTCATCGTTTTGGCCAAGTTACGGCCAAGCTTTCAGTTAACTGCATTGTTTGTTTGCATTGTTAGTGGAACGTTTTTTCCTTCTTCTTCTTTGTCTTCTCGTAGAATTTTATCGCTGGTCGTTTTTAGTGTTTTTTTTTTTGGTGTTTTGTCTCCTTCGACTATTTTACTGATCCACAATTTATGTTGCATACTTTGTGGTGAGTGTGGTTTTTTGTTTTTCTTTGGATTTGTGTCAAGTTTTAAGTAAGTTGGCGTTAAAAGGTTATTTCGATAAAAATCGATAAGTTTGTTTTTCGAGTATATCAACAAAAGTGAAGTGTAAATCGCTTAAATGTTTATGATTTGTGTTTTTTTCTGTATTTGTGTCAAGTTTCAAGCTCTAGGTTATTTCGATAAAAATCGATAAGCTTGTTTTTTCGAAAATATCAATAGACGTGAGGTAAAAATTGCTTAAATGTTTATTATTTGTGTCTAGTAAATAATTAATAGTTAAATTTTAGCATTTCCAACATCTTAAGTGCTTACAACAAGCGATATGATGTTATCGTTAATGTTATCGACCCTAATTTCACCTCTAATCGGAACAGTTGCTACACAGTCGTAGATTTTAGGGTTTCCACAAACAGTTCTAACGTCTAAAGCAACTAAAGACACCAAATTAAATCCCAAACTCAACTATTTTAATTGAGAAAACTCCCATGTCCAAGCTCTTGAGATCCAAACCTAATCCCAAGCGACATCTGTACAAGTCTATTACCACTTAAACACTTTTCAAGCATATCAAACACCTCACAGACAGCTGTGTCTCTCTCTCTCTCTGTGTTCCTCCACCATGGTCAGTTTTAATTAAGCATTTAGCATTAGCTTACAATTAGCTGGCATTGATTTGACATTTGCTTTGGCAATCGAATGAATGTAATCGGTTTTCTCTTTTAACCTATCCCCGCTTTCCGTCCCGCCTCGCCTTGCCCATTAAGTCTTTGGCTATTCAAATGAGCTGCGACTAAATCTACCCAATGACAACTAGCATCAGCTTAAATCGCCGATTAGCTGCCTTGTAAAAACGGTTTATGGCCAACAAGAAGAAGAGAAGAAGAACCTATGCCAACAAATCCACCTGCCTGCCCCTCCCCGCCCCGCCCGCGCCCTCTCGCGTTATGGCCAGCTTTAACTGCCGCTGTGACACCTTCAAGAAGAGACTCTCAACATACTCAAAGATATTTAAGGCCGAGGATGTTGGCAGCTGGAAACTTGGCGGCGGCGCCTCCATTCAAAATCACTTTATGGCTGAAGTCGTCGTCGTCGTCGTCGTTGCGTCGTCGTTGTGGCCATAATTGGCCGCGGTGCCAATCATTTTAACAGCTAGGCAAACACGCAACCCAAAGAGCAAACTCAAACTCAAACTCAAACTCGAGGAAAATCCAAACTGAAAACCAAAACCAAAGAAACCAGAACCACAACAACAACAACCAACAAAAACGAAACGCAGTTCGCTTCATCTTCATTGCCATCTCCATTGCCATCGCCATCGCCATCGCCATCGCCAACGCCATTCATGTCTCTGGCAGCAGCAAAATGTTGCTCAATGATAATGCAAAATATGCAGTCAAAGAAGCTAGACAGACAGTAGTTCCTTTTTGACACACCTACACTGAGCGAAAACTTAGAGGGGAAGTATGTAAGAATAAATAAAATATGGCAACGATTGTTGTTTTAGAAGCTGGAACAAGAAAAAAAAGTGTCTTTTGATACTTAATAGCGAAAACTAGATGATTTATCCGCTCGAAAAACTTTTAACGGTCAAAATTTTTAAGTGAGAAACCTTTATTTATTAAACGTTGTATCTAATATTGTTAAGAAACTGGAATAGTACAAAAAGTGTCTTTTGTTCTTGATATCGAAAGCTATATATATATTTATATTTATCCTATCGAAAAACTTTTAACGGGCAGAATGCAAAGTTTTGACTTTATCCATTAAAAACGAAATCGATTTTAATGGTTTGAACAGCAGAAATATTCTCAACTAGTATTTGAAATGATTTATCATATCGAAAAACCTTTAACGGTCTGAACTTTTTCCCAGTAACTTTTATCTATTAAATATTGCATTTGTATTTGATAGCAAGAGCTATATGATTTATCTTATCGAAAAACTTTTAGCGGGCAGAATTCAAGTTTCAGTAGCTTGAACAGTAAAAAAAAGTATCACTATATAATTTATATAATAACGGTCAGAACACCGTTAACCTTATCTTTTAAATATTGCAATTATTATTGTTAAGAAACTATTAAAGTAGAAAAATACTTGTTTTTATCATCATTTTATCTATTAAATGTGTTTTTGGTACAGTGTTATTTTTGATGCACTTACCAGTAGTAGTTGGCCGGACGCCTGTCTCAATGACAATTGGCGCCATAACTGCGGGGCATTTGAACTGCTTGATGATCGGTAGGCGGGGGTAGATGGGGTAGATCGGTTAAGATTGGTAAAAAGAGAGAGAGACCTGCGGTGATCCTGTCGGGGCACTTGTTTGTTTATAATTAGCCGCAGAGCCTCAAACGCAAAGAGACGCAAACGATGATATGGCGACGAAGACGCGACGCGACGCGACTCTTCTTGTTGTTGTTGTTTTTGTTGTTGTTGTTGTTGCATGGCAATTCAAATTAATGGGCGCCGGCCCCAACTCTGGCTACTGGTTTTTTGCCAGCACCAGCATCTATTTTTATGGACGATCAATTTTCAAATAACTGCCAGAGTCAACTACACTGTAAGAAAAGTAGGAGAAAACCATAAGATTAGATGCTTCGATTTTGGGAATGTTATAACAAATATTTCGAGAGCAAAAAACCTATTAAAAACATACTTAAAAAAGTGAGGTTAAAGATAATTTTGATTGAAATCTAAGATTCCGTATAATATTTTCTTTCTTTTCCACACTGTAAGAAAGAAGTGTAGAGAAAGAGTATAACCACACCTTTATTGTTATATTTTCTGTATATTATAACATTATATTTGGGAGAAAAGACTATAATAATCAAACTGAAAAGTGAGATTAGAGATAATTTTGATTAAAATCTAAGATTCTTTATAGATATTTTCTCTCATTTCTACTTCTATAAGAAATAAGTGTAGAGAAATAGTAAAACTGTATCTTAATGTTCATTTTTGGTATGTTATAACATATATTCAAAGACAAAAACCTTTAAAAAGCAAAACCTAAAAGTGAGGTTAAAAATAATTTTGATTGAAACCTAAGATTCTCTGTATAAAATTTCTTGCTGTATACTAATTAGCACTATGAATTTTGTTCTTCTCTCTTTTTTTTTCTGATGGCAGCAGGCTGAAATGTTGATGGAGGATGCGCTATTGGTGCCGCTGGGTTTGGTGGCGCCACCACCGCCGCTGCCGCCGTCAGCGTCGTCGCAGCAACAAGGAATTGTGGCACCGCCGCCGCCGCCATCGCATCAGACACTGCCCGCCAGCCTCAAGCATCTGCCCCAACATGCCGCCCCCCATCCCCATGGCCACGCCCATCATCCACTTCATCCACTTACACACACACACACGCACACACACACACATGGGCATGCACACGGGCATGGACGCGCTGTCGCCGTCGACCTGTTGGACATTCCAAGCCAGAAGAAGCACAAACAAGCGTCACCTGGAGCAGGAGTAGGAGGAGTAGGGGGTGGAGCAGGAGCGGGAGGAGCAGTGACGGGAGGAGTGGCAGCGGCGGCAGCAGCTGTTGCAGCTGTGGGCAACTTTCATGCATTGGACATACAACAGCAACACTACATAATGTACGCACGTTGCATGCAACAGCAGCAGCAACAGTTGCAGCAACACCAGCAACATCATCGTGACCGCGAGCGGGAACGTGAGCGGGTGGAGCAGCAAGTGGTGCAAGTGGGTCAACAGTTGGCAAGCAGCGCTTTCCAGCCATGGCGAGCGGCCAAGGCCGGACCCCCACCCCCCACCGTTGCCTATCTGCATGCATACAACGCGCTGTCTTATGCCTGCAAAGAACCGCCGGAACTACAAAATCCGGAACGAGTGGTTCGGAGCACGGATCGGGAACGGTTCGAGCGAACGTATCAACCGAATGTCGCGTTGGCGCCACGCAAGAGCATACTGAGCAAGGAGCGCGAGAGGATGCGGGAGCGAGAGCGTGAAAGGGAGCGGGAAAGGGAACGAGATCAGGAGCAGCAACAGTTGCAGTTGCACATTAAGCAGGAACGTGCCGCAACACCAACAACAGAGCCATCAAATGGCAGCGCCAGCAGCAGCACCAGCAGCAATCATAGCAATAGCTCCAACAGCAGTTCACCCATGCCCAAAGTAGCAACACTACTGCCGGCACCAGCAACAGTTGTTGTTGCAGCAACAGCAGGAGTAGCAGCTGCGGCACCTCCACCTCCACCACCAGCGCCCCACCCACCCGCTTCGGTAGAAGAGTTCTCAGCGGGCAGCAATGAAATCACCTCCAGCACATCACCAGTGCCAGCAACAGTTGCTGGAATTCTACCCGTCTCGCCACCAATTGTTGCAATACCCAATGCCGCTCTGCCCGCATCACCCAACAAGCAACATATTATTGCCACCGTCAATCAGCATGCCAAACTGTTGAGTAACAATGAACCAAGTCGCATCCGGATCAACAAGAATCTGATGATGATGAGTCAGCCGATTGTTATCACTCCCCCACCACCAGCAACAGTTGCTGCGGCGTTGCATCATTACAAGACACCAACATCGCCGGCCGGCTACTCACCCACACAGTCTTCCAGTGCCGGCCTGAACCTCAGCACACACTCCTCCAATGTCGTGAGCTCTCAGCCCAAGCAGCAGCAGCAACTGTTGCAGCTGCACCATCAGCAACATCATCAGCTAAGCAAACACCAACAGTTGTCGACGAATGGCGGCTGTAAAACGCATTTGGGCAGCGAATTCGAACTCTCCACGGACACCGATGATGATAGTCTCAATGGGGAACCGGATAGCAGTGCCTCCATGTTGCCGCCGTGGGAGTTGGCTGTGGAAGCGTTGCGGGATACACGACCCAAGGATCGGGAGAGGGTGTTGCAACTGTTGCAACGTCTGTTGCAGGAGAATCAACAATATCGCTATAACAATCTGCAGTTGAGTGAACTCTTTCATAAGCAGGAGGCACATATTCTGGAGCTGAGGGAGCAACTGCAGCGATGCCGGCGGCAACTGGAGTTGAGGGTAAAGCAAACGTTGCTGGTGGAGCAGGTGGAGAGATCGGATGGTGAGGAGCAGGAGGAAGAAGAGGATGAGTTGTTGCTGGCCGTCGCCAGCGATGAGGCCAACAACAACAACAACAATAATAACAGCAACAACAATAACAATCACAACAACAACAACAAGAGTGAGGCAATCAAACTGCGCAGAAGTTTAAGTCCCGAACCGCCGCCAGCTGGCCCGAAACGTCTAAAGCTGGAGGAGAATGGCAATAGCAACAATAGCAACAACAGCAGCAGCAGCAACATTAAGGAGCAGCAGCAGCAGATGAATGGTCATGCCAAAGCCGCCTCCGACTCAAGTGATGAAGAAGAGGAGCTCGAAGAGGACGAAGATATGGAACAGGAACACGGGGAGGAGCAGGAGCAAGAGGATCAGCGGGAGCTGGACAACACGCAAGACGATCATCATCAGCGGGAGGATCAGGAAGATCAGGATGAGGAATCACAGGAAACGGCGCCACAAACGCCACAAAGCAGCGCGCTGGCAGCGCCGCCCACAGCGACCACGCCCCAATCACCTGACTCGGCAGCCACAACGGCAGGACAGCTATTCGATAGCAGCAACAGCAGCGATGCAACCTCAATGAAGAAGGCGCAACTCAATGTGTGCCAAGCGCTGGCCAAGATTACCAACAGCAACAGCAGCAACAACAACAGCAAGGAGGAAGAGCGGGAGGAGGATGGGGACGAGGAGGAGGAGGAGGAACAGGAAGCGGAAGAGCAAACAGATACAGAAGCAGATGAGGAAGAGGAGAAGGAAGAAGAAGAGGAGGAGAGTGAGGCAGAGAAGCAAGCAGCAGACTCAGATGATGATGAGATGCCGCTGCAACAGCGACAACAACAACTGCAGCAACAGCAACAACAACAACCTGCACAGCAGCAACGTCGACAGAGACGCGACGCAACGTTAGCGACGACGACTGCGCAGTCAACGACCACAGTGACGCCGCCAACGGCGACAGCGGCGCCGGCGCCCATCATAATGATGGTAACAAAGGCGAGCAAGAAACAAAGGCCGCCAACGCCACCAACAGCAAAAGCAGCGCTGGCGGCGCTAGCAGCAGCATCAGCATCAGCAGCAACAACAACAACAACAACGAACTGCGAATTACAAATTAAAAAGGAGATCGCTTAAGCAAACGCCCCACACCGCCCCTCAACCATCCCTTTAACGCGCCTGCCTAGATCGCAAAATGCAATTTACAGTAACAACAGTTAAACAAAAATGTTAACCGTTAGAATTAAATACATATATAGTCGTCTCTTTCTAGCACACATACAATACATACACACACACTTAGCAAAGCTCGCTTTTTAGCTTAAGTCCACAAAAAAAAAAAAACAAAAACAAAATACACAAAATACAGAAAATACAAAAACAAATTCGATGCTCAACGCTTAAAACGCACAGAAAAATGCAGCAGCAGCAGCGCCCTCAAGAAAAAAAAATGAAAATAGGGAAAATTTATAAAAATAATCTTTTTAGCTTGTTTTGATCTCACGTTTAAACACAAAATTTGTTAGGCTTCCAAAAAAAAAAAACAAAACAAAAAATTCGCTGTTCTATTTATAAAATTATTATTTCTTCAACTTTGCTGCAGAAATTTTTCAAAAACCATGAAACCAAAGCTTTAAACGAAAACAAAAAACAAAATAAAAAATCATTTGAAAAAACAAAAAAATGAAGAAGAAGAAGCACAATTGAATGCGCGTGTGTTTATTTTATAGTAATTATTTGTAAAATCTAATTCTAATTAGTCTTTATTTTATATTATTTTTAATTTTTTTGGTTAGGTTTCTTAAGGCAAAGACAAAAGAGAGATAAACTCAAAAGCGAGGCTTGCAAAAAAAATCATAATTTTTTTCTTAGCAAATTATTCAACATGAAATTTGATTTTTTACCGTTAACCGCACAGCGGCAAAGTTCTCTTCCCGCCCCCTCTAAACTCCGTTATTTTTGTATAATTTTTAGTTTTTTTCTTTAGTTTAATTCCTAACTGTAAGTTGGAAGCGTAAACAGTAAGAAAGAAAGAGAAAGAGAGAGAGAGAGAGAGAGAGAAAATTGAGAGCGCGTTGCGAAGAAACGAGATAAATATATATACACACAAAATGAACCCACCACTGAGAAGAAATAATTAATAAATAAATATTATAAATAAATAAATAAAAATGCTAAACAAAAACAATCTTAAACAAAACATTTTACAACACTGCTAAAACAAAATAAAAACAAAAAACAAATCAGTTGTCGCGTTACAATTAACAACTTAAATATTTGCTATATAATATATATAAAAAAAACATACAAATACATATTTACATATACATACATATATATATATATATATAAACAATAATATTTATTGTAGCGTTTAATATTAAAACAACAACAAAAAATTTGAATTAATTGTAGATTTTTTTCTGTTTTACATTTTATAAGATTTGCTTTGTAGGCATTTAGTTAAAAATAGATTAAAGAAAAAACAAAAAAAAAAGCTAAACACAAAAAAAAGCTAAAAACTTAGTTATGTAAGAAGCTGAAAAGTTGAAAAATTGTCTTTGTACCATGTGAATGGCAAAAAATACTCGTTTCTTATACTGTAAATACTTTTGCAATCGATACACTTTCGATAAACGATATATGTTTTCTATTTTAATTTCGTTGCCAACACACACTTTGTGAATTATGATAAAAGAAGAAGAAGAAAGAAGCCAAGCCAAGAGCCAAAACCGAAAAGCGCGCAGAGATTTCAAAAATCTATAAACTTTTGTTAAAACCTATATATATATTTCATAACCGATTATTTATGCCTGTGTGTTTTTTGTACTTTCTAAAAGAACAGCAAAAAAATAAAATAAAACAAAAACAACATTTTTCTTTAAGTGAATTTCGAAATTTCAAATGAAAAAACTTTAAACCAAAATTAAAAAAAATACAGTTAGCTTCTAAGAGTCGCCAGCGGAAAACTTGTAAAATTGTATAAAACAAATCAATTTATTATTAAATAATTAAAGCAAAAGAAAAACAAACAAAACATTATAAACATATATATACATAAATATATATATTATATATATACATACATTAAAAATAAAAACAAAACATTTAACACCTTAAATTGTGAGAAAAATTAAGCAAAAAAACAAATTGTTATGCAAATTAAACAAAAAAAAAAGTTATTTAAATTATTTATAAACAAATAAAAAAACAACATCAAATTACAAATTGCTATGCAAAAACGTAAAAAAATACAAATAAAATGAAGAATATAAAAAAAAAAACAATATACAAAAAAAAAAAAAATGAAATTATTGTACATTAAATTATTTTGTGTTTTGATTTTGTGTTTTTTTATTCCCGCCTCTTTCCTCCCAACTTCCCTCCACAAAAACAATTTTATATAGAGCGAAAACAACAACAACAACAAAGAAGGTTAATCAAAAAAAAGGTTTTCAGAAAATTTTTTGATATTAATGGCCAAATTTTACAAAGTAATAAAAGAAAAAAAATACCGAAAAAACAGAAAGAAAAGAAAAGAATTTTTGCAGTTTTTTGTATCATTTTTTCTTGCTAATAACCCAAAGAAATCAGAGAAAGATATATATATATATGTATAATAACAACAACAAGATAAACAATCATTTTTATTAACAACAAATTATATATTATATATATATAAAGAAATTTTACAAATCCGCCTAAAAACTTTGCCCTGTTTGAAAAACGAAAAAAAAATTAACAAAAAATATTAAAAAAACAAAAAAATAGCAGCTTATCAAAAAAATTTAAAGGCATTAGTTATTAAAAAAATATATAAACAAAACAAATACATACACAGAGAGAAATCCGCGTCTTGTCAAATATTATAACATATTATTGTTATTATTATTAATATTAAAAAAAAAAAACAATATATAATTATTATTTATTTATTTATTGTGACATTCAGAATGCAAAATACAAATGTACAAATTGTGGAGCAACAACAAAAAAAAAAAAAAAGAAGAAACAAAAAAAAAACAAATACAAAAAACGATAAAAATCGATTAACGATTAATCGAATACAGCCACAAGCAAAACGCGTTTATACAAGTTTAATCAAATTAAACAATTTAATACCAACAACAACAAACAAACAACAACAATTTGACTTTAACCGTTTCATATTTAAGTAGTGCAGAAACAAATAAAAAATTAAAAAAGAAAACAAAATTAAAAAATTCCAAAAAAAGAATTAAGCAAACGAAACAATTTATTACATATGTAAAGTCAAAAACAAATGAAAAAAACAACAACAAAACGGTAAAAAATATTATGCATAATAAATATTTGAAAAGCAAAAAATTAAACAAAAACTTGTTTGCATTTTTAATAAACTGCTGCATAATTTTAGGCTGCTGCTGGAACTAACTATCGAATACACAAACCCAGTCTAGTTGGCCTACTTGCCAATTGATGGCAGAAAGACGCTGCATTAAATTGTGGCTGCTCGAAAATGTCCCGTGCTAATGTTTGGTAATAAAGCTGTCTGTCAAGTTCACAAGAACAGTTACATTAACTTTTTTTTTTAAAGGTTAACAACAATTCATAATTATTGGTTCAGCTTTATAAATTAGCTTACAATTGAATTTAGCTTTCAAGAAAAAACGCGTGAAACGCATGCAAAACGCGGTAAACTGCATTGCGCACTGCTTGCTGCGTTGAAACTCGGCTATATAAGCAGTGTTCACAGCAAGGAAACAAAGCAGTTTTGAAATATGAATTTCAGCTTTAAAGTTGAAAAAACATATTTTTAGTTACCAAAAGTTTAAGAAAATCTAATTATTTCATAATAATATAAAGAAACATATGTTTAGCTTACCTGTTGCACAACTCACTGCTCTTTGTCCAGCTCCTTTATTCTTATACACTCTCTTTCAATCGCACTCTCTCTCTCCCATTCTGTCGTCTCTTGAACAGAGCGAAGAGAAAGCAGGCAGAGGGCCAACCAGCCAGCCTGGTTAACAAAACTGAGCACGATCCATCGCGTCTCGTCAGTGCAGCTTCCTCTTTGCTCTCAGCCACAACACACGATTGCGAGCTATTCGCCAAAAAACCGCGACGCGTGCGCGCATGAATGAAAAACTTATTGTTGAAGCGCCAAAAAAACAAGTGCAAAACATTTAAACTGTGTCTTAATTAAAGATTTGTGTGTGTTAAATGTGAATGCCAAAATAAATCAACGCACAAATTGCAGGCTAATTATTTTTTCCTAGACTCAATTTAAGTTTGTGGCGTGGGTAAATTTTTTTTGTGTTTCTTTTATGTAGCATTTTTCAGACCGAAACCGGTTTTCGCACTCAAAAAAAACAAAACAAAAACAACACAAACACTAAAACGCAACGTGAACCGCCAAACGGAACGTGGAAGTGGAAAACATAAACAAAAACAGAGCAAAATATTTGCACACAAAAAAAAAAACACAAAAGAAAAGCAACGATAGAGTAACAGTTATTTCTCTCGCGATGAGCGCACGTTCACCACACAGCGATCCGGCGCTAGCTGGACTCCCGCAACTTATTGAGGATTTGCAGCGTTTGTGCGAAGATCAGGATAGTGCCGATGTGGTGTTTATATGCGGACGCGACGATGAGAAGATCTACGCACACCGCAGCATACTGATGGCGCGGTTAGTAAGACAAGTGAAGCTGTATATGCGTGTGGGAATTTAGTTTCCAGTTCCAGTTCGTGACTTATTGGAAAAATGCAGCAAGCGACCTTCTCTATTTGCACTTGTCCTTTTATGTCAACTGCAATTGGAACGTGTTGGCATTTTTCGGGGGGAAGCAGTAAATTAGCTGCTTGCGCGATTTAATGATTTAATCACTTTATTAATATTATTGCATTGTGTGTAATTATAGTTGTAAGAGTTTCAAGACTGCCAAACGTGGTGAGGTATGTCGCATACCCATTCCTGGCTGCACTGTTTCGCCGGCAGCGCCTGGAACTGGAACGCCGACAGCAATACGATTGCCGCACATCAATGCCGAACTATTTCGCCAATTTATTTTATATGTTTATACAGCAAAGGTAAGTTATACATTAACCAATGTACACAATCTCTTAAATGCTCTCTCTTTTGTAGCTTATGCTGCAGGATTATCGCGTTTTCGAGATGTTAACTTTGGCCCAAGATATGGGCGTGTATGAGCTGCGTGCCGCTTGCGAAGATCACGTCATTTCCACGCTGTCTGTGGATAATGCATGCACATTTTTGACTGCCGTTATAGATATACATGAAAAAGCAGGTGCGTGATTTTCCAATTACAATTTTCCAGTTTTAAATATGTATAAATAGTGCCGCGTAATGTAGCTTTGCCATTCAGCCGTATACGTTTCATCAGCTGTTTGCTATTTTCGATACTGCAAAAAAGAAATCATCGTTGGTTTTTAATTGAACACAAATACTATCGATAGTCAGCTTGCTATGTTCGATATTATCGTTGTTACACGTTTTATTAATTTAGCAAAACGCAAAACATCTATGAAAATGTAGATTTTTATGGATTTCTTTTTTAACAACGAGTAGAACTAAGTAGAACTAACTACTAACAATAAGTAGCATATGGAGCGAGTGTAATCCTCTGTTTATCCAACGACACACATGTTGCTCACATTTTTGATTGCTCACGTTGTAACCTCTGGCCGAAGGTCCGGGAGATAAGATTCCACGAATCCATGTAACGATCCATACACAACGAAAGGCATTTCTAACAAAGTAAAAGCATAATCACCATTCAATAATCCTCACAAGACAGAAATAACATGGCTATGTTTGCTTACTTGCTCTGAGGCGTCAAGAGATGTGCCTGGCTTGGTAATGCACTTGGTAAAGCATTTTGTGGATATTCCTGTGAGCAACTCTTGGGCGTTTGCAACGGCAATTTGTTGCTTCACCTGGTTCATAATTTCACCCGTATCAACTTGAGCCATGTTTTTGTTTATATTGGACAAAACTTGCAAACTTTCTTAACAACTAACCTTCTGACGCAACCGGCCTACAATCAACTATCGATATCGCAGAATAAACTATGCTATCGGATACTTTCTGTGATTGAACTATCGCAGACAACAAAGTATCGATAGCATCGATATTATTTGCCCACCGAAAAAGACGCCGGCAAGAAGAAAAAGAAAACGCAAACGTTTTTGCACAAAAAAAATATTAAAACTAAACCAATTTCAATAAAAAATCAGCCAAAATGTCGTTCAAAGGCAACCCAAAGGTGCAAAAGGTGATGGTGCAGCCCATCAATCTGATCTTTCGTTACCTACAATCCCGCTCGCGTGTCCAAGTGTGGCTCTATGAAAACATTTCACTGCGCATCGAGGGCCACATTGTTGGCTTTGACGAGTACATGAACCTGGTGCTCGACGATGCCGAGGAAGTGTATGTGAAGACGCGCCAACGCAAAAATCTGGGACGCATCATGCTGAAAGGAGATAACATCACGCTCATACAGAACGTGAACCCCTCCAAGGATTAAGCTCGAAGCTCACACTTAGAACTATATAATTCCTCTAAAACAAAACAAACAAAATAACATATAAGTGAAATAATTGTAACCTGAAACAGCTACACAATAAAATGAAACAGATTTTATATGAAACCGGTGACTTTTTAATGGGCGAAAACAGGTGAATTTGGAGATTTTTATAACACAACTAATTTATGTCTTATTGTTTTTTCTTCTAGGTGCCAAGTGCGCTGCTTCGTTTATGGAACGCTGCATCATCTACATTGGAGAGAATGCCGGAGAGTGTGTCAAAACCAATTCCTTTCTCACACTCACCAAGGAGGCGCTCATAAAAATCATATCATCGGACTATGTAAGTCTGCCCGGGTTAACTTATTATCCAGCTGATAGTTTCTTATTGCCATTTGCAGTTCTGTTTGGAGGAGGAAGAAGTGTGGCGTTGTGTTTTGGCCTGGGCCAAGTATCAGGCTGGGGTCACTCAGCCCACAGCTCATTGGACCGAAGAGGAACGTGCACGCGTCTGTCAACATCTGAGCGGTGTGATGGGACATGTGCGTCTGTTGCTCATCGATAGCCAGGTGTTTGCCGAAGAAGTCGAACCGACAGGTGCTGTGCCCATGGAGCTGTCATTGGAACGCTATCGCTATGCTGCACTGCATCCCAATAAGCTGGTGGACAACGATAAGCGATTGCAGCCACGTCTTGCCGTCAACATGTTTCCCGGTTCACAAATATTGCGCAACGATAAGTTGGCCTTGCAGGGCGTGCTCAATGGCTGGTTTGGTGTGCCCAAGCAGACATGGCGTCTGGTCTTTCGCGCCTCTATACATGGCTTTGGATCGAGTTCGTTTCATCGTTATTGCGATGGTGTTGCTCCCTGCATGGTCATGTGTTTGGGCGCCCATGGCGAAATCAGCGGCGGCTATACAGATGTTGCCTGGGCCAAAAGCAGTCGCAAAGGCGGCTATTTACATTCGGAGCGTGCCTTCCTCTTCATCCTAAATCCCACCAATGGCGAACAGCCTGTCAAATTTGATATCGTTAAGAAACCTTATGCGATCTGTTATCATCCAGAGTGAGTTTCTTGTTCGGAATTGTGACTATGTTTGATTTTTATCTTTGTTTTATGACTTCAATCAGTTGTGGTCCCATATTTGGTGCTGGTGCCGATCTGCTCATATCGAGCAATTGTAATGTGAATACGGACTCCTACTCAAACCTGCCGCACTCCTATGACGGACCCAATGCCGCCAATCTAACACTATTTGGCGACTACAACTTTGCGATCAGCGATTATGAAGTTTACACTCTGGCACACTCCACACACAGCCAGAGTCAGAGTCAGAGCCTGGCGAGCAATGGGCAACCGGGACCGGGTGTGCCAAGTAAAACAAAGTATGATAGGTATTAAGTTCAAAACCATTCTATGTTTTGTATGTAAGTTGTTGCTGCTTGGCTCTCAGCTGGCAATAAAATGGAAAAAAAACAGAAACAAATATAAGATCGTAATCCCAGAACAATGTAACGAAAACACAGAAACCAGAAATGGAAAGGTAATTAATGATTGGAAAAGTTTTTCGGCGTGCCAAAATAATTAATATTTCCAAGTATTTAAAGCGGAAAAGATGTGTGGGGCGGCGGCGAGGGTAGTTACAAAACTTTGTTAAAGATCAATGTTAGGAAAGAAATATGTTTTTGCTTAATTCTTAAACTTCACTTCCCCAACAAACAATGAGTGTTATGTATGTGTGTGTGTGCTTGTGTTTGTGTTTGTGTGCACTTGAACCCTATTGGGATTTTTAGGGGTCTCTCAAGAACACACCTCATATATAATAAAGACCATATCACAGCCGCAATTGACAAAGAAAAATAAATGCGTAAAAGGTAATTTCAGTTCAGTTTCAGTTTAGCATAATAGTTTCTCTGTGTTCAATATGGCAATGATTTTGAGTTATAGTTAAATATATATAGAGCTCCGGTCCGAGCACACACCACGCCCCATAACACCACCCCCGCTTACCCCCCACAACCCCACACATGACGATGAAGTTGATTTCAACTGGTTTTCAACTACTTTTCAAAAATATAAAAAAAATGCTTCTGATAAATTGGTCCACGCTTTAAATTGGTTCTAATTAAAGCGATTGATTTTATTTATTATTTTTTTGTGTTTAAGTTTCTATTGTTGTATTTTATGCTGATCGAATCGATCAACGACTATACTCGAAACATATACACATACATATATATTTTTTGTCATTCGTTTCACGGGGATCGGGATAGGAATTGACTTTGAATCGAACACAACAAACACTTGATGTTTGGCGTTTTTTATTTGATTTTTTTTTTATGTTACTGCACAAAAGATTGGCAGTTAAAATTGTTGTTAACGACTTAAGGCCAAAATGATCGAGAGCACACACACACACACACAAAAACATATTCGATAAGGCAGGCGGCTTTATTGTTGTTGTTTTTGTATTTAATTTTGACAGGCGACGTTTTTTTTGGCCTGAGGGCGAAAATTCCGCTAGCCGAATATGTCAATAGATTTCTTAGATTTTTTTTATTCAATTCGGTTCGATCTCCTTGATTTGTGAAGTGCTTTAGATAAGTTGAGACAATTAACCAAGAAGTGTTTCCAAGCAAAACGAAAACTTAAAAAAAAAAGGGAAAGGCAAATCAAACAAACTGGCGCTTAAAGCTTTTGTCACTCGCTCGATTTCTTGTTGTTGTTGTTGGTTCAAACTATTTGTTCGGGGTACTTGAGATAGGAAACAAGTTCTAACAATTCATAATGCACACAATATACATATAAGTACTATAACTCTAGTTCTATGCATGGCCAATCAATTTGAAAGGGTTGGCAAACAGTTAATTGGCTTAAAATCACAACTTCAGCTTTGTCGGGATCTAAAAAATGTTGTAATATAGTTTTATGTCACATTTATACAATATTTTTATGATCGGATTTTACTTACTTATAATTGTTGTTGTGTTGTAGACCCAACCCTGGTTGCAATGGCAACAGTAAAATTGTGCGATATTTGTTGGGCTTGGTCAGCAGCGTTGTCCGTCATAAAAAACAACAACACAGAAAACAGTAAACAGTAAAGCTGCTCGCGTCTTAGCCATGTTCGCCGATATAGCCATATAGCCATGGCCATGGCGTGGTCAACACTCTCGGTCAACTGGGCAGCTGGCTGACCAACCCAACCCATGTGCTACAGTTTAGGTTAACTTATTTACATAAATGTACATAGTAGTTAAATTGAAAAGGAAAAGTATTTTATATGTTTTTTGTCTCATATGCAAAATAAATCTAGTTGAAGACCTTTTAAAAAGGAAAAAATGAAGACATTCCAAAGATTTAAGTTGATGTTATGGGAAAATATTGATTAAAGTGATTCAGGAAACAAAGTTTAAGAACCTGATCTAACCTAATCTAATGGGAAAATATTGATAAAAAGTACCCAGGATACAAAATTTCAGATTCCCAAAATCGAAAAGTTAAGACATTCGAGAGCTTCAAGTTGATGTTATAGAATAATATTGATAAAAAGTATTCAGAATATGAAATTTCAAAATTTAACACATTCCAAAGATTCAAGTAAGATACAAGGCGAAAATTTTGATTAAAAGTATTCTGGATACAAAATTTCCTGACAAGGAAAAAATTAAGACATTCTAAAGATTCAAGTTTATGCAATGGGAAAATATTGATTAAAAGTTAATAGTATACAAAATTTCAGATCAATCAACCCAAAATCAAAGACAAATCATGCTAAAGGTAAGAAAGCTATTAAAAGTTAAAGCTAAGAACACATATTTTATCATTAACAAATCTAAATCCCACCAAAATCCCCAAATTTAGATATTCTATTCCACACCAAATTGTTATTAAGTCATTTATATCAATTTCCTCCAAAAACGTTGAGAGAAAAAAAGCTACCAACATTCCATAAAGTAGTTTACATTTGCCATTTATAGCTATTGGCGACTTGAATAAATCAATAATCAATAGCCAATAGCTAATTTTCTAGATACACCAGTGTGAATCAGACTCGTGGGTCAAACAGGAGCTTGAAGCCCCCATTAGGGCGGAATTCCCTGGCATATTCATGTGAAAGATAAGATCATTTAACATGGCACGTCAGCTGTTGCATCCGTTTCCGTAAACTGACTGGCCGTCCGTCCGTCTCACTGTCTGTCCGTTTGTCTGACAAACTGACAAGTTGTCTTGATTTGCAATACTAACACTTCTGACCGCTGCTGATGCTGGTAGCTGACAGCTGGAGAGCAAAAAAAGCGGTTTGTTTTTTCGGAGAGCTGATCCAGTTTAAGAGGTGTTAATATGTGCAAAGTGCGGCTATGTGACGTTTGACAAGACGACGACGACGACGACGCCCTCATCTACTAGTTAGAAGAGTCATCATCATCATTATCATCATAAGTCATCATCATCATCATCTTTGTCTATAGACATCATTATCATCGATAAAATGCAAGCGACATTGTTGGCAAACCCCTTGAACCTCGCCTGTTACAGAACTCTTTGTAAACTCTTTGTAATGTTTTCTCAGAGAGCGAGAGAGAACTTAACAGAGAGAACAAAGTTTTACTCAATATCTCTCTCTCTTAAGCATATGTTACTCTGCTTTTGGCTCTTCACAACCTGTTTGGTTTATTTTATTTATTTAGTTTTTTTTTAAAGCCCACTTTAAAAATACTTTTGCTTTTCATTGCCTTCAAGACGACGACGGCAACGGCGACGATTTTGTTTGGTGATTAATATGCGCTTTTCGATTATTGAAACAACCAAACGAGCGAAGTGCAGCATCGAGTCGATACGACCCAAGCCAAGCATTGGCCTAGGTCATCTTTCGGAACACACATCTTTCAAAAAAACAACAACACCCACTATCCCTAATACTACTTTCAATTTTCTGTTTTAGTTTACTGGGCCAAAGTCAAGAGGAAGTCAAGCATATTTCCTATCTTGTTTTGTGGAATTTTAAATCAGATTATTTGCAAGATTTGTAGATTAACAAAAATGTTACAATGTGGTTCATACAACGGAAAATACTTAAAGTGTAATAAAGTTTCCTTTGAATATTTAACTAATTTTATTTTATTTTATTGAGTAACATTTTGTTTCTTGTATTGAGTATTCTATTTAAAAGTATGGAAATATCATCAAACGGAAATATTTTCGTACTTTTTATAAACATCTACGATTTAAGTCATAGATTTCCCGATTTCCAATATGATTTTAATAGTTTTCCAATTAAGAAGTGTAGTGAAAATTTCTTAAGGAAACTTCTTTTGTTGTTATTTTTATTCTTTTTCCGTGTTCTAATGTATTCCCATGAAAAAATCTAGTGGGAAATATTTGAAAATGATTAAAATCTATATTTTTTTAGATTTTAACATTATACTTATCTAAATTTAAGAATTTGGTATTAAATCCCAAGCAACATCAATTTCAAAACTCGAAAGGAAATCCATAAAATACCACTATATAATATTATTTGAAAATTTTCATAAACTTCTTAGATGTTTTCTAAAGAATAGTTCATTTATAATAAAATCCTTAAAATTATAATGAAGATTTTCTTTTTGATAATATTTAAAAACCTTTGAAACCTAAGTCAATATTAGAAGATTTCTTAAAATCTTTAAAATAATAATAATTTCATTTATTTTAAGTTAGAGCACTCAAAGTTCGTTGCATTATTTATGTATATTTTTCCGGTTTTGTTTTATTTTTCGATTTGCCATTCAAAAAAAAAGTACAAAAAACAACAACAACGAACGTTTACTGAGTGTATTGGAACTCACTCTTTTTGAGCTGCTTACTCGCTTGCTTGTTGGTTGGTCGGAGCAACTGTTTTTTAAGTCGATTGTAGTATTTTTTGAGTATTACTTGGACGGCTGCTGCTGTTGCTGTCTGATGGTGCTCTGGTGCTGTGGTGCTGCTTGGAAATATCTATATATTTTTCCCATTAAGGTTTTTTTTTGTAAGGCGCACGCCGTTCTCGGCTCAGTCTCGATTGTTAGCTTGTCGTGAATGGTATTTTGTTTAGCAAAACGCCGTCTTCGTCGTCGTCGTCGTCGCTGTCAGCTGCCGTTTTCAGTTTTCAGTGTTAAACGCGAGAGAAGTCAGGAAAAAAATAATATAAAATAAAATAAATAAATATCAGACGCGCAAGTTATTAAGACAACATACACTACATACTACCAACTAGCATTAGTCTAGCACCTTAATAACAACAACAACAACAACGGCAATAACATTTGCACATATATCTATATATACTACATAACTCGAGTGTGTGTGTTTGTGTTAGTGTCTATGTGTGTGTGTGTGTTTGTTTATAATAGACACGAGTGTTGGGTATTTGATTTGATTTTTGCATAAATCACTTTTTAAAGAGCGCGCGCTTTTCTGGTTCTAGTTCTTTTCTTATTGTTTTTTAATGATTATATTATGATATTATATGTAGGTTAGCTAGCAAGTTCGTTGCCTAAGTCATTCGTAATATGCAGTGAAAAAAAAGAGTGGAAAAATAAAGAAATTAAAAACTGTTTGAAATAAATCTAAAAAATCTTAACTTAAATCATGGCATTGGCCAACTTCTCGCTGCCATTTGGTGCTTTGGCTCAGGCACCTTGGGGCGTCACTTTGGCGCCACTGCATCCCATTCATCAGCTGGCGAGTAATACAAATAATCTACTCTACTCGCCGGCGGATCATCAACAGCAACAGTCAGGATCTGTTAGTCAGGAACACTATAAAAATAATCCCTATGGAGCACCAACGTTGCAACACGAAACACAACAGCAACAACAACAACAGTCGGGTTATCCTTATAGACGCAAACAGGGCACCGCCTATCTGCCACCCACTGCCTCTACACGCAACTCTGTCTATCACATACAACAACAACAACAACAGCAACAACATCAGCAACACCAACTACACCTACAACAACAACAAGCAGAAGAGAATAGTGTCACATTTCAAAGCTCGAGCAGCTCGACTCAAAGTCAGAGCACTTTGCAGCTAACACAACAACAACAACAACAACAGTCTGCGGGACGTGGTCCTGCCGAGGGTTCCTACACTCGTTACCCAGGTCAGGCGCCTGGACAACACCAACAACAACAACATCTCCAACAACCACATAAACAATACTATAATGTTCATGGCAGCGCCAGTGCCAGTGCCACATTTAGCAAGAACAGTGGCAGCTTTAGTATTACCGGCTTTGGCAGCAGACAACAGCCACCAACACCAGCAACAGCAATACCAACCCAACCCTCTCACCCACCACAAGGTCAGTCACAACGCGGTCGCAAGACACCGGAGACACCTGCCACGACCTATGGCGTTGCCCCATTACCCGACAATTATCCGGAACGTGCACCGGGTTTCACGCGTGTTCAAGCTGGTCAGGGTTCGAGAACCCAAGTGCATGCCGTACTCGATTACGATGTGGAGGAGGGCGAGGAGGATGAAGTTGAGAGCGATGATGGCGAGTACTTTGATGCTGAGGGGCCTAAAGGTGAGTGGAAGAGTTTTTTAGATGAATTTAGGGGAACAAGTTGAAACGTTTAAGGGAAAGTTGACATTTTGAAAGTATTTTTAGATGAATTTGGTGGATTAAGTAAAAATCCGATTAAGGAAAAGTTAGTTCTTGAAGGTATTCATAGAAGAATTCGTGAAACAAGTTTAAGCGATTAAGGAAAAGTTAGTTCTTGAAAGTATTCATAGATGAATTAGTTATCACGTAAAACCGACAAAGGAAAAGTGGATATTTGAAGGTATTCTAAGATGAATTAGAGGAAAAAGTGAAACCGATTAAGGAAAAGTGGATATTTGAAGGAATTCTTAGACAAATAAGATGATAAAGTAAAACCGATTAAGGAAAAGTTGACTCTCTTGAAAGTATTCAAAGTATTCAGGTTTCAAATATTGACCGATTACTTCATCTGTTGACGTATTGCCTATTTGAATACTTGAAGTGGTTAAGTAGAAACTACTTAAGACAAAGTAATTGATATTTAAACTCGACTTAAATCAATTTTATGAACTATAAAAACAAACAACTTCAACTGAACCCAAAACTTGTTTACACACTTCAAAATCTAACTAATCAGGAAATCAGCTAAGAATGCAATGTTGAAATATGTTTAAATATGTGTATGACGAAACATACCTGCATGATTAACAAATACTTTTTTGATACAAATTCCCACAAGTAAATCATAGACAAAAGTATTTTTCTTCATCTTCTTTTTGTTTCAATGGTATTCATATCAAGTAAACCATCAAAAAAAAAAAAAATAGTAAAGTTTGTTTTTTGAGGTATTTTTTCGTGAGGTATTTTTGTTATTTGGTCTAAATCATGTATGTATATGTATTAGGCACACGATTCTCAACAAGTATCATGTTAATTGTTGTTGTTGTTGTTTTTGTTAGCACTATGTGTATCTTTCCAATTGGGAGCAACTTCTGCAGCAACAGCAACAACAACACGTGAAGAAGCAGCAACAACTACTAACAAATAGACGGAGCAAGGTCAAAGGTCTACAAACCGAAACTGACAAGGTCGCCGCATTTATTTCGGACAGTAATGGCCACAAAAAAGTAGATTTTTTTTTTTTTTCATTTTTATAGCCGTTGACTAACACGCAACACGATTTATGTATCAGTTGTTAAAAGGCAATAGCAACAACAGTAACATCAACAACAATAACAACGACAGTTAATAGAGTTAACGACAGTTTGTATAAAACATTAACTGTCAGCGGCATTTGATAATTCACTTCTGCTTCTTCTTCTTCTTCTTCTTCTTGTTATTGGTGTTGTTGCTGTGCGTGGCGCCTTCTTTGGTTTCAAGTCAACGCAGCAATCTCTCAATTGTGGCATGTATGGCAGGTTGGGGCCGTGCCTCAAGCTCAAGTACTTGACTTGACTTGGCTGTACTCTGAAACAGTGATATATATACATATATATACATATAGATATATGTATATACGTGTTATACTATTATGCAAGAAGTCGGGCCCCATTCAACAAACGGGCTCTCAACTTGTCTTAAATGACGACGAAGACGTGCATATATATATCACAAGTACATACACTTGCACATATGTGTATGTATGTATGTATGTATATAGTCGCATTGTTCAAGATTTTTGGTTGGTTTCACCTCTTTATGTGCATGTGAGAAGATCTTCGAAGACGTGAGCTTCCACAATAACAACAACAACAACAACAACCAACAAACTAAAACGAGTTCAACTTGTAATGTAACGGCAAAAACAGTTGCGAAGTACAACAACAACAAAAACAAACGGTTAACTTAACGAAACATCATGCACTTAACGAAACTTAAATTCTATGCACAAGCAAATCCCTTTCGCGCCAAATGCAAGACGCATGCGAAAAAGGGAAAGGGAAAGTTTAGTTCAGCAATGCAAGATCCGGCTACAGGAGGGGACAGGGTGAAGAGGGGAGGTGCTGGTTAGCTGGATTACATTACAAATGCCAAGCATGATGCATTTCATATAATTTATATGTCAACTGCAGTTCGATTTGGGGTTTTTTTTTTTTGCTTTGGTTTCTTGGTGTATGGCACATGCATTGCAATTATTTACATTCCGTTCGTTTTGGGGTTTAACCCAAAAAACTGATCCACTGATTAATGCTGATCGTCCTTGTCCAATATGCAGATATGTCGTGACTCATTGTAGCTCCAATTTTATGTTTATTGTTATCGTTTCGTTTCGTTACAGACACAAAAGGCAATAAAATGCCGATGCCGAGTGTGACGCCCATACAGGGTCCCATCTATCTGAAGAATGGCAGTGTGCCCGTTGTGCCGTTATTTTCCTATCCCAAATCAAATAATGGCTCATTCTTGCAGATTCCGGTAAGTACACCCCTCAAAAACTCCCCGCACAATACGTCATCATTATCTTTTCAATCTTCAAACTAAGCCACGCGCAATAGGAATATTAGTATAAGTAAGTGTATCGATCGAGTTTGCTCATTTGCGGAAATAACTTTAAACAATCTTACTGTATACGTGTATATGAGTGTATAAGTGTGTGTGTGTGTTTATATCTGTTTCTCTTTTATGTTGTTTTTGGCTCGCACGAAGGTCGTGCGAGTTCGTTGCGTTAAGAGGTGTGATGATATACAAATATAATACAACAACAACTAAAGAGCGAAACTCTAAAAAAGAAACAATTTTAAGAGGGGGTTTTTGTTGGTAGTAGATCTATGATCTATAAGAGTTTCATAATGAAATCAAATCCCAATGTAATCCCTTTTCCATCTTTCCCCTTTACCATCTTTCAGATCTGGTGGACAGCGTTATCGGTGGCGCTTGGTCTGGATGTTCGGGGCGATGTGATTAAAGGTGTGCCCTGTATTAAGCGATATCATCAGCTCTTTTGCCCAACGGCCGGCAATAGCTATCCCATGTGAGTATTGTATTATATTGACTCTATATCAATATTAATCTTTCGCATAAACATTAACAAATCATCAAATTCAACAGAAAAATAAGATTGGTAAACTTTTATTGTTTTTAAATGTGATGTTTCATTGTTCGAGAAGACATATAATAAAATTAATGTATATATGAATCATATTTTTGATACTTGCGGTCTTATCAAAATGACTTGCTAATTTGTATGGCGCCACCTGAATAAATTTCTGAATCTTTGGTTTATTTTTCACACATTTTGTTGTGTTGTTTGTTGATTATGTTAAGGAAAAGTTTGAGGAACTTTTTATGAACACCCTGTAATATTTTTCTTCCCTCTCTCTTCTCGCACTTAGTGATAAAATCGAACGTTTCATAGATGACAATAAAGCTTTGATGCGTCGCATGTACGGAGACTTTGAGATGAACATGGAACCAGGTGGAGGCGGAGGCGGTGGCGGAGGAGGAGGTCAGGCAAAGGTACGGAAACGTCGGTTCATAGATGAACCCGACATATTCATACCGCCCGGAGCATATGCGGCAACAGCTGGCGAGGCGGGTGACAGTTATTTTGGAGAGTTGCGAAAGAAACGACAAGCGGCAGCGGGAGGAGCAAGCAATCGAAACAGAGGAGGAGGAGGAGGAGGAGGTGCAGCGGGAGTAGCGAGCAATAGAGCTAACAATCCACCGCGGGGACAGGGTGAATCGGGCACAGGGCGACTCGATGCTTGTGAATCGAAAATTGAAATAGTGACACCCTATTGGGCCTCGAATTCGGCGGGTAAAATCCGAGCCATTGTGAATACCCAACACTTTGAGCAGGCAATACATCAGGAAGTGTGCAGGTGAGTTACTCGGAAAACCTATCTATAAGAAACACATCTTAACTTCTTTACCCAACTCTTTTTTAGCACCACACAAACATCACGCTGTGAGGGCGAATGTGGCTGTGAGCAGAAATATAAATGGCATCGATTGTTGGCCTATGATCCCGATAACGATTGTAAGGGCATTTTTATGGATTGGTTCCTGTTTCCTTCATGCTGTGTCTGCAGATGTAATCCCTAAACCTAGTAAAAGCAAAAAAGTAACGAATATAACGAAAACAAAATGAGATGTTTTATAGAATGCCACTGAATGTATTTTAGTTGTTCTTAAGTAGCCCTAAACAATTAAGTTACTCATAGCTATCTCTTGTTCTTCCCCTCTCTCTCTCTCTCTCTCTCTCTCTCTCTCTGTAGTTAAGTTAAATACTTTTGTTTCCGAGCCATATCCCATCTAAACACACACACACATACATACATGCACACATACATACATATATCGTAATAATAATCGTATGCCTTCATTTTGTTGTTGTATTGTAATTGTAATTGTCTAATTGTGTATTTGTAATTGTCAAGCGATTAAACTGAATAAATTGAATAAAAATATATGCATAAAAAACGAAACGAAACGAAACTCTTATGAAATCATTTTAATACAAAACTCAACCAGATCAATATTTTAATTGCTTAACTTAAGTTTAGAATACAATACCAAGAAATTTGTTTGCTAATCATAGCACGTTTTGCATAAATCAATAGCTATTATAAGACTTTTTTGTAGATTAGTTAGAATAGTTATTTTGCATATGATTTATTGTATTGCATTTATTAGTGGGAAAAGTATTGTTTTATATAGTTAATACAACTAAATTGAAAGATAATATGACTTAATAGCTATTACTATCATCTAGCTATCTTAACTTATCTTTATAAGACAACTTTTAGTTAGTTTTAATCATTTTTAATATCAAATCACAAAATTCACTTAAAATCTCGTTCAACAACCAAAAAATAGCGGGGACACTAACCTACGAAGCATGCCCAATCAGGTTCAAAGCTAGACTCATCTAAGTTTCAAGCGCGCGCATCATAGCACTGAGCTTTTGTTGCTCACACTGCTCAGCTTCCCATTTAATTCAGCTTCTTACTAAGAGCTTTTTCTTGCTCTTAGACTAAGATTCTCGCATGAAAAAAATCTCAAACCACAAAACGAGTTGAGTCGTTAATTTGTATAAACTATTATGTGAAGGGTTTTTTCTTGGGGTTTTCTTGTTAGCTTTTTAGTATTTCATAAAACGTTTAGATGGCGCTGCGATTCATGAATAACATATAACATATTCATTTCGTACTCAGCTCCCGCATAATATTTTCTTGGTCATAAAAAATAACATAAAAAAAAACCCAAAAAAACGGAAGCCCTTGCGTCTTCTGAAATATTTTGGCGATGCACATCACGTATTCAATCACAGCAATGGCCACACAAAACTGCGCTATATCAAAAATTTAGGATAATATATGGTTAGAGGAGGGGCAGGAGGGTACTGGAGTGAAAGTGAGAGGGGGGTGTGGGGAATCGTGCATGGTATACAAATGGTAACATTTTTCATGAGAGTAGAACACAATTTTGTTTGGCCAGTTAACTGAAGGAAGATATACATTATTGACACCCGCACCGCACCACAAGCGTCCCACTCCCCGCCATACCCCTCCTCCAAAAACAATGTCAACAACTTGCAGCCATGACGACGTCAACGACGACAACGACATCGACGACAACGACGGCGACGGACCAAACAATGAGAACGAGAGTGTGTGTATGTTCCACCAGCTAACAACAATAACAATTCAGCTAAGAGAGAGTTAACCATGGGATTTACTAAGCGAAAAACATTTCATCCGAAACGAAATTCTGATTCTAATTCTGCGTGTAGAGTGTTCTGTTTTCTGTGTTTTCTGTTAAGGGCCAATTTCAGTATGGACATGGACAGTTTTGAAAAGAGGAGCAATGACGCCCACAAAACTCAGACAATACGTTAATGTCAAGACTTACGTACATTGTTATGGTATGAAGATGTGTATGTGTGTGTGTGTGTGGGTATATGGTAATACACTTATATATAGAATATATTAGTGCGTTGACAATGATATGATACTGATGCTGAGGTTTCTGTTTTCTTTGTCATTGTACCCTGTAATAAAATTGGGAAAGTGTTTGATAGCCAAAGGACAGAGATCATGAAGATATGAGATGACCTATGCTAAGATTCTTTTGGTATATTCATAAAGATTCCTATGATCCCTAAGATCCTGAGGTACAGTCCGAGACTTAAGATTCTTTCTTGATAAAAAAGTGATAAGTTTTTTTTTTGTTGAGTTCAAAAAGAGCCTAAGGAACAGTTAGAGACTTAAGATTACTTTTTTCATTTGACTATCACATATCATAAGATTATATAAATAAATTATAATACTAGAGAGATAAAATCCAAAAAGCCCTAAAGAACACTCAGAAATTTTAAATTCAAGATCAATACTAAGAAAGTTAAGAGTTTTTCTTCCATATGATTACAACAAACTTTACAAAACCAATACTATATCTTAATTGGGATCCTTAAAGGAACCTGAAGCACAGTCAGGAGCTTAATAGTATTTGAGCTAAGCTAAGTTACTTTTCCCAATGAAATTGAATAAAAGCAATAGAAAAGGTTCACTTACTAACCACAAAGGGAAATTCCGCGTTCAGCATTCCTGGAAACTCCAACAATTTTAACTTGTTGTTGTCAATGTTATTGTTATTGTTCTAACTGTTGTTGCTATTGCTATTGTTGGGCACTGCGCGCGCACATTTCTGGCCCCAAGCGACGTAATGCGTATTGCGAAATGTTAAAGAAGTTGGCATTGGTCAGAGTCATGAACCAAAAGGAACCATGTTAAGTAACTTGGCTTTGGTATTTCTATCTGTCTCTGTGTGTGAGTAAGAGTGTGTGTTTGTGTGAGTGTGTTTGTGTGTGTGTAGCGCATGTGTAGGACGTCATATCCTGGCCCTAGCAGACTTCTGTCATCAGGGCCAAAAGTGCCACTAAAATCTCAGCCGCTGGTCGCCTTTTTTCTCTGTTTTGGCTATAAATACAAATGTCTGCACGCAGCTTGGCTTAAAGCAACATTGTTATCCTAGTACAACACATCTCGTGCTCAGAACGCGTAGAAAACGAGAAAATAAAATCGAAATATATATATATTCTATACTATATAAACAAAGTGACGCAAAACTAATCTCCAAACAAAAGCAACAACAAAACGAACTTTGTTTTTTGTTTTCCCAGTGAGTCAGCGCTTTGGGGCGAACGTATTATAAAACTGCATTCATTTTCATTTTGATTATGTGCTAACATTATTTTCAACTAGTTAAAGTCAATTATAAAATGTTTTTAGTACGCTTTTGTTTTGGGTTGTTCAGTTTTTTTAAGTGTTTGCCAAAGTTTGTTAATAGATAATTGAAACATGAAAATCTGTTTAGATTTAGTTCAAGTTGAAACTTTAGATAGGAATAAAATGTTATATATTTTATTCTATAAAACTGATTCTAAGTAACTTATAGAAACATGTGGTTATATATATATATATATGTATAGTTATATATTTCAACCTATGAAACTGATTTTGAGCAGCAAACAGAAACATTTCTTCATATATGATAAAGTTATGCCAATAAAAAGAGTTTGAACACAGATTTTTCAAGCAAATGCTTAGAATTATTCTATTGAGAAAAGCTTTTCTGTATAAACAAACAAGTAAAATGACTATGGTCAAGTAAACTCGACTAGAAGATACCCTTAACTCTTGACCATACAGACGGAAAGACGGTCGGGCTAACTAATATCCATAACCTGAAGTCTCTGGCTTTTGTAGTTCCTGAGAACATACAGACATGGGGTTGGAGATACTTTCTTCTCTCTGTTACATACTTTTACACAAAACCATTATACCCTTTTTTCCCATTTCATGGGTTAAAAAAGTCTTTCTACAATTTCATTACTTTTCCGATTACTATTACACAAAAAAGTAGAGTATCTAATACTCTGTGAAAACTACTTCTTAATCGCATACAAAATCCCATAAGCTTTATTTACAATTCTTTAATACTCCTTTGCTTACAGAGAGAGCGATAAAAAGAGCATTACAATCCGCTTGAAGCTGGAGCACCTGTAAACCACAACAACAACAACCACAACAATCACTTGAAAAGAAACAACAACAACAACAACGCCCACATACCATAATAATAATAATGACCATGAGTGTAGCAAGGAGGAATGGACAGGGACAGGCATTGTCTGATGCCTTCTCATCCCAATCCGAGCAGCAGCAGTTCCAGTCACCACCACCAAAACCAAAACCACACCACAAACTGCTGCACTTGTCATCGATGATGCCGATGCCGATGCCAATGTCTATGTCTGTGTTGGTATTGTTGTCGTTGCTGCTCCTGGCTGTGGTCCCATTGCAGCCTTGCGAGAGTCGATACCTGCCGACAAGGTCGCACGGCGACGAATTGGATAAATTGCGTGAGCTGATGCTGCAGGTATGTCTATCTCGCTCTCTCTCTTTCTCTCTTTCTTTCTTTCTTTGTGTTTAACTGCTTACAATAAGTGGAGGTAGCCTGTTGAAATGGCATTGTTTATGTATATGACTGTATTAGTGAGTGTGTGTGTGTTCCCTTAACGTATATTTAATACCCTCTAGACATTATCATAATTGGTGAGTAAGGTTAGTTTTGGGTTGTTGAGAGAATGGGTAGAAGGAGATAATATGAGAAACTCTTGTTGGTCAAGGAAGTTTGGAAGTTCATTGAAGGGTTAGAGTAAAAGAGAAAGTTCTTTGAGCATATCTTAAGGGGTTCTTGGGAAAAATCTTTGACTTTTGATTCGTCTGTATCTTCACCATATTCAGTCAAGAAAGAAAGAACGATAGAAACAGATACTTTGCCAAACTACTTTTAGTCAGCTGGAAGTTTATTAAAGGTTTTGAAAAAGAGCAAAATGGAGAGAGAGAGTTCCTTCCTCTTTGGAAAAATCACTAATATAGGTTAAATAAAACCATCTACTTTCAACCCCATATGTTATATATGTATCTTTTATGTAATAGAAAGAAAGAGTGAAGGAGTTAGTCCTAAAGTTCTTCGCGCATTTCCTAAGGGATTCTAAGGAAAAATCTTGCTAGTCACCTTCTTTGAGTATATCCTAAGGAACAATCTTAAGACTTTTACTCTGTAGTACCATCTTCACTCAAAATCTTAACTGTATATATATAGTTCTTACCTATAGAAAGAAAGATACAAGGAGCTTTGATAACAAACTCTTTTAGTTCACCTTGAAGCTCATTTAATTTCTAATGATAAGCTAGTTTACAAGAATTTTGAGCATGTGTTCAGGAATTCTAAGGAACAATCTTTCAACTCACGTACTTTGAGCATTTGTTTAAGGGTTCCAAAGCATCTTATTCCCTCAAGACTCTAAGTTTTAACTCAAGTGACCCAGAAGAGTTACTTCAAAAGTTTATCATATATAAAAGACTAATCACTTACACAGTATCTCCCTCGTTCATCCACCACAAACATTTCACCTGATTTTCTGCTGTTTTTGTCGTTTTTTTTTTTTTGCAATATAATTAACTAAATGAAGAGAGGACAAAAGCGTGGTATTAAGTTGCAATTATGTCGCCAATTATTGAGGTTTTATTTTTCGACGTGTTTTTGTGTTTTGGTTCAGTTCAGTTTTTTTGGTCAAAAGCAGCAAGCAGCAGTAGCCGGGTTACACGAATTACGTCATCATCATATTGGCATGACCAACAATCAATGGCTTGGCCAATGGGTCTAGATAGGGTTACCACAAAAAACAGAAGAAGAGACGACACACCATATCCCCCCCATCTCCCCCTCCCCACCCCTGACTTGACCTGCTAACCACAATGCTTGTTGGCAACTTGTTGTTGTTGTTGTTGTTGTTGTTTTTGGTTTTTGGTGCGTCTGCAACCGTTTCACAAATATTTTACATATTTCGCAAGATATAGTTGTTGTCGTTGTTGTTGTTGTTGTTGCTTTTATTATTTTGGTCATCTTAACGGTCAGCTTCGGAAGAAGAAGAAGCAGATGGAGCAGATGAAGCAGAAGAAGAAGAAGAAGCAGAGCCTGCCCGGCTACAATCGCCGCGCAACCTGCTGCGACTTCCACATAAAGATTTCAAGCTTCTCTCTCATCTTTTTTTCTTCTTTTTGCGAACTCAACCTGCGCAATTTTTATACATTTTTTCCTTCTTCTTCTTCTTCTTGTGCTTATTTTTTTTTTTAAGTGTGTTATTATTTTGATGTCGTTGTTGTTGTTGGTTTCTGTTTTTTGTGTGTTTGGAGTTGGAGTTTCCTGTTCTTTTTCGCAATCCGCTGTAGAAAAATGCTGCTCAACCGGGGGCCAATTTAATGGATGTTTTGTGGATGTGCCTGCAACGCGCGTTTTATATCCATTTATGCCACTCGATTTTGTAGATGCAGCTGCAGCCAGCAGCCAAGCCAAGCCAAACAACTGCAACTGCAACTGCAACAACTTCAACTGCAACTGCCACACAAAGTACTTGAGTTTATTATGAGTATGTGTAGCATCAGATTAAACTGCACAATCACACACATAAACAATTACCGAACTCGGAACTCGGACACCGATGAACAAACAATTGTTAAAAACTCTGCCTACCTACAGACAGACATACTAGTCTTTTTTTTTCAGTGAAGGCCTTGAAAGACAACCCGAGATTTTGTTGGTCTTTGGACTTTTAGTTATATATGGTTACATTCATTGAGTCTCCGTTTTTCGTTTTTTCATTGTTTATGTCATTTTTCGGTTTCATCTCTGAGAGAATCTGTCTGCCAGGTGGTGGTCTGTCTTAATTGGTTGGTCTTACGACTGAGCTTATCGCTATATCAGTTTGATTTCTGATTTCCCAAAACTCCTTCTTTCTTAATCTGTCTGTTTTAGTATTGCTTGGTCTTACGACTGAGCTTACGACTGAGCTTATCGCTATATCAGTTTGATTTCTGATTTCCCAAAACTCCTTCTTTCTTAATCTGTCTGTTTTAGTATTGTTTGGTCTTACGACTGAGCTTTTCGCTAAATCTGTTTGGATTCCTGGTTTCTCAAGACTACCTTTCTTTTAGACTGATTCCACGAAGTTTCTAGTAGGATAGAAAGTATTTTTCACTCAAATTATACTTTTGTTGAGTTTAACCGAGTTCTACTTTAGTAAAACTTCATTCTATCTTATCATAAATCCTAGTTTTTTCACACAGCTCATAAAGCTCTTTATTGGAATGTAGTTTTAGCCCTTTCCTATTCTATATACTTATCTAATTCTTCAATCTGCATTCATACATCATTAAAATATATTTACATGCAAAACTATATCCTTCTTCCTTCTCTTATCCGTATATAGTTGTCTCTATCTAAGTTTCTATTCCTTCCTTCATATCGGTATCCAACCTTAACTCCATCTAAATCGTACTTCCTCAATGTATCAATCTTTATTTCTTGCTTTTTTCCTTTTCTCATCCTTTATATCATCAATTTTATATGCCTATATACCTATTTCTATTCCTGAAAATATCTTTAACTTTGCTACTGCTTGGGTTTTTTATATATTTTCCTACCTCTAACTGTAACTCCATTTCCATCATTTCTTTTACACTTCTATATCTATCTAAAGATACTTTAGTTTTTTGTTTTTTCATCTATTTTCCTAACTCCAACTCCAGCTCTACCATCATCTTCTTTATCCCCATTTCCATTACTAACTTTTCTAAAGCTTTTTCCTTAAACTTATCTATCCCAACATTGTCCATCTCTATCTCATCTACACAACTATCTCGCATTTCTATCTGCCATCTCTAACTATGTTTACGTTTGCAGTTTTAAGTGCCTTGCGGTGGTGGAAACTGCATTCGAAACCAATTTCAATCCCAAGTTCGCGTCTGTCTGAGTCATGTCAGGGCCCTTTTTTGCAAATCGATAAGCTACCGACTTGAGACGAACAAACACAAAACTTGTTGTTGTTTGAGTATTTTTCTTTTTTTTGGCCACGAAAGACAACAAACAAACACAACAACAACAACAACAAAGACCGGAGGGGCATTAGCTAAAAGTAAAAAAACGAAAAGAAAAGCTATGCAAAAGAAAAGGAAAAATCAAAGAAAATGTAAAGAGAGAGGGGGAAAAAATCAAATGTCAAATAGCAAATCGTTGTTTAACGTTGATGACGTCGCTGCTGTGGCTTTTGCTGCTGCTGTTGCTGTTGCCATTGAAGCTGATGTTGTTGTTGTTGTTGTTGCTGTTGCTGTTGCATGTTGTTGCTGCTGCTGCTGCTGCTGACGAAGGTTAACATTTTGACTTGAGGGGAGTTCGGCGACGTCACGCCGAAAATAATAAAACAAACAAAAGTGAAAATTCCACTTGTCAGATGACGAAGATGATGATGATGATGATGATGGGGAAGCGTAATGCATTGAACCTCTGAGATCATGAGTTGGCCAAAACAGCTTATTGTTAATTAGCTTTAGCCCTGTCACATGTGACAAAACTTCACTTAGCCGAGGCAAGAAGAAACTTGGGGGAAAAGCAGGAATTCCCATTTGTTCCATTTGTGTTAAGAACTTTTCCCTAATTTTTGGTGGTTGTTTTTGTTGGTGTCAAACTGTTGTCTTAAGGGATTTTCAGATATATCATTCCGTATCCCCGGAAGATGAAGCATCATTAAATTAATAAACGCAAAAACAAACATTATTCAATCTAATCACATAAAGTTAACTTAAAAACTTTCTCAAGCTTTATCAATTTGCACACAACTAAAAAACCAATCAAGATTAACCAAAAACCGAAAACCCAAAAACCAAAACCACATAATCATCAATTAATTTTGATAGGCTCAAAAACATTTGAGATGAGATGTGAAAAAAAAACACATCATTATAAAAGCCAAGCAAAAAATAATTATTAACAATAATAAACATCATAATAAAGTAAAAAAAATGTAAACCAAATCTAAGGTCGAACATGCGAAAAACCGCCGATGATTCGATGAAAAAATACACCAAAAATAAAATTAAGCACTTCATGGTAAATTATATGAACAAATTAAACCAAGAAAAAAGAAATATTTTTATATTTATAGCTCCAGACAAACTGACCTTAGTTGATTTTTAATGGCATTCAACTGATAATTGTTATTATTATTGTATTGCATATGGACTTTTGGCATCTTGGCCATTGATATTTAATCGTTTAGTTTAGTTTGTTGTTGTCGTCGGCGTTTTGGGCCCATTAAAAATCCACCCCATTTGTTACGAAATCTTCTCCCCCAACAACAAAATAAACGAAACAAACAATATGATGCCAGATATACAGAGAGATGGCGAGGTGGCGAGTGTTTGGGAGACCCTTTTTATCCCAATCACATAACTTTGCACTTAACGGCAACTCACAAATTAAACTGTCTAAACTGTTGTTGCTGTGCCCCTTGCGACATCTTGTTGTGCGAGAGAGACGGGAGGGGAGTGGGGCGGGGAACCCTCCTAACCAGATGCTATATGCGAGATAACATCATAACAGACACAGACCGACGATGGCTTCCTTATAACACTTAACGCCAAATAATGCAATGCAATATCTTTGTTGCAAGCAGCAGTCTCTAACCCGAAAAAAACAGAAAAAAAAAAACGTTATTTATAACCAAGCCAAAAAAGATGCCCAAAAACACACACTATATATGCGTGTGAAAGAGACAAAACAATCTCTTTTTAAATTAGCAATAATATAATTACTTGGCGCGAAATTGTTTTTAGGTTTTTCATCTCTTTGCTTTTGCTTTCTGTTCACACATCGTTCGCCAAAACAAAAGAGCTGCGAGTTGTTGTTGTTGTTGTTGTTGTTGGCTTGACTTAGCGGGGGGCGGTGTGGTGTATGGTGTTTATATGTTGTATGTGATAATTACACGACAATACCCCCCATTAACACATTTTCAGTCCAACACAGCAGCCAGGCAGCAAGTTGGCAGTGTTTTTCTGGGGGGCCCCGCATACAACATCAACCTGGCGTTACAGATATGAAGTAAAGTTCATTTCGATTTAATGATCCGCCAAAAAAAAAAAACTGAGAGCTGTGACCGCGCGCTTCCCACACGTATATAATACAGATATATGTATATATATATATATACAGACTAACAGATTACAACAGATTTTTGAAATAACTAAACAAACCGCCGCTCACAAAAACAAAAAAAAAACTCCGCTCACCCAAAAAAAAAATCCGTTGCGCTTCATGCAAGCAACAGCAACAACAACAGCAACACCAACAACAACAATGATGATAATAATAATCATAATAATAATAACAACAACAACAACACTCAAACAAACAGTGTAACAATTTTAACTCTACTATTTTTTTTATTTTCTGTTTGTTTGCAGATTTTAGAGTTGAGCAATGAGGATCCCCAGCAACAACAACAACAACCACATCAAATGCGTCTGCATAATGAGGCCAACAACAACAATCCGTTGACCGCCCAGCGTGTTGGCAACTCCAACGCCAACGCCAACTCCAATGCCGCCTGGCTCCAGAAACTGAGCGCAATGGGCGCACTTGATACAGATGCCGGCTATGGTGGACGCTACTAAAAGTCAAAACCAAACTAAAACCAAAACCAAAAACACCCACAAAACACTTTAAACAAACACTAACTAACACTAAACACTAACTTACACACTAACACCAAAGCAAACCATACGTGACGACCCCCAAAAAAAACAAAACGAAATTATATATATTAGGAATGCGAAATTCCATTTGAAATGCAACTGTTTTGAGGTTTTTGTGAAGTTAAAGCTTTAAGAAAAGTGTTTCAGATATATAAAGAGAAACATTTCAAAGCTAAATATAACATTTCTTCAGCTTTAATGTTCTAAAAAAGGGTTCCTTGTCAGTTAGTTCAATGTATTTTTAACTTAAATATATAAAAAACATGTTTCTTGTCACTTTATTTATTTGTTTAAAGTTTAAATGATTTAATGAGAGTTCTTTGATATAAAGTTCGACTTTTTAGCCAAATAAAATAATATATAGATTTTTTTGTTAATAAAGATTTTTATTTATAACTTTTGTTTTCAACTGAATCATTTTTTTTTAAGACTTTTTTTTATTTATAACCTTTTTTCCACTAAACTATTTTTTTTCCTGAAGAAATTTAAGCATTTTCCAAAACATTTCTTTAAGAAAAATTCTATTCAAGACTTCTTTTAAATATTTTTGATACATTTATTAAGAAATTGATTCCAAAATTGATTCCATTTACTAAAATTTAACATCTTAAAATATAAATGGAAAGCTTTTACCTTTAGGCTAAAAGATTTTCCTTTCAACTTTAAAGAGCTGCGTTTCAAATGAAATTTTCATACCAAAACATAAAAAACAAATCAAAAAAAATTATCAAAAAAATAAAAAAAAATCTCGAAAAAAAACTCAATGGTTTTAAAATGCGAAAAGCAAACTGAAAAAACACTCAAAATTAAGAACTTAAAGGTTCCTATATAAGAACAATAATTTTTAAAAACTTTTACGATTAATCAAAAAAAAAAAAAAATAAAATAAAACAAGAGATATATGTATGTACTTATATATATGATGCATATGTGTGTGAGTTACATGTAATCCAACAAAACGAAAAGAAAAAACCAAAAAAAAAAATGATATATGTATTAAAGTACTTAAGCATATAAATTAAATGTATTTTCTTGTTCATTGTTGTTTTATGTTGAGAATGAAAAGAAGCAGAAGAAGTCAATTGTAAAAAAAAATATATATATATACTATTTATGTATGTAAAATCCCCCGTCCCTGAGAAAGCATACAAAACTGGAGTTTTAATGGGCCCCAAGGCTGGGCAAATAAATATAAATTACGACTATATTACAACCAAACTACCAACTACAACTACCACAAATTAAAATGCCGACGCTTCCATAACGATATTTTACTGTTTCACTTGTTTTTTGGAGTTTTCTGTGTTTTTTTGTTTTTGGTTTTTGGTTTTGCGGCCTCCAAAAGCGGCACAAGTTACAAATTCCGGCGCTATACTATATATATATACATACTTAAAGTTAAACCACATACATATATACATATATATATATATACATGTGTATGTATGCAGGTACGCAGTACTATATATGCGATAAAAAGTACAAATGTACATTTAATTGTTGTTAACTTACGTTATCTTTATTGTTATTACCTTATATGATCGAACAAGAAAAACAATAAAAAAAAAATATTCATTTTCAATGCAAGGCCTACACTCATCATCAACAACATCATCATTATAATCATCATCATCTTTTACTTCTTTTTCTTAATTAGATCTTTAATGGCAGATAACTCAAACTCAAAACTCAACTCGACTCAAACCAAAACCAAAACGAAACCAAAACACAACGAAAAAAAAAAGGAAAAGGAAAAATCGCTTATGCAATGAAAAAACCAAACACACACACACTCCCCCCCGTTTCACCCCTCACACAATCACACACACACAATACAGTAGAAGAAGAAGAAGAAATAAGAAAAAAAAAAGAGTAAGACTCAATTTACTTTCTTTCTTTGCTGCAGCAGCATCGTCGTCAAGAGACGGCGAGACGTCGTCTTCAAGTGCAACTCTTGACAAATTGAAACTAACAAGTGGCGATTGCCAAGCCGAGCCAAAAACGCACCCACCACATATAAATATATATAAACATATATATATACATATATATATGTCAGACAGTTTAGCCAACGAATGTATCTCAAAGAGGCGAGCCCATCACAGTTACAGATACAGATACTCAGATACTGTCTCTTTATATGTCAGTGTACCTTTTTTTTTTTTGCTGTTTACAAGTGCCTACGCTCCAATAAAGTTCCGTTTTGCTTTTTAACTGAAATACCTTTTTATTTATTTTTTTTGAATTTTTTCGTAAACGCATTTTAATTGTTTTTTCTGTTTCATTTTTTTATGTAAATACAATATTATTTAAATGGTTTTTTTTTTTTGCGTTACATAAAAGAGTTAAAAAGATACTTAATAGTAATTAGTACGGGTGAGCATCGGCATTGGCAAGGTGTCGATAGAAATGATGATGGCTTCACTGTTAAAGACATATATATATATACATATATACATAATATGACGTGTGTGTAATGGAGAAAGCAGAAAGATTATAAATGAAATATGGCATTTGTTTATGGTTTTTTCTTTGTTTTTATCGTTAGGCTTGATGCACAACTCAGAATCATAGAGCTTGACACAATAATTATAAGATGTAGTGAAGTGTCTGGGAAAGCATAACATTAAAAACAAATTGAGTTGGAATATTAAGAAAATGAAGAGAGATATTTAGCATGATGATGATAAGGAAGTAAGTAGTTACATATAGAAATGAGACTTTAGATATGATTTATGATATATTCATAGTTTTCAGATGGTTTCTTACGTTAAGATTAATCAATTTCGATCAGGAAAGAAGTGGTTCAATATATATTTGCATATAGAAATAAGTCGGGATATAGTAGGCAATCTTTATACATCATTTTCAGATGGTTTCTTAGGTAAAGATTGATCATTTTTGTTCAGGAAGTAAGTAGTTCCATAAAAAATCAATCGCGAGCTAGTAAGCCTACTTTTTGCCTGATTTTCTTTAAGTTTTCAGTTACTGGTATGCATATAGAATACAGTCGGAATACAAAAGATTCCGATAAAGATTAATCAGTATTTTTCAGGAGAACATCATTGATTTATAGAAACTAAACTTTTCTATATATGTCAAAGAAGTATTTACTTTAAATAAACTTGTAGAAACAGTACAAAGTAACTTTTTGCTTATTGCATTCAAAAATGTTCCTTTGTACAACTTTTTTTTCACTTAAAACCAGAAAAAATGCTTAAAAATCATAATTAATTAACCACATCGATAATAAATCTTGATTGAGTGTTTACGATAAACAGTAACGACTGTACTTTAAGTTATCTTTCATTCAAATCATAACATTTTAGTTTTCGATAATGTTAATCCTAAGTATCATCCCACTTAATCATTAAATAACTTTATTGACCCATCAATTCCACATTTATATGCAATTTGTATCTTTCACGCCATTCCAACCGAAAAAAAAATCCAGCTTACATTCCAAAGACTAGCAATTAACTTGTTTCTAGCTTGTTCCTAGCATCATTTTCATCATTTTAGCCCGTTTTGGCCAATCCCCAATACGAGAAACTCCTCTTTGGCCTGCAGAATCTTGTAACGAGAAAAATTCAACATTCCAATTGAGTTGTTGCTTAATCGCTTTTATTTATGATCTTCACTCGCTTTTTGAGCCTGCACCTGTTTTCGACACCCCAAAAACAACAAACAAAAATTGCCCAGCAGCAATCAGCAGGCGGCATCCAACATGAATGATCGTGTTGGTTGATAATGATGATAAAAGATGATTTTCTTTTTCCTCCAAAAAAAAAATGAAACAAACCAAAAATATGAGAGATGAGCGCCTCGCTTGCTGGGAAATTGAGGAAATGCACAACAAAGTCAACAACAAGAAAAAAAAAAAATGAAAACTATCTAAAAATAACATGGAAAAACATCCAAAAAACACTAAATAGACACTTGCCATTTGGCTAACGGCATTATAAATGCTGCCGCTGTTGAAAAGTGACAGTTGAAGTTGTGTTTTTGTGGCAGTTCCAGTTGCAGTTGCAACTAGTTGCAAGTTCCAGTTGCAATTTCAAACTACTCCCAACAAGGGGAGTGGTTCAGGGTTTGGTTCAGCTCAACTCATCAAATCACCTTTAGGCTAACCAAAAACCAAAAACCGAAACCCAAAAAATAAATCGATTGTCAATGAAAGAAGCTTAACTATTATAAGTTTGAAGCAATCAGATTGTTCGATCGTGACATGAACAAAAACAAAAAAAAAAACAAAAAAAATTGAAAGAAAAGCTTTACCAAAAAAAAAAAAAGAAAAGAAACAGAAACAAATAAAGGAAAAATCATTAAAATAAACAAAATGAACGTAACGTGCACAATAATAATAAAAATAATAATAATAATATTTTGTTGTATAGATATTGGCACTGGGAAAACAACAAAAAATAATGTCATTGGCATGCCCCTAAAAAAAGTTATTGAATAAGACGAGTGCAAAAAAAATAAATTAAAGAAATTCATAGTCAACTATTGCATTAAAAAAAAAAACCGAAATGTAAATGAAGATGGGGAATGTTTGTTGTTGTTGTTGTTTTATACTGTTGATGATGATGATGATGATGGTTAGTGATGGTAATGGTATCCCAACAAGACCGTGAAGCTCATTATTAGCTTTTGTGGACAACCAAAAAAAAACAATGAAAACCAAAAAAAAATAATATAATAAAAGAGGGGCAAGTGAGATGAAGAAATGTGAAATAAGACCAACAACAATAAGACACAGTCCAGTTACAGTTAACTCCAGATATCTGTTATGTTCCCGACCTACCCTTCCCCCCGCTACCATCCTTTCCAGTGTGTGAATTCACATCCACCAAGCAACAAGAAAACAGAGCCACATTGAAATTGAAAGTGAATCGTGCCACACGATCCGCAGACAACGCGATCCTCCTTTGAAAGACAACAACAACAACAAGAAACCCCAACAACAAAAAAGTTAATAGAGAATATTCAATGCCCTTCAACACTTAGAGAGGATTGAGTAATCCCCAATTTGATTGCATCCGCTTTTTTCGCCTTTAAGATCATCTTTATATATATATATATGTTTCAATATCGAAAACGTATTTTCAATTACTTCTAATTGATTTTATTATTATTTTTATGGTTTGTTTCATTTCGTTTCTTTTCGTTTTTTTTTGTGATTTATTTCGCATTATCGCACTTATTAGTTTTGACCTGGATTCAAACCAGTTTTTCATTGAGGAAATCTTTTTTTTTTTTTACACACACATTTATGTAATTAGTTTATTATTTTGTATTTCTTTTGTTTGATTTGTGATCCACATTTTCCGTATTTGAAGAAATTGATGCTAAAATGCTATACAAATTAGTTGGAAATTAATAATCAAGGAATTTTTTCCGAACCGAACCGAACCGAACCGAACCGAACCTAACCTATTAACCCACTTATGAATGGGTTATCTTAAGCATTACAAACCGTTCAAACATATTTCTATTTCGAATTCATTTTTTGAAGCTACAAAATTGTTGGAATTGCAGATGCTTTAACTTGATTTAACTTGGTTTTAATGGTTACATTTTGTTTTTTTTGAGGAGCGTATTGAATCAAGCAAAAAAACTGAAAAAAATAAAAGGAAAACCACAAAACTCAGAAACGGTCAGCAGTAACAGCTAACCATCGCTGCTGACGTTGCTGCTGCTGTCGCAGGAGCAGCTCAGTTGACGTCGACGTCAACGGCGTCAGCTTAAGCTTCAGTTTCCCCCAGACCCAGATGACTTGCCAGCTGCTGTGGCGCTTCAGTTGTTGTTGCCGTTTTATATACATTTCAATTTCTTCATGGTTATGCGCTCTTTGCCAACTATCTGCCGCTGCTGCTGCCGCTTGTGACTCTGCTGCTGCTGCTGCTGCTGCCGGCGGCGTCGCCGCTGCTGTCGGCGTCGTCTTTTTGGATTTTTACTTAATTTCGTTCGAGCTTGGCAAGCAGAGCGGCGCTATAAAAGAAACTGCAACAATCGTTGTGGCATGCAGTAAGTGTAAGAGGTTCCGCGTCGAACGAGCTACCTTCCCCAAACTATATATATACATATATATATAACTTTTAAACGGATATTAAACGATCTTAACGACACGAGATGCAGTCGTCCAGTTGTGTGGTAGGTTTCTCGTCTCTCTCTCCCCCTATCTCTCTCTATCTGTGTTTGTGTATCATCTTTAAAATGTATATATATATATATTCTGATCTGTTCAGTTAGTGCTTGTCTTGGCCGGTGTGGCATTGGTTGCCGCACGCCCGGAGCCGCCACGTGATTCGTATAGCGCACCGCCATCGAACGGTAACGGTTATTCGCCAAGTGGCCCCAGCGGCGGATATGGTGCACCTGCACCACAATATGGACCACCACAACAGCCGCCAGTGGTGCACAAGCATGTCTATGTCCATGTCCCACCACCAGAGCCCGAATACCAGGTGCAAAGGTTAGTAAACATCCACAAAAAAACCAACAAAAACCACCAAAAACCTGGGTGGGATAACAAATTGGAAGTCATTTTTTGTAAGCTTCCAAATGGGTTTTGGTTAGATTGCGAAATTTCTTAGGTAGTTTGGTGGGAATTCTGCTAAAAAGTGTGGCAATTCAGATATTTAATGGAATGATGATTAAAATGGCTTAAAGTGATTATTTATGTATGACATTATTCAATAATGTTAAGAGGAATTTGAATCTTTAAGGCGACAAGCTCATAAGCAATAAACTAAAGACTTCAAGTTAAGAGGTGAAAAGGATAAATCTTAAAAATGTTTTTCATGGACTTCAAAATCTTCAAAGCAACTGATTTGAAGGCATTAACATTTTTTTGATAAGTACCAAAGATCCGCAAAGTTTCCTAATAATAAACTAAAGACTTGTAGTAAAGAGGTGAAAGAGGTTAATCTTTAAAATGCTTTTTCATGGATTTCAAAATCTTTAAAATTTCAAAAGCGGATGATTTAAAGGCCTGTAGATTTTGTATGATAAAAATCAAAGATGGGCAGTTTCTTAATGATAAGCTAAAGATTTGAAGTTAAGAGAAGAAAATACTTTTAGTGGATTATTCAATTTTCATAGCTTGAAAAGCAACTGATTTGAAGGCATTAAAATTTTTCATAACTACCAAACATAGGTAAAGTGTCTTCCTAATAAACCAAAGACTTAAAGTTATGAGGTGAAAAGGCTAAAAATCTTGAGAATGCTATTTATGAATGTTAAAATCTTTAAAGCTTCAAAAGCTAGTGATTTAAAGGCATTTCGATTGGTTTGTTAAAGACCAAATATCGGCAAAGTCTCTTATTACTAAACTAAAGACTTGAGGAGGACTTAAGAGAAGTAAAAGGGTATAAGTCTTTCTTTTAATCTTTGAATCTTGAAAATCATGGGATTTAAGCAATCAGAGGCAAAGTTTCATATTTTTAATACTGCGTGTAAATGGAAAAGATTTTAATTTTTAGTATTTTACATATATTCTCCTGATAAATGTTTGCTCATATTTCGAAAAATTTTAAGTTAAAAAGATCCGTTTCAGTAATTTTTGTAGTTCAATTCATTTAACTAACCTTTAACCATAATTTCAATATATTTTCCTTTCATAATTGTTTTGAAATTGATCAAACCTATAAAATTTAAAGCTATTTTCGACATTTCCTGCTCAATTTTTACCATTTAAATTGATATAATGACGCCCAATTAAAGCCGTTAAGCTTTTCACTTACAAAACTATACAATCAATTTATATCTTTAATCCATCATCATGAGACCCCCATTAAACTCCGCAGGCCTTTCACAACTTATTCCAGTTTATTCCCACAAGAGATAACGAACTTCAACTCACTTTATTATGATGCTCATTATGTGTAATGATCTTGTGTGTGTTTTTCGTGTGTGTTTCGTGTCTAGCTCCAGTTATGAGCACAAAACAAATAATCTTAACTCCAATTATACAAAATTCTCCCACAATTGATGGCGAAATCAAGATACGAAACGCGAGTACACATGTATATTTATTTATATATATATATATATATATATATATATAGTACTTAGTACTTTGTTAACAACTGAATAGTTGCAAAACATGAACGTTAATCATCTCAAGGGTTTTTCAACCTTTTTTCTTTGTTGGTTTTGCTTTGTGCATTATCATTTTGTGAAGGGAGTTTTAATGTGTCGCATAAGGAAAATTATTATTTAATTCAAACAAAAAAAAGAAGCGTGTCTTTATTTTATTTGTCATCATTGTTGTTGTTGTTGTTACTGTTACTTTTGCGGGCAATGTTAATTGCCCGAATAGGGGAAGAGATATATCTATCTGTTTGTTGTTGTTGATGAAGACAGCTAAAGCGTGACTAAGATGTTACCTAAGTTTTTATTATTATTTTCCAAGCTAATTATTGCATGAGAGTGTGTATGGAGAGTAGTGTAGTGTGTAGGAGTCTTGAGGAGGAGAAGGTGCCACACACAATTACCATAGAGTGAAGTACGGACACACCACTTTATATAAGAGCACCTTCCCCCGAAAATGGTCAGCGGCGTAATGGTAACAAAACAAAGCTGTGGGCGGCAATTGTGACAGCTCTCATTATTAGCCAGATAAACAACAAGCTCATTTGCATTCAACTTATATAAATAAGACTTCACCATTCCCCCCCTCTCTCTCTCTCTCTCTCTCTCTCACTATCCGTAGGAAACCTCTTTATGTGCCGCCACCACAGAAGCACTATAAGATTGTGTTCATTAAGGCACCATCACCACCGGCACCAACGGCCCCAGTCATTCCCCAGTTCCCACAGAACGAGGAGAAGACTTTGGTCTATGTGCTGGTGAAGAAACCCGAGGAGCAGCCAGAGATCATCATACCAACGCCGGCGCCGACGCAGCCCAGCAAACCGGAAGTCTATTTCATTCGCTACAAGACCCAAAAGGAGGAGACCGGACCCTATCCCAATGCCATTCCCCCGTCGCCCGAATATGGTGCGCCCGTGGCACCACCAGCACCATCGGCGCCCAGCAGCTCCTATGGCGCGCCCTCTCACTAGGCCCTCTCACAGACCCGCCCGCCCGCACGCCGACGGCACCCCCCCTTCTTGCATCCCAGCAAACCGCATTATGGTTTTTTTTTTTTGCTCATAGTTTTTTTTTTATTGGGTTTCAAGCAAATCAACAGAAAGGAAAAAAAAGAAAAAAAAAAAACGATTTAACGTGTGACAAAGTTTACGAATCAACGAATATCATTCCCCTATCCCCCTCGTCATCATTGTTGTTGTTTCTTATGTAATAATTTTTTACCTCTAAACATTCTCCAATAGGCTGTTTGTTTCAATTTTGTTTGTATAATCTTAAGTGTATAGTTCTGTAAGCAATCCATGCGTTATATATACGATTATTCCCCCAATACACATCTATATCTATATGTAACATTCATCGCAAATGCATTTCAACTAGGCAAATATCAGTATATTGTTGTTGTTGCGCAAAATCATGATAATATATGCGTAATATGAGGAAAAATCGAGAAATCGAGAAAAAAAAAGATTAATAACAGAATGATACTCAAGTTTATATTGTATATGTATAAAAAAAAAATATAAAAACAAAGAATGGATAAAGATGAATAAAAAGTTAAAAAAAAATCATATCAGTTTCCTAGTTATTTCACGCTTATGAACAAGGATTAACATCTCTTTTGTATCTCTCTATTATATCATATTTCCTTATACTTTCACATTTATGCATATAACTATGATTATGTCAATGGCTTTTGTTTAGATTTGAACAAAGCGGAGTGTTGCCATATTATGCAAATAGTAACGGTATTGTGAGTTGCGGCATTGCCAACTGCAAAAGCGCAAAACTCACTCTCAAACTGTTGTTTAAGCAAACTATTTAAAGTGTTTGTCTGAACACAATAGTTTAGGACTTTATATATATATATATTAAAGTATCTGACAAAGTATCTAAATGGATTTTTATCACAAATGGTAAACACTGTTACAAGTATTGTTAAGAGCTTACTTCAGTTTGCAATTTTAATTGAGACATTGTCAGTCAGCGCCAAACACTTTTAACTTCTTTAGTCCCCAACTTCCTGTGTCCATATGGACAAATGGATGGATGAATGGTTGGATGGATAGATAGATGGATGTTCTGTATCCTGTTCAAAGTCCACCCAATGCTTTTAAATACAAACACACACACACAGAGAAACACACACAGAAAGACAAACACTCAAAACGGCTTTCTAGTCGGGCTGTCAAATGTAAGCGAACTTAAAACACATCGTTTGCATTTTGGGCCTCCCCAACCCCCTTTACACTCCTGTTCCAGTCAAACACTTAAGTGACGCTTCAGCTCCTCAACTATCAGCATGAGTGTCTGTGTGCGTGCGTTTTGCTCCTCTTTTGTTGTTTTTGTGTGCTCTGTTTTTTTTGTCTTTTTCTTTCTTTTTTTTTGCTTGCATTATGATGTCTACAATATAAACATCATTTGCGTTGTTCCTTTTGTTTTTGGTCTCGCTGATTTTGTTTACCTGCGGACTTCTAACGGCACTATTCCAAAGGGAGCGCGACATTCTCTTAGTCCAAAAGCGAAAGTCCAACCCCGAATAACAGAAAGCACACAGCATTGCCATGCTAGTGCCATCGTGCGCTCTCTTTCATTTCTGTCGCGCAAGCGCCAAACATACAGCGAGAGAGAGCGCGCGAATGAGCGAGAGCGAACGTCTGTTATGCAGCTCTTCGAAAATAAGTTGAACGCCGTCCTGGCTTCATTCAGTTGCGATTGTAATGCCAACGTTGACGGTACGCAGGTGGCGTTCGCGTCGCGTTTTCTGTGTGTTTTCAATGAAATGAAAATGTATTTTTTCGTTCAGAGTCAGAGCCACAGCCTATTGAGCTTAAATAAATCATGTATATCAAAATCGAAGAAGCCAAAGCGTCGCAGCCAAAGATGAAATCAACAACCAGAAATTGCCAGTCATAAAAAAAGGGTTTGTGTTCGCTTTCCAAGTGTCTGTGATTGTGTGTGTGTGTGTGTTTGTGTTTGAAAGTGTTTGTGTTTGCGTGTAAGTGTGTGTGAGTGTGTGTGTGTTGTGCTAATATTGTTGGCCATATACAATGCCATGGCATTCTTCCTGCCTGCCTTCCTGCATGTCACACACACCCTCCCCCCCTCCCCTACCCACTATTTCACAACAACCAACCATTCATTGTTGCTGTTGCCGTTGTTGTTGTTGTTGCGTACAATTAGAAGGCATTGCCAATCGATTTGTGTGAAAAGCCAAAAGCTCAAAAGGTGGAACGCTCCTCCTAAAGAAGTTAGTGGCAGGTGCGCGACATCTGAAAAATGAAGTTGAAAGCTAACGGTACTTTCTTGACTTGACGCGACTCGACTCGACTTGCCAAGTCATTCATTCATACATACAAAGCAAACGTGCCACATCTCAAAAAGGGACAATATTAATGAAAGTACGTTGCAAAAAAATGTCACGTTCCTTATTTGAATCCCCATCATGTTGATAATAAAGGTGTCCCGTCCCCGTCCCATGTCGTCCCAACAACTCCAACAACACAATCTTTAACAGTAACCAAGACAAACTTTATATCATTATTAACGCAATATCTTTTCATATTTCAATGGATTAAATAAATAAAATAATGTTATGATATGAAGATATGACAAACTTTTCCCATAAACGCACTTAAAATCAAATTCAATCAAAATAATACTAAAAAAAACTTATAATAAAATCGCTATGAAATAGCCAAAGCAAATCTGAGTTTTAAACCAAAACGTTTTTAGTAAAGCTCTTAAATTGCAAAAATCATAAAATTTAAACCTAAAAGCTTCACAAAACAACCATTAAAACAACATTCTGGATGTAAATAATTCTACAAAACAGCATAAAACAAAAAGGAAAATAAAAAATATTCTTAGCTTAGAAATGAAATTGTCAATAGAAGTATAAAAACCAAAGTACCGCAAATAGATAAAAACTGCTCAACAAAGATGCTACAAGTGAATAAAACTGGTCTCAGTGCATCTGTGTGTGTGTGTGTGTGTGTGTGAGTGTTGTTGAGTGTCTGTGAAGCATATGGCCAATAAACAGATGCCCCATAACCATAAAGAGAAAGTGTTATGGCCATTACCATAGTAAACGAAAGGACCCAAGAAGACCCTTCTTGCCAAAATCACAATTTATGTCAGCAACTGCGAATGTTGCCCATAAAAAAAAAAAAGACTCTCTCTCTGTGCCCATCATATATAAGTCATATAGTACAAAGTATCGAGTGAAACAGGAGTCCTTCATATCCTTTAACTGGACAACTCCGAGGAGGACTCGTCTCTCGGTTGTCATTGTGCAAATCTTTATTAACTTGCTGCTCCTCTCTTTCCTCTCTGTCTCTGTCTATTTTATGTCCTGTGCACTCAGAAGGAAACCCAAGTGTGCTTCCATTACACTAAAAACATAACAAAAACAAAACAAAAACCAAAGCTTCCATAAAACTATGGAAACTGATAACCGAGTACGACATCCACATTCACATCCACACAGTGGAGGAGGAGGAGGAGGAGCAATGAGCTCCCAACAACATGGTAGTAGTCGCAATGGTGGCTTCTGTGGTGCTTTGCAACGTGCACCACCGCCAATACCACCAGGATTGGCCCGGCGACTCTCGAGTCGCGAATGTTATGGTGTGGGCAAAGTCAAAGTCATGTTACGGGTCGCAGACAGATCGGAGACGGGAACCGAACAGGATTTTATGGCGTTGGACAAGAAGAAGCGACAGGTGACCCTTACCGATCCCAAGAATGTTAGTGTGCCCCAGGCACAGGAACGTGCACCCATGGTTGCAGCGCCCAAAATGTTTGCATTCGATAATTTATTCACGGCGGATGATAAACAGGTGAGTTCAGGAAAATTTTCATATATACCAAACCTTTCCTTTCCTTTTCTATACTGTTGAAAGGACACAGAAAAAGGAAATGTTCCTCTTTCATTAAATAAGCCATAAACCATTAAGGGAATAACTAAATATGTTCTGCCTAGAAAATAAAATATATTACGTTTCGGCCGGTTTTTCTAACTTTTCCATATTCCATTAGGAAACCCTGCTGTAACATCAATCAATTCCTTAATTCCCAACATTTTCTTTCATTTCTTACTTTCTTTCAGTCGGACGTCTGTGCGGCTGCCTTGAGTGAAGTGATACCCGCTGTGCTCGAAGGCTCCGACGGTTGTTTGCTGGCCATGGGCTATCCGGGCACAGGGCAACCACAGACGGTGTTGGGCGACCTGGGAGCCGGAGCTCTTGGGGCAGCACCTTGTGCAATCGCTTGGTTATACAAAGGTATACAGGAGCGAAGGCAGAAGAGTGGAGCTCGGTTTTCTGTGCGGGTTAGTGCCGTTGGCATCAATGCGACCAAACCGGATGCTCTCTCCACGGATTTGCTCATCTCGCATGCAGCTGGTAAGTACGCTGGGACGTGGGAGAGGGGGGGAAATAAGTTTCCCACCTGTTAGCAGCCCGAGGCCAAACAGGCGGGGCTATAAATGTGGGCGTGAGCATTGTAATGTTGCCCCTGGGCCAGCTGATGATAATGATGGTTTGGGTTGGGTTGGTTTTGGGTTCGTTAGGTTGGGGGGTTGCCACCCGCCCAATTTGAATAAAGTTAACCTGTGAGGCGAGGCTGTAACCTCGCTGCTGCTGCTGCTGCTGCTCCAATGACTGCTAACTACATGGAGTGGCATTTATTCGCACATAAAAGCTAATGCCCTTTTCATTCACTCCATGGCTCCACCAACACCAACACACACACACATACACATACAAAAACCTACACAGAATCTGACGACTCCCCGGGGATTTATTTGCGTGACGACTTCCTTGGCGGCCCAACGGAACTACGTGCACCCACCGCCGAACGTGCGGCCCTATTTCTTGACTCTGCCCTCGCCGGACGCTTAAAAAGTTCCGGTTCTGGCAATTCCAATTCTAACTCCAACAACTCTAACTCAAACTGCAATTCAAACTCGAATACAACAACGACAACGACAACATCATCGCTGGAGTCCGCCCTCATCTTTACACTGCACGTCTATCAGTACAGCTTGTCCCGCAAGGGTGGAGGTAAGTCCATAGCACATTTTTTTTTCCTATCCTACCACGACTATTCCCACACCTCCTCCAACTCCTCCTAGTCGCTTAAACACTGAACACTGAACAAAAAGAACAATCAAGCATGCTTTGTCGCATGGAATATATATTCACTTTAACTGAGTATATAATATGCTTTAAGGACTTTGTACACTTTGCCACATTTGAATTATTTTATTTAACCCACGGGAATGTTGCTTTCAACTAATTTATGTTTTTAGACTAAACTCGGTAAACTTTCAAAGTATCCAAAGCTTGTACACATTTTCGCTATATATTTTCTTACTGTGTACTTATAACAACTTTCAACTTTCAACTTTAAAATATAAGTATGACAATCAAGTTGAATGCAAAACTTTTTAACATTTTTATGTATTATAACAAGGCAAATCTCGTTAAAAAGTACACTTCAAGTACTTAAAGCTTAATCAAGTCTAACCTTTTTTCTTTCTCTGTGTACACTTAGTTATACTTGTTGTTGTTGTTGTTGCTGTCGACGTTGTTGTCGTCGTCGTTATTGTTGCTGCCACTCAAGTGGCCCGCTAAATGTTTCACTAGACATCAGACCATTAAAGTGTCGCATTTCGTTTTTCGCACCCCCCCACCACACTCCACCACCACCACCCCCACCATCACACTCACTCACTCGCACATAAACCACTCTCAACCCCAGAATATTCACCCCAACTTTTTCTTTCTTCTCACTTTCTTTCTTGTCGCTGTGTTAGTTGCCGGCGGTCGCAGCCGTTTACATATCATCGACTTGGGCGGCTGTGCGAATCGCAGCGGGGGTCTGCCCCTGTCGGGAATTGGCAACATACTGTTGGCCATATTGAGCGGACAGAGGCATCCGCCGCACAAGGACCACCCGCTGACGCCGTTGTTAAAGGACTGCCTGGCACCCATCACCTGCCATGTGGCAATTGTCGCACATGTCCTGCACGAGCAGAGCTACCAGGATGCCCTATCCACCATACAGATTGCGTCGCGTATTCATCGTTTGCGACGCCGCAAACATCGTGTACCGATGCCTCTGGCTGTGGGTCTGGCACAGGCTGGCCTTAATCCAGGTGGTGGTGGCGCCGGCTCCTCGGCTGGTTCGGGTGCAGATCCGTCGAGTTCGGAAATATCAGCGGATACAGTCATATATATGGGACCCCATCACGATGATGCCACAGATGGTGAACATCCGCCCGTTTATCTGCCCTCGTTGAGTGCCACAGATAATCGCGGAATGGTGCTAACTAAAGCTCTAAAGGGTGGTGGTGGCAGTGGCAGTGGCAGTGGAAGTGGTGTCGTCGAGAAACCAACAGCGCAACCCAAATCGAACTGTGCCAGTCCACTGATGAAGAAGGCAGCCATCGAGAAGGGTAAGTTTCATCACACCCTGCCCCCTCCCCATGTCATTTAATCATTAGTTATTGTGTATTTGATGAGTTGAGCTGAGTCAAGCAGCGATTGACAAGCATTGCTTATGAGATTTTAATTGAAATTCCTCAAGTCATTAGATTTATACCCTGGAGATGGTACTACACTACTTTCTGTCTAAATGCTTTACCAAGTTAAGTGCCAAGTGATTTCTCCAAGGCATTTTTCACACTTGTTATTTGGGGGAAATATATTTGTGTTTAAGTGAGTTCAAGTACGGTTCGGTTCGGTGTTAAGGACAAACACATTCCTAGGGAGACTCATTTGTTCTCATTCTTTATGTTAAAATGATATAGCCTGTCAACTTAAAAGACAAGTTATTGTAGAAAACCAAGGTTTGGTATTGTAAGAGGATAGAAGAGCTTACTTTTAAGCGTAATGACACTTCTCTCTGCTCGACACTTCTCTCCTCTTCCACGGTCACACCAAGGTTTTGTTAAAAACACGGATAGGTATTGTGGCAGGATAAAAGAGCTTACTTATAAACGACTGTATTGTGGACTAAATTTTTTATATCAGTCACCGCTCGACACTTCTTCACTCTTCCATGTTCACACCAAGTTATTGTAGAAAATAAGGATAGGTATTGTGGCAGGATAAAAGACTTTTCTTTTAAACTTAAGGATTGTGTTGCGTACTAAATTCTTTATATCACTCAATCGACACTTGTTCACTCTTCCACGATCACACCTCGATAAGCAGGGATATACTATGTCGATCCCATCCTAACCGACCCTCTTTCTCGCCCAACAGCCAAAAAGTTGCAACCATCGATGAGCAACACTGGCAGCTTGAAACGACATAATAACAATGGTCCAATCGCTTCCTGCTCTAATGCCTCAACGATGCTCGTCCATGAGATGATGCCACCACCCGGCTCACCCATACCCCGGCACATGGTCTCCAAGGCATCAAATATGCCAACGCCGAAGGGTTCTCCTTTGCGACGTCCGCATGGCTCGAATCCGGGCGCTGCGCTGGAACAGTTGGAGGCAGGTATGCGTAAGATAACCGAAGAGCAATGGATCGATGGACCAAGAGTGTCACGGGCCAAAGTGGCAGAGGCGCGTCACCTAATGCGTGAAATGAATCATGTGAAGCAATGCGAGACTTGGGTGGATGGACCCAAATCCCAATCGTGTCGCTCCCTAACAGCTGGTAATCTACCGACGGCTGCCCAGACACCCGGTTATGGGTTTATGGATTCGCACAAGAAGACCATGATACGGCAGTGGGTGGAGAATCAGACCTCTCAAGTCTTCCAGAGTCCCAGCAATTGTCCTTCACCCACAACGCTGCATTTAAAACTCTCGCAATTGAAGCAAAAATCCTTGGATTTACCAGAGCGACCCATCTATCAGGCAGATCAATTAATAGAGCTTCCCCAGACTTTGGATAGCTGTTGTCAGGATGTGCAACAGGATGGCGATGATCAGGATAGTGGTCCCTCGGAGGTGCCGCCTGCTCTGCCTCTACTCGACGATCCACTCGGCTCTCGGGACATCTCCCATGACAATCTGCAGCGTATGCTTTCCCGCCATGTGTCCCGCGAACAGCTTCAGGAAGCTGAACTAGCTGCTAGTCGCGCTTCCTCACAGCATCCCTCATCCCAGCGCAGCATCGATTGTGGACTGCAGGTGACGGAAGAGGAGATCGCTCGAACAATGGCACGCAGTGAACAAGAACACATACAGCATCATCCTCTAGCTGCGCTCAGTCACTGCGACAACTTATCCTTTGTATCCAGCTTCAACATGGCCTGTGAGTCATTCAGCGAGTGCGGAGAGAGAGCCAGGTAAGATATCCTAAATTTTCTTCTCCTTTCCATTAACATCAACAGGAAACTTTACTTCTTTTTGTACTGATTCTTCAATCCATTTTTGTTTCTCCTTTATTTTGCTCTTTCCAGACATCAATTTGATCAACTTGCACGTTTGCACGAGATCTTTACCTCTCAGCTAGCCATGGCAGAGGTTACTCCATCGGCGACACTCTATCGCACGGATGTGGGAAGTGTATTTAGTGAGCCAGCGTTTCGTTTCAATGTCGGACAGAGCAGTGTGTGCAGTGAGCCCGCTTATCGACTGACACCAAGTCCACCCAAGCAGCCATCGCATAGTCCTAGTCAGGGTTCCTTGCCCAGTTTGAACGGGATCATGGAGATAGCTGGCATGGATGACTATTCGTTGTTGCGTCAGCCAGACGGAGCCTCTGATCCCAATTTGCCGAAGAGCGAGAAACGTTTTGCACCACAGCACGATGATATCTGTGAGCTGGAGGAGAAATCCATGGCAGCAGCTGTGGCCCGAAGGGGTTCCCTCGAGGATGCCCAGCACAAGCTGAATGAGATCACAAACATTCTTCCGTTGGCCGCACAGTCACGTCTACCCCTACTACCACTGAACACCAGCTCGGAGGCATATGACAGTGGACATGATTCGTCTACGCCGCGCACCTCCAAGCATTCGGGTATCTCGCGGCGGGCGGAGAGTGGTTATCATAGTGTGGCCACAGTGCGGGACTCGGATGAGAGCAGCTTTGCGTCGGGCATGTCGAAGGGACAACGTCATCGGATCACCATCAACGGGGCCAACTATCAGCGGGGGCAGGGTAAGAAGCGTCAGCGTCAAGAGGGTGCCAACAAGGGTCTATGCAGTTGGCTGTTGCAACCATTCTCCTGCACCTATCCAGAGACTGAGGGCGAGATTAGCGATTTCTAATTTCACAAACACACAAAAAACAGACATAAAGACACACTGTCCAGAGTTGTCCCACCAAAAACGAGCTAGTCCAATGAAATATGGCCAAAGAATAATATATATCTCAACCCACACTCAAAAAACACACATCAAATCTGATACATCTGGATAAAGGTGGATCTTTAAAGAACAAAAACATATATATATAGCGACTGATTAACTTTTACTTGGCTCAAACTGCCACAAGACACAACAAAAAGATAAAAGAAACGAAAAAAAAAAACATATTTAACGAAGATAACGTAATTTAATCTAACCCAACTACCTAATTATACCTATATGCTATAAAGACGATGCCATACACTCGAATCGAATCACTCACTCACTCACTAATACACGCATAAGTTCAAACGGGGCTTTAAGTATCTTAAGTTGCCAGCTAGCAAAAATAAACGTAATTCGATCATTAGGGGTAGTCATGCGATGGTTTTTGGAAATAAATAACGTAAAAAAAATTACAAAATATATATTAACTAAACAGCTTGACTAGCCCTTCTATGGGTTAGTTTCTTGTATAAGTAAAAATTTTATCAGCTTGACTAACCCTATTTAAATATTAAGGGCATTCCCGATAGTCTAACTATTTTTTTTTTTGGTAAACTTGAAGATAATACATATAACAAAGCGCTTTTAATCATAAAGAAGAATATTATAAATATTTATCATGACTACCCCTAATGCAGCTATATAAAGTAAAATATATAAATACACATATGTACTTAATCAGGCCACAATCACTACAACTTTACAACAACATAAAACATAATGCAGAGATATACATCTTTATATACATACACACATATATATATATATATATATATATATATCATATATACATTATATATGTATAATAATATTATAGCTATTTATTGTTTATTTTGGGTTATTTGTTTGGGGAAAACGAGAAAAGAAAAAACCATAAATGATAAATTGTATGCTAAATGTTAAATGTTTGCTTATTCAAACACTTTATTGCCAATTATAAGTTATAAAAATGTTTAAATTAATTGTTAGTTAGCTAAAGTTATACATCTACTAAACAAATATGAAGAAAAAACGGACAACAACCAAGAAGAAGAAGAACAAGTTCTCAGCATCAGTAGTAGACAAATGTTAAACATACAATTTTGTTGCCATTTTTGCCTAAATCAACTATGTTACAAAAAACCATAATAAAATTTAAATAAAATAAATTATATATATATATATAAATAATATATATATATTTATCAGAGATATATTATATAAGTAAAGAATCAACTAATAAACGCATACATATACATATTATAATATTATATATATACATTATGCAAATGCACGCCAAAAAACCAAAAAAAAAAAGAGCTAAGAAAACGCCTCAAAGTATGCAACAAACTTTTAAGCGAATCTGTTTTTTTGCTCTCTCTATCTCTCTTATACATACACAGACACACACACCAACAAACAAACACACATATACATATATATGAATAGCTAAATTTTTGCATCAATCAGCGAGTTATTAAAAAAAAACATTAAAATTTATTACTTTATTTCGAAATAATCATTCATTACTTCATTGTCTTTTTAGTCGCATTCATCCAACATTAAAAAAAAAACTAAAAAAAAAAAATATGAAAAAAAAACAAGAAAATTATTGAATTAAATACAATACATGAACTTATTGTATTACACACATTATTATGTATTTCGTATTATTCCAATTATTAACAAGCGTAATAATCACCCAGAACAAACGAAAAAAGCTATACTTTATCCCCCTTCTACAACAACAACAACAACTTGTTAAGAACAAATAATTTGTAACAAGCAACAAACACACACATACATATACATACACACACATACAATATCATATATACATGTATGATGATGATGATTCGTCGACTTCGACGCTGAAATACAGACTAATTATTTTTTATAATATAAACAAATCGACAGCTGGTTTTATTACATTTTGGGTGGAGTTTTTGTATTGGAGTACATTTGGGTTTGAGTATAGGGTTTGAGTATAAGGTTGGAGTATAGGGTTGGGAGGCGTGGAACGTTTTGGGACTCAGTTGGCCAGAAATAAAGTTGACATTTTATAGATAGAGACATGTGCGATATATATAAATATATCAAAGTATTTGCCATCCACCCCTTCCTGTCGTTTGACTGCCTTTGCACGCGGTGACATTGTGTTGGCAAGGGAAGGGGGAAGTTCGGTATGTAAGGGGTGCAAAAGTTGAACAATAAAACAGGCAAAGAAAAAGTACAAATCTTTTCTTTTCCAGCTTTTTTCCCTCAGCACCGCACCGATATGCCAAATACTCTTCGTGGTAAGTTTTAATCGAGTTGCGGCTGTTTATGGCTTCATTTTTATGTAAATTTTGTTTGTGAAAATTGACATTTTATTGTTCAATTTATTTTAGGGTTTTTTTTCTAGGTTTTTTCTTGTTACAGTTCTTCGGGGAAAAAGAGATTTGAGGAACTTGAAGAAGGTGAGCTTTTAACTTAAGTTTTATTAGATATTTTTTACCTAAGGTTTTTTTCTCGCAATAGAAAATTTAACATATCTTCCTGTAACAAGAAACTTTAATCACTTTTACTCAGACTACTTTTAGCTTAAACCTTTTCAACATATTTCTTTATGTACACCTTTTAGTAAGAGTTCCTTCAATATACATATTTCATCAGCTTAGTCGCAAATGAACTTCCTTTTGTTTCGGCATTGTCAAGGAAACTACATAAATCTACCAAAATGAACGAATATATATGCAAATAGTAATTGAGTTAACTTAATGACTCTTTTTAACGGACACACTTTTTTCTGAAACAGTTCACTGAACATACTCTAAGTTAAAGTTCGTTTTCGTTTTCAGCATTAAGATTAAATCATTTAAAGCAAAACTTTACAAATCCGACATGAAAATCCATAAGGATTCTTGTAGGGTTTCACAGCTTAAGCGCCGCGTAAAATCAGTGCTATAAATACTTTTTCCCCCCGTGCTCATTTTTCGGTCATGATTGAATGATTTGACACAGTTGATGACATCCATTTTAAGTAAGGGTATTTGGCGCAATAAAATGTGTTGGCACCTTCTGGCAAATGCCGCGCGCTCTACAATGCGAATATATTTCTTTAAGTAGGAAAGAACTTCCAATACCACCCATCACCCCATTCCCCCGCCAACCCTCAACCCTCAACCCTCACCCACTCACCCACCAATCCGCAGCAATTTTTCTTCTTATTTTGCTGGCTTTCGCCTTTTGTCTGACGCCCTTTTCGTGTTGGTGCCGTGGCAAACGTCGCCATTTCTTTTTCCTGCTGCTGCTGCTGCTTCTTTTTACAACCCTCTTATCACGAAAACTTTAAATTTTCGCATTTTCGCAATACGCAGTCACAAATGCAAATGCCATGCCACCATGCCCCCTTCGGGCCCCGCCCCACTTTCCTCAAACCTCGATGGGGGCACCTCCTACTCCTACTCCGACTCTTCTTCGGTCTCTTCTCTCTAGTTGCTTCGAAGTCTGTTCGCCATATGTTGCCAATTGAGGCGAAAATCGAAAACGCGTCTATGCGGATTGTTTATGACCCTAGAGCCATAGGGCCATTGTGGGGCTGGGTGACTAACTGGGAAAGGTATAGGAGCTGGGGGTTGGGGGGGAGAGAAAAGATTGTACAGTACTTTCTCCGTGTTCCGGGACACTCGGGGAGTCCTGTCGCCTTTTAATTATGGCTCGCAAATTATTTTCGAATTTTTCATCAGGCTGCGGAAATAAATGTTGACTGCAATTTCCCTTAACCGGATGGCAAAAGTATTCGAACCAAATTTCTTCCCTGTACTTGTTTTTTTTTTCATACATTTTTCTACCTGGTTTTTCTACGTGCTCGCTGTTTTTTGTTTCATACCTGCTGCCCTACCTGACGTCCAGTGCTTGGGCGTGACCTAAAAAAAGCAAAATATTTACACTCACTTCACTTGTCAAGTTGTATAAAGCGAGCGGAACGAAACGGAACGGAAAGGGCATAAAAAACATAAATATATATATATATACATGTACATGTTTATATGTAAATATATGTGCATATATATGTATTTATGTGGTTGTGTGTGTTTATACTCATTAAAATATATGTTCCACTTGCAATTAGAGTTTGTCATTTGGCAGCATTCATATATTATTCTATACTTTATTTTGTAAATAAACCCGCATCTGCAATATTCCGACACATTTCATGTTATATGTTACTATATACATATGCAAAAAAAAGTTGTATGATTTAATTAGTGTCAAACAAAATTTTCCTCATTCATCTTTGATGTTTTGCCCAATTAGCTTTTCACTGTTGCATTTTTTATGAACAGTTTCCTCCTATGTCTCTCTCTTCCTTATCAACTGTATACCATTTGTCTCTTAAAAAATCCCAGCACTAAAACGTTTAACAACTAATATTTCTACCCTCACTTGATAATAAAGTCTAAGTTTAATATAAAAATCTTAAACTTTCTGTAAAAATCTTAAAAAAAAATTTTATAAATAACACTGCAAATAAATTTCTTCCCCCAAAATGATTTCATGTTTCAATTCAAGATAAAATCCCTAAGCTACTTACAAAAATCTTTAATCCCTTTGTTCTTTATCAATGTGATATCAATTTTCGGTACAAAATTCCCCCAATAAAAACCTTGACAACTAATTCTTCTTGCTCAACCAACGCGAAATATGTTTTCTTTTCATGCAAATTAAATCGCATACGAAATAACTTAATACTCAGTTCTTTTTATGACACACCCGGCATCAAGCCATACAAGTTAACAATTCCATTCGAAAGTTAGAAAGATGTTTGGGTTTGGGGTTTAGATAATGTGACCCGGGCAATTACAAAAACATGAACAACAATTGAAAAGGTGCTTTAAGGTAATTTAATACAAAATGAATTCAAAGAAATTGAAATTTACAACCGAAACCTTAAAGAAACGAGGGGCGGCGGTGGCAGCTGGTAATGCGGGTTGACTTTCTTGACAAGGGTTGACCGCAAAACAACAGCAACAATGAGCATTAACGTATTCAACTTAGAGTCTTGCCGAGCTGGTGAAAAAGCAAAGCACTACCTAAAATAATTAGATCTTCGCTAGACTCCTCCAATGCGGTGTCCATGAACACCGGGTAATACTTGACCACCATCATGGTGAGACCCATTTGAGCATAGACAAAATTGTGTTCCTTCACAGCGAGAAAGAGTATGGAAACAATGTTGCCCAGCATGAAAAGATCTCGCAACGTTTCACTTATATCACACTCCCGGCGTTCCTTAACCAACGAACATCTCAGATCGAGCAGTACCGTGGGCACTATACAAATCCCATGAGCCCAAATCACAACACTACCCAAACCCAACGAACGGCTATACAACTCCATGTTGATCAATGGCAAGGGGACGAGTTCCAGTATACCCTGACTCACATCGCGGGTTTTTGTACCTGCCCCAATCTCATTACCGAAGAGCACACGCAGCAGTCCAATTAGTGCCACTGCCCCGCCCACCACACAGGCGGCAAATCCAAACGGTTTCTGTTCCAATGATATCTTGCGGGCTGTCAGACAACTCGTCGTCAACAGTAGACTGTTGTAGATAAAGCGCGTTGTACGACCCGATATCGGTTCACTCATCCCGAGTGCGACAGAAACTCGTAAACAAAATTTTGACTAACTATTTTGATTACTGACGAAAGGGTAAAAGGGTTGTGGAATTAGAGAAGTATTCAATTCAAATAAATACCATTTTAAGTTTCCCTTTTTTTCTCTATAAATACTTTTACCTAAACTCAGTTATTTGCCCAAAAAAATGTGACCACCTTTCGTTTGTCGTTCTTGCTCTCTTTTTTTTACCAATTGTGTGTATTGGCATTTAATCTAAAACCTAGATTCCTAAAGAGCTTTTCGTGTCATTCCAACGGAGGCTGTTGTTTTCCAGCAGCAGCAGGAGCAGGAGCAGGATAACGATGCGGATATGCAATGGCAATGGCAACACTTGAGCATGCCAAGCACGCGCCACGCCCACCCCCCCAACTCTGCCCCAACCCACTGAACATAAAGAAAAATAATAATTCAACTTTATTTGTGCCACACACACACACACATAGACACATACCTAGGCATGTGTGTGTGGCAACGAAAAATAGACGAAGTTGTGCAAAGGAGGGAGCAGAGCCAGGAGAAGTGAGTTTGTGGCACATCTCTCTACAACATAGTTGTTGGGCAGCTGTTCCTTGTCAACACCCAAGAAATAACAACAACAACAACAACACAACAGCCATGGCAAATTTAATCGAAAGCGTGTAATTGACCTCAGCAAATGGCGTCGGATTCTCAAGCAAAAGGCGCTTGGCTTTAGTTCGGAGTGGGGCGGAGTTGGGGGGCGTGGCTTTGTCGCAAGCTTAGCCAGCTGCCATCAAATCATTATCAGTTAAATAAACGACAGCGCCAAGTTAAAAAGATAACGAAGTCGTCGTCGTCGTTGTTGTTGTTACTGTTGTTGTTGTTGTTGCCTGGCATCGCGACGCCAAACACGGCAGCAACATAAGCAAAGCACAAAGCAGCAGCAGCAGCAAAAGTAGAAGTAGAAGCAGCAGGAGCAGCAGCAACAGATGATATCTGAATAGCAATACGTATAGTACACCCCCAACCCCTCGGTTATACCCACACCCTCCCATTCTCTCTCACTCTCCCCGCACAATAGACAGACGTAAGCCGCCTCGTTTTATGCTAATTCAAATGGAAATGGAGCCAGTCAGCAGCTGCTTCAGCTTCAGCTTCTGCTGTTGCTTTTGCTACTACACTGAGAGAAAAGTAGATGTACATAGAGTGTATAGTAAACAAATGTTTCAAAGCTCTCTTTTTAAGAAAGAGTTTTTTACTATAGCATACTTTTCAGATAGTTTCTTTATAACAAATACCAAAAATTTCGAGCTATTGTTTTCAGTGGATTGTGGTGCTTCTGTGGATTGTCAACGGCCGTTTGCCCATTTCATTATATGCGACGGGGCGTGGCTGTGGCGCCTTGATCGGCCCGTACTGATAGCTCACACAGAGACCGAGAGAGACTCGTACGTACGTTCGACATAGTATGCAGATATACGTATGTCGGGTTGTATTAAAAAGGACCTGGCTGAGGCTGAGGACTCTACACCCGCAACGCATTCCTTGTAAGAGGCAAATTCGCCATGATTTTCATATAATTTCCGCATCATAAAGCTGCGAAAGTAATTTTCCACTTGAAAGCACAAGCACAGGCCACACACACACACACACAGAGAAACTTACACACAGAACGCCAGAACTTCCAGAACAAAAACAACAACAACGGCAGCAGCAGTCTCAGCCTCAGCCAAAAAGTGTGAAACGAGCATTGGCTGCAGATGTATTTAGTTGAGCTGCATGAGAATTGGTAGCTTACGGGGGGTGGGGTGTATACAACAGACACTAAACAATAGAACAAAATGTTTAATTATCAAACAAAATTTGTCCTTTCACTTTTTGAATACGAATACGAAAGATATCAAACTGGATTTTTAATTTAAAATGCATAAAAGAATAAATTAAGAACCCCAAAAATCAATTATGATTATAAAGAAAAACATCTTAGACCCTAACTGAGTTAAGGCGTTTTTTGAATTAATTAATTAATATCATAAATTATGTATATTTTGCCCATTGTACATCGTGGTCCATGCAGCCTGACAAAGTTTCAACTTTAACATAGCTGTATAATTGTGTGTGTGTGTGTGTTTGTATTTGTGTTTGGAGAGTGGGAGAGTGTAGTCGTTGTCGTTGTGTGTGTGCTTATTATATGGGCGCTTGTTTTTGTTGGCACATTGAAGATTTGGTGTTGTCACCTTTTTTTTAGGTTGGCGGGGGGGAGGAGGAGATGAGGTGCTGGCATGCAAATAAGAGCAAAAAGCGAGAGCTGAGATTTCTCAGCACATTAAATCGACAGCAAACAGCAGGCAGTCAGGCAGGCAGGGCAACCTGCTCTTTAAAGGCGCTGCCACATAAGATTAGGATAAGCAGCTGGGCGCACACACACATACACACATACTACTAACAAATACTAATACACAATAGGGAGTGGCCGTCACAGCAAATTTGATTATGCCGCTCACGTGCGAGACAACCAAATTCACTGCGAAATAAAAAGAAAAACGAAACACACAAGGAACAAAAAAAAAACACACGCACACACACACACACACAGTCAAGATATATACAGCTAGTTAGAGAGACAAAGTGAGAGAAAGAGAGAGTGGTGATATATAAAACATATCGAAGCGGCAATAGAAAACGTACAAAAGCGAAACACGCACACAAAGCGTCAAGCCAAAGAAGGGACATAGTACACAAAGAGCGGAAAAATGAGGAGGCGCCACATCTAAAAGTTTCACATCTACATTCTGCAGGAAGGAAGTCAGTCAATGCCCGCAGCAAAACAGGCCAACAACAAAACGACAAAGTAAACACAAAAAACAAAACAAGCCAAAACTCTCTCTACTCTTTTGCTGTCTCTCTCTCTCGCTCGTTCGCTAAGTCTCAGACTATAAAAATGCCCTGCACCAGATAATTGAACAGGTGTAACACAAAAATAACAAAAACTGAAAGCAAAGCACAAAATGAACAGCATCCTTTTTGGCTGACAAATAACTGCTTAAATACAACAATTTTCATTGTTACGAAATTGGCCTATTTATAGTACCCGTGTGTTTTTTCTTTAGTACGCAACCATAAAATGTTTAAATAGTTTCCAACTCTCTTTATAGCTCATTCTTCATGCCACATCACATACACATATGTAGTTGTTGCAGCCTTTGTTACACCTTTATTCCCCGAGCTGGTAATAAATCTTATTCAACTCGGTGAAACATATGAAATACTAACATAACATAAAAGAAATAAATTAACCTTTTGTATATAATTCAGTTTTATGCTACAGCTCCAACATAATAAGCCTTTCTTGTTGTTGCGCCATTTTGTTTTAGTTTGCAACTACAAACGATTTATTTATTCGCTTAACACTTCACTCACACTAAAGCACAACACGTAAAAAAAAACATAAAGCAAAACTTTTGAGCAACATATTTTAATGTTCAGTGCAAAGTTAAAAGCGCATCAAACTAATTTCATTTTATTTAACACTTATTAAAACGCACCGCACTCGTTGGAGGTTTTCACAGATCAGCGGCGTTGTTTGGAGACCCTTGGAGATTTTCACTGCAAAAGTGAACGACGACAACAACAATTACACTGATCAAGCATATCCAGTGCACCTTCCAGCCTCTCACTCTCCAATAAGTGTTTGCGCTCTTTGCATATGAATCGCTAACTGGACATATCAAAAACCGTTAAAAATAATACGATTTGGAGACCCTTGGAGATTTTCACTGCAAAAGTGAACGACGACAACAACAATTACACTGATCAAGCATATCCAGTGCACCTTCCAGCCTCTCACTCTCCAATAAGTATTTGCGCTCATTGTATATGAAACGCTAACTGGACATATCAAGAACCGTTAAAACTAAGACGATTTGAAGACCCTTGGAGATTTTCACTGCAAAAGTGGACGACAACAATTATACTGATCAAGCGTTTCCTCTCACTCTCCAATAAGTGTTTGCGCTCATTGGAAGCATATGAAACGCTAACTGGACATATCAAGAACCGTTAAAACTAATACGCCTCACAAATGCAAAACATTCAGCAGAAACGTAGAAAAAAATTTAAATATACATATATACAAAAGTTAAAAAGAAAAAGTCCCCGAGAGATGCCGATGCCAAACGCTAGGGATTTACGAGCATGCATAAAAAATACAAGAAAATAAATAAACGAAAAATAGTATAAAAGAAAAAGGCCCAAAAAAGTGTATGCATGTACTTATGTATATATGCGTGTATGTATGTATTTGAGATGCCAAGAGTTGAGTTAAGTCCCAAGCAACTTGGGTATTTAGCAGCAATCGATTTTGGTTGATTTTCAGCACAAAGTAGAAAAACCCCCAAACCCCTCCGCCTGCTTGCATTGCCTGACCTTTCAACCTTTTTTGTATCAGCGGCACGTGGCACACACACACAGCAAGCTTTCAGTCCAGGCATCATCAGCAGGAGCTACAGCAGTGGCAGCAACTCATCATCATCATTGTTGTCTGTAAAGTTTATTTAGGCAACACATACAACTACACTCTTCAATTTTATAGCAACAAATTTGCATCGTAAAAGATACTTACTGTTCTTGATAGAAACGAAGGGGAAGGAAGGGTGGTGAAGTTTACCTCCGCCCACAAACCAGACGATAAAAATACAAAACGTTTGTTTAGGCATGCTCCAATGATGGGACCAATCCCCTATCATACACCCTCTACCCCCTACACATACCTATCCCTTCCTCCCTACCTACCGAACAAACCCGAAAGTCATAAACTAAGGACAAAATCGTAAAAACTGAGCAGTTCATTTAAATTTTTAATATTTTCGGGTCGCTCGGCTTGGTCTTACTTTTGTTTTATATGCATGCCTCCCGTTCTCTCTCTCTTTGTCGCACTCACGCCCACTTTAAACTCATCTTGGAGAATTTATGCCTTTAATTAAATACAATCTACGCAGAAACTTCCAAAATATGCACTTAATAATGGCCATCAAATAGAGTTGTATTCCCCACAAAAATACAATACACACGCACACACACACACATACAAACGAACATAAGCAATGATTCTTTTTCGACTGTTGTCCCGACTGTTCTGGTTCTTCTCTTTGTTGTTATTGCTGTTGTTGTTTATTCAGCATCCTTTGCAAAGAGCCGAAACACGCACTCAGGATTTATTTTCACATTTATATGTACATATGTACCGGTGGAGGGACGGGGGACGGGACGGGAAGGGCGGTGAGAGCGGTACGGTACGGACGACAGACTGGCAGTCAGCTCGCGGGTATATGTAAATTTTTCAGTAAAAATTCACTTCGTGATAATGGATTTTCCATGTCGCATACATTGCGCTCTCCCAGCTACTCCCCAACTTTCCTCTTTCTCACCCCGCCAACACCCCCTCTTATACAGCAGCCCCCCACACACAGCCAGTGACAATTACCTCCGGTTCACCCCCCCTGCCATCCTAGGGATATGATAGATGGCATATGACTTTGCCACTCTAGGTGTAGTAGTAGTCGTGGGGGAGGGGGCACCGCTGCCTGCAAGTTTTTGAGGTACTCGAGGGCTTGACATATTTTGGCAATGTCTACAATTTCAACCTAGTGTTGATGTAGGTGTATGTGTTTATGTGTGCGCGCTCAAGTGTCAAACATTTTTGACTAATACTCGGCACTCAGATTTCAGTTGATGTTTTGACTTCTTCTACTGCTACAGAGCAGAGCATGGCCTAGGTCTCAATTAGAGGATTTGCAAGGCAGAGCGCTTGTTGGCGCTCTCACGCTCGCATAGACACTGCCAAAAAAAAATTTTATACTCCGTTATAAGACGCGCTCTCCAACTGTTGTTGAACGGCATTGCCAGCAGCAATGAAAGCTTTCTTGCTCTCTTTCACGCTCTTAACTCTCTTGCGGCGCTCGCTCTCTTTATTAGCTTACTCTTCGTCTGCTAATTTTTATCAGTTTGTTGTTCATTGTTGATGTTGTTGTTGCTGCTGCTTACAGTTTCCTGTTTACCCACAATTTTATTGTTTATGTTTTTTTTTTGTTTCTTGTTTTGTTTTGTTTGTTTTTATTATTATTAAAGTTACATATGAACTTAATTTATAATCAGGCCAGTGCGCGCCTGCATTCACTTTCACTACGGAAAAAACTTTCTTAAAAAATGTGAACTTTGCTTGGTTTTTAGTTAATAATTATGATTTAGGATTATTTGTTTTTGTGTGTTCAAAATGAAACATCTATGATTTGCGAGTCAAAGTGAAAACAGGCACAACATTTGCTGCATGTATTTTTTTTGTATAATTTTTTCTTTTTTTTTTTTTTAATTTTAATCAGTAATATTAATTTTTCTCATTTTTTTTTATTAATCTTTATTTCTTAATTCATTTCGCATCGCTGCGCTGCTCCTACTGCTTCTTCTTGTTTTCATTCAGACAACATACCGTTATCCCGCTTCGCCTTCTCTTTTGCTACTGCTGCTGCTTCACTGCTCTTGTTCTTGCTGTTGTTGTTTTTGTTGTTTTCTGCGTTCGTGTGTTCTTTTGTCAGTTCGTCCTTGTCAACCAAAAAAATCACAACTGTTTCTCCCCCCACCCCCTCGCTCTCTTCATTATTTTTGTTTTTCTCAGGCTCTCCTCTGCTGCTGCGACGCTTAGTTCGTTATTTTATAAATTAACAAATTTAGCTAAGTAGTTGTAGTTGTTGTTGTGTTTTTGTTATTCTTATTTATTTTGTTGTTGCTTGGTTTGTTGGTAGGTTTCTTTTTAGTTTTTAGTTTGTTTTTTTTTTTTGTTTTTGTATTGATTGGATTGTATTATCCGCCCACTGCTCTTCATTTCCTTTCCATTTCTTCTCGCTGCTTGATATCAACTCGTCCGGCGCTTTCTTCTCTTCTTCATCGTCATCCATCACATCCCCCTAACCACCCTCTCACCCTCCTTCCTAGGGGTTGTTAACAACATTCGAATGCATTTTGTTGCCACAGAACAATAATATCTGTTTGCTGTATACAGTATAATATATATATAAAATGCATTGAAATTGTTTACGTTTCTTGTTGTTGTTCTTGTTGTTGTTACTGCTTGGTTTTGGTTTTTTCATTTTTTTACTTAACTCTTTTTTTTTAATGTTGCTGATTTGTTTATTACTTGTGTGTGTGTGTGTGTGTGAGTTTATTTTTTGTTGTTGATTTTGTTTATATATATATTTATATTTTCTTGCCTTTGCTTTTTTCATTTTGTTTGTTATAATGCGATGTAATAATGTGTGTAAATGTTGTTGGTTGTTGTTGTTGCTGTTGTAAGCTGCATTTCGTGCACGAGAGCAAAGAAAGAGCTTAAAGGAAATAATCGGGTGTTCTTCGTGTTACGTGAGGCTCTCCGCGTCGCGGTGCTGGGTCAAATTGAAGGCTAAACAGAGAGAGAGAGAGAGTGAAGAAGAGAGCAATTACAAGAGAGTTCATTTAGATTACAAGATACGTGATATATATGTATATGCTATACTGTTATACTGTCATACACATATATACATCAATTACAGTTTGATACGTACAATGAAAATTTAAGTGAATCATCCAGTTCCATGAGAGCCGCTTGATTACCACACCTGTAGCAATAGTTTGGCGCTGAGAATATTGTGACAACGTTGCGATCGTGACACCAGTTATATCCCTCCATAACAAGCTGATGTGCACGAGAGACCAATGTCAGCCCATTTGTGTTGTTAAACGTTTCTGATATATCCTGCAAAGCAAAAAGGTATCCAAGATTAGTTAGGCGCGATTGGAATTGGATGGATATACGATATATACGATACCTGTCCAAAGGTGTAGCCAGCTCCACGTGGTGAAATGCCCCAGCCACCCCTGTCATCGGGATCAGACCAGAGCAGATCGCACATGGGTCCCTCATGGGGCACCTCCTGCAAGCGATCGAGTGCACGTATATGATCCAAGCTATCAATTGACGGACTGAGACCGCCATGCAGGCAAAAGATTTGGCCATCGACCAAAGCCGTCAGTGGCAAATAGTCGAACAAATCGGTAAAATACTTCCATACATTCGCATTGCCATACTTTCGCAGGCATTCATCATAGAATCCATAGACCTGTGTGATCTGGCGCGATTCGTGATTGCCGCGCAGAATGGTGATGCGCTCCCGATACCGTACCTTCAGCGAGACGAGCAGTGTGACCGTCTCCACCGAATAATAGCCACGATCCACATAGTCGCCCATGAATAGATAGTTTGTGTCGGGCGACTTTCCGCCTATCCGGAACAGTTCCATTAGATCGTGGAACTGTCCATGCACATCGCCGCACACTGTAACGGGACATTTCACTTCCTGCACATTGGATTCCTTTGACAGAATTTCCTTTGCCTGTATACGAAGAATAGGAGAAATTAATTAACTGGATAAGCAATTAAAAAAAAAAGGTATTCAGATTATAGGGTAAAAATGTCCATTGCTGATAAGATAAAAATATGTTCTGATAAGGCCCATTCTATTTCCATTTTGCAAATTGTATTTTTATTAGAGCCAAAAGTTTGCAAAACGTTTCAATACGTATGCAAATATTTGTTTATATACGTAGCATAATTTTGTTTTGATGTGTGACGAACGAGCGACATGACATAAACAAACAAACTTCCGGGTGAAAGACAGCAGATTTCTATATGTAATAAATATTGTTTCTATTATTATTTGTCATGTTGCCTTGTCGGTGGCGCGATCAGCGTCCGCTTCCGCTCGTTAGACCAACGGGCAGCGGACAGATAGTCTATGGTCGATTTGAGAATTCGTTTTGGCAACATTACGAGACAGCTTCCCTCCTCAATTCATCTCCCGGAACGTTAGTATTAAAGTCTATTGGGCACACCAAAACATTAGGGTGACGCAAACATAACCCCACTTCTGGGGTATCTAGAGAGCAATCGAGACAGTGGACGAATGTGATGAAGTAGCGGTGAAATCTACTAATTGACTATAATTGATATCGATGCGCTTTGGTTTGAATATGTACATCTATCTATCTATAAGTTTCCTTAATTTGTTTAATTGAATTCAATATTGTTCGAAAAAGAAAAAAAAACACAAACATACACACATATAAACTGGCAGAACAAGTGTGTGTGAGTATGTTTGTTGTGTGTGTGCATTGTGCATACATATATAGATACATATTCTAAGAGCGCACACACAAACAAAACATTAAGTAATATTTACTTAACGTAAGAAAGCCAAGTGTGTGACGCAGCTACGGTAAGAGGGACGGCGCAAGGTTGTTGCGATTTTTTATTGTTTTTTTAGCGAGCTCAAATACGAACGATTGCCATTATCATTAACTAAACAAACTCTATATAATGAAATTTACAAAAAAAAAAGAAATAAATTCTCGCCTAGGCAATGCTTAATCGATTTGTCGCATTCGCACAATAACGCATTGCTTATTGGCATCCTGCTTGCACGCATGGCACTTATAGCGGCGCTTGGCTGTTGGAATTTACCAATATTCCAATATGGCGACGCCACAGCGCATCATGATTCATGAACCAGTGCCGTAGACAAATGAGAAGGAGCGAGAGGAGAGTACAACATTTGCAAAATTACCGACGGCCCAAGTAGTGCCGAGAGGCACAAGCGATGATGATGAAAATTATTTTTAAACCTTTTTATTGGGGAATAAGGGCGAGCAGGCAATTTCTTACCTTATCGCAGAGAGTGCGAACTTGTGTTTCTGTCAATTGATTGCATTCGTTTAACTGCTCAATCCATTGATCTAGATCTTTTGTTGTTGCTTTATCCTCCATAGCAGTTGTAGGAGGAAAAGTCTCGTCAATCTTTGTCGACTCAATTTTGACGGCTTTTGTTAACGACGGGGGGTAGAAAAATGATTTGCAGTGAGTTGCTAGCTGTTTAATGCACTAGTATCTTGAAATTTTGCCCAAAACGCTGAAGCAAAATTTCGTTGGCTTTCAACTTTTCTCGTATTTTTTGTTCACAAAAGCGACGACGACACGAAGTAAAATACGAAGGAAAGACTAAAATTCAGAGACGGGTGCTCTATCGTTCAAAGCTATATCGATACTAAGCGTGTGCTGTTCTGTTAAGTTGTTTCGATTAATCGCTGAATACGCGATGCGATGTTGCAACAAATACAAGTAAAATCGAATGACCACCACAATCTAAAGAATGTCGGCACCAATTAAAACATGAGATCACTGTATTATTTGCATATGCACCTTTTGTAGAGTAACAAGTTATTATGTGTTCTTAAGATCTTGTTTTAAATCATGTCAGGTGCCGGTTAACTAATTTCTGTTAGCCAATTGCGTAGATTTTTGAGACGCAAATAAGAGCCAAATACGCACAGAAGAGCAATGTAAACACAACTTCTTATCGATGTATTGCTGAATGTTTCAGGGATGGTATAACAGCCTAGCGTCTGGTCACCCTATTTCTTACCGATAATAATCGCCCAACCGCCACTCAAGCTGAAGCAGCTACAGCAAAAATTTAATCAAGTCATCCTAACAACGAGCAATAGTAAAATAAATATCACTGCTTAAAAATGGAAACTCTTCTGGGGATCAAAGGACCTGATTTTGTCATGCTAGCGGCAGACACAACTTATGCCCATTCTGTAATCGTCATGAAAGAAGGTAAACTGGATTAAGTCTGCAGTGCCGGGTTCACGTCTTAATTTTCATTATTGTATCTTTTTTAGATGCGAACAAGATCCATAAGGTGGCTGACAATTTGTTGATTTCAACAGTGGGTGAGTCTGGTGACACCGAGCAGTTCACCGAGTTTATCGCCAAAAACATTGCATTGTACAAAATGCGCAATGGCTACGATTTAAGCCCCCGTTCAGCAGCACATTTCACGCGCAAGAATCTGGCCGAAAGCCTGCGTAGCCGCACACGTTACCAGGTCTTCATGTTTGTTGCTGGGTACGTTATACATTGGGCTATCAAATGATCCACGACTAATAGTTGCTTTTCTTAACCAGTTACGATCCAATTGAGGGACCTGAACTGACATTTATTGACTATCTCGCGTCCTCAAAATCATTGAACTATGCCGGTCATGGCTACGGCAGTATGTTCTGTGCCAGCATTTTCGATCGCTATTGGCACCCCAATATCACACAGGAGGAGGCGTACGATGTGTTGAAAAAGTGTGTGCTAGAGATTCAGAAGCGTCTTATTGTGAACTTGAAGAACTTCAGTGTATCCGTTGTCGATAAGGATGGTGTTCGCCAGCTGGAAAAGATCAGTTCCAAGAGCTTGGTTGATTATAATGCTGCTGCTTAATTAAGTGTCCAATTATCTAAGTTTTAGGCATTTTAAATGCATATTTTGATGAGGAAATAAAACAAAATAGGAGATTTGGATTTTTGGTATAAGGAATGTTTTGTGTAATGAAATCATACCATGGACCATGTCAAAAAATGCATTGCTTTCGAATAAAATGCAATATTTATGCAAATGCCCTATGTAGGTGAGCCAACATGTAATCGATAGTGCATCCGATAACAAGCGATCGAATTGTCCGAAAATACCAGTAATTTTTGGCATTCACGCGAAACGCCAACACACTCGCACACACCAGTCAGTCGTCTTATAAGCTGCAATTGTTTAACATTTCACAACACGATTTGAAACCAATAATTATACAAAATGCAAGCGCCACCACCTGAACACTGTCCAGGCGTCGAGAGCGAACAAGCTGGACGTGTCAGTGCCTGTGCCGGATGTCCCAATCAGAGCATATGCAGTGATCCAAGCAAAAAAATGGAAGACCCCGGCAAGGCACTGGTTGCCGCCGCCATGAAGGATGTTAAGCACAAGCTATTGATACTCTCCGGCAAGGGTGGTGTGGGCAAGAGCACAGTGACAACGCTACTCACACGCTACCTGGCTCGCAGCTGTCCAGACAACAATTTTGGCGTACTTGACATTGACATTTGTGGACCATCTCAGCCCCGTCTCCTGGGCGCACTTGGGGAGAATGTGCATCAGTCTGGTTCGGGCTGGTCTCCGGTGGGCATCGATGACAATGTGTGCCTCATGTCAATTGGTTTCCTACTAAACTCTGTGGACGATGCAATCATTTGGCGTGGTCCCAAAAAGAACGGAATGATTCGACAGTTTCTCAGCGAAGTAGATTGGGGAAATCTAGATCTTCTACTGCTAGACACTCCGCCCGGCACATCCGATGAGCATTTGTCTGTCTGCACCTACTTGCGTGACGACGCAGCACCGGATTCATTGCGCGCCATCATTGTGACAACGCCGCAGGAGGTGGCCCTATTGGATGTGCGTAAGGAAATCAACTTTTGCAAGAAACAACGCATACCCATCGTGGGCGTCATCGAGAATATGAGCAGTTTCCGTTGTGGTCATTGCGGCAACAGTTCTGACATCTTTCCGGCCAAGACGGGTGGCGCTGCTGCCATGTGTGCCGAGATGGAGGTGCCGCTGCTGGGTTCCCTGCCACTCGATCCGCTTGTGACACGCGCCTGCGATTCTGGTGAAGATATAACAACAATGCGTAATGAGACAACCGAAGCACTGGCCACCATTTGCTCCAAGATCATGTCAAGTTTTTAGGCTAAGTTCCTGTTTATTATAACCATTAACTTGTTGTATATAAATATAGTTACACACATTTTTCTAGATTGGAATTATATTTAATGTCAAACCTGAACTTTTGGAGCTAAAGAATAGAAGCGCCATCTAGTGACTCAACCGGAAACTCTGTGTACTAATCATTTTAGTGTACGCGAGTTGGCAGCGCTATGTGTTAATGTACCGTTTTTTTCGTCGCACAATTTTAAACTAAAATGGCAAATTTTGTTGGTAATTATGCGAAATTACAGTTGGCAATTTTTCAAATAATTGAAAACGTGATCCTGCAATACAAGTTATTAAATAAAATAATGCAATATCAAATATAAGTGGAAAAACCTTAAATGCAAAGTTATTAATTATACTTCCAGTGGAAGTAATACTATTAAATGTGACAAGAAATTGTATCAAGCAATTAATTTCACAAGGCCAGCGCTGCACATCAAAGAGCACCATGGTAAGAGAGGGAGAGAGAGCTTTCTCTCAACAACAATAACAAATTCGCTTCGATACCTAACTAACACTGTGTGTGTGAATTGCACTATATATGGCCTCGTCTGCAGCGCCAACGGCTTCAGTTTGATTCGGTCTTCAGCGGTGGCGGTCAGTTGTGTTATTATCTATCACAAAGTTCGTGACCGGCACGCGGTTTTAGTTGCGTGTGTTTTTGCATTTGAAAATCGTAAACTGGAAATCGAGTCTTGAAAACGAATAAAAATGTCGCGCCCGAGGGAAAATTCAAATGTGCAAACGGGTTTCACAGTCAAGGTCGTCGCATCCGTTCGAAACCGTTATTGTTGTCGACGAAGACGCAGCATGCTTTTGGCAACTATGCAAAAATCTACAAACCTAACTGTAGCCGTTGTTTGCAGTGTTGTTGTTGTTGCTATGTTTGTGATTATGTCGTCGGATGCTACAAGCATTGGTAATTTCTCTATATATGTCTCGCTCTTGCTTTAGCTTTTGTTTGACACCAAAAATTTACTACCTGACTTTTGATTGTGCGTCTTGTCATTGTTGTTGTTGCTGCTGTTGTTATTGCTAGCGCATTGGGTGTGAAAGTTGTTGATCTGTTTGTTATATAATAAACGAGCAGGGTGGTGGGTGAGCGGTGGCAGTGGTCAAGGGGATCGGGATCGGTCTCGCCTGTGCATTGAACCCAAATGACAGTTGCTGAAAAATTTTCCTGACCCAAGCAAAAAAAAAAAACCAAAATAAATAAAAAATGATTTCAAATATTTTTACTTTCTAAATGTTGCAGCTGCCACTTCACACACACACACACACACGCACGCATTGCAATACGAAAAACGATTGCAAGAAATCTTGAGATCGCATCTTTCGCTTTATCCACACACATGTGTATTTTACCGTTGTTGTTTTTGTTGTTGTCGCTTGCACAATCTTGCTTGAGTTACGAATCTGTCTGCCGCCAAATCTGTCCGATTGTCTATATTTGTGTGTGTGTGTGATTTTTTGTGGCACAAACGCAACTGCAACTTTGTTGCTACAGGGGCGTAGCTTAATGACCAATCGAGAAGAGCTCTACTTTAGGGAGTTTTTCTTAGGGAATGTTTTTTTTAAGTTGTTTTCTAAAATATTATAATATATGTTTTTTTTTCATAAATAATCATAAGAATAAACTTTAAGATTGTAGTTTCTTAAACGTTTTTTGCAAAAATATTTAAGATTGAAATATTTCCATTTCAACTAAACTTTTCAAATTTATGTATACCACCGCTCCACACCCTCTCCTTCTCCTTTGGCAAATGCGTGCGTGATCAAAATGGCTAGCCAAGATTATTGCGGCAAGACTCGAGCCGAATCGAAACTGAAAATGTGGACGTGAGCTATGTTGGCATTTTTTGGGTCAACGTATTAATTAGTTTTTGCCAGTAATTACTGTACTTGTATATGTATGAAGCTAGTAACTCACACACAACACACACACACACAAACCCACTAATACAATGCCGACCTGCTTTACAGACAATGCCATCAAACTGGAGCAGGCGGAGTCAGGGGGTGGTGGCGATGCCTCAAATCACAGTCGTCATCGACGCTCCAGCTCAACGGCTGCGTGCATGCATGATGCACGTTTCTATCGCAATCCGAATCGAGCTGTGCATAAGATTTGGACGAATAGTGAGTGTGCCAAGTATTTCCTGTGTCTGGATGGCGAGGTGTTTGAGTTCAAGTGCTCGGAGGGGCTGCTCTTCGATGTGGTTCGTCAGATATGTGACTTTAAGGCGAATGTGGATAATTGTGATATAAGTGCAGAGACGCCGGCACCCAAGCCATTGCTGGAGATGGCCGATTGTGCGGATGAGACGCAGCTGGGCTGTGCCGATGGCACCTGTCTGCCACAGGAGTACTTCTGCGATGGCTCTGTGGACTGTCCGGATGGCTCCGATGAGGGTTGGTGCGATGTGGAACATGATCCGAATGCAGCCGGTGCCTGTGATCCACGCAAGTGTCAGCTGCCGCACTGCTTCTGTTCCAAGGATGGCACACAGATACCGGGCAATCTGATGGCACAATCTGTGCCACAGATGATTCTGTTGACCTTCGATGATGCCGTTAATCACGATAACTGGGAACTGTTCTCCAAGGTTTTGTTCACACCCAATCGACGTAATCCCAATGGTTGTCCCATTCGCGGTAGCTTCTATGTCTCACATCCGTACACCAATTACCAGTATGTGCAGAAGCTCTGGAACGATGGACACGAGATTGCAGTCCATTCAGTGACGTAAGTACTTAACTTTTTCACATTGGAAGACTTTCGAATAAGAGTTCAATTCATTTTAAAGACATCGCGGTCCTGAGCTTTGGTGGTCTAAGAATGCCACCATTGAGGATTGGTTCGATGAGATGGTTGGCCAAGCGAATATCATCAATAAATTTGCTGGCGTTCGCATGGATGAGATTCGTGGCATGCGTGTGCCTTTTCTGCGCGTGGGTTGGAATCGGCAGTTCCTGATGATGAAGGAGTTTGGCTTTGTCTATGATGCATCGATGGTCGCTCCACACTCGAATCCACCACTCTGGCCGTATACGTTGGACTTTAAGATGCCACACAGCTGTTTGGGCACCAATCAGAATTGCCCGTCGCGCAGTTATCCCGGCATCTGGGAGCTGGTCATGAATCAGTTGGAGGCCGGTGCCGGGGAATACACTTGCGCCATGGTTGACAGCTGTCCGCCACATTTGACCGGCGAGGATGTATATCGCATGTTAACCTACAACTTTAAGCGTCACTATCTAAGCAATCGAGCACCATATGGACTCTACTTTCACTCCACTTGGTTTAAGAAGATCGACTATCTAAATGCGTTTCTGGTAAGTGTTTCGACAAACGAATAGGAGGCTTTTTACCATAGCTGAATGTATTGCAGAAATTCATGGATGACATGCAGAAACTGCCCGATGTGCATTTTGTTACCAATCAGCAGGCCATCCAATGGATGCGCCAACCCACGCCCAGCAATCAACTGCACCAATTCGAGCCCTGGCGCTGTCAGCCCAAACAGCTGGAGCCGCACGAGCAGGTTTGCCAAATGCCCAATGTGTGTAAGGTGCGCAGTCGGGTGCTGCAGGAGGATCGCTATTTTTACACGTGCATGGAGTGCCCGGCTCAGTATCCTTGGATACGCAACGAATTTGGTCTAGAATAGCCTATTGTTTAGTTTTAAATTGTATTTATAATAATATATATGATACATTATCTTTCTTTAAACCATTTTGTATGCGTATTGTTACCTTAGCCTACACAAGCAGTAAACGTCGGTTACTGCGTTATAAAAGGATTGGCAATGCTTTCGACGCCGTCCTGCGGACAGATAAGCACCAGAGCTGTGCCGCGACACACGACCAGACCGAGACTGCGTGTTGAATCCTCGGTCAGTTTGTAAGGCTCATCGGAGTCGCGGAGGTATTCTACAGTGTTGTCTAACACTAGATTTAGCAGGGCGTCGTAGCCTTTGAGTATTCCAGACGCCTCGCGGCCTCCCGCGAATTTGACGCGTATTTGCTTTTCCAAATATTTGGACAGATCCAAAATCGACTCTTTGCGGCGCTTCTCCTTGCCATCGTTGTTGCCACCTGTCTGAAGTGCACATATAGCGGTTATAAGAGAATACAATGTAATAAATAAACGTTTAATTTACCTTTTTATCAGCCATTTTTCTGCAACTATTTACCGGTCTGCACACCGCAATGTTTGTCTATGGATATCGGTTAGTGATGATGTATCGATGTCTTAATGATACTTTCGGCAACGATACTTGCAATGGTATAATCGAAATAATAGATTAATGACTGAATAAGTATTTTGTAAATTATTTGACAACAGTGCTGCCACGTCGAAATACACAAAATTTATATCAAAATAACATTGATTTATAGCTATCGATAATGATAAGTGTACTAATGACATTCTATTAATTATATCGATAGAGTGTCATCACTGGGCAACACTCCATTTTGTTTTGTCACGATACCGATACCGACACAGCGCTTGGAAATTGTTTTTTTACTGAACAAAAAGTTGCAAATTCGTATTATTAAACAAATCGCCTTGTCTTTTTTAAGTGTTTAAAGCGAAGTTCATAAAATGGGTCGTAAAAAGAAGAAGGCCTCAAAACCCTGGTGCTGGTATCCTTTTAAAACAAACGAAATGAAAATTTTACAGCCGACCGTCGCCGCTTTTACGTGTGCGTGCGAGCCTCGCTGAAATTTGTATCTACACACGCATACACACACAAACGTTGTGTGCATTTTACATAATGGGTGTTGTTGTTGTGCTTTGTGGCTGCGTGTGGCAGTCGGCATAGCCAAGAAAAACCAAAATACGTTCCAAACATTGTTCTTTCCTTAACCCATAACTAACTTTAGGTACTGCAATCGTGAGTTCGATGATGAGAAAATTCTGGTGCAGCACCAGAAGGCGAAACACTTCAAGTGTCACATATGCCACAAGAAGCTGTATACGGGACCGGGTCTATCAATACACTGTATGCAAGTGCACAAGGAAACGGTGGACAAGGTGCCAAACTCTCTGCCGAATCGATCCAACATCGAAATCGAAATCTTTGGCATGGACGGCATTCCAGCAGAGGATTTAAGAGATCACGAGCGACAAAAGAATGGCGGCAAATCCGACTCGGATGATGATGAGCCTGCTGCCAAGAAGAAAGTTGAATGTGAGCAAAGAAATTATAAAATTCGAAACTATTGAAACTTTAACACAAATCTTACTTTCTTCTCTGAAACTATAATTATGATATAAATATAGTTCCAAAATTCTTTGCAGATCCCATGTCCGTTCCGCCACCAATGATGATGCCGCCAAATATGATGCCGCCGCATATGCTGGGTCAGTATGGCATGGGCATGATGCAGCATATGCCACCGTTGCCTCAATATCCGATGCCAATGATGCCTCACATGATGCCGCCGCGACCGATGTTCCCAGCCGCAATGGCAACAACCTCAGCAGCTGCAGCCGCAGCAGCCGTGCACCATCAGCAGCAGCAGCAACATGCCGCTGCGATGGCACAGCACAAACCCACGTTTCCGGCATACAGGTGGGCTTCCGAAACAAAACGTTTGCGTAATGCAGTGAATAATATTTAATTAAAATTGCAGTAACGCCACCATAAGTGCTCCACCAACCACAAATAATGCTGGTGTCGGGGGCGGTGCGGCGTCAAACGCTACGCCCGCTTCTGCACTAGATCCACACAACCAGGGAAGACCGCCAAATGGGGCTAACAATGCTGGTAGTGCTGGCAATGGCAGCGTTGCCGCCGCTGTTAGCACAAAGATCATGCATCCGGCGGAGGATGCCAGTCTGGAGGAGTTGAGAGCCCGCCAGCCCAAGTATCAGGCACGGCTGGCTGCTGCAATAGTTGCCAACGCTGCGGCGCCACAAAAGCAACATACCAACAACAACAGCAATAATAGCCCCAGCATCCACAGTAACAACAGCAACAGTAACAACATTGGTGGCAATGGCAATAATGGCGGTAATGGTAGCAGTGGCAGTGCTGCCTCATCAATGCCCTCAACACCGCCACCCCCCTCGTTGTCCGGCATCTCGCCGACGGGTAGCAGCGCCGCCGCTGCTGCTGCCGCCGCCGCTGCAAACGCAATCGCTGTGAGCACGGCCATCTCCAAGGCACAGGAAGTGAGTTCTTATCATAGTTATAGAAATCATAGTCAATATAAATGAGAAAACGCGACGTACCGACCGACATGGACCTGTACAAAAACACAGACACACATAAAAAAAAGAAAAGAAAAGACAACAACTAACACACTTATAAATACAGTTGCATACATGCATAGAAGAAGATAAATACCGAATTATACATTGTACAGAGATCAGCATTGACTTTATTTTTAAACTGAGACTGTGTCGTGTTTTTAATTGAGTGCGTTTAAATCGCATTTTATGAATTCCATTTTATTATCACACTGGACATTCTATAGTTTTCTTCTTCTTTTATATTTTACTTAATTACAATTTTGTACGAACTATAAAAAGCGACACATTATAATTGTTTGCAATACCGAAGAATGCACAGAAACAAATTACGTCGGACAACAAAAAAAAATGGATCACGAAATGATTAAAAGAAAACAAAAACAGAAACCGATACCGAAACGTATAACAAAACAAATGATTTAAAAACTTTAGCATATAGTATGATATATGTCTGTACAACTTTTTTAATTAAACAAACAAATTAATGGCAACAAAAACTGAACGGCGGCTTTCAATTTTAATCAATACCAACAACAAGAACAACATCAAAAACCAAAACCATGAAGTCATTTTAACTCTTTAAGTTCAATGGCAACGAACCAAAGCAGCTACTCCAGCGAGCGCTGCATTTCGAATTTTGTCAATGATATGAACTGAAAGCTCAGTTCATTTGTTTGCTTGCTTAAAGAATTGAGAGAAATGAATGAAATGAAATGAATTCTATTTACAGACCGCCGCCCTGGTGGCCGTGGCTCAGGCGCACGCACAGGCAGCACAGGTCGCTCAGGTACAGGCAGCCCATGCCCAGCACATGCAGGCACAGGTGCAGGCCGCTCAGGTGGCACAGGCTGTTGCTGTTCAGCAGCAGCAGCAGCAGCAACAACAACAGCAGCAGCAACAGGCACAACAGCAACAACAGGCGGCTCAACAACAACAACAGCAGGCGCAACAACAACAGGCACAGGCACAACAACAGCAGGTGCAACAACAACAGGCGCAACAACAGCAGGTACAGGCGCAACAACAACAGGCCAAACAACTGGAGGAACTTAATCGAGCTGTGATGCTGCAACGTTTTCAGGCGGTGCGTCAACAGGGCGTCAACGTCAGCAATCCTAATGCAGCTGCTGCGGCGGCTGCTGCCGCTGCCGCTGGCCTGGGCATGGTAAGTGTCAAACTTGGCCAAGTGCTGCACAGCGCTCGCCGCCAACAACGACAACATCTCTCTCTCTCTTGTTTTTTTTTTATAATTATTATCAACTTGACTAAAAATATCCTCAATGCTCTGTATTATCGATTTTCACGATTCCGTTATATATAATATCTATATAATATGACGTTTTCTATGTAAAAAATTACTTATCCAATCATTCAGAATTGTTTTTGGGGGGCAAGTCAATATCAATATCAATAACTTTTTGCTATAGGCACATAGCATAGCACTAGTAATATTTCCACAGTGTAGAGCTGATCATCATTATCAAAATTCATTGACATTATATCATTATGAAGCTCCAGACATTTTGCTTAGAAAAAGTCATTCAAATAAAGTAAACTTTCATTAAAAGTTGTATGAGAGAGTTAGGCGATAAGAAATATTATCATGTAATCAATATTTTATCGATATCGATAGGCAAAACTCTTAATTTCCTTACGTCTAGCTCTCTCGTCTCTCTCATTCTTAGGGTACTTGGGACTTATTAATTAACAACCTCTTAAGTATTTCCACCAAAAATGCCTATCCCACCAAAATAATCCACAACATTCAAAACTAGTCAAGCTATATATATATATAGTATAGCACCAAGTGATCGTCTCTCTATGCGTAATAATAAATCATATACAAAAAAAAAATACAAAAATATTTAATCCAAAATTTGACAAGATTCTAATGTTGCAGTAACAAAATTAAAAGTTAACATTACAATTGCAGTGCAGTACAGTTGAGTGTTGATAAACAAAATGCCAGTTGCAGGGCCGACAAACAGTTCTATACTACAGTATGTATTTTTGTACACTTCACTTTCCATATATATATATATGTATTACCAAAAAAAAAAAAAAAAAAAAAATTAAGAAAACGAAATTAGCCCCGAAAAAAGTATATGCGAGAATTACGAAAGATAAGTAAATTTCTAAATTCCATTTATAATTATGATAATATGTATTACAATACTCGTAAATGTAAAACTCGTACATTTCTGTACTTACTATGCAAGTATTATTCGTAGTTGTCTAAGCAAGTTCTAACCACCCAACCAATTCCCCCAACTCCCCCACCAACACACACACACACACACATAAATTGCATACTTACATAATACATCCACATACCCTCAATCCCCAGAGATATCCAACCTGATCCTGAATCAATTATGATATATATATGTACACATAGAAAACAAAAACAAAAACAAAAATGTTCCATAGTAGTACCTACTGCCTTGCAAAGCACATTAACGTTAAAAAAAAAACGTCAACGTAAGCGTAACATCGTAACGTAACGAACGTAACGTAACGTAATGTAACGTAACATGCAAGCCATGTAAGTACATTTTGTATAATTAATTCCTATTACAAATAACTTTGAACTTGTCGTAATGGTTGCTGCGTTGGTTGGTTAATGATTGATTGATTGATTGATTGGTTGGTTGATTGATTAATTCATATCCACACACATACACACACACACACAAACGAATCTACACACACAGCAATGACTACTATTTCTATATAAAAAAAATATATAAATATATTTAAATGTATATTACCATATACTACTACCATACTACCAAACATCTATCCTTATCTAAATGTTTTTTTATCTGTAAATTGTAATTATTATATACACACACACAACCACATCGATTTCCAATATTATATCTTATATGTTATTAATAAGCGAATTTCCTCATCTGTGCATCCTATCAAAATCTTTTGTCTTTCTGTCTCTTCTCGCTATATATATGTATATAACATATGTCTGTATCATCATCTCAACTAACACTTGATCTTAATCTTGTACTACACACACTCACACACACACCTCAAGCTGGTACCATCTGCGCTTTTTATTGTACAACACGCAAACGGTTTATGGTGGCGCGATTTTTGAATCTAGTCTCAGCTTTGATGTTTAAGACAATACACGCCCTTCTTCTTTGCTCGCATTTATCTAACTGTCCCATAAATAGAGTTGAAAAACTATCGGTATTTATCGATAACATGTTTATTTGACAATTGTCATGTTGACTGTTAAAATAATGCCTTAAATCACTTTTTGAAAAGGGCTTTCATCTATATTAGAGTTGTAAAACTATCGATATTTATCGATAATTGGTTAATGTGACGATTTTGCCATGTATAATGTTAGAAAATGTCTAAAATCACGTTTGAAAAGGCTTTTCAGCTCTACTATAGTTGAACAACTATCGATATTTATCGATAACACATTCTTTTGATGATTTTACTGTTTTTAAAACGTTTTTCAACTCTATTTGATAAGCACTACTAATCGCATTACACAGCTATATACATATACATATGAAATTGAATCAGGGCGACCACGCCCCGCCCATGCCACATCATAGCTAAGTATAAAACTTACTACAACTATATTCTGAAATAAGAAACAATCTATAGTATTGGAACTTGAACTCGAATTATGTTGCCTGCCTGGTTAGTAAAACTCTTTAAATATTTTTTTTCGTAAGAATTTGTTAACTCAAGATTAAAAATACTATCTACTATGATTATTATTATTAATATTTTAAGTTGCTTATGCGTTAATTCACACAAAAAACTAAAAGAAAAAAAGAAAGAATGATACGAAATTCTTTGCTAAAGTGTTTTAAGGTCGAGATCGTATCGCGAAACGATCTGTGTCCCCCATTCAACTCCCCCCATCGTCGTCAGTTCAGTTTCCGAATTGTAAGTACGTTTCTTTTTTAACAAAAAAACCAACAACTTAATTTTCTACCATAATATCTACATTTAATATATTTTTTTAATATACATATATATTTATTTATATTCATTTGTTTATTCTTGTTAGTTTTTGTATATATATAAAAAAAAACCAAAAGAAAATAAAACCAGATAAAAGTTGCTCTCTTTATCTGTGTCTCTCTCTCTATTTCTCTGTCTTTCTCTCTAAATATATATCTATATATCTCTCTCTCATTGTAACATTGTAATGCGATGCAAAAAAGTTCTGAAAACAGTACACACTTATACATATACATACATACATAAATACATCAACACATCTAAAGAATTTAATATATATACTATATATTTTATTCATTTTAAGTATAAGTACGCAAAAAAACAAAACCCAAAACTTATTATTAATACATACATACTATATATATATTAAAACAAGATTAATAACAAACTTAGCTAATTTTTTGTGTACAATGGCTTTGATATACACACACACACAAACACACACATACATACATACATACATATATATGAATCAAATTCACCAGAATACAACTAAAACTTTGAATTCTATTTCTCTTCCATGCTCTCTTCTGTATCTTTTCTGAACGCCTTACGCTGAATAGATGCCTTTGCCCGGCCACATGCAACTGATGCAACCAATGCAACTGCGACCCGGCACCGTTGCCATTGGACCACATGGAGCACTCATTGGCGGCAATATGATGCGTCCCGGACATATACCAGGCATGCCAGCAGGTGAGTAATAGTCTCTCTCTCTCAAGTTGCCCTTGAAACTCTTCTTAAAAATTCTTCGCTTTGTCAGGTTTGTTGCCGATGCAAGCGATTGGATTGCCTGGCTTGCCGGCGGGTGCGATGCCAATGCCCGGCATGGGGGTTATGCTGCCTGGACACCCGAATATGTTGCAAATGATGCAGCCGCGATTCAGATGATGCCTGCCCAGTGCGCCGGGTCTGTTGCAGGCGCCAACGACGCATCTACAGCATACACCACAGCATGTACGACCATTTCAGCGGGCGGCCGCATTGCCAGCTGCACTGCATCCCCATCAGCATCCACATGCACATGCACAGGTGCAGGCGGCACATGCAGCACAGCAGGCATCGTTAATGGGTCTACCATTGCCCTTACTGTTTCACGAATGAAATGGGAAAAACAACAACTTATCAACCAACAACCAGCAACAACAAGCAACATCAACAAAAGTGCAATCGCAAAAAAGCAATCAAATCACAACTGCAAGCAAGTTTACATACTCAAAATGCTACGCAATTACAAAGCTCTGTTTTTTAATGTATAACAGTTTTGAAACACACATACACACACACACGTGTACACATTTACTAACAAGCGATATGCGTAGTTTATATATATATATATATTTGTTCAAGTTGATTTTATATGCATCTGATCTATGCTTTATACTTTGTTGTTTCAAAAATCTAGATTTTTCTGTTATTCCTTTGACTAACATATACATAGGTATGGTTTATTGGTATGTGTGCACACTCTTTGCCTTCTTGCATTACATTTAACATTTTACAACACTATCAAAAAGTTATAACAACCACAACAACAACACCAGCCACAATGTGTGTTCTTTATATGTGTGTGTTAAACGCATCGCTTCTCATCTGGCGCTCTCTCTCTCGCTCTCTCTTTGCTGGCACGCGGTTCTCTTTGTACTGTAGCGTCTAGATCTCTTTATATATCTCTCTCTCTTTATGTTACTCCATAGTTATATAACGGTAATTGTACAATACCAATCATGTTTGACTAATCTTTGTTTACAATATATTTTCTTCATTATTAATATCTATATATATCTAATTTATATTTTAGTTTCATTTAGAGTTCTGGGCACAAACATTTAAGTACGCCCCGTCTAAGCAAAATATTCTAACCTACAGAAAAAGAAAAAAACATAAAAGTACACATAACGAAAAAAAAACACGTATGTACGTTGTTATACGCTCTCACTTACTCTATTTCTCTCTCTCGTTTATGCCATGTCTCTATTCTCAGAAACTAAACTAAACCGTACGTGCTCTGGGTAAGAATCGGGCAAGATATATATATTGTACCACACACACATCACATACTACTACTAAGTATATGTATTATTGTGCGAATTTCGTATGTTAAATGTGCGTAGCTTTCTTAGTTTAATTGTTCATGTGCAATGCTCCAAAAAAAAAATTTACAAAAAAACACAAAACTGTTATACATATGCTGTTATACAATCTGAATATACTATATGTGTATGTGTAGCCTATAACTGCATTTATGTACTACTACTACTTCAATCCCAAAAAAACATCCTATCTCCTCCTCTCGTTCGCAAGCAAAGCGTCGCCTTTTTACTTTTACTCGTTACTCGTTATATACCGTTACTCGTTTGTTTATGCAGCCGACATTACAAAAAAGTACCCGTAAGTTGTAAGTTTTCAAACAAATAATCGTTTTTATATATATATATGAATATGAATATATATTTGTTTCGAGTCGATGCGCGCAACTCGCAATCAGGTATCTACATAATTTTCTTTTTTATTATTATATAATTCACATTCATTCGAAATAATTTTTGTATTGTCTTATGGTTATGGTACTAAAACAACAACAACAACAACAAACTCATATAAAATATATATATATATAGACAAACTATATAGTTAGACAACGTTTCCAGTTAAATAAATAAATAACGCCCACAGCACATTGTTAGTAAGTACATTCATTAATAATACCTATCAAATTCTATAGTTATAGTTCCTTGTAGCGTCGCTCTTCCATTGGTAATTACAGACTCCAAACTACAACTACAACAACAAAAACCATTAACGTTTATAAAGTAAAGCTTCCTAGCAACACATAAAGTACACATACATATTTACATACATATATATAACACAATCAGTCTCAGGCTTAGGCCCAATAATAAGTAACATCATATACTATTTAGAACTAGTTATCTATATAGTTTATAAGTTGTTCAATTCTTAAGTTCTTATGTAGCTTGAAGGGTAGTTTTTAATCTATATATACAAATAATACTATTACCAAGAGTTTTTGGCATGATTTAAGGATCGGTCACCCAAAAATACTCCCTTGCGAATCCAGTGTAGCCTAGGCCTAGTCAAATTTTTTAGCACCCCAAAACTAACAAATACCACAACTTTAAACACTAATCCACTGTATTCGTAACCATCATCTACATATATCATATAAATATATATTTATATAAACTTACCTAACCTTTACATATAAATGTATAGTATAACAAAAAATGTTAAGCAATGACAAGTGAAGAGAAAACTGATTCGATTCTCGATAATGGACTTTTGTGCCGTTATAGAGTATATATAAATCGGTCAGGTTTTTTGCGCAAAATTGATGTTGGACTCTCGGGTCTGGCAAATTCGCCGCATTGCTCTACGAATGCCCCGGGCCCCCGACTTTGTGTCTACTACTTACTTTGTCTACTTCCCCCCATGTTTGACGTGGGGCCTGTCGGGTGTTATGCGATGTTAGAACGGCGTGCTTCAGACGAGTGTACCTCAATGCGGGACAGACAAAAGTTCGTCACTTTTATATTTATTGGTGACTTCACATAAACACAAACACACATTACTCATTTAACTTCTTGTGTTTAAGTAATATTTGAGTTAATCACACACACAAACACGCCTTTTATAAGTATAAATAATTATATATATATATATATTTGTGAAAAGCAATTGTAAATATATTTAACTTCATATTATATGGTTTTTGGTTTAGTAAATATAGTTAGTTTTATTTTTGATTATTGATAATTAAGTGATTGCTGGATTATTAAATATATGTCGGCTACTCGTTACTTTATAAAGAATATAACTGTTACATGAAAAAGTAACGAGAAGTAGTTTTGTGACTGACGGGAAGTGTGGCTGTTGACGAGAACAAGTGTCAACAAGGAATATAGCTGTAACATGACGAAACAAGTGCGAGTGGAACGAGAGAAAAGTAGTTCTGTGACTGACGAGAAGAAGTTTTGTGAGTGACGAGAACAAATGTCAAATTTTATTCAACGAATATTTTCATATTCCAATAACGAACGTCGGAAAAGTAACGAGTAAAATGTTTTCCGACATATATTTAATCTTTTCCCAATAACTTTTGCTTTTCAATTTACATATTTTGGTGACGGTCATAATTTCTAGTCTTAAACTTCTTATCTTTTCTTTTGTGTAACTGTATACTTTAATACCATAAATACTATAAATACAATAACTAACTGTAAGCTGCACGCGTTGTTTTTGAAGCAAGTACAAGAAATGCGAAAACAAATTATAGGTGTGTTAGTTTTTTCTTATATATATTTTTATATGTATACATATATGTACGACGAGCTGTACCAACTGTCTGTCCTAGCGCTGGGCGACACGCGAGTAGCTGGAAAAATGCTCAGATCATTTCTGATCGTCCCAGTTGAAAGCGTGTCACATTAATTTTGCTGAGCGAAAAGTTCCCTGCGTCAAAACAAAACAACAAAACCAAACACAACGAGTATATTGTATTGAGTTGAAACTAGAACTCAAACTGCATGTCCCTGTATATCTCCTAACCCGATAACTCAATTCTTATGACGCAGGCGATGTGCTGATCCCCGTACACACTACCCTCCCCCCGTACAACACTATCTCTCTACCCCAAAAAGCACATCACAGTTGACAAAAAAAAAATCAATTACAAAAAAACAACTGTTGGACTTTTCGGTCCTTGTCTTGCCTTGTCTTATACTTATTGCCTTTCTCTACACTATCTCTCTACACTTACACACACACTCATTCATTATTTCAAACACACACATCGGAGGGCGTGTGCAAACGGCCACGCCCATTTCATTTCGAAGGCGCATTCATCCAGATGAAAGTTTTTTTTCTTTTCTTAATGTTAAACGTGACTAAATTTTAATATTTCTTTTTCGATTATTGCCATTTTTATGCGATCTCCTTTTCAAAATTGTAACCCTGCATATAATATCGATAACGATTAAGATTTCGATAAGAATATACGCTTTAATAGTCAGATGGTGTGGCATTCAACAATCAACAAGTCTAGCTTTAACCATTGCCAAAGATGATTTTTTAATGCCCGCCCCCAACCTCAACAAAAACTTTCGAAGTCTGTCAATCGATATCCAATATATATATATGCATCAAAATCTATAATAATCGATAAACTTATAACGGTTTTCCCCACATGCTTTTCAAATTAACTTTTTATTCTTTTGCGTTGCATTTATTAACATTTGCCTTCAAAAAACAAAATAAGCGAATTTTGAAATTGTTTCTATTTTTTTTTTATTTGCTAATAACAATCGATAAACAATTAATAAAAAAAACACCAATATTTAGCTAATGCAATTTATATATTTAGTGCAATGGCATAAAATCAAAAAACCAAAAGAAAAAATATTACAATTGTGTATGTTAAAAGTTTTTAATGTTAATATATAAAAAAACCTACATTTTAGCGTTTGTACACAAAATGTTTCTACAAAAAAAAAAAATAATGAAGAAAACTTTATATTAAATAAATACACAACAAATACTTTAAGCATTAAAAAAAAAAACAAAAGCAACTGGAAAAAAAGTTATATAAGCAATTGTTTAAATTCTTTTAAACGTAAAAAACCAAACCAATCTAGTTTAATGTTTTGATTGTTCTCTTTCTTTTTAAATTAATTTATTGAATTTTAATAAATAAAATATACCATAAACATAGCAATACATGACTTTATCTTATTGAAGAACAAGTAAGAAGGTTCTCGTCGAGTATGCTCGACTATAAGATACCCTTAACCCGTGAGACGGACAGACAGACAGGAATGGCTATATCGACTCCTTTCCAGAATAAACTAGATGGAAAACTTTGTGTTGAAAGTGCACAAGATGACTGTCTCGAAAAAAACCCAATCAAAAATAAAAACCTCATGACTCATGGGCTAGTCCAAGACATTCAAAGAGTGGCGTCAGCGGTAAGGTAGGTTGTAATCAGTTATGTATGTGGGTCTTATTTCAGGGGCTTGTCTATTTATGCATTACCAACATTAAGCCACAATGTGTGGGAGTACCATAATAGAAATTGTAAGCTGTAAAAACGTAATTAAACATATTGGTAAATAGCCTAAAAAACTCATTTAAACCTATTTACTCTATATACAATTTGATGGACTGACATATTCAAGTTCACTGGAAAAGAAAAAAAAGACGAACGCAGCTTCACGCAGCTTAAGCTACATTCAGCTTCGGCAGAAGTCGGCTTTTTGTTCGTTTTGTATTTTGGATTTATTTGTTTTGTTGGTAAGCATTTGACAAGTTTGACTTTTAGTTTCGTTTTGAGCTTTGCTGCGGCCGGTTGTGTTTTTTCAAGGTGTGTGTAAGTGTGTGTTGGTGTGTGTTGCTGTGTCCGCGGGTTTGAATAAATTATACCTGTATTAGGCAAAACTAGTTAAACTTAACATTTTAAGGTGCAAAACAAAAGACTTAAGGCACAAACTTGCAGTCAATGTGTTAAATGCTTGCATAATGCCACGCCTACTCTGCCTTCACTTTCAATTGTCACCGCATACAGTTTTGAGCGGTTTTGGCTAACAAAACGTGTTAAGCTAAGAAGCCGACAGTAAAAATCGTATTATATCATAAAGTTCAGAGTTTTTTGAAAATGTATAATAATACTCTTATAAAATGACCTGAGAAATGATATGATACCTTTAAAAAACCACAAAAGAACGGTGCATCAAATAAAAATCAAATTTGCTGTTACAAATGCCGAAAGAAACTTGAATTCTTTAAGCCTTAAACAAGTATTTGAAGTGATTCAAAGCATAAAGGCCCAAAAAAAGCGAATAAGCCATAAAACAAAACCCGCAAAAAATGCTTGTAATAAATTATAAAAAAAAGGAATATATATATATATATATATATATATATGAATGTACATTGTGTTGTTTTTCACCGAAAAACCTGACCAGAATGTGCAGATCATAAGTTAAATAAAAGTATTAGAGTTGATGTTGTACATAAAAAAGAGTTAAAACCCTCATGACTCAAGTGATGATGAACAGACACATTACTCATTCTTTGAGTTTGTTAATGGCCCTGACAAGACGTGAGAAGTTAGTTTTACTCATTTTGAGTTCTTAAGATCTGACCTAAATTATAAGAATAAATGTTACCTAGCCATCAAAGTTATTTGAGGTTTTTTTTCTAACGTTTTTTCGTTTAGTTTCAAGTTGAAATTTGAAAACGGAAACTAAAATTTTCTTTAGCTCATGAATTACTTCAATTAAAATTTGAGAACGGGGGAACTGTAATGGAAAATAAGATTTTCTTAGATCATTAAGTTCTTAAGAGAACTGAAATTGAGCCTGGAAATATATTCTTTTAACAAGAAACTTAACTGAAAGAAAGAAAGACAGAAATCTTCAAAGATCATAATGGTACAATCTTTATAGGGTATGTTTGAGTTGAGCTATGTGGTTAACCAACATCTTTCTAACTGAAACTTTAGAAAGAAACTGATATAAAAGATGCCTAAGACAAAAATCTTCAAAGATCATAATGGTATAACCTTTTATAGGGTATGTTTGAGTTGAGATATATGATAATTCAACATCTTGAACTATGTTGAACTGCTCCGGCAATATCTTAGACTCATTGTTGTCGCTTTGGTTTTTGACCACTTTTAACAGCTGCCAGTTCAGACAACTTTCAAAAAGTTGGCTTGATTTTTTCGCAAAACTGAAGGCGCGGTTTTTAGCTTTGATTCTCTGTCCATGTGTCAAGAGCAATTTATTTTGATCTGGTTTCGATTACAAATTTAGCTTATATTGGTTATGTTGAAGGTCGCCTAACGGAAACCAACGAATACTTCCCACTAAGAGTCTATCTTAATCTATCTTGCAGCTAACTGAAGAGTTTAAATATGGTCAAAAGTGGAGAAGCTGTATTGACAGCTTTGCTCATGCTCGCTGTGGGCATGGGCATGACAGCTGGCAAAGATAATCTGCGTGTGGAATATGAATGGAGGGAAATGGATTTCAAATACGATAGTCCCGATCAACGTTGGACTGCCATTGAGCAGGGCAGCTTCAAACCGACTGCGGTCATACCCTTCGGCTTGGAAGTGTATCGCCATCGGCTGTTCGTCACACTGCCCAGGTGGCGTCACGGCGTACCAGCCTCATTGGCCTACCTTGATCTGAATGGTAAGCATGGGGTGTATAATTAAATACGTTGGGTTTTGCATTCAGTTAATTGTTTTTGCATTCAGAGCTGAAACAATGCATTGTGAGAGATTTATGTTTACTCTTGACTTTGAGTATAGTCAGTAATATAGCTAATAGATTTACATTGCATTTGTCTAAGCTTGAGAGTTTTTTTGCTCTAAGCAAAATGAGAACTTCCCATCGTCCACATTTTTCGCTTGGTTGCGTCATAAATAAGCTTTGAGACCTAAACAAAAACACTTAGCTCTTTGAGTAAATATAAACACTAAAAGTCAATATACCTAATGAGAACAATATATATATATTGTGCATGGGTAAGATTTTACCACTTATACGTTAAAGATTTTTGGAAACTAGAAGGAAATATTCATCACCAGTTTATACCTTTAACCTATGAAAGACCTAGAAACTTCAGATTTTGGATAAGAGTTCTCAATGCAACTAATGAGAACAACATAAATACATATATAGATTGTTTATGGATAAGATTTTACTACTTATACGTTACTGATTTTTTTGGAAATGAAAACCATTGAAAGAAAATATTTATTCTTTTGACACTTTTTGTTACCCTTAACCAATAAAAGTGCTAGAGACTTTAGATTTTGGATATGAGCGTTCCTTATTCTTAGATTGAACAAATTTGTTTAAAATTTTTGATAACTTTTTCGATTAATGATATGAACCTGTAATCGATAACAATAGAATCTTGAGTATAATAATGAAAATGTTTTTGCTTTGTATCAAAATCGGTTTGGAAAAAATTGAGATATGCAAGATTAAAGTTTTAGTACCAAGCTTTTTAGCCTTTTTGTAGTGCAGGTCAGGGTTAAGCGTATCTTCTACTTAAGATTATTCAAATATAGAGCTTTCTTTGTTGTTAAGTATCGATCTTGTTTAACTTAAACCTATTAGGAAAACCCTTTCTACACCATTTAAACCAGTTCAGTATATAGAAAACCCATTCTGAAAAGCAAGTAAGCTCACATTTCAAAGCTAATTACAAGCTGTTAATCATATGCTTGCCATATTTGTATGCATTTCAATCAAATCAGTTGTTTAACTGTTGACAAACTTGTTCTATGAATCAGCAGGCATTCACCACTCGATTGATTGCCAATTAGCAACCAATGCAAATGAACAAAAAAGTTAAAACACACAACAAATTTAGTACTTAAATGAGACAGAGACAGATTTGTAGAACATTCACCTTGATTTGTCACACAGATGTACTAATTTGTATACTCTATATGATCTCCAGACACCTCATCAAAGATGCCCGCATTGAAGCCTTATCCCAGCTGGGTGTCGCACAATATGAATGACACGGAGCCGGAACTGGTTTCACCTTTCCGGGTCAAGGCCGATCGTTGTGGTCGTCTCTGGGTGCTGGATTCACGTATTGCCGGTGTGCTGGAGCAGACCAAACTGTATGGAACTGCTCAGCTGTTAGTCTACGATCTGCACAATGATGACCTGTTGCGGCGGTATATACTGCCAGCCGGTCAGACCAAGGAGAACTCCTTCTTTGCCAATTTGGCAGTGGAGGATGGAGATTGTGAGAACACATATGCTTATGTCGGGGATTTGGGCAGTCCCGGTCTGGTCGTGTACTCGTGGCGGGATCAGGAATCATGGCGAGTGCAACATCATTTCTTCCATCCGGAACCGCTGAGCGGAAACTTTAGCATCAATGGCATTGAGTTCCAGTGGGATGATGGTGTCTATGGTTTGGCCCTGTCCAAGCCGAAGGAGGATGGCTTCTCCACGCTCTACTTCCATCCACTCAGCTCCACCATGGAGTTCTCGGTGAATACTTCGATTCTGCGCAATAAAACCCTTTCCACCTCAGGCGCCATCTATCGGGAGTTCAAGGTATTGGGTTCACGTGGCATGGATGCTCAGGCAGGTGCCCAGTGCCTGGACCCAGAGACCGGTGTCCTCTTCTACACTCTGCCCAATCAGAACTCCTTGGGTTGCTGGCAGACAACAGCTCCATACCGAATGCAGGATCGTGTCTATACGAACAACAACAATCTGATCTTTCCCAGCGATGTCAAGGTTGATAACGAGCAGCGTCGCCTTTGGGTTCTGTCCAATCAACTTCAGAGCTTTATCTACGATGAACTCTATCCGGGAAGCATCAACTTCCGCATACTCTCCGCCAGCATTAAGGATGCCATCGATGAGACATCCTGTGCTCCACCCAAAAAGCTGCCAGAATTCATAACCAAACTTGGTGAGGTTATCAAAACGAATGTTTTACTAAAGACAACTGATTCCGATTCGGCATCGGTTAAGCGTACTGGTTCCGGATCCGGTTCAGCAACGTGGACTCTAAGTTTAGCCGCCTTGCTATTTGGTATATCTGGTTCCAGGCTGCTTTAAGGTCTAGAGTTTTTTATATAGTATAAGCATTATGTAAATGTAACTTTCTAGTTTTGTAAACAATGTAAAAAATTTGAAAATTCCTTGAAATATTTATGTAAAAACCGACTTTTGTTCGATACCACAAGTTGTATATTACCCTTAAGCTAAAAATAAGTTTCATAAACTTCAATTCAATGAATAAAAGAAAAAATAAACTTGAAACTCTTTAGGTTAAATAATTTAAAGCATTTTATTTAGACAAAAGTATAAGTATAATAATCTCTCAGCCAAGCCAGCTGGCATTTTCTTTAGTTTTAGCTTAATACTTCTCCAAATCTGCCTTTTCCACTGTATAAACATTGTTTATGTCCATTGTCTCATCGCTGACCTGGGATTCCACATCCTCGGGCGTTTCGGAACGATTGCGTTCCTCATTCTTCAATTGTAATCTTCGAATGCAATCGCCACAAAAGAACAAAGTTAACTAAAAAGACAGTAAATTGAGTTGGTTGATGAATTAAAAATGTTTCCAGTTATATTTACATGCTCCAAGATGCCTATAATGCCCAGCACCGAGAGACCCAACAGGAAACCCAACGAACCACCAACATCGGCTATAAACTGTGTTGTATCATAGCTGGGACGCTCTTCAATCATCTGCTGATGAAACAAAGTATTAGTATAAGGCTATAGAAGGTCGATCATAAATATACCGATATCAGCTTGGTCGTATAGTATATATAGAGTAAAGTGCGTGGTTCCGGTTGAATAAATGTTTTCCGACTCTGTATGTAGGTCGTATAAATACGTGATTCGCAGGGCGACAAACAATCACAATCGTAATCATCACCGCTATCGTGAACACTGTAAGAAAACACTTGATTAATTAAAGATAAACTAAAACTGAAAACATTTCCTTACGCTTTATAGTTTCGTACTAGATCGCGCATTGTGTCATTATTGTCACAAGGTTCATGTTTGATATCATGCATCCAGGGTCCGGAACAGTTAACCTCATCAGCCAAATCCTGCCAAATGCATGTCTCGCCACACTTGTTAAGTAATCGAATGTGTGAAAATGATAAAAGATAAATCATATATATTCTTACTTTCAGATCACTGTAGCCCTCTTGGCGGGAGCAGGTTTCTCTCGTTGTCTCCACATTTGAGAAGTATTGACTTTGCAACTTGATCTCCAGCTCCTCATTGACGTTCGCAAATACATATTCGACACGCCCCGAACCCTTCATGTTGATTTCTAATGGGTAACGAAGTACTTGAAAACTCATAGATGGATTAACTCTATGAACTCACCCGTAAAGTTCTCGCGTTTGTCGTGTATGAAGATGTGCCAGCCTGCTCCAAATTCAACATCCACATCGCTTACATGCTTAACAATATTATGTTCCATCATAAAGGAATAACCGACTGACTTGGACACCCGCTTCATGCCCATTAAGGGACGTACCGTATAGCAAAGACCCATATAAAAGTTCAAGTTGCTATCGATTTCAACATCTTTGAAGAGAATAATGTTTTGATTGAATATATTGTAAGGGATATGCCTTTACTTACTACTCATCTCGCCATTCAAGCCATAGGAATAGAAGGTCTCATCCAATGTATAGGTGCTCTTGTTGAAAAATTCATCAAATGATAGCTCACCATACGGATATTCTTGCCAGCATGTCGCATATTTCGGATGTGGACAACTCCCCCGCGATAAGTTCTACAAGAATATCATTTTCATTAGTTAAGATCACAAAAAACAAACCGACTCACAGTTAGAACATCCTCTTTATAAGGTGGTTCACGGCATAATGTTATTGCTGGCATTTCGATAGTTTGATTTACATTGTAATACGAATGCGTCGATATGGGTGGATCAGATAGTTTGGAGAAGCATTCGTACAACTGGACGATGACAACAATACTACATCCGAAGAGAACAAGGTAACGTATCAGTTTGGCAGGATCACGTAGAAGCCAGGCTCTCAGTTCGCTCCAATAGCCCATGGTTTGTGCAAAAATTCGGTAAGTTCGAGAAAAGGTCAGCGCGCACGAAAAAGTGAAATGTAAATGATGTGTCAATGTCTCGTCTGAATGGGAGGAATATTGCCAAATAACGGTTCTAGTGGTTTGTGTCTGGGGGGCTGCACAAATTCTCACAGTTGGTCATGATAAGCTAATATTGATTTATGTGCCATACCAGAAACGTGTAAGTGTGTGTTGGTGTGTGTACATGATAAGGATGTTAAAGGGATAGAGTATCTCCAGATACGATTGCAACTGTAACTACATAAATCGGCGTATCAGAAACATGTGTAGTTTGTCGATTATGAGAGAGATTATGGCCTTGTTTGTTTTGTTTTGGCTTTATGCGTTTAATTACCAAAACATATTGCTCATAATTGTTTATGGTTTGTGTCGCAGATATGTACATTTGCTTGCAGTAGAACGAAAATAGCTATTGAAAATCAGAGTTTTCGCTTTATGGTTTTATTTGTTTATTTCGACAATCATTGCATGCAAATAATTTAATGCTTTTTCACAACATTCACACAAGATTTATACTACTGTACGGAAAAGTGTTTTCTATTTGATGTTTTCATACAAGTTATTACTTAAGATTTAAATGCTATGAAGTTATGAACCTTTTTCCTTACGATATAAAGGAGTTAAGCAATGACACCTTTGCCTTACGATAAGTTTCCTTAAGATAAACAAGTAATGAGAAATGAAGCCTTTGCCTTACGATAAGTTTTGAAACATTTTTGTTAAGACTTTGACACCTTTCTCTTATAGTATAAATAACAGCACTGCCTTACTAGAAACGATAAAGTTATGATACGTATGCCTTACGATAAGTTTTTCTTACGATATAGCTAGGTCACCTTTGAAATGTAAAGTAAACCACTGCATTATGACATAGTTATGATACCTTAGAATTTACGATACAGTAGATACAATATAGTTATGGCACCCTTGCCTTGCAATGAGTTCTTACGATATAGTTATGATACCTTAAAATTTCTAGTAAGCCTCTGCCTTACAATAATTTTTCTTATGATATATTTAAGACACCTTTGCCTTACAATTGCCATAGAACATTGCCTTACGATATAAATACGATATAGTTATGACACCTTTGTCTACGATATAGTTATGACACCTTTGCCTCAAAATGTTTTGACCTTATCTTTTTTAGCTGATCCAAATACTTAGTAGTATATACAAAGCATATGTTTAACATATATACATACATACATATATATATATACAGATATGTTTATGTATATGTATTCATGTCCAATAGATACACAGAGATAAGTACCTTGAGCTTTGCTGCAAAAACAATTGTGGATAACAAAAAATAGAAAAACAAATGAAAGGCAAATCTAAACAATGTTGTGTTGTTCCTGTGTGTGTGCATGTGTGGGTGAGTGTGTTTGCGTGTGTGTGCGTGTAGTATCCAACCATCCAGTGGAGCAGAAGAAGAATTCCTCAGTTGTGACGTTAAATCAGAGCAGAGCGAAGCCATTTTTTTTGTGTTTTTTTTGCCGAAATATCAGTCGAATCGAATGCGAACCACTGCTTCATACATAAATATATATATATATGGTTTATGTATATATCGTATGTATATATACTTTTTACACATACACAAGCATGGTCGAAAAGGCACAAAACTAATAAACAAAAAGAAACTTGCGACTAAAAATAGACAAATTGAAACATTTTTCGAGATGAGAAAAAATCCAACACAAAATAAAAAGACAACAGAAACGGGACGACGTGAATGTCTCTGTGTATATGATGATGATGATGATGATGGGTGCAGTAAAGGGGTGCGGGGAGGGTAGTAGAGGGGGGTTGCTTTACTTTTCAGATTCATCTGTGTATCTGTGAGATACATTGACGAACTAACAGCGTACCACACGGCGTATACTTGCTCAGGACACATCAGCAGCAGCCCGGCTGTATCTAGTATACGTATACATGTGTGTGTTTGTGTATGTATGTGTGTATCTAGTAAATTTTAGATAGATAGATATATGTATTTTGAAATAGCCACACAAATACACATAAAGATACCGAGTCGAGAGTGCAGAGAAGTTCTTCTTGCTTCTTGCTTGCTTCGGCAACTAAATAGCTTTTGTTTTAAATTTAGACCAAAGCAGCGGCTATATTAAACGCATATGAATGTTTTTTAGAATTAGTAGAGCTCTCTATATATGTGTGGCATATGTATAAGTATGTATATATGACCTCTTTATATAAAAACTAGAACTAACTAACTTTTGTTGTTGTTCTCTGTTCAGCTTAGCATATGGCTTTAAACGGTTTTTTGAGTTTTGGAACTAAATTCTGACCCATTTATGTACAATTTCGAATATCGTATACACTGTTTTTGGTGTCTCTTTTTTTTGTACCTGTTTTACCGTTCACCGTTCATTGGAGTATGAAATATGTTTTAAAAATACTTTTTGCTTGTCGCTAATAAATTTCAGTGAAATATTTTTACAATCTACATCATGATATTCCTGTACACAACATATATACCATATATATACATACATGAATATGTTGTGTATTGAGTCACTTTTAGTGCCCCTGTCTATAGCATTTCGCATATGATTAATCAATTGTGTACAGAGGCGTCGACTTAAAGGGGGAAAAACATTTTCATTTTCACATTTTCACTGATCATTAATAAAAGTCTGGCCGTCTGCATTAAGCAATTTTTCTATACTCAATACGAATGCATTGATTATTGCATTTCGATGCACTTGAGTTTCTATATATATGTATATATATATTCGTGATTCTTATTGGTTTAGTTGCTTGGCCGAGTGCAGTCAATTTAATTGGGTGACAAATGCTTACAGAAATAATTTTAATGCTCCACACATCAATGACTAAGTCGAAATGATTCGCTTTTATATTGGCTAATTAACAAACGATCTATGGCCCGACAAAAATATTGGAAAATATCCATGTTCATATATATTACGCGTGTGCGATTCTCAATTGAGCCAAGGCGATTAATCAATATATTACCACACATACACACACGCACAAGCACACACACATAAGTTAAAGTATTGAAATTGCATGCAACTAGTTTTAAATTAGAATTCAATTAAAAGGAAACATACTAAAATAAAATACAATAAGGAAATCTTTCTTGAAAACACGATAAAAAAAATATGACATAGTAATACGATAATGAAATTGTAGTAAACTAATACGATATAGAAAGGCATACATTCTAAATACAATAAGGAAATATTTAAGAAAAATACGATAGAGAAAATATAATATAGAAATATAGAAATTTAAAATGTGCTTAACAAAATACGATATAGGAAAAATTTGTAATATGATAAAGAAATTGTAACAAACTAATACGATATAGAAAAACAAATATGCAAAATACAATAAAGAAAATAACATAAAAATACGATAAGGAAATACGATAGAGAAAATTTTATAGCAATACCATACAAAAATTCTTTTACAATATTGACAAATAACTCAAAATACGATAGAGAAATTATCACCAATGAATACGAAATGCAAAATATGAAAAAAATATACTATAAAGGAAATACACGCTAAATACGATAAGGAAATTTAATTTAACAATTCGATACAGAAAATAATATAAAGAAATAGTTTTTCACAAAATACGATATAGAAAAAAAAAAACAAGCAGAAGTAATACGGTAAAAACGAATAACGATATAGTTAGCTACATCAACTACAATTTTGTATTGTAATACAATAACAACTTACATATAGTTCGAAATAAAATACAGTGGCGTCTAGATTAACAAGACCACATGTAAAGTTATATATAAAGCAAATATACTTTTGAAAAATCTTAATTATTGTAAATCTTAACAATTTTAAATTATATTTTATGTTTTTGCTGTAAGCTGTGTATATTCTATATCACATTAGTTCACTTTATGCAGACGCGACTGTTTTTATATATTGCCCAAAAACAGATAGTTAAAAGTATTTTCCTATTTCTGGAATATAATATATGTTTTACTAAATCTAGAGTAAATTTGCAAAACAATTAATCATATTTAGCTGGTTTATTGCCAGAAACATTTTACAAAACAGCAAAACAGCTGTTGGAATTAATTATGATTGACAGTTTTTGAGGTTTTTTGAGTTGAAAATGACTTACTAAACATACCCATAAATGCCCAGGAATGTCAGATACTATACTATTCAGATAGATATATATAAAAATCTTGGATAGATCTTATATATACTTATATAATGCAGTGCCGTAATTCAGGAAGTATTCATTCATTTGTCATGTTTGTCGAGCAACGGGACGTTTTTCGGCTACCTGGCTACAAAAATCTTATGGTCTTATGGCTTGGCATTAAAGTGGGGCATGCACAAAGAGTGAGTGGGGCGAAGGGGGAGGGCTTGGTTTGTGCACACATGGGATGCAGTTTGCCGGCCGAATGCGCGACGTTGACCGAAGACCGACAAACGACAACGGACGACGACGGACGACCGACGATGGACGGAGGACAGACAAAACCGCACGACAACATTTTGCCTGACGATGGATATTTTTATATCGACAATTTGGACAAGATCCAATGCATTTAGAGACGAAGAAGTTATCTATAGACGCGATGTATGTATTTTGGTCACGGTTGCAGTTTTTCAAAAATCGAAAAAAAGAAGAAAATTTATATTTTTTCTGCACCAGTTGCTGAATAAACTTTCTTAAAGTATATAAGAACTCCAAACAGGAATTACTTTAATGGCTTATGATTCTTTGACAGATTTTCTAATTAACTCAAAAATTAAAAATTTATAAAAATCATGTTTATATGTAAAGATTTACTTAACAATTTACAAATGAAAACAAAACATTTAACTTATTAAGTCATATCGAAAATACTGTAAGAATGAATAATCAACAAATTGTTATACTCTTTAAAAGCATACTTTTGCTTTGTCATGAAATGTGTAATGTAAGTTAGGAGCAATACTTAGAAGCTATACATAGTGATACCATAAAATATAAATATGTATATTCTTAATGAGTACCGTGAGTTAACCCGAAAACATTCAGCGTATGGATAAAGTTCACTTATTTTATTGTATTTGAAGGAATATACTACACACCCATAGATTATTAAAAAAAAAGTTTTGTCATTAGTCCATTTGTTCCTTAAGTTTTTAGCCTATCAAGCTGATACTTTTTTCAAGGTTTTCTTTTTGTTGCAGTTAGATCATTTGTGAAAATCAACCAGATCAGACCATTATAACATATGGCTTTCATACAAATGCAAGATCTTCAAAAACATTTTACTATAAAAAGTAACAAGTAAGCATTGTGTAAGTGTATGAAATAGTCGACTCGCTCAAGTTTGTTTAAATTTTATTCAAGTTTTTAAAGTAAAAACTTTAATAAAATGTTAAGACTTATACTGAATTACTCTATTATTTTTTGTTGGAAAACTTTTTTACTTAGTTAGCTTTATCAAAAAATACCAAAACTTATCACTAAATACATTCCCATACTTATATACATAAATATGTTAAACATTTCTTCATTTTGATTGTTTGTAATATTCTTTTGTTAATGTTTTTGGCATATAACGAAATTTATTTGTTTTTTCGGTCATTTGATGGACGTCAGTTTGAAAATAGACCCATTTGCATGCAATTATTGTTGCTGCCTCTTGCATGTATGTGTATGTGCAACAAACACCCCTTCACTTAACACACCCCCCACCACCCCTTCGCTCGTGCCGCCCCGTTCAACCCATTCCCCAATCCATTTTCGTATAGCGCATGCCAAACGTCTTGACACTAAAATGCAAAAATTGCTTTGCGTCAATGACTCAAAACCGAGAAAAATCTTCTCTCATTTGCACAATGGGCACAAAAATAAAGCAACAACAACAAGAACAACAATTGGGCACAACCGGTCGAACGATCGTATACAATATTCTGTTCTTGGTGATCTATTTAGAAATGTTCCTTCTTTAAGTGTAGTAATTGTGAATTCGAATATCGAACAAACAATTGGCCAAAAACCCATTGGCACTGAAATATTTATGTCAGCTGAAATGTTTTCTTGGGATACTATATACATATCATATTAAGTATTAAAAGAGTATTTAAATATGTTTATTTAGTATTTTTCTTATAGTACTTTTTTCTTTTTACACACAAAAATATATATTTTGATTAATTGCCTTAAATACTTTCAAGCTTAGAGTATCAAAAATGATTGGAAAAATAAGTAAATATGCTAAAAGTATCTCGGAGTATAAGTTAACATTCATATGTATATCAAATTAGTATTAAAAGAGTATTTATATGTTTATATAGTATTTTTCTTATAGTATTTTTCTAACAATAATATATGTTTTGATTAATTGCCTTAAATACTTTCAAGCTTAGAGTATCAAAAATGATTCAATATGAGTTTATACTCTATATAGTATCTTCCCCCAATTAAACATTATATACCCTATAATTCTCTATAACCATACCCATTGTATACCCTAGCATGTGTGCTCTTAAATCTTGACCATAAAACAACTTGTGTCAAAACACATAAAACATTCACTCAAATGTGTGTAGAGATTATCGTTCCGATTTCAGATCTGTGCAAAATTTTCATTTCAAATTGTGTTGATGTTGGCAATCTAGAGAGCTATTGTTCGTGTTCATGTTCTTGTTGGTTCTTTGTTTTTGTGGGGTAAAATTGCGTAAAATTATTTCTGACAATGTCGCAGATTGTGTTTCAACAAGCAGAACCACAGAAAAAATACACAACACATTCAAAAATGTTAGCTGAAAAACATTTGAAAAACAAATAAGAAATAAGAAAAGAGAAATTATGATCATTTTATCTTATGTGCGAAAAGTTTAGGCAGCCAAGCACATTATGTGAATATGTGCCTTTTGGTTTCATAAAGTTTCATAAAGATTCCGAAACAGAGGCGTCCTCGATGAGATGAGAGGGGGCAACCAGATTTCGAATCAGCCAACTAAATCCCCCATCAACCTTCCCATTCCCACAAAACAACACACAAACATACACAGTGAGACTTTGAGGCACGACGTTGTGGCGAAAGCGAATCAAAAATTTTCAACTATAAATAAGCTAGAAAATTTTGAAAATTTTTCAAATATTGTTTGTGTCTCACTTGGCATTTTTCATTTTCATTTTGCATTTCTTCTTTTTGATTTTTTTTTTTTGTTTAATTTTAATATTCAAATCATTTATGAAAAGTATTTTGATTTCTAGTTTCTTTTTTCGTGGGCGAGTTAAGAATCTTTCACACATATTGAAGTGCGGAAAGGACCCGCATTCTTATGAATGCTATCGAGCAGTGCAGATCGCAACAGATCAACACACACTAATGCCGCATGCCCCATGCAGCAGATGCGAACTAGTTCTGCTAGTTGTAGTTGTATCTGTCAGATACATTCAGTTTAGCATTGAAAAAAATGCATTGCATTGCGCTGAAGGACGCCGCAAACATATCTTAATTTATCTATTTAGTATATCTGTATCTGCAGCGTGTATCTTTAAGATTAAAATGTATCTGTATGATCAACATGTTTAGCTGTATCTGTATCTGCTCTGGCGTCTTGGTTCTTTTTTCGGGGTATTTTGAAGTTCACTGAAGAATTTTCGTATTTCGATTTCGTGTTATTCGCGTTTTGTAAAAATGCCAGCATCCAACTGACGCCAAGTGACAAATACCTCGGTAGACTCAACCAAAATATCTTCTCATAACAAAACATTTTACTTCCAACTTAAAAGGCAAAAAACTTATAAACAGCTTATTAGTAACTTCAGTTATTCCATCCATCCATTAAACAGCTGATTTGGGTTTGGTTTAAGATTTATTGTTGCTATAAGCCCCCTATAATATATCCGATCTGGCTAGAGATCGTGTAGAACGCCCCCGAACCGGTGGCAGATCAAATTGGCATTGAGGTGACCAGAAAAGAATAGAATAAAACAAATACCGAAAAATGATCACTAACCAAATGAAAAACAACAACAAATCACATCAAATCGCATGTGTAGAGAAAATGTGTGTGTCTGAAATAAGTAAAAAGCTTTTATGCGCGAGGGGGTGAAAGAGAAAGGTAAGCGAGGGTGAGGAAAGAGAGCGCCAGTCAGAGTCAGAGCGTAACAAATTCACAAGGATTTTTTACAAATGCAAAATTTGTCATTGAAATGAATTCAACGCACACACAAAAAACACTTGCTCAACTATGCACGCGCCAGTGTGTGTGTGTGTGTGTGTAGAAGAGAGCATGCTCACGCAATCGTTGAAAAAGCTTTCGCTCACTCTCTCACGCGATCCTGGTCGCTTGTATTGCCGATTGCATCATAGCTTACTCACTCACACACTCAACGAGAGACAGAGACGCACACATACTTAGGCATAATGCCCACCACTTGCTGCAATAACAACAAATACTAACGGCAACGCGACGATAGACCGAAAAAGGGAGCAAGAATAACCGAGACGCAGCGAAAACAGCCAAATAGTTGGCGACTCACGCACACTGGCGCACACACACTTGCACACACACACACTGGCACACACATAGAAACAGAAGACGCTCGGTTACGAGAGCTTTTTTCGCTTTTTCACGATTGTGCGGCACAGATTATGGGGGTATCAAATTGCCACGTATAAAAGGCAAGTTTACCGGTTGCACGGTTCAGAACGGCTTTCGAGCGCGTAAGTGCAGCACCTTTGATGTGCGATCTTTAATATTTTGGATATCATACCCATCACAACTACTACATACAGCAGCAACTACAGCAGCAACAGCAGCAGCAGCAATAGCAGCAGTGTAAAAGAGACAGCCAACATAAATTTGACCTTTTTGCTGAGACTAATAAAAAGAAAGAAACAATACCATATATATATATATATATATATATATAACGTGTATGTGCATGTGTGTGTTTATGGCTTATCCTTTTCAAAGGATCTCTGCCGAATATCAAAAACTCTAAAACCGAATCAAAACTTTTCGCATATAACGGTTAAAGTGACAGTTTACAGTGCATTAAGGAATACGCTTGACAACTCTGGATTATTTAACAACAACCGCTATATTAAAAACACCGTTAACTGGATTACTATTAACTTATTTTCTTATAGCAAAAAAAGTTTTGCGATTTCAATTCCAATCTACTTTGACGCATAATCAAAGTCTTGTGTAACACATGAGTTGCCCCAACTTCACAATCAGTGGCCATAAGAAAGTCAATATCAATTGAAGGATGATAAAAAAAAAGTTTTTCAAATCATAATTCAATTCAAAACTTCATCTAAATAACTTTGAAATCAAAGTAAAAATGTTTTCTCTGATAACCTATAAACTTCGATTACATTTTGATACAACTTTTAAAAATCTTTCACTTTGAAAAAAAAAAAACTATTCATTACTTAAAATTCCATTAAGTTACTTTTGCAATCAATCCCATGTATAGAAAGAGATGGCATGCTTTGACAATTACTTGATCGAAATTTCGAAAACAACCCTAGAGACGAACAAAATAGTTTTTCGTATTACTATTTTAATGACTTCATACATGAATACCTGTGTTTTTTTTTTCAATATGCGTACACAAAAGAGCACAGACTAGTACAGTGGTCCGATGTCCACATAGATATATACATATATGTATACATGAGCGAAATATTTCGAATATGTTTTAAAAATAACCATAGACGTTAGAAAGAGAGCGAGATAGACAACATATGTATTAGAAACGGCATGCGGTAGTCACTATAAGAAAAAAAGCGAAAAAAAAAACTGAAAAAAAGCTCATCAACCCAATACATATACACACATGTATATGCTCTCGCCTATATATACATATGTGTGTGTGTTTAATTTCGAAATAATTTCGAGAATTTTAAAAATAACGCATTCGTTGAAAAGTTCGTTGTTATTTTTTTTCTTTCGACCGATTTCGTTTGCCGATTGTCGAAATATATAGTATATATATTTATTTGTATGCGAGGAAGCGTGTCAAATGCGATCATTGCAATCTAGCAACTCGTGTGTGTTAGAACACAAGTTTTGAAAAACCGTGGGAATTACGAAAAGACAGAAATACCGCGATCCAGTGAGTGCGAATTGTAGAAATTTCAATTAAAAGTGATTTTTGACTTAACAATTTATTCCGCGTTTATGTAATGCTATTAACTTGCCCAAAAAACACAAAAATCTTATCTATATATATGACTGAAAATTTTTGAAATTACGTAATAATAGCAACGCCCCACATACAAATACATACATATGTGTATGTGTATAGTATATGTGTAGAAGCGACGCGGACACGCAAGATCTATATATATGTTCGGGTATATGGCACTGATCTATATTTAGGCGACAACCCACACAAGTCAATTGCTGTTGTTGTTGTTGTTAACATAGAGTCCGAAGGAACAACAACAACAACAAGGCCTAATTAATTAACTGAAACGAAGAGGTGTTCGAAAAGCTTTAAACCGAAAAAGAAAAACCATTTAAATATCCGGTTACGAAATGGAAATTATTGAAAAATCACACATGCACATATTTGGAATGAAAACGTAGCAAGAGGAAAATATTTTCGAAAAAAAAAGAAAATAAACAAATAGTCTCGAATGCTGGCTGTAGCTGTTGTCTATAAGAGAAATAAACAAATAAAAAAAAATCCAAAAATAAAGTTCGAAAATCATAAAGAAAACAATTAACTAACAAGAACAATTACTATTTCTTTTCATTTACAGGGAAGTTTTGGGCTCACGACGCGATAAAACAAGAATTTTAAAAAGTCCCAATTATAATTTGTCGAGTTTTTAAGTTTAAAAGCGAAATTTAATCAAGATGCCGAAGCCAGCCGCTAGCCAGGAGGATGAGGATCCCACCCCATACCTGTTCGTTTCGTTGGAGCAGAGACGTATCGATCAATCGAAACCCTATGACTCCAAGAAGAATTGTTGGGTGCCCGACGAGAAGGAGGGTTATCTCATTGGTGACATTAAGGCCACCAAGGGTGATATCGTCTCTGTCGGTCTGCCTGGTGGAGAGGTAATGCAGACGAAATCAAACCCAAAAACATATACACAACACAACCTATAGCTCATGATTTCATAGAACCTACCCGCGGTCAAACTAAAGTTCTACCCATTAACTTTCATATGCTGAATGCATTTTGGTACTACAAAATGACTTCGACAAATGAAAGTTAAGGGGGTAAAACTTTGTTGACCTAGAGGACTTTGAAATGTTTTCAAGCTATACCGAGTATAAAAGAAGACTTTATGTTCTATATACTCCATCCATTCCACACATGATCTAGGTAAAAGATTTCAAAGCCGATAAGGTGGAAAAAGTGAATCCACCAAAATTCGAAAAACTCGAAGATATGGCCGACATGACTGTGCTCAATACACCCTGTGTGCTGCACAATTTGCGCCAACGTTACTATGCTAAGCTTATCTACGTAAGTGTCAATGTCTAGAAACTCACTAATCTATGGGTTTCTCTTTTTTCCGGTCTCTTTTTCTCAAAAAATCAAAAAAACCAAATCAATACGAACTGCCTAACCACGTTTAACCAAACAACCAACCAAACAACTATAATAAAATATATATGAAAAAACGACATGACCAAAAAAATGGTATTACAACTGACTGAAATAGACGAAAGACTTCAAGAAAGATCAGCTCTCGCAGGTGAACCCTCCGAAATACGAAAAAGCTGAGGATATGTCCAACTTGACATACCTTAACGATGCCTCTGTGCTCCATAACTTGAGGCAGAGATACTACAACAAGCTCATCTATGTAAGTAATTGCCGTACCGGTATGGCAATAGTCAGCGTTCAATGTTTCTAAAAACCGCTTACCAAATCACCCCAACCAAAACAAAAAATCCACATACTTTATACAAAATTGATTTGTAGATTGTTTAAAACGCTTTCAAACATATCTAATGCATATTTTCTTAGTAGTTTTGATAACACTTGAAAACTTCCTACTTTTCGGAAATCACACCCTAACAAAATCCCATCATTACACCCTGCACCTAAAATGAAATGTAACTCTTGCTAATTTCCTCATCTTGTGAATTGTACGCATTAATTTTGCTTCTACTAAACACAAAAGTTTTGCCGTCCAGTTAGATGAACACTCCACTGGAAAGAAAAACGGTTTACCAAAACACACACAAACACAATTTACACACACAGCAACCACACCTACAAGGATGCTGAGCTTGGATGAAAACCAAAACAAAACGATCATCACATCATTTCCCAATCCAACAAACAACCCAAAAAACAAAAACTTTAAACAAGTTTCTAAGAATGCCAAAACATATTTTAGTTAGTTACCAACAAAAAAAAACAATCGAACACCAAAAACTGGTTGACCCAACAGACATAAAAAGAAAACTATTACTAAACTGTCTAAATGGACGGCTCTAAAACATGGACTTTGGGCCGCTAAAAATGCTGATAAACAGCTAACGGCTTGGTCTTGAAAGAAATACCTCAAAAATGTTTTAGAGACGATCCAAACCCCAAAAAAACAGTAGACTAATTTGTGAAAAACTAACAAATGAAATCAAAAAACTGTAAAACATATTTACTAATACGTCAATTATTCTCTCCTACAAAATGTTGGAAACAATAGACCTACTCCGGTCTTTTCTGCGTTGCCATCAATCCCTACAAGCGCTACCCCGTCTATACCAACCGTTGCGCTAAGATGTACCGTGGTAAGCGCCGTAATGAAGTGCCACCCCATATTTTCGCCATTTCTGACGGTGCCTACGTCGACATGTTGACCAACCACGTGAATCAATCTATGTTGATTACCGGTGAGTCTGGTGCTGGTAAGACTGAGAACACGAAGAAGGTCATTGCGTACTTCGCCACTGTTGGCGCTTCCACCAAGAAGGATGAGTCCCAGAAGAACAAGGGCTCCCTGGAAGATCAGGTTGTGCAAACCAATCCTGTGCTTGAAGCTTTCGGTAACGCCAAGACCGTGCGTAACGATAACTCCTCTCGTTTCGTAAGTAACACTTGCAAAAAATATTTCCGAAAACCATTGTGAATCTAATGGAATATCTTACTTGAACAGGGTAAATTCATCCGTATTCATTTCGGTCCTACTGGTAAACTGGCTGGTGCTGATATTGAGACCTGTAAGTTGACAAACACCCTCTCGGTACTTCCTCGCTCTTTTACTTAAATCTACTCTCTACTTCTCTCTCTTCTTACAGATCTGTTGGAGAAGGCTCGTGTCATCTCCCAGCAGTCGCTGGAGCGTTCCTACCATATCTTCTACCAGATCATGTCTGGTTCCGTTGCCGGTGTTAAAGGTATAAAGTCCACACACATCATCATCATCCAACTCATCCATCACCAATTTCTCTCTCTATCTATCTCTCTCTCTCTCTCTCCGATGAGTAAGAGTTCTTCTGGCTCTCTCATACATACACATACAATATATATCAAATATATATCTTTCAGTACCTCTGGCAGTGGTTTAGGTTCAACAATTGAACACAAACACACACACACACACATGTACACTCATACACTTACATATTTACACACACCAACACCCAAACACACACACACACACATACCCAATATATGATATTTATCTTTTCTTCACACAACTTTCGATGAATCTGTTTAGAAATCTGTGGTTTGAGCGATAACGTCTACGATTACCACATTGTCTCCCAGGGCAAGGTTACTGTGCCCAGTATCGATGATGCTGAGGAATTCTCTCTCACAGATGTAATTGTCCCCAACTCATTAGATACATTAATTGTTTTTACTTACTTCGTAATATCTTAATCGAGTAATAGTTTGGTTAACTCTATATATAAACATATTTTTTGCTAGCTTCTAGCGTATCGTAATCGTTATCGCTAACGCTATCGTTATCGTTATCGTAATCGTATACTCGTATATCGTAGCGTTTACGTAGGCCACACCAAAAAAAAACACTCGTCTATCGCTTTAAATGGCTAGCTGTGTAGGCTGACATCTATTCCAAATTGCCAAACAAACCATCCCAAGATACGGATTATTGGAATATGTTGAAGGCATTAATAGTATGGCGTAACCATTCAAACATATATATTCCCTACCTCCAACCCAATCATCTATCCTCCTAACTCACACCATACCCAAAGTTAATAACACAAAAACCATTTCCAATCCATTATTAAATATGATATTTTTTACCTATTTCACATCTACATGTTCAACTCCTCCTCACATATATGTGTACCTGTTATTCGATATGCATAGAATATTGCCTGCTATCGAACAACATTCACGACTATCGTATCGTATCGCAAGGCAAAACGACAATACCTAGTGTTAATGATGGAGAAGAATGGGTCGCTGTGGATGTAAGGCCATACAGAACATGGTTACTTATTAGACATATGCTCACCATATCTTACAAATCAATGTCTTAACTAAATGTTTTACCTCTTTTGTCCTTTGTCATAATTTCAATGTTGTGAATTCGTTTACTTCTAAATTCTCTTTACTCTATACAAATTCGGTATACTTTCATATATGTCTTAATGTGTTGTCACTTGTTCGTCTCAAATCAAAATCAAAAAGATATGAAATCATAATGCTTTACTGCAAATGCAAATCAAAACTATATGCAAAACTAAACCCTAAACCTAACCCTAAAACCACACTAATCAAAAAAAAATCTGAACAATATTTCAGTTAGAATTTCTATATGTATAGGTAGGGTTCTCCAGTTTTAGGGCCGTACTCATTATATCTCCCCAAAAACCAAAAACTATAATTATATTTCTGGAGTTTTTGAAAATATTGAACTTAATGCTGCACTCTATACAATAAATAGAGATGGTATTTCTTACCCAACATATTGGTGATTATCCTGGCATTTGTCAGGGTAAAACACGGATACCCGGTGTCAACGATGGTGAAGAATTTGAGTTAACTGATGTAAGTTTGTGTTGCCGGCGACTCAGTATACCCGTTTATAATATACCCGAACCCAAAGTTGAAGTCCAAACCAGAACTATTGTATTATATTTTTAAAAAAATCTCTCTCTTGTATTTTCTATCTCTCTCTTAAGTATTACACCGCAATTTGAAGTTGAACACTCTCTGCAAAAAAACAAGTATAATGTAGTCGTAGCTATCTCGAATTCTATGTAAATAGTATTTATATATATTTTGAAGTTTTTTTCAAGTGTTATTCCGGAATTATCTATTGAGTTGTTCTATGCTTTCACTCTTTCTTACTCTCTCTCTCTCTCTCTCTTACTCTCTTGTACACTTTTTCTTCACTTCTTCTATATCTGTTAGTATACATATATATATTATCTTTCGCGTTCTTTGCTGTAGTTTGCACATAGTTCACCTAGTTAAAACCGTACCCAACAACCTTCCCTAACAAAACTGGGAGCAGGTGGTCTCTTTTAGACCCTAGCTTAACAAAATCAAAATTCGTAATTCATACTTGACACCGGGTAGCCTTTATGTTATGTGTGTATTGAAATGCCATAGGTTCGAAAGAGAAGCCCGCTCCTGGCTGACACAACGAAGGTACTACACTAGGGGTACTACCTTACCCTACCATACCGTAGGGTGACACTTCAACACAGAACACCACAGCACAAAACCCAAACACAAACGAATACACTCACCTTTACCTTTGCACACACACTCACATTTATTCAATCACACACACACATACACGTATGTTTACTGAAAGGAACAGTATTGGAGAGAAAATGGGAAGACACCTCCCAAAAAAAAAAACCTTACCACACTCCACACTTAGTCCATAAGATCTTTACTTAAATTGAATTTTTGTCAAGTTGATCGCTAAACCAAAAAAAAAACAACAACAAAAATCCTTCTCTCCGACTATATGTAGACATGTGCTTCCTCTCTGATAACATTTACGACTACTTTAACGTATCCCAGGGCAAGGTCACTGTGCCCAGTATCGATGACTCTGAGGAATTCCAGCTGGCAGATGTAAGTGACGGTAGTTCAAAGACGTACATATGTTTATGTATACCGGTACTGTCTGAACGACTGTTTGTACCAAAAAACAAAAAAAAAAAACCAACCAAAATGCTGTATGACAAACAAACCAACACCAACACACACGCCCACAAAACATTATTTATGTGTTTATCTTTTAGTTACCCAAGTTTCCAAGTTATCCAAGTTCCATGTTCTCCAGACCTAGTACTTTGTGTCACTATATACATATATATATTGCCAGTACTTAGTCTCTATCTGTGTGTATTTAAATGCAATTTGGAATGCCCATAGTGCTAAGATTTGTTTGACTGAATGACCAAGTATATATCCCTGCCCGGTTTTCTTTACAAAAACAAAAAGCATCCTTAAAAAAACAACAGATAAATATACCTATCTGCAAATTGTACTTAATACGACTTCAATGGACTGATCTAATTTGTTTGTGTTTAGCTTGCTGGAATGTGTATGAAATTATCTATATCTATCTATATATCAATATATCTTTATATGGATAGCTGTGTGTAATATATATTCTCCCGACGATTTGTACGAAAAATATGAAAAAATTTTACTTAAAAAGTTTACGCACAAATCGGTAGACGAATAAGCCCCAAAATTTTGTATGTACTTCTAGATCTAGTAACGGCCCCATACTTGACTTGAGTGCCGTAGCAGGTTAAGAACTTTTTCCCACACTCACACACACAAAAATACACCCACCCGAAACATACAAAACAATACACACAAAAACACAGAACGCACGATTTTATTCCTTACGGTCTTGTCTAGTCTTTAAGCACTTTATGTCACGCTGTCTGTCGATTCCGGAATACCTATATATATACATATAAACAATACACACCAATCCTCATATTCCAATATTAGTTCATATTTTGTAATAGGTTAACTAACGAAAGCGCCTAAACTAGAACTTTTCGGATATGAAGTATTTATTGTTGTTTTCTGCACGTTTGCATGTTTTAGTTCTAAGTTTACACTCAACAAAACATAGAAAAAACGCTTAAAAACCCAAATAAAATGCTGCTAAAATACCGTCCACTAAACAAACCTTTCCAGAGACCACAGAGACAAAAACTAATTTGACAACATTTTTCCCCAAAACCCCCAAATTAAAAAATATAGCAAGCCTTCGACATTCTGGGCTTCACCAAGCAGGAGAAGGAGGATGTGTACAGGATCACCGCCGCTGTTATGCACATGGGTGGCATGAAGTTCAAGCAACGTGGTCGCGAGGAGCAGGCTGAGCAGGACGGTGAGGAAGAGGGTGGCCGTGTATCTAAGCTGTTCGGTTGCGATACCGCTGAGCTGTACAAGAACTTGCTCAAGCCCCGCATCAAGGTCGGTAACGAGTTCGTCACCCAGGGCCGTAACGTCCAACAGGTCACCAACTCCATCGGTGCTCTGTGCAAGGGTGTCTTCGATCGTCTCTTCAAATGGCTGGTCAAGAAGTGTAACGAGACTCTGGATACCAAGCAGAAGCGTCAGCATTTCATTGGTGTACTGGATATTGCTGGTTTTGAAATCTTCGACGTGAGTATTTGACGACGGACGTACTTGGAAGTTGAACAGTTAAGTTAAAGGTGGAAAACCCTAATAAGGTACTCTACCCTAGACATAGCTGTTGAACGGAAATGACAATCAATGGGTTCATTTCGAACCTGGTTCGTCTTGAACTTATTGTTGTCCGACTGCTAACACTTTTCTCTACAAAAGCTAGGACAAATGGGTTTGGGAAATACTTTCACGATTAGCTTCAGGTGCACCACAAAACACACAAAAACTCCATAAGAGCACTTAACTTTTATAATATGTAAATATTCCCTTATCAAAATCGATCTATAGTACAACGGCTTCGAACAGTTGTGTATTAACTTCACCAATGAGAAATTGCAACAATTCTTTAACCATGTCATGTTCGTCTTGGAACAAGAGGAATACACCAAAGAGGGTATTCATTGGGACTTTATTGATTTCGGTATGGACTTGCTCGCCTGTATCGAACTGATTGAAAAGGTGCTTAAGAATTCTCTGTACACCCGGAAATGTTTTTTATTTGTGTCTTTCTCGCACCAAATTTGCTTGTTATGTGTGTTTTTACTTTTTAGCACCGATATATCTCAATATGTATCTGTTTTTTAAGGCGTAAACTAGCGCACTCCCTATCTATCAAATAGGCAAAAGCTAATCACAGGTAAAACAATCAACAAAAAAAAAAAAAGAATTTTTGTGTATTTTATAGCACCAATGCACCACATCCACAATCATAAAGAGCACAGAATTTTGTTTGTATGTTTAGGGCACTATCACTAGCACTGTATTTTTTGAATATCCAAATGCACTTGTTTTAAATGTTCACCTTTCCCCATCACACCCCAAATCACATTGTTAGTACAACGGTTTCGAGCAACTGTGTATTAACTTCACCAACGAGAAGTTGCAACAATTCTTCAACCATCACATGTTCGTTTTGGAGCAAGAAGAATACAAGAAGGAAGGTATTGAGTGGGCCTTCATCGATTTCGGTATGGACTTGTTGGCCTGTATTGATTTGATTGAAAAGGTTCGTTTCGACGCGATTACGGTTCTCGCCTAAGTCTCTTTCTTGAGAGAGACACATTTGCCTGCCATAACTATTATTATATACCCTAAGCACTTAAGTGATTATGTTTACTCTCTCTCTCTCTCTCTTCTGGGCAATCCATCCACAATAGATGAACCCGTTAAGAGAACTTTTACTTATACTTATATATACTTGTTACAGCTATATACTACTTCAGTCACCCAACAACACCCATCAATGTTTCGACCCAATGACCCAATACAAACGGGGGTTCAAATATGAAACAATTGTGATAAGAAACTCACGTAACTAACACAACATCTCTCCATACACACTTTGTAACAAACTTAACTAACCCGGCTATAACCATTTGTTTCGAAAAAAATCTAGTACAACGGTTTCGAACAATTATGCATCAATTTCACTAACGAAAAACTGCAACAATTCTTCAACCATCACATGTTCGTTTTGGAACAAGAAGAATATCAACGCGAGGGCATCGAATGGACCTTCATTGATTTCGGCATGGATCTGCAAATGTGTATTGATTTGATTGAAAAGGTACAGCAGGGGCCACAACTATCTCAAATGACAGATATTATTGCCACAACTGCCACAACCACACAATACAATAATATATTATACACAATTGCAAAAAGTCACTAAAAAATCAAAAATCTACTTTCTAACCAAAATAATCAGTTAATCAGATAATCAGATATATATGCACTGCATTCAATTTCTTTAACCTAGTCACATAAGAACGCCTAAAAGCCTAAAAACCAACAACTTAACAGCTCTCTAATATGCGTTAAGCAAAGCGGGTAAGTTTTCTATGTACTAATGTGTAAAAAATATTTAGTTCTTAGTCAAAATGTTAAGCGTTATGTTGCTTTAAAAAACAAGTTTAATGCGTGCTTCCTACTAAAATATAGATAAAATCTCTTCAGACAGGAAAAACTAACTTTTGGATTTCATTTTCTTACTATTGTTTAGCCCATGGGTATCCTGTCCATTCTTGAGGAAGAGTCTATGTTCCCCAAGGCTACCGATCAGACCTTCTCGGAGAAGTTGACCAACACCCATTTGGGCAAGTCAGCTCCATTCCAGAAGCCAAAGCCTCCAAAGCCCGGCCAGCAGGCAGCCCACTTTGCCATTGGCCATTACGCTGGTTGTGTCGCCTATAACATCACCGGTTGGTTGGAGAAGAACAAGGATCCTCTGAACGATACTGTTGTCGACCAGTTCAAGAAGTCGCAGAACAAGCTGCTCATCGAAATCTTCGCTGATCATGCCGGTCAGTCCGGTGGCGGTGAACAGGCCAAGGGTGGTCGTGGCAAGAAGGGCGGTGGCTTCGCCACTGTCTCATCGGCCTACAAGGAGCAGTTGAACAGCTTGATGGCCATTCTGCGCTCGACACAGCCTCACTTCGTCCGTTGCATCATTCCCAATGAAATGAAACAGCCCGGCGTGGTTGATGCTCACTTGGTTATGCACCAGCTGACTTGTAACGGTGTGCTTGAAGGTATCCGTATTTGCCGTAAAGGTTTCCCCAACAGAATGGTGTACCCCGATTTCAAGATGCGGTAAGTACACACTCCTTAGACATAGTACAACAAGTAGCTCTAAGTTACATAGATACTCTACATAGATACTCTTTACTTAGAGATACTCTTACTCTTAGCTGCACTAGTTCTGTATATACACCACACCTTGAGTTTTCTTTTTAAGGGCACCGATTATCTTTGATCTTAAGTAATATGGTATTCATTTAATAACTTACTGTTCAACTATTAACTTTAGTTATATGATTCTGGCACCAGCTGTCATGGCAGCTGAAAAACTGCCTAAGAACGCTGCCACCAAGTGTTTGGAAGCCGTTGGACTGGACGCAGACTTGTATCGCATTGGTAACACCAAGGCACGCATATACCTTAAAAATAGATTTTCTTTTAGTGTAGTGTTCACCACAGTTTGTCCACCAGTTTATCCAATTGTATATCAACTCTTCTCTCTCTCTCAATCTTTTTCGTATTCGCACTCCTCATGCACCAACAAAATATCAAAAAAATCAAAATATCTTATCCATTTGTACCAGTTTCTTGTTTTAGTGCTGATAATCATGATGTCTTCACAAGGTGTTGAGAAATCAATTAGTGTGAAACTTTATTAGTGTTTAGTGTTAGCATGTCACGCAATATTTTTGTCATTGTTGTTCTTTTATGTCTCACGAAATGTATGTGTATTTACGAAAAAACAAAACAGATACCAGATCTTGAACCCATTCGGCATTAAGGAGTTTACTGATCCCAAGAAAGCTTCCAAGGTCCTTATCGAATCAACTGAGCTGAATGACGATCTCTACCGTCTGGGTCATACTAAGGCATGGAAAACAATATTTTTTTTAAAAACTAAGCAATTGGCTTTTCGTATTCGAAATTTTTTCAGTAATGAGTGGATGGCTCAACTTGTAGTATTGATTATTATTATTTTGATTTTCTTTTCGTGTAGTCAATAATACAAAAAAATTTGGGATGCCACAAAAAAACGCCAAAGCGTTAGCATCTTCAACACAAAACACACAACAAACACAAACACACAAACATACTACACACAAATAGTGGTCCTTAAGTGTACAAAATGATGAACGTTTTCAATTTTACAGCTATCAAATTCTGAATCCAGGTGGTATTGTTGGCATCGATGATGCCAAGAAGTGTGGCGCCTTAATATTGGAATCCACAGCATTAGATCCCGATATGTATCGCATTGGACACACTAAGGCATAGTCGCGTTCCACACACACAAACAAACATACGTTTATTAGCTATGCATTTTGCGTACTTCCTACTTTTATTTATTATCGACTCCTCCAAGTAGATATTTATATTTTCTTCTATATATCTATATTTATCCCGTACACTTGACGGATTTCACATAACTAGATTCCGTATATATATATTTCGATACAAAAACAATTTGCTCTTTCAACAGGCAAACAAATCTACAGCTGCAATTTTTTGTGATTTTTGCAGTCTCCAAAACATTTTTTTTTGGGCGCCCTTTCAGAAAAGAGAAACAAAACCTTGCTAGGGGCGCTATTCAGCACAATGATTGTTTCCACCAACCAAATACCCAAGACCCGAACCCCAACCCAAACCCTTTTTCCATTCCAATGAGATGCACTCTCTCTCTCTCTCTTTCTCTCTCACACCAACACATCTACCTACACATATGCACACGTACAACACCAAAAACTCCTCTACCCAGTTGAGTCAAAACAAAATACAATTATAGCCCTGTTCTGAAGCATGGGTTCGAAGTTTCAAAGTAGTTGATTTGATTATTTAGTATGGTTCGATATTATTTTCATAAGATCAAATGTCAATAACCCTAGACCTAAGCTAGTTATACTAATCTAATCACGTAATTAGTTATACACACACATCGTTATGTTGATTTTATTATATATTTCATCTATATATATATATGTTATGCACAAATGAACATATAGCTACCAAATCCTGAACCCTAAGGGTATCAAGGGTCTTGACGATCCCAAGAAATGCACGAAAGTCCTCATCGAATCGACCGAGTTGGTTGATGATCAATACCGTCTGGGTAACACAAAGGCACGATACATTTTTCTATCTACAAACACAAGCCAAAAAGCTCAATAATAACTTGCCTTCAAACCAAAAACACTTCGAATTATGGCCTCCAAAACAAAAGTCCAGATAAAACAACACAACACAAACAAACAAACACACACACACACTCTTGCATACAAAGAATCCAAAAACTAAGCAAAAAGCTTTGGGGTTTGATCTGAGTGTGTGTTGTGTGCGCATGTTTCAATCTATCTATCTCTCTCTTTCTATACTTCAATCTTAGTTGGTTTACTGTACACGAAATCCACATACAAAGGACACAAGTACTATTCTATCCAACCCAACAACACATTCCCCCCAACAGCCCTTTATAGAAAAGGTCCCTATCCCAAATCAAATAATTTGGTATTTATTTTTATTTGTAGTTTTAGTAAACTTTTAGTTTTAGTCACACTAACACCTTTGTTTGAAATTTGTTTAACCAAAAGTACACTTGAACAAAAACAAATCCATTTAATACTACCCCAACCCATACAGCTACAAAATCATGTGCCCAAAACTATTGCAAGGCGTTGACAAAGACAAAAAGGCCACTGATATTATTATTAAGTACCTCGATTTACCCGAAGATCAATACCGTCTGGGTAACACTAAGGTATATCCAAGACAATATACTCTAAACTCCAAACGCTTGCTTGCCAAAAACCTCATTAAAATACACGTTTAACTGTTGCAAGTGGAACTACTTGGGAAACTCGTTACCTTTAGTTATTAGTACATGACCTAGGAACTAGTTACTTCAGTAGTTCTTTCACACTTTCTCCAGTTCTACACACACAAAACTTTCACTCACACTCGATGCACACTCAATGTTTTTTCTAGATTCTAAGCACTCTGAATGTATTTTTGTGTTTCATTGAACTATAATAACTCCTTTCGATATCATTCATTATTAATCTTAAGTGTTGTAATGTTTTAGTACTTTGTTATATTTGTTTGTTTTTTGTACCAAAATCCATCTCCTATTCTATCCCAGTTCAACCTGTCGAAAAGTGTTTTTGAAGAATCGCTTATGCTTAAAGCAAAAAAATAAAAAAAACCAAAAAAAAAATCAATTAAAAAAATTTTGAAATGCTTAAAGCACGCGCAAAATGTGATCGAAAGTAGAGAGATTAACCTATTTTATCTTGGTGTTCCACACAAACCAAACACACTTTAAACATAAATAGGTGTTCTTCCGTGCCGGTGTCCTGGGTCAAATGGAGGAGTTCCGTGATGAGCGTCTCGGCAAGATCATGTCCTGGATGCAAGCCTGGGCTCGCGGTTACCTGTCCCGTCGTGGCTTCAAGAAGCTGCAGGAACAGCGTGTCGCCCTCAAGGTTGTCCAGCGCAATCTGCGTAAATACCTGCAGCTGCGTACCTGGCCCTGGTACAAACTGTGGCAGAAGATCAAGCCTCTGCTCAACGTCAGCCGCATTGAAGACGAAATTGCCGTAAGTATAATAAACTTAGAAAATATCTGGTAACTGACTGCTGAGGTGAAAAGAAGTTAGAATCGAATAGGAAACTTATTCTATATATATAACAAAAGAATATATTGATGCTGCGTATGTGCTTTGGTTGTGAACTTGGCTAACAGTTGCGTCTGACAATCATCAGCACACATATGTATATAGCCCTGGCACGTCCAAAACCCTTCAACTTAGGCTGCATTGTCGTATATAATTGGATCTGCGAGAGCAGCTGCAATGCGATCTTTTAATAGACATATAGACAGGCAATGCGATGCAATGTTGCGATGTTGCAAATATCGCATTGGAATTCTTCTAGTGCTTAATTAAGCCAACTTAATGCCCACTAACATGGCTAAACATACGAAACATGTCTGATGATGATGACCACGCCCACCTCTTATTTACACACTGCGCACAGAATATATATGTATCGGATCGATGATCGGATCGCAACTGATCGACCTAAGCCCCCAAAAATAGATGCTGTCATAATCGAGAGCACGCAAATGTTTTTGCTTAACATGCTCCAAGAACGAAGCAATGATTTTTTTATAGTTTGCTGGAATTTTCTCACAATTTCACGATTTACTGGGAACACCATGTACACTATACCATATATATGCCTCTGCCTCTGTCTATATGTACATATATAGTTTATACGCATATAGCAAGTATTTCTGGCTAAATATCTATAGCTCCATCTTGAATAGGCCTGGCTATTCTTGGTACATGGGGCTGGCAGGCAGCTCACAACTTTTTTAAGTGGCGAACAGTTGCCAATTAGCTTGCTAATTAAATAATAAAAATCTAAGGCGCCAGTGCGGGGCGGGGCGTATGATTAATAATACGCATACGCCGCATTGGCCAAAACTAACAAAAAAAACGAATAAACTGATTTCAATGATGAGTAATAATAACCAAAGCAAATAGCTAATACATACGAGAATGAAAACCATTTAATATTTATATGTATAGAGATGTATATATATATACTGTACATATGTTAGATGTTAATTGAAATTGTGCAAGCGAGATAGCGAGAGAGATATGCATACGTATATAAAGTACACCTGCTGTTGGCCGAGCAAGTGCGAAATGATAGGCAACCAATGCGAATTGCCGAATTATGAATTATGAACAAAAATGTGTGTGTAGGCTAACCAAAGCAAGGCAGAGCAAGGCAATTACAGATGCCAGGGCGAACAGCTAATTTTATTGCCAAAAGGCAAACGATCGTGTGCACAGTGCAATCGCAGGCAGCCAGCAGCAGAAGCCACCACCAAAAGCAGAAGCAGCAGCCATTCCAGTTTTTGGTGTACCCAAACCAGTCGCAAACGAACTACTGAAACGAAAGTCTAAAAGAGAATCTGAATTGAATCAATCAATATACATTACTATAATCGATATCGATTGCTAAATGGCTGACGAAAAGAAAGCGAAAAAAACGAAAAAAGGTGCTGAGGCAGCACCAGCTGAAGCAGCAGCAGGGCCAGAGGAGACAGCTCCACCAGCAGCAGAACCAGCAGCAGCAGAAAGTGTAGAACCTGCTCCTGCACCCGTTGAGCCAGCTAGTGTAGAACCTCCAGCAGCAGCAGCACCAACCGATAGTGTCGCATTTAGTAATCCAACAACTGCTTCCAATGATTTACAGCGTCTGGAGGAGAAGGCCAAGAAGGCTGAGGAACTGCATGCCGCTGAAGTGAAAGTACGCAAGGAATTGGAGGTGTTGAACGCCAAACTGTTGGCCGAGAAGACCGCCCTGTTGGACTCTCTGTCCGGCGAGAAGGGTCAGCTGCAGGACTTCCAGGAGCGCAACGCCAAGTTGCAAGCCCAGAAGAACGATTGCGAGAACCAGCTGCGCGTAAGTACATAATACACACCTCACTGAAATAACCCCAATTAGCAACCATGCAAATCCCCAACACGGCTACAAAAATGTATCAAGTGCAATCAGGCGTATGTTTGTGGCTATTTCGAGATCGAGATCCACGAGCTGATTCGATGTGCGCACTTGGCTAAATTTAGCCCAATGATCGATGAAAAAAACACCCACTCAAAATATTAATATGTATATTTGTACTTGCTTAATCGATAGGATATCCAAGAGCGTCTGACTCAAGAGGAAGATGCCCGCAACCAGCTGTTCCAGCAGAAGAAGAAGGCCGATCAGGAGATCTCTGGCCTGAAGAAGGACATCGAAGATATGGAGCTGAACATCCAGAAGGCCGAGCAGGATAAGGCCACCAAGGATCACCAGATCCGCAATTTGAACGACGAGATCGCCCACCAGGATGAGCTCATCAACAAGTTGAACAAGGAGAAGAAGATGCAGGGCGAGAGCAACCAGAAGACTGGTGAGGAACTGCAGGCCGCCGAAGATAAGATCAATCACTTGAACAAGGTGAAGGCCAAGCTCGAGCAGACTCTCGATGAGCTCGAGGATTCCCTGGAGCGCGAGAAGAAGGTTCGCGGCGATGTTGAGAAGGGCAAGCGCAAGGTTGAGGGTGACCTCAAGCTGACCCAGGAGGCTGTTGCCGATCTGGAGCGCAACAAGAAGGAATTGGAGCAGACCATCCAGCGCAAGGACAAGGAACTGTCCTCCATCACCGCCAAACTGGAAGATGAGCAGGTCGTTGTTGGCAAGCACCAGCGCCAGATCAAGGAACTGCAGGCCCGCATTGAAGAGCTCGAGGAGGAAGTCGAGGCCGAGCGTCAAGCCCGCGCCAAGGCTGAGAAGCAGCGCGCCGATTTGGCCCGCGAACTCGAGGAATTGGGCGAGCGTCTGGAGGAGGCTGGCGGTGCCACCTCTGCCCAGATTGAGCTCAACAAGAAGCGTGAGGCTGAGCTCAGCAAACTGCGTCGCGATCTTGAGGAAGCCAACATCCAGCACGAATCCACCCTGGCTAACCTGCGTAAGAAGCACAACGATGCCGTCGCCGAGATGGCTGAACAGGTTGATCAGCTCAACAAGCTGAAGGCCAAGTAAGTACAAATCGATATCAATTTGAATCTCGCTAGCTATTTCAGATGCGCCACAAACAGATCGAGGGATTCCACCTAAGACGATCGTTAAGATATTTCCACTGTATATATAACTTATCTCTCTTTCGATATTGTTGTAATCTAGGGCTGAGCACGATCGTCAGACTTGCCACAATGAGTTGAATCAAACTCGTACCGCCTGCGATCAGTTGGCTCGCGATAAGGTAATATGTCGGACATACTGCAACTAGATCGATATCACGATCTATGTGGCAGCAATGTGCCCACACATATACACCTAAATACACACTCACACACACAGCATGTGGCACAAACACACACAAGACACACATACGAGTACAACTGTGTGTATATGTCTCTCTCCCAAAAATTAGTGTAAAGGATATCGATATGGATTCTCAACTCGCAACTCTCTCGCTCGCTTCTCGCCTTATTTGCTCTGTCTACTACTGTATAATTCCCAAAAACAGACTGTAACCCCTAAGACTAACCCCACATATATCAACTCTTTCTTATGTAATCCAGGGCTGAGAAGGAGAAGAACGAGTACTACGGCCAGCTGAACGATCTGCGCGCCGGTGTCGACCACATTACCAACGAGAAGGTATACAATATGATTTTATTCGACTGCTCTCGAGTCGCTGCTGTAAATTATATGCTGAACGTTTGATTTTGCTCCGAAACTTGTATATTTTCTTCTGGTAGAAGTCACGAAAAAAAAAACCAAAAACCCAAAACTAAAACGACCCAAATTAACGAAAAAAAAAAAAGAAGTATTTTGCCTGCTTTTAATATACCCCTTTACTAATGCTGTACAGTGCTTACACGATAAAAAAAAACAATTTGCCACAAAACAACCTGCAATAGAAAAATTAAGAATCCCCAACTAATCACATAATATTTATTTGCGTACAACAGGCTGCCCAGGAGAAGATTGCCAAGCAGCTGCAGCACACCCTCAATGAGGTCCAGTCCAAATTGGATGAGACCAACAGGACCCTGAACGACTTCGATGCTAGCAAGAAGAAGTTGTCCATTGAGAACTCCGATCTGCTCCGCCAGTTGGAGGAAGCCGAATCCCAGGTGTCTCAGCTGTCCAAGATCAAGATCTCCTTGACCACCCAGTTGGAGGATACCAAGCGTCTGGCCGATGAGGAGTCCCGCGAACGCGCCACCCTTTTGGGCAAGTTCCGCAACTTGGAGCACGACCTCGACAACTTGCGCGAGCAGGTTGAGGAGGAGGCTGAGGGCAAGGCTGATCTCCAGCGTCAACTCAGCAAGGCTAACGCCGAGGCCCAGGTCTGGCGCAGCAAGTACGAGTCCGATGGTGTTGCCCGCTCCGAGGAGTTGGAGGAAGCCAAGAGGAAGCTCCAGGCCCGCCTTGCCGAGGCTGAGGAGACCATTGAGTCGCTCAACCAGAAGTGCATTGGCCTCGAGAAGACCAAGCAGCGTCTGTCCACCGAAGTCGAGGACTTGCAGCTGGAGGTCGACCGTGCCAACGCAATTGCCAACGCCGCCGAGAAGAAGCAGAAGGCATTCGACAAGATCATTGGCGAATGGAAACTCAAGGTCGATGATTTGGCCGCTGAGTTGGATGCCTCCCAGAAGGAGTGCCGCAACTACTCCACCGAGTTGTTCCGTCTTAAGGGTGCCTATGAGGAGGGCCAGGAACAGCTGGAGGCTGTCCGTCGTGAGAACAAGAACTTGGCTGATGAGGTCAAGGATCTGCTCGACCAGATCGGTGAGGGTGGCCGCAACATCCATGAGATCGAGAAGGCACGCAAGCGCCTCGAAGCCGAAAAGGATGAGCTCCAGGCTGCTCTTGAGGAAGCTGAGGCTGCTCTGGAACAGGAGGAGAACAAGGTTCTGCGCGCTCAGTTGGAGCTGTCGCAGGTCCGCCAGGAAATCGATCGCCGCATCCAGGAGAAGGAAGAGGAATTCGAGAACACCCGCAAGAACCACCAGCGCGCTCTCGACTCCATGCAAGCCTCCCTCGAAGCCGAAGCCAAGGGTAAGGCTGAGGCCCTGCGCATGAAGAAGAAGTTGGAAGCCGACATCAACGAGCTGGAGATTGCTCTGGATCATGCCAACAAGGTAAGCTAACATTAACCGAAATCTCTGGCCTGATACAAAAGTTAACACTCGATTATTCCATTTACTTAGGCTAACGCCGAGGCCCAGAAGAACATCAAGCGCTACCAGCAACAGCTCAAGGACATCCAGACTGCCCTTGAGGAAGAACAGAGAGCCCGCGATGATGCCCGTGAACAGCTGGGCATCTCCGAGCGTCGTGCCAACGCTCTGCAGAACGAACTGGAAGAGTCCCGCACTCTGTTGGAGCAGGCCGATCGCGGTCGTCGCCAGGCCGAACAGGAACTGGCCGATGCCCACGAACAGCTGAACGAAGTCTCCGCCCAGAACGCTTCCATCTCCGCTGCCAAGAGGAAACTGGAGTCCGAGCTGCAGACCCTGCACTCCGATCTGGATGAGCTCCTGAACGAAGCCAAGAACTCCGAGGAGAAGGCCAAGAAGGCTATGGTTGATGCCGCCCGCCTGGCTGATGAACTCCGTGCTGAGCAGGATCATGCCCAGACCCAGGAGAAATTGAGGAAGGCCCTCGAACAGCAGATCAAGGAACTGCAGGTCCGTCTGGATGAGGCTGAGGCCAATGCCCTTAAGGGCGGCAAGAAGGCCATCCAGAAGTTGGAGCAGCGCGTCCGCGAGCTCGAGAACGAGCTTGATGGTGAGCAGAGGAGACACGCCGATGCCCAGAAGAACTTGCGCAAGTCCGAGCGTCGCATCAAGGAGTTGAGCTTCCAGTCTGAGGAGGACCGCAAGAACCACGAGCGCATGCAGGATCTGGTTGACAAACTGCAACAGAAGATCAAGACATACAAGAGGCAGATTGAGGAAGCAGAGGAAATCGCCGCCCTCAACTTGGCCAAATTCCGCAAGGCCCAGCAGGAGCTCGAGGAAGCCGAGGAGCGTGCCGATCTGGCTGAACAGGCCATTAGCAAATTCCGCGCCAAGGGACGTGCCGGTTCTGTCGGTCGTGGTGGCAGCCCAGCGGTAAGTACATTCTCTTAAATACTCTCCACTACTCTCCACTCATTCATATGAAAAGAAAAAATACACCGCTACCATCTTGGCTTACTATTTATCTCAATAGTATTCCCGATATATATCAAATCTCAGTATAGTGTATTGATATATACATATATATATTTTTCCCTTTCATATACGAATTGTGCGGGTCGCGTTCTCTGCTTCTTCACACCTCACCTCAACAGTAAATAAATATCAACAACCAATTTCAAAGAACAATTTGAAGCACTACCAAACCAAAAAAAAAAAATATGAAAAATCTATTTAAAAGCAAATAAATATGAAGAAATAATGGTTCAATTATATATGTAAAATGAGAGAACAAAAACATGCAAAGAGAATTATAGCTTTTAAGAATTAATATATATACAATAATAATAATAATATATAGATGCATCATACGACATTCGGTAGAACAGAGAATTGTAATTAGAGGCAACCACAAACACAACTATATCGCACCTGGGCGAAGAAACCTTAAAAATCAAAATCAACCAATCAATCAACCAACAATATATGAAAAACTAATTACAACAAGAAAGATATAATGAAAGATGATCAAATCAAAGCAATCGTACCAACCAATAATGCGTTCATTTTGAATATTTTTATTAAAATCAAAAAAACCTACTACTACTACTCTATGAAGATCACAAAGCAAGTAAATGAATCAATCGCCTTTCGAGCAATCAATCAATCAATCGACTTTGCTTTTTCTACAACCATTACTGCATATACTATACGTACAAAAACTATTCTTTCACTATTAATTATTAAAACAAACCAACAACAAATATGTATTTGTACATGTGTACTGCAGCCAACAGCGTCAAGGGGTGGCCGCTAGAGCGCGCTGGAGGAGTAGAAACTTTCTTGATAACATTTGTAAGTCTGTAAGGCTGGCGTCTCCCACACACACATGTGGGCCACGTTCCCAGTGTTGTTGTTGTTGTTCTCAGTTTTGTCTTGCGTCTTGTGTGTGTGTCAATTTGTTGGAAAAAAAAACTTCTGCTTCCCAAAAGGACATGAACACTCACTCAAACAGTTACTCTCTTCCCCCCACTCATATTCGCAATCAGGCGCTCTCTTAAGTGAGTTGCTTTCATTTATCGAGTTCATTTCGTGCGCTCTCTCTCTCTGTCAATCGTGTTATACATTACCCTTCGCATCGTCTCGAGCATTTACGTCATTGCGTTGCTCACGCTCAAATCGTACACAGTTATTTTGTCTTTCTCCCGTTGTCAAACCTGCGTCAAGGCGCAGGCTATCTCTCTCCCCCTCAAAGCTCGTTCACTTACAGTCAACGAACTTTTTAGTGAATCGTTTACACCCAACCTAGCATGTTTTATCTATTAAGATCATTTTTTAATACTTTCTTACTTGAATGCATTTTAAAAATCATTATTTTCTCTCTTTTTTGTTTCTGCAGCCCCGTGCGACATCCGTTAGGCCACAATTCGACGGATTGGCTTTCCCACCAAGATTCGACCTTGCTCCTGAAAACGAATTCTAAATGCCATTTCATTTTTTAATTTATTTTAAATGATATTTCATAATGATTATGTTTATGATTTAAAACTTAATTTCTTAATTTAAACAAAATAATAAAACTATAACAAAATATATATCGAAACGACGGGAGGCAAAATGCACTTAGGCAAGAAAAAACCAACAACTACTAATCCGGGCCCCAAAAATATGATGGTTAATGAAACCCGGTAAAAACATAAAACAAATACATCTGTTTAAACAAACAACATCGATCAAACATACATAAGTTCTTTGTGAGGGGAGTTGGTAGCAGCTTTGTAAGCGCGACATTTGCTTTCGGACATTTCTCGAGACCTGTTAATTGTATTTATATATTTTTATACAACTTTCAAAACAATCAAAAAACAAACTATGCATTACAACATCAACAACAAACAACAACAAAATGAGCCCCGTCTAATAAAAATAGGTCCAACAGTAAATGTTCAACAAGGAAATGTCGCAGTTGCATTATCTAGTTATCGAATTGTGTATATGTATTTTTATTAATTGTATACCCAAATCTACCATAGACAGACAGACACAGACCGCTTACACACTCGCCGCACTTGGCGCTTATGTTTATGTTCAATTTTTTATTCTTATCAAAACACACATTATAAGAAAAGATCAAAACTACAACAAAAAAGTATACAAAAAAGGAACAAAATAAATGTAAATCAATTTTAAAAAAAATTTCCTACACTTGATTTTTATTAAAAAATATAAACTATATAAGCTATTTGCCCGATCCAGGGGCTCTTGTATTCGGCTGAATGCGCAACAGTTGCTTGTGTTGTCCTATAATGTGCTCGATATGATTACATTCCCGCAACTGACCCTTGAACTGATCGAGGGTCTCGTACAGTACCGGATACAGAGCGGGTAGCAGGCCATGATCCAAGGTGGGAAACAGATGGTGAAGCACATGATCCCCGAAGTGTGTGAGCACGAGGAACTGTGACCACTTCAGATCACCACGATCAATGATCGTATCCACCTGGAACAGACCCCAGTCCCGATCCTCCCGATTCGCATCGCCCTCATGATAGATTTCCGGATCGTGATGCGCTGCATTCAATCCAATTACGCAAAAGGCAAAGCTGGCGATCGACGTCATCGATAGCCATTGGCGTAAGCAGAACAACACACTGGCTGCACCACCCGAACCAAAATACATGACCAGGGGTATGGAGAGCGGTATGAGGTCATGCCAGTACATAATATTTGTGTGGCGTACTGAATAGTAAATGCTAGAAAAAAAATATTATCAGTACTAGTTCTACATAGAGAGAAATAATCAGCTTTTTACCGCGTTCCTATTTGCATGAAGAATGCAATTGCATAGGCAATGGGTTCGGTTATCCAGGAGACATAGCGCATCATTTTGGTCTTGATGTGCGGATTGGGTACCCAACAGAGCAACGGCTCAAACATACTCAGCTCTAGATCCATGTAGGAGTTGGGATAGATGTGATGCGATAGCGCATGTGAAACGCGCCAGGCGCAAAAGTTCATCATGCCCAGATTGAAGGTGTACATCTGCCAATTGTCGCGACGATGAAAATAGTTGTGGGAGACAATCACTGTCCAGACAAGGGCCACGCCGGCAAGGATCAAGGCCAGCAGACTATCAAACCGAGCGCTGGCCACGGCAAACAGATAGGTTGAGAGCAAAAGACCCAGATGGATCATCTACAAAGTAATCAATGATCAGTGATCAATCAAAGAATAAAGTTCATTAAGGTTTACTTACATCACTTTTGCGCTTAGGACTCTTGTCAATATGTTTTAATTGCTGACTGACTCGTTCCTTTAGTGTCTTGTAGAAACCATCCTCGTGCAGGGTCAGTGTATAGATGCGTGGCTTGTCCGCATCCTTCACCCTGTACTTGGCAATCATCTTTTCGGGCGCCGTTGTCAGATGATGAGCCTCGAAGGCTTCGGTTATGTCGGTGCCTTTGGTTTCGCGTATCCAGAATGTGCCGCCCGGATGCTTGTCGATGAAATCCGTGAAATCATAGATGCCATCGTGTATGCGCCAAAGTCCTTCGGCTTCATCGTCCACCCTTTTACCCTTTTGCCAGCTGTCTACAGAGATCAATGCTGAATTCCTATACGTGGGAAACTTGGTGGCAATGCCACTCTTCTTCCACGTCTCAATTACCATCTTGTTAGAATCCTTCGAGGATTGCCCTAGAGAACCTATCACAAACTAGCTTCACCACTTACTAAACGCTAAGCGGCACAAATGTAGATTTAAAACGTCTAAATCGATGCGGGAATAAATGGAAATATTTCCACTTTGATAACTGTGTGTTATCAGTCTCGCCCATTCAGATGTCGACGTCGATGTCAAATCGTTGTTTGTTTTGAATCCAGGGAGTCAATCGCAGCGTCGTCTCCCATTCACGTGCTAGACAGTATCTTGCATTATCAGCTGCGGTTCCCTAAAATGTTTTCGACTATCTAAGCATGACATTGCAGTTTTAAGATTTAAGAGGAAAACTAGTTTTTCCTGTGGAACCTGAAGTGATTTTTGTGGAACTTGTGGAAGAAAATTTGAAATTTATCATAATCATGGTAGAGTATTTAAACAGTGTCATGTCCAATATACATTCCAAATTGATAATAGAGGCTGTCTGGCAATTATTAAACGTGCCTTCTTATCGAAGAGGTGTCTTTTGGCATTTGACTGAAAAATATACACAGAGAGTATTTATTGTGAAGAAATATTTAAGGTATTACATATTAAAGGGTGCTGACCTAAGTAAACTTTATCTGAGCTAAAAATAACAACCAGTTTTAAAGTGAAACAAAAGTTCCCGACTTAAAATACCCGACGACCGGCTTTTTTCTCTTAGTCCATTTCCATTTTGTGCACACGGCGCTCAGTCCATTGATAAGAGGGCAAACAACAAACAAGAAATAAAAACAAACGCTTAATAAAGCTTTTGAGTGGTTTTGATACGATCGTTGAGCTTTTGATGATTATTTGTTGGTCGGGCGCAACACAAACAGCGCTCGATCTATATGCAAAACAATCAAGTGGCGTCCGCGGTCAAATATACCGGTTTTATTATTTCAACTCTTGGAATTGGTTTTACATAAACATTGTGTGTGATTAGTCGATAGATTAGCAGTATCACTTGATAAAGAACAAGATACTCAATGGCACCCAATGCTGAAGTGGAAAGCTGGCGAGTTTCGGGCATATCCCGAACCTATCCCAGCTATCGTACAAAATGGCCCATCAGTGATACAAGGTTAGTATTGGAGTTAATTACAATAACTTAAACAAATAGTTAACATTGGTTTTATAGCTGGTTACAGGGCAAACACCAAGACGATGTAGCCGAGGGCTTGTGGCGCATTAAAGACAAACTTTATGACTTGACGGACTTTGCACAGCGTCATCCAGGCGGCGCTTTTTGGATTAAGACCACCAAGGGTACCGATATAACCGAACCCTTCGAATCGCACCACATTGAGGAGCACGCATCGCGATTACTCAGCAAATTTGAGGTTCGAAGTGCCAAAAAGCCAAGAAATTATAAATTCACGCTTGACGAGAACGGTTTCTACATGACGCTCAAAAGACGCGTAAGGGAAAAGTTGCGAAAAATTAAATATCAACCAACAAGGAAAACAGATGTAAGTAACATGATATGAAGATCTCTAAGGTTTCCCTACTTACAGCAAGTCTTCCTTTATCTCTCTTAGCTACTTCATACCGGCTTACTGATCTCGGTTTTACTCTTCAGTTGGGCAGGCACTGCCGCTAACTCTATGATATTGAGAGCTTTAGCGGGTCTGTCACTTTGTTGGGTGGCAACCGCAGCCCACAATTATTTCCATCAGCGCGACAATTGGCGCATGTATAGCTTCAATCTATTGCTCTTGAACTTTAACAATTGGCGTATCTCGCATGCTCTGTCCCATCATGTGTATCCGAACTCTCTGCATGACCTTGAGTTGTCGCTTTTTGAACCCTTCATATGCTGGGTGCCAAACAAACATTATGCCAGTAAAACTCAACGTGTGATCTCCGTGTTGACCTCACCGTTCATCTATGTAATCTTAACTATAATGCAGTTTATCCAACGGTAAGCTAATGACTTTATATGATTAATTAAACCTTAACAATCTTTTTCTCTTCTTCCTAGCCTCGCTCACTCTGTATTAAAGAGAAATGTTATGTACTGGCATGATATATTGGGCTTCAGTCTTCCACTTTTCCTATATCTGACTACAAATGTTGGTTTGTGGTCTGTAATCACCAGCTGGATCACCATAGTGGCCATGGGAAGTTTTGGCTTTGTTTTTATAGGAACGACGGCAGCTCATCATGATCCCCGGATCTACCATGACGGCGATGCGCCCCGTGCCGATCTCGATTGGGGTATTTTCCAATTGGATACGATCATCGATCGTGGCGATATCAAATGGTCTGATCTCTTGGTGCTCACCCATTTTGGAGAGCATGCCCTTCATCATATGTTTCCCACTTTGGATCACGGTGTGCTAAAGCAGCTATATCCGGAGCTTCAACAGACGTTGCGGGAATTCAAATGTGAACTACGTGAGATCAATCATTGGGGCCACATCAAGGGGCAGAGTCAACAATTGCTGCGCACGGAACCCAATCCAATTCCTCCCGGCAGCAAAAAGTTTAAGTAGTTTAATTGCTGATATTATTGGTGTCGGTTGGTTGTCTCAGATGATATGACCTCTATATACTGTTATAATTCTCTTTATCATTTTTGTAGTTTTCTCTTAGTTTCATTTGTGCTCTTAATAAATTTGTATTGTTTTTATGCGAATGCAGTATTCATTGAATGTAAGCAGAAACATAATATTTTAATGACAGCAATTATAAATATGCACTCTTTAATGACCTTAAGAGAACATTGCACATTTAAGAGCATGAAAGCTTAAACAAATAAAAAGCTTTGTGCCATATCATTGTGACTGTACAGAACGACGCTTGAATCGTTAATGGAATTCTACACTTAAATGATCGAAACCAGCATTTATGGCAAAAAAAATAATAATAAAATGTATAACCGAGGTCTAAATACCCTGTATTGTAATAGAAATTTCATCATTACAATACAGTTATTAGCAATAAAATAGATGCATTTAATCTGATACGTGCTACTTGTAATCATTTGCCACACCCACCAACACCCAATTTCGTCAGGCACCTGCAGATAGTGCTCCTTGATAAGCAACTGTAACCGGACTGTGCCATGATAAGAGCCGCCTTTCTGTCTAAATACATAAATAGACTGGTTTATGGCAATTTACGCATAGTTAAACATTTTCGATTCAGTCGTCAAACAACATGGTTGGCCTAAGGTTAAATATTTCTGGCGTGTGCCTGCTGTTGCTGGCTTTGCCCGCGTGGGGCGCAAACATTTTGGGTTTGTTCAGCAGTCACAGTCAATCGCATTTGATACTGCACATGTCCATGATGAAGGTGTTGGCGGAGGAGGGCCACAATGTGACTGTGGTGAGCATGGTGCAGCCAACGGTGATGCATAAGGATATCCATTTGATTGTGGTACCGGTGACCGATGAACAGGAGCGTATACTGGAGGGCCAAATGAAGGAGATGGCCGGAACGAAGAGTTCAATATTTGATACCATGAAACGCCTGCTGACCGGTATGAGCGTTATGATTGAATCTCAAATGGAGCTGTTAGCGGATGCACGTTTCCAGCGCATCTATGAGACAAAGTTTGATTTGATGTTCATGGGTTACTTCATCAATGATTTCCAGTTGGGTGTTGCGGCCAAGTTGCAGGTGCCGGTGATTGTGGCTTGGATGCAGGCGCCGATGACGACCATTGATGACATGGTTGGTAATCCCACAGAGATTAGTTATGTGCCCAATATGGGAACATCAGTGGGGCGAGGCGAAAAAATGGGTTTCTTCAAGCGTATTGAGAATCTCGGCAAGGAGCTAGTGTTTAGAGGTCTAATAATGACCTTAACCCCACGTTTGGATAAGTTCTATCAACAACAATTTGGCAACGAACCTAAGGGCTTTCCCACGTTGGCTGAGATGAGACGAAACATTTCCATGGTGTTCACCAATAGTCACACAATCAGTGAGGGACCTATTCGACCACTTGTGCCAGGATCTGTGGAAATTGGTGGCATTCAAATTAAGGATCAGGCAGATCCCTTGCCAGAGGATATTGCCAAGTTCCTGGACTCGGCCAAGCATGGTGCAATTTTACTCTCCCTAGGCTCAAATATCAAGAGTACAGCAGTCAAGCCAGAGTTGATACAACATATGTTTAAGGTTCTTGCTGGACTTAAGCAACATGTCATCTGGAAGTGGGAGGATTTAGATAATACGCCAGGTCAAGCCGCCAACATACTCTATAAGAAGTGGTTACCACAAGACGATATTCTCGCTCATCCCAAAATGAAACTGTTTATCACGCATGCCGGAAAGGGTGGTATTACGGAGGCAAGGTATCATGGAGTCCCAATGGTTGCACTACCGATCTTTGGTGATCAACCCGCCAATGCGGAGAACATGCAAAAGGCCGGCTACGGTCTGGCACTAGATCTACTGGAGCTCACCGAGGAAATCTTCAAAACCAGCGTCGAAGAAGTCCTAAATAACAAGAAGTACGCCATGGCCATTGGCAGCTTCTCACAGCTCTACCGGGACAGACCACTTACGGCCAAGCAAACGGTTCTCTACTGGACGAACTATGTGCTCAGGCACAAGGGCGCCTCACATCTACAGAGTCCAGCTGTGCATATGGACCTGATAAGTTATTATAACCTAGATGTTTACGCTGCTCTTATGGTAGTTCTCTTAACGGTTCTGCTATTAACTGGGTTGCTACTCAAATGTGCTTGTCGGAAACTGTGCGGAAAAAACAAAAAAGTGAAGAAGCATTAAATAATACAAATTTTTTGTAAGTAGGAAATCGATGTAAGTGCGAGATTTAAGTATTAATACTCTCTTAAAAAGCTTATCAGAGAATGAAATAAAGAGAAAAGATAATATTCAATATTCAGTCATCTTGTCACGGCAATAGTTTTTGCTTTGCTTATCTCGCTCTCCACGGGAAATAAAAGGGGGTTGACCAATCCGTTTGGAAGTCAGTTGATCGAATATACACTAGAGTAAAGTTAAGTTAATAATGGTTAAGCACAGCGGAATTTTGGGCACATTGCTGATATTGGCGCCACTTTTGGTGTTTCAATCCTCAACAGTTGAATGTGCCAATATATTGGGACTCTTTAGCACCTATAGTCCTTCACATTTGATTGTGCACATGGAAATGATGAGGACCTTGGCAGATCGAGGACATAATGTTACTGTTTTATCAGCCCTCAAACCTAAGTGGGCGCCACATGAAAATATTACTGTGATTATGGCACCATTCAAGAAAGAAACTGCAACTAAAGTAGCTCAGTTAATGGAGAATTCATCGAATGTAAAGACTTTTGTACTTCTCAACACGATGATAAGCGTTTTAACAGTGTTGGATTCCCAATTCGAATTCCTTACACATCAGAATGTAAAAGACCTCTATGAAAAACCTCAAGTGAAGTTTGATCTAATGTTCCTGGGATTCATTTTCAATGACTATCAAATGGGCGTAGCTGAAAAGTTGGGCATACCCACCATCATGAGCTGGGTGGGAATACCCTTCAGCAGTGTCGATGATCAAGTGGGCAATATCTATGATCCTTCCTATGTGCCCACTTTCAATATACTCAAGGATAGAAACATGAAAACTCTCGATTTTGGTTTGCGACTGAAAAACTTTGCAAGCTTGGCCGTCTACCAAGGCATCACCCAATTAATGGATTTCCGCATGAAGAAATATTATAAGTAAGTACAAAAGGACATAACAATTGAGAGTGATTACAAATTCTCTTTATTGCAGTCTGGCTTTTGGTGATGATCCTAACTTTCCAACCTATCCCGAAGTGAAACGTAAGATCTCGCTGCTCTTCTATAACTATCATTCCCACAGCGAGGGTCCAATTCGTCCCTCTGTGCCGCAATCCATTGAAATTGGTGGAATACAGATTAAGGAGCAGCCAGATCCGTTGCCCAAAGAGCTAGACGAGTTCCTGGGCAATGCCACCCAAGGTGCGATCTTCTTCAGTCTAGGCACCAATGTTAAGGCAAAATTTTTCAAACCACAAATTTTTGAGGCCATCTTCAATGTGCTGTCGCGTCAGCCGTTGCGTGTCATCTGGAGATTGGATGATTTGGATAATAAACCTGGCCAGGCATCAAATATATACTTTAACAACTGGTTGCCACAGGATGATATTCTTGCCCATCCCAATATCAAGCTGTTCATAACGCATGCCGGCAAAGGAGGCATTGCCGAGGCACAGTATCATGGAGTTCCTATGTTGGCTCTGCCCGTTTTTGGGGATCAGCCCGGAAATGCGCACTTAATGGTCTCATCTGGCTTTGGACTGAGTCTTGACTTGGCCACGCTAACCGAGGAGAGTCTAGAGCAGGGCATACAAGAAATTCTAACTAATCCCAAGTATTTGGAGGATGTGAAAAAGTTCTCGGCACTTTATCGTGATCGTCCGTTGACCGCTCGCCAAAGTGTTATCTACTGGACGGAGTATGTGATGCGTCACAATGGTGCCTATCATTTGCAGAGTCCCATATTGCATATGAACTTTATCTCACGCCACAATCTTGATGTCTATGCTGTTGTCCTGCTCATCCTGGGCAGTTCTCTCATTCTACTCTTCTTCCTTTCACGTCTCGTTCTAACTCAGCTGCATCGTTTGTTTCGATCAAGGCAAGGCAAGGTCAAGAAAAGTTAATCACGCACACACACACACACATACATGTAGTTGATTAATTTGTTTAATAGACTGCATCCATTACGCAGTCGACGCGTGTCGCGGCGTGTGTGTGTAGTTGTGTGTTGCCAACACTCGCATTGACTATTAATAGGCGCTTATTCTCTCCTTAACGCGCTCTCGCCTGCCTAACTGTCACTCTCACTCTCTTTTGCTCTCTGTCATTTTGCGTGCATTCACACTGCGAATACTTTTGTTAGTATTTAATGAAGATTTTTAGTTAATGTGAATATGTAATAAGTATATTAAATGCGAAATTTACAAACAAATTGTGTGGAATTATTTCTATCAGTGTACTTTAGCCTTCCAGTGAAGGTTTTTTCCATAATCTCAAGATACGACTGGTTACAAAACCAAGATATGAAAAGCTTTTTAAGCTTAAGCATTCTTGAATTGTGTAGTATTGTTTTTTTTTTTTTCAGTGCACTGTTATTGTGATTCGAATTCTATATGACTCGAATCTGTCCGGGAATAGCTTCGAGTGTTTAGTATCTGCTTTGCCCGCTTGGGGCGCAAACATTTTGGGTTTGTTCAGCAGTCACAGTCAATCGCATTTGATACTGCACATGTCCATGAATAAAGTGTTGGCGGAGGAGGGTCACAATGTGACTGTGGTGAGCATGGTGCAGCCAACGGTAATGCATAAGGATATCCATTTGATTGTGGTACCGGTGACCGATGAACAGGAGCGTATACTGGAGGGCCAAATGAAGGAGATGGCCGGAACGAAGAGCTCAATATTTGATACCATGAAACGCCTGCTGACCGGTATGAGCGTTATGATTGAATCTCAAATGGAGCTGTTAGCGGATGCACGTTTCCAGCGCATCTATGAGACAAAGTTTGACTTGATGTTCATGGGTTACTTCATCAATGATTTCCAGTTGGGTGTTGCGGCCAAGTTGCAGGTGCCGGTGATTGTGGCTTGGATGCAGGCGCCGATGACGACCATTGATGACATGGTTGGTAATCCCACAGAGATTAGTTATGTGCTCAATATGGGAACATCAGTGGGGCGAGGCGAAAAAATAGGTTTCTTCAAGCGCATTGAGAATCTCAGCATGGAGCTAGTGGTTAGAACTCTAATGAAGACCTTATCCACACGTTTGGATAAGTTCTATCAACAACAGTTTGGCAACGAACCAAAGGGCTTTCCCACGTTGGCCGAGATGAGACGAAACATTTCCATGGTGTTCACCAATAGTCACACAATCAGTGAGGGACCCATTCGACCACTTGTGCCAGGATCTGTGGAAATTGGTGGCATACAAATTAAGGATCAGGCAGATCCCTTGCCAGAGGATATTGCCAAGTTCCTGGACTCGGCCAAGCATGGTGCAATTTTACTCTCCCTAGGCTCAAACATCAAGAGTACAGCAGTCAAGCCGGAGTTGATACAACATATGTTTAAGGTTCTTGCTGGACTTAAGCAAAATGTCATCTGGAAGTGGGAGGATTTGGATAATACATACTCTATAAGAAGTGGTTGCCACAAGACGATATTCTTGCTCATCCCAAAATGAAACTGTTTATCACGCATGCCGGAAAGGGTGGTATTACGGAGGCAAGGTATCATGGAGTCCCGATGGTTGCACTACCGATCTTTGCTGATCAACCCGCCAATGCGGAGAATATGCAAAAGGCCGGCTATGGTCTGGCACTAGATCTACTGAAGCTCACCGAGGAAGTCTTCAAAACCAGCGTCGAAGAAGTCTTAAATAACAAGAAGTACGCCTTAGCCATTGGCAGCTTTTCACAGCTCTACCGGGACAGACCACTTACGGCTAAGCAAACGGTTCTCTACTGGACGAACTATGTGCTCAGGCACAAGGGCGCTTCACATCTACAGAGTCCAGCTGTGCATATGGACCTGATAAGTTATTATAATCTAGATGTTTACGCTGCTCTTTCGGTAGTTCTCTTAACGGTTCTGCTATTAACTGGTTTGCTACTCAAATGTGCTTGTCGGAAACTGTGCGGAAACAACAAAAAAGTGAAGAAGCATTAAATAAAACAAATTTTTTGTAAGTAGGAAATCGATGTAAGTGCGAGATTTAAGTATTAATACTCTCTTAAAAAGCTTATCAGAGAATGAAATAAAGAGAAAAGATAATATTCAATACTGCTAAGTCATCTTGTCATAGCAATAGTTTCTCATCGTTGCTCATTGCTTTGCTTATCTCGCTCTCCACGGGAAATAAAAGGGGGTTGACCAATCGGTTTGGAAGTCAGTTGATCGAATATACACTAGAGTAAAGTTAAGTTAATAATGGTTAGGCACAGCGGAATTTTGGGCACATTGCTGATATTGGCGCCACTTTTGGTGTTTCAATCCTCACCAGTTGAAGGTGCCAACATCTTGGGACTCTTCAGCACATTTAGTCCTTCACATTTGATTGTGCACATGGAAATGATGAGGACCTTGGCAGATCGAGGACATAATGTTACAGTTTTATCAGCCCTCAAACCTAAGTGGGCGCCACATGAAAATATAACTGTGATTATGGCACCATTCAAGAAAGAAACAGCAACTAAAGTAGCTCAGTTTATGGAGAATTCATCGAATGTAAAGACTTTTGTACTTTTCAACACGATGATAAGCGTTTTAACAGTGTTGGATTCCCAATTCGAATTCCTTACACATCAGAATGTAAAAGACCTCTATGAAAAACCTCAAGTGAAGTTTGATCTAATGTTCCTGGGATTCGTTTTTAATGACTATCAAATGGGCGTAGCTGAAAAGTTGGGCATACCCACCATCATGAGCTGGGTGGGAATACCCTTCAGCAGTGTCGATGATCAAGTGGGCAATATCTATGATCCTTCCTATGTGCCCACTTCCAATATATTCAAGGATAGAGACATGAAAACTCTCGATTTTGGTTTGCGACTGAAAAACTTTGCAAGCTTGGCCGTCTACCAAGGCATCACCCTATTTATGGATTTCCGCCTGAAGAAATATTACAAGTAAGTACAAAAGGACATAACAATTGAGAGTGATTACAAATTATCTTTATTGCAGTCTGGCTTTTGGTGATGATCCCAACTTTCCAACCTATCCCGAAGTGAAACGTAAGATCTCGCTGCTCTTCTATAACTATCATTCCCACAGCGAGGGTCCAATTCGTCCCTCTGTGCCGCAATCCATTGAAATTGGTGGAATCCAGATTAAGGAGCAGCCAGATCCGTTGCCCAAAGAGCTAGACGAGTTCCTGGGCAATGCCACCCAAGGTGCGATCTTCTTCAGTCTAGGCACCAATGTTAAGGCAAAATTTTTCAAACCACAAATTTTTGAGGCCATCTTCAATGTGCTATCGCGTCAGCCGTTGCGTGTCATCTGGAGATTGGATGATTTGGATAATAAACCTGGCCAGGCATCAAATATATACTTTAACAACTGGTTGCCACAGGATGATATTCTTGCCCATCCCAATATCAAGCTGTTCATAACGCATGCCGGCAAAGGAGGCATTGCCGAGGCACAGTATCATGGAGTTCCTATGTTGGCTCTGCCCGTTTTTGGGGATCAGCCCGGAAATGCGCACTTAATGGTCTCATCTGGCTTTGGACTGAGTCTTGACTTGGCCACGCTAACCGAGGAGAGTCTAGAGCAGGGCATACAAGAAATTCTAACTAATCCCAAGTATTTGGAGGATGTGAAAAAGTTCTCGGCACTTTATCGTGATCGTCCGTTGACCGCTCGCCAAAGTGTTATCTACTGGACGGAGTATGTGATGCGTCACAATGGTGCCTATCATTTGCAGAGTCCCATATTGCATATGAACTTTATCTCACGCCACAATCTTGATGTCTATGCTGTTGTCCTGCTCATCCTGGGCAGTTCTCTCATTCTACTCTTCTTCCTTTCACGTCTCGTTCTGACACAGCTGCATCGTTTGTTTCGATCAAGGCAAGGCAAGGTCAAGAAAAGTTAATCACGCACACACACACGCACACACACACACATGTAGTTGATTAATTTGTTTAATAGACTGCATCCATTACGCAGTCGACGCGTGTCGCGGCGTGTGTGTGTAGTTGTTTGTTGTTTATGTATAAGTACAAACCATATAAGTATCAACAAGTTGCCAACACTCGCATTGACTATTAATAGGCGCTTATTGCTCTCTTTAACGCGCTCTCGCCTGCCTAACTGTCACTCTCACACTCTTTTGCTCTCTGTCATTCTGCGTGCATTCACACTGCGAATACTTTTGTTAGTATTTAATGAAGATTTTTAGTTAATGTGAATATGTAATAGGTATATTAAATGTGAAATTTACAAACAAATTGTGTGGAGTTATTTCTTTCAGTGTACTTTAGCCTTCCAGTGAAGGTTTTTTCCATAACCTCAAGATAAGAATGGTTACAAAACCAAGATATGAAAAGCTTTTAACCTTAAGCATTCTTGATTTTTGCAGTCTTGTTTTTTTCAGTGCACTGTTATTGTGATTCGAATTCTATATGACTCCCATCTGTCCGGGAATAATTTCGAGTGTTTAGTATCTGCGTTGCCATCGAAACGCGTAAACCGAACGTGGAATCACGCTTATTTTGCTGTTTTGTGTTTTTGTTATTTTTGCGTACGGTATTGTTATTCTCTCTAGTATTTCATTTGAAATTTAATTTATGCCACTGTGAACAAACAAAAAATGTTGTTTTAATTATATGTATGAGCTTTGCCCAGCAAATTTATAGTATATAATTGATGGGTTGAGTAATAGTTTACTATAATATATTATTAGTGTTTGCATATGCAAAGTACACGAAAACCTCAAAGTTCTAATGAAACTTTATTAATACCTAAACATAACTATTTCATCAGTTGCCTAGTGCATTTACGTGGCCTTTTCAATAAGTTTTGTTTATGTTTAATGCGATTGTAGAAACACACACACCTAATTATCAGTTAAAAATAATACAAATTCATATCTAAAACATTTGCAGATAAGGAAGCCGGCGATTTAAGTCTGGTCAGCCTGTTATCACCTCGAAATCGAATGCTTATCACTATAAAAATATATATAAGATAGCCTTCCGAAATACGAAATAAAGCAGTTACACTTGAAACCTCGCTGGGAAAAGAACCCGTCAACATGTCGGAAAAGAAAGGATCTTTTATTTCGGGCACAATTGTGTGCCTTTTGCTTGCTTTCTTTGCCAGCCAAACGGCGCCTGTGGAAAGTGCAAATATATTGGGAGTCTTCACCAGTCACAGTCCTTCGCATCTCATCATACACATGTCTGTGATGAAAACCCTTGCCGAGGAGGGTCACAATGTAACGGTAGTGTGCACATCGGTTCCCAAGGTAACGCACAAGAGCATCAAGCAAATTGTGATACCGTTGAGTGAGGAGGAGGAAAAGCAACTACATTCAGGCATGAACGTCTTGGCCAAGGAGAAGCCATCACTTATAACCACGATGAAGAATCTGTTTGGTTCGCTGTCCATGCTTATTGATAAACAGGTCGATGTGTTGGAGGATACACGCTTCACCGATCTGTACAAGAACAAGGATAACAAATTTGATGTTGTCATCGCTGGTTTCTTCTTCAACAACTACCAAGTGGGTTTGGGCTCACTCTTCAACTGTCCCATCATTGTTAGCTGGACGGGTGCGCCCATGGCTCAGATCGATCAAATTATTGGCAATCCCGAACTGACCGCCACAGTGCCCACCATGAATGTGGCTGTACCCGCCGGACAACCCATGAACTTCCAACAGCGTATGGCTAACTTCTTTAGCACGAACGTATTCCGCCTAGTTGGACTCTTTTTGGATAATAAAAGTGTAGGATTTTACAAGTAAGTTAAGATAACTTTTAATTTTTTTGTTGATTTCTAATCGCTTACACTTTTCCAGACGACTGTGGGGAAACATGCCGAATATGATGAGCTTGGTGGACGCAAAGAAAAATGTGTCCTTGGTATTCTGCAATAGTCATGCGATAAGCGAGGGACCCGTTAGACCCAACGTGCCCGCTGTGATTGAGATTGGTGGCATTCAGATTAAGGACAAACCCGATCCACTGCCACAGGACATTCAGGAGTTCTTGGATAACGCCAAAAATGGTGCCATTCTTTTCAGTCTGGGCACTAATCTGAAGGGCGAACACATAAAGCCGGAGATTACAAAGAACATCTTTAAAGTGCTCTCTAGCCTGAAGCAGCAGGTGATCTGGAAGTGGGAGGACCTGAAGAATACACCTGGCAAATCCGCGAACATACTCTTCAAGAAGTGGCTGCCCCAGGATGATATTCTGGCCCATCCCAATATCAAACTGTTCATTACACATGCAGGCAAAGGTGGCGTGGCTGAATCTTTGTACCATGCCAAACCCATGTTGGCGCTACCAGTCTTTGCCGATCAACCAGGCAATGCCGATAAATTGGTTCAATCAGGTTATGGACTTCGCGTCGATCTGTTCACCCTGGAGAGGGAAGAGTTCGAGACGGCCATCAAGGAGCTCCTCAAGAATCCCAGCTACACCAAAAAGGTGCAAAACTTTTCGAAACTTTATCGCGATCGTCCAATGACCGCTCGCCAAACGGTTGTCTACTGGGTTAACTATGTGCTGCGTCATCATGGCGCTCCTCACCTCCAGAGTCCCCTAGTCCACATGAACTACATTGCCAGCAACAATCTGGATGTCTATGCACTGCTCGCTGCCGTCCTTATCATTTTCACACTGATCAGCATTGCTATGGTGAAGTTCTGCTGCCGGAAGTGTTGCGGTGGTAAAGCCAAGTCACAAAAGTCTGCACAAAAATCAAAGGTCAAGAAGCACTGATGTTATTTATTACCTATATAAGACGATACGAGTTAAACGAGTTAAGTTAGAAAATTATACACGACAATAAATTTGCAATGTAAATATGAACACCAACCAAATTTTGTAAAAAATATATATATTTTAAATCGAGAAAATGTATTTATTCTAAGTTGAAATTGCGAGCGACCCAAAATAAGTAAGGCATACTTTCAGGTGCACATCGTCACTTGGAATGTTGTTTAGTAAAGTTTCAAACCCAAGCATTGCTAATTTAATGAATGGAAATCAGAAGGAAAATTAAACTAAATTTTACATACAAAATACACACACACTTAATATATTTGTTAAGAATGTCTGTACATAAGTTATTGACTCTAGGAACGTATTTGCTCCTCGGACTCTACTTTTATAGTAGGTGAAGCTGGTGGCTTTGCTCCCATTTTGTCACTTTCCAGGAATTTTTGTAAGCTCTGCTGCGTTACAAGACCGCTGTCGTCCGCATAATGCATGAGATCACAGATAATGGGTGATTCTACAACTAAGATATACTGACATGTCTTTGGCTCCAGCAGATACATGGAGACAGCTGTGCCGCTATTGGTGACAGCTGTGCAGGTCAGCTTGACATCCACCTCGCGGGGCAATACGCTGCGATCACAGTGTGTGCCCTTTTCATAGTGATGCCATAGCGATGAGGTGAAGCCGGGACGCCGTGCGCCCTTATCTGGATTTGAGCTAGCCCACTGCCTGTGCGATTCCTCGGAGAAATAGCCCAGAAATAGTTCCACCTCACTATTCTTGTCCTTATGGAACTGACGCACATGACGTCCATAACAGAATTCGTATTTCCACCAGCCGGTGCCCTGAAAAAATAAAAAGTTTAGTTAATAAGTTGTTATTTTATCTTTTGAATAACTTACGCCCGTTAGACAGTTTTTGCCAGAAATAAACTCCTTAATGGGTGTCAGATCATTTATGGGCGGTGGTGTTGCGCCTGCTGAACCTCTGGCTAGTACAAGTATTGGTATCCTTCGAAATTAGCAAATCATTTTCACTTTCCTCCCATTCGTTAAGTTCCTGACGCAACATACTCAGTGGCTTATGGGGCTCGGTTTCCGAGTTGAAGCATTTGATTGAGATCTCTTTGGTCTCTTCGGCATGGAAGGCGGGTATAGCGCACAGCGACGATGTCAGAATGATTGCTTCGTAGTTACACGACGAGGTCTCCTTGAACGAATAGATATCATCCTTGCCATGGGGATAGCACACATAGCGCACCATCGTTGTACGTGGTGCATTGATAATGTCGCACAATGTGCCGTCGCTGAACTCCATTTCAAAATATGGATATCTTGTATTATCAATTTTCAATGTCTTATACTTTGGCTTGGCATCCGTCTTACGGTCTGCTTCCCACTCCTTCTTGGCTAGCTCTGTTTTCTCGTCACTCCACTTGCCTAAATAGTACTCCTGGAACTTTACGTTCTTTCCCTCGCGCTCTTCGTGATATTGGCGTACATGATGACCATGACAGATCTCATAAGACCAATAAGCCTCAATGCGATACGAGCAGGTGGGCGCAGAGAAGATTGGCTGAAGCAAGTTAATGGGAGCTGTGATATTAGAGTAATTTCGTTAGTTATGTATTGTCATTTACATATCTTCTTTCTAATCATTTTTAGCATCACTTACACAGCTCTGGCTGATTGGTTTTCTCCTCCTCTTTGGGCGTCTGTAGAGCAGGAATCAGACACTCGTACTTTTCCTTGTCTTGCGTGTAAAATGAGCGCAGCTGATTGCCCAGTTCCAAAAATATATTTAAAGCATAGTTATTTTTCATATTCGTGCTTGTTCATTTAATATTCCATCTAAAACTTTTGCAGATAAGGATGCCGGCGATTTAAGTCTGGTCAGCCTGTTATCACCTCGAAATCGAATGCTTATCACTAACTGACGTTGCCCATGGTTCTTATAAAAAAAAATATAAGATAGCCTTCCGAAATACGAAATAAAGCAGTTACACTTAAAACCTCGCTGGGGAAAGAACCCGTCAACATGTCGGAAAAGAAAGGATCTTTAATATCGGGCACATTTGTGTGCCTTTTGCTTGCATTCTTTGCCAGCCAATCGACGCCTGTGGAAAGTGCAAATATATTGGGAGTCTTCACCAGTCACAGTCCTTCGCATCTCATCATACACATGTCTGTGATGAAAACCCTTGCCGAGGAGGGTCACAATGTAACGGTAGTGTGCACATCGGTTCCCAAGGTAACCCACAAGAGCATCAAGCAAATTGTGATACCGTTGAGTGAGGAGGAGGAAAAGCAACTACATTCAGGCATGAACGACTTGGCCAAGGAGAAGCCATCACTAATAACCACGGTGAAGAGTCTGTTTGGTTCGCTGTCCATGCTTATTGAAAAACAGGTCGATGTGTTGGAGGATACACGCTTCACCGATCTCTACAAGAACAAGGATAACAAATTTGATGTTGTCATCGCTGGTTTCTTCTACAACAACTACCAAGTGGGTTTGGGCTCACTCTTCAACTGTCCCATCATTGTTAGCTGGATGGGTGTGCCGATGGCTCAGATCGATCAAATTATTGGCAATCCCGAACTGACCGCCTCAGTGCCCACCATGAATGTGGCTGTACCTGCCGGAAAACCCATGAACTTCCAACAGCGTATGGCTAACTTCTTTAGCACGAACGTATTCCGCCTAGCTGGACTCTTTTTGGATAATAAAGGTGTAGGATTTTACAAGTAAGTTAAGATAACTTTTAATTTTTTTGTTGATTTCTAATCGCTTACACTTTTCCAGACGACTGTGGGGAAACATGCCGAATATGATGAGGTTGGAGGAAGCAAAGAAAAATGTATCCTTGGTATTCTGCAATAGTCATGCGATAAGCGAGGGACCCGTTAGACCCAACGTGCCCGCTGTGATTGAAATTGGTGGCATTCAGATTAAGGACAAACCCGATCCACTGCCACAGGACATTCAGGAGTTCTTGGATAACGCCAAAAATGGTGCCATTCTTTTCAGTCTGGGCACTAATCTGAAGGGCGAACACATAAAGCCGGAGATTACAAAGAACATCTTTAAAGTGCTCTCTAGCCTGAAGCAGCAGGTGATCTGGAAGTGGGAGGACCTGAAGAATACACCTGGCAAATCCGCGAACATACTCTTCAAGAAGTGGCTGCCCCAGGATGATATTCTGGCCCATCCAAATATCAAACTGTTCATTACACATGCAGGCAAAGGAGGCGTGGCTGAATCTTTGTACCATGCCAAACCCATGTTGGCGCTACCAGTCTTTGCCGATCAACCAGGCAATGCCGATAAATTGGTTCAATCAGGTTATGGACTTCGCGTCGATCTGATAACCCTGGAGAGGGAAGAGTTCGAGACGGCCATCAAGGAGCTACTCAAGAATCCCAGCTACACCAAAAAGGTGCAAAACTTTTCGAAACTCTATCGCGATCGTCCAATGACCGCTCGCCAAACGGTTGTCTACTGGGTTAACTATGTGCTGCGTCATCATGGCGCTCCTCACCTCCAGAGTCCCCTAGTCCACATGAACTACATTGCCAGCAACAATCTGGATGTCTATGCACTGCTCGCTGCCGTCCTTATCATTTTCACACTGATCAGCATTGCTACGGTGAAGTTCTGCTGCCGGAAGTGTTGCGGTGGTAAAGCCAAGTCACAAAAGTCTGCACAAAAATCAAAGGTCAAGAAGCACTGATGTTATTTATTACCTATATAAGACGATACGAGTTAAACGAGTTAAGTTAGAAAATTATACACGACAATAAATTTGCAATGTAAATATGAACACCAACCAAATTTTGTAAAAAATATATATATTTTAAATCGAGAAAATGTATTTATTCTAAGTTGAAATTGCGAGCGACCCAAAATAAGTAAGGCATACTTTCAGGTGCACATCGTCACTTGGAATGTTGTTTAGTAAAGTTTCAAACCCAAGCATTGCTAATTTAATGAATGGAAATCAGAAGGAAAATTAAACTAAATTTTACATACAAAATACACACACACTTAATATATTTGTTAAGAATGTCTGTACATAAGTTATTGACTCTAGGAACGTATTTGCTCCTCGGACTCTACTTTTATAGTAGGTGAAGCTGGTGGCTTTGCTCCCATTTTGTCACTTTCCAGGAATTTTTGTAAGCTCTGCTGCGTTACAAGACCGCTGTCGTCCGCATAATGCATGAGATCACAAATAATGGGTGATTCTACAACTAAGATATACTGGCATGTCTTTGGCTCCAGCAGATACATGGAGACAGCTGTGCCGCTATTGGTGACAGCTGTGCAGGTCAGCTTGACATCCACCTCGCGGGGCAAACCGCTGCGATCACAGTGTGTGCCCTTTTCATAGTGATGCCATAGCGATGAGGTGAAGCCGGGACGCCGTGCGCCCTTATCTGGATTTGAGCTAGCCCACTGCCTGTGCGATTCCTCGGAGAAATAGCCCAGAAATAGTTCCACCTCACTATTCTTGTCCTTATGGAACTGACGCACATGACGTCCATAACAGAATTCGTATTTCCACCAGCCGGTGCCCTGAAAAAATAAAAAGTTAAGTTAATAAGCTATGTTTTTTTATCTTTTAAATAACTTACGCCCGTTAGACAGTTTTTGCCAGAGATAAACTCCTTAATGGGTGTCAGATCATTTATGGGCGGTGGTGTTGCGCCTGCTGAACCTCTGGCTAGTACAAGCTTCTGATAATCATTGTCCACGTCGATGTCACCATTGTTCATCAGCTCTAAAATAATCTTGTCCACATCGCCGCTATACTTGAATGTCACAATTTCGCCATCGGTCTTGGAATACATTTTTGGTGGTCCTTTGGTATCCTTCGAAATTAGCAAATCATTTTCACTTTCCTCCCATTCGTTAAGTTCCTGACGCAACATACTCAGTGGCTTATGGGGCTCGGTTTCCGAGTTGAAGCATTTGATTGAGATCTCTTTGGTCTCTTCGGCATGGAAGGCGGGTATAGCGCACAGCGACGATGTCAGAATGATTGCTTCGTAGTTACACGACGAGGTCTCCTTGAACGAATAGATATCATCCTTGCCATGGGGATAGCACACATAGCGCACCATCGTTGTACGTGGTGCATTGATAATGTCGCACAATGTGCCGTCGCTGAACTCCATTTCAAAATATGGATATCTTGTATTATCAATTTTCAATGTCTTATACTTTGGCTTGGCATCCGTCTTACGGTCTGCTTCCCACTCCTTCTTGGCTAGCTCTGTTTTCTCGTCACTCCACTTGCCTAAATAGTACTCCTGGAACTTTACGTTCTTTCCCTCGCGCTCTTCGTGATATTGGCGTACATGATGACCATGACAGATCTCATACGACCAATAAGCCTCAATGCGATACGAGCAGGTGGGCGCAGAGAAGATTGGCTGAAGCAAGTTAATGGGAGCTGGGATATTAGAGTAATTTCGTTAGTTATGTATTGTCATTTACATATCTTATTTCTAATTATTTTTAGCATCACTTACACAGCTCTGGCTGATTGGTTTTCTCCTCCTCTTTGGGCGTCTGTAGAGCAGGAATCAGACACTCGTACTTTTCCTTGTCTTGCGTGTAAAATGAGCGCAGCTGATTGCCCAGTTCCTAAAATACATTTAAAGCATAGTTATTTTTCATATTCGTGCTTCTTCATTTAATATTCTACCGGTTCAGTTAACAAATCGGGAACATCAAAAACGATTTTGTAGAGCACCGAATCATCAAAGTCTTTGGCATCATGCGCTAATGCTGTTGCGATTATCAACACTAATAACAGCACTATTCGCAACATTTTGATTTTATTTGTGTATCTCTTTTTATTTTAAAATCGTATTATTTGTTAATATTAAGATTTTATTTTCATTTCCAACACAAATTACACGTCGTCCAGAAAAATAATAAACATCTGTGATTTACAGCTGGTACCCTTATGTGAATGACTGTTGTGGCCGTTGCGTGCTGAATGGCAAAACAGTGTGCACACACATTTATCAATAGATATAGTTTTAAGTTTAGGCAACGAGTAGGTATATAATCGCAATTGAATGAGAGTGCTGAGAGCGCGTTCGGCTCGACAGCCGAAGAGCTGTGGGTTCTGATCTCAAAAAAATTTTGGCACAAAATCGTTGTATTTAAATTTACCTCTATCATATACCTACTCGTTGTCACAAGGCAATGATTGTTATCGCAGCGATTAAAATAAGACTTTATTCTTTTTAAATACTGAAAATAATTATAAAATATGAAAAGCCTAGTCTCGTTCAATCTGCATTTAAAATTATACGCAAAAAAATAAACAAAATAAAATCCATTATATTTATTTACATGACGCTTAAAATCATTAACAAATGCATTGAATAACAATATATTTGTGTTACTCAGTACGATGCGTATTCAAAACTACATAATTATTTGTATGTGGCATTCAAGTTTGATTAACTTGCATTTTTGGCTTATAAATTAAACAAGTACAGACCATATTATGTTATCCAAAGCCTAAATTGTACTTTGAACTTCGGTGCCATTCAACGTTGTCTGGAAATGTGTAACAATGTAGTCATGATAATAACACATTATGCAAAGTGGTTGACCCAATATAATTGAAGCCCACACAATAATATTGCCCATGCGTGGACCAAATCGACGTTCTACTTTCCGAGATATGGTCGATAGCGGTATTTGGCCCATCATGCCAAGGAAGGCCCAAATTTTATATGTTTGCAATGGTACTGAAACCTGTAAAATACACAAAACATATAGAAAAATACATAAAATAAAAAATCACTTACCAAATATTCATGGAAAAAGGCACTAAATAGAAACACCATTGTGGATGCCTGGCGCGATGAATATCCCATCTGCACAGCGGGAACATACAAGTGACGCACACACCATCTATGAACTGGCATGTTCCAGGACCGCCAAAAAGTATCAATATTATTTGCATTCCACCAATCACAATAGAAATTGCGATCCGCAAAATAAAGCACCTCGCCAAGGGAATTAAGAAATGAGTGGAATACCAGATAGAAAAAACACAGCCAGCACAAGTGATTTGGAAGCTATACAATTTAAAATATAAAATTAAAACTTTACTGATCAAATTAGAGAAATCTTTACTTACCGCGAGTTTAAGCAAACGTTCTGTGGCCAATCCCATGTCCATATTGGAAAACGGTATTAATGAATTGCGTACCGAGGGGACAATCCACTGTTGAACAATGGCCAATAAAACATTGATACCAACAAAGGTTTCCAGCAAACGTTTCAACAGAAAGCGCTTGCGTACCCGCGAGGTGCGTGGAAAATTAAGTTCATAGCAAAGTGTGGGTGCCAATAAAAAGTACATGAGATCTTTATAGCTTAAATTGTCGGGATATTGGACCAGCTTGGCAACATCTTCATCATCTTCAGTACCTTTCTTGTGTTCTTAATAGTGTAAAGGAAGGAATTAAATGATTATATTAAATTTTGTTTTCCAGGTGAGGAAAATACTTACGCAGTTCTGCTATAGAGATACTTGGACGTCGTTCACGGGGTTGTCGCTGATAATAGGTTTGACGACACCACATATTTGTCTGAACGTAGCTCCAGAGTTTTAAGAACAGTATGGCAGAATAAAAGCACACAGTTATTGTACCCACTATAGACGATGATATGTTTTATTAATATTGTCTCTTAACGAATATCAAATCATATACTTACTTATGCTAAATGTGGAGCCTTTGAGATGAATAAATACTACAGGAAAGGAAACCGATACAAGTATGTTTATTATCTGAATAGCCATACCAAGACCTTCGGAAATTATTTCCTTCAAAAAGAATAAGGAAAAAAAATGTAAGGACTCACATAATAGTTTCAGTGTGTATTTAATTTAGGAAAGATCAATTCAAAACCCAACAGAAAAAAAACCACTAAAAATTAAAAAAAGGCACGGTTCATTTATCGACGTAAAAAGAACTATTGAACATGAGTGGGTTCACGATGAAGCGAGTATAGCAGTGTCGATTAGTCTAGCTATCGCTCATCGGCTGCAAGTCCATCACCGACCACGGCACATTCGTCATTCCATCGTTTCGCACGACGCTTGGTCGTAATTTCTTTGTGTTCGCAATTTCGTTATATGTTATAATATAGAGTTAAGCAAGTGCAAATTCAATTCGCTAAGCAAACTAGATATTTATATATAATTACATATTAAACAATTAAAATCAAATAGATATAGCAAAAAAATGGAAGTCACCGACGCCAATTTGCAATTGTTAGCCGGTTATTTGCAACAGACGCTAAGTGCGGATCCAAATGTTCGCAGACCCGGTAAGTATGTGAGAGCATGCGTGTGTGCATGTGTATGTGGTTAGGGAGAGATAGAGAAAGAGAGACTGTGCGAATACGCGCGCGGGAAAACGGCGGCAATGCTGTATTAAAATATCACAAATTCAAAGTGGATCGATCTCTCGTTCTCTCTCATTTGCAATACGACTTATATGTAATTTAAAATACAATTTTACAGCGGAAAAATTACTGGAGTCAACAGAACTGCAACAGAATTATCCAGTGCTGTTGCTCAACCTTATCGATAAGGCCGACATGGACATGACCATACGAGTGGCGGGTGCAATTGCATTTAAAAACTATGTTAAGCGTAATTGGGCCGCACACGAGGATTCCGACGAGCCGGATCGCATACACGAAAGCGATCGCAATACAATAAAGACGCTTATTGTCACGCTGATGCTGCACTCGCCGACGGCGCTGCAAAAGCAGCTGAGCGATGCTGTCAGCATTATTGGAAAACATGATTTTCCCAAGAAATGGCCACAACTGATTGATGAAATGGTTGAGAAGTTCGCCTCGGGTGATTTCAATATTATTAATGGCATATTGCAAACGGCACATTCACTTTTCAAGCGTTATCGCTATGAATTCAAATCGCAAGCATTATGGGAGGAGATTAAATTTGTGCTCGATAGAATGGCCAAGCCATTGACAGAACTCTTGCAAGCAACAATGCAGCTGAGCACTTTGCACGAGGGCAATGCAGAGGCCTTGAAGGTTATCTATAGCTCTTTGGTGCTGGTGAACAAGGTGTTCTTCTCGCTTAACTCGCAGGATTTGCCCGAGTTCTTTGAGGACAACATGAACACATGGATGGGCGCATTTCTTCAACAGCTGGGCGTTGATGTCGCCATTCTGCGTACCGATGATGATGAGGATGCTGGCGTCTTGGAGCATCTCCGATCGCAAGTCTGCGAAAACATATGTCTCTATGCCCGCAAATACGATGAGGAATTCAAACCGTTTATGGAACAGTTTGTTACGGCTGTCTGGGAGCTGCTGGTGAAGACCAGCCTGCATACAAAATACGATTCGGTAAGTGTTGAAGTCAGCGTATTTTTATTGTCATTATTTTAATACTTTCTTTGGTTTCAGCTCGTTTCGAATGCTTTGCAATTCCTTACGGTTGTTGCAGAACGCAAGCATTATAACAACATCTTTGAAAATCCAGAGATATTGGCACGCATATGCGAAAAGGTTGTAATACCCAATTTGGATATCAGACCATCGGACGAAGAACTGTTCGAGGACAGTCCCGATGAGTATATACGCCGTGATATTGAAGGTTCCGACATTGATACACGTCGACGCGCCGCTTGTGATCTGGTCAAGACGCTCTCAATTAACTTTGAGCAAAAGATCTTTGGTATATTTGGACAGTATCTCGAAATCTTGCTGGGCAAGTACAAACAGGATCCAGTTGCCAATTGGCGTTCCAAAGATACGGCCATTTATTTGGTTACCTCATGGGCATCGCGTGGCGGCACACAAAAACACGGCGTTACACAGAGCTCGGAGCTGGTGCCATTGCCACAATTCTGTGCCGAGCACATTGTGCCCGAATTAGAGCGTCCCAATGGTAAGTAACATCTGCTGATTTTAACACTTAACTCTGTTAACTATTTCTTTCTTCAGTTAATGAGCTACCCGTGCTTAAGGCAGCTGCCGTTAAATATGTAATGGTCTTCCGCAGTCTGTTGGGACCACAAACATTGGCAAACTGTTTGCCACATCTCATACGCCATTTGCCAGCTCAGAGCATTGTGGTGCACAGCTATGCGGCATGCTCCCTGGAGAAGATAATGACAATGCGGGATCCAAGCAATAGTCTATTGTTCGGGCCACAGGTACTAGCACCACACGCAAATCAATTGGTAAGCGGATTATTTGCTACGCTGGCGCTAACTGGTTCGGCGGAGAACGAGTACGTTATGAAAGGTGAGTTGAAGGTCACAAATGAAGGTCATAATATATCTACAATGTTGTCTTTTTTCTTAGCAATAATGCGCAGCTTCCATGTGCTGCAGGCGGCCTCAATGCCATTTATGGCTGTTGCATTGCCTCGTCTCACCGAAATCCTCACATTTGTCGCCAAGAATCCCTCCCGACCGCTCTTTAATCATTATCTCTTTGAGACACTGGCGCTGTCCGTCAAGTAGGTCAAAATATATATTTTAAATATGTGCAAAAGTTATTTATCATTACTTTATGTATATTCAGAATCGTCTGCCAAGCAGATGCCGCAGCTGTCAGTTCTTTTGAGGAGGCATTGTTCCCAGTTTTCCAGGGCATCTTGCAACAGGACATAACTGAGTTTATGCCCTATGTGTTTCAAATGCTATCGGTGCTTCTGGAGATTCGCGAATCAAGTGGACCCATACCCGAACCCTATTGGGCACTATTTCCCTGTCTGCTGGCACCCCCTCTCTGGGATCGTAGTGGCAATGTAACACCACTAATACGCCTGCTCTCTATCTTCATTAAACAGGGCTCAGCACAAATTCAGGCGCTTGGCAAATTGGTAAGAAATACTTTAGAAAACTTAAAACAATAAATCATTTATAACAATTTATTTTCTTAGAATGGCATTCTGGGCATCTTTCAAAAGATGATTGCATCCAAGGCAAATGATCATGAAGGATTCTATCTGCTGCAGAACTTGCTCTTCTATTACAATGCCGCTGAGCTACAGACAAGCATGCGACAAATATTTGGATTGCTATTTCAGCGTCTTTCGCTATCGAAGACTGCCAAGTATCTGAATGGAATTATTGTGTTTTTCAGTATCTATGCAACCAAAGTTGGTGGCCCGCAGCTGGTGCAGCTTATCGATGAGATTCAGCCGGGCATGTTTGGGATGCTGCTGGAGCGCGTCTTTATCACAGACATGACCAAGGTCAGCAAGGAACTGGAGCGTAAAATGGTTGCAGTTGGCGTGACCAAACTGCTCACCGAATGTCCTGAACTATTGTCGGGTCGATATGCAGCATATTGGCCACGTTTGTTGCACGCTCTCATCGATCTGTTTGAACGCCCGCCAGAAAAGTTACCCGGCTTGGATATAGATGTTGGAGCAGCTAGTGCAGCTGGTGCTGATATTGGTGTTGGTGTCGATGCCGAGCCCGGCTACCAGGCAGCCTTTTCCCAACTCACATTCGCTCAGCCCAAGCAGGTGGACTTTTTGGCTGAGGTAACGGACACTCGACAGAATTTGGCCAGAGCCTTGTCAAGCATACAACAAAGTCGACCAGGAGAACTAAACAATTTGCTAGCACCGATCGATCCCGAGTATAAACAAATGCTACAGAAATATTGCGAACAGGCAGGCGTTCGCATTGCTTAAGATATTGTTTTATACACACACACACACATACACACGCACGCCTCGCATCAACCCATTTGCACACTACTCATTAACAATTGTCATATGAAAACAGTTATTTAAATATGTAACGATTGTAATCCATGTACTCAATTAAAGTTTTGTTTAAATGTATAAAGAGTTATTGCATTAATCAAATGGCCTTTTTTTATGTTAATTCAACATTTTGTTTAGAACTGGATACTTTTTCCATCTACCTTCTTTTGAAAAATTTGTATAAAATGTTTTTTTGATTTTATACGTCCAAATTAAAAGTTTCTTCGTCTAAACCAATTCGCAAAAAACATCTTTGGTAGCAACATGTGGAAACTTCTAAACGCATTGTAAAGCTCATTGTGCCAACCCAGCCGTCATAAAGTTCATAGTGAGTAATCTTAAAATTATATCCTGGGGCTACTTACCAGAGCGAGACCCTTCTCAATGGCCAGACATATTGATATGTGAACAAACGAGTCTGTAAGCCAAATAGTTATATGAAAAGATTCATTTATAAAGGATTTGTAAGGCATTAGGCAAACTTACACATGATAAGGAATAAGGAATTGTGACCTTCGCCCTCATTGCGGCCGCTTACAAAGAAATACCAATCAATAGGATTTATGCGTATGCCATACCTTAAAGAAAACAGGGTATGATTTGACTATAAATCACCATCTTTTTTTTTGATCCCAACTCACTTGAGCAGATTTTCGAGACCCAAACGCAGACCACCCATGCAGAGTAGTAGAAATGCCCAGTTAACCAGACCGGTGAAGTTGCTAAAGCCCGAACTCCAAGAGAACAGCGAGTCCCGAGGACGATGAATACTAAAAAGACATAAGACAGAAAGTTAGATATAGTTAGAGACTCGGAAGGGTTAACTTACGATCTGTCTGGTTGAGCTTTGCGCATTTTTGCCTCCTTGGTTGTGATTTCCTCGGCGCGTGTAACGCTTTGGGTGCGTCTATAGCGTAGTTTCTTTTCACTGGTACCATTGCCATTCTCATCCTTGTCGAGCACCTTGCGGTACTGCTGTAAGTCTATCGGATTACCATGCTGATCGAACAGATTCTGAGTTGATCTGCGATTACGCAGATTGAATAGATTGTATTCATTTGCGGAGGCAGAGCGTTTCAGACGCTTCATAAAACCAACAGTATTTCCATTGGTTTGAGCTGGTGGAACTGTTGCTTTTTCCTTTTCCTTTGCATCTTTGGTTGTTGTCATGTTGTTCCTTAGTTGGTTGTCAGTTCGTACCCAGCTAGTTGGGTTCAAGAAATACAGTGATTAGATTTCTATTTAGTTAGTTTTTTCGTATATAACGGATGGCATTTCTCAAATCTTATCGCATATTTGTTTTTTTTTTTGGGCACAACTAAAAATTGCAACATATTGATAAGAAAACAGTTGCGAATTGAGTTGAACTTTCGTCGTACTCAAGTTTGTTTTCCTGAACTCAAAATATTCTACAAACATTATACTCTAATCACAGCTGATTTCCTTGTACGCAAGTTAATAATTATAGTAATAAAAACTTATTGTGGTTAAAGTTCGTCGGAGTAAGTGTAAGTTGTAAGGGTAAACCGACGCAAATGCATTGGTAATGTTTTATTTCTCATAATATGAAAAAATTATACACAAATCCATATGTGCAGATGTATGTATGTATGTAAATGGAGGCTGTTAACTAAGCCTTCAAACCTGAACAAATTGCGACATCATTAAGCGACCGGGTAGATTAGGTATAGTAAATAGTTTAACACACACAGGTTAATGCAAAATCAACCTAAACCAGAAAGATCAGTATTTTGTAAACAGTGTGGAAAGATTTTATTTATGTTCTTAACAAATGTGTGAATTTTTAAAAAGTAGTTTATCAAGCTTTTAAATTGGTTGAAGGCTGATTAAACATTTAAACTTTATTCACATCCATTCAAAAATGTGTGAGTAAGCGTTTAAATTAAATAAAAATGTTTGGAACTTATGCATATTTGCCACTTAAATTAATTTTATCACACTCATACATACATATACTGTTTGCCGGTACATTTATTGCATACACAACTTTTAAATTAACTCACTAATGGCTTCACATTCTATATTATAGAGTATGCAATAAGAAATATATACATACACATATGTATGTATGTATATCATAAGGCACTTGGAAAAGAGTATTTGAATTTTTGAAATAAAAAATGCGCTCGCGTTAACGTAACTTGTTGATTGTTAATGACGCCTTCTCACAACAAGATTTGATTAGAAAATTGTTTTAACAATTACCGACAATACATACATGCATGCATATGTATGTACATATATGCACATTAGATTCATATACCGGTTTATTTTTAAAGAAATTTAACATTGAATCACAGATCATTTGGGTTATCACAAATTCAAAATGCTTGAGTAAAACTACGTCATTTGTCGACCAAAAAAAATATAAGAAGAAATGGAATTTTGAATTAAGAAAAACACATGTGTTCATTAAAGTTTACGATTCGTAAACAAAGTTAGCAATTAACAATTTATATCGGCGCTTATCACGCATTGTAAATACTTTATTAACTTCTTCGCTCAACCGGTAAAAAAGATAAAGTGTTACTTAAATGTATTTGTTGTTATCTGTTGCATTTCGTACATTGAACCGATCTGTATATGTACATACGTAAAGAGTATTCAAGCGTTATTCAAGTTTTTATTTTTCATTTTTATGTATGTATGAATATATGTATGTGTATTAAGTCGAGTCATCGTGAGGGGAGAGTTCTTTAAGCAGCTGTAATGGCTCATCAGCAAAGAAGAAGAAGCACACAAATGCACATGCGGTATTCAAACTACATGCATGTACGTGTGGGCCTGTTGTGTGCATGTATAATGCATATATGAAAGCAAAGAAAGAATACTTGCGGTGCTTGCTGCGGTTTTCATAATTGCTTCACTGAACTTTTCGTTTACACCATTCACACTTATACGTATAAGAAGGGGCATTGACATTTGTCATATCTTATACATATCTGTAGATTTATATGTACATACATACATGTATGCAAGTGCTGCCCTTAAAGGGCATTCAAAAATAGTTGTGCATATTACGCAATTGTTGATTAACTTGTGTTCGACAACTGATTAAAATGCATTGAGTGATGCGTGTTTTTATTTAATTTTTTGGTGTTTAATTGAAGCACATGGTCAGCTAATTACACATCCACAAACCGGTCATACTGAGCATAGCCAGGTAAAGTAGGTCAGTAATGCAGGTCGGTCATAAAATTATTGGCATGCCGGCTTGTCTCGCCATTTTTATCAGCTCAATGTTAAATTGAAGTGCCCGCAACAATTCCTATCAAACATATGTATATATGTGTGCGTGTGTACATGATATGTGAGGGTGTTCCTCTGCCGATTACATTGTAAGCGGATGCTAAAAAGCGCGAACGCAACCAAAAACAAAAATTATACGTTTGCCGGGTTATCACCCTGCTGTCTGATGTCTACTCGCACCAAAATGTTATCAACAGCGTCTGACATTATGCTGATAAACTCACGAAAAAACGCATTTAGAATTTTTATTCATACTGGAATTTGGCTTTTCGGATTGGCAAACTAAAGAGTGCTATCAGCAGTGTGCTTCTCTCTCTCTTTCTCTTTCTCTCCCGCTCTCTATTTTGTCTGGCTGTTCTCTGTTTGTGTTTTTGCACGCACGATCGGTGAACCTGTTTTGTGCCTTTTAAGTTAGAAGTTTGTTTGTCTGGTCTGTTATTTGGCTGTTGTTCGACGAGACGCCAAAAAAAAACCAAAAATATTTTTTTATGTAGTTGCAGATGCCAGCAGCAGACAAATCAAGGTTATTGATTTACGAACACAGCCATAAACGCAAACACACACACGAACAGTGATGCGTAAAGAGAATGATTAGCATTTTTGGGCGGCAACAAAAAACACACACACTTAGTCACACTACTAAAGTCCAAAAAAGTGCGGGTGAGTTATTTTTTATCACTTCAATTTGATAATTGAGTCATAGAACAGTGACAAAAGCTGCACGTGTTTCAAGCGTTTGTTGTTGTTGTTGTAGAGTTGTGTTTCAATGGAAAAAGTCGTGGGGAAGAAAGTAATTTTTTGTATGTTTATTTTTTTGCTTGCTTGACTCTCACTGTTTTTGTTTGAACAAAAACTGAATAACAAATACAACAACAATATCACTTTTAGCGGTAAATAAATATAGTTCAGTTAAATTTACATTTTCACTTAATTTAAACGCTTGTCGTACAATTAAATAGTGTAGTTGTTGTGTTTTGTCACCCACGACGCGCATGCAGCTTCTTCCAGATACCGATGGAAGCGTGTCGCCAAACCGTACAGTTCGACGTTAAATTCTCAACTGCTGGTTGGAAAATCGAAACAGAAATAAACAAAGCAAAATTGCAGAGCACACATACACAAGTCCAATCAGTATAACAGCAATAGAGAGCGGGCACGCGAACATTATCTAGTTGCAAAAACAATGCATGTAGATGTTTGTGTTTGCTAGTTGACATTAACTTTTGCAGTTGCAGAGTGTGAGAGAGAAAGATAGAGAGAGAGTGCTCTGGAGAGAGAGTGCTCTCATCTTATAAAGAGTATGCCTGCGATCTGTGTATGGTTTGAATCATTGCTAAAAACAAACACATTTGTTGAGGTTGCTGTCTTCGCATTGCACTGCTTGCCGTGCTTGATTTCAACTGCTTGCTAAGTTAGCAAAGCTTGAAACCCGCTTTAATACATATTTTAATATTTATTATTGTATAAATTATTTGTTTATTGTCATTTATTGCACACTTATCAACTAAAAAACAAGGCATTAGTTATTTTTTCAATAATTTAATTAAAATTACAATTACAAGTACGAAACAAAACAATACAAGAAAACCGATTGTTCTCATCGGGTATTTGGATGATAAAACTTAACAAACTAACAACGGTTAGATCCAAACGATCCAATCTTTAAAGCTTAGTTATTTACATGTTCTCAAATAAACATTTGTAAGTGTAAGAGAAGTAAGTTTTTGTTTTGATAGATTTGGTATAGAGCGCAGTTTGTTTTTAGAGAAAATTGTATAACTAATGTTAATGATGCTGCCGTTGAGTATCATTATCATTATCATCATCATTATTGTTATCGTTATCGTTGGCGTTGTCGTTGTCGTCATTGTCGTGAGGCGAGAGACCCTCAATCAAATCATCCAAGTCATCGTCTCCATCATCATCCACATCATCGACAAATTTATCGATGCGTTTGAGTAAATTATGTTCACTATCTGACGTTTCTTCATCTTCACTCACATCATCCAGTTCGCCATCCTCCAGCAGCTCAGCATCATCATCATCATCATCATTATCAGCATCAGCATCGTCATCATCGCCTAGCTCGTAATCAGGTTCGTCTGTGCTCATCTCGGCCTTGATACGCGACTCGGGCAATTGATCATAGTCAAAGATCTGTCGTGTGGCACGCGGCGGTTGTTCAGGTTCCGTGCTTGTTGCAATCTCTGAACCCTTGCCGCTGCTGACCTTAACCTCTTTCTCATCAAACTCATCATCCAACAGACTTTCAATGTCTCCCCCTTGGCTGCCAATACGCGGCTCTGGTTGCTGTGCTTGCAATTTCGTTTTCATTGTTGTCACCGGTTTAAGGCGTGTGCTCCCGCTGTTTGTTGTGGGCGTGGCTGTTGTTGTTGTTGTTGTTGTACTAACAATTTCATGCGCATCAGCAAACATGTTGTCCAACAGGCTGAGCAGATCATCAACACCGCTAGGCGGCATTTGAGTGCTGGGATTTAAAGTTGGAATCTTCACAGTGGTTGTTGTTGTTGTTGTTGGTGGCTTTCTTGTTGTTGTTGTTACCGGCTTTCTTGTTGTCGTTGTGGTTGTTGCTGGCGTTGTTGTTGTTGTTGTTAGGGGCATTGTCTTTGTATGCAAATGCTTAACCTGAAAGGTCTCCACAGTGCCACGTTTTTCGCTGGGATCAGCAATGCGAACCACTGGCTCCCTCTTGGAGATGACCGGCACTATTTTGGGAGTATGTGGATCCAATTCGTTCTGACCATAGGTCTTCACCTTGGAATGACCCTCGATAATGAGATACATGGGTCCCAGCAGTGGTTTCGGTGGCTGTTTATAATGTGAGAATAGTGCATCTGTAGTTAGTTCCGGTGCAGGTGCAACTGTGGGACGTTGCTTCAGGTTGCTCATCTGTGGGATTAGGAGGCGATTGTTGTTGCTGCCGCTGCTAATCGTAGTTGGTGTAGCGGGACGCTGATAAATGGGTGGCACTGAGGTTGTAGTCGAAGTCGTTGTCGATGTCGATGTTGTTGTCGTTGGTGTTGGCGAACTGGAGTGGAACATGGGTTGGAAACCGTTGTAGCCGGAACTGGTGGATTGGTGCATTAGAGTTGTGGGCGTTATATATATCTCGGGACGCGTGCTGCTCGTTGTGGGCGTGGCTATGGTAGGCGGACCAGGCACAAAGGTAACGGGTCTATAGTTCAAGATGGGCGGATAAGTGGAGCTGGTGTAGGAGCTTATCATTTGCTGTGGCTTGGTTGTGCCCATGAGATACTTGGTGGCCGGCATTGTTGGTTTCATGCGTTGCTTCATTGTGGGTTTCACCACCAGCTCCTTCTGCAGGAGTTCATGGAGCCAGGGCTTTCGCGGCACCTGCTTTCCTGCTCCCATGGCATGCGGATGAATCGAGTTGGGTGCAAAGCTCACTGACGATTGTGGTCTGGAGAAGCTGGCGAAGTGATGCGGCATGGTGTCTTGATGATGTGCATCCGCATAGCTCATGCGTGGCGGCATTGATGAATGGGCTAACCAGGATGGACTGCTCGCTGTGGATGGACTGCTGTAATAATGGGTGGAACTGATTCCCGGCTTGCTGTGACTGCCGCCGCTGCTGCTGGAGGAGCTGGAGCTGGTATAACTGCTGCCGCCCATATTCATGTTCATATAAGGATAGCTGCTGCTGGCTGAGGAGCTCATTGTTCCACCACCATGACCATGACGGTACTCTACATGACTCATGCCCTTCATCATCATGGGTGGTGGCATTAAATGTGTACGTGGCATGTGTTGCATCATCTGTTGTTGCAGCTGTTGCTGTTGTTGCTGTTGTTGTTGTTGTTGTTGCTGTTGCTGCTGGGGAGCATAATAGCTTCTACGTATGGGAGCGTATTTCACCTGTTGCTGATAGGACGACGGCGACAACTGTTGCTGCTGCTGCTTCGATCTGGAACGTTCCCTTTCCCCAGTCACACCCAGCAATAGAATATCGCTCTTTGTCTTGTTGCGTAACAGTTCCGCGGGGAGTTTCTGTCTGGCATCTTGACTGCTGTTGAGATTATTCTCCGCCCAGTAGCGAACCCGATCCAAGGCAGGCGGACTATAATCATAGGTGGGATCTTTTTGCAGTGGATCTCCATGGCCAAGTGGTCGCCACTCGTTGTTGTTGTTGGGATCTAGTCGTGGTGCTGCAACAATAAAAACGAAAGAGAGCGTTGCATCAATTAAATTTTCAACGTGTTTTTTTTGTGTCTCTAGCTTTAATTGCACCCCATTTCAATTGGCCTGAGGGGTGTTGGCGAAAGGGGTGTTGGAGGGTACACAAAATCATAACTCGTTAAAGTGTTAACAAATGTTTTTTGTTTTTTTTTTTTTTGTTGCAACGCCAGGAGGCACACATACATACTCCACAAATGAGTGGGTTAGACGATTGGTAAGGCAATCTCTAATATTACTGCAGAACCTGAGGTGGGAAAAAACTCATAGATTTATTTGTACTTGTGGGGAAGAAGTGAGAAAGAAGTTTTCTTTATTTAAATACAAAATCGATTAGTTTTCTGCCTGATATACATGAAAAGAGTGGATAATAGACCTCTTATAAAACGATTATAGAATTTTTAAGACATATATAAAAAAGTCCTCGATTTTCCTCTTTTTTTTGTAAGTCCGCAGAGTTTTCTTTTCAAAAACTTACAATGAATGAAAAAAATCTTGTCTAAGTAAGTTTCTTAATGATAATCATTGCAAAGTTTTATAATAATTTCCTAGTTTCTACCCATTTCCTTAAGCCTTATCAATTAAAAGTCCTAGCTCATATTTTTTATGCATTTTATGTAAAGCTTTGTACTAAATCCTTACTCGTGATAAAGTTGTTTAAAAAAACTTTAAAAAACATATAATTGAATCTAAAATCGTTGCTTGGGGCTAAAATCAACTTCAATCCAATCATATAGAAAAGCATGAACATGAAGTTTGGGCCATAACTAATGTTTAACGAGTGTTTAGAGTGGGAATTCGCAATAATACTTCAGTACACAGTTCCAAGTTATTGACCGCAAGCAGCGCCCACCTGTATATATGCCACATGGCAATCACTTGGAAGATCACTGCCAGATCACTCGTACTCGGGGGGGCCATCACCCCACAGTCAGGCTAGCTAGCCTAGCCAGGCAATCAACACAACAAACAGCTCGACCATGTTCACTATGACTTGATTGACTGATCAACGGGGCAGCAGAGTTAGCGTCAGCGACGGCGATGACCATGTCGAAAAAACAGTTGACTGGCAGGCACTGCCTAGGCCTAGGCTAAGCCTAGGAGAGTCTCTCCCAGTATAAGTTATTAGCTACACAAGTCAGACAAATCGCTTTCCATTTGAATGCAAACGTATAGATCAACGTGAGGAACGTGGTACGCCGCTTTTCGGACTCTATTCGACTCTATTTTGGGTAGTTTTTTTCGGGGCGGAAATGTGGCCAACTTCATGAGATGCCAACTTACTGATCTGCTGCTGCTGCTGCTGCTGCTGACTGGGCAATTTTCGATTTGTGGCTTGGCTCAATTGCATTTTTCTCTTGAGGGAGAGCGCTTTTATAAATTGCCAAAGATTAAATGCCTCTAGGGGCGGGTATTCTATATACTCTATATATGTATATGCAACCTACGCTCCACTTGCCACTTGCCATGTTGTTGGTAAGAGTTTGTTGTTGTTGTTGTTGTTGGTTGTATCCCCATTTATCCTTGCATAATTGCTGACAGTTTGTCGTTTTGGTCGTTTTCACTTTCATTTGCTGCTGCTGCTGCTGTTTGTTGTTGCTGCTGCTGCACCACATTAAAATACCGCGCATGATTGCGTTAAAATTGTTTCGATCTCCTAATGCTGGCCATTAAAATAGTCAACCTCCCCTCTCTATCTCCTCCACACCTCCTCTCTCTCTACCCTCTAGTTAGAAAACAGAGCAAGCAAACAGGTGTCTCGTCTCGTCTCATCTCGTCTCGTCTCGTCTCGTCTCGTCTCGTCTCGTCATCTTGTCGATCTTGTAGTCGTGTCAATTATGTCGGCATTTGGCGGTTAAAACAAAATCAAAGTGCAAATCTTTCATATTTGCGGCATTTTATGCGGTTCATTGGCAGCAGCACACATCAGCACCCCTCTCTCTCTCTCCCTCTCACTCTTTCTCACACTGTCTTACCTGTTGTTGCATTGGGCGTTACAAATGCCAAGCCATTCACTTCATCCTGATGACTGCCGCCACTCTTCGTTGTGGATGTTTTTGCTGTTTGTGGCAAAACCTCAAACACCTCATCAGTTGCACAGTTGACGGCGGGGCAAGACAAGGCTTGCAGACAGAGCCAGCAACAAAATATTGTTATCAAATTGAAGGTTTTGTGGCGTTCACTAATCATTGTGAAACGGTGCGGGTTATCTGCAAATGTAAATAACAAATTATGCTTATTATGCTTTTTACACATTATTTAATCAGTTTTTTTGTTCCTTTTCGATTTTTTTCCTTTTCGTTTTTGCGGTGACGGAGTTAAAGACTTAGGCAACAAACTTTACTATAGCATACTAACTGCTTCATTGTGGTTTGTTGCCAATTTGTGGTGTGGTATAATATTAGGAAAATATCTCATGTTTACTTTTACATATTCGTTATGTTATGATCAATAAGTATTCAGGCTTAGATTTAAAAAAGGAAAGATTCAGGCAACAAACTTTATTTTCAATATATAAGGAATCTTAATAAATGATAAAATGATTATAGCAACAGACTTCTGTTTTCGCATAAATTTGAAATGAAATTTTCTTCGGAGATTTGCAAAAGGTTTCTGGAAAATTAACAATTCTTGGTACTTAGATAAAAACATCTTTGGTAAAAACATCTCTCAAAAATTACAAGCCTAGAAACAAAATTTAAATAAAAACCCCTACAACATTCTTAAAAAGTTGAGTCTACCTAAAAAATCTTAAGAAACCCCATGGTAAACTTTTTGAAAGCAATCTTAATAGACATTCCAAGAAGTATACCTCTTTTATTACTTTTATTGAAATTCCTTAAACTAAAACCATTTTATATAGCACTTAATTGATAGACTTATGTAATAATTTAAAGACTATAAGTTTACAGACATTTACAAAGAAGATTCCCCATAAAATCTTAACCAAAAATCTTTATTTAGTTCAGTTACACTTTGTTTTACGACTTAACTTCATAATTTACATAAAGTGCCCTCAAAACGTGTCTCTCATAAAGAAAGAAAGAAAGGATCGCAGCATACAACTCATACAACTGACAACTTTATTAAAAAGCATATTGCATTCGCATATTCGCGACTTCATTCAGTCCGCGATTCAGTGTGGTCAGTCTCCTCTTTTATGTTTTGGGTGGTCCGGTCCCCCTCTTTTTTACAGGCGGCTCCACAAATCAGTTTTTTGTGCTCTTTTTTCTTTAGGGTTACGTGCGGCTTTTTGAACGATTTCGTTCCGCTGCGCTGTGTTGTTGTCAACTGCGATGGACGGCGGACGGCGGACGACGGAGGACAGACGACGGACGCGTTCCCAAACGAAAGTGAAACTTTGTGTTTCGATTTTGGAACATCAACGAAAACAACAACAACAGTAAGAAAATTTGCATTTATTTTGTGGCTCCACGGATAGTTGCTGCTGCTGCTGCTGCTGCTGTTGTTGCACGGCGGCCGTTTGGCGGCAATCGTAAAAATTAACGTGATTACTACACGCATAAATAAAGCCATTAAATGGCAAACATCTCAGCACGACCAGCGGCAATTAAAATCAAATAAAATTCACCGACATCAACAACAACAGCAACAACAACAAACACAAACAAAATCACCGAAACTGGCAAATTGTTTTTTTATAGGGAGGGGGTGGGGGGCGGTAAAGGTGTGGTGGCATGCACCAGAATTGACGTTAATTATAACCAATAAAAAACATTTAATCATACATTGATCAAGTTCAAATGGGGAAAACAAGGAAATAATACTAAAAGATACCAAAGAAAATACTAGGAAGAGTATTTTATTAAACATTTTTTTTGCTAACTTTATACTTGTAACAATTTTCATTTGATTTATAATAAATATATTAAAAGATTCTAAAGAAAATACTATAAATACTCAGTTTTATACGATTTATAGCAAATATACACTGAAACTTTTCTTACTAACTTGTAACTGATTAACTGATACCTTTTGGTTTACTAAGTTTCCTGTCTTTTTAACGTGCATAAGCATAACAGTAAGATTATCATGTTATAACAAAATTAGGCCTAGTTGAATTGTTAACACGTTCGTTTTGTTAGTTATTTAACACTCGTGTTAACCACGCTTACAATTTATTTTGCATAATGCACAATTTAATTATGCATAACTTTTTGTGTTGTTTAATTGGTTTTTATTATGTTTACATGAATGTGCTCTCAGTTAGTTGGTCTTGTAAAACGAGTTTGAGTTTAACAAGCGCTGGCATCAAGTAACGGAAGTTGTTTATTTAGTTTGTTAGCTCTTGTTGTTGTAGTTGTTGATGATCTAACACAATATGCTAAACAACAATTACAATCCTTTGTGATATTGATCAAAATACCTTCATTCTTTTAACTTGCTTCCACTGCAAGCAGTTAACATTGTAATAACAGAACAGCTGCAGAAATATTATGACAAATGTTAGCGACAAGATCCTGATCCTAATCACTGTACCTCGACTCTGTTAAGCCCCTCCCACTGCTAACAGTTAACTTTGCAATAACAGAACAGCTGCAGAAATATTATGACAACTGTTAGCGACAAGTGCAAACAGCCATAAAAGTTGCTATAAATTTGCATTTTACTCGCAAATAATATAAATGTAAAACTGTCTTATCTAATATTGTAGATGGACTTCAATGTATTCGATGTGTGGGGTATTTTCACATACACTTTCAATACATATTTTTACTATCTGCAACTGCATCTTTTAACGTTTAAAAAGCGCAGTGAGGCCCAACCCATAAAAAAAAAACCAATTGAATTCGCGCCGAATGGCATGCAAAGTGACGGCTGCTGTTAAGTGAACGCTTAAGCCAATGAGGCGGCTGTAAAAGCGTGAGTAACACAAACAGCAACAACAAAAATAAATAAACAAACAGATAGACAGACAGACAGAGAGACAAACAAGCGCAACAGCAACAAAAACAACAACAAGTTGGCGGACTAAGTGACAAGCAGAATCAATGGCAAAGCCAAAAGATTCATTCAAGTGTGCGACACTTTTTATGCGTGACATTAAAAGCGACCACAACAACTGGTCAACAACATGGAAACTGGGGATGCATACCAACATGGCAGCGTATTAGCAAAGACAAATACTAATTGCAGCCAAAGCAGCAGCAGCAGCAGCAGCAGCAAAAGCAACAACAGAAACATTTGCAGTAGCAGCAACATCAACTTGCAGCAGTGTTATTTTTTTTTTTTCATTTCGTCTTCTTTTATTTATTTGTTGTTGCTTTTGCTACCGGCAGTTAATTTCATTTAAAGAATGTCATCTTCACTTTAAGTGAAAGATAAATACACAAACAAACAAGCAAACACACACAAACACACATACACATAGGGGAAAAATCGACAGTTGCAAGTGTTTGGCATTGTCTCCTTTTCCTTTAACTTCAATGCGAACATTTGGCGCTTAGCGCTGTCAACGCTGCGTATGAATGATGTGTGTATTTTGTTTGTTTATTATTATTGTTGTTGCTTGCAACTTGACGCAGCTGCTGCTGCTTTTAGTTGTTAGTTATTTGGATGAGCAGTGCGTCTTAATTCTTTGCGCAAATACCGTGGACTGAACATTCGATTTCGCTGAAAGTGCAACATCCGACTAAAAACAATAGAAGACCAAACCAAATCAACTGAAAAATTGATAGCTGGAGTTGAAGTCTGAGCAAAGTTGCACCAACAATTTACAGAAGTAAAAGAATCATATAGATGGGACAGCAAGAACGTTAACCTTACGCGTAAATATCTGCCTGCACTATATTGCCTTGATCTTCAATAACTCCGGTGTTTGTCAACCGATTTCGATGATAATTTTACAGATTTAATCAGTGCTCATATAGATTCTTAAACAAACTTAAAGTTTTCTACACTTAAGTTATGCTTATATAAAAAACGCGAAAGGGTTGTCGATAAGTTCAATTACAAGACTTATTCTGCCTAGGCTTGGGAGAATTAGGTTTCATATCTGAAGACCCTAGCTCTAACAATCGGTAGTAGACGGAAATCGACTTAACAGTTTATTTAGTGTTTTGGTGTTTAAACTATCCGAAGTTGAAGGAACTTCTTCTATCTTTTAAACACTTTTACACGAAACCATTAAAGCCTTGTATCCAATATTATGCACACAATCCTTATAACCTCTTTTTCTTTATTATAGGCTCAGATAATCAGAAGCAAAGTAAACTTTACTTATAATCACCATCATAGGTATCAGTTATTAATCTTATCACTTATTTACACAATTTCTAAATCCAAACTTCAAGTTCATATATCACACTTTCTTAACCAATCTTTGGCTGATCTTACATCATCTTTCAATTTTGAATACGTACCATACAACGCGGGCACTAAAAAAAAGTTCAACACAAAAACTGAAACTGAAACTGAAATCTCAGATGAATCAACTGTCGAATAATCCTTTTTCTTTTCGTTTTGTTGTTTATTTTGTTTGTTTGTTATGTTAATCACTCAGCGTTTAACTAATTTGCAGTCATTTCCTTTTGTTATTGTTACCAAGTGAATAATATTAATAATGATAATGATAATGATAATGATGATCAAAACTGCGGCTTTATCGCTATCCCATTCCCAATTCCCATGTCCGTTGGCAATTGCATGGATCTGGCGAACATTTCATTTCATTTCATTCAGTGAATTTCACTTTTAAACGATGGCCAAACCGACGACGACGACGGCGACGGCGACAACAACGACGACAACGACGACGACGACGAAGACGCGTCGCTTGCAACGTGCCACACGAGAGTCACACTTTTTTGGAGTCCCACCGAACACAGACCGAGAAGAGTCATTCGCACTTTGTCTGTTTGTTGTTGTTGTTTGTTGTTGTTGTTATTGTTGTTGTTTCGGAGGAGCAGGAAATTTATAGAGCGCAAGAGCTTTGCGATTGCTTTGCTGCGGCGCATCCGTTTCAAAACGCGTCCGTTTGTTAACTGATTTCGCGTTGTCTTGGCCAAAACTCAAATTCGAAACGGCTCTGAAAGAAGCGCTTCAACACTGCCGAAGTGCCGCTGCCTCTGCTGCCGCTGCTGCTGCTGCTGTTGCTGCTGGCGTCGCTGCTGCGGTACAACGAACCAGACACTTGTGCCCAGACTCAGACTCTAGACACCATTACTCTCCCGCACCCCGCTCCCGCTTCCGCTACCAGCAAGCACTAGACGACAAAAAAAAGAAGAAGAAAAACTTGAGCGGCGTTTACTTTGCAATTGCCAGCTGCACTTGTCGCTGTCACTGCTGCAGTTGACGTCGGCGTCGGCGTTGGTTGTTGAGTGGCCAAAGCGAATCAATATATATCTATGTACATATGTGCGTCGCAGTCGCAGTCACAGTTGACGTCAACGTCGCTGTTGCTGTTTGCCGGCAAGCAAAGATGTCGTCTTTTCGCTTTTGTTGCTTTAGCTGTTGTTGTTGTTGTTGTCGCTCCTTCTTCTTCTCCTGCTTAACAGACTCACTTTTCACTGCAACATGTTGCTGACTAACTGACTGACTAACTGAATGACTGACTGACTGGCCAGACTGACCATGAAGTTGCCGTTGTTGTTGTTGGATTATCGAATACTATTGAATATTTCTTCTTCAATGAAATGTTAAGTTCAATATCTCTCTCTCTTTTGATTTAGTTGTTGTCAATATTGTTTTTAACAAAAGAACTCTTTCAGCAACTAATCACAACTTGTTGAAGAAGTTAGTTCTTTTGTTGTTGTTTTTCATTTTTAATGGCACTTGGGTGGTCAATGTCTGATCAGCTTTCGCTTTTTGTTGCACAGTAACAATTGGCATGTTTTTTTGTATGTGTGTTAGTGTGTGAGTGTGTGTGTGTGTTGCATAAAAAGCAATCTTTTTGGCATTTGAGTGAATAAACATTGAAAAATGTGTTTACAGCTTAAGGCAACACTTACACTAACAACAACAACAACAATAACGACAACAATAACAATTGTCTGTCAGTGGTCAAAAGACCAGAGTCTGTGACAGAGTCCAGTCATGATGCCGCTGCCAGACCCATGACTATTGTCGATTTGTTGTTGTTGTTGTTGTTTGTTGTTGTTTGTTGTTGTTGTGTTTGTTGTTGCTTGGGCGTGTGCGTATTTGCAAAGAGTTTTGAAAACATCTTAAGACTTCAAACTTCAGACTTGAGACATGCATAAAACTTTTGTAAAGCCATTAAAAGCGCTTACCGGCAACAGCAACAGCAACAACAACAACAACAGCAACAACAACAACAACAAAACAATCCTATAAAATTGTTGTTAGTTCGCTCCACATCCCGCTCCTCTCCCCCCGTCTATTTTTGGGACGGCTCATTAGCTTGATGTGTTAATTAAAGCGAAATGTTGCAAAAATGTCCAAAAAAACGAAGTCGCAAACCAAAGAAAGCAAAACAAAAACAAAACACAAAAAACTTAAACAACGAACTTGACGAAAAACATAACTTTCACAAAGGAATGCAAGCTTTTGACATTGACTGACTGACACACCCACAAGCCAAACAAACAAACAAACATACTCAACCAAACTCCCCTCCCCACCCCACCCCACCCCACCCCACCCCTCTAACCTGATCCCACGATGATACCCCACGTCGTTTGTTTGTCGGCTTATTGTGCAGTCAAATTGGTCATTTTTATTACATGCCACATGCCCCCCGTCTCCGTCCCCGTCACCACTGGATCACCCTCTGCTCTAATTAGCGCGCATGTTGCGTGTGTGTGTGTGCTGTGCTGTGCGGTGTGTGTGTTGCATGTTGCATGGCCATCGTCCTTGTATCAATAAATTTATTGATTTCAACTGTTGCTGCTGACTTGTTAAATATTTTCCAAAACGATTTATGTTGCCAGCATGCAAATTTTTTTATTTATTATTTTCTTCTTCTTTGCTTTGCTTTGGCTGTGTTGCAAGCTCCGTAATGAACATGTTGTCGTGGAAAGAGTCATCACAGAGACACACGCACCACATACATACATACATACATATATATACATATTTTGTTGGCATTAGGCAACCTTTCACTAGCCAAAACCGAATAGCACCAAATGTTATTAGTTTCACCCACAACTTCCGGGCGTAGAACACTTTCATTTAGTTGTCGTTAAACTTGCATTTGGGTTTTAGGGCAGTTTCGATTTATGTGGATATGTGTGTGTGGATGTGTGTGTTGCATGCTAATTGCGCTGACTCTGGCGAAAACAACCAATTCGTATCAGGTGAAATGTTGTTAGCTGTTTGTGTCGCCCCGGCTGCATGGCTAATTAGATAAACAAATTTTGTAGCTTTGCTTGCTTGCCTACGGCGCTGCTGCTACATTGTTGCACGCATTCGAAATTCGAAATTCGAAATTCGAATTATTGAAAAGTGAAAAAAAACAAAAAAATAAACATACTACAACAACTGTACTGTGTGTGTGTATGTACGATTGTGTGTGTGTATGTGCGTTCGGTTTCTAAAAGAAAGTGAAAAGCCAGCGCAGACAGAACGCAGATCGCAGTGTATAGCGTATAGCGTATAGGAGGAGCGTAAAGCGTTAAGCGTAAAGTGCGCCGCCTAATGGCCGTCAACGTGTGCATGCGCCTTAGTTGGCCAGGACCAGGCCTCACTTGCCTCACTTGCCCCAGAGCCAGCCAATGACAGAGCTGACAGTGTGTTTTATGTATTTTTGTATGTTTCAAGCACGAATCATCGCTCTCCAAAACAAAGCTCTCCATTGAAGAAAAAGACTTTACGGCAGGGAAAAAAGTAATCCGTAAAATAATACTTGACTTATAATCGGTAAACTTATAGTTTCGAGTGCTTGAAGTCTTAACTTAAAGACCTATATGTTTACTATATTGTATTGATTGAACATAGCATCAGCTTAAGCAAAGCTTAATATCTTACTGAAATTTATATTATATGCTGATAAGGTAAGAAATAACAGATTAGGAAAAGCTCAACACTATAACACTCTATTTACTCAGTTAACATACAAACCAACCACTTTGTCACGTGCTCATCTCTAACGGTTGAAAGAGGCACTGATCCATCCACACAGTCCACAAGTCATTCACAAGTTTTGATGCTAAACAAATATGACTAATTATGGAGGAACTGAGACTGGCGACTGAGACACTAAACAGTGCCACATAATGCGATCGTCGTCTTCGTTTCGACATAGATGGTCAGTCCGACTTCGACTTTGACTTTGACTTCGATCTCGACATCGACTTTGAGTTTGAGTTTGACTTCGACTTCGACTCAAACACAGCTCCCAACACTCCCTCTCTGGCCAAGTGACCAAGAGTAAACAGTAACCAGTAACCAGTTGGGTATTAACAACAACAACAACAACAAAAACCAAAAACAACTCATACACCAACACCCGCAATTTCGCCAATTCGTGGAAAAATATAAAAGAAACAAAATAAAACAAAACAAAACCACAGTGCAATTGCGATTTATATGAATGAAATGCGTTTTACGCTTGACGCTCTTCAATCGTAGTTTTCACTCTATATGGTGCTAGCAAGTAATCTTCTATTAATCTCCTGTCTCGCGCTCTCCCCCCCGCCCCCAGCTCTGGTGGCAACTGCACATCGCTAGTTGTATTGTCGCTCTGTCGCCAACATCAGGGCACGCCCCTCTTACAGCTGCATTATTGCAGACGTTTCAATTGTGTTGACGACAGTGCTGGAACTAAGACGCAAGAGGAGGAGGAGGAGGAGGAGGAGGAGGAGGAGTCGTAAGAGATTAAAACCCTACATTGGGGCATTGCACCCGTTAACTTAATGACTGAGGACTTTGTCACATCTTTGAGTGTTTTGCCATCACAGCTGCACTGCATCAGTTCCTGTATGTCCACATATCGATCGAAGGCCTTAAAGTTTGCTGACGAGCATCGGGTACCAAATGTTTTTACCAGTTTCGAGGATCGGGCACGTTGCCCGGATGTGGGTGAGTTAGAATGTAACTGTTAACTAACACTGGCGAAAATGTTAATTAACAGATGCCGTTTACATTTCACCACTGAATCCCAAACACTAAGAGCTGTGCCACATAATGCTTAATCATGACAAGCACGTGTTATGCGAACATCCATTATGAATAGCTGAGGAACAGGTGATACAGCTGATGGAAAAGGCACATGGTCGTAGAAGTGGACTTCCTTATGTAGGGTTTCTGGCCACGTTGTACGCCTGCCAATAATTTTCTACGATGCGAGGTCGAGATAATGCGTAAATGCATTATGCGAGGATCCACGGAGAGCACACGTTTCACTCACGACGAGAGTCGACTATTGGCCAGTTTGAGCAGTCAAATTAGGGATGTGCTGTTCGCGAGTTTTGAGGAAGAAGAGCTCCTTGAAGAAACGCAAGCAGTATGGCACGATGTGTGCCTCTGTGTTGCTTATGTCTATAGCAGGCAGCTTTTGCACTTTTTAGTCAAGACACACAGCGTGCAGGCAATCACACGTCAGCGTAGCGCATACAACAACCTAATAACCAGTTAATGCTGAGCTTATTCTTCAGCCTTGTGGCGGCACCCAAGTTTTGTACGCTAATAATGGCCAAATCAACTACACCCGCTTATTTTGAAAAGCTTGGTGAATCTCCTATTGCGTAGTTTCTTGAATTTCGTCTAGCCCAACGAACTTTGCGAGAATGCTCGAGTTGTTGGAGTGACTAACACGTCTGGCCTTACACAACAGAACGAACAGCTGATAACAAACACCGTTCGAAGCTTATCACCGGCAAGTTTGTGGTACGTAAACAATTGCATTAGAATGTACACAAAAATAAATGGACAAGTAATTAAATAAAAAAGCTTCTTTTCTAAACATAAACCAATTGTAAATTAGTGCAAAACTGGGTCGACGGACAGTGGAACACAATCTGACGCATAGACAGGCCTTCGTTATTATGTAGAATTATACATACATATATGTACATACATATATATATATACATACATACTTATGTGGACACTATCACGTATGACTTGTTGTTTGAGGCCATTTGGGTATTATTTTTACGTATACGTTGTAACGGAAAATTTTTAATGGCAATGGGCCGGCTACTGACTTGGAACGCAACATGTGTTCTCACTACCTGTGGTGTTGCAACTGGAAATGTGCTCTCTCGAGTCTGGAGTCTGGAGACTGCGCCGAAAGGGTCATCAAACATGGCCTTATATAAGACGAACTGCATATAAATTTGCATTTTAATACATTGCAAAACGTGTGAATTATAAAAACAATTTTTAATAATTTAAATAGCCTAGGCAAAAATATGTTTGACGTTGTCATCGGTTTTGTTTTGTTTTTATTTTACCGCGCATTTTGTAAACATAAAACAAAAAAAATTAAATTGCGCAGCAATAATTGTATAAAGCTTTTTGTTGGCTCTTCAAAGAACATTTTGCGCCCAAACTCAGCGAGAAAGAGAGTGTGAGAGAGAGTAAGCAGAACTTATGACACCCCAATGGCGAATAGCATCGAAAAATCCAGATCTTAAACAATGTTAGGCAACAATTCTACACTCAGTAGGCGAAAGAAAAATATTATTTATCAAATTGCCGTTATGCGCTAGGCATCACTTTGATTCAGAAATTGTTTCAAAGCAAGCCAAAGGCAAAAATTTTAAAAGTTCAGTAAAATAAAAAAAGGTTTGATACTCGTCGCATAAATGTTAAAGAACAATTTAAAAGTACGTCTTTATAACAAATCGTATTTCCCGCAGGGCGCTTGTTGCTCAAAACACCGGAGAGACCGAGAGCAGCTGTGCATCCTCTCTCACAGATAACAACAACGGTGAGAGAAAAAGCTCTTGTCTGGTATAAAACCAGGTGTCTGACATCGACAAAAAGTTCAATTTCCATTCGTGTTTTGCTGCGGAGACATCGAAGACCAGTGGAAGTGTCACACAAACCAAAAAAAAAATAATTTAAAAAATACAAGCCAAAATCATCTACAAAGACACAAGAAGCCCTCAATTGCAACTCTCTACTCTAATAAGCAAGATCTCAAATACAACCATAAGCACCATGTCTGAGGCACACTTTGATGAATATGAGCACTACAACTTTGACCATGGCAAACACATTTTTTCGGGCCACAGCGGCAAGCAACGCTCCAAGAAGGAGGCCAGTGAGCACACCAACCACTTTGACCCGTCGGGCCACTCGCGCAAGATTTTGACCAAGCTCATGAACACCAACAACAACAAGAAGACTATGAAAAACTGATGTCCAAAGCAAGACAAGGCAAAGACAGCAACACAAAAAAATATTTGAGCAGGAGAGTGCAAAAAGAAAAGAAGAAGAAAGAAAAAAACGAAAACAGCAAAGGTAGAAATTGAAAATCAAAGCAAGTCAAAGGCAGCCCAAAGGAAGAGAGAAGGAAGAACGGAAAAGAGAATCTGCTTTGACGGCAGCTGGCTCTGTCGGCTGGTGCTGGAAAACAAAAAAATACGTATTAAATAGTTATTTCTACATTTACCTAAAGCTAAACACATACAATTACGGACTTATAATTTAATTTTATGCTTAGTGCGTTTTAAATTATGAAGTTTGATTTAGACCTTACCTATAAAATAAAAAGAAAAACAAGCAAACTAAAAAACTATTGACATTTTATTGAGAATATTTTTGCAGAGCCGTATTGGAAGTGGAGCCCGAAGTCAGCTCGCTCGCACACACACAAAGCAAAACGCAGTCACACGAAAGCTTTGTTATTCATGTAACGTCTGACTGACTGCATCTCTCTCACCTCCCCCACCAACTGTTTCTGCTTGTATAAGTGCTAAGTGCATATTTATAGCCTTTTATATGAACTCATTTGCACTCAACGCCTTGCGATGATCGCCAACCACATGTTTTCTTTGTTTTAATCAAACTCCAATGTTATATGCCTACATGTCTAGTTATTTCTAAATCTAGACGGAAATAATGTTCTGTCTGACCTTTTAAAAAAAAAATTACAAATCAGCTCGGTTATCAAATTAATACACACATCATCCGGAAATAGCAAAAACCTCATATGAGGAAATCATTTTATTTCTGTTTTGAAACATTTTGAGGGATTTTTTTACATTTTTACTAAATTCTGTGCAAAACTGCCTTCTCGAATCTTATTAAAATTTCTGTTAACAGACTAAAGCTGAAAAGTGTTAACAACGAGCTCGCACTGTTATTAACACGTAATTCGACCATAGCAGCAAGCTTTCCGTACGTCTTGAACAGCTGTCTCCCATGTGCATAATTGTCGTTCAGTATTTCAACGGTTACAAAACTGTTTCGTACAGTATGTTCTAATTCTTCTAAGCAAGCTAGTTGTAATCCATATTATTAATTTCTGTTTACTTTTCACTAAAAAGCAGTCAACTAACTGTTCATATTTGCAAAATTCATTGCAGTTTTAAATTAAAAAACAAACGTAAGTATAACACAGCCAAACGTCGCTTACCAATCGTCAAAAAATCAATAAGGGGAAAGGGGCACATGCGAACAATCAGTGACAAATACTGCTGCCCACCCGGCATTTAGCATTTAGCTATGATTCGCGTTGTGAACTCTGCGTGTGATAAGAAGGCGCCAACCGCCTTCCTCTCAGCAGCTATTACACAATGCTTCACCTCTATTTGCAGCACACATACACGCAGAAAATGGCAACGTTCCTCAACATGAACTCTGTGAAGCTGAACAAATGGCAGGTGGCCTTAATACTGGGCACGCCCCTTGCTATCGGGCTGGGCATGTACGTATACAATCGGAGCGGCAGCAGCAGTACCCCAGATGAGGCGAAGCGTGGCAAGCAGTCGAACAAGACGTCCAAGGATGCGGCCAAGTCGCGACAAAAGGGCAAGATGGAGAAGCAAACGCTGAGCATAGATGGCACCGCTATCGACGCCGAATTGGAGCGCAAGAAGAAGAATGCCGAGCTGGGTGAACAGCTGTCGCCGCTCAAGGAGGCCAATAACTACAAAACCGAGGGCAACAATTGCTATCGCAATGGCAAATACGACGAGGCAATCAGTTTCTATGACAAGGCAATTGACAAGTGTCCCACAGAGCATCGCACTGACATGGCAATCTTTTATCAGAATCGTGCCGCCTCCTACGAGATGCTAAAGAAGTGGAACAAGGTCAAGGAGGACTGCACACTGTCTTTGGAGAACAATCCGCGCTATGCTAAGGCCTATTATAGACGAGCACGCGCTCATGAGGCCACCAAGGACATGATTGAGTGCCTGGATGATGTGACAGCTACCTGCATTCTAGAGCTGTTCCAGAACAACAACACCATCATGTTTGCCGACCGTGTGCTCAAGGAGACAGGCCGCCTGGACGCCGACAAGGGTCTGCGGGATCGTGTGCCAGTCGTGCCTTCGGCCAGCTTCATTGTTACCTATATGCGTTCCTTTATAAATGATCCGCTGCAAACGATGAGTGTGCCAGTTACCGATACCGATACGCCACTACGTGGATTCCTACGCGCCAAGAAGGCATTCAATGAGCAGAAATATGATGAAATCATTGCGGCATGCACTGAAGAAATTGAATCATCCGAAGCGGAATCGCAATACAAAGTGGAGGCTCTGCTAATGCGTGGCACATTCCATTTACTCTGCGGCTCCTTTGCCGAGAGCAAACCAGACTTTGATGCCATTATCGCGAATGGTAAGAGTTGACAATATTATTAATTCAATAATGACATAATTGTAATCCCTTTACAGAAGATGCCGATGTCAATCTGCGTGCCTATGCGTATATCAAACGTGCTGCACTCTTTATCCAGACAGAGGAGCGCGAACGGGGATTGGCTGACTTTGGTGAGGCGGAACAACTGACACCCAACAACGCTGATGTGTATCATCAGAGGGCACAGATCTTGCTGCTGCTGGAACAAATCGAAACGGCACTGCTGGAGTTCGAGAAAGCAGTTCGCCTGGCACCCAATCATGCAATTGCTACTGTACAAAAGTGCTATGCCGAGTATCGCCTGGCACTCATGTCCGGCGATCAGAAGCGTCTGGAGAGAGTCATACAAGACTTTGAGCAGGCCATTGAAAAGTTCCCCGAATGTGTTGAGTGCTATAGTCTGATGGCCCAAGTGTTGGCCGATCAACAGCAATTCCCACAGGCGCAGCAGTACTACGATATGGCCATGAAGCGTGCACCCGCCAATCCTGCACTGCTGGTGCATCAGGCCATCATGATGCTGCAGTGGAAGGGTGATATCGAAGCAGCTGTCACGCTACTAAATCGAGCCATCGAAGTGGATCCCAAGTGCGAGCTGGCCTACGAGACACTGGGCACTGTCGAGGTGCAACGAGCACAGCTCCAGCGTGCCGTTGATCTGTTTGAGAAGGCGTTGCTCTATGCCAAGAGCCAGGCCGAGCTGGTACATGTCTATTCGTTGCGCAATGCGGCACTAGCTCAAATCAATGTTACCCGTAAATTGGGCATCGACATGAATTCCGTTTCAGCCATGGCCCAATCAAATTTCCTTGCGCAGTAAACGGAGCAGTGGAGCAACAGCCGCAGCATTTAGACGACCCAACAATCCGACGTTGTGCTACTTAAGTTATAAAGAAGAAGAAGAAGAACACACGAAACCCATCCCAGTTATACACACGATAAGAGATATATTGTTTTAGTTATTGTGCTCCTAGTTTTAGCAATGAGAAATGAAAAACTTTTGACGTCTTGTTAAAAATATTCTTGTGTATTATGAAAAACATATATATACACCTATTATTATATATAAATCTATTATAGAAAACTATACAAATAGTTAACAGTTAGTCTAGGTTTTAATTCCATTATTAAACATTTGTAATTACAACAATTGTTGACAACATTTTAGCTGCGATTTACCGATTCGGCCACTGATTATAGGATTGCACATCGCCCGAAATATACCCTGCACAGATTAACCAGAGTGCTGCACGAATGCTGCCCACAATGGCATACTCCGACTCCAGTTGCTGCAACAGTGGCATCACCAGGGCAGGCAGTGAACCCAGCCCATTTGAGATGCCCATCAGAGTGCCAGCATAATTGGGACTCATATCCAAGGGGAGCAGCTGAATGCCCGCATAGAAGGCACCAATTGCCACAATGCTCCAAGCACGTGCCGAATCCTGTTTGTCATGCACCAGGTACATGGACACACCAATAAATACCAAGCAGGACATAATGCGACTCGTCTGCGTCCGACTTAGCAAACCCCTCTCGACCAGATAGTCACTTAGCGATCCGTAAGAGATCGAAGACAACCAGTTGTACAAATGTGGCGCTGTCAGCTGTAAGCTGGCCTCCAGCTCCTGCCATATGGAGATGCTTTTCCTTTCCAACTCATCCAGCAGCTTCTCCAATTCTTTGGTGTTCTCTTGCTGGCTCCAGTTGTGCTGCATGTATGACGCTATTAGCGCCCAAGTGGATGCACTTGTCAACATGCTAGTCCAAGGCACACGCTCATTGACATCTTGAATCATTGGCGATACCGTCACCTGGCTGCCAATGTAGTCCAACTCGCCCAGCTGTATATAAGGCGAATCAGCCGGGCAACTGTAGCAAACAAAGACCTGAGGAAGGATCGGGATAAATATGGCCAAAATGGTTTAAGTTGCTTACAAAGCCGATAAACCAGAGCAAGGCACCACCGCCAATCACATAGAAGGCCACAGCCCAATCCTGATCCTCGAGAGCAAAACCACTGACAAGGTTAATGAATACCACGCCAATCTCACCGCCACTTAGCACACAACTGCACAACAAACCACGCTCCTTCTCCGGCACCCATTGGGCCAGCAGAGCGCTAACCGCTGGAAATGTAGGTCCCTCACAAATACCAATTAGGAGGCGAAGAAATATCAATGCATTCGGTCCACCATTGCGGACAATTGTTGGCGTCAAGAGTGTGAGAATGGCTGCCACTAATATCGAGGCACCCAGGACCCACTTGGCTCCATAACGTTCCGATAAACGGCCACCGGGTATGTTAGTGAGCATATAGCCCAAGTAGAAGGATACGCTGACCAAAACTTGCACCTCCTTTGTCCACACATCGGAGATGTTCGAAGTGGTTAATAGAGGAATCAACTTTTCTTGCTGTTTTGGTGGTTTCTTAGGGGGATTCCTGCCGCCCCTTTGTCTCGGGCTTACAGGAACTTTGTTTCTTGGCGGTTTCCTACTTCTATTGAAACTGGTTTCGGGTTTTTTGTTCACAGGAATTGCTAACTTGGCCAACTTATTGCAATCTCTAATGATGCGCTTGAGTGAAAAATTCAAACACAAACGTATTGCAGAAGCATTGATGATGGCCAACAAGCTAAAGTAACAAACAACCGAACGTTGTGTTACCCTAAAATCTAAATTTTTTCATTATAAATCAGATCATAATATTTTCCCGTTTTATTGGTACTTACAATTAAAGAGTTCCCGCAATTTTTCTTGTATGAGTATCATTTAAAAATATATAAAAATCGTAAAAACAAAAGTGTTTTTGTCAAATTCAAACATTTAATGCAAAGAATAGTTATTTTCCTTTTTTTTTTGAATACCCAAAAATAAAAGTCAAAATTAAATTTCTTTATGCACTTTATTTGGACTAACATTATAAAAACAATTATGCCTTAACGATAGCGTTAAGAACACATGCATCATTACACATTGATCAACAATTAAAATAACAAAAAAAAAGAGTTCCGTACAATCTTTAAACTGAATTCTTTTTTAAATGTTTTGCAAATACAAATTAGGTACATACTTATTTTTTTTCGGTTTCTTTTGTTTTTCGCTAACCTAAAATTGAATTTCGTTTCGATTAAATACTAAATAATAATAATTAAAGAGAGTAAGTTGCTGCAGAGGGCGATGGGATAACTAAGGGAAAACTATGGACATTTCTATCCTTACGTATAACAGGCAAATACAATAAGTATATAAATTCGCTGATTTAAGGTAAGGTGTAAGGGTTTCTTGTTTATAGGATTAGAGAGGTTTAAGGTTTAAGGTTTAAGGAACTGCAACTTATAGCTTAACGATTACATTTTACATATATATTTAGTTAGACAGCGCACTGGGGAGCCGACAAATTTGGCATACTATAAAACTAGCAATTGCAATGGATGATCGCAAGGATGTACAAGAAACATATACATTAATAACAATGTCTTCATTGGGCTTTCATTTGAACGAAAATTCCTCAAAAACTTCTTAACTGGTGAACACATCACACATTAAAAATGTTATCAAAAAGTACTACTACGACGATGAATAGTTATGGCACTTTGGGGCTACGAGGACACTAGGAGCTATGCTGCAGTGACTTCATGTTATGCTCGGGTTTGCGTTCCTCAGCTTCGAAGTCAACGCTGCGTGGCTGAATGGGTGCATCATTGAAGGGTTGCACATCACCCGATGCCCACAGGCAGTAGATGACGGCAGTGACACACAGGACGCCAAAGGCCACCCAGAACACAGTGCGCCATTCCAGCAGTGATGCATTTGGTGTCATCACACCAACGAGATACGGCGTAATCACACCCGTAATGGCACCAATGCCGTTAGTGATGGCCATCAGAGTGCCAGCATAGTTGGGACTCATGTCCAGCGGGCTGAGTTTCATGCCCGCATAGTATGCGCCCATCAAACCCATGCAGATGGTGAAGAGGACAACGACAAGGGTACGATCACAGCCAGCGTATGAGGCGCCCACCATGAAGATGGCCGGGCCAAAGGCAGCCAATCCTGTCATCACTTTGCGTGTATTTGTCGTGTTCATAATGCCACGACGGATCATCCAATCGGCAACGAAGCCACTGCCCACGGACACAATCCACATCATCACATAGGGCAGGGAGGAGTACAGACCGTTGGCCTTGATGGAGAACTGCAGCACATCGGCCATATACTTGGGCAGATCCGTTACCATGATATAGAAGCCCCAATCGTGACCGATTTGTGCACAAACCAATGCAAACATGGGCAGATTGGTGAGGATGGCCTTCCATGGTGTGGGTGGCAGATTCTCGTTGCGTCCAATGGTTCCAATCTCCTTGACCAGATATTCGCGTTCACTGGGCTTAATGAAGGGATGGCTGCTCGGGTCGCTGAAGCACAGGAAGATCTGTAAAGGAAATCGGAAATTTCCGTTAAGAATAGTTTATTATAATATCAAATGAAATTTAAAACTAGATATAATCGAATTATAGGTTATAACAATATGGAAAATAATACCAATTTAAACTAGATTGAATATATTGAGTGTTAATGATTAAACTAACGATTAAATGGTAGATTGAACTTGGGCTTAAAAGCTGTTCATGTTTCAGTCAATTATAGATTTAAGCTTGAAATAAGCTTAACTGTTTGTAAAAAAACCGATATTTCTTTAAAAAAAGTAGTATTTTTGATACAAATCTAAATATAGTTTAGAAAAAATGTTAAATTTATGTAGATCCCAAAACGAATACTTACAAAGATGACAAACCAAACAACGCCAAGACCGCCAAAGAAGTAGAACACAAATGGCCATTCGTAGGAGTCGAGGAATACGCCCGACAGCAGATTACCCATAATGGTGCCCACTTGACCACCGCCCAAGACCAAAGCACCCAATTTGCCACGTTCATTGGCCGGAACCCAAGCTGCCAGCAGCACACTTAAAGCAGGAAATGTTGTACCTTCCCCCAGACCCATCAATACACGAGTAACAATCAGCCAGTCGGAACCACCCAAATCGATGGCAAGTGGTGTGAGCATGGTGAAGACAGCCGTTGAGAGAATGCCCAGAGCCAGAGTCCATTTACCGCCAAATTTCTCGGCAAGCAGACCGCCTGGCACATGAGTGACAATGTAACCAATGTAGAAGGAGGACAGGATCAGACCCTGCAACTCCTCTGACCATTCAAAATCGCCACCGCTGGAAACACCATCATCCAAATCATCTGCATCACAAATGGCATGTCCGCCATCCTCGGTCTCCGTATTGTTCTTTTTAACTACGAGCACTGTGATCGCCTGGGAGAGACAAACACGCATCGTGTACGCATTGAGGATGGCCAGAAAGCCCATGATGGCCAATATCACACGTTGTGGTAATATAAAATCTGTGAAAGAGTTCAACAAACAATTAACAAAAATCATAAAAGAAATCATCGATCATTACGTCAAACAAAATTGATGAATGGCAAAACGATTAAACCTATTTTTGCTTTTTCGATTAAACTTAATTGAATTAAAATCATTTATTTATGGTTTCAACATGCAAATAAACAATGTTGAAATATTATTTAATTAACGTAGACAAATCAATTTGTGCTGATAAATGGCAAATTGCATTTGATTGCTAGCCGATTTCTATATTTGTACATATTTTATTTATTCTTATCAATTAGTTTGAAATGTTTTTATTTTAATGTTCTCTTGACACGTGATCAATTTGAAAAAAACAAATAAATACCAAACTGCATATTTATGAATATATTGCTTAATATTGGCTTTCCAGTGAATTATGACTACTAGTTTATGGCACATTTTCGAAATGTTTATGAGGTTTTAGTATCATAATTTGTTAAATGATATTATGTCTAGATAAGTTTCAATTGTTAAAGAAAGATCCCTGATAAGAAATTCACTGCCAAAATTTCGATACTTTATACATATATACATATATCAAGTGTTCAGCTGATGTTCGATCATAAACCGTTAGTTGTTGCTTGGCAATTAAAAATTGTACTTGAGCTATTTTTTCTGTTTTTTCCGGTGCCCTAAAACAACAACAGCCTAATAAATTGCTTTTTTGGAAATTCTTTGTTGATTTGTCAATTTAGAAGTTCCTTAATTATTTTGTAGATTGAAATGTCAACATTTTGAAGGTTGAATTCATGTAAATAAAGTTATTTTATTTTCGTCTCGATACCAAAAAATTGTGTTTAATAAAACCAATCTTAACATTTTGTCCCAACATATATCGGTACTTAAACACATACCAGAAAGTGATTTCAACAACAAGTTTATTAACACATTAGTATAATAGAATAGCTCCAAACCCAAATCATGACATTATTATTAGAGCACAAAAAAAAATCCAGAGTGGGAGATCATTGTTGATCATTCTGATTGTCGCAATAATAATTATCCACGCTTCACTCACCTAGCTATTTCAATTGTCCCAACCCATCAAACTCTAAATTCCAGACCCAGTTTTTGCAACTGTTTTTGTTTTTAATCTGTTTGTAGTTATGATAATTTGAAAAGAGATACTTTTCATTAATTAAAAAGTGCTTCATCCGTAATGAAAAAAAAAAAAATCAAATAAATACCAACTACGTCACTGACATTCAATTCTATTGAATCTAAAAATTAGCATTCATAAATATATTTACGTAGTTGCATTGGAGCTGACAATTTAATGATGTCTCAATATTTACCATTTTATTTAACAAATATTATTACTTTAGTTCAAAAGCCGACACTCGACAGCCGGCACCCAATACAAAATTTATAAGCAAAACGATTCACATAAATAGTTAAAAAGCTAGTAGAGTGTGATCGACTGGGAGATACCCTGAAAAAGTTGTGATCTTAATCTTTAATAGTTTCAAAATCAATTCCCAAGTTAAACAAATTAATGATTTTATTGAAATCAATAAGTTATCGATAAATTAGAACAGACTTTATCGTCCTGTGACTTAGGAGAAGTTATGTTTAAAGTCTGAAGCTTAAACGTTATTCTGATCAAGAATAGTGTCAAAGATGTTTTCCTCTATCTGTAACATGCTTTAGCACAACACCTCTATACCCCTTTTTAGCCCATTGCCTTGTTTTTGTAGGGTATCAAACAAATATTATCAACGATAAGACGGCATTTCGCATCCGAAACGGTTTACCAACACAACTTAGTTTATATATGTAAATGTCGCATGCTAATCATATCATCGAACGATCGAACGATTGTATATGTGTCTGCCTCGAGTGTGGCCATAATTAAACCGACTTAACTCGATTAAGTGGGTATTAAATCAACTTGAATGATTAGGGAATAGGCAAGTTATGGCAGCATAATGTAAAGCATGTGTTAATGCCGAAACCATTAAGAATTTTACGATAAGCGATAAGCCTCGATAATTGCCATAATAATAACCGATTAATCCACAAAATATGTGAGTAATGCATTTCCGGGTAGAATATGTACTACTACAAGCTTGTGCACTTGGGTAATTTTGTTACTAAACTGTATTTTAAGTGAGAGAATCTGTTGAAATGATAATTGCTTCCGAGATACCAGAAAAGTGTTGACTGCTTTTGTGTAATTTTTTTTTTTTTTTTTTGATTATCACATACAAGTTGTAATCGGGGGCTAAACGACATCATACTTTACACAATTTCTTTAGCCAGATAATGTCTGGCATGCGTTCATATATAGAGACTTATTCGCATTGGTTCTTGCGCAAAATCGAGCACGAGGCTAAAGTACTTACATACATACATATGTATGTAGATATGCGTACAAGATATGCGTACATCGATCCACATTGGTATGGAAAAGTTTTGAGAGTTCACACAAAGTCCAAGCAAATGTTAATCCCAGGGGGCTGGACGGAACGACAGTGAAAGTGTTGTTGAATCACACAAACATATATAATAAATAAACAACGGCTCAACAGAATCCAAGAATCGCTAGCATAACGATAAACCCATAAGCTTTTGACTCATAATGCATGATTTCCAGTCACAAATATCAAGAGACCCATTTAATATTTTATAAATACTTAAGTACTTAACTCACGTTTACAGCAAAAAAAATAACAAAAAAACAAACACAAAAAAAATAAACTAAAAAATTATTATTATTTTGAAGCGGTATTTTGTTTATTTACATAGCAAGTAAAAAAAAAAACATTTGCATATGACAAATATGACAGGCGCATGAGCAAAATTCCGGTTCGAAAACGTTACAACATTTGCTTTTCTCATCGATATACATATATATTTATTTATATATATATATTACGATACTTGAATTCTTACAAAAGAAATGCTTGCCTAAGAATAAAATACTTATTATGAAATACATATTATGGAAGAAAAAAAACCGAGAGAATTCTTTTTTTATTACAATGACCTTGCCCAGAAACAAGAAACAATGAAAAGGAAATGAGCTTAGGGCTCTATAAGGAGGTCAAGATACCGCTAAACGCAAAAGAAGAAGAAATGATTATTTAAATAGCCGGCTTTTTATACCCTAATGCCACACAATATGTAAATGGGGTATAATGATTGGTGAAAAAGTATGTAACAGATAAAAGAAAACTTCTTTAATCTTATAAAGTATATGTATTCTTGACTGTTTGATTTTAAGACATATTTGTTTTTTTGAAAAAATGACTACAATATTAAAAAAAAATACATTTATTGTTATTTCGGTGTTTTTCCTCTCGTGATACAACTTTTCCATACTCTCATAAACAGTTTTTGAAATAGGTATTTTTTTGAAAACAATTTATATATATTATTGTTCAGTCAGTTTCGGTAGACATATCATATATATATATATTATATTATATTTTGCGCGCTTTATCCGATTTTATTTTTAAGTGAAAACTTAAATACAAACATAGATGTTTTTATATATACTTTTTTATTTTATTGTGGTGATATTTAAAAACAACATGTAGGTAAGCTATCTTGCCGAATATTATATACACTCAAATTGTGCTTATTTTTTGTAGTTAAGTCTTTTTAAAGATCTGCAAAAGGGAGGGACTGGTTTGCATAGAAACAGACGGACAGCTTGTGCTGCTGATCAAAAATATATACACTATATAAAATGATATATTCAAGGGTGATGATATCTAGCTGCTGGCGTTACACATTTCATGAAAAAACCAAATAGACACTTTTCAAATGTATAAAAGTTCAAAAATAAACTGAACACGTTCCGTAATTTTGTTTGGCATGACACTAATAAATCCATCTGTAAATTACCCGTACAGAAAAAAAAAAACAGAAAAAAACGGTAGGTGGCATTTGAAGTTAAGACCCTGTCTGGCACGTGTTATATATGTATTATATATAGAGTACTAAATATATGACAAAATGACTTTAAAAACCAATGGGCCATTTTGGAATTGCTGTGTATATACCCTACAAACATGCGTAGACAAAACGTATTATATGTGTGTATGTACTATTTTTTTTCCCTGTATGTTTTCGACTTGTTTCGAACCTTTTCGTCATCATCGCACCTTTCTTAATTCACATGCAAATTAGGCGCCATATGTACATAGAAATAACCGAATAAAAGATCGATCGAACGTAAGATTATTGATGATTATGTTGAAGCGTGCCTGGCATAACTTTAACAAATACTATATGTGTGTATCCATAGCCAAAGGCAAAATCGGAAATGCAAATGCAGAAAACGAAAAACGTGTTGTCATTGTTTTTATAAGATTTATGTACACACAATACATACATACATGCTATTTTAAGCTATGTACACTTTATGTTTTAAGTTTGCAATTGAAGTTTGTTGCTGCTCTCGGTCAATGTCGGTTAAACAATAATTAAAACAATTCAACAATATTATTGAGCCCAGAGTTCAATGAATTGGAAATACGATTTGAATTTAATTTTGAAATTCACAATTCAAAGCACAAAACACTCTAATCACACACACACACATACGCACACTATGAATTCTTATTGCACTTACACTTTGACAAATTTATGCCCCATTGTGGTTGTTGTGTCATCTCGGCTCTGTTCTCTTGCAACGTTAACAAGTTGGCCAATTCCTTCGCCACGGTTAAAAATTAATACAATCGGATGTAGTAAACAACTGCACACACTCTCAAACACTAAGATCCTTGCAGGTTACACTTTATTTTTTATCAACTTGTTCAACACTTTTCACTTTTGGCGCACGCGCAACTACTGAGAACTGACAGCGAAAGTGGGAGTTAGAAAGAGACAGATCGTGGGTGAGTGTGAGACAGTGGCGAAGAACTGCACGCAACGACAGCTTAAATCGTACTGCGCACCGACCGCACGAGACTGGAATGTGCAATGAAAAAACGCACTGGAATCACGCACTTCTTTGGATCGACGTCTGCTTCTTCTTCTCTCTTTCTTCGTTACTTGTTTTAGCGGTGTTTACACCACACGATCTGCGCGCTTTTTGTTCCTTGTGTTTCTATTTTTGTTCTGCCTACCGCGCACGTTGGCTGTTAAACATCAAATGAGAAATTATTTCCAGTGACTTTAGTTTATATGCGAACAGATAAGCGCCGCCGTTGCTGCTGCTGCTGCTGCCGTCGATGGAGTTGTTGCTGCTGCTGGTGCAGCTAACGTCGCTGTCGCTGTCAGCGTCGATCGTCGAACGTCACCAGCGCCGCGCGTCAAGGAGTAGTGGCAAGCTTTATACGAAAATTATTATGTTTGTATGTATTGTAGTTTGATATATTTTATAGCGATCTCACTTATAAACTGCGCTATCTAACCAAATGGTCCGTCCTTCGTCGCTGCAGTCTTTCACATGCCTTAAGCATTGCCCGTCCAGGGAATTTTGTTTATTCGCTTCGCTTATGGGACTTTCGATTTGTAGCCGTATTGAATTCTTAACGGTGTTTTTTTCTAGCTTTGTGAATCATGAGCTAATCAAACACGCGCAACAGGTACCAGAATAACTAAAGTGTATACTAGCTCATTTATTATTTACTTAACTGTAGCAAACAGTCATTAAACCCTATTAAAAAAAACTTCGGCTATTGTCTTTGTGAACTACACTATAAACATTGAGGTATATTGAACATCAAACTTTATATGTACTACATAAAAAATTTGATTATGTTTTTTAAAATATCATAAATAAAATGTTTCACATATCATGAAATATAGTTCATTTGTTTGTCAATGTTGTTTAATAGAGTATACAACAAGTCTTATCGGAACTATTTAAAACTTAAGCTTAAGCAATGCAATTAAGTAATTTTTAAGTGGGCTTCTAGGGGGATCGGAGGAGGAGCAGAAAATTCTAGGTGGGTGCTAAAGTGAATGGTTTTTACAATTACTCGACTTAGCACGCTATATATATACCCAGATATATATAAGTATTTAAGTCGATTATACAAATAAAACTCAAACCAAAATTGGTTTCACGTTTTGTTTCTTACAAATATATAAAAATTGTGATTAAATGCGGTTGAATTGTGATAAACAAATTATATAACCATATGTTTGTAGTAGTTACTACGAGTAGTTGGCAGATGTGTGTAATTAGAACCTTACTACGTTAACATAAGCCCAAAACTAAATAAGTTACGATCTTAATGAATGATCATTGCCAGCTGTGTTAAATGTTAATAGCCGAAACGTGATATGTATTACGACAAACAAACAGACAGATACGTAACAATTTTTTTTCTTCTTCTAAATAATAAAATGCCTATCTTATTTCATCTTAAATGTTCATAGTATATCGTATATATGCATATATGTATATATATATATTAGTTACCGCAACTTTGTACACTCGGCTTGAGATTATAGAATTGAAGCCTAAACCCAAGCAAATTCAATTTAACTTAGTTGTAAAAGCTCGAGTACTTGGGAACTGTTTGGTAATTTATTACATTGTAGATTCTGTGAATCTACTATATATGGGCATTCCAGGTTTATCAGTGAACCTTTTTGTTGTTGCTGTTGTTTTGTTTTTTCTATGTTTTTGCTATTATCAATGGCACACTTTGTCCAGCCAGACTGCAGAGCCATTGAACAATTGAACTCAACAGGGCTGATAATCAAAGAACATTATAATATACATGTAGTACATAAGTATAGGTACTACAAAGCTACATAAGTACAAGTAGTCAAAAACAGAGTCTATCAGTTTGTTTTTTTGGCAATCTATTTGTTGATTAATAACAATCGCCCATTAATTAAACAAATTTATTAATTGTTAATGATAATGCTAAAGTTTAATGAATGTCGACAGCTTAAATGAATATTGCGCATCCGATACGATCTCATCTTTCATCCTTACCATGTATGTCCACGCATTCATGTGACGAGACAGTTTGGAGCTACATATTTGTATGCTCTGATCTTCAATTTTGATGTTTTTAATTAAAACAGAGCTATATTATACCATATCATATATCATACCATGGATGTCTGAAATTGAAATTGAAGTGTTTGCACAACATATATATATATATTAATGAAAATTATGTCAAATAATATCAAGAAATGTCAAGTAATATACACTACGACGAATTTTAAATAGACTTTCTTTACGTTTTTACATAACCAATGTACAAAAATGCATATCCAAAACCATTTTATGCATCTCATTACAAGTCGGGGAATCCCTTTTTGTAAGTGTAAAAAAAAAACTTTACGCAAATATCATGTTTATTATTTCCATGTAAATAATGCCCAAAATCCGGCTCAAGCCGCATTTCAAATGTCCCTGACCAAAAACATTTCCGGCTTTAACTGGTACGTCTATATAAACGTATGTGTGTGTGTGTGTGTGTGTATATAACAACAATAAGAGTACTCTGTCCATACCCTCAATAATATCTAACTTGCATTTGCGAGTATGTTTTTGCGTTCGTACAAATTAATTGAAGCATACGAAATGAATGAAAAAATGCCTTCATGGATGGAATGGCATGTCTATTTATGGTATGCGCGACAAGACTTTCGTCAATCAGTAGAGTCCGGACTGTTATGACCTCTCTGAATTGAACAAAACTGAAACTCAAACTGCGTACCAATAGGCGCCACACTGTGTGCGTTTGGGTCAATTAATAACAACAAAAACAAACTCAACTCAAAAGGCGCGCCAACACTTTAATATTTCCCTTTCGAAAAGACGGCAACGCCAGACGCCTCTGGAAATGCTTGAAGCATAACGGTAAAAGGACAAGGACTGCACTTGATTATCTCATCTCAAAAGGGAAATATATTATGGGAAGACATTTCAAATTGCCTAAAGTGTCAAGAGCGAAACGCGCTTCCATTCATATATATGTATGTGTGGGCAGGGGAGAAGTGATAGCAGCTTGAACACATGTTGTGCCACTGTTGTGTGTTCAGTGTGTGTGTGAATAATGATGATCTTAATTAAGAAACGATTCGCCCTCCGCAGTCAATGTGTAACAATTACAAGGTCAGCTTTAATCGAGTTCAAAGCTGAATTACAAAAATTTCTAACCTTGGAGGATGATTTTATATAAGAGGGAGTGTTCTTAAAAAAATCTAAATTCATATTTTTACTGAACTTTCCTACACTTTGTCATTTAAGTACATTTCTATACATCAAAGTTTCCACCAACAAGTTGTTAAATGAAACAATAGTTTAAGTAGCAAAGTTGAAGTTTTCGAACAATATGAATAAAAACAACAGCTGCTTTGAATTCAAGTCATTTTATGTTCTATAAGCAACCACAATATATGCTAATTTTATTAAATTAAGAGTAAAATTTCCCCCACATGGGTATTTTTTCTAAAAATTCGCATTGCTGAACAATTTTAATTTTTTACTGGTGTAACAGTACTAGCTTTTCATTATATTCTGAACGATCGTAAGTCAAGAAAGTTATCTTAACAAATTGTTTAGAATAGTTACGTTAACAATGACACAAAACCAGTTATTAGGTAGTTAAAAAATCAATCAGTCAAATTTATTTGCACTTAAAACACAGCTTTTGACACTTTGAGGGTCGCCATGAGAGGGAAATTAACCGCAACCACAAATTCTTGGTAGTAGTAATAGTTAGTTGATAACTAGTTCGCGTAACTTGTAGTTGATATATATTAAAACGTGGTATTAGTTTGTTTAGTCGTCGTCATGAAATATATCGTCACGAGACTTGAACTACATTTGGCTGGAGTGGATCAAGTGCCTGGCTGTGCGGCTCAATCTCTAAACAGTTGAGTTTGACCAAGTTGAGTGATCTCCAGGGGCGCCAACGTATTGAAGGCTGTCAAGTTACTTGCCAACGATAGTGTCAGTGTATTGGTGTTTGTGTGTGTCTCTGCATTTGTAGTCGGCCAATGTGTTTTGATCTTTACCCTGCAATTTTATGTTGGGTTATTTTATTTTTTTTTCTGTTTTTAGCCTTAGGTAATATTCCTTTGGCTGGCATTATCTAACTTATATGTACAAGCCATAAACGAATCAACAAATGCTATCTTAAATATAGCATTTACAACGGTACTAATGGTTATAATACAGACTCTAATCTTTATAACTCGACCAGCAACATTCTCATGAACGACTTTTGTACCAAAAGGCGCAATGCCTTATACCATGTATAAAATTGCTATATTTGATAAGATTTCAGATTTCTAAAACGGGATGCAATATACAGATATCCGATACATGTATGTACATATGGTAAGTCTTCCCGGCATGTGACTCAATTTATTGAAGTCGCACGCTTTCAATTTACACACTTTTTATCATAATTCAATTTTGTAGGTGTGTCATCAAAATTAGTATTATCGTAATATCGTAATTGCTGCTAAGCAGTTTAATAGCCTTTAAAGTTATTTTTTGTTGATTTCCCCAAAAAGTGTCTTAAAGAATCTCCTTTAAAATGCCCTAATTATATACAATACTCATTAAATGGAGGCCTGCTTATGTACATATTAAATATATCGAAAATTTTGTGCAAATCCATATAATTGTTTTGTATGCAAGACTCAATAAAAGTGTGAAAACCAGTAAATACTTCAGACTCGCATTGTTTATCCGGCTTTTGAAGTGAATTAAGCATTTAATTGTGGTATTTTTTTTCAATACTTACACCCCAAACAACAAAAGCCGAAACCGAGTCACATGTCTCAGATGCATAACATTTTTGAGAATATATTTTTAGCTCGTCAATTTATAAGAACGGAAGTAAACAGTCTCCCAAAAAGGTTGAGATACATAACAATTTGAAAGTGTAGCGTATTTGGTAATTGTGTATGCCTTGAAACTGGTATTTATTTATTATAGCCTGTATATTAAGTGCTTTTAACTCGGTAGATGACCTACTCTCTCCATAGACTTGCCATACTCGCAAATAGTTGTAGCCTAATAAAATAAAAGCTCGAAAAAAACTAAACTCACACATATAGAAAGGAAAACCACTCAAGAATATAAAACACCTTGTCCTTTCATGGCAGATGTATTTATTGTTTATTTTCTTCGGATTCTCGAAACTCGCTCTCTTTTAGTTTAGCCGACAGGCAAAAAACAAATAAATGGTAGCATAGAATCCGGTGAGCCTGAGTTATTAGATAAGATTGTGGCATTGTAGAAGTTATGGGGAAAACCCGCTTATGAATATGTGTATGTAGTAATTTTGAAATTTATAAACTCTGCAATGTGGTGGAAAATTTTATTTATTTTCAATTCAAGTAATAATACAATTTTTATAATAAATGCGCATTATAATGGACGATTTTTTTTCGAAATATACTGGAAACTGGTTCACAAAATAATCAAAAGTGTTTTAAAATGGGTTTCTAGACTATATACATATTTTGTTTTATTCAATAAGAAAAGTAAATAACGAGTGTCTTGATCCCTTTTTTACTGAGTTTAATTGTCGGTTTTGCATATACAACATTCCGTAAGTAAACAAAATCAGAAATGTGCTGATAACAGAGAGATGAAAGTGAAAATACGTTTGAATGCACTGAACTCAGATTAGCTACACTGCCATTGTTGACTAATTAACATTATCGAATATGTTTTCTTAGCGCTATTCTTTAGAATAATAAAAACTCGACATTGGTATAAGCGGTTAGTAAAAAAAGCTGAAAATCAAGTGTTTTCACAGCATTGTTAAAGCCGCCGGCCTTTTGAACTCGACACTCATAAACACATTGGGTTGGCCGTTGAACCCGGCAACAAGCGGTTTTCTAAACTTCCAACAATTAGTAGTTTTACCTTTGACTGATAGTTAAATTGTGAAAGTAACACCTTACTTTTGCTTTATGTGAGTGCAAGTGACATTTTTAAGCAGTTCAAAACGTTTTTCATGTATTACAAATTTAAATGAAGCTGCTCAAGTCGCCGACTGACAATTTCACAAAAAATTATCGATATACATTTGTGGTATTTTTTTAAGGTATGGTCACCTTATTCGTACAGCTGAGATTTCTGAGAAACAACCACTGACTGTTTTCAGCTAGAGATGAAACCGTGCAATAAACAGATAATAACTTGAGTAAATGTGTAAATTTTTTGCATTAAAAAGGATTCCTTCATGTTGTATTGCATAGATATCAAAGATAAATAAGCCATGTAAATGCATTTATATTAGTTTTTATACATGTATATTTTTTAAAATGCGTGTTGACTCGTGAGTTTTGCGCTTCGTGCATTGAAACCACAACCAATGACCATCACTAGATTTGCACATTTAGTTTTGTTTTTGTGTGCTGGGACTAACATTTTAGTTGGAGGCGGATGTAGAAGACTTAGAAATGGTTGATAGCGACGATGCGATATGGCTGGAAATCGGTATTAATCCGCAACATGTAGTACGTGAGTCAGACGATGGACTCCATAAGCTTATCTGTGACAAGGCCTGGTTGCAGTCACTGGAGCGAAATCGCAAATTGACACACTTTACACAATGGCTTCACCTGGACAGACGGGCACATCCCACAGGACAACTGGAGCATCCTTGGACACGTATACTGGTGCAAACGTTTCGCAAGCAGCCACAACGCAAAGTCTATCCACTGCCTGCCCGTGTCGCAAATGGAGACAAATCACAGTTCCCCCTGAGCTACTCCCAGGCCGTTTCTAATGTGGCGCATCTCAACTTTAAGCACCTGTGGGAGTCAGCCCATAAACAATACGCAGGCGCTCATGTCAAACAGTGCAAATCAAGTTCTAGCACAACGCAATCCAAACAGCTGCCACAATGCAGCAGCAGCAACATTGGTTTCCAGCCCCACGATGTGGTGCTGCGAGAGCTCATCCAACGCATTTACAACTGTCCTGTGCTGCAGTGTCAACAGGAAGTCGATGGTGGTGCTGCTGGTACTGATTCGGATTTGGCTGGCGATTGCCATGCAAATGTGCTGCCAGCTCTGGTGGCCATTGAGACGAGCACACACTATTGTGTATTCCATTATCCGCCAGCTCTGGAGTGTAGTCTTTATGACTGCATTACCTACAGCCCCGCCTTATTGGGTCGAGGCTACAATAAGACACTATTCATCATCTACCAGCTGCTGCAACTGTCCAGGCATTTGGAGGCTCAGGGTCTTTTTCTCGGTAATCTGTGTCTGCAGCATGTGATGCTACGTGAGAATCTCTGGCTGCAGGTGATGCCGCGTCTGCAGTGCAATCTGCTGCTGGGTGAGCAGTCGGCAACGGTGGACATGTCACCGCTAAGCTGTCCGGATCTACCGGAAACACCAGAACCGCTGCCCTCCAGCAGCACCATCGATCTCAAGCTGGCCTACGATCCGGGTCAATTTAATTTGCGTGAATATTGCGAAATGTGGTGCAATGGACAGCTTTCCAACTTTGATTATCTCACCATACTAAACAATGCCTGCGGCAGGAGTCTAACCAATGCCGCTCATCATCACATCATGCCCTGGGTAACGGACTTTACGGCCCGCAACGGACTTAACTGGCGTGATTTGACCCGTAGTAAATATCGCCTGACTAAAGGCGACATTCATCTCGATCTCATGTATACACATCCCAGCCAACATGCGCCGGCTGAAACTGTGACACCCGTGGAGCAGATACAGGTGCCGCATCATGTCACCGATTTTCTTTCAGAGATTACGTATTTTGTGTATATGGCTAGACGTACACCCCAGTCCATATTGTGTGCCCATGTGCGACCGATTTGGGTGCCCGCTGAGTATCCAGTGTCCATACAGCGTCTGCAGGAATGGACACCCGATGAATGCATACCCGAGTTCTATTCGGATCCAATGATATTTAAGAGCATACACGAAGATTTGCCTGATCTCGAGTTACCTGCGTGGGCCACATGCCCCGAGGATTTCATCTGCAAGCATCGCGAAGCCTTGGAATCGCAGTATGTCAGTGAGCGATTGCATCATTGGATTGATTTGAATTTTGGGTATGTTTTCCATATGTTTTTACTTTTACTTTTCATTTATTAATTCCTTTTGCAGCTACAAGTTAAGCGGCAAGGCGGCCATCAAGTCCAAAAATGTCTGTCTCAGCTTGGTGGATCAGCATTGCAATCTTAGCCAGCGTGGCATTGTGCAGCTGTTCACTCAAGCTCATCCGCCACGTCGCTATGCCTCATCCTGGTTCAATAAAAACGCACCCAGGCTATCTCAGCTCTATGGCAACAGTAGCGGCTACAGCAGTAGCAGCAGCGGGATGAAGCGACTGGCCAGGAGTAGCGAGAACCTGCACGCATCCAGTAAAGGCAACAATGCTAGCTCTGAGAGTAGTTCGCCACGAATGTCGCTGCGTCCAAATGATGAACAGTCAGCAGGAACAGGAGCCAATTTCTATCACATGACCAACTTTATTGAGCTGCCAGAGCAGTTGAATCCGGCACTGTTGTTACAACAATTGGAGACATTGGAAACATTCTATGCACGCACCTTTCCACATCAGCGTGCCACATCTAATCCCGAAGAGAAATTGATAAGCAGCGATCTGCTGTTCGAGCACAATTCGGCGGAACATTCCTTTACAAATCAACTCTTTGCATTCGATTCGGCTGTGCAAACCAAGTCCAAGAATCTACTGGCGCCGCCACCACGACGTCAGCATAGTTTACAGCAGCTGCTAAGCGAGTGTCGGGAGCGGGAACTCCTAGTTTTGGGCTGCATTCATGTGGAATTGTTTGCCATGCAGCGACTACGACCTCTGCTGACCAGCAATGGACCAAGTGCAAGCTTCGAATGCCGTTTAAATGCTTGTCGAACGCTCGTCCGGTTGCATAGCCAGGATTTGCCCAAGCCAGTGCGTCATGTGGTGCGTCTGCTGCTACAACTGGAGTGTAATGTGCCCGTCCAGGGTCTTCCCATGCCAACGAGTGCTGCCCAATTGCTGGAGCCAATGTTTAGCTATGCGCTTCTACCATTTCCCAGCTCGTATATTTCAATCTATGCATTTGTGCGCTCCCTGCACGCATTCCAGCTCAACTTTGAGCTGCTCGAGCTGCACACACATCTCAATTGCAGTGGTGGCACTGAGTGCGCTCGCTACACCGAACTGGATCGTCAACGAGTGCTGTTCGAGCGCAAGATTGCTGAGTGCAAAGTGATGTCTTCTTGTGCTCATCTACGTCGTCTGCTGGAGCCACTCTCCTATGCCTACGAACAGTTTGCTCCGGTTGAGTTGATACTGCCGTATATTATTGATCTGCTGCAGGATGAACGCACCTCGATACTGACGGCCTGGAATCTGTTTGATCCGCTAGCTCAAGCTTTGGGCATTACTCAGACCCAACAACATTTACTGCGTCCCCTGCTCAAGCTATACGATGTGGAGAGCAACGCCCTATCGGATGATCCCTCAAACAGTAGCAGTGGCAGCAGCAGCGCTAATAATAATGCTGGCCATCTGCGTTTCTCTTCCAGCAGCTCGTTCAAGTCGCGCAAATCCGTTAAACTCTATCATCATAGCTTCCTGCTCCGTTTGATTGTTCGATTTGGTTTGCGGTGTTTTCTTCAGCATTTTATTGCGCCGCTCATCGAAGCTGTTGGTGGATACAAGGAACCGGAGCAAAGCAATGGCTATCATTACCACAGTGGTGGAAGTCGACGCACCAGCAAGAATCTTAGTTATGCTGCCGAAGAGACGACATCGTCGGCGCTGCTCCAGTCGGAACCCAAGCCAGATGTAGAGGAGCTCTTCACGTTTGAGGAGGATCAGGAAAATAAATCAGTTGACTCTTTTGACATGCGTCCCTCCTCCACAGCCGTTGCAGAGGAGGCACGTGAATCCGATGGCAGCTCACCTGACAAACTAACCATCAATGAGCTTATGTATGGCGCCAAGCTATCCCCAGATAAACTCTCCGTGATCAGTCAGGGACAGACACCACCACCTACACTGCCGCCACCACTAATTGGACCACGTTCACCAACAATTGAGATACCAGCGAGCAGCATAAGACGTAGTTTCCAACTGAGCGCCATCGATTGTGACATTGGTTCCCGCAAGAGCATCGATAGCTTTGAGCTAATCAGTCAGGTCACCAGCGCTGCAGCTAATGTCAATAACGATTCAACGGATTCGGCACCACTCCCAGCAGAGACCGAGGGTTCTGATTCACTACAGGCATCGGTCATATCGCGCATATCGGAGGCCAAAGCACTGCAAAATAATCGCATTAGCGAAATGAGTGCTGAAAGTCTCGTTTGGCTATCGCATCGCTTGGGTCCAGTGCTTACCGCCCGACACATAACACGTAATCTGCTCAAGTTGCTCTCCCTCTGCTATGTGGGTCAGGAGAATCTACTGCCCGAAATGGAAGTGATAAGCTCACCCGGTGACCTATCAGCAGATTCCTCCAATCTTAATTATTTTAGCATTTCTAATGCTCGAGTTGTGGGCGATCGTAGTGCAGCTCGTGTCTTGGAGTGTCTCATGTCCATTGCAGGTGAGTCCGATAAATGATAATATATAACTTTATCTATTTTCCATCACCCTGTATTTTGTTTCAGCTCTCTATGGTGAAAACTTTCTTCTGTTGCAATATTTTCCACACATTAGTGAACTGATTGGACTCTGTTCGAAACGGATGACGGGCAGCTTGGAAGGAGCTATAATCAGTTCCTTGCAGCTGGTCAAATATATGTTGCCGTGTTTAATGGATGCCAGCATAATGGATCATCTGCAGCATATACTGCTGGATGCGATACTGTTGCCAATACTCCGTTTGCTCAGCTCAACTAATCTGTTGATGCCCAGTGGTTATTTGGGACGTTCGTTGTTGGCACGCAAGTTTCTGGACGCTTGCTATGCGTTGAGTGTGCGTCTGGGCTCGGATATGACGCGGGAGCATCTGTGCCAGTCGCTGCTTGCGCCCTTTTTCCTGATCTTCAATAAGGCCTATGGGCTACCCAACGATTTTAGCTGTCATCTGGCCAATCTGTCTCTGAGCGGTGGTCCAGCACAGCAGCAACGCGCTCTTGAGGAATTGCGTGATGTATTTGGACCCGAGCTGGCTCATACTGCCTACTTGGCCTTTCTACGCTTCTTGGGCGAATCCATTATGAAGCGTACACTGAGCAACATGGAATTTGTGCTCACACTCTGCCACGAGCATGAGCAGCCCATCGCTGGAGGGGGTACGGCACAGCACAGTCAATCATCGACTGTGGTCTGTCCTGTTGATGTAACAGATGCACCCTGCGAGACGGCAGCAAATAGTTTTGGCACCCAAATCGTTGGCAATCGCTTGCAGGTGGCCAGCAGCAGCATGGAGCTGCTCGATATGGTTGCCTATAAGCTGGATCATATGCCCAGCACACGGCATCTGAAGGGCAACTGGTTGGCCTATTGGCGACACGAGACGACGCGCAGTGATAAGGAAAGCCAGGCGCTGAATCTCAAACAGATTCGATTGCAATCCTTTGTGGGTCACACGAACTCGGTGCGTGCCATCTATGCACTAGAAAACGAGAATAGTTTTGTGTCCGCGTCCAAGGATAAAACGGTCAAGTTGTGGTCGTTGCGGAGCGAGGGCGATGGACGCAAGAGCACTGCTTGCCAGTTCACCTATACGGCGCACAAGAAGTCCATAAACTCGTTGAGTTTCCTTGAGTCGTTGCGTTATGTTGTCTCCTGTGATTCCGGCGTACATCTTTGGGATCCTTTCATAGGCCGACCCCTGGGCATACTAGATGCACCCAGGCATAGTGCAGTAACCGTTGTCAAATGCTTGCCATCGCATTCCCCGCTGGTCGTCGCTGGCACTGCCGAGTCCACGGTGCGGATTATTGATGCCCGCACCATGCAATATGTGAATGAATGGCGGGTTTGCCATGCCGCCCTGCCAAATGCTACAGTTCGATGCCTGGCAGTGTCTCCATCTGGCAATTGGTTAGCCGCTGGCCTGTCCTCCGGAGGTATTATGCAACTGGACACACGCACTGGCACTGTGATCAACTCTTGGCGACCCATGGAATGTGACCTGTTGCAGCTAACAGCACCAAGTGACCAATTGCTCATTAGCTCTGCTCTGGATCACAGTCTGGCTGTATGGCATGCTCTCGACGGCATCCTGCACTATCAACTTAGGTTAGTTCAGTTTTAGATAGAAGATGTGAACATTTAATTACCATACTCTCCATTTTCAATAGACCTCCACCGGAACCTGCTCATTTTCTGCAAAGCGTTGGCTCCTCGTTGGTTTATGCAACAACTGGGAATCGAGTGGGCGTGTATGCAGATGTGGCAAACTCACATGCTCTGGACACCGTTACCAAACTGCGCTCGGAGACATTTCGTGGTGTGCTCACCTCCCTCGCGGTGTTGCCCCTCAATCGAGCCTTTCTTGCCGGAAACGAAAGCGGAAATATTGCATTGCTCTGTTAGCCAAGTTTGGTTTACCTTAACCTTATTATTACAAATTCAAATATATAGTATACATTTATATAGATTACATATGGGTCAGGCATCAAGGGAAAGTTTTCTCTACATAAGTTATAATTTAAAACGCACCAAATATTATTTTTTATGCATCAAATACTCAAATCAGAACATTCGAAGTTAGTTATTTAAGTTCAGCTTAGGACAAGTGCTAGATGCACAATCCAACCAAAATATTTAATTCAAGTATTAGATTTAAGCAATATTGTGTGGGTAGAGTTAATTTATATGTATGTATATATAAATATGTTTGTATCATATAAATGAACTATAAAGGAAAGAAATTTTGTACTTTGCTCAAAGCCGTGAATCGCTCGAAATCAGAGCACAACTGAAACATGTTATGGGAGCACAGAACTTTAAAGAAACATTCAAACTGGAGTCGGTTTTATTTTTAGCCATTTTGGTGTTTTATTTGTAAATTTTTTCTCAATTTCCTCTTGCGAAGACGACGACGACGACAACGCCTTGAGTTCGGCCAATGAACTTGGGTTAATCAACGAGTTGTGATCTCGAAGGCAACTGCTTCGCTTGTGTGTGTGTGTGTGTGCATGCTGGATGTGTATATATATGTGTGTGTGTAGGATGTATACTATGTAGATGGAGACCCGCATTGCATTTATTTTTGGGCGACGCCTGGCAAAAAGCGACTTTCAGCGGCGATGCGACGACATTTCGCATGGCTTCTCTTTTTATGGCAACTTTTGCATTGGGACGTTGTTTTTTTATTTTATTTTTTTCGCTTGTTGATTTTTATTGTTGTCGCTATATGCACTTTACGGGAGAGTCTGGGCAACGTATGCGTAAGACAATGATTCTGTGCGCTTGTTACAATGAGGATTTACAGAGGACAATAGTGCGTCTAACTCTCAAGTTGGAGTAACTCCACCCAAATAAAACCAACCAGATAAAACACCCAACAGCACCAACGCATGAACCGCCAGTGCATCTGGACAGATGCATCCGATTGCTATTGGAAGACATCTCTTGGGTACATAAATGATTCACCTTGAATTTAAGGAGTCGTCACGATAAGCAGCCATGCGTAAGAGCGGGAAACTTTTAGCTGTTGCAAGTTGAAAGAAGTTGGCCTTGAGATAATGTATTTTGTTGCATGTTGCAAGACGATGACTGCTAACATGCTGCAAGCGAATGTTGAATGTTCGGCATGGAATACATCGAATTTGTATGGGGAGAAAGCTTAGGGTATGCTATGGATACCATGAAAGTTTTATTGTGTTATAAATTACTAAACATTTTGTTTGAGGATAGGTCAAGTACATTCCTCACCCTGCCATAACAATATAAACCTCTTTTCCCCAATCAACAAGTCAAAAGCAAATACCTTATCTCAAACAAAACACTCATAATACTCGAAACGTCATGATCAAGCAATTTATAACAAAAAACACTCACAAACACGCTCACACAAATAACAAAATACGTATCGCGGCGACACAAAAGTATGTGGGGAATTTGAAATTTCCGAAGAATGGTTTTGCATGAAATTTCACTTACTTGCCCGAACAGGCTAACAGCGTAAAGCAGACGGCATTGTTATGCTTGGAATGTCATGGCGTGTTGAGAGGGGGAGCGAAAAAGCAGTACAACAAGCAGCAGAGTTGCCAGAGCGCACACCAGGGCCAACATACTGGGGCGCGGCGTCCAGCGATTGAATCTGGCAGCCCGACAACACTGCCACGAGACCACAAGAATGTTGAGTTTGAGGTTGCCGCCAAACAAATTGTTTAGTAGCAGCAGTTCGAGCTCCACAAATTATTATTAGTTGGCTGGCTGGCTGACTGGCAACACATATGTATAAAATGTTGTTCTTACATGGCTGGCAGATGAATTTTAACATGCGCACTGCAGCTGCCTGCAGGTGCGAATGAGCGGGCAACAGCGGCGTTGCCAGAGTAGCATCAGCAACAGCTACGGCCGCACTTGCGGCGAGAGGCCAGTACTCGAAATGACAATGTTACCAACATACAAGCGAAAAATCGCAGCAGGCGCACAGCATATGCCAATTGGTAAACTGTATGCCCCGCCAGTGTGGCCCGCTCATATTTATAAATTCATGACAGTTTATGCCATCAATTTTATAACTCACACCCGTAGCCGAGGGCGGCGAGTCAATAAATTCTCAGAGGCCGGCTACGTATTTTATAGTCGCGCATTGCAGATCTGACATAATAACTAAGAGGCGCGCAGAATGCGTAGCTGCTGGTCTGTTAGCCTACATAGGCAGTCGAACTCGATGCCGCTGTTACCCACCATTACCCCAAACTTGCAAGGGGAGCAACGGGCGTAAACTCTCTCTCTCTTTCTCTCTTTTAGTCTCTCGTAACTGAAGCGGTGTTGTCGAACACCGCTGCCGTCTTTATTATTATCGTGGCCTTTGTGGGCGTTGCTGCATTCTATAAAATCGAATTTTTAACGTTCAAATGCTAACAGAGCAACAGAAATGGGCGTAGCGACCATTTTTGATGTCTGCTTATCGATTTTCGTGATGTTAATTTTTTTGGCGCGTTCGTCGCCTGCTAGTTAACAGGCGCCCACCCCATGAATTGGCATTACATATTAGGATTGCCAAAATAATAGCAAGACGATTAATGGGCAACACTAAAAGCAAGCGAAAGGGAAACAGAATAGCAAGTTTCATAAGTGGAAGTGAGCCAGTCGATTCTCTGTGAAAGTAAAGTGTGCAAGCGAGAGGGAGCTGCAAGTAAATAAACATTTATGCCCAGTGGCAAAGTGTCATGCGCAAACAAATGTACAACTTCTACGATATAATGAATTTTGTCGAGTTTGCTAAAGTAAACAACAGCAGTTTGATGAGTGTGTGTGGATTTACAAAGGTTTTTTCTGCCTCCCCTGAGCAGCGCAGCCCAATCAACGCCGCATAACAACCACCAGTGCAAATTGGCAACTGGCAACAACTCTAGTCGAGCAGTGCGAATGAGACAACAGCTGTGCTAAGCAATGTTTGCTTGCTGAGCGGCAATTTGAAATCGTTTTAATTTCAAAAAATAAACTGCAACCGGCCGGTTGTCGAGTGCTGTGCGCCTGTTCGCAAACGATTAAATTCAGTTTAATCATCCACTAAACAGCTACGAGATACCGTTTCGTTCGTTATTATTATTATTACATGCAACAAGTCGCCAGTCCCACCATACACACAATAAGACGACCGCAAGAGTGGCGTCGAATCGCACAAGACACCCATTAGCGTGTGTTTCTTACATACACATACACATACAGATACACACATACGTAAATTGTGTAAAAGCGTTTTCAATTGAGTGCGCAAATTGGATTATCCGACAATGAGGAGCACAGAGCACATCAAACAATTGCAGCAGCAGCCCAGGCCCCAGCTACAACAGAAACATCTCTCTAATCCCCACACACACGGAAATACACAAAAAAAATTACACACACAACGCTTCTATTCACATTTGTGTCCACACGTATGTATATTCATCTCACTCGCACCTGTTGCTAGGTTTCTAACATAATTTCTATTGAGTTTTCATTGAAAATCTAATCGTGCTGTTGTGAAGAGCATGCTGCTAAATCTCATGCAGACCTAGTAAAAATGTTTGTTGTTTCTTAAAGAGCAAGAAGAAGCCCCGGCCCCAGTACGATTAGCAGAGGAGTCTCGAATTCAACGCCAGTCTCGTGTTTGGTGTGGTGTGGTGTGATGTGATGTGCTCGGGTTGGGTTGGGGTTGGCTTGGGTTGGTTGGTTGGTTGGCTGACTGAACTGAACTGAACTGAAATATGTTGCTGGCTGGCTGCTTCAAAAGTGAATGCTGTTACGTCCCCACACCCTCTCTCATTCTTTCTCACCTTTCTATTGCTTGTGTGAACGCACACAAGCACATAGATAAAGCAGCGCACAATCCAATCACTCGCTGGCTGCGCTTTCTCAGCCAATCACGCTTTCAACCTTTGTGTAGAAATGTTGTAAACGGCCGCTAAACATTCTGTTCGCCTGTTACCATGTGGAACATTCGCTGAATTGAAACGCTGCTGTTGGCCAAGCGGATTTGGTTGGATGTGCGCAAGCAACAAAGAAGCGCAACTTTTTCAACTTCCATTACAGCTGCTGCTGTTTGTGCTGCTGCTGTCGCAGTCAACTGGCGCAGTCGCGATGTTTTTGTCGAATGAGAAATGAGAAATTTTCAATTGCCTTTTCCACACTCGATGTGCGTGCGTGTGTAAGAGGTGGTTGAAACCGCTGTCCATTGATTGGACATGTTTGAAATGACGATGGACAATGTCCCCATAAATTGCTTACCTTAACGATGATTACACGAGTAATCTCCCATAATCCTCCCTTAAAACAATTCAAGTTGATTTTTGAATGCCATCTTTTTTTGGTTTGTGTATTTATGGAACTCTTTGTAGTTCATTGCATTTACGATATTTATCGTAATATTATTATTGTAACAACATCCCTAATATTATAATTAGCATATCCAAGTCGTATCCTTTTAGTTTTGAACGCTCATCGCCAAAGTATCACCACTCACACTGGCCACACTATCCGGTCCAGCCGTTGAGCCGGAACTGGTATATTGTTTCTCCCGTATGCCTAGCCAGGGTAGCCGTCGCTCCAATTCCAGTCGATACTTGGGGTGACTTGTGGCATATACCCACGGATCCAGGCACGACACTGATTTGCATGCCAACATCGGCAACATGGAGATGACTGGCGTTATCAATTGTTGCTCTCCAAAGCAACCTATTAATGCGACCACCGAGTACGGCGTCCAGGCTAACACAAAGAGCATATAGATTATCAAAGCTGCCTTAGCAATTCTCAATTCCACACTCATCGATTCGTTGTTGGCATTCGCCGACAGAGATTTTACATTCATCTTTCTAGCCTGTTCAGCCAACATTTGCTCGTGTTTACGAACATGGGTGAATAGTTTATAATATGATACGAGAATCACGGTCATCGGTATGGCATAGGCCCAAGTGAATATGGTACGCACAAACAAACGAGTCTCTTCCGTATTTGTTAGATAATCAAAGGTGCAAGTGGTCAGGAAACCCTCTAAAATAGAATTTAATCATGTTCAAAGGATAACTTGAAGCTGTATCATTATAATTTCTTACCTGGCAAATAATGTCCCCAAATTTTAAATAGCGGCAACACCGAAAATGGTGTTGCCCACAACCAAGTGAACACAATACACATAATAATCTGTCCATAACTCAATCTTCCATCAATCGGATTCGAAATGGTCTTATAGCGATCGAATGCAATGAACGCATTCGTTATTGAAGCACCCATACCTGAGATACCACCACATACCGAATAGATATCGCATCCTAGATCTCCACCAACTATATAACCCGCGGAAGCATTGATCAAATAATGTGGCATATTCTGAGCCATAAACAGATCAAATACGGCCAGATTCAGGATTAACAAATTCGAGGGCGTGCGCAGTGATTTGGATCTGTATAAAAGTAAACCAAAAAGGAAATATATTAAGAGGAAAGAATTTTACGAATTGAGCACTTACGTAGAAAATATCCAGATAACCAGACCATTGCCAAACAGACTAAGGAGCATAAGGACAAAGAATGCAATATAAATGAAGGCACGATAATAAATAGGAGGTGAACGAAATCCACGCCAATGTGCATGCACCATATGTTGATATTCCGCCGGATAGTCATGACCCAAAGGCAATACAGATCCGCCTCCATCTCCGGAGCTGTCGTTCAAATAACTTGCATACGCTGGCGGCCCCAGCAATTCGTCCTGGCCGCCCAGAAACATCTCGTAAGGATTTTTACTTGAACTTGTCCGATGAGTTGATTATTATTTTCGGTGGAGGCACATGCTCTCCATTGACGTGTCGCCTTTTGGCTGACACTTGACATAGCTGGACAATGCCATTTTTATAGTGGTCCCTTGCCTGAGGGCATGGAATTTAATTAAGGTGGATTAAAGGTTGTTATGGTGTCTTCGAGTCCATACTTAAACCGGATTATCAGTGCTTATCCCGCATCTTAAGACATTTTTGTGCGGCTCAAATTACGCGAACACACACCCACACTTACACCTACACACAGGAATTTGGGACGTGTTCAAATTCAAATTCCAACGTCTCTGGTGCAGAGCGCGCGCGGTTTGTTCACTCGCTCTCGCTCGCTCTCTCTCTCGTCTAAATCTCGTAAATTGTAGCAGAAAAATACGAACGAACTTTTGTGCGAAATATGACACTAAGTAACAGGTGCACAGCAACCAGCAGCTCGCAACTGCTTTTCAACACGTGCCTCGGTGCTGACAAGTCAACACGCTGACAAGCCGACACAATACATTTCCGCGGGTCTTTTGCGTGCTTCGACCTGTTTCTTTCAAACGCAAAAATGCGCACCGGCGCCCAGCACAACGCACACGGTCTCTGCGCTAGAGCGAGACGACCCTAGTGTTGTGGTGTACAAGTCAATAGAGTCATCTCGCTTGCACGTTGCATGTGTTTGCTAACGCTGTTCCTCGATTCTGTACGCCTGGTTGGTTCGGCGCTGTCATTTCACAATGACCCACCTTCACGACGAAGTGTTGACGACTGACAGCAGGATTTTTTCTGTGTTGGTTGTTGATTGTGTTTGTACAACAAACTATATATGCTGCAGCAACAAAAAACAAGAACAGCAACATTTTCACTAGGCGGCCAGAAAATGTCGTACACATGACACCGACGTCAAGAACAAGAATATATTTTTTTTCGTGTATATTGTGTATGTTTATTTTTGTTTGTGTTCGCGTATATTGGCATATTGTTGTTGCAATTGTTGTACTGTTGTATTGTGTATATCCGTATCGAAGCAGAAACCTTGTGCGCCCTACAAGCCTCGGCATATGATAAACTCAAAAAACGTAAGTTCTGAGATAGTTGAATTGAATGATTAATTTAAAATCTATATATTCAATATCAGATTTTCATATTCATAAGTTATAGTATATTCGTTGGTTCTTTATAATCAATTGTTATATTATCTCAATTGTCATATCTATAGACTGAGCAGATATGCTATACTTTTAGCTTGTGTAGCGCATTTTTCAGAACACAAGGCTAAACGACTCGTTTTCGTTCTCGTTCTCAGTGGGTTTCGCCTTGACCGTAATTGGAGGCCGTTCTCATTGCCAAGTGAAGGACGCACCTTGAAACTCAAGGATTTTGTGCGAATTGCGAAAATTTTGCAAACTTTTTCGGCTGACAGTGGGTCAAAGCAAAAATTTTGGCAAACTTGAGCACACCATGTTGATGACATAAGCAGCTGATATCATTTTGTTTTTGGCTGGCATTGAGACATACAACTTTGGAACAAGTTTTCGTTTGTGTTTGTGGAGTACAACGACTGCTAAGAAGAGGGCGGGATGGGGGTTTTTGGTATACGATTCACTCAATGCGTGGCAACCAATTCAAATGAACTCTTGTGATTGTTGTTGCTGTAGTGTTTTTTTTGGGTATTTTTGGGGGCAACAAACGCATTTTGGCTGTCGCAGACACTTGCTTCGAATTTTTGGGCGCCTCATAGCACAGGTTGTGATTTGAGCTTTTTTGGAAGCTAAGGTTAAGGTTACTCGCTAATTGCTCGCTCCGCTAACGGTAACTAACCATACTCAACACCCAGCGGTTATTCACATTTGCCGCTGCAACGCCATAAAATAGAAATCACGTCAGTTTTTGACAACGCCAGGCGGATACGTAATATAGGCATTGCATGTCCGTCCCGTATTAATTGTGCGGTCAGTCAGGCCCCAAAATCCAGTTTGGTGAACAGGCGCACACAGTCAAGCAACAAGTAGCTCAATGGCCCCCAAATGCCACTCAAAATTGAGGCGTCGACAGCAGCAGCGGCGACGGCAGCGTAAATCGTAAAATACAAACAGTTCCCATGTATATTCTGACAAGGGATATGAAATTTGTTTAGGCAATGTTGTTTATCGATGATGATAACGGAAAATGTGTATACTGACTAAGGCAATTAGGAGAGCACTTAAGTAATGATCCCACAGGGTGTATTTCTAATATTATTAGAATACTTTAATTTTAATATTATGTTATATATTTTATCTGTAAGTTTGGAAAAAATGAATAAATAGTAATATTGTATTTATACCATAAAGAATATTGTTTGATATACATTACCTAATGACAAATCTGTTATTCTTGTCGCCCTTGAGCATTCTTAAGTTAATGTGGCCCCCATTGACAGTAAAATGTACCTACATATTTATACTAAGCGCCTGGTGTGTGATTCTGCTAAAGCAGTAGGGTGACTTTTATAAAAAAAAACAAACCAAGTCAAGGTAATCATCAAATGCTGACCACACACTGACCACAAACAGAAGCGTTGAAGCAGCTCCAACCGCAACAACAAAACGCACACAAACTGGTTCTTGCCTCTGGCATCTTCTTCACACAGTACATGTGTGTGTGTGTGTGTGTGTGTAGTTTGACTTTTATCTTTGTTTGTTTTTTTTTTGTTCGTGTTGTTGGGGCACGCAACAGCAACAGCTGCGACTGCGATGACAAACTGCGATGATCTCCAACTGTGCAATGCTGTTTGCCTGTTAGTATGCATGTGGGAAAACGTTGAACGCCCACAATAATAGATGTTTTTTTTCTTTGTGTGTTTGTTTTGTTTGTTGTTAGTTGTAGTTGTAGTTGTAGTTGTTGTGCGGTGTGCGCTAGTTAACGCTAGTATTTTGTTGTAGTTGTATGGTGTTGTGTTGTGTTGTGGTTACCGGCGGCGACAGCGTTTTGGATGCCTGAGCATTGGTTTATGTTTGCTGCGAGCCTAGCTAAGTTTTGTGCAATAAGCAAAATGACGGGCACAAAACAAAATGTCCGGGCCCCCAGTATGTCGCTTCCGCTGCCGGGGGCCATGATTATAAGGCGCCATTGCAATCAATTTCAATTTCAATTTCTAGTCAGCCAGCCCCCCAAGTCATTAAAAAAAGAAAAAAAAAGAAACAGCAATAACAAAAGCAAAAGCCACAGCCATCTTATCGTTTGGTCATAGTTGTAGTCACAATTGTTGGCGTCTTTTCTGTTGGCCTGTGATGTGAGCAAACAAAATGACTACTCAAATTTGTGCAAAATGTTCGTGCGACTGCTGCAACATGTCTGTGTGTCTGTGTGGTGTATGGTAAGGTAGTGGGGAGGGGGTTTCGAAGGGCTTTGTGTTGTTTGCGTTAGAAATTCAAACAAACATGTCGTTTGCAGCTACGACTGTTTTTTACCCATTGCAGACTTTAAGAGTGTTGTTGTTTTGTGACGCTTGGCAAGTTTGCTGGGGGCATGTCCGGGCGCATTTGTGGGCGTATTCAGCCTGTTTGTTGAATGTAATTGTCGAGCTTGGCTAGGGAAATTTTGCAATTTGTAAGAGCGCCATCTATGGGGCGTTAGCGCGACCTTACAAATGATTATGTAGTCAAGCCCCCCAATTAGTTTAAACACGCAAACACACATACTCATATTAACAAACAAATTTATCATACATACACATATACACTTATACATATACGTTCAAAGGGCGACAACCTGTGTGAGTTGCCTTGCAACAAAAACGCCGCTCGCACAACAATCACACACAGCAACTTTGTTGACTCAACAAGCAATTAAATAGACTGCCAGTAATAATCGTTTAAAAACGACAGTTACTTATCGTCGTAGCGTACTCAGCAATAGAGCAAACAGCAGCGCATTCATTCAGTCACTCACACAGAAAAATTCACAAGCACGCGCGCGCGCACACACACATACACTGACGACCAGTCACATAGCAATTGAACCAAACCCCTGCCACTGTAACAGCTGCCATCTCGCTTGCACACACAACTTAGCCGCACCTTCTCCACCAGTGCTAAATGTGCTGCGATATCGCTTAGCTATTTTTCCTGTTCGCTTGGTAAAAAAGAGGGAATTCACTTTTGGCGGGGTCTCGTTTTTCCTGCTTTGTCCAATCGGCCTTTTTGTGGGCGCTGTCTAAACTAGTCCAATTGTGTTCGTCCGTCACCACGTCGCAACCCTCGGTCGACCAGTCGATGGCAGTTGTTGATAAGGCTAACTGGATGATAACAGCTTGCCTGGGCCTGGAGAACTGTTCTTGCAAATTAATTTGTACGGTAGGCGTGGTTGTTAGGCCTCCGCCCACACAGCACGTGTTGATTACAGAATTTGCCATTGCGCATCAAGCTCGGAATGCAGAAGCGCATTTATGTACATGTGTCGACATATACATACAAACTTATGTTCATATGTACATAGAACGTGTGCAGTTTATGTAAAAAGCTTAACTCAATCCTGCTTTTAATCGATTAACCACCCCCATTTGAAGTCAACCAATTAGTAAGCAACAACATTTTGTTCAGTCCAAAAATTTCAAGGGAAATTTTTTGTGGCTTGCATTATCTGTGATCAACGTACCCAGCGACACACAGCGACAGTAGCTACAAGAACCGGGCCAGCGGCGCATAAAATTAAAAGGCAGCGGCAACAAACTGAACAAAGTTGGGGAAAAAATCGCCCCACATGTGCTGGCAGGTGTGTGTCCGACCCATGTGCACAGACCGTGCCAGACTTTTCAGACACGTTCGGTTTTCGGTTCGGTTTTTGCCAGGCGACCAGCAAAGTACAGAAACTACTTGCGAGACCAGCTGTTGGACCTCTTAAAACACTGAGCAGTTAACATATTGTCTACGAATAACATACTTTTAACAGAGCAGCTGCTGCAAAAAAATATCGATAAGAAGTTATTTATTCACACCTATCAATATCGTGAACAATTCTGTGTGGCTGTGTTGGCAAAAATACCACAAACAACAACAGCGAGATATCAGGTGAAAGTGGTCCTATCATTAGTAGCTGTCGCGCGATTAAGTCAGAGAGCTGTTAATTTATGAATAGCATATGTAATACGCTTGCGACAAGGTGAAAGTTCACATACCGTTCAAAATGTCCGCAAAGACAGCAGCCAAACCGATCAAAGCGCCCTCGAAAGAGCCGTCGACGTTGACAAAACTTTATCTGTTTGCCTACAATTCCGTGCAAGTGGGCGGCTGGAGCTATATACTATATAAGCTGATCAACTACTATCTGCTGGAAGGTCCTCAGTTCCGTGCTCAGATCACACTATGGGATTACACACGCCTCGCCGTGATCATTTTTCAGAATGCCGCCTTTGTGGAGATCCTGAATGCGGTATTTGGATTGGTCAAATCGAATCCGGTTGTCACCACCTTCCAAGTGTTTAGCCGCATGATGGTTGTCGTTGGCGTCGTAATGGCCACTCCCACTGGAAAAGTGTCACCTGGCCTGCCAATTGCCCTCTTTGCCTGGGCAATCACAGAGATCATCCGCTATGGTTTCTATGCCCTCAATATAATCAAAGTTGTGCCAAATTTTGTTGTGTTCCTGCGCTATACCACCTTCATTGCTCTTTATCCCATTGGCGTCACCGGTGAGCTATTGTGCTTCTGGTGGGCACAACGCTATGCCAGGGATCACAGCGTCTGGAGCATTGAGATGCCAAACAAATGGAATGCCACTTTTTCCTACTATGCACTCCTCTGGATTGTTATGCTTGGCTACATTCCCATCTTTCCACAACTGTACCTGCACATGTTCACGCTGCGTCGCAAGATCTTGGGTGGTGACCCCAAAAAGAAAGCCAACTGAACTTTGAACCCTCATCGGACAAAGCACGCATAACAATCATTTGCACAGCCATGCAAATTTCCATTCGCTTTGCATTTTGTACTTTGTAACGTTAAGTGAATTCCCAATTGAGTAACCTTAACTTGACACCAAGCTAAGCTAATAATTAAGTGGTTTTCTGTGTACAAAATAAACTTAAAACAATAAACAAAGTGGCCGCCGAGAGTTTTTTTGCTGACTGCCCTGTACTCTTTTTTTCTTTATTGTTTTAACATTAAGACGCCAAGTAAGATAACTTAAATGAATTGAGTCGTTGTACAAGCAAGTTATAGCCGACTTACCTAAGCTATATAAGCACCCAACCTCTTGTAAAGTTTCCACTCAAATAGTCTTAAATGAGGTTACTTCCCCAAAATCAATAAAAACTGTGGTCTACCTTTAGGAGCATATAATAGTTACATTTTGGTATTACCTGTAAATTTTCCAAAATCTCTTGTTTGTTATTATTAAATCTGCATCGCGTTTATTTTAATTTATGTAGTTGCAACAATAAACAGTAATTGGGAGAGTATATTTTAGTGCTGTGACCATTGAATGGTCTTCAGATCGATGCCCTCCTGCACCATTTCCCATAGTGGTGACATTTCGCGCAGTCTTTCCACATGTTTGATGCACTTGTTGGCCGTATAGTCGACCTCCTCAATGGTGGTGAAACGTCCAATGCCAAAGCGTATGGAGCTGTGTGCAAGATCTTCATCGGTGCCAATGGCACGCAACACGTACGACGGTTCCAACGAAGCTGAAGTGCAGGCAGAGCCACTGCTTAGTGCCACATCCTTGAGGGCCATCAACAGTGATTCGCCCTCGACGTAGGCAAAGGATAAATTAAGGCATCCATTGTATGTTGCAACGGGATCTCCATTGCGTATCACATGCGACAAAGCGTTTGTGATTTTGTCCACCAGGCGCATGGAAAGGAAATCCACCCACTTTTTATCGTAATCCATTTCCTGCAGTGCTAGCTCAGCTGCTGTGCCCAGACCAACAGCTAAGGGGGCGGGTACGGTGCCGCTGCGCAAACCACGTTCCTGGCCACCTCCGCTTTGGATGGGTTCAAGACGGACACGCGGCCGACGTCGCACATATAAAGCGCCCACGCCCTTGGGCCCATAGATCTTGTGTCCCGATATGGACATCAAATCAATATTCATGGCGTTTACATCTAGGGGTATTTTTCCAACTGCCTGCGCTGCATCCGTGTGAAAGAATACCTTGCGCGACCGACACAACTTGCCAATCTCCGTGATGGGCTGATATACGCCAATCTCATTATTTATTGTCATTATGGAAACGAGTGAAGTGTCTGGTGTCATTGCCTGCTCCAACTGTTGCATATCAATGATGCCATTGGCCTTAACGGGCAAATAGGTTACCCGATAGCCTTCGTTCTCCAGCGCACGGCAGGAGTCCAAAACACACTTGTGTTCCGTTTGTGTGGTAATCACATGCTTTTTGTTGGTGCCATAGAAGCGTGCAACACCCTTGACAGCAATATTATTTGACTCTGTCGCGCCAGATGTGAAGATGATTTCTTTGGGATCGGCGCCGATTAGTTTTGCAACCTGTTCACGTGCCTTCTCCATGGCTTGCTCTGTCTCCCAGCCGTAGGCGTGTGTGCGCGAATGCGGATTGCCATAATAGTTGGTAAGATAAGGCAACATTGCGTCTAGCACACGCGGGTCCATTGGCGTAGTGGCCTGTGCATCTAAATATAAGGGTCGGCCATCTGTTTGTTCATTTTTTATGTTGAAACGCACCTGGCGCTCACGGAATTCTAAAACAGCAACAACAATGTAGAAATCGACATGTTATTACATGCATAACTGAAGCTATTACCTTTTGATGTAGCCGCTAGTTTTGTTTCCGCCGTCCCGGTTGATCCCTGTCGCATAACATTTGCAAGTACTATGGCATTTGGTCGTCGCACCTGTGCCTGTAAGCGACCTAGCATTTTATGCATATTTGTACTACACGTGTGTTCGTCCTTCCCTGTACTGCAATTTATTTACTTCTTATGTTATTTCACAATCTAATCAGAAGCAGCCAATGAGTGTGTCTTTTGCAGCACTGTCGCTGTTATCGATATTTTACAGTAAGGAGCGGTGTTGCCAGACTGTACATTTTTGCTTAGCGCTTGAAATTCGAAATACCAAAGAACATTCATACATCACAAAATTAAAATACTAATTTTGAGTGTGTGCAGCTTTAATTATTTGGACCAAGTTTAATACTTTTACATTAGTTAAAAACTTTTTATAATTTCATGTTGTATATACATAAAAGCAAAAAATATATATATATATGTATTGCAAAAATAGCCATATGTATACGAAATACATATGTACATGTTTAAATGGTACGCCGTGGTGTATAATCCTTAATTACTCTTATAATTTTTTATATAAATGTGTTGTATATGTAAATGTATATAAGTATATAATATGTAAGATGCCTATTGCTTGTAATTAGAATATTTCTTTTTTTTACATTTGAACACTTAAAATTGTCTGTTTGTTAGCTAGCAACGATTTTGTTTTAACTTAAGATCTAAATAGATTAACGAGTGTTGGATTTAATATTTTTTCGTTTTTACGTAAAATCTGTTGAAGTGCATCTTTTGTTCGTACGAATTGAATAAAATACATAAACACTAACACAATATTGATAATTTAACAGCAAATATCATTAAAAAAATATAACTGAACTGGTTAAATAAATAATCGTCAACAAATCCTTAAACCACTGCGTCGTAACCCATTAATACCCGTCCGTTGTCAAAGCAATTGCTCGGTGACCAGCACAACGCTCTGTTCCAGCGCAATTGCTGCCAGTTCCTTGAGCCATTCATCCAACAGCACTGCACACAAGGCCACATCACGAGAACGCTCTGTGCCGCTCGTATTTGCTATGATGCCCATCGAGGCCACCGAATCCAGGGACGCTGGCTCCGAGTTAAAGCTACCCGTCTGTAGACTACTCTCGACGCCATGCAGCGTGCTTGATGAATGGGTTGCGGATAATGTTTGGGAGGAGCCACCAATGGAGCTATTGGTGCTGCTCGCCGTTGTCGTTTGTGCGTCTTGGCGCGGCATTGTGCTCAGACTCGTCTCACAGGTGTTGCCTCTGGTATTATCCTGTGCAGCATTACGTCCATTTATATCTCCATTATTGCCACCCACAAGTGTGGAAGCGGCGCCTGTAAAAATCCAATTAGTATTAGTGTTATCTTATGATTTTATGGGTAAAACGGCAACAAGAACAGCAATAACGATAAAAGGTTAAAAGTGGGCACAGTTAGAAGCAATATATATTTTTATATATGTACAAAGCTACAGGTGGCGACAAACTACTCAACAGCTAACAACGTATTTATATGGATTTTTAGTTGGGTTTTTTTTTCGGTTATTTGGTTTTAAATATATATTTATAGAACTTTTACTTAAGCGTGAAATATTTACCGGTGAAGAATGCGTAAATTTGTGATAAGCCAGATGAAGCTAAGATTTTCGTAGTAGAAAATTGTTCGTATCGTTAAAAAAAATAAACAATAAAAAAAAGAAGATACATATTCATTATAAGCAACGACATCTGCAGACATTGTACAAAATCTACATATGTGTATGTTATTTGTGATGAAGGTGTGGTTTAATAGATGGATTCCATCGATTGTTGTTAATGGAATCGATTTTATTATAAAGTATTTGTGTGTATGGTGAATTGTGTGATAAAGTTCCCAAAACCGGCATTGTTCCAACATCCGCTGCTGCGCTATTATTATTATTATTTTGGTCTTTGTGAATTTGTTTTAAAAAGATAAAAGTGCAAATTGTTAAATCTAAACAAAGGCCAAGTAACACCTACCCGGAGCATTCGCATTTGTCGCCGCTGTGGACGACTGTGTTGATTTTCGGCTGAACATGTTCGATATGGATGCACTAATGCTGCGTCGTTTATTATCACTGCGTCGAAAGGGATCGTAAGCGCTGGTGGGTGAGGCATGCATTGGAGTTGCCGCTGAGAGCGTTGCATATGTGGAACGCTGCTGTGCCTGTTGCTGCTGCTGATGTGTGGGGTTGGCCAAGTGTTGCTGTAGCTGATACTGTTGATGGTGTGGTGAATTGTCGGTAACTTTGCGGGCATTCGCCAAACGAAACTCGCGGTCAATCAGCGATGAACGTGCCACATCGATGATCTCCAGTGAGTTCTCTGCCACAGGTAGTTCCGCATCAATTTGCTGCTTAAGCATGCGCAGCACTTGATGAAACGAGGGCGTGTCCGATGTGATTGCAATGTCGGAGCGCAGCAACAACGAATGAATAAGCGGCAAGGGATACCAGGCAAGTCGCGTGATAAGACCAGTTAAATGCAGATTGACGTACAGCGAGTTGCTCGTAAAGGTTTGCAGTTTGCCCCAAATGGCATTGAGAAAGGGACCTAATAATTGATGATCATGTGAAAATCTGAATTATTTAAGTATTCAACATTTAACTTACCTAAGTTTACGGTCCCCTGTGCAAACAAATCCTCCGAGAAATCTAAATCAGTAAGTAAAAGTTCATTGCGTGTGCTGTGGGAGATGCGCCAGGAATCACGACGTCCAATGCTGATGCTGCTGCTGTTGTTGTGCTCCAGATCTCCTTCGCTTGTAGCTGCTGTTGTATTCACATCATTTACATCGACATCCTCATCGGCAGGCCGCCATTTGAATGATTCATAGCCACTGGATTCACCAATGGATTGTAGGCTATCTAGCTGCTTTTCGCCTGGCTCGCTGGCAATTGGCGCAACTGCCACTGGTGCAGCAGTACCAAATTCGGCAAAGAACTGCTTCGCCAGCTCTAGGGCATGGGATGTAGCGCGTGTCTGGCCCTGACGTGGCCATTTCTGATAGCGATAGTTGTTCGCCCACTTGCCACAGTCCCGTTGGCATTGTGCAATGCGTGAATGTGCCTCAAAGAGATACGCCTGGATGTTGGCATACAAACTCTCACCCGTGTAGTGACCGTAATAGTTCCAGTTAGCGCCAATAGTTTTGCTCATTATCGGTGAGGGCAAGCTGGGTAGCATTGTTGATGATAACGCGGCTCCTGGCTCAATCATTTCGTGCACGCTCTTAGGTCGCGCCAGGTCACGAGCACGCTTCATCACATCCGGCGTAAGTTCTAGAAAGAACTCAGTCGTGTTGAGATACGGATCTATCTTGTTAATCTTGTGGCGATGCGAGATGGGTACATGCTTTCCCGGCAGCATATATTTGAGTAACAACTCCAACATCAAGTCCTCACAGTGCAAACCCAGCAGTGTATCAAACAGAGCCATTGTCACCATACACAGATTAGCATCCGGTGAATGCAGTCGCTCCACCAGTGTATCCAGTATGCGTTCACCGTCAAACTTCTCCGTGTCGAGCAGAAACTTGACAAAGGCACGCATCAGACCAGGTTCCGTGATGGAGCGCAGTATCAAATCAAGATAGGACATGGCCGAGATTTGCGAGTCGATGTTCGTCTGAAAATGTTTGGCCTTCAGTGTCTGCGAATTGGAGCGCAAAAAGTTGTTTCGACATTTCGAGGCGAGGTGTTTGGTTAGCTTGGGGTTGGCCCAAAATCAAAAAAAGGACACAAACTATACACTACGTTCATGCCGCATAGATATCGCGATAAATGGCATAAGTTACTGATCTTATAAATTAATAAAAATAAAGAACGACTTGCGTATAAACGTAGTTATAGATATAAGTAAAAAGCAAACAATCACACACACACACACACTGACACACTCTGACACAAGAGCACCAGGGACAAATTACAATTTTTGCAACCAACACCACAGAAATGCATCGAAGACAAGTTTTTACGTGAAAGCAAAAAGCAGTTTTGAGACTTACTTGAAGTACGGCCGGTCCAAGCACCGGTACAATAAAACCCTGATACATAAAGTCCAGCAATTGCTGCTTGATCATTTCGTGCGCCACCTGCACCACAGCATTGCAGAACTCCAGGGCATTCATGAATAACGTTAGCTCAGGTATCTCAGTGACATCGTCAGGTGTGATACGATGCCAGTCAATAGCACTGATCTCGATGCTGTTGGGTAGACGCGAATAGAGACCACCGAGGCCGGTGACCAGCAGCGGGCAAATGGACGAATATTGTGCAATGTAGTGGCCAATGTTGGAGTTCTTCTGTGATAGTGCCATGCACAATAACAGAGCATCGCGTGCCTGATGGCCCAAGCTTCCTTCTCGATGCACATACGGTATGAGCAGCGAGAAGATGATGAAGCTGAATATGTAAAGGAAAATGTATTAACAAGAAATCAAATTAAATTATAACTTATTTCCTACGTACTTGGTAGTGGTACCACTTTTGGGTGCGGCCATATTGCCATTTTGTATTTGCTCCTGCACCTGGTTTTGGGCCGAAAAGAAGAACAAATCCAATAGATGAACATTCTGCATGAGCACCACGCACAGCTGATTCAGCAGAATAACAAGGCGTTTCTCTAGATCGGGCGGAAAGATCTCTCCCTGGCTGGACGCGAGTAACTTGAGCAGGGGCCGCAAGAACGGCTCGTGACACAATAGCTGATGTCGTGAATGACTAACAAGCAGCTCGTAGAGCTTTAACTGCTCCAAGCGCACAGCGTTCGCATAGCGACCCGTTGTTGATGCCCATTCATACAGCTTGTCCAGCAGATTCTCGCTGAGTAAATATTCCAGGCAAGGCGCTGCTGGAGCATCTACCGTAGGCAACGACACCTTGTTGCAATGATGCAGCTCCACCAGGAGCAGCGTTACCATATAATCCAAATGTGAGACGACGCCCAGGACATCGTCATGAGTGGGCGGACCCGCATGTTGGATAATTTCATAGGCCTGCTGCCAGTGCTTGCAAAAGCTATCATAGCAGGCGCGGGGATCACAGTCTGTGGCAGCGTCTATCGGTCGTTGACGCGCAATATTGCTGCTAGAGTTCCCACTGCCGCCCGAATTGTTGCCACTGTTGCGTGTGAGACTCTGACGCAATGGACTCGTACGTAGCCAACTCATTGTATATTTGTTTCGTTAGGCTTTGAGCTTTGGCGGCAAAGTTGCGATAAGTATAAAAGTTTGGCATGTATTTTGTATGATTATTTTCTCAGTTTGTGCTTTGTCTCAGCTTTGTGTGAGTATTTGAGTTTTCTCGTATTCCCAGTTTCCGTTACCACTACAAACATAAATGTTTTGAATATTTCTATGTACATATTTAAACAAGCGCCAAAAACAGATAAGCTTTGACCATTGCATCTGCAACAACAGCCTCAACAACAATAGCAACAAGAACACAGAGAGATATAACTGCATATATGTATGTAAGTACTCTCACTCTGGCACACACATATTTGGGCAAGCGAGCGAGCAAGTGGCAAGCGTTTGATAGTCATTGAAGCGCTGCAAATTGTTGTTGTTGCTGTTGTTCGCTCACTGGGATTTCTGCTCACCTGATGAATTTTCACAGTTGACTTCGTCATCGTCTTGGTCTTTTTTTGCAAAATAATTCTTGCAGCAGGTGTTCTTTCTAAGCGCGCGGCAGTTTATTGGTATTTATTTTTTTTGGCACTGGGAAATTAGAGCGAAAAAGACGACGTTGACGGCAGCTCGAGCCCCGTCCTTGTGCGCGCACTTGCCAGATGGAAAATACGCAATTGTGCTATTTTTTTGGTTCAATAACATACACAAAGCGTTTCTTACACTTTAACGCTTCATTTTGGACTGTTTTGGATTGGTTTACTGCTTGATTATTGAATTTTTATAAATATTTACAACAAATAGAAAGTAATGAATGAGTTGGTGGTAGTTGAGCGATTAGTTGTGGTTGTCGCCCGATACCGATAGGTGTGAGTATATTGGAATGTTTTTAACAGCACTGGTACTCTTGCAACCGATTGTTTGTGTTACACATCTCCAATGCTTGCGATACATATTTGGCGGTACATTTTCGTAGGATAGGCATTTCAAATTAAAAGTCAACTGCTTAATGTGCTGAATTTAAAACTTTTATTTGATAGTAATAGACGTACAATTTTATTTCGAATACATTTATACAAATTACAAAGTCATATAATAAACACAATATTACAAAAAGAACAAGCAGTTTGGATTCACATATGTGACATCAACATATATAGACATCAACTTTTTAAAGCTCCTAAAACTGTTCGTTTGCCCATTGATTTCTTTAGTTTTCTGACAATGTATGACTTCTTAATTTGTTCAAAACCGTTAACCAAGTTAGAGTTGCACATTTTAAATATTTTTTGTATGATTTCGCTAACGAATAACATAGTTAAATTAATTGTCTCTAAATATTTGTAATAATAGTATGTAATAGACGTAGCAAAGCTAAAACACTGTGTCCAAAACTCACATCGGAAACAGCGACTGACTGACACTGTTCAGTGAGCTAGGCCTCTCAATAATCAACGATTGCTGCGGAACTTGGCTATCTGTGCTTATGCCCAAGCCAGCATAGATTTCCTTCATCACAAATAGAATAGTATCCTCGGAGCCCCTGTATTTATAAGGAATGTTTAAGAGAACAGTTCCAATCGTAAAGTTAACAAATAATTACCAGTAACAAACGTGGCTACTAATGGCGAAAATGTACTCGTTGATGAATTCCAGCGGTGCCTCTTGTAGCACATAGTCAACACGTTTTGAGTCGTTTAGTTTACCTAGTGGAAAGTCAAGTTCAATAAATTCCGGATCGGAAGTTGTCGTGGACTCGGAGTCGGTGCGGTTACGCGCGTGCGTTGAAGTGGTCGCCAAAGATGATTGATCCTGCTCTTCTTTTTGGAATAACTGTGAAGAGCTCTTTAGAATTGGTTAGCGAAAATTTTAATATGTAATATTGCAATTTTTCGAGCTTACAGAATGCACTTCCCTTTCAAGGGATTCCTCTGCCTCTTTTTTGACTTTAGTGACGGTGGCCAGGAAATGGACGCTGTCGAGCGTGGTCTTGAATGTATCCATGAATCTTTGTTTTATGTCTGCACCAACGCGAGTCATTGTTTCTTTAAGCTCCAGATGCATGCGTTTGCGACCCTTGTGATGTGGTATCAGTACAGGACGAATGCCTTTCATATCTGGATTGACGAGCGCTTCAATGCGATACGCAACCGGATCAAAAGGATGAAATATATTGTAAAAGCCTGGACATGTCGGTAGCCGAAAGTCGAGGCCCAGCTTATCGATGCCGCGAATGGTAACAAACATGCCAATTGGCGAGCCCAAGGCAAAGAATTTCTTGGGATGGAAAATCAACTGTGTATAGTTGATAACGGGCTGTCCCGTGCCCGATGATCCTAGGCCCATGGCATAGCTGACCTGATTTTGCGATTGATCATTGTTGGCCATTTGCACTTGGCTAGAATTGGCGCCTTGCTTTTGTGGCAACTGATCGGGATTCTCCTGACAAGGGTCAAGATTAAATATTACTTTCTGTCATAGATAGATATTGATGTAGATTTATAAAACTCACTTTATTTTCCTCTTCGCTTTCCTTCAGTGACTCCTGATGGCACAGCAGATCAAACAGAATTAACGAACCCAGACTGTGACCAGCTAGGGAGACACCACCATTAAATTCGGGATGTCGCATGCGATATTTAAGATACGTTTCATTTAATGCATCGGCTACTGTGTTCATAATCTTTTGACAGTACTTGGGACTGGTATAGAAGAGCACATCGAGCAGTGTGTCGTTTGTAAAATTCCGCAAACGAGGTATGGATTCCAATGTGATAGACTTGAGCTTCTCATCAATACCCAGCTCCTCGGAGTGCAAATGTCCATGCCATTCAATGGGCAACACTTCCACACGACCCACCAGTCCCATGTCTGTGGAGTTCTTGTAGTGTGATTGCACAAGTTGTTGTGCAATATTACGAAAATCATTAACTGCAAGTAAATGGAATGGTTATAAAACCTTAAATACAATTTTCTTATATGTTTGACATTTACCAACTTCCTCGACATTGCGCATTTTCAGGTCACACGCAGCGCCAACGCCATGCACCATGAACAATAAATGATCCACGCGTTGTGATTCACCCTGCTGTATTTTAAAGTCATTCAAATCCCGCTTGACAACCAGTGGCCGAGTGGAACTCTGCACACTGCCACCCCAGGAATCGGCATTTGCTGGTGGCATAAAATGCACAATAACGCTGGGGCCATGCATTGTGACCTGTTCCCCATTTGCCAATGGTATCTTCTTATGCCATTCGTTTGTCTCTGTAGCGTGTTTATACTCAATTTCGAGTGCTGCTGCAGTTTCCTCGGCATATGGCACATACTTCCCGTCCACTGCCTTGTAAAACCATGAACAGCGACGCACTTCAATCGCTTTGCCCTCCCAAAAGACGGGTACCTTTGTGCGCTCCTTAATATTAACGTCATAGCGACCACCTTCCACGGCCACAATGCACGACGAATCAGTTTCATCTACAAATAAGGGTAAGCATTAACTTATCATGTCGATTTGAGTTCAATTAAGATTCTTACCGCTGTTCAGGCTAGTTTCCAACAGCGCCGAGTCGTAATGACTAAATGGTGTCCACAAATATTTTCCATCCACAATGCGTTTGTAAAACCAATGTGGTAAAACGGGCGTATAGATCTTAAAGATAATAAAAAAATTCAATACAAGGATTTAACTTAAGGAATTGTTAACTCACGATAGCTTCGTTTGGTGGCGCTATGGCCTGACCTCTTTCGTTTGCCATTCTTAGCTGTTGCAGAATCTCTTCGGGCAGTTCACCCTGATGCAATTGAAGTAGATATTCGGTTTGACGCGCTGGCTGTTGTACGGCTATGGAGCTTACGTTGGCCGGTGCAGTTGTGGAGAACTCCGAGCAGGCAGAAGATGGTGGCTCGACCTGATTGGACACAGATGTCTGTGAGCGTTCCTCAAAGTGCTTGCTTGGCAGGCCGCTGTGTACAATATCGTATTTAAGATCGCCGGGTACTGCTGGTTGATCCTGCAGTGGTGGATTGTTAAAAAAGTTCTGTATACGTTGATCCTCCTGGCCCTGGCCCTGTCCGCTAGCCGCAAAGTGATCAAAGAAGCCAGCTAGTTGTGGCTGTTCGTTTGGCACTGCTGCCTCAACCGAACCACCAAAATAACCAGAGAACGAATTTACACTTGAATTTTGATATATATTTTCTGTTGAGTTTTGAGTTTGCTGAGTTGTTTGCTGCGAATCGCTGATAAGTTGCTCAAAGCCAAGTGCGTTTGTTGAATGAACAGTGGAACTGTCGCTAACAGGTGGTTCTTGTATCAGTGCTGGTGGTACAATGTCAACTTGTGGCGGTAATTCCGGAAAATTACCACTTGCCACTTGTTGTTGAGTTGCCGGTTGCGGTGCACCAAAAAAGTTAAAATCACTGTTGCTGGCTGCTGGCGTAAAGAAACCCTGCAATGACGTGGGTACAATTGCTGCTGCTGATGATGTGGCACCTACTTCGCTGCTTCGGCGGAAAGGATTTGCCTGTGGGGAGTTGTCTGTTGACTTGTTACTTGGTGGTGGTGGAAGTGGTGGTGCTAGCGCTTTGGCGGCCTCTGATTCTTTTTCTGCTTCTGTCAGCACAGGCTCAATAGTTTGTGCTTCGAAGAGAGCGTTGGCGTCGGTTGGCGCGCTGGGTGCCACAAATCCAATAGGTGGTGGCAATAGATCCTCCGGCAGTGGTGTAGTTATCGTCTGTTCAAAAGGATTGAAGAATGTTGTAGTTGTTTGAGTGGTCGAAGCAGCGCTGGATAGCTTCGAAGGCTGCGCAAATAGGTCGCTCGTAGTAAATCCTGGTGTGGATTGGGAAGCTGTCGACGTCACTAAAGCTTCCTGTTGTACTTCAGTTGACGTAAATGGTGAAAATATGTTGCTGGCGCTCAAAATTGCCTGTGAATCGCTTGTAATCTGATCTGCTGTTGTTGTTTCAGTTGGTTCTGGTGGGTAAAGGGCTACGCCTTGATTATCCTCACCATCTGGTGCTATTAGAGGTGCTGGTACGGGTACAAATAGTGGAACACCTTGATCAGGATCAGCTGTAACAGTACTAGGTGCTCTTTGTGCTGGTGGATACAATGAAAGTCCTTCTTGAATAGATGTAGTTGGTATTACAGCTCCAAGCTGTGCTATATCGTGAATAACCTCTTGTTTTGGTCCTAAGCCTGATTGCTGCGGTACTTCTGGCGCAAAAAGGGAAGCGGTTGGTCCAGGGGTAAATAGGGATATTCCTTGTGGTGCTTCAGTTGTAGCGCTTGGGAAAAAGTTAATTTCCTGAGGGGAACCTTCTTGGGCTGGCTGTGATATGAAATCTGCAATCTCGGGCACTTCTTGTGTTGCCTCAGATGTTGAGCGTGTTGCTGCCGCAATAGTTGGTGGTGGGGCAAACAAAGAAACTTCTTGCTGTGTTTCCGGTTTGGACTCCGCCTCTGTAATCAGTTGTGGAGTGAAATGCGAAGCAGCTAGTCCTTGTGGATAAAGGGGTTGTGACGAGTCAAATAAGGGAACTGCCTCAATGGCCGGTGAGGAAGTTGTTGTAGTAGTTGTTGGTGCAGAAAATATAGGAAAATTCTGAGTTGAAGATTGAGCAATTGATGGCTCTGTGGTCTGTGGCTTTGGAGCAAAGCTAACGGGGCTAACAGATGGTGGTGGAAATAATGGAAGTCCTTGCGATGGATCAGACGATGTTGGTAGAGCGACTGGCGCAAACAGGGAAGCGCTTGGTGGAGGCGCTGTCTGGCTAATTTCTGTGCTTGTTGTCGGTTGTGGACCGAAAATAGATGTTGCTGGCGTTGGTAGTACAGGTGGAAAGAGAGGAACTTCCTGGGTAGGAGCTGCAAAAAGAGCAACTTCTGTACCTTGTGTTCCTCCAAATGGATTAAATATAGACGCAGTTGCAGCTGTGTTTGGCGCAAAGGGCGTGGGTTGACCAAAAGGTGTTGTATTTGTTGCTGAAGTTTCCTGGGCTGTCAAAGGACTCTTGTAGAGTCGTGTGCCCTTCTGTAGGCGATAAGATGCTTGTCCACTAGCTGGGGGCGGAAGCGCTGCTGCTGCAGCTGGAGGTGGTCCTACAACGGGAGTGCTCTCAACAATAGTCGGTGTATGAGCAATAGTTGGTGCTGGTTGAACCGGTAGATAGCCAGCTGCTGATGTTTGAGCGGCTACTGGAGGGTGAGCTACTGCCGGTGGAAAGGCAGCTGCTGGAGGATGAGCAACTGCTGGTGGTGGAGCAACTGCTGGTGGTGGAGCTACTGCTGAAGGTTGATCTACTGTCAGTGGATAGACAGCTGCTGGTGATAGAATGGCTGCTGGAGGATTAGCAAGTGCTGGTGGTTGAGCAACAGTTTGTGGCTGATTAAAAGCCGTTGGATATCCAATTGTTGCTGGTTGAGAAGCTGTTGGTGGCTGAGCTGTTGCTGGTGTAAAATAACCACCGATTGCTAGAGTAGGAGGAACAGACTCTGGAGCTGCAGCAATGACGGACGGGTTAAAGAAACCTCCGACTGTAGCTGGTGTCTCAGTGGGCACAAAATAGTTTGGAGTAGCGGTTGGAGCTCCTGATGCTGGCGTATAATAGTTTGTTGGACTAGTGGTAATGTCAAAATAGCCAGCTGTATTAGTCGCAGGATTGGGTGCGTTGTAATTGATAGGAGCTGGGGCTGGTTCGTTGGTTCTGCCTGTGGCTGATTGCACTAGACCCGAGATGTTCTGTAGCACACCGCTGGGCACTAAATTGGTGAGCGAAAAGAGACCACCAGTTGATTTGCGTTCCTCTTGAATTGGTGGAGCTGCTGCAGCCGCAGGTGGCTCAAATGTTGCCGCTGGTGCTGGATATGGTGGTGTTTGAAAGGGAGCACCAACAGTTGCAGCGGGCAGATGATGTTGTTGTTGTTGCTCGGAGAAACCTGGTATGGGTGCGTATAGCTTCTTTTTGGCGCTGATGCGATAAGTATTTTGTCCAGTTGATGCGTTCGGTGGAAGCAGAGAGCTAGCTCCTATGCTGGGCAACTCTGTGGGTGCATAGAATTTTGGTGGCTCTGGCGCTGCTTCGCCCAAGACACTTGGTGGTGCCGCGTAGAAGGGCGCTGGCGATGCAGCCACTTGACCCGCCTGCTGTATATACGTGGGTTGTATATCCAATTGAGGCTGTGCGGGCGTCGGCTCCTCCGTCTCTCGGTTGCCCGAGTAGATGCGTTTCGAGAAGGTTGAAAATACGTTGGAGGCCACCGAAGGCAAAGCTCCAAACGAGGAAGCCGCCTGGCTAAGCAACGAATCGGAAGCGGGCGGCGGTTCTAGCAGTGGGTTTGCATTGGCATCCGCTGAACCACTCTGATATGGATTAATGGAGGCGTTCGCTGTGGCCGAATCGTCACTGCCGCTGGCATTCAAGTTAATCTCGTCAAGTGTTTCGTTATCGTCGATACTCGATGGTTGTCCAACGGTCACAAGCGTTTTGGGCTCTACAAAAACAACAATAAAAAGTTAATTAAATATTAAATCAAGTTATCTACGAGTTCCAGTTTTACGGAAGTAATCTAAATAATATGTATCTTCAATAAAATTCCAACCTGTGTTCTGCTTCACATTACTATATGCTAATCAAAGTCGATGCCTCGACCTCAAACTAGTTGTTATCGAATCAGCACAACCTAAGCAAAACAGCTATTTAAAGACAGTCAACCTATATTATTATAATTGTTAAGAGATTGACGATAAAAGACAGCTGCTTAAGTATGGGAATTCTAAGTTAACTTTTTCAACTTGTCCCTTTCAATGCTATAGAGTATTTTAAGTACGTTGCACAACTTTCAAACATACTACAACTTGATTCGTTTAGCAAATACAATATTTATGTGCCGGCTATCATAAAAAGCAACAAAATTGGCATTAGCTTTGCTCAAATGTCATGACATTTGAAAGCTGGCCCAGAAGACGAAAAAGATGTTGACTTGTTTCCTTAAGCCAACATCTTTGCCTTTTGGCTTCGACTTTGTCTTCGTTAGCCCTACAGAAAGAAAGCATATGAAGATGGTTGAGGGCTGGCTTTGGAGTTTAAGAAACGTGTCATTTGGCTGGGGTGAGCGGTGCTTCTAAGAATTCACCTCGATCATAAAACGTGATTCGGACTGTGAACTGTGTGACTCTGAGCACTGTGAAGGCCTTTCAGCGGGCTTTAACACCTAGTTAAAGTTGTTGTAACACAATGTTCAAGTATTCCAAGCATTGCAATTTCTGCTCGTAAATATTTATGCTCGTGTTTGGCATATTTGCAAGCACAACAGCCGGTTGCCAGCTATGTGAGATAAGTGAAATGTGAGATCATTCGGAATAGTTTGTATATCACAGGTTATTGCTTGGATTAGCTTACAGAGTGCGTTACTGATAGCACTCTTTAAGTTTAAAACAATTAATAAAGTTTATTATAATCACTTCATGAATATATGAACTTTGTTATAATCATGTTAATTTCCCACAATATTTATAGAGCGATTACTTTTTTCAATAATTCATAAGAAAAATGGGAAATTTTCTGAACTATAAATAAATAGCACTACAATTTAGTATTTAATATGTTTGCTCGTTGTTAATTTGATTCTATATAGTAATTATAGATTAAGTAATAGCAAAACTTGAAAGAATTAACGATATTAAAACCAATTAACATAACGGGATATAAATCAGCAAAGATTTGCATTTTAAGCACAAACTATTAATAACGATATGTAATAGATAAATTACAAAGGAAATACTTTGAAATATGTATACTTATGAATAGCTATATCATATTAATGGGCATGAAATAAACTGAAAACCATTTCTCAAGCTGAAGATAATTTACTGTACATGTATATGGGTCATAAATAAAACGTTGCACATTTTTTACAGACAGAAACAGAAAAAGAAACAGAAAATAACGTTTCACAGATGATAAACAACAACTCAAAAAAAAACTGCAACACTCTTTATGAGGTGTTCATATTATGACATGCTTTTCATATACATACATATGACCAAAAGCACTTGACATTGTCGCTTGTTGGGGGTTTGTTTTTCGGCGTTGGCGTCTCGCAATGTGCTGACACTTTTTTTTTTCGTTTTTCGTTTTTTTTAAGGTGTCAGCAATTGTTTGGCTAATGTAACTTTATGAAGTGACTAAAGTCAATAGCACTAATACTAATACCAACAGACAACAGCAAACAGCTTAAAACAAAGCTAAGTTATAGAGACGGAATATAGTCGCTCTGTATTGAAAAACCGATTTGTTAGGCGCGCAACCAAGTCATTAAATAACAGGCAAAACATTTCCAGTTTCGTCTTGAGACGTAAATGTATTTGTAGCTTTTTTTTTTTAGTTTTTAGTTAGTTAAATATTTACAAAAGGCCGCAATGACAATGACGCATTTCTGACAAATTGTTAAAGCAAATAAAACGATTGTCTAACCGCAAAAGTCTCGGGGGGCACAACACACATAAGAAAAGTAGAACAATGTTTTTTATTTTTTAAATATGGCCCGAGCCGCACCACACATAAAGCATAAAATACAATAAAATAAAACTTAAAACAAGAAGGCTCAGGTCAAGCTCGCTCGACTAGAAGATACCCTTAACACATACGGTCATACTTCTACCAATGTTTGATGATTTCGCTTCAATTTTGTTCATATCTCCGGTGTTTCTATTCTATTCTAATCTATTTTAATAAATCTTTTACAGATTTTAATCTTATGTTTTGATTTTCGAAATTTAAGTTATCGTTTAAGTTAACCAGAAAATTTATCAAAGTTTGAAACAAACTTGTCATACCTAGGGATTATAAGAGCTCATTCCTAAAATCTAGTTTTTATAGTTCCTTAGATCAACGCGTTCATACATACAAACAGATGGACAGATGGACAGACGGACATAGCTATATCGACACGGCTGTTGATGTTGATCAAGAATATATATATACTTTATAGGTTCGGGGAAGCCTGTTCTTCTGCCTGTTACATACTTTTGCACAAAACCATTATACCCTTTTTTACCCGTTTCATGGGTTAAGAGTATTAAAAAAAAGAAATAAAAATAATAAAGACAGCACACAGAAATGAAGAGGAATTCGCTTTGGCATGACATCATAACGATCATAAACGAATCGAGGCAGGCAGCATAAACACTTAAGACACAACAGACAAAACCAAAACCAAAAAAAAAAAAAAAGAGAAGAAGAAATATTTGCTGCCTTTGTCGTCTGTCCCAAGTGCCTGCACATAATGGCACTCAAATAAAACAATTAAGGTCCACATAAGCACGTCAAAAAAGACCATGAAATCATTTGCAGGATACCCGCAACCAATAAAGATGCCCCGAAAAGATTGCCAACATTTTTTTTTTGGGGTTTAAGGCTCGTGCAGGTCGCATGCCAAAATATGTGGAACCCAAAAAACAACAACAAAAAAGTAAAAAATAAATAAACACCAGCTTGGCATTTTTGGCATTGAACCCTCCGGCTATAAAATGCCCAAAACCAAAACAAGAGCAAAAAGAAATCAAAATCAAAAGAGAAAAAAAGACAAACTCAATAAAAATGCGTGCTTGGTTGGAACTGCTTGATGCTCGAGACGGTTTGTCTGCCAGCGGCAAAACGTTGATATAAATAAAAATGCACGATTTTTCTATAGCCAAGACAAGAGGCCAAAAATGTTTTTTTTAAATGTTTTTTTGTTATTTTTTGTCTTTCTTTTTGTTTGTTGATGTTGTTGAAACGTTTCTACACTTGGCGAATAATTTTTTTCTGCTTTTTGCAAGTGGTCTTTAAGAACATTTATGAAAGCCAATTTGAATTATTATGACACTGATTTAGATAATGAAATAATAATAAGATATAACAACAAGAAATCTAACAACGCGACACAGACTCAATACAAAAGACTTAGACAACAAACTCAGGTAGCAGCAAATTCAAGTGAAAAAAAAAATTGGTGTTTCAAGAATTTCATACTTTGTCAGCGGGGTTATTCCCGCAAATGTTAAGGGCCGCCACCCCATCCCAAAAACCTATTTCCACTCCCAGTTAAAGTCTTGCAACCTTGTGACGCATTTGTGCCCTGGTAATTCCAATGTAGATTCTTATGCCTGAACTCTATAATCTTATCAATAATACTATGTCAATTGGAGGGTGCGGCGGCCTGTTTGCAACGTCAAAACGCATACGCATTGTCATTGTCTCTATGTCCGTTTGCAACCAATTGTTAAATATTTAAACAATTTATGAGCCACATAAGTACACATAAATAACTAAAGTTCGACTTGATCAACTTGCGACGACTACAAAAGGGCGTGTAATTAGGGTATTTTGTTTTAGTATAGTGTCGATCGGTATAGATCATAGATCGTATAGTATCGTCGTATCGTCGTATCGGGTGTTCAACATAACATAATTCGACGAAGTTACAAATCGCGTTTCGTTTTTAGGACCACAAAACGCAACAAGTTGGTAAATTTCATTTTTCAATTAACACTTGAGTATGAACAACGAAAACAGTACATAAGAAAATTTGACTTTAAAAGTGTGCTTTCAAACAAAATTGACTCATAATCTCAAACATTTAGCGTTAATAAAAGATACATATTTATTTACATGAAAGTGCTCGCGAAATTCACAATTCGATTTCTTAATATAATATAATATTAATATTCAAAAAACTGATGCAAAAAAAGGAAATTTTATAATGGAAGCGTGATTAACATGAAAATTTCGTGAATCGCGTAAATTCTCAACGCAAATTGCGTAATAAGTGAATTTATTGAAAGTGGACGCAAAAAAATAAACAGAAATTAATAAAAAAAAATGCACATGAAATTAAAAGGAATAAATAAAATATATAATTGAGCGAAAAATGAAAATGAATAAAGTTGAAATAAATAACATTATATAATAGTCAAAGCACTTTGCGAGGTTTGGGTTTGGTTAAGAGCTAAAACAGTTAAACTGAATTATTTTATATTGAACTGAAATATCATTAAGATTTGTCATAAAACAGTTATTCAAGAACAGATATAAGACCTTTAATAAATATACTCATTATAAATGGGTTCTTTGCCGTGCTCTGCTAAATGTTTATCATACATTTAAAAACAAAACTAAATGTTTCAATTTAAAGCACAACGAACCACAAATTCAAAGTCAAAAACAAACAAACTTTTGAGACACATACATTTAGGAAGCTTTGAGCAAACGCACGTAGGTCATAACGCACACGATTTATGAGGAAACACAAAATAAACAAACTAAAACCGGGTAACGTTTTGCCAAAATAACACAAAATAAAGATGTGACTTAGACTTATATATTTGTTTTTTGCCATGTATAGATCTTATATGAGCAAAAAAAAAGAACAACTAAATACACTTGAAATTTAAAAGAAATTTTTTAACAATATAGTGTTACTTATTTAGCTTTAAGCCACACGACAAAATGTCTCGTTTAATACTATAGAATACCTGCTGTTTAATTGGCAAAGTCTTTAGTTTTTAGGTGGAACATTGAAAGAACCTTGAGACGCCAACACAGTAAACACGCCACAAAGCAAGAAATGTGAAAAAGAGAGAATTTAGCCAACAAAGAAAGTTAAGTTTCACAGCTTAAAATCATTAATCATAAACATCATTTCGATTGTTGTAGCTATTAAGCTTTTAATTTACATGCGTCAAACAGTTCCGCATGTGTTTAAGTTTAAGTACCTTTTTATAATGTAGCTGAGCGCCATATCGAACATATTTATGAGTTTTTATGAGGTAGAACGAAGGAACGTTTATAAATTCGCTACACGCTCCATTTTCGGTGACGCGCTGGGCAATCGAACTTCCTACTAAAGAAAAAAACGACCTGAGTTTGCCTTGCAAATTATGAATATTAAAATGATTTCGGAAGGAATATTTATTAATTATTGATGTAAACGCGTTCGAAAAGGATTGAAAGTTTTGAATTCTATATCATATATATAATTCTAAATTGTTTGTAGTTTCAAAACATAATCAAATATCTAACATAGCGAACATGGCGCCTAATCAAGTTTGGGGGCCAGCAAGCAGCACGTTGCCACATTATCAGCATCACGCTCTTAAGATTCCAGATTCCACTAAACAGAGCGCATAAAATTGAGCGCTGTTGCTGTCAGCGTCAGCGTCGACTGCGCCAACTTGAGTTAACTGAACACACACTGAACGTGAGCTGTGGACGCGTGTGTGTGTGTTGGTTTGTGTGTGCTGAGTTGGTTTTGGTTTGATTCGCTTGTTGCCCGTTTGCCGTTGCCGTTTCTGTGTCTGCTTTCAGTTTCATTTGAGACGTTGTCGCGGCCGCAAGTGTTGAAAACAGCTCAAGCTTAAACAGCAGCAACAGCATTAACAACAACAACAACAACAACCGATACGCAACGTGTGTGTGTCTCAACTAAATGAACATAAAACAAGCAACCAACCAAGCAACAGCACAAAATCATTTAAACGGGTTAATCAATATACAAGTACAACACAAACAACAACAACAATAACAACAAACCCAACAAGCACGTTGAATATTGAGTGTATTTTATTCCGATCTGTGTGTGTGTGTGTCTGTGTGGGTTTATGTTTTTTTTTTTTTTTATTTTGGGCCTGTCTGTAATCAAAAAATGCATAAAGTGCACTGTGCTTGATTTTTATGAATGCTTTGCATAATCAATTTAATTCATAAACAATGCAAAAAAAAAAGTGCGCAAATAAATATATATAAATAAAGTGCCAAGCATTTAACATATTAAACAAATTACAAATCCAGCTGATAAACAAGTTCGTTGCCTAAGTCATTTGTTTGTCAACAACAACAACAACATCTATTCCATACTAGATACCAACAAACTTAATTATTTATTAATACTTCGTATTTATTGCTAATATATACAATTTGAAGCATCGAGCTAGCCACGTCAACAAGAAGTCGGACAAAAGAGGCAAGTGGTCTACAACAACAATCAAGAAATAAATATAAAAAAAAAAACAGCAACAAAAAGAATGTTAAATTTGTGTGCTTAAAATGCCAAATGTCAGTATATAAATCATAGATAAAAAGGTTATAAAATACGAAACGAAATTAATCAAAGATAAGGCAAATAAAACAAATGTTTCACAAACAAAATAACTGCCATTTCAATGTCAAGAGAAATATAAACGATATAACTCAGTAAATGCTAATGCTAATGTTTGAAAAGTTGGCGCGTGGGTTTTTTTTTTCTCTGAAGGGTCAAATCCGCCAGCCGTCTCTATATATATAATAGAACTGCCCACAAATTGAGTGTAGTTTTTTATGATTGCCAATTGCAATTTGTGTTGTTTGCTTGTTTCAGAAACAAACGCAACTTTGTTGTAGAAAACGAGCAATAAACTTTTTGTTCTAAGTGATTTTGTGTGGATACCCTGTAAAAAGTAGTTAGTAAGGAAATGTCATATAATATTTACGACCGGAATATTATTGGGCACAATTATAGCAGCTTTTAAGAGTGAAATGTTATAAGAAAGTTAAATTTTGATCTTAATTTGTTTTCTACATATTTTATGAATATTTTTCGTAATATTGTAGGAAATAACTTCCCTTCTCAGTTCTCATTCTTAGGGTATAAAGAAAAAACAAACAAACAAAACTCAATAAAAAACGCAATTTGAATTTATAATTTTTGCAATTATATTTCATTAATTTGTCGGGCTATAAAAATCGTAGCGCAGTTTACAAATGCTTACGCGTTATGTGAATTACATTGCCCCCCTAATCCCCCAACCACCCACCTGGCCAGGGGTGGGAAACTTTTTAATTTGTTTATAATGAAAAAAAAAAACATCACCTGCTGATGCTGATTGATGATGAACTGATTGAAAGCCAGTTTTGTAACTTGTTGCTTTCATTAATTACAAAAAATAAATGCCTATAAATAATAATAAACAAATAACAAATTACGAATTAAAGTCTGATCTCACACTTTAACACATTTGCGAATCAGTTTGCTGTGTGTGTGTGTGTGTGTGTTCAGTTTGTTGCGTTCGTTAACTCGCACAATTAACAATCAAACTGCAATTCAAAAAGTGAAAAAAAAACAAACATATTATATTCTATCTGATTGATGTCAAGAGTTAAGATTTTGATGATGATCTCTCGGTCGGTCGGTCGGTCGATCGGTCGTTGTTGTTAATTAAAATAAGCACGTCTTATTTGAGTGATGGAAAAGATTTGAAGGCTTTTGTGGTTCTTTATTTTTGTGATGGCACGTAGAATATATTATTTTAATGGGTAGCAACAAAATGTGGTTAACACAGTGATTCAAATTTGAAAGATGAAGGATACTTTCCCGACTGAGTCTGAATAATGTTTTAAGAACTTGATGAAATGAAAGAACAACTTAAATTAGAAGCTTCTAAATGAATTTTTATCTAATCGCATAAAACTTGTTTAATAAAGTTGTCACAGTGATTAGCTAGTTAATCCAGCTGTATATAATTATCATATCGTTGCCTCTAACAAAGCTTACAAGTGTCAAAATGAGTTGCGTGAGCAACAATTTTACGCTCAAAAGCACTTAAAGACGACATAAAAATAGTATAGAATATTCTTTACCTCTTACCGTACACAATCAAGAGCTACGTGCCACAATGCATTCATATATGGTAAATATTTATTTATTTATGAATGATTTTCTTATAGAATCGAACGTGTCATTATTGCATTTTCCGATTAATCGACAATTTAACTCTTTCAACTGCAAGTGTTCAATTCTTGATTAGGTCAGTTTATATCATGGACAGGTGGACAGCATCCAAATTCTGCGCCTATAAAAAGGCGGTCTCTCTCTTCTATCGAACCGGCTTCATGAAATGCGCATTGACCTTGCAACGCCTGATAAATGTACAAAGTCGAGAAATAATAAAAAAGAGCTGCCAATAACAAAATATACGAAAAACGAACGCAGAATATTTTAACTTAATTTATTTCCACATGTTTTACGCCGTCTTATTGTTGTTTTGGTGTATCTCTTTTATATTATATATATATATATTTATTTATTTTTTGTTTCTCTTTGCCGTTAATTAATGACAACTGTTAGGATGTGTTGACCACGTCAATGTGTTGCACACATCACGAGGCACAAACACAAACTGAAGAGCCAAGAAATCAATCATTCAAATTGATTTGTTGCTAATTTGTTATTCAAACAAGACGCAAAATGCAATGCATCACAAAAAACGAAGCATAATAATAAAAGTAAATACAATAAAAAAAAAAAAAAAGAAATAAAAAATATATATACAAGGTACATTTTTGAATATTTTATTAGCATGACGCGCTGTCCAAGTGCTAATTGCATTTACTTAATTGAATGTTAAAACTTGATCAAATTGAGCGAAACAACATTGGCAAATAATTAACATGCTTAAGGATACCCTGTAATACTTTAGCCATGAAAAAACACGCGAATAAATGATTTCTTGACTTCTCAAGAATAGATTATGATAGAATTGAATAATTGTTTCACTATTTCATAATACCCCAAATCATGTTTAAGTGTTTACGCTCGCATTGAAACCCCATCAAAATGTCAGGTTTAATTGGCATTAGTTTTGCTTAGTTATAATGCTCTTTGGGGGCCTAATAAATACATGTCTGTGCCTCTAAAGTAGCTGTCAATATTATTATTGTTTTTTTTGTTGTTGTTGTTGATGTTTTGTTTGCTGCATTTGTGCGTCTCACACTTTAAACATTTGCTAATGTCAACGTCTCAAGCGTTTGCTGCTGCTCTTCGTTTTCCTCAGCTGCAGCAGCAGCAGCAGCAGGTTTAGATAAACAAAAAGTTAACATAAAATATAGTCGAGAAAAACCTTGACCATATCTTTGGTTTGTTTATTAATTAATACATGTTTCTAAGCCGCTACTCAATTTATTGAGTGGTTTTTGGGTTTCTTTAGCTGCCGTTTGAGTGTTATCTTTTTATTTTTTTTTGGCAAAAAAAACTTTTCTCCAGCTTGAACAATTTGTATTAACACAGCATTTTACTTGGTTATTTAGTTGTTTTTCTTTTGTTTTTTCTTTATACATTGTTAATGTATTTTTTGATCGCCTTTAGTGTTTTACATTAACTCATGTTCATGAACATGACTTTTCAAAACATATCTTCGTTTGGTGTTTATCAAGTTTTAAGCTGAAAAATGTGCGTAGTAAGCGGATTGAGATGTGTTTTGGCCCCACATAAATATCGTTTAATAATAGCTATTATGTGAATAGTAGACTATTAAATACCACGCATTATGTTTGAAGAGTGGCTAGAAAGGATTTTAAATACAACTTTTACTATAACTAAACTACACTACAACTAACCAAAACATAGTATTTTGGACTTCCCCAATAAACCATTCACTTTGTTTTTGTTATTTAAAAAAGATAGCCACAAAAAATTCCCAAACTTTTCATTTTAAACTGTGTAAAAGATCCGCAATTAAATATTCTCATTAGTCTCAGATTTTAATTCAACCTGTCTCTTTTAATTTTTTTCTTTATAATTAGAACTAGCGAACTTTAACTAAAACTCCAAAAACCTAATAATTTGACTGCGAAAATTTTAATTTGTTATTTTTTTTGTTACCATTATCGATAATTATTTAAAATGAGTTTAATGACAGAATAATATGATAATTGTAAACACATTTCACTTTTTCGCATTGCGAAAGTGTCGAAACTCTGAAAACAACGGTAGATAAACGTAATAATAGCCATAATAATAATAATAATAATATATGGCGCATAATTGCGTCAATTTAATGAGCAGCAATCAATCAAAACTCGCATTTGGTTGCTTTCAAAAAAATGATTTGATTTATTGTTATTTTGTTTGTTGCTTGCTTGCAGCTTGATTTGGATGCTGATAGAGAGACAAGGAAGACGTTTGGCAGAAGAGAAAAAGAAAAGAAACCACCCCAAAAACAGATACCATTTCAATGATACTGCGGACGAGTCTCTGTTTGCTGGGTGTGCTGCTGCTGACACTGCTGCAGGCTCAAGTGGAGTGCACTGATGAGGATTATGGTAGTGAAGGTGGCAGTGACAATGCAAGTGGCGGCGGCGATGATGACATCTTTGATCCGGTACAAATGGGTATCGAAGCTGAGGCGGAAACCCAACAACATCGCAATAGCATCGATGATGATAGTTTACTGGCCGTACAGATGGTAAACGAACTGGAATCCATGGAGCAGCAGTCAACCACGTATAAAGTAATCACAGAGGCGCCTACAACTGCTGTGGTTGAAGTTGCTCCAACTTCTGAGTATGATGAGAATACAGCTGCTGAGATAATGGAGGATGCGCCCACACAGAAAAAGGATATGAAAGCCGAAAGGCCGGTCAAGGGTTTTCAGCAGGATGACGACTTTTACGATGAGATGCAGGAAGAGGAGCAGCACGAAGAGCAGCAGGCGGATCAACAGCACAAGGAGCCCGCCACAACGACAACTGTGCCCGAGTATGTGCGTAAAGCCAAGGCGGAAAGATATCCCCAAGTGGATAGTAGTGACTACCCCGATGAAGATCCGATGGTGGAGCAGCAAACAAAACACATGAATGAAACCAAAAGCCAGGAGGACGAGATAAACTCTCGCGATGAACCGGCTCAGCCCCAAGCGCATGTTCAACAGCTGCCCACACAGCAAAAAGCAAAGCCTTTCAAGCCCAGCTCCGAGGAGTACGACGATGAGGATCAGGTGGACAGCATGGAGCATCGAACCTCAGCCCCAACCACAACTACATCAACGACAACAACGGACGCCCCAATACCTGTGTTAGAGGCACGTTTCGGTGGCTTTGCCGGCTTTGGCGGTTGGCCCATACAAACTCCAACAACTAATGCCCCACCAGTGGTTAGCACAACGCCTACAACGACAAAACCATCTACTACACCAACAACTACTACAACATCGACGTCGACAACGACAACGACAACAACAACGACAACGACAACACCAGCGCCACGCAAGCAATCGAAACATATACATCTGGCCAAGCCTGAATTACTGCCCGCCGATCAGTTGCGCAACTATATCAAAGATGTTTATATTCGTATGCCGTTGGCTGTGATTGTGGATCCATCGTCAGCATCACTCGATCAGACGAAACGTTTATATATTGATGCGCTGCAGGACAAGAATATCAATATAAAAATTGTGCTTGTCACGCTGAATGAGTCTGGTGAGTAAAAGAAAGAGCTTACAGACTTTCGAACTGTAACAGCAAATTTACCGCTTATCGTAAATCGTTTTATCGTTTTTTGTTTAGGTGTGCCATCTGCTTTCAGTTTTAATAACACGCGGGAGTTTATTGCTGGATTGAACAGCACCAAAGAGCACGAGGGGGGCAATGCGTTTGTGGGCGTGTTACAGGCTGCTGAGCTGGTGCCCTATGACAGCGCCATCTTTATCTCAACAGCCGTAATACCGCCGCACACCGAAATTGTTCAGGATGCGGCAATAACACTACTGAAGAAGCGAATACGCGTAAGTAAACACATAGAGCTTTAACGGCACATTTACTTCTCTTGACTGCATGTGAGTGAGCTTATCGAAAGCTTCAAGCCACGGATAAATGGAATGCATATTGATTTTATAGCTCGCTCTCACTCTTAACTGGTTGTACTTTTCAACTCTTTTCTTTTTGCAGTTATTTATGCTGTGGTATGGTGAGCGGTCGGCAACTGAGAATGAAACCGAAGAGGCTGTGGGTGGCATACTGGGCGAGGTGGCCATACGTTCGGGCGGCGAAATTATACACATTGTGAGCACTGAGCATGGACAGCACATAGCTGGCAATACGGTAAAGAGACAACAACGATCATATCCATAGTTATATTAGTGTAATTAAAAAGGCTGCTTTTAAAGCTAGCTAGTCCAGCCGGCTGCCAAGTGTTGAAATTGAAAGTGGCGACAACAGAGTAGCAAACAAAAACAATAATATGAACACCAGCAGCAGCAGCAACAAGTGTTGCTCAAGCAACCAAGTGAGACGCATATAGCAGCTTGGATTACCTTACGGGCAGGTGCTCAAGAGCACGAAGCGTCTTTGTTGTTGTTTATCTTTTTGTTGTTGATGATGTTGCATCTTTGTGCAAAACTAGGTTATGGAAAGAAAAGTGAAGGGCAAATTTGTTTATAGAAAGGAAACTAGACATATTCCAAGTAACAACAGCCACAACAACAACAACAACTAAATAGCTAAATCTTTTCTCGAATCTCTAATTTGCAGCTTACACTCGTTTCGGATGCCTATCAGGGTGCCCAGGAATTGGATCTACCAGTGGATACAACGCTATCCAGTTTACATGTCCGCATCGATGCCAATATGCGACGTGCCACACTGGCAACGCCAAATGGTGGTTAGTTCAACCATTAACCCACATCACAAATTTGCTAGTTCACTCTTTATAAACACTAACCAAGTATTTAGTTAGAGTTGAAGAAGAAGCAACAGCAGCAGCAGCAAAAACCGAAAGTTAAAAACAGGGTTTTACTCATACTACACTACTTTTGTAGTAATACAAGTGTTGTATGATAGTTCAATGTGTGTACGGGTTCAACAATAAGGGATCTTCAATTATGTGGCACATCTACATTTTTATTTGTGCAGCCACGCTTTAGGGTAGCTTCGTTTTAAGTCATTTTGTAGCTAACTCCTATATATATTATATACTACTATATGTTAATTTAACTCATTCACGCTCTATCCTTCTATCTCTAACTATTGCCAGTGTTGTAAAATGTCTCAAGAGTCAACTGTACTTATATTTATATGTGCTTAGTTTTAAGTTCTATATTAACTAACCAATCCTCCTACCATATCCCCAACTGATATTTTTTAATGTATATATAAAGCTTAAAAAAACAACAAATCCCCTTAATAAACTTCTTCAAAGCTTTCCTTAACCAAACGCTAGTTTAATGCTAAAAACGTAACAATAACTTGTAGTACAAAATAATTTCTTCAAATATATATATATATATACCAGATACATATATTTGTATTTGTTTATGTTTTACACAAATAAAGTAATAAATGTTTAGCTTTAAGGGTCTAAAATAAATACAACAACAACAAAATAACAACATCCAATTCCGGCTTACTTTAAGCATTAGTTCCCAAAACAATCCTCAGCACAAGTTGAATTCGATTTTTGCACTCTATTGTTCTTTGTTTTGTGTTTTGTCCTACGCGTAAGTATTACAAGGATTCGTCCTATTTGTTATGCACTTTCTTTTCACTTGGCTAACATTCAACTATTCCGCACAATTTGTTACTGTTTACTAATCATATTCTACACGTACCTTTATAAGTAATTGCTATCAAATTGGTCTCAAATTAAATAGCTAGACTCTTGAATTAATCATTCTAACGTCAGCTAACGTCTATGTCCACGTCGTTGCGAGCAAAGTTCACAATTTGTTCTCTATGTACAGATTACACAAATTATGCAGCTAGACTAAAAGGCAAATATGACTCAAAAAATTGACGAACATAATATGGATTTTAATGTGAATGACATCTTATCGCTATAGCCTATATACTAGTAGTACATTATTCGAATAAAAACAAAAAGGAACTGCTTACATACCCTAAGCTGATAAGACATCTACCCAATTGAAGCAATTGCAACTTACTTTATTGAATGTTGTGCATTAATATAACAAAGTAATATACAGTTACAAAGTGAACTTTTGTCATTAATACAGTTATCAAAGAGAGCTCGCGGAAGTTATTTTGCTCACGTCAAAAATGTTAGCGATGAAAGTTCACTCTTCTACTCACATACACAAACACACATCTACGCCACGCACACAAACACCGCTTTTGTTGAATAAATCAATTGAAGTTGCTAGCGCTTTGCCTGCCACAACATAGAAAATATTGTAAAACCAATAGGCCAACTCATTAGGGCAGGCTTAAATCCGAAAATTACAAAAAATTTTACGTCTGACACATTAACCACACACACGCACAGTAAAATAATTATTTTATTTTTGGCAAAAATTTCAGCATTGCAGCATAAGTCAATTATATCTAAACAAATATATATACATACACACAAGTCGGTCAGCATGCATTATTTGTTCACTGCCATGGTCAAGTTTACAAGTGGCCAGAGCAAAATCGACTGCGACTGTTGATGATGCACACGAATCGAAATTTTACAATATTACGCCGCAGGCCATGTCAGATGGCAAGTGGTTTTGTTTAAACAAAATTATCGCGGAATTAGCAACGCTTTGGAAGCATGTAATTTTTTAATAATTTGTTTGATTTCACAATGCGAAACAATCGTTTTTATGTTAAATATTTAGCAGAAGTGTTTGGCTTTCCCAACAGCAAAAACACAAACCACAAAGCAGCTGCTGCATAACATACACAACCGTCACAGAGTTGCCAACGCACATGCTGTTGCATATAGTGTTGTTCAATAATTGTAGCTAATTACTTCTTGCTCAATTGGCTGCATGTCAAAGTGCAATTATGTGCAACCATGTATTTGACTTATCAATATATTTTAAAAATTGTTTTATTTACAATGTGTTTGCTAATAATCTGGCAACGCTTGATAGAAACAGCTGTAAGCGTGTGTGCAGTGAATGGCAAAAAGCACCTGTTAATTGGTTTTTGTGTGTATTTTACTTTCGCATAGAAATCAATTTAAAGAAACTTGTAAAATTCAAGTCAACGAACGATACACGAACTGCAAGCAAAGATGAACTTGATGCTTACGTACCACTTAACAAATTGCGCAAGGCGACAATCCTCAAGCTGCATTTGACGCCACAATTGCCTAGCGAAGAATACAATGTTTTTATACGCGCCGAACGGAAAGCTGACGTTTTTCTTGGTGAGTTTTTTTTATTAACAAATGAAATTAATAAGAAAGTGTTTAGAGCAACTTGGCGACCGCGCTAGTTGCTTACAACTAAACAGGAAAAGTTTATAAATAAGATGCGCCCCCTGTAGCACACAACAAAAGAAAAAAAAAATAGCAATCTAACTGGTGCTCTGTGCTTTGGTGATAAGTGGCCTGCCTAACTGATAACCGTATCAACCTTGAAGGCGGCAGCAGAGCGTCATTTTGTTGGTTGTTGACGCCAACCAAGCATCCCGTCCGTCACACAACACAACTCTGCTGCCAACAACAAAACACACGTGTAGAACTTAGACCAGTGTTGAGTTCGTGTCGTGACACAAAAGGACAGAGAATCGAAATATTTAACATTGAAATATGATATTAAGCCGATTCCTATTTATTTAGGTGAAATCATACAACGCATTGACTACTACTATTCACATGGACGCAAAGACCGTCCTGTGCCACCAGTTGAACGACTGGCCAAGCTTAAGTTTCCCGATACCCGGGAGAAGTTAGAGAAGGATGTAGACTCGCCCAAAAGTGAGGTGGAAACCTTCTCGGAAACGGAGCTGGTGCAGCCAGCGACAAGCCTCAATCAGACAAAAGCCGCAGCTGCGACTGGCACAACGCAACGTTCCAACTTGAATGCCATGTTGCTGCAACGCTGCGGCACCAAAATTGAGCTTAGCACTCAGTCTCAGCTGTTGGCCACTGCTGGACAAATGACCACATTGCTCTTCGAGGTAACAAACATGCGGGCGGAGCGCGTATATCATACGGTGCAGGTGACAGATGAGCGACGCTATCTCGTGCAGCTTACCCCAACGAGGTGAGTATTAAAAAGACGCAGTAGGCTAGAATCAAATCCGTTTTTTTTTTGCAGTTTCTATTTGCCTGCACGCGAGACTACCATCGTTCGCCTTACTGTGTTAGTGCCTACGGGCACGGTTGCAGGAACAACTGATAGGATCACCTTCATCGCCTATGGAACCGAAACAGCAACATTGGCGGTGAGCTTGAAGGTGACATCCAGCATTGATGCACAGGTGTGTCTACATATTTATCACATCACGGCAAAGAATAATGATATAATTTTAAAAAGGATTTCACTGGCCCTACTCTTGCCTGGGAGTTTGGCAATCGTTGCGACTATGTATCAACGGATGGACAAAGCTGCGGTGATCGTTTCTGGACACTGGATATAACAGCACAGGATTGGCAGTCCGGCATAATGCGTTTGCAAACTACACCAACGGAGGGTCTTTTTTATCGCAATTACTACACTGCGGGCACCACAGAGCCACTGAAGGCTACTTACATGGCCTCTTGCTGCGAACCAAAGGTGGCTATTACTGCCTTCGATGCGGCGGGCAATCAGCGCAGCATTAATATTGATGTGAGGGATGTGGTCCTGACAGAGGCAGCAATTGCGGCCATTTGCCTAGGGGCCATTCTGTTACTTCTGCTGATTGTGTTGCTCGTGTGGAGCATTGTGTGGTGTTGCAAGCGGCGCAAGGTCACCATAGATATACCCACATATCGCTCCCATTCTACGCGCAGCATGGAATAGGTTAAAAGAGTTTTAAACATTGTGCCAATTTACAATAACTATCATAAACACGAATTTAAATTTTTGTCCAAGTTAAAGTTGTTACTCAAAAATATAATATTTTAAATGTTTTTTTCTTGCTTTTTTCATAAACTATTCGATTTTGGTTCATGGCTGTTTTAAAATATATATATTCATAAGCAATCACTATACCCGAAACTTGTAACGCTTATCACAGAGCACAGCAATCAAATAAGAAGCAACAAGTGACAATTGAACTGCGGCCTAAATTCGTAACTATAATTTCTCTCTATCACTACTCTATTTCTCTCTGTCACTCCGCCACGCTCTCGTTGCTGACACACTTACCGCGATTGAGAATGTTAGCGATGAGAGCGGTCGTCGGCTGCGGGGGCGGTGCATGTACCACGGGTGGTGCAGCTGGCAGCAGCAGCGGCTTATTGGGATAATCATCAAAGGTTAATCCTGTCACAGATGCGCTGAGCAGGGGATTTTTAACAACACGATTTGCATTGTTGTTGACGCGCGACGACACGTCACCTTTGGATCGCTCTGACATGTTTTTAATCGCGTTTTTGGCAAAATGCTACGTTCACTCCAGACGTATGTGTTGCGCAATGCGAATTTTCGTACAATTACTTTGGTGTTTTATCGCACTGATGGGCGAAATGTTAAGAAAACAAGGCAGTCAAAAGTTTACTTGCAACGCGCACAGTACCACAACCAGGGCTGCTGAATATTGTTCAGTGGGTAGATCGTTAATTGTGGAGCTATTACTGTTCGTTAAGTTTATTAGTACGTGAACATGTGAATATTATGTTATCAAAAGCGGTATATTTAAGTATCTGCTGATTGGAATCCAAACAAATGTTTAGATTAACTTTAAATACTGAATGTTTTTATAAAAAGAATGCTTTATAAATTAATAGTTTGCCCATAATATTATTTTGCGCACGTTAAAAGTAGTTTTATTAAATCTGTTAAACCTCTGTTAGTGCACACAAATATCTTTGATTGTGTTGTCGGCCGCATTATTTATTGTATCTACAAGCAGTTCTATCGGTGTAATACTAGTTAAAGGTAAGTTTTAACAATTTTTGCATGCAATAACTCTGATACATATATACATTTTCTACATTAGCAATAACGTGATTGTATTACGTTTGCACCTGTTGCATTCATAAACAACTGTATATGTATATGCAGAGTAAAAGCTTAGGCGCTATCAATATACAATCTGTATTGCATTCTGTGAGTGTGTGTGTGTGTGTGCTTATGCACTCAACTAGAATAGCAACTGTTTTTATGGGTAAGATTGATAAAAATGTTTTGAAACCCCTGGAGGTGGGGTGTTTCTGGAGAGCTATTTTACAATCACGTTCATTAGAAGGTTAATCAAACTATCTTTGTGAAATTCAAATCTTCGAATCTACCAGAAACTCCAATCAAATAAACTACAATGGGGAAGGTCTGTTTTTATACCCTCTGCAAAGGGCATACAAGTTAATATTGAAGTGCTTCCAATCAAATATCATCGAAATGCTCTTGCTCTCACGCTCTCTTTCTCTTCCGCACTACTGATAGCACACCCAGAATAAATACAGGTGCCAGACGACTTGATTATTTATTACTGTGCTTATTCGCAGACCAAACTAGAAACGTTCAACATGTCGTCGAACAAACTTATTCGTTGGGGCATTGCATCTGCTGGCAAGATCAGTGAGGATTTTGTTATTGCGCTGAGTACATTGCCAGCCAGCGATCACAAAGTGGTTTCAGTAGCTGCTAGAGCCCAGGAGCGTGCGGCCGAATTTGCCAAAAAGCACGAAATACCAAATGCTTATGGCAGTTATGAGGAGCTGGCGAAGGACAAAAATGTTGGTAAGTTTCTCGCAAGGCTTTCTGTGTATTAGCTGCTAATCCTGGAATCTTTGCAGATGTCGTATACATTGGTGTGTTGAATCCCCAGCACTATGAGGTTTCCCTGCTAATGCTGAAGAACGGAAAGCATGTGCTTTGCGAGAAACCACTGGCCATGAACAAAAAACAGGTGGAGGGCATGTTGGCTGTAGCCAAAGCAAACAAACGTTTCTTCATGGAAGCCGTCTGGTCGCGTTTCTTTCCCTCCTATCAGCATGTTCGCCAACTCATCCAAACCGGTGCCCTCGGCGAAATAAAAGAAGTGAATGTCAGCTTTGGTTTTCCCCTAGCCGCCGTGGAACGTTTGCAGTAAGTAGAAAAATAATTGTCAAAATATAAAATATATTAAATTTTTGCATGTAGAAAGCGTGAACTGGGTGGTGGTGTCGTTTACGATCTGGGCATTTACACCATACAAGTATCGCAATGGGCCTTCCAGGAGCCACCACAGAAAATCGAATCCACTGGCCACACCAATGGTGAAGGTATCGATGATGATGTGAGCACAACTCTCACCTACAGCGGTGGTCGTACTGCAAAAATGCGCCTCTCTTCTAAAGAACAGCTGGAAAACAAGGCAATAATCAAGGGCACAAAAGGTCAAGTAACGGTAAGTGAACAATCGCCCATTTTCAATCGACAGAACTTTTTCTGACTCTCTTTGTCGCTCTCTTTGGTCACAACCATGATAAGTGCTCACGTTGTCGGCAAGTGATTTAGACTCGATTGTTTATGACGTCACGAAATGATCGGTTTCTGATTTCAACGCCAAAATCAAATACGATCCACAAATACATTGCGTTTGACTTATTGTTATTTATTTATTTACAGTTGATTGACTTTTGGACACCTAACAAGATAATCGACATTGATGGCCAGGAAAAGGAATGGCTGCCGCCCAAGGGTAAGCATGCCACCAACTATGGCAACTCAGAGTGTATGCGTTACGAGGCGGAGGCAGTGCGTCAATCTATTCTGGCTGGCGAGTTGGAGAACAAGACTGTCAGTCATGCGGAAAGTTTGCTGTTTGCCGAAATTGAAGATACGATCAGGAAACAAATTGGTGTGCTGAACAAATATGATGAGGAATAAACATAAATTTGATATGATATATAATGGTTTAAATAAGCTTAAGGATATTAAAGTTTTGGATATTAAAAAACTAAGAAAAAACCTTTTTATTGACCTTATTACCTCACCTTATTACCTCACATCGCCAACGCTTGTAACGCAACAGACGTGTTTTTTTTTTTGTGCTTCGCTAATTTTCGTATTTTGTGCGTTTTACTATTATTTAATTCACCTAACTCTGTGCAAATAAAGTGTTTGTGACTTTGTGTTTTCGACGGTTTGTAAACGTAAAGAGAACATTAAAATTAATAAGTTATTTGCACTTTTAGAGCGAAAGTGAAAAAACACAACAACAATCGACAGTATAAGCATTCTGCATACAATATTCAGTTTGCTTCGTCGTCTTTATTTGTGTTGCATTTGTTGTTTTTACGCTCACGCTCAAAAATATTCTCTGCGGTGCTGCTTTGTGCTCCAAGTGCAAACAACCGTTTTTTGTCTTTTGTGCCAAAGCCAACTCAGGTCAGGCCATTGCCGATCTATTTGCTAAATTTTTCCAAACGACTTACAGCCCTTCAGAGCAACCAGTCGTCATGCCTTACCCCTATCGGCTTAATGGCCCAAATTGCATTTTTATACCGGAAATCACAGAGACTGCACTACTTTGTGAACTTCAGGATATTAAGCCCATATTTTCGCCAGGACCTGATGGAGTACCAAGCTGTGTGCTTAAGTACTGTGCTCAGAGTCTTCTAAAACCTTTGCATAAACTGTTCAATTTGTCCGTGAAGTTATGCTCTTTGCCAAAAATTTGGAAAGAGTCATATATTATTCCATTACATAAAAAAGGTAACAAATCTAATGCTAAAAACTGAAGAGGTATCTCCAAGTTGTCTGCTGTCCCTAAGATTTTTGTGAAATTGATAACCTCTCATCTTCAACATCTTTGTAAATCTATGATTTCACCGTGCCAGCACGGATTCATGAAATATAGGTCTACTACTACTAACTTGCTAGAATTCACATCATCTGTTATCAAAGGGTTTGAAGAAAAGATGCAAACTGATGGTATTTACACTGATTTCAGTAAGGCTTTCGACACTGCAAGTCATAATCTTTTAATTCATAAACTTCAACTATTGGGCTTTCCCAATAGTCTCACTCTGTGGGTTAAAGATTATTTAACCTTTAGATTTCAGAGGGTATTATTTAATGGCTCACTTTCTCAAGTGGTTCAGGTCACTTCTGGGTGTTCCTCAAGGAAGTCACCTTGGACCGTTATTATTTACGCTTTTTATTAACGACCTTCCTTCCGTTATCAATCACTCTCGGGTGCTAATTTATGCTGATGATGTAAAATTATGCATGTCGGATACATCTCTTCTGTCTGGTCATAAACTGCAAAGTGACTTAGACAATTTTCAAACTTGGTGCAGAACAAATTTATTGCATCTCAATTGCAGTAAATGTAAAGTTATGTCTTTTTACAGACGAACGCCCAACTTCAATACATATCTTCTGGATAACAATGCTAGCAGTAACCTTTCTCCATAACTTAATAAATGGTGAAATAGATTCTTTAATATTAATCAACCAAATTAACTTTGCAGTTCCTATTAGATATACTAGAAATTTTGGACCTTTAGCTCTTCCACCCTGTTACTCTAACTATGCTATCCATAACCCCTTTCGGATCTTATGTGATACATATAATAATCTTTCCCACTTAATACATAGTGCTATTTCTATTTGTTCCCTAAAAAAACTTGTCTTGTCTCATTTGTCTATTTGTTCGCGATCTTCGTAACCGCACGCTACGCGGTGCGCCCCTCGGTCGGACGGGCGGGAGGTGGGTTGCTTCGTGCTAGGGTCCGCACGTTAACAAGCCGGTGCTTGGTATCGTTGGGCCACTTCAATGTACTGTCCGTTAGTACATCTACGTCCAATAATAATAATAATTTGGTTAAAGAGGGTCGTGCTGTTTGGATCGCTAATTTGACAAAAAAGGGGCTTGTCTTTTAAGCGATAAGATTTGATAAGTATTTGCAAGACCTGTAACATCTATCTATGTATATATATAAATACATACATATATAGTTTGTTACCTTAGGATGTCCTATTTTTTAAATATTTGAGATAAGTTTTTATAGAAGTGCTTTATAAGTTTTACTAGAATAAACAGGAACAAATTTTGCATTGAGCACAAATCTAGCGGTCAAGTTTTTAGTCCCTCTTTGTATATAATCAAAACCTACTTCGGAATATATACAATATACCATATAAAATAAACATATGTATGTTCATATATGTATGTAATGTATACCATGTAAGTATTTGTTTAAGAGCTCTGAGAACGAACAGACCGTGTTGATAGCTTCTGTTATCAGTAGGAAAATGCAAAAAATTGCAGTCTTTGCAGATGCTCGGCTCTGATAAGGGTCGTACACTTGACGCACCCAAGCTCCGAGATCGGACTACAAAACAGTTATGCCAATGACTTTGAGTTGAAAGCACATACGAAACGATGCAGAGTCAAGTACTTAATTGGGGCATTGCAGCAGCTGGAAGGATTACTCAAGATTTTGTCACTGCCTTGGGCACAATCGAAGGATCTCGTCATGCGGTGCTTGCCGTGGCCGATGTGGAAGGTTCAAATGCTCAAGAGTTTGCACAACGTAATCAGATACCACGTTACTATGATGGCTTTGAGGCTCTCTCCCTGGATCGTGATGTGGATGTTGTTTATGTGGGTACACTGAATCCCTATCACTATGCTGTCGTTTGCCTCATGCTGTCCAGGGGCAAGCATGTTCTTTGCGAGACACCACTTTGCCTGGGCCTTAAGCATGCACGCGAGCTGTATGCTCTGGCGGAGCAGCGTGGGCTCTTCTTCATGGAGGGTAAGTAGTAATTGATTTGTGTGGTGATATTTTCTAACATTATGCAGGCATGTGGAGTCGCTTCTTTCCCAGCTATGAGCGATTGCAGGAACTATTGCTCAGTGATTGCATTGGCGAGGTGAAGTTGATTAAGTTGCAGCATGGTTTTCGATTGGCCAATGTGGAACGTGTTGCTACCCGAGCTTTGGGTGGTTCAATTACCTTGGATCTTGGCATTTTTGCTTTGCAGCTGGGACAGTTTGTCTTTGGCACAGCGCCCGTAAAGATTACTCCAAGTGGCACTCAACTGAATGGTGATCGTGTTGATGTACAAACTGAGTTCCTGATTGACTATGGTGACAATCGTCATCTGATGGCAGCTATCAGCGGCTTGGAGTGTTTGGAGAATGATGCGATTATTGTTGGTACCAAAGGCGAGATTAAGGTGAGCTTATTTCACAAATTGTGACCCCTTTGTGAACCTTGCTAAGCCTGGTTGGTTATCAATGATTCTCGCCCACACTTTTAGCTTTCCAATTATTGGTGCTGCACGCAACTGACACGTTCCAACCATCCCACGGAGTCTTGGCCATTGCCCAATGCCAAATTCGATTTTCACTATACCAATTCGTGTGGTCTGCGCTACGAGGCCGAGGAGGTTCGCAAATGTATCGAGAAACGTCTGTTGGAGAGTCCCAAGTATACGCATGCTGCCAGTCTGGAACTGATTGCACTAACAGATCAGATACGTTTGCAAATTGGCGTTAATTATGATGATGTGCTTGGCCGGGAGGCATAAATAGTTTATTTCTTAAAATTATACAAAAAAAAAACTTGAGTTTATATATTTTATATTCAATATTTATTGAAATATTTGAAATTACCTTTTTACTTTTATTTAGTTTTTATTTATGATTTACTTTTACTTCTTTTGTTTCTATTTACTTTTTTTTTCTTAATATTTGTTGTTAGCATTGTTGCATATAGTAGTACTATTTATTACTAATTCATGTTTCTAATGTATATTTCTTGTTGGTTTGTCGTTTTTTGCTGCTGTCATTGATTTTATATATAGGCAAATCGGCTAGGGTCATTATCGGAAACTTATTAACTAATTGAATACTTAAAAAAACGCTGGCAACATAAACGAGAGAAAACGTTTGGAAAATTAAAATTCTATCTGTCGAAAAGAACACACACAAAATATAAGTTATAATAGGATATTGCTACAAATTGATTACATAAAAAAAATTGATTTAACTTTAAAAGAACTACATAAATATGTCAGGACTCAGCTGGATTAAATTCGTTGAGACAACGCTAGACACAAGGGGAAGTAGCTGCTTCTCTATGGAATAAGTGAATACAATTTAATAGTTTTTTTTTTAGTAATAGTCGCAGAAAAAAAGTGTATGTTGTAGACGAATTATTTAAGATGCCAACCTAAGCAAACGAAGTGACTAAAATTACATTTTATACTTAAGACTACGTAATTAAAATGTTAACAATAAAAACTGATTTATACAAGGCGAGCAGTTTCATAGTTTTCATGTAGTTTCATACATACAATAAAATAATATATTCACAATGATAATGCACATGAAACGCCCGCTGCTCCCGATGAGTACGCAATTGTATGTCAGAGGGGCGAGGAAGAAGTGTGGGGTTGCGCGGTGTGCAGTGTTCCCAAAAAATCAGATGTGATAATTTGTAGACACGCATTGTTTTTTTTTGTTTTGATTCCGACCCACTTAAATGTAATTAAGTCTTCTGCTGTGTAAAATTGCTATAAAAACTAATCAAATTTTTCGATCCCGAGGCTTTAGTTGCTGCTACTGCTACCAGATAGAGTTTCAGTTCGACTGGCGCTGACGTCCAGAGGCTGGCGTGGCTGCGGCGTTGTGGTCACAGACAATAGTTGCTTGTGCGGCTGCTGCTCGAGAACGGCAACAATTGGCGTTGGATTTATGAGCGGCGGTGGCAGCCCCTCAAAGGTCATGCAGCTACGCTGCGCCTCCTCCACAATAGGTGGCGTGTCAATTGAATCAGTGGTGTTGTTATTGGTGTGGTTCGTGGTGGTGGTAGTGCTATTGCTGCTGCTGCGGACAGCGGCATAACCTTCGGAGACGGCAACCAAAGCGGCGGTGGTATTACGATTGTGCTGCAACAGATCATTGATCTGTGACAAACGCGACGAACTGCTAATGGGCGCATTCAGGCTAATAAAATCAACGTGTCCAACGCCACCGAGACGTGACAGGCCAGTGGCACAGCTGCTGGGAGTTATGGATATGATGCTGCTGCTGTTAATCATTGTGGCGGCGGTAGTTTCCAATCCATTTACATGCTGATATTGCGTTGCATTCGAGGCGGTGGTTGTGGCATTGCCAAATGGCGGAACCGATGGCACCGCACAGGAGCTATAACCAACAGGTGACGCCGCAATGCCACCAGAAGTTGCCGTTGTCTGCTGATACGAGCCGTAAGAGTTGAGCTACAAGGAAGTAAGTTATATATGAAATAAATTTAAATTTAATGTTTGCGCTCTATGGGAAACTTACCTGAGTACTGCCATAGCTGAGGGTCTGATGAAATGTGGGCGTTAGTAGCTCACCGTAGGAGGGCGTGGCATTGCTACCACTTGCAAATAGGCCAGCATCAAGGCTATCCAACTGTGGATAGATTGTGGCATAGCTGGATTGCTGTCCCGTGCCACTGTTGCCTGTGGAACCAGGTGATGTCGTTTGTTGTTGCTGGTAAAAGCTGACGCTCGTTTCGGGCGTGTAAGCTGGCGAGGCATAGCCGGAACTGTAGTTCGACTGCGGTTGCATGAAGAAGCAATGGGAGGAGGAGACGCCAGCTGTTGTAGATGGTGATGAAACGCCTGAATTGCTGTTGCCAGAGACGCTGCTGCCGTAAACCAAACCATTGCTAATGCTACTGTTCACCGACGATTGTCCCTGGCTCTGACGCTGCTCCATGTCCAGGCGCATCACAGTGTGTATGTAGTGAGTGCGCACACGCGTCGGGTTGAACTCCACGCGACCAACAGTGTTGCCACAAGCTTCGCGCGAGCAACCGCACGGAAACATGGCGCGATCTACTTGACACTTGATGCCAGCTTGGCTGCAGGCGCAGGTCTCCGGATCGCAGAACTCCCGGCAAGAGCAGCCGCACACTTCGCGTGAGTTGCGTATATCCCGGCAATCGATCTTTTCGCTGGCATCTATCTTACGCACGCCCGCTGCTTTGAGCAAGACACGCCGCTGCTTGGGCGTCACAGGCTGCAGGAAGCCATTGGAGCCATCGTCCGCATCAGAGCCGCTGCCCTCGCTGAGATAATCCTCTTCTGATTCCTCGCTATCATCGCTGCTGGAACCTCTCGCTTGCAGCTGCTGCTGTTGTTGCTGGTGCTGCTGATGCAAATCCTGATTTTGGCTACGATGTGCGCGCCGCAGTTCGGATGCATGCTCCGCCAATGTCATGGTCTTGAAGGCAATATGCCGGGCGCCCATACCCAGGGTACAGCCGCCAGCCGTGGGCACACAGCTGAAGCCCTGTTGCCGTGGAAAATAGTAGATCTTGACGTTTTCAAAATTGATACTACGCTTGGGGCGCTTCTGCGTATTGGAGCAGGCTGAGATGGGCAGCAATGCCAGATCCATGGCATCATCAACCAGACGACGCTTCAAATTCGAGCGAAGCGGCTTTTGCAAACATGTTGTTGTTGCTGTTGTTGTGATGTTGTGTCTATCATTTTCACTGCCTAGGCCCGAATCGGAGCCAGCATCACTGCGCAGTTCCTCTTCTCTTCGCCGTGTGGGTGGCTTAACGGGAGTAGCTGTTGCTGTTGTCGAAGCTTGTAAAGAGCTGCTGCAGCCTGCAACGGGAAGAACGCTGCTACTGCTGTTGCTAGCGATGCCATTTAAAGGAGTTGGCGTATCCAATTTAAGCCACATCAAGTCACCGCTGCTGTCAGCTTCCTCCTCCTCGTCTTCAGCTTCTTTTTGGCCAAAGTCATCGATGGCCAACGGATCCTCCGATATGTTGTCAGAGGCAAGCGATGAGTTAAGATCTTGATCACTTAGTACAATAATCTCATTGTTGGGAAAATTCTCAAGCTCGAGAAACTGTTCTTCCAGATCATCATCGTCCTCCTCCTCCGCCTGGCGCAAAACAACATTCGACAACCCTATGGGTTCATGGGCAAAGTCCGCCAGCTCATCGTCTAGCTGCAGTTGCAGTGGCAGCACCATTTTCTTGGCTGCGTGCACCTTGCTTGCGTCAATAATAGATGTTTTTATTTGACGCTCAATATCCTCATCCTCCAGTTGGAGTTGTTCCGTCTCCACCTCCTGATTTGGTGGATGCCGTTGCTGCTGCATATCCGCTACCTGCTCCAGGTGGATGCCACTGCTGCTTGTGGCGACGCTATCATCATCCTCCGGCTTTATTGCGCTGCCAAACATTGTTTTGTTGCTAGCATTTTTCTGAATGTACGTGAAAATCTTCTTGATCGGACGGAACATGCTCCTCATGGCCGCCCCAAGAGGCTCACCCAGCTGCAGCCTAGTTCTTAAGCCTGCCAGCTAAAAGCAATTGCTGCTTAAGTTCCATCTATAATTAACCAAACAAAGAGCGTTAGTCAAGGAAGAAAATAATTTTGTATGCCTTATGCTTTTGGCTCGAAATAAATAGAGCGTATATTGATTTTGTTTATTGTTCCTCTGATTAGGTACAACAAAGCAGCATCAGATTTCATGATAAAAATTATTGGATAAACAAAATTCAGTTATTTGCTCTTTCATTATGTATGTATGTATGAAAATAGTTGTGAATATGATTCGTGTAACTGGAAAATTTCGGACTAGGTACATGCCTACACATATATATATATATATTATATACATATTATCATTGGCACGCCTAAGTAGGCAGGCAGTTCCCCACGCCACGTGCAAAATTAATCCAGGATTGGTGAAAAAATTCTATTTTATCACTATATACGCATCTACTGCATATGCAACAGCTTGGGGCAAATTTAAAATAATTTTAAAACAATAGTGATAAACTATAAAAACGAAAAAGCTTTAAGTAAAATCAATATTTATGCACCTTTGAATAAGTTTATTTAGCACTGTGTGATTTAACTGCGCTTTTTCGGGACACTTGATGCAAATTTGCAAACTCCTTTTTCGAATTTGCGTTGCAGCTGTGAAAACTACGGCAACGGCGACGGAACGGGGCAGCCACTGTGTTTGTGTGCCTGTGTATGTGTGCGAGAGTAAAGGAGGCGCAGCACAGATCACAAATGTCAATTGCTGTATGTGTGTGTGTGCAGGGGTGTTCGCAACAGGACGCGGCTAATGTCAATAAAATAGGGGAGAATCACTGAAATTTTGTCAACACGATTGCCAAGCAGAGCACTTGCTGATAAGCGTGAATTATTTTATTTAATCCTATTTTTTCGGACTTTTGATTGACGTTTTCACTTCTCGTCGCGCAATGTTATTACCATTTACTGCCATTCACAAAATACTCAAAATGGACATTTCGATGTGACCAAACTCTTAAAAAATACCAAAGAACATAGCCATATTAGCAAACAGTGACGTAGTTTCCTCAAGTTAACGTAATCATAGTGCGCTAATTGACGTCACGTAAAATGGAAAACTTGTACTACGTAGAGTTTTAATTTAAAAAGGATATGCATTCGTTCTTATTTAATTCAAAATTAATAAATAGACAATATTTTTTAAGAAAGAATAATGTAAGACTTGTTTTATTTTCCAGTCCAAATAAGAGTTTTATAGCATTATAAAGTTATTTTGTAGGAATATTTTATAAAAACGCAGTTTGCCTTTCCGTTTAAAAAGGGTAACTCTATTTCGATGTTTTAAAAATCACTCTCAAGAAAAATCGAGTAAGAATCACAAAAAATCGCTGCAGTAAATATCGATAATATCATGTTCCGATGTTTTTTTTACATCACTAATTAAAAATGTAAGTGGATTCAAGTTCAGCAATAACTGAGGCAATAATTGTAAGGAAACATTGTGGTAAAAGTTATAAAAATCGCGATTGCACCCAATTTATTAACGGCGGCTGATATAGTGACAGTCACGTCAGGCAGTTCATGCTACGTCTCAAAATTGACAAAAACACGAACTGCAAACTGCTGAGAGAGTCGTGGGGACAGATTCAGTCGCTGTCTATCTCTGTCTGCGTGCGTTTGTTTCCAAGTATCCGTGACTGCGCTACGTTCCAAAACGCAAATAAGAAATCGTAAATCATAGGCAAACACAAACAAAGAGTGTGTGTGGAAGCAAAAAAGTGTGCAAAACTTCTAGCTAACATCAAAGTGCGTAACGATAAGCGTGAGCAGATTATTGTTTGAAAAACAAGGCTGTTGTTTTCCATTAATTAAGAAAGTTGTGTAAAAATTTTCATGTCCACCATTACAATCGTCATCGATAGCGGGCGAGCAGAGTAGAGAGAAAGAGAGCGCGAGCAGCAATCAATTCGCCCCACAAATACGCACACACACAACTGCTGCGCTTAGCGAGCGTGAGTAAGTGAGTGCGATAGCTGGCCCTGAATTTGGGTGCGTTGCATGCAAAAGCGTGCGCAAAAGCAGGACGGTACTAGATGTCTCCATTTGTGTTGGTGTTTAACTGCAGCGCACAGTGGCAACAAATAGCGCAATAAATGTGCGTTTGTTTTCACATGATAACCAAAGGGCAATATAACTGTGAATATTAATACAATTACAGGTGTGCGACTGTGAGAGAGCCCAGTCTAACAATCAGTTAATTCTGACGGTACTTAGCTTGCATACCTGATGCTTTGTTCATTTTTTTTGCGTCTTAAAATGTGGAGCTGAGCATGTACACGTATTTGTGTGTGTTTGTGTCTACGGATTTATCTACAATCGTCGCTTATCGTCTTGCCAGCTACGACGCCCCCACTTCATGTCGTCTGCCTCTGATATTTTCACCCTGCTCAGAACAAAAGTCTAAAGCCTTTGCTCAATGTAAACAAATCGGATCTTTTATTCTTCTGTTTATGTATCCGCCTTTAGTTATCGCTGACGCTGTTGAAAGCGCCAAAATAAATTGTTGACGTGTTAGAGACCAATAGTGGAATTTATAGGGGTCCTTTCTTTTAAATTTTGAATTTGATGTTTTGTTCATATTTCAAGGAATTATACATGAACATTTTTGTATTAACATCACTTGTTGACTTAAGGCAACACTATGCTACTTACAAAAATAGGTATACTTTAAGAATTTGTTGTGGTTCGAAAATCAAAATATTTATGTGACTATAAAAAAAATAATACAAAACCAATTTGAAAAAAAAGGATAAACTGATCACTAAATCAAAACGTTTCTATGTCAATGGCCCGAGTTGGTGGTGTGCGCTCTTCTTCTACCCTTTGCCACTTGTTCTCTTTGTGTGCTCGTATGTATATGTGTTGGGTGTCTCAGTTGTTCTGTTTTCTGTGTGAATGACGCATCGTCAGCTGTTTAAGTGTTGCCTACGGTAATTTCCTGACTGGTCGTCGTACCGCTGTTTTATATTTTATTGAATTTTCCCTGAAGGGGTCGGCCGGTTGTTTTTATATTCTGCTCGTTGCTGGCAGTTAAGTTTTTTTGGTCATAAAGATCATTTTACTTTATTAGTTTATTTGATATCCAGCTGTGTTGAAATTTGCAATTTACGTATGTCTATATTTCATTATTTACTTAAGAAATTAGCAATATTGTTGGTGTTTTTTTTTTACAATATTTGACATTAAGTCATGTGATCTTTTTATTAATTTAAATGTGAAACAATTTTGCAGCTGTGTGAAACAAAAAGAAAAAGACATCTCAAATAATGTGCCTAATAAAAGTCTGCTTAAATGCAACTACGTCATAATACGAAGAGAACAAATAACAAGTGAATTGAACTTTTTTTTGTACATAAAACCGACGTAAAATGACTAAGTGAGAGAGAGAGAGAGAGAGAGAGTAACGTAATTTGTGAATAACATCTTAAAAGTGTATGTGTGTGAGTCGTGTAAGTCGCTCTTGACAACTTGATTCGTCTAGGTATCTCTGTGTGTGAGTTTGTGAGTGCACTTTGCTCCAAGGCGCCAAAAACCTCAAACAAGTTTCGAACGGCAAACAATAGAAAAGCAAAATGCTTATGCAGCAAGTTTTAAAACGATTGGTGTTGCCTGTCTGCATACATATTTGTTGCGTTGTTTTCTTTGACTTTAGGAGGCGGATGCCTAATTTAATAATGCTACAACACAAACAACAAACAATAATGACATTCCGCTTTCTCTGCACTGCTTCCTCCTGGCTGACCCGCCCGCTTTGTTATCGCCTGACAACTATGTATAATTCATTTTGCATTGATTTTTATCGCACTTAGTTCTCGCACATTCCAGTGACCGCCCACACCCCCGTCAACTCTGTACCCGTTTCGAGACACAGCAAGATCTGTATTTTGTGCTCTTTTTCAAAGCTGTCGGCTTGTTGTATGTGAACAGTTCTTTTTCTCTCTCTCTCTCTATTTGTACCGTTTAGTATTGTGCTGTTAATTAATTGTGAAGACGCTGGTCTAGGAAAGTTTAAATGTTGTACGTTGGCGTTGCAGTTGACATTTATTAAAATACAAATGCGGGTGTGGATACTAGTTACAATTTAAGAAGTTTATAATTGAACTTTAAAATAATTCTTAATGTGCAAAAAGTCATGATTCATAATAAAACATGTTTGATAACAGTGTGTTTGTTGGTAGAGGTTTCTCTGAACTTGCTCTCGCTATCAGTGTTTGCGGTATTCGCTTTCTCTCAGTTGGCAACGCTCTGTTGTGGAAATTATGATTGACAAACAGAAAACATTTGTATGTATGCTCAATAAAAACATGTGTTTTTTACAATACAATAACTCAATACTTAAATTCGTAAAGTATCTAATTTATGAGCTTCGTCAATACATAATTTATCTAAAATTTCTATAGGGGTTCACTTTTTATACTATGTGAGTAGAGCACACGCTGATAAGATAGACCTTTCCACGATAACAGCACTGCTTTGTTTATGGAGACGCTTGAAGAGAAATAAAAAAAATGTAACCAGATGAGCAAAGACGTTAAGACCCTTTATGTGGTTGCTAACAGCACATACACACACACTGCTAGAAAAACAATAATTGCGCCTAAACATTTATACGGCTTCGTCTTGTTTGAAGTATTTTTAGTTGTTTTTCCTCCCATTTGTTGTCGTTTGCTTACGTTGTTGTTGTTGTTGTTGTTGTTGTAATTAGTGTAATTTGCAATTAACTTTGTTAGTGTGACTTTGTGAGTGTGCGTTTGATGTTGACCCCTCCCTTGCTCGAGCATATATTCCTTACACATTCATTATTGACATTGAACTTTGTTGCTTAGTTAGCATACATATAAATGCTTTAAGTTTGAAGCTGTGCATAGCTACGATATAAATGTGGGTTTGTTTGCCTTCGTATATGTATTTATTTATAAATGTGCAATACAATTGAGCTTGCGATAAGATTTCGACCTTGCAAAGAGTTCTGTTTCTGGTAGGCATTTTATATATAATATATATATCATTGTAGGAAGTTCCAATAGTCACGAACGACATAAACAGAAATGGTGCTATAAAAATATATGTACATTTATATTCGCTCTTCCCGTTGTTTAAAGATGTTACTTTTGTTTTGCATTGGTATCATATATCGTTTTGACTTACGCGCATTTATTACTTTACTTTAGTGGGGCGTTACTCAAATCAGTATACTCTCTCTCTTTAGCGCTGAGAATTAATACGTATGTGCGACATGTTTAATTAATTTTGATTAGCGCGGATGCAATGAAGGCGCCACGCGGTCAATGACGTTTATAATGATTTTTTTTTTTACCAACGACAGACATAAAATACTCACAAATAATCATATAGTAAATATATATATATTCTCTTTTGTAGATTAAACCCGCTAACTGAGAGCGAGCAAGTCGGAAGAGAGACACAGAGAGTGCAAGTGGAATATAGAGAATTATTAAGAACATTTCTTTAACCCGTCCGCAAACTCATCACATCAACAAATTTTTGTATATCTTAAACGCAATCAAAACATCAAGAGCAGTACAAGCATCAACAAAATTAACAAACACAAAAACAACACAACAAAATGGCAACAACACCACGCAGCGGGGGTTCAAGCTCTGGAGCCGCACAACGCCCTAATGGTACATCGCAAAATAAAAGTTGTCAGTTTAAGTTGGTGCTACTTGGTGAATCGGCGGTGGGTAAATCATCGCTGGTGCTTCGCTTTGTCAAGGGCCAGTTTCATGAATATCAGGAGAGCACAATAGGTGCAGCCTTTCTAACACAAACCATTTGCATAGAGGATACGGTGGTGAAGTTTGAGATTTGGGATACAGCTGGTCAGGAGCGGTAAGTTGACAATCGCTTTCTAATAACATATCTGGAAACTAATCTTTAAACTTCTTTTTTGTAGGTATCACAGCTTAGCTCCCATGTACTATAGAGGGGCGCAGGCCGCCATTGTTGTCTATGACATACAAAATCAGGACAGTTTTCAGCGTGCAAAGACCTGGGTCAAGGAACTGCATAAACAAGTACGTTTAAACGATCTCAATTATAAATTGTAAAATGATGCTCTCTGTTTCTCTTGGTTTGCTCTTTGAAGGCCTTTAAGGTCAATGTATTTTCAAGTGGATAACGTGCAGAATATTCTCATAAAGAACGCAATTCGCATTGTTTTGCGTGTTTGTGTTTCACATTTATTGGAATTGTCTCGTGCATTGAACTTAATTGTTTCCGGCCACAATGCATTAATGTTTGTTATGGTTAATGTTATGTTTTTTAAGGCCATTCGATAATGCTCAGATTGAAAATTAATTTAGCTCGAACTTAATTTCAATTTTGTTTATCATATTAGTTATATTAACTTTTCTGTTAATGTTGTGTTTTATTTTTCAGGCCTCACCGAACATTGTCATTGCGTTGGCTGGTAATAAGGCGGATTTGTCGAACATTCGTGTCGTGGAGTTCGATGAGGCGAAGCAATATGCTGAGGAGAATGGCTTGTTGTTCATGGAAACGTCAGCGAAGACGGGCATGAATGTTAATGATATCTTCTTGGCAATTGGTAAGTGCATCAGTAATTAAACAAATAATTGAATTCTTTTATAACATTTTGTCATATAATGTTACAGCTAAGAAACTACCCAAGAACGACAACAATCAAGGATCTGTAATAAAGCCAACTGGAAACGAAACAACTCAAACGACGAACAACTGCTGCAAGTGATGTCCTTTTGTAGGTGTGTGTGCCGATCCAAAAATATATAATATAATTAGATTATAAATCAATTGCGTTTTTGTCATTGCAGAAAATGAAATTTCCAACGAGAGATTTGAAAAGTTTATGCTGATAATTATAAATAAAAAATTATTTAAAATTTAAAACTAAAGCCGGCTCATAAGGGCAAACAATTTAATTTTCATAATTAATGATGATGATGATGGATATGAAAAACAAAAAGAAAAACAAAAAAACAAAACGGAACATAAAGATAATATTAATTATAAATTAATTAAATGAAAAATATAAGAGAAACCAACAAACGTAAATGCAAAAAGTTAGTTTAAATAAAAACCACATAACCCCGTTAAAAACAAGCAAAAATTAAAAGAAAAAAGTAAAGAAAAGCGCTCCTAAAATATTTGTATCTCTGGTCCCAACATAGTTCATAACCGCCACTTAGAGAGCTCCTCCCCTCCTCCAATTTCATCTCAACCAAATGCGTTATACCCTTCAAGAACGCATTCTAAATAATTTTAATAATATGATAAATTTAATAAATAAAGCGGAGAAATGTTTTTCGAGAGTTCACGTCGTGTCGTAGAATTGTTCTAAAATTGAATTGTATAAAACAAATGAGAATATAAAAAAAAAATAATTAAAACCAGATTACTTATGTAACATGCTAAATATGTATGTATGTTTGTAAAGCTAAAAAACATTTCATGTAAGTTTGAGAAACCAAAATGGGTGTCAAAACGAGAAAAAATTCCAGTTGCAGTTGTTCTCAGCAGCGTTCCAAAAAAAGATAAAAATAATAAAAAAAAAAAAACAACCGAAGATCAGTTCAGATCAGCAGCCGAAGATTCGCTCGACCTCGATCTGTGGCAATGTGTGTGTCCTATCCAGCTGTTCGGCTGCCGATGGGGCATGTGTGATAGTTGCAATTTATATAAATTATATATATATACATTTATGAAAAATGAAAATACAAAAAAACAACAAGAAACAACCTACAAATACAAAAAAAAAAAAAAGAAACAAAAAATGGAAAATATTATTCATAGTTATAAATTGTTTGGTTCCATTAACGTTTAGCTTTCTTTATTTCACATTTTAGCAGCAATCAAAGATTTAATGCTAACCCTAACTTAAAAACAATTATCGTAAACACATTATTCAAAATAAGATGAAGCTTAAGTCGTTTAATTGAAGTCGTCGTCAACAACAACAACAACACCAATAAGAATGAAAATAAACCAAGAAGAAATACTTTACCATAGATTCACATTTGTTTATCTCGATTCACAAATCATTTTTGATTTTTTATCTATATACTACTAATCATAATAAAGAAAAATATATAAAAATATATATCAAGCAGCGAACAACCAAGAAAAAGCAACAACAAAACATTAATTAACAAACAATTACAACAACAACAATGAAAAACAACCGACGCCTAACAGATGTGTGTGTATTTTTCCAATTTATAATTTTTATGTTGTATGTATGTATTTAAATTTAACATTTATAATAAAAAATCGTATATATATACACATATATATATATCATCAATCGAATCAAAAATGTGATGGGCTTTAATAAAAGTAGACTAATATCGACTCATACGGAGAGTTAAGAGAGAATTCAGGATGTGTCATCAAACATTTTCGTTATAATTTATATATTTAGAACAAAGAGTGTTCTTGAGGATATATAAAGCTCTGCAGTTAAGTTCACTTACTGCTGTAATGAATTCCGATCTAGTTAAGTTCGACAAAACCCGGGCCTGGGTAATAAAGCGCTATAAACTAGTTTTATTGGGCGCTGTATCAGTGGGAAAATCAGCGCTGGTTACCTACTATACACAAGGAAATTGTCTGAATGAAACGGAAAGAACGCTAGTTTCCTCATACTCTACCTTGTACCTGGATACGACGATACAGTTCGCTACCTGGGAAGTAGCTGGTGAGGAACGGTTAGTATTAAATATATGTAAACTTATGGCAAATGATATAATTTTGTTACGGATAGATGGACTAGTTTAGCACACATGTATTACACGGATGCACAGGCTGTTCTCATTGTGTATGATGTGCACGATATGGATAGTTTTGTGTGTGCAGAGAATTGGATAAAGGAGGTGCGCGAAAAGGTTTGTAAACTTAGAAAAGAAACGATTATTTTTTTGATGTTTTTATATGCAACTTAGCTACCCGATGATTTGGTTATAGCTATTGCCGCCAATAAAATTGATTTGAGGGATGCTGATGATTTATGCATTGGTTTGGAAGAGATGCAATCTTATGCCCGCGAGCATGGTTATATATTTATGGAGACCTCGGCCAAAACCGGTCAAAATGTTAAGAAAATCTTTCTAGCAATTGGTTAGTGACATTGTGAATTTAATGTTATATGATAAAATAATAATTGTTTTCGATTTTCAGCTGAAAAACTTAGATCCAGAGCCAGCGCTAAACAGTCAAACTCACACTTTTGTTGCAGATGTCAAATATTGTAAATATTTTCTGGAAATTTAAATTTATTCAGTTGTTACTTTTGGCTTCCCTATGTCTAAAATTAAGTGTGATGTCCAAATGATTCATGTCAAATAGAAAATAATCAGACTGCGACTCATATTTTTCCCGGAAATACATCCTACTATTAAGTCCCATTTGTTAAAGTATCTATTTCTTTTCAATCAAATGGTCAAGTTACATGCATTCTTATATGTAAACTTTTTTCTCAAAGCACTTTACTCATTTGTGCAGTATTTGTTTGTTTGTCCTGAAAGTTATTTGAGTCTTATCAGCATTGCAGAAAGTGCAAAACTCTAAAAAGAAATATGACGATGACACGTTGAATCATCTATAAAAACATTAATTAAGCCTCTCTGAGACTCATACCTCCACGATATAGTATATATTTGATAAAGGCCTGTTGGAAATGTAAATTCTTAGTTGAATGCATAAGTTCGAGGAGCGTAGACCTGGCAGCATGAGGCGGCGTTCAACATTGAAGCTAAAAGATACATTCCAAGTAATGATGTTTGGAAATGCGGATGTTGGAAAGTCTTCATTACTGCGCTGCGTTTCGGATAAGCCGCCAACAAAATTGGAACCGACAATTGGTGCAGAGTATACGTTTAAATCTGTTTGCGTAGGTGATGGTGTTGTAAGGCTTAAAATCTGTGATACCTCAGGCCAGGAACGGTGAGCTATAACACTTTAAATGAAAGAATTTGTTCTAAAACTGGAATTCTAAATATAGCTTCAGGGGTATATTACGAACATATTATAGTCAATGTACAGGAGCTATTGTTGTTTACGATATACAAAATCGGAAGAGCTTTGAGGAGGCACAGGATTGGGTTATTGAACTTCGAGAAAAGGTGAGTAAGGAATCAGCTTACTTATGCCGGTATGTTTACGTAATCATCTATTTAAAGGTCTCCCCAGAGCTGGTCATTGTTTTGGCTGGTAATAAAGCGGATATGGATAAACTACGTGAAGTAACAAAGTTCGAAGCTGAGAAATATGCTTTAAACAATAATCTCATATTTCTGGAGACATCTTCAGTGAACGGTTTAAATGTGACCAATTGTTTTATGGCTATCGGTAGGTTGCCAATAAAATAAATGTAAATACAAAAGTATGTGATAACTGTTCTTTATATTTTAGGAAAAGCTTTATATGCCCAGCGATTTCAGCGTCAACAGGAAGACAAAAGCTCAAATTTAAGTAATCAGAAAAGTGATAATAATTTTAAAAAAATATTAAACTGTTTGTTGGCTGCTTTATGGTTACGTAAAAAAGTTCCTATATATCATACTTCATAAAGTTAATAAAATACTCTTTTTAACTCATTCTATTTTTTTTTATTTTGAAATTATAACTCGAAATTATTATTATGTATATACTTAATGTAGTTTCGGTTACATTTTTTTCTTTTATTGTTGTCTTTATTTTGTTACTCTTGCATTTATTTGTATAATAAAGTATTGTATATATAGATGTATATATATTTTTTGATATACATATATTTTATTAATTTATTTCGCTACATGATTTCATTTTTTTTATAAGAATAATATTTGTTGTATTGTATAATTTTCATAATTTGTTTGAAGAGTCAAAGTTTTTGAGTAGTTTTTTTTTCTTGGAAAAAAACAATAAATTATAGCGAGAGTTATACACTAACTTACTACAAGGCAACTAAATGGCTTCAATTTGAGTAGCATTATGCTTATGTAATGTATAGAAACAAAACGAAAACCATATTAAACCTAAATAAATTTGAGTTTTATCCAAAAATTTAACAAATTAAAATGGCAGAAAATTGTTATTAGGGCAGTATTTAGAGGATTTGGTACAGAACACATTAGTTACAGATATACATATACATAAAGTATATAACACAAATGCTAACACTTGCATAACAAAAACTGTCTCAACAAAACAATATATAGTACATACATATTAGTTTAAGAAAGGTTCCAATTCATATAATTGTATTTCATGTTTATCATTATTCCACATTAAATATCACTTACGTAAGAGAAGTATCTGGTATTTTTTTGTCTTCTAGATTTAGAGCCTAAACTACAATTTTGTTCAAGTTTTTCTTAGTTCTTTTTCGATTTATTGATAAACCACATTTTTGATATCATTTCGGAAGAATGATTTTTCATTTTTAATCTAAAATTTTTGTGTTTTTTTTCTCCTTGTTTGTTTTTTTGTCAGTTATTTCTATAAAATTTACAAAATTACTTTCCGTTTCATTTTTTTCCACATAGCTTCGACCCCCAACTGTATACTTGCAATCATTTTTGAAGGGGTTCTTTGCTGATATAAATTCACTTAAAACTTATCTTAAGTGCTAAATTTTTGTTTTCAGTTTTACTTGAAATTTCGTTTGCAATTTTTTAACTGCAATTCACATAAATATACGAATAATAGGTTACACAATTTACTTTTGTCTATTTCTATTTCAATATTTTTGATTCTTGATTCGTCTGTCAAATTATAGAACAAGCGGCTCATCACCGTGCAAATCACAAGAGCCAATATTCTCGCCCTGGTACGGCGAGAAATCACTTATAACGGCTTTCGGCTCTGCTCCAAACTGTATATCCTGCAGGCAACCCTTAAATGGCTCAAAGAAGCGACCTTGTGTTCGTTTGCTTACAGAGTCTTGATTGGGGAAACCACCTGTTAAAAAAATATTTAAATTACTTTAACATTTTAGCAAAAGAAAACATATCACAGTCAGCTGTGCAGTAACAGTGCTCTGTTAAATAATCGTTTGAGCAACATGTTAAAGATCTTTTGAGCACGAACCGATATTTTACAATCGATATGTAATAATTTGAGTTGTTGCTCATCTCTTTTAACTCAGGTTTAGTAATTGTTTATGCTTCTGTATACGCGGCGGATGCATTGCGGCTGTTTGTTTATCACAGTGTTGTCGGTGGTGAATTAAAAAAACAAATATGCAATCTTTTGTCATCTAAACCTGGAAAGTATTTTACAGTGCACAGCATTAAGTAACTATCTTGAAGCAATGAAGTTCTCCCCCGCTTAACAATTCACATGCAGTGACGAAAGTACGCGGACGCAGCTATCTTGCTCTTGCCAACAGTACATCGGTTGCACACTCGTACTTTCGACACCGTAGACCGGTGTATAATTAACAGCCAAATTTGAGCAATCATTTAGGTTGAGTATTAGTAAATCGCACATCGTGAGTGCAGCGCGAGAATTGACAGACGTGCAACACAAAATAAATCAAAAGCAGTATTAATAAATTACACGACGGTAAGTTTGCAAACTGATTATTTAAATTGATGAGGCAAACACACGAACGCTAAAAAAATGAATAAAATTAAACACAATGCTGACGGAATAACTTAAGCTTGGCGCCAAATCTTAAGCCCTTGTGTATTATTATTTTTATGAGGACATTTTGCAACACTGAAATAAGAACTTACCCAAATAGAAAATATCCTCATAGCTAACTGTAAGCTCCTTGCTGCCCGATCGCTGTCGCTGCAAAGATGTCGCTGTCGGTGTTGTTGTTATTGATGAACGTCGCCCAAGCTCCGGCAATCGCTCAGTGAATATCACCTCACCGTCCAGCTGCAACTCAAGCCGATTGCGATCTAGCAGCACACTAGTGCCATGCCAGGCGCCATCGGCTATGAAACCGCTAGCCGGTGCATGAACCGTATCGTTGTTGCTGCCCAGCAAATTGCTGGCCAACTTCAGATGGCCATTCTCCAGGCCCAGACCTAGGAATTTCATTTGACTATGCTGACTCCAGAGCAGCAAACCGTCCGGCTCGATGGTAGAAAAGTTCAACGAGATTTGTATGGCTTCGCGCGGTCGCACATAGAGCGAAGGCCCTCGTCGCTTGTCTTTCATTGGGATGCGAGGTGGCGGCAAGATCAGGTAACTGTTGCCCCGGAAGCTTGGCGTTGTCGGCTTGCTTAGTGCTGCAATGTTTAGAGAGAGGGAGCTGCATTAAAATTGCATTAAACATATTGCATGTACGAGACTGTAATTGAATTACAGCATTAGCAAAAAAAAAGTTCATTATTAACATAACCATTGTTTGGGGTATTCGAATTATGTCACATAATGTGTAACACATTGAAAGAGACACATATCGTTTAAATGTATATCAGTTTAATTTAATCCTATTTACAGTGATGTATATTAAACAAATTACATTTTATATACATATACATATACATAGAGTGCTTAAACTTCGTATATAGCTTTAAGTAACTCTATTCGCTTGTATTACCATCATTATCAGCTGTGTTAGCTCATTATACCATTTGCTTTTGACAGCGTCTGCAAGTCCCTGATCTCGTTTGCCGCTTCTTTTGCTCGCTTCACTCTTATCTGTTGTCTACATCTTGTTTTTTTTTTCTTGCTTTACGCTTTGCCATTCGCCACTTTTTTGACTTTTGATTCTTGTTATGAATTTGCGTTTTGTTTTTCTTTCATTTGCTGGCAGCCTGACTGCCTGTTTGCTACTCCGGGGCTTGATTGCACTTGCTGTTTCGTGTTGTTTTCACCAGCTTCATTTTTTTTTATGGCTTATTGTTATTAGTGGCATGTTAATTCACTTTGCTAATAAGTGAAAGGCTGCCAGACAGCTAATTGTAGTATGCCAACCCAGCTATTCAATAATCATAGGATTCACTGTTGAGACGTAAGTGCATTTGGAGATGCTATCGTTAGTTCATTTTGAGTATTATACTTGAAAATAAATCTATAATGTTTTTAGCTTTATAGCTTTGGTTTGATTACCTTATATTTAACACATTTACTCATTCAAATAAGCTTCCGCTCTAAATTCTGTATTTTCTATATTTTCTTTTATTCCATTCTATCTATATAAATAGGTCAAATTTCCAATGATTTGTTTTTTGTTCTATTATATAAAGCATGTTCAACTCTGAGTAATGCAAATTATTTTTTAATGTTTTTTTTTTGTACAAATTTTAGATTGCTAATTTCTAGGTGATTTTTTTGACCCGACTGGGCGCCGAACCGTAAGATTCGTGGTGCTGTTAATCGTTTTGTTTTTAGCTCGCTGTAGATCTCTAATTATAATAATTATAATAAAAATAATAAAAATAATACTGTGTTAGATCTGTGTTCTCTTTTTTGTGTTTAGCATCTGAATTTGAAAACTTGTTTCAGGCGATGATAATAAAAATTTCTATCTAAAATAATATCAGTTATCTGACGTTTTAAGATCTTTGGTTAGTAGCTTCTGTATATAAAAAATAACACAAACAGCAATAAATGCGAACTTTTACTTTGCTGCTGACACATTGAACTTCAACTTGCCGGCTCTGGAGATTTATGAAACTCGTTTTGCTGAAGATTTTCAAGTGAAATGATTTATGCCTTTCATTGTTGCCCAGCTACTGTTGCTGTTGTAGTCTGTTGTTGCTGCTGTCACGGACATTAAGCACTAACTAAATATCTGTTGCTTGACTAATTCGATGACGAATTATTATACCCCTTCACCCGTTTCCCCCTACGGAATTGACAAACCGCCACACGAGTCGGCAATTATGAATATATTTATATAAGCAATGTATTTTTTAACATAGTGCTTCTCGAAAAAACTTTCAATTAGACACGCTTGAAGGTCAGTGAACCGCAGTTAAACAATTCAAACTTACCAATCTCACAATAGAAGCCTCCCCAGCCATTGGGGCAGGAGCAGCGTCCACTACGCAAACAACGTCCATTATTCTTGCAAGGTATTAATTTGCATGTCTCCGAGTATTCGCAACGATCTCCCTTGGCATAATCCGGACAGATGCAGTGTGGCTGCAATTTCTCATCCAGCCAGCAATGTCCACCGGATTCACATGAATCCCCACCACAAGCAGTTCCATCACAGTCCCGTATGTTCCGTGATTCTAGGGAGAATATGAAAACTTATAAGAATATTCCTGTATTAGAATAATGCTATTATTTTTTACTCACCCACGATATTAGTTTCATTAAGTACAATCCGAGTACCGCTCACAACAAGTCCCCGAACACAACCACGGAAAGGTATCGGGAAACCAGAAATGGCATTGTGCGGCAACTTGGAAAGATCCTTTAGGCCGCCAATGTAGAGCAAGGAATCTGGCTCAACCAGCACTTCGGCGGAGGGCGCCAGTGCCGAGGAGGCGCTACCTTCCACCCACAGGGTTAGCCAACGTCCACGTTGTGCCATCTTGATCTTGTGCCACTCTCCAATCGCTAACATGCGGACGCTTCGCACAACTGTTACATGATTGCTGGGTCCCGAGATGCGGAACTCAACAACGCCGCCCTGCAGCGACAACGAAACGAATCCAATCTTTTTGTCCTGATTGTTGTTCAGTGTGCCGAAATAGAGAAGTAATCCACGCTCGGAGAGTGGACGCAATTGGAATTCAATGAAGAAGAATTGCACACGATGATGCTCATCAAAGGTCTTGGAACCCATCAACGGCACCGGTGAGAAGCTTCTCTGCTTTTCGACCTCATTGAGTAGCTTCATTACAAAGTGTGTGCTCGGCGTCGAAATGGGCTTTGGCGGCATCAATTTCTTGGTAAAATTTCGATAGCTAACCATTTGGGAACGCTTGGCGCCCAACTTATCGCTATTGTCATATAGATACGGCCAACGTACGGCCAAATATGAACGACGACCGGTCAGTGAGACATCGCTAAGTGAACGTATTTCTGAAATTAAATTGGGTTTAGTATATAAAAATCCTGAGAGGAAGTTTTTCTTAACTTACCTTCCTCACAATTCTTGCCAGTGCGTCCCACTGGACAGTCGCATTCATAACCATTGACTAAGGGCACACAAGTTGCCTCCTCGTAGCATTTATTGTTGAAAGAATCGCAGGGATTTGTGGCCTGTGCACAGAGTGGACCATACCAGCCTTCCTGACAAATGCAGCTAAAGAAATAAATATGCTATTAAAATGACCTGAATCTTAACAAAGATGACCTGATGGGTTAAATTTTTTTACAGACTAAAGTTAAGACCCATCAATAGACTCATATTTTTTGCTATACTTACGTAAATGTGGCTCCATGTTGCAAACATGCTCCATCGTGTTGACAGGCATGTCTGTGACACTCACGCGTGCCACACTGGCCGACACCACGACCGCGAACGCCACGCGTTTCCTGCAGGGGCACCGTCACCTGTCCAGCCTTGAGCTGCACATCGTAAATACAACCCTGGAAGCCGGAGTGCAACGGCAGATCGTGCGGAAGTGTATTAAAGTTGGCAATCTCATGTCCACCCAAATACAGTATGGGTAGTACATCCATGCGGTTAACGCTGCCCGGCGATCGTCCTGTTATGTTAAATTTGCCATCGACCGAGAGCCAGGCTTGCCGACCGATACGACCCACCTTGATCTCGTAGGGCACTCGAGGTGCATCCAGTCTAAAATCGATGGGTTTTTGTGTGAAAATACGACGTGGACCAGCGCCGAGATTCCAGGTCAACATAATATAGCCTTGTATAAAACTAATAGCTAGATGATCGCTCTTCTCATCATGATACCCGGATTGACCGAGGAAGGCGAGCAGCGAGATTTGTGACATGGTTTGGGGCAGAATCTTAAAGCTCAGCTCCAACGAATACTCGAGGGGAATAGGCACCGTGTAGGCCACAAAAGAGCTGAGTCCATTAACGCTGCCCGAAAAGGAAGGCAATGCAACCTCGAGATCTGCAACAAAAATGTGTTGAAAGCCAACTTTGGTTAATTCAATTTAAAACTTACTGTGTTCGCAGTAGTGTCCATGCTTGCCCAGCGGACAGAGGCAGAGATAGCCGCTGCCCGGAAATTGTACGCATGTGCCACCATATTGACAGGGATTGTCCTCGCACACGGATATCTCGCACGTTGGCCCCATATAGCCTGTGGGGCATTTGCATTTCCATTTCTCGGCCTTGTCACCGTTCTCATCCAGCTCATTCGATTCGATCTTGATGCAAGCGGCGCCATTGCGGCATGGACTCGACAAACACGCCAGTGAACCGCATTCTGTTATGCCAAATCCATCCAATGCGTCGCTACAGTTGGTGGATGTTGCATGTTGCACAAGGTTGAAATTTTTGAATGGTTAGTGTCATCTCTAATTTCATGACCCCGACTAATTCGCATGTCAATTGTTTCGGTCCTTTATAGTGTATGGGCCTCTTGTGCGCCATTTTCTGCCAATAACCCATCCCTGTTCAATATTGCGCACAGCTGTCAGCGTGTCATTTCCACCAGCCCTCGGTACCCCATACTTTAGCTTGTTCCTATGGTAGTTCGCTCTCCCCCTCCGCCCTATCTGTCAGACTGCCCCTTTGACCAGCTGTTTGTGAACGCGTTTTAATGCGCTGACAAATGGCTTCCGTCTGTTGCTTGCCTTGCTCTTCTACTCTTTGTTCTCATTTAATCTGTGCAGCTTCTTCAGTTCAGTTGAGTTCAGTTCAATCGTTTGCCAATGTGGTGAAATTGGTTAAATCCTTAATGTCCTTTCAATGTTGACATTTTTGTTTGCCATCTGCTTGCTGTCTTAAGTTGTCAAAGAGTTAAGCGGATCAGATAGTCTATTCGATTATATAATGGATATAGAACTGGCTTGTTATTAGCGCAATCGGAAATCACATCTTAAGTTGGATAGTCTATCTTTCGTCATAATCTTATTATATTAAGTTTAGAACATCAAAGATGTGCTATTTAATTTTTCTGGTCTTCTTTTCTTACCTTGCTTCATATTTCTTTCTTGACTTATTTAAAGGAACTTCTTAAGATTTCTTTTATTTAATTTTCCCATCTTTTTCACGTTGGTCTTGTGTGTTTATACCTTTCAGACTTCCCGTCCATTTAGCTGCTTTTACTGCATTTTCATTGAGCTTTTAGCATGTCCTACTTGCAATTTTGTGATGCCTCAAGGCATAAACATTTAAGAGGCAGTGCCATAACATTGCGAGTACTTTTCATTAGGCCGCTAACTGTCTGTCGGTCGACTAAAACCCTTATAGCCTTAAGCGTAGGAACAGAACTTACCCAAATATTTCGCGAGGCTTGCCATTGATGCGTAGGGTATGTAGGCAGCCGGTGAAACCGGTGCCACTTTGGGCCGGCGGCAGTTCGATAATGAGGCCAATTGGTGCCTGGGGTGCGCCTCCCAAATGCAGCCAAGTGTTCAGTATGACCTCCGGCGTGTGCAAACGTGGCGGCAACAGTTTCAGCCATGTCGGTTGATCCCCGGACATGGCCAACGTGTCGTTGACGAGCAGCGAGGCATTGCAGTGCGTATAATTGCGACTGAAGTCCAATCTGAAATAAGCGAACAAGCGATTGAGAGAGGATGAGCTACGATAAAAGTTCTACCTTCAACACCCACACACGACACAAAACACCCGACTTCCCCAAACCCCCTAGTCCCCTCCATTGGGTTGTCCTGTCGAGTGTAGTGCACACACATCAAATATTTAATATGCCGCACACTGCGGGCAACTTTTTGAGCGTCGCCATTTGCTGCGTGGGTTCATTCAATTCAACGCAAAAAAAAAGTGAAGAAAGTTACACAATAAACCGACTCAGAAGTACCCTTTTCCTTATTGTGGTGATATAGTTTTAGAGCTTTATCATGATATAATTCCCATATGTACTAGTGAAATATTTTTATTGAACATTTGCACAAATTGCTTAAAGCTTATACGCCCTCTCTTAACTGTTGAGGCTAAGGTATAAGCATATACATATAAAAAAAAGTATATATGGAGTAAATATATATATATAAATAAAAGAAGAAAAAGTTATTTTCAACATGCCGAGGCGTGCAAATATTTATGACGCCCGCACAAAGATGCCTCATAAACCCCCGCATCAGGCATATTTTCTTCTCCTTTTTTCACCCAACTGACCTTTTATACTCTTCCCTGTCAGAACCCCATGTGTATGCACTGTGAAAATGGAAAGTTTTTGCTTATTGAAAATTTGTATTCTATTTGTTTATTGTAAAAGTGGTTAAAAGTTAACTCTCTTATGATTTTACAGTTACATTTACCTTTCAGCTTACTAACTAAAATAATGGGGGTCCAAAACTGTGATCTCATTTATTATATCCATTTCATTACTCAGTGTCCATACATTTTTCATAATCATTGATCCACTGTGCAGCAACACTGAAAACACCAATTGCCTGTAATGTCAATCGACTGTCAAATTTTTGCTTCGCCTGTCACGGAGAGCCAAAACCTGATTCCACATTTTTTTCGACCCCATCAAAGGATATTTTATTTTTGTTGTTGTTTTTGTTGTTTGGGTCTGGAATTTTTGTTGTTTATTGTTTTGTAGAGGCAATGTCACCTGGCGTTATTTGAATGCCTTTTGTGTCCAACGCTTATGCCAAAGTGTTTCTGATTTTATTTCTTTGTTCCCCGGCTTTTTTGTATGTTCTGTGTTCTCGTGTTCAATATTAAAACTGGATGGATTCATATCGCACTTCATTCAATACATTTGAATGTTGACATTCGATGGGAAAAACGAGACAGAAATGGGAAACCAACTTTTATTGATACCGTTTTTTTTTTTTGTTTTCGCTTATCTCTTAAACACGAGTTTTTTAATGGAACAGAAAAATTTGTAAAAATACTTAAATGTGATTCGGTTGAGATAGATAATCCATGTTTAACTATTTGGCACACGTTTATAATAATGTCTTGGTTTTTAGTTGTTGATAAATATTTATCCAAATTTCTATGTTGAAAGTGTACTTGCTGCTTGTTGAACGTTCAAGGAAACGACACAAAGAGGAATTGAGCCATAAATTGTGCTCAAAAGTATAAACGCTGGAAACTAAGTGTATAGCGGTCAACTGCAGCTGCCCTTGGTTGTGCTTAGGGAATATAATAAATCGTTTTTTCTTCATACTTCAGAATACACTTTTAATTGGCCTTCACAGGCGGCTCTCAAAGTTAGCCGCAGTCAATTCAAACAATCTCATAATTATTAGTCAACTACTTGAAAGATATTTGCACAGGTTTGCGATGCCTACAAAATTGCTGCGGTTAATTTAACAATAAATTCAATTTTCATTGTTGATACGGTATATTGAATAGAGATGCCTTGGATATCAAAATTTTTGCTTCACTCTTTGTACTTTCCGTACTTTTAAGATGCCGGAAAAGTTGCGGCAATTATTTCACTTAATTTGATTTGCATAATACGTAAGGGAAGAGGAATGAAACGGAATGAAATGGATTAGGAGCAAAAGCTCCATAATTGTAGGAGCTTCTAACGGTAATTGTTATTGCTTTCTAATTACACGGACTTTTGGCCAAATCCTTAAGTAAAATGTCAATTGTGTGGAGCATTAGGCTCATTAGGCACGACACAGAGGCAGGCACTGGGGCAAATCCAAATCCCGTGCCTCATGGCACTTGTAAACGCAACAGCAAATATAGCAAAAGTTCAGAAAGGACTTTCACCGCAGGACAATCATAACAGTATATGTGTGTGTGTGTGTGTGTGTGTGTAGTGTAGTGTGCCGGGAACTAGTTCATTGACGGTCTGGCAGTGTTCATTGCCATTGTCGCGACTGGGAGGACGTTAAATCGCTTCTGGGCAAAGGACTTGAAGAGTGGGAGTCGGAGAAGCGGAGAGGTCAGGGCGCGCGGGTGTGTGGGTGTTTAGTGAAACGTCCTGTTGGTGGTGGCACGGCCATTAAGCACGCAAGGCAAATAAAAATAGGCAACAAACATAAATTTGTTGCTCGTAAATCCACTGGCGGACCCAGTTTTGTGCCACATGAGCATGCCCCGAGCTGGGACCAAGTGCTAAAAAGTAAATTTGTGGTCGATTCGATAGTCATAAAAACAAGACAGAGATATTCTACATAGTACATATATATATATATATATATTATGAAATGCCCATTACTATTGCTATCTCATTTTAGCAGTAAATTATTTATATAGGACAGTCTGATATGTTTTACTCTCGCGCTCTCTCTGTCTTCTCTTTTACCCACTCTTAAACCGGTCAAGTAGTATTTGTTCTTTGGGAGAGGAGGAGGTCAGCCGACCTATTTGTCTGAAATATTTATTCCTTAATGTACTGTTTATGCCACTCGTCGCTGCTGCGTTAAGGGAATTTATTTCGTTTGCTTGTTGATTTTATAAAATGATTACTCGGTCATTTTCCATATGCGGCCTACCCCCTTCATATCAAACAGTTCGTCTAATCCGGTCCGGTTCGGTCCGGTTCGGTTCGGTCCTAAGTAATTGCACTCGACTGAATTGTAAATTTGCAAATGACCACACAAAAGAAAATGATCTTACGATAGATTTAGGTTCTTGGATATGTTATTGTGTGTGTGTGTGGGTGTTTCTAGGTTTCGGTTTGTTTTATGGCAAAAGGTGTTAAAGGCTAATAATGAGAAAAGCATTGGCTTACCTCTATTTTCTATATCCCCGGGTGATTTTCCCACATGCCCAAAAGGATGTCTCACCTAATCTAACCGCAAACACATCAAGAAGCGTCTTAGAAATGTAAATTCATCAACTAAATAGCAAACTTCCTAAGCCGCTTAAGGTTTTTGAATACTCTACACAAGGAGAACTTGAAAAACGAAGTGCTCTTGGGCGAATAAACTCACAAAGTGTTCAAAAGCAAACACTTCTATGGAATCATCTTGCATCTCATTGAGTTAAGTGAAATCTTTCCCTAAGATATTTGTTCAACTTATATCCAGCTTATCTGCCCCATAAATAATGCTAGATGTTTTTTTTTTTTTGTTTTTGGAATAGCGCAAAACGCTCTATGCCTTTGTTATCGCAATTGTCTTTTACGCCATTACATTTCTTAGTTGAAAGTGCTGCAATTCCAGGAACTGTTAGTTAAACGATTAATTACGCACGAGCCCCGCATTACTCTCGCTGTGGCATGTGCCACATTTGCTGTCTGCCTCTACCCGTGCTATCTTTTTCTCTCTTCCAACTTCCGTTTCCGTTTGCGAGCGCAGAAAATGCGGCAAATTAAATTTGAGCCAAAAACCAACTACGCCAACTAATTACGCATGAATGCGAAGCCAAGGATCGCCCAATGTGGCGCGCGCACTAGGAGAGTCAATGTAAGGGAGCAGGGAGGTGGAGCCGGAGGAAAAAAAGAAGGCGGCAGCAACGGAATTTATTCTACACTTGAAGCATTATAATTTTGTGGTCGGCAAACGGAATGGAAATCGACATGAGGCAACTTTAATGGCCATCCTCCCAGGCATACTTCTATGCCCTTCCTTCCCAACCTCTATCCGTCTCTCCTTTCTCTCTGTCTCTCTCTTTCTCTCCCGCTTTGCAATGACAATGACCCACATGCTGACCCGCCAGCTGACCGACCGACCGACCAGGCTAGATGCTAGATGGCCTGCATTCGACTCTGGACACTCGACACTCGTGTCAGGCGCAATTTAAAAAGTTAATTAACGTGCCGACCTCCCTTCTATCACATAGTGTGGGTATCACGACCCTTCACCCAACCGTCACCCAACCATCTTCTCACCCAGTGTGAACCACATAATTGCATTTTGTGGCGGGGCGTATCACTTACTCAGCTCGAATGGTAATTTCGTGGCCAGTATTCACAGGCGTTTCCAGTTCGCTCAGCAGCATCGTTTGCAGTCCGCACGAGAACTGGAACTGCATAAGACCCTTCTGTAGGAACAGGGCCATGTAGTGGCCACCCTTGGTGCCTTGAGCGGCGGCCAGCATGATCAGTCCGTTGGTGGCTCGAGTGCGAACCTTTAGTTGTATGTGCATAGGTAGTACAGCATCCAGAACCTCATTCTGTGGTATATCCTTGTAGATACGATGTGATACATATGAATCTCCGGAGAATGCAGCATTACGGATAACGATAGGCAGTTCGCAGAGTGGTCCCTGACGATCAAAGCGGCAAACGCACTAGGGGGAAAAACAAAGAATATTATTAAGACAAAATTTGATTAAACGACTGACAATTGAAGGTAAAGATGGGAAATATGTTGCTTGTAAAAGATGTTTCCTGGTGAAAGAGAATCTCATAAAGGACTTTTCACAGGAAATGCTTGCTTCTCTTGATATAATTATAAAATAATAACTAATAACATACAGACAAAGGTACATTACTTCGCACTTCGCACTTTCCATTTTTACAATTTCAAACTTTTCATTTACAGTTGTGCATTAAGTATGAAACAAGACAAAACTTTTGCAAAAATTAGCATGAAAGTGCTTTCAAGTATGTGGAATGGCTCCTAAAAAGTGCTAAGGCTTTTCATAATAGTTTAAACACATGACCAACTGCTATTAGGCGCGTTGTCTACTCCCCCGACCACTCCTACGCGTCCTTAAAGCTCTCTCTGAGACTGTCGCCAGTTAATAGTTTGGCCCATGGCCCCAGTTGCCTTGCACTTCATTTGTTCAATTTGCAAGGGTCGTCTGTGGGTTGTCCTCTCTTTCTCTTCTTGTCTCTCAGTTTCCTTAGGCTGATGGCTACTAGCTACTGTTACAAAAGTTGTAACGAAAGTTTTTGGGTGCTGTTTTGCTGAGAGTTGGTTGCACTTTAAGTGTCCCTTGGTGGAGCATAAATTATTAAAACCAGGACAATGACGCAGCAGGACAAAGCTGCAGCAGGCGAGCAGCAAGCAGCGAGCCAAAAAGTTAATTCATATTGCTTTTCAATTTATTGGCATTTTTGTTACTGTTGTTGTTGGAGTTGTTGTTGGAGCTACAACTGCTTATTCAACGGACTCGCTGGCTGGCTTGTTCGCCTTGCACTATTCTTGTCGCAGTCTTTTGGCGCAAAACTTTGTTTGGCGTGCGCAAAAATAAATTAAAATTGTTGCAATTTGCTTTGGCTTCAGTGCACATGCATTTTGGCATATTCATGCCAGTTTAGCTGTAATTGTTTCGCCCTATCCAACTTATTATATAATACCAAATGATGTAATGTTCATGAGGCAATGATCAGAGTTAAGCTAGCCCGTTTAAATTTTAGTATATCGAGCTTTCAATTTCTTTTCTTTCCCAAAAAAAAATAGGTCTAGTTGCAAAACGCATAATTTTTAATTCTACCTCGCAAAACCCATAAAAGTAATGAGCAGCATCCAATGTTGCTTGTTGCTCGCATCTCGTAGCTCGAATAATAATAATAATAATGGCCAGTGGGGCAAATCATGCACATGCCTGCATAACAGCTAGTCAAAGGATTGGGTATATACACATACACATACACATACACATACACATACACATACACATACAGCGAGAGTGCCAGGAGTACCCTTCAAAAATCCCTATTCAGAGCATCCAATCTTGTTGTTGTTTTCATTTCGTGTATTTCGTGCTGAGGAAAAGCATTATACAAAAAATCAACGCCTGATGCAGCAGCAGTGATAGATGAGGGGTGACGGGGGGGTGTGTGTGCAACGGAAGGTTGAGCTTGCTTTGCAGGGTCAGGTTGTATGCCACACACACGCCCCCAAGGGACAACAAATTGTGTAGCTACATACTACAAGTGCTCTACTAGTACTTTTTCCATTTTTGTTGCACACACACACACACACGCACACACACAGACACACACTCGCCATTTTCACATGCATTCTGTTATGTTGAAAAACTTTCCATACATCAGCCGTTCGCGGGCCTCGCTGACTAACATGGATTAAAAAAAAAGAGGAAACCCCTAACACTTTCAGTTGCTGTTCTCTCTCATAACAATTATTTGAAGTGTACGAGTATGTTGCAGATTTTTTTCAACCCACTCTACTCTTTTCATTTAGCGTTAGTGAAGCTGGATTTCTTCTTTTTTTTTTGTGTGTAACATTAAAGAAAATTCTTATACTAAAAAAATAACAACAACTTACATAGCAGCTTGTCACAGTTTTCAATTATTTCATACTTTGACGTTTTGTTTGTTTGAGCCATCCATTAGAAAAAACATTCTCAAGTTATTTAATGTTGCATTTCTTTAATGGCGCCCAGCGTGGTGGTCCATTAAAAAGATAGTCGAAATATATATGTTGCTTGCTCTATGGCTTACCCATAAGTGTCAAAACTCTTCTTCTATTCTCGAACTTTGCCAGATTTGTGTTGGCTCACACTCAAAACACATTTGATAGCTGCATTACGAGCAATGCGGGCTCTCAAACTAATTGTAACGTGCCTTTGAATGTCAACAGGCAAATGATGGAAGGATGTGCAAATGAGTGAAGTGCACACACTGACACTCTCACACACACACAGACACTTTTGGGAACAGATGCGACACTCAGAACGCATTATGACACAGACACAGCGGACGAGGCGGCGGCGGCGCGACCATGGGGAGACATTCAGACGAGATATAAGCATTGCAACCAAAGGACACGCAGGGATGTGGTGAACGTTTTAAAGGGCTCAACAAAGTTTTCATTAGTGGCGTTAGCTTTTGGCGTTGAATTTGCCAGCAACACGGAGAAGACAGGAGAATGAGAGGAGTGAGCGGTGAGATGGTTTGATGGGCGGTGCGGGGCGGGGGTAGCCAAAAGCCAAGCAAACATTTGCAAAAACCCCAAACTCAGCTCGTCTGACACTTGAAATGTACTTAATGCCACTCTACGAGTGACTTTCGCTGAGTGCGAATGCCACTTTGCGTACACCTCTCTCACACCCCTGCTCCCATACTTCTCCATCCCTCTCTCGCTCTCAGTTTTCTTTGGCTAGACACACGTTAAAAATATGCTTTTTCATAAGTTCTCACTCTTTCTTTCGTCTGACATATGTAAGTGTTTGTCTAACTGTTTGTAGTAGTATGTCTGTTTGTCTCTCTCTCTCTCTCTCTCTGACTTGCTTTCGTTTCATCTATATACAAATTTATAAATATGCATACATGTCTGTCTTTCTGTCTGTCTGTCATTTTTCACCAAAAAAATCTCTCTCTCTCTTATGTTTGTTTGTTTGTACAGTTAGTTAAATTACTTGGCAACAATAAAGTGGCATTTGCTCAATGTTATAATTTCTACTTGCTGGCAGATGCTCTAACCCACTCTAACACCTGTCATTTATTTTGGTTAGTTTCCTCGTTTATTGCTCTCCTCTTTTCACTCTGGTTTTGTTCTGCTTTTCTCCGTTCTATGCTGTGGTATGGTGTCGTGTCACTCACTCGTGTGTTAAATTTGTTATGAAAATTAAATGGTTTTTGTTTTTTTTTTGTGTCAGTTTCTTGTGTGTGTGTGTGTGTGGAGTCTGCACGTGTTTTTACAGTTTTATTAGAGGTAAAGTTTCAAAGGTGCACTTTGGAGATGTGTGGTGGCATGTTCTTCGCTGACGAAGTTAAGAAGGAAGTTAACTTGTCAAAATCTTTGAAAGAAAAATCATAAGTTAAAACTCTGTTGGGCTGAGAAACTATGCCTAGTGCAGTTAAGCCTAAGTTTATAATGTGTAAGTTTGCACAAAAGGAAAACTCTATCTTAGAGAAGCGACTTCCAAGCGACTCCAAACGTTTCACTGCCAATGCCTTAAAGCCATGGCAAATAGATTCAACAAAATATTATTCCTTGCACACTTTTCACTCTTGTTAAAATTCTCACCATATTTTCGTACAGCTCGTATAAATAATGTATTACCTTGCCAGACACAAATTTAATATGCCATTGTTCTTGTTGCCCCAAAATCCCAGTCGAAAAAAGAAAACCTTTTATTTTTGCTAAAATTACCGCAAGTATTTTCATAAATAGTTGAATAGGCATACTTTACAGCTAGCCTAACGCCCACCCCACCCATCCAGTTATTCCTTCTAGCCTCTCTCTCCTTCTGCTTATGGTTGCAAATTGGGGGAACGCTTTGTGGCTTTTTTATTGTAAAATACATTTTGCAGTCTTTGCTATTTTGTCTGAATTTACCTAAAATTTGAAAGTAACTGGCATAAGGATTCTTAACTATTCAGTTTCAAAAGCAATTGGCATTTAATGATGGCATGAGAGTGCTTCTACGTGAAATAGACAGCTAGTTTAGTTTCCACTTTTGAAAAGTTTCTGACAGGAAATTGTAGTAAAATGGAAAATATAAAGGTAAAATTGTACTCGGTGTTTAACAGATGTAGAAATCTGAAAATGGAATTTGTAGCTATGAAAATATGTGTGAAATTGTGTTTTAGTAATAAAAAAGTATTGGAATTTTAATTTGATATTTCCCTTAGGAGTTAGCTTTTGTTAAAGGTTTTGCCAAGAAAAATATCTTAAAGGATTAAGTTTTTTTCTGTGTTGTTAGTCCGACTAACTAGCATCTATTATCTTTGTACTCTATAGATAATAATAATGAAAATCCCTTGAATATATGCATGTAAATGTCTAATAATATTGTTGTTGAGTATAATTTAGATTGCCAGTGCTAGGAATTTGACTTGTCCTATTGTAACACTCTCCTCACAGCTGTTGTTGTGGCCAGTGTGTGTTTTTGTCCAAAAGCCTTATGTTCTGTGTGGGCTTGAAGCAACCTATGTAAGCAGCTTACAAATGTTGCAGGCTCTCTGGGCTCGCTGTGCATGTGTATTGTTCTCTATTATTGCCTTTTGGCCCTTGCCACTGTGCCACATCTAGTTGTTGCACAACCCTACATGATTATTTATGCATTGGCCTAGGCACATGAAATCTGCATATGATTTCAGCTATGTGTGTGTGTGTTTGTAATTTCAACTGTCAAATTGTGTGGGTTCCCAATCTTAGTACAGAACAAAGTTGGACATTTAAGTCAGTGCTTTAAGTACATATAAGGATTTATTTAACAACTATAAGTTTTGTGTATTTGCGATAACTATTCAAATTGAAATTGTGACAAAACCAAGACTCAAACCCATTCATAAACTTAATCATTTTGAAAGTAATTGTTGTGGATGCTTGTTTTAATTATATTTGGGACGTATGTCAAATATGATTAAGCACTTTGATAATTAGTATGCTCTGTACGAAATTGCCCTTACCAGGCTGAAAGAGTTATTTAGTCCTTTTGTTGTGCAATGAACATTTATATTTTCACAGTTTTTAGGGAGTGACAGGGTATTTTAAGGTCGTAATAACTCTCAATAGTTCAATATTTGCGCTAGTTTTAATTTAGTGGTTTCTCTTGTTTACCTATTGCCAAGGTAATTTAAACACTCTTGCCCATTTAATGACTTGCCAATAGGTAAACAGAGATGTGTAAATTGGAATAGGAGGGTATGGTTAATGCAACAGGGGCGGCCCACACGCTATGCGCCATGGCCAATTAGCCGCTCAATGGGGTTGAAAATTGTGGAAGTTAACTTTGGTTTATTTCTGCTTTTATTTAGGGTATTGAACATTGAACAAACAAAACCGGTTACGGACGGACCGAACCCATCGATTGGTAGTGTTGAGTCTCTGACCTAATAAAGGAACGAGCGGGGCAGGGTGTGGCTACTTACCCGAGAACCCTCTGAGGTGGTTACACAGGTGCCGCCATTGTAGCAGCCAAGTTTAATGCAATCGACATCGCCAGATTTTTCCTCTGCCCCACCACCAGGGGCACCAGCGCCACCACCACCGGTGGCTACCGTGTTGGCACCCTCGGTTTCCTCGCTACTTTCGGTTACCGGTTGCTTTGTCTGTGTTGGCAACTCTGGCTGCCCCGGGGTACTGTAGACATGCAACGGCGGTGTGGGTGGTGGCAATGTCTGTGCCGACTGTGTAGAGGGTGGTGTTGGTGGCACAGTAACGGCAGGTTGGCTAGGAGGATATGTTGGTGGTGGTTCCGTTGACTTAGGTGTAGGTACCGGAGTTACCACTGGCATCATGGTTGTCTCCCTAGGTGGTTCGATGGTCATCAATGGTGGCACAACTGGTCCACCAAGCAAATCCTCTGTTGTAATCGTCTGTGCTGTCGTTATGTCCACTGGCACGGGCATGGTTATTGCTGGTGGGAGTAGCGTGGTGCTGTGCTCTCTTTCCATTGGTACTGCTGTGGTTGCATGGGTGGTTTGTAGGTGTGGTAAATCGGTTGTGGTCGGCAGTGTTGCGTTACCCTCAAGAATTGTAACTACAATGTGCGGAGTTTGTGCCGTTGTTAGCTCCACAAACGGAGGCTCGTAATCGAGTGGTGCTGTGGTGGTTTCTTCATTTGCTTGTGGTTGCACTGTGGTGAATCTAGCGGCGCTGGTGCGATGTGTGGTGATAAGCACCTCAGCTGGGTATTCCGTGAAGAAGGGAGCCGCTGTCGTCGGTACTTCGGTCCACAAATGACGTGTGGTTTCCTCCGGTGGTGGTGGCCTAGTTGCACGGATGGTCGTTTCTGGTGGAAAGTACGGCGTCGGTGTTGGTACGTAGTCCACCGAGATGCTTGTCTCAAAAGTGGTTACACGATGTACGAAAATGCTGCCTGGTGTAGTTACATGTATGGGTTGCTCTACCGACTCGGAACTACCGGAGCTCGCATAATCCACGGCAATGGTTATACTCGGTGGTGGTGGTACAGTGGGACGTACAGTTGTTGTGGCTTCCTCGCTGCTACCACTGCTGCCACTAGCGCTGACATCAAAGCGTTTTACTGTTGTGTATTCCTCAAAGGTAACCACCTCCGAAGAGCTTTCGGCCGAGCTCGATGCGGAGGATATAGTAACGCCAGGAGCGGGCATAGGTGGTTGGGTGGTATAGATACCGTGAGTTTCTTCGGAGGAAGAGGATGAAGATGAACTACCAGCTGGCGGAGTAGTTGGCCCAACTGTCACCGGAGGTTCTGGTACGGACTCCGGTCGCATTGTTGTGGTTTCCTTTCTGTGACTTTCGCTGTCCGGTGGTTCTGCTGTTACCTTGATATCCACCACTACCTCCTCTGATGAAGATGAAGAGGATGAGAGCTCTGTAGCTGCAGTGGTGGTTACAGGTGGTGCTGCTGGTGCTAATGTCGTCTCTGGAGGCGTAACCGGTCTTACTGTGGGTGGCGCCAACGTTGTGGAGAGCTCTGGGGCTGGCGTTGCCACTGGTTGTGGTGCAGGTGTTGCTGGTGCCGTGTAATTACAGTCAAGAGATTCCTCACCCACCATCAGACACTCGCACAGCATGCCCGTTAGCAGTGGTGGGCAGGAGCACGAGAAGGTATCGACGCCATCGATGCAGACACCACCGTTCATGCAACGCGGACCCAACTGGCATTCATCGTACTGGAACTCACACTTTTCGCCATGATAGTCTGGCACACAATAGCACGTTGGAATGTTCTCCTCCATGAGACAGAGGGCATTGTTCTGGCATGGATTGTCCGCACAGATGAGTATCTCCTCCTCACAGTTAACGCCCGTGTAGCCCATGGGGCAGGCGCAAGCGTAGGCAGCCAGTTTATCTACACAAACGCCGCCATTCTGACATGGCGAAGAGGCGCATTCATTGATCTCCGTCTGACAGATGCGGCCATGCCAACCGGCCGCACACTCGCACGTGAATTCCAGTCCAGGACCCTCAACGCATTCGCCACCGTTCTGGCAACGTGCACCGGTGCCTGCGGTTAACCGAGAATACCGCATCGTTTTCAATACTTACGAACCAAAATAGAGGGAGGGAAAAGCTCGACTTACCCGTGTCACAGACGGCGACATCAACCTCACAATGTGCCCCAAGATAGCCAGGTTGGCAGGTGCAGGTGTAGCCATTGTTACGGTCACGACAGAGTCCGCCATTTTGACATGGATTTGACATACATTCGTCCACATTTTCCTCACAATTTGACCCTGCTCGACGGTCGCAGCGTTGACATTCGCATGATGTGTCCAAAAACAATGCAGCCAGAAACGAAAAAAAAAAGGAAAGAGAGAGAATGAGATGGGAAAGTGACGTTAATTGATGGCACCACAGGGTTCAGCTTTCTGTGTTCATTGTTCTGTGTGTGTGTTTCGTTCCATACCATTCCGTTTCGTTCATGTTCGGTTCTGTCAACTTTGCATGCATTTCCCTATTCAGTTCTTTTAATTAAAAATTTATGTTTCTGAGTTAAAAGTTGTCGTTTCCGATGTGGCGTGTAAATGGCTCATAAATAAAACTTGTTATTTCTACACGCCACTGAAAAGGCAATGCTCAATATGTATTTAATATTATGTTGGCCATCAAAACTGAAAGTTGAAACTTAAGCTGATATTTTTGACTTGAGCTTTTCTATTTCTTTTGACAAACTGCAAGCATTTTTTCACTTTTTCTACAATTCTTATACATAATCTTCATTAAAGTTGTCCTTTTTATTTCCGTTTTTACCCTATGCAAAGCACACTGCTCTAATTGCTTTTCCAGTTACATGAAAAATAAAACGAGATATCCCATTTTCAATTTGAACATAAGTATATTCCATTCAATTCGTTTCATTTTCTTTCAGTTACAACTACTTAAACAAACAAAATGGAAAAAACATGAAATGGACAAAAAACAAACATTGCAAATGTTGCAATGCAATAACCTTTCTGACTTTCTGCAGCTCTTTTTTTTCTATCCTTCACTTTATGTAACGAACAAGTGTACACAATCGAAGTGCAATTGAATGACTTTTCATTATATTAAGCAATGAAAGAGCTCTCTCTCCCTCTCTCTTTCTCTGTTCTCCTCTCTATGTCTCTTACATTACATCCGTTCTAACTACATCCTTTAGTCTATGCTTGTTTTTTCCTCTCTCTTCCACAATCAAATCTATCTGTGTATATCTTTCTGTCTGTCTCTGACAGCGTACAACCGAGTGGAAAGCGAACAACTTTTTCGATACAAGCGCATCAATAGCAATCAAAACAAACCTTCGAGTGCTGATTTTGGTGCATGCAATATAAACAGTTGAAAAGTATACACATGACCCAAACCTAAGTACACTCATACTTGCACACTCACACTTTAACGAAGTACTGTCAAAAACTGATATAAGATCCTAAACTTTGTGTACCTAAAGCAAGTATAAATTTAAATGCTATATGTTAGTACATAAAAGGATATGTGTATTATATTAATAAACTTGTGCAGTTTACTTGTGAATATGATCTTCCTATCAATTTGAAGCCAACCTTATTTTAAGCACGTGTCATATTTAAAATTTCAGATATATTCGCAATCAATGAGCGAGGTAAGACACACAGTTTCTTGACAGTTTCGTCGCGTGTCGCCAATCTAATATTTATATATGTATGCTAGTATGTTTACATAAGAAGTATAGTTGATAGGTTCTCGATGGGTGACACACGACACAGTTGTTATACCCTTCAAGACAGTTATTTGTTGCATGGAACAAAAACAAAATGATCTGCAAACAAAAAGTAACAAGAACAATGCTTGAGAGAAGTTTTCAATTTTCTGCTCAACAACTACTAAGAACACGGCGACAACGACGAAGGTGAAGCAGAAGTAACAGCAAAAGGGAAGGGCAGCAGGGAGCGGGAGTGGGATGAGCACATTCTCAGTCAGTGGTTGCTAGCGGCAGTAACTGACGGGTAAACAAACACTCAGACAGATAGACAGACAGATAGACAGACAGACAGACAGTGAGACGAAACAGGAAACGCATGCTGGCTTTGGTAGTGTTGAGAAGCGCCCTATTGCTGTATGCTATAGTATGTATTGTTTGTGGAACAGTGCGGCAACAGTGCGTATGAGTGATTTTTCTCAGCTTCTCTTACTGCGTGCAGAATTTATTGCCAGCGAAATGTTTTTGTTCTGAACTTTTGTGAAATTTATTTGGTAGCGTTGCTTGGCTTGCTCTTTCGCGCTTTTAGACATAGTTGTTGGCTTTTTCGCCTTTTTTTTTTTCCACTTTTTGGCAACAAGTTGGCTAACAAAGAGAGAGAAAGAATTGCGAACAAAACTTTTTCCCTATGCCAAAGTTTCGCATGCTCGTCTTTTGCCTATCTCTCAAATGTCTGTCTGTTTCAGTCTGTCTGTTCGTCCGTCCGTCCGTCCGTCTCGTGGCCAAAGAACTTGTACAAAAGCACTTCAAAGTGTCGAAACAAAAGTGTCAAAAAGCCTGCAACGAACTAGAGAGAGAGCAGCCAACAAATTCTTTTGCACTTTGTCTAAATTATAGCGCACAACTTTTTAATTTAATGCACGAAAATTGCATTTAACTTAACGACAGCACAATCGAAAAAAAAAACAAAACAACACAGAACGGAACGGAAGAGAACAGAACAGCACAGGTGCTCAGGAATGGAGTACATAGAGCAACAATTTATCACTTGTGCTCATAAATAACAGAACAAAATAAACTGATGAACATAAAAATGTAACTATGCAGCTGCAGCACACACTCATAAATGTCCAGCCTGCCGAAAAAAAGAGATAAATCTGATGGGAATGTGTATGTGTATGTTTATGCTTTGTTTATAATGCAACTGTAATGTTTGTTGGTTGTTGGTGGCTGTATGCAAATGGGCAAAGAGAGAAACGAACGAATATTAAATTTGCATAAGCACTAAATCAACACAATGAACAACCCAAGCCAAAGGCGGCAGCAACAGAAACAGAAACAGGCAGAAAGAAAATTTGCCCATTCTGTTATATGGACTATGAGATCCTCTTGTTAAAGGACTTTAAGCGTATGCGCCTTGCTTAGAACTTAAGCCATGATTAACTATGTACACAAGCCTTTGGAGTCATGCTCTTCGTTTATAATTTGTAAAGTTCATAATGCATGTTATAACTAAACTTAAGTTGTTGTACAGTTGTTAAAGTCATAAAGCAAGAATAAACTAATGCTTAAGTTTTAATTAAAGTTATACTCTTTGGAACTTTGGCGACTAAAACAGCTCACACACACACACACTCTCTTCGCTCTTTATGCCACTTTCCCCGAACCTATTTTGTATTTTATTTAACATGCTTTTATTACAACTTGGCTGCAGGGTGCAAACCAGTCAACATGATAAAGTTAAGCTGGCTTTCACTTCATCTCAGTATTCTCAGCTGATGCCATTTGTTTGGATGGCGTGGCTTTTCTCTCTCTCCCTCTCTCCCTCTCTCTCTCTGTGTGTGTGTGTATGGACTTTGTGTGTATGACCACAGACATAAAACCTGCTGTTCTTATGATATTCGATCAGACCACATCAGACAACGCCCACACAAAAGCAGTCAAGTGTGGGTGTTAAATTTCTGTTGCATACCTCAGGGCGGACTATTTAACATTTAACTTATGCATGTATTACACAGGGCATAGTCTGTACATATATAAATATGTATATGGGTTCTTATCAAACATTGCTTGCTGAATTCTATTTCTCACATTTGCTTCAGTTCTTAGACATTTTGGCTTAGTTAATTTAAGTTGGTCTCAAAAAAAAGAAGAGATAAAATTTCCTATCGATATTGAGATGATTGCGATTTTAATGGAACACACACACACACACACACATCTCCCAACAGAATGAGCCAAAAACGTAATCGTATTTATCAGCTTGCGGAGTAATGAATGGTACAAGTTCACGCTCGTATTTCAATCCAGCAGCTTCACGCTGCCAATGGGCCGTCCATTAAATCAGCCACGCGGGAGGTCCGTTGGATGCTTCGAATGCAATTCAATTGGTTTATGTGCTGTCCGTTTGGTTTATGATTTGATGAGTTCAATACTTGAAATTGTTCGCAATACTTAAAACGCGCAATTTCAATTTTCTTTACTGTCGCTGTTAAAATTTAACACTTTTACGAAGTGCTGCACTTTATGACTGCAAGGATACATTGCGTCTCCAGCGAGCAAGATGGGAAGGGAGAAAAGAAGAAGTGAATGATACTATTTACAAATAAAAGAGCTTATTTTCATTCGCTATTAATAATTAATATTATAATTAGCTTTTACCATATATTTTTTTATATATTTTCTTGTCACTATGCAAAAAAATACTTTTGCTTTCTTTAGTTAAAAGTTTTGTTACAAAATTTTATTTTTCTGCTTTCTTTATTTTGTGTTTGTAGGAATAATTTGAAAGCAAGCTTTCGGAAAAATAATTCATTTTGTGTTAAGTATACGACGCGTTAGCCAAAAGGGGGCTCAGTCAAAGTGGCAACGCCAAATGGAAATGGAAAATGGAAAATGTACCTTTGTTGCCGGTGGCACAACATAAAATGTCACATTACGCTCCAGTTCAGGCACAAATGCAGGAAGTGGTCAAGTCATAAGAGAGCGAGTAAGCGCTACAATCTATTTCTTTCTCTCTTTCTTTTTGTGGTATTATTCGTTTGCTTACCATTCTTAACCCAGTTTCGATGTTAGCGAACGACGCACTTGCGGTTAGCTGTGGTGCGGGATGGTAGCGGGTAGCGGGATGGCAGGGAGCGGGTGTTAAGCGGCATTGAGGTTGACTTAACCAACTGCAGCAGCTACTGGGAATAACACCCCTAAATTCTCACCATGCTGAACCAATCAACTGGTCAATGGTCAACTATTTCTATGCGATGCCGTTACATTCATTGCCGTTACATATTTTCTCATATTGTTTTTTTCGATTTTGGTTTTTTCTTTTTTCTTTTGCTTCTTTTGTGGTTTCAGTGACTGCAAGAACTTTTTGAAGTTTTGCTTATATTTTTTCACCCTGTGTGTTTGAGTTTTTTTTTCGTTCGTTTGTTTTTTTGTTATGTGTGAAGTCGTTAAAGTGAAAATCGATTTTCATTTTATTGCTGCATGTGCGTGAACAGGCTTTAGGCTTGTGTTGGGAGAGAGAGAATGATAGAGAGAGAGGGAGAGCGGGTGAGTCTAGGGGCCGGGTATTCGTTCAGTGGCAAATGGTCAGTGATCAGGGTGGCAAGGCAGAGGGGGTTGGCTTGGTTGGGTGCTTAAATTTTCACTCTCGGCAGAGTCGTAGCGTCCGCAATCGGCGGCATGTTTTATGAATGAATATTTCGAATTGGACGCACATTTTTTTTTCGTTTGTTAATGGACGGCACTGGTTGCCATGACCATTCCCCCAACCTTCTCCTAACCACAATACCTTACTGCCTCGATTGTTGTTGGGTTTTTATTTGGTTTTCGTTTTGGTTTTTCTGTGTCCCACTCTTTTATTTCGAATGCGCAATTTACAACACAATTCTCGGTCGGAATTTGGTTTTTGCATTTGTCTTTCCGCATTTTATCTCTTTTTTTTTTTTTGGGGTTTTTTTCTCCGCTTGTCGGTGAATGTCTAAATATTTGAAATGCAACATTAATCAAAATTTTACTTTTCCCAGTGAGCACTTCAATATTGATTTGGGTATGACGAAAGCGCTCGAAACATGTAAAAATATTGATAAATGTGCGTCGGATTTGCCAAGTGACAGGCGAGACAACAATTGAGACGAATGTAATCATGGAAATTGGTAGTCAGACGCTTCGCGGTGCGAAACGAAGTAAAAGATGTAAATCAAATAAAATGAAATGATTTTGGAATGGGAGGAATGGAAAGATATAAGAATTGAATTTAAGAGTTTTGTGTGCCCAAAGAAAATTTGTTTGAAACAAAATTAAATATTTAAACGACATTTTTGTAAAATATATTTTTGATTAAAAACATTTAAGACTCTTCATACTACGGGCTCTGACTGAACCACATCTGTTGCTAGTTTTAACTCCCCTTTTTACCTTTAAATCTTACTTTCATTTTGTTTGCTTTCGTTTTTCTACCTATGGGTTAACCATAAAATGGGTAAAAAAGGGTATAATGGTTTTGTGTAAACATATGTAACAGGCAGAAGGTAGCATCTCCGAACCCATAAAGTATATATACTCTTGATCAGCATCAACAGCCGAATCGATATAGCTATGTCCGTATGTTTGAACTCGTCGATCTCAGAAACTTTAAGAGCTAGCTACCAGATTTACGATATGAGCTCTCCTAATCCTAAGCAGTAAAACTATATTGAAAGTGTTTGATAACTTTTCCGGTTTACGATATATACAAGTAATCGGTAACAATTAATTCTTGAACTTCGAAATTCGAAAAATGGGTATTGAAAACAATAATAAATAATCGGAATCTGTGATATTAAAATCAAATAAGAACAGGTTGCTCTACCTGTAGTCAAGGGTTATGGGTATCTTCTAGTCGAGCTTACTCTTTTACTTGTTTTTTTACGAACTGTGAACATTTGTTTAACAAGGTATAAACATTTGTTTTGCTCCCCACCATTCCAGGTCACAATTAGAATGAACTGCAAACTATTTACCCCTCTCCCCGTCCCCTTTTCTCTTTGTCTGTACTGTGTACTTGTTGTACTCGATGTACAAATTGAAATTTGAATTTTATATGCGAACATTTTGTGATTCTTATTTACATGTTGCTTATACTTTCTACTGGCAATAAAAATGTACGAGAAGGGTTCGAAAGAAGAAAGAGAACGAGAGGGAGAGGGAATGCTGCACACATATTCATTTGGACAAAAACCCAACTTCGTTTATAACAATAAAAATGAAATAAATATATACAAGTGAGGGCAGTAACCGACTACCAGATACCCAGCTATAATAATAGTTTAATGAAAGCAAAAATGGGATTGAATGAATTTTACCTCCGTTTTTCTTGTTTGTTGCCAACTTATCAATTTATAATGGGAACACCACATTTATATGTATATATAGAGAAAGCATGAGTTAAATGTATTTCGCATTTCGTTTGCATTTTAAGTTTGACTCTTTGCTTTGTTAAGGGGGATGGATGTGTGCGAAAAGCGAAAGAATAAATGCATAAAAGAGTACTATAAATAAATGAATGAGTGCACAGCTCTGCATAATAATAATTAAAAAGCGAGTGCTGCTAACGAAAAATTCAAATTTGTGGTTATAATTAAGCTACATAATGCAATTCACTTAGGAGCAACAATTGCAAATTCTATGCAAAAGAATATTGCGTATACGTAATGTAGAGTTAAGAGCTTTTGGCTTTGATGTTTGTCAAATGTATTAAAATTGACAAATGCCAAAAAATAATAATGCATATATTTATTATTTATGGCATTGACTTTAAATAAAAGAATATAGTTTAAATAGTCTTTTAGTCTTTATATAAATAAATATATATTTTTGTATAATTTGTATAAAATGTGGCCGGTTCTTTGGGCTTAATAACGTTTTAGAGTCCTGCTTGAAACTATGTCTGAGTATTTGAAATACGTTCCACACAATTTGTTTGCACACTTAATCTGGTCGAAAAGCAATCTGTTTGCCAGGCTTGGATTTGGATACGAAATATTCGCTCGTGACAGTGAGCAATGAAATGCACTTTAGCTCATCTGTGAATGCTGGTGGGAAACTAATCACGGAAAAACCCCAAAAATCCAAGTCCCTCTTAGTCTACCTCCCACCCCCCCTTCACAATTTAAACCCTTGCTGAACCCAGCTACTAAAGCAATTCAAGTATGTCACTCAGTCAGCAAGCAATTGGAATTTCGCATATCCTTCGGTTCGGGTGCAAGAGATTCGGATTCGAATTCGGATTGGGTTGGGTTTTGGAGCCACTTGAATGTTTTGTGGTGCGCATTGTTGCGCTTTCAATTGCACTTTTTTTTTCTCGTTTTTCTCGTTTTTTTTTTTCTTTTTTTGCTGCTGCTTCAACGGAAAGGCATCAGCTGGTTGAAGTCCACGAATGGCATCAGAACAATGCCAGATCTAGAGGAGAATGCAATCTCCTCATTTTCACGGCAAATTGCAGAGTCTGCTCTCAGCAATATATATATGTATTTGTGTGTATACATATGTGTGCCCCCCGTTGTGTCTAACAGCTTTTAATTAATTGAATTTTATACTCTATTTTGGAGCTGAGATTTCGCTATCGTTGCTTGAGTTTGGTTGTAAAAGGCGTAAACTTGATTTGTTAAATGTTTAAATGAAATACAAAATAGAAATATTTAACCGCTCTCAAGATATCACAGTGAACCACATAATTGAATTCGGTATGCTTATTACCTGACTAATGCAGAGTTTCCTGCAGTCGGTTACGTCGGTCCTGGAAATTCAATATTCTCATTTATATTTCTTTGCCTGCCAATTTCTATGGAAGTAATGTGAAGCTCCTTCAGCATTTTTCATTGAAATACATGTGGTAAATTTTCTATCACATGCCTGCTGCAACGTTGCGTAAAATTAGAAAGTATTGTGTTCAACTTCAATGGGTAAATTTATGAGTAAGCAAATCGCATTTCAAATGTGGCAGCTTGGCAGATCTTGTGCCTTGCGCCGAGTGTTGCAACATTTCGCGTGTGGCAAATTCATTTAAAAGCTTAGGTCTGACATATATATACTAGATTTTAGCTTAGATTTCATTCACAACACACACATAATATAATCCTAATTAACAACAAGGATACTTTCATGTCATTGTTAAATAGTTGCTAAAATCCATAAATAAGTGGAAAATTCCAAACACACACTTTCACTCAGTATTTATGTGTATATTTTACAATTAACCCACTTAGGTATAAAAGGATGCATTTATAATGTCATCAGACAACATATATGTTTGACAATTTGTGTTTATATATATATATATTTAGCTAATCCCAAAACTAAATACACTGATAAAAACGTGTCAAAAGCAAACGACATACTAAAAAGTTCAACAAACCCAAAATAGTTGCCATTATAAAATCAATATGCCATATTTTAAATATTTTATATTATGCCACACACAAACGGATACACACACACCTACACCCACACACACTTTCAAATGAGCGGCAAACTGTGCAAAAGTAAATGTGTGCAAAATCCAAATAGAATCCTCTAAGGGCAATTGATTAGCTTTAAAAATGGGGACACAATTCGATAGCCACAAAATGTATTTTAATATTGGTTACCACATTACCGTTACTATCCATTCGTTATCCCTCTCTCTCTCTCGCTCTCTTCCGTTCGGTGTTTGAATTTCTAACACCCATTGAGCAAATGAAATAAAAAATTTATGTAAATCGTTGAGCCACATGAAATTCAATGAATTTCGATTTGTTTTTTGGCCGAATCCGAATCCCCTCGATAAATCAACCGTGCTGCTGGCAACTTTAAAAGTTGCATTTCGATTTAAATGTCCCGAATAGTATTCGCCGCTGCGTTCTGTTCATGGTTATGAATAAAAAGAAGGAAATGCAGGCAGCAGGCAGAAGGCTGCGATGTTGCTTGCTGCGATGAGAAATAAGTAACGAAAGTAACGCCAAAAATGGAGCAATCGCTTGAAGCTGTCGCCAGAGCAGCACAAGGCCAAAAATTGCACAAAGGCAATGCCGATTGGTGAAAAAGGTACACAAAAATTGGTGGAGGAAAAACCCTGCCAGAAAGACAAAAATCTGTCGGTACGCGAAATGAAGGCATGAATGAATGAACAGCTGAGCCAAATGCATGTTTGATTGAATGAGTGTGCATTGAATACGTGAAAATGCATAAGAGTAGCAAAAATGTAGCGTTGTTTTTGGGTGGAGGAAGTAGTGGGTGGGTGGCACACACACACACATATTCGCATATACAAACATATTTTCAATATGAACCGATGATGATGATAAAGTTGCAAACACAAAAAACACAAAAATTGAATAAAAAATATCGAGGTGCCACGAAAATGTATGGTAAAAACATACAAATGAAATAAAGTTAAGCAAAATAAAAAAAAATCTGCATTGCTGCAATTTTAAATACCCATTCGTGAGAGCGAGTGAAGTGGGGTATGCCATACAGTACGTATAGTCAAAAAATTCTTTTGAGCTTTGTTTTTGAAAGTTCGAACCTTGACTTTAGCAACCTTCAAGTCACAAGTAGAAAACTTATTTCCATGTTTACTCTAACATGCTCTAGCTCTACTGAGTAGTTCTTAGTTGTGTTCAAAAAAAACATAACTTATTGTTGATTTTCAGCGTTTGCTCTTGCATGAATATAAAATGTGAATTTCAATTGTGAATAGGCCTGGCAATGGCTTCCAACTGCAATTTGCATTGTTTTCGCGCTCAAATGCCCCTCAGCACTTTGCTCTCTCTCTCTCTCCTATTTGCTCTCTCTTCCTGTTGACTGCAATGATTGCATAAAGAGAGCGCACAGTCAAGGAGATGCCTTTACTTATGATAAAAGGCATTGTATGTGTGTGGTTTGGTGTGCATGGAGCAAAAAGGGACCAAGGTTATGCCTTTGAGTGAATTGCAGCATTGTTAGATTGTTTAACCATTAGAGTTCTGCAATGAGCTGCATATTGTGCATTGTGTTGTTTTTGTTGTTGTTGTTGTTGTTGTTTCCCACATTTTGACTAACAAGGCGTAAATAATATTCTCACAAAGAGCACAAAATGCGTATTATATTGCCAGTCTAATAATAATCAAATTTTACTTATATATTTCAGCTTACTAACGAAGGGAATCAAGCGAAGATACTAATTAACCCAAAATACGAGCTTGGCATAGCAAACAAAGAGATAAACCCCAAAAACCCCAACCAGCTCAAAGAAAAGCAGAGCTAACAATGCATTAACTTGGTTTACTTCTTACCAATTCACGTTGTGATAGAAACCAGGAAATTCGGTAAGTGGGACAAACAAACAAAACTAAAAAAAAAACATAGTTGAGCTTTTTGGGCTTTTTGTGGGCTCTTATTACTGAGCATTTTGCTCAGGCTAGCTCGGGCTCAGGCTCAGGCTATGATGACCACCTCAAAGTGGCTCAAACGAATGTCTATGAAAATGCAGCTGAAAGCCGAAATGAACGTCAAAAGCATAGAAAAAGAAATAAAGTAAAAATAAAGAAGAACACAGCTCATAATATTAATTAGAGTGTTGGCACAGTTGCCCTTTTGCAACTGTAACGGCATGTTCAACTTTCTATATACCCTTTACTTTTAAGTAAATAAAAGGGAAATGGTTAAACCTGTCAATCGATTAAGCATTTGTTCTTAAGCCTCTTAATTAATTCCACCTCACCAATAAAAAATTGTAACAAAACCGTTAAATAAAACTGTTTTACAGGGTGTTCATTGGTAGTGAAAGCACTCTTAACTGTTACTTTTATTTTTATTTGTTGTACATTTTTTCACGTTTTTAAATCCTATTCACTCAAATCTTTTGATTTCATATAACACATATATATATACATTTTTTGTATTTATTTATATTTTATTTATTTTTGTATATTTTATTGCTTCATTTCCTGTCGCTTCGCGCTTTTTCAAATAAATAAATAAATATATATATTTTTTTATGTATATCTTTTTTTTTTGCGGCATTTGTGTACAGAAAGCATATTTTTGTATACATTTGAATACATTTTTTTTTTGTTCATTTATATTTTTTCTTTCTATTTTTCACTTTACAAAGCTCCACGCTTAGTTTCTGGTTTTGTTGTATTATTTGTTTTTTCTGCTTGATCCACTCAAAATCGCTGGCAAAGGCAACACTCTGCATAATTTATCTCTATTTTTGTATGCTCTAACAAAAGAGTTGTTTGATTCGGTCAGAAAATGGGCGAAAGAGTGAAAAATTCAGATTGAAATCAAAATTATGTAGTTCATTAATATTACGTATACGTATATACATTTTAGTACTGTATGTAAGTTGAATCAAAAACAGAGTAATGAGTATGTCCCAGTCTGTCATTTCCCAACTTAACTCAGAAAGTGGGCTAAAGAGTGATAAATTCAAATCACAATTATGTATGGCATAAATATTACGTATACGTATACATCTTAGTACTGTATGTAAGTTGAATCAAAAACAGAGTAATGAGTATGTTGCAGTCTGTCATTTCCCAACTCAACCACTTCCCTGCTATAGCTTTGTTTTATTTATGCTAATTTAATGCAATTGTTGTGTTGGACAAATAAAAAAAGAAATAATTAAATGGGAACTGCAGACTCTAACGACAAACGGTTCGTATGAGTAATGTGCGGGAATAAATAGAAAAACGTTAGGGTACATAATATTAAAGATAATTACTGCATAATTATTTAAAGCGGGATTTTTGGTTAAAGCTTGCTTAATTAAGCAGACTTATAAATACATTTTTATGGAATATAAATCATACTATCAATACCAATCAATCAATCAATCAATCAATGTTAATCTAACAAATAATATTCAAAGTGAGAACGCAGTCAACAGTTAATCCCAACTAGTATGTGCCAATTACGTAACCACACACACACACACACACACACACACATCCAAACACCTCGTTACACAAAAAATAAAACTTTCGTCGACCACAAATTTGTAGCAATTTGTATTTGGTATTAGTTGGCGTTGATGGGTAATGCATATAACACCTACACGATGGCTATAAATTTCACACAAATTTTATAAAGTCAACTGTAAGATACTCGCCAAACGTACACCCACACACACACACACATGCACACTCGCATACACACACATGGGGGAGAGGACCCTACTAAGTGCTTCACACACGTAGCAAAAGTAAATGTGTTTATATGTGTACGTAACGGACGGAGAGTACACGAGAAGCCAAAAGGATGAACATTAGATACATTCATGCTGAGACTTCCGTACACACACACGTTTACAGTTGGACATGCTGGGGAACTCGTACTAAGGCTAAGCACCCAACATTGACTACCACAATAGACAACATTAAAGTTAGTTTGCCCGCATCGCCCTTCCTGAATATATATGTTGCCAGACATCAAGACCTTAAACATTGGCACGCTGCAATTTCTCAGCAATTGGGTATAGACAAAGTCACTTTCCTTCAAATATTTCTGTATATCTTAAGTACTTTCAATAAGAACTATATTGATTACGTCCTTTTTCACCAGTTTCCAGTTTCATAAAGTAAGTTTGAAAAAAGTTTGAAAGCCGATTGGCTATAATTTAATAACAAAGTTACCTCAACCAATTTAAAAAGTTTTGTTGCTCGTCGTGCATTATTCCACACTAATGCGTAAAGTTAAAGCCAAATACTTAAAAATTTCTATATACAAAATATTATAATCCTATTTATATTTAATCCCGGCAAGTGTAACTAAATTTCGGTTTTCGGCTTAGTAGCTGCATTTAACTTATTTTATTTTTTTGTGCTTTCCAGCTCGGGCGTTAAAAAGAAGAATATACACATGTGAACGACTAAGCGGGGAAATAAGTACGAAAAAAAAACCCTATTGTACATTATTTTCTTTATTTGTTGTGTTCCCTTTCTAGCTTTTTTTTTTAGCTCTGGCTTGCTGTAAATTTTACAAATACGTTTGGCGTGCGTCGTAGCTATCGGAGCCTGAGAGAAGAGCTCCACTTTGCTTTCGCCCCCGCCTGCCCCCCGCTCTGTCTGTGTTTGTCGTGTGTGCACACCGTGCTGAAGTGGCAGCTGTGGGTGGTTAGGTAGAGTTCCCGTTGCGTTCTTTTTTGTTGGCTTAATAAAAATACATTTTGCACGTGGTATGCGGAAGACTCTCTTGTTGCCCTTACCTATCCACCCATCCACCCACCAACGAACAATCTTTGGCTGCTCAGTGGGCTGTGCAAGTTTTTAGTACTTATTCGTATTTGTTATATATGTATGTACATATATATATATATATGTATCTATATGTGTATAGTGTACAAAAATAAACCGCACACACTTACCAGAAAATCCTTCCGGACACGTACAATTGTAGTAGGCAACACCATCCACACATGTGCCACCATTTTGACAGGGGCCCGACCAGCATTCGTCCCAATTCGTTTGGCACTGGATCCCTGTATAGCCGTCAATGCAGTAACACGAATACGAGCTGTACTCATTTGTTGTTTGTAGTTTGTTGTAGTTCGTTGTTGTTGTTATCATGACAAATGCGGGGCATTCAGTTGAGTGTGTGTGTGTGTGAATGTGCGGGCGCAACGGTGTGTCAATGATGCATCAAACGTTCGTTCCGCACAGCAAAAAAAGTTTTTTGTAGGCAAACCCATAAATGACAAGGTAGAATAGAAAAAGTTAAAATACAACAACAAGATTACATTTTAGATACAAATAGTTTTACAAAATACACAATATGGACGTAGGGAGTATGTAACAAATACACTGCGAGAAAGTTGTATGGTGAAGGATCTAATCAATGTTCACCAAACATCAGATTCAGAAAAGTTGACAATTGATTTTTGCTTTTTACAGTGTAGCTCTCTGCATAGTTCTTGCAACATTTGTTCGTAATTGAAGTGGGCCAACACCACACACTGTCGGTGTAGATACAAATGTATCTAAAGTAGAAGAATTTTTGCTCAGTGGCCAGTTGAGTGCTATAAACATGGCCAACATCGTAGTCGAAACATTACGCTTGAGTCGTGGAAATAAATATTTGGTAGCCATTTGGGATTGGTTTTTCCTACTAAGAGTGAATTGAAATTGAAATTGAAGCGGAAACAGCAAAGGCAGGCAGCAACAGGAATTGTAACGGTAACTGTAACAGTAACGGTAACGGCTAAGGCAAGCTGGGCAGCTCTAACTGTAAAACTGTAACGGCAACGGCAAACGTAACGGTAACGTAACGGAAATGCAAAAGTGTCAGGGGATTGTCACCGACATGGCTCAACATGGCAGACATTTCCTGACACGGACCCCTTCCCCTACCCCCCGCTGCTCAAGGATAAGTTTTGCAACAGCAACACAGCTTAATTAAAGAACTTTTGTAGTCGGATTGAGTACAGCATAGAGAGAGAGAGAGAGGTTGAGGGTGAGGTGAGTTGGGGTATGTGCACTCTTTTATTATGGATTACATTAGGATGCATTTGTAGACGGCTCCTCGCCATGTCACTGTAGATGAGCACAGGTACCAGAGAGAGATAGATTCAAAAAACACACATGAGAGTGGCATCATTGAGTTGAGTTTTTTGGTATGCGAGACTCAACATTTTTGTGCCTTGCTTGCTTGCCGCTTGCCACTTGCCTTTGACATGGACTTGTTCACCCAAGAGGCCTGTTGATTTGTTGGCATGCCAAAAACAATTGCACTGAGTAGATAAATGGCATTGGGGCATCGCATTAGCTGCCATGCTGCATGTCCAACTTGGAAAACACAAACACTCGCCCTCTCTCTCTCTCTCTCTCGCTCTCTCTCTCGCTGTCTGTCTATCTTGCAATGCCAATGGGAACACATTGTAATATGGTATTTGCTTGCATTTGTAAGTGAAAAATGGTTTTTAACATTTCTTTTTCAGTAGCACGGTTGAAAGGTTTAATCGCAAGCAATCAATTAGGTTAGTTAGGATTGTACAAAATCTGTTTGTTTTAAAACCAACCAAATCATTCACTAAAAGCTATTTAAAATGTTTATTTAACTATCATAAAGCAAAAGCTTTACAAAACTCTTTTGTTCAACTCAAATTTGCCAAAAAAACATTTTCACATTACAGATTTTACAACTTGTATAAAACTGATATAACTCATAAATAGCTGGTAGCTCTAGTCGGGCATAAAACTACGATAAACCAATATAATATCAATGTATCTGTTAGATAACTCGAAGTTGCCAAGTTTCGCCCCATTCGAAGATGTTTGCCAAAACTATTCAGTTAATCCATTTAAATCTCATGGAATCGTGTGAAATTTAATTGCAGCCATAAATTTTACTTGCAAACGCATAAACTTCTATCTATCCCCCCCCCCGTCCACCATCCCGCACACACACACTAACCACTCCTAACTAGTCTTTACTCCGCTAACTGGTGGTTATGTCAAGAAATGTACGCTCGAAAACATTTCAAGTTTCTGCTTTTGCTGCTGCTTCGACTCGACTTTTAGCGAGAAGCTATCGTAAAAAATATCGTAAACGCTTTTTATGGAGCAAATTCACAGACTGTGAGATTGGTTGGTTCCTCTTGCCACACACACATACACACACACACACTGACTGATAAGCCCTAAGACGACTTCGCGGCAGGTTCCGCTTTCGCATATATCGCAGCAACGAAAACGAAACGAAACGAAAGAAATGAAAATGAAATGTCAGTAACTTAGTTTGTTTGGCCAGAACTAAGCGAGTGGCAAGCTGCTCAACGTGTACGCGTACGCCCTTTTGCCAGCAGTTGTGGCATCATCTTGTTGCTTGTTTGTGCAATTGGCATTGAGCAATACTTACTACACTTACACTTACGAACATATACATATACAAGTTTTGTCTGTGTTCTAATACTATGAAACTGATGCATTTGGCCACCATCAGCGTTAAATTGAGTTATGGGGTCAGCTAATCCCAAAGATTAGCTAGATTAGCACATAAATCGAAAGATTTTTGAGATTCCTTTACATGTCCTTATGCGCTTCTCAGCTGACTTTAAGCAGTGTTATTAAGTTAGTATAAGTTTTTCACTTTTCTTAGCTTTTCCCATTATTAAATATTTTTCCTAAATATCCATCAACTAAAACTGAATTATTTTGATCCGAAACTCACGAAAAAGACTCCTGATCAAAATATTTTCCCTAAACATATTTGACTGCTTTCTCACCTAATCTTACACATAATTTAAACCTTTTTACATAAAAAAAAAAACAAATAAAATGTCATACGTTTAGCATCTTGAAGAGGCTGAGCTTCGATAAGCTACATTAGGCACAAAATGTAAGAGGTGTGCGGCTGTTGGAAAGGGAGGGAAGGGGAGGAAGGCTATGCATTAGACACTCTCCAAGTTAATAATGCGCAGCTTATGCAATTGAAAGCACTTCTCGATGGCTACCGACCCACACACAACTGCCACTCAATGCAGCCGCAACTTGGCCTCAATTTTACAAAAAGGTGGGAGGGAAGGTGCCACATGCTGCATAAAAGGCAAATAGCGGGTAGATAAAGAATGAAATTGAGTTTGGATCTGGTGGCTGCTGGATGCTGGCTGCTGGCTGCCGGCTGCTGGGATTAACTGTGTGGCAAATGCATTTGCCTGCAAAGTGGCGGCATCAACATGTTGGCCCCATGTTGCATGTATGTATATGTGGCAGGCTATCGATGGCCGAAGAGAGAAGCTGCTTTTGCTGCTGCTGCTGCTGCTGCTGTCGCTCAAGTGGTGCAAGTTTATTGCCCACTCGAAATGTGTTGAACGGAGTTTATTGGCTCGGCGATAATAAGCATTGGATGCAAGGATTCCAACTATGTTGCAGCAGTATGTGCAAGAGCCAATACGGTTGCTGCCGATGATGATGATGATGGGTAAGACAAAGGGACGGGACGAGAGGACGGAGGAACTCACCTGTTCAGGCCATCGATGCAGACGCCAAAAACACAGGGATTGCTGAGGCAGGCAAAACCCGCTTGACTGCTGCCCACCAGGCATAAACTGAGGCAGAGCGTCAATAACAGTCCAGACTGGGGCCAGCAGTCTGCCAATGTCCTTAAAGTTCTGGCAAGGCTTTGTGTTGTTCCTGTTGCTGTTGTTGTTGCTGGTTGTTCTATTGTTTTTGTTGATGTTGCAGTCGTTGTTGTTGTTGCTGTTCGGGTTTGAGTTGTAGTTGTAGTTGTTGTAGTTGTTGGCATCTTTAGCAGGTGGTTTCGTTGCATTTCCGTTAATAATGGTTTCGTGGTTGATGAGCTGCTAAGCACCACGTCCAGTATGGGTCCAGTGGTTGTTGTTCCATTTGCCGTCAGTGGCGTTGTTATTGCTGTTTCTATTGCTGCTGCTGCTGTTGTTGTTGTTGTTGTTGCTATATCGGCATACTTAATGCATTTATTCACAATAAAATCACGCCTTCGGCACATCTCCCGTTTCAATTTTTCACGCTCCATGGCGCGATCCAGCATTAATATGAATTAATGAATGAATGCAAAATTTTCCTTTTCCCCTTTAATCTTTCGTTGATCATACGCCCCGTGGCGCGTTGAATTGTTGCTATTCGTGTTCCGGCTGTCTGCAATAAGAATCCTCTTAAGTGCTTTATTATTTCGCATTGTTTGCCTCACAATTGTTTAACTTCCCCCCCTCCTCACTTCCACTTGACTGCTTCTAGTTTCAGTTGTTTTTTTCAGTATTCCTCAGTTTTTTTTTTTTTAGTTATTCCCCTTCATTATTGTGGATGCAGTCATCGACGTCGCATTTTATTTGCACTGGCCAATGGCCAACTGTATACAGGGAGAGAAGAAGAGAACAATGTTCCCACTTTCTTGTTTTTGTTGTTGTTATTTTTATTAATATTATTATGTATTATTAGTTGGTCTTATTCTGCTTCCGTTGGCGTTTCAGTTTCCGATTTCGTATTTCTGCGATTTTGTTTTGCATGATTTCAATTTGTAAACTGCAAGTATAAAAATTGCAAGAACAGGAAAAAAAATTGTTAACAATGTCAGACATAAAATGCATAAAAAAAAATTTTTAACTGTTGCTACTTTTAATACCCAGTGATTGTAAAACTGTATCGGGTAGTTAAAAGTTAAAGGTAAGAAAAAAATATATTTTAATACAAAAAAACTAAGGAAACCTTCATTAAACTTAACATTTTAACATTTTACAAGGCATCTGTCAGTCGGCTATATATATATTCTACATAATACGCATATCATTTTCAAGTTTATGGTTTTTATGGTTATGATAGTTGGCCATTTAAACTGATTATTGTTTCCATATCAAATATAAGTTTTGCTTATTATGAAGGAGATTTTAAATAAAAATAATAAAATTCAAGTGGCAAAATGTATGATTATCATATTTGTAGAGTACAAACCGCTGGTAACTATGAGTTTTTTGGTTCCCATTCAATTGATGCCATAATCCTTACAATACACACATAAAAGTTGGATCTTTTGTGTACTCTCTCTCAATACAGAAAAAGTTGATCCACAGTTTGAAGCATATGGCATAACATTTTATAGCATTTTTATTTCTGTTTGCCGTCGTCATGGCAAGTGTCAAAATGAAAGCCACAACTTGTTCACAATACAGACACACAATATATATATATATATATGTTTTGTGTATGTGCGAGGTGCTTAGTTTTGGCCATTAAAGCGAAATGGCTCAGAACCGTACAGAACCGGACAGAACTGAACTGAATTGAGCAGACCGGAACTGAGCAACGAAATAGAGTTAAATATAAATGAAGAGGGAAAAAAAAAAGTCGAAATGCGGGAAGTGGTCAAATCCCAGTCACATGTGCTAAATAAGCTGCTGTGGAATAAAAAAGAGTTAACAACTTTTTGTTTGCGACTGCGAGCGCGAGCATAGAATAAATATTTTTCTATATGCCACACAAAAGACGCGACTAGATAGAGCGAGAGAAAGAAGGCGACAGAGAGAGAGAGAGAGAGAAAGTCGCGCAAATTATAAGTTTAAAAATTGAAACCGGCGACGAACTGTGCACGTCAATTAAGGGGCCCTGGCAGCTAACAGTGGTAGTAGTTGTAGCCAAAAAACGTATGTGTCCCAGCCAATAAACTAGCCAAAAAGTCAGATTGCAAACCATAAAAGAGAGAGAAACAGAAGGAATGGATGGGATGGATGGATAGATAGAGACAGTATCGCATCAACATAAATCCGACTTAACGGTGCGACCAGGCAATAAAAGTTAGCGACCAACGGGACGTATGTGTAATGTGTAGGATGGTTGCATTCAGGGAAAGAAAAAAAGTCAACAGTAGCAACATTGGTGGATACAACAGTGAGTGGGTAATAATGCTTCTGGATTATGGCAATGAGTGCAATTGCACTTGACGAGATGAATGAGATGGCAAGCAGAGGAAGAGAGAGAGAGAGAGAGAGGGGGAGGGGGTAGCATCATAAAGCTGAAACACAATGATGCTGCAATAGATCATCAGCAAATGATGATAAGGTTGATGACTGGTTGTTGCCCCACTGGACAGCGGCATCAACATGTTGCAAGCACAACCATACACAATGCAACCATGCCTTATAAACAAGCCGACCAAGCGTGCGGCAAGAGTTAAGGAGCAAGGTGGCAGGACACAAGCTGCTGCTGTTGCTGCCTGTCGTCGTTCAACTTTTTTTTATTTTCTTTTTGTTTTTGTGACATTCTCGAGTGTGCTCAGGAGAAGAGTGAGAGAAATGGGGAGCAAGAAGCTGTGTGAGTGGTGTCGAGTGCAACCACTCGCCTCTTTATTTCTTCTGACCCCCCGCAAACCGTCCCCCGCAACCAGCAATGGCATCAAATTGGTTACACCTGCAGCGGCAAATTTTCGGAAATTTTAACTAGCGCTAAAGTGTAACTGAGTGAGTATGTGTGTGTGTAGGTGTGAGTGTGTGTAGGTGTGAGTGTGTGCCATTTAAATCGTTGCGTTCTCATGCCGAAAAGCAACGTCAACCAGCATCAGCAACACAGAAGAGAATCACGTCCTTGCTGCCTTTGTTCCCGCTCCTTTTTTGTCCGTCTTTGACTCTCTCTCTCTCGCACTCTCTCACTCTTTATATTTCTGTTAACATTTCTTCGTTTTCAGCATTTGCACAACTTGCAACTTGTGGGCAGCGTGTAGTGGTGGAAGGAAAGGGTAGGGGTGGAACGGTAGGTAGGTAGTGTCATTAACGTGGTCCGTTTGCCCGTCCGGTGTGGGTGTGTCAACAAAATGTTGCAGATTTACAGACGTTGCTTGGCTGCTGACTGCTTGGCTGCTTGTTGGTTGCTTGGCTGCTGTTGCTCTTTTTGATGACATTAATGAATGGGCCTTGTTATGTAAAATGTGTAATCTACAGGGTAATTATAAGCAGGCTGGCAGCTTGTATCGGTGTGTGTGTGTATGTGACTCTTGAGAGACGGTTGTGCAAGAAATGCGAAAGATGAAGGATGCATTTGGCTGTATTTGTATGTAGCTGTTGCTAATGATGTATTGCAGCAAGATGTCATTTGTGCGTGAGAGGAAGAAGCAGACGAAGCAGACCAAGAAGAAGAAGTAGAAGTCATCAAAGCCACATAATACTTCAGCTTTAAGATATAAATCCTTCAGTATTTGGCCTATTTTAAGCTGTCTCTGTTCCTTATAATTTCTAGTTTAACTGAAACTTTGCCTGTTTTACTTTTGTAACCCAACAATTTTCCTAGTATTAAACAATTAAAGAAAAATAATAAAAAAAAAAACCATTGAAATGTCGTCAACAGCAATGCAATTCTAAAAACTGTTGGACTGAGACTGAGTTGTTGGATTAACATTTTTTTTTGTAAATCCGTTTTTAAGTAACTGCTGCAGTGTGGTTGTTGTTTTTATTGTTGTTGTAAGTGTGCAGTAAATTTGTGCACATAAATTTAATTAAAATGTCATTGTTTATTTTTGGGCTTAACTTTTTTTTTGGGTTTTTAAACGTTTTTTTTTTTCGTTGTAATACCCTGGCGAAAGTTTGAAAAGGAAAGTCTTACGGAGAGAAGATGAAGTCTGGAACTTGAAAATGTTAAATATGTATTTGAAAATATATTTAAAATAAATAAAAAGATAACATATTTAATAGTTTCTTGCACATTTTATATAGAAAGTGTCTTGGCTGTTCGTGTAAGGGTATTTAAAGTTCGATGCGTGCCAGATTAACCCTATCTTCTTCTTGTATATAAGTTGTTTTTATACACATACCTAGGTTCCGTATCTGCTGAAGTCGGTTTTGCATTTTTGTGTCTCTGAACTTATGCAAAACGTCGACGTCGACCGTCGGTAAAATGGCAAAACGACAAAGAGCAAAAAAGCAGATAGGAAAAGAAAAGAATCAACATCAAATATGCTGAGACCAAAGAATGCAAATCAGTTGAAACGACTTCCTATTTCTCAACAACATGCGCCCCACTTCTTATGCTGCCCCCCTTTTCATCTTGTGCCTTTTGCACCGAAGCACTTTAAAATCTTGTTAATTAATTCAGACAAACATTGTGCAAATATTTGTGCAAAACTGTGAAGGCAAACAAACAAGTTCTAGGCCCTGGCCCAATGTTTTATTATTCGACTAGAAAACCTTCTCTCTTTATGTTTGTGTGCATGTGTGTGTGTGTATGTGTTTGTATTGAGTGTATATTAGAGCGCGTGAAAATCGATTTGCCCCAAAAATAAACACACACACAGACACACACACACATGCACACCAAACGAAAATAATTAACTTGTCTGTGCAAGACATATGTGTAAATACAATTCACTTCCTTACCTTACTGCTTACCCTACTGCTTACCCTACCCCTTACCCCATACCTTACTTTACCTACAACTTTGTCTATTCGACTTAGGGCTGACGTCATGTTTACACTGCAACACAAACACAATTACAAATGGTGCTCGATAGCAAGAACCTCTAAGTAAGCACTCTTTCTGCATTCCCCCCTACCCCCGCACCACGGACCACCTCTCCTTCTCTTTGCTACACGTAACACGTGTCTGGCAACCACTTCCGATTGCTTATTATGTTCGAGCCATCGACAAAAAAAAAATAAAATATAGCAGTCCACAAAATGGCTGCTCTCACAAAAGCCGCTATAGGAGGGCAGGGGGGGTGTTGCCTGTTATTGTTGTGGCTCGTTTAAATTAATTGACTTAAATCAATTTCTGACTTTGACGTATTATGTGCAATTTCTCGACCACAGTTGCCGCAAATAATTTTCATAACTCATGCCATTCATTGGACAGCTGGACCAACATTTCCTGCCCTGCCTGTCCCATTCCCTCCCCCTCCCGTCTAGCCATGCTTAAAGCCTAGCAGAAAATTCAATTTGCTGTGCTCGTTGATAATCAATTTGTATAGCTAATCATTTAGATTGGAGTGGTGTGGTGTTGGTTAGGGAAAGTGCAAGTTGAATATGCGAACAGCAGAGAAATTGAGTTTAATATTGAAAGGTTTTAAAGAATTTCTTCAGTATTCCCCATTTAAAGACATCTCTTTGCTTTGTGTGCCAGCTTAAGCCTTGAATAATTTTAGGCAATATTTTAATGGATTAGGTAAACCGGTTCGGAGATCGTGACGCTATCCCAAGCCACCAGGCTTTGTCTCGTCTGGCGCAAAGTATATTCTTTCTTTCTTTCTATCATTCTGTCCGGATTGTCTGCCTGGACATTCGGGATACTTTAAGTTTAGTCTGAGTCTAGATTGTCGTGGTCCATAGGATATATGAGCCGCATATCCTGTGCACTGTGCATCTGTGCCAGCTGGAAGATTAAGTGCCAGTACGCGAGCTTTCACACACACACCCACGCACACACAAAGTCACACAGTGGAATATTGCGTATACGACACGGACACGGTCATATAAAGCGGCTGATTGTTGGTCTTGTCGTGAACTTTTGCTCCGTTCACTTAATGCGCCCATAACGGCGAGTAGCTCTTGCACCCATCCCCATCCCCATCCCCGCCCGCCCCTTACCCACACACACACCCACACTGACAATGGGGATCTGCCTTGATAGTTGACCCAAACGTTTGCCTTTCAGCGTTTACATAACATTTTCTCCTCTTCTTCGCTGCTTCTTCTAAATGTGTTTTAAAAGTGTTTTTTCACGAAAAGTACAACCAAAAAAAAAAAAAGAAAATATTAGATCCGTTGATTTTTCTTTGCTCTTTTTCTTTTACTGCTGCTGCTGCTCTTGGTCTTTGGCAGTGTTTGCAGTGTTTATTTTGTTTTGTTTTTGTGCTTTTGTGTTTTTGGTTTTTGTGTATTTTCATGCTCCATCTTGTTGCGCCGCGTCCTAAGTGTGTAAACACGTTTATATGTATGTATCCAACGCTTTGGCCAATATTTATTAAAGCAATCTGTTCTACTGGATTTATATAAATGTATACCAAATATTTATCTTACAAATTATACTTGTGTTGTTGTTGTTGTCGTTAGGGGAGCGCCAACTGCCAACAGCTACTTATTTTTGGTTAGTTGAGGACTCCAATTGAGGATTATTTGTATCATTGCGATTGATTTGTCGCTTAGTTGAGGGAGAAAAAGTCGCTAAGTGAATGTGTTTAGAGAAATAATCTAGAAAATATTTCCCTTAAATTCTTTAGTTAATCCTTTTTTTGTTGTCAGTCTCTTTAATGCTTGAACCAATTGTTTCTTATGTTATGCCAGTTATCGTATTTCACAGTTTGATATGCCTGATAAGAATTTGTTTCGGTCTCTTTTATATATGTTTCTTTTGTTGTGCTGGGCTTTAAGATACTACTAGTCTCTCCTCTGTATGTGGGATGTGGTGTGGGCTTATTTATCAAAAATCAATAAATGCACAAAATACAACTTGTATGCCAAGGCAAGCAGCCCAAAAAACATCATACACACATACATACATACATACACATGCATATATATATGTTCTACATAAATTGTTGTTTGTTTGTTCAGCAGCAGCAGCAGAAGCAGCAACAGCAACAGAAATTGCCTTTTACGAAGTCGGCTTTTTGCTTTTTGGGAGTACCGCAAAATCACGCCGCAAAACCCAATAAAATGCCATGAACACACACAAACACAGCAGAAAGAAACTGGTGGCCATAAGTAAGAGGGGGGAGGCAAGTGGGGGTTGGGCAATTTTGGGGATAGGCACAAGGCGATATGGTAACCGGGCTTGGATACATCGATTATACAAAGCAAACAACCAACACACACACACACACACACACACAAAAACTAGACGACGATTATCCAAAGACTTTTCTGCTTTGCTTCGATTAATGTGTATGTGTGTGTTTGTGGGTGTGGGTGTGGGTGTGTTGTGTGAGTGTGTATTTCTGTTGCAGCTGTGTTCAAAATGTTGCATATAGCGAATAATTTGACTAGTTCTTGTTGTTTGGGCATTTTCTGTGCTGATAATAAAAGTTTTTATCGCTTTAAATGCACTCTTTTTTTTTGGCGCCACCCTTTAATGTTGTCTCTCTCTCTCTCTCTCTATCTCTGTAGTTCACTCTATCTATCTATCTCTCATTCTCTTTTTATTATTGCTTTCAGTTTTGTTTTTGTTGCTGCTGTTGGATGGGCGTGGCATATTTATCTATTGGTTTGCCTCAATGTGCGCTAACATTTGTAATTAAAATTTGCTGCAAAACAAAAATTAACGACCCAAACGAATACACTATGTTTTATACACATACATATACAGCAAATGCAATTGACAAAGTAAATGAACTTAATTTATATGCAAATCTATAATTTGAAATGTTTGTCACATTTTGTGTGAGGCTTCAATTGAAAATACTCGATTTGAAAATTGCATTCTTGATTAAGTTTTATTTTTTGCAGAAAAGGCAATTGAAATTGAATTTTACAGAACAGAAATATTTCTTTAAATATTGAGAGCGCACAAAAGTAGGCAATAGAAAAATCAATTCATAAATTTAATAAAATGTGTTTCCAATATTTTCATTCCTGCCTCCAGTCAAATGCAATTTTGGGCGCATCTCTCAATTTTAGTTTAATTTGGAATTAGTTTACCGTAGGGTATAGCATTTTTTAATTACTAACTATTTCCAATAAGCTGAAAATTAATGCCAATTTACGCTTGCCTTCTCCATGAACTCCCTTGGTTCGAAGCTTGGGAAAGCGGAAAGCGGAAAGGGTGGAAGCGTTGGGCGTTGTCACGCCCTAATTGCAATATTTTCGGCTGATTAAGCGACATCACGTAGCTGCAATTAAATTAGCTTACAAAGTGTGCGCAACGCTGATGAAAAACCATTTTCGAAAAAGTCAAGCGTTTAACTTGGTTGTTCTTGTTGCTGGCGGCATAAAAATAAAACGCGCTCAAAGGAATTCGCTCGCGTTGAGGCAAGTTAATTAACAGTTGGCCAAGAGAAAAGAGACATGGCAACAACAGAATGAAGAAAGAAGTGAAAGGGACAGGCGACATAAAACCACCAAACAGTCTGATTGCTGTTGTTGTTGTCGTTGTTGTTGTTAGTGGTTGTTAGCGGTTGTTGTTGTTGTTGCCTGTTGACAGCAGCTGACCAAATGCAGAGCTGACCAGGCTAACGCTTTTTGAGGGTGTGTGTGTGAGGCAGATGAGCTGCTGCCACTGAGACTCACATAGACACCGTTAACCGCATGTCCTTTGCCTGAGAGAATTGTGGTTTAAGTGTGTAACAGTTGTTGTTGTTGTTGCTGCCAGTGGCTGCGTTTGACTTTGATGATGTTGGCAATTGCTACGCGGCTACTCGCCACAGTGTGTTGCATGCCCTTGTTGTCAATTGTCTACTGAGCTGGTTTCCGTGTGCTGCCAATTAGGCTTGCACTTACATTAGAGATGCACCGCATCGCATCCTTTGACAGTTAACTTGATTAGTCTTGCAATAATGTTTGTTGGTATATGTGGTTATACACTTGAGTTAAGTGTATTACGATATTTTCATGGATGGGTAAAACTTATCTGAACCCAGACAAAGATAACTTGTGATCAGATGAGTCGTTATAGCCGTATCTCAGTGTTTCTATAAATATTAATCCCCCTGTTGTAGAGCTTTCTAGTTGAACCTTTGGCCAACGACTTCTTTTTGCTGCAGATATATCATTTTTCATGATGGGACTACTATATTCATTTAAATGCAATGTTTTTTTATTATGATATGATTACTGTTTATTTTAGATGTTTTTAACTTTTATTTCGCTCGATTGATCTTCCTTCCTTGTTGCTTGCAGAATACGATTAATGTTAACGATTAATGTTAACAGTGTTGCTTTCATGTTACTTAACAGCTACTTCTGTTATAGTGTTATCGATAATATGAATCTAACCTACAACATATTATCTAACTAGAAACAAACCAAAAATTACAAAAAGAATTCTTCACTAAGCTTTAACCTTACGAACTACAATTCTCTATATGCGTTGTCACAATCCAAAGTTTCATTGCTTTCGAATAAAGATTTGAACTCACGCTGCGATCATAAAAACCGATAACTTGAGGCGCATTTATTGCTCATCATTTTATGTGCAAATACGAGATACACGAACAGAATACACACACACACATTCATATATTTATTGTGTCTGTGTAAGTCGCAAGAAAGTTAGTTTGTAATTTAATACACTTTCACTTATGTGCCCATTTGAGGTCGCTGCAATAAATAAGCGACTTATACATGGGTGTCTGTGTGGGTGACACCTGCTTACACTTGTGTGTGCATTTGCCAATAACAAGTATTTGGGTTAGTAATGCCATTTACGACCCGAAACGCAACATAAAAGAAACCACCAAGCTTTGTTTACATTTTATATTTATTTTTTTTTATTTTTTGCACCAGCAAATCCGTCTCCAATGTAAGCCGTAAAAAGCCAAAGAGAAATATATTTATGTTCAAATGTGCAGTTTGCACAGAGAGTAGACGACTTTTAGTATCTTAGAGGAAAGGAAGGAAAGAAAGAAAGCAGCAGAACGTACGTACGAACGAACGAACGAACAAAACCGAACGTCTATTTAACTAACTGTGCATAATTCATAATTTAATTAAGAATCCAGCGAAATGAAAAAAGTTTCACGAGGGACATAGACATACCCAACGCACTGTACATATATATATTGCGTGAGTGTGTGTCGCCGTGAGAAGCCCCGCACAGCTGTTGGCCATGTTGGCTTTACGTTTTACCCTTGTCACTTGTTAGGTGGTGTGGTGGAGGAGGAGGAGGAGGTTGTGGCATGGTATGTTGTACTCGCTGATAGGGGTGTGTGAGGGTGTGGGTTTTGGGGCAGAAACTTGGTATTGTGTGGCTAAATTCTGAAATGGCCGTTAGTCAAACGAGACGTCAAGCGAATCTGGGCAAGATGGCTATATAGTATATATGTTTAAGCTGTGCTAAACAGTCGCAGCAAACTCACAGATTTAATGGCAGGTGCTGGAAATCTTGAGAGCATTTGAAGCCAAATTAATTGTAGCAATAACTAGAGTGGTTTATGGGGAGGGGGTGAGTGAGAATGAGCAGTGAGATGAAATAGCTTGGGGTGCGTTGATGTGCTTTAAAGTGTAATAAGAAATTGTTATAGATTGAGATTTCTTCGAAAAATGGTAGGTTAAGCAAAAAACTGCTTTCAGATTTAATTCAAAAAACTTTAACAGGCAGCCAATCAACCTGTTTAGCGAGAGTTAAGTAGCCATTTTGTTTGTTGAACAATATCTAAATCGAGGGCTTCAATTGTTTCACCCCAAAAAACTCTCCATATTGAAATCTAATTGATCTAATTTAAATTTAATTCGTTTTGCCCCTCATTACATGGGGCATAAACTTTTACAGCAGTGACACCGCACACACACGCATGTAAAATTCCCACTCGTAAGAACGAAAGTCCCGAAACACACACAAGCACACACAACCATCCACCAACACACATACAGACATACCTAAACACATGCACACACAAGTGCTAACTCAATGACAACAAAGACTAAACTAAATTAGGTGTTTGGTAGAATGATAAAGAAGAAGAAAATGAAGGGAGCATAACAGAGGCATCCCAGAGGGTGACAACATAACATGAGCTTTAAATTTCAAATTGTACATGATTTAAACAACAACAACAACATAGAGGAACGATGACGCAGCAGCAAAGAATGAAAAGATTCTCCAAGCAATCGACACTATACGAGTTTCGCTGGCCCCCCATGCATGTGTGTGTGTGAGTGTGTGTTGCTGTTGTTGTGCAAATGTGCGACCAACTTGAAATGAGTGTCGTAGCAGTAACAACAACAACAACAACCACAACAACAGTGACAACAATGCGTTGTGTTCAGTGCGGATGCGAAAACTTCAAAGCGTGCACACTTTGGCTTTATAGGAAGCTGCCCAGCTTGTGGGAATGGTGTGGGGAAAGGGTAGTGGGGTGTAGGGCTGTTTTGTCTCTGTGGGGCATATGTGGCATATGTTTGGTGTGTACCTGAACGCGTTTTCTGCTACGTCTCTGAATTAATTCCCATTCGAGCCCTTGCTAGGGGACCTTGTTTCGCTTGGGAAGTCCATGAAGAACTTTGTTGTTGTTAATTTGGCTTATTTCATTTCACCCCGGTCATATACTTGTTGTTGTTTTTCATCTTATTTATTTGAGCACACCTGCAGCGCCAGGTAGCACAATAATAATAAAATACAAACAAAAAAAAAGCAAAAAAAAAAAAAAAACGCCAACCAAAAGGCAAAAACAGAAGTGCGGATGACAATAAAAATTTTGAGCAATTTTTAGCTGAATGTCTCTGCTCCTGTTGCTGCTGTGGCTGCTGCTGCTGCTGCTGTTGGCGACATGACGCCTTTGCTTGACATCATTAAAGGCCTTGCTCTTTCTGTATTTTTTGCTTTATTTTTGCTGTCTCTGCAGGTTGTCCTGGCAGCAGTTGCTGCCTTGCCTTTTCGAAAAAATGTCAAGTTTATTACAGTCAGTTGGGTAGTTGAACTTGGTAATGAGTTTTGTCAGTTAATATTTTCACAAAGTTTTCTATTTAACATAACATATATTTCATTTAGCAGCCTGATATTTACAGAAATTTAACAGTACTGATCACGGCACAGCTGATAAGTGTGGCGGTTAGGCGATGCGACTATCGATAAGCTTAAGTAAATGGTCACTCTAACTGGTAAAAGTGATGCGCACTGATTGCTAATAAATAACATGAAAATATTGATGAAAAATCATGATCAAAACTATTTAACAAAAAGGGCAACGTCAATTCGTTGTACTTGGTGTAAATGTAGTTTTTTTTGTCGTAGCATGTGTCAAAGGGTTTTATTTTTTGCCAGCCAGATTCACAGTTCCTGTTGCTTTAGCTGTTTTTTTAGTATTTCTTTTATATTCTTTGCATTTTTTATATGTGCGAGTGCCGTTTGGCAGAATGTTTCATCAGGTTGTGCTTGACATTGTGCATAAATATTTGATTTCAGAATTTTTGCGAGCGCACAAGATTGTTGTGCGTGTGTGTGAGTGTGCAAAGATCTCATTAAATTCACTAAAATGCGTGAAATTCTTAGCTTTTTAGTTTTTTTTTTTTTTGCCTGCCTGCCTGCTTGCTTTGCTGCCCTTTTCATGTTTTCACTGGGCAAACAATTCGTTTTAAGAAGTCCTTGGCCAAAGGATGCAAGTTGTAATTTCATTTCTGACAACTGCTTTCATATTAAAAAAAAAAAAAAACCAGTCTCCTGCACCTACAAAATGTAAGCGCGTATGTGAAAAGAAGACAGGATTGCTGAAAGGGTAGCTGAAAGGGGGCGTGTTTGATTCGCAAGTCGCAAACAACATTGAGATAAAGTTTGTTTGGATTTCTTAGCTTGCTTTTTTCAAGATGCTACTACCGGTTGCTACAACAACAACAAAAAGCAAAAAGAAGAGAGTGCAGTGTGTCCTTGTCATATCCTTTACGGCATTTGTTTTGCCGCTTGTTTGCTTTTCGAATTTTTCTATGCATTTCTGCCAAATGATGACATTAACATTTTCGTTTGTGACTTTCTTAATGTTTTTTTATTTCTGATAATATATTTAAATATTTTCATAAACAGCTTACTCATATTCTTTTGCAAGTGTATTTTATCGTCGGCTTTAATGTTTTTCCTGCCTTTTTTCTTTAACTCGAGTTTTTTTTAAGGAAAGTCAAGTGATGCTCTAAATGAAATTTCTCAAAAATATTTATTTTTTGCTCAGCATAACAGTTATTTTTTTCTTTTTTCTGTTTGTTTGTACTGTTTACTCTTCTTTTTACCTCCTTAACGAGTGCTTCTGGCATTGCGGGGGGGGTTTTTTTGGTTCGTTTTTATTTCGCCAGAAGCCAAAACAAATTGAACTTTTCACTTTGCATTTGTCATGAGACAGCTGCTGGAAATCTTCAAATTCACATAACAAACAAACAAACAAAAAATATAAAAGAAATAACTGAAAAACATGACTAAAATAAATGTTCACAAACAAGAGAAGTGCATATTTTGCGTTTTTAATTTTGCTAAAAATAAATCAAATGCATTTTTACTCCAAGCTTTAGTTGTAAAAAAGATTTCATAATTCATTTTTCGGCAGCACAAGAGGAATTTTTGTTGCTGCTTAAATGGAATTTATGCTCAAAACTAAAAATGCAATTTAAGTATTGTGATTTGGTTATGTAAAGCTTTTTTAGTTTGGGAAAATACATAAAATTGTATACAAAAGGTTATTAAATAATTGGACAGCTAAACAAATAACCAAAAAAGTATGCTATACATTTTTGTCTATTTTGGTCATAAAAAGCTTATAAAATAAAACTTGTATTTTAAGTTCCTTTGAGAAATGCCCTGATTTTGACAATATTATAAGTCTCTTTGTCATTTTGAACTTATTTACATTTTTAAGTCATAAATTTTGTCATCCAAGCTTCGCTTTCTGTCTAAAAACTAACAAATTGTTTGCCGTAGCATTTTATATTGATAGAACCCATATCAAAAACTTTTCACTTTAAATGTCATCTTCTTAAGTGGGCGTAGTTTGGTTTTGAAGTTTGTCAGAGCAAAACAAAATTTAATATTTTTTCAAGAATTTCCTCAGTTTAAGAAGCCTTTAGGACATATTTGTTCATTTGGTTATGTTGACTTGGTTAGGACTTTGCTGCTGTTGCGGTTATTTTTTTTATGGTGGCAGACAAAGTTTGAATATCTTTTTTTAGAGATAAAAACTAAAATGTAACATTTAACTTTTCTGACAATGTTGACAATCGCAACAACAGCAACAACAACCGCAAAGCTGCCACCAAAAGTTGGTTGGAAAATCAGTTAACGCTTGTCCCACTTTTGAGATGCGTCGTTTTGTCGCTTATCAGCCAAACAAATGTTTTGTGTTTAATTTACGTACCAAAAACGTTTTTTGGTTTAGGTCATTATCCTTGTGTTGTATCCTTCTTGCATAGACATACATTTATATGTGTTTGTGTCCTTTTTTTTCGGCACCTCATCGATTAGCCAAGTGTTGCCATGCAACAAAGGCGTCCACTTGCCATCCACAAAAAAGCACGAAGGGATGGAGGCGCAAAACCGCATAAACTACACACTAAACACACGATATGGGCGCAAGGGGGACGCGCGGATGTTTTAAGGACTCGTAGCGACCGCAACGTGGTGACACAAACATACACACACACACTCACAAAACAGGACAACAAAATGTTGCACGTCACTTGCCGACAACGACGGTGGAGGGCGCGACTTGTGTTTATGTTTTGGCCAGATAATGCGGCATATCCTTACAAGCAGTCACTTAACGGCACTCCCAATCGAAATCCTGTCGATGCAATCGAATCCTTTCCCTTCGCCCCACTCTCTTTCATGCACTCAATACACAGGCTCAAGATTGTTGTTTGATATCAATAATAATAATAATGACAATATTGTTTCGTTAACGATGACGATGATGATTGATAAGTGTGTTTGTCACAATATGTTTTGTCACGAACACACATATAGACACGGCTCTTACGGCTAGCTAGCAGTTGCGACAACAACACGACCGTCTGCTCGCACGGCTCGCCGTCAACTGGTTCCGCCTCGAGGTTCGGGCTGATGCGTTGCACGAAAACCCGCAGCGTCAGCGTCTACGTCTGGGATATTTTGACGTTAGCTGTGCACGTTTACGTTTTTAACCACACGCACACACACACTCACACATAAACACCACACGAAATGCAACTTGGGGCTGTTCTCTCACTCTCGCTAGCACTCCTTCGGCGGCTTACGCTCTTTCGTTCACTTGCTCTCTCGCATTCTTTTACTCTCTGACTGGCGTTGTTTTGATGATGGTGAGTTTGCGCCTGAGGTGAGTTCGTTGATAGATTTTGTTTTTATTTTGCCGGTTTGTTTACGTTTTTGGCCTCTTTTCACCTTAGCCGGCTTTTTTGACAGCGTTAAGCATGTGGTAAAACACATGACATTTTTGTCAAGTGCCCCTAAATTGCCTTTAAGTATGGATTTTTGTTTGGGGTGGTTTTAAAAATTATTTTTAAGGCTTTAAGGTTTTAATGTGGCTATCTTTTATAAAATGTTTTACTGTTAAAATGAAAACAGAACATTTTATTAAAGTTGTTTCCAATGAAATATTTTATCTTCAATATAAATCAAAAATTTCTTTTCAAAATCTGAATAATCAGAGTATACAAAAAAAACATTCTTCCTAAAGATATAACATGCATGAATAACAAAGAAAATCGTTTCAACATTGAATGTAACAAAACCACAGGAGCGGTTCATTGGCCCAAGGTTCGGCTGGATTATACGGACAAACAACTTTGGCCACATTTCGTCTGGGACGGCTTATTTACAAAGAACTTTTCGTTTTTATTGCAGGTCTGCGTAACCACAATAGCCAACCAGGCAGCAACAACTCAACTGGACTCGGCCCGGCCTACCAGAGAAAAAGTATCTACACAGCAACAACAATAGAAACAAAGTGTATCAATTATAATACGGGTGCAAGGCAACGAACCCCAAAAAACCGGACCGTCATGTTGGCGACAATGACAACGGGAACAGCAACAAGCAGAACATCATCTACAACCACAATTACCTCAGATCCGGGCATTCTGTGTTTTCATCACTGCAACGTGAAAGTTTTCTGCTTCGTCTTGCCCCCCAATTGTCCCCATTGCAATGCGCAACTGGATGCGGATACGGATGCGAATGCGAATACCTCACCAGACAGTTTGGGAGAGGCGAGCAATAGGAGCAGGAACACCAGCAGCAGCAGCACAATGACCATTTCGAGGCTGCTGCCCTTTCGTCTGCCCTATCCGTTTGTGCGGGCCACGCAACATCCATGTGCGATTGTCCTGAGACCCTCTACAGGCGATTTTCTCAAGTGAGTACATTTGGGGAATACTTGTTTTTTAGGGTTCATTGGGAATATTTTACAACATTTTTTGTAGCATACTTTTGGTTGCTATGATTAAATTCATCTAAAGTGAAACTTATAATATTTTAAAGAACATTGCAGCTTCTTTAAGCTCCCCTTTATGATTCTATGTTAAATGCAACACACTAAAATTTGTTCTTTCACACTTTCGAGTACCTCAGGAACAAAGCCTCCAGCTTTCGTATATTAATCCCTAAACTCTGGTTTTTTGTTTTTGGTCTGTGAATTTGTAATCTATTTTGTTGGTTGTCTGAAATATGCAAAATGTGTCTGATGCGTTTATATATTTTTTTTGTTTTTGGGTATGTCTGTTTCCGCAGCGATTACAGCAACGCCACCGATTTGCATATCGCGGTGACCACATCCGGCGGCGACATTGTCGAATTCGATAGGGATGGACTGCAGCGGCATCGGCGCGAAGATAATCCCCGTGACTGGTGGCAATCGCTGCTCGTGGGCGATGTGCCCGAGCATTGGCACGACTACTGGGATGAGGTGCTCCAGCAGGTACATAGTTCCCTATGAACTTCTGTGCAAATCTCTACACTAAACAAAACTCTTCTCTTGCCTAGATATGTGCACAATCCAACCGCTGGTCCATTGCCAGCTATGAGGAGAGCAGCCACAATTGTTATGCCTTTGTGCTGGCCTTTCTGCAGGCGCTGGGCTATGCTCAGCTGAGCGAGGCAGCCCGCACCAAGACCACTTTCTGTGAGAAGTACATTGTGCCTCGAACCACAACAGCGGGCAAATATATTTCACTCTATAGACGCTTGCGCTTGTCCGGGATTCATGTGCATCGTCAGCAGTCCAAGCAGCAGCGACTATTAAACAAAGTCAATGTCTGTGATGGCCCAGATGCCAAATTGGCCAAATCAAAGGCACACACCAATGGCAGCACCATAGGAATACGCTCCCAAGCACGCCAAACGCTTTGCACCATTGAGGAATGACCTAGAGCTACTTTATTACTTTATTTTTCGTTCCTACAGCTGAAATCACTTTGTATTACATTATTTACGACATGTTTTTGTTATAAATCTTAAAACTTTTCACTTCGTTTTAAGTGTATTTATATTTAGTCAAAATTTTCTGAATACATTTCTGATTGGTTTAGCCTAACATTGGGCATAATAGTTATTAATTTAATATTCAATATATAATATTTGATATATTTTTGTGATTTTTAACAGTGATTTTTGAAATAAATAAAATAAAAACAAGGAATGTCTGATTAAAAATAAAAAATAAAAAAAGTTTGTTACTTGAATCATAATTAAATCATTTTGGTGGTAGAACATTCTCTCGGTACTTGTTGTTAAAGTTGCCAGGTGGATCATAGTTACAGACCACATACATGGTTTTGTCACTGTAAGGAGAGAGGATCACACTTAGTTAATGCCTTTCCAAACATTTTCGTACGTTAATTCTTACCGTTTAGCAAAACCCACGCCCAACTGCCTTGAAGATTTCCAAACCACTTGGGTAAAGTGACCAGTCTTCATGTTAAATGATGGGTTCTTCCAGTCGTAATCACGAATCTCATTATACCAGGAATTGACTGCATTTGTACCCGTGAGTTGACCACCCCATGCCATATAGATATTCTCACCATAAGGACTGTTTTTTCGATGCTCCATACGATTGATGGCCAACAAATGCTGCAGCAGATATGAACATCATAATGAAATACCGTGATACTTAATGTAGGAACTATACCTTTGCCCATTCTGTGGATACTTGGGATAATTTTGCATTTAGCTGCAATGGCGGCACACCGTGTTTAGCTCTATAGTTATTATGCGCTTTGAGCACCTCCTGTTCAAACTGAAAAAGTAAAAAAAAGTTTCTTTAAAATCTATATAATTTGAATCACATTAGCATTTTGTTCACAGTTTCTATTTATAAATAGCAATTAAAATTAGAACCCACATATTATTGTTTTACTTTATAGTACTTACATCTTGAACACTCATTGCGCTTGAAGTGTTTTGCGAGATGGTTTGAAAAACTATTAGCAGAGTTATAATTGCAATATTCTTGCCGCACATGCTGTGTGTGGGTGTCGTTGAGTGGCGTATTTAAATGAAACTGAGCCCCCTTAACTGAAAGCGTTGGGGTTTTATTTGTTGCCGCTTTATTAGCTGATAAGCAACATTAAAGAGAGAGAACAGCAACTTAACTAGAGCAACTTCCCTTGCTTCGGTTGCTTTGACGGTTTGACGGTTGGCTGACTAATCTTGTTATCAGTAAAGTGTTGCACATCCGTACAAAAGTTGCCTCAGCTGTTTGCTGATTTGTTCAGCTTTTCTTTGCGTGACGCTTATTGATTTAACTTAAATGATTTGGCTAGAATTATGCATCTGTTGTTGTTCCATGTAATGTTAACATTTACTGATTGTTAAATAATGTTTCATTTTGTCATATATCTTTTTATTACAAATCTTTTTACAATACTGATCCATCCATACCAAAAGCTTTGTGGTATGTCATCTTTGAGCCTGAGTCTGAGCCTTTTGTGGCTGCCTCATTAATATTCGCAATATCCATGGCACGAGGCTGTATTCGTTATGCAAAACTGTCATGAATCAGGTGAAAATGTAATTACATTCTACGGATTATGAGCGAGAGCAGCGAGCTCATCTGCCAGACGCCAGGCGCCAAGCGCCAAGCGGGGTCGACGCATTTCATCTGGGATGGCAGGTAAAACGTGCATATACATATAAATTGTAAAATGCCGTTGCCAACTTTGAAGACACGTAATCTAAGAGTAAATAAGTTTTCTAGCTCGGCTCTGGCAAAGTTTTTTGCTTATGAGTTTTAAGCTGACAAAGTTTTCTATTTTCTATTTTCTGTTTTGTTCTTGGCCATTTGGGCATAATGATGATGTTGTTATTGAATTGAACTGTTAAGGATGTTTACAAATGAGTTGTTAACTGATAACTGCAATAATGATAAACAAAATGCATTGAGCCATCTGGCAAGTAAAACTTGGCTATTTGATGAGCGTAAAGTGAAACGATAATAAAATGTCAATTACAAAGCAAATTCAGCTTTTATTCGATTCAAATATTAATGACTCAATGCTTGGATATTCAGAGATATGGTCGTAACGATTACATACGGCTGACAGATTGACTCACAAATTGGCAAAAAGTGGAACAATGATTTGACATAATTATTATTATATTTTACTTAGTCAGCTCAAGGTCGTGACCACACCCATCCTTACTTGCCACACAACAGCTCTAACGGTACAAATGGGTGCGAAACACGTAGTTAAACAATTTCCAATGCCTTCCACTCTTATCGGGTAACATGAGTCAAAAGGCATAGCGAAAATGTCACTGTTGCAAATTGATTTTATTCAATTTAGCTAGCGCCAGTCTCTGACATAATATGCGTAACAACAAAAATAGAAAGAAACGTGCTTAAAAACAAAATGCACAGAAATCACGGAGAATTTTGCCATGCCAGCTAAAAAGCTAAAACCTTGAGCGTCACTTAGCCACATTCGAAAACAAATTCTTTTGTATTCATTTGTTGGCCCACTCTTCACTCAGACTTTGTACCTTTGTAATGGCTAGAACAGACCCAAATACCAATGTACTCGTCGAATGGGTTGGACATTTCAAACCTTTGTATGGCTGCTGCTGCTGCCCAATATACTATTCAATCCCAAAATCCCAAATGACCCACCCACCATCCACCGTCCACCGTCCATCGCCCACCGTTCAACACGTTTTCTAACGCTGTCGAGCAAGCATTGAAAAATCTCAACTAATGTCAAACGCTTTGTCGTCATCGTCATCGTCGTCATCGCCTTCGTCTCTTCACAATATACTACAATGTATGGGTGCTCCAAGGGGGGAATGGTGCGTGAGGGGCAGGCCGGGAACAGCGTTGAGCGTTGAGCTGACACTTGTAATTTAGTAGCTGCATATTTCTCAATGTTCTTCTTCACTCTCTATTGAGTACACAGTCCACAAGACATTTTGAACAGGATAAATGCATTTCCCCCACTTTGATTGATGGTCAAAGATTCAAAAGCATACTACCAAAAATATATAAAAAAAAGTTTCAGTAAGATCAGTTTCCATAAGAAAAACTAACAAGCCTCTATTCAGATTAATGCAATCATTGATAAAAAGCTACCGCCTCGTTACTGAGATATATGAGGTGTTAACAATTGCGCCGCTTGTCGTCTTTCTGGTGTCATTATAAATATTTACAAGTTGTTGAACTCAAGAGTGTAAATATATGTATGTACATATGTATATGGTAAGAAGCTTGCTAAAGAAAACCTAATCTTATCTACATGACTTGATGTTCGATTTTATATATTTTGGCATTTGTGGATTTAGATAAAATAGTTTAAGAACTACTTTACGGAAATCACGGTAGAAAGTAGTTAAGAAAGCTTTATGTCTAACTTTTACGCTCTTTCTCTGTCTCTCTCCCTTAATTTACTTTCCACCATCTACTCTTTACTTTTATTAACCAATATAAGAAATGCTTTCGCTCAAATCTCTTGAGTCAATCTGAAGTTTGAGGCGAATTAGCAAATTTGCATAGCGCTGTTTCGTGACAACTTAAACAAAATTACGAATTCTTGTTGACTTTTTTGGAACATTTTGTCAATGTTTTGCGCTTTTTTCTTTGCACTTCTACCGCTTGTTGACCAAATTGAAATGTAAACGAAAAAGAAAACTTCAAATCTTACCTAAAATCTAAGAATCATTAGGTCGATTGTATTTAAATGCAATGTTTATGCGATATGGAATTTGAATTTATCGCTCAATTAATGTGCAATAGTGCATGTGATGATACATTTCACGCACAATTTGTTGCGATTTTAATTATCAGCTCATGTATTTTAATCTGCCATCAAGTCAGAGCGCCGCGAAATCTATTACAAAAAATAGTTGCGACATGTGAGAGCTTTTCAGGTTTTATTTAGTGCAGTGTGCGTGATTTAATCATTATAATTAAATGATGATGCTGGCTGGCTGGCAGCAATGTTTGTATGTTTGCATTCATTGCGACAGTCAATAATTTCAAATGGGCTTATTCAAGTAATATTATGTATACGCAGTGTGTACGCACTGGAAAGCCTGTGCTCTAAAATATTAATGCCAATGAGCTTTGTGAAATAAATGGGGTATTATGCGAATCTGTTGTTGCATATTATACTTTTGGGCGTACATTCAAATTGTATTTTATAAATGCAGCTTTAATTGGTTGGCTACGAACTTCACAAAACAGTTTATAGCACAGATAATTTGCAACAAAAGTTTAACCTGTAACTTTACTACACACATTGTTTTTTGTCTATAATGTTTATTGTTGATTGGATCTATTTTTGGTTCTCTCAATCAAATTCATTGTCAAACAATGGGATATTGGCTTTTATCGCATTCTTCCGTTATCAACATGAAAGTATCTGAAGTATATCTCATCTCAACTCTATCTAACCGCAACAGACTCTCAGCTGCAACAATGTTGTGCATGCCTCATCATTTGCATTTTCATGCTGCTTTATTTCGCAATTCAAGTATGACCAAGAATATCGAAAGCTGAAGCACACACTCGACCAATCCTTACAGTGTGTACACACTTTGAAAAAAAATTTAAAACATTTGGTCTCCACTTCCACTTTCAGACAACTTAACATAGCAACATAGCCGGAACGGGTCTTGGGTATAAGCTGCAGCTGGGCAAGTCTATTAGATATGTATGTGTATGTGTTTGCCAAGTGAAATGCAGCAATAAAACTCAATCGAATTCAAACACAAAGTTCATTTACAGTCCATCAAGTCGCTCCACTCCACACTCAATAGCAAACAAGAACTTTTACCCTCACTCGCTTTTTCTCTGATATGAAGAAAAGTGTGGCAAAGAGCTGGTAAGTTTTTGGCAGCAGACTCACATAAACTTCTAACTTGGCTTTTATGCTAAATTAAATGGGCCACCAAACTAACAGTCCATATATGCATATGCATACATGTATTTTCAACCAGTATCCATTTTAATGACCAAGAAGGGTATGATAAACTGTATAATATACCTTTAAGGCTTGAGGATTTGTTGCAATCTACAACCATTATTATGATTGTTACATGGTATTAACTTAACAGATATCTCCAAACTTGCCTCAAGTTTGATGCGAGACCGTATGCGATTGGCATCCGAGTGAGCCGGAAACTTGTGGCGCTTAGATGCTAAATTGATTTGCCAATTTAAGTGAGAGCCCAATCCAATGGGAAAACTTTGCAGCACAGCAAGTGGAATACGTTTGTGTTGTTTTTGTTGTCTATAAATACAATATAAAGGCTACAAATGAATACTCTTTCATGAAATTGTAAATTTGCTTTTATTCTTAAATATTAACAGAAATTTAACTACCGCCTTACAGTTAACCATAGACTTATTAACATTAGTCTATGACAGTTAACATATATGTTAATGAATTTAAATTCCTCACTGTTTCTTAACATCAAATATCGATAACAGATTTTATGCATAAATCCTAAAGCTTGGTTTGTTGACAGCGTAATTAAGGTGGTAAATTATAAAAACAATTACTGTTTGGCAATTTCATCGATAATTGCACATTTTAAATATGTGTGTGTGGTTTATTTTTTCAGACACAATTTGGATATAAACCGAAAACCAAATTCAAAAATTTTGCTAAACGATTTTCTCTATTTTAATGAACCAAGCTAATTGGGTGTCTGTGTGTGTGTACGTTGTGCCGTTGAGTGTATATTTGTGTTTCTGTGGTTATCCATTAATTTAATAAATTTACGATAATTTAAAAAAGGTTTGCCACGTGCCACACAATTTACCAAATGACTAAACTTTTTTCCATACTCTTTGGTTGGTTGTTTTATTTATGGCATCAAGTTGAAACGTATTTGATGAAGCATTTTGCACATTATGAGGTCTTCCTATCCATGCGTTAGAAATATATATTTTCCATTTCTATTTTATGCTTAAAAGGCTATTTCAACATCATCATAATGACGGAAACTAACTCTGCTTATATTTTTTGATTGAGTATTTTGCAGAAAGCATTCAAAGCCTTTTCAAATGCTTTTGAGCCAGTTTTCTGCGACTTAGTTGTGTATTTTACGTATCGTTTCATATGTATTTATGTGCAATTTTTCGATATGTTCTCAATACACATTTTCCGTTCACTCTCAAAGGTCACAATCGTTGACTTATTTGTGCTCCAACGCGTTCGCAACGAAAAGTATTGAAGACGACCGAACGAACAGAAAATGTTGTTAGAGAAACTGAACGGTCGAATCTTTTCAAGCGTTAAATACCCTTGAAGCTTTTGCCTCGCACACAACATAACAAATACACATAGAGAGACGCATGTTAGTGTATTTGTATATGTGTGCATAAATACTTAAGCAGGCAAGTGTAACAGTTTCTCAAAGTTTCGATATCGATTTGTACTAAATACAAGTCTGATAGTATGTAGGGAACTTCTTTAGGCGCTTTGTGAATATTTTTAAAGTTGGATGTGTTTATATAATGTTTAATGCTGCCATGAAATGATTTGGCAGCTTAACAGATCGGTTAAAATTTGAATTTTCACACATTTCTAGGCAATTAGTTTGGGGGTGGATGGGTTTTGTCGCTTGGTTGTTGTAATTTGCGTGCTAATTTCCTGCAGCACAAAACTTGTGGCAAACTGTGCAAACATTTCGTGTCATTTCGTCAACATGTACCACCACAGGCATAAACTGAGATGCAAACATAGAGTGGGTGGGAGGGAGGTAGAGAGGGATGGTGAGTGAGCTAAAAAGAGAGAGAGAGAGATGGTTGGCAGCCTGACAGATGAAGATTGGCATATCTTTTGATGCAACCAAAATCAAGCAGCACGTGGAATAGTGGTAGCAACCACTTTGAGGACTCTGACTAGTCTTTGCCAGCTCAGCGATGTGCGCTGCTTGCCACAATCCTTGCCACATTCATATGCCTGTCTAGATATCTGACTGTTCGAATATGTAACAATTTTGCCAGTTTATTTGCTGTTGCTGCGGTCGCAACTCTGCAGACGTTGCCAAAAGCCAAAAAGTCTTTTGGCCACCAAAACGTGGCAGCGCCAAATTGGCAGGCAACACATTGCCTTAATCCCTTAATACTTTACACCTAATTGACATGCCCAAGAGCGAATGTATTTACTGATTGTATATATTTCTAAGTATTTTGTAAATTGCAGAGAGAAAAATGTATACATTTTTTTTAAAAAAATATCATTTAGTTCCAATTCTAAACATGCACAATTTTAAAGGGCAAATGCGACAAATTGTCAAAATGCAAATTTTGTTTGTACTTATGTTAAAGCCGAACCAGAACTAGAACCAGAACCAGAAAACCTAGCCGAGCCCCACGCCCACCTCGAGAGGGCTTGAAAGAAAAAGAGCGTAACAAGTAGAATCTATATGTAACCATACCCCACAATTATTAACCTATAAGAACCTTTATTAGCAGCAGCATTATAGGACACATGAGCAACTGACAACGCACGAAAGAGCTTGCTGCCGAGTCCAGGAGTCAATTGCAGTGAAATGTTCTTTGAGGCTGTTATTTGCTCCTCGACTAAGTAGCCAGGTCCAAAATTGTAAATTGTTGTTGGCCAGCCAAGCGGTCAAATGGCACAAGTTTGGCAACAGTTAGATGTTGCACTGAGAAAAATACATAAGGTTTCGAAAGCAAATCCTGACAGTATTTTTTGCGACGCTGATGTTGAGCTTAAAGATTTATCGATATGACAAAATCGCCTATCGAACTTAACATGATGATTTTGTATTCAGATGTGTGTGTTAAGAAAATCGCAAAATATAAAGTCTTTTATATTTCTTAACAAAAGGACTTGAGTTTTTCAGTGCTGCACACAAGTGAATAGCCGTATAACCAAGGCAGCATTCACCTGGTGCCCACAAAGCGTAAAACTGCCAGATGAGAACAACTGCATATGAAATAACTTCGGATTATATCTGTGCCTGCCCCGTGCCGTGTATCTTCAGGTCGTTTACTGCACCTGTATGCAGTTGCCAATTAGAAGCTGACATCTCTGTTGCAAGACATGTGAAACTCGATTTTCATTGAAAGCAACATGTCAGAAGAAGCTTCTTGTTGCCATGGCAGCCAGTCTCAGCTGTCAGCGGTTCCTGATGATGTTTTCTATGTTTGCTGCTGCTGCTGCTACTGCTACTCCTGCAGTTGATAGGGCTTAGAAGTGCGTTATAAGCGGGTTACCGCATTTTTATTTTGCTTCACCATTGAAGTGAGCAACCGAATCAAAGGAGCAAACCGCAGGAGCAGCCGTAACACAATTGCCACTTGAAGATTTATGAGTTTTGTTTTCTATCATGTTGCTTCTTGTTTGCTGTAAGCCAAAGACTAAAAACTAAAATGATCTCATTGTTATTTATTGCATTCATGGGATAGAGTCACACCGAAGCTCATATGAAAAGCATATTCAAATGTCAATCAAACTAAAACTTGAACGTGAATACTTTCGTTTAAACTGAACCCATTTTGCATATTCAAACTTAAGATCTTTGGTAAACTTACCTATAGGCGTTGTTGTTGTTGTTATTGTTTAAGAGCCGTGTGTGTGTGCCGCCTGAAGTCAATTTCTATGCTCATATGAAACACTCAAAAGTCAGCCCTAAGTTGTCTTTTCCTGGTTCCCTTTTGACATTCAATTAATATGCAAATTAAGCTGGAACAGTCGAGAATTGGTTGCTGTGCAAAGTATTCCACATGCGATAAGCCAAAATTTAACCCATCTTCTTCTCATTCGGTTTAACCCTCTTACACTTTGGCATCGCCTGCGACGAATAAACAAAGTGCACAGAAGGCAAGGGAAAGAGGAAAGAAGTGTGAGAACGAATGGCTGGAATAGAAATTAGAAAACTAGCTTAGTGATTCCGCCAACGTTTGCAGATTTCGTGCATAGTTTCAATTGCCTGCCACAGGCGCTCACTATTATTGTACTGACTGGCTGGATGGCTGGATGGCTGGTTGGTGTCCCGGCATCTGTGTCTGGTCGTCTATGGTATGCCCCACAGGAATGCCCCATGGAATTTACGAGACCCTCGAGATTAGTTTGCGCTGTTGTTTGCTTTAATTGCAAGTAGAAGGCGTGGCCGTGTCGCCAAGTCAGCGGATTGTAGATTGTGTTCTCACACTCACACTCTCCCTCTCTCTCTATCTCTCTCACACACATACTGTGACAAACAAAACACAAATCCAGACAAACACCATGTATCCAACAATATGTGTATGTACATATGTACATATGTATGTTACAGTCTCAACCAAAAGTATGTGTATTCGCAATAAATACTCGAATTGCAGCCCAAATAAATACACTTATCGTATCGCAAGGCATTCGCAAATATCTCACATGCATAAATTCTGCACCAAGAGCCGTGCATTAAACAGATATGATGTAAAAAAAAACCAAGAAAGATATAAGTGGGAGGTAGAGACTCTTTTTGGGTATTTGTTTCCATTTTATATCTTATTTATTTCAATTTTTTGGCCATTCGTTTGCGACGTGTGTCGATGTGGCACATTTTATTGTCTTCCTCTCTGTGTTTTCCTTTTTTTGTATCCTCTGGGATGCAATTTTAAAATATTGCACACACTTCTCGTATCGTCCTTCCTCTGCACAGCACAGCTCAGATCAATTTATATTTTATATGTTACGTATTCTTCTACGTTTTTTTGTTCCTTCGTCGCCGCCATCTCGCCATTGACTTGAGTGATTGTAATAAATTATTGCCAAGCTTATCGGGGCCAATCGAAGAGCGGGCTCTATTGACTTCTTTTTTCGCTTATGTCGGTATTGAGACACTGCAAGTTTGGGAATTCCAAATGTATTGATTTCGAGATTGCAAACAAGTCTGGCACCGTATATTAAATATATTTTCATAGCAACAAAAGCTTCACATGGTTTCCAGCTCGATGTTGCTCTGTCTAAATTACCTATAAGATATTTATGTGAAGGACAAAATATCGATGTTTATATATACATATATCGATTGACGTGTATGCTTTTTCTCATCACTTTGTACGCAGATTTGTATTTCATAAAGTGTGCTTTGCACGTTGAATTTTGGCTGAAAGGTTTAGTGAAAATTAAAGAGCATTATTCAATGTACAGTCGTTAAGCTTTGTCAAACAAAAAGTAGAACTGTTTTTATTTCTCAAAAGGAAAAACAAATAAAAATGTTTCGCCATGATTGGGGACAGGTGAGTTTTCTTTAGGTTATAATTTTAACTTTTCAAAAATAAATATTATTTTAGGCTCGACATGATGTCAATGATGATGACAGCTTCTTTAACTACTTCAACCGACTAAACAAGCGTCGCGATTGGTTTTTCAGTGTGGGACTTAATGAAAATTTGGCCCATGATCTGGCCAAGCAGACCATGCGGCTACCCGAGTTAAATTTTGGTCAGTTTCAACAGCGTGTAAGAGGTCTAAGCATGCAACTGGGTCCACATCGTCCGACTTCACTCGAAACCGTTTTTTTGAATGAGATTCGCGAGATGGTGCAACGCCAAAGGACTCTATTTGCGGATCTACCTTTCACCCGCAACTTGAACTGGTTCGGTGGAAATGAACCACCTACTACGCAAATTAATTGTACGTCATTTCAAGAACCGGAACGGAGACAGCAATTACGTTTTTTGACTCCAAACGGAGCAATGCAAGATCGCGAGGAACGCCCCGTGTTCAGCGAAACTATGGGCAACAACAACAACAAGGAGAATATTTCCAACTGGAATACCAATTGTGGCAATATCAATAACAATCGAAAGAATCGTTATCGATATAAGCGTCAACGTTTGAAATCCCATCAGAACAAACTGGATCAAGCAGGAAAACAAGAAGCCAAGATCAACTATAATAATGGAGGCAAACGTGCAGCTCGTCAACAACATGAGTCAAAGCTCAATAACGAGCCCAAGCGACGCAAATTGGATAATACGAAACCGATATTTAATATTGGCGCTTTTGAGATGCCGTACATACGATTCAAGACAAATCCACTGCCACAACCGGAACACAAATCCTATGCCATCAATTTCTTTCGGCGTCAACACAATTGTATTGTAGGTGGAGGTGAGGAGGTGGTGGACAACATAACCTCTCCAGCAAAGTTATCATTTCCACCTTACTGTAGATTCACAGATGGACAACGTATTCGAAGAAAACTTCGTGAAGAATTTACTTCCGTTTATAAGAAACTGGATTATCGCGATTGGAGAAAGTGGTGGGGAGAATTCAAGTGGTGCGTCGCTGCCATGGACGAAAAACTCGCATTGTTCAAAGGCATCAACTTGAGAAAAAACTCATTTCTGCCATTCCATGCGAAGTTGGACATATCTTCGATTCCCAATTTATTTTCGCGAAAGTCACCAAGCTTTCCATTTCTTTTGAGCACCATATTTGAGCTTATGAATGAGAAATACTTAGAGAGCTTAGACACGGAAGGTGTTGGCAAACTGGAGGATGTTCTACGTTATATCCACAATGATTTGTGGACTGAGAAAATGCAAGGCATGGTGTTCTTGTGGTCCCAATACTATCAAATTCAATTGTTGGGCATGCAATTGGACAACCGTCTCGAAATCTGTGCCACGCTGACACAGTGGAACTGTCCCATCTTCCACTGGCTGGCCATACAGGCATACAACGAGCTCGTGAGAATCAGTGAAATTGAATGGCCCGATCATAACAAAATATTCTATTCTTGAAAAATCGAAGAGCACTATATATATATATGTCTATTGATTGTAATTTCTTTTATTAATAAAAGTCTGAAGCAGATATAGCCTCAATTTGATCAGATATATGTATGTATGTAAGGATTGTACTAGTGTTTCCTGCTTTTAAATAATTCTGTTTGCATCCTCTCTCGATGTTCGTGGCTGGCTGGCTGGCTGTCTGCCACTCCATTCGTTAAGCAAACAAAAATCCAACGCATTTATATAATTCTTGCGAGTTTTTTATTTCTGTATTTTTGCGGCGCTTGCATAAAGTTGTTTAATTTGTTATCGCAAAGTGCACCTGAGCCTGAGCTCGAGACTGAAGCGCACTGAAAGCAGGGAAGACAAGCTTGGGCTAAAGCCCAAAGGCAAATGAATAAACCAAAAGGAAGCAAAAAAAATAAAAAGATAAAAGGGGCGACAAAAAATTGCAAAACGTTGTTGCATATTAATCCAACAGAGTATTTCACTCAGCGGGTGCCACAACCACAGCTACAGACACAGGCACAGGCCCAGAGAGTCCCTCCCCAGCAAGGATACGCTTGGCGCAGCGACCACGAAAGACATTTATTGTATCCTTAGCGCGCTCCTGACAGACGAGCGCTGAGACGATGATGAATTTGTCGTCAAGAAATGTCGCATGTACTACGTAGTCCAAAAAAAAAAACAGAAAATAAAACAAAACTTGGCCAAAAAAATATTCGCAAGCAAATGACGGTGGCGATGGGAATAGGGCAAGGCAGCAACCAACCAACCAGGCAGACATGAAGTGACGAAAAAAATGCAAATAAAATGCCAGCTTATTGAGTCAGGGAAGAGGTTGAGTTAAGGCCGGTAATGGTCTGGGACAGTTGAGGTAGTTGAGGGCGGATACGAATAGCTGCTCTTTAGTTGATTGAAAAAAAAGGTGATGGCAAGGCTTTCGATATATACCCAGGGTATAATAGGACATGGGGTATACCACTCAACTACGAATGCTATAAGTATAGTAGAACTAACAGGTAAAGCGGAAAACATCACATCTAGGGTATATTCCAGTTTGTTGGCTCCATCAACTCTCGCTCAGTTGAGTTATATTTGGAAAGCTGGCTGCTTTTTGGATTGCTGCAAAATAAGTGGACGATGGTATTTATTTTTATTTAAGGATATATATGTTTATACATCAATCAATTGGATGGAAAAAGAAAAATAATGATTGAGAATGATTGCAATCAAAATGCTGTTGCATCAACAAATATTTTAAATTCCTTTTCGAGTTTCGACTTCAAATTAAACCAAACCTCAATTTGCACAAATTTAAATAGTATGCAAAAACGAAAAAGAGAGAAAACCATAAACAAATTGTGACATGTGCAGACACAAACAAACATTGCTTGTATGTGTAGGGTGTGTGTGTGTGTGTGTAAGGACATTTATCAGGACTTTTGTGTGTTGGTGGTGGTGTTTGCATAAATCCAAACGCTATAATATTTAATTTAAAATTGTATCCCCCGGGCATTTAGCATTATGACATTGAAACTGAAACTGAGCGAAGAAGCGACTCAAGCGAGCGTCAAATGAAATAACTCAAAATCAGCTTAAGGCCAGGCCAACAAACACCCACACACCCACACACACACACCCCCATATAGCCACAAATGAGGTTTTGTGTGCGAGATGTACTTACATTTAAGTATCTTTATCTTTGACAAATCAAAATTGCATTGAGCACTGAACACACGAGAGAGATTTTGGCAGATTTTTGAATCGGCATTCGGTTGGGTTTGGGTTGAAAGGGAACAAACTCATTAAGCTGGGTGTATGAATAGAGTTTCGCTTGGTTGCGCCTCCAACAAGACTCACACAACATGTTTAAATTAATTAAAATTCAATTAAAATCATGCACGCACGTGTTGCTCTCTGTTCTACGCGTTCAATCATAATTTAAATGTACCTTAAATTAAATTACAACAATTTCAAACTCATAAACATTCAAAAACACACTTGCATGCACAGGCAACAAAACAAAGGTTCTCGTAATTGATAATGTGGCACACACACACACACACATACTTGATTATTTTGGCACTAATTGCAAAGTTCTAAATCAGATTAACATTAACATTTCATAGCTTACAGCACCGCTTACATTTCAAATTTTTAGTCAAAATAAGTTACATTTTCATTGCGATGTGCATATAATAATAAATGTTATGAAATAATTTATCAATTCAGTGTTTTGATTAAAGTTTTTCTATCACTCTACATAAATGTTAATCTTACCTTACCAAACCCCTGTAAGAACCTAATTACATTATCCTTGTGTATGAAAATAAGTTTAACCGCAGCGAAAAAAATTCAATTGAATTTCCATTAATCACAGAATCAGAGAAGTCACAACTAATAAATATCATAATGAATGCGTTAGTATAATAACTAAAGGTGACATATAACGAATATATTAAATAAATATTAATTCAATGTGGCACAAAATCAAAAAGTCAACTTTTACACAAAATCCCTTTATCACATAAAAGTCAGATTCAAATAATAAAAACAAGATTTTTCTTTAAATATTTGCAAGCTACATTATTTTTATTTTTACACATAATACATTTTAGATTGTGTACCTGCATACATATATTTATGTATAAACAAATAGTGCAGCAAAATGCAATTTTAATGGCCATCATTCAGGAAACATCAAGAAAAACACGTTAAATGTAAAATGTTTAACAATTGTGTTTGCTGCCATAACTCTTAAACTCTGTGAAAAGCAAATGTTTGGCCAACAATATATATAACACACATCGCGACGATATATAGCGAATATATATTTGTGCAATAAAGAATAGTAGCAGTCACAATAGTAATTTGACATTCACAATTGCTTTGGCAACATTTACCACAACAGCTGCGTTTGCTCAAAAAATATGCAATGAACATTTTCGGTATTTATTTTCCGCGTTTGATAGCATTTGAACAGTTTTTTTTGACAATATTACAGCATTGATTTAATAATAGCACAATGCATTTTCAGCTACAATACAGTGTAAAGTACAAAGTAAAAAGTGCAAAGTCATTTTGGCCAACTTCGGCGACTAATTGTTGCATGTGAGGCAAAACGCTTTTCTGTCTGTCCATCGCTGTCGCTGTCGCTGTCTCATTACATGTTTGTGTCTGTGTGCATAATTTCATTATGACTTTTAATTAATTTTGAAAAGTGTACAATTTTACAGCAGTGAACAGAAAGTTGGCTCTCTCTATTTGTTGCCAGACAGACAGGCTAGTTGGCTGGCCGGAAGTATGCCATAATTTCCGTCCTAAACTTGATGTTGGTCACTTCATTTGCAGTTCGAATGAAAAGTTTTCTGTGCTGTGCTGGGCTGACTGTGCAGCCAAACTGTGTGGCAAACGTCAACAACATTCAATTAATTTGCCACAAACACACACACAGACACTAACAAAAGGCAACTTTTCAGTTTTCATCCAAATATTCATCCGGCTTTTGCTATAAACCTTAAACTTAAACCAAAATTCACAGACAACATCAGAAATAAGTTCTTACACTTTGAATGTAAAACAAAGAAGGCGTTCTGGCAAATGATAGTTTCTAGACTGCCATTGTTAAATGCTCTAAAACAGAATTATCAGTTTATTTTGAAAGTAACAAGTATTTTTGACGTCATTTAAAGTATCACACGGCACAAGGCACACAGCACACGGCTTAAAGATGTCCGCTGAAGTGGAAGAGATGCTGAAACGCTTTCAAAACATCAAGAATGTCGCTGGGATCATGGTTGTGGATAACGATGGCATTGCCATCAAATCAACTTTGGACAACCAGACAACCGTTCACTATGCTGGCATAATGCGAACTCTAACCGAAAAGGCACGTCAAGTGATCTTGGACTTGGATGCAACCAATGAGTTTACATCGCTGCGCATGCGCACAAGCTATTACGAGATAGTTCTTATGCCACATGATAATTTCCTTATTGTTGTCGTACAGAATCCTTGTGATTAGAAGATTTGATTGAACATTTATTAAAAATCTTTTCTTGTTGTGTTTACCAAAATTACAATATTATTCTATGAGAGATAAATGTAAATATAAATAAATAGATTGCTGCTTCTAAAAGCGAAGAGAAGTCGAGAACTCAAGGCAACAAACTTAAATTATTACTTCACTCAAAAATGTTTCTCTTTTCCAAAAAGTACATAATAACAAGTAAGAAGGATCTAGTCGAGTAAGCTCGACTAGGGATTAGGAGAGCTCATATTCAAAATCGGGATACCCAAAACCCATGAAATGGGTAAAAACCATTTGGTCGAATCAAAACGATTACTATGTTTTCTTTAGTATTATTCAAGGCTGGATAGTTTTCAAATTTGATTTGAAAACTTTCGAATCGAATGAGTTTTAATACATTTTACTGTCAACATGTCTAAATTAATACATTTGTTTTTTGCAATAACATAACGATTGATATCTAGTATTGCTGTGCAGTTTGTACCAACTGGGCGGAAAATGTGCATTCAATAAACCACAACTTTGTCATCGACTTTGTCAATCTGTCAAGCAGTCAATTAACGTGCAACATGGACACAACCAGAAACCACTCACCAGCTCAGCTCCGGCAATTGCGTCAAATATTTCTACTGTTCGACCAATGTGGCGATGCGAAAATACGACGCTCGGAACTGGGCGACTGTCTTCGTCTTATGGGCGCCAATCCCAGTGAGGAAAGTATACGTAAGCACATCCAACAGTTGCAGACTTGCGGCAGGGAACGCCTGTCTTTTGACGATATAATGCCAATCTATGCAAGTATCATGAGAACTTCACAAACTGAAGCCGCAGTAAACGAACATCTTATGGACGTTTTGAGCTTTTTGGATGAACACAACACTGGTTACGTTTCAGCGGTCCAGCTACGACGCATTCTTACCACCTGTGCCGAACCTCTTACCCAGGCGGACATGGATGATTTGTTGCTTAATCGCGTCAATGAACAGGGGTTGGTCAACCTTGCGGAGTTTGTGGAGGAAATTATGAAGAGTCCAGATTATTTACTTAACTAATCGAATGCAATTACTAGAAAAATCGTTAAAAACATTTGTATAAATAAATTTTATAAAAATATTTAATACTAGCATTATTATCAGTTTTTCGTTAGCTTATTAAAGAAGTAAAGGGTATGAATGTAACTTTTTTTCGGGAGTCATACTAAGTATCAAGATTTGTGGACTATCGATAACTAATAAATCGATAAAAACCATATACATCCTATATGGAAGGAAACTTCGACTGTTTTTAAGGTGGAGTAACTAAATTTGGTAGGGAGATAGCTGGAAAGAACTTTTTATAAAGATGCCAAAGAGGCTTACATAAAACACATTTTTGTTTACGTTTCGGAAAGTGCAACTCACAGCTAACAAATGAGCCGACTGTCATAATGATTGATTTATCAGTTTACCTGCTTAAATGTTTCCAAATTGCCAAAACTATTGACGGGTCATCATCATCTCATCATCTCCATGGAAAGTTCTGCCGGTGGCATGCAATGAATGGCATATATTTTCCATTTCATAATCCAGCCAACAATTGTCAACGGCCTTTAGAAATGTGACATGCAACAGCTGAACTGTCCACATTTGCAACGGAGTTGCAGCATTTTGAGGCAGCAAAATGTCAAATTGCTTTCAAATGGGGTAGCATATGCAAACATTTCAAAATCACAATTTGTGTGTAAATGTTTGAAAATAAAATTAAAATCAACCTGAAATAGATATAGAAAATTTCTAGGTAAAGCTATATAAAATGTCGCGCCATTCGAATTCGGAATTCTTCAGTGTTAGTCCCAAAAAGCTGACATTCTATGCGCCCTACGATCGGACGCAAAGGCGTTTAATCACAGTTCTGAATCCGACTGCGATCCGGATGCTGTACAAAATACGTTCGAATGCACCATGTGATTATACTGCCAGTCCAAACAGTGGCTCGATTGAGCCCTATGACTTTGCTGAGGTTAACATTGCCCTAAGCCACTTTGATTACCATTCCGATCAGGAGTATTGTCATCGCTTCTCCATACATTGCATACGATCGCCGAAACTTAAACGAACGCACACCCAATCGGTTCTGGATATTTTTAAGGAAACGAATCGCTCGGAAATAAAAATTTGGCAACTGCCCGTCGAACTGCAACCCGAACCCATGTCCATTACACCGAAAGAGATGGACATACTGTTGCAACAGGATACTGATTCCCAGACATTGAAATCGCAGCCAACGTATCTTGACTATATTAAAATTTTGAAACATCTGGAAATGCCTCGAGGACCCAGATATCGTTGTCGATGGACTCGCTATGTCATGGCAATTCTCATCATAATATCTTGTTTGGCCGCGGGTAAGCTTTAATTAACAACTTTTCTAAGATTAATTGTATAAAATACTGATTTATTGCAGCTTATGTGCATCGTGTGCAAATCGAGGATGATTTGCATATGCATTTAAAGATGGATAACCTATAGATATATTTGACATTTCTCGCTCGCGTTGCCAAATTTACTGTCACCTCCAACAGGACACGAAAACAAACATATGAGTAAAGAACCGAACCACATAGCTAACCATAACACAACCGCAACAACCACAACAATAACAACAATCGCAATGATAATGGGCGAACATGAAGTGCACTTTGATTGTGACCGAACGATTGCAAATGACCTGGTTAGCCTCGATTTAACCCGCACCCCAAATCATATAATTGTCCTATCAATGAAAGTTAAGTAAACTAATACGCAGCAAACCAAATTCCTATGGTAGGAATAACTTTAACTGCTGGTAAAGAGAGTTAATTAAAGAAAAACATTTAATAGATTTTCTCAAATAAATGATTTATTTATCAATCTTATTTAATTTTACTGTAATAACATAATGAATATATTTATTTAATTAATATAACCAAATTAAATTGTTCAGAATACAAGTAAATTATGCATTTACCTTACAATTTATTTTACAATATTGATTAAGATTCCGATAACGAGTCACAAAACGTCAAAGGATTAAAATACCTAATTGAAAACCTACTAAACAAGTCGTAAATATATAAGGATTAGTGTATAACAGATGTAACCATATAAAATGACCATCAAATTTGCCATAAATAACCGGTATTAAAGGGAAAACCGTGGCATCCCATCCATTCAATAAAATAATAGCTAACCAACACAACAAATTGCGAAATGTGAGCATATAAATAGCTAATCTGGATGTTGTATTAAAGCACGCACTAATTATACAACACACTGCTGTCCGCCCCCAACATTTACACACACACAAACACAAACACACAACTCAATCAGTTCGATCGATATACGATACACAATACCCATGTACAGCTGTAGAAAAAACTAAAGCATTGCCAATTAGTTACACATGGCGTATGAGTAACTCGAGCATACATACATATGTATTTGGGCAAAGTTCACGCTGTAGCATATCAACCTTTTGGAGGCCATGTCGAGTTCATCCATTTGCATGCCATGCTCTTAATCCATAAATCACTTTTTTATGCGTTTCCATTTGCTGCACACTCGCCTGGCCGGCCAGAGGGTGGAAGCCAGTGGATTGCACTCGCAATCCATTTGTACGCATTCGTTTCGGGCTTTTCTTTATGTTTTCGCCTCGGTTTCATTTGGCGACGTCGCCAATACACCATTTGGCGCAGTTAAGGTTAAGTAAACAATGCAGACCAGTAAATGCATTCAGCTTCGTCGACTTCCTTTTTTTGGGGTATCCTTAGCTGCCTTCAACTGGCATTCATGCAGCCGACCAGCTCGTCAGCTCGTCAGCTCAGTCCGCCAGCTCAGTCCTGAATCCGTGAGTGGGCCACGGGCACACAGTCACCTTGACATGCTCAAAGGACTTCCCTTTTGGGAAAGGGCGTTTTGTTTGCATCTCCGTTGATTTTTGACGAGAGAGAACATTTTTAATGAGTTCCCCATGCAAATTATTGTATGTCCTGGCATCAAAGGAGCACAGCACTAAAGCACAAACACAGTAATGCAATGTAAGTGTAGTTTAGTAAAGAATATACGGCTGACGAGATACTCTAACCAACTTAAACTTTTTCAATTAACAGATTACATTTTCGGCTTACCACATAAATTTGCAAACATTTTTCTTTTTCTTTGAACACATTTAACACATTAAAAACAATGTTAAAAAGGATTTTCTGATATTTTTTCGTTCTGCTGCTTTTGTTTGATTTAAATAAGTTATAAATTCACATTATATTTTATTATTACAGTTTTTGTTGTTGTTGCTGTTGCTGTTAATGCGTTTTGTACCGAGTGCAAAATATATAAAAATAACTTGTTCAACATTTACCCTAAAAAACTTTGCGGTTGGCAGAAAGCCCAGACGGAGAGAGAGGGAGCGTGAGCAGAGAAAACTAACCAACAAACCAACAAAATGCGGCAAGCAGCAAAACTTAATGACATTTTAATTTACGATTTTACTGGTGACGACAGGCAACTTAACAAAATTATTGCGTGTAAATGTTAAGATTAACTGAAGTAACTTTAATACAAACTACAGTTACAGGGTATCTCTACTCACTCTATTTATTTTTAAATCGAATTTAAGTGCTGGAGGAAGAATATACATACATGTGTGTGTGTGTGTGTGTGTGCAGTAGTTTTAGTGCGACGGCAAAGTGCAGTGTTGAGAAAGTTCATTAAGCTTATGTAAGTTAATTAAAATGCAAACCGACAGAAACTGACGGAGTGATCAAAGTGCCAGAGACAGAGACAGAGAGAGGATGGAAGTGATTGGGTTGGAGTGCAGGAACCTGGGCACACTGCGCCGCATAATGGCAAAATCAGAGAACACCACAAACAGACAAGCCAACATATGTCTAGGGGTGTGGTGGGGTGGGGTGGGGTGAGTTTTAGGGGCTTGTGGCAAAATCAGGATTGCCGTGCAACATGTGTCAATTGATTTTGAGCACAATCTGTCCACCTGCGCCTGCGGTTGCCAACTGACAGCATGTATGCGGAGTGCGGGGTCGAGCAGTTGTTGCCCCATCAATGACGTTGTTGCCAAAATTTATTGAGCCACAACAATTGTCAAGCATTCGCCATCCATTTGGCCCCAAAATATGCGAAAGCCATTAAATTGTATGACCCGAATGATAATTAGGCAAAGCAATGCCACGCCTCAAATTCAAGTTCTACAAGCATGTTGTTTAAATTGCAACAAACAAATGAATATAATACACTCGCTTCACATATACATATATAGGGTTATAGGGTTACATTATGAAACATTAACAATACACACACACACACACTTATTGGTGTTGTGCGTGTGTTCTCCTTTCTTGGTTTTTGTATAATCGATGTTGCCATGCGCACTTTAAGTCTTAAACTTTAACTTTAGTTTCGATTTGCATTTCTCTTTGTCATTGAAAGTATTTTCTGTGCTTTTGCAAACTGAAGCTTAAGAAAATAATGCAAATATTGTTAATATAGTTAAAATGCTGCAATGCATAATTAATGCACTTAAGTAGTATAAATATATTTTAAAACTTAATGCAGTTATAAATAATGTATTTTTAATAGCAAAATACAAATTGATAAAACTTTCGTTTATATTTTTCCCCTTTTTGCTGTTAAGCTTTAAACTTTTTGTGAGTTTTCGTTCAGATCAGAAATCACAAAAATATATATATGAATGTATTTGTGTATATGTTATATGAGTACAGTTGTATAAGTTTCTTTTAGCCGCTTTGTGTAATTTGTATTTAAAAACATTTTTTGGACTTTCTTTTTTGCCGATATTTATAGTCTGTCACAAAGAGATTCATATATTGATATGTATATGTGTCTGTGTGTTTATGTAAGCCTTTAAAGGACAGAGGGGAAGAGGGCTGAACAGCAGACAACAACAATATTTACAAACGCTTTTATTTGTCTGATTTATTTAAATATTTATGCAAAAATTAAATCTATGTTAAATCAAAAACGAAACCAATCAGTGCAATGAAAAATAATAATGATTATAAAGAGTTTTCAATCTAAAACTAAAGAAAAGTTAAAGTTGCAGTATTCAACTGGTGTCAGACATATGTGAACAACGGTAATAACTGCAAAACTAGAAGCCAAAAGCTTGACCAGAGCTCAAAAAAGTGTGCCATGTGCTTAGAGGGGAGAGCGTAGAGTATGGGGAAGCCGGGAAGCCATAGAAATGGTCAACAAAAACAAAAAAAAAAAAAAACCCAACAAATGCGGCCGGCAAGTTATTTAGTTATTTAGAAAACCACAGAATGCAAATGCAGCAAATGTGCCAATTTCCACATTTTCACACACAAACACACATAAACATAAACATGCGCATACGCATACAAACATACATACACACACATGTGTATGTGCACACACATACACGGACAGCAAGCCAAACAAGTCGGCAGCCAACAATTAAAAAATCGGTGTCAAAATGTGCTAACGTTAAGAATTTTAAGTGCATTTCAAGGTTTGCACAACTGTCTCGCGCATTAAGCATACGCAATGTGGCACAAACATTGCATATGTGTACGTTCCAGCTGTCAACTGGAACTATTGTATACATACATATATTGCTTTAAAAGTTAATCTTTAATCTCTGCAAAACTGCAATCAACTTTATTTTTGTATAAAAGAAAGAAACCGCAGACAGTTACAGGGGAGGCAGGCAAGGCTAGAGCAAGAGATGTAAACGAAAAAGCTGAAAAATGTGTTGATTGATATCAAAATACTTGTGAACAGGAATACAGACTGCACCACTTGACGCACATACGTCGCATACATTCTTCACCGTCAACAGCTCGTCTGTCAATCTAGCCTGTTGCCAAGTATTCTTGGCTGTCTGCCATTGACTTGAAGCGACGTTGTGTCAATAAACTTGTAAATCAAACCTCTTTACCCACTGACAGCTGACAAAATTGTTTGGAAAAAAGCTGAAAATTGTCGATTTGCTGAGCCCCGAGAGCATATGAAATTTCATTTAGGTTAGTAGTGGAGCAGTATTTAGTTTATTTTTTAATGAATATATTTCAAAGTTTGACTTCTTTATTAAAGGCGTAGTTAATAGTTTTTTAGTATGTGTGAATGTATTTTAGAATGTTTTAACGAAAAGCTTCAAGTTTGATATTGTATTTCAATGTTGTTTCTTGATTCCATCAATGTTTATTTGGAACGGCGTCCCCACAATCCATTATTGTTTTTATCAGTATCCATAGGTCCTTTGTTTGGCATCATGTCATTATTATCAAAATTGATATCAAATGCAGCCTAAGCGGAAAATTTATTAGTAGGAAAAACACGAATAATAATAATGTGAAATTACCGTTGGTATTTGATTTTTGGGTAAGTTGGGATCGTCGTTATTCTTTTCATAATCTAAAAACAGAAGAGTTAGTTATGATGTTAAAGAAACTAAAAGGATTTTTTAAGCATACCATTAAATACCATAAAAGCATTATCCATGTTGCTGGCTCCGTATTCGTTGTTGTTGGGGCGATTATAGCCATTCGACATATCCGGCATAAATGTAGGTCTCTCATTGACGGAATAACGTCTCATGGGAGCATTTCGACGCAGCGGCAGACTCTCATTCATTTCGACTTGACGATGCATCAAACCCTCTGATCTGATTTGATAATACTCCATCATCTGTTTCTGGTTCATTTCATACTCCAGCTTCAAGCGTTCCTTATCGCGTTCGCGCTTGTCGAGCTCTGAAAGGGCGAGATAGTACTAATTATTCGAGTTTATTGAGGTTGGATATTTTAAGCACTTATTACCTTCACGCAACAGTTGAGTTTCATGTTCATAGCGAGCAATCTCCATTTGAGATTCGAGCTCTTCTTCCTGCGCCTGCAGTTCGTGCTTGACGACAATCAACTGGGAACGATAGCGAGCATACAAATCCTTCCACTTGGAACCGTATTCATGATCAAACGAATCGGGTTCAGCGAAACGAGGTCCATAGCTACGCTCCTGGCTGAACTGGCTGTTCTTAGCGAGAGCTTTTTCGGGCAATCCATCGACGTTCTCGTTCAGCTCCTTCGGCTCCACCACACAGGGACGCAAGGAAGCGGTCAAAAAGAAACACTTCTCCTGGCACATACGCAAACAAGTCGTGGCCGAGGTCTTCTTGGCAAACTCAACAGTGCCCTCGCCCATATGATTGCCCCGATCATCGACCATGATAATGGCACGCTCAACGGGTCCAAAGATCTCGAAGGCTTTGTGGAGCAGCTCATTGGACACAAATTGTGATAGGTTGCTGACACGCAAGACAGTGGAATTATTGGCAAAACGTACGCGCAACGTACGACCATTGACCATGTTGCCATCCAAGGCACGCTTCGCCTTCTCGGCATGCATAAAATAATCCAGTTTGACGAAGGCATACTTCTTATCCGGACTCAAAAAGATATCGCCCAATTCGCCAAACGGCTTGAACAGCTCACGCAAGCCATTCTCATCCCGTATATCGCCCAGGTTGCCAACATACAGACGATTGCGGCTCGAAAACTTTAACTCATCCGACTCCACGATCGGATCCAGCTTTAGTGTGGGTCCGCTTATTCCGCGTAGCTTTTGGATTACGGAAAACTCATCGTTTCGTTGCGAGTGGCCGTTGTTAAAGTTGTGCGCGCCAAGTGAGAAGCGTGCACCAAGACCACCACCACCGCCGCCGCCACCACAACCAACACCAGCTCCGTTATTAGATCCACCCCGCGGTCCACGAAACCTGCCGCGCTGGTTTGGCTGATTTCCGTGCTGTCCACGAAAATCGCTGTTATTGCCACGAAAGTCAGATTGATTATTACGATAATCGCCGCTTTGGTTACCATAAGAATCTCCTCGATTGTCAAGTAGCTCGGCTTGATTGCCACGGGAATCTGTATGATTTCCACGCTGATCCCCACGATTTCCTTGATTCTCCGATCGATTGCCACGCAAATCACCCAGAGGTCCGCGCTTATCTCTTCGCCCTACGTTATTGCTGGCCACACGATCACGATAAGAGTTTGCCTGCTGCTGTGAATCAGCTTGCGATTTATCTGGCATTGAAGCTCCATTCTTAGCAGCGGAGAAATCTCCAGCTAGTAGTGATGGTATATTCGGACGCTGCTGCTAAACAAGTAGAGAATCACATAAAACATAAGCACACTACACATACAATACCTAGTTTACCTTAAACTCTTTAATGCAGCAATATAAATATTGAAATGTCAAAAAATAGAGGTTTGCAAAATTTACCAAAATTAGCTTGCGAATTCCCATTCCACCCGAATAAAGTACAAATTGAAAGTATCTACTCACATTTTCCTTGTCCAATTGCTGAGCATTGGATCCGCGATTGCGAGTACGCGGTTTCTTTGGAGCGCTGCCCTCGCCTGCATTGACAATATCATTCGTGACATTGCGCTTTCCATTGCAACTTCCATTCTCATCAGTGAATGGCGCAACAACCACATCATCCAAAGTAATGGCTGTGTCCATTATCACTTAACAAATATTCACAACAAATAGGATGAAACACTAATGAAGCACGAAGAGATGATTTCAAGTTAAATTACAGAGATCGAATGAACATTTTCATTGCTATTGGCTCTCAATTGACAATTGCAAAGGCGACTAGATGTATTAAAATCAAGTCGTTAATCAGATATCGATAAGTGTGCGATATGCAATGCGGCAGATAGTAACTATTAACTTTTAATACCGTTATCGTAATAAGAGTAGATTATTTATTAATATTCATTAATAACAATAACTATTTGTTTATCTCAAATGACAACCATATGATGTTAACAACAAATGTGAATGGCAATTTACAGTGACTGTCGATATTAGCGGAGTCGTGACAGCTCAACGATTACTTGTTACTCGGCAAGCCACTGTAAGTATTGCCATATTAACCCATTGTTAGGTATATCAGTCCATCTAATTAGAATAAACTAAATGCATGACTTCATTAACGAAATAATCATACTTTTTCAAACAAATCAAAGACACTTTTTGTGTTAGGTTAGCTTTGTAAAGTGTGACATTACAAAGAAAAATTGTAAGCGTTAAACGTAACAAGTAAAAAATACAAATTATTCGAAAGTTCTAGTTCTATTTGAAACGCAAATATGTCTTGGCTAAATCAAAATGAACGGTTACTTGACTTATTCTGTAAAGTGCTGCCACGTGGCAAGTCTTGTGAGGATCATTTAAAACATAAATATCCCGAGTGTTTCCACGCCTACCCAAAACTCTCTGCCCTACTGGAAATGCCACAAAGGGCCTGGCGTCACATTTTCCCGGCCCGTGGTTGTGACGTCACCCCTACACCTATCAATACTGAACAATGTACGCAATTACTAGAAAATGATGCCTCATTTGCTGGATATTTATGGAAATCTCTGATCTTGCTTGCGATCAGCATTGGTATTCTGTATGCCATTCTAAAGGTGTCTGCCCAACGACGTGCATCATTGCAGTGAGGCAACAGCTACGAACTGTCAATCAATCAATCAGCAAATCAATTCTATGTACTCGTAAAATACTTTTTGTTATAAATTCCAGTGACACTGTTTGCCGTACTTCCAAAACTCAACATAATATAATAATCTTGATTACCGTTCATTTGTATTCAAAGTTTATTAGATGCGGATTTGGTTTTATAGATTAATATTGACTTATTGCATGCCGTTAATTAGTTAGTTGACTTGAATGCCAAACTTTGTTGTGATAAACAAAACAAGTTTTAAGGCATTAAGTTAAAGTTCAAAATAACATAATAAAATTTCACCATTAATTGAATATAGGTTAAAGTTCTTGTGACTGCTTTTGTTTCTTGCCAGGCCAACACTATTTTTAATTTGCCTAAAGCTCGCTTAAAGTGTTTATGGTGTCAGATTTGTGGGTTCATGCAATGTCTGCTGCTCCTGCTGCTGTTGCAGCTACTTTTATATATATGTCCTGGGCGCTGTTGTCTGTTAACCACAATAATTTATGCCTTTGAGCCGTGTTTCAGTCAAAGTCTTTTGTTTGTGTGGGTGTCTATGTATGTGTGTGTGTGTGAGCACATAATTTTACCTATTAAAGTAAAACACTAACAACGCTTATCATTACAAACATCGCCATGGCAAGCGGGCAGGAAACCACAGCAGCAGCAGCAGCAACAAAAGTTAGGAGCGCTGTGTTGCGGATCCTTTCGTCGACGCCATTTTGTTTAGTTTACTTTACGTATGTGTGTGTGTGTGTGTGTGTGTGTAGTTGTTGTCTTCGCCTCGCACTTCCTAATGCAAAAAAGCGACTTTTCAGCACAAATTTTTAGCAAAATTAAAATATTTATGTTGCCGACGTGCTTAATGCTGATGCTGCTGCTGCTGCTGCTGCTGTTTTGCGCTAGATGCTGTCGACGCTCATGAAACCCTTCACCCACCCCCACCCCATCTACCCTGACTCGGCAGCAACTCTCTGTCAAGCACTTTGTGTGCAGCTTGTATGCGTATGTATATGTGTGTGTGGGTGTGTGTTGTTTTACGTGCGTGTCCATGATTATGGCCAACTAACTCTATCTTACTTTTTTGGGCTTTGGCATACACTTTTAAACTGGGAGACATTATACAAGTGTTGAAAGGAAAGCTTGTGAAAAGAACTCTTGGAAATGTTTTGGTGTTGAATTGATTAAATATTAAATAATTATTAAACCATATAATAATCTATTAAGTTTTTTTTTAAGGGTATCTGTAAGTTGTGTTTGAGATATTAAATTTTCCCCTCTTTCATTTTAATGTAGCTGTTAAACAAAAGACAATGTTTTGCTGTATAAAACAAGTACTTCGCTTTCCCCGCGTGTTCCTTGTGCAACATTTCTGCAAATGCTGCATAATGATGTTGCTGCCACTACTATTATTCGCCCTTTAGCAACATTAAGCACTGTGTGTGTGTGTGTGTGTCTGTGTGTGTGTGTGTGTGTGTGTGTGTGCAACAATACAACTAAAACTCCGCCAACAAACTTATTTTTACATTTCATATTAAAAACAATATATAGACAGACTCTGAGCAAAAAAAAAAAACTCAATATGTGTCCCATTAAATAAAATTAATTACATTAAGCTCGAGTTAATGCATAATTTTATGTGCAAATTAAATGAGATTTTTTTTCTTCTTTTAAATAAAGTGTCATTAGGCCGCAAGCAGAAAGCGGAAAGCACACAGAACTAACTAAAAAAAAAAAAAATGGGAAGAGGCAGAGAAAGTGACGGTCCTGCGAATGGGGAAATAAAAGTAAATTAAGCACAATTCCTTTACAATTCCTCGGGCGTAACTTGGCCAAGTTGTTTTAGAGCCACTTTTTTATTTTTTTGTTGGTTGCCCTTTCGCGTTTCCCTTCTATTTTTAAGCTATCCCTCTCTCCCGCTCCCGCTCTCTTTCTCTTTCTGTTCAACTGTCTGTTCTTCTTGCTTTTTTTCTCTTTTTACCCGCCTGCCGCCTGCCGTCTGTTTCTTGTTAAAATTGCTCAAATTTATGACCATTTTGGGACCCGGTCGCCGCATTCTTAAATGTTAGGCCTTCTTCTTCTTTCTTTGTGGTTTCCCGTTCTGTGATTTGCTCTGCTCGCTATATTTATTTAAGATAAAAAAGGCAAAGTTGAAAAATTCTCAGAATTTATTGTATTAGTTAACTAAAAAATGCATTTTAAGTAGAGAACATAAATTATTATTATTTTATTTACTCATAAATTTATTAACTTAACATAAAGTGTTTAGTCTTAAAACACTTTTCCTAAAGCATTTACTTAACATTACTTTTATTGAACTCGTTTTTCTCATATGCTTGCTGACCTGATACTGAAATGATTAATGCAATAAATCATCATTGAATTTTCTTCCGCTCCTTATGTTAGTGGCTGTTGCACAGTTGTTGCAAGTAAACAGAGACAGGCAGATGATGTTCACTTTCTTGTTGGTAACGTTTTGTAACTCTTTTTTTTTATCTAGCTCTTGGCAATTTTACGCTCGAATGGGTTTAATTTCATTTTTCCGTATCTATGACACATGGCAAATATGTTGCGCATACGCCACGTAGTGCTCTCGAAAGTAGAGAGAGAGAGAAACTGTAACGAAATTCAATTCTATAACATAATGAACTGCAAAGCAGATGTCCATCAGAAATGTAAACTGTATATGTGCTCCGCACTCAAAGGCCAAGGGGAACAAGCTGGAGAGAGAATATCGGAAAAAACGGAAATTAAGCAAAAGCAAACGATTTCGAACTCCTTTTACCGAGCGGAAATAGTTGAAATATTCAATAGGAAACTTTTCCCAAAAACGACTTGTTACAAAAAAAAAAAACGCCCTCAAAACAAGAAATGTTAGAAAATGTTCTTGTTTTATTTTCAGAGGGCCACGAACTTAAATTTAAACAACTAAAAGCTTGTCTCTTGCAACACACACGCACACACACATACACAAACAGACGTGCTGATGGACAATGCAAGCGCTGCAAAAATTCCCAAAACAAAACCGTAACAAAAAACAAGAACAACAACAACAACAACAACGGCAGCAGCAACAACGGAATCCAAATCGAACGCGAAACCTAAACCAAACCTAAACCAAACCAAACCCAGTTTACCAATGCCAGGAATGATGGAGAGTGTTTTGCTTCGGTGAGGCTTCGACCGCATTTCGTACAAATATTGACACATGTGCGGCTCTATAGCAAGCCATGAGCCATATGGAGAGGGTGGAGGAGGAGGTGCCGACCCAAACGCTGTGGCCATTAGATGATTTATAGGTCAGTTCGCGGACCCAGTCACCATTCTGACACAAACAAAAACAAATGCCGAAATCGAAATCGAACAACAACAACAGCAACAAGAACAACAACAAGAACGAGAACAACAAGAGATGTTGCATCGATTGTCAGTTGAAGGCGCTAGAATGTATCCCTAACCTATCGTTGTTTCTGTTTTTCCGCCCTTGTTTCAATTTCAGGCATCGTGTTGCACAATTGAAACGAACAAGCGTACACAACAACAAAGAAGAGTGGCACTAATCAAAAAATACTAAAACCTTATAAAAGTTGAAACTTGAAATGTTTTCCAATTGTTGCGCTTAAGGGCAAATGGCATAACATGATTTAATACTGTTTCCCATGTGGGAAAACCCTTTTTGTTTAAACAAATTTTTAAAATGTTCCCAACTTAATTCGATTGACGCTTGGGGAAACAGCAGCAGCAGCAGCAGCAGGTGTTGGCAGCACATAAATTCTAATTTGTTACAAAAATTGAAATTAAAAATGTTTGTTGATTGCGACACACACACACACACACACACCTTTGTTACCATTTGGTGTTAGCTAGCATGTTTGTGTTTGTGTTATTGTTTCATGTCCTTCTAGCTCCAACTCCCCGTACTGGACATTGCTGGACATGTATGTCGCATGTATGTATGTATGTATGTATGAATATGTATTCGTGTTACAGTTGCTCGTTTATTTGCTCGCATTACAATTACCAAAGGACGGAGAGCCCAAACACCCAAAACGTCGTACACGTACGCAAATTGTTTGAACAGTCAATGGCCAAGAACACGGCGAGTGTTTAGGGCCTGGGAACAAGTAGAATGTTGGTAGTGTTAGTTGTTAGTTGTCGTTGTGTGTAACACAAATAAATTAATTTTGGACCAGACACTCCAAATGCCCCCTAATTGAAAATTGTGGGGCAGGTGTTTGTGTGTGTGTGTGTGTGTGTTGTGGGTTTAAACATTAAATATTCGTGGGCAATAGTTTAAATTATGTAAATTTTCAAATTATGCAATTGATGCATTGTATCATCATGTCAGCAATTAAAATTTACATGTTATAATGTTACAATATTCAAAATCAAAACAAGCATTTTATTAATTTCCTAATGAATATTTAATGCATGTTAATTTGTCAACATATTTATTAGATCCACTAAAAAAAAAAGATATTTTAGTTTCCAGCGTTTGCTTTAGTTATTTATATGCAGAATTGTGTGTGTGTTTGTGTGTGTGTTCATATTTCATTTTATTTATTTGTGAACGGAAGTTTTGAAGCACACACACACACACACATACACAGGATATTAAAAGGACACGTAGTCATGCATGTAAAGTGCCAACGGCGGCAGCGCCACCCATCGGCCACATATGGAAGCTGTCGTCATGTCCTTTGTTTTTCCTCTCGTTTTTTTGTTCATTTTCCTTCTTTTTTTTTTTTTTGCCTTTTTTGAGGTGAATTACTAAAGAGCCGGGGTCAGTGACATTTCTCAGGAAAAAGTTGGCACCACAAAAAGCCGACTGCCAAGTTTTTGGCCATTGTCGCTTCACAACACACACACAAAATTTAATTAAAACTCTTAATGCATTTTTAAATGCCTGTCATCCAGGAGCTGAAAAAAACAAGAAAAGAACGCAGGCCAAATGCATTTGTTAGCAGCCCTCATTGCGGTCAGCATAAAAACCAAACCACACACATCATTAGTTTTTTTTTTCTTTCTTTTTTTTTCTCTCTTTTCTTTGTTTGTTCGCCTGACCTCTTCCCTATTTGGGGTGGAGGGAGGGTTATGTGGGTTATGCAAAGAAAAGCGCAGCTAAAATTATGAGCTAAGCGGTAAAAGAAACGCGACCCAAAAACTCATCATCATGTGACCAAACCAAACCAAACCAAACCAAACCAGTTGTGGTCAGCCTCTCAGCCCAAGGCCCCTTTTTGGCTGATTATTCCCTGGTTTCTTGCTTGCTTCAGCACAATTCACAGCACATTGTGCTAATGGTATTTCAACTATTTTTGATCTTTTTGCCTTTCATTTAACACAAAATTCTTTTTTGTGCCCCATTATTCATAAATATATTTTCACACTTAATGTGAAATGCCACAAACATAATTATTAAAATATAATTTAAAAACTATTTAAAGCAAGGCGAGAATAACATATTGACAAAAAGTGAACTTTTTTCTTAAATCTATACTTAATCTTTCCTCAACTCCATTTACATATCTTCAAGTTACATACAACTTATAGTAATTACACATATTGCGTATACGCAATGTTGATAAGCGCCCAACAAGCGAAAGAGAAAGATCAACAGCAGGTGGCAACCAGGCAGTTTATCAAGAAACAACTGGACAACGGCACACGCCTACACGCCCGTTGGTTGTTGACTTTTTATGGCAGTCGACGATACGGGGCGTGCTTTTGGCCAATTCAGGCTTCCCGTGGACAACTTTCAGTCTTGCCATACATATATATTTTGTGCAAATTGTAATTTAAACATTTTGGAGTTGAGCCAAGTAATAATTTGTTGCTGTCCCAACTGCTGCTGCTGTTCGTCCTGCCAAGTTGAATTTGTATTTCTTTTGTAGTTGGAAATTGATGCGCATCGTTTCACACAGGAGAACAAACACACACACATACACACACACCGAAACACACACAGGAGAAGCCGAGTAAGGCAGTCAGCCATATTCTTATCGCATCCTTTAGGGGGGGCTGCGGCGGCTGTAACAGCTCCTCCTTGAGAATAGCATTTTATTGCTCTCGAACAACAACAACAACAACAATATGAAAGTCAAGTGTTGCAGTTGCGCGCAATTATTCGAATCCACAGTCGAGTCATGGGATATCTGGCTGGGGGATTCAGTTTTGGGGGATTTCTTTCTGCTTTTTTACGAATCGTTTGCTGCAATAAATTCTATTAAAATGCAATTTGAAGGGTTTTGTGATTTCTAAATAATGCCAAGACAACGTTCGGGTTAATGCAGCAGGCAGTTCGTTTGTTTGTTATCCTCGCCCCAGAGATTTCAACTGTGTGCCACATTTTCGTGTTTCCATTCCGTTGCAGATTGAGATTTATGCAATAATACTCGAGGTGTTTCTCTCTCTCTCTCGTTTTCTGCTGTAATTCGGCTTTAGTTTGTGTTTGTGACAATATTTATGGCCTATTCACAGTGGAGCCGGCCGTTTCGGGCTAATTGAACTGCCATCAATGCTAAACAAAACTAAAAAAACGGCTAAGGAAGCGAAAGATTGCAGCTTGCTATTTTTGTAAATATAAATAACTCACTTGATAAAAACTGATAGGAAATATTTTATTCAATTCGTATCTATTCATGGTTTATGCCCATTAATCGTGTCGTTTATTTAAGGCATTTAAATATTCATAAATTCACACAAATGTAAACAAATTTCAGAAATATTTCTTCTCTCATATTTTATTCAGTTCCACAAAAAATTAAGTTTATCATCTGGCCATGCATAACGGGAGTGATTAGCACAAATATTTAACAACTGCGACCCGTAAATTGCCAATAAAAACAAATGTAAGAAGGATCTAATAAAGTAAGTTCGACTAGGAGATACCCTGAACCCTAGAGACCTTGCCTGGACTAAGATTCAGTCTTTCATAACTCCGTTACTTACTAAACGATTTTAATAAAAATTTTACAAACTTTAAATATTCTGTCTATAATTTCAATAACGATTACGTAGATTACCAAATTCATCATTTTATTGTTATCGATTCCATATGTATATCGAAAACCGACAAAGTTATCGATAATTTGAAATAAATCGAAACATAAAAAAACAAATTAAAAGCTATAATCACTTTTACCACACATTTTTTATGTCATATTTATTTCCAGGATTTTTCCTACTCTATTAACCCAATGAAAATATTTCACTACTGGGAAAAAAATGTCAAAAAATAAAATAGCACAAAACCGATAAAAGTAAAATTTATGAAAATTGTCGCATGTGCATTTATCAAAAAGAAAAACACTTTGTTGTTGTTGTTGTTGTTGTCCTCATGTTAAATGACAAAACATAACCGGGTTATAAAAACAAATTTTTATCAACGGCTTAAAAAAAAACCAAAAACTCTGCGATTTAAATTTTAAACATTTCGTTATTGTTGCATATTGTATGTATATATTTGCTTAAATTGTGTTATTCCAATTGAAATTTAATTCGAATGCATTGTGCAACTTAAGGGCGTAGATTTTTTTTCTTTTTTTTTGTTGTGAAAAGGTCACTGTTGAATATTATTAATACGCCCCATAAGCCCAATAAATGGACAAGCATTATAGTTGTTGTTGCTCACGCTGTTTCTGTCGCTTGGACGCGTTGCATTTCTCTGTCGCTGTGCATTTTTTATGGTTATTGTCTTATTGTAATGACCATTAAAATTGGCATTGTTATGGCCATAACTATTGTTCTTGTTGTTGTTGCCGTTGTTGTTGTTGACCCACAGAAATTGAATGAAAAGTGCAACAGCAGGGATCTTTTGCTGGACCAGCTGCAATGTCAGCTTAATAATTATAGCGCACGCAGACACACAGAACACAGAGAGACAGTGCCACAGAAAAGTTTGTGAAAAAAACCCAACGAGAAGAAAGGCAAGAGAAAGGCATGTGAAATGCGGAACGCAACTGAAAAGCTCTGACCAAAACTGGCAGCCATTTGCACGTCGTCAGCGTCGACACATTAAAATAAATGAGACTTTTGCTGTAAGCAGATGCAGCGATGTTCTTGTTGTTGTTGTTGTAGTTTTTGTTGTAAAAATGGCAGAGCATTTTCACGTTTACCATGCGAAAATTACGCTCAAATTACAATGCATAAAAGCATCGAGCGTCATTCAGGTAAGTTCAGTTGAGTTCAGCACAGTTCACATCCACACGCATAGACATACATATATATATATCTTTAAGCGGATCTCTGTATTTTTTTCGGTCTTTACACATTTGCATCAGCATGAATGAAAGTTGCATGAAAGACAGTTTGAGCTGGAGTTGGAGTTGGGGAGTGAATCGGATTGAGGCAATTGACAAGCTGACCCGAATTGTCTGGGTCGTCGGCTTTAATTACATTGTACAACTTCATTGGATATCCAAATGAGTTTGGTTCGGTTCGAGTTGGTTCGGTTCGGTTCGGTTCTGTTCTGTTTACCATTTTACTTAAATTGTATGCGATGGATATGTTGATTGAAGGAAATCGTTAAACAAGGTGTAAAGTGACACAAAGTGAACGGAAAACACAAGGATTTTTCATCAATTTAAATTAATGATGGCTCAACAAATAAATGCAAAAAGCTGATTTTTAAAAATCTTTTAAACTCCTTTACACTGTATTACTTTAAAGTGTGCCCCAAAACTGTTTATGTTGCAGCTGCTTTTAAAACCCACCTAAGCACAAACACACACACACACACAGTCACAAAAACACATAACCCTAACCCAATAAACCACTTTTCGAGGGTGTTCGTTACGTGGACTGTTGCTCTTGCTGTTCCTGTTGCTGTTGCTGTTCAATTTTTGCTGCTTCAATTTCACACCAACAACAAGTGACAAGCAAACGAACGATATACACACGCACAAACGCGCACACACACATACACACATACATAAACATATATACGCTCGGCAAACTGGCAACGCATCAAACTTGGTTGGCAGCATGCCACAAAAATGCTGTTGGCTTCAACAACAAAAGCAAACGGAAGTCAACAACAAAGGCGCAATGGCAATATAGCCGAAGGAAAACAAAGCACACCAACACACACACAGAGCAACAATAACTAGTGCCACACACAGAGAACAGGAGAGACAGAGAGAGCGTGAGAGAAATGTGATCATATCGTGGGACGCCCCTGAAAGCAGACTATGAATTTTTATGTGGAAATTTTGCCGTTTTTAATTTCGACGCGCCTCGAAACGAAAAGAAAGAAAAAAGAAAAAAACACACAAAACGTCAACAGGGCGTATGGGTCATATATATATTTTTTGTGGCCACCACAATGACACCTTCATACAGTGCCAACATGTCCCCATGTCAGTCAACCTCAACCTCAAACCCGACCCTAACCTTAGACCCCCAATGGCTGGCGGTGCCGCACCGGATATTTATGGCAAAAAATGCAAAATTAATGACGTGTGACGTGAAAATTGTGTCAAATTAAATTTTTTTTCCTTTTGGCCGTGCGCGAAGCTCTGCAGACAAACCCAAAAAAAAAAGACAGTCAGCGAAGCATTAAATTTCCCCAGCACAGCATAAAATTCAATTCAATAGAAATAATTCAGGTCTCAAGCATCACATTACAATTACTTGGAACGAAATAAAAAGTGTCGAATATACTTCATACATCCATCAGATTATCAAACAAAGATAGAAAGGGAGACAACATTTGATTTCTCAATCACATTTAATCTCCATTTAATAAAATTATCTAAATATGTTACTTATTAAAATATGAAATTATTATAGCTTTCTTGGCACATTTTCTTTGAATTGTCCAACAACATTTCCGGGAGGATTATAATTGCACACCACCCAGGTACGATCGGCTCTAGGGGAACAAGAACAAAGAACATAACATAATGAAAATCTTTTGCTTATCCATATATTACCTTCGCGCCACGCCGGAACCAACTTCGGTGCATGCCTTCCATATCAGCTGCGTAAAGTGTCCCGATGTGGGCGTAAAATCGGGTTTATCAAAGTTGAAAGCATTAATCTCCCTGTACCACATATCAACTGGTAAATCACCCGTTACATCCATGCCACCGGAGAGAAAGATATTCTCACCATATTTCGGTTTCGGCCGATGCTCCATTATGTTCTTATCACGCAAGTGCTAAGGATTTAAATAAACTATATAAACTGTAATCTATATTATCGAGTATCCTACATTAGCCCATTCCTGGGCAAGTTTGTTGAGCTCATTGTTGATCTTTAACTCCGGGCAGCCATGCATCTTCCGATACTTATTCGTGGTGTCAAATACATCCTTAAGGAACTTGTCATTGTTGGCCTTGGTGTCTTGGCCTACAGGTCCGGGCGCACGCTCTTGTGTTTTGGGTATTGGTGGCACCTTGTTTGGTGGTGCCGCTTTGGGTATTTTTACTGCTTTGAGTATTGCTACCGCTTTGTTTATTAGTGGTGTTTTCGATATTGATTGCCGTTTTTTAACCATAATTATTTGTGCGTGCGACCCGAACCCGAAAACGTAACAAAAAATTTATTTTATTTTAAAAGCTAAACAATTTTCATAATTTTCACATCGATGACAAAACAAAACTAAACTAAAGTCAAGTTAAAAGGCAAAGCTTGTAAATTTTTTTTAAAAAAATCTTTTCATTCATTTGTTCAATGTTCAATTTATTACTTCAAAGCTTTCAATCATTGTCCAATTAATCAATACGTGTTTTAATTTACAACTTTTAATCATTTTCAGTCTGACTGTGGTCTGAATTTTCCACATTTTCACAGATTGAATTATATATACATATATATATATATGTGTGAAGTCAAGCTTCCACAAATTCATTTAATGCAACTGCAATAATGAGTTAAGGATGAAACATATGAGCTATAAGGATACAATTATGCTGTAAAATGCATTGACACAAATTAATTTGGGTAATTAAGTTTGAGTCAATTGGAATTTGTATGTGAATAAAGTTATGAAAAATATTGCGTAATAACGTTGTTTACACATATACCCTTTTAACCACTTTAACCCACATTTACTCCTTAAACCCAAAGCACAAAAGGGTATTAACAATTTGATTGATATCCAGCTAGCAGGAAGCTAAGGGTGCTGCTCATCATTTAGGCATAGATTAGAATTGTTACACAGTTGCCGAGTGACGAGTGACGAGTGAGACGAGTGCTGTCAGTGGGACAGCATCTCCATATCCGAGATATCAGTCACTCACTCACAGACACACACAATGTAATGATTGGATTAACCCACATGACGTATGAGTGATGTATGAACATTTTGCATTCACAGGCATTTCACTGCCTGCCTGCCCGCCTGCTGCCTTCTCACACAACGGTTATTAATGAGCTGCAACGTTTCTTACACAGCAACAACAATGTGGCAACCACAGCTGAGCGACACTAATTACCAGTTGTTTGAAATTAAATTAGCTTATTTAGTTATCCCCCGAACAGTTCCATGACACAATCACTTACATTTTTTCATTATTTTGCAGTTGATCAGCTTATATGCATAATCTACACATTTAAAGGTGAACTCTTTCAATCGTTACAGCTTAAAGTAAGTCAATTAATTGGAATATTATCCGTTATAAACGAGATTGATAGATATATATGTATGTTCGCAGGAATGCCATAGGCAAAGTGTAAAAACAAAACGCAACTTTACTTTCTGTCGATTTAATTAATTTCGCATATTTGGTTATTTTCCGTTTATTTATGTGTTGTGCGGCTAACGCTTCGAAATGCTACACATACAAATGCACACACACACACACACACATAAAGTGTGTGAAAATGGGAAAACATTTTTCGTTTTTAATGACAACCGCAGCATCTGGTGCCAGATGCACTCGATTGCACATACACTAGGCAAGAGTTTTCAGGCATTACAAAAAAAAAAAAAAAACAATCGAGAGAAAAGAGAAACATGCCCCAAACAATTATTGCATAATTGTATTTACGTATTCGATTATATGTTGATATGTGAATTAATAAAAAGAAAAAATGCATATATAAGGTAATCGTAATCAGTTTCCTCATGCACTTTAGTCGGAGTGCAAAAACCTCTTCTTCACACTGGAACTGAAGCGTATAAAGCGATTGATGGAAACGCGCACTTTTCGAGCAAAAGTTTATTGCATCCAAACCTGAAAAGCCAATAAAACGAGGCCAGCCAGCCAGCCACTTTGCTTCAGTCTGGCATTTGTAGCTGTAGCTGTAGCTGTAGCTGGCCTATGGCCTTTAGCCAGGTACTTGTTGTTAGCCAGCTCAATTGAATAGACAAAGTGGTGGGGGAGGGAGAGTATAGGGTGCGAGTATAGGCACTCGATTCAGTACAGTTTAGTACAGGATACAGTCACGCCCACGTTTACGCTTACGCCCACGCTCATGGCAGCTTTGAAAACAGCAACACCTATTTTCATCGAGTTGCGAGGATATGGAAGAGGTTTTTAACTGCTACTGCTACCAACTTTGGTAATCCACTTTGGCCGCATTCGGTATTCGCTTCTTGCTGCGTTTCGTTTGAGCCGCTAAACATTTTAGCTTCTATGGCTATAGCTTCAAACAGGGCCACAAAAAATATGGCAACACACACAGGACACAGGACACAGGTCCACTCAGACTGTACACATCTCTACTTCCGGCTCGTTCGTTTATTTCTTTTACTCGCATGGCTCAAATGCAATTTCCAAACAAATATTCTCAGCTATGCCATAAAGTTGACTATGAAAAACCCGCGGCACATGCCATATGCAAATTTGTTTTTTAATATACCCTGTTTTTTGAGTGCAAAACAGAGTTATTTCGTTTCATATTAAAATCTGTGTCCACCAATTTTAGATATCAATTCAGATAGCTGAAATTTTTATAGTCATTAAAAGTTTATATTTTTCTGTTTTCAGCTTTTGACAAAATACAGTGTATAATACAGTTGTAACCAATATTTTTACGTTTTTCGGCATGAAATTTCTCGATGAAAAAACGTTTTGAATATTTTGATGGCATGTGAGTATCGGAAACGTAGCTCTAAATACATTCACAGCTTTTTCCATGAATTTTTATAGTTTTCATCTTTAATCCAATCGTACACAGTGATAAATACCACGTACTATTCGTGTGTAAACTTGTTACTACAAAATCTAGTTACAGGGTATGCCCTAGTCGAGTTTTCGCAGCTAATGCCTTTTACCTTTTTTGTTTTTGGTGAGTATTGACGACAAAGTTTTGGGCCAAAAACTTTTGATTGTCGTAAACGTTTTCGAATACACGTATTTCGGTTTTTTTATGGTTGCAGTCATCGAAAACGGATCAAATTCCGTTTGAAAAGTAAACACAAAGTGCTTTTGACTTAAAAATAACTTAAGCTTGACTTTGCCGGATGGGGAAATTATCTTGTTTTTGAGTTAACACAAAACATTTAAATACACATTATGCAATAACAAACTTATTTTTCAATTTAAAGTTTCTATCTGTCATTAAGATTTATTTACAAGTTAAGTTTTGTCGTAATCACAATTTAGTTGTCGACTTAGGAAATTGTTAAATAAATTGAATTACGAGACAGCCATTTATCATTACCATATTTCAACTAGTAAGCCGGACAACAGCTGAGACAAACATTTGTGGGTGGGAACGCAAACGGGGACGGGGACGGGAAGTCCTCCCCGAAAAGCAACATGAAACTATCAAAAAATGTTGCTGAATTCAAATATTTATGCAATGTACGTGCGCCTTGTGTTTATATTCCATTATGTTGACTGCCGCAAGCCCCCGCCCTTCTAACACTTTTAGTTGCAACAAAAATCATGTAGATACACATGAATTTGTTTATTGTTTTAATAAATGTCAACAGTCTGCAATTGCCAGCAATTAAAGACATGTTCGTTGTTCCCTCTCTCTCTCTTTTTCACTCTCTGTGTGTCGTTGCAACAATTGCACGATTGCAACAACAGCTGCCACAGTGTGTGTGGCATTCACACATTGCGTATGATAAATGCCGACTGTCAAATATCGAAATGCACCCCATCGACTGTATAAAAAGCTTGCCCATAAACTCCTTTTGTGGCAATGCCACAACCAAAAGCAAAAAAAGTCACCCGAGAACCGAAAAACTTGCGAGCCACAAAATGCATTGACATGATTTATGATCAATACCGTAACGAAAGGCAATGGATATGCCCTATATGCTTGGTGTTGAATGCGTGAATGCGTGGCTCGTGACACGAGCCAAGACACAAACCATATTCATGTCTTGAAATTTTTGTGTAAAAACGATAAACTTTTGATATCTGCAACAAATCGCAATAGACATGCCATAAGCCAAGACACAAACCCTTTCCGTGTTCTGTAAAAAAGCGATATCACTTTGGTTCGTGTCCTATCATTTTGGTTGGGTTCCCATCTCTACAGAAATGCAGTTGATTGCCACAGCGGGTGTGGTATGGGCTTAAATGTAAGTTTTGGTCAGGGAGCGCTTATGGCCATGCCATTTATTTAACGTATGCGCAATTTTCTCTTCTCCTTTTTTTTAGTACACTGGTTTGGCTTTTGGTTTTTTGGATCATTGTTATGCTCACATCGCGTAGCGATTTGTTCGATTGGAAAAATTGAATTATATACTTTTGATGAGCATAATAAAAAGTGGCAGCTGCATTGGTGCGTTGCAAACGAATGAATTACCAATTTGGTTACTCGCTTTTCCTGTGATAAACGACCCCGACGGAAGGCGGGGAGGAGGAGTGAAACTTCATGAATTGAATGTTGAATGTTGTTCAATTTAAAAGGAAATAGTTTTTAAATACAGAAAGGAAATTTACATAAGTTTACCTACACTTTTACCCTAATTTGCCAAAGGAAAAAAATTATTGACATTTTATATAAAAATACAAAAAAAATAAATATATATAAAATTCACAAGCAAAACTCGACCAAAGCACAGACACAGAAACATATTTGGCATGCCAACGTTAAGTAGAAAATAGTTTCTCGAGATGCTATCTTGCACTCAACTTGTCTTCAACCGCTCGGAAACCACGACCACCCCTATACCTCACCCCTTCCTGTCAAGAATACAGCTCGTCAACTCTTTTGGCAAATTGTTGTTACTTACACACAGAGCACGAGCCAAAAGCAAACACGTTAAGGGGGAAAAAACATTTCGATTACCTTCTTTTACTTTGCTCTCCTGTGTGCACCGCATCTGTTGCTTGTTATGTTGCACATCTCACAATGTGCTCCATTGGGATGCAATTAAATACAACGCTGTTTGCCCCTTTTGAAATGAAATGGTGACCAGCAGGAAAAAACATACATACATATACATATATCTGTGTACAGATTCGCTTTGTGAGTGCATTATATTGTTTGCTTTTGCTTTTTAAACTATTAATGGTAAAAACGAAAAACTGAACTGAACTGAATGAAAAAGTGTTCCACTCCACTCCCTTCAGTCTACTACTCTCGCCTGCTTGAGGTACTTAGCAAGTTGTTTGCATTTAATTAAAAATCAAAACTTTGACCCAAACAAATTAGTTGAGTGGAGTAACTTTTAGGGCCATTACATCATTTTAGCCACTTTTTTGTGTGTTTACTTTAAGAGTTTTGTAATAAGTTAATAACTGTTTCTCGGGAAAACAATAAATGATAAAAGCAATTAGCTATGTAAGAGTTCTTAATCAGCTTATAATGCTCCAAATAATGATCAAGCCGTAAGGCAAAGCTATCTATGAATCGTAGGTATACGTTAAGATACAATTTTTTCAAAGGACGCCTATAATGCCTTTAAAACTATCGAATTTCTATCGAAATTAAAGAGTATATAAAATAGTTTAGTCATTCAACTCTATTTTCTCATGTTTAATATCGTTCGCTGTTGACTTTTCAACTGGTCAAAAATCTGAAAGCTGCATTAATCAAATGGTTATGTAGGAAGTGCACCTCAATCCATCAAATTAATGGAATTTCATGTCTTGAGCAGCAAAAAGAATTTGTTTATATAAATGTAGCTAAAAATGTTATCGACTTCACATCGCATTTGTTATTCTTATTATTTATAGTTCTTGTCGTTGCCGTTGTTGTTTTTGTGTAGTTTTTTTAATAGAATTACATTCTCGACTTGCGAACAACAAACTGTAAAAAGACCCGCGGCTAATGTTGTTGCCTCTTTTCTACTCATCCCCCCTCTACAAAACCGCTTATCGACATGAGCCGCAACACAAAAGCAATTTAAAATGCTAACGGCAAATGCTGCTGACTCATAACTGGCTGGTTGGTTGGTTGGCTGGCTGCGTGGGTGGGTGGTTGGGTGGGTGGTGGCAACCACCTCCAACTCCCGCGTTGACTAAACAACTTTGTTGAAGATTTGATTGAATTAAACCAATTTGGTATGCATGTGAACACCCCTGCACATCCTACATTCCCACTCTTTCTCTCCTTCTGTGTCTATGTCTCCCCCCGTTGCGGTTTATGCCCCTGGGCAGATAACGCGCAAAATTCCAAACACGTAGCCTGCAGAGCAGGTCCTGTTCAACGATTTTAAACGTTTTTCAATCCACCCACAAACACACAATGCAATCAGATAGCCATGGGTTCAACTATTCCTGTTCCATGCCGCTTTAGTTAACCTCCTAGTCATGGGGACAATATGCATTTGCCTTTTATTCACTTCTTTCTCTCTCTCTCTCTTTCTCTCTCTTTCACTCTCCCACTCTGTCTTGGACCATTTAGCTTCTATCAAGTGTTGTGGTCAGGGTTGGGACTAGTTAAACTTATCTTTGCCGGCGCCTTTGCTAAACTGGCGCCTGACTCTTACTCAAGTGCCGGCCACCAACTCCCCTTTGCCTCTCCTGGCTGCATGCACCCAATTAAACCAACACAAGAGCCAGCCAGCCAAGCATCATTCATAATGCACTTGGCATTCAAAATGCTCAAGTGGGCGTGGCGGCAATTCGAATGATAACGGCAGCAGCATCGGCAGCAGCATCAGCAACAGCAGAAGCACCATATGCTGCATCAGTAACAGCAACGGAAACAGGAAGCTAAGGTTCGCGTTATTTCAAATTGGCCAAAACGCCTGAAATGTCTATGTCTGTCTATCCACAGTCAGCCTGCCGGCCAATCCGTACAACGATCTCTGGCCAAAATTGAAATGAAAAGCGGACAGCGCGGTATGTTGGCTTTGTTCGATGGCTTGGCAAAGTTGACTGCTCACTGATAAAGATATGACCAAAATGCACAAACAACAAAAACGGACATGTTCCAAATAAGTCTTGCAACCACAATCCGCAAAATTCTAGTTTTAAAGTCAAGTTTTGCTGGCGTATCTTTTCTTACTCGACTGAAGTTGATTGCGCCACGATCGATATCCTTTAGCTATACGATATTTACGTTAATCGATATATCGTGCCAACAGTTTGGTATTTAAATTAAATACCAGCTATAAATGTCACTCAAAACACGTACTCTCAGCTTTGTAAAAGCTTTTGTTGATGGCAAAAGCAAATATTTTAATTGGCAGATTAGTTTTGTGTACATATTTACCAAATATAACGAAGTTCGATTTAAAAAACACTTGATTTACTACCAACTTTTAACTATATAAACCAATTGTCTAATTTGGAACAAGAAAAATGAATTTCGAAAGTTTTTTGAGCATTTTAGTGACTGCTCATCAAAACAGTCGCATTGTTGATGGCAAAGATGAGGTCATTGAGAGCGCACCCTGGCAGATCTCTTTGCAGTTCAAGGGAAATCACTACTGTGGTGGCGCCATATACAATGCTAATATCATTATAACTTCTGCACATTGTCTGCAAAATAGACTCACCGAAGACCTTCAAGTACGGCTTCATTAATCACAGTGAGGGCGGCACTTTGGTTAAAGTAGCTGCAATGCTCAGCCACGAAAACTTTAATACGGCTTATTAAATCTCTAACATTTAGTGAGAGCATTATACCTATTGCTCTGGCCAGAGAACCTCCGGAGATCGGAAGCCCGGCAACCGTTACTAGTTGGGAATCACGAGATTTTTGCAACCCAAAAATGTATGTACATGGTGTTGAGCTTAAAATCATAACAAATTCATTGTGTTCGAAAATCTTTAAGAGTGATATAACTAAGGATTCGATTTTTGCCTACAATATGTTAAAAGGGACTTGCGTCGCCGACTATGGTGGTCCCTTGGTTGCCAATGGAGAACTTGTGGGTGTTGTATCATTTGGAACTAACACTTGCCTTAGTCCCACTGTTTTTGCCAATGTGCCCATACTATACGACTGGATTTTGAATGCAGTACGAAAGATTAAAGAATTATTTTCCTTTAACTTGTAAAAGTGATAAATAAGAGAATTCGTTTTACGGAATATTTCCAACGTTGACTATAGCGGAAAAATTTGATTTCAGGAACTCATAGAAATCCATTCATTCTGCAGAGCGCAAATGCGACGCATTCAAAGCACCGCAAACTATTGGTCTGCCCATGGATAGATATATATAAGCAGAGCAGCCATTTCCGTTGCTCATGCCAGCCAACTTCCGTCCATGAGGAGGAGCTGGAGGGCCACAGCTGTCGGTTTATACATTTATCTCCCCCTGCTCCACATTATTCCCTTTGTCTGTCATCGTATTCAAATGGTGTCTGATTTAAAGCGTTACTGCTGAACATTCTTAATGCGTCAATGCGCAATTTATGGCTATGATTTTAATTAGCGCAACATCAGCGAACTGCGACGAATTTAAAAACGAATATTTTGCGAATGCTGCTACACGTAGCGCTCCATAGTTTTTTGGAAACGGAAGGAAGGGATGGCTTTTCGCATTGGGATTGGCATTGGAATTTAAGGTGGCTCATTAATGCTATGCACGTTGTCATGGCCCACCGAGATGAAAGAGGATACAGGATACTACGCTAATAAAACACAAAAATGGAAAACATATAAATCTGTGTGTCCTTGACACGTGTTTGTTTGTTTGCTCCGGCAGTGCCGTCAATGGCAACACCCAAAGGCACACCCAAATTCACCAAGGAATGACACCAGGTGCCAGGTGTGCCAACAACCAACCAACGTATCCCTGGGTCAACCAACTGCACTGACAACTGGCGCGCGTCGACTTGTGCGCTGTCACGTTGTAAATCTCGTGAGAGAGCAAGCAAACAGAGAAACAAACCAAAAGACAACAACACACACACACACACACACACACACACACAACGCGTGCTTAGACATATTCTTGCCACATATTTACATACACACACACGCACTGTCGGCATGGTGACATTTTGAGCTGAGTATACCCAATGTGGCCAGAGCGGTTGAAAAGACGACAAGCCCTGCGATTGCATTATAAATTAAAAAGACGTCAACGCAACGAATCAACATCTGTGTCCAAGTACTTCAGAACTTTTCAAAGAAGACAGACTGGCAGACAGAATAGTGGATGAAAAATGAGCGAGAAGCAAAGGCGAACTATACCTACAGAAATGAAATGAAGTTCAACTCAAGCTTGACAACAAACGAAATTTTTAAAGAAACTTAAATGATTATTTCTTGTTTTAAGTAAGAAATTTAATCAAATATTACATTTTCAAAATATTATGCTCTGGTTTAAGATCTCAGAAGATTCACCATTACTATGCGCAATCCAATAATCCCAACTTGCAAACTTAGAGACAGACAGTAGCGCCCTCTGGCAACCGAAACTAAGTTTTTTCAACGTCTGGCAACTATTTGCACGCCTTCGCTGTATCAGAGAGAGAGAGATGGCAAGTGGGAAAGATAAAGTCTGTTATATCTGCAGAGCTTTATATCTGTTTGAACAAAAACACAAAAAAAAAAGAGAAGAGATTTCCAACCCATTGGACAATGCAAACTATGCAATATAATCATAATAGCATGATATATGCCCAATCTCTCTCTCGCTGCAGCAAAGTTTTCAAAATTGCTTGCAAGCTTACACATCCAGACAAGTTAAGTCAAGTCGAAGGCAACGGGCAACGGGTAACTGTAAAGGCAAAGGCAATGGCGACGGCAAAAGCAAAACCAGAGCAAAAGACTTTGGTCGTTGGAAACATGGCGCTAAGCCTTGCTAAGCTTCGCACTCTGGAGAGTCAATTTCCAGCGATTAAATTAAGAATGCATAACTTGCAGGGTTAACAACGTCAGACAGAAAACGGCCAATTGCCATGACTCTATGCCTGCTCCTCTTTCTGTTTCCCCTCTGTCTCCCCTCTGTCTAAGAATTGCATTTGAAGCGGCTTAGATTTTATTTTTATTTTCCGTATACTCTTTGAGTGAAGGCAAAAGTAGGCAGTGTTTGCAACTCTACAACATGTACAGAAAAAAAATATAAGTATATAATATAAGTATATAAGATTTCTGTATGATCGCTAAACCCTTTTAAATCTTAATTAACTAATGTCTTTTTTTCGAATTTCCATAATAAAATTTACGATTTGTTTGTGATTTTTTTGTTTAAACTGACATGTCTCACAGTTACCGTTACGAGAGAAACGGTACATTTCCGGTACTGTTGTAATTTTTGCAATACATATTCCTATTAGATATGTATGTATGTGGGTATGTTTGTGTGTATGCACAGACATAACAGAGAAACGTGCCTTGATTCTCGCCATTAGCTCTTATTGTAACGGTAGTCGGGAAGAACATCTTGTAATTCTGGCGCTCGTTTCCAGCACGAATTGTATTTGTTTTTAATGCTGTTTGCATTCGCAAATAGTTTTCATAAATTTTGTTGTTGCTGTCGCATGCTTGCAACGTTTTGTGGTCGCATGAAGCAGAAAGCAGAAAAAAATACAAAAACAGCGACGACAATTGCAACAATGCCAATGATAATGGGGCTAGGGTGAAAAAAACTGCCCTGTAGTTCAGTGTAATGTCGGATGTTGGAAGTTGGCATCGCTTTTAATTGCGCGACTGCAAGCAACAACAACAACAAAAGAGAAAACACCCAAAAGTTGAGTCTCGGTCAGAGAGGTCTGCATTATTGTTCACTTCTTTTTTTACATTTTGCACGTCTGGCCAGTGTGTGCACACCACACATAATTGAATTAAGCCAAAGCTTTCGTTCACTCTCCATCTCTTCCTTGCTCCTACATATTTACTCTTGGGGGGGGTTTTGATATTTGCTTGTTGCTTTACGTTTACCTTGTGTGTTACAAGCACAAAACGCAATGCAACTAAACACACACACATTCACATAAAACTGTGTGAGAGCATTAAGGAATGTTTGTATGTATGTAAGTTGTAAAGGCAATAACGATAAGAACAACAACCATAAACCGCTAGATCAGGCAGGCGACAAGTCTTTATTGCTGTACTTTATGTTTAACAAAGTGCGTACTCTTTTTATGTGCTTGCAGAGTATAGCGATTAAGAGCGACAGTGTAAAGAATCCCAAACATATTACCCAGGGTTATTCATTCTATTGAACGTGTTAAGTAAAAATAATTCAATTATGTACATATGTAGTTTGTTAAAACTATGCAAAACAATAGAAATTCTATGAAATGTGTCAGATGTTGTAATAGAATCTTCTTACATTTTGGCAAGCCAAACAATTGACAATAACATAACCAAAATTTCTTGGTTCCAATGACAACAGAAAAACTGCTCGAACCAGCTCTTTTACATAGAAAACCACATGACTCACTCAAGCTGTCAACATATGAAAGCTCTTGTTTTCATTTTAAGTATGTATGTATGTATGTATGGCTGTGTGTGTGTGTGAGTTCAAAAAATGAAAAGTACCTTCTATTATGCATGCAGCCTGAGCAATGACCAAAACGAATATTCAAAGCATTTAGCAACTCATTGTGCCTTTCAGCAGCATCAACAACAACAGCAACAACAACAGCATCAAGGATGCGGTCCAAAAATGTATTCATGGCCCTAAAATTGTATAATTTAAGTTTGCACATAAAATCACACCGCAAACTTAGACATCACCCAAGAAGAACACACATACTTTCGTATAAGTAAAACTTGCATACACATACTTAGATACTCATACACATGTGTACTTATACTAACGGTGCGGGCCAGTAAGGGAATTTGTCTACAACCAGGGCTGCAGGAACAGGTACATTTTGCTGCGTTGAAATTACAGGAGTAAGTTGACAACGATCTTTTAAATTAAATAACGAATTCAATCAACTGATTGAAAAAAATATTTATTGCAATATTTACTAACTAAGCCCAAGTCGTAGCCGCGTTCAGTTTTTATATTTTTCTTTTCTACATTTGAACTCCCCATCCCTGAGTCCATAATACACCTTAACCACAGCAAGACGCATATTACACAGTTGAGTACACAAAACACAAACAAAAAATGCAAAAGCAACTCCTTGCCCGGCAAAACATATCGAATTTAAATAATTTAAAGCTGTGCATAGAAGGGGTGGTGCAGGAGATACAAAATACAAAATACAAAACTTCTACGCCATAAAAATGCTATAAAATTGTGCAAATGGCATAGATACAATATATGTATACAGCCAAGAGCGAGATACATACATAAGTATCTGTTGACCCAAAGTGCGTGTTCCCATGAACTTTTATGAGTGTGAGTGTGTGTGTGTATGTGTGTTGGAGTGTTTCGGGGGGCATTGTCAATCGTAAAACTTTAAGTGCTCCCAAACCGTTGACGTTGCCACACTGATGTCGAGTCATTGTCATTGCCATTGTCGTTGTTTTATCCGGATTCTCATTTGAACGCACCTTTTTATTTTGGTTGTAGTGTGGTAAAAAAGTTTTACACATTTTTCTGTGTGCTAAACCCTTTTCAAGCTTCAAGAGAAATCTCTACCCACACACACACACACACACACACACACACACACACACTCGCAGTCGCAGTCGAGTAAGTTATGTTGCTCCAAGGTTTGAAAACACAAAGCATTTCTGGGCGACAAATTGGTCTTCATGCTGGAACCGAAAAGGTTGCCAAAAGTGCGCAAAAGCTTTCAAAGTGTAAATTGCATTGGGTCTAAGGGGTAATGAAGCGGAACAAAAGTGTACATTTGGTGTAGTCCAGGGTGTAGTCCTGTAATAATGGTCATTAGTTTGCTTGCGGCTAGTCCAAGCCAGGCAGACATTTGCAGAATTATGTGTTCAAGTCTTAATTACAATGCCAGTCGGTCGAGCAGGTCGAGCAGAAGACGCACGGCTCATAAATTATTTATATGCAATGAGCATGAAATTTAAATAATCAAATTCTCTCCAAAACCTGGACATAGTCTTGCACACACCCTCCGCCTCGACCTCGGACCTCTTAGCCTGTTGTCGTTTACATAATCGAATCGAGACGAAAACTAGTCGTTGCTTGGTTACTCCAAAGCCCAAGGGCCCCATATATAAACTTAACACAAAATGCTAAATCATTTTGCATAAATTTCGCCCACACACACACACTTGCAATTTCAAATGATTGCCGCACACACTCCACACACACACATACACAGGGTGTTTTGGTATGGGCTTTCATACGTTTCATTGATTCATTCATTCGTTTCGAAAGCCTTTCAAACTGTCACTTAAGCGATAATGAAACAGTCAAAACATTTCGAAAACTGTCATTTCAAGGCTAACTTCATTTGATATATCAATATTTGAAAGTGATTGATGGCCGATAGCTACAAAAAGGTTAGCAGACAAAGTAAATTTACATAGATATAAATCATTTTGGTATTTTGTATTTTAATGAAAGGGATTCGAGATCAATGTTTAATTTGTGTACACGTTTTGCTAGACAATTTATTTCAATGATAGGATAATAATGGAAAAATGTAAAAGATTTATTGAAGTGTTTCCTCTTTAATCGAAAATCAAGATAGACTCCATTCAATTACTTTTTGTACAAGTATAGGTTATCTTAAGGCCGGAGTTCGTTTTGGAAATAAGTTGTATAACATGGAAACCAACCTGTAGCTAACACAGACAATGTCTAGCACCAACACCAATACCATCGCCGCGCCACATGCCACAAGCCACACGCCACACGCTACACGAATCCAGCTCTAAGCTCAACACGAATGCAACAACTTTAATTATGTAAGTGAAAATTATGAATGGGGGTGGCACAAAAACATTGGCGGTCGCTTCTGAACCTTGTGCTTGCTCGGTCACATGTGGCGTATGAATAATGTAAAATGTCAACTAATTAAGCCGAGTAAAATGCATTAACAACTTTTGCTGGCAACACTGCAACAATTTTGGCCAACACCGTACACAATTGTTAAAATTTAATTAAAAATGTTTGCAGTACCAGAAGAAATGGCATCACATTTCACGATTATAGAATGTAAAAAAATACTTTTGGCTACGTTTCAACATCATCTCATAGGTCATTTCATCTAGTATGTCCGGAAAGTCCATTTCATCGTCCAGATAACTTGGATCCCAAGTTGGTATAGGAATTCCTGAAGTCAACCGCAGCAAATTGAGTAACCACAACAACAGCAATATATATTTCATTATTGTTTGATTTCGGTAATAATGTCAAGTGAAACAATAATTTGTAGAAACTACTTTGTTTAAGAGAGATTTTATTGATATTTTTAGAGGACTTTTATCGCAGCTAGGCTAGGAATATACATTTCTCTTTAATAATAATTGGTTTTTAATGATAAACTTCAGTGGTTCTCTCCTCCATCAAAGGAGTTTCCTCCATATCTTGCTTTTTGCCCATTGCATAGGGTTTTTTGTCATAGGTCTTAACATAAAAAGTGCCATTTTTGGGATCTGAAGGTTCACCGCCCATGCGAAACTCACCATCGTTGTCCAGTAGAATCCACGTCTTCTTGGACAAGCGTTCACAGCGAACACCCCAGAAACCCTTGGTGCTATTGATGGACTCGGCAAAGTAGTCATGGGCACGTTTATGCGAACAGCCGTACATATAGCATTTCTTTTGATCCTTGCCAAAGTTGGGATAGAAAGTTGCATGTCCCACCGCCTCCTCAAAGCCCAGCCCAGTGCTCGTTTGTATGGACTCCACATAGTGGGCATCGCTAGCATCGATCCGATACTCATCGCTCTGCTCACGAAACTTTGGTCCTGCCGGATCCAGTGCAAAGATCGTATTAAAACGAAAGGGTCGTATCTGTTTGCCAGCACTGCCAGCAATTTGGGCGCCCAGCGAGTGTCCAATGATGTAGACATCATCGAACTGGAGATTCGCCCGCATATGCAAATGACGCACAAACTCGGCCAGTATGAAGCCCAGATCTTCAACCATATCGGCCACCCCAAAGTAGTTCACATTCGATGATATCTTGCTCCAATCACACACGATTATATTGAAATCCTCATAGAGGGGAGCTTCCATTTGGGGTTCACTGCTGGCGTCATTGTTGGGCATAATTCGGGGCTTAGTTAGGCTCAGATAGGCACCCTTAACATCACGATTTAATGAACCCTTGCCCTGACTCATCCAGCCATGTATAATAATTCTGTAAAAGTCATTTCAATAATTTATCAAACAGCTGAAACAATATTTTTATCTTATCTATTAAAAGTCTGTTAATGGGATGCGCAAATTTATGAAGTAACGCTTAAAATTAGCTTCAAAAGTTTGTTTCTTGGAACTCAAACTTTAAAGTAACTGTGAATGAGTCATTGATAACTGTTCGAACGACAATATGAAAGCGTTGCCAAAAAAAAAAACAAAAAAAAAATATATCTATACTTTATAAGTAGTGGCTTTAATATACCCTGTAGCAAGTTTTAGGCAACTAAGTCTTACATGTAGGCTTGAACTTATGCGAAAGATAAAGATAGATAGATATTAACAGACTATATATTTTTCTTTAAAAATGTTTTGTCACAAGTCAAACATACCCTACCTAACTTTTTTGTATATAGTACAAAGTAAAAAGCGCTGATAAAAACAAAAAACAAACCAGTTCTCGTACATACATATGTGTGAATACGTAAATAAAAACAATGCTAAGCCATCAAAAAATTAAACTTAAGCTTTGCAAAACGCAAATTTACAGATAATTAACAATCTGGCAAAGAGCGTATAATTAGATTTTAAAATTTGAGTAAACAAACTAAAAATGGAAGAAAAATGTACAAAATAAAATATGTAAATTACATTTTCTTATCTCTAATCAAATGATGCACTAACAATGGGAATAAACTCGAATACAACACACTTACCTCGTAGGGTGACGTGCATCGAAACCGGAACGCTCCAAGGTCTCATCATCATTGGGAAACAGTTCCCGGCCGCAATCGGGAAAGTCCCGTTTGAACAAAAAGAACTGCATTTTAACACGTGCACTACTTGTAAATGGTACCCAATGTTTGAAGAACTTTTTCCAAAATGTATAGTCCAAGTATTTGTTCGATTTGGTTAGCTTGTGATCACAATGATCCATTTCGGGCAACTCAGTAGTGGAAGTTTCAGTTGAAGGTGCCGCTAATCATTTGTATAAATAAATACGTATATATATATTTACAAAATTGCTCACTATTATTGCTCGCTTATTTACCTAAAACAGCGCTGAGAGCAACAGAAAGCACCACGATAACTGTTATCCATGACATCTGCATGATTGGATCTTCAATGGTCAAATACTCGAAAGAATAAGTTCGCTAGCGTACGTTGATCCACAAATCGCATTTGATTCAAACACACACGCACTCACACACGCACCAATTTTAGCAAACCGTTGCGCTCAATGGTGCGGGCTCAACTAACGACATGCCTGACACCACACAGATCGGTTGTGAGCGAACGCAACTGGAACTCACATTTCCAATCTGATCTGCTGGCGACTCTGGCGACTTTATGTCTGCGCTCTTTCGCTCTCTGTCGCTTAATCGCAGAGATAGCAAGCAATGCGTGAAAAGAGCGGGCGCCGGCTATTAAGCGTTAATAGCTTAATGGTTGTCATTATACAAGACTGAAAACAGATCCATTTAATCTTCTGCTTAGCATGCGTGGGAGTAAGACAGAGCGAGTGTGAGAGAGGAAGTGACTGCTCATTGATAATTATAAAGCAAAAACATTTGTTTATGTTTAGTTGAACTTGAATTATTGTTTGCTTGTTTTGCTTGTTTTTCTCAGTTTGTTATACCCTTAACCCATGAAATAGGTAAAAAAGGGTATAATGTTTTTGTGCAAATGTATGTAACAGGCAGAAGGAAGCTTCTCCGACCCGATAAAGTGAACGCGTCGATCTCAGGAACTAAAAAAGCTAGCGTCTCTAGATTTTGGATATGAGCTCTCCCAATCCCTAGGCATAGCAAGTATGTTTAAAATTTTCGATAACTTTTCAGGCTTACGATATTCACATGTAATCGATAACAAAAAATTCTTGAATTTCAAAAAACTGACTATAAGCAAAGTAATGAACTCCTGTGAAAGTTTCATTAAAATCGGTTAAGAAACACCGGAGATATGAAACCATCAAGTATTGGACCAGTAGTACATGTACATATGTGTACGTCTGTCAGCCCGATCGTCTGTCCGTCTGTACGATCAAGGTTTAAGGGTATCTTCTAGTCGAGCGTACTCGACTAGAGCCTTCTTACTTGTTTGTTATTATGTTTTATCATTTTCTTAAAATGCTTATTTTTATTTGTTTACTTGGGAAAGTTAGTTTATCAAATAATTATTTAAATTGTACATATAAAAATGTTGCATTCATGAAATTCGAGATATAAATTAATTTCAGGCACATAATATCAAGCTAAAAATAATGTGAGAATAAGAATGCCTTAAAAAGGGTTTCCAAGTTGTACGCTTTAGGGCTGCAAATAATTAGGCTATAATTTGAATGCTTCACTCAGTTATCGGTTAATTGCTTGGCTCAAATCTGATTTGTGACACGTTAATTATGAAGGCTAAGAGCGCATAATTCATTTATGAAGATACCAAAGAAAACGACAAATTTCAGGCACTTAGCAAGTCAATCGCTAGGCGGCATCCCTTGGTAATGGGTACTGGCAAACTGGGCGTGGCATGTTTTGAGCACATTGGCCACGGACACACACAACGACGCACATGCACCAGCATTACCTGGCGAACGTGAGGCGAGGCTTTTCAATTATGCAAATTTCGTGAGCCTCGTTGATTAGAAAATCAGCAAAAACCCTTGAGCTGTAGTGGCGGCAAGGCAACGGGAAGTGGCATGGGACAAGAGAACCATTTGCCACTAGGTAGTCATCCAAGCTTAGGGCGTCAATCAATATGCTGAAGCGAAGCAGTTTAGCGGTGCCGAAATGAAACCCACGCTAATGAATTGGCAAAACCACCAATTAGACTACAGAAATTAATTGGCAGTGCCTTCGGCTGCCTTAAAGCTATGTACATTCCTTCATCCTTACTTGCAACTGCCACTTCAGGCACTACGTTTAGCTAAGCACACTTATTGAAACGCAGCATCCAAGTGGTAGAGCCTCTATGCATTTAAAAATATTTATTTCGTACCAAAATAGAAAAAATATAAAAATTGTAGAGTAGTTTTGCGCATTTTACTCGTAACTTTGTTCGTTTGAGTGTCACAAAAACTTTTTTGTGCACTTCCTTTGTGACCGTGACAAGTACCCAGAAGCAATTAACTGCAAAAACTTTAAAAGCTAGTTCCCCCAAAAAGTTGTTTGACATAATGCTGTAAGCTTTACAAGTAAGTGTAAATATAAAGGGTTCAGGGAATAACCCATCTATTAGTATTTGATAATATATAGCAAACACATAATCTTGAGTTTAATCACTCAACGAAGATACTTAAGAAACAGAAAAAGAGCTAATATAAAATACTGAACGCTAGGAAAATGTTACCAATTTAAAACAACAGATATTCTCCTTACAGTTCACAGCCATCAGGCTTAGTAAAAATTGCCTTTGGCTGGACATTTTTTTGTCTTCTGGCATTTTCCCTCGATTGTTGAACTTTTGCCGCAACGTTCATGCCAATGGTGAGGGCAAAACTGTAAACAGAAAAGTTTTGACTTTAGCCGGAAACTGTAAATCGGCCACTAACATTTTTCAAGTATAACAAAGTGCGACGAGATTTTGCCAAAATAAATCTTAACGCAGTGTTTTGGTGAAGTCAACCGTTGCACTGGGTGCTTATTATATTATCCGCTTGATGGTTGGTTTGTAGTTCCAGGGGCAGGCTGTGCTAAGGATGACTGCAACTTTTTCCTATTGACTTACGGCTGTTGGCAAGTGAGCACCAAAGTGTTGGGTTGTAGATTTCAAGTGTGCAAGGGATAAGATACGAAAAGTTTTCGCATTGCCAAAAGGGATAACGCCTTTGCGCACTTGGACAATAGTAACTTGCTCAAAGGAGGAGCAAGAAATCGCAACATGGCAACCGAGTGGAGCTCTATGCTGGCAATGTTAAAGAACTGTTAATGTTATGTTAATTATTTTTTGACATAAAACATTTGTATGCAATATGGAAATATATTTTGTTACTCAAAATAACTTTGAACTACTTCTCGTAATGTGTGAAATTGAAAAATTAAACAATTAACACTAGACAGTCGAATTAAAAAATTTGTTGTTTGAAAATTTTGATTGAGTGAGATTTGGTAGTGGACATGTGGACATGGATATGCCGCTGAGCAGTAAACTGGCCATTATTGCTGCCACAGCCGGAACATTTTTTGCATTGGGTGCCTACTACCAACACAAGCATGTGATACGTAACATCAAGAAATTGGAAGAGCGCAATCCCCATGCCTATGTCATACGACGCAAACTCTACAATTTGGTAAGATGTGCAGCAGCCTGTTTGTATGACAGCAGTATGCTGAACACAGGCTTCCATCCATTTCAGCTGGACATCTTTAACGTTAGGGCGATCAATGAAAACTTCTATGAGGAGGTCACAGATGACAATTCACACAAAATGAGCGCCATTATGAAGTATGGGTTTCCGAGCATGAACGAGATTTGCCTGAACGAAACATTTAAGTTTGTGACGGCCCTCGATCGCTTAAACTCGGCCATTCAGTGGATGTGTGAACGGATCGATCAATCCCAATATACAAATGCTGTGGAGGGCGACAATCATTGCCAGACCTTGCGACACAGTTCTCGCTCCGGCATCGCCTATCAGCAGTCGGAGCCGGCGCGTGTCTTCTTCATGTCAAACATTAAGCCCTTCGTGACGCGTGGCTTCAACACCGTCATCTGGGAGCGATTACTGCATTATATAAATGATACGGCCCAACAGTATGGCACTGTCTATGTGTACACCGGTTCGATTTATTTGCCACGCGAGATGAAGAGCAACAGCTGGTATCTGGAATTTCAGCCGGAGGACAATACGATTGTCGCAATACCGACGCATTTCTTCAAGATTCTTATTATCGAACCGACGTCTCCCAATACCCCACCTTATGCAGAGGCATATGTGGTGCCCAATTCGGCTCAAAACGATGACACGCAACTACGTCATCTGCTCTGTGATGTGCGTGACATTGAGAATTCGACAGGTTTAAAATTCTTCGAGGGGCTCGATCGTAACTTTGTTGATGACCAGGCGGCTGCCCAAAGTCTGTTTAATAACATTTCTCAAATTAGTAATTAGCTGTAGTAATTGTGTAAGGTTGTTAATTAAATAAATGTAAAAAAAAACGGACGTTAACGTTTAATTCACCCACATATTTATCTATATTTATTGCAATAATTTTTTTAGGCTAACTCGATTATTATCTTGTCTGCAAAATGGTATGCAACACAAAACAACAAAAATCATGCAAAATTTGCATGACTATCGATTCAAATACTATCGATAGGTATAAACAGTTATAAGCACGAAGCATTGTGTTTATAACTGTCATCAATTTTTCATTGTTTTGAAGTAGGCTTTAAAGATTTTGGTTTTCTTATGAGTCGCTTCTGGCAGCTATTGCTGATCGTGTCAGTTGGCTTGACATCTGCTGTTTTCTGTTTTGTGGCAGGAGTTTACTTTCAACATAGCCATGCGACGCGACAATTGCAACAGCTGGTGCAGCAAGATCCCTATGCCTACTACATCAGTCCCAAGATCTTCGATGTGGTAAATTAGCAATAGTTATTACTCGATTAAAATGATATAAAGATTTGTCCCACAGTTTTGTTTCTTTGATACGAAGTGTGAAGAATCGCATTGCGTGCGGCGTATAATGAAATATGGATTTCCAGGCTTGGATGATGTGAGGTTCTATAGCGATTTTGTGCTCTCCTATGATCGTCGCAATCGTGTGGCCCATTGGGTCTGCGAGCACTTGCAGAAGGAGAATCTGCATGGATCACTTGCTGTTAGACGCACTCGCGCCACCTATCGGCCAGACAGAAGTGTACCATCTCATTTTAGTTCGACCCTAGATGACTATCGGCACTCGGGTTTTGATCGTGGTCATATGGCTGCAGCTGCGAACCATCGAACCGAACAAAGACACTGTAATGAAACCTTTCTGCTAACGAATATAGCTCCACAAATTGGTCAGGGTTTCAATAGCGGAGCCTGGAATAAGCTAGAGATCTATGTGAGAGAACTAACACAGCATTTCGAATCAGTTTATGTGTGCACGGGTCCACTGTTCAAGCCTCGAGCCCAGGGCACAAATAAATGGAGCGTGGAATACCAAATGATTGGCTCGAGCATGGTCGCAGTGCCCACACACTTTTTTAAGGTCATCATGGTGGAGTCGAAGCTGCCACTGGGCAAACCCTACATGGAGGCCTATGTGCTGCCCAATTTAACACTACCGGAGAAAGTTGAATTGCGTGATTTTCTCTGCGACATACGTGAAATCGAGCACTATGCGGGCTTAACTTTCTACCAGGGTATACGTCGAAGTGCCATCTTTGGCAGTAACTATCCAACCGAATCACAAGTGTTTCGCGATTTTTCCTAAATTTCAAGTTATATAAATCAAATGTACATTCGAGTAGGCCAAGATTTTGTTTATTCATTCCTTTATTTAAAATATTCCAAATAAAGAAGTTTTAAACAAAATTAAAAGTTAACGTTAGTTAAAGTATATTGCTATATATTTTTAATTTAAACCAACGTATTAGAATGTCGATGACAGAAAGTGGAGCTCAACAATATGCACTGTATGCGTTTGCAGGCTTTACGGGATTTGTATTTGGCGTCTACTTTCAGCAGGAGAGTTCCATTCGTCAATTCTTCGGCCTAATTCGAAAGGATCCTTATATCTTTCATCATCGCCATAAGCTGTACCCACTTGTGAGTAAAATGTTCTATATTTGAAAACTTTTTATCAAAAGTGGAGTTCCTATGTCCAGTTATCCACGTTTAAAACAGATCACGAGGCCAGACTGTGGAATCGTTCAAAATGTCTGACGGATAGAGTACGCAATCGTTTGGCTTTTTCATTCGTTGATGCATTTTGTGACCTTTTCTTTGAGAAGAGACCCAAAGTATTTTCGCCAGATTTATTGGATCTGATCAAGTTTGGTCTGCCCAGCACAGAGAACTTGTATGTGCACAAGGATTATGTGGTGTCGCAGGACTTGAGCATCAATGCTCCAAAATGGATATGCGAACATCTGAGGAGCAACTATAAGAAGCTAACCAGTGATGGCGATGGTGATGCACTGCATCTCCGTTACAATGATGTGTATGTGTTGAGCTGCGGTGCAACGCGTCATTGCAAGGCTTTCCAGCGCGAAATCTGGCGAATGCTAGAAAAACACGTTAGCGATACGACGGAGAAGTTTGGATCGGTTTATGTGTATACGGGCCCCATGTATTTGCCAACTCTGCGACCGGGCGAGAATTGGTCTCTAGAGTATCAAATTGTTGACTGGATTCCTGTGCCAATGGCATCACACTACTTTAAGGTGCTCATCATTGATTCACAACGGCCGGAATATCCTCCCTATATGGAAGGTTACATCATCGATAATAAAAACGTAACTACTAGCAAAAGCTGTGAACTGCACGATTATCTATGTGATATTGCCGAAATTGAGCGGCATACGGGCCTCCAATTTTATTCGGGCATACAATCTGTTGTACGATTCGAAAAGCACCGATACAAAAAAGGCTATAGTCAATTGGATAGCCTTCAATACCTTCGTTCGGCATCTGAGGAAGTTAATGAACATTTTAATTTAAGTTCACATACCTAAATAAAACAATGCTTGCGTGTGAAAACAATAGAATAAATGTAACTCTTTTAAATTGTAACGGTCTTGTAAAGCTCGTTGTAATAACAGCGCACTGTTAATGTTAAGACAGCTGAGTGTTTCGATAATCATGATGAGCTATTATCGATATATTTCGATATCGAAGTAAATTTAGTGGAGCAACTTATAAATCAAATATTTATTATGGAAAATACAACAAAACTACATAGTAATAATTATAAATTAGGTCGAGTGCAAGAAATAAGCTGTTTAAATATATATATTAAAGATTTGGGCAAGTAAAATATTTGAATATAAATGTGCTTACGTGAAATTGGATATATCGTAATAATGTAGTTAAAAATAGGTAAAATATTTTTTTTCTTTTACACTAAATTCAAAATTGTCGCCAAATATATCGTAATCAACAAAGTTTCACATTAGCTTATTGTTATCGATATATGTCGCACAGGCGACAACTTTACGTGGCAAACTGTCAAATGCAACCAATAAGCAGCAGCAGCAGAAAAAAAAATCGAATTAGCGAACTGACGTGGAAGTTCGTTTTTACTTGGAATTTGTGTTAAAAACTGCGATACCTGTGGGAAAGTAGCAATTAACTACACAAAACCAGCCAACGAACGCACCAAGGCACGATTTATAGACGACGGAACGCCTGGAATCGTTTAAATTCGTTGGAACGAACTTTGAGCTGCACTCTGAGTGTGTTGTGTGAAAGTTGTTTGCTACATTTTTATGTGCTCAATTTGAGATAACATCAATAAGCAATGAACCCCAATATGTATGGCCCACCGCCTACGCAATTCCAGCAGCAGCCACAACAGCAGCAGCCGCAACCACAATATGCAGCTCCGCCACCTGTGAGTGGAGCTCGTGCACCAACGGGCTGGCCACAGCAGCAGCAGCAGCCAGGGCCACCACAACAACAACCGCCGCAGCAACAACAACAACAGCCAGGGCCACCACAACAGCAACAACAACAATACGGTACTCCAGTTACATCCGCTCAGCAGCCCTATGTGAATGGCAACTATCAGCAGGTGAGTGTGCGCTTCTAAGCCTTAGTGAATAAAGAACTCAAACTGTGCTTATGTAAACACTCTACTCGATCTCGTCAGCAATCGTTTGAAATGAGTATGTTAATCTTTAGTTTTTCTTGCGCACTCTTAAAGAGGTCAGACAACATTTCAAAATTGAAGCTCCCTGATAAGAGTCCACACATAATATTATTGAATTGATTCAGCGTGTACTTACTAACAACTCTTTCTCCTTATCTACACTTTCTTTCTCGCTGCACAGCTGGCCACGTCGATGAGCGGTTTGAGTGTTAGTGGCAATACTTTTAAGGCCGCACAGCCGCCTATGGCTATGCCTATGCCTACAGGAGTTGGAGCTGCTGCACCGCCAACACAGCAATATAATCAATTTAACTCAAATAATTCTAATCCCAACTTTAACAATAATAACAACAACAATGCCTATGCAGCTGCTTATGCAAATGGATCAATGACACCATCGCCGGCTCCGCCAGTAAGTTCTGCAGCAGCAGCACCACCACCACCCTCCTCGTTATATGGGTCCACATCAACTGCACCTCCACCCACATCGGCTCCTGGGCCACTTCCTCAAAGCGTTGCCAGCGGCGTTAATCAGATGACATTAAACGGCGCCAATTTGGCAGGTTTGCCGCACATGCCACCACCAAAACCGGCAACACCTGGCCAACAGCTGGCACCAACATCCACAGCCGCTGCACAACCACCACCATCAGCACTAGGAGCAGCACCACAGCAGCCGGCACAAGTACCTTTTACTGGACCAACTAGCCAACCTCAGCAGCCACCTGCTGTTTCTGCAGCTCCGCCCACATTTACGCAGCCTGGTATGCCACCCCAGCCGACCCCCGCAGCTGGAGCCCCAACTGGGATACCATATGGCGTGCCACCGCCATCCAACTATTCAGGCGCCCATGCTAACCAGCAAGGTCCATCTACGGGTCCAGTCGGATTCCCTGGCGCAATGCCACCGCATGCTCAACAGCCATTCGGTGCTGCTCCACCACCAAAGCCCGGATTTCCACCGCAACCTGGACAACAACAGGCGCAACCTGGCTTTCCGCCTCAACCAATGCCCGGTTATCCACCTCAGCCTGGACAGCCGCAGCAACAGTCTATGCCTGGCTATCCACCACAACCAGGACAGCAGCCGCCTATGCCTGGCTATCCACCACAACCAGGACAGCAACCGCCTATGCCTGGCTATCCACCACAACCAGGACAGCAGCAGCCAATGCCCGGCTATCCACCACAGCCTGGACAGCCACCACAGCAGCAACCCATGCCTGGCTATCCGCCTCAGCCTGGTCCCTATCCAGGCCAACTAGGCCCCGGTCGCCCCGGCTTTAATGTAAGCAAGTTGGCTGCTCAGACTGGAGTTAAATCTTTATAACACTTTTTTTTGTTTTGCAGCAACCGCCAATGCCCGGTGCTGGCAATATGTATCAACAAGCACCACAACGTCGCCTGGATCCCGACCAGATGCCAAATCCCATACAAGTAATGATTGAAAACCAGCAATCGGCTGGCGGCCCATTTGTGACCAATCAGCCGGGTCTATTACCGCCACTGGTAACCACCAAGTTTATGGTTCACGATCAGGGCAACTCCTCGCCCCGCTTTATGCGTTCTTCCCTTTACTGTATCCCCAACACAGGCGATCTGTTGAAGACAACGGCTTTGCCTCTTTCGCTCAACATTTCACCACTTGCACGCATTGGTGAGGGCGAAATGGAGCCACCAATTGTCAACTTTGGTGACATGGGCCCCATACGGTGTAACCGTTGCAAGGCTTATATGTCACCCAATATGCAGTTCGTTGATGCCGGTCGTCGCTTCCAATGTCTTATGTGCAAGGTTACAACGGAAGGTGAGTTAGAAAAGTCAACCCCAAAAACAAAGATTGATTGAATAACCTTTATATCTTTAACAGTACATCCCGATTACTATCAACATTTGGATCATACAGGGCAGCGTGTTGATAAGCATGAACGTCCAGAACTGTTGCTGGGCACTTATGAATTTGTCGCCACGAAGGATTACTGTCGCGTAGGTTTAACAATTCTGATTACCAAATTTTTCTTTTAATAGTTATTTTACTTATGTTATAGAACAACACGACACCGGAGATACCAGCGTTTATTTTCATCATAGACGTATCGTACAATACAATCAAATCGGGTTTGGTGCATTTGCTTTGCTCGCAGATCAAGCATATACTCAAGCATCTGCCGTTGGATCAGGGCCAAGACAAGTCAAAAGTGCGCGTTGGCTTTATAACCTACAACAGCACCGTGCACTTCTACAATATCAAAAGCAGCTTGGCTCAGCCACAGATGATGGTTGTGGGCGATGTGCAGGAGATGTTTATGCCGCTGCTTGATGGTTTCCTCTGCCATCCCGAGGAATCGGAGGCGGTGATTGATGCACTCATGGAGGAAATCCCGCGCATGTTTGTGGACACCAAGGAGACGGAGACTATACTCTATCCGGCCATTCAGGCTGGCCTCGAGGCGCTTAAGGCATCCAATGCCTCTGGCAAGCTGTTGGTCTTCAACTCAACGCTCCCCATCGCCGAGGCGCCTGGCAAGCTCAAGAATCGCGATGATCGCAAACTTCTTGGCACGGATAAGGAGAAGACAGTGCTGACACCACAAACGACTGTTTACAATACGCTGGGGCAGGAGTGCGTGCAGCAAGGCTGCTCCGTTGATCTGTTTGTGTTTAACAATGCCTACATTGACATTGCCACAATTGGTCAAGTGTCGCGATTGACGGGCGGTGAAGTCTACAAGTATACCTACTTCCAGGCAGAGCTGGATGGCAAGCGTCTCATCGAAGATATCATTAAGAATGTCTCCCGTCCAATTGCCTTTGATGCGGTGATGCGTGTGCGCACCTCAGCAGGTATACGACCCACGGAATTCTTTGGGCACTTCTACATGTCCAACACCACTGATATAGAGCTGGCCAGCATTGGTAAGCATTCCAAACGTGAACTTTGAATTTCTTTTAGTAACTTTTCTATGGGTTTTTATAGATGCCACCAAATCAGTGAGCATTGAGATTAAGCATGATGACAAATTGCCGCCCGAGGAGAACATTTATCTCCAGGTGGCATTGCTTTATACCTCGTGCAGCGGCCAGCGTCGATTGCGTATCTTGAATCTGGCGCTGCGTGTGACTGTCACTATAGCTGATGTGTTCAAATGTTGCGACCTGGACGCCATGATGCTGTTCTTTGCCAAGCAGGCATGCTTCAAACTGATGGAGCACTCACCCAAGCAGGTCAAGGACAATCTCATACAGCGAGCTGCGCAGATATTGGCATGCTATCGCAAGCATTGCACATCGCCAACATCAGCCGGCCAGCTGATACTACCCGAGTGCCTTAAGCTGTTGCCACTGTACTCATCGTGTCTGCTGAAGAATGATGCCATCTCTGGTGGCTCCGATATGACACTGGATGATCGCTCATATGTCATACAATTTGTGCTGGCAATGGATCTGAATATGTCCGTCAACTATTTGTATCCACGCTTCATTCCCATACACAATGTGGAAATGGATGAGCCATCGTTGCCAACACCAGTGCGCTGCACACATGAAAAGATCACAGAGGATGGCGCTTATATATTGGAAAACGGTGTGCATCTCTTCGTTTGGCTTGGCCAGGCGCTTTCACCTACTTTTGTGCAGGCACTCTTTGGTGTGCAGTGCACGCAGCAGGTTAATGCCGAGCGTTTCGCAATCACAGCTGATACGCCACTTGCGCGTCGCGTTACCGATATTATCGATCAGATTATGAAGGAGCGTACGCGTTACATGCGGGTAAGTTTCAAAGAAGTCCTCTCATCGACTACCTATACAAACTTAATGTTGTAATAATTGCAGGTTACGTGTGTGCGACAGAACGATAAGCTGGAGAGCGTGTTCCGGCACTTTCTCATTGAAGATCGCGGCACCGATGGCTCGGCTAGCTATGTGGATTTCCTGTGCCACATGCACAAGGAGATCAAGGATCTGTTAAGTTAGCACGTATGCAACACGTACTATAAACTGCCGGCTGCCAATGTGAATGAGTCCAGAAGCTACTCACAGAATCGGGCGCGCATGCGTCGATTATCGCTAAACAGTCGTCGTTTCAATTGAGGCGTGTTGCCATCTATTTATAGCCGACAAAACACTTCAATTATACATACATATATTTAAATATAAACATACTTATGGCTGCAACATCATTTCGAAGGCAGTTCTCTTCCATTATATTATTTTTTATGAACTTCCACATTATGCATGTTCACTTTTTTTCTTTGTCTATTTTAAGTATTCGCTATTCTTATTTATGTATGTGTGTGTTTTTGGTAGTTCTGTGCTATAAACATTTGTTAAATAAGCAACCGCAATTAGACAAATATTTCTGTTCGTATACAACTATTATTTTTTTGGTTTTCCATTCAAATTTCGTGCATATTTTTAATTCAATTAAAAATGTAAGCGCCCCTAACTTAAATAAAAACCGTGCATTAAGCCCGAGGCGATGAAGAATGTTAAAACATAGGCAACTTTGGTGTCAACAATTATTTACCTGCAGCATCAGCATACACATTTATAAATATATATATATAAATAAATAAAGAAATATATTTAGTAACATTTCTAGAACCCAACATATTAATAAAAGAGAGAAATACAATATTATTTGCGTTTACTACCTAATATGTTTATGAATCGTTATTCGCTTTCAATGTATCGTAATTCATTATTATTATTAAAATATATATAACGTAAATGTTTTGTGTGACAATTATTAAGATTAACTTGGTATATGCGACCCTATAACCCTCCTCCACAAATGAAAAAAAAATAAAAATCTTTATCAAAAAATAATTTGTTATTATTTATTTAACTGACAATTACTTACCATTTCAGTATTTGAAAATTAGAGTTTCCCTTATAGGGTTATCAAAAAAAGATAAATACAATTATTTATATATATTGTATTGTATTTATTAGGCCTTTAAATATCTAGAATTATTATTATTTGACGTGCAAATTTTACATTTACATATATTTATAGATTGTTTTTTCTGTTTTTATCATTCGTTTTTTGTTTAGAAAAGTTTTTCGATTTCAATGTTCCCGAAATGTATAACAATTAAATAAACACTGCCCAAGTTGCCCCCTCCTTTATGTGTGTTGATGTGGATTTGTTGATGTTGTTTAGTTTTTTATATCAAAATCACAAAATGAAGAAATATCTTAATTAAAATTGAAGTGGAGCATAGGTAAATTCAGACAGTATACAAATATGTAACAGATTTTACTCAGATATTTATATATCTGTATCAGTTTTTTTTTTCTTTTGCTGGTTGGCTCTTACAATTAATGTTAAGATTATATAATTACATACATAAAAAAAGACCTGTCGCAGCTCACAATGTATATCATTATTATATATAGTTTTATTTTTTGTGTTTATTTGCAGTTTACAACTTAACTATTATTATAATGTTTAGACAACGACGAATCAGATGTAATTTTGATTTGATATTTGATTCCTATGCCGAAATTGCTGTAAATTACACAGAACACAATATAATGGAATAATACGGCATGAAAATTGTTAATAAAATTTAACTATTAGCTAGCATTTCGTTTCGATATAAATAATTGGCGAAATGTAATAAAAAAAACGAAATAAAACGATTGATTTTTCCATTATACATTTTGGCTGGCATGTCTATACTTCTTATGCCTTCGACCATTCATGCACTTTATCATGTAATTGAAATGAACTCAAGAATATGTGAAAGCGTGGGCCTTTGTAAAATACCCCCGTTTCGGTTTTAAAAACAAGCAGCGAGTGTATGTGTTTGTGTGTGTGTTTTTGCTGTGGTAGCCGGAGTTTTAGGGAGGGGTATGGAGTTTTGGGCCGATTGGCCTATTTCGTAAACGCCATAAATACTGCCCAAAGAATTTCATTCGCATTCGGCTTGGCTGCCTCCGTTTCAAAGTCGAGATCAAGCAGTTCGCGCACTCGCTTCATGGCAACCTCATAGTCATCGTCGTTGAGCGGCGCAAAGGCGTTCTCAATGACATCACTGGCATGCGCCAAAAAAATCAGCGCCAGCATACGTTTATCCATGCGCTGCGGATCGTTCACCCACTTCGAAAGTACCGAATCCTGAATCTGCAAAAGCATATTAAGAAATTTGTATTCATCTTAACTTCATGTAACATTTTGAACATACCTTCTTGACCAGACGGCACTTGACCACATTGTCACTAAGCGGATGTGTTGTCATGTCGAAGAGCAAAAAGTTTTGCTTTTCCGTTGTGAGCACACCCTTCTCCACGAGGTTCTTGGCCAAACGCTCGCGTACATTTTTTAACTGGTACCGCAATTTTAATGGATTCCATGTTTCGCCTAGTTAAAATCAAAAAATTAATAAACGATATATTTATTTAGTCTGAATTATTACTCACCACTCAGATATTCAATCCAACTTTGCACCGTCTCTGGCGGATCTGTTTCCTTAATGTGTTTAAGCGCCTCATCCAAAAGAACATCGCCAGTTTGCTGATCCGATCTCAATATCAGTTTCCTAAATTAATCATAGTTTAATTTGGATTAGAGTTTGTTTAGTCTTCTATATATTATTATTAGTCATGTATATATATGTAAATATTTACCTTGTGCATAAGCCACGTCGTCGCATGCCCGATTTCTCGATCATCACACGTCCGCGCAGGCCAAGCTCAATAAGGATGCAACCACGCAAGCCGCTCGATATGCAATCATTCCAAAACGATGTGTAACCCTGTAAAGTTCAAAAAAGATATATTTAATATTATTTAAAGTGCAACGCACAAATTCTAATGCATTAAAAAAGTAATTGAAAATGAGCTTCCCAACATTTGATTAATATGTTTAGTAATGGAGAGCTATTTAAAATATTAAAATAATAAAAACACACACATATCAATTACTAAACTTTTTCATTGCTAACACATTAATTAATGTATATACGTACAAAGATGGTTTTAAGCTACCCAAAATACGCCGAACTTTTTACAGCTGTTTGGCCTTTTGACAGCTGTTTAAATTTATTCAGGTGAGTTTGCTCAAGCTTAAAAGTTTTAAATGTATCACTCAACAATATGTATATAGAACAGTAAAACATGTAATTAAGGTTGTATGTTGGACTAACTTGTTAACTAATCAAATAGTACCGATAATCATATGCGGCGCAATGACATGAAATGAGTCACAACTGCAATATTATATTCGTAGGTAGCCAAAGTATTTTTGGCTTCTTATCAATTTCCATTCATATGGTGTTCTTCCGTTTTTGTTTAAATATGAAACAATTTATTTAATGACGTTGTGAGCGATAAGTCGGTAAAAAGACCAAAAGAAAACGACAAAGTGAACAAACACGAAACAACTTCCTTAAATAATTAGCTAAATGGAAAAAATATATAGTATGATAAGAAGGTCTGCAACACTTGAACAGAGCAGTTATCATCTTAGTTACAGTGCTGAAATAAACGAGCAGAGCAAAAGAAGAGGAAAAAACGAACAAGTAAAAAGCGACACGTTTAAATTCCAAGGCGGCAACTGTTAGTAGAGGTGGTGGGGTGTGTGTATGGCAAGTTATACACTAGCAAAAACACATACATACATACACAAACACAAAGAGTGTAATGATAAAGCGTAGAGGCAAATAAAAACACAATCATGAGTGATGGCAAAATGAGAATTACTTGCTCGCCTGTCCCAATACGGGCACGTATGGGGTATTTCAAAACCATAGAAATCAGCAGCAACTGCTCCAAACATGTGCGAGATGTTGAATATTTCGTTAATATGTAAATTAAGCAAATACTTTATAAAAAGAAAGAGCTAACAAAACGTGTTTTAATGTAGGAAAACTACACATACAGAGCTTAATGGAATCTGGCTGAAATAAGTGGGGGGGAGAGGAGATCGTTTGGGTTTCCTTTAAGCTTTCGCCAAAAGCTTCTGTGATCGTGATTTTCACAAAGCTTTTGAGTCTATAAAGATTGATAATAGTTGTAATATCATAATTTAATAGTTTTATAGCCAGCGGCGATAAGGTTAAAAAAGCGAAGAAGACTCAAGCATATTTATGATAACTTGTTCACCATTGGTTGTGTGTGTGTATGTGTTCATCAGCAATGAGCAATGAGTTGAAGCTTCAAATTTTACGTATATTGCACAACCACTAACAAAGTAAATGTTGATGTTAACGATGGCGTCAATGCACCTTGACGTTACCAAAACAGCAACAAAACAAGGGTTAAGCTCAACTTGATGGCTGCTCAATGCATATGAGAGGAAGAGACAGCGAGAAGTAGCCAAGACAAAAAAACAAACAGCAATGCCGGAAGCTGCTCATTAAATGGCAACTTGGCAACATTGTTGCCATCATCGAAGTGTAAAGAGAGATATAACTCAAGACACTACATCGCGACACACAAACACATAATACTAATTAAAAGATAAACGAAACACATATTAACAGCTGATAAAAGCACCGTAATCGGCACGCACCTCTTTATCCTTGAGACCAAGCAGCAGCACCTCCTCCATAAGTGTTAGTCGTGTCTCTTTCGAGTCGCCATCATCGATGTTATCCTCCTGATCCTTGTTGCTGTCATGAGTGTCCTGATTGTCATCCGTTTCATTTGCATTCAAGCCACCAGCGCCACCGCCCTCGGCTCCATTCTCGCGTGGCTTGACAGCGCGCCTTACCAAGCCGTCGGTGCGATTCATTCTATATATTTATTTCTATATTTGTGGATTCCTCTTTTTTTTGCTTTTTGTATGTGTGGCACACTTGCTGACTGAACTGCCTGCCTGCCACCTGCCTCCTCTTTAGTGCTCGTTGCTGAAATGTGTGCGTGAGTGAGCTTCTCTGTATTTACTTTGTGTGTTATTATTGCAAGTGCTGTTGCTGCTGCTTCTTTCTCGTTTTATTTTCTTTAGGTTTTTTTTTTGTACTTTTGTCACACTTTTTCTTCCACTTCTTGTTTTCTGCACTGGAGATGCACCATGAACTACGTTGTTTTCGTTGTTTATCTATATTGTTAAAAACTCTACAATTTACGTTGACAATTTTATCGAATTAATTAAAAGCACATACTAAATATACAATTGCATATTCTTATATTATTTTGTATCTATTTAAATACTTGCGCATAATGAGCTTTATAATATATTTTTTGTGTCTTTTCTGTTTCTCCGACGTGACATTTTTCGTCTAGTGTTAGGAAACGTCGCGCAATCTGCTCTGAATCATAAGCCACGATTGAACTACTTTTTACACTCCAGCTAAATATACAGATATTGCCATGCAACAAATATGAATTTTTGAGAGAATTATTTTAAATAGTTCCAGCTATGTTGCACACAAAATGCACTTAACCTACTCTGTGTACAAAAGAACAGCTGTTTTCGAGATACGTGTATTTAACAGCACTTGTGTTTCGTTTCGTTTCGTTCTGAATGTCTAGTTTCAATGTGAATGCCAAAGAGACAGGTTTATGATTGTGTGTGGTATATGAAAAGATTTTGCTAGTGTCGTATTAAAAGTAGTGAAACGCTAAGTAACCAGTTGAATATGTCGTATATGGCCAGTTTTAATAATGAGAGCGCCAAACAAATACTTATGGACATAATACGAACTGTTAACCAGCCAGAGAATTCAAAAAAACTATCCGAAGCAAAAGCGTCAGCTGGCAAAGAAATGATTCTTATGATGCAGCATGTTTTTCCACTTGTAATGCAACTACAGCTAGAGGTAATCAAGGTGCATGGTTTTCCAGGCAACCGCGAAGGACTCGTTCAGTTCTCGCAACTCATACGCGAAATGGAGCGTGATGACATGGAAATAGCCCGACTGCGCAGCCAGATACGCGCTATATATTTGCCACCAATCGCCATCAACACTACCAACGATATACTCATCTGAGTTATACTCGATTTAAACCCTATTGAGACTGTAATAGATTTAAGTAAATTGCATTTTTTATCTTTTGTTTTGTAAGTTTAAACGCTTTTTTAGTATTTCTTTTTGGGCTTAATGCCAATAAAGTTGAATTGATATATTTAACATGATATTGAAACCCAGTCAATTTTAATTTGTTTTGGGAGTTCTCTTAGAACATATTAATTTAGCATAAGTAACATGGCATATATTTTCTTAAATTAACAAAATATAAAGAACTGTGCTTATTGACTTAAAAAAACTGTGTTACTTTTGTTGTTCATATCGTAACATATGTTAGGTTTATATTTAAACAGCCAATTTGCATGAAAGTTTGATAAATTAAACAAAATATTTCTTCAATACCTAAGAGTAAATTACTTACAAACTATGTATTGTTAAATGTTTTTCAGTTTGTTTATATATATATATTAGGTATATACACGACAAGTAGCTGCCTCATTGCAGTTTTGTGTCCAATTGAAACAAGAATACAGACAGTTATCATTAAGGCGAGAGCTTAATCTTAGTCTAAATGTGAGAAATAGGAGTAGCAGGGCAAAGATCTTATCCTTGCTCTGTATTTAGCGACCGACATCACCATGTGTGCCGCTCTTGTCATTGGATTGGACATTTCCATTTTGTAAGTCGTCCGTTGTCAGTTTAACTGGATTGATATGAGTTAAGTCATTGCCATTATTGAGTTTATGGCCCAAATGCTGTAGTTGATTGGCAAAGTGTGTATCCTCCACACTTTCAACATCGTTTATAATTGACAGCGACATGGGCGAGACTGGAGTAAGTGGTGTTCTTGGCGTATGTGTGGCACATAGCTCCTCAATGGTTGAGTCACTACGAGTTGACGGTGAACTGGAACGCGAACGTACTGGGTACGAATCATCCAACGGATGAGCAAAACTTTGTGTAATCAGCTGATCACCAATGTTTATCTCAATGCCATCGGTGGGATCGAACAGCTCGACGCCGGGTAGCGGTGTGCCGTCACGTGTGGCGGCATTAACTGCACTATTTGTCACTTTTGGACGCTCCTTGTAGGTGACAACGCGTGCAATCAGCTTGCGCCAATGAGCAACTATAAAACAAGAAAGGGATTGAGTACAGGAATTCAAAGATTTATTTGCTACTCACCCTCTGTGAGTTCCTCAAATTTACATATTGATGATTTAGTCCAAGTATTTGGTTCATCTGCAATAGTTGACTTGACGTTTGCCAAGAAGCATTCAACTGCTTGGAATCTATAAGCAACAAAAGGTTACGGAATAAGAATACCATGCAGTATCAAATAGTACCCACCTCAGCGTAAGGAAGTCAGTGCGTAGCTCACAAATATCTGCTGGCGAAATATATTCGCTGTCTCCATAGTCCACAAAGTACAAATCGATGACCAGCTCGTTAGGATTGTACTGATTGGGCATAATGTCGACAATTTCGGCACGATACCATTTCTCATCAAATTTAAATACGGCGGCCACAATTTGACCGACATAGGGTTCGGTCAACTGATGCTTGGCACGATTATCAGCGCTGTTATAATAGCTGGTCATTTCTTTGACCATATCGTCTAGTTTCTTTGACTGCGGACCGACCAACTGTACCCAGAACTTGTTTGGCGAAGCAACTGCCGAGACATACACCTCCATTGGCTTATCATCTCCCCGAGCGGCCATCATTTTATCCCGTGGCGGCTGTGAGCTAAGCGATGTCTGCGAGGAATACATGCTCGAGTTAAGACTATAGCTAGGTGAACGTCTTGGCTCCCGTTGCTGTTCCACCTCATCGACGGCTAGGCGCAACTGCTCATCCTCCTCGATCTGATCGTCGAGCAACTTGCGGGCAATGTTCACCTGCTTCTGGTTGCCAACGATAGTGATCTTGGCTTTGCCATTGCGTCCATTCGGATCGGTGCTGATTTTTGCTAGGGAGGCACGGCTTATTTCCTGCAGTATCTCACCGCCACGTCCATTTATCTTGTTGGCCAAACGCTGGGTCACTTGCAGTTCCAGCTTGACAATGGGCGCACGTTCTATATCTCTGATTAGCAGTCCACGTGCGGCTTTTACTGCATCAGGCAGACCGCTGATGTCACAGAACTTTTGGGAGCTGTCTTTATCTCTGAAATAATTAAAAAATAATAATTACTATATATCACTGGTTGTAAAAAGATTTCCTGTTCCAAACAATAGTATTTCATTTTACTCAAACAGTATATTTTGAAAATTTTCTTTTTGTTTACCGTCAAGTGTTAAATATTTACCGTAATCTTATCTTTGCCCCGGTCTTTTCCTCGATTAGCTTAATGTTGGCTCCGCCGCGTCCAATTATCAACGGCACATGGTCATTGTCCACAATGATTTTTAGACAGATTTCCTTTTGCTGTGGTTTTTGTTGCTGTTGCTGATTCTGCTGTTTGGTGCTGGCTCCCTTCTTCTCCTCCTCTTCCTTTTCATCACTGCGCGTCTTGAAGTAGGCGTAGAGCATGGCACTGCCCAGTGAGCAGAGGCCAAAGCCCAGCAACAGTTTATATGTGGGCGTGCCGGCAAAAGGTGTATTACGCAACATTGTGTATTTGAATTTGTATATGTATACTAGATGTGTATTTTCTTTTTGTATGTGAATATTTCACTCTCCTTTTGTTTTCCTTATCAGGCTGGTCAAAGTAGGGATTACATTAACTGCAAGAGAAAGAGAAAAATAAAAATTAGGCGTCATTTTTTTTCCAAGGTCTGCGTCAAATGTAAACAGTACATTGCGTGTACAAATGCCGCAATTTTGGGAAATTTATTACGGTACTGCGAATCAATAAAACGAAACGAGACGCAATAATAAGACAACAGAATGCCAACTTCAAATTATATTCCGTTAATTTGACTCAATTCCCGGTTATATAAGATTCTTATCAGTCGCAATTTGTCAAAATATTAATAAAAATTTGCAATTGAAATTCACTATTCTTTTTGGCATGCACAAATGACACCAGCAAAACAAATATACAGGTGACGTTTACGTTCTACACTGTGCTACAAATTTACATATAGTCAAAATAATTAATGCTATAAACCGACATCAACTTTAAACTTTTAGAGCATGCGCACATAAATCAGAGTTCGTCTTAAGCTATTTGCACTTGCCCTTCGACTTGCTAAAAACAAGTTTATGCACTTTATCGGAGACTGGTTTAACAGCATGAAGTGAGAATTATAAGCTTCTGCTGTGGAATAATTCTTCATTTGTTATATACATTTGATTAAATAAACATATTTATATGTAACCAAAATATATATCACAATGCACACACAACAAACTGTAGAAAAGTATATGTTCACAACCTGCTAACCTTGATAATGAATTTTGTTTTGGTTATTGAATTTCGTTTTATCTGCTTTCGTTTTAACTTTTATCAACAAATGCTTAAAGTCATTCAAGCGTTTTATTTGATTGCTTTTTTATCGTTCGGAATAGATTCGTTTATTTTAAATATTGAGCAAACAACAATAAACTTAGCCGAGCGCACTCAACTGCTTCGGTCCGCTTGGTATCGCTCAATACACATAACTGTTGCAATTATTTGAATTTTTCTTAAACGGACGCCGTTCGTTCAATGGCGTCAGCTGTTTATTCATTGGCTCTCTATCGCTCTTCCTCTTGCAATAGGTCTTTCTATTTCTTACGTAGTCCATTGTTTTCGTTGTATATTTTGCCGGCTCTTTTTATAAGGAGCAACAATTGGAGAACTTAACATGAATTGACATATGCAAGTAAATAGTGAATTATGGAACTGAGCGCTATGAAAAGTACTAATTAAAAGCGTTCGAAAATATTTAGAGAGCATGAGAGCATTTTTGACATAAGAGAGCTTTGAAAGCAGAGTATGTTAGCTGCGTGCGGTAAAAGCTAAATTTAGTTAAATGACATAATAAGCCGTTCGTTGGCTGAATGACTTTTCTTAAGTTGAGCTTGGTGCTTAATAAAAGGACGCTTGAAGTCAAAATTTAAAACTGCTTTTTGCTCTTGAGTACGCACATATAAGGACTAAAATGATTATTGTATACGTACTGAATTGTCAAAAATAAAATTCTGATTAGAAATATGCACAGCATTATCCAAATATTCATATAGACAAAAACAACAAAGGGTCACGCGGTGAAAATGCCTGAAAGCGAGTCGAAATTGTTGGCAATGTTTCAATTTTGGCAGTCTGCGTGTTGCTAAATTAAAATAAAATCAACAACAAATTAATATCTACGTCATTTTTAAGCATTTAAGTCGGCATACGATGTAGTATTTGAAGAATATTACTATAGTTTACTATTTTCGTTTATTTGACTAGATTATTTCTAATGTTTGTCAAAGAGTTTATTTGGGTATTTTTGGCCTTGAGCAAATTAATAGTGTAAACATGAATTAAGGTTTTAACCATAGCAAAGTGATAACTGTGATGCAAAAGCAAAGCGTGCGTCCATTGTAATCCCTTAAACTTATTGTGTCCGCAATTCAGCCCCGCACAACTACACAAACTTACTTCAGTTTGTTGCAGTATTTTGTCACTTTTCACAGTAAATGTTCTACATTTAAGTTGTCTGTTGTATATATATGTTCACCATGAGTATTTTACTGGAAGCACAACGTATATTCTTAAATCAAAATATGTAATTGACTGCAATTGTGATGTGCTTGTAAAAACGTGTGAAACAGAATTGTAACACAATTCAGAACATGTTCATGCGAACGATTCAGTTAACTGAACGATCCAAATGAACTGCTTGTCGTTCAACCAACTTGTTCTTTCGTTAAGCCAAGCAAATTTCATATGATTTTGACAATGCTTATTTAAAACTGGATGATAAATTTAAATTACTTTGAAGGAAAAATTTATAAAAATTATGGCCCTTACATATAACTACCGTGCACAATACGGTAGTGCGGCCACTTTAAAGAAAACTCTTTAAAAAAAAAATAGTTCGCTAGAAAACAGTCAGCTTTCAGCTGTAAGCATATGTAAACAGACCTTATCAGCCAGCTTTCTTTTGCACAATAATTCAGCTTATGTGGAAGTTACCAGTTCGATAGACCTTTCTTATTAACATTCTGAGGTTGACTTGCAATTAATATATTTTCTCAAAAAGTAGCTTATAGGCCTCCCTAATTTAATTGTTATAGCTTTCCCAAATATATTGGCTTATTTTGCTATGTATTGCCCTACGGATCATTCCTCTTGACAAAGGATATTAAGACTTGAGAACAAGGTTTATATTTTGGCGGTCATTTTGTATGAGTCGCAAAACTAAGATAGCTGCACTCTTTCAAAAATACATCAAGAACTGGCTGATAGAAATTTTTAAAAATTTAATCATGTGAAATGTAGGCGTTAATCTAGCATTATCGGTTATTCTGCGCCATTATCACTGAGCTTAGATATTTAAGAGTTGTTGAAAATGTTAATTTTAAATCACTTATAAACCTAAAAAATTAAAAAACTCAAATTACGAAAAAATTACATATTGTCAATAAATTATTCTTTTTTATAACTTTTCATTATTTTCTGATAACATGTTAAAAAATTTTATAAATGTTCATTTGAACTCTGGCTTCGACTCATGAAACTAAGTTCTGAAAGTTCGTTGCTGGAAAACTAGTTCAATTAAGTTTTACGTGATCTGGCAGCATTTTGTTTGCACAGATGTGGCAATACTTATTGTTGGCAGCCCTGTTTTAGGCAACCATATTTTTTCTGTCTAGAAACCAAAACAGAAATAGCTATATAGTTATGGTTTATTAAATGCTATTGTACAAATCAAGTTTTCCAATATTTCAGTTAATGTTTCTATATAATTATGAAACTCATTAAGAACTGAAAGTCAGCAGATACAGAGCAATACTCAATCAAAGTATCTACACACTATACGCAAATGGAGCAACAACAACAAAAAAGCGTACCTCACGTCTCCAAGTTATTTGTCTGCACGGCAGTTGACTGTAAAGATGATATCGAGGAGGTAAATTCACACATGCTCCCCCCTTCCTATTGATAACTGAGCCAACTAATATCCAAATTTGTTTTTGCCTATTTAGAAATTTGAGCGATCTTATGTTAGTCTGCAGCAACAAATTGCTGGACTTAGTGATAAGGAAATGCACGACATGCTCTCCCAGCTTGTTTGCAAGGAGAAACAGCATGAGGAGATATCCATCGGCTTCCTCTACATAATATTAACTGATCCAGCAATGGCACCCAAAACATATCGCGACATTACTCTCGTTTCTAGGGATGGAATGAATGTCATTGTTGCCAACCTTACACTTTTAGTTGCCGAAAAGTACGCAAAACTTACAGAAACTGCGCGGAGGCAACTTATCTGGGTGCTTCGTGAATTTGTGAAGCATCAGGTGCTTAGTGTTGAGAATGTGATTTGGAATTGTTTGCGACAGGCAGGCGGTGGAGATGTATCGCATAAGAATCTATTTCTTGTTGAGAGCCTATTGGACATATTCATTGAGTACCGGCCATGGCTGGAGGCAAATCCTTTCCTTGTCCAGTCATCCGTTTACAGTTTTGTGCGCCTTATTGAGGACCATGCTAATCCTACCTTAATAGCATTACGTCAAAAGGAGGTTAAGTTTACAATTTCACTAATACGAGATCGGTTTCATGACATTATACCATTGGGCAGAGATTTTGTACGGTAAGAAAGCATAAATTTATACGTATTTATATACTTTCAATAACTACTCTCATATATTGTTTTAGGCTCTTGCAAAATGTTGCACGCATTCCGGAATTTGAACTATTATGGCGAGATATCCTATATAATCCGAAAAGTTTACATCCGACATTTAATGGAATTTGGCATTTACTACAAATACGCACAAGTCGACGATTTTTACAATGTCGATTACTTCCGGAAATGGAGCGCAAATTGCACTTTTTAGCGTCGTCTGTTAAATTTGGCAACCAGAAGCGCTACCAGGATTGGTTTCAGGACAAATATTTTGCTACACCTGAATCGCACAGTTTGCGATCTGACCTGATACGCTTCATCATCAATGTAATTCATCCCACAAATGACATGCTATGTTCTGACATTATACCACGTTGGGCAATCATTGGCTGGCTCATCTCATCATGTACAAATCCAATTGCTTCCGCCAATGCCAAATTGTCACTGTTCTACGATTGGCTCTTCTTTGATCCGGCCAAGGATAACATTATGAATATTGAACCCGGCATTCTAGTTATGTATCACTCAATTCGAAATCATCCGTTTGTAAGCAGCACACTGCTCGATTTCTTGTGCCGCATTACGAAAAACTTTTTCCTCAAGAACGAGGATAGGATTAGATTGGGTGTATATAATTCATTAAAGTTGATACTCGATAAACAGGTAAGAATCTAAAAAGGAAAACTTTAACAATTGCTAAACATTAACTATTTCATTGCTTTGCCTGTAAGGTCATTCCAAACCTACATCCATTATTTGAGTCGCCGAAACTGGACAGGGAGTTGCGCAACTTAATTCGTGAAAATTTCCGCGAATTCGTGACACCTGTAGCAAATATACCACAAACATTGTATCCAGCAACGCATACAATTCAGGCGCCCATCTTTAAAAAAGAAGCCGATCAGCGTTTAATGCCAGGTGGTAAGTGTGATCATGGAGAAACAATTTTAAATATGTATAAACATGATATTTTAGCAGAAATCATGGATGCTGGTGGAGGTGCTTTTGTAGCCAACAGTGGCACCAACTTACTAGTGGACGAAGACAACAAAAGCGCAATTGCACCGGTGGAGAACTTAGAACGTGAACCTGAAGCAAGATTTAGTGATGATGAAAATTTGCCCAGCACAAGCAATATCAAGAACGAGGAAAATACCGATGACGACGATGACTTACCATTGTCGAAAGTTAGTGTAAGTAATATTAATGAATTAATTAACAGTTATCATTATAATAAATTGTTATTTTATAGGTTCGCCTTAAAGAGAAACCAGTACCCGAAAAGGTCGAGTTGCCCGATGCAATATCCGAATCGTTTGAGATATTTGTCACGAAGCGTAACTCTTTTACATGGGAAGCATTTTTGAAAGACTTTCGTACGCTACCTGCCTCAGCCTTAGACGAAACGCAGCTCAATTATGTGATCTCAAATACGGTATTGATTCTACGCGAAACATTGCCACAACAAAACGTATTCTCGGAGAGTAAAACCGAGGAGAAGTATTTGGCCAAGAGCATTAGTTATCCATTGTACGGATTATTTCGGTTTCTCTATGAGAACGAAGACAAAAGCAAAAAACCATTTCAAACACTACTGTCTGAGATATGCGAACGGCTAACTGAAACCGGCTACTTACTACTCTACTTCATGAAGATTCATTGCAAACTGCAGACCCGAAAAAATGCCCAACAATCGTACCAGTTTAAGACCACAGTGTATCGACAAATATGCGAAGCCACCGATGAAAAGATCGGTGTATGTCTGGTACGCGACCTTGATCTGCTCGAGAAGGAGAATACTACAATATATTTGTGGCTGCTGCCGGATATATACAGAGAGTTCAAAACGATAGCCATCAATAATACAGAGCTTTTGCGTATAACTCTACGCTGCATTGATGCGAGAAATGTACGTGACATTATGTATTCGATTGCCCAGGGCAAATTAACCATGTTCAAGCAGGACGGTCTACTCGATTGTATACGGGACAGCTTGGAGTATGAGACCTATGAACAGTTATGCCTATGGCAGCTTATTCAAGCACACGATATACCCCTCAAATGTATACAGGTAAGTCTAATTATTAACATTGTTTGGGGTATTATTGATCTTTTTGTGTTTGTGTGAAGGATTTACTTCCAGAACTCGAAGCTGCCAATCATCCGGAAGCTCTCAGCCATTTGCTGTTGCTGTTGAAAAATGAGGAGCCAACAAATGAAATAATAAGACTTTTGCTGAGTAGGGAAGCAAAGTCTCGAGGAGATCCCTTTGTCACATCGGCTCTAAGGTAAATGATATTAAAAGTCTTGTATTAATGCAAGTATTCATTAATCTTAAAAATGTTCTGCCAATAGATTCTGGTGTCAGAGTTGTGAGGAGAAGCTTTCAGAAATCATAGCATCACTTCTAACATCAAAATACCCAAGCTCATCACCCAACAAACGAAAGCGACCCTCTAAAGGTAGTTCCGCTGCAAGCAGTACACCATCTGCTGATCACGTAAGTTGTTATCCTTTACCCAACGATAAATGTATTAAAATTATTTGATTTCTTTGTTATATAGGTATTAAACCATTTGGAGCATTATAGAAGAAGTTGTAGGCATGGTACCGGTACGGGTCTATATGTTCATGATATGATGCAGCGAGCACTGCAATCAGCGTACTCACATAGCAATGAAAGTACAAAGGTAAAATGCACACACAAAATCATGTTAATGATTGAATGACTAAATTTAAACTTTCATTTGGGCAGAAACAATTCAGCGACCTTTTCGCATTGGCAGCGGAAGATGAAACCACTGCTGTTGGCCGTCGTGGCGGCAGTGGACGTGGACGTAAACAACCAGTTGGTAAAAAGGACTCAAGTAATCATAGTGCAAGTAGTAAAAAGAATTCAGATGTTGTCAAACCCATATACTCTTCAGATGAGAACTCTAGTGAGGTAAGTCTATAAAAATAGATTTTATTGCTTAACAATCAAGTTTTAATCATTTCACATTGCAGGAGGATTGGTCAAAGCATAAAGTTACACAGCCGGCAAAAAAGAGAAAAAAAGCCATTAATGATTCCGACTGACAGTGTCAACAACGTCAATTGCCGTCTTCAGTCTTAACCGGTTCCTTTGAAGATGATGATGAAAATTATACACCACATGAAAATGAGTTTTGGAACGAAATTATTTAAGTTAAAACACATAACAAAAACAAAAAAAAAATGGTTTACGATTTTATCAATTCTTTATTAGTAAAATCAAATGTAGAATTTTTTGAATGTTGAAATTGTAACGTTATATTTTTTTATTTTTAATAAAAATAAAAAAAGGCTTATTCAACAAATTATACGTATACATATATACACATACCCTTTTTTATATGTATGTATGTATGATATGTTAAATGTATATGTACAATATATATCATTATAGTAATATTTTTGGTCAATCCAAAATGAAGTGATTGCACATACATAAATTGAACAGATAAATATATATACATTCAGAAATTGCATTTTGTGTATCTCTTTATATACTTGAAATTTCCTACAGGATATCTGCTCGTCGAACTCATTCGTTTAGGGTGACATTCCAAACATTTTTTGTAGCTGCTTGTGGTAAGAAAATACCATGTGTGGGAAAACTTGTTTTCGCATGGAAATTTGCAATCACCTTGTATTTTTATGACAACCATTAAGATTAGATTGTAATGGACGTTAAATCTATATATGTACATATGTATGTAATTTGGCATGCCTAAAATTCATATATGTATTTACATTTGCATAAACAATTCTCATAAATTAACACAGTGCCAAAAGCACATGTACATACACACGTAAGTAGACCAATAATTTGTTTGGTATTTGTGTGTGCTCAATTACTTAAAAAAGCACATACACTTGTACTTCAAAGACTGTTATAAGTCTGCTATTGAGTTGAGCATCATGAATGAAAAAGAACTGGTAAAATTCTCATACAAACACACACACACACAGGCACACGAGCCCACCTAAGCTAAACAACAAATATTCGAGTTGGGTTATTTGTGGGTAACAAAGAGACAAAGAGAGAGAGAGAGAGAGAGAAGCTTTTGACTCCCTACTCTCACTGACAATGGAAACGCAAGTTTTCAACTGAGCCGAGATCAATGTTGTGAAAGCGATTGCGCGCATTGCGGTTTTTGGTGTCTACGTAGTCTGCTCAAATCAAAGAAAACGGAAAGCTATTTTTTTGCATTTAATATAAAATAAACATTTAAACATCATACATAGGGAAACAATAAATCAAACTATCAAAATGAGTACAAATAGTTCGGAAAGCAGTTGCTAAAATATCGGTTGTTTGTTTTTTTTCTTGTTTTTAATTCCCATATGAGCATATGTACGTCTGTTTGTGTATGTTTGTGTATGCATGTATGTATGTACAAGCAAACCGAAGAGCCCTCTCGAATCAATGTTAATTTTCTGCGAAAAGAAAGTAAGATATCTCCAACATTGGTTAATTTATATGACTCTCAGCAAATATTTCGTGTGTGTATTATGTTTTAAGATATGTGTGTTTGTGGCTAAAGGAAAACTCTGCAAAAGTTGAACATTCGTGTTGGCCATGGGCGCAAGCTATTCTAACATTTACGTTCGTTTGTTTTTATTTACATACAGTACATATGTTTGAATATGTGTTAACGTATGTATGTGTACATTTATATGTCAACAAAAAAAATGTATGCGTGTATGCAAATATTTGACTAATTTATGCCAATTTTTAAGTGTATGTGTTTTAGAATATAATTAAATGACCTGAAATATAGAATGCGATACATATGTTTATGCATAAGTGTTTATAGTTTTATCTTTGGTGTTAATGATCATTAGGATGCATTTACTTATTAGCATTTTTTTATTATCGATTTTTGTTAATCGATAAATTTTGTTCGACTTACGATTGTTAAAAGCTGCAGTGCTTAAATTTGAAACTCACAAACTCGCAATTGAAGTATTTGAATACAATAATAATTCTTATTTTTATTGCTTTCAGAATCCCGGATGCCGCTAGTCTTCAGTAAATTGTAAGACCTTGACCAAAAAAAAAAATAAATAAAATGGGAAACTCTGGAAGTGCTAGTAATATACATCGGGACCGATCTGCTGTTGATCGACATTCCCATTTTCAATCACGTTTCCAACACCTAAATCAGAATTCACATCGTCAACTGCAATGGGGTAGATCTGAGTCAAGATCAAGCCAAATTAGTCCTCAACGTAGCTTGACCGCAGAATGGAGAAGATCTTATCCATTAGCTGTTATTAATAAGGAACCGAATGCTCAATTAGAAACTCCCTTTAAGGTGTTGCCAGATGTGGATAAGCGTTTACATTTGCGTGCTACAACCAATGGTGCAATATTAAATTCTGGCGGCACAATAAGTGGCCGGAAACCGAATGAAATTCCCAACGCACTCAGTAAAAGGTCGAAAACATTTATACTTGAGCCTGTAAAAGATAGAAGCTCTGCTGAAAGAAGTGAACCAAGACCAGAATTTACGCGATCACAAACCTTACTTTACGTTAAGGCCAAGAACAAAAAAGATGATCTTAATGCCAACGAGTCAAATCTTTCGCGGATGCAGCGACACACATATTCAGAGCCAGAGCTTATAAACAATCTAAATCAGCCAAGGACTTCAACGAAAAACATGATAGAGCCACATCCACTTAAGCCAACATATCGAAATAAGTATTCCAAGAAGCGAAGAGCTCCAGAAGCGCCTCTAACTGCCCCTCTGTCATCTATACCATTAATGAAACAAAATGTTGACATTGTACGCAATACTCCAAATCTAACTGATAATCTAAAAGCTCATTTTGCGAAAAATTCAGATCGATCAAGTAAGCTGGGCAGCAAGCAAACACCACGACCAGTACAGAGCCAAAACGAGATTTTTAAAAAGGGAAATGAGATACGTAAATCTGTAAATGGCAATCAAATTCAAAGTAAATCACCAGAATCCCCAAAAGTTGTTTATCGGCGTGAAAAAAGTTCGGATGCAATTATGTTAAAAAGCCGAAAATCGGAACCACCTTCGACTCAACCAATTCAAAAGTCTAGTAGTAAACAAATTCCCATTCAAAAACATGCAGTCAAGTCCTTAGCTCCGAAAGATACGTTTGATAATGCAAACGTTGCGATTCAGGAAACTAAAACTCAACGTACCTTTTATTTTGGTATGGAAAGAGAAACTCCGTCCGATATTATCCAACCAACTGAAACGGGTAAGTTAAAGATTTTACTAAGTTTAATCTTGATTGAATGATTGATCTAAGAAAATCTTTATTTTAGATGATGCAAAGCCCCCGATAAGTGTCCAACCAATGTCAATGATACCCAATTATGACATTGAGTATAAGGAGTCGAATCGTGTGGAAGAGAGTTTGGATGACAATGGCTTACATGTACACATTCGCCCCACACTTCCTCGTCGACAAATAGAGACTCCATCGTTTAGCCCAACAATGGCCTGGCGTTCCCTAATGGAAGAGCAAGAACGCATAGATAAAACAAATATTAATAAACATTCAAATAGCTCGAAAAATGCCGCCGGCGAGATGCCCATACAACCCAATCGAATAACACATAGTAAACAGCTTGCCAAGCCAAACCATTTATTAACAACATGGACACCCGAACAAGATCTGGACGATGAGAATGATGACAGAGTCAAGGGACTAAATGCACCAGATGACTCCAGCTCCGACGAGTATCGTTCAAAGTGTGATGAAGATGGATTTCTATTTTATGGCGGCAAGACGAAAAATACCGCTCGTGATGCAGTTTCACCTATTCATACGTTTAGTCTGTCTTTGCCACGGGATACTCATATCCAAAATTCTAGGGGGATTGGAGTTTTAAATTCAAGCGAAGTATGTTAAAAGTAAATCTCATAATTATAACAATTGTAATTATTTGTTATTCATTTCAACCGTCAAGGTCTGCAATTACAAAAGCCTTCAGAAATCGAAACCTGAAAACCACTATTTTAATAGCAATCTTAACGCGTCGTCAAGCCAAAGAAATTTGAATTCACATACTCAACTGGAAAGCTCCAACAATTGGATGCTTCATAAGAACGTCAGCAGCACAGACCTTCATACAAAAAGTCTGGAACATGGTAGTAAAAAGCAAAGACTGGTTTCTGTGGAGCCGCAATCAATCAAATTTCTAACTGGAGGAAAACATGTAATGTACCTGCCAGGCAACAATGATCACTCCAATCATTTTAAAGTGGCCACACCTGAATCCCAAGCTCATACCCAACCAGTTAGAACAAGTCGCCATTTCAAAAGCAGACAGCGGCATATTCCACAGAGTTTGCAGGACAAGACTCCAATATTCCCAATAACGGTAGAGTAAAAAATGTTAATCAAACTGTATGATTTTAAATATTGACACTTAACTTTCAGTCCAAAGCCGAAGAGAATATAAAATTAGATGACGAGAAGCCGTTTCATCAACGTTTTTTATTTAATAGCCAAATGCGTTTATTAGAGAAAAAGTTACTTCCGGAGAAATCGACAAAAGCTGCCAAACATAAAATGTCGTTGGAAGACGAACTGGAAGCTTTGAAAAAGTACCCACATTAAGTAAACCCAATATCATGCATCTGCTAACTTTTACATTTCTATTTTGTAGTGTTGAAGAAGATTTTCAACGTAACCGTGCTAATGAGAAAGAGAATGTACAGCATCAGCTGCGGCTTTACTTTGGCAATGGTAATGATAACGAACGTTATGAGCATTATCATAGTTTACCCATATCGCCTGTGCTTGATCGTTTTTCGGCTATTAATCTTAATGACACAAATACGAAACTATTTTGTCGTGATGATCCTGATGGGTGCGTTTCAAATGTGCCCTATGTTGCCCATGAAAGTGACAGTCACAAACTTACCGTTACTTCAAATAATTTGTTAAAGTAGAATAGAATTAGAAACATTTACACATCTATTTAATTAAAAGAATTGTTAATAAAATGGAATGGAATGCAAATTTAATTAAAAATTTTCTTTCGTTATATGAAATTAAATTGCCGTTATCGCTTTAACCAGCTAATCGATAAGCTCAATTCCAAACCGTTCCGCTTCACATTTACAGCAAATCGATAAGTTTTAATACGTACCGATAGTACTTAAACAATCGATATGTGCAAGCCAGCCATTATTTAGGTAAATAAATAAATTTGCAAACAAATAAACTGATGACATTTATTCATTATGGATATATTAAAAAGCATAAATAACAAGGAAATTCTTATGGAGGTACTGTGATGGTAGTTAATTCAAGCCAATCTTAAGAACCAACACTTATTAATATTCTCTTGTAGATACTCCATTTATCCATCGAGTTTTTAATTGGAAGCATAAATGAGCAACAGGCATTACGTTTATCACACAAATATGGCTTTCAAAATCCAGATGACTTCCTACTTGCAACTCGCACAATATCAAAATACTACAAGCAATGTTGTTCAGATGGGGGCGATACAGATATCGCAGAAAAATTACCTTCCTTGAGTCCAGAGCTGAGACCCCTTGTTCCCCTGGTGCTCGCAGCTCGATTGGATGCCGTGGAATATGCACTTGGTAGATCGGAATATTTAAAAAACGATGTGCAGTGTGTGATGTCGTTTTCCTGGGACACGCGTCTCATATTGGGCGACAGTAGTTTTCGCGGAAATATTCGGCAAGTGGCTACGATCAATTTACATTGCCAATCGAATTCCAAACATGAAGTTATTTGCTTTGAAATGGATTTGGAGAAACTCAACGAAATGATTGAAGTATTAGAAAAATCTCTTAAAAAGGATCAATTACAAATCTAAACGAATAGTGAATATTGAGTTTTTTCTATGGGCGGGGGAAAAGACTTATACTTTGATAATTAAATAGCTTTATTTATACACTTTTGTATTATTTTTTAACATATAATTAGGTAAACAGTTATGGGTATATATTTTTAATTTGCCTATTTATATAAATTCATGTTAAAAATAAGTTAAATATATATACAATGTACATTTATGTATGCCGTTAAAACCATTGTTTATCTATTTAATTTTACAAATTATATGTTTTTTATGTATGCTTTTAATTTCTACACTGAATTCCGTGTGGGTAAGGTTATTTTTACATGCAGTTTAGCTTAGCTAATTAATAAAGGCAAATTGCAAACATACAGCCGCATTTATGCAGAATTGGTGTAGAACGGAGAACAAAATATATAGATGGATGAAAATGTTCGGTTACTCAGCTAATGCCAGCAGCCCAATACTGATTCTTGTAGTAATACGCACAAATGCCAACTACAATCGAAACAGCGGTTGTCATCATCACTGATTTTGGCGTTAAAACGTTTAAGAACCATCTGCTAACACTATAATTATTTGACTTGGCAGATGGTGAACGTGCCAGTTTGTGACGTCGTTCTTCCAGCAATCGTTGCTCTTTTCTATAAGGTATATAAAAGATAAATTTATAAGTTGTTCGGTAATTGAAAATGTATATAAAACATACTCTAATTTGATAAGTTCTTCCACTTTCTTTTCAATTACGGTTAAACTATACTTGTCATACAATTTGCTGGATGTTATCAAGAGTTCCTCGAACGGCAAATCATCGGGTAACTAAAAATGGATTAGTCACCAAATAAATAATAGTTTATTGGCAATCAATTAAGTATTACCTTTGATAAGAGACAATGCACTGATGCCATATCACAGTCCTCCAGCATTATCATATTCGCTCTATACAATAGAATGGCGGCCGTCACAAAAATCGGCGTATACATTGGTGAGGCCAAAAAATAATCATATAAACGCACAACAGATTTGTAGGAATTCAAACTGTGCCCGAACCAGGTCAAATACCAGGGCAGAGCAAACAGTGTGCCCACCGAAGATCGCTGAAGAAATTGAAATAGTTCGGGCTGTTCAAAATTAACCACTGGCCAAATAAACATTAGTCGTCGCTGCGTCGCCTCCATTGTTTCCTGCATGCACTCGGAAAAATGTGTGGTGGAGAGCTCTTCCATGATGGCAAAGGCAACCTCTTCCCCGGCGACCAAGAGAAATGTAACAGCAACATCATGATATCCCTGATAATATCGTAAATTTGGATATTTGTTAATCACACGCAGTATCAAAACTGTAAGCTGGTCCTGCAATGCAATACGCTGCTCGTAGGGTATGCCTGGCGGAAAGCGTTTCAGTGACCGATTCACATCAAGGACAACTTGATTGTATTCCGGATGGCTTTGCAGTTCATCGAGTGTGGGTACACGGCCTAAATTCTTGACATCTACCCCAGCCAACTGTGGCCACAGTATCCGTCGCAGGTCATCGTTCACTAGCCCATAATTGCTGAGTGCGAGCTCGCGCAGCGTTGCCAACGGTATGCAGTTGTCTGCGCTCTGAGAAATCAATTTCTCAATAAGCAAACGTTTTGTGCGCTCGTCATCGTTTTCTGGACCTATGAATTTGTGTATGTATTTAGCGTATGATAATCAATGCTTTGTTTTATTGGTATGACATACATTTTTCGAAGTTTAGGGGGGGCTGATCGATTTTAATCTCGTCAACATTGCTCATCATTTGCAAAGTATGTCTCTACTCGTTCGGACTGAAGTTCTATGTTAGAGGCACGATAACATCAATATCTGCAGATGAGTACTTTACACTTTGCGCTTATTTATAAACATTAAGATAATTTTATCTTACAAATATTATTAATTTTGCAGAATGAAGTCAGATTACTTTTATCGATAGTTAAATACAATCGGTATTTTTCTATTCGAGCTATCTGTTTTCAACTGTGTTGCATTTCGCACCACTTCCATTAAAAATACCGAAATACCAAATAATCGAATGTGCCGAAAGTTGCATACCAAAATTTATCATCAATATAATTTTTTTTAATAATAAAATTGTTGTTGATAAAGCTAAATGATTTTTTAGATTTTCTAAACATATTTTTAACATGTTACTATTTCATCTTTTGTTACTCGATTTTCTATCCATAGTAGTTGGGATGGCATAAGTTGGCGGTGTGAATCCGAGTACAAGTATCTTCGTTCTCATTAACAAAAACTTTTCAAAATAATTGATGTTTTTTTTATGATTTATTTATTTCTTGTTTCGAAGGAATAAAAAATTAGGCTTAGTGTAGATTTGTTGGTATATCTAAACCTAAAAAAATACATATGTATATACAGATAAAACAGTGTTTACTTTAAATAGTCTTGTTTCTTTTGTGTGCACTTTGCTGGTTCAGAATTTGAAAATCAAAATTTCTGAATATATAATAAATATTTTGGAAAATGCCCAATTATTATGTCATTAAGGTAGTAATACAATACACAAAATAAAGATACAATATATACTTGTTTTTTTTTTAAATATAATTAATTACTTATAGTACATCTCTGTATGTATGTAGAAAGCTTTAATTGTATAGTACTAAATTGTGTAAAAATATATTTAAATCATTAATATATAGTATATAGTATGTATGATCACAAAAAAAAGTTGGATATACAAAACGGGTAGCCAAACAAGGGCAATAATAATAACAATAATAAATGCTAATAGGGGAATAAATGCAAATTAGCAATTATTTGATCTTTGATTTCACATGTTCGGTAGCATGTATTTATTTAGTGGCAGCTGAGCAGATTAACTAAAAATATTGCATTTTATCATTTCAAAATGTAGTTATTATGCACTGAATATAAGAATATACCAAATAATATATAGAAGTATTCGTCTAAGTCTGAATTCACGTTTCACTTACAAATAAATACATATGTACGTATGTATGTATATGTATTTTTAATTAGCTAAATGTATATTTATATTTAGATGTATGTTTTTTTGTTTGTTCGTTATAATTTAAGAAAGTAAGAAAGTCATTATAGATAGCTTAGTCCTAAATACATAATCTTGATACATTAGTTAGTACAAAAGCATTAAGACGAAAGTATACACAATTTTATGTACATTACTTTATTGGTTGTAAATGACTAGAATCCCTAGCTTATGTGCTCCGGATAAATGATGTTTGCTTTCCATATGTATTTATTGGTTTTATTTTTGGTATTTTTCTGTTGTCATTTAATTTTAATAAATACATTATATGTATATATTTTTAATATATTATTCAAATGTAGTTGTCATATATTAAAAAATAGTTAAAAAGATTACATAATATATATTTATGTATATGTATACTTACGGCTATTGAAAATTTGTTGCAGATTGTTTAAACAGTAACATTAATGATTAGAAAAATTAGCATTAATAATTACGAGTATGTAAGTTTTATATGCGCGTTATGTTGATTGCATCTGTTATTGATTCCCTTCTTAGAAGTTGTTTTGTATCATTTTCAATCTCAATTGGCGATATTCCCGTACTATGATCATTTAAATACGGAGTGTCTTCCTCCACAATTTTTTCGAGTAGAATATCGCCAGAATTATTTGGACCTGGGAGTTTTTGGTATTTTTTTTTTGTATGTAGTTTTTTTTAATTAAATTCCGAAGTGGATCCATGATATTGTATCTTACCATTACGACCGACCAACTGACCATTTGACATACTTTCCCCACAATGCACAACAGCGACATCTGTGGGCGATGCTGAACCGGAACCGTTGCGTCCATTTTTTTGCAAAGCAACCGCTTTTCGAGCATGCCGCGTGGTTAGCACTCCAGTTTCGACATCTCTTTCCAGACGATGGCCTTTTAAACCAAAAACAAATGATATTTTATAAATATTAATATTTGTAAGCTAATCACGAATACGACTAAAATAAACGTATTACCTGAACGCGATCTGGTAAGCTGCCGTTGAACATAGTCTTCAAGATCCTCTTCCTCCTTGCGGCTTATTAGGCAGTTTAAAACCAACAAAAATAAGCCAAGTCCAAGCGAGAAGAGGCCAGTGCATGTCACCTCATTCCACCAGGCAGAGCTGGAGCCTATCGAAATTGTGTATTAAAATATATAATTTGTTTTTAAACAATTACTGATCTTACTAAATACATTCCAGGACATTGCTTCATCCGGAATAATACCAGCACCACATAAAAAAACTCCAAAAACAATGAAAACTATGCCAATATGTAGCATACCAATACTTGTGACCACCTAAATTAAAATAAAATGCACATATTTGAAAAGGTCCATAAACCAAGTCGATCTTTTGTAAAAGTATTTATAAATAACCTGGCTGTCCAGCCCTGGTCCGGCCTTAACCGCATGATGCGGATGATGATATTTACGCCTCACCGATCCACTCGGAGAATGAAAAGTGTCTCCGCTCTCTGAGCTTTGAGTACTATATCGTCTCTCTCTGGCCTTCTTTTGCTCATCACGACGCTTTCGCTGGCGCTTAATGGCCATTGCAGAATGGATGCCCACGGAATGCATTTTTACACCTATTAAAGTAATTGATTGCTCTTTTTTCATTAATATCTAGAATATCATTTGACAATACCATTTCAATTTAAATGGTTAAATATGTTTACTACTCTACAAACACTACGAAAACCGAATCAAATCGATTTGAACAGAAATGGAAAAGTTAGAGAAAAAGCAAGAGTTGGACGCGCTCAAACAGACTAAGAATGATTAAACGACTCCACTTGTCTTAATAAATAGTTTATTTTGACAAGTAAGAATGTTAGATTTTATTTTCACATCTGTCCATCTATTCATTTACATACATACATACATACATCACATTACAAGATGCAGTCAATTCTTAATGCCTCAGCAAAGTATGCTATGCTCTATATTTGACGGCCGTCTAAACATCCTAATACACATGTATTGATGCATAGATATACAGCTGCATACAATAGTATCTATGTATGAACTTGTATCTATCGCCATGCCAACATTTCAACAGGTTTAAGGAATTCGATACATACATACAATTTTTGCATTGGGACTTATTATGAAAAGTATGTGTGCGCACACACACATTCAAATATGTACATTTATTATTACATGAAAACAACTGCGTTCGCATATGTGAACTCACATACATACATACTGTATTTACGCAGCGGAATGATTTTTCTCAGTAGCGAATGACTTTAACAACCCCTAAAATTTATATTTTCATTCGAAAGTAGGTTGATACATACATACGTACATCCACAAATAATAACAAATATTAACATATGCAAGCTGCATGTATATTTTACATTGGATACACACTTGTGCATATTTAAATATGTATGTATGTAAGTATATGTGTAAATAGGATACATATTGTTACTTACCTTTGTTTGTTTGTTTGAATATATATGTAAAGACTTGCTGGCTGTCCGGTTAAATCGTTAGTTAATCACATTAAGCGAATATACATATGTATATTGGTTTATCCAGGCGACTTAATTCATTTTAAGCACTATTTTAATTAAAGTATAAGGAAGATTTTATTAACACAATTACAATTACATGCGTATGTATGCATATGTGTGTGTACTTTGTGCACTTCTCATTATTTTGATAGATGTACTTTAAAGTATGATTCAGTATCGATTTTTATAGTTTCAAAGTAGTGTTCCATTTGTTTCACCAAAATTCATACAGTGCAACTTTCATTTGTTTACACATACTTATTAAGATATCGTTATTTGTAGGTTTAACTGAAGCATTTAATTAATAACATACATTTGTAATGAAACGCAGTTTTCTAAACTTCTGTTGCTCGACCTATTTATATGTATATTTTTTTTTTTTGCTTTTTATTTACACCAGCGAACGGAATTAGCCTGTGGGAAATACTGCACTTTGCACTACTGTTGTAAATTTGTATCACGCACAGGAACTGAATTCCTTTGAAATTCATCTGCGAGAATGGGAGCGAAAGCTCTAAAAATAGCTTTTGAGCGCAGCGGCTTTAACACCGGGATAGCAGATAATCAGCTTTAACATTCACTTCAAACATATGTACATCTGTTAATAGTAATTGAACTAAAAAATATATACGTATATTTAACTGCAACTTCAATAATTCATAACATAAAATATATAAAGGTGTGAAATTGAAGCAACAGTATAGAGTTGTCTAACTTATGTTGTGTAGATATTCGGCGCAATTAACAGCACTGTTAAATGTCAGGACGATTTTATTAAAAGCTTCCAGCTTCTCCATGTGTGTTTTGTGTGCCTTTGAGCTTATGCTCTTGTACTTAACGCCATCTATTAGCTTGGAACAGACATACGATAACCATAGTACGTTTGTCCGTGGAGAATATTCAGACCAATTGTTTCTAAAAATACAATTAAAATTTAGTTAATGCCATTTTTCAAATGCAATTTCCTCACTTTAGTTCATCTCGCATCATGCGATAAATGTCATATTGATAGTCCCCAGTAGCGACAAATAGCTCATCATCAGTGGATAGATCATTATAATGACAACAGTCGTTAACAGTTATTCTTGATAATGTATAGTCAATTATTGTTATGCGTATTCCCTTAGTTGATACCGACAAATCCCTTCCACGCAGTTTATATGCAATTTTCTTATCATCGGTTTTCTCAATAAGTATATTACCCCAGTGTAAATCTCTATGCTCAAATTCAAATGCTTCTTCTCCAACTGCTAATGTTAAAATCACCTAAAAAAAAAAAAGAAAGCACGTTAAGCATGTTTTAATAAAAAACAAAACGTACTTACCTGCTGTAAGGCATAATAAGATTGCTCGGCATTAATAAATAAAAACGATGACATATCTGCGCCAGCAAATTTGAGCTCCAACACTATAAATAGCTGGTTGTCTGTAAACATTTCAGGATGATCGTTTTCCGATTCTTTTTCATCGTCATATTCTTCCCAAAGCTTGATAAAGTGTTTTGGATACTTTCCTTTCACCAAGCAGGCCTAAAAGTGCAATAAAAATATAATAGCTTCATATTTAAAATATTATTTCTAGACTTACATTATATATGTCCACAAATCCTGTTGTTGAATTAGTTGGATTCAAACGTAGATTACACATCTCTTTTGAAATAATTATTTCTGGCAATATTTGCTCATAGGTCTTCTGTGTTTCACCATTGACCAAGTCAGTACCCTCAATTGGTAGAATCTTTAGTACCACACTACTTGTGGACTTCTTTGGAGTGTATTTATACACCTCGCCGTAGACTCCTTCGCCTATCTTGCAAGTATCCATCATTTTCGATACTGCATATGTTGTACTAAATCGATGTGGTCTAGGTTGATTGCAATATCTCAAAACTTCTCGCTCATGACTTAATGGCAAATTGGCTTCCAGACTATTCTTAACATACACGGATTTTCTGTGCGTCACAAAATTTACAAGTAAGCCTTCTGCTGTGCCAGCCCTAGTTGGCAACTGCTTTTTGGGGCTAAGGCTGTGATGCGCGTCAATATTGTGTGTACGCCGCCAGGTGATTAATGATTTACGCCATTTGCCTGGCTGCAGTACAAGCGAAGATCGAACTTCCTTCGGCAGTATTTGAAATCCTTCGGCTACAACATGCGAATCATTAGACTTTTCCAGGCTGAATGAGTTAATATCGAAGCAAACTTGCTTTCTGCGTCGTGGCTGCTCTTTGTCTATACAGAATGAAATGTTTATTTAACAAATTTTAACATAAGACAACCAAACTTTTAACTTTACCGATTTCATCCGGCTGTTCATTTTCATCGGGCCTTAATACATCTAATTTCATGCCAACTATGGGTGACAATGCGCAATGAAACAAGTTGTTGCTCAGGAGCTTGGCACAGGGAGTTGAAATAGTATCACTTTTCTTCTTTTTATTCGGATTTAAGTCTGGCGGAACATGCAATAAATTGGGATTTACCAAGGAGCATTCGTTGGAGCTCAATACTATGTTGGGATTGGTGTTTTCAACACTTGAATCGATATTAAACGATGCTCTTACATCCCTCTTTAATATTTGAAGTTCACGTAATTGCCTATTAATAAAGTGATGTTTTTAGTATTATTTACAAATATCACAAAATGTTATATGTACTACATACGGTCTGTGATCCAACAAGCGGTCAAAGGAGTCTTTCCATGCGTCTTCTGGTAGAGTATCGTCCATTTTGTCAGTATTAATTGTACCATTTATTGCTTTTGCCTGATTTTTTTTATCAAAATATATATAGAAATGCCGTTTTTTGAAACAAATTGTCTTTAATAGTCTGACAATTTACAACAAATAGAGTCTTTCAAAAAGTGTTGAAAATGATGCAATGTTAACGCACAATGAGCAATGCGGACGCATTTAGAGCTCTGTTAATTAAAATGCGGCAATGTTAAGTTTCGATATCTTAAATAAAAGGGTAGTATGCTGGCAATGTCTGCAAGAACTTAGCCAAGAAGAATACCCAGATCATGTTATAAATGGTAGTATTTTAAACAATTATATATATATATATATATATATATATGTATAATATTGAATTTTCTTTAAATATTTATTAAATTTTCTTCGAAATAACCAAAAGCATCACCAGAAATACCAATATATCGATAAGATATCAGTAACCTGCAAAGCATTTGTAGTATCAGCTGTTCTTTGTTGACAACTTTGACTACTGGTCGTTAAAATTTGAATATATTTTTATGTCATTGCGGCATACGAAATAGACAATACGGGGATGTTTTGAAGTTTTGCAGTGAGACCATAACGATGTACGATTTAATAGAGAATGCAATGGTTTTTTCTTGCAGTTTTTTATTATGAGTTCGATGTAAACAATAACAAGTATCCAATTACAAAAGAAGGGCATCAGAATTGTATTCATTAATGTAACTTGCAGATTGAGAAACTGAATAAACATAAATGTATTTACAAGCAAATATTAATTTTTGTATTGCATAAGCCGTAACAACATTTTTGAAATATGCGTAGTAGGCATTTTCCTTTATTTTTGTTTTCGGTATTTACACCTTTATAGCTGAATAAAAACAAGTGAAAAAGATTTCGGTAAAGGTAAACGGCTGCTAAATACTCTACTTGCAGAGATATAATTTCTGAAAATCTTTAGGTTTTTTTGGTGTATTGTCAGCTTAGTTCTTATTACTTAAATTCTAATAAGCTTTACAATTTTCTAATGAATTTGATAAGAAAGCATTTTATTTATATACATATTGCTGTTCATTTGAAATCAGAGCATAATTAATTTGCGTCTTTGAAGAGAATTTTAAAGAGCGGCCGAATTCTCTTTTCCTTGGTCATGCCGCTAAATTATTATTTCTTGGTCAGGAAAATTCCGCAGAATATCTTTCTGTTGGGTCTGCGCCGTTCGCGAATGACGTTCTACTACTGTTGTTGAGGCAGACTGCATGAAACTTGAATTTGTTTCGCATAGAAGCTTCATTATATGCATTGTATTTTGCACGTACAGTTTCAGTAATTTGTGAAACTTCAATCGGACAACATCTCAAAACTTGTCACATTTCATTTCCTTTTTTGGCTTAAAAGCATCGCGTCTTCATCGATCAACTATAACAGAGTGTAATTAAACAAAAATAAATGAAGAATAAAAAATAGTTTTTTTGTTTATTTGTTAACCCGGTTTTTGGGTGATGAAAATGATATTGAATATTTACGCATGTATTTGTGTTAATGAAAATTAATTATTTAAAGTGAATTGGATCAAAAATAAAGTTCCTATAGTGTTAATATAATTGTTTCAACAATGTGATTGTAATTTTTTTGATTTTGTTTCTATATATTATATTTAAATATCCGGTGAAAATAAAAACAAGTCAACAAATAAAGGTGAATACAAAATCCAACGTATATATTTGAATACATATTTGTCCAATAATGTGGAACACATAAATTTCTTTCGTATCAGAAAAAAAAATTATATACACAGATTTACAAAAAACCATTTTACGACGCTTTTTTTTAAGTAAATACTTATATATATATTTATGCAAAACAACACAAATAAAACAAATGAAAACTTTTTCAGCGGCACAGACCCGACTGCTTACTACTCTGTTTCAAGAACCGGCAAATGAAAAAATAACACACAATTATTAAATCATTTTCTTGTTTTCCAAACTAGATAATAAACAAGTTGTAGGGATTATCTATTAAGTTAAATGGTTTTTATACATAAGCCTATATATTTTTCGAAAAAAACAGTGTATTAATAGAAAAATGTGTTGGTTCAAGGTACACGCTTAAGCATTATTTTAAGAATTCATCTGGGGGCGTTTATCAGACGAAACATTGCCGAAATTTATTTACAGTTCTTTTTTTTGTTCACCCGCATAGAACTTGTGATAAGGTTTTTTATACCCTTAATTGGTAAAATGGGTATAATGGTTTTGTGCAGAAGTACCTTCGACCCCATAAACTATATATATTATTGATCAGCATCAACTGCCGTGTTGATACAGCCATGTCCATATGTTCTTCCGTCGTTCTGTCGGTCTGTATGTATGAACGTGTCGATCACAGAAAATATAAAAGCTAAAAACTTCAGATTGGTTATAGAGTTAAGGGTATATTCTAGTTGATCTTACTCGACAACTAGGTATAAATAAAATTAACAAAGTCCAAATATTTCCGCTATAAATCAACAATCAATGTTAAATCTGAAAAATGTAACCCGAAATAACATATGGGTAAATTATATGAAAAATGTGCTTTTTATCAGTTCTAACGACCAATTTTCAGTTTAGTTGCCACATGGTAATGGCAATAAAGAACGTAAACCTTTCGACAGTAAAAAACGTGGTAATGCACTAAAACTAAGATAAAATGACGTATAAAAAAGAAAAAAAAAATAATTTCGTTGGGGTCACGCTTACTTAGTCTATTATTACAGTATTTCTTTTTGTTGTATATTGCCTTTCTAACTTAAGTTTTAATCTTTGTTTACAAATTGTTTACATATGACAATAAAACACATGGGGAAGTATATAAAAGTAAATCATCTAGTAAACTACATAAAACATATTTATTGTTATTTGTGCTGCCTGTATTTTTTTTTGCGCTTTTGTGGTCCGGCTTTACCCTAAGCCCATGAAATGGTTAAAAGAGTGCATGATGTTTTTGTATAAGTGTATGTAACATGCTGAAAGAGACATCTTTAGCCATAGAAACAATGCCGTAGAGATTTTTGGTTTTTAATATAGAAAAATCTTTTTAAAATCATCAATAATATTACCGCTTTCGATATATACATGTAATCGATAACACTAAAATCCGAAAGATAAAAAACTTGAACATTGATTTAGCAACTCTATATAAAATAATAATAAATATCTATTCAATTTTGATCGAAATGAATATATTGATATTGAAATCTGGCATCGTGCTTTCGCTTATGCGTACGGTTAAGGGTGTAGGGTATGTGCTAGCAAGTCTTCTGCCTTGTTTTTTTAATGGCGCTATTAAAATTTGATACTTGAGAGTTAGTATATACATATGCATAATCGATTACAGTCGCGTCAAATGGTTGACTTAGGAACTAGTTTTACACTTCAGATCTATTAATTAGAAAACTGCTCATAAATCTGACTCAGTTTTAGACTATAGAACGGAATATTATGCATTCTTATTTAAATAACGTTAGCTTATGTTTTATTACTCCATATATATATCTTTTTCATTACAGTGTAACAAACTGTTCTATTGTAAATTGAATATCCGAAATGGCATCAAGTAAACAACTCTTTGTTTTGGCTTGCATCTTGCTTATTCTTTCTGTCTATGGCGTATTATCTTATCAATGTTTGCAAACAAATAACGATGGTAAGTGCACGAATATATGAAATACGAAGCTTTTTCCTTAATTTGCTGATGCGCAGATTGTCATCACACATAAATATACATATATACATAAATATGTTTATATTCATTTACAAATCCAAATGACGATCGCATTTTTATACCCTTAACCCATGAAATGGATTAAAAAGGGTATAATGGTTTTGTGCAAAAGTATGTAACAGGCAGAAGGAAGCTTCTCCGACCCCATAATGTATATATATTCTTGATCAGCATTAACAGGCGAGTCGATTTATTGTCCGTCTGTCCGTCCGTCCATCCGTATGTCTGAACGCGTCGTTCTCAGGAACTACAAAAGCTGGAGACTCCAGATTTTGGATATGAGCTCTCCTAATCCCTAGGCATGACAAATTTGTTTCATATTTTCGATAACTTTTCCGGTTTACGATATACACATGAAATCGATAACAAATGAATCTTGAATATCAAAAATTTGAAAATGAGGATTAAAACTATTAACAAAATAAGGAACATCAGTGAAATTCTTAATAAAATTGGTTCAAAAACACCGAAGATTTTACAGTGGTACACGTACATATGTGTATCTCTGTCAGACGTATGGTCGAGGGTTAAGGGTATCTTCTAGTCGAGCTTACTCGACTAGAGCTTTATTACTTGTTAAATGACGAACAGATAGAAAAAGCAAGCAAACACACATATTTTTTAGATTTGTATGTAAATTCTTATGTATGCATTATTCTTGCATTTTCTTATTTTTTCAGAGAATTTATCACTTGATGCTGGCACAAGCGGTTTTGGCATTGGTCTGCAAGTAACAAATAGATCGATGCATCAGGTGATGACACGAATATTTTATATGTTCTTGAAAGATGTTTTACATTATCGAGATGTTCAAATCATTCCAATACCCCCTAATCCGAAATATCCATCGCATGACCTTAACTTTATTCAGTGAGCAAATATCTTTAAAAATGATTTTATTTTTAAATTTAATGAACTATTATTTTTAGAGATAACAATGGTATACATAATATAAGTACGATTAATTTGGAAGTTTGGATGCAGCCCAGTCTATATAGGGAACCGCCGCCGGCCGTATATGATGCTGGTTCCTCCATAGGACCCGGTCGTTTCGGTTGGTTTGTACCAAAAGCACAAATTTTACCGAATGCCACAAATTTTAGCTTGCACTATGATGTATTCAAAGATATACACAATAAACATTATTCTCTATATGTAATCGAAGATAATCAGTTGGAAGCACTAAGAAACATAAGGTAACTATAGTTAATACACTTTTTACTCTCTCTCATTCTATAATTATGCTATTATTCAGTGTTGAAGAATATAATAATCCAAATTGCGATAATATCAAATGTGCTACGATTTTGGCAGAGTACCCATATGATTCGTATTTTATCAAAGAATCACTGAATGATATCTTCATCAATGTCATTTGGTTGGGCCCCAAATTCAGGTCGACAATTCAGGAATTCGTCGGACTCTACAAGTCAAACTCTACAGGACATAAACGATTTATGGTCTTGCATTGGATACCATCGGAAATAATTGATGCTGAAATCAAATTTAATCAAATAACAATGCCTCGCTGTGAGGATTATATATATTTGCAAAAAACAAACTGTCGATACGAGTTAACACCGATTCTCAAATACCATTTACAACCTGTGAACAAAGACAAATATTTGAAGTATGCGCTCCGAAAGTTTTTCATAACCGATCCAGACATTGAATATATCCAAAGAGAGTTGAGTGCTGAAAGGAAGAAGAATTCTGAAGATCCGTATGATCGTGTGGCATGCAATTGGCTGCGCGATAATAAAGAAACACACAAAAATTGGGTACTAACGGAAACAGATAAACCCTTAATATCGATTGGTGGCATATTTCCTATTAATATATATGATCGCGGTCTTTCAAATATTTTCGGTGCGGCAAAAAAAGCCGTCGCTGCAATCAATAAGGATCCAACTATATTACCCGACTACGAATTGGGGATAATGCTCAACGATGGCGGATGCAAATCGGATATGGTCATGAAAGCTTTTATCCATTTTTTCAATCAAAAAGATGTGCTGGGTGTATTGGGTCCGGCATGTAGTGAAACCGTTGAACCCATTGCTGGCATATCAAAACATTTGAGGATGACGGCTATATCCTATTCGGCGGAAGGTTCTTCATTTGCTGATCGCAAGGAATATCCCTATTTCTTTCGCACTATTGGCACGAATAGTGTCTATGTGGATGTCTATATGAAAATGATGCAAAAGTTTGGCTGGAGTCGCATCTCAACATTGACCGAGGATAGCCAGCAATATACAGAGTATATGTCGCGTATGAAAAGTAAATTGAGAGCACATAATTTCATATTGGCATTTAGTCGCAAGTTTCTGAATAATGTAACCAGTGAGGATATGAGACAGGTTGGTATAACATTCTGTATTCGAAGTATTTTATAATGTTACATAAATTATTTTGTAGCACTTGCTTAACTTGAAAGCATCACAATCGAGGATCATAATAGCTGATCTTCATAGCCATAATGCGGCAGTTGCCATTTGTGAAGCCATCCAATTGGATGTAAGTATAGTATGTTATGACCCAAAAGATTTCCTCTACAATATTATCATCTTACAGATGACACTTAATGAAGATTACATTTGGTTTTTGCCATCATGGCTTTCCAAGGATTTTGATATGTGGAAACAAAGAGTTAACAATAAATGCTCGGCCAAGCAATTTGAAAAAGTAAGTTGAATTAAACAAATTTAACAAAAACTGTTTGCAAATGTATATGTTACTAATTTGCTTTCAGGCCATCGATGGACATCTTAGCATAAGGCATATGCCCTTTGCTCAGGGAAATCAACGAATGCAAGAGGGAAAAACTGTAAATGAATGGTTAAAAAATTACAGAAATGATACCAAAACATTTTCGGATTATGTTGGGTTCGTTTACGATGCCGTTTGGACTTATGCATTAGCTGCACATAAATTATTCGAAAACAATCCATTCGCTGTGCACAATTTAAGGGGCCAGGAAGTTGTAGATCAATTTGCGAAACACATTTGGGAAACCAATTTTGATGGGTTGTCGGGCAATGTGAGATTTGGACATGGCGAACTTGGAGGATCACGCATCATAGACCTGGAAATCTTGCAATGGAAAAATGGCAGTTACATAAATGTTGGTAAATTTCAACCAAAATATGCGGGTAATGACTCAGACTTTCATATAGTGGATGGCAATCTATCATTTCGTGCCAGTGATGTATTCCATGATAAATATCCCGATGATGGCAGATATGATTGTAGCTACTCGACCTTGGCTCGTCTGTTCCAGATAGATTGTGATGTTGCTGCGATGATTGTCAGCATAGGGTTATGTTTGCTGTTGATCGTGGTTATGTCACTGATATCGTTCTACTTTTGGAAAAAACGTTATGATCGTAAGGTGAGGCAATCGGCGCAGATAATGAAAATGTTCGGAATCGATCTGATAACGCCATCGCGTAACAAAATCAACACCCTGGACAAATGGGAAGTACCGCGAGAGAATGTGGTTGTGAACCGAAAATTGGGGGAAGGTGCCTTTGGCACTGTCTATGGCGGTGAAGCGAGATTGGATTCAAATGATTGGACAGCGGTGGCCGTTAAGACACTCAAAGCTGGTGGCTCAACTGAGGATAAATTGGATTTCTTGGCCGAGGCCGAGGCAATGAAGAAATTTAATCACAAGAATATCATAAAACTTTTGGGTGTTTGCCTGCAAGAGGAACCCATTTACACCATCATGGAATTCATGCTCTATGGTGATCTAAAGACATATCTGCTGGCACGACGTAATATGATTAATGAAAAGATCACAGATGAATCGGATATATCATCGAAACGCCTGACCATGTATGCCATGGATGTGGCTCGGGGCTTAGCCTATCTGGCGGCACAGAAGTATGTGCATCGTGACATTGCGTGCAGGAATTGTTTGGTTAACTCGCAGCGTATGGTTAAGATCGGGGACTTTGGCATGGCTCGACCCACATTCGAGAGTGATTATTATTGCTTTAACCGGAAGGGTGTACGCAAACTGTTTCCTGTACGTTGGATGCCGCCGGAGACATTGTCGGTGGGAATGTTTACGCCTGCTTCGGATATTTGGTCATTTGGTGTTGTTCTCTTTGAGGTTATCACATTCGGTTCGTATCCCTATCAGGGCTTGACCAATAATCAGGTTCTGGATTATGTTAAAAACGGAAACACTCTGCAAATCCCGAGTGGTGTCAAGCCACAATTGGAGGGTCTCCTGAAGGCTTGTTGGAATCAGGATGCCAGTAAGCGTCCCACTGCCTCGGAGATCACCGATTACATCTATAGCTATCCGCGCCTACTAACACCATCTCTGGATCTACCCGGTACAGCCGTTCAACTCCCAGAGTCTGAGGATGAAATGAATCTATTGCCCAAAGGCAATTTGGATATATTGCCCAAGGTTAGCAGTGCGCCCAATATGCAAAAGTTCAATGAGGATAATCTATCCAAATTATTGACCAATGATGATTCGGGCAATGTAAGCAAGGATTCGATGTCATCAACAACACCCGATGGATATAGCATTATGGCTCCACTGTTAACCCACAGCCCGAGGGATTCGAACTCCAGTTCCAACAACTAAAATTTAAACACATATTATTGTGTTACTAGAATCCAGACGCCAAAGCCTGGACGGTTCTTAAGAATTTATAAAACTATTAATATTAAGAATTTATCCTATGAAGGAAGACATTTTTCTGAGAAAAGTAAGCCATAAACATTTCAACATATAAACATACATACATACTGAGTATGAAGCATTTTGATAGTGATATTTTATGAGAACAAAAATATATACTTAATTAAGAGCTTAAACATTTTACTATAATTAATATATACATATAGAGAGGCTTATATGTATTTACCATTTATATGAAAAAATACTATAATAAAATATATACAAATGAACAAAATAGTACAATAGTATGTTTTAACAAGAAAGCCTTCTTTCTTCAAGTCAAGTTGGCTCGACTAGAAGATACCCTTAACCCTTAACCACACTGACGTCTGAAAGACATACACATATGTACGTGTACCACTGTACCAAGATGGTTTCATGGCTAGATGGTTTCATATATCCGGTGTTTCTTAACCGATCTTAATAAAAATTTCACAGATGTTCTTTATTTTGTTAATAGTTTCAATCCCCATTTTCAAGTTTTCGAAATTTAAGATTTTTTTGTTATCGGTACCATGTGTCTATCGTATAACTGAAAAGTTATCGAAAATTTGTAACAAACTTGCTATGCATAGGGATTAGGAGAGCTCATATCCAAAATCTGGATTCTCACAGCTTTTGTAGTTCCTGCGATCGAAGCGTTCATACATACGGATGAACAGACGGACATGGCTAAATCGACTCGCCTGTTGATGCTGATCAGGAATATATATACCTTATGGGGTCGGAGAAACTTCCTTCTGCCTGTGTCATCCATTTTCACAAAACCTTTATACGCTTTTTTACGCATTTCATGTGTTAAGGGTATACAAATCGTAAGGGTGCTTTTAGCTTGAGGTAACGGTAAAGTACGTTTTGCCTTAGCAAACTTTAAGCTGGCAATGCCGTAGTTTATTTAGCAAGTACTTATGCCTGTATGTGTTTATAAATCTGAAATTCACAGCTTTTTGGCATTTCAAAAAGAGATTTCAAATGAATCAAATGGGAAAGAAGTGAAAAAAAATTAGGATGATATAGCGGCGACTAAACAATTAAACATTCACACATGCATAGAGAGGCACACATAAATCTACATACATACATACATACATACGTACATATGCACAAATGTATATTATTTATGTTCACAGTTAAACGTATGTATATATTTAAACACTTGCACACTCTCTCGTATACACACACACATGCACATATTGTAAATCTGTGAATTAAGAAACAATCATAATAATCGCACTCAGTGCACGTAATTATGAAATCCACATCACGGAATAACAGAGAGACACGGGAATGGGGAAGGAAGTATAGAAATGAAAGGTTGGGCCCAGCAACAGCTACAGTTGCATCAACTACAGCTCTAGCCGTAAGCTGCATAGCCAAAAGACCACCCAGCTCAACACTCCTCTTCACCCCCCGCACCCAGTCATTCATTCCTTTGTCTTCAGTTAGCGCCATGACTGTTGCTGCTGCTACTGCTGCTGATGCTGCCGCAGCAATTGCTGTGGAAAGTGCACAACGACATTATGTTGCGCTCTACCGCGCTAATGCAATGGTCTATCAGCAGCGTCCAGAGCAACCGTATAAAAGATGAGAAAGAGACAGCCAGACCGAGAGACACAAAGGAAGAGTGCCAGAGCGAGAGCGAGAGCGTGCGAGAGTCAAAGAGAATGGGCGCAATGAGCGTGGGGGAGAGAGCGCATAAAAAGGATAAGGGGAGCCGAGCTGTATGCGACAACCGCGCGCGTTGTATGCAATTCCAAAGTCATCATTAGTTGTGCTAATGCACCGGCGTTCATAGGGGTGTGGTGTGGGGTGTGGGGTGTTACTAGTAAGGGCTGGTGGGGGTGTGTGTGTGTGTGTTATCGCGGTAGCTGTTCTAGCTGCAGACGCGGCAGTAAAATTCTGTCTCTCTCTCTCTGTCCGTCTGTCTGTCAGTTGCAATTCGAAACCAAACGGATGAAATTGTTTCATGTTACACAATAAAAACTCTATATGAAACCAAAACAATGGGTTAGTAAATAAAATGCGGGACCGTTGAGCGTTGACTCGAAATAAAAATATTTATAACACACAGAAAAAACAAACACACGCATACACGCATACATATATGCAAATATTAGAGCATTATGTTTGTTCATATTTCGTTAAATGCACAGTGGCCTATCTCTGTCAATCGTATATAACAAAAAGCAATTTGGCTTTTTCACAACGCTTCAAAAAACTAATTTATTTCATCCAAGTTAGAGTTTTAAAAATTGTGAAAGAACAGTGAACAGAACACCTCACAAATCGATCTATAAAATATTCCAGTGGAAAGCTGTGAACAAAGAAATCGCATGTTATCGATAGGTTGTTTTGAAACGCCTTAAAGACGACTTGCTTTAAATTGAAAATAACTAAATGTCTTTACTTATACATAACTCGTATTTGAAACGGACGTGTTTTCTCTTTTCCATTTACGATTTCAATAACAGCCACAACTTCAAAGATATATGCTTTGTATTGTTAAACATATATTCAAATATAGTATGAACTACGTGACAGCAAAACACCAAGAATATGAATTTCCTATACACAAAAGCACAAATGCAGACAGAGACAGGAATACTTTTATTCCCTCTCCTTTCCAAAACAGTTGAATTGTTATGCAAATATTTCGTTTGATTTGCAACTGACAATTAATAGTGTTGAGCAAAACGTACACATTGAGTAGAGAGTTACACATTGTTGTTTTTATAGGTACCAATTACATTGACCCAATAGTCGGATTGTCCTTGGTCTCTTTTTTTTATTATTATTATTAATGTAGAGGTCCTGAATTTAGTATGAAAGTCTGGCTGCATTGCCTTGGCTGCAGCAATCAGAACAAAGTCGATGGGTGACCCAGCTGCTGTTGCCAGGATTTACAAAAAATAAAAGGAAGGCTGTGGACCGTTAAAGTGACAATACGCACTTGGCCATCTTACTGTGGGCAAAATCGTAATAAAGTGCAAAGAAAATATATTTTATTATTACCTACAAATTTTATTTAAGTCTCTCACTTTTAGTTAAGTTTCTAACCTTCTCAGATCTTGTGTGATCAATAAATTACCTTTTGGGATTAATTGGGTAAATTCCCAGCAGTAACAACAACAAAAAAGTACCAAACTTAACCATTGTCCATGCTGTGTATGTACACATGTGTAAGTATGTATGTTTTTACATATACCTAACAAGAGTTCATGTTTTTTTTCGTACATTTTTCCTGACGCTGCAAATATTCGGAGCACAACTGGTCAACTGGGCAGTAAATAGTGAACAGCGTCGCACAGTGGGGCACAGTGTGGGCGCAATTTAACGAAAACTGAAAACGAAAACGAAAACGATATCGAAGGGTGACGCTTGCCAGACTTCGGGAGCAATGCATGAAAATGGCGTTCATAAAAAAAGAACAGCTTACATATGTATGTATGTACGTTGGCGCATATTCGCGTATAAGAATATGTTGATAAATATATATATATATATATACATATACAAAACGCATAACCATATATATGTATGTATGCATGTGCACACACGTTCTTACTTATTTACATTTATGTTTGCACACATATATATGTATGTATGTACGTATAACTTCTTTCGAACATAAATATGTATTTAATATTGCATACGTATGCATGCACATCTGTTCACACATACGCACATACATATTGTACATGTATTTGTGTGTATGTCAAGAAAGTATCTTTTTTTATATATACATACATATATAACAATAACATAAATGTATTTAAATGTATAAATATTGCGTGCATAAATGTGTGCATGTATGTATATTTGTTACGTAACGGAAATCGTTCTTAAATTTAACAACAACAAAAATAAATCAGATTTATACGCTTCAATTATTATTAAATAATAATAACAGCACTCCAATTGTATTTGTAACTGTATACGAGTATAAGAGCACTGAGAAAAATGTATGTAGTTAGTTGTACAGTTAAACTGATCACATCTCTCCATCTTGCTTCAACATCTAGATATGAATAGGCCTTTAAGCCGGACGCAGTCAAAGCTCAAAAGTCCATTAGGAAGAAGGAGAGAGAGAGAGACAGCGGGAGTGAGCGTAACATTTGGCGACAATTTCAAAGTAAATAGTTTTATCGCTTTAAAAGCGGGAAATGACTTGCGAAATAGTTAACAAAATGCAATTAAAATGCTGCAATTATAATTATAATTGGGCTCAGCTGCACAGCAAAAATAAAAATGTAAGAAACATAACAATCAGAAAGCAGTCAAAAAATCCAACAGGCCGCCAAAAGGATTGGCGGAAAGTGGGAGTTGCAGATGGTGCCGGATAATTGTGTGAGTGTTGGGAAAGGTTAAATAGAAGACCAAGCGCGAAAGAGCGAGAGAGCACGAGAAAGCACCGCGGGCAATGTAAATCTGAAAAGCGTTAATTGCTGCTAAGCCTGAATGAGCAGCAGCAGACAACAATACAATTATACGAAGTATATACTACTGCACTTTTAAGCTGGTCACAGTACAGAAAAAACGGAAATGATGTTTTTTTTTTCTCATTTTCATTTTATTTTATTTTAAGCTTCATTTCGAAACAGAAAATTATGAAAATTCCAGATTTTGCATTATTACAATTAACGTATATATATGTACGTAAGCTAATGCATGTAGTATATGTATATATACATATCTAAATCAGCATAACAAGTAATTTTTAATGACTTTTTGTACCTTACACTGCACAAAAAATTTAAGAATCTTTTTTTGGAAGGCTATACCAATTGGGAATCTTATAAATTTCCAAAATGTTTTTCAAAGTGAAATGTGTATTATAATTTTGACATGAACCAAGAAGTAAATATGTTTATTCCTATGCAAACTGATATCATTAGTTATTTTTATCAATATAAATATATGTTTCCCTCAGTGTTCGAGCTATCAAGCTGAAACTTTGGTAAAGGTTTGACGGCATGCCAAATATTTAGCTTCCTTACTTGATTTTTTTTTATATTTGTCGAATGAGCGGCAAACATTTTTAAGAAACTAATAAAATCTGTGTTTGGTGAAATTAAATTTTCTTTTTGTGAAAATGCAAACACAAGTCAGATATCTATTTGTATGTGACTTTTTTATGCACATGTCGTATAGAAGGAATTCTTTTTAATATTTTTCTTACTATCAATAAGTTTTTTTTTCTTTGGTTGTTTCTGCGTTTGCTGTTCTAGCCTTTTCCTTTTTTTTTTTTTGGCTAGTCGATGGCAACAACAACAACAACAAGAAGGCTACAAAAAAGCACAACACAGAAAAAGAGCAAGATAGAGACAGAGCGAGAGAGATAGAGAAGGAGCGGAGGAGAGAGTGGCACATTTCATAATCCTATTGAGCTTCAGATTTGTTTTTGCTCGGTCACCGACAATTCTAATCGCTTAACAGTGCACACAGCGTGCAGCCGGTTTTCTTCATCATCTGCTTCAGCAGCATCAGCATCAACAGCAGCAGCAGAATCCTTTTCACCATATTCGCATGCTGTTTGGGATTGATTTTTCCTTTTCCTGTTTTGTTCCATACACACACAGACACACACACACTGACAAACATACACACAGACATTTTGCGGGCGACTTGAATTCGAATTCCTTTTTGTTTCCAATTGGCTTAATGATAACACATGGCGACAATTGGAAAGTGATATGCAAACATTTTGGCTCAGTGAAAATGAAAATTGTCAATTGGTGCAAACATTTTATTGGATTATAAGTTGACTATTTTCGCATATAGAAAGACCTAACCAAAATTGATTAAAAGATAAAAATGCCAAAGTTAAATATATTCTCAATTTTATTTAGTTATTTATTAACTTATGAACGATTAATTTTTCTTTTTTAAGTTAAATAGAAAATACATATATTTTTTATTGTCCTGTATTTCATTTCTGAGTATTTCACTTGGTAATTAATTTATATATATATATGTATATGTATATAACTTTTTACAAATATGTATGTGTATATATATGTATTGGTGTATGTGTAACTGTATAATTTTCATTAATTTTATATTATTTAACGCAAACTTATTTTAAACTTTTTTTGATGTTTAGTAACTTTTTATCAATAAATACTCATAAATTACACTAGCCGTCAAAATAAAATGCACTCTTTTATTTTACAGTGTTAATAATAATATTGTACATTTTGTTGAATATATAATATATATATTTATTTATAATCTGATAATTTTTTTCTTTTCCAAAATCAGATTTTTGACTGTAATGCTTAAAGCTAACACGCTTGCAATTATATACAAGTTTATTTAGATTTGTAAGTTAATTACATTAATTTAATCTTAAGTTCAACCCGTTAATCGAGAAATTGTATCCATCGATCTTTAGCATGTTTCCATACCATATTTTCTGTACCAAAAAAACCCCATTTAGTGCAGACCACAACCCAATTTGTTTGGTACGAATTGATCGCTTATTTTGTAAATGATAAGAAACGAAGCAATCATCGGAATGCCAAATGTTATAAAGACTGGAAAAATTCTACATAAAATCTATCATAAAATCATCAAAGTAAAGTTTTGATTAGATAGCTCTGAAACTAAGAAACTGGTTTAAGGGACTTTAAACGGACGAACAGAAGAACATGTCTCTATCGACTCAGCTCGCGATGCTAATCAAGAAATATACTTAAAAGCTTCTATGCTGCGTTTTTCCCCATCTTATTTTGTTATCATTTCTTACATTCCACCAGATACATGTGGTATGGGAACGTAAGTTAGGATCCACTACAATCTGCATTGTAAACTTTTAAATGTTTCGCCTTGTAGTCGGTTTCGGTGGTGAGTTTAAATTTATAGCTGACTAGTGATTTAATTTCATGTCACTACTTGCAATACACAAATTGTATCTTTATGCCAGTTGTTATTTTGTGGCCAGCCAGGTATGCCAAATTGCAGGGGTAAGCGTGAGTGTGTGTGTGTGTGCGATTGTGTGAGTATTTCATGTACTCTTGTAACTGTTGCCATTTGTATTGTTTTGCGGCATGCATACAATTTGCTAAGAAGAGCAACTAAATTATCCAGCCACAAATTTATTACAGCTGCAATGAACTAATTCTGTGTATGGGGTTAAAAGTATTTTGAAATTCGCTCTTTGTCTGTCTGGAAATGACTTATCATATTAACAAACAAATACACACATTTGTGTTGGCATTGTATATGAACACGAACAAACGGTAAGAAAAAAACGATTATAAACTTAAAAAAATGATATTACAGCTATGAAATAATGATTACTTAGTAATCAAAAAAGTATGCTAACATAAGAGCTAAACACACATACATACATACATACATCATATACAAACACACATTCATACATATGTGTAGATACATATGCACATATATCATTGGGATAAAACTTGAAATATTTAGTACGTCATAAGCCTGGAGAAAAGATGGTGCAATTACGCACATGTAGTGGGCGACGGGTGGGGTGGGTGGGTGTATCTGTTGTGGTGGACCGACCACATGCACTTTCGTGCATTCAACGTCACGTAGCCAGCCGTTGTAGTCGCAGTCGCAGTAGTAGAAAGGCGAGAGTAAATTATGCATGCAGCTTCAAGTGCAATAAAACAGAATTTAATGGGAATTTAATGTCGAAAACATTATCAGGCTCTTCTCGCACGCTGGCTGGCTGGCTGGCATTGGGCTAAAGTGTGCTACGATGCAAACAAACAAACCAAACGAATCCAAACGAATCCAAATGAAACCAAACGAAACCAAAACGAAATGAAACGAAACTCTTTCCAACCAAATAAGTATGCTATGCTTGTATGATATGTAAGTGCGGGCGTTTGTGTGTGTGTGTGTAATTGTGTGTGTTTGTGTGAGTGGACATCTGACAATTGTCGAATCAGCCAAAACATTTTTTTATTTTGGTGTTTTTTTTTTGTTGGTCAACGCTAGACGTGGCAAACTTAATCTCTGCTCTTCGCTCTGTTTCGTGCCCAACTCCAACTCCAACACCCCCGCCCCCTCCCCCCCTGCGGCTAAATTAGTGACAATGACTGTGGGCAACTGAGTAGCGCGAAATGCATGAAATTCGTTAATGCGTATACATATGTATCTCTATCTGTGTGTGTGTGTGTGTGTGTGCGTTGGTGTGTTTGCTATTATTTCCTGACCACCCAGTTGGACACAGTGGGATCGGTGGTGGCGTGGGCAGTGGCAGAAGCAGCATCATCAAGCGCACTTGAAGGTTTTGTTTCTTATCGCCCGTTGTCCACGCGGGACTCGATAAACAACACACCACACACACACACACACACACGCCGGCTAATATACAGTGAGACGGGGATAAATGCATCTCTTCGCACACCCCCGCCCCCCCCCCCCCCCTTGTTGCAGTTCGACGTCATTTGCACAAATGCGCATAATCATTTAGACCGCTTCAACAACAACATGAGGCAGAAGCAGAAGGAGAGGAAGAGAGAGTAGTCGAAATGCAACAATAGCATGGAACGCAACACAACCAAAACTCGACACACTCTCAACGAAAACACAAACACATACGCATACACATACACATATATACGTATAACTGGACATAACCCAGCATGACTACGACTACGACTACTGCTGCTGCAACGGTAAAAGCTGTCGCGTTCTGTTGCTCATCTCTCGTTCTGGTACTGCAATTTTAAAGGGGGTGATAGGTTGGGGGGACTGCGGGGTAGGCGATTGAGTTTTGGGTTTGCAATGCAACAGCAGCAGCCACTTTGGCATTTTCAATCGCATGCATTTATGCAAATTCAATGCCAACTGCATCCCCAAAAATATATGTATGTATATACAACGTACACACGCACGCACGCACGCATGCACACACAAACGAACATGTATGTACTTGAATGTGTGTGTGCCTGCATGCACAGGGAAGTAGTTGCAAAGGGGTAGCTAGGAACTCAATAAGTCACTCAAATATTTGATCAAAACTTTAGCACATATTAAAAATAGTTAAGTTCAATACATTTTCAATCAAATTGATTTTTAAGCGCGCTCAAAACAAAACCCCCTTAGCTAAAAACCCCAGCTACGCCTCTGTGCTTATGCTCACAGACCATCACACAATTGAATGCGCATCGAACACACAAACACACACTCATGCTGGGATGTTTGTAAGTATGCGTACACATAAAATAAAAAGTAAAAAGAAGTTAAGTTCGAACAGAACGCAAGCTGATAGTGTTGACCATATCGGAGTGATAACATTTGGCAAGCAACTTTTGTAAACATATTCATAAGGTAAACTATATTCGGCACACATACATACATACATGTACATATAAGTATTTTACAATATCCGCCATCTTATTGCTCATTTGTTAATAATGCAAATGGGAAACATGCATGAAATACACGAAAAACACAAATAAAAAACCCAAAATTCATACACACACATTTATATACATATAAGTATGTATGTATGTATGTATTTATCGACAAGCGCATTTAAATACATGAACAGGAAATGCATGCAAATTAATTTTATTATTTGCAGAAACTCGTTCCATGGCATGGATTCATTGGGGGTTAAATGATTTGTTTCATTTGAATAAATAATAATAGTACAAAAGAAATTAAATATCACTTATTTTCGGTTGTTTCGCCTCTAATGGCTCGATTTGTTCGGATCTAAATGCATGTATAACACAAAAAATAAAACAGATATGCATATAAATGTATTCATGAGTTGGTACGGGATATGTTTTAGTGTAGTTTTTTGATATTTATTTCGTGATTTAAACATAATTGCTTTAAAACATATTGAATTAAGCAAAAATCAAATAAGTGCTATCATTATAAAATTAAATACTATAAGTGTATTTACATAAGTACATATAATTAAAGTGAAAACCATATAGAGTGCACTAGTCGAGAGTGACCGACTAGGGTAGATACCCTGTACCCAATCATAAATAGCTATATTGTAGTACCCTATCCATCTATAGGTACAGGGTATACATGCTTGATATATTTCTCATTCCATTCAGAGTAAGCATTTCGAATGTGATCGACGAGCAGATACCCTGTACCAAACCGAAAATAGCTTTATTGTCACTATAAACACAATTCCTTTAATTCCATTTATACCCTAACCATTTTCTGGGTACAGGGTATACACGCGTGTGGTATATTGTTTCTTGGTACACTTATACATGCATAGTATATCAAATTTTATATATGTATATTCGACAATTACCATATAATTATTGTTGTTGTTGATCTTTTGTTTTGATACAAACATTAAGCTTAATTCATATAGTACATATTATTTTTTTTTCTCATTTCATTTTCGGTTATTTCGGAAGACATTTCTGTATTGCATTATAATATACTATATATATATATATGTATATATAACGGGTTTTTGATTAATTTATTTATCTAATATATGAGCAAATAAGCTCAGTATATAATGACTTATATATAAAAATTCTCGTTAACATTCATTTTCGTGTCGTGTATAATTATTGTTTTTATTTGTTATAAGCATAGGTTTTTTAAGTTTTTATTGTTACTGATATCATTTGGACTTTGAACTATTCTTAAAGGGAGAACGATAAGTTTTTTTAAGTTTTGTTAACGCACATATATACATTTATATGTACCCATAAGTATGCATATATAGTAAGGTATACCTTAAGATCAACTAACTTGAATGATAATGTTGAAATATGTTTACACTTCATATGTTGGAGTAACATATTTGAATATTTATTCTCGAAAATTATATAAATATAAAACAAACATAGAAAAAATATTAAAATTGAGCTTTAAAACAGATCTGCTAACGATAAGTTTTTTCTGATATGATTAAATTAATTATTATACAATATTTTCGAAAATTAAATTTGTTGGTCTTTCAAGAAGGTTTTCCTATGTAAAGAATCTGATTTTATCATCTGCCGTCTGACAAAGATACAAAATAAAATAAAAATATCTTCAAATCAAGATATGAAAAACTTTAGTTTAGTTGATTTTTTGATTACTTGTGAACTCTGTGGAGAGAGTATTAATATGTATATATATATATAGCATTGGGGGAAGTATTGAGAACCGATGGGAGCATTAGCCAAACATACATATATCGAGAATAGTTTATCGATAATTATTTTATACACAGAAAACATTTAAGATAACTTTGTTTTGATGAAAAATCAGCCAAACTGGAGTTTCTTCTCCGCTGTACTAAACTCTTTGTGAATGTATTGTATAGCTGCATCTCCCTCCCTCTCTCTTTCTTTCTCTCTCCGACACACTCTCTTTAGTGTTACTCCTTGTTATCCCTGTCCCGGGTTTTTGTGTGTTTGTGTGTGTGTGTGTGTGTGTGTAATACAGTCTGGCATGGATTTGGTTGGGAAGCATAATTTTAAATGAGCTTAACCGAATACATAGACAGTATAGTGAAAAAAGCCATCAGGGCATTTGTCGCTATCGTTGCTGTGGCGAGCAGCTGTGACCCCGCCCCATTCGTAAAGATCCAAGGCGAACGAGGTGACGGCGATACCCCACCAACACCACCCGATGGCGACTTGTATGTTTTTTCGTGTCCATTACGTGTAGGGATTTGCGTATAAACTGCAAAAAAAAAAAACAAAAGAACAAACACACACATACACATAGTTGTAGTTTAAATATAGTATATATTAAGTTAAAGTTGAAATTATTTACAAGTAATGGGTGTTAGTGTAATGGGTAATGTAATGTGCCAGTTAATGTAATGTTATCTTCTCATTCAAATATTAATTTTAATTTGAAATGTTTGAAAATGTTTCACAATAAGCGCTTTGGAATGTACAGTGCGACCTAAACAAGGTGAACAGAAACAATATATACAAAAATAATAATGAAATGTAACTGATTCCACGTTATCGGGCGTGCACTGTACATTGTTTTCTCGTCGTTAAGTTCTGTGTGGCACTGTTTGCAATATATAGATTCGGTGGCTAAACGATGCTAGGAAATGCACACTTGAAATTGAAATTGAAACTGACTGCTGGAAAATTAACTTCAAAAGAGATTTGGCGAGCAGCAGCAGAAGTGGAAGTGGAAATGGATGAAGTGGAAGTAGTACCACCAAAAAGGCGAGCTGGAGCTGCTGCTGGTTCTGTACCAAAATACGGTTTTTCGTTGATAAATCAGTGCGCTCGACAGCTGCACGAGTGCTAAGTCCTGGTGACTGCCCTGTTGGGAAAGAAACGGGGGGGGTTGGGTTGCTGCCGAGAGCTAGTACTATTGTTGGGGAATGAGTATGTTGCGGTTTGTTGTTCATATAACTAAAGTAGAGAAGTGTATATGTTGCTGCTGGTACGGCAAGTACTACTTCTGGTAGCCAAAGATCGAAGTAGTACCAAAAGGCAAAGCCACCAAGTGTATCTTAAAAGGGCAGCAGCAAGTAGCAAGCGGCAAGCGGCAAGAAGCAAGCAGCAAGCAGTACGAAGCACGAGGCAAGCAGCAAGCACTGTTGCAGCGACATTATATTTGTCCAAGTCATAGTCCCCATTGGCGTTGGAGTGCCCCAAAACGGGGCATGTGTGTATGTGTCTAGCATGGTTTAGGTAGCCGTGTATCCTGGTCCGGTGTGTATGTGCGTATGTGTGTGTATGTCTGTGTTTATGTGTATGAGTGTTTGTAACTGCCGCTTATGCCTGACTTCATTCTATGCTTGGTTCTGCTGCTGCTGTTGCTGTTGCTGCTGTTGGTGCTGTTGCTGCTGCTACTCCTGGAGCCATGTACTTGTGGAATTTTCTAAATCGTAACTTACCTTCCGCTCCGTTTATCATGCCGTTGACGTTTCCACTTGCCACAATACCACCACCACCACCAGCACCATTGCCACCAACAGAGGCACCACCGTTGGCGCTTTGGGGCACACCAATCCCGCTGCCGAATACATCGTTCTCTTGCTGCATTTGATTTGAGAAATGGGTTTCCTTGGCACGCACCACTTCGTTCAGTCCCTTGTTGTGGCCGGGCTGCTGTTGCTGCTGCTGCTTCCGACGCTGTTTGGCCGTAGTGTGCACGTGAGGTGTTGGTGTCGTTGTTGACTTGGGCGGTAATCGTAATTCTGCAAGAAATTGCACCAATTATGAAATGCCGAATGCCTCTTCTTCTTCTTCTACTCCGTTTGCATGGTTGGAGTCAGAGAGGGAGAGAGAGTGAGAAAGCACAAACACACACACTCACACAGAAAACAAAACAAATGTGCTTGGCACTCGGGTGCGGGGAGTAGGAGGGTGGGCTCTGACACACATCCGTTAAATATAATATAACAGTAAAAGCGAGCGGGCGGGCTAGGCGTGTGAGTGAGCGAGTTAGAAGAACAATTGCTAAATATAAAAATATTTTTGAGACCCCAGCAGGACTTTAACATTGTTCTTTTGGGTAGTTAAAGTTGGAGTTAGTTCGGCGGTAATGATCTTCTCTATATGTAATATGTGGTAATATTAATTCCAACTAAAGATTTATTCAATTCATGCATTTAAGAGAGATGTGTGTGTGTGTGTTAAAAATGCCCTTTCTGGCTAAAAGAGTTTGACTCTAAGTCTTTTAAGTGAAAATTGAAATTGCGCCCACGCAACTTGGATGCAGCTTCACACAGTGGCAGAGAAAGTTTTCCGCTGATTGTGCAATAATTCATGCTTAGTTTCAGCCGCGCACCAACTCTCTACATTGGTTCGGTTCGGTTGGGTTTGGTTTGGTTGGGTTGGGTTTGGCAATGGACGTTTGAGGGCTGTGGACTGACTGCGCAGATGAAAGATAGAGAAATGCTTCAGTCGTCTTTAAATGAGATCGATAAAAATAATAGACCGACGGAAATCCTATGTGATTTATTGCAAGGAATCTGAACGAATTACACATGCGATGAAGACACACACACACATATACGATACGATAGATACGCATACATCTTTGAAACAGAAACCCGCTGTTCATTTCCAACTAAATTGATGGGCTGAATTGAAAAAGGAACTACTTGGTTAAGCCAAGGTCTACCCCCAACTTCAAACCTATGTATGTAGCTCTATGCATGCTTCAAAAAGCGTAATGTGCATGTGCTTAGCATTGAACTTGAAAATGATTGTTCATTCATTCTTCTTTCGTAACTTACCTTGCAATCGAATTCGCGTCTCACTTTTCCCAAGAGCATTTACACTGGAACAGCTGTAAGCTCCGAAGTCGGACTTTGTCAGGTGTCGTATCGTCAAGTTGAGATGCCACGTGTACAAGTTAATCATGGCTTCCGAAATGTTATACTTGTTGCCATTATGGAGCTTAACGTTACCTGAACAAAGAGAGCACACATAAAGAAAAGAATGTTTGAAAATATTAACATCGAACAATGTACATCAAATATGTGACTAAAAATTTAGATATATTACCTTCATTACGATACCAGCCATTAAGTGGTTTTGGATAGACTTCAACAATGCATTCCAAGGTAACTTCTCTTTCAACTGGCGCTCCCACTAACTGATTGACAGCCTTTATATTTGGCGGAACTGAAATGATTATAAGTCATAGAATATATAATTATTTTTTCACATGTGTCCACCGAACACACACATAAAATGTAATCGAAAAAAGGTCATTTAGTTCCACTGTACATCTTTTGAAGTTGCTACAATAATTTTTCACTTATTCCACTCTTTTTATTAGTCACCGCAATGATGACTGCACCAACTTCAAGCAAATGACTCTGCTGCATTCATTTCAAAGACAAACTTTTCGTATTTCGCACAGATACTACAGAAAGACAGGAGACAGGATGACAGGGGCGGGAGAGAGGAGGCACCGACGACCGGGTAGACAACGAACGCCTTGTGATAACTTTAGGGGTGGCATTCACTACATTTGCACCCGCTATTTGAAAGCTTTGTAACGGTAACCGTTGGCTGGCTGAATGGCTGAATGGCTGGCTACAACGACTGTGGTATTAGCTTCACAGATTCTTAGAATGTTTTAATTAAGTAACGGTAGTAGTTGCCATAAGAAGCGAGCGAGGCATAACAGCAACAGGTTCCACTAACGCAATCGCTTTATCTAAGCAGTATAATAGTTTTGTTTTCAAACTAAAAAGAAATTGAATTTGCCACTAAATTTGTTTGTTTTTATGTTGAATCAGTTTTAATTTCATTTTGTTGTTATATGAATAGTTGAAACAATAAACAAGCTAAACTGCTACCAACTCGAACTGATTTTGCTATGTGTACATTAAATTTATTTATTGATGCTTGTGAACCTAACATAGAGTCAGAGTGAAAAGTAAATAACACTACGACTGGTTTATTTAAACTGTTATATGTTTTGCGTTGCTTGTATAAATATGATAATGAAACTTGTATGGCAGCAGCGCATCAATAACATTTTCAATACCCTGTTAGCGCGTTTGCGAAAGGGTAGAACGGTTTTGAAAAGTCATTGAGAAAGTTTTATTATAACACCATCTCCCAAAGACCTTCTTTAAGTGAAATTTATTTGGTGGAAATATTATTAAAAGTGAAGAAAGTGAAGTGCTAGTGTATTGAGAAGTCGTCACTTTAATGCTGTTTCTCTTTATCTATTTAGTCTTTGCACAGTTCCCAACAGATTACAGTGACTGGGGCAACCCGAAAGAAGCGCGAGTGCACAAACCGTTGTTGGTTTGGTTGCTTGCTTTGGTTCGTTGCTTGGATTGGGTTTGGGTTTCGGCTTCGGCTTGGGCTTGGGCTGGGTGCGTGAGTCGACGGCTAAGTCTGTGGTGTGTGTGTGTGAAAGGGAGGGAAGAGTAGAGTTGGTGTATGTGTGTGAATGACGACTGTTTCAATGCAGCAGCGGCAGCAGCGGCAAAGGCTCATGCTATTTTTCCTGTTGTTTGGTTGGTTGATGCTGCTTTTTTGCCATTGCCATAGCCATAGCCATAGGAGTTGTTGTCGTTGTTGCCAAAGGATAATTTTAAGCCATAAATAAAATGGATTAAAGCGCAATGATCCGCTCATCAAAATAGATTTCATCCTCTGTAACTTGGGAGCATTATTAAAGCTTTTTTGCAGCAAACTGAATCAATAATAAACAACAACAAACAGTCCTTTGGCGCAGTACATTTTCCCGCCATATTACACTTATTTTGTTTATTTTTCTACTTTCGCGTACATTTTGTATACATATACATACGTATATTTATAGTGATATAGTGGTACATTTAAAGGGTATTAAGTTTCGCTTTATGCGAAACTGCACAAAGTAAAAGTAAAGTAAATTTTGTTCGTTGGTTCGTTCGTTCGTTGAATTATCCAAATACTATTCATGCACTTCAAGCCAACTTCAACTTCATGGCAACAAGGAATGAAAACATTGTAGCTACACTAGCCAGTATAATTTATAAGTTATGTTAATAGTTTGCAACTGTATGTGTGTGTAAGTGTGTGTGTGTAAGCAGAAAGCTCATTGATAGTATTAAAGCATGTATCTATATATGTGCATTCGTTATTACGGTAAATTGAGATAGAAATGTGTTTAAAGAATGTAATTATGTTATGTTTGGTTTTAATTACTTGCTCACTTTTATTAAGTAATGATTAAAATAAGTTTGCAAACGTTCTTGCTACTTATGCAATATGTAAAAAAAACTTTAAACAAAATTAATTTCACAGCGGCGCAAACAAGATTAGTCTTTTAATCATTTTCATTTTAATTTTTTCATTCTTACAGTTACTTGAATGTTTGCATTCTGACATACTTTGGATAATGAGCGTTAAGTAAAATACAAACAAACAAGGAAAGAAACAACAAAACTAAAAGTGAAGAAATGCGTAAGAAAGGCAACAAACAGTAAAACTTGGCATGCAAAATTGACAGCAGCGATCTATTACTTGGGATCAGAAACTACTAAACAACAGAGAGCGAGAGACAGAGAGAGAGGGAGAGAGTTTTGTAAATTATTTTTCATGGTCTTGTACTGTATTGTGTGTACAATGTGAAATAATAAATTAGAAGTTTGGCCTGCAAGAAACGAGTAGAAAAGGACATTTCGACAATTGCAAACTTTGTATTTGCATTTTACTGATTTTGACGTGGACACATTGCCCCAAAAAATTTTACTGCTTCCTTATAGCAGTTGTGTGTGTTGTTGTTGTTGTTTTTGTTGTTGTTGTGGCGGCGGTTGCCATTTGCTTTGGATGACTTTCACTTCCATAGTGTGTTGTACTCGGATTGTGCCCGGATTGTGCTTAGTCTCTCACAATTACCAACTTGTGATTTTCCAAATGTTTACTACGACACACACACACACACACACACATAATAGTACTGTCACAAAATATTCCAAATGCATGGAAACTGTTTAATATGTACGTAAAATGCAATGAACGAATATACATACACACACTCGCACTCATACACTCATACATGTGAGTAAACAGAATAATAGAGGCAACAGCTCATGACAATAGTTCAATGTGAGCGTGTGTGTGTTTGTGTGTGTGTGTGTGTGATGCCAGCTTCACTGGTGCTTTGCTAGTTACGACTAGTTATTACAATAGAGAACACACACACACACACACAAACACATTCTAATGCAACTATGATTACAGACAGACATATGTACATATGTCTATATGCCTGGGTGATATGGTATAGTATGGTATGGTATGGTATGGTATGGCTTTGGTAGTCAAAGTGCGACTATCGCAACTTTCCACAACTGGGTACTCTGAATATGACTTGACAATCTCATGGTGTTGATTTGTGTCTTGTGCCACACCAACGGCATGTTCCTCATGCAACTCATGCCATCTCAACTCATGGCATCTGAAACAGCCTACGATTTAAGAATATTTTGCTGCAACATTTTACCATGTTCCCAGAACATAAACGATAAATCTACAACAGAGAAACCGGCCCAAAACAGATCATACAACAACTAAAACTTTCGACAAGCAAATGCACTAACCAGGTATATATGTACGTACATATATATAATACAAATGCATTCGAATAAATTACTAAATATATTCCCTTGTAGCATAAGTAATTGAGTTACACACTCGCATAGATTTCATTTTACATTCACTTGTCATAGTCAGATATTCACATTCAAAGCAGAACTTCAAAAAAACTACACCCAAATACATGTATGTATAGGTAGTACCCCTAACACAGTCATTACATTATTAATTAACCCATTCACAAGTCTCGTCTTTAACGATATCAAAGTAAGTATAAGTAAATTAACTTCATACGAAGTTCATTAATCGAAGGTATTTCATGCATTTAAGCGAACACTGAAAAATAAATTTGAAGTAAAAATTATAAAAAAAAGATTTAAAGAGTTTTTCTGGCACCTGGTAAAGGCCCATGGTAAAATTTAATATATTATAATTTGATATGAATAAGTAGAGTACATATTAAAGTGAAAGCTCTTATGAAACAAAGAAAGCCTTTATCGCCCTTACCGAGTGTAACAATGACTACAAACAATGGAATGAAAATCAAGTGTAGAGGGATTCAAGCATATGCAGTGAAGGGGTAAGCTTTTGTGGGAAACACCATATGTCAATAAAATGTAAATAGAGATGTTTCTTACTTGCATGAACTTAATACAAAAAAAAATACTTACAGTTAACGTGTATATCAAAACGTTTGCTAACTGAAGGTGGTACTCCATTGGAGGCAATACAAAGATATCCACCCATATCGGTACGATGAACATTTGTGAGAGTCAATCGTTCACCTTCCACGGATTTCAGTGCTGTAATAACAGTAATATGTATACAATATATATTTCATAGTGATATATGATATCTGGCGGAGTTTTAGTTAGTTATTTACCTTGCTTGTCTCTACTTTCTGAACGTAGCATTATATCTTTGCCACCCTCACGACGCCATTGCACTGTTGGTTCCGGTACACCTAGTTGATATAATGTTAGGTATGTGATTATTATTAAAATCCCTTAACAAAACTTATTATACATATGATATATCTATGTTTAAACATACTTTTAAGTATATCTTTTCTTAAGCTATGGTATTAATACCTGTGGCACTGCACATTAGCGCAATGCTCCCACCTTCAGTGCTGACACCTTCATCGATATTTTGATCAGGATGGTTAAGAATATCCGGTGGTACCACAACATCCAAGTAGCCAGACTGTAAATGAAGTTTTTATAGTTATAATTCTATTTCTTATGCATTTAAGGTTCAACCTAATAATAAGATTGCAATTTTCACGTCAACTGGATATAGCTTCATGCTGCACTATTTTCAACATTATTTACCTGTTACCACACACACACACACACACACAAACACACATAACACACATCACATATCTCATACGCCTTAAGGTAAGAGGCTCAGACGCATATGGCGTTAAGATTAGTGTCTCGGACCAGAAACAAGAAAACAAAACCATGACTGTCGTTCGTGAAATTGGCTGGGTGACGATGGGTCAGAGACTTGCGGCCAAAAGCTGAACTGAACTGAGCTGAGTCCTTGAGGACGGCAAAAAGAGGAGGTTGGTGGGCTGACTTACCAGACTCTTCATGGGATCTGTATTCACTTGACACATGTAGCTGCCAGAATCGTTTAGTTGCACGTGGGATATGTGAAGTTTCCAGGTGTTGTGTCCATTGTGTGTCACTGATAATCTTGGATTTAGGGATACCATATGTGTATGTATACCAAGTATTGCTTTTGAATCTGACTTAATCCATGCCACCTGAAATTGCAAAAGCAAAAGGGCGATAGTAGTATGTATTCGTAGCGTTCGTGAGTACTACTATTACAAGTTTCCTTCCTTCCTGCCTTACATCCCTTATACCCCCGCCAACACACTCTCACACACACATGTACTTACTTGCATAAACATATGTATGTACATACAAACATGGTTTGTTTGTTTGTTTGTTTGTATGTTGCTTAATATGCTGTGTCCCCTGTGTGGCAGACCAAAATATAATTTTATACTTACGCACACAGACAAAATCTTAAGTTTGTATATGAAAATATCTATACATATGTATGTATGTGTGTCTCTTCTGTACACGAACAAGATTAAATACAGTAGAGGTCGTTGGTGCTTACAGACCGTTTGGTTAACGCAAATATAATTTAATGGCTTATTAGTGCATTTACGTATATTGGGATTGGGCAGAACAGTTGACGGCTTTTATGGTTTTTTGCAGGTGGGCAAGGGCACAGCAACTTTTTCTTATTAATACGGATCCATTTGTAAGTAAGTGTACTCATTAATTGTTTCAATGTTAACATAAACAGATCAAGCTTTGGGTATCAGCTGTTTTACTCTCTGCCGCCAGACATACAAAAGCTTATAGATATATCACTAGAATCTAGTGTCTAATGGCGTTGCCACTTTACAGAATTGTTTTGTTACATACCCGATATTGTCCCAATTTGTCCACAACGCAAGTGAAAGAAATGTCGCGTCCTTGTGGTACGCTTATGTTTGATAGTTGAGCCAAAAACTCCGGTCCTGCTTCATCAGCTTCGTTATGACCTTTAATTTGCGTGAATAAAAAAATAATTATAAAAGAAACATTTAGTGAGCACAGGTGTACAGAGGATGGATTAACATATAAAGCTTACGAATAAACTAACTAATGGAAAAGAAGTAAGAAGGATTTAATTGAGAAAGCTCGACTAGAAGATACCCTGAACCCGTATTTTGGAATAAACGATTTAAGTGTTATCGATAATATGTATGCAATCGATAATTTAGAGCAAAACTATATAGAAAGGTTTATATTGCATATCTAAAGTCGCTTTTAAACGAAACCTTTAAGTCCTTTTTTGACCATTTAATGTATTCAGGATATCCAAAATTAATGGGTTAATATGGAACGAGAAAAAACTTTCGAGTGAAAAACGTTGAATTACGCAATATTTTGTTTGCATTAAATGTAAATACTTTTTTGTACGGACTTAAATGTTTTGTTTTTCCAATTAAACGCAGTTAACATGCGTAAATATTATATTAAATGGCATTAACGCAAATAGAAAAACCCGACTGAAACTCTATATACTTTATTACTTTACTGGTACTTTTCACACTTGGGAACAGAGCATACAAATTAATTACACAAATGTATAAAACCATAAGCATGTGGGACTCTTCTCTAACAGCTATGCGGTCAAAGGTGCGATAAGTATGTGAAAACAAGAGAAAAACTAAAGCTACCATTAAAATTATGAGTAAGTAGTTCAAATATTGTTTTTTCGCTTATATGAATGTTAATGTTATGATTGTTCATGGAGAAATAATATGAAAAGTTATTACATAATATTTGTACATCGATTATGTAGAAGGAAACTATTCTGTCTTAGTGCTCGCCAACATTATCCTTTTACTTTTGAAGCGTACTGAGAGAGATTCTTTCTTTCTATTAATTTACAATCTTAACAATTAACATTGTGCAGGTTGATCGTTCTTATCGTTCTTAACTAATGATATTAACTCAAATTGGTGTGATAAATCTAATGACTTTAATGTAAATAATGTAAAACATTTTAACATTTGTTTTCTTACCTTGCGAATTTGTTAACGAATGACTTCCTTTTGTGCACAATGCACAGCTGAGTAACAAAATAATGACAGAGGCTAAGGTCCAGACACCGAATTTAGTCTGGTACATTTGGGCAGTCTTCATTTTAATAATCATAGGCATGTGATCGTCAATGGATCTTCAGGTACTTCCACAAAAACTTACTAATTTATGAATTTCTTAAAAAAATCTCGCTATTCGAGGTGATCCCTTGCTTGTTGGTATTTAAATTTATACCATATAAGCAGTTTCGCCAAGTATTGTCTGCGTTAACATATTACCCATAATAAAGAAGTCCAGAAAGTTCCTAAAAAGTAATAAAAAATATTTGATTAAAATTCAGTTTTAGTTTTTATTGAAATGGAACTTTGAATATAAGACATAAATCTAAACATAATATATCTTAAAATTGATGTACTTTTTCTAAATTGTCTTAATTTCGTAACTTAAAGTGTTTTATTTGTTTAATGTCTGTGTTTTTCTAGGCATGCATGCCAGGCGCTGTTAATGCAATAATTATCTTTATTTGTAAAGCTATTTTCTCAACCGAAAGGCATAAAACGAAAGGGCAGAAAGGCAACCAAAGTTAAAACCAAATTCCTTTTGTGGAATGCGTCGCGCAATTCACTTTGCCAAGCGGAATTTCTGTACCAAATTTTAAGTTGTGTACAAAATTTTTGAAAAGTGGTGGAACAATACAACTAATTCAACTGGCTTCAGTTGTTTGCTACAATTAAGCAAACAACAACACAAACACTTAAGAACTTTGCACAAAAATAAACATAAAGCAAAGTTAAAGTAGAGTCGTACTATATGTATTTCTTGATTTGATCTATGGTATAACAAAAATGTATAGCATACTTTTGTGGGCTCCAAATTCCTCTTTATACAATTAACTGCAAAACAAATACTCATAGGTATTTAATCACTTGAAGTACAACAAATATCAAAATAAACAAAAAATTAAAAAATTACCTAACAAATTAGAGTCGTACTATATGTATTTCTTGATTTGATCTATATTTAAACGGTTATTACATTTAACACAAATTTATAGCATACTTTTGTGGGCTTCAAATTCCTCTTTATACAATTTACTGCAAAATAATACTCATAGGTATTTAATGTACATCATTTGAAGTACAACAAATATCAAAGTATCAACAAACAAAAACAGACAAGATAAAATAACAAAAAAACCAAAAAATTACTTAACAAATGGTTAGAGAGAAATGTGAAATGTGTTTTTTGTGATTCTCACGCCTTATCTAGGGGCCAAATGCTGGGCAATGTGTAGGCCTTCATATATATATATATATATATATATATATGTATGTATGTATATATAACATGATCCTGATTTGCTTGCGCATAGCTTTGCCCAAGCAAAATGACAGCGACAGCAGCGAAAACGGCAGTTACAATGAAAACAAGAAGGGAAACAAACAATAAGAAAAACCACAAACAATTTAAATGGATTATGTGTTTACACTCAAAGTGGAGTAGAATGAGAGAGAGGCAAGCAGGCAGGCGGGCAAGCGGACGGGCAGTGAACCACGAACTGCTGGTCGTGCGGGAGTTAAGCGGTGTGATGGTAGTAGTGGTGTAGAGTAGCAGTAGCAGTAGCCGTGGCAGCAGCAGCAGTAGCAGCAGCAGCAGCAGTGTTGCAAATTGATGGTAGCTCTTCGTCATCAAATGGACAAACAGGCGGCAAAGCTGCTCCTCTCGCACTCGCGCTCTCTCTCTTGCCGAACCGAACCCATCTGCCTACCAAGGCATCAGTTGGATGAACGAACTGACAAGTTCAAGGCAGTGTGGGTGCACTGCGGGACAAATGATGGGGCGAGGGACGACGACCACACTGGTCTGCTGCTGCCACTGCTGCTGCTGTTGCTGGACGTACGAGAGAGAGCATCTGGGATATTGGCAGTGCCACAACTTCCAACTGTAGGGATTACGCTTAAAACGCAAGCAGCCAAGTAGGAAGCACAAGCAAGGAGGCAGGCTGGCAGGCATGGCAGGCAAGGAAAGCATCAGCATCAGCATCAGCATGCGTGTGGATGTGGATATGTCCATGTTTTCTGTGCGTTTACTTGCTCGTTCACTTGTGTGTTTTTTTTTTTTTTGTTTTTGGTTTTTTTCTTTTTTTTTTTATTTGTTTGTTTTCACAAACGGAATTGTTTTTAATGAGATTTCAGAAGCAAATCTTTTTATTTGAATTTTTATTTTTAGGCCCGTCGGAAATGCTCTCGACCACACACACACCAGTTACTTCTGATTAAAAATTGTGGCGAATGGAATTTCGTATTACCCTCGACAGTGCACAATTTCGAAATTCCGCATCAGAATCAGAATCCGCATCCAAAACCTAACAAATACGTATGTATCAGTAGTATCTGCACTATCTGGATGTATCTGTATCTGTATCTGTATCTGTAGCTGGTGTCCGAAGCAGCAAGCAATCTGTTCATGTTCAAAATCCACACAATCCACATGCGTAATGTGTGCATCTGTATGCACTAATACTGCAGACTACAACTACTGTGTGTGTTTGCGGGCGTACGTGCGTCCGTGTGTGCACATACATATTGCAGTAAGTGTAAGCTTTTGTGGACGACTCTCATCGCTAGAGTGATGGCTGCTGCCTACTGGCTGCCTGCCTGTTGGGTAAGCTGCTGGGTAGGCACTGTTTTCTGGGGCTAGTCCGTTTTAATTTTAACATGACAACAGTTTCATGTGATTTTAGCTGAAACGGAATATGAATAAATGGATCAGCAGGCACTTTATGGTGAATGGCAATGATGACACACACACACACGCATACAAAAACAAACGGACAAACGGACAAATGTAACGGGAGCTTACTACTACTACTTGCTTATTGCTACTGCTTGATGCTGCTGCTGATGCTGTTGATGCTGATGCTGTTGGTGCGGTCGACGCCGTCGACGTCGGCTGATGTTCGGGAGTGGTGCGTGGTGCGAAAAGCAAACATGAAATGTGGTTAAAGCATTTTATGCAATCGCATTGCCCTCTTTGGGCAACGGCAACCCAATAAATATGCCAACAAGCAAGCCCGGACAAGGCCAGAGATTGGGTTGGTCATTTGTAAAATCCTTTGATTGAAATCGTTGAGAATTAAAAATTCCAACTGAATATTTTCTTTATTTTAACACACTCGGCGCCGATTAATTGTTGATGAATGACCATCACGCACCAAGCAACAAGGATTCGCACCAAAAAAAATTGATTACTGTGATTTTTACAAGCATTTCACTCGCTTCACTCACACACACACACATGCATACGTTCATGTATACATCTGCACTTGTGCATGATGATTTCGAGTTATGTATTAACAAGCCTTTTGTGAGCTGGAAGCAGATGCATATGTACAGTGGCTCAAAGCTTTTTTCATGCAGTGTGAAGATGGAAATTAAATTTCTGTCTGTAATTAGTTTATGGCAGGCAATTAGCTGTTGCTCTGGACTACTGTATATGTATATATATGTGTAGGTGTTGGTTAAAACAACCATATAAATCTCTACTTATCATATGTTTCACACTAGGTAGGCAGGTATTAACAGAGCATTTTTCCAGTTATAAATGTTTCAGTTACAGTTTTAACGCATGTGATGTGGATCACTCGATGACAACTTTAAAGTTATGAATACTATGTGGAATGTCTTTACTAAGCCCGTAAAAGGAAAAGCTTTGAAATATAATTATGAAATCTTCATAAACCTTGTAGACTTATCTTGTTCTTGTATAAAACTGTTGACAAAGTTTCAAAAAGCTGTGAAGCATTAAGAAATCGAAGAAACAGATTTGAACATTTGAATTCTACATCCTAAGGACTCAACCTTCACCCTTACTTCCTTACATTAATGATGAGAGTAGTTGGACTGCAAGTTGCAAGAGAATGCCATTCTATGACATGCCAAAAAGAATGTTTTTTCATACTTTTTTTTCCGGCAACCCCAACATACTCTAACACACCTTAGTTCATTCATGTCTTTTTCTTTCTTTTCTTTTTTTTTGACAACACAAGCTTTTTAAGTTTTCTTCATTGTCGATGCGTTCTTATTTACTTCCCTTCCCCCCCACCAAAAAAAATGGCAAAAAAGACGGGAAAAAAAATACCACTCAAGGATGCATTAAGTTCCATTTTGTGTGACACAGCGAGTACTCTGCATAAATGTCGGCGTTTCTCAAGCGGCTGTGTAAAAGTCAAAGTTCTTTGCATTTGCATAGCATCAGCATCAGCATCGGCATCAGCCCAAGCATCATCATCACATGTGACTGTTGTCTTTGGTTCCCGTCCTGTTTCCTGCAACCCAATGATGCGAGTATACAAAAACGAAAAACGAAAACGTAAAATTATATTGAATGTTTTTCGCTGTCTTCAATCACATTCGTAAAAGCCAAATCATAATGACAAGTTTAAGCAAGTGTGCGCTTTTCTATTTGCAGCAGATGTTAGATGGCTGAAGGACATATTTTTTCGGTTGAACAATTTGAATATGTAAGTATTAGAACTTAGAACTATTAGTTGTTTATTAACAAAATATATTTAATGGGAGATTAAAGCAATAATATTATAAAGTATAAACAGTAAATATTAATAAACTCATTTCAAATATGTAATATATTTATATGTAAGTAAACTTAATAAAGCAATATCTCTTGTATGCACAAATACTTGCATAGAATATATTAATATAACAACACATAAACACTTGTTTGTATGTAGTTTTGTGTGTGTGTGTGTGTGTTTGGGTGTAAGGACAAGAAATGTTAGAGACAGTGTTCACTCCGTAAAATGACAATGTGCAACTGTGTAAAAGAGCCAACTACAAAAAAAAAAAAATAGAAAATGGTTGTCCGGCAAAAGTTGGCACACAACACAAACAATAAAGAGACAAGTGTGTGTCTGAGAGAGACAGAGAGAGAGATAGAGACACATGATAGTTGGTTGCATTCGATGCACTCTCAAAGTTTTATCACTACTATTTGATGATAATAATAATATACATTTCAATGCAGTAGTATTATTTCTCGTACAACTTTAAAGAGAGTCTGTGTGTGTGTGTGTGTGTGTGTGTGTAGAAATGTGATAGTTGAGTTTTCAATGCTTTCTTCTCTTCTTCTGCTTCTTGTTCAAAAACTCATTTGCCTATGTATATGTGTTCAGACTCATTTTACAGGCGGGTCCTTAAGCCGTTACCACTATTCATAAACTGTACAGCACACACCCTCACCCCCACATCGCACCTTCACCCACTCTCTCCACCCACTCTCACTCCACCCAGCTCCTTGTCACGTCTCTGTGTGTGTGTGTGTTGCCAATTGAGTTGTGAAGCGTGCCGTGTCTGTTGACTTTGCTCCTTATCAACAAGTCGCCACTTAATTCAATTACATTAGATACGACGAACAAACGAACAAATAGAAGGATGAGTTACGGCGCGCGGAGAGGGGGGAGAGGTCTGAACCGAGGCGTGGCAGGGCAAGATACGGGGTCGGAGAGGTCGGAGTCTGTTATCTACTACTATGTTAAGGAGGCGGCGCAACTTTCGTTTTGGTAAGCAACTGGGCCAACTGGGCCAACACCAGTTGCGATAGGGCATAAAAGGCATAGAATTCTGCGGTTAGACAACAGCTGAGCTCCCAGCTCCCAGTCTTCTTCATCTTCAACTCCTTCTTCATCCATATTCATCCATACATTCAGTCAGCCAGTTGAATATGAAGAAAATGGCACTTAATAGCCGACGGCATTTTAATTTACATATTTTTTATCACTCGATTGAAATGTCTCGAGGGGGTTTTCCTCTAGTTCTTGTTGTTGTTGTTGTTGTTTGTGTTCTTTGGTAAAACAGAAGGTTTTCATATTTTCGCAAACAACAATTTTACAAATCCGTTTTCTCTAAATGCCCAAATGTCTTAAGGGCAATCAATTCCAGAAGCAACAGAAACAACTTGTCTCCATATAATATTTCAGCTGACCAATTTCCAAGTTTGTCAATCAATACAACTTGTTGTATATATATACATATATATATTTCCATTCAGACATTAAAATATATATATATGTATGTATTTCAAATGTGTACCTCAATTTGTTAATTAAATTGAATTTTAAGTAACACCCGCAAGAATAAATATGTCCTTTTCTTATTTACTCTTTCAATTTGCAGTTAATTAATAATTATTTTTATTCATTTTGAGTTGTAATTAATACATACATATATTTTCTGCTGTCCATTCAGAGCTTATCATATTACATTTAAATTGTCTTTTGTCTTTAAGTTTTTAAATTATATTAAGAGCATTGTTTTATGATGATTGTTGTACCCTGAAGCCATGAAATGGGTATAAAAGAAGGATAATGGTTTCGTGGAAATTTGTGTAACAGACAGAAGGAATCACCTTCGACTCCTTAAAGTATTTGTCGATATAGCTATAGCTCGAAGAGATAGAAACTTCAGATGCAGGAGCATAACTTCACATAAGGAAGGATAATGGTTTTGTGTTAATGTATGTAATAGACAGAAGGAAGCATCCCCGACTTCATAAAGTATATACATATATGTTCTTGATCACCAAGAAACTTCAAGATAGAAACATCAGATGCGGAGCGTAAGTTCTCCTAAGACAGGGGAAATGGTTTCATGTTAATGTATGTAATAGACAGAAAGAATCATTCCCGACTCCTTAAAGTTTATACACCTATATTCTTGATCACCAAGTCGATATAGCTATAATTCGAAGAGATAGAAACTTCAGATGCGGACCATAACTTCATCAAAGTCGTAGGAATAGCAAGTTTATTTCAAACTATCAATAACTTTTCTGGTAATAGATAAAAATAAATCCTGGAATAATGAAAATATTTGAAGCCATTGACTCAATAATAAAAGTCTGTGAAATATTTATAAACATCGCTTGAGAAACACCGAAGATATCAAAGATTGATTTCCACTCAATCATTGGTGCGTTAGTGCAAGTTTAGGGATAAGAGTATCTCCTAGTCGACTAGAGCCTTCTTACTTATTGCATTTCCTATTTTGGTTACTCAATCCCAAATCCAAAACCTTACTAATGCCATTACTTCAGCTATACTTTATTGCTTCTTAGTCAGCACTCAAAAGCAAGCAAAGCTAGTCTCTAAACTATGCCTGCAACCAACATTTGTAGAGTCAAGACGAATAGACTGGTCTGCATTCAAAAAAAAACAGAAGAAGAAGGAAAACCCGGGGACCAAGGGCAAAGGCTTTGACTTAGTTCGGCGTTGTCTGTTGCAAAGACAAATAGAGCTTACTAGCTGTAATTACCCGGCTTGGCCGTGTCAAAGTTAAAATGATTGCTCAGCTTTTGACCAATTTCAGCCCCGTTTTGGAGCCGTACATACATATATATTCCACAAGACGGTAAAGCATGAATTGATTAATTTATATGCCGAACTTTGAAAGTTAAACACAGAATTTTGTATCGAAGTAAAATGGAGATTTCGTCAATTGAAGCTTGGGCAAGCATTTAAGTAGAATACGAAAGAACAAGATAAAAATTGTTCAAAAACAGATTAAACACGCATCAAATGAATTATTGCAAGCAATATTATTAATGTAGCGGTGCTCAAGGATAATAAACTAACTAACGGGAAGTAATAATAAGAAACTAAATGTGAAGATATTAGATACAATGTAAAGTATCCTTTCTTATTGTCTTTGTTTGAACTTAAAATTAATTAGCTTAATGCAATTACTATTTTTTTTCCTATCGTTCGCCGGTCAAGCGACATCTTCTTATAAACTTAGCCGTATTTATATAACTAAAGAATGTTTATTTATTTTTCTGTTTTCTTTTCTTACAAAGTTTTGCTAATGAGTGTTTAATTCATAGCAAATAGTTATGTACAGTGGAACTTCCATGTAACAACTCTCAAGGGATTAAGAAAAAACTTTGTTATAAAAATAATTAATAAAAAAAAATAGTTTTTTGATTCAAAACTTCGTTATATGGAAGTTCGACTGTGTAATGACATTTTTGGAGGCGTTAATTATCTGATAGAAAAACTTATTGTTAACTTTTATGATAAATACATTTCTGATTCTATGTCTTTCTTTTCAATTGAAAATCAATCAAAAATATTTAATTTGATAATTCATATAATTACTAGGATCACATTACCAACATTCGGTAGAACATTATTGAGGGTAGGATTTCTTAGAGATCCTATGAAGATTTTTAATATTATTATCATAATGTTCTTAACATAAATCTTATATAAGATTTTTAATATTATTATCATATCAATTATATATTACACAAGTCAACCAGGATTTTTTAGATAAAGGAGAGATTTTATAAATATATAAATATAAATATATTTAAAATATTTAAAACTATAACTTTTTTCAAAATATGTTTTTAATATCATATTAAGAACTTTTTATATATGAATAGAATACAATCTTTGGCAATATATATAAAATTGTTGTTTTAAAAACTTACAGTTTTAGACATGGATAGAAGAAGACCCGTTTTAAGTATTTTTTGCCATTTTGTTATTTGTTTCCATTTTCCTCTTTGTGTTCGTGATGTGACAAGAACAGCAGAACGTCAGCAATGCTATTTTGTATCCTGATTGCACACTCCAAGTGTTGGACCACTTAACTTTTTAACAAAATTAATTGCCAGTGCATTTTAGCATGGGACAAGTGATCTGATCGGTAATGTTTTTTAAACATTTATTGCATACCAATTAGTCTAATCGAATAGAGTATAGATGAAACAAAAGAGAAGAAAGCTAACCGAAAGATATATTTGAATCTAATTGGAAAATAATTTTGAGAATATCTCGTTTTAATACGATTATAATATTTGAAAGTTCTAATTTAAAACACCAACTTGTTAACTAATTATATATTCAAGTTTTCTTATAGCCAATTACAAACATAACGACGGTAGTACACGATTTTAGCTGAGAGCCTCGATGATATCGTTTGCCGCTAACAAAATTTGCTTCTCAATGCAAGTTGAACTCGACCGTCGCGCGACAAGCTCTGATTGGAACTAAAGCGAAGGCGTCTAGTGATAAGTTGTCCGTGCCATGCAATGCTCGAATATTGCACTTCGTTTTCGTTCGGCTGCAGGCACGAAGCCGACTCGTTGCCCCTTCAATGGGCGGGGAGAGTGTTTGCTGCGCAATCATTGGCAAGAATTTGGCAAGGGGTTGGAGAGAGTATACCGTAAGGATTCCAGAGCTGTTGAGTGTTAGTCAGATAGAATCCACCACGTGGCGTTGTGGATTGTGTAGTGTGGGGGTATGTGCGTGTGCATGTGCGTGTGTGTGTGTTTGTGTTATTGTACCAGCAGTGTTTTTACCTAATAAATCATATTCTAAGTTAGTGTGCGAAAAACGAAGCAAATGTTTAGATCGTAAGCAGAAATTCAGTTTTAATTGAGAGTGAACTTATTAATTGTAGAGGTATAAGTGATAATATTTATTTCTTGGTATGTAAAAAAGCAGAACTATGATTAATGTCTCGGGAACTATAAGAATATATTATGCTATACAGATCAACAAACATTTTTAATTGATAGTTTGGAAGAATTCCAAAGAAAATCCTACCTTAAACCAACTATGATTTATAGTTTCTTATTATTAAGTTTTTCAATAGGTTTACTGGGTATCGTTGTAGTCGAGCATTCACTATTATTTGTTTGGCTTTGCTTTAGATGGCAGGACATGTTATTAGAAATACATCTTCTATTGGGAGCGTTTTAAACTTTTAACTTCCTTTCATGAATAAAATTTCATTGCTTGCCACAAAAATCATACAAATAAATAACGCAATATAAATATATACAAACAAACAGACAAACAGAGAAACAGAAAACAACATGAGCAACAACAAAAACAACAAGAACAACAAAGAACATTGGACACAAGTAAATTCAATGTACATATTTGTTTTAAATATTTGAAATTCTTTTCTAAGCATAGTCCCCAAAATTATTTCATTCAACATTTTCAAGGTCCTTTTTTGGTTTATTCATTATATACCAAAAAGCTATGAGGCTGGTCTCCACTTTTTGATGCGTATAAGTGCGAGTGTGTGAGTGAGTGTATGTATGTGTGTGTGTGTGTTTGAGTGTACTTTACAGTTACAGAGACAGAAATTTTCGCCAGTTGGAGTATGTGGTCAGTATTCGGGCAAAGCATGTTTCTATAAGAATTAGTCGTGTTTGAGTGTAGGAGTATTCACTGCTGTCTAAGGGTTTAATTTACACCCCTACAAATGTTGTTGTACTGCACTCTGAAGGGTTCTGTAGCCGGAAGTGCCTGTTCAGGTTCCAACTAGGTTCTCAACAGGCCGTAAATTAAATACCTGTACTCAAAACGGTTTCGGCATTTTGCGGAAGCAATAATATTTGAATTTGTTATTTTAGACTGATCTTTTGTTAAACGAATTTTTGCTCACGGTTTTTTGTTTATATTCCCGCTTATTAACTCCACTTTCTCATTTATTTGTTATTAAATATACTTTGTATCTTACACAGATTCTAAGAAGTGAGGATTATTACAACAAAAAGACTTTTCATTAAGGTAGAAATTTATTTTATTTATTTTTGTTTCTTCAATCCATGTGTTTCCTTGTTTTTATATCCTTAACCCATGAAATGGGTAAAAAAGGGTATAATGTTTTTGTGAAAAAGTATGTAACAGGCAGAAGGAAGCTTCTCCGACCCCATTAAGTTTATGTATTCCGTCTATTTGTCCGTCCGTCATTCAGTACGTATGAATGCGTTGATCTCAGGAACTACAAAAACTAGACACTCCAGAATTCGGATATGAGCTCTCCTAATCTCAAGGCAAGTTTGTTTAAGATTTTCGAAAACTTTTCCGGCTTACGATATGCACATGGAATTGATAACAGAAAATTCTTGAATTCCGAAAACCTGAAAATGTGAATTGAAACTATTAACAAAATAATAAAAATTGGTGAAATTTTTATCAAAATCGGTTAAGAAACACCGGAGATATGTAGTCATCAAGCCTTGGTGCAGTAGTACACGTATGTAAGGTATTTCCGTCAGCCGTCCGTCTATCCGTCTGTATGGACAAGGGTTAGACTGGGAGGGTATATTTTAGTCGAGCTTACTCAACTAGAGCCTTTATACTTGTTAATACCTTATTTTTAGGCCTATTTAAATGTGTGTACGATAAAAGCAACAAAACATGCGTATTTTGACACCGAAGATGTTAACTGAAAAAAAAATGAAACCACCACGAAACATTTCATTGGTTGGAAAGTCATGTTAAGGTGAGGAGGTTCTGAAAATGATTTTGTTATATACATATATAAAGCTTCGTTGTAGGGAAGTTGCTAATGAATAATTGGGGTAACTGTCAGGAGATTAACTTTTTAAGATCATAATCATCTGGGCCATAGTGTACCATGGAGGTTCTCATGTCTTATACCCAATCATAATAAATTGATTACAGGGTATATGTAAATATAAAGGAGTTTCCCCCCCCCCCAAAAAAGAAAGAAAGAAAAATATTCATGAAAGGCATTAGCCAGGCATCAATTGACTCTTGTCATGGCCACTTGGTTCAGTTGTCGTCTTTCATCGGTGGTCCATATCTGTCTAATGCCAAAGCAGACACAAACATTAGCGATGTGTTAGTGTGAGCATATACTTATGAGAGATGAAGCTTGTATAGGTGTGTATGTGTGTGTTAAAGTGTGTGTGTGTGTATGTGTGTGTGTGTGTGTGCTACCACTTCAAATACAATCGAAAAGCCGATTTACTTTGTACAAGTCGAGTGTCTCAGGAAAAAAATGTTTGCTTTTTGGTTTTTCAACGAGAAAAAAACCAAAAACCCACCTAAGAAGAGAAGCACGAGCTGAAGGATGCCGAATAAGAAGAAGAAGCATTATAAAAAGAAGAAGAAGAAGAAGAGTAGTACTAGTAGTAGTAGTAGTAGCATGGCTTACCGAGTCGCTGCCGTCGCTCACGGTGCCCCGAAAAACAAACGGGAAGTTGTTGCAGGCAAACAGGCCCAGACAGTCAAGGCACCCATGCATAAGGAACGACAACAGCAACGGCTTTGTTGGCACACACACACACACACACACAGAAGAACAAGAAAAAGCAGAAGAGTGCCAGGCAACAAACAGGAACCCAGGAAAAGATCTCAGGGAAGAGATGGGCACAGGAGACGAATGCGAATTCGAATGCGCCCTTTTCGCGAATTACGAATTGCAAGCGATTCGCTCTAGTGCCACAATACAATACATACGTACTTACTACTTAAACGCACACACACTCACAAACACTTACTGTGTGTTTCAGGAGATTTCACATCATTTATTGTTCAAAGTCTTTCTTTCTTGTTTTTTTTCTTCTTTTTTGAAAAGCTTTAGCAACATCAGCATCCCACTTGACTGACTGACAATAATCTCTGTTGTTTCGACGAATGTAATTATTGTTGTTGTTGTTGTAATTGTTACTTTTCTTCTTCTTCTTCGTCTATCGCTTTGGCAGTCTAACGGTATAAGTACCACTGTACACTGCAAACTGTACACTGTTTGGTACCAAAGTACCAAGGGTTGCTTAGTCTCTGTTCCTGTTGTTGTTGTTGAACGATTGACAGTGTTTTAATGGTGGCGATTACAATGATTCTTGACTGTTTACTTGGCTCGTCGTATAGAAAACAATTAGCCCTCTTCTGCCGACAACGACAACGGCAACAACAACAACAACAGCAACAACAACAACAATGTTGATGTCAAGGCGAGCCGGCTTAAAAGACGATGAATGTCACTTGTCTGATTTATTGTACGAGTAGCTAGAGTAGTGTGTACCTATATGCTGTGTTGAACTCTCAAAATTATTGAGTACCACTTGTCAGTCCAATTAGGTTCAGGCACTTGAGAGTTCAAGCAAGCAAAAGTCATGCATAAGTCGCCATTTTTGGGTGTATGTGTGTGTGTGTTTTTTTTGTTATTAAAAAGTTTTTATACAATAAGTATGTATGTATGTATTTTCGTAATCCCAATGTACAGCCCTCAGCCCTCATTGTTGCATTCACATAAGCCTTTTAATTAAGAGTATTCTGTAATCCAATTTTAATTCCTCATTAGTTGAGATTATCATCATTGTGATAGAATAGCATTTATCAAAAGCATCTATCTAGCAATAACAGTTTCTGTTCCATTCACATTTCACATTGCGAAAGGCAGCAGCAGAAGCAGAAGCCGAAGCAGCAGCAGCAATAGTTGTTGTAGTAGTAGTCAGAAGAAGAAGAAGACGAAGACGAAGACGAAGAAGAAGACAAAGTCGCTATCTATCTACACATTCGCCACATCGCAGTATATCTAAGTTTCATTATGTCGACTTCTTAAAGCAGCCATCTTATAACTGTATGTGTATGTATGTATGTATGTGTATTTGGATGTTTGGATGGGTAACGTTACTAAAACCCGCATTTGCGAGCAATACATACTTGCATACATACATATATATATACATATACGATTGAATGGCAAAAGCGGTCTTATAAAATGTGGTGGAAGGAGAGAAAGAGAGAAGGAGAGAAAGAGAGAGCGGGAGCCATGCTGATGTTCTAGTGCTGAAGGCATTTTACTAAGCCATTGAGATTCACTCAGCTAATCCTCAACAAGAAACTCAGTAAATCCGAAAGTGTTTCTTGGATTTTATTATTTAAAGTGATTAAAAGTTATTGTTGCCGGCTGCCATTGACGTTGACGTTGCTGCTGCCGTTGCCGTTGCCGCCGTCGCTGTTGTTGTTGCTGCCTTTTCTGTTCTTTGCTTTTTCGACTTTTCATTTGAGCCATATTCTATGCGCCGCACACTTTGGTGGCTTTGCTTAAAAAGTGATTATGTAAGCACAATAAAATCCTAGTTGTTCGTTCGTTCGTTCTTCGTTCGTTCACTCAGTTGTTAGAGTCTTGCTTACAAATTTTTGTATTGCCATTCGCCATTGTTTTGTTTGTTTCTTGGTATTCGCGAGAAAAAAAAGGGGTTTATCTTTCAAATAATGTCTACTTGAAAGAAGTTCAAACTTTTCCTATTATTCTACAATAAGTATCTTGTAAAAACTTATCTTGCAGCGATTATTTCAACACAAATTAGTTCACTTGTGAAAATTTCAATATTAATTAATTAACACTAGAAAATAATGCGATATTGCATATTTTCATATTATCTTATGACTTTTCAAACTTTTTTAATGTTAAATGCTGAATGAACTTCGAACCATACAATACTCTATACAGATAAATGATACTTCGTTGTGTTTGCTTGCAAAATGCCGCTTTGTTATAGCAATGAACTTTTGTCAACTAACAATTTCTCATTTTCACTTTCATGCGATTTTCAAGCCACACAACTTTAAATTGACAATCAGCATTGTTAAACAAATCAAATATGTCTCTCAGTCACTTTTGGACTTAACTTGTTTCTAGATTTGTCTGTCACATCACCTTATAACAATAATAACATGAGTGAGGGGGGTCAAGTGGAGCTGTAGTAAGCTTATTGACAAAGTAAAAATTGCTTTCGAAAAGCGAAACAACAAACAGTAAAATATATATATATATATATATTTATATATATATCGACACACACGCACACACACTCACACACACACACACATTCACGTTCCGTAACAATAGTGTCCATTAACACGCTGCCGGCCAAACAACTTGGCTATTGATGTCATAAATTAAAATTGCAATCGCAGACCATTGATGATAAATCATACGCTCGGATGAGTTTTCATCTCGCACATGAATTGTAGCTGCCGGCGACTACTGCCCCCGTCAACCCTGCTGTTCCCCGCAAATGCTTTACCAATGCCACTGATGCACGAGTAGCAGCAGCAAAGTGGCAACACACACACACAGATACACACACAAACAGACACACACACACACAGATAGAAACACACACACAAAGTGAGCAGGAGAGCAAAACCAGTCAGCAAGAGTAGTAGCTGTGGGTGCTGCTGTGCTGTGCTGGTATAGCTGCTATACTGCGACGTGATGGGATTTTCAAAAATCCAAGCTAAATCGTTTTTGTTTGCTGCTGCAAAGCTAACTTTGACTGCTAACTTTGTTAGAAGAGAAATTTATGTTTTATTTGGTGTCAATTTGTGGCAGAAATCATTCTCTTTATTCATAAATCGCATACAATTCGATTATATTCGATGATTTGATTGCTTTAAATTGAATTTGCCAGATAGTAAAGATATTTCAATACATGCTGAAACGTGATGATCCAAACACTGCACTATGGGGTATTTTGCCGAAAATCGGGCATTTATTAATAACTCGAGAAAAACAAAAGATATTTCGATTCGGTTTTTAGCTAAATATTTTTAAAAATCAAAGAAAGGTTTTTTAGAAAAGAGGCGTGTCACCGCCCCTTTATTCATTATTTTATTGTATGCAACTTTCTTAATTTTGACCGTACTTGAATGAAACTTGGCAATTAAGAGTTTTATAATGATACTAATACCTTGGCAAAAAACAATTAAAATCGGTCAACTATATCCGATAGCTCCAATAGAAGCTATCGGTCTCAATACGGTTTCTCACATAAAAACTTTGTTATTTTTTTAGATATCTTCACGAAACTCAACAAAAATATGTTTTATTAAGCTTTTCGTATTTGTTCAAAATATGAGCAACATCCGATCACTATATCATATGGCTCTCATAGGAACAATAATTTAATAAATCTGCGAAGAACTCGTTTCTAATAGTAAAATTTCGGTTTAAAATTATAATTAATAACCATTTTTATGATATTTTTATGTTATTATAGCAAAACAGCATCATTCGACTTAGTTAGGTATTTCAGTGTGTGCCACATTTTTTACAATTTTGGTATTTTTACACTGAGGTTATGCTCTTTAAACTTAAATTTCTCATAAAACGGCAAAAACCGGCAAAAATGGTTATATGCACTGGATAGGGAATTAATGGCACTACAACATGGTGTTAACCGTTTAAGGAAGAATTAGGAACTTTTTTGTATAAGTCTATACAAAGTTGAAATTTATTTCTAAAAATTACCAGTGAAAAGCACTTTTTAAATACACAAGAAAAAACAAACCAACCAACAAAATGTGAAACAAATGATGCAAAACGCATAGTGGAGACCCATATTAATCACTTCCATTACCAATTTGTTGTTTGCTGTTTGTTAACTATTATATTTATGAATTTTGCACAATGTTCATTTTTTCACTTAACAGAGCGTTTTTTGTTCGCTGACAACAGCTGACTTTGAGTGTTAATAACATAACAGCGGTCTGTTAACTTAACAGAACTGTTATGGATCAATAAACTATGATCAATTTAAAACATAATTGCATTAAAAGTTTTTTGATTTTAGCACATGTGAAAATTGATTAAATGCCCGATTTTCGGCAAAATACCCCATAGTGCACTGGATAAGGAAACATATATACATATGTGTGTGTGTGTATATATAGATGTTCTCGAGTAGTTCCCCAACACGCACACACGCACACGCGCACACACACATGCATTGCACATACGCCAAACTTGAGCTTAAAGCAATCGGCATACATTGTAGGCATATATTGGGAATATGAATAGTGCTTTGTTTGACTTAAGCACGCCATGCCAATATAAGTACATATGTATTAACATGTAGCAGCCAATCAAAAGTTGACAAAAAAAAGGTATAAGACTTTTACATGTTAGTTGTGGTGCTTGTCCTGGATATGTGTGTACCAACATTTGTATTTCATTGTGAAACTAATTATAGTCAAGACAAACTCCTTTTTAATGCAATAAAATATTGCATACTTTCAGGCACTCCGCTAAAGTGAACTTACCCACTAACTAAGAAAATAACTAAGACAAACATATCTCCACCGCATGATTATACTCTCTGCCGGTATCTTGTAAATTTTGCAGACAATAAAGATAGGGGTATATAGTAAAAAGTGAATAGAAGAAGTTTGCTTTGTAGGTAAACTTTAAGCTGTTTTTGTCTAATTAAAAAAAACCATTTCATAAACAACAGCAAAACAAACAGACAGAGGATAAGGTGTCAACTATTTAATACCCTTACTGACATGTGTATGACATCAAACAAATTGAATTACAGCTCATTGTTCCTATGGGAGCTATATGTTATACGCTTATCCGATGCTGTTTAATTTTCCATTAAATGTTGCCAACTATCATTTGCAGCTTTTGAGCTGTGTACAAATATCATTGAAAACAAAATAAAAAAAATATTATACAGGAACTCATCATTCGATGCACATGTACGGAATGTACGACATGTTTGTTTGTATGTGGATACATTTGTATGTTTGCATTCAATAATGTAGACACTTCCGACATTTGGCACTTAATAATTTAGCGTTAAAATGTTTGTGCAAAAATTGACAGCATTTTGACAGACGCAAAAAAAAAGCAGAAAAAAACCGAAATACATATGCGTTTCTCTATCCCTTCATGTCACCCTCACATGCGGGCGTTCGACCACAAGCTTCACATTGTATGTCAGAAGCAGCGTATTTTTATACCCTTAAACAGCAAGCATTTTTATTTATCAATGGTAAGATTAGATATACAAATACGTAACATACTAATAATCTCTATAAAATATGGAAAAATATCAAATGACATTCTATAAAAAGTGAGTCGAAAACGTCTTAAAATAAGTTTTTTTTTTAGATCTTACTGAAGTTTTCTGAACAGTTTTCCCACTAAAGAAGGGTATTTAAATACTCAAAAAACCACAGAAATATTTTTATTTTTCCTTGTATGTCATTCTGGGGTTAGCATGTTTCACGGTCTTACTTATTACAGGCTTGGGAATCCATAACCATTCCTTGCTTATCCTTCGAATGCTCGATATGTGCTCCTACACATACAGATATGTATGTGTGAATGTATGTGTGTATATATATATATGACACAGCTTACCTCGCTCTCCTGTCAACATGAAATCCTAAGACGGTTGTCAGTATTTATGAAATAAAAAAAGAAGAGAAAAATATGTTTGAACTGTGTGGAAAAACATCCTTCAACTCGTTTCTAATGCATTTGTAGTGTTCACGCGAGACTTTCTTGTTGTTATTGCTTATACCACGAGTTTTTCTGTTGAGTTATCTTTCACATTTGACATGAATGTTCAAATTATAACGGGGTTGTACAGTTCTAGTACTAGTACAGGGTATTATTACAGCCCTGCCTTAACCACAATATTAGACTGGGATTAAGCGTGTGTAAAATGATTTGCTGTCAGTGTCATGTTTTTTTTATTTCTCTGCTATTGAAAAGATTAAGCCAAAATTACTTTTCTGCCAGAAAAAACTTATACAGTGATATATAAATAGCTTATTTTGTTCATCATTTTACCTGTTGATCCCTACTTAATGCAACTAAAATTATTCGAAATAAATATATCAGTAGAAATGCTTGCAAAAAAAAGTTTAATCATTAAATGTGACAATTTCATTTCAAAAGGGAAGGCCTCGAAGTATTTCATTGTATGCGTATTACGAATAAATAAGTGGCAACATTTGGTGCAACCACCATTTAAACCTTAACCTTAACACAACCAAATACACACACATACATACATACAATGCATTAAATCGTGCTCGCCTATCGTATTTAATTAGCATCGTTACTTAAAACACTTTGTAAATTTACGACTGTTTTGCGAAATTTTCAACGTTTATTTACTGGAATGAAATTGCATTCCCTCCATTTTTTATACCCTTTACCCAATGTGTGTGTTGTGGAGTATTGTAAGAGGGAAGATTTTCCTATAGTTACGAACGCAAAAGTTTGTCAAACTTAAATACTTTTCAATATATCTGAATTCAACATCGTTTTTCCCTAAAAACATTCATCTCATCTATGACAGCAAGGGTATTTAATATTCGTCTTATCGAAATCGTTCAATCGTCTTTTTGTATTCATATTAATTATTAGTCTGTATGTCAATGAAAGTAACTTTTCTCGAACGAACTCGAACTTATTCAAAGTGGCATAAAAATTAATGTTTATTATGGCAGACGTTTGGACCCAAAAAGTTTCTCAACAATTTTCCGTTTTCCCGGCATATAATTTGATGTTGTTAAAGTGAACCAATTTTCAGGCACAAAAGAGTTACAATAATATACAAAAGAGGAAAACATTTATAAAAAGTACAAAACGTACTCAGCTTAAGTAAGCTACAAAGTGAGGTTAAATTTGTTCCTAGTCTGGGCTTGTTTGAAGTGTGCTTGAGAAGACGACGGATATTATAAAGAAGATTGAGGAAGTTGTGTTAAATCTAACCAACAATAAGCTGAATTGCTCTTTGTCAAGGTAGTTATACATGCCTGCCAATAAAGTGGATTTTCATGGACACCTTTGTGTAGTGGGTTTTAAGTTTTAATCTCAGGCTTGGTGTCAATAAGTAGCCAAAAAATTGTGCATCAAACGTGACTAGAAACTTTCTAGACACAAAATTTACGTGCAGAATTTACGCTTAAGCCGCAAAAAGTTTACATGGTGAAAATATGAAAAACATTTGCGGGCCCTAACAATTGAAGTAATAATTAACTTTGTAAAAAGAAAAAAAAAAACTGTATCAACATAATGTGTCATAACAAATAAACTTAAAAACAGTTATAGTTCATAGCATGATATATGGAGTGTAATTACATTATTAATCATATTGCCACATTTATTATGAAATGTCGAACGCAGTTCTTGCATAAAGAACAAAAATAATGAATTATGTTATATAATACGTTCTACTAGACAGAGCCTTCTTCTCCCCACTCACACATGTACGATTGTAAATATGTGTTCATATGCGTTTACATGTTTACATGTACTTGTTATTGTTTGTACCAATACACATACTTACACTCAGCGAAAAACGTAGTAATATACATTTTTATTATAAGTATTTTTGTTAATGTTTTAAAATCGAATATGAATATGTTGACGTATTAATATTGATAACCAAAAATATTAGATTTAAATATTATATATATTGTATTTAAATAAATTTTATATTTAATTTCAAGTGCCGACATATCAATATGAATACACAAATATATTAAATGTAAATAATCTTTATATTAAATTCGAACTATTCATGTTTTTTGGTATTGAATCGAACAATGTTAAATTCAAACTATGCATGTAGCTTAATTAAATATGGTTTAACGTTGAAATGAACATGGAATATACTCATTTTGATTTAATTTAAAAATATTCCATACTTATTTTATGCTTTTAACTAAGTTTTGATTTAAATAAATATGTTTTAAATACAAACAAATTAAAATACTTAAATTCACAATTTTCATAGATGATTTTCGCGGGTGGTCTTTTTTCTCTGTGTATATCATACGTGCACTAATATTTGGTTTCCTTGTCCAGGCTATAGACTTTTTGATTAGCGGGTCTGCATCAAATGGAGCGTTAAAGAATTAAATTACCGGAATTCGAAGCACTCGGTTACAGAACCAAACCGAGTAACAATGTCTGAATTATACGTATATATTGTATGTTTATACCAGTTGTTTGTGTCATAAAATGAAAGGAGATTTTTCTCTTTTTAATCTTTCTGGAAAGGCAACTTTTAGAAATAAGTGACTTTGTCATAGTGCAGCTTAACAAAAGCATTTTGCCTGCAGCTGTAAAAGTCAAGAGTCGAAAGTAAAACATAAATAAGTTTATGCACTATTGCCCAACAACAACTAGACACAATGACTCAGATGTTTGCATAAATGCTTTATTTGCTAATGAAAAAGTTTTGTCAATCGAAATCTTGCTCAAAAATCTCGAAATTCTAAAGCCACTTTTGTAAAACTTTAAACAAATAACACATATATGAAAGTCACATTGCACATTTGATCAAAACACAATCGTGAAGATCGATAAGAAGGTAGACCCCAAAAACTTAACACAGTTCCAACATCTTTTCTCTGTATCTAAGCCAATAAAAGGCTAACAACGAGAAGGGTTGTGAAAAGTGTGACGTTTATTTTTTCAGGTTTCTTGATGCGTTTAAGTTATGTATGTGTTATGTGTTATGCTGTTTTGTCTTGAAACAAAATGCCGAGTAATGTAAAACAACAGTAATATCAAATATGTGTAGTCTCTCTCTCTTATACGAATTCCTACGGTGGCATTTTCTGCTTCAAATATTTGTCGTGCACACACACATACTGTTACCAAAGCTTGGCTATGCCGCTGCTCCAGCTTCTGCTTCAGCTTCAGTATTTCAGGTAAGAACAACCATGCCAAACCATGCCATACCATCTCTTGCTCACCTGTATGTGTATGTGTATGTCCTTCTCATATATTGAAAATATTCACGAAAACCTTGTAAACTTTGTGCACCCTCATAGCTTACCACTACTAGATAGGTAAGGGTATGGGGTGGAGGGTAAAGGGGTAACGCCGCTGGTCACGCTGACAGAGCTTATTATGGTTGCTTTTCAATGTTTTCAAAATTCACTTCACGCAAGAATTCCTTTTGGTTCTTATAACATATTTCAAATTAGTTTGTAACATGTATGTAGTAGTAGTAGTTTACTCTTGTTGCTGTTCTTGTTGTTTTTGTTTTTGATGCTACCTGCAGTGTTGGCATTCCACATATATATTTTTTAGTGTATATCACAAAAATATAGACAATATGAAATCTTCAATTTTCACGCGTAGTGAAAATTTTACACAGTTTCTCCTTTGGCATTTCCTCAATGACAACGTCAGTCGAATAAACGGATAAACATGATAAATCATTTCTAATTCAACCGACTTAAGTATCGCCTTTCTCTCTCAGGACAATCGCAAAAAGGGTTCCACTTCGGCATTTTCCTGGTAAACACATTAACTGGCATCTAAATACTCCGGAAATTCACTTAGCTTGTGATGATATACTTACACTAAATATGATTTAAGCACACACTCAAGTAGGAAAATTCAGCAGCATCGCAGTGCACACTCGATATAGTGAACTTTATTTACTTACTCATTAAGAATTGAGTAAAAACAAAGTAAGAAGGCTGTAGTCAAGTAAGCTCGAATATGAGATACCCTAAGCTTGCTCTCTTTTTGATGATTAAGTTTCAACCTTCCATATCAATTCAATAAAAACAACAGACTTAATAGATTGTCATTAGTTTTAAAAACAGTTTACAATGCCTTCGTCTGTCTATTACATTCTTTTGCATAAAACCATTATACCCCTTTTTATCCAAAAGTAAAAGAAGATGAATAATTCAACATTTTTTATACAACAAGTCCGGTTTTAATGTTCTCTATATACCAATTGACATTACAAATTGAGTTCGATTTTGTTTTGTTTTGTTTTTCTGAACGAATTGACATCGTCTTACGAATGACATTTTCTAATTGTTTTTTTTTTTTTTGCAGATATGCGCTCTTAAAGTTTAGACTTATATAAGTTATACAAATAATTGAATTGCTACAATATTCTTTTTTTGATTATGTCTTGAGAAATTCAATGATTGCTTTATCTTGAACTTCTTACATATGTATGTATGTATGTAGTATAAGTAACATAACAGTATAAAATGTCTAATTAATTATTTTACTTATAGTATTAAGATGGTATGAAGATTAATCGCGAATCGATAGCATGCCATCTCAGTCTAATAATAATAATACTATTGATATCTAGAGACATATACAAATACATATATATATTTTGTGCATATTGTGCGGTCTACTCGAATTAATATATATATACTTTTAAATCATTGTGTTTTTATTGTGAAACATACTTGGATTCGTTGTTAAAGTAGTTCTCATTCTCAATATCTATTGTTTACCAAAACGAATTAGATCATTATCAAGATCTACAAAAATGTTTGCTTATAGCTATTGGTTTGAATGAATACATTAAGTTACTAATAATTCTTTATGTTCAAAATTGTTATTCCACTGTAGAAAGGTGTTCTCACATCGATTTTTTCTTCAATTTACTTATATCTTTGTAATGGCATAATACTATCAATTGACTATATACTTAAATACGAAACTTTTGTATATTTTCTTTAACATAATTATTTCATTGATGGAAGAAGCAGACTGAGACATTAATTGACCCATATAGGTCTAAGCTTGTCTCTAAATTTGAACTAAAACAAACAGGGGCTTAGAGCTTACTAAAACTACTTAAAACACTAAAGATTGCATTGGAAAAGATTGAAGATTCCTAAAATGAACTTATCTCCGTTTTTGTCAGTATTTAACACTTAAGATATGTCGAAGCACTCGATTGCAGTTACATATTATATGATTTTTAATGTCTTGATAGTCCCAGTTAAGACTAAACTATGGCACTACCTACATATATAATCCATTGTGTTTGTGATGTTAGTTGCAAATACTATATTGAATCAGTTGAATAGTTGTATTGTAATAAATGCATTTAAACCTGGTTATTATCTTGTTAATTAATTGCGCATAATATTTATACTCAACATTTAAATTTGGCTAACCCTGTCAGTGAAGGCAGACGGAGGACTAACATGTTTCTCAGTTAAAATGTAATCTAAATGCTTCTCCGAACTACCATTATCGATTTGATATTTGTGATCGCTCATTGAGGAGCCCATAGCTAAAGTTTCTGTGTTGCTTAAGATTTCCATGGCATGGTATTCGAAAGATCTGTCAGCGTCTTTGGATACCTCAAGTAAATCTAATGATTCTATGCTATATATATGACGATGATGACTTAAGAACTCTCGTTGATCCCCAACCGTATTCATAGACAACTTGCCATTGGTATCACCATAGCTTTGGTTGTAGCATGTTATGGATGATGAACAGCCGAGCTTGTCTCCTCGATCTTGGGTTGGCTTCAGTTTTTCGATATATGACCCCGACTGTGCAATTGGTCGGGGGATGACCTTGGTTTCCCCACAATCGCGATTAAGGGAGCTGCTGTTGGCACTATTATCGGGACCTTTGAATCGTTGGCGACCGGATACACCTCGGGACACATCTGCACATTGGGCTGAATCTTTGACAGATTTAATTGTGCCAACTTTCCGCTGGGCATCGCAAGGGTTCGTTGATTTCCGCTGTTGCTTTGCGGACGACTCAATGACCCGGTAGTCGAGGGGCACGATGTCCAAAATGCTATGGCAATAAGTAAATGATAAGTGTTAAATTGACGGAAAAAGCGTTGTTGTTCTTATGGTTCTAAGCTCGAAAAAAAGAAAGATTAGGTACTAACTTACTATGCAGTTGAGGTCTGCTAAATACCGAAGACCTATCTTTACCAATGCCACTATCATTTCTTAATTTTCGGCCATGTACTGAAATGGTAAATAGAAAAAAGTTTCAATAAAAAAACCACTTATATTATTAAGATAAATACCTGTGTGACCATCATCATCCATATAAGAAGTATCATCTCGAATGCGTTCTCCACTTATCTCACTGTCACTATTCAAGCTGTCGTACTCTTCCGATTCGGATTTTATGATTTTTGATCGGCGTTTCAGTCGCTTTTCCGTATTTAAATGACTTTCATCAGATGAACCAACGATAACACTAGATAGCTTAACATTGGCACTACTTGAAATACTTCGTTTTGCTTTGGCGCCCGAACTGCACAGGGTATTCTCGTCTTCACAGCGGGGCTCATACTTTGATGGATTGCCCGTGTAGTTTAGGGGAATGTTTCCCGATTGGTTTTCATGCTCTGGCAAATGGAATGTGGCATATGGATATATATCTTCCGAGTATTCGGGTATGCGCTCGAGTCCAGCTACCGATTCAGGTGGCGATTGCTGGCAAGATTTCCGCACTGTGCCATAAAAATGTTCACGACTTTGAATATCTTTGCCATCAGCGACACCCATTGGTGGCCGAAGTGAATCAACTTCACGTGAAAACATTGTACGTGGACCTATAAAAAAGTATTTCAATTGATCATTTCTCCAATTTCTCATGAACACTTTCAATACTTACAGTTTTTGAAGCAAATAAAAGCTCCGAGTAGCGCCAGAATTGTGCCAAAAATCGATGTTATGATGACAGCTATAAAGTGAGCATCGGTGAATACAGCCTGATCATCGGGCAACTCCTCGGACTCGGAACTCCCAGTGAAACCAATCAAATTCTGTGTCTCAAAGTAGAACTCCTTGGTAGTAGCGCCAGCATTATTGGTAGCCGTAACCCTCAAATTGTATGCAGTTCCAGGTTCCAGGTCTCCGATGTTATATCGACTCTAGTAATGTGAAATAAGATTTATAGAAAATGTTTCATCACGATGTAAAAGAGTCACTCACATGTGTTTCAATCTTATTGGAAACTATAATCCAATCACTGGAAGATTTATAATGTTTGAACTCAATACTAAAATGGAGTATGGGACAGCCACCATCTTGCCATGAAGATAAATCCAAAATAACCGATGTGGTATTTGCGCGTATAAAGCTCTGTTTTTGTGGTGCAAAAGGTTTGTTTCCTGTAAAACAGATAAGCTAATGAAAAACTCCCTTAAAGCATCTCTCTCTGTCTCCGGTACTACCTTTAGTTTGTGCTGTTGCAATAGCGCTGGTCACACTGGTACCAATCTTATTAAACGTGTTCATTGTGAGCTGATATTTGGTGCCACATTGTAGATTTTCCAGCATGTATGATGTAACACGCCTATCAATTTGAATCTCATCCCATTCAGCGTTCTCACGGCGATACGTCAAAGTGAAACCTCGTATGGGCGCACGGCCTATATCATCCACTCGCCATTGAATGGACACGGAATTCTTATGAACCGAGTTCACAGATACAATTGGAGCAGAAGGTGGAACTTTAATAATGAGAAGAGGAAATGAATAATTTTAATAAGAATAAGTTCCTAAAGACACCAAAACTAAACTTACCTTGAACATATAACTGATAAACAATATGATCGGAGCCCACCGAATTCTTGACCGCACAAGAATAATTTCCCTCATGAGATCGTTGTATGTTTCGCAGACCCAACGTGTTATCATTGCCAACTTCCAATTGGTAATGCTGCTTGGAACGTGTATTTAATATCTTCCATTCGGTATTCGCTTTGGGAATTCCAACGTACAGACATGGCAACTTAATGTCCGATCTCCAAGTGACGGAAATGGTCTGACTAAAGGATACTATGGTAGCTGGTATTGATGTGCTTGGAACTAGTTTAATCACTGGTGTACTTGGACCTTGGCCCACTCTTGTCGAAGCTGTTACCCAAGCTTCGTAAGTCTCTCGGAAATTGAGATCTCTTGCCTCAAAGTGTCGATTGTGGGCTGGCAACATTTCCTTAAGAATCTTCAATTCCTGCCCCTTTTCCAGGACTCGTATATAAACATTGAACTTCGTGATTAAGCCATTTGGTCTTCTTGGTGGTAGCCAGCTTATAATCACGGAGGATTCAGTGTTCACAGCAGACTTGACCAGCTCGGGTGCATCGGGAACAGCCTCCTCCGTAATGCACGACACAGCCGGACTAGTGACACCCTCACCGGCTCGAGTAAATGCCAGTACTTGGACACTATAGTTGGTAAACGGTTGCAATCCATGGAGCACAGTGCTCAATGCGGATGTTATTTTCGTCTCCCTCACACTGTATTCGCTTTCAAGGAAACCCGGTTCATAGAGCAACTTGTAACCTTGAATGATGCCGTGACTCAATTCCTTTGGCGGTGATTGCCAGGATATTTGAATGTTTTGTGCTGTGAGCGCAATGCATGAAACAGATCGAGGCGATGCGGATGGCGCATCCTCCAGAGTATGACCCAAAGCTACATCACTTGGCGGTCCATCGCCTTTTATATTAAATGCTGACACGGTGATAGCATACTGAGTATATTTCTCCAAACCAATCAAACGAAAATCATTTATTCCCTCAGTAATCAAACTGCCGACCTTGGTATGGTTTTTATCTGGTGTACCTTGCTTCTGATACGAAATCGTATAGCCCAATAGTTCTCCGTTCCAGGAATCACGCACTGGAGCGCGCCACGTTATAAGTAACTGCTGTGGTCCTAGTGGCTCTGCCGTCACATCTTGTGGCGGAGCAGATGGAACTTCCGAATCGGTTTGCACGAAGAGAACATCGCTTGGAGCACTTGTGCCCAAATGATTTTCCGCAAATAAGCGTATGTGATAAACCTGAGCCGGACGTAGCGAGCCTAACTGTGCCGTTGTTCGATCGCCAGGCAATAGCTTCTGATTATTATGCTCATGCCAAACATCTATGAAAATAGATTAATAATAAACTGAATTTAACAATATACATAGATATAACATACCTCCAGCTTTCTTATATTGTAGAATGTAATTGGATATCGGTTGGGAATCCCGATTATTGCCGCCACCTCCACCTAAATTAATGGAGTCCTGATCATTTGGAGACCAAGCCAAAGTAACCGATCGACTTCCAAGATCCCTCACATGTAAATTAACTGGAAAATTTGGTGGCTCCTGTACTTGTACATTAATCACACTTCTATCCCGTCCATAGGCATTGTTGGCTATGCAAGTGTATTCTCCCCGATCCGTCAGAACCGTTTGCAATATGGTTAACTCAGATGAAACGCCTCGAGCCAAAGGTGAGTTTTTAATATGATAACGTATGTCATACGATGGATCTATACGGCTTGCTTTTGAGCGCCAGGATATGTCCAAAGGCTGATCCCCGCTAGCCTCGCAACGCAATGTCACACGTTCGCCGCGTCGTATGGATAACTGCTTTTTGGCAACCGTTACAGAAGGACCAACTATGAATAAACAACGTAATTATTATTAATTAATTGTTATTTAATGCATTATTTAATGCTTACCGTGAACTGTTAATTTAATGAGTGTGCTTAGGCCAGCGCCAATGCCATTGATCGCCTGACATAAATAACTTCCCTCATGCTCGCGAGAAACTTTGGATATGCTCAGGGAACCGTTGGCAAAGGCCGCAATGGCAGAATGTGAGTTTCCATTTCCGGTATCATAGCTAAGATCCCGATAGTCACCGGAATCACCTTCACATATATACTCAGTGATTGAATTATTTTTGATTAGAATTTATAGACTGACCTATTGATTGCTTCCATTGAATGGTAGGTATGGGAAATCCATCGGCCTTACATGATACCATTACGGGATTGCCTAAGATTGCGTCTTGATCGGCGGGTTTTAATATCCATCGTGGTGGTACTATTTTATTTTTTTAAATTTTATTAATCACTTAAAATTTATTGAAAATGCAAGTTTAGCATGCAACATATCCCATACATATTAAATAATCATGCATATCTATATTAAGGCAATATTTATGTATATACAGTAGAAGGGATTTTTCAATATTTTTGAAAAAATAATTATCTAATGAAGCTTATTAATAATGGGGCCAAAGCGTTCATACTTCTTAAGTTTTTTATTATACATTTTTTCAGCTTATTGCTGCACTAAAAATTTAAAACGATTTCCTTAGTTTTAAGAAAAAGAAGAAATACCAATGGATTTGGAAGATAAAATTAAAGTTTTTTTTATTAAATACAAAATAAAATCAATAAATAACTGAAATTTTTAAAAATTACATTTGTCATCGTAGATTTTATACCGTTTTCATTGGCTGTTAATTTAGTTTTTTTCAATAAGTCCAAGATTCCATATAATTATTTTTATGTACGCTCGTCGAAACTCTAAATCTCGGTGGTTGATTTATTTCAACAAGCATCTTTGATATTAAACTTTGCAAAGCTTTTGGTCAGTATTTCGGTTTTTTTTTCTTAAAAAAATAGGCAATAATACATGCGACTTATATGTATGTATATGTATGTGTGTGGTCAAGTAAACTTTTCGTTTACAGTTATACGAGCAAGTGAGTGCATAAGTGCCATGTGCATTGTGCTCAGTGCATCCGTCTCCTAAATTACCCGTTTGAAGAAAATGTCTAACTTGTAACAATATCCCGAAATGTATGCTATATATAAAACACCTTTTAAGAAACAATTTAAGATTTTTTGTATTTTAAGTATATATTTTTTTAGCGTTTCTTATGTCTCACTTAAACCTAACGGGAAATTATTCCCAATACGCATTAATGTTGATTTTTCAATCTTGTCAACTTATAGTCTTTTTCAGTCAGTTACAATGTATACGTGAATGTATTGATTACCCAAATCCAAATATCCCGTAGGCTAGTTACTTAAGTGAAGTGATCCTCCTGGGTGCATTTACTACGATATTTACTGTGAAATTGGTTGTTCTTGTGCAAAGTATATTGTACATTTCAATAGTAGTGGTACTAGAATAAGAGCACTTTTCGTTTAAGTGGTTTTTTTTTTTAAGAAAACAATAGTTACACTTGATTTACCCGAAACCGAAAGAACCGCTGTGTAATCAACAGTACCAGCATGGTTGGCCACACTACAAGTGTAGTTACCATTGTGCCCCGAGGAGACGTTGTGTATGGACAGAATGCTGGAAAATGGGGTATATTGATTGATAGTCAACGACGGATCCGGTGGTATAAACTCTTCGTTCTGTTTTGGTTTGATGATACCGTTTGGGCTCTTTACATTGGCTGTGCCAGTTAGTATGGGCAGTTTGTTTCGCTGCCAAGTGATATTAAAGGGTTGATCTCCTTGGCTACTGGAACACATTATTTGTGTTCGCATACCTTCAGTTATTTCGTCTTCAAACGCAAAAGGAGATATGCGCGGAGGAACTAATGAATTAAAATTCAAGAAAACATATAAATCAAAATGAATGAATAAAGTTATTTATAAGGAACTTATAGAGTTTTGTTTTTTAATTTTTTTGTTATGTAAGCAAAGTTGGGACCAGCTGAAAATTTATTTTATAAGATTTGAAAAGAACAATTTTGGGGAAAACTTGTTAATTATATGCTTATAAATAAAATCGAGTGAAATTTATGTTTGTATAAAAGTTTTATACATGCAATCCCACAGTTCTATATTTTAAAACATTGAAATCATTCCATAAATGCTTGCCAATGCCAATAATGTTATCCGGGTTGTACTTTCAAATGAAAATGTATATTAAAAAAATCATTAGGCCGTTGGTTTCCTTTGCTTATCTTAGTCAGAGGTTATGTTATAACCATACCATATATAGATTACTTAAATTTATTTAACTAGAAACTACCCACATGCGTATATAATTTTTACACTTATAAATATAAGTGGGAATTTTGTAGCCGATACACAAGCCAGTCAGTCAGCCAATACGCAAACCAATTAAGTAATTAAATATATGAAAAGGCATTACGTTCGTAAGGAATATAAAATTGTGCTTAAATGAATATTGTGCGTGCATATATATTAATACGAGGTTTTCTACATATAAAGTTTAAGCTAAAAACAAATAAACGAAAAAAGAAACTCAAAAGAAATGTTAAAAACAATGCTTGTACAAGTACCATTAACTTTGAGCTGTGCAGAGTGCGTTACAGTAGCGGCATCATTTTGAACGCGACACGTGTATGTGCCACTTTGTTCCCTCGTCACACTTGTGATGCTGAGGGCGCTTGTAAAATCATCATTTTGGCGAATTGTCACTTGGCCGCTACTTTCACCACTACTACGACCATTGTCATTCGATGCGATGTTGTGTTGTTCACTTGATGCCGACGGTGACATGCTAGATGAAAACTGCGACAATTGCGATCCGGTGCCGGAACCCATAACAGCCATAACGCCACCGGTACCCTTAAGCCCACCGCTGACACCGCTGTCGGCGATACCACCACCACCAGTAGCTGCCGTTGGCAAAGCTTTTCCATCCTTTAGCCAAGTGAATGAAAGCGGCAGGTCCCCGGTGCCAATAACGCACTGAATGCTTGTACGGTCACCGACGTTCAGATCGCGTGCGAATGAGAATGGTGTAATCTTGGGTGGAACTGGATATGTTTGTTTTTGGATTTAAAAAGAATAAAGTGTTCCATTTTCGTTGAAGAATTTCTTAACATCTTTCATAGTATAAACATATTGTTCTTATATAGTTACATTAAAATAAAGAATTTTATTTTTTTCGATATATGATATCTTAAAACGTTATCGGGGTTTGCCAGATGAAGAACTCTTAAATTCTTCACATTGCAAAAGTCAGTAGAAGAGGAATTTTATCCATATTTTATTTCCTATATTCACACCTGCGGTAATGTAGACGGCAATATTTATATGTTACTGAGAATAAGTCAAAAATGCTTCGCGTTCTTTGGTATTATAAAGTAGTCTTTCTTTTTGGATGTACAGTATTTATAGGCTACAACTCTGGGCAGAACTATACTATGTCAAGAGGGGGGAAGACCATCAAAAGGACTGCCAAATAATACACCTGCGAAGTATGATTAACTTGGCTTCAACTCAAAACGCCAAATTGACGCTAAACCGCGATTCTTAAAAACAGATTTCGAGCATTTACAACTCACAACTGTGGCGATAGAAACCCTGGAAAAAATACCGCGCATGCCAAAGCAAGTGCAAGTGCAATTGTAAGGATCAATACCGAATGCAAATGCGAGAATATAATTATTATTGTAATTATAATTATTATTATTATTATTGTGTTTGAAGTGCAGTGAAAAAGTGCGAACGGTGCAGATATTATACAGAATATTTAAAAATCGATATGAGTAGTATATAAAACTATTATTATTATTATTATTATGTTAAGAGTGTGAGTACGGTTGCACCAATGCAAAAAAAAAACATACCACAATCAATATCCACACGAATTAATTAGATTCTTAAAACAATTATTCATCCAGCATTTTCTCATACTTGTAATATGCTGTTATGCGCATACACCTTATAAACTAAGGATTATTGGAGTCTTGGAATTTTGTGCAATATTCAATATTCTTATGTAATATAGTGATGAACTTAAAATACTTAAATATTTTATTTGCACTTATATTATATAGTTCCTTACATATTAAATGGATATAAACTGCAAGAAATTAGGTTTTAAGAAAAATATCCTAACTATGTTAAAAGAAACACATCTTAAGAATTAGACTTTGCAGGTTTTTGTATACTTATTGGATTTCTTATCGATATGACCTAGAATGAAGTGCAACACGTGCTTGAATGCAATTCTTAGAAATCGCACGTGCAATTTAATGGATGTGTTGGATTTGTATAAAATTATTTTATGCATCAACAAAAAATGTATAAATATAAGAGTGAAGAATGAACATAAAACTCATGCATTTGTGAGGAAAAAAATCGTTTGAATGCAAATGTAAATGATATTTATGATTAAAGTAAATATAAAACAAACCTTCTTACAATATTATATGAGCTCTTATACTTAAATTATCATATAAATGTCTTAACTTGTATACTAATATTAAAAAATGTTATATATTTAAACACTTTCTTACAGCAACTGAAATATAAATATTGTTATGCTCATTTAACACAAACTCGGTAAAGTTTGGTTAATCACCCAAATATATATAAAGACATTAGCAATATGGTTATATGGACACTATAACCATTCAAATCCCAACATACTTAAATACATACCCAATACTTTGACTTCGACAGAACGTTGCGATGTATAATTGTGTTTATTCCTAGCTATGCATGTGTATGTGCCCTGATCGGCAGCTCTTTGAACATTTTCAATCACAAGTGTTCCATTTTGAACACGCTGTCACATATTGATAGGCAATCGAATGCCATCTGCAAAAGCAATGGAACGTTTAACAATGTTTTGTTGTAGTTTTCAACAGACAAAAATAAGTTATACCTTTCTCAATATAAACGCTTTCAATAGGATAGCCGGCAATTGGACATTTTAAGGAAAATTGTTTGCCAGCGACCGCAGATATCTTGGGCATATGACGTATATAGGGCATGCCTAAAAGAAAGTAAGTAATATTAGGGTTTAATCAACTTTTATTAAACTAGTTGAGTTATACCATAAATATTTAATCTAGCTGAATTTGCAACTTCACCAGCTCGAGAAATTGCTTTACATTCGTAATCGCCACCATCCTCGGATTTCACTGCTGATATGTTAACATGGCTAATAACATCACCAAATGTGGTAACATATTGACCAATCATAAGACGATCATTCTAAAAAGGCATAAGAGATTATAATATTTAACATAAAACGTATTTTTTGAAATACTAACATTAGGCAGGGGAAATCCATCCAAGAGCCATACAATTTTTGGCGTAGGGTTGCCACTTGCACTACATTTTAATGAAACCGAAGGACCTGGTTGCATTGTTTGCTCAATGAACTTGTATAGTAATTGCGGTGCGACCTCTGTGAAAAGATAACAAATTCCATTTATATAGGAGTTTTCTGTATAACAGTTTTACGTATTACTTCAATTACTTACCTCCCAATCGAAGCTCAGCTGAACTTTGACTAGATTCAATATCGTTTTTGATCACACACTGATACATGCCCTTATCCTCCTTTATGATGGATGTAATACGCATATGTTCCTTGGACAGGAGGCGCACACGTGCTCCAGATCTTAGGGGTTTGCCATCCTTGAACCATGAGATTTGTTGTTTCGGAAAACCAGATGTGCTGCAAATCTAGAAATCTCCGTTAGCTAATTTGTCGTCAACTTATCAATAGGGGGGTTAATTAGGTCACTTTACTCACTAAATCGGCTGTGTGACCCAGATTTACAGTCTGTATTCGCGGCTGTACGCTGGCAGTTAAGGGCGATGATACCGATAGATCGACCTCCAGGGTTTCACTACCCTCCGAGTTCGTGACGGTGCAATAAAATATACCATTATCCGCTTTGGCCACGGCCGATATGATGAGAGTACCATCTTTTATCTTTGCCCTGCCCGTAGCAAGCATATGTTGTATGGATTCCTCGATGTTGGATCGTGTCGTATGCCATCTGCAAAAAGAGTATTTGTAGCTCGTTAAAAAAGTATGTTTGCAAATTAACAATGCGGTCTGTTTTTGGCCCGACCACAAGTTGTAAAAATTAATGAATACCTACTCTTGAAGTTTAAATTCTAATTTACAAAAATGCTTTTCAGTTGTTTTGTGTTATGTGGAAGGGTTTTGGCTTAGATGTTAAACTTGGCTTTTGTCAGGTTCTGGTTGGTAGACACTGCATGTATGTATTTTTACACACATACATACATATGTATATGTTTGTATGTTAGCAATATATCGTAGAGTAATATGCATAAAAGTAAATGAAATAAATGAAAAAGCTTTCCACTTTTATGCTGAAACACATACATATACGTACGTAGATTTGGTCATGAACGTCAAGTATGGACCCGCAATCTACCACAGTTCCAGACATACCCACATACATATGAGTGTATCTAAATGGATGTCCTTTCATCCTTATCCCCCCCGCCCCACACATACATACATGCTGCCAAACCATATATATATGCATATAAACATACATACATGCATGTTTTGTAGATATATATGTATGTATGTACATATGTAGGTACATGCATGCAATCACACACCACAAAGTCACAAGCCAAAGGAAAACATCATGCAGAAAAACTCAAGAGGAGAACATTGCAAATAAAACAAAGCAAACCCTAACATCGTTGACGAGTCGTCGGCTAAACGTTTGGATATATATGTATGTATGTATGCATGGATACACTGCATGCATGTATGTGAACGCTCTGGTACACTGGTTCATAGTATAAATGAATTGTGGAATTTAATTGTTGAAAACTTTTGAGGTGAACAAATTAAACCATTAAAAACTTTAAACAAATTGAATAGAGCTATGAAACGTAATTTCTGTATTTCGTACCTTTCGTTTTCTGACATTTTCGTTCAGTTGCATATAGACACGGAACCACTGTATGCATGCTGGATTGGGTACAGCAAAAGAGGTACATACATACATATGCATGTACCCACATATGCACAAAAATGCTCGCATACATGTATACATGTATGCACCAGATACAGAGGCGAACTCCACATAATTTAAGTGAAGTTGTCAGAGCGTCAGGCTTACCCTATCGGACTCTGAGATGTTGCCTCAGCGACCCAGACCAAAATGGTATGTATGTGAGTGTGTGTGTATGTGGAGTTTTTATGTGTGTGGTTGCACATGCATATATGTGTGTAGAAGGCAAGTATTGAAACAAATTTAGTTGATATGCTCGAGTGCATTGACATACAAGAATTTAATCATTTTTGTATTTTTTTCTTTCTTTTTTTTTTGGTTTTTAAAGACTGACATTTTAATTTTTCACACGTAGCTAGATTTTTTTAATTATAAGTATTCATGAATTCATGCTATGATGATGATGATACTACAAACCATTAGGGATACTCACTTGTAGGTTGGTTTTGGATTCGCATAAGCCACACATGCTATAACCAAAGGATCTCCAACTCTGGCCATTACCGCAACATTTTTATCATTCATTATAGGAGGAACAAGCTCTCGCATTTCTTAAAAATATACAAAAATCAATTGAAATTGTCATATTTCATATGTAAAGTTTCTAAATCCTTACCTGTTAGTTGAATTTTACCAGCATTGCTGCTAACTATAGAGTCCTGTGTTAGTTTATGATGTGTACGGCAACGGTAAATTTTTTGAGAATCATTTCTAGTGATGTTGTATAGTAAAAGTTCCCCAGTTGGCAGCATATGATTTTTACCATCTACACGAAAGTGAATAAAGGTATTTAAAATAAGGAAAACAATTTTCTATGTATTAAATAAACTTACCGCCCTCCAGTGATGGATATATATTAAAGTTTGGTTCCTGTAGCCAGGATGTAACCGTTACATACTCCTTGACAAACGATGGTATATTGCATTTGATCAGTACGTTGCTGCCAATAAAGCCACCAGGATTTTGTACCTCCGGTTCATAATGCTGATAGACAACTGTGAAAAAGTGAATATTCAAACCCAACTGATATTTGAACATTTGGTGGTTTGAGTATTCACTAACCTGCCTTAACAACCACATCTCTCGATATGATTGTACCCACAATATTTGATGCTACACAACGGTATACCGACCAGTGTACATCCTGTCGAAATTCTTCAGCGGAAAATGGTGGAAAATGCAGGGAGCCATTTGCTAATATATGTCGAACCTATAAATGCAAAATGAAATGTTATGGAACTAGATAATGCTAAGAGCAAAATCTACAAACCTTAGATATGGAAGTAATGGGATTATTTTCCTTATCAAGCCACTGAACATTGGGTACAGGATTTCCATGGGCAATGCAATTGGCTGTGTTTCCAGCTGTGTTCATAAATTCAATTCGACTTGGCGGTTCAAGTGAAAAACTCGGTCCTTGCGTGTCAAAATAATTTGAAATTTCTGAAAAAAAAAAATAAATAATAATTTTCTTGAAAGTAATAGCAATTTAATGTTGATCATGTTTAAACACCCCCCAAAAATACATTCGGCTTAATTTATGTAAGTGCTTGGTGTTTTCAAGTCGAGCACACCGACTTTGATAAAAGAAGGAACAACAAACACCATTGGCGGCGGTGTTTACATCTCATTTCTAAAGCCAGCCATCCACATACTCCAACGCTGAAAATACAAAACACAGAAAACAAATGGGACCATCCCTTACCGAAGGAACGAAGGTATGATGAATACTTTTGAAAAAAAAAGAGTAAAGAGCTTTTGTACGTTTTACGATTGCACCGAGATAAGGTCTGTGTGTAATTGCAATCTAGATGAAATGATATACTAATAGCTGTGATTTCATCTCTATATTCAACTACTTGAGTTAATTTTGCAACATAAACGGTTTATCTACACATAATAGAAGTGCGTATACTCTGGGGTCAACTGTAAAAGGAGTATATAAGAGTCTCTTACCTGTCGAACTTGCGGCTATACATAAAGTCAATATAACGATAAAACAATATGATGATTTCCATGTTGCTGCAGTCATCCGAGTCATCTTGTACAATCCTTGTCAATAATTTTTTTTAATAATGTCGTTTTTTTTTCTGTAATGTACAATCAAAACAACACATTTGATAAGGAATCAGTGCCTCAAAACATACCGAATGTCAAATCCTGGTACAGTTTAGTGATGACACACACCAATTATGATTTCTAAGTGAACCTTTCGCGATCATTCGATCTACCCATAAACATAATATACACTGTTTGGTACAAATGTACCAAGCTAGGAAAACTACTGGTACAGATCAAGTATTCTATGTTTGGTACATGTGTACCTTGCATGCTGGTTTTTAATGTAATCAACACTGAAAAACGTCCCACTCGATGGATATGCAAATGTACACAGTTAAAAGTCTACACATACATACAAACTTTTTAACATGTACGCATCTCTGGGTGTAACTACATTTTTTCAATACTTAAATGGGCATGTTTTACATTTAAAGTTTTAGCGAAACAAAGTTAAAAACGAAAAATAATTGAAATAATTTTTAATTACTGGGTGCCAATGTTTTTTTTTCAAGTGGCAAAAGTCGCTCATAAATATCATAAAGACTCTTTGTTGCGCTCTCTGCCATATATAATTAAGAGAGCAGCATTTGAACTTAAACCGTTATAATTATTAGTTATGCATGGCATGTGACAATCTGATTATGATAATCATAGCTCTTATCACCAGTGTACACAAAGTGGTTCACATCGACAAGTCGCAGTGTCTGTCGCACAAAATTGAATATTTACTCAGACTAATAATTTCCGTTTGTGTCGTTCGTCGTTACATAAACTTAATTAATAAAAGTTTAAAGCTGCCGGTATTTGATTATATTTTTTGTTCATTTTCCGCGCAATCAGGCGAAATATTTGCCAGCGATATTAAAACACAGACACGCACAAGCATAACGCTTCCCTGTCACCCGTAAAATGAAACAACAAGAAGCACCGAAAATTCATACGTCGCATGCACATTTAGCACTGTATCCTTGCACATACATCTCGAGCTATCTACATACGAATGTAAATGTATATGGTGCTGCTGGATGGCACTTCTATCTACAATAAACATTAAACATTTTTTTTAAAACTCATATTGTTTGACTAGTCCGCGCGATACGAAAATGACGTATGAGTTATGAACGACTGTCTCTTCGAGAGCATTGGCGATGACTGCCACATCCGAGCGAAGCTTTTTTTAAAGCGTATCCCCGGAGCGGATGCTTCATGGTACATGGTACTTGGTACTTGGTACATGGTACATGCTCATTGTGCGCGTGTCCTGTGCGCAGAAGCTGGTTTTTATCTGTTGTGCTTTATTATAACAACATCAAAATTGAAAGCTTTCATATCTCAAGTATGCCATGCTGCAAAACACACAACTCCGGCACTGATAAGAAACCATCTGTTTTAGTAGTAAATAATAAGCATGCTCATTTGGCACGCATACATTCAAACCTACTATAAGCATGCACATCTATCTATGTGCATATTATTGTTCATGTTATTGTCCAATACATACGCACTTACTTACTAGTTGAAAACAGCTGTACCAAATTCATAATTTCACTAAGGTCACAGTTAATATTTAAGTATACAAATATTAAAAAATATCCCTTTATTATCATTATAAATGCCCTACAATCACTTTTAATAAAATTCTTCAGGATTGTGTGTTTGTTCAATTGATTTTAATGTTGTTATTGATTTCACTACATTTACTTAATATTATTGTTTAGATTAATTACTTTTCTTAACTAAACAAAATCTTAACTTTGTTAGTATAGTTAAGGAAATGTTTATCTCTAGTATAACAAATAGTTTTGTTATAGCGTAATTCCTTAGGTAAATTCATGTGCTCTTTGAATATTGAAGAAAAAATACAACCTAAGCTTAAAAGATGTGTACATCAGATAATCTGTTGAATAGAAAAAGAGAGATATAATAACAAATTTTAAGTTAAAATTAAGTTATGACATGTAAACAATTACCACAGAGAATTTAATTGTTGCTCAACATACTGCTAAAACGCAACAGCGCACCATTATTCAATAGAGTTGTTTTCCAAGTATCTAAAAGTATTAATTACAAAAGTGTTCTTCAATTAACTCAAATTATTGTACATTTACCTTAATTATGCATTTCACAATTTGGTTCGTTTATTAAAATTATCTCTTTGACTTCCCGTCAACCTTTTCCGTGCGATATTACGTAATTTATCCCTAAAATAGAAATTTGAAGAGATTTTAGCTAAACTCGAAAAATATTTATTAAATTTCGTACCCATGCAAGCTAACATCGATTGGTAGTTGAACATTGTTAGGAAAACTTCCACCTCCAAGCGTACTCGGTTTGACAAAATTTGTCGTCGTGTTTTGCATTGAGTTTGTTGGCTTTGCTGTATGTGCTGGTTCCGGCATTAAATTCTTACTTAGCATTGGTGGTGTGGCCATTGATTTGTTGATCGATAAGAAATCAGAGCTTATAGATTTCTTAGGAATATCGGGCTTAGCTGTAAGTGATGAACTATAAATTAATTTCACTTGAATTTTAAGTTATAATTTAGTGTACCTGGCATGATTTTTTGTGTTGGGTTTGATGTGAACACTTTTGTATTCTGCCTATTATCTGTGCCTAAAGTTAAAGAGCTATTTTTATGAGTTTCAGTGTTTTTGGATTTATCTGTTGTGTTCACGGCCGTTAAGGAAATACTTGGAGACATTTCGTTAAGCTGTTTTGTGATGCTTATTGTGCCCGGTGGACTTGTTGTGGGTATAATTTGCATTTCCGAATTACTCTTCAGAAAATCCTTACCGTTTGGATATACCGAACCGAAGTTAATACTGCCTGTCTTTGTATTTTTTGATATATCATTAGTTGGCAATGTTGGTAATGTTGGTAATTTTGGCAATGTTGGCAATGTTGGCAATGTTGGCGCTTTTTGCAATGACATTGGATTTTTTGGTAACCCAGCCGTAACTGGTGTTGTTGTGAGATCGACAGAGCCTGTTATTGGTGCTTGATGTTTCTTCTGAGGCAATGTGTTCCTGCTATCATTAACTGGTAAGCTAAATTGCGGTGACACGGTTAGATCGACTGAATTATGAATTTTTTGAGCATTATTTTGATCACCGGATGATTTCGATTTGTTTGTTTTGTCCTTCTGACTCATACTCTCAACTGGAAGAGTTCTTTCTGGGTAAAGCGGACTGGGAAATGAGCCAAGACTTGCCTTTAAGCTGGCATGCAAGTTTTCAGCTTGTGCTGCTGTTGGATAATTCTGGGCTGAATAATTCAGTAAGCTTGCCAATGGATTTTCAAGCATTTGATTGTACGAACTTAAGCTTGATAAAACACTATTTGTACTTGGATTGGTTGTGGGGTTATCTAGAGCTGATAGTTCGGCCGAAAGTGGGTGGAGAAGTTGTGGATGCGTCAATGAGCTGGTGCGATTCTTTGGAGCATCAAATAAACCAAAGTCTCTAGCTTGTATTTTTGGATTTGAAATCCCTTGCATGCTGGGCAACATTGATGGATTTTGTTGTAGACGATTAAGATTTGCTGGATTGAGAACGTTATAGTTCGATGCAGCAAAGTTAGTATCATTCAAAACGGAGTTCATATCAGGATAACGCATAGATGTATACTTTTGATACATATTTAAAGTGTCCATGTACGTTTGATTTAATCCGTAATTGTATTGTGGCACAAGCGACGCAGATTGAAGACTGTAGTTTAAAAGAGTTTGCATCTGCAATAAATACATATTTATTAAATATATAATTGCTAAGTTATTAAGAAATTATTACTTACGTCAAGAGTTGACACAGCACCCAATTGTGGATATAGTTTAGGATTTAGCATAGGATTTGGAATTCTAAAAAACAAAAACATTTTTATTAATATTGTTTAAATTATTATTATGAAATAAACTTACTTCTCGTTATTCAAACCTTCTTGTTGGGCTAATAAAAGTAAAAACAAAACAAAAGGTATTAATTGAAATATTAAAAATATATAAGCAACTACTTACCTAAATTCATTTGCAATTCTCTTTCGTATGTATCCCAAGCATCGGTTTTTTCCTGCTCACTTAGTTCCTGTTCCACTTTGTTTTCTAACAGACTATCATGCTCATGGTATTTGTAAACCAACTCTGATTGCCGCAACAGGTGTGCTAATATTGTATCTTTTGGTAAAACGGGCATTACTCTCTCACTTTGCTTGGGATAGGTTAGTCTAATAAACAAAAATATTCACTAATCAAATAACAACATATAATATATTATTCTTATTGTATATTACGGGTATAGTTCAGCCAAATCGGCCATATTGTAATGTCTGTCAATTTGCTGTTCATCGGCAACACGAAAGCTCATTGCTTGCTTTGTGACGGATCGAGAGTAAACTTTTTCCTCCATGGTGCCCTGTGCAAGGAAATTATTAACATCGTTTTACAATATGTAAAAAGCACATTAAAGAACTTACCATTGCTATTAAACGGTATATGTAACAATTTTTTTTCTGACCCAGCCGAAAAATGCGAAAGATATTTTGTTGATCGTTTGATGGATTCCATGAGGTGTCCAATATTATAACTCTATTAGCACCAATCAGATTTATGCCCTGTCCTCCAGCTTTGGCAGAAATGAGAAATACGCGAGCTCGTCTGTTTGCCTCACTGTTGAATCTTTTTATCATTTCGTGTCTGATGTTTTTGGGTGTTTTGCCATCCAGTCTATAATAATCCTGCCCATTAATCCAAGTACTCGATAACTTATGATTCGATGGTGAATCTAAAAAAGATAAATAAAATGTAAAGGTTTGTTTAAAATCTTTTTAAAAATGTTAAAACTTACGGATATGTTGCAATATTTCGGGATCCGAATCTGTTATCTTTTTAAAGAAATATTCTACCACATTAAGAACAGCAACAAAGGCAGAAAAGATTAAACTGAAAATACGAATGTAATGTTAAAGTTTATTTATAAAAAGTCTTTTAAAATAACTGTTTACTTACCACTTTTCACCCTTTTCTTCACACATACGCAGAATAGAAAACATTGCGCGAAGTTTGTTGCTCGGCATAATGGTCTCCAGATCTTTTTTCGAAAGATATTTTCGCCACCAGTCGTTAGTCACAGATATGGAACCAGTTTGACTATCATATATGTCATCCGGCTGATCATCGTCAGAGTGCGGATTTCCAACCCTTTTGTTATCCTTCTTGTTTTTTTGCTAACAATAATTATAAACAAATTAACTGTCAGTTCAAAAACACAGATCATTTACATACAATATTTGCATTTTTCCATGCATCCTCTAAAACTTTGGGATGTGTCCATATCTGTTACAAGAGGGCAGAGTTAGTAAAATAAACAAAGGAATACCTAAGAGTTTTACCTACCTTTCTTAACACCGTATAATCTGTTATAAGACTCTTGCCTCGACTATCTCCACGGTTCGAAATTGCTTCCAAGATATATTCATAAAGTGTGTTCTAACAAATAAAATGTATTAAAATGTGTTGTAATTATTGTGTTGAATACATACCTGAACCGCTGTCATCGGAATAAAAAGAACGTACTCAAATTTCTGCGGCAAAAATGTTTTCAATAACTCCGCTTCCTTTCTCTGTACAAATTTGGAAAGCTTTTTATGTAAGACATACGATCTTTGCTTCATAACAGTGATATCTTTTTTGCTTGAATCCTTATGCTGTCCATTTTTAATGGGATTCGCATATAAGTTAGCAAATTCCTTTTCAGTTCCCAAGTATAGAGGCTTAATAAAGTTAACCATACTATAATCTGCAAAAAAGCCAACTATTAGTTAAATTTCTTTTAATCGAATTTTCACTTACATTCTTTGAGATTATTTTGTATTGGAGTGCCAGTTAAAATAATTCGCTTTGGTGAATTGATTTTTGCAACAGCCATACTTATAGCTGATTTGCTGTTTTTTATGATATGGCCTTCGTCACAAACGACAAGATCCGCACCTGAAAAACATATTTCTTTTTGATTGTGCTCCAACTATATAAAAACATGAATATTTTACCAGGTTGCAGTAAATAGTTGTTTACTTTTTCCCGAATACTCTCCAATTTTGCCGAGCTTAGGTTGCCTCTATTCTTATAAGAATGATAGAATACGAGTGTTCGAAATGCTTCGTATCCAACCAATAAGCATCCTGGTCTGTTTTCTGACGAAACCGACCATTCTTTCAGAACTCGTAATTTATCAGAAATATCACTAAAATATAATAAAAAAAAAAAACAATAAGTACAAATTTTAAAAAATAAATTTTAAAATTTTTTCAACTTACGATGAATCCGGAAAAACAAAAACTTTTATATTTGTATTTTTTTTAAGTGGTCCCAGCCAACGTTGCATCTCATCTGCCCAATTCATAACCGTGCTCTTCGGACAAAGCACCAGGACTTTTGTAGTGTTTAGCTCTTTGTAAGAAATCACAGTGTGCAACAGGGCTATCAACTAATAAACAAACTGGGTCAATACGTTTATAAATTTATTTAAATAATTGTTTACCTGTAGCGTCTTTCCAAGGCCCATACAATGTGCCAAAATGCAACCGGAGCCCGTGTTTTTCTTGTTATGATCAATTCCACCGTAACAAGAATCATACATAAACTTGACGCCATCGATTTGATGGGGCTTCAATTGTCTGACAATTTCCTCATCAACTTTTATAAATGTTTTTGACTTTTCGATATAGTCAAGTATTAATTCGGATTGATTTGATTTACTTATAGTTCCGACCTGATTCTTAATTGCCTTGAAAAGTATTGAATGTTTCTTGTCTAGTCTTCGTATTCTCTCAGTTTCTGATTTCTGAGCAGCTCTGGTCTCATTTGCCAATTGATCCATCCGCAACATGGGCTTAATCAGTCTCGTTTTTTCCTCAACGGGTTCTGGCTCGGCGTCAGAGTATTCACTTTCTGAACTTAAAACGATTTCATCATTTTGATTGCGTTTTTCTGCTTCAGCCATTAGTTTTTCCAATGATTTCTTGGATCTCTTTTGCTGAATAAAGTTATCATTCCATATTTCATCGCTTACTTCCAAACTATCCGATTCCTTAGTTTCAGTTTCAAGTTTGGTTTCTTTTATTTCGCTGATATCATCATCGTTGGGCAGCTCATCTGCTTCGCATTGAAAAACTTCCAAAAACTTATCGACAGCATCTCTTGGGTTTTCAGTGTCCGTAGATGACGATTTATTGGAGTTATTGTAGTCACCTTGATCCGAGAGTCCAGAGTCACTATTTGACTCAATTAATAATTGCATTTTGATTTGCTCATTAAATCGAGAAATATACTGGTTCTCCGTTATATCCTCGTCGCCGCTCTATTAAGTAAAGATTCAAGTTAATAATATTTCTATTTGCATAAAACAAAAAAAATATTTCCGTTTTGTTTTTGTATTATATCTTAACTGTACATACAAACTCACTTCTTTGAAACTACCATCAGTATCCGACATTTCCAAATCTTCCTCTAGTTCATTTGGAGCAAGAGTAGATTTCATACTTAACGGGTTTACTTTGTTTTTATCTTTGGGTAGAGCACGTCTATTCAGTTGATGACGCTTCTTTAAGCCATTTAAATTGGTAAGCCTGTAATATTGATATTTAATTGGTATGTAAAAGTGTAATAACCAGGTACTTACCTGTCTATTTCCTTATCGGTATTATCGCCAGATGAACAAGAATTTGACGCATCATTGATACGTTCACATGACATTTGTCTGAATTTTCTATTGTCTATGTCTAATTTAATATATTTGCTAAGATCAATACCATCGCTGTATTCGATTTCCCTATTCAGCTTGTAGTAATTTTTGGATGCTTGACATCGATCTGCATTACTATTAGTTGTATTTGAATTTTCATCACAACTGTCATTACTTGCAGAATCAGAAGATGAAGCTAAAAGACTTCTCTTTGCATTACGATTTATGCGTCGCCCCTTCTTATTGGAGCATTTTGTGCTTGTTTGCACTCCTTTATCGTCCGACTTCTTCATATTCGAAACAGACCTAAGCATATTTATTTTATCGTACATAAATATTTTGAATTCTTGCTCAGTTTTTGTGGCCAGTGACTTGCACTCGTTATAGAAATCTTTTGCAAACTGAGTTGTATTTGTTATGATCGTATTTAACGTCATTTCATTTTCTGAAGTGTTTTTATAGAGGGCTTCAAAATACTCATCATTGAGCTCAACTTCCAGAGGTTCTGAACAAAATTGCGGCAGAAATCTGTTAATGCTTTGATTTGAACACGTCTGTGAGGAAATTTCTTCAGCACTTTTATCCTTATTTTCAATTTGTAACATTTGTATTTTATTGATAGTGTTGTCTATAAAACTTGTCACATTAATCGGAACGGTTTCACAGGGAGTGCAACTTGGTGCAATGTAACTCAGGAGCATATCTCTAACACTTTCTAGTTTGGGCTGGCTTAATACAATTTCCTGTGAGTAGTTATGATCACTTAATGCAGCAGTGGATTTAGATTTATTAAGCTCGGGTGTTAGTTGACCATCTCGCAGCAGATGACTCATTTCGCCAATTGTGTGACAATTAACAGAACTATCATCGGGGAAATCCGAAACTGCACCCACTTCCACTTGACAGATCTGTTCCATAGGCATGGCGTAATATGTTGTCTCTGTAATTTGTTCTTCTTCAAAAGTTATTTCGGACTTAATATATTCCTTTAATATATTCGACTCCTTGGACATTGTATTGCCACACTGCTTTTCAGTCCCAAACAAATGCGATTCTAGCTTAATATCCATTTTTGTTACTGCAAATAATGCACGAGTCAGCTTTATGATTTCTTGTTAGAAGCAATGTGAATTGAGTATTCTAACAATACTCACATAAATATATATCAGTAGATATTGAACTATGTACTATTCTTTAATAACATAAACAATTATTTATTTTGAAGGAAAGAAAATATAGACTTGAATTAGTGCTGGTAAATACAGCTTATCGATGGGTCGATCAACTTTGAATAAATATGACAATATTTTTAAATCGATATATTCGTGCGATATTCACATGACTGGCACGACATATGAAAAGTCTATTTTACTTTTGTCAAGGTTTTCTTTTTGTTTCAGATGAAACAATTATCAAAATCGGCGGGATTTGACCACTCAAACATATAGAAGCCATGGAAATGAAATAACAGATACAATTTTTTCCTATAAATGAAACCAAGAGTATCTATTATTTGGCGTGCCGAACATAACTTCCTAACTTTATAGAATTTCAACATCGATATATCGACAAACTTATGACGCTATACCATCAACAAGCATAATACAAATAAAAATAAAAGTCCGGTCTATTTCGTCTTTTTATTTATAAAATATACATTTATTAAGCATTTCAAAATAAACTATTTCCTAAAAAGTGAGAATTTATATTAACATGACAAAGCCAACGAAAACTGTAAATAAGCGGTAAGCATCAGTTTCGAAGAGCAAACAAATGGACAAGTAACTTTGCTTTGCATTCCAAGAATACAAAACACCTATAAAACCACGTTTTAAAGAATATAAAATCTATTCTCGTTAAGGGTAACAAGCAATGCAGAAAAGCCATACGAACAGAAAATTACGAGAAAGTTCAACGTTTCTCGATTTCCGCCAAAACCAATTCCAAAACATGTCCTAAACAGAACTCTTCAAATAGTAAATGATCCCAACGACGAGTTTTGGTTGAATAGAAACTCATCATGCGCGCCCTCAATTCACACCCAAATGAATGGTAACCATAAAAAACATTCGGATACTTATAAAAAACTGGACTTGGCACGCAAATGTTTGCTTACTCGTGATTGGAAAAACTTGGCAAAATTGTTAACATCCAATCTAATTTGTGATAATCTAACCCAAAAAAGTGCATATCCAATTTTTTCCGAAGTAAGTACAAACTTACACATTACTCAGGAATTATTACTGTAAAATCATCTGACTGACTTTTTTTTCAGTACTTCACAATTCTTTTAAGCTTGGAGGATCAAGAGCTATTGAAAAAACTTCAACAGACGATGGGTCCTTCTGTATTGCATCCAGCAACCAAACAGGTTACAACGGAAACCTTAAAGCCAAAATAGCATCAAAATAACAATAAGCCTTTGTTAGAGAATTTTTTTATTGCTACTTTGCTTAGATCGCATATACAATATCTGTATTATAATAAACGTATCCCGTTAAAAAATAGTCGTTTTATAATTTGACAAAAAATCATTGCATTTTTAGAAACTTAGGTTTATTATTAACTTTGTGTATTAATATTGTTTTGAATAAAATACTTGATTAAATATTACAAGTGTGTATGTATGTGTAAGTTTCTAAATTTTAAAGATGCTGTAAGTGATGCATTAAGAGAATTCATTATGCTTAGAAACTGAATCCTTTGCATAGCGTACACTAAAGAACTTATTTATTGATGCCGCTTCACCTCTGCCTTTGTGCCCATTAAAAGCGCACTCTTAAAACATTTGAAATTATAAAATTATTTTTTTATGCATTAAATGAGCATATAATGAAAAAATCATTTTAGAACACTAAAATTGTTTAGTAAAGATCCTCCTCCATTGAAAAATCTGATGTTTCTCCAGCATAGAGCGAACTGTAATAAAGTAAAGTACAATGTATAAAATATTGAAGAAGCATAAAAAATTATTGATCATACTTCACGGCGCGGCTGGTAAAGAACACAATACGCTTAAGCTTCTTATTGTAAAAGAAATAGTTGAATGACCACAAGCAACCGGGCTCTCCGAATGGGTCAGAGCTCAAATCCGGATTATAGCTGTAAATATCGCATTCTGATAGGTTGACCTCATCATCGACAGCTGACCACAAGGGCTGGCGCAAAACCTGGTACTGATCCCCAGCTAAGGCTGATAAATTTGAATGAACCGAATTCATGACCCACGGCAAAGAAGGTTCCTTGCTAAACTCGTGCGACTGTAAAATAAAATCGTTTAAAACAAATAGTTATAGTTTGAATTACTTCAGACCAACCTTCGCATCCGAGAAATCATAATCCGGCTCGAACGAGGCATTTAAGGTTGCAATCAAGTAAAATAATGTTTTACGTGAGATCGTGTCACATAGGATAACGCCTTCATCGCCCGACTGGCTGTTGTTCCGATGAAAATTGGGCGAAAGATCTGACAGGGTTTGTGGTGGCGATAACGCTTGCAAATCATGACCATGGGTCTCTGCGGTAAATCGTTTGTACAACACCTTCTCGGCCGCAACCATTTTGCTAAGGATAGAAATGAGCATATAAAAAGTTGGATAGGTTAAAATATTTGTTAAGGTTTTGCATACCACGAATAGCTTTCGATGCGTCCAAAAATGGTAATGCCTCCAGTTTGGATCGAAATGGCATTATTAATTGCCTCGAAACGAGAACTCTCCAGCAGCTTCATTTTTTTCGTAACCCAAAGAAAATCTCAAAGGGCAAAGAATATTCAGCGAATGTGTTTAAATTAATGGACAAGCAATTTGCTTAACTTTTGATTAAAACGATAATGGGTTAATCAAATCCAAATCAGCCAAATATATATATTAATATATAGGGATTGTTGAAATTAAAACAAAACCACCTTAGGCGCAATGCGGTCTTATTGTAAATTGCGGTCTCGTGATGTTTCGCGTTTGATTGGCTCTTGATCCATGCATTGCCCAGAAAGTAATCGTATGGAGGAGATTGCAGTTTCTAAACATGGTACCCGGATGGACTATGATTCTTTTCTTAACGGCCACTTTTTTCTGGATTTTGTATATTTGCTGAAGTTGGCACTGTTGCATTAGCATTACACTACACCAAATTTTTTTTAAATATAACTGATCTCTAGAATTTTGATCCTGGTAGCGCACTTTTTTCTCTTCTTTTATTTGTTGTATAACTGTGTACTACATACAAATGTATTCATATGTATGTATGTATGTATGCTTATGTACTACCACAGCGTCTACACTTTGAAATATATATGTATGTTAAAATGTTTGGGTGTGGGTGACCTTCGTTCAAGGAATACGCAAATATAAATATGGCGTCCCAAATTTATATATATTTGACGTCGATTTGTTTATTTTTGTATAAACTTTAGATTTCTTCAGCCGTAACTTTTAGCACTTTGCTCAGTTATAAATGTTCAGAATCCATTAATTGCGACATATTTTTATATTTGATTTGCAATTCACTTATTTCGATGACTGAGATTATCAACATGCGTGCTGAGGTATTAAAAAATGGATTAGATTTTATTTTTAACACTTTTTGCAAGTTGAATTACTAACACAATGTATTTATATATGGACTTCTGATTTTTAACTAGAGCAAACACACTTATACTTTTGTTTATTCAATACTATCGGCTTGTACATGAGTCACAAGCATTTTGTAACTAAGTCAAGGTAGCATTTTTAATTTAGTGATATTGGAACGAGGGATGAAACACACAATATACATATTGAATGCAATTTACAGGTGCTTTTGAATAATTGTAAGCTTAAAATATTGGTTTTATGGACTTAACATAAAATAAAAATGAATTTCGCAAATTTTAAAATTATTTTAAAATGTGTAGAAGTATAATATTTGTGTTGCACTTTTCAGATTTAAATAGATTCTACATCATTGGTGACTTTGACGGCAATTAAGTGTTATTTGTACATTCGGACCTAATTAAACATTTACAATTATTTATGCATGTCGATGCATATTTATTACTACTTCCTTTCTATGGCTATCGAAAAAAAACCGCTTATCGAAACAACGTCACATCTCTAATTTTTGGTATATCTATATATACATACGTACATTGTACAATAAATGTATTGCAATCGTACATATGAATAAATAAAAAATTTGTGATAAATTGAAATCTTATAAAAATAAAGTGAACAGTGTGAATACATGACTTATAACGTGTTAATTTCGCATTCATTTAAAAGTGTTCACTGGCAATCGTTAAAGGAAACCAACTGAATTAATAGCTTCGGGTGTTGCCCCAAATAGTATATATACATATACATTTTCCATTATTATAAGTTCATGTAAATTCAAGTAATTGTCGTACATATTTAAATATCTTTATAAATTATGACAACATTACCGTCTTACTAAATATAAATTCCATTTATGTCTGTTAAATTTTAGATTAAAAAAATTGTATATATAAGATGGCGGAGGGAAATGCTGGAGTTAGTGCTGAGGGTGCTGCCGCTGTGGCTGCCCCACATCCCAACGCCGAAGTCATAAGGGGGCAAATATTTGAAGTTGGCCCAAGGTATAGGAAACTAACATATATTGGCGAAGGCGCATATGGAATGGTAGTGTAAGTACATTTAAATACCCTTTTTTTCTTCAACGAGCCTACCCCTGTCATATGAGTACACAGCAATTGTCCGATACGCACAATATATACATACGTGCAAGTGTACATACATCCTTAATAGAGGTGAGCGATTATTTTTTTGCACAGTGACAAGCTGTGACTGCGACTTTTTAATAACAGTAGCTGCATATGATTTTTAACTTGTTTTAAATTTTTATGGGGATTTTGTTTGTTTAACAAACTTTAGTGACTAATGCATAATTTCCGTTAGATGACGCATATTAATTTGGGTATTGGGACTATTGTTTATATCTTTATATATTATATATTGTTGAAAAGATTTTTTGAAATATTTATTATTGTTATACAATTACAGGTCTGCGGATGATACGTTGACGAATCAAAGAGTTGCTATTAAAAAAATTTCTCCATTCGAACATCAGACATATTGTCAACGAACTCTTCGGGAGATAACAATCCTCACCAGATTTAAGCACGAAAACGTAATTCAAACATGCAAAATCAAGATGTATATTTGATAACATGTCTTTGTTTTTAGATTATTGATATACGTGACATCTTGCGAGTAGATAGCATAGAACAAATGAGGGATGTATATATTGTACAATGCTTAATGGAGACTGATCTGTATAAACTACTTAAAACGCAGGTGAATATAAAAAAAAAGCATTTTTGAGATTAAAAATGCCTTGACTTTTGTAATTTGTATTTACAGAGGCTGAGTAACGATCATATTTGTTACTTTCTGTACCAGATATTGCGTGGTTTAAAGTATATCCATTCGGCAAATGTTTTACATCGGGACCTTAAGCCGAGCAATCTTTTGCTGAATAAGACATGCGATTTAAAAGTGCGTACGTAACTAACGTTTAAAAATGAAATAACAATTTTGTACTCCTATAGATTTGTGACTTTGGTCTGGCCCGAATTGCTGATCCAGAGCACGATCACACTGGTTTCCTAACGGAATATGTGGCAACTAGATGGTACCGGGCTCCAGAGATAATGCTTAATTCGAAGGGGTATACCAAATCAATTGATATCTGGTCTGTTGGATGCATTTTAGCTGAGATGCTAAGTAACCGACCAATTTTTCCCGGTAAACATTATTTGGATCAACTAAACCATATACTTGGTGTATTAGGATCTCCATCACAGGAAGACTTGGAATGTATTATTAATGAGAAGGTAAGTCGAAAATAAGCTATGAATTATATTTTGCGAATTCCTTTTACATATAAATGAATTTCAGGCACGAAATTATTTAGAATCGTTGCCATTCAAACCAAATGTGCCATGGTCGAGATTATTTCCAAATGCAGACGCCTTGGCGTTGGATTTACTTGGTAAAATGTTGACATTTAACCCGCACAAACGAATTCCAGTTGAAGAAGCTCTTGCACATCCGTATTTGGAACAGTATTATGATCCAGGAGATGAGGTAACACACCTTTTTTGTATTATTAAAATATTAATTAATTCAGTGTTGATTTCAAATTATAATAATATCTTTCTTTTGTAGCCTGTTGCTGAAGTACCATTTCGCATTAATATGGAAAACGACGATATCTCACGGGATGCTTTAAAATCATTAATTTTTGATGAAACGTTGAAATTTAAAGAACGACAACCAGAACCGGCGCTTTAAAAAACAGATATTACAAAATAAAACACACACACTTTTAAATATTTGTTTTATTTTGAGTTTACATTTACAATTTTAATGTGGTTTTTAAACGAATACACCTTCCAACGTTCCTTACGGTTATTTATTCTAATTGTATTTACAACAAAATCACCATACTACTAGGGTTTATATATATCTGTGTGTATGTATTTTCCTTAATATTTTTAGGTATATAGTACACATAAACATATATCTCAGGGATATAAGTATATGTTTATACAATTCAGCTGTTTTGATATTAGACCCGATTGAATTGCTCTTAAATTGTTTGACTATGTTAGTAATAATTATATACTCTCTAAATGTAAAGGCTAAAGGAAAAAAAAATGTTGTTTATCTGATGTAAGTTAACAATAGGAATTACTCCATCAACAGTATTAACTCCAGAAAACATTCATACTGTTTTTTTTTTGTTACATATACTTATTTCACTGAGGTATTCATGTACCCATGTGTGTGTGTGTTTTCATTTAAAGTCATGTCTCATATGCATTTACTAAGTGTTTCAAGCTATTAGGATAAGAAAGTACAATTTTTGACCTGCACATTTTGTCTTTTAGAAATTCATATTTTCCAACCAACGATGTACAACAAACTCATTTTTACATCTAAATTATCAAAATTTCTTAGCAAATCAAAACAAGAATATTATATTCTTAGATTTTTCGAAAAACGAGAAGAAAAAAAACTTCAGATATGTAAATACGTATATCAAAGTATACTATCACAATAATCAAAATTTGCGTATGGCAGCTGAGATAAAAAATAAACTTAATGCATGTACATATGGACATTTCGAAACCAAGGTCCAATGTGACCAAAAACAACATAAGAAATAAATATTTATCTGATGTAATCAAATAAATTATAAATTTATTTAATTAAGTTACTCTCCTATTAGATGTGTTGATAACAAAGCCAATCCATAAATCTTTCCAATTTAAAATAATTATAATGAGAATATTTGCTACGATAACATTCCTTACAGACCTAGATAACAATAGTTACCCGCCCCAAGCAAAAAAGGCTAGTTTAATTATGAAAGTGTCCATATGTACGTACATTTTTTACCTTTATCAAAAGCCGTAAAATCCACACCTCATAACTGATTACGAATGTCTAATTGTCAAATTGAACAAATGTGTGTTTAATCTTTTTAAAGTTTGTATGTGCGTAAAACGTTTATAAAGTTGAATTTGTTCGGTATAATAATAGAACCTTTACCGGTCTTGAATAATAAACCTAAATGTTTGTATATTTATGTGTCTTCAAATTGTTTTTTTGATACATTTTCTTTTGACAGACATAAACATAAACAAATAAAATATAAATGTATAACTATTGTTCCTTTTAACATTTTAAAAACAGATAGAAAGAATGAAAGAAAAAAAACTTAGCTTGCTCATCAAACTATTAAATGTTTTTATGTCCGTTAACATTCCATGTATTTTGTCAGTGTATTAGTTAGTGTATAATAACTAAAAATCTTTTCAATTGCAGACATCTGAATGTGTGTGTGTATTTCCAATACAATTAAAAACTTAATAATTGAATGACACTATGAATATAAGTAAGCAAATTTTTTTTAAGTCTTCGCGTTGTTAATAAATCTTCAAAACAGTGTATGTTGAATTTTTGAATAATTAAAAACATATTCATCATCAAATTTGGTTTCATTTTTTAATTATATGGTAAATGGTATTTACTTCAGAATTTTAGGACTTAAAGCAAAAAGATAAAGCATAGATAATTCAACAGCTACTCAAAAAAAAAGTCAAGTCATCAAGGTTCTCGGAAATAATGTTTTATCAATTAAAAAGTACAAGTGCAACCTTACTTCAGAATTTTATTCCGTTTTCAATGACTTCTTCAAGCTGGTAAACATTGCTATCGATGTTCTTTCTGTTAGCATGGAAATCCAAAAATGTGTTTTTTTACTTGTCACTGTTGCCCTTAACAACCAGAAAATACTTGTCAAATAAATACACAAACCAATTAAAGTATATATCAAGCTACACAAAAGATAATTTTAAGTGAAAATGTCGGACATCAAGGATATTGGCTCTTGTGATTTTACAAATGATTCGGAAGATCAGTTTCAGCCGGCGTTGGAGCCAGAAGAAATGGGTATTCTGCCGCCCGATCATCCGCTCTTGCGAAAGTTCCAACAATCTCTGCGGGAGCATTTGATGCGTACCAGAAATAAGTTGGAAAATGAGATAACTGAAATAAAGTATGAGGTTAAGGTCAAGGAGGAAAGACGCGAAGAGATGGGATTAAACTTGTATGATATGCAAAACAAAATTTCATATCAAGAGCAACAAATCAAGGAAATATCGGCTCAGATCGATGAACACATTGAAAAGCGACAAAAAGAAGAAGCTGTTGTTGAAAAGATCAAGAAAGAATATGAAGAGAAAGTCAAATTTACAAGAATCCAAAAATCCCTATACCACAGTCGTATGATGGAATTGGGGGATTTACAGAATCTGGGTAGCAACATTAAGAAATGGGCATACGAAGTCGAAGACGAAGTCAAAAATGCCAAACGCATTGTCAGCAGAGATGCTCAATTACAAAAGCAACTGTCGGAAGAGAAACGCAAGTCGGATATACTTTTCTATCGTCTCGACATGGAGGTTAAGAAGAAGGAAACCGAATTGCAATCAATTACCGAAGATGAAGTCGCCATCCAAGAAGTTGTCAATGTATTAAATATGAGTATTGCCGATGCCAACACCGATTTGGAAGCTCTTCAAAATGAACATAAACGTTTAACACAAGCCTGGACTGAGGTTATTATTGCCATACAGCTTCGAGACAAAATCCTATTTCAAGTTCAGGATAATATGCGGTAGGTAAACTATTATTTCAGCTCTTAATGAATTTAACACATTTCTATTCATAGTAAACAAAAGGAATCAATAAAACTGAACTCGAATGGTGTTGAAGCAGTCAAAAAACAGATTGCTAGAGAAATGGAACTGAATAAAAAACTCGAATCGTTCAAGCAGCGTATGGCAGATGATATGAATATTTTAAGTCGCGACTGTAAGTTTTATAGCAATTAATTACTTTTATATGCTAGTTACTATTTTTATTTTCTGATTTTCAGGTCAACGCGAATCAGAAACATTAATGGCGCTTAAATCGAAACTTGATGAATTTCCGGAATTTATGAATCGAACTGAAGCCGATTTGCATGAAGCAACGCGAGAAGGAACAAAATTGCAATCAGAAATTCGCCGACTTGATCACATTTTGGACAAAAATCATCTGAAAAAGTTTCAAATTGAAGAAGCCATACTTAAGTTGGCTCAGGATCAACTAATAACCGACAAAGCCAGTTCCTACCGCTTAAAACTATTGAACCGGGCCCAAGAGCATCGTCGTGCTGTTGATCTATCTTTATCAAAGGTACAGAATCAATTGGCTTTGGCAATGCTTGACGTGGAAAAAGGGCGCGGTGTTTTATACAATACAAGAAAGGAAAATGATAAGATTAAAAATAGCCTAAATACATCAGAAGACAAATCTAATGAACTCGATGAAGAGTTAAAGAAAGTGCAAAATAAAATTGATATAAAAATGAAACGCTTTGAGAAATTAAATAGCCAAATTGAAGAAATTCAAAGCTCTTTTGGTAATGATGTTGGTAGTCCAACTGAACTTAAGGTAAGATTGAAGAGCTTTTTAATGGACATATAAATTAAAATGTCTTTTTTTTAATAGATAAAACAAATCGAGAAATCTATTCATATTGGCGAACACAATATCAGAGAACATCAACAATTTTGGATAATGCTACAAAATCATTATGTGAATTTAACCCACAAAAGGGGTGAACAAGTGCATGAAATACAGGTTACCAGAAAACGTGAGTTGTTTAACATTTCCTTACCTATTAAAAATAATAACACTTTTATTATCATATCTTTTTAGAATTATCAATCATCAAGCAGAAATCGCTTAAAGTTGAGCAAGAGCTCGAAATCTCTGAGAACAAGTCTAGAGATCTAAAACTGGATATTCAAAAGTATACTTCAAAACTTGAACTACTCAACGATAAAGTATACACCAAGCGAAAACATCATGACGTCGAAGAAAGCGAATACGAACACGAACAAACGGAGTTAAGTGAAAAACTTAAAGTAAGTACAAGACGGACAATTCATAGTGCTATTATTAAACATTGAAATTTTTCAGGATACTGAAATGAGTACATTAAAACTGGAAAAGGATATTAACGATCTGCAGAATGAAATAGAACTGCATAAGGATTTAGTGCTGGATAATCATAGGGAATCTTTGTCCTGGGAAACCAAACACAAACTAATTGAGGAAACAATTAATTGGACCAAGACTGAACGCTCGTTAAATGGTGAAATCGGTGCAATGAAAATCGAAATTCATCGCATGACAATACGTTTTAATCAATTGAAACGTGCACAAGAGAAACTGGTGCAGGATTTGGAGCATTGTGTAATGCATCGGGAGCAAATCTTTGTCAATGCAACGGTCAAGGAACACGTTGATGCCAAGAAGAAAAGAATCAAGAACTCATCTCAGGCTCAAGTGAAACTCGATGAAGTACGCAACAAAACCAAAGTCATTCAAAATGAAATGACATTTCTGCAAGAGACTCGCATCACAGATGATCTCAGCAACATTGAACGTATGGTCTATCTACTGCGAAAAATGCAAACCGATCTCAACGAAGTAACTACCAAGGATGACGGCATTCGAGCGCAAATCGAGGATGCCCTTCTCTTGAAACATGCCAACTTGGAGCAAATTGTACGAAAACAAAATCGTGCTAAAGCATTTCGCAAACTGAGCAATACGAAGGGACAACAGAAGATTGTGCGTTCTGAGATGAGTATTCAACAACAGTCGGAAGCTCAAATGGAGATGAATGAATGTCTAATGGAAATAGTTCAAACGCTAACAAGCGATTATCCCGAAAAGAAATCATTCTTTTCAAAACTCATTCATTTTCTTAAGGAATAACCATTAAAATGTATAAAATATATATTTTAAACATTAAAAATACGTTGATCACAAATATTGTTAGAACATCGATTGCATCATCGATAACAAATATATTTCGATATTATGATAATATTTACACTGTACAGCGCATGCGCTTTTTAAATAAACTTTTCTCATTTCAGTGCATTGAATTCTTGGAGCAGGCAGCAAGTTTCTCATAACAGTCTTGGGTAAATTAAGATAAAATGGAAATCTGATAAAATAACTAAGTAAAATAGGGCCTTTAAATGTTTAACTTAAGTGTGAAATATGTTTGATAGATATATTAGAATACTTTATTATATTGTTTAATAATGTGGATATGATTTTTAACTTTGCCCGATATATGTTCTTACATATATGCAATAACACATGTACATATGTGTTTTCATATACATAATTGTGTCGCAAATCAATTGAGTTAATTGAAAAGCAGCCGCATGATCTCTTCATGGGTGTTTATTTATCCAATAAGCAATATAGAAGCACATAAGATTTTAATTGAAATATGCAAAGTAAATAAAGGATAGATAAACATGTGACTTATTGTTATTGTAATAAGATATATATACATACATGTTGTTTTTTCTTTAAGGCTTTATCAAAACAAAATAAAATGGATAACATGGGCATATCAACGGAACCCAGTTTCCTGGAAGTTGAACTGCCTCAAACATTGCTTGAATCTCCCTCCACATCGACATTTTTACCGGACGAAGAGGCCTCCATATGTCCATTACTTCATTCGAATAACAGTGGTCTAGGTCCTGTACTACTAACCCACCCATTGAGCCCGAATATTGTGGCCAGCGATATTACCTCATCGAATATAAGTAACACCGATTGCAAAGCAGATACCAGTTCCTCGGGCAGTAGTGATGGCATCGCCATGGATGCCTTAGACTCCACCTCAACAAACCTCTTTAACAAGGTCAACTACCATCATTTACAAAATAACAATATTAACACAAATCAGGTAGTTACAATATATAGAGATTATGTAAAGATTACTAAACAGTTTGAATTGTATTTGTAGGCTTCCAATAATCACTTTTTGAATGGCAACCGAAGGCAATCGAAAGAGACACCAATATTTGTATCCTGGAATTGGCCTATAATACGAAAATGTACTTTTTTTATTTTTATATCTTGCATATTGGCAATGTGCTCAATTGTTATTGCCAATATTGCAACCATGCCAAAAGTATGCAATCCAAAGTGAGTAGAATGAATGAAATACCCTTTTTAGAAATTCATTAATTTTGATTTTATGAACAGATCTTCCTGGCATCGGGGCAGCGTTTTTTATGAAGTAAATCCAGCTACCTTTATCGATTCGGATAATGACAATATGGGCGATATCGGCGGCATAATAAATGGCATCGAGTATTTTGCTAACTTGGATATATCCGGTGTACGGCTTAACTCGATTTTTCCAAATGCTCCCTCGCATGACAAACACATTAGAAACTCATCGATAATAACAATAAGACCAGAACTTGGCAGTCTGAGTTCTATTCGAAACTTGGCCAATGTTTTACATTCACACAATATAAGTCTGTTGTTGGATTTTCCATTGCACCATGTAATTGCTGGTAGGAGTGATGGTGAAGTCTTGGATGTGGTTGCCGAATCCATAATGCATTGGATTGATCAGGGTGTAAATGGATTTTATCTAAAGGGTCTCGAGTCGTTAAAGAGCAATGCAGCTTTATCGATGTGTTTATCATCATGGAAACGCATAATTGGCACGAATCGAGTGCTCATTGTCGAAGAAATACTTTTGAGAGATAAAACCAAAGCAGAATCGAGTTTAATTTTGGAAAATGTCGATTTGATTGACATTGTCTTGAATATTGAATATAATTCACAGCAAATGAAAGAGCGCATACATCGAGTATTAAATGAAATGCCAATTGGTGAAGATGTGACCTGGGTTCAATGGTCCATTGGAAAAAGTACCACAAATTTTGAGAGAATATTTCCAGCAACAATTATGGAGTTAATGTTACCTGGAACACCCAATATTATGCACTCGAATGAATTGGCTATTGCTGAGAACAATAAGCATAATCTGACCGATCAAATGATACAACTTTGGTCTGAAGATCCGCACAATTTGACTGATCAACAGAACGATGTGAAATCATGGAATAGCGTTCAAATGGTACACAGAATGATATCGTTGCGTGAACGATCCCCAGCAATATACAAGAACTTTATATGCAAAACAAATATCAATCAGGGAAATACACAAATTTTCGCGCATAGTCATGTTGATATTCTGATTATTGTACGGAATTATCCAAGGAAAAACTCAATTGTCTCAGTTACAAATTTTGGAAATACCAAAGTCACTTTGGATTTGACTTCCAAATTTTATAGTGGTATACGTATGTTGATAACTGAAACGGAAGAAAAGGTATTTTTTGAAAGATTAACAGTTGATGCCTATGATACAATTGTTGTTAAATTGGATAAGTAATGTTTCTGTGTACTTAAATGTTGAGTTATTTTTAAACAATAAACCAGTCTATTGAGAATTTAAATAAATGTTTGAATTGTTCATGTCTCATTCTGTCGGAAATTTTGTAGTGTCAAACAAGTTTTGTTCCGTTAATTACTAAATAAAATATATTTGGTTTTATTTGTTTGTTGTTGTTAAATAAGTGAAGAAGATTTAAAAACAAATTTAATAGCAATTACAACTACTACATACGAGTACAATCTAAATGTAAAATTACTAATCACCATGTTTACCTTAAATGTAAATAAATTCAGACGACATCTTCGGACAACCGAATCTCATACTCAATATATAATATATAGTATATGTATTTTTAAGTCGCTTGTAAAATTTAATAAACACTCATTTTGATGCTCCAATATTATTATTATAATACAATATACAAAACATTATTTTTTTAATGAAGCAATTATTATACTATACAATAGGGAATGTCGATCAAAAGGATATTAATTATTTTTTACTAATTATTTAGTGTGTGTGGTTTAGTTAAATATATCAAACAAAGATTACACATACATTCATATAGCCATCCATACATGTTAAATATGTATATATAACTGACAAAACATAAATATTCGGTTACCCTTAAACGACTAAACACGAGTGCGCTTAATTTAAGTTTTTATGCAATTTTTTTTTATTAACAACCAAATTGAGTAGTTAGGACATTTTCTTTTTTGTTGGGTTCTATACATTTAGTGGTGTATTTTTGTGGCAGCAGTGTTATATCTGGCGGTGCACTTAATAATCAGCTGATTGCCTTCTTAGTTACTTGCTAGCTTTAGTCAATATGAGAAGACTAGACCGTCGTCATGAATGGCAAAACGAATCAAGTTCAAGCCATCAAGTTTATTTAACGAAAATTATAATATGATGACATTTTTTTTGTTGCCATCGAGCTCCCTGCGATCTTAAGCGATCATTGTTGAGGCACAATACTATTTTAAATTATTTAAAAAACATTTATTTTCTTTTTTTTTTGTATTCTTTTTTTGATTATTATTTGCTTAAATCTCTATTGCTTTGTCAAAAATCCCCAAAACCAAAACGGAACGGTCAAGTCTCTGATAGATTCTGTTTGAGAATCCTGAGTAAGTATTTTTTTTAAATATTTTATTTAATATATTTTACTGAAAGCACTTTTGATAGTCTTCGGCTAATAAAAAAAACCTCTGCCATCCGTTGTAAACTCACGACAAAATGTTTTCTTTTTTTATTTTTTGTTAGATTTTGATAAATTATGTTAGCGATATTATTGGAAAAACTTTAATTTTTTTGTTTAGTGGTGATAGCGAAATCAAGCTATTTTCTTATAGTACTATTATAATATATATCATTTTTTTGGAAGGTCGAGTGAAGGAAGCATTTTTTTTTAAATCAACATTAAATAACTCAAAAGTGGCTCTCTATGGAAGAAATATATCCCTATATGTATATAGTATATGCCAAAGAAAAAGTTATAAAATAATGGAAGTTACACAATACAATTATCGAAATGATATTTTTTGATTATATGGAAGTTTGATGACATTAATATGATAATAGTACATAATATTTTTATCTGGAAGTACAAAGCGTTACATGAGCCATGCTTTAATCTATAATATATATATATATATATATATTTATATATATCCTTCATTGGAAAACAACCAGTGTATGTATTGGTAATAGTATAACAGTTCAAATTCTGCATAATATTATAATAATTATCCTACTCTATTTACATATAAAAATGGTTGATTTTGTTTAAGCCCGCTACTCAGCAGGTACCATGTTTTGATCTAGATCTGGCTTAGTATCATCCGGATCCAAGCTCAAGCAATCTGCAAAATAATGTTCCATAGACGAATACACATGCTCTAACACACCATTCAGATCATGGCCCTCATCAGCATAAGTCTATCAGAAAAAAATGAATAAACTCTTTAAGAAAACAATCTTTTTGTTTTTAAGATATACCCTTACCTGATATCGATATAATATATTTGCTTCTGTTAATGACTTGGCTAATTGAACACCATGCACATAGGGTGCAGTTGAGTCTGCCAAGCCATGTATCAAGAAGAATGAGTTTGATTTAATAAGACGAGCTCGCTGCGTTGCATCAGCTTCCACATATCCTTTATAGTTTTCAGCAGGCAAACCCAAAATACGCTCAGTAAAAGCAGAATCTGAAAAAAAAATTACTTTAAAACTGACTTTTGTACGGTTTTTATAAACTTACTATAATAGAGCCAATCTGCGATAGGGGAAATAGATATTCCACACTTGAAGACATCTTGTTGGGTGCCTAGAACCATTGAAGTCACATACCCACCATAACCCCAACCCCAAATACCAACACGTGTTTCATCTAAAAAACTTATAGTATCCAGAAGATATCTACAAAAAAATTCAAAATATTAATAAATAAATTTTTCATAAAATGTCTGCGTACGAACCTCAAAACAGATATTTGATCCTGAACTTCAACTCCACCCAGATGACGATAAAGAGATTTTTTACTTTGACCTTTTGCTCCTCTCACATCCAAGCGCACATAAATAACATCATTACGGGAGGACATATAAGTGCCCCAATCTATTCTAAATTTTTCAGAAACAGATTCCGAACCAGGACGACCATTTCTGCAAAATAAAATTTAACATTAAATTTGCTTATCTTAAAAATAGCATTTTAAGCACATACACTTCAACAACGACTGGAAATGCTGCATCTCGAAGCTCTTCTCGCCAGCTGGGTGGTAAAAGTAATTGCACTTGGGCACGGCTACCATGGGGCAATGGGATTTCAAATGATCTTTGTATGGGTAGTGCTAGTTTCTGCAACCTTTCTGTATAGAATGGTCGTGTATCGTACAATATCTTAACGAGGCTGTGCGTTTTTTGTGAGTGTACGCCCGAGACAGGTAATCCGGGTCCCTGACACTCTAAAATGTAAAATTCAATTCCATAGTTCGTTGCAATGCCAGTTGTTGGAGTGATGAAGGCATCAAAGTGGGAACAGTTTGTATAATAATAGCGACTACTCCACAAAGCCTCGCCCAAATCACATGTGATGCATTGAGGTTCACTTCTGTTTTAACAAAAGTTAATTACTTTAAAAAAATGTAAAGTTTATAATTTACTAACTTTCTGGTATCATCATGTACGGGATCCTTCACCGAGTACAGATGCCTTTGACCAGGCTTTTTATCTTGGGTGGCTAGATAGTAGACTACATGATTCGTTGTATCCCAGCACAAGATTTTCAAGACCTTAACAAAATAAATGAGTTTTAAATAAGTTTTTACTTTAAAAAGCCGAATAGTAAGTTTACCTCATAGCGACCATGTGATATCACTGAAATTCTTTGCTGTGAGATAGTTATGTGTTTAATATGTGTGAAATGATCATTTCCCGACTCTTGTATTCCGGCGAGCAATAAGAAACTGTTGCCATCTGGAGAAAATACTGGATGAGGAAATATATCGAGCCATTCATCTTCAGGTGCACGCTCGGAATGTATCTACAAACGACATTGTAGTATTTTTGTATATAATTCTAAAGTTCTCTACTTACTTCAGCACATGTCCAATTTTGTTCTTTCGAGCATGTTGCGATTATGCTATAATTTTGAGAGCGTACCATAAAAACGAGAGATACCTGATTATTGCTACCAGCAACCCAACTAGCCGATGTTAGATAGAAATCCCTATAAGAAACATTAAAATGTTTTTATTAATAATTCGAATATATGATATTGTTTTGGACTTACTGTCCGTTTAGAGAGGGTGGCGGACGTAGTTCCATTTTAACAATGGATACAAAACTGGTTATATCAACGATCCACATTTGAACTTCTGGATTGGCAGTGCCTGGCGTTGGGTAACGTACATTTTTCGTTTCAGGAAATGAACTTCCCGATGTCATACCGCTACCAGCGATAATGGCTCCAGATGCTAACCATGGATATGTCATCATGCCAACATGCGTATCATTAAATAAGGCAAACATAAAGTGGCTGCCATCCATGGATGACCAAATTGCTTCCGGTATATCAAAAATTTCCTCTAAAATATAATGATAATAATAAGTCATTAGAAAGAATTACATAGAAGTTATTTATGTAATATACCTTGGTACAGCCAATCTGGAACTCCATTGTATATATGATTATCATGACCTGTCGTTGTTATCCTTATATCCTCCTCCATCGATGGAGATTGTCTTACAAATATATCATTGTCAGCAACAATTATGATTGATGTTGTATTTCCCAGCCAGGCCGCATATTGAAGACGAGTCCTTTGCACCTTCGATGAGTCTTTTAACTTAACGGGCATATGGTGGTCATTATCTACATCATAGATTGTGTAAAACGCAGTAAACGATTTCTGAAATATCTATATAAAAATATGTTTTTCAACATTATTAAAAATCTGTACGCAATGGTATTCTGTTTTGGACTTACTTTTTTTACATTATGCCTGAAGAGCACATACTTAAGATCGTGCGAACATTGATAGCCCCGAACATTTAATTGACGTATGGTATGATTGGTAACTAAAATATTTATTGAATTCGTTGTTGTGTCCAATATGGAAAGACCACCATCATCGGACTGAAATACATATTTCTTCGTTGTCACCCACGATGGCTGCAATCGTGTCGGCGTCAATTCTCCTTGTAAATATTCATCGAGAATCATGCGGCGACCCGACCAATAAAGTAGTTCATCCACATACCTATAAATATAAACATATGTATGTATCTATATCATGTAAATTGGTGTTAGAGGCTAAAGGTGTCGTACATACCCCAATAAGTATATAGCAGTTATAATACCGGCAATTACAAAACTAATAACTAACAGAGAGAAGATAATACTGCGCCAGTTGTGTCCTTCATCAAGATCCAGGTCTTGATCTTTTACTTTCGGATCCTGAACCTGTAATGTTTCATCCGGTGGTAGTCGCCATGATCCGCCGCGATCGGAAGCTGCATTTGCGTGCATTTTCTAAGTAACCAACCGGGGGACGTTGTTAAAAACAAAAACTTAATTCTTCAATAATTGGAAGTTATGGCAAGTCGAAGAGTGCTTCGGACGGTTTCGGAAGAAAAGAGCTGGAAACATTTATAATTGACAATTATTTGCAGGAAACAAAAAACTTGTTAAATTTTCTCACATTGGCTTTATCATCATGCTGTAATCTTATTTGTCATCGTTTTTTATTGATTACTGAAAAATGGGCATACCAATTTCCTAAAAAAAAATAAAACCCCGTTAAAAAAAATATAAAATATTTATTACAGGTTTTTTCTTACCAACGCACATTGATGATACCGCAATATTAGTTTCAGATCTTGGGGGCATTCACATTATTGATGTAAAAAACATAACGCTGAAATATGAAGACATATTTTGCATATTTTCCAGCACAAAAACCAAAAATATAATAATCACAGCCTCAAGATAATATAATTTGCAGCCTGTAAGTAAATAAATACAATATATTAAAAAAAAAGGTTTAAATATTTTATACCGCCAGCAACATTTTTTTACCGTGTGTCTTAGCTTAACCTTACAACAATTATAATCGTGATTATTTTTTTAGTTTTCACAATGCTGTTCATGCTTCAAGAACACACAATCTAAAACACAAGCCTTCATTAGTCCTTAATGTTAAGTTGGCATTGATTTTTTCTTTTCTTTTCTTTTTTTTTTTATTTGTAGTCTTTCAAGTTGTTTTATCCGATTCAACTACGGCTATCATAAATCAACCTTTGAACGCCAAATGCTTTCAGTGCAATTTTTTTAATTGACTTTGCTAATTATGCTTATTTTAAGATGTTACTGGGCTTAAAACAGGTGGGCGTTAGTGAGTAAAACAATCGAAGTTGAAAATAATAAAATTAAGTTAATATTTAAAATAAATTACATTTTTGAAGTAGGCAATACATTGTGCAAAGTACATTTTCTTCGAGTTGAAAAGTTGATTGCAATTGCTTGGAGGCGGAAATAGGCGTGGCGAGAATGTAGCTTGTTATGACGCGGTTTTTGGGGTCGTGAACTTTTAATATCGACCAAAACGAACCAAAGTCGTATTTTTATACTGTTTAAAGTTATATACATATGTAACTGAATTTTCGAGATTTGCAATAATTGACACCTACCGCAATAATTGTATGTATGTCTATATATATTGCGTGCTTTGTTTGTAGTCAATTGTCGAACAACAATTCGATATATACGTAAGGACGTATATATATGTATATATATATATCGGATGCATGTGTACTTCTATGTACATATATAATTTTATATAAGCACTATGCGGTAACAATTGGCAGTGGCAAAAGAGAATTCGTTCAGTAAGCAAAAAGCGGTAATATAAGACAAAGTAAGTATGTACATACATGTCGTATGTGTATTGAAATTGTTGTTGGCCAACCTCAAGCTCGATTTTTTCAAATCTTTATTGTTTTCACATATTTGTTTGCGTTTCACTTTTCAAAAAAATGCATTCAATTATATAAATAACCCAGCATCTAGCAGCACTACCGTTATACATTCGCATGCGTGTATACGTGTGTGTATCGTATTTAAATTACCCCGTGCAGGTAAAGTTGTTTCATAAATAAATAAAAGTTACGCATTATTCGTACACGCGTATCAAACAACGTGTGTATATATATTTATGTACATTTCTACCAATGTTAGAACGATGTCTTGGCACATAAATTTTGTGTTGTCATGCTTATTGACTATGCGGTACTAATATTCACATACAACTTTTTTGGCGTTTCATTAACACATACATGCGCACACATACATACTATTTACCTATGCGCAATATTTATAAAAACAATTGATATTTATTTCACGTAATACCGTTATATGTAATATTTCACACTACACGCACACACTCAAGTTTGCACTATATTTAAAGGATTGTGCATAGCGTGTTTTTTTTTATATTTTTCAGCTTACATATAAAATCACAACCTTCAGAGTGTATACACATGTACACACACATACATACATACATACTTCAATGATAGCCAAAAAACGCAAACACTGGGTCTCAGTTATATTTTAATGGAAGACCATTACCCAGCGACAGGCAACCCGGGACTGAAACCAACATTTGACTGTTGTTAGCATTGCAAAAAAAAAAACCGTTTGCCTGCCATCAGATATACTGAGAGGATTTTTATACAGGGCAATGCTGTAAGTACACAGCAAAAAGTTCCCAATGCTGGGATGTACAAAACCAACGTAAAAGCTTAGAATGGGTTAATCAAAAACTTTACTTTTATTAATTTTAAATATTTATATATATTATATGATATTATATAAAGCTTTATCATTTATGACTTTATGAACTTCAATTCAAATAGTTTTACTAAAAATAAATATCATTAAGCATTGACTTAAATGTTTAAAAAGCACAATTTAAAATTGTTCAACATTAACAAGCTTATATTCAAAATTTGTGCATGCAAATTATTGTTATACATTTTGCGAAGTGTAAGAATGTATACTAATAAAAGTGTAGGGGTGGCTAAAATAGGATTTTGCAACTATATTATAATTTAAATTTATAGCAAATTTTTATTTTAAGCTTTCATAGAATGCAATTCATGTTATGTAGTTAACATGCATGTATTTGCATAATTGCAAGTGTGTTGTCAATAAATAGTTTGAAAAAATATCAAAAATAAACAAGTGAACAAGCAGGTGGGAACAATTCTCTTTAACGCGAAGAGTGTTGCGCTCTTTACATTTTGGGGTTGCTTTTACCGTACAAGGTACTTATGCACAATCAAGTGTGTCCAATTGCTGTTACAAGTACGAACAGCTTTGTTATTGCTGTTTAACGGTCAACTTTATTTGAAATCAGCTTAATCAATTGTCATTGTTTTAGATTTACAAGTGAAGCTAATTATTGAAATTATACACACTTGTAAGTACGAAATAATGAAAATACAAATAGCTATTTATCATTTTATATTATTAATGTTGATGCATTGCTTAATTGTAAAAATAGCTGTATAAAAACGCTGGTATTTTTTTGCTGTCTACATATCGATATAAGTACCAAAACCGACTGCACTTTGATTTTTACAGAAAAAATATCGATATTCTTTAACTCATCGCTTACTTTTATTTGTTATTAGTCAACTTTATTTTAAACATTAAATATTTATATTTATTAGTGGTTAATTTTCATGGAAACCAATTTAAACTATTCCAAATATGCGCTAATCACGCGTCAAATCGAACTATCTTCATGTGAACGCCTTCATTCCGATGTTGACTGCAATGTTAACAAGTATTCCAACACGCATTCCGAAAAACTGCTTGTCGAACCAGGAGCTCTAATTAAAATCATTGGCTCCCCCGATGGCAACGAAAGTGATAAAAACATTGTTCAAATTATAGACTTCAAGAAGAACAGCTTTACCAACAGCTACTTTTATGAATGCAAAACAAACTATTTGGTCAAAGTAGCTGAGGCTCTTTGGCCATATGTGATAAGTATTGGAAATTTGGAGCGACGATTGCGTTTGGTGTGCAGTAAAGAAAAATGCCTTTGGTTGATTAACTTAAAAGTTGATGATCTTTTGAGCGTTCAAGGCGAATTGTTTAAAAAGAAGAATGCATACTTTGATTGCATTTTACGCTACATTGGCCCTGTGCCGGAAATAAATCCAGTTGGTTACTTTTTTGGCTTGGAAATATTGGTATGTAAAAATGGTTTCGTTTAATTACATTACTTAATAGACATATGTATGTTTTTTAGCACCTGAACAATGGACACTCACCGCAAGCCAAGGACATTCCATTTGCAACGAAATATATGCCGTGTGAGCCAAGTTTATCAATATTTGCCACAGCCGATTGGATAGTTCCCATTTCGAATGAGTTGAAACATAAATTATCTGCAAGAAAATTGATTAATGAAACTATTGAACGGGTATACACTGCATTTGGTCCCAATGTTAATACCACACAGAAAAAACGGCAGCCAACATCTCAGTTTTATGACTCAGCTCCACTGATCAGCAAGACTCCAGTTAATTACGAACCGGAAATAATGGCAGAGACCTTGGCCATTGAGGACGGTATGCCCGTGGGCGGCGACAAAAACAAATCTAGTAAAAATATCCCAACATCTGTGGATCGAAAAAGTGCAAATCATTTAAATGCTAAGGATGCGTCGGGATATCGAAAGAATACTTTTAATGCTGCTGATGCCATGAACATCAAGGATCGCGATATAATCGTCATTAACAAGTCTGACATCGAAGAGTCCACCAAGAACGAACATAACGTGATCATTGTTAATAACCCGCAGGAGAAAGAAAATGTCGATTTGGCCGATTTGCTTGGCTCTAATTGGCCAACAAATGCTGGAGGAGCTGCCATGATCTTAAACAGATCCCATCCAATTGCTAAAAATACAGACAATAATTTGGAAAAATCTGCTTCATCGGTTGTTTCGCATGGAAATTTAGCAAGAAACAAAGAGGACTTTGCACAAAAAGTTATATCACCTGTCGATGTTAAACCAGCTTTAAATTCTGGTAAGAACTCGCACTAAGTTCAAAAAGACGACGTGTTCGATTCGTTAGTTACGTTCTAAACACTTATGTATATATCTAAAATTATACTTTTGAAAAACACATATATAGACAAATACCAAGCAGTTTATTTTTAGAAGTTATGTCTCTTGGGCATGAAAAGAAAATAATAATATTTGATATAGGCAGTGTAAATATAAACAAATCTTGTTTAATAGTTATTTTACATTAATAATGGTGGAACAAATTGGTATATAGATAGTTGCAAGATAAATCACTCAATCCAACTCGATGTTTAGATATATAGATGAACCAGAACATTGTAAAAATAACTTTTTCGCCCTGTCTATACTATTAATATAAACGAGAGCACAGAAAATCATTTGTTTTAGCCAAGTGCATGTTTCATTAAATAGGCATTGCCATATTATTGCTTGTTTTATTGATGTGCACTGATCAATAAACATTAATTTATAAACATGTATGATATTCCATTGACGGTTTTGGAGTTCAATATACCGAATTGTGAAAATAGCTGCGAAGGTACGCGTCAAAACATTTCCATTCACATTGATTGTGTTTTTTGAATGTACTAAAGATTTTTTTAATTTTACTTCTAGATATCAACAATGCAATTTACCAGGAATTACATGAGATACCTGGAACAAAGCTAACAATTGGATCTCTGGTTGAAGTATCTGATTCTGGAAATTCTGGTGATTTATATGGCGTAATACGTTGGATTGGAATTGCACCGGACTTGCCGCACATATTGGTTGGCATTGAAGTCGAAGATGATCCAAACTTGAAAAATCTAACCACATCTGATGGAACCTATAATGGAGTTCGGTAACTAAACAATGAAATTAAAATGTTTCTATTATGTATGTGCTTTTCAGACTGTTTCAGTGTCGCGAAGGTGGAGCTATATTCGTGCCACCCAGTAAATGTACTAATGACAGAAGATTTGTCGAATCGGAGGGAAATCATTCAGTAAGCGTCATATCAACTGATAATAATGCAGTCAAATTTGGTCATGTTGATTGCCCTTCAGTGTTAGGTGCAGTTGCACCATTGGGTAGGTAACATTTCTAAAAACCAACACTTTTATTTAATTCATTTTTATTTTAGGAATACACAACATTGATGAACTGGAAAATATATGCGGAAAATTTAAAGGCATTCAAGGACACCACAATTCTTGTTATTTAGACGCAACATTGTTTTCCATGTTTACCTTTACAAGTGTTTTTGATTCCATTTTGTATAGAAGGCCAGACGCGCAGGTCAATATTAATCACTTATTTGGTTGACTTTTTAAAGTATTAATAGTTTCTATATCAAATATTGCAGGATATTTCACACTATAGTGCTGTTCAGAATGTACTTCGTGATGAGATTGTTAACCCATTGCGTAAGAATGTATTTGTTCGTGCAGATCGTGTCATGAAACTACGCAAATTTCTGGATCAACTAAGTTCCGTTAGCGGTTTGACCAGTGAGGAAAAGGATCCCGAGGAGTTCCTAAACAGTTTGCTGTCGCAAATTATGAAAGTCGAACCATTTTTAAAAGTATGTATAGCTTTTAATTAAACACTTTGTTCAACAGTTTGTCACGTATAATTTTTTATAGCTAAGCTCTGGACAAGATTCATATTTTTATCAATTATTTGTGGAGAAAGATGAGCGACTGACGTTTCCAACGGTTCAGCAACTATTTGAGCAAAGTTTCCATTCGTCCGACATTAAGTTAAAAGAAGTGCCGTCATGTCTTATTATACAAATGCCTCGGTTTGGAAAAAGTTATAAAATGTATCCCCGAATTTTACCATCCCAAGTTCTGGATATAACAGATATCATTGAAGATTGTAAGTTAGCAGGATATCATAATTTTTACACACTTTTTTCAACATATCTTATTTTCTGCTTTAGCGCCTCGGCAGTGTTCCGTTTGTGGAAAACTTGCTGAATATGAATGTCGTGAATGTTTTGGTTCCTTGCAGGCAGGCTCAGGTCTGGAGGGCACAGCTTTTTGTCAAAAATGCCTTAATACAGCTCATATGCATGCAAAAAGGTAAGTTTTTTATCACTGATTGACAGCTTCGAATAATTTATATTTATATTTCTTTTATTTCTAGAGCTAATCATGAGTCAAAAAAACTTTCTGTACCGAGAGATTTTAAAGTAATGGCTGATCACATGACTTTGCCTAGACTTTATATGGAACTATTCGCCGTTGTATGCATAGAAACATCGCATTATGTAGCATTCGTTAAGGCCGGATCGGGACCAGATGCACCATGGTGTTTCTTTGATTCAATGGCTGATAGAAAAGGTTTGTACTTTATCAAACTTTTTTATTGTTAAATATAATTAACTTCAAATTTTTGCGTAGGTGAAAAGAACGGTTACAACATACCTGAAATGATTTCCGTTCGGGAATTACCTCAGTGGCTTTCGGATGAGGGAGCCCGAGTTATTAATGAAAGGTCTATAAAGGACAAAGCCTTACCTGAACACGCAAAGCGTCTGTTTTGCGATGCCTATATGTGCATGTATCAAAGCACAGATGTTATGATGTATCACTGACAATGTTTAGGATTATGGAGTATCATTGAAAACAATAAACCATTACTACATATAATGTAAAAATGACTTTGTTATTGTTTCACTACTAAGGTCCCTGAATTCATTTCATATTAAAAATTAACGAAACTATTATTTCTTAACTGTAGACTAACATAAGCTCAGTATAATCTTGATCTAATAAAATTACTACTTTTTGATTAACTAACAAAATATGTCAATATCTTTTTATAATCGAGACCTTTTCTACTAATGACCAATGTGGAAACGAGCGTCTCAACATAATGTCTCCGACAAATTAAGATTTGCTAAAGTCAAATTTTTAACATCAAAGGCAAATTTATTAAAATACGTACTTTTCCACAAATTATCTGAATAGTTTCTGTTTTTTGAGAAGATGAAATAGATAACTAAGCTAAAAGTAATGTACATGATTTCGGACAAAAAGTGCATTTGTTATTTAGTAGTACGTTTAGTTATTTACATAGTTTAACATTTTTTTATGAATAGATCTAAACCATGTTAAATGTCACTTATCAATATAAAGAATAATAAGAAATTTCGTTTTAATATTTAATTTAAATGAAACCCTTTCTCCTTGGTTGCGGTTAACAATCGATCCTTCATTATATCCTCAGACGGGTAGTCAGGAAGTTTAAGGTAGTGAACACACGTATTCACCGATGGATAGCTTCCTGTGCCAGCGTCGACCTTGCGTACAACTGTTAGTCTAGGATGTAAATTGGCCAATCCACCCGGAGGCAAGCTACTACAGCCAGTAGTAAATTGCAAAAAAGCTTTACGTTCAGCACCCGAGAAGCTCAATAGAACGTTAACAAAACGTAAGAATCCAGGACTAAGAGAAAAGCAAACAGCATTTTAGAATCATACAATAAATGTTAATGTAAATTACTTACCTATCCTTTGAGTAACCCAATTTAGGTTCGGTGTAAGCCATTAGATCTTCTCGGGTCCATTGCGGATATTGTTCGCCACATATCATCATTCTAGCCTCGGTTGGATTAAATGCGGCCAGTTTATTCAAAGGAAACACTTCGCAGAATCCATCATGGAATGCCTGCATTTGCATGGCAATACCGTCTTGCAACATAAAGTTGAGAAGCAATTCGCAATATGCTTCTAGGTTATAAATGTCCACTTCGATTTCTGCACCATTTGGAATAAGCTCGGCGTATGTGTAGCCATATACTGAGGAGCTGGGTAAGTAAGTAAATGTTAGGGCTAAATCCTCTAGTGATACTTCAATTTTATTTCTGGTGCACATCTTCAAGTTCTTAATTCGTTCATCTTTCTCCTCGCAACTTAGACCGTCGTCCAATTCAATTGCTTGCTTGCGCATCAACAAATCTTGTAGTTCAATTAAAAATTGATAGCATGTTGCATCAATCTCCTTTAGGTTTTCAATAGTTAGGACACCACTGAACCATTTAGATTGTGTATAGTCGTCGTTCAAGACTTTAGAGTCACTGCTTGCAAACTCGGAATCCTTTGAAACGACTGAGCTCACAATAAGATCTTTGAAGCGTGCGTTGGATCGAAGCTTTATATCATTACGTGATAATACTTTGTTGTGGCAAAGTAATTGTAGAAATGATTTTGATAGGGGTATATCAACCAGACGCATATCTTGCAAAACCTTGGCGATAAAAACTCCAAAGAACCAATAATACTTTGACACCTGTTCACAAAGCTCAGAGTTCTGTGGCAGCGGAGCTGGGAAAAGTCCATTTTCACGCCTGTTGACATAAGGAAATACCCTCCTCAGAAAACTCGTGGGTTCTGTTGAATCTTCAGATTCAACCATTTCATCGTCACAGAGCCACATGCACAGATCACTGCGTTGAATTTCTGCAGCAACTAAAGCATAAAACTCAAGTGTTGGTCCCAATCCTGTGCCTTCCTCATCCAGAAACTCCACCTCAAGTACAGATTTGCGATTGCAGTGCGCCTTCATCACTTGAATTGCCCATTTGAGCAGATCTTTGTTTCGTGGCACTTTGACACGTTCATGCTTCAATCGTCCCACACGAAAATCATGCTGATCATCACGACGTGGACTCATTATTGGGATTCTTTGTCGCTCTGTGGTTATATCACGTTGAGATTGCAGGCAAACAATGCTTCGGGATGATCCAAATGCAGTGCAATTGAAATACAACTGGCGTGTCTCGAAGGGGAATAAAAATGGACAAGACTGATTCAGATCCTCACACCAATTTGGCAGTGCATTGCTCGATAGTACCAGAGGATCATGAATCTGCTGCTGCAATTTATTTGTAATTTTCTTGCTCATAAAGAGGTCAGCTGGTAAGCATGTATTTGCCGCCGCTGTTGTTGCATCCTGATCTTCGCCATCCATTTCAGCTTGATTGAGCGCATTGATTTGTGTGAGCAAATCTAGAACATCCTCAACGGAGCACAGGTTATTATCCGTAATGCTTAGGCCGCCATGCACTGGGGAGTTTGGAGATAATGTCGATGCTCCGCTTCTGGATGAAACTCCGGGAGTTTTTTGTCCCTCATCGGATTCCATATATGATGATGAGCATTCCAAAACAGTTGGAAATGTTTCGCGGTAAACAATTGTGTATGTGGGTTCCCATAGTTTACGGAATTTATCATTTTTATTTAGTTGACTATTTTGCAAAAGTTCTTGCACTGCACGGAAAATAGTCCACTCACTGTTGTCCAAATCGATTTCAACATCAGGAACACCTCCAACACCTGGACCACGTAACTTTAAGCCAAGTGTTGTTTGTTCCGCGTTGATTTGACCACTTTGTTGATACGTTTCTGGGTTTGTGTCTGGCGGACAAATTTCCAAATCAGATGTTTGATTAACATTGGTGCGTCCGGGCCTTGGATCGAAAGCCGGTATTAGAGCAGAAAACTGTCGTTTAAGGACATACTCATCATCCCATGATTTACGCTTGCTTACGCCGGCCAATCGGTTTTCTAGCGACTCATCATCCATAAAAGTTAACAAGTTACGGGAAACCATAACTTGCAAAAGTGTATTTCCCACCTCTTCGTATTCATCCTCGTTTTCCTCTTCATCGTTTTCCTCCTCCATATCATCCTCATCCTCCATATCGCCCAGCAGTGTGGGTGCCCGGCAACTTTCCAAAAAGTCTTCCAGCGACACCTGCTCACTGTCACTCGAAGTAGATGTGAGACTCATGGTTAAGGTTGGATTAATAGATGGTGTCGGTTGTTGACTAAGTTTCTTATTAGTTGAGTTGGATGAAGTATTTTCACCATTATTCGATGAGAGACTAGGATAGCTTTGAGCAGTACTTAATAGGCCTGAATGGAAATTACTGGATAATGCTAGTTTTACCAAGCTGGTCACTGAGTTGGGACCTCTTGCAAAAAATGAGCTTGCTCCAACATTTTGATTACTATGTTCGTTCTTATTTACGTTCGTGTTGTTTGACTGATTCTCTTCGTTGTTTGTGTCCTGCGAGGTGCGACGACGAGCAATGGCTGCAAATGTTTCCAATAGACCGGTATGTACGGCGACCTCTGATGTTGATGACACCTCCGACGAGGATGTCGTCAGATTTGGTACACTTATACTCATTTGGTTGGAGACGGAAACAACATCATTCGACATTTGTGGATTCATTATACTCTCGATTTGACCGGTGAAATTGGAAATATCTGGGTTATCATCCGGATTTGCAAGGTTTGACGCAGCAGTCGAGTGTTTTGAGGCCTCATCAGAAGTTTCATTCTTTTGAAGATTACCCGGTTGTATTAGTACCGATACCTTTGCATTGCCCTTGTGTCCCGATGAAATATTTGAACGCGGTATGTGCAACTCATCCGAGGATAGAATATTATTAGTATTATTGCGTATCATATCCACACCATCGCGCATTTTATCAATAATCTCGTGTGTTTCTGCTGGGAACTGAGCGCCGCATTGAGAACCACCTGAGTTTAGTTGTTTTAAGTTGATCAACAATCCCTTGGCCACATTATTGACCGAGTTGTTCGCATTCATCTTGTTGTTCTCCTCAATGTGTGGAATTCGCTTGACATTTTTGGATTGAACAGGATTGGACTCGCTTTGCTTCGAATCAGTGGGCTTGGAGCCACCATTGTTTTCCTTTGAAATCTCAACAATTGATAGACTCTCTGTAATGGTTGCCAAATCAGACACATTGCTTAGGTTTATTGCTGGCATTGAATTATTGATAGTAGACAGATCGGCGATGTGTTGGAGCTCACGAATCAAAGGAGACGGGGCATTCGTTGTAGATGAAGCTGATGTTTGATCTGCACTACTCTCACTGTAAGCCGCTTGGGATTCGCTTGTTGAAGCTGCATTCGACTGGTTGTTTGCAATGTGCGACTTTGCCGAACTAAATACATTCTCTGTAATCGTTTCGACAGTTTGTTTCCAAGCCAAATTGTCGGCCGAAACTGTTTGATTGGATGCATCCTCTGCATTCTTATTGATCTCTGTAGCTTCGGGTAGTGAAGGCGTTGAACTTGATTTACGCGATGTCAGCACGTTTGTCTTGTCATTCTTTTTGGGACCTGCTCCGGAGGCCATTGGTAATATTGAATTGACTCCTTCAAAGACCGATACATTCTCCAAGTTGGCCAATTTTAAATCATATTTGCCTTCAGCACCCATGCGATAGGAATTGCGCACACCATGATCCCACTTAACATCAATCCATCCATTGTGTATTTCACCCGTTATGGTACCCTCACAACAGCCATCCTGATCATCCCAACGCCAATCAACACCACGCACAACACGTGCACCACTTGTAATATGTTTCAGCTGAGCCCGAATTTGACGTCGTTCACGGCGTGTTTTAGCCTCGGCTTCCTTAATCGTTTTACCAATATCATCACAAACGCCAACGACACGTCCATATATTTCAAATCCACTTAAACTTAAGTAATGTGTTTGACCGGAGGCATTGCGACCATTTTGCTGAATTCGAATGTGACGATATCCTTTTGTGTCATCAGCATTACAAATGATGGGCCAAGTAGCTGTGCTGCCCGGTTCCACTAAGCTCTTATCATCGACATGAGTGATCAGAGTGATCCAATTAACGCTATCTTTCGATGCCTGTAATAGCCAATTTCTCAACGCAGAGCGTCCATAGCCCCGTGCATGACGCAAAGTGTATGCCGTTGGAATAATATAGACGCCAAGATCAATGGAAAACCATGCCTTCTTATTATCCTTGGTGTGACAGTTTAGGGAGACACCATCACGCGACAATATATCTTCCAGCTTACCATACGGCAATGTTTTTCCTTCCGAGCTCGTTACTTGTACTAAGCCATATTGAGCAGGATTAACCCATTCATGCGTTTTACCATTCGATCCAATGTAATAGATTAGGCCTTCTTCATCAAAATCGAAAGCGTGTGTAAATACATTATCTTGCTTTTGTTCGCGCAACTTTTTCAAATACAAAAATGTAGAACGGTCGAGATCGTACCATTGTTTAGCCACCATTTTGAGTAGATATTTTGCTAGCTGGCCAACAGTTGCTAGTGGTTCGATTTTTAAAGTACGTCCAGTTCGATCAAACAGTGTACTTTCACATGAAGCACGCTCAAGACGGAAACGCAGACGTTTCTGTAAAATTTGTAGACCATAGCCAGTGCCTGGTGCATCGTACAAAAAGACCGGTAGTTTTTCTGTACTCTCTAAGACAGCAACAAGTTTTTGTATTAAGATACTAGCTGTATTTTTTGAACTATTCGTATTTGGTTCGCCAACGCTCTCACCAAAAATACATTTCTTGAATATTTCGATGCGTTCTTTGAGCATTTTATTTGTCTTGCAACGCGACAAATGCATTTCCCAATAGTTGTTGGACAAAACGGCAACGAGTGATTGAACCAGACCCGACGAATGCATTTCATAAGCACTCACAACGCCATCCTCATGAATCAACTGAGAGAGGTTTGTCAATGCTGTATAAAGGGTGTTTGACCAATTGCAATTGGTACCCGACCGTTGTTCCTCGATTGCTTGATTGATTTGCTTGACGATAGCAGTTAGCTTGGCAACTGCACCGCGTGGTATCACTTGAGCCGTTTTGAAGTATTTATTATAGATTTCACGAGATACGTTCACCACTTGCACCTTTTGCACATCTGTCTTTGACTTGATGCGTTTCTTTTTCTCAGTTGACCAACCGGATGCAAAGTCCGCACCCAAAGAAGTTTCTGCTGTGAAGGAGTGCTTGGTGCCTCTGTTGCTCTCAAATATAAATCCTTGCATATCATCTTGCAATATGGTCACTTGGTGACCCTCTGTATTGTGTATTTGCAACTGATTTGGTTTATGCGACTGCAGTACCCAATTTCCAACCACTAGCCTCAACACACACACCGTGGGCAATATGGGTTGCGAAGGTGTGCCAGGACTTACGCTAGAACGAGCACGAACTAGTTTCTCCAAAAACTCTCCACGATTTTCTGCAAGAATTGATAAATAATAAAATTGAGCTGTTAAAAGATTGTTTTTAAATATATATTTACCTGAGCTATCATTGCCATTCTCTGGACTTCCACTTGAATACATTGTGGCTAATTTGCCATCAAGTATAAATCGGAACCAGCCATTGGAGCCATTAGATAGCTCCAATGCAGCAGAATCTGACCAAACATACAAGCAATCCCTACCACGACAAATGCTCCAATCACGCCAATGATATGGTTTTCCTTGCAAAATCTCTTTAGCATCCTCTATCAAATCATCTGCAAAGAAGTTGAACAAGTTTTTTTAAATTAAATTAAAAATTAATAATTGCACTGACCTTGAACTGATCTATGAGGCATGCATAGGGCTGGACCCTTTGCCATAGACGACAAATCTTGTGTGCTGTCTGTAAGCTGTGATGTGCTTGTATCCTCATTTCCATGATCCATTAATACTTGAACTTTGGAAAAGACTCCCAGTCTAGCGAAATGCTCAAGGAACTCCTCTTGTGTCTTACACATAAGTTCTTCAATAATGTTCAAAATTATTAAATGGCCATCTTCATCATCCTGCAAATAACATCTTGAATTAGCAGAATTTGTATAAAAGCTACTTCTTCTCTATTATTTACCTCGCTATCCAGGACGCTGGCAATCACTTCAGTTAACAAGTTGCCGACACTTTGAGCTGATATTGAAGTTGAGGGTTCATTGGATTTTTTGCAAATACTTTTCAGCACTGTCGGATGTGCGTACTGAACAATCTTTTTAATTAATCCCAAACTGGCGCGTCGGACACTTGTTAGCATGGACCCTTGAAAAGTTCGACAGAAAATGGGCAAAAGTAATTTTAAATAGACCGGTGCCATTTCGGGATCACCACGTGGCTCAATCAATGTGCATGTTTGTCCGTCTTTGTTGGCCAACATTTGTCCAGACGACATCCATTCACCCGGAGACTGTAGTATAGCAGCAACTTCGCGATGTCCATCATCGGATCTTTCGCGTGCCTTATCCAGAGGCGTTTTACCGTCTTCATCACGTAAATCCGGATATGCGCCAAATTTAAGCAAAATCTTTGCTATACCTGGTCGACCAAAGCAGGCCGCATAATGAAGGGATGAGCTCCTTTGTCCTTTATTGACATCTGCTCCCTTTTCACATAGGTATTCCACCATCTCCAATGTACCAAAAGCAGACGCCCAATTCAACAGAGTCTGACCAACATCATCCATACAATTCACATCGACACCGCATGTTTCAATTGCTTCTTGCAATGCCTCGGTATCCTTGGATCGTATACAATCGATTAGTTGGCGATGAGTACGATCAGTAGTTGAGTCTGTTCGCTTGGGTCGCGGCACCAATTGTCCCTGTGCGGAATTAGCACTTCCCCTATTTAACGCTTGGCGTCCCTCAAACAATAAGAGAAGCAACAGATCTGCAAATCGCATGCAGTCCAACACGCACCGCTCATCGCCCTTTAGGGCTCTTTCAATTGCCTCGGGCAACTGTGATCTTAATATGTCTCTCGTTATAGATGATGAGCCTCGGCACAATGTCGACAATAGCGAAATTGTTGTTGAAATGGATTGCGGCGATCGAGTAGATTCGCTTGCCAATTTGCCTGTTGCGGTCGCGGTTGCGGTCGCGGTTGCGGTCGCAGTTGCGGCCGTCGGTGCTGCTTGAGCCGCTGCAATTTCGTTAGCTGCCTCCAAATTAGGACTTGGTAGTTGAGCTGTATTTAATTTAGGTGTTGTTGATAGAGGATGTGCACTGTGCGTACCACCAGCACTTTCCAAACGTTTGAGCAGCTCCGTAACCAAACCGTATTCAGCTAAGGGTGCGGGATCAATCCATTTTCTTGTAAAGCGGTCGGCTACTGAAGCAAAACATTTAAGAGCACCATCCGATACCAATGGATCCTCATGTTGTAACAGAGTGCTTAAACTTTCAACGCAGTTATTGATACAAGGTGAATTGGGTTCGACTTTTGTGCAGAGACGCGATACAACAGACATGGCCGAATGCAATGTATCCTTATGAACTTGGGATCCACAGTCCCGAATAAAAGACAAGACACAGTTCAGGCCACATCCCTCAAAAACTGCTCCAGCTTCACGTGTACAAATAAGTTCCAGTACTTTAATGCACTGCTCGGCCAGATCGCGTGATGTACGCGACGAAAGATCAGCAACAACTAAACGATTGCAGATGGCTTTAATTGCACCATCGATCGAAACAATTCTTCGTGTGCACTCGGCAGACACATCCAGGTAATATGTTATTGCGCGTGCAGTAACCTCGAGCACATTTTCAGGTGCAAGTTCATCTAGAAATATCTTGCACAATGCTGGCAAAAATGTACGTGGAGGACAGCTGCAAGTAATAAAAAAATAATAACAAAATTGATAATCAGTAAAAAGTAAAAAAAACAATCTGTGCTTGAAAAACATGTTAATTACTGTGACAACGGATCTATAAATTAATTATTATTTATTTAACAAACCTTTCAAAACAACGATCAACATTATCTGACATCAAAAGAAGCATACATAACTGCTCCAAAGCTATTAACTGCATGTCCCTTTCATCTCCTTGCCCCATGGACAACCATTCCAGCAACGTTTCTGGATCAACGTCACCCATCTGAAATAGCAAATTAGACTCTTTTTAGCTTGAATTTAAAAAAACACGTTTTGTTATTTGATATAAATTTTGTCAATATTGGAGCTGAAGCTAATAACATTATTTGTAACATTTTGTTAATACTTACGTTGTCTGTTTAATATTCAACAAGATATGTAATGTACGTATAGTTATATCTGAAAATACAAAATAATATTAATTAGCAGGTCGATTATCTTTCATTCAAAACCCAAATATTTCTAGTTTATGATTTGACAATAAGTTTTGATTCAAAATTCTATTGCGTCTTATATATTCCATATTTGTACATTTCTCACATGTGCTGAAACCATTGTAATAACGATCAAGAATTAACAAAGACAATCAGCTGTTAATTTTAATTTTGAGGTGTTCTTCCTGTTTTGCAAAATTTATATTGAAGATGAGAAAAATACATTTAAAAAGGAAAATTTCTTAAATGTTCGGTATATCTGCAATACGAAACGGAAAAGCTTTCCCCCCTAGCCCAACGCCACACTGTCTTCAACTCAAAAACGTGAATTGATTTTTTTTCTTATATTTTGTCTTTCATTGTGCGGTTGGTCCATGTACATACATATGTACATACATACATATTTATGCAAGTACATTCATATATAGACACTTTTAAACAAGTGTAGGTATGACAAACGTTGAAACATGTGTATGTACACATGTGTATGCCTTTATAAATAAATACTTTTATGCACCATCATTTTTGCGTGTCAATAATTTGGCTTTTACTCATTCTTTGACATTTTTAATAACATATAGTTTTTTTTATCTGTAACATACACATGCACTTGCATACATATGCATACATACATGTATGCATACATACATAAATGAACCTATTTTCTTTATTGGAAAAATTTTAACATACATACAAATTTTTGTAATTGCCAATTTATATAAATACAAACATACGTAATTACATACATTTTGCTTACATAAAACCTTTTAATAGTTACATATTAAAGTTAATCGTTGCAAGACTTTTATTTCTTAATCGAACAATTTTATTGACACACACACACGCACACGAACACGTAATTTGGTAATTACCTTGTGCATTATAGCTCGGCACTGCATTACTTCAGCATAGAATAGCTATTTAGTTTTCCTAAATGCACATCTGCAAATTTTTTCACCGTATTTTGTCCGTAAATTATTAAATTTTATAATTTGATGTTGCCCAAAATTTAATGTCTATTGAAACACACACACACTTGTACACACATTCATTCCCAGTTGCAACAATCTTTAGGTCAGAGCTGTCAGTATTATATCGATATATATCGTATAAGTCAAATAAGAAAGGTGAAGGCACTTTAAAAAGTTTTGATAACGTTTTAATCGATCATTTATTGACACTATATACTCTTTAAAAACAATAAATATATATTTATGATTTAAAAATGAGCAATAGATCAATTAACAACTAAGCGATTAGTTATAATTGAGTGAGCAACTTAACTTGCTAAAAAAAAATACCGCATGGAATGTTTACCCAGTTGTACTTTCTTCTTCTCTTCTTTAGTCTGTTAACTTAACATAATTCTCAATGTTAAAAGATAATTGTCGGCTCACAATATCGATATAACGCGCCTATGTACTTTATAATCGAAATATGTTCAAACACAAGGGAAATACACAATAAACCAATCAAAACACACTTGCTGGCCGTTGTTGTCTCAAAATTTAAATGTAGTCAATGAAATTACTAATATATATTATGTATGTTAAGATCATTTGCTTAAAATATTTAAATACAAAGTACGTTTGTTCTTATTGGTTGTATATTATATTATATTACATTTGGGTTTCTTGCGATTAATGCATTTATTACGCAAAGTTCTAAAAAAGTCTATACTACCCTTTCATGTCAGGCAGTAGTTTGCCGAGTGAAGCCGGTCAGCCACGGATTTGTCTGTGTGCATGTGGCCATACAAAAACAACATAAGATATCAAGACAAACAGATACACATGCTGTTTGTTTTTGCTTTGATGACAAACTGCACTAAGCTAAAATACCCTTTATCCTAATATTAAATAATAGTTAATGAAATTTTTTAAAAACCAAATTATAAATATATTTCATATATAGAATATATAAATTCAAAATTCGTTAATTTTAGTGGTAGCTTATTATTTTATTTGTCATGAATATCCTACCTAACTCCAATATATATGTACATACATATATACATATAAACTTATATACTAGTAATGATATGCTAGTTTTTTGCGTTAAGCTAATTAATTACACAAAGTTCATTTAAAGTCGATACTACTCTTTTATCTCAGTCAGCGGCCTGCCGATTGAAGCAAAACTCGAAAATTGCAAATCAAATTATTGGACAAAAACAACAGAAGTAAAGTCCGGCAACAGCTCATTTTGCCAAACGCCTGCATGCAATGAAAACAAAAAGCTAAACAGTGATAGCCGACTTTGTATTTTTTTGCTATTTCCTTATGCACCAGCTGGCTTTGAGGGGCGTGGAGAAGAAACTGATGAAGATTACTCGCTATTTCTTGATTTTCCCTTCTGTATGCTTCGACCACGCAGAATGTTAACAAACTTAACATATCGCTGCTTATTTCCAGTCTTGTTGCTAGTCTATGAGTTCAAAGCTTTCGAAACGTAAGCGTCATTTGTGTTTCAAGTCCTCAGTCGCAAGGACGTTGTTCTTCATTTGCCGGTAATAAATTCTTGTAACGGAAAAGTTAGTGTGTGAAATGAGCGATCAAGAACGGGGACGTCGCCGTCGCTTGGACGATTCTGACGAACAGGCGAGATCACGACAAGAACCAGTAAGTGATAAATTTTAATATTGCATTTTGATATAAATTGTATTATATACATATATACATACATATGTATATATGAGATGCCGTAAGATTTTATGTTATTTTATACAAACAAACAAGTGTGTACATATTGTGGCGTCGCAAACAGTTTTAGATTCCGTTATCCGCATTTTTCAGTAGTATATTAGAAGTGGTATATTTTTGTTGTTGCGTCCTAATATTTATTTGTATGTACATATGTATGTAAATGTTTTTAGCCAAAAACTGAAAACATATCAAAAATACATGTCACAATGGTTGTTTTGAACAGTCTTAAAAAAAACTATGAGCTTGACTCATCCAGTAGAGCATTTTTAAGATCCTTTTTGTTTGGACATGCTGTGCTTCCGGATGTTATTTTCCAGAAGAGCCCTAAAATCAATCTCAATCACATTTAATATTGGAGACGGGTGGTGGAATTAGCATGTGGAGGCAGTTTCAGATAAGACAGTTCAGAACTATTCCGGACATTTATTGAACTTTTCGGTATATCAAAACAGTTTATTTCAACTAGGGATAAATATTGTATGTTATCAAAAATTGCGATTAAAATGGAATGAAATGCACTCTGTCGCCAAAGACAGCAACAACAAACAGTTATATTTTGTGACGTTTGCTCATTTTCCAACCTTCGTTATACAGATCAATGAAATCATATTTTAGTAAATTAAAATGAAAATGCAGGAGCAAAGCAAATATTAATACTGCTCAGTTGTATGATGAACAAATACTTACTAAAGGCAATATGTATATTGTATTCGACTTTTTAAGTCGCTCATATTTATAGGACTCGAGTTCGCTTTTTATTTTACATACTTATGTATGTATGTATGTATGTATTATTCTGCGATGTTCTTACAAATAAAGGCACAGAATAAAAACAAAGTTGTACCGTTTTACATCGAGCTTTGTCAAAGCAAAGACAATTGAACTACTCTAGATTCGACAAATCGCTTTTGAGTTTATTTTTTTTTTTAAATGCGGCGGATATCAGCATTGCTTTTGATTTGTGTATTTGCTGTGCCTCGGGCTTTACTCATCGCGATCGTTGCGTTTGTTTGTGTTCAGTTTGTTATTTCCTTCTTTTCGTGTAAAGGGCGACACAAGTGTAGACAATGATCTGTTGCCGTACTTCATTTCTCTTGTTGTTGTAGCAGAATATCATTTTGGCAATTTTTAACTTTTGCTTCAATCTGCTTGCAAGTGCCTATCATGGGAGGGTAGTTTGTTCTTATCAAAACTTTGCACAATTAACTAACAAAATGCGAGAACATTTCAATTTAATTTCCTTCCACTTGTGTCTTCCTTTACACGAAAAGAAGGGGACAACAAACGAAAAGAAGGAGACCACACTCTGATCACAAGCAAACGCAACGAACGCAACGAATGCGATGAGTGAAACCGAAGCTCAGCAAAATCAAAAGCAATGCTGAAATCGCCTGCATGTATTTCTGAAAAAAAAACACTCAAGAGCGATTTGTCCAGTCTAGAGAAGTTCAATTGTCTTTGAACATATGCGTCGGATATTAGCATTGCATTTGATTTGTGTCTTTGCTGTGCCTCGGGCTTTACTCATCGCGATCGTTGCGTGTGCTTGTGTTCAGTTTGCTGTCTCCTTATTTTTTTGTAAAGGGCGATACAAATGTGTTAGATGTTGCCGTACTTCATTTCTCTCGTTGTTGTAGCAGAACTTGGTTTTGGCAATTTGGAACTTTTGCTCCAATCTGCTTGGGTTGCATTATAGGAAGCAAATCGACTTGTCTATTGATGCTGATTAAGAATACATACATATGTACATACCTATACCTTATGGGGTCGGTGATTCTTCATTTTGTCTATTAAATACATTTCCACAATCTAATATACCCAACACATATACATATTCAATTCCATATGTAAATATGTATGTATGTATGTATATAGTAAACAGAATATGGTATGGTAACGACGCAGAAGCGTTATAAGAAAACGACAAAAGTATAACGGCATCGCAAAGCAAGTGCTGAAAGAAACGAAACGAGACAAATATAAAACAGCTGCACACTTTGAATACCCTATATCCTATGAATCGCCTCTATTACCTTGAACTGGAAAGAGATTCTATCCGAGCGAGAAATGAACAGGAAAAGATTGAATACCTACGCACCCAGCAGGAAATGTTATAGATTTTAAAATGAGTTTTATATAAAGGAGCTTAATTAACTATGCATACATATGTATATAAAATTATTTGTTCATTTTGTTAGTTAAACAACAGAACAAACTACCTTCCTATGATAGGAACTTGTAAGCAGATTGAAGCAAAGGTTAAAAATTGTCAAACTGAAATTCAGCTACAACAACAATAGACATGAAGTTCGGCACTGCGTACACTTTACAAGAAAAATGGAAACAGCAAACTGAAGAAAAAAACAAACGCAGCGATCGCAATGAGTAAAATCCGAGACACAGCAATGACAAGAATCAAAAGCATACCTAATATCCGCCGAAACTATTTGTGTACAAAAAACACTTAAAAGCTATTTGTCATGTCTAGAGTACTGTATGGTCTGTATTCTAGTGCGACGTTCTTACACCACGTAGGAAAACGGAATTGTTTTATATTGAGCTTTGTGCATTTTAAACTGTTTAGTTTACAAAAAAGCACAAAAAAACGAGCTATTTTAAATTATATATTTTATGTTTTTTTTTTACAGAGCTCAAAGATTTTTCGAGGTCTATCTGATCGCAGGCCTAGCAATAGAGAGAGAAAAGAGTCGTCCGGTTCATGCGGCTCTTACACAACCCATGAAGCTCCCCTTAATTATGGAGCTTCTACATCATCTCGTGGTGGTAGCGATCCAAGACCTCGCGACACTGCCACAGAACGTAGAGGGGCGAGCGCTTCTGTAGTGAGTGCTTCACATGGTTCTACAGGTCCTGGCGATGCTCAACGCGCTCGCAGGAACATTGATCGATATGAGATAGTGAAAACGAGACCGGCCGATGTGCTTACGAAGCGCGGCGATGGAAATGAACCAAAACTTAAATTGCTATCAAACTTTTATCGTTTAAAGACGAATCCGCAATGGCGCATCGTACACTATCATGTAGAATTTGAGCCGGAGATTGAGATGGTGCGTGTGCGTTGCGGCGTACTGTCTGAGCACGCCACCACCTTGGGCACTGGTTATCTATTCGATGGCAAGCAATTGTTCACGACTAAAAAATTTGAAAACGATGTAACTGTACTGAAGGTGACCTCAAAGCTAGGTGTTGATTATACCATTACCATTAAGTATGTGGGTCTTATATCGTCGGTGGAGCCGCGTTTTCTGCAGGTTCTCAATTTGATTTTGCGTCGTGCCATGAAGGGCCTAAAGCTGGAACAGGTCGGACGCAATCTTTTTGATCCACATTCCCGGGTAATAGTCAAATTGCATTGATATTGACTTAATCTCATCTTTATTAGACATTCGCATTATTTAGGTTGTCATGCGTGAGTTCTCCCTGGAGCTTTGGCCCGGTTACGAGACCTCAATCCGTCAGCATGAAACGGACATATTAATGTGCGCAGAGATTACACACAAGGTCATGCGTACCGAAACAGTTTATGATATTTTGCGTCGCGTCTCTGCGAATCCTTCCCGGCAGCAAGATGAGTTTCGTCTAAACGTTTTGGGTCTGATCGTGCTCACTGATTACAATAACAAAACTTATCGTATTAACGACATTGATTTTACACAAACACCCCGTGCCACATTCAATTGCAAGGGCAAGGAAGTTAGTTTTGTTGAATACTACCTTACGGTAAGGGATTTTGAACTTTGAAAATTGAATACTTTAATTATATTTAATTTAAACCTAGAAATATAACATTCGCATCAGAGACCATGCTCAACCTCTTCTAATATCAAAAAATCGGGATAAAGCCCAAAACACTAATGCCAATGAAATAGTTATCCTTATACCCGAATTATGCCGAGTAACTGGGCTCACAGATAACATGCGTTCAAATTTCAAGTACGTATCATTCATATCTCATTATTATATAATGTTAATTTATTAATTTTTGTTTTAGACTTATGCAAACAATGGGCGAACATACGCGCCTAAAACCAGACAGACGCATTGAACGTTTGCAAACCTTTAACCGCCGATTGCAGACAACAGCTGAAAGCCGAAAAGTCTTGACCGATTGGAACATGGAGCTGAGTTCGAATTTAGTAGAAGTTGAAGGACGTGTACTTCGTCCACAAAAAATTTACTTTAAATCTAATAAGTATGTTTGACAATAACGCATAAAAAAAATGAAACCATTTTTTTTAATATTTTTACAAAGTGTCTCTGCTGGAAATGAAGCCGATTGGACACGTTATTTTCGGGATCAAAAGATGCTAACAACACCTTCTAATGGCTTGGATCGTTGGGCTGTGATTGCGCCACAACGTAACTTACGGGATTTAAGAAAGCTATTGGAGAATCTAGACCGCGCTGCCAGAGGCATGGGCTTAAAAATTGCACCACCACGCGAGTAAGTCCAGTCCTTGCTTAATATACCGTTAGATAGATAGTAAAACTTAAAACTTCTAGAGTATTGATATTTGATGATCGCACAAGCAGTTATATTCAAGCCTTAGACGATTGTGTGCGCAGTGATCCAAAATTGGTACTTTGTCTCGTGTCAAACGTTAATGTTGAAAGGTAAGGGTTTAAGATGAACTTATTGCATTACTAATACAAATTGAGTTCAATTCCTTTAGATACTCATCGATAAAAAAGAGATCTTGTGTGGATAGAGCTGTGCCTACTCAGGTGGTTACCACACGGGCTAATCAAAGAGGCTTAAGCGTTGCCACAAAAATTGCCATACAAATTAATTGTAAACTGGGCTATACACCTTGGATGGTGGATATACCAATGTCTGGCGTTATGACTATGGGTTTTGACATAGCCAAATGCACGCGAGATCGCAAGAAAGCTTATGGAGCATTAGTGGCTTCAATGGACCTTCCAAGCAATTCAACATTTTTTAGCACAGTCGTCGAGTGCAGCGCCTATGATGTCTTGGCCAACAATTTGTGGCCAATGGTTCTCAAGGCTCTCAAAAAGTACAGGGAGGAGCATCAACAATTGCCAGCCCGCATCGTATTTTATCGCGATGGCGTCAGTTCGGGTTCACTGAAGCAATTATTCGAATACGAGGTTAAAGATATAGTGGAGAAACTGGATGCTGAATATAAGAAGGCGGATGCAGGACCACCAAAGTTTGCCTACATTGTCGTCACCAAGTCGTCAAGCACGCGTTTCTTTGAAGGAAATAGGAATCCGCCCCCGGGCACAGTTATTGACGATGTGGTCACATTACCTGAACGTTACGATTTCTATCTCGTTTCGCAGACGGTGCGCCAAGGAACTGTTTCACCAACAAGTTATAATGTACTTTACAGCAACATTGGATTAAGTCCGGATAAAATACAAAAGCTAACATACAAAATGTGCCATTTGTATTACAACTGGTCGGGCACTACGCGTGTTCCAGCCGTGTGCCAATATGCCAAAAAGTTGGCAACACTTGTTGGCACTAATTTGCACGCCATTCCGGAAAATGCTCTGGAGAAGAAATTCTATTACTTATAATTAATGTTAGATAAAAACGAATATCTAAAAACGTTTGAAGTTTTGAACACTTTATTTTTAATTTACTTTCTTTTTAAATCATTTGAATATCCAGTTACTTTTTTATTCTTATAAAATAAAATTTAGTTCACGTTTCATACTTGATAACCTAATGGTACTATGGGTAGGTGGGTGGAAATAGACAAGGTAAGCAACAAGTTAAAGTAGATTGATAACCTATAACAGTCAAGCCCTATATAGTTGACTCATGGGGACAAAAACCTTCGTTATATAGAAATTTATAAAAACAGCTTCATTCAGCCGTATTTTATTTCTGCTTAGGAGTCTTTCCTGGCGAATTTAAAATAACCCCTTTCGGATCTTATGTGCTACATATAACGATCTTTCCTATTTAATACATAATGCTATTTCTATTCGCTCTCTAAAAAAACTAGTCTTGTCTCATTTGTCTACTTGTTCGCGTTCCTCGTAACCGCACGCTGCGCGGTGCGCCCCTCGGTCGGATTGGCGGGAGGTGGGTTGCTTTGTGCTAGGGTCCGCGCGTTAACAAGCCGGTGCTTGGGCCACTTAAATGTACTGTCCGTTAGTACATCTACGTCCAATATATGATTGCCTGTTTTGAACACTTTCGGTTTGATGACATCCGAGTGTTTTCACTTACACACTAATATGCATATTTAATACATTTACTGTTGAATTTTTATTCGTTCACATACATAATCGTTAGTGGAGAAATAATCGTTTTTCTCATTCACTACATATCATAACTGTAAATTTAAACGTTGTAGCCAACAAGATGACGTTTGCCAATGCACTCGCCAATGTAGAACCAGAATATAACCTCAGCGGTGACAAGTGTGTTTAGCCAAGCTTCCTTAACAGAAAGCTTTTTGTAGCCTCCGCTCCGGGCACTTTTTACCAGATTACCAATACTTTGGCGGATAGCTGGAATATCGCCGGGTGTTGGGGGAGTGAGCTCCACTTTGGCGTATTTTAGGAAAACATCCAACTGAGGCCTCGCTTGCACGAGCAGCCCTGTCAAAGTGAAACATTACATAATGTATAAAAACAGTCTGTTAACTATTCCACAATCATTGCCGATTAATATTTCTTACTGTTTACTAGACTGGATCCTTTAGATGCTGCTGCCGCCATTGTATGATAATCTTTAAGATAAATAAAATTTAGTGTTACGCAGCCAAAAAATTATTAAAGAATGTGTGAAAATCGTACCCCTTAAGAGCGCAAAGAAACAGGGTCGTTTGGCTTTTCCATTAGTGCGATATGTTATCGATATTTTATGTGTAATAAAAGTAAATTATAAACTTACTTCCATGTTAACATATATCTTATATTTAATATATAGTATGTTAATCAAATATCTAATATTAAATCTTTTCGACTTAATGTAAATATAGACAATACTTAATCGGAAGCATCTCTAAAGTTCCAACTTGAAATTTCCTTCAGAATATTCGATTGCAAGTCGATAACTCCAATGCTAATGCAATTGTGCACCACTACAATAAAGGTGTGGAAATCAAAAAAATCCACAAAAAGAAAAGCAAAAATATAAATATTAAGTTCAAATATATATAAATTAACATAAACAAGTTACAGCGCGCATAATTATAGTGTTATGGTTTTTAGCAACGTGCAGAAAAGTGTCGAAACTGATATTGTTGTGAAGTGTGAAAAGTGTGTGTGTGTGTGCGAGTGAGTAAGTGTGTAACGTGAGGTGAGTTGTGAGGGGGTGACGGAAACCAAATGAAATTTTAAGTGCTATCTAGTTTAACAACTTGTAAAGGAAGCTGACAATTTTAAAAGTAATATGTGCGCGTTTGAGTGTTTGTGTGAGCGTGCTTGTGTGCAAATTTCAATCGAAATTTACATAGCCTTTATTACAAAAATTTATGTACACATATACGTGTGACATGCACATGCACACACATACACAAATACGGCGGGGCTCCAGTTGGCAAAAAAAAAGCAACAACTATGATAATTTTTTTTGTAGTGGCAATGACGAACGATAATACCAAATGAAAGACGCTAACAATAAGACAGCGATAGTATTATGCTATAGAAATACAGTTACAGGGTTAACTTATCGTCACAGCGCTTATCACAATTTTGGTTCATATCTCGTGGGTGTGGTCCAGACAAAACGACAAACGATTGGCCGTTTTGCAGTTTTAACTTCAATGCGCATTCAGAATATAGAGGGTGCCTTGACTTAAGCTAAGACATAAAGACATCAATTTGCGGTTGAAAGTAATATTTTAAGCTTTAGTTTCCATCCGTGAGAATTGTGTTTTGCAAACTTTCACTTCGGGTTTTCAAGGTAAAACCTTTATTAATGAGTAGAGTGGCGAAAAAAGGGTAATATTGCAGTCTCCTATTGGACGCTTTTAAACTATTTATGGAATTTTCTTTTGAGTGCATTGTTCACATATTCCGGTCAAAATCATTAGGCGGAACGAACTTGCAAAAGTTTTGTGTTCATTAACGCTACAAATGCAGTTCTCGAAAGGGGGTTGCAACTGGTTTTGCGCAGATTTTATCAGAACAGAACGCACGTAACAATTTTCTTCTACATTTTGCAGTCAATGAAAACGCATTAGCCGGCGGAGTAAGATACGGATTTAAGCCACTCTTAACAAGATGCCGTTGCCAAAACGATCCATAGAGCCGGTGCATGTGGCACGATCTGTTTACCAACAGGATGAGCTGCAGTCCGTGGAACTGGAGACAGTGACAAACACAACGCTGACAAACATAATACGGCAATTGTCATCGCTATCGAAGCATGCTGAGGATGTCTTCGGCGAACTGGCGCGTGATGTGGGCAACATTGGAGATCGAGCCAATTCGTTGCAGGCGCGCATTGATCGGCTGGCGATAAAGGTTACACAACTGGACAGCACAGTGGAAGAGGTGCCACTGACCGATATAACACGCAAGAAAGCTTTCAAATCGGCCAAGATATTTGATCAGCAGATCTTCTCACGATCCACAATGCCGGCACCAATGCTGGAGACATATGCGCTGTGCGACAAGCCGCCACCGCTGGACAAGCTCAATGTGTATCGTGACGATGGCAAAGACGGTCTCAAATTCTACACGGATCCCAATTATTTCTTTGAGTTGTGGCGCCAAGAGATGATCAAGGATACGGAGCGTGTGATGCATGACAAGGGAAAGAAAATGCATCGACCACGACAGGAGGGTGCCGGTGGCAACAACGGACCCAACAATCGTCACAAGAAACGTGTCCGTACGCCACACAATACACGTGAAAAACAGCGACAAATTGTTTTGGGGCATGGCGAAACTTTAATGCCCAACAATGTCATCTATCGCACGCCCAATGCAATGCCCAATGAAGAGGCCGGATATGGCAGTAAGTAGACGGATTTCTAATGTTTTTTGAATGGTATTGTTTTTAAGTTTCTAGCTGCAAGATATGTTGAATAATGTGGTGTAAGTGTATGTGTTTTATGTCAAAATGTATGTGAATCCAAGTTAATTTGAATGTCAGGAAAAGAATTATATATTAATATTTGAAAACTTTAATAACTATTGGCATAAAACGTGATTCTAGTCAAGTTTTTTTTTTTTGTTCAAAAAGAAACTTTTCCAATCAAATGCTCAAAACAATTCCAATTCGTTGCTTATTTGGTTACACAAATGCTTATCATAAAGTATAAATAATAAACAAAGCTATTATTAGCACGAAAGGCTAGAGCCAGAAGCTTTAACAAAGTAGAGAATTTAAGCAACTCTCAATGAACTAAGAAAAAAGAGTAGAAAATTTCTTAAGTTTAATTTATATATTTGCTTTATTTTTTTGCTTGGACAACGTTGCGAAATAATATTCAAAAAATGTTGTCGACTTTATTTTAATGCCCATATGTATGTATGTATATGTAATGTACTCTACTATCGAACCACCCACAAACAACGTACATATATACCGTATGTATATATTTAGCCCAGCTAGTCGAAATCCAAACTGTAAACGCTGACAGCGATTTACAGATGGCAACTTTGGCACGTCGAAGACCCGTTGAACACCAACAACGACTACAACAACAACAACAACTACTACTACCGCTACAACATCACGAACAGCTGGCGTTTATCGATGATGTGCAAGTAGGTACGGCATCACTGTATGTCCGCCATGCACGCATCCTCTTTGGCGGCATCTCCTTGGCTTTTTGCGTTTGTTTTTTATTATTGAAATCGAACATTCAAAGACATTTCATGTAATTTGAATATCCGCTCGCAAATCGCATCGCCCTCGCATCGTCTCGCCTCGACTCGCCTCGCCTATCTTTGCAAAGCTTCAACCGATTATGATTCATACAAATAGAGACTCCCCAATCCCCAACCATACATGTATGTAGTTGCTCTTGATCACCTTCAAAATTAAAATCTGGCCAATTTCATGCTTAAAACTAATATAGAAAATATTTGTACTTATGAATCGGGCACAATTGAATAAGAGTTCTGACTCAGCTGACTTTAATTCATTCATTCGCAGCAGTTTTATTCAAATTAAGTTGTATATAATATATCTATGTATATGTATGTATGTAATTGGCCTTAAGATGAGAACATTTATTGATAAGTTTTGTTGATTGTGTCATTAGGGTTCACAAACTATACAGATATATGTATGTGTATATATATCATTGTTGTGTGCTGCTGCTGTTTGTTTATCTTTCTTATAATTGCTTTTTGTTGTTATTTGTTTATAATAACTATTATATATATTTTGTGTGTATACTTTACAAACTCAAATGTCAAGTAGCTTACAAAACGTACACCGCATGATCATCTCCATTTTCCAGATTCTGTTAAGCCCTATAATATGCTCTCACATTTGGAGAATAACAGTAATCTAACAAAGCAAACGGCTATCGCTATTACAGGTCAGATCAATCAATCAATCGATTAAAATGCAAAAACAAACAAACACACTTTTAGTTGTGTCTGTCTGTATGTGTGTGTGTCTGTGTGTGTGTGTGTGTATGTATAAAATTGTTCCTTCATCTACTCTTCTACTTGTAATTATTACTACTAATACTATCACTTTGCCACTTTAGTCGTTCCTCTCCCATAACTATCTATCTAACTATCTATAACACACTCACACTCAAGGGTACTTAATCTGACAATAAATTTAGTTTTAGGACAAAAAATCTAGAAAAACATCGCACCATTTTGTGATTATTTATAATTTGATATCATTTATGTTTAGGATTTGAAATCCCAACGATCACAAATTGGCAACTAATTGGAATTTATACATTTTTAAGATGTAGTGTTTTACCCAATATCAATAATGACACTCTCTTTCTGTTAGCATTAGTATTCACTCTGGTTCCCACACTAGGTTTACTTTACCAACTACCATTTTATGAACCACTTACCCGGCGTCAATCTGGTATACAGCGGTTGAATATAAAATTAGCGATTTTGTTGTTCCGTTTTGTTTTTAAGTTTTGACATTTATAACATTAATTCATAGCTCTTAAGACTCATAAGACATGGCCTGGAATTACAATATATAAATATCTATATTAAAGCTCCAACCACTAATATATCTTTTAGACAACTATTTAATAACGCCAAAGCAAAGCAAATGCTGCTTCTTGCGCTTCTAAACCACCCAATTTCCAGGCCTGCTGCTTATAAGTCTTGAGTTTTATATAAGACGACGCACTTTTCGTGACTCGTTGCGATAATCATTCAACAAATAAAAAAAACTTGAATTGATATATATTAACATATTTGTTATAAGTTTTTTTTGTATCTTTTTGGCTTGCGATTTAAATGTGTTTCCTGTTTTGCATATTTATGTATAACTTTTCTAACTATTTATGATTTATTTGTTACCAATTGGAGTTTCCGTTATTGTTTTATTTGTACTAGATTTATATGTATGTAATATATGTATATTGATGATATTAATAATTTTGAACGCTATTATAGACATGGGTATTTATGATACACGCCCACTACGGCCAAATTCGATTGAGCTGCGGCGCAGCTATCAATCGGAGCAAATCGATGGCAGTGGCTATGAGCCATTGACACCACAGGCAGCGGCCAATCAATATGCAGCCGCATATGGCACCAATGGCATCTCGGCTTCGCCCCATATGCATCTACAACAGCAGCAGCAACATCAACAGCAGCAACAGCTATACGATGGTACGCTCTATCATCAATCGCATAGTATCTATGGCCAGAGTGGACAGGGTGCAATGTCACCGGAACAGATATATGGACCGGGCACACCGTCACGCAACAAGCCAAGGCCATCGCAACCGCCACCGGCGCCACCATCGAATGGCAGCGGCGGTGGCACACCGACCACATCGAACGCTAATACACCGACACGCGGTCGCAGCATGTCGACGAGTCGGGATGCCTTGCCACCACCGCCACCAGTGCCGGATGCAGTGTCCCCGTTATCCGCACTAAATGGCATGGCCAGCGCTCATATGGCGGCCAAACTGTTGGGCCGCACCAACAGCACATCGCGAGCTGGCTCTCCGCAGATGGCGCCCAGCAACAGTGCACAGAACGCCAACGATATGGTTATGGCCCAACTGAACAACACTTTCAACAGCATGGGCATTGTGAATAGCAATCAGTTGAACTCGCTTAGCGATTTGCCACCACCGCCACCAGTGCCCGATCAGGTAAGTGAATATATTTAAAAGCTTTTGCAAAGCATTTTTTAATTGTTTTTGTTTCTTTTAGCACTCACCAAAAATGTCGCCACCAAATGTGGCACCGCCGCCGCCACCACCACCACCGCCAGTGGATGATGGTTTAATGGGCGCTGTACAAATGCAGCAACAGCAGCATCCACACCAAATTATGCCCAAGGCGCTGGCCAATGGAGATATGCAGCTATGCCAGACAAATGGTGGGTCGCACATTGTGAGTGCTAAAAAGATTCAGCCGCCCATATATGATCCACGCAACGATTTAATGAAATCCATACGAGATGGTAAGTAAGGTTTTTTTATTTGGATGTTAAATCTAAAAAAAAAAATTCTTATTTGCAGGTATTATACTGCGAAAGGTGGAAAAGTCCGAGCTAAAGGAAATTGAACGCAATACGGCAATGCTGGATGTAGCCTCGATATTGGCCAGGCGAGTGGCCATTGAGCTGTCGGAATCGGAGGATTCCGATAGCGAAGATGACAGCGAGGGTTGGATGGAACCGAATGAAACCTCCGCTTGATCCCTGATGGCTTCGGTAAAGCTAGATAAAATTGCAGCGAAAAACAAAAAGAAAAAGTAATTCCAAAGAGCGAAAAATTCTATTCGATGCCTAATCAGGCAGTTGGAATTACTACAAAGCGCCAAAGCTTCCTTTTTTCACCATACTTTATAAGAGTATTCTCCTCTACACACACGATAAAAACCTACATATACTACAAACAACTAAACCTTAAATCAAAATATTAATCGATTTGTATATATATATATGAATAACAATATCAATATTTATACGCCTATGCGCATACCAAGAGTAATTATGGCTAATAATATATATGTATGTTATCGCTAGTGGAATCAAGTATGTATTTATATTCGCAGCATGGCTAAGCCTAAGCCTCGTTTAGGGAATAAATACTCGTCTCGTTGATGCAAGATTGCAAATGAGAATAAGGAATTGCTAAATCTTGTCTTTAGTTGTTGTTTACGGAGAGCTAATATGGATTTATCGCTACAATAGAACAACAGAAACTTTAATAAAATAAACAAAAAGTAAAAAAAAATGCATTAAAATGTAGATATTGACAAGCTTTTGGATATTTAACCGATATTTAACAATATATATATATACACTCGAATACAAAATGATGATTACAAAGCAAAAGGCATATTATACACGCAAAGAGCAAGTATTAGTCTAAAAGATTGTAAATAGAACACAAATAAGTACTATATATAAACGAAAATATTTAAACGAAAAGTCAAAAAGCATTTTACACACGCTATGAAACTGCAATATCTAAAGTATATACCGTTTAACTTACATACAATATGCAAGTACTATAAAAGTATACATATATATATATTCTAAATAAAATAAACTTAACTGCATTTTCTGCTAAACAATGTACGCTCGCTACGGTATGTACATTATTATTAGCAAAAATACCGTGTATTATTTTTTTGTTTGAAATAAAAAACGAATGCTTATTAAATATTATAATGGATATAATGAATATGTAATAATTGTTGTATATTTTATCTAATTTAAAATAAAACTATTCCAATTGAATTATGAAAAAACTACATTATTTATTTCAAAATTGTTAAAACCCACCCAAACAAACCTCCACCAAATCATTTTCACTCATCAAGCGTTTCCATTGGTGTTTTCTCCACAGTTGGCGGATTGCCATTTAAACGATCATGTATGGTGAACGGCATTTGTAGGCCCGCCTGAGATTCCCGCTTTGGTGTCTCCATCTTGTGTTGAGTGGAGAAGGAGACGGTAATGCGTCCATTGCCACGCACCGCCGCCAATGCTGTCGGTGGTTGATAACGTACCACCGGTGTTGCCTGACGATACTCTGATGCCGCCGCCGGCTGCTGCTTGTCCGATTGTTGTTTGTTGTTTTCACTGTTGCTGTTGCCATGGGACTTGGAATGGGTCTCTTTACGCACACCCACCATGAGGGCCTCTTGGCAGGAGGCTTCCTGAAACTTTTTAATGCGATCCTTCATGTCACCCTCACGCTTTATTTCCTTTTCAACTTCGGCGCGTCGCTTGTTCTCGTAACGCTCGATTGCCATCTCATCTCGTTTCTTGTTGCGCTCCACAATCAGGTCGGCAATCTCAAGACGCTTTTGCATTAGCGCCTCTTTGTTCAGCTTCTGGAACAGCTCAGGCCAAATGCCCGGCTGTTTCTTAACCAGCACAATGCGCGCCTCATGCTTGAAGATGCGACAGAAACTGGCCATCTCATCAATTTCCTGAGCAAGATGACGCTCAAAGAATATTGGTGGATTATTGAATTTCAAATATTGTGGCAACAGCACAACATCCGGCTTCCGCGTCACCAATCTATTCAATTCAATCGAAATTTTGATATCCTCATCCGTCTGCGAAATTTGCACCATTATTTTTATCAGCTACGACTAACTACAACTAGATGTCGTTCTGGCTATGTTGTGAATGAGAACTTTTTTGCTAGCATTTGATTGAGGAATGCTTAGACAGGATAATAAGTGTCTACTGCCACCCGAACAAACAGTAACAACAACTAAGTTCATTTAAATATCATATTGGGTTTTGTTTTTTATATTTATTTTGATTTGAATATTAACCGGCAAATGGAATTGCGCTTGCTCTATTGATCAAACAATGATTGGCTATCCATCCCCTTTTGGACACATTGCTGTGCGGGGTTGGTGCAGAGTGCAGAGCGGACGCTCACGCAAGCCACTTTTCTGTTGCGCACACCTGTAACAGGTTATATTTGTGGCATCAACTTAGTCATTGACCCTCGAACCTACTTATTTACTTGCAACATGAATTGAATTAGTTGCAACAACTATTAGCACGCGATTTCTTGCTTGTTTGCAGCATATTTTCCATTGTTTTTGGCACCAAATTGACAAACGGTATAATGTGTTTTTGAATTCTCTGCACGAATGCGAGATTCCGTATAGGCTAACAAATTATGAATTATGACAATACTTAATAAACAAATTAGAATAATCAGGTCAAAGACATGGTTTAGAAAACGTTATTATATTTGTGGTTCAGTTTTGATTATACTTTCAGGTAGAACTTTGGCAACCTTTCGGGGCTCCTTTATCGTTGTCTGTGGACACTGCATCTCACCCCAACCAATTGGCACCATGGGTATACGATTTTTGCGCATATCGCTGGCATAGGCAACCACAACACCCAACTCGGCTTCAGCTGTGCTTAACAGGAAAGATTGGTCCATTTGATTGATGACTCGTGCCAATATGACATCGCCGGGCTTGAAGGATTTGTAGATGTCAACACGATCCTTTTCTGTTTCACGTACATCCTCTTTACGCAGCAAACCACGATAGCTACTCTCCAGCAGCACATTCTTTACACAAAATACCGCACACTTGGCAAATTTAGGTGTTGTGACCAGAACTCGAGCCGTGACAACATCTCCAGTTGCCGGTATGGTCAAATGGAAGCCTGGCTTGTGAACACTAACAATTTGAATCTGAAATAATTAAATGGTTTATTGGTATTGCAGGAAAGATACAGCAAGTGTACGCACCTTATCCGTAGAGTCATCAATATTGACAATTCCCGATTTGCAGGCATAAATGTATCCGCCCTGCTCGTATGTTCCCTCGCCAACTATAATATTATCCTCAACGCGGCAGAGGCGCTCACCAGGCAGGCAAATAAAAATATCATCCTCATTAGTGGCCGTATCAGTGGTGTTTTTATCACTCATATTTTTGATATGTAGAGTACTACAAAATATTAGTTAATGACTTTTGCTTGTATAAATAAAAACAATAATCTCCACATGTTTTTGGCGGCGCATTTTTAACATATTTCTGAACTGATATTAACAGTGGACAGAAGTTAACATTATCGATATGTACTTATCGAATAGCAAGTAATGTATCGATTCCAGCTGATGCATGGATAACACCATCACTAACAACATCGGCAACTAGTAGGACGCGCGTGTTTTTTTTTTGCCGGTGTCTGCGTATGTTTGTTTTCTGTTGAATATTTTTTCGATTGGATTTGTAATTCGAGATGAACAGCAATGCAAATATGAGTTACAGGGAGGTCATACCCAAAAACCTCAATCCAGAGGAATGGAGCGAAGTCGAAATAAATACGGGTAAGTTGTGTGGGTGGCAGAAAATAGTTTTCCTTTTATTATTAAATAATTTATAATGCATTTCTGTGCAGGCACACAAAGTACACTGCAGGATATAAAGACTTTTGGAAAGTCCGGCAGTTTATGCTATAATTGCCAGCCAAACGGTCAAAACAGGAATCGCTTTATATACTGGTAAAGAACAAACATATTGAGATATTGTTTTGATTTTATTTTTACTTTATCACATTTAAGGCGCACATATCAAGATACTCTGGAGTTGTCAGAAGTTAGCCTGGATATTACACTGCTGCGAAACCACCTGCGTCTGCGGTTTACAGACTCCGCAGTACTAAATGTTTATCTGTCCGAGCAGGCAAATAGTGTCACCTTATTGGTGGTCACCGTGAGCAGCATTCATCGCATACTCTTTCCATTACGAAGCGATGCATCTTTGAATACTACAGCACCAGCAGATGCCCAAGGGCATTCTATATTTGATGATGCAAGTGAAAAACTAAAGGATCGCAGCATATTTTATGTGCTTGATGGCACAGTGGCTATTAATGTGCCGCATCTTGCCGCTTCCGAAATGTGTGAAGATAGCTTGGAGGCATATTTTGCCGTCGACTACCATTCAAAGTTAATGCTGTACATAATGAATTGTCGCAGTGGCAATACAGTTTCACATGAAGTGAAGGAACCCAATTTAATGCCACGCTTTCTGTCCAACTTGAAAGGCGCTCTAACGTAAGTCGATCGCAAACATATTGAAACGAATATATTTACATTGAAATTTTTGCAGTGGACGAGGCGAAAACTTAGAGTCGGCCATTTCAATGGCATTTAGTCGCATTGATGGTGAAATGTTCCTGTTGGTGCTCTATCGGAACAATGAGCTACGCTTGTGGTCAGCTGCGAATTTCCAATGCGTTGCCACATTTAGTTGTCAGGACGCTGAAGACCCACAGGGTCGTAAGTATTTAATCTAAAAGTGTGTTTATGAATATTAATCAATTTCGTACTTCTTTTATAGCACAAAATAGTTTATTGCGTAAAATAGATGATCACAGTTTTTGTGTATTTGTTTCACATGAGACGAACGCCGAGTTCCTTTGCCTTAGCATTGCACGTAACGTAAGCGATACGAACCCAAGAACCTTAAGCATGTCTGTACATCATAAGGTGACCGCACCACAAATGGATTTGACTGATTTCGATGCAACGTCGTCACTTATTTGGACGCTTTGGAGCAACGCTGAGGGTGATTTCAATGTATCAGCATTTTTCTTGGCCACCGGCCACAAAGTTCATTGGGTATCGGCTGCATTGGAGCCGCCACCGGATAGAGATTTCCTAGCCGTTGAGCCAGGTGTCGATCCACGCGAAGCACACTGTTCCTACATCTTTCATCCCGGCCGTTTTGATCGTAATGTGATCGCAAAAGCACTTTATGTAAGTTTTCATAAAAAGAAATCGTATAATGACTAAGTTGTATTTTGATTATGTAGATGTTCAGACGGGTCAACATGCAATTCGATGTAAAGCAACTGACAATGGCTATGCTAAAGGAGCAAGTGTGTCAGGCTGTCGAAGATGAGATACAAAATGAGCTAAAAGATTTTGATGTAAGCGACGACGAGTATTTAGAGGTGGCAAACAAACTCTGGCATCGTTTCTATTCTTGCTGTGAGCAGTATCATATTAAATTCTCTGAACCCACGGGCCTAGCAGTTTTGGGTGATATGAATGCTGTTTGCGTTGTTAGGCGTCAATCGTTTGCCTTGCTTCGGCCATGTGAAATGTTGGAACACCTTATGATAGTTGGAGAGCACACTGAACAGGTGGCTGCATTTGTGGCACCATATTGCCTTAATGATACGAATGTAGCTTTGGGATTCACCGAGTTAATGAACATTATTGGCCAATTGGAAAAGTTTCTGCCTGGACATGTTAAACAATGTATGGATCAAAAGTTGTACCAGCGGGATACGCACATGATTAACAAAATGCTGATTCGAATCACTGAGGGTGATATTGACAATGATGAAGATAATGAAATCGTCCTGTCACGTAGTTGTCTTATTAAAATCCAAAGACAACTAATGGCAATGACAAACTTGGATTCAGCGATTAATATGCTTCTCGATTTACTTGGAATTGTTGATCAGGACGCGATCGAAGAGCCCTCAGGTATAATATTTAAAGATTGTTTATTTTAAGTTTGTTTAAATATGCGTTAAAATGCATTTAGGTGGACCATCAAAGTCGACACGTTTTCTGCAATCAACTGGCGCATTATTTGGCAGTGAATATGGCATTTCCATTTTAGCAGAATCAGTTAAGCAAATCGCTCAAATAAGGTGATATATTGGGTGCTTATCAAGTGTTTTATGCTTCCTAACTAATGTATTACTTTTACAGATTTGCTGTGTGCCGCAACCTTTTAATTTTACAATACATACTACATGGATCAGCGGCTCATATGCAGGATTCTGTCATTACCAACATCAATTTTTTAAACTCCTATTATACACTTGTATGGATCTCTGAAACGCCGATATCCCTTAATACTCCAGTCAATTTGTAAGAGCAAGCGGTTTTTTGCCAAACTAACATATTTTTTAAACTAATTTGTTTAAATATTTGTCATGTGCAGTGAGGTCTCAATACAGCGTCTGTTTCGTGCACAACTCTTCAGTGGTTATACGCGGCCCTACTCAAGCCAAATTCGTTTAAATAGTCAAACAACGCTATTGTGTTTGTTCTTGCAATCAAAAGGTTTATTTAGCGCACTTTCAATGTTGCTTAAGGACCAGAATCAGTTGGCAGATCAATTATCAATGCGCCAAACGCTGCTACAGCTGGTTAGTTTTGTCAATCAAATGCTGTAAGTTACAATACATATTTTAATCACAAGAATCAACTTACGTTCGACATTATTTTGCAGTTGGCCTGAAGCTTGGAATGACGTTTTCCCTGAGTGGCTATTTGGCACCTGTCATCATGTTATTATTCAGGATTATGTGCGTTTATTGTCTGGCTGGTGCACAGAGAAAAAAGATTCGCGTATGGGCCTATTTTTAAAATAACTTTGTCTATTTATAAAATTGTTTAATATTCATTGCAGGTCGTTTTATGCTGGCCGTTTCACAACTGGATTGTGGTGAGCCACTAAAAGCAATTCATCTCTTTAAGCAAGTCGCATATAGTGTGCTCAAGGAACCATTTTTGTTTGAACAAGTGCTCAAAAATACTCCACTCTATGCTAAACTGCCAAACATTTTAAGCCGACAGAGTGTTGAGCCAACCGAAGAAGATATTAAACTGGCTTTGGTACATTATTTTCTGAAAGTTATACAATTGTTTGAACAGCATTCGGCATCAGATTATATAATTCAATTGGCTGAAAGCGCTATGTGCGAACTTGATGTGGAAGATCAACAATTGCCTATGTTCCAATCGATCGTATTTAATAATCATTTGCAACTGGGTCACTTTGAGGAGGCTTTTCATGCTCTGGCTAATAATGCTGATACGTCGCGCCGTAAGGATTGCCTGCGTCAATTGGTCATAATGCTGTTCCAGTGCAATCGCTTTGATCTACTCATGGATCTGCCATATGATAATAACTTGCAAGATGAGTTCGAGAGCATTGTGGAATCACGCGCGCGTTCTCTCAGCATCGATCACAATGAGGTTTATAATTTTATGTATGCTTTTAATGCAAAAAAAGAAAATATGCGAAAAGGTTAGTTCTCTTTTGTTCCAGTATATTCAATTGAAATCTATATAAATGTCCTTTCCAATAGCTGCGACTGTTATGTATGAGCAGGCGATGCGCCTCCAGATGGACAGCGAGTCACCCGATGCTCTGCAAAAACGTTTCTCATCACTTTTGGTTTGCGTCAATAGCTTGTATTTGGTCGATAAGCGATATAGATGGATTGCAAAGCCAACTATTGGCGATGAGAAAATTCCAATTGATCAGGATAATGGAGAGCAAAACGATGAAGTTGGTTATAGTGGGCAAGAAGTCGTTGTACTTGAACTCGTCGATATACGACGTGAGCTGCTGCACGCCGAGGCACTACGAGAACTTTCGCATCATCGTAAAGATATAGCTGCATATAAACTAACAGATGCTAAAGAGCTTTCACATCTTATGTCCACTTGTGGTTTATATACAGCAGCGTTGAAACTTGCTCGTGGTCATGAGTTTTCCATGCTGCCAATATTTGAAAGTTTGACAGCAGCATGCATCAGCACCCAAGAGGAAAAATCAAAGGATGCTTGGGCTTGGTTGCAAATCAATGATTTAGCAGGTATTTATACAGCACACTTTAGCCATTATTGTTATTATTAACAAGTTTGTTGTTTCTTTTTAATTATTGAAGATCTACCCCATCGTAATAATGCGGCTCATATGGCCTGGTCATTGCTGCAGAAGCTTATTGTTGACAATGAGCTGAGTGAATCGACTTCAATACGCAAGAGTGTCGTTAATCGTATACTGACATTGAATTCAACTGTGCCACAATGGTTGCACAATTCCTACAAATTGGATAACACACGAGAGTTGCTGTATTTATATGTTAAGCTCAATAACTTGCTCGATGCTGCCGATTTGGCTTGTGAAATGATTGGCGGCATGTTAGGTGCAGGCAGTGAATACTTTGACTTTAAGCATTCGGTGAATGTTACAAATCCTCAGCTCGCATTTCCCGTCCATACAATTGATCTGCTGTTGCATGGCCTTAAAGTTAATGGCGTCAAACACATTGAATACGAAGTGGTAATATGGATATTAACTGATATATGTTTTTATTTTTAGCAATTGGTGTTGATCTTTGCAGGCACGAATCCAGCTGGAAGACGAAGTAGCTAGATATGTGGAGACTGTGAAGCGCACAACGGAAGATAAAATAAAAATAGCTATACTCAAGGAAAGGGAAAATCCAATTCAACAACAATTATTTTATTAAGCGATATCATTTATTTCTGTGTTGGCTCATAATTAAAATTATATTAATACGTAAGAAAATTCTAGAAATCATCTGTCATTACCAATTCGGAGAGGAACTTTTTGTAAATATTCATAAACTGGGCGACAAATGCTTCTAAATGGAAAATATGCTTTGCTCCGTTCTGCATACGGTGTTCGTATTGTGTGGCGAACTCCAACGTCTTCGCCTTAATGGACATATCACAGTTGTTCACCAGCTGTTCGACGAGGCCACGGAAAATGAGATTTGGCGGTACACCCTGTGACAGTAGCTCGTATAAGCGATCGCGAATCTTTTCAAGCTTGGCAGGCGTTTGCTCGCTCACAATTTGAGTTGCAGTTTCACGTAGATACACTTGCCAGTCGAGTTCGACGATTTCCTGCTGTGCCGTAAATGGATATTGTTGCACTTTGGATGCCTCTAGCATCAGTAAGGCGCGACGCATGTTTCGTTCGGACTTGTCCACCACCCGTTTGGCTAACTCAGGCGGCAAGACAAGACCCTCACGCTTGCACGTGTTTTGCAGAACAGATGTCATATCGGCCTCGCTGGGCGCCGGCACACGAATGCCCAGGCAACGCGATCGGATCGCCGGAATGATGCGGGATGTTGAGTTGACGGAGAGTATTATGCGACATGTCGCAACGTATTTTTCCATAGTGCGACGCAGCGCATGCTGAGCATCCTTCGTCAGCTCGTCTCCCTCCGAAATGACAATCACCTTAAATTCCCGCTGGCCGTTAACGTCGATTTGATGTGTTTGTGCTACCTGTTTGATCAAGTCGATGACTACAGTGCGATCGTACATGCCAGCGTCTGAGGGATTCACCTCCAAGTGATAGTTGCTGCCAACGGTCATTATTTCGATTTTCCGATTTGATGGCGTTGTAAAGTTCATTGTTTCGTTGCGTAGCCTTTCCACACCAGCGCCGTACATTTCACGCAGCAGACACATTATGCGAGTTTTTTTACCAGCGCCCGATGGACCGTAAAACATCAGATGTGGAAAATCGCTTTGCTTGCATAGGTTGCGAAGATTATCGGCCTGATCCTAATAATAAATATTTCAGTCGTTGATGTTTTCTTTTTTGTTCTTAAAACTTACCTTGTGATAATCCAATTTGGACAATTCACGCGGCCGATATTTGTCTACCCAGAGTGCCATTTATGTTGAGTTGATTGCCATGTACAACAAATTGTGTAGAATTTATAAATGTTTGCCGGCTTCACTTCTCTAATGCGCGCTTTTTTGCAACAAAGTAATCGATAGCTCTTAAATATCGATATAAAGAGAGTGCTCATCGTATTTCTTATTAAGAATCATAGACACTTTTAATCGAATAGGTGGTATTTTTAAATTTTCTTTAAAAAAAAAAAGTATATCAAGAAAGGCACAACATTTAATTGTAGTTTATTACAAAAGAGTTTTAGACACGATTTGAGATTGGGCATCAGTCTCATTATGTGATAGAGAATGTCGCAAAACATTTGCTTTACTAGAATAACGTTTGCCACAAACACCGCAACTGTAAGGAGAAACTCCCGTATGTGCTTGGATATGAAGTTGCAAAGTTCGTCGGGCACCAAATGCCTTTTCGCAACCATCAAGGGTGCATTTAAATGGACGTAATTTTAAATGGACGGCATTGTTGTGATCTTTCATATGGCTAAGCTTTTTAAATTTCCTTCCGCATGTGCTGCATTGGTAGCCATCCTTATTATTGTGTCGCGCTAAATGGGCGTCCAATTCTTCTTGGCTTACTTTGCAATGCGAGCATATCGGACATCGAAACTGTGAGTCCGACACATGATCATTAATGTGAATCCTAAGATCAGATTGCTGACGAAACGTCTTCTCACAAATGTTGCACATAAAAGGACGCTCATTTGTGTGACCCATTCGATGAATGCGAAGCGTTCGCGCCAAACCAAAGGAGCGCTCACAAAGATCGCATTTGTGGGGACGACAGCCTTCGTGTACCAATTTAACGTGGTCGGTTAAGTGATGTTTACGCTTGAACTCCCGTTGACAATATGGACACGTATTTTCTCGCTCGCAGTGCACACGTTTAATGTGCACTTTTAGCTGGGACTGTGTCTTGTACTCTTTGTTGCAAGTTGGACAGCAAATTTGAGTAGTGGTATTTTCAGTGTCTGCAATAGAGGTTTTTAGGTCGTTAAGATCATATTTGTCACTGGATGACTCAATAGGATTGATTGTGGTATCAAATTCGAATTCGGTATCCTCCTCTTTCTAAAAAAAGAGAATAAGGTAAATATTAATAAAAATCTAATGTATTTAGTGGATTTTAGTTTTTTACTTACTTTATTTACTAGTTCTTGGTTTTCAGTTTTAATATCAATGCTGTGATAGCCAACAAGTTCGTTATTATCTTCTTCATTTGATAGTATTGTCGATTCAAGATATTTTTGGCTGTCTTGAAATGCCTTTTGGAACTCCAGAAAAGTTATAAATTTTTGAAAACAATGTTTGCATATACCATTCCTTGTTTGCTTTTCTGTCTTTGTTTCGATTCCCAAAAATATAAGCCGTAACAAATTCTGCATTTCAGATGTCATTTTTATCAGTGTAACATTAGGATCAAACTTTATAGTGAAGCATGTTGCACAAATCATTTGAAATTTGGGTTCCTCTGTTAACTCTTGCTGCTCAGAAACCAGTTCATTTAGAGCTATACCTGTACAGATGGACGTTTCGGCAAATTTGCAGAGCATGTTAACTTTTGTGTAACAGGAATGACACAAACGAGTTGGCATTAACAGATTTGTGGGAGTTCCTATAGTTTGAATCCGCTCTGTCATTGATTCAAGGATGCGTAAATGTTGTAGATCATCTTGTAGGTCATATTTCTGGTCTGTCGTGCTTTTAGATTTATCTAAGTTTTGCAAGCACGCTCTGCAAAAATTATCAATTGTCGCACGGGTAATTGGCAGCATTGCTCAGGTTGTTTGTTTATTAAAATTCTCAGACGTTTACATGTTGAGCTTAAATAATACACTGAATTAATTTGAGCAATTTTCTCAATTTTCGAGAGAGGCAAATAGTGCACACAGAGAGGCGAATAATTTACCGATAAATAAAAAATGTTTATTAATCAAACATCTGTATCGATATCATTTAAAAACAGCTGTGTCGAAATGTAAAAATCGAAGCACCTTTTATAATTTTAAAAATTCATTAAATATTGATTAAATTGCTTCATTTTGACAGCATAAGTAATTTTAATTTTAAGCTACCATTTGGTACACAAATAAGAACATATTTTATGTATTTGACAACAATGAAATTATCGGTGCTATCGTTCATAACATTTTATTCAATGTTAGTTAACAGGCGATAAACAATCTTCGCCTGAAGCACAAAGAAGAAGAAGCAAAGTCGTGGAATACATACATAAATTCTGCGGCTGCTGCGGCTATTCGTAATTTTTTTTATAGGTGTTTTTTTTTAAAGGCTAGACAATAGGCGCATGGAAAACGGAGTGGAAAATGGTTTATTGCCCGATGGCGAACAACTAGGAACGCGTGATAACCAAATGGGCAGCAGCACAGACGGTGAGGGTGAAGGCGAGGGTGATACGACGCCTCAGCAGCCGCAAACAACAAATGACGATGTCAGTGACGGCGATGCGGATGGCGAACGCGACTTGTCTGTTTCGGATGCAGCTGATGCAGAAGTCGAAGCAGAAGCAGACGCAGAGCCAACGCCAGTCAATAATATGGCACCGGGATGCATTTCCATTTTGGAGGACAATCTATGCGAAAAAGATGTAGATAGCGATGTGCCCGATGACGAGAACGATGATGAGGTGAGCCACAGTTTAAGCAAAATATGTTTTAAAGTGCTGCAAAAAGTGTAATACAAATATGTATGTGTGTTTTATATACTATTTCGAAAATAGGCAAAGGAGAATTACGAGGGATTTAATGGCACTGGCCGCACAGTTACCCTACAAACCCTAATGGCTGCCAATGTTCTGCAGCCAGGCAAATCACTGATGACTATTGATTACCTTGGTCAAAAGTTTGTTGGCGATTTACTGCCAGATGGTAAAATAAAATCACAAGAGACTGAAACCATATTTCTAACACCCAGTGCTTGGGCCATGCACTGCAAACGGATCATAAATCCGGAAAAGAAAAGTGGCTGCGGATGGGCATCGGTCAAGTATAAGGGAAAGAAATTGGATGCGTATAAAAATACATATTTGCGAAAGTGTGCTCTACAAAAGGAGTCGACTCCCGACGACGGTGATTTAGGTAATATATTCTAATATTTCAATCATTAATTGAAAGTGTCATACGATATAATAATTGCTATTCATATTTTCGTTTATCAAAAAGATGCCGAACGAAAAACCGATTCACCAGATGTGATCGTAAAGCGTACAGTGTTTCCACATAATACAGTAGCCAATCGCAATATGATTCAGTAAGTTTAAATTGCTTTTTTGTCATTAAATTGAAATTAGGTATAATGTGTTTTTTTGTTTTTACAGTGATGCTAATATGCTGATTGAGGCGGTGCCATTTACATCTGTTGGCAAATTGCAACCGTTTCTATTGACCATCACGTCGTCGGCTTTGTTATTGGCCGACTTTCATTGCCATTTGACTGTGCGTGAGGTGTGCGGCTATCTGGGTGGCACTTGGGATATGAACACGCACAGTGAGTCCGGCTCTAAGAACACCCAATGCTCCATTTATTTCCATGCTAAACTGTTTGCTGTCTATTTTATAGCCTTGACAATTACAAAAACATATCCATGTCGCAGTACACGATTCGATCGACAGCGTGCCGCAGACGTGGAGCGCGATATACAGAAGATGATGGTACAGGATCAAGTGCTGCTTGTCGGCTGGTATCATTCGCATCCAAAATTCCAGGCCGAACCCACACTACGCGACTGTGATGCACAGCTTGACTATCAAATACGAATGCGAGGCGCCAGTGATGTCACATATACGCCATGTGTTTCTCTACTCCTTTGTAAGTCTGATAAAATCTCAAGACATTTGTTGTGTCTAATTGGTTTCGTTTCGATTAATTTGTAGCACCGTATTACGAAGAGAATCCCACATTGGAATCGGTGGTCAAGTGTATATGGATAGTGCCACCGAATGAAAATAGACAAGCGATGGAATATGGGCGGCCGATGCTAATGCAATATTCGGTGTTGCCCGACAAAGAGATACCCGAAGAGGTGCGCACCGAAATCCAATCATGCGTCGATTACTACACCCAATATCGGGGCGAAATTGTTAAATTTTGCAACACTTACAGCAACGATGTGACCTATATCGAAAAACTCAAAAATACTCTGTATCCCAAATTTCCATCAAAGCAGAGTGACAAAGCGTTGTGGAATTGGTTGTGTGCCGTCTTGGACTGTGAGCAGGAGGACGATTTTATACCACCGAAAACCATTAAGATCATTGACAACGATACTGACAATGATGTTATTATTAAGGCCGAGACGCATACACAAAAGGATTCGGTTAACGAAATCAAACTAGAACAGCAGCAGCCGAAGGATGAGCCCCTGTGCGAGATTATTCAATTGAATTCCATTGATGATGCCGCTGCACGCAGCAAAGCAGAAGAAGAATCCTCAGCACTGCAAGCTGCCGAACAGAAGGCCAGTGAGCTGAAGGTAATGTCGCTGCAAGAGCAGCTTTGCATGCCATCGGGCCTGAATATGAATCCGGTGCGCATGCTATCACCGCTGGCCACACCAAATCCCACAAATCACACAACGCCCGTTGCGCCAACAAATGCTGTAGTGCCGCCACCAATGCCACTTAACGTAGTTGCTACCAGCCAGTTGCTACCACCACAAGCACTACCCTCACTAAATAGTGGTGCACTACCAGGTGCAGCAGCAGTGGCAACTACTGCTCAATCTGTATCGCCGCGTGACAGTCCAACAAATCTGCAATTGCAATCGAATGTCGCAAGTCCTGCCAAGTTTGAGTTGCCGGTGCGTGCATCGCCATCGCCAGCCAAATCGGATGCCTCTTCGCATACATCCCGCACACGCAACTCACCAGCGCCAAGTCCGGGCAAGTTCAGTGTCAGCGATATTGCACGCAATAGCCCAAGCATAACGCCCAACAAATATGATACACTGGCCACACCCTTGGTGCCACCATCCGCAGCATGTTTGCCCACGGCAAATGATCTGATGGCAGCTAGTTTGGCGCAGTTGGCTGGTCAGTTGCCGCCCAACTTCTTGCAGGCCGATTTATCGGCACTTTTCCAGCAGCAGCGCAAGGATTATGGCAGCTCATCGCTTAATCAATTAGCTGCGGCGGCAGCCAAAGTTGGTGGCTCTAAGCAGAGCAGCAATGTCTCGGCCCTGGGCAATCTAAATGATCCTAATGTGGCGGCTGCTGTAGCTGCCTATTCCAATAGTTTCAACATGCCGTTGCCGACAATGAGCAACAACAACAGCAGCAGCAACATAACTAGCAGCAACAGCAACAATAATAATAGCAACAATAATAGCGGAAGTAAATCAAAAATGGAACGTTCCAAATCATCAGCATCGTCATCATCATCAACCAATTCGAGCTCATCTTCAAACTCATACAAAACAAAACTAATGAAGGAGTTGGACGAACTCAAGAACGATCCACTTAAGATGAGTGAACTAATACGCTCGCCAGAGTATGCAGCGCTCTTGTTGCAGCAGGCCGAAGCCTTAGGCGCCACAACACTGGGCACCTTGGGCTTTGGCTCCGATTTGAGTTACTTAACTGGTGTTCAACCAACTGCTGTGAATCAACCAATAAGCAGCAAATCATCAAAATCCACATCATCATCGTCAGCCACATCATCGTCGCAAGCATCACAAGCAGCAGCAGCTGCCGCAGCCGCACTCAGCGCTGACTATAATAATCTAATACAAGCATCCAAATTGCTTGGCTATGATTCCTATATGCAACAGCAGAGCAAACAGAGCAATGACCTCAACGCGTTCCTACAGCAACAAATGGCTGCCGTTGCGGCTGCCTCCATACCACCGCCACCAGTTGCATCGAGCAGCAGCAGCAGCTCATCCAAGAAACATCATCAGCAGCAACAGCAGCAACAGCTCCAGCAGCAACAGCAACAACAGCAGCAACATCAGCAGCAACAACAGCAAACAGCTGCCGCTCAAGCTGATTACACAGCATTACTGCAAACCTATAATCAGTTTGCCGCTGCCATGGCATCAACTGGCAACAAGCACATGGGTGGTGCACATAATGAGCTATCCGCATTGCTTGCCGCTGGAGCTGGTGGCATATCGGCTGCTGCTCTTGGGGGCGGCGGCGCTCTCAGTTTGAAGCACAAGCAAAAGGATGTGCAATCGGATATGTTAAATCAACTCTTGCAATTGGAGAAAGATTCGGAGATTAAGGCGCTTTTGTATCGTCAGAATAAGGCAGCGGCTGATTTGGATGCGCTGTTTGCAACGCCATCGGGTGCTGCTGCTGTGGCAGCTGCCACGGCAAACAACAACAAATCGGGCAGCAGCAGCTCTGGAGCATCAACAATTGCAACGGGCGTACCCTCGCCATCAACGTTAAGCAATTCGGCTGCATACTATAATGCGTTGGCGCAGGAAAAAATGCAAGATTATGCATCGTTCTTCCAGCAACAGCATGGCAAATATGGCATTCCCGATCCATTGTCGAAGACAACGTTAGCGGCAAATAATATGTTTATGTCGCCATCGGCACTGTTCAAAATTCAACAGGAATCACTCTCGGCCATGATGATGAAGCCGCCCAAATCAACCACGCCATCGTCGGCACGCACTCGAGAATCGTCCGCTTCACCGGCACTGGAACGTCTCACGCCCACCAAATCCATTAGTAGCAGCAGTGGCAGTGGCGGTGGAGGCGGCGGTGGGGGAAATTCCAATTCAGGCAGCAAATACAATTTTAGTGCAGTGGATTTGGCCATATCGAGTGTGCCGTCGAATACTCCATCGCCGTCGCCATCGGATGGCAGCAGTGGATCCTCGCATCGACGGCCATCACCGGACTTGAGTCGCTTGTACAGCGAGCTGGCTCCACCGGGTGCACTGCTTGGCAATGCACTGCCCAAAAAGCGTATGGAGTTTGCATCCGTTGCCGATTTGGCTGCACCGCCACCGGCCAAGATACCCAAAAATAATATTGGCGATGATGTTTTAAATCTGTCACATGATTAGGCGGATGATTAGGTGTGCTTATGGGTGTGGGATCCCAGTGAATGCAGTATTTCCACATAACTACATCTCTACAATTAATCCTTCATTACTTGCGAATGTGCATTGTATATGGAATCTCTTCCCTTGGGATAATGTAAGATGTACAATGTTATAGCATTAGATGAACGAAGCGTATACAGTATTCCAGAGAGATAGTTCACTTTCGTAATTGTTTTTCTTTTCAAAGCGCATGCAACAAATGGAATTTTATTTTTATGCCAATTAAATATACACAATTTATGTATAATTTTATACTTATAATGGCAAAACACTTGATGACATCCATACTGCATTGCTGATCGTTGTAAACAAAAATGTTTTTCGAAAAACAAAACAGTATAACCAGGAATGTAGATAAATATATATAAAAATATATTATATACATATATATTTGCATGCAGCCCCAATTAGTATTGTTGTATTGGGTGTAACTGAAAACATTTTGTAAGTCTCTCTATTAAGCGCTTGATGTCCTTAAACATATAATTTATACTATTTTAGGTTTAATTACTGCACAAAGGTACTCTAAGTATTTTAAACAACGGAATACAAAAACACATACAGTACAGACATACATGCATACATACATACATACATACATACATATATTACTGTAATACAATTAATAATAATTTCGAATTGACTTTGCCGCAATAAAGTATATTATAAACTAGGTTTTTAGTTTACAAATATCTAAATAGTAAATGCTATATTTTTTATTCCTTCTGAACAACAAACATCCCAACGTTTCACGCCGGTAAAACAAACAAAATACTGGTTTCTATGTTTTTGTTATGATCCATTTCGATAACCAGATGAACTACTATGCAAAATATGTTGATAGGGTTATCTTGTTTTCAACAACAACAATAATCACACGAGAAGTGTGGCAATGATAAAGATGCAAAATCAACTTCTAATAGAAGCAGGTGTATACGTGCTCTTAAGCTTTACAGTGAGGTGGAGGGGTTGCGGCTATAAGATATTCTAAAAAACAAGATCAATACGAGATATTATAACCGACTTAATCATACTCTCGTTAAACAATCATTGCCTTTAACTTGATAAGCGTTAAGAGTTTTTTATATGGTAATTAGTTATAAGCATTTAAAACAAGTTAAGTTTTCTTAATAACAGTTTTTTATGGCCTGTCATGTTCTGGTATACCCCATTTTTGCATAGACCATAGGGTATACAAAGTCAACTGAGTTATCATATAAATAGCAGCGATCTAAGCTCAGGCGACTTTAGTCTTTTATTCAATCTCTCAGCGTAAAAATCGCATAATGTCGGAATATAAGGTAAAAATGCTTGTGATAAAAAGTGTGAAAGTGATAATGAAAATTTATCTTGCATTTGCAGTACCTGTCGGGATTTGGTTCCCATTTCTCATCAGAGGATGAACGTTGCCCCAATTCATTGCCCGTGGCACAGAATTCGCCACAACAGTGCCCTTATGGTCTGTATGCGGAACAGGTTTCCGGTTCCGCATTCACAGCGCCACGTACCGAAAATGTACGCACCTGGCTTTATAGAAAACTGCCCAGTGCGATTCACATGCCATTTCAGCCGTTTAATGGTGCCAAGTATTTAACTCACAATTGGGATGAGCAGCCACCCAATCCAAATCAGGTTGGTAAATATTATTATTACTATGGCATATGTTTTTACTAATTTTCAATTCAATAGATGCGCTGGAAACCATTTGATATGCCTGCAGCGAATGGCAGCAAAAATGTTACATTTGTGGATGGAATTCATACGGTTTGTGGTGCGGGTGATACAAGAGTTCGCCATGGATTAGCTATTCATATCTATCTATGCAACGTTTCGATGAATGACTCGGCATTCTATAATAGCGATGGCGATTTCCTAATAGGTACCAGAAATATTTAAATGATTTTTGTTTTTTATTCATTGTTATTTAAATGTTTGTCCCTAGTGCCACAGGAAGGCATTTTGGATATAATAACTGAATTGGGTCGTATGACCGTGGCACCAAATGAGATCTGTGTTATTCCTCAAGGTATACGTTTTGCTGTGAAGGTGAAGTCTCCATGCAGGTAAGTCTTCCTTTCTTGAACATTGTTTTATCAAAAAGTAGTTTAAACCATTTTTGATTTTTAATACTCGAAAACAATTAAAGTAATCAAAAATCAAAAATCTTAACTCATATATTTTCTTCAGAGGCTACATACTTGAAGTTTATGATGGACATTTTTGTTTGCCCGATTTGGGTCCGATTGGCGCCAATGGTTTGGCCAATCCCAGGGACTTTGAGACACCAGTGGCTTGGTTTGATAACCAGGATGTTAAAGGTAAGGCTGTAAAATGAATTACCTTACAAATTTATCAACGAATAACTTATTCTTTTTTCCACAGATTTTAATGTTATATCGAAGTATCAAGGTAGCTTATTTGTGGCAAAACAGGATCACAGCGTTTTCGACGTCGTTGCCTGGCATGGCAATTATGTGCCTTACAAATACGATCTATCCAAGTTTATGGTCATCAATTCGGTTAGTTTTGATCACTGTGATCCGAGCATATTCACAGTGTTAACATGTCCAAGCTTAAGACCGGGTACAGCCATAGCTGATTTTGTAATATTCCCACCACGCTGGTCGGTGCAGGAGCATACATTCCGCCCTCCATATTATCACAGTGAGTTTACCCTAAGAGTTTTTCGGAACATTATTTAAAACATTAAATTGTCTTGGTGCAGGAAACTGCATGAGTGAATTTATGGGTCTCATACTGGGACGCTATGAGGCGAAGGAGGAAGGATTTGCTGCTGGCGGCGCAACACTCCATTCAATGATGACGCCACATGGTCCAGATGCGAAATGTTTTAATGGTGCTTCAACAGCTGAACTCAAATCCGAGCGTGTTGCGGATGGTACTCAGGTATGTTGGTTCAAACATAACAACTTTTGAATAATACCTTAAAAATTTCCTTTTTCTTCTAGGCTTTTATGTTTGAATCATCTTTAAGTTTGGCTGTTACCAAATGGGGCGTGGAAACGTGCCAAAAACTGGATGCACAGTACTATGAATGCTGGCAGAAACTCAAGAATAACTTTAAAATCGACAACTAATCTGTAAATATAGTATATACATACGTGTGAAAGGTTACGGGTTAAAGTAAACATTTATTTTAAACATTTATTTCGAACATTTTACAATAAAAATGTCGCAAACATTTATAACTTACAACCTTGTAATACAATTGCACCGTATTCCTGTTTTAATTTTTCTACTTTTTCTTTAAAGTCTAAATGTAATACTGGGCGCTGAGCGTGGACTTCTATTGGAGAAAACCTGACTGCCATTCAAACGACAGACGCACAATTGATTACAATTGATCTGCACGATTTCATTGACTTTGGCATAGGTAGTGGTGGCTGAAGTACTAGTGACATTATCATCGGAGCGACGACTATACAACGATTTGGTGGCACAGTTGCATGAACTGGTTCGTTGAAACTTAAGCAGTGCCGTGTCCTCTACTCTCACCATCGAACAACGACCCTTTGTGGCATCCACACGTTGAATTAACCAATACGTTCGCATATCGCCTTTTCCCTATGAAAATAGATTGCTTCACTTATTATAGTCTGTCTTGTCTTGCTTAGATACAAATGTTTTACCTTAATGCTGGTCAGACCGCGTTCGACGCATTTGTAAACACCCACATCCTGCAGTAGCTTAAAGGTTACATCGGAAATGTGAATTTTCATGGCTTCGCCAGTGCTTTCCATGCGGGCGGCCGTATTCACAGTATCTCCAAATAAACAATATCGTGGCATCTATATGTACAATTTTGAAATAGATAAAGTATAGATTGACACCCTATTGATAACCCTAGTACCTTCTGACCCACAACACCAGCTGCACAGGGACCCGAATGAATACCGATGCGAAATTGCATTGTTTCCTTTGGCTTGTGACGAATTTTCAAATTTCCAACAGTTTCAAGTAGATGCAGAGCTAACGAAGCTATCTCGCCGGCATGACGATTACCGTTTTTCAAAGGTAGACCCGACACTACCATATAAGCATCGCCAATTGTCTCCACCTGAAAATGTTCAATCTAACTTTCATAGTAACAAATATATATATATAATGATAATGTACCTTATAAACATCATAATTGGATATTATGGAATCGCAGCATGTATACAAATCGTTAAGCATTTCAACAACCTCAAAGGGGGTGCTGGTAGTACAGAGTTCCGTAAAGCCCACAATATCACTAAATAATATAGTAACACAATCGAAACATTCGGCTTTAACGGGATCGCCACTTTTTAATAATTCCGCTACAGTTCTAAAAGAAAAATAGATTGAGTAATTTTTACTTAAATTGATTAATCTTATTTACTTGGGTAGCATTTGATAGAGAAGCACATCCGTTTTCTTTTTCTCTTCGTAGAGCAAATTTGTTCGTTCCTGAACCAAACCCTCCAGATTATATGCATATTTCTCCATAATAGCCAACATGTTGTCAAATATGTTTGGTTTTCTGCATGAATTGAGAGATTAATATAATAATTTTGAAATAATTGTGATATAATATCAATATACAATCCCGCTTGCAGTTCCTTTAAATTCATTCGCACTAAACGAATATCGGGTCGCAGTTCGGGATCTTCGTCCCAGCAAAACCGTAAACATTTTCGTATATAATTTGGTATATCCAGATAGGTTAATGCTGGCCGAAAAACACCATGTTGCAATAGATCTGGGTCCTTAACAAATTTTATAATCTCTAATTGAAGGGAATCACAGTAAGTATACAATTAATAAAGTAATTAGTTGAGTTAAGAGTTTGTCTCTCTCAATATACCCGCTTTTGTATACGCAGTCTCGCCCCAGGGTCCCTTGCGTCCAATCATTTCGTATAGCAAAATGCCAAATGAATAAATATCACCCTTTTGGGAGCCACGTGCTGGACGATAAGGGTCGCGTAAAAGCTCTGGCGCCATTGACAAAGCACGTTTCACTTCCAGTTCCGCTCTTCCGAAAACGAAATAGGAAAGTCAAATGCAAATGAAAAACATTCTCAATTTGAATAATTGCCGAAATATATAAACTTACTTATTTGGCTCGTCCTGGCCGGCTTTAAGTTCGTGTAGTCCAAAGTCCGAGATTTGGCAGACCCATCGCGAATCGATGAGACAATTACTGGATCGTAAATTGCCATGCGATATGATTTCCGAGTCGTGCAGATAAATCATACCCTTCAATATATCTGAAACCAGTGATGAGATGAACATGTGATCCAAATGCAAATCCTCATTTGCGAGCACATCCTCTAAACTGCCTCGAGCACAATATGTTGTAAATATTATCACTGAGCCATGATCGATCGATGCACCAATAAAATTAATTATATTCTCATGACGAACCTAAAGAATTTCATTTCACATAAGTAATCTTCGAATCAAATTGGCAAGCGACTCTCTTTCGGGTCTTTTTATAAGAAAAATGAATGAAGTAAATTTCTGGCTTGGACCGGTTTTCTTGGCTTACCTCTCGCATCAGCTTCAGTTCCTTACGAATTGAACGCGTTATATCCACATTCTTTTTGTAAATCTTTTTCATAGCCACAATATTGCCACGAAAAAGAGCTGAAAAATATATACAAATTCAATAAATATATATAGAGTTAATCCTTTTACTTGATTCACACTCACCAATATTCGTAAATGATCTTTTATTTGGCTCACCAACAACTAAAATACTTTGTCGACATATTTGAACCTGAAATACAAACAAAAAGCTGTTTTTGGTTAGAGCCTAAGAAGAGATTTTCTTGCCTACAATATTTTTATGACTTGGGTTATTGGATTCGCCCAAATTGATGACAGTTACTTCCTTCATGTCCACCTTCCACAATAAGCCAGCCAACGTCTGTTCATAGCGATAATGTCTAAATGAAGAACTTCATTAATGCTCTAATGAAAACATGTATTCAAATGGGTTTTACCTGAGCAAAAGTGCTATGGCGACGATCAAAACGAATGCACATAATGGAGCAGATACTAGAAAACGCCAGTCCATTTTCTTGCGTGGACATAGTTCGTTACGGAAACCACAAGTTGGTTCTGCTAACGGTGGACGTCCATTAAGCCATTGTATCTGTCTGCCACTTTTAATATAACGAAATTCCTTTAAAAAAAAACTTTAGTCATAAAAATATGTTAAATTGTGAAGATTGCCTACCGGTATAATGGAATCTTTGTTGTAGACAAAAAATCCAACTGGTTGCATGGACATCTTGGCTAGGGAATTACCTGCATTGGCATCGCTTAGTAATGTGATTACAGTGTAGTTACCCTCAGCATCGCCATTTGAGTCAATAAATACCTGGGAAAATCAATTTAAATTATGTTTAACTTAACTGAACGATAAAGCTGGAAGAAAAATGTAAACTACATCAAAACCCTGTATTGAATGATAAGATCTATTGAATATGTGACTCATAACCAGACTTCCATCGCTTATATCACCGCCAAGTTGAAGAATTTCCGTAATGGCACGAGCATAGATCATAACACTATCGTATAGATGTAAACCAAATATGGGAACCTTTCAAACAGAAACGATTTATATAGATAATCATAATGAATATTAAGTGATGAATGCATACCGAAATGTTCTCATAGACTCTTTGGTGATAGGGCACCCGAAATGGAGCTTTACGAGCATATTCCTTGATTTTGCTACAAATATCCCTAGAAAACAGTAAATCAATGTTTATTGAAACGGCATAAAAATAAAACTGACGAGGTCAATAAAATAAATGATATGTGTTTGCATTCGATAAGGTTTATATCTATAGAAAGATTACTAATGCATGATAATATAGTAGTAATAGGTTAGTATTATATATCGGTTAGCTACAGAATAATTGGAAAGATTGATAATGATTTATAGCAGGAGTTAGAGTTAAATTTACCGAATATGAGGATTTTGTGGATATGTCATGCTTATTTTTATAACTGAACGAAATGAGATTTTGTCCAGTGATTTGCTCTTTTCTTTTCTAATATAAGGATCTAAGTAATCTGCAATAAAATGGTGCCATGCATTAAATTGTTCAAGAGGTTATTTTCTTAAATGGTTTATTATTTATAAACTTACTACGCTCCATAATATTGACACGTCGATTCGTATTATAGATCTCATCATCCACAGATATGACTATATAATTTCCACTCTCCAGGAGCTTACGATTTTGTAAGCAACGCACAAAGTCCACCATGGCGATATGTTCACCAATAAATACATAAACTTGACGAAAATTTAAAAGTTTATGAAAGAATCTTAAATATTTCATTACCAAAAAACCTACTTCTTGTTGTTGCATAGGTTTCCTCAATAATATTATCAATCTGTGATAATGTCTTTTTAATAGGTATATAATCCGATATGTATTTAAAATGCGTTATTGTAAAGTTACGCAATTCAGCAAGTTCCTTAAAAATTGTATCCAAATACATTATTGATTCACTTTAATTTTCATGAGATATTATTAAGATTTATTACCTGTATGGCGCTGGCCACATCCGAGCCCCAAATTGGCTTTGAGCTAACAACGATGGCGAATTTCTTCCAATCGTACGCATTCAATAAACTTATCACACTCTTCGAGACCTAATCAATCAATTTGATTAACTAATTATGATTAGGTCATGGTTAAGGAAAAATCCAAATATTCACCTTTGAAGCTGGTGCAAGAGTTCGTGCAAAGGTATGAAATGTACTCTTTCTGGATACAATTGAATCGGAGCATTTCTGAAATACATTTTGATTATTTTGTTATTTTTACCTAAAGACCTATTAAACAATCGCAGGCCCCCCCCTTTACTTACGTACGAAAGCATTGGAGTATTCCAAGCGGAAGCTAATAATGCCTCCGTTGTGCAACTTTCGTCGGGTCCTATGAATGCTTTCACCTTTCTCTCCCGCATTTCCGTCATAAATCTAATATTAATAATAAAGAATGAGGTGCGGTGCGTTCATAAGTCCGGCAATTTAGTTGTCTTGAATATAATTAAATTATACCTCAATGGTTTCACACGATATGCGCCCGTCTGGTGACCGATATCAAGTGGCGTAAAGGCAAGTGTTTTGCCAGGCAACAAATTAACGTTTTTATTTACATCCTCAACGGCGAGCGGAAGACCACCGAGAGTGACCTGTTTAACGAGTGCAAACACAATTTAATTACATTACAAAAACACGACAATAATGCTTAATTTGTATGGAGATACTTCACTTTGTTTCAATTTTATTCACTTTTATGCTTGACGTATTTGAATCATTTCGAAACCCATCGAATGGTTGAGTGCCTGGACATAATGGCGAAGATTATCATTTGCCTGATTTACTTGTATTTGCAGTGCAGTTTTCAACTCATTGTGATAGATAACAAAGAAAGTGCATGAGGCGACACAACAGTTGGGCTGCACAAAGGCAATAAGATTCGATTGGATTTGTCCATAAACACATTGCCTTGAGAAACCAAGGAAGTAGCATGAGATATCGAAATCTTCGCCAAACTTTCAGGCTTGCTCCGCACAAACGGCATAGGAAATCATTTTTGAAACCTGCTGTTCGCAAGTGTATTATGCCATAGCCATAACTGAAGGAGCTCAAAGCAAATCCTGTATATAATAGACTAAATACCAGCTGGGAGTTAATTTCATAACAATTTTGAACATTCATTGATTGCATTATGCCCAAAACTAGGCTGGCTTCCAGCAGCACACACATCAAGCCATATCGGTTTAAGATCTTACGCAACATTTGCTTAAACGTGACCAATATGCTTTTGCTTATGTTAATTTTACACAGAAATTCCGAAGGTTTAACAAAGAACTACTTAATTGAAATACTACTCGAATATTCGACTCGACGAAGCATAAATCATTTAATGAGTGGTTTAATTCAATAAGGCTTTTGTAATCATTTAATGCATTGCTGCTAGACGTAGATAAATTTCACTTAAAGCATTATATAGAAATCAATTTTAACAAGTAAGAAGGCTAGGAAGAAGATACTCTCAACCATTGAACATACAAACGGACAGACAGTCAGCTGTTTTCAATCCTCATTATATTTTATCGATAATTTGAAACAAACTTGCCATGCCTTGGGATTAAGAGAGTTTATATCTAACTCTTAGATCCTAAATCTGGAGTCTCTATCTTTTGTAGTTCATATATACCGACGGAAGCTATATCGATTCGGCCGATGCTGTTTAAGAATATATATACATATACCCATTTTTTACCCATTTCTTTTCCATCATAATCCGAGCCTAAGGGTGTTTTTAATATAAAACATTTCTTTTGAGCACTTTTTTCTTCCTGTTTTAATTACTCTTTCAAAAGTTCACGGAAAAAGTGTTCATATAAAAAAAACAAATAAGAAAGCGCTAGTTGAATGGACTACGAGATACCCTGAACCCTAGACATTCCCTACATTACTGCGCTAACTAAACTCAATCTTGCATATCTTCGATGTTTCTCTGCAAATTTTAATAAAAATTCACAAATGATCATTATTTTATCTATGGTTTCAAAAGTAATTATTGCGTTTTTCAAATTCAGTATACACTGATAGTCGGAAAACTTATCGATATTAATAAATAAACTTGTATCGCCTATGGATTAGGATAGCTTCTATCTTTTTGCGACACTTTACCGATGCTTTCATACAGAAGAAGGGACAGAGAGTTATATCGACTCGGCTGTTGATGCAGATCAAGAATATATATACTTTAATAAATCGGAGAAGAACGCATTTCTGGCTGTTGCATACGTGTGTAGAAAACATTATACCCTTTAGTTAACCCTTTCCTGAGTTCAGTGTATAAAAAATGTCAAATTCAAAAGAGCTTCACTGTATCACATCCGCACGCATTTGCATACGACTTGACTGCATTGCAATTTAATAGTCGACACAGCGGGGATTTTCCTTTTGTGCCATAACTAAGAGGAAAACTCCCTTTGATATCAACTGCAGGTGATGTACAGCTATGTATCATTTTTAGCAGTGTTGGCATGACAATTGAACCGTAAAGGGCTAGTGAGTTGGCCAATTTGCATTTTAGTCAATCGTCAAATTTACCTGTCCTATTTGGATTTTCTCTTATCATAACAAGTGCAGGTTGACTCTGTCTGCGTGTGTGTGTGTGTGCGTGTGTGTAAATGCCTGTGATTGTATGTTTATAGTAATTGATTGGACGAGCCTATAAAAAGAAACCAAAATTGCTTATGCTTAAGGGCATATACATTTTTTATATATCACATTACAAAATCAACTTTTGCGAACAAAGAGTAAAGTCAATTAAATAAACAAAATGAAATTATCCGCAGGATGAATGTTCATCGTAAAAAATAACGTTGCATACTCTAAGGCATTTAATTAAATGCAATTATTTGTGTGCAAAAACATTGCATACTCTCAGGCATTTGGCTGATTCTATTAAGCTGGTTTTTACCGAACCACAAAACCAACAGAAATTTTTTACTTCGTTAAATACGTTATAAATGTTAGAGTGTAAAATAATGAAATGCAACGCAAACATAAATCGACATTTCATTAAATAGTTATCAACAAATAACTCTTGTGGTAAATAGCTCGCATATTAATTGGCTTGGCAGCTGAGCATCGAAATCGCTCAGTTGTAAATTTTAAAATTTAATTCATTCTCACTTTGCACAACTGGGAAACTTACACGCATTTGCGAGTATTCAGCAAGGAATCCAATATTAATGGTGTCCTTTGTGGCAGTTACCAGCATGCAGTTTCTCGGAGATGACAGCACTGTCATTCCCACAAGCAGGATGCGGACAAGAAGATAGCGAAAAATGCGGCAATCTGCCATTTTAACCGGACACATTAAAGGAAATCCAAAAAAAAAGAGCGAGAGAATAACAGAGTTAATGGCAATAAAGTGTTTTTTTTTTTGTAATCGCGACACTGACACTGACACCAACACGAGACACCAACACAGACTGAAACGAGGCTTAAACATGAAGAACTGCTCTAAAAGAGTGCATATTTTCAGGCTTAAACTAAGCGGCGTTTAATTTCAATAAACGCACACATGCACGCGCACGCATAGACAGAAAGAAAAAAAACCGTTATTCACTTGTTGCTCCGTTTGCCTACGTTGTTGTTCGGGCGTGTTTCCTATTGAGACTGCTGCTCCTCGTCTGGCTGCTGGGTCCTTTTTATGCTCTGCAGCAGCACAAACAGCAACAGCAGCAGCAGCAAAGCTTCGTGTATGTGTGTGTGTTGAGGCCGGGCCGGGAGTGGTGTGCGGGGAACACTTCGTTTGTGTTCCGGCATCAAGTCGGGCCGAGGCTGGCTGTGTTTTTGTGGGCGTGCGGGGGCGTGTGAGCAGGCTGCCTGGTTGGCTCTACGCGCCAAAATTAAATTGCGTATGACTGACAGGAGATGCTCGTCCTGTTGCTGTGGCTAACGGTTTCTCGTACCGAACCACATCGAATTTTTTTGGTAATTTTGTGCTACGTTTAATTAAGAGTGACCCAGTATTTAATTATTTGTTTATTTACAAGATTGAACCTCACATGTAAATAGCACTCGAAACTGAAATTTAATTCGATTTAACTTGTTTTTTTCAACTAGAAAGCACTTCCCCAAAAGTTGCAACAGTTGCATGTGGCAGAATTTTTTTGGTTTTCCTGCCATTTCTAGTTCAAGGTTAGTTTGCTTTCGGACCACAACACACCAGACCAGACCAGACCAGACACACGCGCGCACTTAACATGCAGCTAATACTATTTTAAAATAGACCACTATATTTGCGGTGCTGCGACCAAAACCAAAATGCGTTTCAACAATGCAAAGTAACACACACACACACACATACACATCGATGAATTGCGTTGCGTTCTTGTTTTGGCCAGGTTAAGACATAAAGCTCGCAGAAGCAAAAGCGTTCGGGTCTAGGTTTCAAATAACATTGGTATTTTGAATGAATTTAATTACAATCACCAAAGCGTTTACATGTCAAATGTCAAAGAAATTATATTCCCTGATTGAATTCCAAAAGTTTTTATTCCTTTTCATTTTGTGTGTGTTTTGTCTACAGCTGTTTAAGAGCTATTAAATCATAATTCAATTTTGTTGCTAGGCGCTCTCGGAACGTCGTCTATTTCAATCTTATCTTATCCATCATTCAATTCCAATTACAAGCATTGGGATTATAAAAGTTACATATTTATTTATTTTGTTTATTGATTAATCAAATCTGGCAATTATGCATTTACTGATAATGAGCGAGAGCTTCCTTGTTGATAACGCCCATATAGCTGGTATATTTGGGCGATGTGCCATTGAGAGCAATGAACTGCTCGGCCACCTCGACGGCAACACGAACCTGTGCCTCTGACGTGCTTGCACCCAAATGTGGCGTGGCCACAACTTTTGGATGATTGATGAGCGCTTTGGTCACCTCCGATTTGGGAGGCTCCTCCGCATAGACATCGAAGGCTGCGCCAGCGCATTTGCCACTCTTGAGTGCATCCAAGACGGCCTGCTCATCAATGATGCCGCCACGTGCCACATTGATAACCTTGACTCCCTGCTTACACTTGGCCAGTGTTTCCGATGAGATGAGATCTGCACAAAGAAAGGAAACGTTTAATTTCTCTTAGTATTATAATCAAATAAGGTTATACATACTCCTTGTAGCTGGTATTAATGGCGTGTGTACCGTTATATAATCCGCTAATGGCCAAATCTGTTCCAGTGACATCTTCTTAATGCCAACTGCATTGGCATCCGCCTCCGTTATTATGGGATCATAGCCAATTACCTAATGGATGAAAAACATTGAGTATTTTAAAGAGAGAGACAGATATCTGATCCTGCTCTTACTGTCATGCCCCACGTTTTCATGCGTATGGCTACTTCGCGACCAATGCGTCCCAATCCGAGTACTGCCAACGTTTTGCCATAGAGTTCCGAACCGCTATACAGTTTCCTATCCCAGCGACCCTCCTTCATGCTCTGGCCGGCTGGCACGACGGGACGCGCCAGAGCGCCAATTAGGATGCATGTCAATTCACAAGCCGAAATCGAATTGCCGCCTGGTGTGCTAAAAGTAAAAATCACAGATTTTTTTTCCCCATTGTTAAATACAGCAAACATCACAAAACATCTAAATACTTTTGGGTGGTGATGTGGGGGTGGTAGGGGTGGTGTGGCTGGTGGGTATGGTGTGGTTTTAGGGTTGGGGAGGGTATACTTTGTTGTGACTAGACAGCGTTATGCAAATGTCGAACGAATATTCGTTCGCGCGCGTATCCTTGGCTCAATGGCAATAAAGTGCTCGACCTAACTCTTCTCACTTTCCATTTTCCATTTCCAGCTAAAATTGTTGGCCGTCTAATTATGCATGGCAGGCGACATAACAAGCTCATCCCCGCGCGTTCCCCCCGCAATTCATTACGTTTCTCTTCGTTTCGTTTCGTTCTGTTCTGTTCCATTCGTTATTGACAGGCAATCCCGGGCCCAGCATTGGGTTTATTGTCGGGCAACATTGTACGAGTGTAAATGTTGTTGTTGTTTTTGTTGGTGTTGGTGTTGTTATTGCTTTGAGGAAGTATTTAATACTTACTTAAGGACAACGACATTGTGTGTCGTCGCTGCAGCTACATCGATATTGTCCACACCGGCACCCGCACGTCCTACAACCTTCAAACTTCCAGCGCCGGCGGCGAGCACCTCTGCTGTTATTTTTGTATCCGAACGCACAATGGCAGCATCGTAGTTCTATATATGTACATATACATACATAAATGTTATTGTATTTCAATAGTAAACATTTTGTTTGGCAAAGCATGACACTGCAAATATGCAGTTTGCATGTCTATGTGCATGGATGGCTTTAAAGGTATGTATATGAATATTAACAAGTAAGAAGGCTCTAGTCGAGTAAGCTCGACTAGATGATACCCTTAACCCTTGACCACATAGACGGATAGACGGACAGACAGTTGGGCTGACAGACATATCAAAACCTGCACTACCGGACCAATGCTTGATGGTTTCATATCTCCGGTGTTACTGAACCGATTTTAATAAAAACTTCTCAGATGTGCATTATTTCGTAAATAGTTTCCATCCCCATTAATGAGTTTTCGAAATTCAAGATTTTGTTGTTATCGATTACATGTGTATATCGTAAACCTAAACAAACTTTCTATGCCTAGGGTTAAAAAAAACGTATATCATCTAGCTTTTGTGGTTTCTGAGACCGACACGTTCATTCATACATACAGACAGACGGACGGACAGACAAGCGGACAAAGCTATATCGAGTCGGATGTTGATACTGATCAGGAATATATATACTTTATGGGGTCGGGGAAACTTCCATCTGCCTGTAAAATTTTTTTGGCACAAAACGATTATACCCCTTTTCCCCATTTCATGGGTTAAGGGTATAAAAAGTTAGTATAGATTGAAATTTAATTTCAATTTGAATTTGAAATTGAATATCACTTCCCTAAACGAACAACATAGTTAGGGATAGAAAATAGAGGACAGCGATATGGATTTCATGTGTTTGATTTAATTTCTTTAGTTTTCTTTTATGTTCGTATTCTACTTTAATAAACTTCTTTAATGTTCGCATTCTTCAGGAACCAACTGGTGCCAAGACTTTCGTGCCTTAATAAAGGATTGTTATCGATAACTACAATGTCTCTATTGAGAATTTTATTTAATATTCCAAAGTTACGCGATGTGGTAGCTGCTTCGTGTTATCGATAACTCTAAAAGCGAATGTCAGGTATACATATTCAATAAGATAATTGCTTAGTATAGACTGTATAAGACTGACTTAAAAGCATTCGAGATTTTATATATTTTCAATAAGAATAGTAGACAATAGGGAGTCCAATGTCTTCTATTCTTGTTATGCAATTTTCGCATTTATCGAAACATTATTAATGTCAATGTGTGCCAAAAAGTCATCCTGGCATGAATAATGTCGTGACATGTGAATGGCAGTCACAGTGAAAGCCTTGCGCTGTCATTTGGCGGCTTATTAACACGCGGTTAAAACGTATTCAGCTTAAAGTTAAATATTTGATAATATATAATAATAATACTTGAACGATATTATGTAACTTGTGAAGTAAAAGTTATTTTTCAATATGACCGAGAAATTTAAATGTAAATCATGTGCGGATCTTGTTATTGGTTGCCGATTACCGGTACGCATTAGGGGTACAAATGAATCGCAACTGGCGAATATTGTTAGTATTCGGGAGTTGAAGGATAAGAAGCATCAGTTCTACGTGCACTTCGTGGACTTTAATAAGCGTCTGGATGAATGGGTCGATGAGGCCGATCTCGATCTGAACAACGTGGAATTTATTCGTACGCCGGACAATAGGCACACGGAAGAACACGAAGAAGCCAAAATGAAGAATGTGAATATGATTGAATTGGGTCGTTATCGCATTAAGCCCTGGTACTATTCACCATATCCTAAGGAGCTGTGCAAAGTGGATTGCATATATTTGTGCGAGTTCTGTTTGAAGTATTGCAAGAGTCAGTTCTGTTTGGGACGCCATCTGGATAAGTGCACCCTGAAGCATCCACCCGGTAATGAGATCTATCGCAAAGATACAATCTCTTTTTTCGAGTTTGATGGTCGTCGGGACAAGATCTATGCCCTGCACCTGTGCATGCTGGCCAAACTGTTCCTGGATCACAAATCTCTCAGCTCGAATACGGATCTATTCATGTTCTATGTGATGACCGAGTTCGATGCACGTGGCTTTCACATTGTCGGCTACTTTTCCAAGGAGAAGATGTGTGAACAGGACTTTAATTTGGCCTGCCTTCTGGTATTGCCACCATATCAGCGCAAGGGTTACGGCAAGCTACTCATCGAGTTTAGCTACGAGCTGACCAAGTACGAGGGTAAAGTCGGTACTCCGGAGAAACCGCTCTCCGATTTGGGTTTGCTCTCGTATCGGGCGTATTGGTCGGAGACAATACTTGACCTGTTTGTCGGTTTGAAGAAGACGAAAGTCGGCGAAAGGCAATCTTTGGCTGTCTACGATATTGTGGAACATACGGGCATAAAGAAGGAAGATGTTATCTGTGCCCTAACCTCATTGGATATCATCAACTACCTTAATGGTAAACACATTGTGTGCATCAACAAGGAGACCATTGAAAAGCACAGAGCTTCAATGCAGAAGCGCAAAATACGCATCGATCCCAAATGCTTAAAATGGACCCCAAAGGACTGGAGTAAGCGTGTGTAAAAACATTCCATACAAACACATAATGCAACGTACCAAAAAAAAAACAAGAAATAATTAATTTCTTCTTTGTTTAAAAAATTTTCCATTTCTTATTTGCTTGGAACAAATAACAAGGTTAAGGTTAACTCAGACAGACAATCATTTCTTATCAATAAATACATTATGTACAATTAAATTGTAAAAATAATTAAAATCATTTTTTTTTTTTTCGAGATCTTTGCATTTCTTAGGAAATTTGGAAAAAAATAACATAATAATAAAAAAAAATTCAAGAAAAGAATTTTAAAAATAAATATTAAAGAAAAAAGAAAATAAGATTTCAAGAAAAAAAAAAGACTGCAACAAAATGTCATATTAAACTTTAAAAATATTATTATATTTATTTAAAAACATTTGTAGCAAAAAAAATATTGCAAAATATTTTTTAAATGATTTTTCAACTTTTTATTGAGAATTTTTAACTATTTTTTAAAGAGAAAAATAACATAAATATAAACTGCCAAAAGAAACCCATAAAAGTTTCAAAATAATAAAAGTTCTGTTTCATTAATTTCAGCAAAAACGTTTGGAATATTTAATTAAATTGATAAAGCACTTTGACAAATTGATAACTTGCACCAATGTGCAATTCAGACAGTTGAAAACATGTTTGTTATATATTCCTACACACAGATAATCGTTTACACATACATACATACATACATACATATTTACATTTAAGCATACACGTGTTGCCAACACACAAAGAATATGCATATTTGTTTTCACCTATTGCACACACAAAAAATATGCATATTTGTTTTCGTTTATTGCACTCACTCACGCACACACACACACACAAATTTATAAACATTTTTCTAAGATATTTGATATTGAAATGTATGTAAGTATACATCAATTACACTCACCTTAACTTCCTTACAGAGCTCATCAACCGGCAGCTTTAGTTTGTATGTAACCTAAGCAAATTTCGTATTCAGACTTTTATCAAACATGCAAGTAAATATATACATACATATTTACATATGTATGTATATACGCAGACTTACATTGATTCCATGCTCTTCCAGGAGCTCCACGCATGACTTGTCAACTGCATCGCAGACCAATACATTTTTAATATTCAGCGGCATATTGACAACAGCAACGTCAAAAAGTTAAATGCAATTACTGGTAAGTGTTATTGAAGGGCTTTGAAAACGCTGCTGAGACAAACGACACGCAACGACTGATTATTGCACTTGTCGCACTGGATGTAATAATTCAACTGATTGGGAGAGCGAAAGTCGACGGCCAACGAACCGGCTGGACAACAGCAACAGCAACAACTTCGATGAGCGGAGAGCAGAATTCTGATCATACTTGATAATCAGCAAACAGCGGCTGTGAGCACTGTGACACGGAGAGCCAGAATAAGTTCTCTCTTTCCACATAACAAGCCGAGTACAATCAGCCAGACACACCTACACATGCATAGCGCTGTAAACTGTACATACAACTGTACATTTGCAAATACGCCCATCTGTGCAAAAACAAGCTTAAGCCATCACTGGTGACATGGGTTAAAATCACTTACAGCCTTATTTGCCGATCTACATATGGAAAATTTGTTTATTTATAGATAGGTCATTCGGTTGTTATGCGAAGCGCGCTGATTGAGTAGTCAATATTGTTTATTATTGAAAAACTAAGGAGAGTAAACCACTTGATATTTGATAAGATTGTCTGGCTAGTTTCTGTAATCAATGTTCCATTAAAAAATACCCATTGAAGCAATGAAAACAGAAGTTTATTTAATGTTCAAATTTCATTTATTTTAATTGGTTTTAATTTTGCATTTTTAGCGTTCATTTAACTACATACTCGTATCTTTTTTTTTCATTTTCAAAATCATAACATTCAAAAATGTATCAAACAATACAACGGAAACCATATAAAACTTGGGTAGATTCCCCCCATTTTGGGCTTTAAAAACAAACAAATTGAAATATCTTTAACTATTTACATACGATTATGGTAGAGTTATCGGTTTTTACAATATAATATATATGTATGTATATGCATGTATGTATGTGTACGTAAAAAATATTCTATATAAACTTTGGATTGATATTTGCACAAATAGTTTTTGTTTTTTTCTTTCTGACTGTGAGTTTTTTGTTGTTTTTTATTTTTTGTTTTTATTTCACCTATTTTGGTTCAATAATAGTTTGAATATGATTTTTTTGAATATTTTCGGTACCTCAGGCGTGCCATAAATCTTTTAATTTCTTTTCGATTCTTTTGTTTTTTGCTTATTACAAAGTTTCCTTAAATCAAAAAGGAGTCTTTTTTAGAAAATTTCAATTTTGTTTGTTTAATGAAATATGCATTTTGTATTTGAAATGAAATTTTCGTGTGTGTGTGTGTGTATAAGTGTTAGTAAGTCAACAAAGTTTAATATTTGTATTTTTGTTTATAATTTATGTAATGTTTTATTTGTATTTTTCATATATTTTTGGTTTTGGTTTGGATAAGATTTGAAATAATTGCAATATTGAAAAGAAATCATTAGAACGAACATTCGAAATAATTGCTATTTATTTTATTTTGTATATTTTTAAATTATTATTATTATTTCTCGCAAGGTAATTTTGTTATATAAGAGTACTATTGGTAAAGTTTTTTGTTGTTTTTTGGTTGTATTTAAATTTTGTTATTTATAGCAGGATACATTTACATAGTTTTATACTATATATATTTTCTTGTTGTTACCAGTTCTGTGAATTATGCACTCAAACGAGCTTTAATTTGTATAATTTACATATTTTAAGTACTATATGTTTTTATTTTTGTTGTTTTTTGTTTTATTGTTTTGTATATATATATAATTATATTTTAAATTTGTTTGTTTTTGGGTTTTTTTGTTTTAATTATTTACTTAATTAGTTTCTCCATCTTTTGTGGTTGCTATTAACTTCAAGCTAATATTAAAAAGTAATTCTCAATATATATATATTAATTATAGCTATGAAATAATTTGTTGTTGCCACTTTATACAAGAACTGTTTGTTTTTGGTTTTTTTGTGTATTGTTAATTTAATATTATTTTTTTATTATGTTAATTATTTCATATATGGTAGTTGGTAGTATATGGCTGCAGCGTTTTTTTCCATCGAGGTGGAAACCCTAGTCGCCGCCTTCAAAATGCCTTAAAACGTGCAGCGGTCTATTAAGTATGTATGTGTATGTGTATGTACGAGTAAGTATGCATGTATGTATGTATATATATATAAGCTTGCACCAAAAATGCAAAAATGAGCTTAACCCTAAGTTGCTCTGTAGTTTTTGCCAGTTTACTTATGTCTTATGATTTGTTTTGGATCAATTATAAAACCAATATTTAAATCTAATATTTTGGTTTTGTATTTTGTTTAATTCTCACATACATACTTTTTTATACATATGCACATTTGCCTACAAAGTTTTAGGTTTTTCGGTTTTTGAACACTTGACAATTTATTTTTTTAGTTGAGAATGCATACTATCTTTTGCCATATTTTATGTTTTTTAATTTTTTGTTTTTTTTGGACTGTATGTTTGGTTAAATTCGATTGGGGCGACCCAAAAAGTACCGTTGTGTACAAAGAGATTTAGAAATTTGAAAAATATCACAATTTGCATATATATTAAGTTATATAGTAATTCCTTTTTTGAGAACAAAAAAACCAACAAAATCAAGAAAACCTTACTTGTAAGCAAGGTATTTTTATTTAAAACATCAGTACTTGAAAGGCCGCCTTCGAAATATACATACTTAATATGTATTTTCTACATTTAATAGTGAGGAGTGCAATCAATCTTTTGAGGTCTTTCAGTTAGCACATACTATTCGTTTTTATTAGTTAGTTTAGGTGTGGAAGTTAGGGCTACTTGCAATGCTTTTACTTAGTTACTTAGCGTTATATATAATCGATCAATGTTGGAAGTGCAGGAAAGTTTGAAACTCCCCGTTATATAATATATATCCCCGAAAAATCTTAAAGTCGCGATCGATTTGAATTCAGTGCGTTTTGTTTGTGAGTTTTTAAAGTTTTTTTTCTTTCTTCTGCAATTTCGAAAACCATTTTAATTCTTTTACAGGTGGTTGGAATTGTAAAAAGAGTGCTCGTTTGGAATGGGCCAGATCAAAAAAACATACTTACAATAGTTTCTCCGTTTTGCTAAATGTTTAATGATTCGAATCGACGAAACGCAGGCGCACAAAAGACGTAATGAGGGGACAAGGAGGATATTTCAAAAAAATGAATCTAAAGTACAATATGTCAAAATGTGTATTTGTGTATTTTTATGGTATCTTTTTGCTTTTTGTTTTTCTTTTAAGGCACTGGTAGTATTAATTGCTATACTGAAAGCAATTAATTTAGCAGAACAAAAAAAGTAAAGTAGTTTAAGAAAGAGATTAAGAGACGTAAAATAAGCAAAAATTAGTTTTAAAAATATTTCTACAATTTGTTAGCAAATATATTATTATTTTGCATTAGCATTTAATGAAATTGGAAGTTGGAAAAAAAGTTAAGCATAGAAATTGGAGTACTTTTTTAATTTAAGTTGTTGTTGTTGTTCTTATTTGGTTTTTTAGCTGATTACAGATGGTTTTATTAAAGAGATTTCAATCGATTCAAATGTGTAGTGTTTTGTAGAGTTTATTTGTGTGCCTTTTGTTTTGTTACTTAGATTATTTTTTATATGTTCACTAAATTATTAAAGCTGCCACTTAGTTTACCGATTGCATAAAAATATATATATATATATTATATATATAGCGAAACTACATACATTATGATTCCCACCCAATCTAGCCAAAAATATTTGATGTGGCGAAATGCATGCAACAAATGTTGTTGTCCTTTTTCTTGTTCTTATGCTTAGGATTTCATTTTTAAATTCAATTATTTTTGGTATTTTTTGTTTTTTGTTTGTTAGTTAAATAAAATCTCATTACAATTAGCTACATATATATGTATATAATAGTATGTAAGACACATAAGGCTGTACTTATTAGCATTGTGCTATTCTCATTAACTATTTAAGTAGTATTTGTTGTGTATTTCCTGTCTACCCCAACCAACCCCTACTACCCTACTACACATTCAGCCAGTAACTCTTTAAGGGTAAGATGGAAATATAGTACAAATGTCTGTGTGTGTGTGTGTATGTGTGTGTTTTGGCACTGAAATAAGTTGTACTTGTACTTAAACAAAGAGAGAACAAAAAAACCCTCGAAACATCATCAACATTTAAACATATATACTATTATATTGTGCAATGCCAGAAACTTTCTCTTTTTCCTTAAAAAATGCCCTATTTTTAATTGAAATTTAGTTGTGTTTTGTGCCCAAGGTGTGTGTGTGTGTGTGTGTGTTGCCTCGTTGAAATTCCTTCAATAAAACCGATCCGTACTCTGTATATCCTCCTCGTCCTCCTCAACAATGACCTTATTACGTATGGCATGCGTGACTGCATCGATCTTTGATTGGGATGACGATGACCAATCGTCATGCTTGTCCAGTGTGACCGTGGCCGCTGTGATGCCGGCCGAGCTCGTAGCTCTGATTCTGTTCTTGCTATCGTTGTTGTTGCTAACAAATGAAGTGCTGCGATATTGTTGTTGTTGGTGTTGTGGTTGTTGTTGGTGTTGGTGTGTGCGTCTGGTAGGAGCAGGAGCTGGAGGTGGAAGGCCAAAGGAATGGGTGGTGCTGGTATTGGTATGTGTGCGTGTATTATGGTATTGTTGTTGTTGGTGTTGCTGGTGTTGGCGTTGACTCTGTGGATAGGACAGTGGCTGATGTCGCAACGGAAAGTGTTCGCTTCGTGGCCTTTGTTGATTGAAAGATTGGCCACGCGACAGGGAGAACGACGAGGATGACAGCCACTGGCCAGTGCCACTGTCACTGTGTTGCCGGCCACTAGATGAGTGTGTGATTGGATTGTGTATGGATTGTGGATCGTATATGGATTGTGAGTGCTGTCTGGTCAGCTGGTGTGTTGGATGTTTGGGTTTCGATTTTAGTTTGGGTGTAATGTGTATCATGTCAAGATCAAAACTATTGTCACGTGCTTCCATCAAACCAGGCGCTTTCGAATCGATCTGATCCCACCCCTATATCCACGATTCCTACATGGCATTCAGCATTCTCCTACTACTTCCACCACCTCTGTGCGGACTGTATTCATCGCGATCGCGATCCACAACAGCAGCCGACCGCGACACATCCATACGCGGATCATCGATCCGTGTCGACGGGCCCGGACCATAGCGCGTCCTCGAACTGGCGCCCAACAACCGATCGTCCCGCTCAAAATCCGTGTCCGAATCGAGCAGTCGGCCACCGCGCGATAGATGGCCATGATGCGAGGCGCCACTGGGACCACTACGCATTGCCGGATACTCAAAGTTTCGTTCGTCCATCATCTCATCGCTATTGAGATCATAGTGCATAAGATCACGATCACGGGCATGCAGTCGCTCCCTCTCCTGTCTCTCGTAACGCTCTCGGTCACGTTCATAGGCTGCTGCATGGGCGGGACCACCGGCCGGACCACCGCCTCCGCCTCCCCCGACGCCGCGCTCCTGATGACGTCCAGACGCTGGTCGACGGCTGTGATGATAAGAGGCACCTCCTGCAATACGGTTAACAAGCGGTTAATTCGATGGTATTCCAAAAAGTTACGAACTGTTTAACGTAAAAATGAAACCAAACTCAATCAAAGAAAACCAAAAACCAAACCAAAAAGCAGAAAGCATTCGAACGCATCAAATTGGCAGCAGATCCATAATCAAATCCTTAAAGCCATTTGACATTAAAAATTAATATTTGTTTTGTTATTATTAAACTATATTATTAGTAACACGGGAGTGCAGATAGTTTGCATTGTTTTTTTTTTATTTATCTAGCTATTCGTAGGGCTCCCATAAAATGGTTAATACTAGGAATTTGTTTCTTTGGGTAAATTGGGAAATTGTTAGGTTAACGAAAAAATGAAAAAAAAAATATTAATAATCAAGCTAAGAATAATTTTAAATCAATTAATAGAACTTAGAATTAATTTGTGTCATTGTAATGAAATCAATATTTAAGGTTATTATAAAATTGTTTTTCCAACTAGTTTTTATATCTCTTTAATGATTATGCTAAGAGTTCCTAATATCAATGATGTTTACTAAAAAACCATATAAAAGGGGAATTTGGAAAAGGAACCGAAAATAATAAATGCAAACAGGTTAAAAACTTTTAAAGGGGAAAACATTTCAAAATCAACAATCGAGGAAGGGAAATCGAAACATAGAATAAGCCAAAATCTGGGGAAGTACATACTCACTAAGCCAACATACATATGTGTGTGTAAGTGTGTGTGTTTGTGTGTGAGAGTGTGTGTGTGAGAGAGTGGTGTGTGTAACAATTACAAATTGAATGAATTGAAGTTTTCGGCTAACTTGAAAATATGTAATTTAAACAAAACGCAACATATTTAACTAAATAAAAACTAAACTGAGTTGTTTGTTTTGTGATTTTTTTGGTGAGCTGAGCTGAGCCTGAGGAGTCAAGTAGAACGAGAGAGTCAAGTAGAACACTAGAGAACACGAGGACACACGACGCCAGCAGTAACTAGAAACGAGTACAAAACAATTGGCAAATTGGCACATTTAGACAATAAATATGTTCCAACTAATGGAATATAGTTTAAATGATAAAGCACAAAATGAATTTGGGGTATTGTTGGTGTTAGTTTTCGGTTAATCGAACTCAAGCAAGAAATTATTATTATCTAATAAACGGGAAAAAGCAGAAATATTTCCATGGGTTCATTGTGCACCTCTCAGTAGATTTGTGGTAGATCATCGAGGTTGAAACGTTTTTTAGATATACATAACTTGTCTTTTAATTTGTACTTAGTTGATATACATATGTATCTACATACATATATCTGTGTTTTTTTTTGTTTTTTTGATATTTAAGTTATAGCATTGTTGTAAAGGAACCGGGTATGTCTCGTGCTGTGAATGCTGTGAAGTGTTTGGCATAAAAGAAATAATAATAATAATAAATAAACAAAACAAAAAGTAAGTTAAGAAAGTACTTAAACTTAAGGAAACCTTCTAAGACAAAACACAAATGAGGACTGTGATAAATGAGAAATGTTCATTATTTTAGCAGTGAATTGAATGAATCTCTATGACTGAAAGAAGATTTACCTTTAATATACAGTATATAATTATATTAAAAAATCTATTAAATATTAGAAACTAGATATGTTATTGCAAAACTCAAAAAACAACAGTCGTATTGTACTGTGAAGAAAAAGCTGACCTAGGTTTAATATTGGTGAAACTATATATATTTGTGGGTATAAGTGGATTACATTTAAAACTTCATTTTTGTAATATTCAACAAGGATTATTTGAAAACTAACAACTGGGGATAATAATTATGACTTTTAGCTAACTAATTTTGGACAGTACAACGGTAGTTAAAGTAGTTTTCAATAAAATTGCTGTTTGAAAATTATGCGGTTATACATAATCAAACCAAGAAGAAGAAGTAAATGAAAAATAGGAGAAAAGTAAGGAGTTGAATTTACCTTGGTCCCAATCGAACTCTCTATCCCAATCCCTTTCTCGCTCTCTTTCCCATTCGCGTGCTCTTTCGCGCTCCCACTCCAAATCTCTCTCTCTGTCTTTCGAACTGCGATCTCTGTTGAACTCTCTATCCCAGTAGTCGCGTTCATTTTCGCGTTCTCTTTCCCTACTGCCACGCTCCCGTTCCCGTTCCCGGTCACGACTACCCTCGCGCTCCACACTCGCCATTCTTGGCTCGTGCTCATCAAACTCCTCGCCATCGACTGCACGCGAATGCGGAGAGAGAGCAAGAAGAAGCATCGATTGGTTTGTTTGTTTTTTCGTTTTTTCGTTTTTTTTTTAATATTTTCGTTTGTTTTTCGGTACAGTCATGGGAATTTGAATTTGAGAAAGACAAATTGTTTAGAATTGTATTTTTGTACGAGTTAGAGTATTAAAATGTGAATATACATATATATATATAAATTGTGAAACATTGTGTATACAAAAATGTATGTATATATATATTGCAATATATGTGTGAGGCATGTAATTATGTTTATGTATGTAATTTACTAACGACAATAAATGCATAATCTAGTTGTAGTTTCTGATCTGATTTCACAGACTTCATAAAACGATTAATTTTCGATTACTTATCGATTTGTGAATGAAAGATAAAGAGCGAGAGTAGAGGACATTCGAATTAGAAATTGATTCTTAAGTAAATTTCTCCGACTTTCAGGCGATTCGAGAGGGGGTTTTTTTGTTTGGAAAGGATTACGATACGCACTGGATATGAAAAGATGACAAAACACGCACAAATATGTCTCTTAGTCACTGTTAACATTACCTGGTGGTGTTGGACCCATGCGCGTCTGATCTGCCGATGGTGACGCTGACACCTCCTGAGACGGTATTGGCCTGGCAATGGCCGGTACTGTACCAGTACGAATATCTGGATGCGTTGCCTTCCAGTACGTCTAAAATGGAAAATATTTTTAGTTTAAGTTTGTAAATGACAATAACAATTGTTTTTTTTCTTTTCAAACCTCCAGATATTCGGCGATATGCTCGCAGGCATCTTCCAATTGGTTCTCATCTAAAATTACATCGAACATTTCGGGTGGGCATTGGGCTAATTTTTCAGCTGCAACCATTTGTACGGATAAGTTTTTAGCTTGCGATTTGCCACGTGATTTGATTAAACGCTGTAAAACCTGTAAGAGATTTCAAGATATTTTTTATATAGTACAGTTTGAAGGGTGTTTATTGGGTGGATTTTACTTACCTTACTACTACTAATCTTTAAGTAAACTATTGTTGGCGCTAATGAAGTTTTTGCTAATTGTGACGGATGATTGATTGTATCACAATCGAGTACGACCAGCTGGAGTGAACGCGCCAGCTCAAAAATGCGCTCAATCTCCTCCTGAACCTTGCCCAAACAATCGGAACGACTGCTCGAACGCTCCATAATCGCCCGCTTCGATGGATTGTTCATGATCGAACGTTTCGCCAGTGATATATCGGCCATGACGCGGGTTATTATGATGCGTCCCTCGAAGCGATGCTTAAGGAAATCGAAGAGTGCCTTTTGCATCATATCGGTTACCTCGTAACCCTTAAGGCTTGGACCCACTAAAACAACGGGACGCATCGATGGTACCACATCGTATGGGCTGGCTGTTTCCTGTTTCTTGAAAAATGGCTTGCGCTTCTCCTTGTTGGGTGGTGTGGCCAATGGTTGCTTCCCATGTCGTCCTGGTCCCATGGAATCTGATTCGTCACCTGATTCGTTAGTATCATTGCGAATAGGCACACACAAGAGAGAAGAAGAATAATAATGGCAAACGGATGAGCGAGTTTATGAATATGATTTCTACGAGCGACGGTATCGAGCGCTACAAAGTTGCCAAAACAAAGCCAATTTTAAATATTTTACAACTAAAGTATTTCTCAATTAGTATTGATTTATTTACAAATATACACTTATACACTTTTGTATAAGATCACAAAAGTAGTTTCTTCTCCATGTGTGTGTGTTGGTTTGTGTCTTTGCTATTTGTTCTTTTGATCGTTGCTGTGCTTTAGGGTTTTTGCAGGTGTGTGTGCTGGATAAGGAAATTTTCTTGATTAATTACTGTAATTTTTGCAACTGTACCACGCGATTTGAAATGCAGTTGAAATGATCGAATCGAGGATGAAATTCCATCTAGTAAGATCAAACTACCTTAAAACTAAGGGGTATGTGAGTTATTTGACTGAAAATGTATTAAAACACAAATAGAGATAGATAAATTTCCCTTCTCTCTAGTTGAGTTTTAAGGAAAATCTACCGAATTCTTTTTTGGCAAGCATCAAGCTTTGATTGAAAAGATGAGTAAGTTTTTCTGAGTACCAGAATGAAATATGTATGTCGTTGGTTGGACAAACCTTTGTTTTTCTTGCGCGGTGTTGTACTATAGGGGTCTTTGGAACACGTTTTATATCACACAGTTGGTACATATATGTATTTTGTTATTGTTTTTGTTGTTAGTTAGTGATTGTTGTTGTAGTTGTTGTCGTGTTTGCATAGTGTAAAAGTGTAACGAGTGTATTAGGTAAAAGAGAGTAGAGTGCAGTTAATAGGGTTTTTCTTCTCTTGTTTATAAGTATGCTTTCTTCATTAAGAGGAGAGATAGTTCGGGCTAATGATTAAGAACGTGCTGATTAGTTGTCTCTATAACGGAATACATATATATAGTTAAATAAGGTGAAATTGTGTGTGGAGATGCGTTCTGGACCAATTTATTGAGTGGTTTTTTCCATGCAGTTATTAAGTGTATGATATAGGGACCAATTGACAAATGCTGAATGGAATATATTTGTATAACTATACGTGTATATATTGCCGGATTGCAGTTTCAATATGTTGGATGTAGCATGATATATAATTGAAACAAAAAGGTACGAAAATTACGATTTGAATTTTGAGATAGCCCAGATTTGAAGTTGTTCGAAATGAAAACGGTTTTGTCAACGGACGACCTTACGACGGTATTTTTCTCTTTTGGTATTTTTATATCCTGTGCCAATCTGAGATTTTGAGATTAAGTACCCTTGGGAACAGACTCACTCACGTTTTGTAATAGTAGTAGTAGGTAGTAGTTTTGTAGTAATTATCAATTATATAGAAATAGTAAATAAAATTATTTAAACAAAATAATGTTAACTCGTTAAAGGTCGTTAAAACCAAAACGACGACGACGACGGCGACAACGGCGAGAGTAAATTTTATATATAAAGGTATATATATATAGAGTATACGACATAAATATTACAAAAGAAAGTATACAAATAATTACAAAATTGAAAAATATATATAGAGAGAAAGAGAGTTTCGTACAGAACAGAAAAGTTTTTTGATTAGAAATTAGATTTGAGTATAGTACGATATACAAAATAAAACCTTGCCCAAAATAACAGAAACAGAAAAGACCAAATCAGGAGAATGAAATGTGTGTCATACCAGGTGTGGGGGGTGTGCTACCTCGTGATGGCTCCGCACCTGCTTGTCCCGCACCTAAATTGCCGCTGGAGGATCCCTTTGTGCCATACAGTCTTGAGGGTCTAGTTTGATTCTGCAATAACAAAATTCTCAATTAGATATTCTACTTGAAATACTGTAGTTTTATATGTATATATAATCATGCCTGCATCCGAATGTTGTCTAGCTTAGCGGGGCTGGGTATGAAGCCCACATCACAGCCTTCCTTAACCAGTCTGCCGATCCACCAGTTATTGTCGTACTTCTCCTTGATGTGCAGAAACTCCCGCATCTCAAATGAAACCGCACCACCCTGTACGGGCGAATCGTCATCGATGGCACCATCGTATGCTACGTTGGTTCGCACAGCGAACGCTACTGGTTTGCTCTATATAAAAATAATATTTCGAAAATTTAAAGAGTATTCCACTGATCGAATGTGAAACTGTTGTTATTGTACTTACCCTCGCTTTATCCAACTGGCTTAAGGCCTGACGTTCCTTTTCTCGCCGAAGCGATTCCTTTTCCTCGTCTAGCGACAGATCGGATGACGGTTGTGAGTAGTTCGAGTCGGCAGAACCCTATAAACGGTAAAATAAAAATCACAAATATTCCAGTTATTTAGAGCAAATATTCAGAATTTTGGCTACATGCCAAAAATGATCAGGGTCAATATAAAGTACACAAAGCATTCGCTATACAGTATCTGAATAATTGAATAAGATTGCCAATTAAAAAGATACATTTGTTTATTGAATGAATTATGTATCTACGAGATGTAAGTATTCTTTTTTCATATTTCTTATATCAATATTCAATAGTTATTTCTTTGCACCTGTGTGAATAGCTTATTGTATCCGCTTTGATATGTTGTATATCCAAGGCCAAATCGAGATTCTCGATGTTGGCCGCCCTGAATTGAGGGAGCATCTGAGGATGATGCACGCTGCACCATGGGCCTGTCAGCCCGATAATCTTCTTCGAATGAAGATATTTTGATAATTGTTACCGACACACAACAGCGACACCAACACCAACAACTCCAACACAATATCAATCAATATGCAGAACAGCTGATAACGAACGTCGTATCCAGCGATTACGATAACGGTATAAGCGACGTAACGGAAATAATAAACAAAATTGCCGCGTTCACGCACTCTCTCTCTCTCTCTCTCGCTCTCACACTGGTTGCACGCACTGCCTGCAATTCACTATTTTGCAATCCGCATTAGGCAATTGGCATTGGCATTTTCAACAGTCCTCGAAACAAACAAACAGGAGAGTGTGAGCGTAGAAGACAGAGAGACAGAGAGAAAGAGAAGAGAAAAGGAGAGATAACGAACTCTGGAAACCAGAGGCACGGGCACAAGTTAATGTAAACGGTGAATGGTAAATGGCAAATGGTAAATGTAACTGGAAAGGCACACACGCTGTTTAGACTTCCGCCGCCGCGCTGACTTCTTGCCCTTCGCCTTCTGCGCTCTTAATAAAAACGTTAGCGAGGCGAATCTCGAAAATCTGTTTTTTTTTTCGCAACGTGTTTCTGCGCCGTATTGCTGCCGTATCGAGACCGTATTGACGCCTCCCAATTTCCTTTGTTGTGAGTTAAAAATAGGTATTTAGTATGCCAAAGTTGACCCGCGGCGATCCAATATTCTGTTCATTTCAATTTCTTTAGTATAGTAGCCCACAAATTACTGGAAAATCCCAAAGGCTGTAGATTGCTTTTTGTGAGAGTATGATTGTTGAGAGAAAATTCTTTATTTTGGTTGTTTTTTTTTTTAGCTTTCGTGGCTGTTTTTTATTTTATTTTTTTGTATATATCACTTTAGGTTGTGGCAGTTATCTTTTTTGGTTGGTTTTGTGTTATGATTTCATCTATTTTTATTACAGATATAGAAGCTCGCGATTATTTGATTCATATTTCGATTTATGTAGATACCGTCCCTCTCATTTGCCACGACATTCAATTTCGCATTCGCATTCAACATTCACTCGAACTCAATTCCGCACGCAAACTGAATCGTTTCTGTATTTGGAATATACAAAAGATTTTTGTTCATACTTGCGCTTCATTTCGGGAAAACTTGTGTAGAGTTTCCCTCACTTCCAGTGCGTAAATGTTGTTGGGAGTGCGCTTCGCGCTTGGCGCTTTACCTACTGCCATCCCCACACACCGCGCTCCCATAACACTCTATGGGCATGTAAAAACGATTACAAATATTCAATGAGTATGAGTACAACTGCAGGAGGCATTTGCCAAATTGAAATGTAAACAAAATATGTACTCTTTTAAAGGTCCACTGGAATTTCAAGTGCAATGGCTCAGCATTTGCATCAGTGTGCAGGGGGAATTTCTGTATCAATTGTTTCCATGATATTAGTGCCGTTGTCAAAGAGCTCCATCAAGAGTTCCGTTGCTGTTGTGCGAAAAATCGATATTTGTCTAAATTAAGCTAAAAGGGTCGTCCACCTGTTGGGCAAGTCACGCTTATCGTGCACACACATACACACACACATACATTTATGCGTTGTGTGCGTGTGTGTGTGTGAGGTAAACAGTGTAAGGGTGACAAAATTAGAGCTGGTCAAAGAATTTATCGATATATATTGGAAATATTGGCACCACATATGGTAGATAATCTAAAAATATTAACATTTCTTAAAAAGCTTATGCATTTTAATTACATACATTTTAATAAAACTTTATATTTTTACTAAATTGCGTATACGCATGAATATTTAATTATATTATATTTAATTAGATTATACTTTTTTCTTCTATTCTCTTCTCATTTACGTATTCTAACAAGTTTGTTGGGAAATTTTGAAACACCTGATCAGCAAATGCCAGCACAATGTGCATTACAACGTAAACATTATGTTTGTCCATCACCACAGTTCATGAGAGAAGTAACATTTCCAGATGAGCACCTACACACACTAAGAGAGACACGGAGACGGCGAGCCAACTGTAAAGAAAAAACTCTCCACTTTTTGTTTGCGCAGGCGTCATTTTTATGAATGTTATATGCGGAGAGTTCGCTCTCTCACAATAATGCTTCTTCTTGCTCCTTCGTCCCATTCTGGTGTGTAAACCAATGCCAAAGAGAAATGCGAATGTCATTTGCTAGTGCGTTTCCCTAACAACCCACCTTCCGCCCATTCCGTGCTCGGGTCACATTCTCTGGCCAAAGTATTTGTGGCAAATTATTGTTTACATTTTCTGCTAATTCTTAATGTGTGTCCAAATACAAGTACCACTGAACTTGTCGCCCTCCCCTGCCCTGAACACCTACAAGCAATGGTGATTTTGCCACCGTGCGGCGCTCTAGTAACCTTTAGCTGCGACAATTGCAATCGACGGCAATTTTACAATTGATTTACCTCTTGCCTGCCCTTCTCTCACTCTTACTTTGTGCGTTGGCACACTTTTTTATTGTCAGCGTATTTTCAATGCAGTCATTCAACTCATTACTTGTGTGTGTGTGTGTGTGTTTGTGCGTGAGTGTGTGTAGGTGTCAAGTAATGGGAGCAGCTGATCAAGAGTTGTTATTGCCTGGCAACTGATGGATGCCATTTGCACAAGACAATTAAAATTTAACTTCAACTTGTAAGAATATGGAAATACCGGAATGTTGCTGTTCATTATCAGCAATATCTGGTGCATGTGTTTTGAAATTAGCACAGGCAAAAATAAACACAAAGAGTAAAGAGATATTCAACATGCCTAAGCACCGTAATGAGAAAGAGCACAGAGCAAGAGTGGGAGAGAGAACGCATCAAGATCAGTGAGAGAGCGTAAGTGTATAAAAATAAACGAACCGGGCCGTGCCATGCCGAGCGCGGTCGGCGTTCAGGGCGCACACATACATAAGTATTTATGCATGTTTGTGTGTGGAATCTGGGATTCGTACACTTTCCACAAACTTACCCGACGGTTTTTGTTGTTATTCCTAAAGGGTTTGTATTGTTTCGCCTTACTCTTGGCGCCCAGATGCAGCTTCTTCATTTTGGATATTCGCTTTATTAGTGTGTGTGTACGTTAAGTAGGTGTGAATGGATATTTCGTTGAGGCAGCAGCTGATCTCAATCACACACAAATTATGCAATCATTAGCGGCCAAAGACACGCGAAGAAAACACATCAATGAATAAAATCAAACATAAACAAACACTTTGGCAAGTTAATGGCCATCATTAAATTGAAACAACAAACAAACCAATCAATTTTTGATTCACTGAACTGGATCAAAACGGAACACTGGTTACAGTTACAGTTAGATTGGAATGGCTTGTGGTTTTTATTCTTTTATGTTCGCGGATCACTTCCATTCAGCTCTCCGATTTCGAATAAATTTTATAGATCGTGCGACAAACGAGCTGCGATCGACCACAAACGCAAACACAACAATTCCGACTGTATGTATTGTAGAGATGTAGAGATCTACAGAGATGTCGAGATGCCGAGTTGGAAGGCGACAATATTTTTGGCAGCCGACGCATTTAGAGGGGGGCCCCGCAAGACAAGGAGAGAAGATGCGATTCGTTCGATCAGCAAAGCTATTAAGAACAAATCAGCTTATTAACTAAAAAAAGGGATTTTCGTGCTGTTTTTGAATAGAGTTTGAATAATTTTCATGTATTTTTGCATAATATATATGTGTATGTGTATATTCCTATTTATCTTGTGTCATCATCCTACCTAAGTTTAACTACATTATATACAACATTTGAATGGGATTATGATAATATAAATAAGATATAGTGAATATGAATTTATGCATGTCATTCGGCTCGTCAACGTTTCGTTCCATATAGGAGATGATGTTTTCCATTCCATTTAATATGGATAATCATAGCCCAATTGTTTTAGATAATCCGCAAATAAGGCATATGTTGGCATCTGTTCCGTATAGGCGCCAGCAGAACCAGGTGAAGCGTATGCAGCGGGGGCAGCGGGAGCAGCAGCTGGAGCGGAAGCGTATCCAGAAGGAGCTGGTGCACTGCATGGAACCGGCACCAGATTTGGCTGACAGCTAAACAAATAGTTTTTGGGACACGGTGGCGCTGGAATACCGGCATCTCCGCCATAGCTAGACGACGACGAACAAGAGCCGGACACGGCCGGACACACGGCGTACACGGTAATGAGGAAAACAGCAATGAACTTCATGATTAGCGATTACTTGCAGAACACTGACATTCCACAACAAGCCTCGTCCACGTTTTATACCCAAAAGTCGAGGTGTAAAAGGTGTAAATTGCAAGCAAGCATTTTGATTTCAAAATTTAAAAAATTTATGCAAAATTGCTTAATTTTTTTCTTCACCTATGCCAATTATTTGCCTATACTTGCACTTTTCTAAATAGGTGTGGGAGTGATAATTATTTTCTACTAGTTATTAAGGTCTTTTGCGGATTTTTATTTAAAAAAAAAAAAAATTAATAAGAAATGAGTTCAATTTTAACTTTATATGGGTCAAAGAAAAAGCGATTGGAAATTTACAAGAACAAGTTTTGATTCCAGCGATTTTTTTTACAATTAATGTGACCTATATTATTTTCCTCATAAGTTTTGTCTTTTATTGCAGCATACTTTTAGGCTGCAGGCGAAATTGATCTTCATTGGTTAGACATTAGCTAAGGTATCGACTAAGTTCGATACTTTCAATACCGAATATCAAACTTATTTAGATCTCTTATAGTCTTCCTCTAACTTTACCGTTTTCATTCATTCAATTCTTATTAAATAAATCATTTTGCTTAAAATGCAAATAAAATTCGAAAACAACTCACATTTGTCAGTCATAATTGACAATTGATTTGAATAAGTTGATCGTAGAGGCAGAGAAAAAGAGGGATAAATAAAGATATTGATGCTTTAATTGGTTACCCAATCCTAATTCACCAAATAAATATATACATATACTTATATATAAAGCAATTGATCGTAAATTTGTTTGTGGCTACCAAAAAAAAGTTATTTAATCTACATAAACATAAGAAAGCCCGAAGCTTTTCGAAACAGGGCCAAAGACAGCGGCTAAAAATTCTAATTTCAATCGATGAGGGATTTGGGGCTTCACCAAGCCCGCAATTATCCGCATGCAGATCCAGTGGCAAGCAGCAGCAGCAAGCAACAAAACAACAAGCGGCATGTGGCATGCGTTCCGTTCCAATTTCGAGACTTTAATTTTAGAATATAATCATAGGTTTCAATGCTTGAGTATGCCTTTGTGTGCGTGTGTGTGTGTTGGCCTTGGCAGTAGGCCACAGGCCACAGGCAGAGGCAGGGGCAGAGGAAGAGGCACAGGTAGCAATCTCAATAACAGTTCGAGTTGAGGCCGTTTTGATTGCCTGTCGACTCCGGACTAACGGTAAACAAATAATGGCTTAAGAGCAACATATTTGTATGTTATGAATGCAAGTCTGTTGCTTGATTGTAATTGAGATTGAATTGATGAATTCTGAAACTTTGGGAAATTCACACAGACATGCTGGAAAATATTTTATAACCTTTCCTTCTTTCTCAGGCCACTGACTTTAGTTTCTTAACATTTTTTGGGGCACGAAGTTAGTTAGTTTGTGGCAGGTGGAATTTAACTTTGCTGTAAGGCATAAAATATCGCAATTGCCACAACAGCTGCATTGCGTAGTGGCTCAAACAATAACCAAAAAGTTAATTAATATTCAAATGAATATTGTTTACGATAATGAAATTGAAGGCAAGCAGCATTACACATGCATATCGTTTACGATATAGAATTACATTACGTTTACAATACAGAAATTGTAGGCAAGCTACATTACCTACTTGCCGTATTGTTACGGTACAGAAATTTCACGCCAACAACAGTAAATTTGCATATCGTTTACGATATAGAGTTACATTACGTTTTACGATACAGAAATTTCCAGCCGAGCTTACGGTTTTTTTTTGTCACTTTGCATTGGACAGCGTTGCCACTTGCATGTAATTAAAAATACTGTTTTGCTGGAACAACAACAAAAACAAAAGCAACAGCAGCAGCAAATAGCAACTGGAAGAGCAGCCGTCCAATTAAATGTTAAACATTTTTGGAGGTTTTTGTTTTTTTTTTGCTGGTTTCTGGCCGCAGGATGGCTGATGAAATGCCAGGCGAATGTTTTAAATTAAATTTAATTAGTTTATTGTCTGAGGCAACACCTTTCCTCTGCCGCTGTCGCAGCCGCAGCAGAATGAATGAGGCGGCAAGCTAACAAGCTGGAACAACAAACTGGAACCCAAAAGCGTTAAGGACATGTTGTCGTGTGCCAACGTGTGGCAGCTGCAATCGAACGAACGCCTACGTTGTGTGTGTGCCACAGGAAACGATCAACAGGATCCGGCAATTTTTTGGTTTTGGGGCACTAAACGTATAAGACGACGTAGACGAATTACGTTCGATTCTGAAACCATTTCTTGTGTGTGTGGAGTTGTTGGTACCGTTATTAGCTTTCCCATTTGACTTTGGTTTATAAATAAATTATACTTTTTACTTGTAGGTAAATGGTTAAACAAATTTAAAGGTTTTGTCATACTTAAATCAAGAACTATGTTGGCTTTTTTTTATAAAAAATGGCGTACCTGTTGGTTCCGCAATTCTCTTGTTGGTACAAAACTGCCGCTGGAGTTGCTCAGTTGTACTCGTATTGTCTACTAAACATATACATACGCATACGTGTACATATATGGTTTACACATGCATATGTATTTGGTATAAGGGTTTCTTCTATGTGCTCATAGTTGTTATTGTTTCTATGTACGGTACATTGTACGGTATTTGTTATGTACGGTTGTTGTTGTTGGGAGTTAACTGTGCTTTCTCATTTGCTGTTTCTCTCTAAGTTTGGGTGTTATTTGGGGCTGCACTCATCTGAAAAGGTAAACAGAATAGAAATGGATAAACAAAAGGAAACAATGGATATTATTGCTGGGAAAATGTCTGTTCAATATACAAAAAAGGAGTACAAAAAACAAATTGAAGAAATTAAAGCGTTATGGCAAAACAAGCAAATACAAATACGTTACTATATATGTATATGTATGTATGTATGTGTGTGTTTGTGTGCAGTGTTTTTTGTTGGGTTTTTGCAATAAGAATTTCAAAGTCAAGGTCAGCCAAAACATTTGGCTTCCTTTTTTGTATATCTTTTTGGTTTGCAGCTTTTTTTCTGGTTTCCCTTTTCATGTTTGATTCGTTGTCGTCGCCGTCGTCGTCGTCGTCGTCTGCTACCGCAATAAAGGCTGCACGTGCTATTGTATCTGTATCTGTAGCTGTAGCTGTGTGTGTTTGTGTATCTTTGGTTGTGTATCTGTATCTGCAGCTGTGTCTGTTGCGAGTATCTAACAGCTAAGCATGCGCAGAGTTCATTTTGTTGTTGTTGTTGTTGTGTCTGGTGTCTGCTGTTCACTTGATCAAGCACAAGTACTGCCCTCGAGGGGCCTCTGGCTGTGGCTGTTGTTGTTGCCACAAATGCCATGTGGCATGTAGTGTGTGTTTGCCACGAACAAGGAATTCCAATTTCGCCCAAAAACTTTAAACCTGCTTCACAAAACACATACAAAAAACGAAACTCAACTTGTTTTATTTTTCGGCAGACGTAGAACAGACAATGTTGCATGCCACACTCATTAGACGCAGTTGCATATGTTGTTTATTGCTTACAGTTACATTTGTATTGTAGTAATTATCTTTAAGCCAACCAGTTCATTCATCCCAAATGACCACTTGCAACAATCTTATTCATACAATTTCTGGATAACAGGATGACGCGGTCCCAAATAAAATATTACTTTTCCTCTTTTACAAAAGTCCAGTCGAAACAGGCTTTAATAAATTACCAAGCCAAGGTGCGGTATTTCAGTTGTTAATTGATGAATTTGGTGAAATGAGAACTGAAGTAAAAAACACTTAAAATATGTTTTTAAATTCAAATGAACTCGTTGATCTCAGAGACTGTAAGAGCTATAGAATTGAATTTTGGAATATAAGTTTTCGTATACATTGTAATAACCTAAAATAATGAAAAACTTTAGAATTTGCATTGAAATCGTTTAGGAAATACCGGATCTACCGGAAAAAGAAAGATCTATAGTTTAGGGTATTTCCTAGTCGAGCTTAATTGCTTCTAATACAACTCTTAGAGAACAAAATGTTATCATTATATACATATGCTATATGTATGCGTATCTTATATAACTTTATAACTTTTTCGGTCTAAGAACAATGGACAAAATAATGAAAAATTATAGAATTTGCATTAAAGTCGTTTAAAAAATACCGGAGATATGGAAGACTTAATTTCAGTCCATAAAAGATCTAGGGTTTAGGGTATCATCTCTGTAGAATTTGCTTTGAAATCGTTCAAGAAATACCGGAGATATGGAAGATGGAAGTTCAGTTCATAACTTTATCTAGGGTTTAGGGTACCTCCTAGTTGAACTTAACTACTTCTAATACATTCTCACTCTCAGATAACACAATGATATCATTATCATATCATATACATATGGTATATGTATGCTTTCTAATATATATTTCAAGTAAAAAGTTGAAAACCTATACAAATGTTATATCATACAAAATTCAATGTACTTTATATATTTTTATTCATGGCAATTGTTATTTAACCTTGAATGTATTTGTGTCTTTGTGTTCATTGCAAAAACGGATTGTTGTTCTTGTCTTTCTCGTCTTTGGGAGAAAAACAAAACCGCAAAAAAAAAGCATTTCCGTTGCGTTGTTTTGTTTCTGCATTTTGAATTTCAATCGCTTCACATCGCTTTTAATTGCACATTTTTGACCATAACGCAATGGAATTTAATTAATAACTGATCGCCAACGTACCGCAAAGAGTGGGGAGGGGAGAGGAAGAGGGGGGTGTTTGTTCCGATACTCGTTGTGAATTTTAAGCAGTCTCAGAAATAAAGTTTCTTCAGATCAGTTTTGGAGCATAGAACTTTTTTTTTGGAATAAAAAACCTTAATGATAATTACGGGTAAAGTTAGTTTCACGAAAAATGTTTATAGTACGAATATATTGTGGGTACATCATACTATAAACCTGAAACGAAAGATAAAGAAGAGTGTAAAAATAAAATGCCACAGGCATCGTCGGTTCAAGCTGACTCAGAGTCGAAGTCAGAGTCAGAGTCCGAGTTGCAAGTTGAAGTCCGAGTTGAAGTTGAAGTTGGGGAACGCGAACGATCGCGTTTTCAAAAGCCAAGTGCAGCGCAAATGGAGAATGGATGGATGGATGGATGGAGGGATGGATGGTCTCTGGGCCAAGTTGGAGTTGGCGATGGCGATGGAGAGGCTCTTGCACTTATTAATGCTTAATAAATGGCATTTCATTTCTTATTATTGTTGTTGTGGTTGGGGCCTGGGCGCGACTTGGACTTGGTGTTCCGAGGATTTTTATTGCAGTCGCGAGTTCTCATTGTTGTTGCTGTTCTTAATGCGAGTCAATATATTGGTATATGACTAAGGATGCACTCACAAAACACACACACATACAAACACACACATACACATACACATCAGCAAGCCAGTTATTCAAAGCCATCTTCGTCAGTCAGTCAATGTGTGCTAAAGTAATTATTTCATTTGAGCCAACAATGAGGCTGCAAAAGTGTTCAGTGTTCAACGCTGATGGACGTGAAAATTAAAGAAGCTGGCAGCGCGGAAGAACGCATTGGCATTGCCCCCGATGTATGCATGTAGTACCTTACCTACCTACCGCCTTATGTGCCTCATGTTTCATGTTTTATGCCTCATGCCTCACATGATAACCATTTTCAGTGCTTTTAACGACTCAACTTTGGCGTTGCCTGCCCATTTTGTTTTGTGTTTTTTAAGTACACAGGAATGTAAATGAAGCGGGTGTCTGTCGCGGCCACTCTTCCCTATGCTACGGCTACGGCTGCTTAATGTTGAATTCGAGGTCTTGCACAGGGTCAATGCACTTTGCGAATAAACTTGCCACTTGAACGCTGCGAACGCCGTAATTTCTATGTTGCAGTGCTAAAAAAGTGTTTTTCTCACAACAAACTACAACCGTAATTATGCACATGTTTGCACTTTTAGTTTTTTTTTTTCAAAAAACATTGTTAGCATTTTGTTAAGTGGTTGTATTTTAAATTTGCCGCCAACTCTTGATGAGTTATCGAACGTCAGCGCAATCGATAACCCGACATGCGCATTGGCTCTCACAATGTTTTTCTGCTGCTCAGAGAACTGAGAACTGATTTTAGTTGTCAATGTTAGTATGCAAGCTAATCTAAGCTTAATTGTGTCATAATTCTCTTAAGCAAATCTTATTTTATATGCTTTAATTATTATAACGCTGCTAAATATATATTCAATTTATATCGCTCATTGCGAACTTGTTCACCAGTTGCGAACCAAAGAGCTAGTTCTCTCACTCGCTCAATCAGTGTGACCAAAGAGTGCATATTAATTTGTTGTTTGTTTGGTAAAAATCGAAGACGCGTTGCGCGGCGCAACAAACAATAATAAATAAACAAATAAAGTTAAAGTAAGACAAAATCAGTGCTCTGTTTATAACTATGAGTGACATTTTCAATACCAATTGCAGATGCAAACAACAACAGCAACCACAGCAACAGCAACAGCAAGTGCCGCTGCCTCCGCAGATCCATCGGTACTGCGAGCTTGCAGCACAGGCGGCTGCCAAGTAAGTAAATATGTGGAGGTTACCAAACGCAAGTGCTCCCAGTTTGTGACGGCACCGCAAATCATGCAAAAGCCGCTGATGGTTCACGGCAAGACATCGATTTTCCAAGTGGGCGGCGATATGGCCAAATTGGGTGACATTCCCGCCCTGTCGGTGGCAGCTGGTGGCGATGGCGATGGTCAGCCCATTTATCGCATCAAGCCCGGAACACATGCACACATCGTTAATTATGTGTTTGTTGACGGTAGCACCCTGGAGAAGGCAAAATTTGAGGATCAGGACTCTATGCGCGCCATGCTCGAATCCCATCGCGTTAGTGCATCCTCAAAGCTACTCAAGTTAACCTCAATGCATCGTGGAGTTGCAACACAAACCGCCTCGTTTTCTGCCACAGCTGCTCATGCTGCTGCCTTAGCTTCAGCTGCGACAAACACCGTGAACAGCGTGACTACACCACAATTACATCCAAACTTGTCCATTGCCAGTGTTGAAGGTGCATTGCTTTCTTCACCCTCAGCTGCAGCATTTGCCCCAACAACTGCAACTCCAACTGCAACTGCAACAGCTGCTGTTCCAGCTCCCGTTGTAGAACCTACTTCAGCCTCCGATGCAATTCCAGATAGTAAGAAAACCGTTAAGCAGCTGGAGGCTGAGCTTCAAGAGTTAAAAAGCTATATTGCCCGCCATGGCGGTTCATTACCATGAATCAAAATGTATATTTCAATTGGGAAAACAGTATTTAACGCTTGAATCTCTCTTATCTCTAACAAAGTGATGCCAAAACAGTTGTTTTAACTAAATAAATACATACATTATTTTTAGAACAAACTTATTGTTTTTACTTTTCGTATCACATTCGCCATTTTTTTTAGAAGAAACCAAAAAGGGATAAACTTTCATGTTGTTTGCACAGATTTTGCCATTCACACATGCACACATTACCACACACACACATACACACATGGACCTGTTGTATCTTGAAGGGGTCGTAAATGTGGAATTTTATGTGTCATCCGCTGTGGCGGCGGCAGCATTGTCCACTTCGTGCGAAAACTTTGCAATCGAACGTAAATTAATTTTTATGACTGAGAGTAGGGTGAGACGTTGCAAAAGTAACTTGCAACAACAACACTAACAACAAGAGCGCAAACAGCTGCAACAACAAGGGCATCACAATGCTTTCAGAAAAAAAGGACTTAAAGATATGATATTATGTTTTGTATAAGTACACATGGCCATAAATACAAAACTTAAGAAATCTCTGAAGATGTACTTAGTAAGTGTTGATTAAAATCTGTAGAGAATCCATTTTGGTTTCCAAAAAACATTTTCTGCTTCTGCTATTTGCTGATTTTTGTGAAACATTAAAACCAACATTAAGCTTAATTTGGCAAATGGCAACTTGGCAACTTTCACGGCAGTCAGCACTTATAGCTAAGATCAGGATACGGACGAATTGAGATTAAGGTCTGTTGGCAATGCCTTAAGTGAAGCACACACACACACGCACACAATCACACGCATGATCCTCTCACTGGAATGATCCTCTCACTGGCCTGTCAGCATAAAAAGTAACGAATGTGCGCAATAATAAAAATCATTAAAATAAAAATGTTTATGAGAGTGCATAAACACGACTTGTCGGCCAAAGAGATACGAAGAGAGAGGGAGATGGGGAGACACGAAAGCCTCTCCCAAAGCCGAAGCACTTGATGGGTCGTTGGATTGTTTCAATGATGCGGGACGGCGTGCGGGCGTGCGGGCGTGCTGGTGTGTGTGTGTCTGTCTGTCTGTGTGTGTCAATGAGGCAAAAGTATATCTGTGCACATTTGTTTTGCTCGCCCCGCTTGGCACTCAGCAAAAGTCATACACACACACATACACATACACGCACATACTTGAGGATTGGGAATTGGGATGCTAACTCATTTTGGCGGCTACGGCTGCTGCTCGGCTTCGTACCTGTGTGTGACGAGGCGGTTTGCGAGGCGCAGGCGCTCAGCTCAAAAATAATTTGCAATTTCTGAGAAATACTCGCTGACTTTATGCGCTGACCGTCGTCGCGTCCGTCGTGTCCGTTGCGCAGCTTCTCAAGAACCTTTTGCTGCTTTTGCGCTTGGGCCACCGTAATGAAAATTAAAATACGAAATACACTCTGGCAAAAGGTCGGGACACAGCCACATTCAGCTCAGCCAGCCAGCTCAGTCAAAAGGAGCCAATGAACAGGCGCAGCTAACCCAGACACCCCAATCCCCCCCTCCACCGTCTGCCCCCTCCACTGACTGGTTTGGATTGCTTGTCGTTATCTTGTCATGTCAAAATGGTCTTACGAAAATGTATCTTTTGTATTCCAAGTGCAAATGAGCAGCAGCACACAGATACAACATATGCCTGCACCTCTTACCTACCCCCCCCTACCCCTTCCACTACACAGCACCAACAACAACCAACAACACCAACAACGAAGTCACAGTCTGTCCTCGCAGTTTTGTTCTCGTTGTTGTTGTTGTTGTTTTTGTTCCTTTTATTTGTTTGCTCACTCGCAATTTTTATGCCTTTATTGTGTTTACTCTTCGGTTTTGCCTTCTGCCTTTCTGCAAATGCTTTTAAGACTTTAAGACTTTTTTAGTTTGTAGTTGAGCGTACAAATTTGTATGACCCCCTCCCACTTCCACCCCGCGACACGAATCGACATCCCTGTACCCTGCACCCTGCACACAGAAGTCCCAAATCAGGAACAGGATTGACCACTCTGTATGCATGCTCTCTCGCTCTCTCTAGCACTGGCTCGCTCTTTTCAGCAAGAACTGCGAACTGCGAACCAAGAACTGCGAACCGAGAACTGAGACGGAGGCTGACAATGATGATGACACAACATGAAATGGTAAAACACGCTGAAAAAAATATTAAATACGCTACGTCGCTGCCTTTTGACAGCGAACGTAAATTTACTTTTGTACCTCGCCACCTCCCCACCATCCTTCCCACACACACACACATTTCCAGTCTGCTTCCAGCCTGCTTGCTGTTTAATTGCACATAAGATCAGGGCACAGAGAATGCATGCATACTATATGGATGCTGAATTTCTTGGCAATTAAAGGTAGAGTGTAATTTAAAGGATGCATAAAACGTTGATCTTTATAGTATGAACGTACTCAGATAGCACTTAAACTCCTCTCACTGGAATTCATCGTTGTGTGTGTGTGTGTGTGAATAGCTTTTATGCATTCCTGGAAACTTACAGTAATGCTAATGTGCATTTTGATTAAACTTAAAATCATAATAAAATCCGATTATCAAAAATAACATCCACATTTTCAATTTTAATTAAATTTCAAATGTTCCCACACACACACACAACCTCACACAAAGAATTATGAAGTCAAATTTAATCTTGCATATTTCCGCCTTGGCTTTGAACTGGAACGGCAAACGGCAAAAGGCAAAAAAACAACAATAACAACAGCAGCAGCAGGAACATTTGACATGTGTATATTTTTGCTTAGACGCAGCATTGCCAACACTACATAATCAACAATTTGCTTACTCTCTTTCATTCTCTCTCCACCCCCACCCCATCCCTTCTTAATAACTCTACATGCAATGGGGTAAAAGAAGATCATTTAACATGTGTATATTTTTGCTTAGACGCAGCATTGCCAACACTACATAATCAACACTTTGCTTACTCTCTTTTATGCTCTCTCACACACACTCACTTCACCCCCACCCCACCCGCACCTCTTCACAATATTTCTATCAACATGCAGTGGTAAATGAAGATCAAAGTCTGACTCAGGCAATATTTTGTTGTGCGTTTCCTGTGGCGCGACCGACAATAAAAAAGAAATCAGGGCAAAAATACAAATAACAAACACAACAACAACAACAACAACATCTTGTAGTTCGCGTCCTACCGCATTCTAAGTTCTATTGGCACAAAGACCGACTTTTTCTGCCGCCACTTCTTCTTCTTCGTGTTGTTCTTCTCTTTTGCTGCTTTTCTTCTTCTTTTTGGTTTGCATGTGAAGTCAGTTTGTGCGAGCCGCTTTCAGTTTCGCGTATCTGTTAGATACGGATACTGATGCAGTTTTGTAGTTGTGGTAGCGAAACTTGTTTTTGTATCTCAACATAGAACAAAAAAACAAAATAACGAAAAAGGAATCTCTTCTTCCTCCCTTTTTGCTCAAGTTCCCGTTCTCAAGATTGCTGCTGCCTGGCATACTATGTTTGTGCGTGTGTGTGTGTGTATGTGTGTGGTATTTTGTATGTAGCGCCCTCGCGCGGCATAGTTTGCAATATATTCAAGGTCATAAAGCTGGAAGCTCCTTCTCTCTCTCTCTCTTGCCTTTAGCAGAACTTCTCTCTGAGTGTGTGTGTGTTCGGCCATTTCTCAGGCTCTAACAAAGAGCAGAAAACGCATATGTATGTATGTATGTATATACTTGTAATCTGGTGCCAGGTAATCTACATCGTTTAACCCAAAACCCATATCCAACTGATTACAACTGCAACAAAGGATGAACCGACTCGAAGATCGGTGACACTGCAACCAATTTAAACATATAAAGTATAATTTTTACGAGTACAACCTAAATGCCAAAAGAGTTGTTGTTGTCGCATTTCTTATGTCGTCGCATGCCTTGGTGCAACATTTCGCGCTCCAGGCTCCACCACCGTTCAACGTGTTCGTGCAACGTTAACCATTTCCTTAATGCATTTTTTGTTTCTACTTGTTTCTGCCGGATGAGTCAGAGCTGTATCCTGAATACTGGAATACCGCCTCTAAAAGTGATTCAAGCTAATTGTAGCCAACAATTTTGCAATAACTAAGCCATGACTAACTAGTATGTAATGCATGCTTACCGAGCAAGAACTTGAGTCATGCATGCCGAATGTTTGAAGACAAAAACTACTTACTTTTGATGTGATCAGCGTCAGTGTTGGTGAAGAACCCTGCAAGAGAAAAAAACACATGAAATAAATATTTTTCCTAAGAATTCCGGAAATACTAAGCAAAAACTATAAGAATGAATGATAATACACTTATGGTACGTGTACTACCGGACCAATATTCGATGGTTTTATATCTCCGGTGTTTCTTAGCTGATTTTAAACAAGTAAGAAGGCTCTAATCGAGTAAGCTCGACTAGAAGATGCCCTTAACCCTTGACCATACAGACGGACAAGCAGTCGGGCGGACAGACATACACTTATGGTACGTGTACTACCGGACCAATACTTGATGATTTCATATCTCCGGTATTTCTGAACCGATTTTAATAAACTTTTTTCCCATTTCATTAGTTAGGGGTATAAAAACTATCATATTGGATACATATTTTTCATTTCTTACTTACTTTTCGACTATTCTTTCAAAAGTCTTTAGATACCTTGATCGTTCTTAACCTTATATATTTACAGATATTATTTGTCAATGTGGAATTTGGTTTTTAGGTTACGTGCTAAAACACAACAAAGCTCTATATATAGTTCTCCAGAAATCAGTACAGATTGTATTATACAATTAAATTGCATTAGGTTGAAATAGGTACAATTTCTAAAGTGATACAATGGGTAATCTGACCATCTATATTATCCTTATAACACTCACGTTTTCACACACATACATAGACACACGTGCAGTTTGCCAAAAAAACGTGCATTGAACAAAACGAGTTGAACAAAAATTGTAATCCCATTTCTATTCCCAGAAACCAGAATAAGAACAAGGTCGCACAACTTATCTTAAGTGTGAAATCACGTACGTATTACAATCGAAATCTAGTGCAATAATTGCGAACAGTTTTCCATCTTTTTCCTTTTTTAAAGGGTCAGCTAAACACCTGCATTTGAATTTACAAAAAATCCTTTTAGTTACTGGGAACTGAAAACATTGCTTTCGTCATTTATGATATCTATTTTTTTGTGAATACCACACATAATAATCCACAGTGCATTGAACTCTTCAACGTAGCGACCGAAATTTCTATTTAAATTTATTTTTTTTCCCCTTTTTTTCAGTATTTATTAACTAAAGCGAAAAGATACAAAGTAACACACAACTACAGAGACAGAAAAAAACGAAATATTCTTAGCGGCTATTTCGACAAAAGCAATCAAATACTAATACTTAATTTTATACAGAGAACATGTCTCCAAAAGATCTCCAATAGTAAAGTCAGCTTCTTCTTCTTCTGATTTGATTCTTTCGTCGTTTTGGTCTTGGTCTTGCTCTCTTCTAACGATTAACATAACATGAACTGAAATCTTCAAAATGGGAATGACCGAAACATTCGTTATTAGAGGGACGGGAACAGGGTACAGCGGGAGGATGGGGTCGAACACGATCGGTTTTAACTAAACGTAAACTTTGAATCGTACACATTAATTTATAATTTCTTTTGAAACTAGCGAAAAGACATTATTTATCCACGTGTTTTAAGCTCAGATCGCTTAGACCACAATGAAATACTAGTGACATTAAAGATTGTGTTTAAAATAAGAGAAAACATTGGGATTGTTTGGTAAATATACCAAAAAACTTCTAAGCGGAAAGTTTTGCATACACTAATTGGTCTGCTTTGTCTTAAAATCTTGTAACAACGAAAAGGTGTTAGAATTATAGTGTATAGAGTATCATTCTAACGGTTAGCTCTTAAGCTAATACAATACTTCTACTTTAAAAACAATTTTTTAGCTTATAGATTAATGTTGTGCTGATCTTAAAAGAATTTTGCAGATTGTCTTGAATGAATTTTTTATGATTGACCTCAAATAAATAAGTTTGAAAACCAAGTAAATGACCTGAATCATATAATTTAATTAATTAATAATCTCTAAAACTTTTAAAAAACTACTCAAAATATGAGAAAATATAAAAATTGTTGTATTTTTCTATGATTTTAAAGGAAATTGTTGACACTATTCCCCCTCCCCGATCCTGAGTATGTAAATCTAGGAATAATATTACCTTAAAATAGCTTCAGACACAATTAGGAACTGAAAAACTTGGACCAAAAGTTGTACATTGAAAACTTATACGGGCAACATCAATAAAATGTATTCCCGATGCCCCCTACCTCCCACCTCAACCACCCTGTGAATCAAAACTCAGTGCCAAACAATGAAAGCTAACTAAGAGAGGGGGAGTAAGAGAGAGAGAGGTAGAAAAGCCTAGCAGTTGGTCGCGAGTTGTGTGTGTATGTGTATGTGGAGTGTATGGAGATGACATAAAAACCAACTAAAAATAATACAAATATAAGGCGATAAATCTTGTTGTTGTAGGTGAAAGAAAGCAAAGCCCAACGAATGGAGGAATGGAGGAAGGGAGAAACAAATCTGATGCTGTGTATCGGTAACTAACACAAAATATACATTTTACGGAGAGCGGGAGTGGGAGTGGGAGGGGAGCAAGAGATAGGGGACAGAGTGACGGCGACGGCAGCGGCGACGGTGGCGGCGACTATCCAAAAGTACTTTACTCTAATGGCAGTCACACGCATTACCAAAGAAGAAGAATCTATTCTTAATGTAGTATGTGTATCAAGAAATAAAGAAGAAGAAAGGGGAAAGGAGAAAGAGAGAAAGAGAGAAAGAGAGAGAGAGCGAAAGCGATGGCGATGTTATTTTCTTCTTCTTGCGACTGTTTTAAATTGCTTTTGAATAAATTTAGTTACAGATCTTTGTTGTTGCTGTTGCTTTCTTCTTCTTTCTTTGTGGTAATAACATTAGTTTAGTTGCGTATGTGTATGTGTGTGTGTGTGTAAATGTGTTTTTGTCGCATTAGAGGAATGCGTATGCGTAGATCCTCCTAGCCGATAGATAGAAAGAAAGCATCTTCTTTCATTCCAGCGAGAGCGGGAGAGCGAGTGCGAGAAGAGTATGGGGTGATGGGAATGAAAGGTATCGTTTTCCATGTAATAATTTTTTTTACTCTCTCTCCAGCGTCCAGCGGGCAGCAATAATAAATGCACCGCTGTCAGTGGACAGCGGCAGCGGCAGACGCAGAGCGGTAAAACCGCTCGATCAAATTATGTTAATTCGGTTTTAGTGCGAGTATCAAATATTTATTACAACGACATAACAAACGACGACGGCGACCAAGTTAAAGAAGATGAAAAAGAAGAAGAAGATTATAACTGGAAGGAGAGTAGAGACACAAACCAAACACACACACACCAATGCATTGTGCAATGGCTCAGTTATAAATTAGTTACACATATGCACACATTTTTACAGTACATATGTACATGGAGGCGGAAGCTTAAAAATACACTGTTATATCTCAAAACTATATGTAATAAAGCAATATTTATGTGTTTTCAACTAAGTTAACTCACTTAGCTAATAATGATTTTGATACCAGGATGTCAAAGTAACATTTTTATTTATTTTATAGCATTTGTTAGTGTCAATAAAAGGAAAAAGGGTGATTAATTTTATTTGTTTATTTTTATTATTTACTTATATCAAGATTTGGTGGCATATGTTGACATGGAAATAATTTAATTAGTCAGGGAATTGATTTTGGTATCTTAAAAAAGTAAAGCTTACTAATCAGTGTGTAATATATTCTTAAAAGCTTTGCGAACTCAAATTACATATAAATTAATATTAAAAATTTACTTTTACCTTACTTTTTCCCAAAAACAACTTAAAAAGTCTTTAATATAAAGTATCTTATACTAGAATGGGACTACAAGTCAGATTCCTTTTATGTGAAAAATGTGCGAAAGTGCTGTAAATTTAAAAACTTTACGTATGAAACTTATTTGTTAACATTTTCTAGTTCTGGAAGCTCTAAAAAAGTGTATTCTATCTTCAAAAAGTGAAAAATTATAATAAGATCTTATATACAGTAGAATATTTTCCTATACGCATTCGCATATAATATTTTTACAGTGTATACAAATGTTTATGTACAATGTATAATAAAATATATGCGCAAGTTACTTTATAACTTTTTGTAGTCGACTTGCTTAACTGCTATGTATAGGTGTGTGTGTGTATTTGTACTTTCATATACATATGTATATGTATGTGTATCTCCTACACACAATAAGCAGTCCAACTATAAAACTTGTATCAAATCGAACAAAACAAAAATAAAAATTTTTATTGCATTCCAGCACTAAAAATCTTTTCGATCGTGTGATGCTCGCGATGCTGGAAACAAAAACAACAACAAGCAAGAGCAGAGCCCGACAATGTTAAAAACTTTGCTGTTTGTTGTTGTTGGTCAGAGTCGAAGAGTCACATATTCACAGAGTCCGCATCTCTCTCAGTGTGTCGCCATGTGTGTGTGCGTGTGTGTGTGTTTGTGCGACTTAAAAATGTATAGTATTGATATTGATTGTCGGTGTCGCCGTGCATTGGAATTGAAACTCTTTGCCCATTGCCTAATATTCCATTAACGGGCTTATTAAGGCAGCACGTAGTGCGCGCTCTCTCTCTCTCGCTCGCTCGCTCGCTCTCAGATCTGTCGGCAGACCCACACAAACGCACACACACATGCGCGCACACTAAATCAGACACACACACACATACGAACAGACAGACGGACATACTTACGTGCATGTTTCGTAGTTTAATAAAAGGTACTGATGCATAAATGGGTGTTTGTATCTAAATTGATCGAATTTGGGGACACACATGAAAAAACCGGGGCGATGGGCACGGGTGTGTAGCAAGCAGATGAAACTCTACAGATGAGCATGATGAGGGAGGGGTAAGGGATTGCGGGGAAGCTGACAGTCGCAGCAACAGTTTCGATTCAGGTAGAAATTCCCCCGTGGGCTCTATATATGTATAAAGAAACAAAACGAAAGAAATATAATAACAACAACAACAACAACACGCAACAAGAAGTAGAAGAAGTTAAAACTGCGGCTGGCTAAAGCAGGTACAATTTTATAATTTCGTTTCGTGTTTAATTAAAGGTGAAGTTTTAAAGAAATAATAAAGAATTATCGAAGCGCTCGCTTCGGCCATACACGGACACGGCAGACACGGGGAGACAGGGTCTCCAAAAACAGATGATGCTCAATACGCACACACACATACACACACACATGCATGCGACGCATTGATCGTAAAGCGATGAGACGGGCTCTCTCTCTCTTTCCCTTCCAGTGTCGTATAAGAAGAAGCAGAAGAGACAGCGATCATTATGCCATAAATAAAGATTCGTTCCGTGCATTCGATGGGTCGAGCTACTATGGGAAAATTATATAAAGCACTTTTATAGTACAACGCACACACACACACACACACACAAAGCTCTCTTTCTCTCTATGTGGTGTGCCTTAAGGTTTATGACTTGGGACTATAATTATTATGTTCAGTTATGTCCAAAGTCCAGTTATTGTCTTGCTTAAAACACAAATCAAGCTTTGTAATCATATACAAACGTTTGCCTAAATTTAATTACTACAAACATTTTTTTTGAATACTTCTGATTCTCATCTTTGATTCGATTATAGAAAAAGAACAGTTGGTTTCTATGTCTATGTAAAACTTTTAGAAAAAAAAACAACAAATAGATTAGTTATTTGTCTTAAGTTCTTGTAATATTAAACATTTTCCTTCAATACTTATTATTTGCACTATTAATTTCAAAAATCAAAACAAATTAACATTTTTTTTCTTCTCACAACATAGAACACACACCGCGAAATTTAAAGAAACATTTTCAGAAATTTGTCAATTTTTCATTGGGCCAAGCAACCGAAACCAAAATGTTTGACAGCCTAGATGACAACGCTTGTCAAAAACTGACAACTCAAACTAATCATTTCAATTGGTTGCTGCCAGCCCAGTCTTTCTCGTTGTTGTTGTTGTTGTTGTTGTCGTATAGATCACAGCGAAACGCGTGCCAAACACATGAGTTTGAGTTTTTTTTGTTCTTCTTGAAGGTGGTTCCAACCCCAAAAACCGTGACGATGACTATGACGATCCGGAACCGAACCGATCTGTGTATAGAGTTAAAAAGATGACGCAGCATTTGGCAAATAACAAATAATAATTTAATCATTTTTGGTTTGACAAATTTGCGCCTCCATCAAATTAAATATTTCAAACCAAGTGCGAGAGTAATTAATGTGTTTATCGTCATCTCCGAGAGTGTGTGTGCGAGTGTGTGTGCGAGTGTACTTACGGTTTTTTTTTTATTGCTCTGGCCTTTCACCCCAGAAAACGACCCGACAACGACAAAGCCGCAAACAAAATGTTTACGACATTGACAACAAACAAGTCAAGAAGAACATTTGGTTTTTATACCCTTAACCCATGAAATGGGTGCAGAAAGGGTATAATGGTTTTGTGCTGAAGTATGTGACAGGCAGAAGGAAGCTTCTCCGACCCCATAAACTATATATATTCTTGATCAGCATCAACAGTCGAGTCGATTTATCCATGGAACATGGAATCGATAACAAAAAAAACTTGAATACTATAAACTTGAAAATGAGGATTAAAACTATTAACAAAATATTGAACATGTGTAAAATTTTGATTAAAATCGATACAAAAACACCGGAGATATGTAGTCATCAAGCTTTGGTCCGGTAGTTCACGCTCAGAATGTGTACGTCTGTCAGCCCGACCATCTGTCCGTCTGTATGGTCAAGGGTTAAGGGCATCTTCTAGTCGAGCTTACTCGAATAAAGCCTTCTTACTTTTTTTTTTCATCTCTTTTATGTTGTTAAATCGAACGCAATAAAAATCTCTAATTGTATTTTTTTTCGGGTTTTTTTGGCAAAGTAAACAATTGAGTGCCTAATTGATTCACACTTTCTTTTTGTGGGCTGTAAAACAAGATGTATATTCGTCTCGCCATGAGATATGTATCTGAGAATGAGTTTTTAGGTTTTTTGTTTTTTGTTAGGGATTGGATATGATTAAATCTTTACTGCCTTGGCCTTCGGTCTGGACTTAAATAGAGTCTAACTGAACTGGAATGAAATGAAATGGTTTCGATCAATTTTTGTAAATTTACCTAAAGCACCCTAATTACAAATGTCTCTCCCCCCCCAAGACTGATGATGATGAGGCACAACTGTCGGAAAAAGAACGAGACCTAGAACGAAACCTAGAGACAATGAGTAGATAATGATGTTGTGATGTCAAAACATCAACAAACATTTTGAGTGAGTGACGGATGACGGCGCGTGAGGATCTCCAAAGTCAGTTGGGTTGAGTTGAGAGACACTTGTTGCATTGTTCTTTGATTTGGTTTCTTGGTTTTTTTTTTTGGGTTTCCCTCACTCAACTATTCATTCATTCATTCACTCATTCGGTAGCCAGCTATCATTATTCAACCAAACCCCAGCACGCATATCACTCTATTAGCTCAAAAAAAAAACAACAAAATGAGAAAAACCACTTGACATTGGATCACTTAACACACTGCTGAAGCTGCTGCATCATTGAAGGATTAGTCAACCATTTGATAACCCAACAAAAGAGCTGCTTCTGTTGGGAATTGGTGTTCCCATCCCACTCTCTCTCTCTCTCTCTCTGTCTCGTTGTGTTGCCCCTGGGCAAACAATGACGTTTAGCGCCAACAACGAACAGAGTTGACTTTTGGCACCTGCACCCTCGAATATTCCCATGAGTTGAGCCTGAACCTAAGCCTGAGCCACTTTGTGTGCATTTGACAAATAGCCGTTTTGTTAGGGAATATAACGAGAGCTTCCTTAAATTCACTTAACAATTTTGATAGAGTAATATTAGTATTCATAACTATGAACAAACTCTAATATCTAATCCATGAAGTAAAGAAACCGAAAACTAACTATTTATCTATAGAGTCGTACCTTTTTCTTCTCCTGAGTTCCCTGAGTTCCCTTCTTCTCATTAATTTGTAGGGCGTAATCGTCATTTAGACACTCATTACTCATGTGTCGACGAATCCATCAGCACAATTAACAGTTAACAATTAACCAAACTAAACCAAGGAGAACCTAACGGAATGTGGGCGAGTTCGTAGGGGACTCAAAATATAAAGTATTTGCGATACACAGGGAATAAAATTTGGTAATATATAATTAAATATGATAACGAAATATGTTTAAATAAATATGTTGACTATTGAGATCATATAATAATCGAAAATCATGAATGTTATTAAAAATTATCTAAAATAATTATTCCAGATTCCAAGACCTTAACTTGAGTACTTGAAAACTTATAATAAGAAGTCTCCCAACTATCAAAAAACCATAGAAAACATATTATATAAATAATTGTTATAGATTGCAAGACCTTAACTTGAGTACTTGAAAACGTATAATAAGAAGTACCCTAACTATCAAAAACCATAAAATCATATTATATTTGGTTAGTAATAGAGAAACTCAACATAATCCCAAAAAATCCTTCTCATTTCATAAGAATTGACAAGAATATTTGAATATTTCACTATTGAATTTTTATCGCTTATTTCACATTATTAATCCAATTCCAATTGTAGAAACTTTCCTTCTGCATCTTAACTATCTAAACTCTAGCACACCCATAGTTTTGCTCAGTGTAAGTACCCCCGGAATATGAATAATATACAAATTACAAACATGCAGTAGTTGATTATTTAAAGTTTCATTTGTGTAGCAGCCGCAAGTAAGGTAGTTCGTAGTTCGTAGGTTGTTGTAGTTGATTGTTTGATTGTAGTAGGTAAATGCGCCTGTTTTCCACTGAATTTAATTAGCGACCTCGAACGAAATACTAAATAAACGGAGGTGGATGCGGTCGCTTGGACGCTTCGCTGACTTTTCTCTCCCTCTCACTCACTCTCTCTTTCTATCTCTCTGGCTATCCCTTTTTCGGTCATCACACAGTGTCTTTGTCTTCTTCTTCTTTGACTTTCAACCGGCTGTCCGACATTTCGTCACTCATCGTTGAGCAAATGCGTATTCCTACCTCCCCCCTTCTCGGTTTTTTCTTTGGTCTTTTTCGGGATCTTGGCAGCTTAGCTGGTAGGTTGCCTTATCGGGTCGCCTCAGATCTGTCCGAGTTGAATTATTTAAATTAATAAAATATGCTAAAATGTGTTACAAGTGTGCGAGAAATATGTTTGTACGTTTGTTGTTATGCATTCGGTATGTCCAATGTAATAGATCATATAATTAAAAGAATTATGGTGGAAACGAGCTAAGAAAACCCCTTAGCCTCTCTCTCCGCTAATAACAATAACAACAATTGCGACAAACAATGGCAAATAATTTTCCAAATATGTTTCGGCTAGTTTGTTTTTTTCTGCCTTTCCTTTTCCGTTTGGTTTTGAGTTCAGAGCGCGCACTCGCCAGCAGATGATTTAGGGTCAAGTAAGGTCTTGAGCCGGGTTTTGTTTTTGTGTTTTGTTTTGGGAAAGTGCCTTTTTCGGTTTCGGTTTCGGGTTGAGTGCAGCAATGGCTAAGTATATTTGCATAATTTGTATATAGTTTTGATGGATGTGATCCGAATGAAGCACCGAAAATTTCCGAAAGTAAAATATTAGACAATAGGCAAAATGTAATTTGGTTAGTGTTAAACTTCCTGCACGACACCTTTTACTAAAAGATCCGACCCTGATCATATATTTATATAAAACTACTAAAAATTACAATAAAAGTCTAAGAATTATTTATGTTACTACGAAGGGTTTCTAAACTTAAACAGGTCGAACATAGATCAAGTTAAGCATTTACATATTTTAAGTGAAAGTCAAGTAAATTTTCTTTAAAATTAATTACCTAATATATTTAAACTATTTTCTTTTCATATATGTATAAATACATTTAAAAGTGAAGTTAAAATATTTTTACTATTAAATCAATTTGAATTTTAATATTTTTTTATTATTGGATGTAGATGTACTAAAGGTCAGTACATTTAAGTGGCCCAACAATACCAAGCACCGTCTTGTTAACCCGTCTGACCGAGGGGGGTACCGTGTAGTTCGCGAACATGCAGACAAATGACAAAAGACTAGTTTTATAAGGGAGCAAATAGAAGCAAATGGCACTATGTATTTAGTAGGAAAGATCGATATATGTAGCACATAAGATCCGAAAGGTGTTATGGATAGCATGGTTAGAGTTACAAGCTTGAAGATCTATAGGTAAACAATTTCTCGTATTTCTTATAGGAAATGAGAAGTTAATTTGGTTGATTAGTACAGAAGAATCAATTTCGCCAATTAATAGTTTATGGAAAAATTATTTGTATCATATTTGTTATACCCTTACCCATGAAATGGGTAAAAAAATATACTCATGGAACCGATAACAAAAAGTTCATGAAAATCGAAAACTTGATAAAATTGGGATCAAAACTATTAGCTAAATAATGAACATCTGTGAAATTTGTATTAAAATCGGTTGAGAAACACCGGAGATATGAAACCTTTCAGCATTGGTCCGGTAGTTCAGGTATGGGTATGTCTGTCTGGTCAAGGGTTAATGGTATCTCTAGTGGAGCTTACTCAACAAAAGCCTTCTTTCGTGTTCTTATATAATTTTGTCAAAAAATGATTTAAAAATATTTTTAAAAGTTAATTCAATGACTAAAATTCATTTAGTAGTTATAAGTACGTTCCTAATGGAATCTTTTCATAATATAAAAAAAAATCCATAAATGAAGACAAAGCAAACCCATGATTAAATATCAAATGTAAATACACACAATTCATGCAAAATGCAATCTCAATATATATTCTGTTTGCATATTTGCAGTTCAAATACATTATGTACACACACACACATACATTCATATACAATACATGTCAGTGTAGAAGTAGAAGGCCCTGAAAAGTCCTTTTGGCCTTCTCTTTGCATTTCGCTGCTGCTGCTGCTGCTGCTGACCGCAATCGTTGGCTGTGTCAAGTGTGAGCAAACAAAGGAACTGGGAAAGTGCCACTAATTACAATTCCCACACACACACATACACATACATACACTGAGAGAGAAAGAGGCGCTTACATCTGCTATAATGAACGGGGGAGGGGTGGGGGGTCTATAGATCATGTTAACTTGTTGGCTATGTGTCGGTTGTGTCCTTGTGCCAGCTGCATTATACACTCGAGAAAGATGTTTTTTTGCAGGATGTTTGCACTCGGACTTCGGACTTGGTTTCGATTTTGTTGGCTTGTTCACATTTTATCGATATCGAATTTCTCTTGCTTTGACCTTTTTAGTTGTTGTTGTTGTTGCTTTAAGTACGTGTGTGTTAGCCACAAAATCGATTTTATTCAATTGTCGTCCCTACACTTGGTCTAGACCTGTGGCTTTCATGTCACCCGGCCGTGACCACACTGTCCACCACAGAAAAACACAAAAAAATAGAAAAAAAACTTAGAAAAAAACCTCATCATGTGTCTCTCGAATTCGTGTGGCTCGACGCTGCTCGATGATTTCATTTGCCAGGCGCTATTCCGCACTCGATTCGGGGGATTCGGCGGGGGTCAGGAAGCCGCCAGGATAACACTAATACGCTCTACCTGGGTTTTTTTTAATACATCCTATCTAGTATCTGGTGTGCGTGTTGCTCTGTCAACACATGTGTGCCTCGCTCTCTTTTTGTATGTGTGTGTTGATACACTTCAAGAAAATCGTGAGATGTTCGTGTATTGAGAATCTTTAGTTCAGGTCCGAATTCGCTTGTTATACTTTAAGTATTAAAATAATATCTTGTTTATTTTGAATGTTGATTTTCTTCAACCTTAAGTTTAAAGTTACCCTTTGGAAAAAATATTTGAAAAAATACCAAAAAAAAATACAAGTCTTTAAAATTTAAAAACTATTTGAAAAATTGAGAAAACTGTGAGATAAATGTAGCAAAATATCTGTGAAGTTTTCAATATATTTTTTCACTCCAAGGGTTTTTAAGAACTAGTTATCAGAAAATATTAGGAAACTAATGAAGCAATAAGTGACTTCATTAATCAAGTTAATTTGGTTGTAAATGATTATTAATGATAAACATCATTTTAAAACTAAACAATTGATTTTAAACTTATATGGCTTATATTTTTGATATAATAATAATCTTGATAATTTTAACTTTTCTATAAAAAAATCAAATACATTTTTAGTTAAGTAACCTAAACTTTTTTCAAATCACATAAATCCTCAAATTCCACTTTGTCTCAAACTTAATTTTAACATAATTCACTTTGGTTTTTTTTGCAGTGTATAAATATTTACTGGCATAGACACGATATATCGAAAATTGAACACAAACACATTGAGACCAACTGAAAATTCACACGCACAGAAACGAAACGAAACGAAACAAATAGTGACAGCCATAGGCATAGGCATTGGCAAAGGCATTGGACACTGACGACACCAGCAGTTGAGAGGAGAAGGAAAGGGAAGGGAAGGGTAGGGGGAGGACGCACAGTGTAAGGTGGGACCTAGAGGTTGGTCGCTTGATTTTTCACCTGCACGCCGGTGGCCGTCGCCGTCATCACTGAATTTGGTTGGCCGTCTGTCCAAGTCAAAGTCACAGATAGAGTGAGAAAGAGAGGGAGAGTGTGAGAGGGAGAGAGAGAGAGAGAGAGAGTGTGAGAGAGAAGCAGGTGAAACGCGTCACCATAGAAAATTTTGTTCTGTGTTCTATTTATCCATTTTCTGCCGGCCAATTGTCCAACTAGAGCTGATTAGAAATAGTAATGCCGCCAAACGAAGTATTCAATTTAAGGATATTTTCATGGTTGGGTCAAATTGGGTCCTTAATTGCCTTAATTTTAAATTGAATTTAATGAAAAGTTAAAGGAATTACAACTATAACAAGTAAGAAGGCTCTAGTTGAGTAAGCTCAACTAGAAGATACCCTTAACCCTAGACCATACAGACGGACAGACGGTCTGGCTAACATATATACACTAATGTAGGTGTACTACCGGACCAATGCTTAAAAGTTTCATATCTCCGGTGTTCCCTAACCGATTTTAATAAAAATTTCACAGATTATTGATTATTTGGTAAATATTTTCAATCCACATTTTCAAGGATTCGAATTCAAGATTTGTTTGCTATTGATTCCAGTTGTATATCATAAAATTGAAAAGTTATAGAAAATTTGAAACAAACTTGCTATGCCTATTCGAAATAAACTTATAAAAAATACTTTATCAAACTTTTTGTCAACAAATATCATGTTGCAAAATGAAATATCAGTTGCAAAAACCATTAGTTAAAAAACCTTTAAGCAATCTATTAATTTATTAGTTGATATTAATATTGAAATATGTTCTCCTTAATCGTGTGTCAACTTTCATTTATGTAAATAATATTTAATTCATCATTATTAATCTCTTGTTTTGTAGTAATTATTGATAATTGTTTTATAAATCGTTTTGGACTGCGTGCGGGCTTCACGGAGAATTATTACTAACTATATGTAAGGAATATATATTTTTAATGTTCATCTGTTGCCAAAAATTCAGTTGAATTTGTTTTTTTTTTTATGTGCTGCGTGCGGCGGATGTTTATTATGCGTTGGCGTCTTACGTCTTGAGACTTGAAGTTGGACTTGGAGTTGGAGTTAATTGACGATTGGCGACTGAACTTTTGGCTAGGTGAAGTTAAGTTAAGGTACAAGATTGATGATTGGGAACCTTCTTCCCTGGTTTACCGGAGTACGAAACAATTAGTAGCTCGGAAATGGATTTGCCATTGGATTATATACAGAATGTAAGCGCAGTTTTCCTGGTTTCTGCCACATCACTCTCATTCTGTTCGCCAAATCTCTGACCTCCCCCGCTTGCTGATCATCATCCTCATCGGGTTGTGCTTGAAAGCACGCAGCCGACGAACCGGCAATTAATCTCTTTGAGCTCAGAAAAAAAAGCCGCTTCAGTACCTGAGTGAGTCTTAGTACTTCTCAGTGTCCAGTTCCACGATCTGTGGCAGCTGCAGCTGCCCCAACGTCACACTTCAATCAGACAATAAAAATATTAAAATGAGCACGAGAAGACCGAGAGAGAGAGAGGGGAGAACTGTTTCGGGCAAAAAAATTCGCAGAATCATTTTAAGTGAAGTGAAGTTTCATTCATTCTCAGGTAATCTGGCAAATGAATAATTGATCGAGCTCTATAATTAACGGGCTCACTCAATTGCCAAGTTGCACTGCGTGCTGGCATCCAAAAAAAAAAAATACAAAATATATACGATACGAACGTCCAGCTTCAGGGTCACTTTATATTCATGTGCAATTTTTACAAAAAAATGATTATTATTTTGTTGTTGTGTGTATATGTATCCCTGCACAGCTGACGGAAGTCATGAAGGTTGCAAACACAGAAGCTTATTTATTCTAGGAATACGATTTGAATATTTTTGTTAAAGTTTGTTGCAATTTGTTATGCTTGTGTAGGAATTCCAGGGAATGACATAAACCTATTATGAAAGCCATGAAACCATTTGAAATGATGATTAAACAAATATGAAGGCTTAACCCTTGACCATACAGACGGACAGACGGTCGGGCGGACAGACGTACACTTATGTACGTGTACTACCGGACTAATACCTGATGGTTTCATATCTCCGGTATTTCTCAACCGATTTGAATAAAAACTTCACAGATTTGCATTATTTTAATAATAGTTAGTTTAATAGTTTCAATCCCCATTTTCAAGTTTTCGAAATTCACGATTTTTTTTGTTACCGAATTCATGTTTATATCGTAAACCTAAAAAGTTATCGAAAATATGAAGCAAACTTGCTATGCCTTGGGATTAGGAAAGCTCATATCCAAAATCTGAGGTCTCTAGCTTTTGTAGTTTCTGAGATCGCACGTTTATACAAACGGACGGACAGACAGACAGACATATCAAGAATATATATACCATAGGGGGCCGGAAAAGTTTCCTTCTGCCTTTTATATACATTTGCACAAAACCATTAAGCCATTTTTTTACCCATTTTATAGATTAAGGGTATAAAAAGGATAAAAAAAAGTTGCGGAAGTATTTGGTAATGGCTTTAGCTAAGCATCGTATAGTATGTATCCTTATTATATCTATATTCTTGATCAGTAATTTATTTTATCGCTAGCTAAAACCGTTAACAAAGTTCACTTTATCGATTACACAAAAGTAAAGAACTTATTGCTCTGTATACAATGACATATTATTGATTATCTCTCGAAATTCTTCCCTTAAGGGTATTTTCCGGTTTTATTATGAAAATTTGTGTTTTTTTTTGCTCAAGTCTTCTAGTTAAAAGCAGAAAAATAACTTTAATACACCCTTTAAGTTACACACACTGTTTAAATATGCACAACTATTTTTTTGGTATTTTTTGTTGTTGTATTTTTCCTACCAACAATAATGTCTGCGGGCCAAATTAAAGATACATTTAAGAGCCAACAAAAAGAGTCAAGTAATTAAACCTTAGCAAAGGCATTAGTTAAAATGCCGTTTCCCTCGTTAATGATTGTGCCCCAGTGTTGTTGTTGTTGCTTGAAATACAGTTTTTTCTACCCGAAAAATACATATTACCTTTTATACCTTTACCATTTTACCATTTTACTTGTTTATGCATACATTATTAACAGCCATCATAATATGGTCGCTCACATAGAAAATTGTTAAATATAAAGAAATATATACATATTTGTATATATGAGTATATGCTATTTATTATAATTGTTAATTTATGCAAACAACTTGAAAATGAAAATGTAATTTTTTCAGGTCATTATTAATTTGATTACCCAATGTCTAAAAAGCCGGCGGCTTTGCTTCAAATCATTTACACAGATACAGATACAAATATAATTTCAGATACAGATACATTTACTTTTTATGCAAGTGGTTTGTTCCACTTATAGCATTTCTATATATATACAAATCTTTCAAATATCAACATCATATTTTTTTTTGGTATTTTTTGTCACTTGACAATTTTTGGTTGACATGACAAATATGGTTTGCTTTTGCTTTGTACTAAATTCAGTTATAATTATTGAGTATTATTTAAACAGTCAATCAGAGACCGTATGGCGAACTGGTTTAGTTGCGAGCCAACACAAAAAATATGAAAAAAAAAATACTAAATTATACACCTCGTTTGCCTCCGTTCCGTAAGTAAGAGCCTGTATTAAATATTGCCACTGATCATTGTTTCATTCTTGTACTGGTTTTATTTTTTATTCTCATTTTTTTCGCCTTTTTTTGTTTAAGCGCGTAAGTTTACGGAAGTGTTATGTGCTGTTTACGCCCTCGGTTCAGCCCCGCCCCGCCCCGTCTTGCCCAAACAATTACGGATCGGTAAAAACCAGTTCGCGCTGACCAACTCCATTAGCATTCGGCATTGTTAACGTCATTAGTTAGTGCCACATTTTGGATCATCTCATATGTCGATGATAATTTTTTAATACTTGAAGATGTCATCGGGATCATCGGGGGAAAAAAAAAACAGATTTATTCTTTTGACATTATTTTCTCTGACTTGTTAAAGTTTAAATGTTATTTTTGGTATTTTTTAGTATTTTTTGTTCTTAATGTCTTTGGGACTTGCATAAAAACCATTTAATTCTTTTGATACTACTTTAATTGTCTTATTAAAGTTAAAAAATATTTTTAGTATTTTATTAGTATTCAGTATTTTTTCATTTGAGTCATCCTAGTCATCGGGACTTGTAACTAAATGTTGAGAAATTAATTTATTTTCTTATTATCTTCCAATATTAATACCTTTTGTTAAGGTGTTATTTAAAAGTGTTTTGAAAAGATCATATTCCAATCCAATTAATACTTGAAATAAGTAAAAGCTCAAGTTAAATACCAAGTTTAATTTAATTACACTCATGTCTCGAATACACAATAAAATCCAAGCCTATAAACCAAGTTTGGGAGAATGCATATAAAAATAGATCATGATATCATGAACCAAACCGTATAGCTAGTTACCAAACAGAAAGAGAAACAGAGAGAGACAGAGATATACTTAGTTATGGCGGCAAATAAGTAGTTTGAGTGTTGAGTGTTCTGTGTTCAACTGAGTTTTAGTTGCCAATTTAGTGACACAAACAAATAAAAGCAATAAAAATTTGAATATTGTGTTCGGGGTTTGGTTTGGTCCGGTCCTCAAGCATACACACACACAAACACACACAGACGTACACTGGTGTTAAGCTTAGTTGAAGCGCTATTAAAAATGATTATTGGCCCATCTTCATTAAGAATCAAGCCAACATGCATAAATTTTGTGCCGGTCTCCACGAAAATGCCATCAAATTTGCTTTAATAAATGCGTACTTTAATGAAATTTATTGCTATTGCTAACAAACTATAACAAAGCATTTGAGCTTAACAACAAATTAGATGTAGAAATCTCAAGATTAGTTCTTATAGTATATGTGATCTATACTTTACCTGTTGCTGTTGTTGTTGTTGGTGTACTTCAACCAGTTCGTCGTCTTGTAAGTTGTTCTCGAAGGCGTTGCTATGCGGCAAACTGACGTAATTCACATCCAAATGGGACAGGGAACTTTCCTGCAATTTACGCGTATTCATCACCACGCTAAACGATTCGTTTCATTTGCTTTACATTTGATATCGAGTGATTTTATTTCGCGTTGTTGTTAACTGTATTAACATATGAGAAATTATGAAATTATGTTGTGGAAATCGTTAACGAGTTTTGCCAAAAGGACTTTATCAGTTATCCAAACGAAGGAAATATAGTTGTGAAATTCGATAAAAAGTTCTTTAAACATTTTAAGATATATATTTACATACTTTTTTTAGTTATCCCATCGAATGATATACAGTTATGAACATCAATAAAAACGTTTCTAATACTATTTAAGAAATATTTTTTGTAACTTTTAATAAAGGAACTTGCCAAATAAAGTGTGACCGTTTCAGTATTGTCTATAGGGTCACAGTGAACTTTTGTATAGCCAAATACTCAAATATTTTACAGATTCTGCTAGCAAAAATGTTATACTATCATAAGAAAAACTTTCAAACTAAATCTTTACCTTTTGCTGATAAATTTTTAGCTTAAAAGTTCTAAATTAAAAATTCTTAAAAATACTAAAATTAATAAATAGCTAAAACCACTATAAAAATTAATAAAATCGACCATAAATATTATAGAAAAAAGTGTTAAATAATTATGAATGCTTGCACCTTTTTGCACTTTGCTTCTCTATATATGTACATATGTAGACAGGAAAAGCACTTTGAAGAAAATGCGGAAGCTATTTAAGCAGCAATGCTGCAATTCGTTAGGACGGCAACAAAGTGCCGTTTGAGGTGCGACGTTAGCCTGATTTCTGTAGCACCTCTTGACATTATAAACTTTTAACGAAAAGCCGCCGCCGTCGTCGTCTCGGGAACATACCTACAATAATAAAGCCAACGACAAAAAGCAAACCAAAAGCAAACCAAAAGCCAAAGCCAGAGGGCCAAGCCAAGCCAAGCGAGAGGTGTTGCTGTTAGATGTTTGGTTTAAGTAGGGCTGCCGAAAGGGTCTATGGGGCTGACGGCGGGGTGGTGATGGGTGGTTGGGTGGGTGGCACACTTGAGCTGCAGTAGTTAGTGGCGCTGAAGACACATCTCTGCCACCTGCCACATGCCGCACCTGAGCACTGGAAGCATATTGCGGTGCCGTTTGTTGAAACAATGCCTGACTGCCAGCCTTCTGCCTGTCTGTTGTTTTTGTACGACTACGTGAAAAACGGGGTTAATAAAGTTTGAACACCCAAACACACACACCCAAACACACACACACACACACCTATATACATCTCTAGCAAAGGGGTTGGCAAGGCTCAGACTACACAGAAACATAAATATGCAAAAAATTAATTAAAGTTTTGGTTTCAGCATAGTTGAGTTGAGTACAAGTGGAAATGCAATGAAAAAATCAAGTATTTCACATTTTATACATAATTATCAAACTTTGTAAACGAAGAAAATATAGTGTTTTGGTTAAGCTTTTTATGGGAAAAGTTCAAAAACTACCTTAAATAAATATTTTTGGAAATCAGCTGAAAACTATTTCAAACTTGAAAAGCATTATTGAATTGAAAATTATGCAATTATGATAAAAATTATGCAAACATGATAAAGTATTAAGAATAAACTTTCATCTAATGTTTGGTATATTTTTAAAAATATTTTTTGGTATTTTTTTGTTGTATTTATGAAAACCCTGATGAAGAACTTAATTCAAATTGGAAAAACGGCTTTAATTTGATAAAGTATATCTGTATATGTATTATATAAGATATTTTTGGGATAAACATCATAATTTTCAGTTTATTGGTTTGATTAAAATTATATTTTTCCTTAAATTGAGCATTAATTTCATGATAATTTAATATATAATATTATCCCAGCAAAAGTGATTTAAATACTAAATATTCATAATTTTATTAACATAAAACATATTCAAAATTAATTCTACATAAATTTCCCAACTTATTTTGCAGTGCATAGAGGGAGAAACTTTATGCCACATCAATTTGCCAAGAGGACCAAAACGGCACGGAACTCCCTGTCAACACATGCTATCACTCTCACACCCTCAATATCCCTTTCTCTCTCTCTCTCACATTGTGACTTTTGGTATGATTATAAGCCTGGTTGACTCTCTCACCAGGTGCTGGCTGGATGGCTGGCAAGTCAGGTGTCGTTGACTGCAATGCGTTCTCATTGTTTTGTGGCAACAACAACAGCAGCAACAACAGCAGCAGGAAGAGGAATGCAAATTTGCTTTGGCCTGGTTTATCTACAACCAGTTGCCAGGGTTGCCTTATGCTTCTGCTGTTTCTCCTTCTGCTGCTCTGATGATGGAAAAAATAAAATTTTTTGTTGTTTTGTGTGCTTAAGCTAATTGAATAATAATAGTTAAATAATAATAAAATTTTAGATAATTTTAACTTGAATTTGCTTTAAAAATTTAATAATATTATTATTATTAATAATATTTAATAACTTGAAAAATGTTAATCGAATTTGTATTCTAGGAATTATTATTTGTGCTTACTATTTTCATTGGCTCAACATTTTCAACACGGAAGTTTGTAGAAACTTTTTTTCCTATCTTATATCAAAGGTTTACTAAGATTATTACTTGATATAATAAACAAAACCAAAACTACTGTATGGATTTTAATGAAAGTCTACATTAAAATAACTCATACAACAGAATAACAAATGGAATATAATTATTTATGATTTAGTGTGTTGAGCGCCCTTAGGGGCATGACATTATTGTCTTATAAGACAGACTAACTGAACTTAATTTCATTTTGTAGAAATATTTCGAGTTGGTACTAAAAAGTACATACTAAGAGTTTTCTTTCTTAGATCAAAACTGTTAGCTAGATGTAAATATTTAATAATATTTTGAGTGTAGTTTTGCCCCCAAGTTTTCCCAACTGGCACTTAAAGTTGTTAGTTTGTTATTTTCCTAGAGAAAATTTCTAATTTTTTACTACTCGCATTTTCCCTAAGTGTGCCTTAAATCTTTCATACTTTGCCTTTGCCACTGCAAATGAGGAATTAAATATTAAATAATTGTTTGTGTAAAGTATATTGACACGCCTACCAGAAAGGACTTCTATGTATGTGTATGTAAGTGTATGTGTGTATATATATATATGTATGTACTAGATAAATATGCTAGAAGGCAAGCTGTTTTATATATGTATGTAGTCGTTTTCGGGGGGCTACTTGACAGCATCATTGATTTTTCATTTTTTTTTCTTCATTTTTATTTTTTTGTGTGCTTTTCATTTCCTTCTTTCTTGGGTTAGGTTCTCGCTCTCGCTCGCTCTCTCTCACGCCTTAGCTTCAATTACGTTTGGGTTGGCAAGCACGTGCATGCAAAAGGCGATACAAATATCATACATATGTATGTATGTGTGTACGTGAGTGTGCTGCTTGTGTGTGTGTGTGTTTGTTCTTTGTCTGCTTTTGCGTGCTCTGACAACAACAACAACAACAGCACGCGCGCCGGCATAACGGTAACAGCAACAAAATATAACTGACGCAAAAATTTTCATTTTAATTGCAGGCATTTTTCGGGGCCGCCCTAACGAACGCGAGCGAGCGAGATAGAGCGAGGGCAGCACACACACATTGCGTACATTTACGCCCAAAGGGAACGCAACATAAATCAAAACGAACGAAGAAAACGAAAACAAAAACAAAAACAACAACAAAAAAAATTGCAGAGCGCAGCAAATTGTGAAAAACAAAATCTGTTCCCGAAAAGAAAATCAATTTTTGTTAGGAATAAAACAGAAAAAACATTGTTCAATTTGTGAACTGCGAGCAAGAGAGAGCGAGAAAGAGAAAGAGAGTAAAACTTGCAGATACTTCATTTTTGTTTTTTTTGTTTTATTTCTCTCTGTGTGTGTGTGATTTTCTCAACGGACTTCTGTCTAACTGTGCTTATAACTGTATAACTGTATATCTCTGCTGTTTGTCTGTCTGTGAAATTGTTTTTGTTCTTGTTTTTGTTGCTTTTGCTTTTGCTGTGTGCGTTTTGCGTTTTGCTCCTGTGTGCGACTTTTACATAATTAAACGTCAACACACGCGCTTAACTTGGGCTTAAAATGCTTTAAGAACACACCACAGCGTGGGTGGGGGGAAGGGAAGGAATATGGTTTTTCTCTCTTTGTGTTGGGGCTGGCCACTCGCTAATGATTTCCCCGGGGTTTGTGCAACATTCACTTATCACCACATTATTATATCTTATTTTCTTTTTGCCTTTTTTTGCTTTTTTTTTTCTTTTTTTCTTTTTCTTATTTGTTGACCAAACTGGAGCCGAGCTTTGAGGCCACACCAACACACACACACTTATACACTTACACTTGTGCAACTTGCAACTTGACGCGGATCGCGACGTTTCTCTTTCCGTGGGGGGGAGGGAGGGTCGCGGTGCACCTTTTCTCTTTGATATATTATTTGCTTTTTACTTAAACAATTTTTCTCATAGATTTTCTTTGGTTTTTTTCTTCGTTGCGTTCTGCGTTTCTGTGGGTCAACTCGACCCTGAGCGGGCTGAGCGGGGGGTGTGAGCGCGCGGCGGGAAGGGTGACTTTTCTGTTTTGGGGCGGAGAAAAAAAAAACACAGCCAAAACACACACGCAACAAACGCTTTTTTGGTGGCACACAGAGAGCGCAAAGAGATACAAACGCGATGGCGAAACGCTGGCAACTAATTTGGGTGACGCTTGCCACACGACGAAGCCACCGCCGCCGACGTTGCCGCTGTCGCAGCTGGGCTGTCTTGCGTTCCACCTGCCACACAAACACACAGACTTTTCCAGGCTCGGTTTTCCACTTCCATTTAGCCAAGTGCAGAACCCTCAAAGCTTTTCCTAACTACCGTTATTCTATCAGAAACCGTTAGCTTTTCCACTTTTGCACGCGACCTATCCCAAAGCTTTTCCTTTGGCTTGGCTTGGTTTCCACACATTCGGCAATTTTCCATTGCGCAGTGTTGATTGTGCGCGTGGCATGCACCAGCAGAAGCAGCAGCAGCAGCAGCCGCAGCACGTGCCACACACACATAGCTCAGTTCAGCTGTCCCGACAATTAACCTACAACACACACCCCCTCGCCTCCTCGCTCTCCTTAAACATCACTCATCCCATCCCCATTAACCCCATTGCAACTGCTTCTTCTTCTTATTCAAATATTCTGAAATCTGTTGACCATCTCTTATGAAAAAAAAAGTCATCTTTTGACTCAAAGACAGAGATAGAGATAGATAGTGAGAGAGACAGGGAGACGAAAGTGGAGCTTCTTCTTGGTACTTCCATTTTTGGGTGCACTTGCACCCAGCAACAACAACAACAGCAACAACAACAACTTCAGCTTCAGCTTCAACTTGCCACCGGTGCAAGTGAACTCTCTGCGTTGCGTGCAACCCAAAACAACAACAACAACAACAACATTGCTGCTGCGGCTGCCTTTATTGACTTTGGGTTGTACAAATAGGTTTATGGGTCAGACCAAGACATACTAACACTAACACACACCATTACACATACACACACACACTCGCACACACACACACACACATGTTACACTGAGTCTGATTTGTTTGTGCATTGAAAATTGCTCAAAGTGCAAATCATTTTTTTGCAATTGCAACTTTTATTAAGCCCGAATCGGAACCCCCAAGCCCCAAGCCTCAATCTCTGACTTGAACCTGAACTACCTCAAAAGTACCCATACCATCCATTAAGTTTTACATAATAAGTTTGCCTTTTCTTCTTCTTAAACTATTTGAATGTCTTATTAAAAGTATTCATAAAGTTAATGGGAGCTTTCATTATCCCATTGTTAACTAGGTTAAAATGTGACCTATTTTTAGAGTAGTTCACAGATTCTTGAAACTTACTTTACAAAGTACACGCAACTGGCAGAGATACACTTAGCAAATTTTATTGTAATTTTCATAAACATTTAAGAATGTAAGAAATTAAAAAAATTAAGAAATAATTAATTACAGTTTATTGCAGTTCTTATAAAGAACAAGCAAGAAGGCTCTAGTCAATTAAGGTAGACTAGAAGATACCCTTAACCCTGGACCATAGAGACGGACAAACAGTCGGGCGGACAGACATACACAAACCTGCACTACCGGACCAATACTTGATGACTACATACCTCCGGTGTTTCTCAACCGATTTTAATGAAATTTTCGCAGATGTTCATTATTTTTAAAATATTTTTAGTTCGCATTTTTAATTTTTTGAAATTGAAGATTTTTTTGTTATTGATTACATGTGTATATCGTAAGACGGAAAAATTATAAAACATTTAAAACAAACCTGTCATGCCTAGGGATTTGGAGAGCTCATATCCAAATATCTGGAGTCTCTCATTTTTGTAGTTCCTGAGATCGACGCCATCATACAGACAAAGGAACGGACAGACGAAGGAGAATTCCTTTAAATCAAAAGGACATCCCTCTAGAACGGAACGTAAACTGCTCAATGTTTACTGTTCGCCAGCGTGTGTTTTCACTGTACATACAAGGCTTTACGTTTTTAGTTTTTATTCTCAATATCTTTATACAAAAAAACTATTCAAACCAAATTTATAGAAATTTTGTCTTATTCTATTTCTTATTTATAATTCTTAAACATATTCAGGAAAACAAGAAATAATTTAGAATTTTAAATATTTAAATGGTTTTTTCTGGTATAACACAATATTTTCTATTAAAAACTAATAAATGTAATATATCATCTCATAATAGGTTAGGTAGAAATGAAATACATCTTAATACACATACAAATACATATAAATAACAACTAAAGTTCAACTAAAAGACGGAAAACCTCAATAAAAGATTAATGTACAAAGCGATGAAAGAGAAAAGTGTCAATCAGTCAGTCCCGTTCCCCAATCCCCTTTATCCGTATCCGTTACGCAAACAGAGATTATTATACATATGTTAACTATTATATTTGTTCTTTTAATACTATTTGTGAATATAGAAACGAAAAGTGTTATTCGGTTTCGAGCTACCGCCATCAAAAACTGCATTGAACAAAGGCATTTTGTTAGTTTTGGGGCTTACTTTTCTGAAAAGCGAAGCAGGCAGGCAGACGATGACATCAAGGCAAATGCCGCAGAGCAGATAGGAAGAGAGAGCGAGAGGGAATCTCTGCCTCTGGAATAGGTCTTTTTCTAAACAATGGCGAATCGCTTGGTTGTTTTTTTTTTTTTTGGGGTGGACCAAAAACAATGTCAGCGTGCGCAATTTTAATGATTGCAGATATTTTAATGCGGCGCTAAGCAATGCATTGTTCTCAAGCTGCTTACAAACACTTGTATCTATGTATCTATGTATCTTTTTTGATGCTGTTGCGGCTGGTGATGTTGCTGAGTCAGCAGTCAAAATGGCGCCCCTCGGGTGGTATTCCAATGACGAATGACGCCTCTGGAGTGCCATAATATATTCTGCATCGAATGCAATCCAGAGACTTTTCGTGTGTGTGTGTGTGTGAGGGAGAGAGAGAGAGACTTGTACATAAAAGAGTTTTTGTTAGGTAGAAACAACAACAAACATGATATAATATGAAAAGTAAGATCCAGTTCAAAGACAAAGTAGTTTAAAGATAGTTAATAGAACTAACAATTAATAAGTCAAAAATTAGCCAGAAAATGGGTTTAGATTGTTAACAAAATGAACGCTTAGCCGGAACGGTTTACTTGAAAAACAATCCGAACCAGAAGATTCCTTAAAGAAGATGATTCGAAAAAGAAGCCTTACGTTTTATAACTGATTTCTAGAAGAAACTGAACTTTGAACTAGAACCGCTTACAAAACCAAATGGGTTTACCAAAAATCAGCCCGAACCAGAATTTCCTTAATGTCCTAACCGCTTACCGCTTACAAAACCAAAATGGTTTACCCGAAAACAGCCTGAATCATAAGATTCCTTAATGCACTAAACCGAAACTTAAGGCTCTAGTCGAGTAAGCTCGACTAGAAGATACCCTTAACCCTTGACCATACGGACAGTCGGTCGGTCTCATAGACATACACATATATGTGCGTGTACCAATATTTGATCATATCCCCGGTGTTTCTCAAGCGATTTTAATACAAATTTCACAGATGTTCATTATTTTGTTAATAGTTTCAATCCTCATTTTTGAGTTTTCGAAATTCAAGATTTTTTTGTTATCGATTACATGTTTATATCGTAAAGCGGAAAAGTTATCCAAAATTTGAAACAAACTTGCTATGCCTAGGGATTAGGAGAGCTCATATCCAAAATTTGGTCTCTAGCTTGTGTAGTTTCTGAGATCGACGCGTTCATACATACAGACGGACGGGCGGACAGACAGACAGACGAACATGGCTAAATCGACTCGGCTGTTGATGCTGATCAAGAATATATATATACTTTATGTGGTCGGAGAAGCCTCCTTCTACCTGTTAGATACATTTGCACAAAACCATTATACCCTTTTTTACCTAGTTCATGGGTTAAGGGTATAAAAAAAGATTAAGCGAAACAAGAACTTAATGGATTACGTGTACTCCAAAAGCTTTTGTTTTTTGTTTTTCCGCCGTACAAAAACCGGTTAATGGTAATGATATTCAACTTGTTCATAGTTTTAATGGTTCGACCATTGATAAAAATGATAAAGCGCAAAATAATTATTTTGTTTTCACTTTTTTATTTTACTTGTCGTTTTAAAATTCATTATTTTGTTTATAGTTTCAATCATAATTTTCAATTTTTTGAAATTAAAGATTTTTTTTGTCATCGATTACATGTATATATCGGAAACGAAAAGAGCTATCGATAATTTGACACAAACTTGTTCTGCCTAGGGCTTAGGCGAACTTATGTCCCAAATCTGAATTCTCTAGCTCCCACAGTCTCTGAGATCAACGCGTTCATACATACAGACGGACGGACAGACGGACGGATAGACAGACGGACATGACTAAAATATATACTTTATGGGGTCGGAGAAACTTCATTCTGTCTGTTACATACTTTTGCACAAAACCAAAATACCCTTTTTTACCCATTTCATGGGTTAAGGGTATAAAAAGATAAAGTCTTATAACGTATTTCCATAAGAAACCGAATCAAAATAAACCAAACTTAAAACACAATCATGGAATGTATAACTTTTTTTACATTTAGCCGAACCTTAAACCGGAAAAGTTAAATATTTATGATTAAACGTGAACTTTAGGAATGCTATAACTAAAACAAATAGAAATGAACCGAACCTTAAGCCGGAACAGTTTGCCGGAACAAAACCGATAAGAACCGCACCAAAACCCATAAAATACCAAAAAAACTGTCATAGTTACAACAAAAAACCTATGCTCACAGATGTACCAGATGAAACCAGGTTCATGTACCGAACCTAAAGTTCACAGATGTACCAGATGAAACCAGGTTCATGTACCGAACCCAAACGTTTAATCGAAATCAATGAATACTTTTGTTAACTTCTTTACACCGAGTTTAGCCGTGTTTTGTTAGTCAGACATTTCTTTAGTCGCTCGGCTTTGCAAAATGATTGATTGTCTTTGGCAAACATTATAAGTATTGTTGTTAAGCATAGGAGATCCCCGTTTTGCTAACAATTAACAAATACAAACAGAGAAATGAAAGAGAGAGAGAGAGAGAGAGGAGAGAGAGGGAGGGAGACATTGGTTAAGCGCGGTTCATTCAACTCATCTTGGTGTCATCATCCCATCCCGTTGGATGGTGTTAATAACATAAAGAGTTACTTTGAAAGCAGGTTAAAAGACAAAAAAAAAAAGTATTTTAATTCGAATAGGAAAGAACTTGTCTTATTTACATTAAATAAAACTAAAACTAAAACCAAAAATGTCTTCCAAATACGTAAAGAAAAAACCAATTTCAAGTTAATACCATTTATGGTAATTATGTGTCCGACTGTGAATCAACTATAAATTCGTTGATTACGCTGTAAATGTGACAAACACAACTGTACCTGTACCTATACGTATTTACGTATGAAACTTGTTCAATATGATCGACACCATTTTACAAAAGAAGAAGAGAGATAACTGAGCTAGCGGCACTTAATTCGCGCTGTTGTTGTTGTTGTTAGTTTTGTAAGCATAATAGAAAAGCCATCTACACAAACAAACAAACACACACACACACACACACTTGCTTACTTAATGTACTCATTTGAATACAATCTGGCGAATATCTTTCCAGTCTCTTTCCAAGCTAATGTACATTGTACATAATAGGTACAACTTATGTACATGTTGTACCAAATATGTATGTGTATATAAACTCACACACACACACACACACACACACACACATAAGTATCTATTTGCGTGCGTTTTGTCTTGGAGAATAACACAATTTGATTTTTTTAATCATAATTAAATTCATGGTTCGTGTATCAAAAGCTAAAGCAACAACAACAACTTTTATGAGCGCAAATCAAAAGCAGCTTGCCTTCTTTTCTCTCCTTCACTTAAGTTAGTTTGTTGCTCGATTGCTGCGTTTGCTTATTGTCGCTCTCTCTCCCTCTCGCTCTTTCTTCTTATGTACGTACGTACATGCGATGTGCGCCGCAAGGTGAGCGTCTCGAACGTTGAGCGTCGTGCGTCGATGTTCGTCTTCAGTTTGTGTGTTCGTGCGTGTATGCTACTTGCTCGATCGTTGTTTTCTATTGTTCGCGCACAGCACACATGTGTGTACCGGACAAAAATTGAGAGCTCCTCTGCCGTGCTCTGCTCTGCTCTGTGTGTGTGTGTGTGTGTGTGTAGGCAGGCAGCCGTCAGGTTGTTTGTTGTATTTACTTATGTATAGGTATAGGTAGACAGCAACAGCAGCAGCAGCACTCGAAGCAGTTGGCTTACGTACGGTTGTACGTCTGTACGAATGTATGTTTGTGTGTGTTGGTCTTAATTGCGACTCGTTTACACGAGCATAATTTCATCCAATCTAATGCCGAGGCGTAATTTCACTTTGACGAAAGCGCCACCCATTTTCTACACTACACTACAGCGTCTGCATTACACTTAACATTACAATTACTTTTCTCCCCCTTCTCTCTCTGTTTTCCCACACTGTTTCTCTCTCTGTTTCGATAATTTCATAATCATGTTTCTATTTTTCACATTGATAACTTTTTGTCATATTGCACCGGAACTAAAAGCTCTTCTTCTCTCGCTTCTTCTCGCCTGCATGTAAATCATTTTCGAATTCATGTACTTTCTGTGGCATTAATAACTCATGACCCCAAAAACACATCGAAACACTTCGAAACCAAATACATATATTCTTCTCTGTGACAACAACGCCTCCACTTTTTCTTATTTTCTTACTTTCTTAGTTTAAGATAAATGAAATGTCATTTGGCGTTCGTGTTTTTTGGTACATTCACAGATCGAGGCAATCTTTATCATTATTACAGTGGGATCATAGATATACATACATATATGTATGTAAATAATCTTTATACTTTGGTGTTATAAGGAGTATCATCAAACTTTTTCTAAAAATATCATAAAATTTGTAATATTTTTGATTTTTAAATTATTTATAATGAAGTTTTCGATATAAACATTGATATGAAAAATAAAATAAAATATTTTAGGTATAAGTTAAAAATGTTTAATTATAACATATACCATATAATATATCATAAATAATACAATAAAAATTTTTTATTCGGATTGAAATCACAGTTTTAAAATAAAAGTTTTAATAGTAAAAGGCATTATTTTGACCAAATTCTCTATAAAACTTGTATTTAATGTTAATTCTCAATAAATTGGTATGAAGTTTATTTATTGAGTCTCCATAGAGATATTTTAAAATGAGTTTTACCGGACCATCTGATTCGTCCGTATGTCCGTCTGTATGTAAGAATACTGGGATCTCAGGAACCAATAAAGAAAGCTAGAGACTTCAGATTTTGAATATAAGCTCTCCTAATCCCTAGGCATAACAAGTTTGTTTTACATTTTCCATCACGATATACACATGAAATCAATAGCAAAAATATCTTGAATTTTGAAAACTTGAAATTGAGGATTAAAAACATTAACAAAATAATGAGAATCTGTAAAATTGTTATTAAAATCGGTTATGAAACACCGGAGATATGATACCATCAAGCATTGGTCCGGTAGTACACTCATGTGTATGTCTCTCAGCCGGACCGTCTGTCCGTCTCTCCGTCTGTTAAGGGTTAAGGGTATCTTCTAGTCGAGCTTACTTGTTGATTACTTTCTTTTCATTACACTTATTAATACTTTTTATACATTATTGTAAAGTTTCAAGCACATATTCCTTGAATTTTCCAGATAGTTTCTACAATTTTTCAAAAACATACAAAAAGCAAAACAAAAAGAAAAAAGCCAAAATGCATTTCATGAACATTTGTTGCTGACAATATAATTGTTCTACTTAAGAAATTTAGTGTTTGGTTATTTTCTGCTGTTGCAGGAAGTCATTAAGCTCATGAGGTGGCATAAATAAACTTTACCAACCCCCCCGAAAAGACAGAGACACAGAGACAGTGAAAAAGGGACAAGGAGAGGTAGAGAGAGTGTGAGCGAGAGGGAGAAAAAGCTACAACTAGGTGACAAGGGAAACAAAAACTGAAAAAATTCTACACTTTGCCGAGGGAAGGGAAAAGTATTTCAAGTTTTTGTATCTTTCTTTAGCGATCGCGCATGCAACACGGCTAATGTATCTAATAGATACACGACAGCATGTCAAATGCTACCAAAACCAACCAAACATAAACTGTGTGCAACGGTACGGGGGGGAGAGGGAAACGGTGGGAAACGGTAGGGCGAGAGAATGCAGCATCCACCAAACGTGAGTTTCTAATTAACATTTTCAGTGTGAAGGGGAAGCGGGAAGAGGCAAGGGCGATGGGGATTGTTTAGTACATAGATACATTTTAATTTATATCTTATTGATGCCGGCGACATTTGTGTTTTTATTTTTATCAGCGGCATCCCCCTCTACACACCACCCCCTCCCTTCACAATCTACACACAATATGCCATTTGTATGTGTGTGAAGAATTTTATTTTTATCAAAAAAAAATCATCGAAAAAAAAAGCTCAAAATTTTATATTGAATTTGTTGTTGGTATATTATATCTGGCTAAGAAAAAAAACAAGTATGAAGGCTCTAGTCTAGAGTAAGCTCGACTAGCAGATACCCTTAACCCTTGACCATACAGATGGACAGACGCCCGACCATCTGCACTACCGGTGGAATACTTGATTGTATCATATCTCAGGTGTTTCTTGACAGATTTTAATAAAAATTTTACAGATTCTCATTATTTTGTTAATAGTTTCAATCCCAATTTTCAAGTTTATGAAATTCGAGATTTTTTTGTTATCGATTCCATGTGTATATAGTAAACCGGAAAAGTTATCGAAAATTTGAAACAAACTTTCTATGCCTAGGGATTAGGAGTGCTCATATCCAAAATCTGGAGTCTCTAGCTTTTGTAGTTCTTGAGATCGACGCGTTCATACATACGGGCAGACGGATGGACTACCGGATGGATGGACAACCGGACAGACAGACAGACGGTCAGACGGACATGGCTATATCGACTCGGCTGTTTCTTCTGCCTGTTACATACTTTTGTACAAAACCATTATACCCTTTTTTACCCATTTCATGGTTTGAGGGTATAAAAATGTAGTGTGTCTTTGTTGTTGTTGCTTTTGTTGTTATTTCGGGTATAATTATTGTTCATATTTGTTGCTCTGCAACATTTTCACGCGTTTTAGTTGGCTTTTTGTTGTTGTTGTTGCTGTCATTTTTTATCTATACTCTAATTAAAATATTCGTGTGTTTGCTTCATTTTATTTTTTTTCTGGTTTTTTTTTTTTGTATTATTATAGCATACCAAAAAAAAAATCAAAAAAATTTAGATGAAAATAAAATTATTTCGTTTCTCAGTGATTTCTCAGTGGTTCCCCAACAGAAATGATCGGAATAGAAAGGAATAAAATTTTTCTTGAGATACGTGGGAGGTTTAAATTAGTTTTTGCTTGGTATTTTGTACTTGGTTTTGAGTTTATTATACAATTTTCAAAGTTTCTTAAGATTCAAATAAAATTAATTGAATTTATCGTTTAATGAAATACTTGAAAAGAGTTTTGAATGCAGAATGCTCAGAATATAAATATCATATGAAATATTTTAAAATGCTTTTATAATCTTTAGGTCTTAACTTAAAAAATACATTTTTCTTTATAAATATTTTTAGCCACTTTCAAATAAATTTTAATAAAGATGTAAGCTTTATAGTTCAAATTTTTAAAGAAAAGCATTTTCTAAATATTTGCTTTAGACCCATTTTTACAATTTTTAGACCAATTTTTACCCATTTGATTTCAAGTTATTCCTAATGTTTTTTCCTTTTTTGTTATAACTTTAACAATTTAAATTTTAACGTTTTATTTAAGGTTTTATTTTAAAGACAGCCTTGTCTTGGTTTATTAAATTATTAATATATAATACAATATATATATATATATATATAATATATAAATTATTCTTATTTAATTTGTTTATTTTCATCAGACAGTTTTTTCGTTTTGTATATTACTTTAATGTTTCTTGTTTTTGATTTTGTTTCTTTGATTTTTTCGTTATTTCAATAAGTTTTTTGCGCGTGTGCCAAAAAAATCAAAAAATCAAAAAATCACCTTAATTATATATATCCAAATACATATAAGTACGTGTGTATGTGTACATTTGTACATCAGTTGTCTGCATATTGCTCACTTGTCTTATTTATAAACATTTTTAACATTTATATCGTTTATTCTTAGGAACCACCAAAAGTTTTGTGATTATAAATTGTTATGAAATATTTGTGTTAAATTTGAGTGTTTGTTGACGTTATTCGTTTTGCATATAGAAAATTAAAGTGAACCAAATAAATAAATAGATTTTTTAAAAATATATATATTTATCGAATATATATAACAAATAACTAAATAAGAAATGTACAATGTTTCTTATATTACTGATGTACAGTACGTTAAGCAAGTACGTCAATTGTCGAGCATCGAACATGTTCCATGTTGCGTTGCAGCTCAAACGGGAGCTAATTTTAACATTCTGTTAACAGAGTGTTCCTAATTAAATGAATCAAAGCGGCCAAACTTGTAATTATAATCATATAAATGATGATGATTGTTAGTATTTTTAAAGTGACTTAAAACTATCTTAATTTAAAGAAAATCTAAAACATTTTTAAGTTAATAAATACATTCTTTTAACTATTTTTAATTAGTAGCCTTTGTTTACTTTAATAGGATTTGTGGCACCTTCTATGTTAATGGTTTTGTATTTTTAAGCCTTACAACTAACCATAACATGTTAACTTCATAATTGCACATGATATTTGTCCATCAAACATCCAACGCAACTTGGCTGTGGTCTGCTTCGCGTTCAGTTGCAACTAGTTTTGGTTGTACGTAGTTTGAGGGCCGGCGTTCGGCACAAACAAATGTTTCGTTTCGTTCCCAACAAGCCGAAGTAAGTCCAACAAGACGACGACGACTCTAGCGACAGCGACAGCAACAACGACAACAACGACAACGACGACGAATCAAGCAAGCAAGCAAGAGTAAGTGAAAAAAAATTACGCGGGTGTTCTCAGTACATTTCCAGCAATCAGACGGGCAGCAGGTGTCGTGGTAAAAGTGCGGCAAATCATGCCATACCTATATTTGTGATTTGTTTTGGTTTTTTGGCCAAGTCCGAGAGCGGCTCATGCAATTGGATAATCTCATTTCAATTAAATAAAAAATACAATTACATACAATTGACGCGAACGTTAACAACAACAACAACAATAGAAAGTGCAACAACAATACAACACAAATGTTCATTATTATTATTAATAATAATAAACCCCAAATGTGAGCCACATTCATATAATTCAAGTGATAATTTATATGCAATTTGTAAATGAATGCAAGCGAAAACAATAATCAAAATAAACAACAACAACAACTAAAATCTGTGACAATTCACCTCCTGTGGCTAGACAAACAGCAACAGCAACAACAACAACAACAGCAAATAATAAATAAATAAATAAAAAAAGATTCTCTCTTCTCACACACAACAAAAAGCAGCAGCGGCAAATTGGCATAAATAAATAAAAAATCAGCGTTTGCTGCTGTTTTTTTTTTCTTTTGCCTTTTTACAACCTGATTTTTATGAATGAATGCAGCAGCAGCAGCAAAAGCAATCGCAGTCAGCAGTGGCGACAGCGACGGCAGCAATGGCAGCGTCGCGTGCACAGGAGCGCAGCAGCAGCGTCATCCGCGTCTCACTACGTTAAACGTCGCCTAGCCGGCTAACCCTCGCTACTCGCTACGGCCCTGTCACCCAAAATTGCCTTTGTATGCAATTCGATTGCGTTTCTCGATATTCCATCGATTGCCATTTCCCCAAGTATTTGTGTGTGTTTGTGTAGGTGTGTGTGGAATGCCTTGGTGACACATCGCGCTCATCGCTTGTTATTATTGTTGTCGTCTTTCAACTCTCTCTCACCAACACACAAACACGCTCACACACATGCTGTGACAACTGCAATTGCCGCTGTTTGCAAAATTAATAACGGAAGTTGTGCATTTTATTAATAAAAGCGAAAAATCACACAAAGCGCATAGCGCAAAGCTAATCAGCAGCAACAACAACAAAATCACTACAAAAACTGAGCGTTTTGTGCTTAGTCTGTGCTTTTTAGTCGCTTGTTCTTCTTATTATTATTGTTACTGTTACAGTTACTATTACTGTTATTGTTGTTGTTGTTACTGTTGTTGTTGTTGCACTGTGTGGCCCCCTCATTGATTTTGATTGGCTTCGTTTCAGTTTCAGTGCATCCCTAACCTAACAACAAAAATCATCATCAAAAATACAAAAACAAATCAAATACAAAAACAAAACGGGCGAATGGAACACATATTTATATACACACACACATATATACGACGTTTCAAAAAGTGATTATTTTGAAGTTTTACCCCAAGAAATCAAATCAAAAATACAAAAAATTGTTGTGCAAGTTTGAACTAAGTAAGTGACAAAAATAAATAAGATATAAATTCGATTCGATACGATTCGACGATCCTAAAGGAGAATCTAAAAAAAATAGCAAAAAAACAGCATTGGTAAGTTTTCTTTTAGAAATATTTTAATTGAAATTAGAATTAGCGACGGTATTTGATTATTTTTGTAAGGAAATGAATTATATTTCACCTAAATTCCCTGAATCCATTTGAAAAATCTCTTATGTCATAATTATTAAGTTGAAACATATTTTATTTTAAAAATGTGTTATTTTGTTTTAAAAAAAAGGCTTTTTAGAAAAATTCCTATAAAATTATAAACAAAAATTTATTCATATAAGCTATCATACCAATATATCATTATAGTTAGCCAAAACATTAAAGAATCATAAGAAATGTAGAAATCTTGTTCAAAAAAAATTACATTATTATAAAGCATAAAATACTAAAACTATACAAAAACTGTAATTATTATTCAGAAAGAATAATATTTTTTTAACTCTTCTCTCTCTTTGATTTTGTATAATATTATAGATCTTAATAGAAGAATATGATTATTTTCAGTTCAATATGGTTTTTGCCACTTTTTTCGTCATAGATTCCCATATGCTTAACTCATATAAATACTTAAGATAATTTGTTGTTTTTTTATGGGATGAGCTTGCAAATGATTGCACACACACACACAAATACACACACTCATACACAGATTCATCAATCAAAACGTTGCAGATCTCATAATCAATAATTAACTCAACTCAACTCAACTCGGAACCCTCAGCAGTAATTGCCGTCGACTGTCAGTAAAATACTACACTTGCATGGGAAGATGATAGGGTTGAGGGGTGTAGAGGGGAATACACACAGTTGGTAATGTTAGTTAATGAATGGTATGTACAATGTTAACACAGATACTCAGATATTCAGTTACAGATACTCAGATACAGATACTGTAAGAAACTCTCAGATACTCTGCGTAAGTGTAGTTTTCTCGCCTTGGCTAATGTTGTTTTACCAAAAATACCAAAAGCAAATACAAAAAAAAAAATAGTGAAAACCTAAAAAAAACTTGCCACAAAATGCTGAAGAATGCTGAGATGGCAACAACAATTAACGCGTTGCGCGTAATTACAGCCAAAAACTGCTAAAACAAAAACCAAAAAAAAAAAAAGAGTTAGAACAGAAAAAGCCAAGTTTTAATAATCAATAACCTGCTAAAAGGCAGAAAAGAGAGAATATATATGTTATTTTTTGGGGCTAGACGGAAAGGTAATTTTATCGGTCATTGAACGTATATATACATATATAGGAGAATTCTAGGCAAAATTTCTTAAAGGGGGGTTTGACTGTAGCCCCCCGGTCTCCCCGTCGCCGTCTTTGTCTCTTGGAGGCTGTACCAAAAGGGGGCGGCTATTGCTGTTGTAAGACGCGATCGGTTTTTGGTTTTTTTTTTGGTATTTTTTTTTTGGTTAATTATGTTTTTTTTTTCTGGTTAGTTTTGCCCTGAAGTGCGAGACACAAACAACTAATTACATAAAAACAAGTGATTTGCTTGCCCCAAAGGCAACAAACTCTCGACTCTCGACTTTAACTTGTCTCAAACCCAAACTAACTTGGCTCAATACTTCGCGTAGCTCTCGCTTGTAATTTGCAACTCAGCAAGTTTTTCGTTCCTTCTTTCGTTCGGGTTTTCGGTTCGGAGTCAAGCTAATTAGCCAAAGAATTCAGTTAGAAGACGCGCCCTTTTGCTTTCAAGGGTGTTCAATCATTTCATTGCACATCACATATTTTTTCTATATATGATATTGATTTTGCAATTGGGATAAAGTGCCAAAAAAAAGTACTTTAGGTAACTCTTTGAAAAACATTTATAATAAATTTCTATTGCGAAACATTAGAATTTTGTATATTATTATATACAGTATGCCAACAAAGGCTTTACACAAGGCAAAAAATTTTGATATTTTCACTTTAGAGATACAGTTTGTCAATGAATTGTTTACACAGATTGAATAATGTTGATATTTTCACTTTAGACATATAGGGACACACTGGTTGTTGTTTATAATATTATTTTTAATAAGTCATTCAGTCTCAATTATCTCTTAAGCCTATTAAACAAAACTTAAGAAACATTAACATTAACATTAACAAAGAAACATTAAAAATACTAAAAAAGGCACCAAATTCAACTGACAATAAATGCTTTACACACTTCCTATTTGGGTTTGTTTTCGTTGGGAATGGCATATTTACAGTTACTTTTTTAAAAAATAAATATGCGCTGCTCTTGGTGATGCAATTATAACTTGACAAAAGAAAGGGTTTTGCATTTTCCTCAAAAGAAACATTTTCAATGTGAGAAATGGCATTTTTGTTAAATTAAATAGTTCTTAAATTATTTTCTACATGTAAGAAAAAACATAGTTATTTATACATTATATCTGAATTTTCTTAAGTAATCTGCATTCAATAATAATGTAAGAAATGTTTTAGTTATTCCATGATAATTATACATATAAGTAAGGGATAACAAAGGAATTACTTTAAAATCTATATAATATACTCTTCTTATTATGCTTTAAATATTATCTAAATTTTTATAAAGTAATAAAGTTTTGGTTTGAAAATATATAAACAAAGACAAAAGTTCATTTGACTGGTTTGAAGTATTTTTGATACCCTTAACCCATGAAATGCGGTAAAAGGTTTACGATATACACATGTAATCGATAACAACAAAATCTTGAATTTCAAAAATTTAAAAATAGCGATTGAAACAATTAACAAAATAATTAACATCTGTGTTATTTTTATTAACATCGGTTAAGAAACACCAGAGATATGAAACCATCATGTATTGATCCGGTAGTGCAGGTATGGGTATGTCTGTTTGGTCAAGGTTTAAGTGCTCACTCGACTAGATCCTTCTTACTTGTTTTTTCTTCGGCACAATAAGTTTCAATATGATTTTCCTTAGATTAAGTTAGGAATAAGCCGGAAGAAGTATCTTTATATTTTTTGTACAGTGTAGACCTAGGTTTTCGCTATGACCTCCAACTGGCGCCATCTTTCGTTGTATCTCTTTTCACATCTTTCTCCACATCCGCATGTTTTCTCTCTCTCTTCTTCTCTCTCTCACTCTTCTTCTCCCTCACTCTCCTTCTATCTCTCTTTAACGCGACCTCGAACAATTTATCATTAAAAATAAAAAGTTTTCATTTTTTGGCTTTTTTTCTTGTTGTTGTTGTTGTTAGCTTGAACCCAGCATTGCCCCTAACCCTACCCCGTCCACCCCCCCTCCTCACCCCACAGTTTTGCCCACCCGCTGTGGTCAAGGACTGAGGCACAATCGTCGTCGCCGTCGTCGTCGTCGTCGCCGTCGCCGTTCTAGATAAATAAGCATTCTTAATTATCCCCTTTCGCCTGGGCCAGAAAAAAATCTTACAGCAAAAATGTTATAAACAATGGAAAAACCGCGCACTTAATGCGTTTTCTGTTTTAACAGAACCAAAAAAAAAACAACAACAACAACTACAAAAGACAAAAATTCAAGTATTTTTCTTCATATTATTCATTATTTGTGTGTCACAAAAAATGAAAAAAATGAAAATGAAAACGAAAAAAAACCAAAGGAAAATGTTTTTATTGCCCGCAAAAAAAAACAAAAAAAAAAAACCAAAGAAAAAAGGGTACAAAAATTGGTCCGACGATTTGCTTCTTTTGTCGTCGTTTTCTTTGCTCCGTTTTTAGCCATTAGCCTGGGACCTTGCCCCCTCCCCACCCCCTTGCTGTGTCCTAGCAAAACGCCACATCATAAAGCGCCTCAAAAACAAATACTTATGAAAAATTCAAAATGCCGGCCACAAAAACCAAAAGTGTTTCAGAGGAGGGGGCGACGATGAGGAAGAAGAAGTGTTGCCCCGTCGGTAAATCAAGAGATTTGAAATCGCCGCCAATTGCTCTCCTGATGACAGCACAATGACTTTTTCCTTTACTTTTCTTGTTTTTCCCTTTTGCGTTTTCCCTTTTCCTTTTCGTTTTGGCCAAAATGTGTAATTGCAGTTCAGTTCTTGGGCTTACTTTGCCTTCAAGGGGTGGGGGACGGGGGAGGAGGACAATTGTTCGGCGCCTTCGTTCTTACCTTCTTACCTTCATGTTTTTAGCATGATTTAGCAAATTTTGTCAGCTGTCAGTTAAGAAAGAAGAAAACGGCTCAAACAAAAAGACGGGAAAAAAAAACACGAAAAAAATCGTAAAAATACGTACTTGAAACCCATTGCAAATGCACTTGGTAAGGATTTATTTGGTTTGTTTTTTTTATTTTTGGCATATATGTAGATAGAATTCTTTTGAATATGAATTTTGAGTTGTGAAATGGAATGAATTGCAGTTTCTTTTTTTTTTTGTGTGTTTTTTTTTTCATGTTTAAAGTTGTTATTGAGAGATCATTTTGTTAGATATACTTTGATTATTTAGGGTAAGAACATAAAGTACAGTCATGTCAGAGGGTAATGAGTATTTGATTTAGCAAACATTGTGTTGAAGTACATTTTTGGATATTTTTGATTTTGTTCTTATATTTTTCTTATTTTGTTTTGACTTTATTGAGGCAAGAACGTAAGGAAAGAAGTTTTCTTAATGGCATTCATAATTCCTATGTAATTCCTTAAGTAATTAAATTGTAATTATTAAGTGAAATTTTTTAATTTTTTATTACTTACTTTTTTGAACATATGGAAGAGTAAACAAGTAAGAAGGCTCTAGTCAAGTAAGGTCGAGAGACATACACAAACCTGCACTACCGGACCAATGCTTGATGACTTCATATCTCCGGTGTTTCTTACCCGATTTTAATATAAATTTCACAGATGTTCATTGCTGTTAATAGTTTCAATCGTTATTATCACATTTTTCAATTCAATTCAAGATTTTTTGGTTATCGATTACATGTTTACATCGTAAACCTAAAAAGTTATCGAACATTTAAAAGAAACTTGCTATGCCTAGGGATTAGGAGCGCTCATATTCAAAATCTGGAAACTCTAGCTTATACTGAAGCTTTTTAAAGAATTTCGCTTATTTTTATGTAATATTAAGGAATATATTCATTTAAAAACTTAAAATCTGTGATTTTTCTAAAAGTTTCCTATATGAACTAGGTTTTAAATTGAAAATATGTTTCTGTATTTGCCGAGCTCTAATATAAACATTAATATTCATTCACATTTCCAACTAAAGAGCTTAAAAAACTCAAAACAAAAAATATACATTTTAACTGTTTTCAATGCTGTTGACAGTGATAAGATTTAGTCTTTCTTTTTTTATATATGTATGTACATCAAACATAATCACAGGAAAATCTCCATAAAAAGTATTAAAAAAAAAAATTATCAAAACTAGTTTTATACATTTTCAAATCCGTTAAATTAGTGATGGGGAAATGGGAGGGGGAGGAGAAGGGAGGGATGTGTGTTAGATTTAAATTTTGTAAGGTGGCCAAAATAAACGCACGACCTAAAAAATAAAAGTTTCTATGTGTGTGTGTGTGTGTTAGTTTCAGCTATTGTCAAATGCAATTTTCTAACGCAGTCGCACTCTCAACGTTGACAACGGCGACGTCGACAGCGACGACGACGTCAACAGCAGCAACAATTGCAGTTTTAAGTGAAAATAAAATATATACACACACACACTCGCAAACGCTCATACACACTTACACAAACGCACATATGCGAACAGCACTAAAAACTATAAAAACAGATGCAAACGTAACAACAGCAACAACAACAACAATAATAAAAGCCTAAAAACTAATAAAAATTCAAATTAATATTTGAAAAGAGCGAATAGGCGCAAGCGTGCAAAAGAGATAGTTGATGGGGTGCAACAGTAGCGTAAGCGAAAGAGCAATACACGCAAAGAGATGGAGAAGAGCGTAGAAAAGAGAGAGAGCGAGAGCATTGCACACTTGCACACACACACACAGAGACAGAGCCCCCGAAAAGCTTATGAAATTCTATTAATTTTTGAACAAAACTGCATGTAATGTCTGTCCCCCCCCCCCCCCCCACCCATAGTCGATACACCCCACCATAAACACACACACACACACTGACAAATACCCTTTCAGTTTGTGCCGGACCCCTTTGTAGTTTTCTAATCGACAAACTGAACTCAATTTTGTAGGAGGGGGATGTGTAGGGAGAAATGTCCATCCGCCGTTTGTCTGTCCGATTTTGTTTTGTTGTTTGCGTATTTTGTTGCAATTTGTTTTTGTTCATGAGTGTATGAGTGTGTGTGTGTGTGTATGGACTACTGGCCCAGCCACTCAAAGTTTCATTCTCATTGTTATTGTTGCTGTTGCTGTTGCAGTGCAGACTGCAGACACTCGCATAATAATGCAATTTGCCAGCTGCCCATACCATTTAAGGCTCTTCTCCCACCCGAATTCACCACACATCATACACCACACTACAACCCATTCCAAACACACAACACCACACACACATACAGTAGTCGACGTCACGCGCCAAAAAGACTGCACACGAGCAGCGACGACGGCTTCGCTGTCTGTCGGCAGCCCGAGCCAAACACTCACACGCACAGACACTCACACACAGAGACAGACATTGCAATTTTTGCTGCCACCTGCAGCAGGCTCCGAACTTTTTCCATCTCTCTTTTTGCATTATTTGCTTTTTGATTTCGCTCTCTCTCTCTCTCTCTGGTACTCTGTTCTCTGTGCTCATTTGTGATTTTTGTTTTTGTCCTTTTTTTCGCAAGCACACACAGTTTTGCACAGTTTTTTTCGCACCCTCCTCCACCGCTTAACCCACAACCCGTACACAAACAACACAAAACAGCTGAAAAAAGCACGTGTCATCGTCATCATTGCCAGTGTGAAGTGAAGTTGGCGTCGACGTCAACAGCGACGTCAAAGTCGTCTGTCTGCCTGCGTTTTGTGTCGTCGTTTTGTTTTCCACGCGCTTTGCCGCCGCGACTTGTTCGCTGTTGTTGTTCTTGTTGTTGTTTTTGCTGTTCTTTGTTGCTCTCCTTGTGCTCCGCCTCTCTTTTTTTTTTTGATTTTATTCCCTTTTCATGGTCGCTCAATTCATTTGCTTTGCTTTGCTTGTTGTTGTTTTTCACGGCTTTGGGCTTTGGCTTTATTTGATTTTTATGCTTGTGAATTTTCTTTTGATTTTAGATGATGCTTCTGTTTTTGCTGCTGCGCTGCTGCTGCTGCTGCTATTGCTGTTGCTACTTTTGCTGCTTCATTTTCGCATTTGACAGACACAACACAAAACAGGGAAAACCCCATAATGAAGATGGCACCCAATGATCATTATGATAATGATTTAAAAGTTTTTTAAGGTTATGTTGAAAATGCACTATTCACTCTTTCGCTCGGCGAATGCAATTTTCTTAGCATGAGTATTTCTTGTTTTTCGTCATTTTGTTTCTTTCTTCTTGCAGCACATTTATTGATTTGCTGACTGGAATTCGCTTTTCTGGCCGCAAGCCAAGCGCAAAAAAAGTTCTTCAAACAGACCAGAAGACAGCAATATCGAATGAATTATCTCTTAAGATATAGATATACTTATATATATGTGTATTATCTATATACACACACACACGTATGTACATAAATGGATGCCATAACATCCCATAAGACCTTTGCCATTACGCCGTCGCCATTGGGATGAGCCTGTCAATTTTGGCCAATTGTGCAATCGTCTCGTTGACTGCATTCGCAGTCTCACAATCACCTTTTTCTCTCTCTGTCTCAATATTTCTCTCCCTGCCTTTGTACACTCTCTTAAAGAAACTCTTAAGTATTCGCCTAGTTTTCTCAGCTGAGGTTTGTTATTGTTTTCCTTTGGCATTTTGCCGGCTTTGGCAAATTGTTGGAGTAAGCCCAACATGAATGAATGTTCGTTTGCTCACCCACACACACACACACTTATACGTATTTATATTGTGGTTTCGTGCTCGCTTCGTTGTGTTTGTCTTTCTTGCACTTCGTGTCGCTTCGAACGTGTTCGAATTCGTTCAAAGAGCGTTTGTGTTTTGGTTGTGGATGAGCCGAGGGGAGCGAAGGGCAAGTAAGTGGGCATAAGCTGCGTCAAATGCCGGAAAAGGAAATCGTATTGGGGCGAATACTACTACATATTAAAAGCAAAATGCAAGACGAGTAAGAGCAGGGCAATTGTTTCAACTACCCGACGGCGGCGTCTTGCCTCCCACTCACCCAAAACTGTTCTTTTCTGTTTTGCTTTGCTTTGCTTTGCTTCAACTGTAAGCTGTTCATTAACCGTTAATGCGGGAGCGAGAGATCGTAAATCGAAATGGAAGGTGTGTCATTTCGACTTATAAATAAAATTAACCGCAATCACAAGCGGAAATATTTGCGCTTCAATCTGTTGTTGTTGTTGTTATTGTTATTGTTGTTGTTGTGAAGGTTACGCATCTCCTTCTACCTTGTTGTCGTTGTTTAACTGTTGTTGTTGTTGTTATTGCTGTAATTAATGGCAAACAATTACAGCGAAAAAATAAAGCACAGCAACGACAAGACGAAGAAGAAGAAGAGAACTTTAACAAGCAGCGCGCTTAACGAAAGCTGAAATTACAAAATGAAATGTGAAGAGCAAGTTAAAAAGTGAATTACCTGATAAAGGACACAAAATAAATGCGCGATTTGAGGTGTGTTTAGCTCGCGACCGACCGAGACTCGCCAATACACAATATATGCGTGTCTCGGTCTCGGTGTCCCTGCGTTTACAACTCCCCCCCGCCGCCACCGACCCACTCCTCCGTCCAACCCCTTAGCACAGGTTATAAACCCGTGCCCAGCATGAGACTTTACTGACAGGCCACAGCCAATGTGTGAGCACAGTGGGTCGAAGCTTACATGACATGAAATGTTTGCATTTGCAAAAATAAATATAAAATCTTATTTACTTTATATAATTTTGTCTTAAAACATATTCAATTAAAACAAAAAATTAGTTGTTTAATCAAAACATGAAATTATAAAAATTTAAATAATGTTTCTCATGAAAATTGTTAGTCAATTGATTGTAAAAAGCATTTAGATTATGATATGTAGGCTTAATGATATTTTTTTTTTATATTTCAACTATTTCAAATGTTCTTATAAACCTTTCTGTAAAATTTCTATATTGTGTTATATCTATAAAAAGATAACAAAAAAAATATTTGAAATAACACTTATCTTAAGCATTTTCACCTCGCATTTTGTTAATTTCTTTATAACGTATTTTTTCTTTTAGCCACGAATGATAGTTCTTTATAGTTTTAAGTTTAAGTTAAGTTTTTTTCCTCCAACTTTTTGCATTTCTTATTACTCCAATACCAAACCAACACATTTGTCCCACTGTACCTTTTAATGGTTCTTCGTCTTGGTTTGTGCTGCCAATGTTCCAAAGTGTTCCAGTGTCCAGTGTTCAATGTCCAGTTGACGCGCTTAATTAATTACGCGATATTGTTGTATTTGTATTTGTATTTGTATTTGTATTTGTATTTGTGTGTGTTGTGAGTAATTCTCTCTCTGTACGAACCGCAACTGTCCCCCCTCTCCCCCTCTCTCTTACTGTCTGTTTGAACTTTGGGGCGTTTTCGATTTTGGTTTTCTGGTCAGTGGCCCCCAAAACGTCCCCCTCATTCCCTCCCCCCTTTTGTATTGTATTGATGAGCCGCACACATAAAAGTTATGTGGTAATGCAATCGTGGCTTTAACTTCCTTTCTCATGGTGAGAGGGGGTGGGGGGAGCGCGCGTCATTGGGGAGAAATTAATACCTACTTAAGCTTAACTGGACAGTTGACTCCGCCGTTGCCGTTGCCGTTGTTGTTGCCTTAACTGAAAGCTGATTCACACACAACGATATATACGCAGAAGAAGAAGAAGAAAGAAATATTATTATTCTCAGTTCGGTAAAAAGTACTTGATTGGATTTGCAAAGAAGAAGTTGAAGGGGAGGGGGATGGTGGTAAGAAGGATTGTCGACGTTTTATACGTTAAACTTGCAACTGCTGAATATTCAAATTGTGGCAATTATCCTGTGAGCGGGGCACGCGACACGCCTCAAAAACAGAGCGAGAGAGAGGAGGGGAGAGAGGGAGAGAGAAGAGTCGCCGCCTGCCAAATTATGAAGTAAAAATATTTTTTTATTACCAAAAATTACAATGTTGTGCGTTTGTGTGAGTGTGAGTGTGTGTGTGTGTGTTGTTGGTGTTGCAACGGGTCAAACCAAAACCAAAAGGTGGCTGCTCGAATGGACTCGAACCGTAGTTAATTGTAGTCCTCTTTCAAGGCGTTGTTTTTGTTGTTGTTGTAGATTCAGACTTTAAGTTTGAGTTCGGTGTTCGGAGTTCGTAGTTCGGAGTTCGTTCGAGGGTTAAAACAGCAGCTTTGTTCTCGGTCAGCGGGTACAGCATGCATGTGTGTGTGTGTCGTGACCCGTCGTCAAATAAACACCCCCGAATCCTCGCTCCTCCTCCCACTCCATCACCCTTTGAGCACATGCTGCTTAGCTGACCATGGGTGGTATTCCTTATTTAGCCAAGGGGGATTTTTTTTTAGTCGAAAATAAATATTTGTACAGTGGTCAAATTCTTAAGTATAAGCGTCAAGAAAGCGATTGGCGGCAATTGGTCGAATGCACATTACATCTGGGGACAGACTGGAGATCGCATGTGGTACTTCCCTCTACAAGGATCGTGTCCCTAACAATCTTGGCGGGCAGCTCATCGTAGTGATACCAGTTGAGTAGCTCCCTTATGCATGTTGCTGAATATTATTGATAGCTATTTGAATCCAAAAAAACAATTTGTTTTTTTCTTTTCATATTCGAAAACTTTCTTTTAATTTCTTAGCAACCACTGTATTCTAACTAAATACGCATATGTATTTATGTTTGTATTTGTTTTTGTGGTCATTAAAGTTAATTTCATTAGAAATTCATAAAAATCGTTTAGTACGGGTGTGTGTTTGTGTGTTTAGTTGCGCTAGTAAGGGTTAACAGAAGTTTTGTTTTTTTTTTTCGGGGGGTGATGGACAATACTTCGTCATTTTTTGTACATGTGTAAATGAAAAGCAATAAAAAATGAATTTCATATCTTTTTATACCCTTAACCCATGAAATGGATAAAAAGGAGTATAATGGTTCTATAAAATATATTCTTGATCAACATCGATCTCAGGAACTATAGATAGATAGAGACTCCAGATTTTGGATATCAGCTCTCCTAATAGGGACTAGTAGGCATAGCAAGTTTGTTTCAATAACTTTTCCGGTTTACGATATACACATGTAATTGATAACAAAAAATTCTTGAATTTGGAGGATGGAAACTATTAGCGAAATAATGAAAACGCTGAAATTTTTATTAAAATCGGTTCACAAACACCTGAGATATTAAACCATCAAGCATTGGTCCGGTAGTTCACGCTCATTATGTGTATGTCTGTCAGCCGGACGGTTTGTCCATCTGTATGGTCAAGGGTTAAGAGTATCTTCTCGTCGAGCTTACTCGACTAGAGCCTTCTTACTTGTTTTTTTGGTGTTGTTTGTTGTTTTTTGTTGCCTACTGTGAGGTGTGTGTGGGACTGTTGTATTATCCTGTTATCCCTTTTCTCTTCTTCTTCTTGTTGATGTTAGTAACCATGATTGTTGTTGTTGTTTTTGGGTCATTATTGTTGTCGTAATTTGTTTATAACGGTATTTATGAAATGGTCACAAGTCAACGCTTTCAACACACCCCACACCCCCAAACCATCCCCTCTCTGTACCTCTCTACCCAATAAACCCTTCGTACTGTCTAACAACACGCATTCACCGCCCCTCGCCCTTCATTCACCCACACACACACATACACATGAACGTAGCGCCAATTATTCTTATTACGCCTATTAATTCGTTTTTTTTTTAACTACTTTTAGTAGTTGTTGTTGTAGTTGTTGGGGTGCCCTTTTATGTTAATCGGAGCAGTTGTTGTTCTTTGGGCTAGAAAACTCATGTAACTGTAATTGATATGCGTCCTTATCATGCAATATCCTTTCGTTATAGGTTGCTTTTAAAGCCGGTATTACCGAGAAAACCCTTGGGAAAAAGTTTCGTTTAGTTTTTTCGTTAACCCCATTGTAATCTTAATTTGATATGCTGCAATTAGTGCATAATAGTTGATCTGGGTATATAATTTGGCGGGCGGAGGGTTTCCTTATTAGGAATTTGCAGCTTATTCGATTTGTATACTAGTACGGTATTTCCCACATCCTATAGCGGTATTCCCCATCCTATAGGGGTATTCGCTATGAAATATTCTAGCTTACTTCATTGTGTTAGGGTATGGGATCTTAGTTAAGAATAAGGTTTAAAGATGTTCCACTATTTAGTTGTAAGGTATTCCCTATCATATAATGGTATTCCCTATTCTGGCTTACTTTATTGAGTTTGGCGTATGGCATCTTAGTTAAGAATAAGGTTTAAAGATATTTGAGTATAAAGTTGTAAGGTATTCCCCATCCTATAGGGGTATTCGCTATGAAATATTCTAGCTTACTTCATTGAGTTTGGCGCGTGGGATCTTAGTTAAGTATAAGGTTTAAAGATGTTTATGTATTTAGTTGTAAGGTATTCCTTTCATATAATGGTATTCCCTATTCTGGCTTACTTTATTGAGTTTGACGTATGGCATCTTAGTTAAGAATAAGGTTTAAAGATATTTGAGTATAAAGTTGTAAGGTATTCCTTTTCCTATAGTGGTATTCCTTATGGAATATTCTAGCTAACTTCATTGAGAATGGCATATGGCATCTTAGTTAAGAATAAAGTTTAAAGATCTTTAAGTACTAAGTTGTAAAGTTAAAGGTTCAATCATAAACAAACTCTATCGAGGGGAATTCCCTTTAGGTTATTGAATAGCTTTTTAATGTAAATAGTTGCGTTTTAGTTTAACGATCTTGGCTCTTTCTTCTTCAACTTTAACTTGTATCCAATTTTTGTTTTGTTTTGTCTTTTGTCTAATTAATAAACTTTCACATCTTGAGTTTTAAACAATTTCACTTGCGCTTGCGCATGCGAGTTCAAAAAATCCAAGTTGCTTGTTGTCTGTCTTCGAATAGGTTTTATGTAAATGAAGAGATCGAAAGAGAGCCAGACAGACAGACAGATAGATAGAGGAAAAAAAAGTCACAGCTGGTATTTTTTGCTTTTTACCTGTTTTTTTTTGTTCACAATTTTTATGATAGTATGATCAATTAAATGGCCAACGAGGCGAACGAACTATGTATAATTTATTGGATTTTGACAGTTAGACTTTAATTACAGAGTTTTCGATTTCGACTCACTTTGAGGGGAAAGCCAAAACGAACGATTTGTAATACTAAATATATATATATTTTATCAAATGTACAACAAAGACAAAAACCTTACAAAACCTACAACTACGATCCGTTGCGGTAGCTGCATAACCTTTGACCTCTCTCGCTAGCGCTTGTATATGCCGCCGCACACACAGGTAGCTAGAGAGGGGGATGGGGCGAGGAGATGCTACCTTTTTCTCTTCTTGTTGTTGTTGTTGTTGGATATCATAAAACAATAAATCTTTTTAATATCTTTGCGCATCTTGTTGTATTTTTTTTTCCAACTTCTTCTTCTTCGTATTTATTGTGGGCGTACAATTTTCCATCTACCGTTGAATATTTCTCACGTCCTTTAAAGTGAGATAGAAAGAGACACACAGAGCGAGAGAGAGAGAGGGCGAGTGAGGCGTTGGCATTACTCAAGTTTGTGGATTTGAAGTAATAACTCAGTGCGTCATAAAAATTTTAATTGCTTTGGGGTATGTTTGGTTGGGTTTTCGGTTTTTGGTGTTTTTTTCGTTTTGGTCAGCCAAAAAGTGCCAAAGCAGTTTTTGGTAATTAACATTAACCCCGGAATAACGTCCGAACAACAATGCAAAGAACACCCTACCTTGGTACTACCCCTCCTCATCCCCCGCACCCTTTCTCCCATCGAGAGTCAAAAAAAAACGAAACGAAACGAAAAAATATAAAAATTGCCGCAAAGAACAATGAAGCAATAAAAATTGCAGCGCATAATTTTCAGCTGCCTCCATTTGCTTTTACTTCATTGGCTTGCCCCCGCCCCCATTCTTCCCCCGCACCCAGGCATACGCACAAGTAAACCCTTTTTTTGTTGGGTTAGTGGGAAGAGATTTTTGAAATTTTCACGCGTATTTGTAATTAGTTTGCTTATTGTTTTTAGGTTTTTTTTCTTCTTGTTTTTTTTTTTGGTTTGGTTTAGAAGTTGTACAACTTTTTACTTATTACTTTTACTGGTTAAGCTGTATATCAAAGCCTTTTAACGGTGTTTATTTCTTAATGATTCTTACGTGCTGCAGTTTGGTTAAGGAAATGTCCTAGATTTTAAGCTAAGTGTAATTACTTTTATGTAGGTGAGTGTAATAAGTGTTAAGTCAAGTTTGTTCTTAGCTACTTAATATTGTTTAAGATTAAGTTTCAAGACTTTATTGTTATCGATTGTAGAAATGTTATCGATAGCTTGACTTAAAGTTGATTTGCATATGGTATGGGGGAGTTTAAATTGCGAAATGTAGTCTTGATCTCTCATAGTTTCTAGAACAACAGTTGGAAATGTCTATAACGACTTGACTGTTAATTCTGATCAGTTCTGGGATCTGATGGGTTCTGGAACCCTTTCCTAACCCTTTTACTCTTAATACTAATTACAATCAAGCTCAAAACTAATATTTGCCAAAACTTCTTTTGTTTAATTTTGAATATAACAAAAATATTACTCAAAGCCCTTAAAAATTTCCTTAAGAAAAATAAAGTCATAATGTCGCCGACAACACCCAAATATGTTCTTTTCTATAGTTTTTCCCCTTAAAATAAATAATAATAAGAACAAGTCACAACAATTGCAACATGTTTTTCAACTATTTACTTTGTTTTACTGCAACTTTTTGATCCCTCCAAATGAATAGAAGAAAAATAGAACCGCTGTCAAGGTGGATATTTATATTTTTTGTTTCTTTTTGTTAGGATCAACGCGTTGAAATCTTAAGAAAAATCAACAAGCAATTGTCTGTTGCACTTTTTGAGCCAGGTTTTTTTCGTCTAGAGCCAAGTGCTAAGTGGTTGCAATTAGAAGGCGACGAACGCTACGAACTGTAAGGTGCTCTAACCCCGGTACAGTCAAGATTATTTAGGTTTCGGACAAGGGGTAGGTCAGGTCAGGTCAGGTAGACCTGCATGCATAGATAGTTTGACTTAAAGGGATACCGCTTTATATAAATATAAATCTATTGATTTTTCGTATCGTATCGAATTGTAAAATTGAGTACGATTGAAAAGCAGGGGCGGCAATAAATTTAATACAATTCGACACTTTTATCACTGTTTCTAATGCATCTTCTTCTCTTTCCAATTCCCTTTGTCTTTTTACAGATCCTACAAAAAAAACAGGAAAAATACTAAAACAGAGCCTGAACTTGATGTAAGTAAGAAAAACTATACATATATGATATGATTTTTTTAAGAAAAGAGTTTAACTTTTATGGTCAAATCACAACGCTAATTGAATGCGGCACGCAATTGAAATGCCGCCGAGCCCCCTCTCCCCCCTCCCACTCAGCGTAAGGCAAGTGCGCGCCCCTGGTTAACCGAACTTAATAGAATCAAAGACAGAGAGCACAGAGACACAAATAAATACATATACACACACAATACTATTTCATTTTTAATTCAGCGTAATTGTGAACAAGAGCTTTTGCTCTTACCCCTTCTCTCCACTCCCCTCTCTCTCCCCACAACTTTCTCTATTTGCACAACACAAAACTTGTGCCTTGAAATCAATTAACAAACAAATGTCGCGAGTACTTTGACTCGATTAATAACGGTTTGCAAAAAAGCAAAAAACGAAAAAAACCACAGAAAGCAATACAAAACCAAAAGCAATGTAAACAAATGAAATCTGTTTGAAAAAAATATCAGGGTATATATGTTTTAATAGGGGTGCGCCGCCCCCATTCCCCCTCTTCATTGTTTTAAGAGACTGGCGCGCCGATTTTTTGTGTTTTTTTTTTGGTTTTTTTTTGTGCTTCAATTGTCTGCACTTGAGTTCAATTTTGGTCAGCAACAGCAGAAGAATGAAGAAGAAGAAAAGCTCATACATGAAGAAACAATTGGCATATTTTTAGAAACATTAATAAAGAACTTCAAAAAGTGAACTTTATGTTCATTTCGATATACAATTATTATGTACTTTACGTACTCGGAACATTTGAAAATTACAATCAGCTAGTAAAAATTTTGTGGTAAGGAAAATGGGAGAGAAATTGATGTAATTGGTGATTATTGAATGTAAAGTTTGTTAAAATGTATTAAAAATAATTTGTTAGCATTATTTGTCTTATCTGTGCGAAATATTAGATATTTAGGATGTCAAATTCGACTTTTTTCAATATCTGGAATGTTAAAAAATCTAAGATAATATTATTTTAATGATTATTTGGGTTATTTAAGTATTTGAATCTGTTTCAAATGTTAAAAGTCTAATCTCATGTCTCTAAGTTGTCTCTATATCAATCTTATCTGGGAACTACCGGTAGTTCATATAGGTTGCAAACCGTCTTTTTCATTACATCGACAATCGACAATAGTATAAATGAAGAAATTACATTCGGACTTAATTACTTTTAATAAAGACGTCCGTGCGTGGAAAATTTTCCACTTCATTAGCAAAATATGGTTTTGCATAATTTCTCATTATGTGTCTCAGAGTCGAGAAATGCAACTGGACCAAAGTGTTTCTGCTTTTGCTGAGGCAACACAAGTAAGTGGGTGTGGGTGGAATGGGTGGGTGGGTTGTGGGTGAGGTCGCCTTAATACACACAAATTGAAAATTGATGAACCTATCCGGTATACTATAAAAACGAATGACAGAACAATGAGAACTCAGATCTTACAATGAGAACATACATATATCAATCAAACAAAGAAATAAGAAGACGAAGAAGAAGAAGAAGAAGAAGTAGCGCATTTTGTGATCGATTTGTGATCAATAGGAAATTACTAATAATGATAATAATAATGATGATGATGATGATGATGATGGGTTTTAATTGAATATTGCGCACTTCATATCCATTATTTCGATTTGAATATCAATTTGAATTTTCGTTCAATTCAAGCAACTTTGTTGGTTGTTGTTGTTTTGTTTGAATTAAATCCATTATAAACTTCAAAACGACCCATAAACACTTGGGAGGCACTCACACATATATGTGTGCGTGTGTGTGCATGTGTGTGTTTGTGTGTGTCTTTCTTCGATCGATTCGAATGTATCGTAATGAAGTTGTTGTTGCTGTTGTTGCCACACAAAGATTCGTTTGCGTACTTGCGTTGTGGTGGGTTCTCGCCGTCCCCCCTTACCCTCTCCTTCCTTTACCCCGCTAACAATTCATGCATGAAAGCAATTTTTAATTTATTTTTGGTTGAGCGCTTCATTTTCCTAAAATTATGACATAATCATCAACAACAACAACGGCAACAAAAAGAGTCACCTAATAATGTCATGTGAAATTTATCGTGCCCCAAAACGAGAGGGAGTGAGTGTGAGGGGCGTGGTGGTTGTTGCAGTCACAAAGGGCGGGAATGGGAGGGGGGCATTGTTGGACAGGCGAACTGGAAACATAGAGAGAGAGAGACGCCAACGCTTTATGGCTAGAAATATATATATTTATATTATATTTGGATGGGATGCGAGCGAACACCTTCCGCTTCACAAATCAGCGCATGTGTTTGTCATTGTCAGACTCGGGTTCGGGGAGAGAGAGAGGGATGGGGGTGTTTAAGGGGAACCTTGGCTTGACCAGTTGTCTGTCAAGTCGGTTAATGTTAATTTTATAATTAACCTACTGCCAGCTGCAAAATTGGCACACAACAAAAAAATACTAAAAAAAAAAACAGCAAAAAAAAAAGAACATCAAAACATTTATGCCAAAGTGCTTAGAATATTGATTTGGGTGGAGAATATTGAAAAAAAAACCGATGTGTAAAAAATTCACAGCAAAAACCGTGGAAGAGTTAAGAATCTAAGAGAACAGCTGCTTAAAAGAAAGTCTAGAACTAGAAACTTAGTTGGATTGAGTCAGAAAATAATAATTTCTTATTTGAAATTTTGAGAGGAAAAAATAGTATTTATTCATTTTTAACTCATGTGTAATAAAGTCATATCAAGTCATAAAAATCGGGATAAATGTACAAAATAATATTTCAGTAACAAAAGTCAATACTTGATATAGAAAATTGCTTAAAAAAAAGTCTTGATTGAAGCTTAGTTGGATTAAGAGAGGAAATAATAATTTCTTAATCGAAATTTTGAGGAAAAACAAAGTATTTATTCATTTTTAGGTCATATCAAGACATAAAAATCATGATAAATGTACAAATAAAATATTTCAGTAACAAAAGTTAATATTTAATGAAGAAAATTGTTTTTAAGCTCAGAAAAAATCCAATCTTGCTACTCAAACTTAATATGTAAACTTAATGTAAGACAAATGTATAACTAGTTAAGCTGACCTGTAATTGACCAACAGAAAGCAACAACAACAGCAGTCACACACACGCACATTCTCACACTTATACACACTCATATACAAAATGGCTGAAGTTACAATCAAAATAATTAGATGAAATACCGTGGGCAGAAAACTCTGAAACTGTATAGATAGATAAAGTATGTAAACACGATCATTAAATAAAACGGTGAAAAAAAATAACGAAACAATTCACAAAAAAAAAAAAACAATAGAAAACCAAAAAAAAATAATACCAAAACACACATGTGTTCAAATGACAAACAAATAGAAATAGAAAAGAAAACAAGTTAACCAATGAAATAAACGCAAATTTAATGACACAAAAACAAACCAACTTGGCCAATATGTACGGCCATTTTGCTGTGTTAGCCACATTACAAGAAAGAGAGAGAGAGAGAGATTTAACAAAAGGGCAGAGCAACAAAAAAATACCAAAGCGAAAACTATAAAAAAATGAGAAATCAAAAACGAATAATGTATAAAAAAAATCATTATAAAATGTGATGAAGATGAAGACGCAGCTAGAAAGAGATGGAGCATGAGGCAATGACACTTACAAATATGAAAAAATCAAACTTAATACCAAATATTTACTAGTATATATTTCTCAATACTTTTTTATATCACCTTGATGCGCCCTTTTTTATTCGTTTTTTTAATGCTTTTTTCAAAGCTGGTTGCTTAAGTTTAGCTTGGGTGTATTTGGTATTTGAGGTATTAAAAAAATACTAGTTAAACAACAAATTTGTAGTTGTAGTTGTAGTTGTATTAGTGTTTAGCTTTCTCTCTCTCTTCTCTGGCACATTAATTGTATTCGAATAATGATGCAGATGCTACAAACGTATCTATCAGATACTTATTTTTGTTTTCTTCTACCAACGCGCTTTTTGGGGCTTTGGTTAATTTTTTTTTATGAATTTATTTTGAATTTATGTTTAGTTTATGTAAATTTTTCATTAATACCAAACAGTTTCTTTGTTAAGTATTAATTTTTTAATATTTTTTTGCTTAAACCATTTCTCAATTTTACTATTTTATTATGTTATTTTTTGGTTATTTTTTTGTTCAGTTCATTGACATTTAGCACTGACAAATGTTTTTAAAAGAAAGTTTACGAAAAAAAAACTATTTTGCATACATTTTTGTGGCAAAAAAAACCAAAACCAAAACCAAACTCTGCGAAACGTTTTTCTGTCTGTGGCTGCGACTGTGGCAGCTAATTGCGCACCCATTAGATGCCTATCATTGGGGCATTAAGTGCGTCATTTGGATTAACTTGGGAAATTAATTAGCACAGGTTAACAACAACAACAAGCGACAGAGCACTTGGAACTGACTATGTGGGTGACCATAAAAAGAAACCCAAACAAACAAACAGAAAAACTCAACTCAAACTCAAAAACTAAAGAGCTTTTTGAAGAGATTCACAGCTGCAGATTTGAATTTATAGTAATGAGATCGGAGCTACAATATATAAAAAGATCCACCTGCAAGTTGGTTTCGTCTTTATGTTCATGTTTTTGTCTATTTGCGTATTTAATTTCGTACTTTTGATACTCAAAAAACGCTTTGAAATTACTCAATTAGTTTAATTAGCAGCTTGGGCGACTTTGACTTGATTTGCGGTCATTTTTTTTGGGCGACTTTGACTAGCGAAACGGATCGTGGTTGAAGAGACGAGAGAGAGAGACATCTTGATAAGCTAAGTTCAATAGTTGATATTGTATTTCTTTTGGTTTGGTTTTTTCTGTTTTTGGTTTCGTAATTTGAATCTTAAAGTTGTTGAACAAGTTTTCAATACGCATTTAGCTATTAGCTTTAAGACCTTCAACGCATAAATAAAGGTACTTTAGAAAAATTTATAACCAATATGTTTGGAATAAAAAAAACTTTAATTTAAGTACAAAAATAGTTTTTTTCTTAAAACAAATATATTTCTTTTTCACTTAACATTTTCAGTCGTTTTTGAAATTGAAACTTTCTTTAGAAAAATGTATAACCAATATGTTTGGAACAACAGAAAAACTTTAATTTAAGTACAAAAATAGTTTTTTTCTTATTTCATGAACTTAAAATGTTTTAAAAATGAATATCTTTTTTTGCACTTAACACATTTTCAATCGTTTTTGGAAATTGAAACTTAAATTTAGTTACTTTAGAAAAATATATAACCAATATGTTTGAAAGAAAAAATACTATAATTTAAGTACAGAAATAGTTTTTTCCTTAAAATGTTTAAAAAATGATTATATTTCTTTGCACTTAACACATTTTCAATCGTTTTTGGAAATTGAAACTTAAATTTAGTTACACCTTGGTCTTGTTTTTGTCGCATATTGATACAGACTCTCTCTCTCTCTCTCTCTCTCTCTCTCTCTGATAAGTGAATGCGTCAAAGTCAAAGAAGCGTTGTTGGAAGCGATTGTCATTTATCAAAATCATTAATGCAATTACGCGACCCTGTAAGGCAGGGCAGTCATCACCCACACTCAGACCCCCCCTCCGCCCCACTCTACCCCCTTCCACTGATATCTTTTTCCTCTTCTCCTTGTGCTGGGGCTAGCTAATTATTTTGAATTATTCAATTTTCATGTCTCAATTTAAATTCTCAGTGGCAATTAGGAATGAAGACGATTCTGGTTCTGTGTTTCCCATTGCTCCTCCTCGTCACTCCCCTTCCCCTTTCCACCCCTACCTCTTCTTATTGTTTCTGTTATCTATCTATCTAGCTGGCTGGCGAGCTGCCTCTGTCTGTCTGTCTGTCCGTCTCGTCTCTCTGTCCAGTCATTTTAGTTTTTTTGGTGTGTGTGCTGCTGAGTGGCACTTTGATGCGTGCGCATGAGAGTGTGTGTGGGTGGATGGAAGGGGTGGGGAGGTGAGTCTACAAATGCAAATTAGAAATAGTATATGATTGTGTGTGTGTGTGTATAGGTTTGAAATGAAAACCATTTAAATAATTGAAAATCGAATAAATCGCGCATGGCGCAAATCCAAAAGCAGACATAATAAGAAAAATGCCTGGTCAATGAAGAGAGAGAGACGAAGGGAGGGAGGGAGGGGGGCTGTGCAGGTATGGGTGTAGCGCGGGGGGGTACAGGTAATGTGAACTAAAAGCTTTTAAATCAAAAATGAATTTTGAAGCCTTTAACTAAAATTCAATATTCCGTTTAACCCAACAAAAGATATAAACACATTTATATGAATAATATATATATATATATATATACACATAAAGCTAAATATATATGTATATATATAGATCTAATATATATGGTTTTTGTGTGTGGTTTTTAGAAATTTGTTGATGTGCAAAATCTAAATAATTATTTCATTAAAACGTGTGTGCATTTTATTGACATTCTAATTTCGAATTTTTCACAAAAACACATTTTTCATCCCTTGCACCTGCGTGTTCTATGTTTGATGTGCATGTGTGCGTGTGTGTGTGTGTGTCTATCTGGCTTATCTATATGTACACACACTGATACATACATATTTACTATTAAGCTGGTTATACAAATGTTTTGCTTGCTTTTGCAACCTATGCGGAGTATGCGTTATTTTAATTGGTTTTTAACTAATTTGCTTTCATTGGGTTGACCAAAAAGGCTCCATACACCTCCCCCCCACACCCCTATTTCGCTCCCCCAAATCAATTCATTTGTCGATGTTTGCAGACTTTCTTACATTTGCATATTGTAAACGATTTATTTTGAACAATTTCTAATCAATATGCTTTTTTGGGAGTGGAGGTAAAATTTAAAATAATTGTTAAAAGCTGTACTAAAAATTGGTTTTGCATTGCATTTACGTATCAAAGAAGGTGAAAATCTTGTATATCTATATAGTTCTATATGTAAAACAGATGTTTCCCAAATGACCTAAACGATTGACTTACTGCTATCAATGTATAACGCAAACGGTTGGACAAAGTGCTCTAATCTTTTTGAACATGATTATGGATCATGGATATAAATTGTAAATTTAGATATTACAGCTCTCTTATATCTTAAAAATTAATACGTAAGTGTATTAAAACTTAATAGACGCTTTATAAACAATATTAGTAGGTCAAGATTCTATATATCTATATACAGTTTTTTAAAACAGTTTTTTCCCAAATGACCTAAACGACTGACTGACGGCTACCAATGTATAACGCAAACAGTTGGACAATGTGCTCTAATCTTCGTAGGTAAGCACTACGAATGGAAATTTTGAAATTAGGTAATAAAGTAGGTGAAAATCTTTTATATCTACATATGTAAAACAATTTTTTCCCAAATGACCTAAACGACTGACTGACTTTTATTAATGTTCAACATAAATCTTTTCGAAAATGAATAGGATATAGATCGTAATACTAAGAACTAAGATTGCAAGTTTAGATATAATATCTCTCTTATATCCTAAAAACTAATAATAAAGTATATTAAAATCCAATATACGCTTAATAAACATTATTAGTAGTGACCTAAACGACTGACTGACTGCTAGCAATGTTAGACAAAGTGTTTTAATCTATTTCAAAAATGAATAGGATAAGAACTAAGCCAAATACATATCTATTGCAAGATATCATAGCTCTTAAAAATTAATATTAAAGTGCATTAAAATCCACTATACGCTCAATAAACATTAACGACGAATGCAAGTACATAAAAATAAACAAAACAATAGGAATTATGTATATTTATATATAAAAAAAACAACAAATAAATGATTATTTGTCGATTGCGCGTTGAAGCGTCGCCATAAACATAATCGTTGCTATAAAAAAAGACTCCCTTCCCACTCCACCCCACTCCATTCCACCCCCATGCCACCCTTTGCAAGTAGAATACGGAACGAGTACAAGTAAGGGGGTAAGTAAGGGGGGAAGTAGTTCGTTCAGTTTATATTTATATACAGTTTTAGGGTCGTTTGGTTTCGTTTAACAAGGCGCCGTATCAATTTACCCAAATAGTAGTTGCTATCCTACTATTATGACATATGTATGTGCTTCCTGCCTTGTCTAACAACAACTTCTTCGTCTTCTTCTTCTTTTCGTCTTCTTCTTTTTCTTGTCCTGCGGAACCCCTTACACACTCACTCATTCACTCCATTTGCACGCATATCATATCGTGTACTAAGTATTCATGTGCTATATAATATTTATATATATATGTCTATCTGTCTCAGAGTTTGTATATCATATCATGATTGGTTATGAAGCAGTTTCCTTTCTCTGTGTGTGTGTGTTGTTTAGTAATTCGTTTTTTATTTACTATTATCATTTACATTTATTTGTTATGCCCACGCTTCACATATCACACTCTCTATTTGGCCTTTTTTTCTGTTTTGTTGGATTTTTTGTTTAGACGGGTTTTTCGCTTTACACGCAAAAATCTTTTTTTGTGATATGTGTTTTGTTTTAGACAGGCAAATTGAGATTGCGCCGCTTTGACTACACCATTTATAGTTTGCACATTTGCATTGTTGTTGTCAATTCTCCTGTTTGTGCTAACGTGAGAAAAATGCAATTGCGTTCTTGCAACACACCAAAAAACAACACAAACATATCCTGTCACTACACACATATATGTATATAAATGTGTTTTCTTTTTTCATTTACATATTATTCTGGTTACCAACCGGGTTCGCATTTTTGTTTCTGTTTTTTTGTATACATGGGGTCGCCTTTTGTTATTATTATTATTATTGTTGTTGTTGCCCTTTCGAATTTATGCGATACGACGCGAATGTTTGTTCAATAAACGAAATAATTGTTGGCAAGTGTGTTATGATGAAATTGTTTTGGGTTACTTCATAAATTAGCGCACACACAGAGAACCCTATACAAGGTATAGAGGTAAGACCTGCCTGCCTTACTTTTTCACCCTTAAAACCGTTAAGAACTAAATACCAAAAAAAATTACATTTCCATTCTCGTTCGTTAACAATTTACTGAATTTCATTTCGATTGCGATTATCTTTCGAAATAAATTACAATTACTTTACAATACGATCCGATCGGGTCCGAAAGAGATCTCTCTCTGTTCGTGTAGGTAAATTGAAACCCTTTACATAAATCTTGACTCAAATACATATACATATATAAGCATAAGTGATGGTCATAATCGAATTTAAAGCGGACCATCATTAATCAACTACAGCGAGCAAATAACCTGAACCCAAACCCGAACATGTGTAAACAAAGTACAAAAAGTACAAGGGAAAAATTAAACCCAAAATAACTGAAACTTTCCGAATTTCCTTCTTTCTTTTCTTTATATGAAAAATGAGCATGGCATCAAATGCAGGCGCCAATTGCAGCAATTGGTGAATGAGAAAAGGTGCTCCTGTGATTATTATTATTTTTTGATACGTGGGGCGTTCCGCTTCTGGACGGAAGATCATAATCGTAGATGAATAGGTTTATAAATATTTTGAGTGTAGCAAGAAAATCGATAAATTGTATGGGGAAGTTGAATAAAAAGCGATTATTTCAGAAAAGAATTAGCTAAATACTTCAATTGCATCAAAAAATGATTATTTAAACATAAATTTGAATATGATTTAATTTTTGTTTTAGTTAAACAAGGTTTTTTTTTCCAAGTGTACGAGTACATCGTTTTAGTACGTTCAATCAATAGGGTCACTGCTCGATCCGTTTGTTGTCTTCTAATGATCTTGTACAATTATTTTGGCTTGTAATTTCAAAACTTCAAGCTGTTGGTTGTTTTTACTCTGTTTTGATTGTTGTTTTTGTTTTTGGCTTTGGCTTTGGCTCATTGTTCGCTGGTTGTAAACGGTTAAATTAAATTGATTTGCGTCTAATGCCCCCGACAAGTGGCCCGCTCGGTGCGCCACGCTCGGTAATTAATGATTCCATTAGAGACACCACACAGAGGGCCCTCTGAGTCAGTGAGTGAGTGAGTGAGTAAGTAAGTAACCTACCAGCAAGCAAATCCCCCTTCAGTTAGCCAGCAAGCAAACCGTACGGTCTTGGTGCTTAAGTATGAATAATTGGTAATAGTATTTAATGATTTGGAGCTGCTGCTGCTGCCGCTTCTCTTGCTGCTGCAGAGGGAGCCCACCTGCCATTCAGACACGGTGGCAATTGAACCTGAAATGAGCCAACGACTTATGCGTTTCTATCTTTTCTTTTCTTTGTCTTGTTGGATTACAGATATACTACAAAGCGATTGAGGAGAGTCCGAGTCCGAGCCCGAGCCCGAGCCCAGACCAGCTTTTACATAAAAGTTCCGTCCAAATTATATATATGGTTTGAGGCTGCCCCGACTACGAGTCCCGAACTACGAGTGAAAATGGACAAAGGCCGTACGAGATTGCCACAACTTTCGCCCAATTAGCAATAGGGAAGGAGCAGAAGCAGAATCAGGAGCAGGAGCAAAGATTGGCAACGGAACGACAAACTGTAAATATTTGCAGAAACACAAAAGCCAAAAGCATACAAGAAAAAAAAACTAAACTAAACTAAGGAATTAGCAACAAAAGGCTGCTTGCGTGGATCGTCAAAACCATTAGGCATAAAGCACACACACGAAGAACACACACTCGTACACAATCGATAGCTAGATAGAGTAAAGAACGAAAAAAGGAAACTGCGCGGCTAAAGGTTGCTATAAATGACCGAGTCCACTCAGCTACAAACGGCGGAGAATAATAACGCGGGTGTGGTCAAAATGGAGCCACCGCCATTGGCGACCTCCAATCTACACTCCAGCAGCACATCATCGCTGGCGGCAACAGCAGCCGTTGGCGCCGGTACGGCGCTATCACCAGCAACGCCACCATTGCTACAACCACAATTGGGGCACAACTCATCATCATCATCAACATCAGCATCATCGTCATCACAGCAGCAACAACAACAACAGCAGCAGCAACATTATGCGCTTAAGTGGAATGACTTTCAGACATCCATACTCAGTTCGTTTCGTCATTTGCGGGATGAGGAGGATTTTGTGGATGTAACTCTGGCGTGCGATGAACGCTCCTTCACTGCCCACAAGGTCGTTCTGAGCGCCTGCAGTCCCTACTTTCGCAAGCTGCTCAAAGCCAATCCCTGCGAGCATCCAATTGTCATATTGCGCGATGTACGCAGCGATGATGTCGAGAATCTGCTAAGGTGAGTAAAAAAACAACTTAACTAGAAGATACTGTTAACCCATTAAGCACATAAAGTTCTTGAACTACCGGACGAATTCTTCAATCTTTCATATCTCCGCTGTTTCTTAACTGATTTCAATAAAAATTGCACACTTTTTCATAATTTTGAACATGTTTTCAATTCTCATTTTCAAGTTTTTGAATTTCAAGTTTTTTTTTATATCGATTATATAGAAAAGTTATCGAATACCCTTTTTTACCCATTTAATTGGTTAAGGGTATAAAACGTAATGCAAAAACCTTATACAGAAACTTGAATGAAGAATTCTTAGCCAAGTTTCATTAGTTGAAAGTATTCTTAATGAATTTTAAGAATTTTTTGATTTTGATAATACATTTTTATTTATTTTTTTGTGTATTCCCTTCACAGTTTTATGTACAATGGCGAGGTGAATGTCAGTCATGAGCAATTGCCTGATTTTCTGAAGACAGCGCATCTGCTGCAGATACGCGGATTGGCGGATGTTAACGGTGGTTATCCCTATGCGAAGGCCCTGTCTGCTGCTCTCAGTCACAACAACAACAACAATAACAACAACAGCAACAGCAGCAACAACAACAACAATAATATTGCTGACAGCAGCAATCATAACAAAATCAACAGCAACTATTTGCCCACAGCGCTAAGCAATATTAACATCAACAACAGCAATAACCACAGCAACAGCAATAACCACAGTCACAGCCAGAATTCACCGTTCAGTACACCACAGACACCAGCAACATTGCTGCCAGCATCTTCGACAACAGCAGCAGCAGCTGCAGCGGCCGCAGCAGCAGCAGCATCGTTAACAGCAGCAGTTGCTGCCGCCGCAGCAGCAACATCATCGAATCCAGGCCAGCGGGACGGGACGCAACGGGAACACGCAACGGCAGCAGCACACCACAACAACAGCAGCAGCAGCAACAGCAGCATCATCAACAACAGCAACAGCACCAACATCATTTGCACTCCCGCCATCCAGGAGCTGAAAGCATCCGCAGCGTCGCCCGTAAGAAACCCTCCCAATCCAAGTCCAAACCCAAGCAAAGTAAAGTCTGCTTGTATTTGATTTTACTCTTACTAATCCTCTTATGAACTTTATCTCCCTACATCTAAATCTGTCTTTAGGCCAGCAGCAATCATTGGGATCTGAGCGATATGGAGGGCAGCCGCAAGAGTCATCTGACGCCGCCACCCCAGAAACGCATCAAGAGCGCCGATTTATTCCGTGCCCAACATGGCATCAGTCCGGAACGTTTACTGCTCGATCGTGAATTCCCTGTTGCCGGTCAACATCCCCTAACCAGAAATCGCAGCCGTGATACGTCCAAAGATCGCGATCGAAGTCTCGAGTTGCGTGAATCACTTTTGGGTCAGGCTCTCGAGAACAGCAATGGACAGCAGGCTAATCAGGTAAGGCAGATGAAGGTAATTGTTTCATTTTGTTATGATCCATTTCTTCCCTTTCCTTCAGAAACATGATCTCGGCCAGAGTGCTGGTGAGGATTCGAACAGCAGCGATACAGAACCTTCGGATCGGGGTGATGGTCAACATGATGGCACCTTAGATGGCATGGACAATCAGCGATCGCACTCCTTTCCCAATGCATTCCTCGGTCTGCAGGGCATACCCGGTCTGCTGCCAGGACCATCCGGTCTAGGTGGCAATGATTTCGGTAAGTGAAAATCCATTTTTTATAGCTTAAAAGTAATCGAAAAGTAATTTGCCTCTTGTGTATGATTTAATCGAATGGAACGCGACTGATTTTGCGTATGATTTGCATTTGCTAGATGCTCGTTACTAACTATCGATAGATATCGATAAACCGATAATCGGCAGGGCATACAAATTCGACAAATAATTGGCCAAACAAAAAAAAAACGAAGAAAACTGAAAACAAAAACTAAACAAAATGTGAAAATGTTAAAGAAAAACAAATTTAAGTATAATTAAGTATAGTTAAGTCCGCTGTATTTCGATTGTTATCGGTTTATTGTACATTATTTAGGTTTCTAATGCATTTACATAATAATACTTTACAATATATATATTTTTTCAAGTAGTATATTATTATTATTTTACTCAAAGTGAAACTCACAAACTTTTCAATTTTTCACTCTTTGCCTATCGATAACACGTATAGAGACTTAAGAGCACTTATTTACGTTTATCACAATACACTACAACAAAAACACATACAAATGCTCGTATCACGCCTAACGAGTTTGGCCCCAAATCGTGGCAATCATTAGGGTGGACACATAACCCACTAACACAACACGTTAGAGTGGACCCATTTTGGCCAAAAGTGTGAAGAAATATGCGCCAGCCACGTGTCGCATTAGACAGCAAGTAAAGTTTTTTCGGACAACTGTTGTTGTTATCCAAAAAAACATAACGATTATAAACATAAGTATTCTGAAGGGGGGGAATGAAGGGGGATGGCATATATAAACAGTTCGTAATGTTTACGTATGATGTGCAAATGCTTTTCTCGTATAACGCACAAAAAATGATTATTATTACTATTACGATTACGATTACTATTTCGATTACTATTATTATGATTATGATTACCATTCGATATTATGCGACGAATGTGTATGTGAATGTGTATGAGAATGTGTGTGTGTGAATGCTTGTGGCAAACCCGTTACAAATATGAATCGTCCTTAGTTCCCTTACACACAAACAAACAAACATTCAAGTCAAGCACTAGTCTTCTCTCTCTCTCTCTCACACACACACACACACAGTGTTGGTTTTTGGTTATGCTTGTGTTTGTCGAGCACATTACACGCACTTTGTATAGCGTCGCAAATGTCGCATTTATCGCGCATTAAAATGATAATGGCGCCTTAGCCTTAACCAAAGCCATCATAGCCTTCCTAACAAACTGAAGGCATTGGGCTAGCTTGGGCTTCTGTTGTTTGGCTAGTACTACACTGAGAAAATGAAATGAACAGTATAGAGTACTATTAAGTAGTAAAGAGTTGTATATTTTCTGCCTAAAACACTTCATTTTATATTTGACCCTATTTAAAGTAGATTTTGTTTTCCGGAATATAAGATTATCTTGCTTAAATGTTAGTTAATCCTAACTGAAGAAAGACCTATAACTTTTTCGTTCTCAATTTGGATATAAATTTAAAGAACCCTAAGATTGGTTAATATTTTCAGGAACAACTCTTTTCATAAAACAATGTTAAACAGTTAGGAACAAACAACTATTTACATAGTAATAAAGATTTCCTAGAGTAGATTTTGTTTTCCGAATATTAGATTATTTTGAGAAAAATCTAAGATTGGTTAATATTTACAAGAACAACCCTTTTCTCAAAAAAATTGTTTAATAGTTGGAATCAAAGAACTCTTTTACTATAGTAATAGTATTCTTACCATTTGTTTTTCTAAGTGTACTTGCCTTTAGTGCTCAAGTTTTGTGGACTAAGCCGTCGATGGCATTTAATATTCAGCGCACATAGATCATTGCAACAAATGTTAACCGGCTGTTGGTTGGTTTGGTCCGTCGGTCAGTTCTCGGACTCTCGTTACAAACAGAGAGAGAATGACAGAAGGGGAGAAGGAGCCCTTCCAGACCTCGTCGCAAAGAAATCAAATTTAATAAAGCATAAACATTCAATAAGCTTTCGACTTGCACGCCCTCGCACAACACAACCAAACACGATGTGTAGATGTGTAGCAAAAAGTCATTTGAAATTCTGGACAGCGGGCGTAACGGGCAAAATGGTAACGGTAACGGTAACAGAGGACTTCAAACTAGAGCCGTAGCTGTGTTTTTTTTTTGGTGTTTTTTGGTCGTTTTGGGCAATGGGAATCGAAAATATTAACGGCCCGAGAGTAAAAAGGATAAAGGATAAAGTTTTTGTGCAATGATAAAAATGATAAGTTCCCTTTCGTTTCGTTTCGTGTTTTTTTGTTGTTGTTCTTCTATTCCCCGCCCATATCTTGAACATTAAAAGGACAAACAAACAGAGCAAAAAAAAAAGGACAACACACACACACACACATACTTACACATACGTATATATATGTATATATATATTTAGATTTTATTTCGTTTTATTGCTTTTTTGTGCATTCGATTTATTCGAAGACGTTTGCCGAATGGTCGAAAAACGGACTTGGAAATTGCGCACATGTGTGCGCAAGGACTTCTACATGTAGAGATGTAGAGAAACAGAGAAAGAGAGAAATAGAGCGAGATAGCGAGAGTAAGAAAGGGCTAACATTAGTCCCTATCCAAGCTCATTCAGGTTTTCTTCATTTTTTGAATCCTAGTCTAGTACAGTTTCTGTCCAGTGCCAGAGTAATATGAGTCGGGTTTGCATTTTAATATATTTGCGACCTTCTTCTACGCCCCCCCTTGCCCCACCCTTCCTGCACAAATGTCACACACTCGCAATCAGATGCGGGCCAAGTGGTTGGCAGAAAAAAAGAGAAAAAAAAAACTACAAAGGCAACAGAAAAAGTTTACTTTGCAAAAATCCGTTGCAGAAACATTTATAAAGTGGCTAACCCCCCTCTCCCGCCACACTCTGATGATGTGGCAGCCAAGGTGGCAGCAAAACACAAAGAGCAAGAGCAGAAAAAAGGACTCAAATGTATAATAAGGCAAAGGCGAAGGCGTAGGAGCTGATGTTGATGCTGAAGCTGACCTCCAAGCAAGGCGTTGCCCATCCAGTGACATTTTAAAATGAAAATGATAGCAGATACGGGAACATAGAGTAGTAGTAGCAATAGTATAGCAGCTCTATTGTAGGTGGACAGCCAGTCAGCTGGCAGTTGGTCCATTTTGGCAGCTAGAAGAAGGCGACGGCGACGGAGGGGGCGTCGGTGGCGGCGGCAGTCAGTCGTCGAAACATTGACAGCAAATAAATGGTAGCCAAAATAATAACACCAAATGGGAGGTGCAGTTTGTGAGGGGATACATATAGAGTGTGCATGTGTGTGTGTTTTGTAGAAAATTAAAAAACAAATGGAACATCGCAACGGTAAATATGCAGGGAAAGACTTTTTTCTTCTTGGCAATCGCCCACAAAATGGTATCACTAGCGCGCCATCTGTCGGCGAGTAGTAGTTGTAGTTGTAGTTTGCCCAGGCGTCAAGAAACTTGCGGCTTAGTCTCACTGTTATCTTCTTTCTTCTGCGAGTACTTGGCCAATGCAGTTGGCGCCTGCAACAAACAAACAAGAACAAGACATGTGTGTGTGTGTGTGTGTGTGTGTGTGGGTGAAAGAATGAAAAAAAAGAGAAATCATTGACATATAAGGCTATTTGTACATTTCTTTCTTTCTTCAAAAACCCAAATGCAAAAGTTACCACAAGCAAAAAGAAAGACGGTATTACGAGTGTAGAGGGTGGAGAGGGGCAACTTGGACTTGGCTGGACCGACTGGCGCTGTCCATAGCTAATGCGCAAAGTTTTTTTTCGTTCCTTTCTCTTCCTCTTATCAAGTTTTATTTGCCAGCTGCGCTTCTCCACAAACACACATACACAAATGCATTAGATTGTGCCACATTCGTTTGAAATCACATTCAGCAAACTGTCACAGATGCGTCATTGCCACAGTTTGATTCGAATTCCAAACTTCAATTTTGTTTCATAGATGAGATGAGATAAACAACAGCAAAAGCCTAAGGTGGATTGTAGTGTGAGAAAGTTTTTATAATCTTTATTTTGAAAATAATCTTGACTGAGTAGTATGCAAGAGTATCAGAACACGTTTCTTAGATAAATTAGTTTAAAATCAGTTAAAGTTCGCAATTAGGGACTCAACGTACATCTCTTCAATCTCAAAGTAATCGGTGCCCCTAAAAGTAGGCAATAGAAAATTTCGCAAAAGGAAGCTGTTTCCAATTGCAGTTCTAGGCTAAAGTTGAACTTGCGATTAAGTATATCAAGTAAGTTTATCGTGTTTTAAGCAATAGAGACATTCAATGGACACACACACACACACACTCACACACACAAAGAGTGTAGCATAAAATTAACAGCCGGCGCAATAATCATGCGAGGCAACATTTCTCAAGCCAAACAAAACGCGCCCAAGTTTTTTTCTTTTTTTGGCATATTGTGTGTGTGAGTGTGCGTGTTTTGGCCAATTGTATGTTAATGTGTGTGTGTGTAGGGATTGGGGTTGGCAGTCTTTTGTACATACACACATACATACATACATATATACATACAGACACATTTGTACTATGTGTTGGCGTGTTTGCATTTAATAAATTCGATTAACAACGGAATAAATACGCTTAAATGCGGAAAATAATGAAAACTAACGAAAAGCGTTTTGTTAGACGGTTACCAAGTTGTTCTTGTTGTTGTTGCTGTTGTTGTTGGGTCGACGACGTCGTCGGTTGGGCGCCGCTTTCATTCTATACGGCATTCAATCATTCCATTTCAGTTATTCATTCATTTTACGAGCTGTGTTATTATTGTAAATATGTTGTTGCTGTTGTTGTTGCTGTAACAAATACAAATACATTACGTGAATAAACGCACCCATTATTTCATTTCATCAAGAACCATTAACGCCAACACGCTTGCAAGTCCACTTACCCTCCTCCTCCATCTCTTCCCTTCTCTCTGCCCCTCTGCACCTAAACACATACTTACCGCGCCTTCTAAGCACCCACACTTGGCCAAGCTTGACTTGCCTGTGTGTTTCCCTCTCTCCCACCCCCGTCCATACTTCTTTTTCATCCTAAGACAGTGAGCAAAAGTTTTGCCCGGGTTAATGAGTAAAATGATTGGAAATACATTAGAATCTGTATGTTTTTTTGGTTATGCTTAAAGCATTCTGATATGTATATAGTTTTTCTTGGTATCTATAGTTAGTATGCTTAATACATTTTTATTTCAATATCTTGCCATACTATTTGCATTGTCATTCCAAAAATTCTTGTATTTAAAATATGTCTGGAATGATTGGAAATACATTATAATCTGTATGTGTTTTTTTGCTTAAAGCTGATAGTTTTTCTTGGTATCTATACTTAGTTAAGCATATATTTTATATATTCTGTCTTTTGGAAAATTCTTGTATTTTTTGCCATTTAAAATGCCTTTGGGGCAACGCCTGAAAGTATGCAAAAATGCTTGATTGCATTTGAAATAGTTTAATAGAGTTATATATAGTTTTAAGCAGGACACAAAAGGCAACAAGCAACTACAACAACAACAACATCAAGAGAAAAACGTTATCAAATTAATTTCAAAAACTCGCATCTGCTGCACGTCACACATAAACGCACAGCCTGTACAGAAAAAAGAGAGAGAGAGAGAGAGAGGGAGAGAGCTGGAGAAGGTCTATATATATAAATGTTCTGATATAGTAAATATATATATATATAGATATATTATATATAAAGTAACAAAAGTGCCTGGGACACTTTTTGGACAAACGCACACACAAGTTTACATAAGGGGTAGGGGTAGGGGAGAGGGGGGATGTAATGTAAGGATGTGTGTGTGTGTGGTAAGAGTTTGTTGCTGGACCGAAAACGAAACCGAAAACGAAACTAAAAACTTTTGAGTTAAATTCCCGCTCTAATGTTTATGTAGATGAGGGATTATGTCATTGTGTTGGTGTGTGTGTCGAGCAACAACAACAACAGCAACAACAACAAGTTAAAGGAAAACCCCAAACATACACACACACACAATGAGAAGGAGGAAGGGTTTGTGCGTGTGTGTGTGTTGAAGGGTTAGTGGTTTAGAAAGTCCAAAAACTGTATAGAAAACAAGCCGTTCGGCTCCCCCCTTCCCCCTTCCATTTGCCAGAACTCAAAAATTCTAATTTGTAGCTTAAACTTTATTTGCAAATGTCAAAAAAAAAATGGGAAATAAAATAAAATACTATTATTATTATTATTATTATAATTTCGATAGCATTCGATATATGTGTGTATGGAAAATAGGTAAAAAGAGTTTTTCTCTCTCAAGTATTTGTCATATAGAAAATACATTAAATTTTCTACTAGTAGTTGCTTTATTTTGTTGTGCTACTTGAGCTTAACACTCACACACACACACACACTTAAACTGTTTCTATCTCTGTTCCACACACACACAAACAAAGCCCAGGCGCACAAATGCAAAACTTTTCAAAACTATTTGGTTTCAACCCAAAATTTGGGCTGAGTTGAGGTCTTTTTTGAGGGCAGCCCTCAGCCCTTCTTCTACTTCTGCCACTGCTGCTGATGTTGCTGCCTCTTCTGCTGCCACGTCGTATTTTAAATTCAAGTGGTCTTTCGAACACTCACACATATATAGTATATATATATAAATAGATATGTATACTTATGTGTATGTGTGTTGGTGTTGGTGTCGGTGTGTTATGCTTAAGGATTTCGCTTACGGAATCCCGAATCCCGAATCCGTTTCAAATGCGAATTTATTTCGACAAAATATTACAAAAGTCAAAGACACAAACCATGCTACACATACACTTTCACACACACATACACACTTTCACACACACACATTCGTACGTACGTATCCCAGTCAGCCGTATGGAAAAAGGTCATTTTTTGGGGGCATAGAATTTACATAAATCCATATGGATGCTGCATGTCCAAGTGTAAGTGTAAGTGTAGGTATAAGTGTATACACGTACGTACGTACGTGTGTGCATATGTGTGTGTGCAACTGAGTCCATTTGAAGTTGTTGCCCCACCTTCTGGTTGTGCCTTGCTTGGCGTCTTCTTTTGGCCACGTGCCGTTGACAAGAAGAATCCGAAACATTCTCTCTCTCTCTCTCTCTCTCTCTTTCGCGCATTCTCTATTTTTCGTATGCAACCTTTTTGGTATTTTTGTATGTGTGTGTGTGTCTATGGCTACATGTGTCGCTGAGTGAGTGCTATTTGCCTTGCTTTCCCCAAAAAACCCATTGATAGCCGTGAGCTTACGATGAGCAAAAGTGTACCGTAAACGGGTCTATCCCCCCGCCCCCTCCCGGAAAAAGAACAAGTTTAACTAGTAGATTCATGTTGCAACTAGGAGATATCCTGTAATGCGAAACTGAAGAAGTGATATGACATATATTCCAAATATCAAATCTTTAGGTCATAGTCTCTAAGAGCGGTAGGTTCATCCCTTCATCAAACCCTTTCTACCCCATTTCCATAGGTTTTCAGGGTATAAACGACGTACAGCGATTGTATTACTATCATTTGCAAGCGCGCGTGTGTGTGTTTGTGTATGTGCGTGCGGTTTTCAAAACGGAAGTTGTACGGTAGTACGGTAGAACACAAGCGATTTCGTCTCTGTCCCTTTACATTTTCGGCCTTTTCCATTTGACCCCGTTGCTACTTCGTCTTCTTCTCATTTACCCCCAGCATCATCTCATGTCCGTCCCCCTCGCCTTGCCCCTTTGCCACCCACAATCACTCCTTACTGACGCATTGATATCCCTTTTAATGGATGAATTATTGCCGCACATGCGAGAGTAGTTGAGTCCAAAACCAACCCAACCACCCCCGCACCTTTAACTTGGACTTGAGAAGGTCTTTCTCACTGTCTCTCGGAGTTTGTTTTATCCTTTTTGGCGAAACACGCACTCACACATGGTTTGTTTGCATTTCATTTCCTTCAGATGTTCGCTTTTGTCCTCCCCCCCAAAAACTTACGAATCTTCTTCTTCTTCTTCGTCTTCTTGTCGGTTGACAGCGTTGTTTTTGTTTGTCGGGGTGGGGAGGGGGTTTATGTTTAGGGTCAGTTAATTAAGCAACGTCATACGCTTCAGGGTTCCAAAGGGAAAGACAAAAACCTCCCCCCGAACCCAACCGAAACCGAAACCTCTCCCAACCCATTTGCACATACTCTCAGCCGGATAGATGTGCGGATACGCAGGAATGCGCCAAATATCCATAATAATTGAAGGATATTACATCAATAAACCGAATGGTCTTCTCCACCCCCTCTCTCTCCCTCTCGTTAACCACATTGAGTATTGCGGATATATCTCCTGTTTATGTGCGTACTGACCGCAGCGAGGGTCGCAACTGGCGTTGTGCTAGGTGAGGGTTGGGGGTTGGGAGGGATATATATATATATATATCTGACGGGATGAGAGCTGCATTTTAATATTTCTAAGTATCGACGAAACGCAAACACACACACACACACACACACGTACATTTACGCATATAATTCAAGCATTGACAGAAGTGAAACGCGCCTACACACACACACACAGGCACACACATGAAGTGTGAAGTGTCAATGGGGGGTATGTGGGGGGGTGTGTGTATGGGTATGTGTATGAGATTTTGATATGTGTTTGTGTCAGGGCAGGCGGCGGCTGCCAACAAGCGAAGCCATAAACTAAATTTATTGCAAATATTTCCTCAGCAATGAGCAATTTGTGCGATCGAATCCTGTGTGGACCTCAATCCAAATGCGAATGTGTGTGTGCGAATGTGTGTGTGTGTGAATCTAACGTGTCGATGATATATATTTGTGGCAACGATTCATGTGGCACCATCTAAGCCTCCCTCTGCACCCAGGTTGACCGGCAATAGGAAAAAAGTTGTGAAAATATTTTGTGATATTATTTTTATGTAGATTTCTAAAAGAGAGAGAACTAGAACTAGAACTAGAATATATATATATATTTAAAATGCATTTTACTTTCTATATAAGAAAATTCTCTATTAAAAACTTGTACAATAAATTGAGGTTAGGTTTTCTCTTCTTCTTCTTCTTCTTCTTCTTCTTCTTTTAGCCTTACTCTCGATGCAAAGTATAACAATTTAGATTTAAGTGCTCTATTAAGCAAAGTCTCTATCCCGCTCTCGCTCAGTGTACTTATTGATTTATTGTTGCCGTATTTATTTTGCTGTGCGATTTATTTGCCTGGACACTCGACGCACACACATGTGCACACACACACAAACACAATTCTAAACAGCAGCCGCACATATATATGTATATGTGTATGTGTGTATGGGAAGCGATGGGTCTTCAATGTACGAAAATATGTACGAAAAGAGTTTTTAGTTGTGTTACCAGAAAATAACACGCACACCATCTAACACACACATTCACACACACGCACACACACACACATACAGAGCAGTAAAATAAAATTACTCATACGCTCAGTCGCACAACAAAAACTAACACATCTACATATATATATATATATAAACACACACACACACACATACATCGAGCGACAGGCCGACAAAATGGTTGGCCAACGATGTGTAGCTCGAAAAGCAACAGCAATAACAAACATGAATTTTAACAAAATACAATTTCAATACAATTCAAACTTTCTAACACTCATATACACGTACACACACACTAACACACACATACTAATACACAACACACATTCCAGGCATCAGCTTCACGCATGATAGAGTGAGATAGCACTTGCATAGCATTTTATATTCGCTCACTCACTCGCTCGACTCTGTGTGCTTTATGGGTGGCAACAACCGCAGTGTGGCAACAACGACGCTATCGCAATGACCTCCCATCCCCACCCCTCCCTCACTCTGCCCCTGCCTCCCGCGCATCCCTTTCAATGAATATATGAAACTAAAACTTCCTCTACTCATTTCCTGTCCACACATACCCCACCCCCCCACGTTCGTCCTCCACTGATAGTGGGCAAAAAGTATCTGTTTGGAACGACTGAATGTCTCGCCAGTTTTCAGTTGCGCTCTAAAATTCATACATTCATTACCATCGCATTTCATTCAACACCCGCCCAACTGCCAACTTCCAACTCCCAACCCCGCCTCAACCCAACCACCACCCGAACCTCCACCCACTCGACAGAAAAGTTAAATACAATCGCTGGCCCGTAAACAAAGCGCCAACCGGCAAATCGTAAACCTCTTCCCAACTCTCGTCCCTCAACTACAGAGGGAGAGCGAGATAAACAGAGAGCGAGAGTTTTTCAGCTCTGCTCATAAAGTAATAAATTGTACCATAAATAGTGTTCAAACGGACAGAAGGTCGCTCTCCTACTTAGAGACTAGGTGTGGTGTGGGCAGGGTAGAGGAAAGACCTATCCCTAGGACCGACCGACCGACCGCTCCTCCTCCCCGCTTTTGGTTTTTGAGTCTAACTGCCTTAAGCAGCCGTTGAAGCAATTCATCTTTTGCTCGATTCTCTCGCTAGTTTCTTCATTGAGTTGAAGTGGACCTGTTCTCAGTTCTCCCTTCCCTTCTCATCCAGCATTGGATCCATCTGGTCTCTCTACTTTCCGTACCTACCTAAGAGTAACTTCCTGTCTCTCTTTCTTTCCCTTTCGAAAGGGATCAGCTTATACAGTGAAACTACAACTATGCTTATTTGCTTTTGTCACGCCCGCAAACTGTTCCGGCAACAACAACAAAAACTTGCCTACCCACCCCCAAAACCCTAGCACCGAGAGAAAATCCCTGGCACCCTTTAACACCCGTCCTAAATTACCCCCGACCAAGAGCTCCCCCTGCGCACCCAAAGCAGCCTAACCACATACGACCACATCGTTCATCATTGCCCCGTGTGTGTGTTAGTGTGAGTGTGTGCTGACATGAAGGAGGCTGTGTTTTGTGTGTGTGTGTGTGTTCGGGGTTTGGTGTTGTGTGTTGCTTAGGTTTAGCAATGCTCTGACTGTACTAATGAATTACGCAATCTAAAACTATGTACATTTAATTCAAATTCACAAAACTGTACGCCAAACTAACCGAAAAACGCACACACACACACACTAACACAAAATGGGCAACCCAACACCAACAACAACAAGTTTTTTGGGCAAACTTTTTTGCTGCCAGCGTCAACGTCAACGGCGACGTCAACTGTGACTGCGACTTCGACGCCTGATGCCGTATATATTTTTGGGAATAATTCAAAGCGAATACATTTTGGTTCCAACCCAAACCCACACTCGAACCCGAACCCCGAACCCAAACCAATCCATCCAACCCCATCAGACCAGATGTCCGTATTGTTGTTGCTGCTGTTGTTGTTGTTTGTACCGTATAGTTTGCCAGTTACCCAGGCCCAAAATACCGTCCCTTCCATCGCTAGTGCTGCTGCTGCTTCTTCTTCCTTATTTCGCCATTCCATTAGCGACACCATTGGCGTCAACGTCAGCATCCATCGCACATGTCCTTGCAATTGTTCTTGCTATGACCAAACAAAAAAGTAGCAGCAGCAGCAGTTGTAGGAGAGGAATGGAGAGGGGAGAATGAAAGGGGGCAAAGCACGAGAGCAAAAGCGTGCGCAAAAAGCAGTAAAAACAACAACAACAAGAACAACTACAACAATAACAGTTATATTCCCATATAATATTCGTACACACTTTGCAAACATGTTTGTCGATGATGTATTATACAAAATGCCCATAAAAAGGCCCGCATGAGCGAGACGGCAACGGCGAAAGGCGAAAGGCGAAAGGCAATGGCAATGGCAAAAAATGTGAACGGGTAAGGGAGAAGGGCTTGTGTGTGTGTGTGTGTGTGAGAATGAGAGCATCCGATGGCGTAATCATCGTTTGTCTCTCCACACACACACACATACATATATATTCGTATGTGTGAGCCACTAAATCGAAATGCCAAAATGCCCATTTCTATTCTGTGTTGGCCCCGCATAAGCGATACAGACATTTCGTTTTTTGGGGTAATACATCAAACTAGCCGCATCAATAGCACACACACACACTCGCACTCACACTCACACACATGTGAAGGGTATGTATGTGCGTGTGTGTGTGTCTAGTTGGGGCTGCATGCGGCGTGTTAAAATAAAACCAAACAACGACTACAACGAATACGACTACAAAAACAATAGCCAAGTTAATATATCCATGGGTCCCTCGACGTTTATATGTGTATGTGTGTGTGTGTGTGTGTTAGAGTATATGGAAAAAGAGTAAAATACTTCATGCAGAACCGAGAGCCAAAAAGAGCCGAGCAGCAGACAATCGAAGACGGCGAAGGACAAACACACACACACACACACACATACTACGACAACAACAATGTGGTGTGCATGTGTGTGTGTATGTGTGTTGGGCCACCAAAAGTAAAGGAGATAATCTTAGGGCCAAAAGACGAAGAGCCAAAAACTTGCCAGGAACCAACAATCCTTAGACGCAGTCTGCGTGTGTGTGTATGTGTGTGTGTTGTGGGGTTGTGGGGTTGGGGGGTGCAGGGTTTCGCCAGCAAAGGTCTGTCGAGACAGAACTCCGTTCTAATGACCGCCAAGATAGAATGACATTTCGGGGCTGTCAGCTCTCATTGTTGCCTTGTATGTTGTGTATTTTTTGGGTTTGCATGCATATGTGTGTGTGTGTGTTCGTTTGTGTGTGTGTGTGTGGAGGAGAAAACTTTAAGTACACACATGCATACATACATACGGTTGTGTATGCCCTGAAGGCGACAGGGTTTTCAACCCAGCACAGTGGTCTAAATGCGAAATGAAACTATTTCAAAGTCAATCTCCTCTCGATTATCTGAATATAAACTAATAAAGTTTGTCATCAATAATTGAGTGATTGATTGTGACTGAGTTAAAACTAGCAAAGATTCAATTTAAAGTGCAGCTGTCTTTTAGAAAAGTAAGGGAATAGTTAGTTGAGGAAGGTTTATCTCTTTCCTCCTTTGAATACATTATTCTTAAATATCTCGTATTAGAAACCACTGTGCGCAGTTGAACATGTAGAGTATGTGAAGAGATGAAGTAAAACGGCTACATTTTTGGGCAATAAGACGCCCCATTTCAAGTTCTAAGGTCCAGGGCTTAAGAAACACACCTCCCAACCCTTCGCGAATGAATAAGTCCACCGCCCCCTCCCACCCGCCCCGTGCACACACAAAAAGGCACAAGACACAAGGCAAAGGCACAACTGTGGCCCAAGTACGTGAAAATTGATAGATGAGTTATGGGCGAGAAAGTAAAACGAGGACGAGGAGAAATTCTTCACATGCATATGTCCTTACACACACATACATCTTTGGGATGTGCGATATTCTTGTCTGCTCTCTGTATGTGTGTGTGTGTTTGTTTGTATGTTTGTATGTATGTAGTTCCTTTTTGCAAGTGGCAATGAGTCCGAAGACGTTCAATGTTTGTCCGTACCAAAACCACCCCCCCACCCACACCAATACATCTATCTCTCTTACGCCCTCTCTCTTGCTCTCTTTGTGTGTGTGTGTGTGAGTAAGAAGAAGCTGAAGCATTTTTCAACGCTTTGCGACGCGCCAGCCGAAGGGCATTAAAAGTTTTTGTATTTATTTTGCAGTCGGTTAACAATATTCCTCTTTGCACACACACACACACATACACCCAAAAACCGACCAAATCCCCTCACCCACACCTCTCCTCGCTTCGCCGCTCGAGTAAGTTTTCTTCTTGGCTTTTCTTGCCTTCTTCTACATACGTGTAACAGTTTTGTAATTGTATGCGTGCGTTTTGTTTGCGGACGTGGCCGTTCTGAATGTCTTGGACACATACAAACATACGTACATACGTGTATAAGTGTATGTGTGCAATAGAAATAGGAATAGCAATTCGAGTACATGGAGCAAGGAAATGTGTTACAGTGTGTGTGTGTGTCTGGGTTGGGTGAGGTGGGGGAGGCGGGGCGGGGAGTCTGAAAACTTTTATGTGTAATACATCAATTGCAAAAAGATAGCCAAATGCTGTTAAGTTTATATACTACACACACACACACACTTACACACGAACAGTTACACACATGCATACATATATGTGTATGGGCAATGCTCTCTCTCTCGCTTTCTCTCATATTCTCTGTGGTGTCTCTTTTGCTCTATCTGTAAGTGTAGTGGGTGGGTTTGAGTTACTTACGCCAACGTTGGGCCGAACAACTTCCTCGCAAGTAAAAGATACATTTATTATGTGCGAAGAGCGATGAACACAAGCGATTTATCCTTTTTAACTTTTTCCTTTGGTCCTTTACACACACACACAAACACACATGCACACAGTTCTCTACAGCTGTCCACCCATTTTATGTTATTGTTGTTGTTGCTGTTGTTGTTCTCGGCTCCCGTTTTGTTTGTCTATCTGTGCACACATGCATACGTATGTGTATGCTTGTGTGTGTGTTGCCCACATCTTTGCCGTAACTAATTTATTACCGCAAGAAGAGGGCATCGTCTAAGGCAGCAGCAGGCAGCAGCAGGACTTAAAACTAAGCAAAAATCCATATCTACTATCTATGTGTAGGCTAATTTCATTTGCTGGCCACGCTTAAAAATTCACCCGCCTGAAAGTATGCAACACTTTATTATCCTCTTTTCATCCCTTTCCACAGAACGAACATATGCAATTTTTCAATCGTTTGCTTTTGGCTTATGACTTCGCGTCAGTCCCGTCTCAAACTTTTCTCATTTCAAAAGTTAAAACAACAAACAGCATTATCGCCATTCGTCAACCCAGAAAAAGAAACCAAAAGAAGAAAAAAAATGAACACTACGCCAAATCTCCAAGTGGCCAAAGCAAACAAATCGTAAAAAGAATAAAGTAATGTGTGTGTGTTGGGAAGGTGGTTCATGAATACACTTACTTTTACGGAAGAGTATGTTAATGGTTTTAGTTTTGATCCTTTGCATCTGAACTCTTATGATAGTCTTGCAAGAAGTATGATTATGTCTTAAGAAAAGATGAAATGGTAATATGATATGATTGTGAATGTTTATGAAAAAGTTATTCTGTTTGAGAATATTATCAATATATCTTATTATAAACTATTTTTGATTCAACTTAATTTTCAACTCTTGAGGAATTCAAAAATAGTTTGAAAGTTAAAGTAAGTTGGTAGAAACTTTCAACACAGGAAATCAGCTTAGATCAAAAACTGTTTCATATAGTCAAGAGTAAATCATATGAACTAGTTCTTTTGTTATGCTTTTTTATACTTATACTGTATCTACATAACGTTAAGCTCCATAACTACAACTCTAAGAGTATAAATCCCATGCTTGGCAGACAGCCATGAGAGTGTCAGTGTGTGTGTGTGTGTGTGAGTGTAAATCCATGTATTAGTGTGTCTGGAATATATGCATTCGTCGTCACTTACAAAATGTTCAATGGACACAGGACGCGTCGAGTTGAGTCGCTTTGAGTCGCGTCGCGTCGTGCAACATCTTCCAAGTTTAGTTGGGAGATGTCAGTTAATATATCACTGAAACTGAAACTGAGGCTGAGACTGAGACTAAGACTTGCTTGCTTCTGCTGTCTCTCCTTCCCTTTACGCTTCTTCTTTTTAGTTTTCTTCTTGTGTTGTCACACATGCTCAACAGCAATTTCGCTTTCAATTTCGAATGCTATCTATGAGAATGCGAGTCCCAAAACACACACACACACAAACACACACACTGACAAACACAACTAAAAAAAAAAGGAAAAGAAGAAAAACGCAACACAAAAGAAAAACAAGCAAACTTGTTTGCAAAGTTTAAACAACATTTCGTTTCTGTTTTTTTCTTCTTTTTTTTTTCTTTCTTTCTTTTTTTGGGCTTTGCTTGGACGTGCTTCAAAAGCAAGCCCACCTCCCCCCCTGTCCAACGCTTTCAGTTGAGCTTAAACTTGAATTTCCATTTCCAACCCTCAGCAAAAGTTTTCCTTTTTTGTCGCTGCCACTGCTGCTGCTGCTGCCGCTGCTGTTGCGTATGTGGCATAAGATAAACAAATACAGAGATGGATTGTGACCGGCGTGTGTCAAATGACAGCTGGACACAAAGTACAAAACTCGAACTATCCCATTCGTATTCGTATTCGTTTCTCCAATCTAAAATGAGTATTCGATAAATCTTAAGAGATTTCTTTACCCGCTCGTCCCTTCTTCCGCTTTGACTGCAACTAATTAACTGGCGTGTAATGAATTCAGTCAACGGTTTTTACGGCCTTCTAGGTCCAGTTTATGGAAAAACAAGAAGAGCATGAAGAGCAAAAAAAAACGGCACTGTAATCACTTTATCAATAATTCAATCACAACTCGCAGAGACAACTCGCTCGTAAAACTGTGTCGCCAATTTGTCAGAGTGTAATATATCCTTTGGAGAGTTTGGTTATTTTTACATATATGTATATATATATATATATATATGTTTGTGTTTTATTGCCTAGTGCGCTGATAAACTTTGGCGGCACATAAAAATTAATAAAAGCATTGCACTCTATAAGACCAGACCCAAACTCTCCCCGCTTTATAGTTTTATTATCGAAAACTTAAATACTGCTGAGCCTGCGCTCGTAAAATGTTTTCAAAACGCAAAAGAAACATTAAAAATGACCGAAAAGCAAAAAGCATTTCAACTTATTAAGTAATAAATTCCAATAAGAAACCAAAAACCAAAATTTACTACAACCCACCCACCCCTAAGAATAATAATAATAATAATAATGTTGAGGTGATAATGATCGCAAGACATCGAAAAATGACCATTAAACACACCTTTCTTTAACCCTTTAACCCCCCCCCACACACAGTTACTCACAGTTATATGGACAAAGACAAAATGCCTTTATAATGTGTAGAACATATTGAATAGGGAAATGGGAAATGGAAATGCCAGGAACCCTTACCCCGTCGCATCTCAATGTATCAATGGGCCTCACCCATTGACCCAAGTGATTTATATGGAAAAATTCATTATTTGCTTCCATGCAAAATAATAATAACCGAGTCGAGTAGTAGTCCAAGCAAACTCTTACTCAACTCGCACCTTTCTTAACGCCGCTCGTTGCCTTATCTTTAATATGGCTAATTTCTATTTGCCGCTAACAGCGTTGCGACATGCGAGTCTTTGAAAGTCTTTCTCTGATTCTCTTTCTTTGATTCCCTCGACTCGACTCGAAATCGAAGTAAAGTGACTTTAAATAACCATTTAGTTCTCGCAATAGGGGGTGCCCCGGTGCCGATGCCAATGGCGCATGCAATTGTTCTAGATTCTCTCTCTTACGGCCTGTTTGAAATGTGTCTTCTATTCTAAATGGGGACACCTTAAGCAAAGCGTCCAACAACACCAACAACAACAACAGCAAGCGGCGCCTTCTTCGCATGCGGCCATAATTGATGAGTCCAGGGCACCAAGCCCAAGTCATTTAGGCCCAGATATACACCATTTACATTTACATTTACAACACATAAAGGCACAACAACTACACACACATATTTGCCTGAGACACACACACTTGCTGAAGACATTTGCCAATATGTTTCCTTGGATAAGCTAACATTTGATTGTTTTAAGCATATATACACTTGATATACAAATCGGATTGTTATGTTATACTTGATTACAAATTAGTATTATTTGAGCTATATAGCTCAGGTAGGAATTTCTGTAGTAAGTGGTTTCCTTTTCACTGATTCTAAGGAATAATGCTAGGATAAAATATATATATATCATTATTAGAGCTCTACAAAACATATATATATATATATATATATATATATCTTTTTAATGACGACGTTTTAGTTAGGAATCGATGAAGAGTGTGGCTTCCATTTCACTGATTCTAAGTATTAATTCTAGGGTAAGTTGGGAAAACTGAAAATCAGATTTTATACTACACCTATTTGCAAAATTTCATTGTTATAGATATACACAAATAATATATGTATATATCTGTTTAATGACGGTGTCTTTGGTAATAATCGATGATGTAAGTGGTTCCCTAATTTTAAGCATTAATCCTAGGATAAATTATGGAAGGTTAAGAATTGTCTTCTATTAATTGGTTAACATTGTCTTCTATTTTCGATTTCATTCATTCGAGTTAATGAGAGAACTTAGCAAAGGTTAGATAGATAGATTTCTGTATTAAATAAATGTTTAATGCATCTAATTCTGACCGAAAGCCAAAACTCAACCCAACCATAATAAATGTCGTTGACAAAAATAGCTTGTGCAAAATGTGATGTGAGCACAACTATTAAGCCAAATTGTGTTTGCATTTTATAATTCATTAATTATGCACAGCAATAGAAACTAGAAAATAGGTGGAAAGGGAGTGAGAGATGTGCTAGATATACATAGATAGAAAGCCGTGGGATAGATATTTGCACACATACATATATGTACATATATTCGGTTTGTAGATTACGCACAGGCCAACGCACAGTGCAACCAACTTGAATACATTCTAAATAGATTCCTTCGAGCAACACTTTTTGCTGAATGAGCGCAAAACCGCACAAAAATTGCAGCAGATGCAAGGTAAGGTTAGGTAAGGTAAGGGGTAAGGTAAGGGGTAAGGTAAGAGGTAAGCTAAGGGTAAAGGTAAAGGGTAAAGGTAAAGGTGTTTTGGTTGGGTGGGTTGAGGTAAATCTTACGCCTGATTTGACCGGTACACACACACACACACATTCACACATACACATATGTAAGAAAGGACCTTCTTCTTTCGCTGTCATTTGCAGCAGTCAGGACGTACACACACACACACACACACACTCTCGTTAAATGCACTTGGATATCCTGGAAATGCGACACATTTGAAAATGAAAATCTGCATGGCTGGTCAAAGGAGTTGAACTCAATACACCCATTACCCCCTACCCCCCGTCCACACCGTCTCTCACTTCATATCGTAGTAGTAGCTCTTGAGACCCATCTTCAGCGGGCCAGCCAATCGAGTAGCTCCAAAAGAAAGCTGGTATGAGGAGTGTGTGGCATGTGTGGCAAGTCGGTTTTCTATATGTTTTGTATCTACACAAACATATGTGTGTGGCAAGTAGGAGGAAGGGGAAGGGGGTGCATATTGTATTTTCAATTTTATTCTATGGCATTTTCCACATATATCTAGTATAGAGTATAGTATAATATATATATTTTATTTTTGCACTTGATATATTTATGTATGCAACAAAATTTGTTTGCATTCTCCCTTGAGTTGTCACGCACAAAGGCAGAAGTAAATTGTTTAATTTGATTTTATTTTTCGGGCAGAGCTCTCACTCTCTCACTCTCTCTCTCTCTCTCGCTCGCTCTCTCTATCGCTCTTGCGTCATGCAACTAAATGGGTTTTTCCCACACACATAGTTGTATTAGTGTGTGTGTGTGTGTCTGTGTTTGACACGCCCCTAATAGCTTTTGTGTGTGTGTGTGTAAATGCAAATCTCTGGCCATCAAATGACTCAATACCAACACACACACACACACACACACACACACACACACACACACACACACATACCATATCCATATGCGAGAACCGACGGACGACCCTGTCAAAAAATATTCTACACATTTAATTGCGTTTTATTTTTCAAATATTTATTATTATTATCGAATATTGAAACGAATATCCAAAATGCAGAATGACACCCATACACCCACACCCACACCTACACACACACACACACCTTTATACTATATAGCATATGTTCGATGACTGCACGTCATGCAAGGATTTATAATATATATAAATATATATAGAGAAAGATGCCCGATCCTAACAATGTTTCCATGACACGCGATATGCCGTGCCCTCCAATACATTTTACAATAACGGTATATTGTATTTTACACCCTCTTCAATGGCTTTCATCACGGTTTTCACACACAAAAAAATCGAGAAAAAAACCCAATAAAAAAATACTGCAACTCTAATCCTTTTGGGAGTGCTGGGATTAAGAAGCAATCTGCTTAGGTTGCGATTGTAAATAAATTAAGTAGCTTTTTGCACTCTATATATATTGTGGAAAAAGAATTGTTTGTGAGTTTTTACTAATTTATTTTGAATATTTACAAAATATTATTTATTGTCAGATTTACTAAAATGCCTATTAAAATATTACAAAAAATATTATATTACGAAAAACTCTTAATCTGTTTCATAAAAAATGCATAATGCTATTTATGAAATCATATTTTTAATTAGAATTTTAATTTATTTATATTTGTGTACATTGAATTTAGAATAGATATATTTTATACCTAATATTATTATTATTTTTTTATTGCTTGCCTGCCTGTTAATATTCATAACTCTTAATACTCATATGTATATATGTATATATATCTTCAAATTGATTTATGTGTAAGAAAAATGAAAATTGGCAATAACTGAAACTGAAGAACGTAATCATAAATGTGTGTGTATACTGTGTATAGGTAGTAAAAGCAATTACGACTGTTAGAACTGAAGAAAAGAAAACAAATTTAATTGGCACATTCTTCAAAATATATAGAAATATTATCAATTAAAAATCAATCAAGCTATGGAAAAATGCAAAAATCAAAGAAATTGGAACAAAATTGGCAGTTTACATTCAGTTCTGCTGTTCTTTGTGGTTGTTGTTGCTGCTGCAAGTGTTTGTACACACACACACACACACCCGAATACACACCAATACCAACAACAATACTGACATCAAAATTGGGCATAGATGTTTATATTTTTGTAGCTTTTGTCCACTGATTTCTCTGATTTCCCATTGACTTCCTTTTCCCCCAAAAACGAAACGAATCGAAACGAAACAACAACAACAACTAATGAACAGGCACATTTCTGAGCAAACAGCAACAACAACAGCAACAATCGTCTGTTGTCATCAAACAGGAGGCAATGGATGTGGCACAGGAGCAACTGGAGCTGCCACATGAGGCACATGCCGCCGATCGACAGCCGAGTGCCAGTAAATTGGCAAAGTTAATGCAACGACCGCAACAATTGGCGCAACTATTCGAACGTCGCAGCAATAACAATAACAATAACAACAACAATAATCATCATACCAACAACAATACGATTAGACACAACAACAACAACAACAATAATAACAATAATAATAATATACGCAGCTTGTTCAAAAAGAATCGTTCATCGAATTCATCGCCAACGCCATCGGCACGATCCTGGAACGATAGCGAGGATGATGTCCACGGCGGCGATTACCAACAGGATGACCGGTCCAGTTCGGCGTCATCAGCAATTTCGCTGACGATGAAGCGTTCGTCGTGTCGTGAGGCGAATGAATCGACGCTTTATCAAACACTTCAGCAACATCAGCAACAGCAGCAGCAACAACATCAGCAGCAACAACATCACCAGCAGCAGCAACATAAACAGAGCGATCTTCGTCCGCAGCAACAGCAGCAGCAGCAGCTTCATCAGCAACAGCAATATCTGGACGAACTGCAGCAATCTGTATCAGTTTCACATCAGCAACAGCTGACAGCAAATCTATTTATGGCACGCACAATTGCATTGAGTCGTTCGCGTGATTTTCCCGAACTCTTTCAAAACACTTCAACGGCAGCAGCAGTTGCCGCCGCTGCAGCAGCAGCAGCAACAGCAACAGCAAATGTCTCGGCAACAGGCAATGTTGCTGCTGTCGCTGTCACTGGCAATTGTCACAACACCAGCAGCAGCAGCAACAACCACAACAGCAACAGCAGCTCTGGCAGCAACTACATGTTGCCGTGCCCCCTCTGCGAGACGCCCCTGGAGCAGCGTGTCTTCCGCCAGCATCTGGACAGGCATTATCCCCGCGATAGTCCCGTCTGCCCGGTCATCGAATGCGGTCGCCGCTTCGCCCATCCCAATTCGGTGCGCAATCATATGCGCATCAAGCATACGCTCCAGTGGGCCAAAATGAAGGCAATGCGTAGTTCGGGTGGCCCATTCGCGGGTGGACCTGATTTCAAATTCAAAAGTGAGGCGACCAACTAGTTGCTGTCGTCCCTTCAGCTCATGCAATATGCCCGCAGATACTCGCAATAGTGAACCAAAAAAAAAAAAAGTATACAAAAAAAGCTTTTAGCTGCTGCTGCTGCTTCAGCTGCTGCCGCTGATGCTTTTTCAGTCAAATGGCGACAATAATTCCGAAAAGCCTAAAACTCGAGACACTCGCACTCGCAATCGTATCGTAGATAGCCAAAGAAATCAAACAATGTATGTATGTATGTATGTAGAGAGAAAGAGTTGAAGCCCAAAAAATTTTCCTATCTCATCTTTGTTTAGCCGGTTTTTAACAGGTTTCATTTTGAAGAGTTTAAAACTAATAGAATCTATCACATTCCAGCTTAAAACTAGAATACTTTTGTTAACAATAAAAACTTTTTTCCTTCATTACTGCTAGAGAGGGCTTCGACTTTGGTTTGGAGAGAAAGGGTAGGGTCTAAGGGTCTTCCCTTTTGATGAAGCTGGCATATAACAATTATTACGTTCCTATATAAATATATATATATATATATTCAATATATAGAGTACACATACTCTAAGTACTTCCACTACTGCGTATGTGCAAAAGAAAATAGAAATATTAACTACACTGTAAAGAGCCCAAATGACTATTATTATAATAGTAATAGTAATTAGTAATAATACCAAATGCATAAATACTAAATACTAAATATGGAATACCAAAAACTACTAAATACATAAGAACATTGTGTGCTACTTATGAGGCGTAGCAGAGCTGCAAAAGTTAACTGTAATTTAGTGAGACAGAACAGAACACAATCTAGCCCCTAGTTTTGGCGCTTTTGAACGGCACTCTAGTAAAAGAAAAAAGAAAAGAATAAAACTCGTAACTCCAGTATTATACGTACTACTATTAAATAGGAAAGGAACTAAAACTAAAGCTAAAACTTCAGAAAAACACACACACACACAAAAAACACACACACAATTTACTTTAGTATAAGCATTATCCATATCTGTATATGTGGATATATGTGTATTTGTAGATAAAATGAGCTGAAAACCAAGCAGAAACAATTTAAACACAAAATATAAATATAGTTATTAAATAAAACATAATTATAATGATACTACAAAATAGAATGTGCCTGCGTAATATATTTTTAGCCAAAAATAAACAAAAACAAACAAAAAAAAAAGTTAAACACACACACACACACACTTACACACAGATACAAGGGAGAAGTTGCAATTTTATTAGAGAAAATTTGAAAAAATAAACCAAAAAAACAAAAAAAAAAAAAACAGAAGAAAGCTCAAAATTGTCGATTAAATTAATCATAATTTATTCTTTAGTATACAAAAAGTGAGCATAGAGCAAAAACCAAATTAAGAGAGAGCAAAATATAAAAAAAAAATATTAAAAAAAACATACGTAAAAAGGTTCCTATAATGTTAATCAAAAAATGAAAAACAAAACCAAAAAATAAACAACAATTTTCCAAATGAAACAAACTCTTGAGAAAAAAAAAACATGCGAGTGTTATTTAAACATATAGACGATCGATCCATTCAATCGTTCTAAACAATTTCGAACACGGAGAATTTTACAGTTGTGTAGGCCATAAAGAAAACTAAAAATACAACAACAACCAAAACCAAAACCAAAAAACTATACTATATAACTTTACTCGTAATAAAACCTTATATATATAATTTACACATTTTTTAGTTTGGCCAATTGTTTTTGGAATAAAACGTAGCTCATAATAATGTATCTTCAATTTATGTACGACTCGATGAGGCAATTATATTTATATATACATACAACTATATATATATATATTTTTTGGTTAATAATAAAGAGCAAACGAAGGAAAATGGTCGAGCAAATGGATTTTTGTTTCGTTTTCAATCGATAAAAATCGATAACAGTTTTTCAGCTCTTTTCCTTAGGAACTCAAAAACATTTGAATACAATTTGAATAGTACTTTTAATAATTGATTTATTTTGTTTTTTTCCAAACAGTTTCGCGTCGTTCGTTGGAGATGCGTGTACGTGCCACTGATCCCCGACCTTGCCCCAAATGTGGCAAAATCTATCGTTCGGCCCATACGCTGCGCACCCATCTCGAGGATAAGCATACAGTGTGTCCCGGCTATCGTTGTGTCCTGTGTGGCACGGTGGCCAAGTCAAGGAACTCTCTACACTCGCACATGTCGCGGCAACATCGTGGCATCTCCACCAAGGATCTGCCCGTGTTGCCCATGCCCAGCGCCTTCGATCCGGATCTCGCCTCGCGTCTGCTGGCCAAGGCTGGCGTTAAGATTTCACCGGCTGAGCTGAGGGCTCGTGCCTCACCAACTGGTGGCAGTGGCAGCAGTGGTGGCAACGGAAATGGTGGCAGCGGTTCCCACAAAATGGACCTTAGCAATGCCAGCGGTGGCCCCCTGGATGATGCCGAGGATTCCGATGATGACCCCGAGGATCTGACCACTGGCAATATGCTCTATGGCGTTGGCAGCAATGCCAGCGATCTCAGTCGCTATCACGAGAGTCTCCTAAGCAATTTTGGACATGCCAACACAACCATTTCGCGAATGCGGAATGAGGCAGCTGCAGCAGCTGCAGCGGCGGCAGCTATGGGTCAACAGAAGGATTTGAGCGCTGCTGCCAGCGGAGTTCAGCTGGGCAACAACAATGGCGCCGGACAATCCCTGCTAGACACCTATCTGCAGTTCATCACAGAGAATACCTTCGGTGAGTAGAAGGAATATTTTTATTGCTATTCCATACTAATAAACATAATCATCTCTATTGTAGGCATGGGCATGTCACAGGAGCATGCAGCTGCCGCTGCGTTGCATGCCGCCAAAATGGCGCAACTGAATGCAATGGGTCACAGTTTGGATAAGTTACCGGCTGGCCTGCTGCCTGCCCAATTCGATCTGAGCAAGCTGACGGGTGCAGCCTCAGCTGGCGGTGGTTATGGTCAGGGTAGCGGTGGACTCTCCATCGAGCCGATCATGAGGCGTGATCAGCAGCAGCAGGGCAGCAGTCTATCGCCGAATGCAAATGGAGCGCTGGCGCTCAGCTCGGTGGGACACATGCATGCGAATCTGATGAACGCTGGTGCTGGTGGCGACGAGGATGCATCCGATGATGTGGATGTGGATGCACAGGCCGAAATACGACGTGATGGTTCTGAGCCCATGGATCTGGGCCTTGGACTGGACAACAATCAGTCGGGCAGCAACAATGAGGCAGCCAATTCGGATGCCGAGGATAATTACTCCGAGGATGAGGGTGTTCATCACACATAAAGAGTGAAAAATGAAGAAGAAGAGAAGAGAATAGAACATAAAGAGAGAGCAAAAGATATACTTAACTCGATCGTTTTTTGAAGAGTCGTCAAATCGTTGTATACCCCAAACAAAAAAAACAAAACAAAAACAAATATTTGGAACATTTGTAACGCGTAGCCTTATCCTCATGTATACCAGTTTACGTGTACAATATACATACATACAATATATATACTATATATATGATATATGATCATACGATGAATACATTAGTTGAATAGGTATTTAGAAGCATGAAATCTATGAAACTTAATTTTATTGTAGAATTTATGTTGTGCTTTCGAACAAATTTGAAAAAAGGAAAACTAAACTAATCGACCTAAAAAAAACCCCAGATACTCGTAAGTGAGTTAGATGCCTAGTTACTTACAAACACACACACACACAAACATAAATACTTATCCTATATACCATATACAATACAATATACTATATACACATGTACCTGTTAATGTGTATACAAAATGATACAGTTTTAGGATGTTCTGACCGAACCAAGACAAATTCACAAGAACATACTACTCCAAAATACCTAAACCTAGAAACCTTAGATCGTATACTAATTAAGTGTAATCTTAAGAATTTTTCGGAAATTGATTCAACAATTCTGTAAATAGTAATATTTTACAAAAGATACTTAAAAGATACGCAACACCCCGCACAAGAACTAAGAAAAAGGCATTTAAACGGACAGAACGATATGCATAGGGTTTGTTTATTGAACCGTCTCAGAGAGGAATAAATTCAGAAGTGCCATGTCACAATTTATTTTTACTTACCTAACCAAACACTCAAAGTTGTATTTGCATTTGTAAACTTCATACATAGTTATGCCAATCACATCTCAGGAATACATGGAATATACACCACCGCCAGCAAAAACAACCAAAACTACCTCAGCTAACGAATTGTGTAATCCATTACTCGTAACTACATTCAGTTAAAAACACAACTACCTAAATACTCGTTACATTCGTTATGGCCGTACTTGCTAAAAAAAAAGGATACAGATTACTTATGCATTAGTTGGGTGCGTCAATAATACATATATATATAGTCTGTAAATGTGAATCTAAGGAACTAAATACATACATAAAAACTTGATAGAAACCTTAACATATGCATATGCTTTAGCTATAATAATAACACGCAAACAAACTACTGGGGTTAATGTAATAGAATCATAAAATACCTCAATATATACATACATATAAATATACTTAGATCGCACACTAAAAACACACCGAAATGAATGAAAAAAAGAAAGGTTTCTCTACGATTTTCCGAAATTACTTTTAGTTTGTTTTAATTAATTATTGTAGATTTAGTTTAGTTTAGTTTCAATATTGATGATGTGCACAGAGACTCTAAAAGAGTTGAGACCTCCCCACTTGCCTTATATATTATATAACATGAATATGTGTTACTTTTAGTAATTTTTCTACCTCAATTAATTTAAATGTAATTTACTTGCATATTATTTAAGCGCGCAATTTTTGAATATACTCATTGTAATTCTTATGTTTCTTGGACAATTTCATCACGAGTCATCTCTAATCTAGCATAAATTTAATGATTATGGAAATGCGTAGTAATAAATTAATTACACATACATACATACAATATGCATAAATAAAGCAAGATAATAAGACAATGTATTGTAAATTTGTTTATTATCGACCTGTTTCACACATTGCCTGCGGGCAAACGTTTCTTTTGCAAACGTTTATTAATTTTAGTTATTTTTATATTTTCCTTATAAAGCCGAGAGAGTGCAATTGTTGCATTTTTTATTATTAAAAAAAATATATCTATCACACACATACACACACACACACATTTAATGCAGTTAAGTCGCTAGAATAAAATTGAGTTAGTTAAATACAAGTTACATAAACAATTTAAGTAGAGATCCATGTGCTTAGAAAGTTATAAAAATATTTATTAAAATTACAAATAAAACTGCGTTATAAAGAACAATCACAGTGTGTTTTCTTTGTGTAAAATACAACATATCTTATTTTTTTCAAACGCAACGGCTTATTACCCGTGCCAGCCCTGGTGGCGATCGCAAACACACGCAACCGTTCGATAGCATTGCTGAAAAAACTAATCGATTGCAACACAGACGCAGCTAGCTAGCTAATCGGCTGATTGGCGCATTTTTAAGAAGAAGCTAAACAAAGCGGTATTCGTTCGAATTAACTGTAAAGAAATGTTATGTGAAAACAATATTTTCCGTCATTAGTTGTCATATATTCAATTTGTATTATCGTGTATTTCACTGTTTGTGTTGTGATTGTTTTTAAAACATGTCAGCGAAGAGCGCAATTCAAGTGTGCATCAAGGTGCGCCCCTGCGAGACCGGACAAACCACATTGTGGCAAGTAAAGGACAAGCGAGCAATTCAACTGATTGACAGTCAAGCAGATCCGTGTTTTTTCGGTAAGCAGAAAATCAACAACAACAATGTTCCCAACAAAATGGCCGCCAATCGATCAATTATTATTTTATAACTTTTGCAGACTATGTTTTCGATCAGGATTCCAACAATCAAATGGTATTCGATTGCATGGCCAAGCATATCGTGGAGGCCTGCATGAAAGGCTTCAATGGCACCATATTTGCGTACGGCCAAACATCATCGGGTAAAACTTACACCATGATGGGCGATGAAAGCAATCCGGGCGTTATGGTGCTGGCAGCCAAAGAGATATTCAAGCAGATTGCCCGTCACGAAGATCGTGATTTTCTGCTGCGTGTCGGCTACATTGAGATTTACAATGAGAAGATCTACGATTTGCTTAACAAGAAAAACCAGGATCTTAAGATACACGAAAGCAACGGCATGGTGCATGTGAATTGTGAGGAATGCATCATTACTAGCGAGGAGGATCTACTGCAATTCCTCTGTATGGGCAATAAGGAGCGCACTGTGGGAGAAACCAATATGAATGAGCGGTCCAGTCGCTCCCATGCCATATTTCGCATTGTAAGTTAAATAAATACAGTATTGCTTGACAAATTTTATTATTCTTTCATTGCTTTTGCAGATCATTGAATCGCGAAAAACAGATCGCAATGCTGATGATGCCGTCATTCAAAGTTTGCTAAATCTAGTGGATTTGGCGGGATCGGAGCGAGCCGATCAAACGGGTGCACGTGGCGCACGTCTTAAAGAGGGCGGACACATCAACAAAAGCCTGCACTTTCTGAGTAACGTGATCAAAAGCCTGGCCGAGAACGAGGACAACAAGTACGTTAGCTTTCGTGACTCAAAGCTGACGCGCATATTGCAGGCATCTCTGGGCGGCAATACATTCACCTCGATAATCTGCAGCATCAAGCCCTCAATTATGGAGGAATCGCAATCGACACTGAACTTTGCCATGCGTGCAAAGAAGATTAGGTTAAAGCCACAGATGAATGAGATTGTTTCGGATGCCACGATGATGAAGCGTCTTGAGCGCGAAATCAAGGACCTCAAGGATCGCTTGGCAGAGGAACAGCGTCGCAATGAGAGCCAGATCAAAGTTAGATTACTGGAGCAGAGAATTAAATCGGACACTCTTAAAATTATCACCAGCAATACTATTGCTGATAGACGTTGTAAAAATCGGAGGCGCACCTGGTGCCCTGCCACATCGAATCCGGAGTCAGTTAATGGAGACGATGGTTCGTCTACCGATTTAAAAAGAGAACAAGCCAAGCACTCTGGATTGCCTAAGCCAAACTTCTACCCATCGACTGCGCATTCCAGACAGCCGCCTTTTAACGTTCCTAAGACAATAAATATTATGAAATCTTTGGAAGTTGCAGAGGATGAGGATGAATTTAAACCGGCCGTTAATTATGACTTTGGGCACGCGCCAAACCCAATGATAACCAGTCGAATCCTACCACCATTATCCCTAACGCCACGCGTGGCCGATGTAGATGGTTTGGGGTAAGTTATTGTTGGCAATCAACATTTGCAAATCATTTTCATTTCATATTTCATGTTACTCATAACCACAACTAAACTCTCATCATTGCCTCATCCCAACAAACTTGCATGTGTATAGAAAGGAAATGCTTGTACGCGATCTCACGGAACTAAAAACCTTTATCAATATAGAGCGCAATATTGACTCTGAATGGGAAGGTTTAAATAAAAAGCTTGCTGCGGCAACAGCTCAAGTTGATGAGCTCCAGTCCGAGCGACAAAGTCTAATGCAGCGGTGAGTTTAAGTTCGGTTTGGAATGGAATAAATAACAGAGTATAACGCTGTTGCTAAAGCTTAATTTCTATCTGAAGTATCATTAACATTACATTTTAAACTTTAATTCACCATTTTAAGTGCGCGACAAAATGCACAAAGTCAACATGTGGTGAAGTTTGCTAAGATCTCTTCTAAAAGTTCATAGCAAAGCGAATGCTTCGACTTGCCGAATCAGTTGCTGAGATCGGCGTGAGTGAGCAAGAGCGACGCGACGCGCCAAACCCCCAAAGCACAAAAAGATAAACAAACGCTTATAATAAAACCCACTCTCTCACATGCGCGATATTATTGTTTTGTGCGTTGTTGTGATAGCACTGGAATACAATACACCTGCACTCTATAATACCATGTGAAGGTGAATTGAGCAAAATTTCGCATATAATTTCGGCACCAGCCGATCCGGTAGTCTTCGACGTCTGTTCACGCAATTAAATGTCAATAACAACAATAATATGATAAGCAAACGATCTCTAAACGACGTCGTCGTCGTTGCCTCAGTCGATAAAATGCTTGATTTCATAACGAGCCCTGTTAGGTTTGTTTAGTTTATTGCTGAACTTTGGTGTCCAAAGCAGCAGAAGCAGCAGCGAATTACGTTCCGCTTCATCAAAAACTCAATGTTCGATGACGTCTTTACTTGATTTACATACAAACCTACTTCCAATACTACACCTACAAAGACGTGACTCTTTCCGTAACTCATAACTAAACACAAGACAATTGTGTGAGTAAAAAAGAAAAACTATAACGCATATATAAAGTTCAAAGTGAATGCAACAACAAAAGCGCATTTCTTCACGATTTCTGTCGGTATGGGTTTGTGTGTGTGTGTGTTAGAGAGAGCAAGAGAGTTTTAACCTCAACTGGAAAGCTGTCTGCCATCATCTGCTGCAGCCAGGCAACAGCTAAAGTCTCTATTTTTAGGGAGCCTCGCTATAATTAATTGTCAAAAATGGTCGTGCTGTTACAGAAATTTGGGTGCTCAAAATGCAAACTTGCAACTGCAATTTCAATTTTTAGGAGCTGTATTTAAATCAATTTATTGAAAGGTTATCATCATTAAATATATTACCGAAAGTATGACTTCCCTTAAGAAATATTAACATTAAACATTAGTTTTAATAATTGTCTCTTATTATAATTTGTAGCTGCGAAGATTTTGATTCACTTACCACATCGAAGCAAGAGGCTGATACCAAAATCGTTGAATACGAAGAACAGCTGCGAACGTTGAAGCAAACCGTTCAGCGGTTGGAAATGGAAAATCGTGCTGCGGTCGATTTGGAATTTCAATTCGAAAGCCATAAAACAAAATCAAAACTGCGTGAGAACGAGCTTCTGTCGGCGCTATCGGAGAAGGATGGCGCCATCGATGATCTACAACACAAGCTCAAAGAGTTGTCGCGAGATGTACTGTGCAACAGCAAGGAGGATCTCATGCGTTCCATTTGTCCAGAAATTGAGACCAGTTGCGAGCTCATCTGCAAGAAATGTGCGAATCTGGAGCGGCTTTTGGAGGAGCACAAACAGGCGACATCATCCTCCAGTGGCATTAGCGCCCATACCATTGACTGTGAATGCGAGCAACTGCGTTTGGAAATTGCCAATACAAAGGCAAAACTGGAGAGTGTGCAGCTGTCCTACAAACAGATGACCAGCGATGTGGCTGAAAAGTCAATGCTGTGCGATCGTCTGGGTCGTGACTTTATTGCTGCCGAGGTAGCTAACGGAGTGCTGCAAGAGAAGTGTGATAATCTGTTGGTGGCACAACAGCACTACGAACAGACCATACAATCCATGCAGGGTATGTATGAGGACATACAGAAAAAGTACGTGCAGCTGCAGCAGGACTATGAACGGTTGGAAGTCCTCCAGCAAAAGTACGTGCAACTGCAGCAGGACTATGATCTGCTCGAAGCCAATCGAGAAAAGTTTGACAAAATGCAGCAGGATTACCAACAACTTGAAAGTCAAAATGAACGCTTGCAGCAGGAAATTAGCACATTGAAAGCTTCCATGGAGCAGTTACAGCAGCAACTCATAGCTGGAAGTGCAGCCGAAGACAAAGACAGAGAACAACAGACTAAAGAACTTTTGCAGGAGATGAGGGAACGCAACGAAACCCTGATGGCAGACATTGTTGAAATGGAGACGAAATTTGCTGCCATACAACTCGAATACGATGACATGTCCAACCAGCTCATGGAGAGTGTCCAAGACGGCGACAATCTACGAGAACAATGCACTGCACTGCAGCAACAACTTCAACAGCAACAGCAAAAGAAGTCTGCTGCAGATAAGGAGGATGCTCTAAGTGGAGAGAAGAAAGTGGACAAATTGCTCGCACACATTGCTCAGCTAGAGAGTGAAGTGGCCGAGAAAAATATGCTGATTGATGCCACTGAGGGCACAATCAATGAAATGCGTGAACAGATGACAAATCTGGAGTCGGCATTGTTAGAAAAATCGGTGATAGTCAACAAAGTAGAGGATTATCAGCGACAAATCGAATCACTCGAGAAGCAGAATGCCGAAATGACCATGGTCTACGAGGAACTCCAGGAGAAGGTCAAGGAAAACACCATTAACGAGAGTGGAAGTCAACTAACACTGTTCAACAACACTGACAGCCCTACAACAGAGCCTGAATCTAATGGCGGAGACCTCAATGACAGATTGTCTGAAGTAAATGCAGAAGTTAATCAACTCCAAATGCAGTTGCGGCAAAAGGACGAACTGATTGATAAAATTCAATCGGAAATGCAGGAGCTCCACGAACGTTGCATAAACTTGGATGTGCTGCAGGTGGAGCTGCAGGATAATGCTCGACAAAATCAACAGTTGATCGAGGAACAGGCTGCCAAATTGGCAGAAGATGAGGAACGCATTGATAAACTGCAGGAAAACAATGCACAACTCTTGGAGCGCAGCATCAAGGCTAAAGAGTCAGAGGATGCAATAAAAAAGCGTCTGGAACAAGCAGCAGAAGAACGCGAAGGTTCCTCAGAGCAAATGAAAATGGCGTTGGAAAAGTGTCAGAATGAACTGGAATTGAAAAGTGATCAGCTGGCGCTTATCAAAGAAATTTCTGAGAAGCGCCTGAACGAAATGAAAAATGAAATGGGTAACTCTCAAAAAGAATTTGAATTAATAGAGAAAGAGCTTAAGGAACGGTTGGAGTCCTCTAAAGAGGATTATGAGAAGCGCCTGCACGAATCGCAAAACGAATTGGGTAACTCGCGAAAGGAATTCGAATTAGCAGAGAAAGATCTTAAGAAACAGTTGGAGTCCTCTAAAGAGGATTATGAGAAGCGCCTGAACGAATCGCAAAACGAATTGCGTAACTCGCGAAAGGAATTCGAATTAGTAGAGAAAGATCTTAAGAAACAGTTGGAGTCCTCTAAAGAGGATTATGAGAAGCGCCTGCACGAATCGCAAAACGAATTGGGTAACTCGCGAAAGGAATTCGAATTAGCAGAGAAAGATCTTAAGAAACAGTTGGAGTCCTCTAAAGAGGATTATGAGAAGCGCCTGAACGCAATGCAAAATGAATTAGATAACTCTCTATGTAAATATGAATTAATGAAAACCGAGCTTAAAGATGAGCTGCAGTACGTTATGACGCAATATGAAAAACGTCTGAACGATGTAAATTCTGTATTGGAGGTAAAGGAAAGGGAATATAAAGACGGAATTGATAATCTTATGCTAGACTATTTACAAAAGATGGAGGCTAGCGAGTCGAACTTTCGTAAGAATCTGCGCAAATACAATATTGATTGGGAAGAGGGCAAAGCTAATTACGAAGCCAGTTTGGAACGATTGCAAAAGCAATTGTCGCAAAGCAAATATTTGGCAGATAAACTCAAAAATGATAGCGACTCGGAATTGTCCGCCATTAAGGCTGCCAATGATCTGGAAGTTAAACAATTGGTTAAGGAAAAACATGAGCTCGAATCGATGTATGATGAAAGTCAAAAGCTGGTGAAGCAGTTACAGAATCTGCAGGAGAAGCACGATGATGCACATACGATAAACGAAAAGCTTGAACAGCAAAAGCGTACTTACGAGCAGCTTAAGGCTGAGCACATTATTGACATTGATAAGCTGAAGGAGGAGAAGAGCTCATTACAATTTGAGGTAGATGAGAGCAAATTGTTAATAGAGCGCTTAAAAGCCGAAGTGCAAACTATTCAAAATGACCAGATAAAACTGATGAGCAAGCTGGAACTGGCGGAGAAAGAGAAAGCCAGCTACGTGGAGAATATCGAAATATTAAATTCCAAAATTAATGATCTAGTCAACGAAGTTAAACAAGCAAAATTGAAGGCAGCAGATTTTGACAAGCTCAAGAGCGAGCACGAAGAATGCAAATGCCTTCTCAATGCAACGAATGAACGCAGCCAGAATCTTTCAGAGGAAGTAAAGAATCTTAAACACGAATTAGAGTTGGCTCAAAATAATGTCGTAACACACAATACTAAAGTTGAAGAACTGCAAGCAGAGTTGGAGGCAACTTTGCTCTTAAAGAGCAACGCCTGCTCCGAAATGTCAAGCTTGACCGTCAAACTGCAAGAGCTGGAGGCAAAAGCAATCGAACAATCCATTAAATTTGAACACAATATAAAGGACTTACAGAGCTGCAAAAATGAATTACAATTTAAGCTAGACTCATTGTTAAAAGAAAAACTGGCGCTGGAGACAGAGAATCATCAGCTCACAGTTAAGCTTGAGAATGACCTCAAAGTGCAAGATCTTAATGCCAAATTGCAACAAACTAATGAACAGCTGCAGTCAACGATTGAATCCAACGAAAAGTCCATGCAACAACTGAAGCAGGAACATACTCAGTTGGTAAATAATCTTGCGGCAGTCAAAACAGAATCCAGCAATAATAAGACCGAACAGGCTAAAGTACTTAATATCTTACAAAGTGATATTGATAAATTACGCTCCACACTGGTAAGTAAAATCAATTATCCATATAAGATTTATATAATTAGCTACTTCACATGCAGAAAACCAATAAAATCAACTTTGACGCTGAGCGGGTGCGCATGGATGGTACAATTTCTAGTCTATTGGAGGATAAACGGAGTTTGGAGGAGAAACTCTGCACGGCAGAAGAGATTCTTCAGAAGCTAGAGTCGGATGTAAAAGCTAAAGCCAATGGCAGCAATGTATCATTTGATTCGAATGCATCAAATTCATCTGCTCCCCGAAAAAGTTTAGATCGTGAACCTATAAAGCCGAGGGTGAGTTGCATTTAAATCTAGAAGAGAATATTTGTTTATTTTTTTTCCTACATTCAAAATAGAAATCTCTGTGCGTGGAGTCTGAACTGCGTCGAAATCGCCGGATAAGCACATATGACGAACGGCGTCAGTCCTATTGGAATGATTCACGTCATGTGGGTTGCATGACGGATCCTGTGGGTAAGTTGAGCAATTTGTAAACTCAAGCTAACATAATAATAAATGTATTTGATCGTACAGATAATAACTGCAACTGTGCAGAGCTTGATCGTAAGCTTAAGGATTGTCAACGCGAACTGTTTATAATGGAAAGCAGAGTGACAGCACTAAATATCGAATTGAAAAATCATCCACTTAAGGAGGAGACAGCAATACTCAAGAAACGTCTGCAAGAGGAACAGGCAAAGGCGCGCGATGAATTCAAACGCTTAAAACAGAAAAACATAGATTTAATTAGCAAGGTTAACGTACAGACAGCATCGGCAGCCATTGCGGCCAGCAGTCTAGTTTTGCCGCAAGTCCAAGTTGCAACCGTTCAAACACAAACGGAGTCAGATGTGGAGACGACGTTAAAAAAGTTGAATGATAAATTAAGTGATAGTTTACAGCTGTGTCGTCATCGCTATAACAAAATAAAGGATTTAGAGGATAGGTTAAAGCAAAATGAAAACGCCGATACTTCCAACATTTCCTCCCAAACAGCCGGTCAAATTAGTGCACTTAAGGTTGGTATATAATAGTAGAATGCTTATAATTGGTAAAATATTAACAATTTCTTATTTCTTTTCAGTCTCAATTAGAGGCGCAAAAGAAAGACAATTTGAACTTAAAAAATAAGTATGAGTTCGCCAAGAAGGCACTAAAATTGCGAAGGGATGAGCTGGATGAATTGCGACAAGTCGCTGGCATCGACCTGGCGACAGCGCCTAAATAAGTCATTTGTTTATAGTATTACACTTGAGTGATCTTGTTTATGTTAAGTTACATTATTAATTAATGAGTTGTAAAAATTGTATGTTAATTTTTGTAACATTTGTTAGAATTTATAAGATTTCAACCACTGCTTGTGTGGGTGAAGCGAAAATGAAGAAAAAAAAGTTTAGTAAATTGAGTTTTTAAAATTCATTAAAAATGTGTTACTCATTTCTTGTCATATTTCATACAAAAAAAAACCATAGCTGACAACCGGACTCTTACAATTAAATCAAAAAGTTCATTTGAAAAAAACCAACCACTTGATGCTTGATGCAAACGCGTTTGATGGAAACGCTATAATCGATATGTTTCGATAGGCACAATAGCAGAATGCAATAAACTGAAAAATGAAGTGTTGCAATGTTTGTGTATCGACCAACCACCACATTCATATTAAATCTTGTATTAAAAAAAGTAATTTTACTTAAGTAGGCCATGAATTCGGCAACAAAGGTATGTTAAATGCAACCAAATTAAATCATTTGCAATGTAAACACGCTACGTATCAATAATGCCACGAATGAGTTTTGTGCGGGAAAAGTGTGCGGCTGTGTGCGTCTCTGTCATTTCGCCTCACTCCTTCGGGTGCGAATGGTAGCGAGATTTTTGTTTATGCTTCAATTTGGGGGCGGCGAGAGGGCGCGTTTGTTTTGAATTTGCACCGCAATGCCGAACAACAACAACAACAACTCAACAAACTCAACAAAACAGCTGAAAATATAACACAACAATTATGCTTGCAGGTTGGGGAAATATTCACTGCAGCGGGTCAAGCCTTTAGCCGACTGGGTGATCTAACAATGCAATTACATCCAAATGCCGAATCTCCCTCCGGGTAAGTGACAGTGCATTCAATTTGTGTAGAATACTTAATAGTGCTTAATTGAATTACATGTTCCCTCGCTATGCTACTCGCGCCCCTCACCAAACACACAGTAAATGGACGGACGAGGAAATCGACATGTTACACTCGTCCATAATGCGCTTCTCGGACGATTTGAGCAAAATCAGTCTCAGCATCAAGAACCGGACAGTGTAAGTCTGCTCAAATCGCATAGCGAGAGAACATGACAAAGAATATGCCCTATTAATATAATTCCACTTTTCCCACTTTGCAGATCTCAAATACGGCAGGCGCTAAAGAAAAAGGCATTTGAGGATGCAGGTATACCGGCGAAACAGTTGCCCGTACAGCAGGTCCAGCATGTTATACAAACAGTGCAACCAATTGTGCAACAACAACCCCAACAAGTCTTCAAATCACACATCATACAACAACAACAACCGCAGCAGCAGCAGCAGCACCAGCAAGTGCAGCAGCCCCAGCAAACGAAACAAATCGTTTTACAGCCACAGACAACAACGACGACGACGACAACAACAACGGTGACAATCAAACAATTTCAACAAATGCAACAACAAAAAGCAGCTGCCTTGGCTGCAGCGCAAGCACAGGCAGCAGCCGCAGCAGCAGCGGTAGTATCCAATACGCCCACCATCACAGAGAACATCATCATACAGCAGCCGACGTCGACAACGGCACAACAACAACAACAGCAGCAGCAGCAGCAGCAACAACAACAACAAATTGTTGCAACTTCAGCGACACAGCAGCAACAACAGCAAATAATTGTACCAGCAGTAACAGCAGTTGCTCTTGTTGTTGGTGGTGATGATGTGGTAAGCACCACATCGGTGGCACAATTAAAATGTGGTCCAGATGTCTCCATGACCCTAAATCGCATCAATGTTCAGGAAAACGAAGTGGATGTCGAGGAATGTTTACCAGCTGAGGTTGTTAAGCTGGATTTTGTTAGCGAGGAGGTGGCTGGATGAAGTTTGCTAATTGAAGATTTCTATTACTAGTTATAATAGTTATACATATACATATGTACGTATGTTTGTATAGACCAGCTGCAGATATATTTACACATATTTTAGATCACACATACATACACATACTGGCCTGTTAATCCTGTTAAGAGTAAATACCCGAAATTTGTAATTTGCATAAGTGAAGAAAGTGAAAGAGAAAAAACAATACTGCCGCGTATCCAGGTCAGGTCTGTTTTACTTATATAAAAACGTTGTAATAATATATATTATATAAAGAAATATATATTTAGAGATATGTATTTAAAATGTTTTGCCGCGCCTAGATCTAAATTTTAAGATGAGAGAGATTCAATAGTGCAAAGTACATAACAAAATTCGAGTAAGTTGACAAATGAATAAAGAAGCATAATTATAACTTGATGGGTTTTTTATATATACATTTTTTATTATTTTTTTGATTAATATTAATTGCAATACACAATTTTTGCCTCAAAAGAGGTGCATACCAGCCCTTATGTTAAATAACAGAACTGCTTAACATTCCACAGAATGATGTTAAACTTAACAGACAAGCGCATATGATATTTCTATTGCGAACATAAATAACAAATCACCGAAAGCCATTAGACGCGTTACGGAGGAAACAAAACAAAATGAAAAGAATAAGATGCTTGCTACTATTGTGCCTATACATTATTGGATCGCTGGCATACAAACCAGTTGTTATACTGCATGGCATATTGTCGGGAGCTGAATCAATGACACTTTTGGTGCGACACATCGAAAAGGTGAGAGTGAAAGCAGTCTTTGTTATTGTTTATTTCCACCCATGAATGTCGAGTTCAAAGTCAAAACAGAACGACGCAAAAAAATAAATCCTGTATTTGGATTTCATCTCTTTTTAGTTGCATCCTGGTACAGTTGTGTATAATTGTGATAAATTCAGTGGCTGGTATAGCCTGGAAAACGCTTGGTGGCAAGTTGAGCAGATTCGGGATTATATAGGTAAGTTTTTTTTTTGTTAATAGTCGGTATATTTACCGCAAGGTGAATTAAATTGATTATAATTTATTATTTTATGCTCTCTAGATGAAATTGGAAAACTGCATCCCGATGGTATTATTGTGTTGGGCTACTCTCAAGGTGGACTCCTGGCGAGGGCAGCTATCCAAAATCTACCCAATCACAATGTGAAAACCTTCATATCGTTATCGTCACCGCAAGCGGGTCAATATGGAAGTGAGTTTTTAATACATAAATATGCTTATCTTTTCACATGATTTATCTATATATTTTTCTTTACAGCTAGTTTCCTGCATTTAATATTTCCGGATCTAGCTGCAAAAACGGCCTTTGAGCTATTTTATTCGCGCGTTGGTCAACATACATCTGTGGGCGGCTATTGGAATGACCCGCATAGGCAATCATTATATATGAAATATAGTGAATTCTTGCCTCTAATTAACAATGAAAAGATGAGCTCAAATTCAACTTCATTCAAAATGGGAATGGTGCGCCTCGATAAATTGGTTCTCATTGGTGGACCCAACGATGGTGTAATTACACCCTGGCAATCTAGGTATGATTATTATTAATATAAATTGAATTACGTAAAACTTTCCTTTCTTCTTTAGTCATTTCAGTTATTTTGATGAATCATTGGATGTTGTTCCTTTTTTTAAACGAGATATTTATATGAATGACTCGATTGGTTTAAAGACTTTATTGGAAGCGGAAAAATTAATAATTGTGGTTAAACCATATGTGTATCATCTATCCTGGCATACGAGCAAAAGAGTTATCAACGAGGTGATAATGCCCTATTTAGATTGAGGCCGATTTAACTAGAGCAATTTATAAGGCTGTGATTGGAATGGTGGAACATTCAATATGTATGTAAATATAGTATATAGAACTGATAAGTACACAAATACACATACAAATTATTGTGTACAGGGAAACTAAACAAATGATCTGCTTTAGAAAAATATTTTATTAGATTTAATTATATATGCTTGCAATTTTTATTATCCTTGGCGAAAGGTTTTTAATTTTTAAGACACAAGTTTTACACGTATGCCATAAAAATATTGTTTTTCACTATTGATATTGATTATTTTATCATTTTAATAAACCAAACAATACTGTATTGTAAAAACAATACTGTTTTAATTTTAATTTAATCAATAGATTTAAAAATTTAAATACTGTGCTCTTTTGGAAGTGCTGCCATTCTTTTTGCTGAAGCAGTATCGATAAGAGTCCCTCAGCTGATTTCTAATATATCGATAATAATGCTTTGCAGGCCCGCGAATTAAATTGTGAAATTCTGATTTGTACAAGCATCGCAGTTTTGTTTATTTATTTCCAAGCAGTTAAGAACAGACATGGCAGATGGAGATACTGGGGAAAAGGATGCGGACAACATCATACGCATAATGGTTGCCACTGACAATCATCTGGGCTACGCGGAAAAGGATGCAATTCGCGGAGAAGACAGCTTTACGGCATTTGAGGAAATACTAGAGATGGCTGTGGCCGAAGATGTGGACATGATATTGCTGGGCGGTGATTTGTTTCACGACGCAGCTCCTAGCCAAAATGCACTGTACAAGTGAGTACAGCAAAATTCCAATTTATCAGTTATCAGATACAAAAGTAGTTTTTCAGATGCATCGAATTGTTGAGACGTTATACATTTGGAGACAAGCCCGTGTCACTGGAGATACTGAGTGATCAGTCGGCTTGCTTTCACAACACCGTCAATCAGTCAGTCAACTATGAGGATCCCAATTTAAACATTGCCATACCCGTGTTCTCCATACACGGCAACCATGATGATCCAAGTGGCTTTGGGCGACTGAGCTCTTTGGATTTGCTGAGCACAACTGGTCTGATAAACTACTTTGGGCGCTGGACAGACTTAACTAAGGTGGAGATAAGTCCAATACTGATACGCAAGGGCGAAACACAAATGGCATTGTATGGACTCAGTCATATACATGATGCGCGCCTGGTGCGCATTTTCAAGGATTTCCAGGTGACTATCAATTGTCCCAAGGAGGCGGAAGATGACTGGTTTCACTTGATGGTTGTGCATCAGAATCGCGCCGATCGTGGTCCTAAGAACTATCTGCCCGAGGAGCTGTTGCCGGCGTTTCTACATTTAGTTGTTTGGGGTCATGAGCACGATTGCCGCATTGAGCCCGAAGTGAATGCCGTTCGCGATTTTTACGTCTCCCAGCCAGGCTCTTCGGTGGCCACCTCACTGGCCAAGGGTGAATCAATTAAGAAACATGTGGGTCTACTGGAAGTATACAAGACAAAGTTTCATCTTAAGCCTCTACCGTTGCAAACTGTACGTCCATTCATATTCGATTCCATTGATCTGGCTGATTGGGTGGTTAAACTGGAGCTAGCACACGGTGATGCCTCCACAAAGGTGTTTAACTTTGCCAAACGGCGGGTAGAAGAAATGATTGAGGAGGCCAAAACATTGCTCACAGGTCATCCAAAGCAGCCAACATTGCCGCTAATCCGTCTCCGACTGCGCTACATCGATGAGACGCACATGTTCAATACTATAAGATTTGGGCAAATGTTTAGCACACGTGTTGCAAACGTTGCTGACTGTGTCAAGTTTGAGAAGCTAATTAAGCGAATCAAGAGCGATAAGATCAATGTGGACAAAGCTGCCATGCAACGTGCCATGGTAAGAAATCGGTAACAACTCTACCGTGTACATGTAATAACAAATACTTTAAGGTTGAAAATGTAGCGCGTGTGGAGGAATTAGTTGATCGGTACTTTGAGGAAGTCAAGGATAAGAATCCGCTCAAGTTGGTACACTCAAAAGCATTGTCCGAGGTCACCTATCGCATGGTCGAACGTGCCGATGATAGTGCAGCCGATTCCATTTTTAAGTACGTTTTCATGCATTCAACATATTAAGATTCCCTACTATATTTATATTCCTGTAGATTTTATAATAAAAAGGCAGTGGAACATTTAATGGATGTACTGCCCGCTCTGGAGAATATCGATGAGGAGCTGGAGAATTTTAGGCGTATCAACAAAGCTGATGATCTCCTTAAAGCGTTCGAAGCTCATGGGCTAAAATCTGAGAAAAATGGTTCAGCTGCCATCAGTGCCATCAAAATTGATCAGAATTTATCTTCAGCAGTAGCAACGTCCACGGCAAAGCCGTCTACGCGTGCTGCTGGGCGAGGACGTGCGGCTCGCGGTCGAGGCAGAGGCGCTGCATCAACAACCAGTGCAGCAACCACTCGTGCTAAGCCTCAACTAGATGTTTCCGTTGGAACAACAGTAAGTTTCATTTAGATTGCATCTGCATTTTATTTTTATTATTATTTTCTTGTTTTTGTAGCACACGTCGACTGGGCCCCGAGGGATTCTAGATGCCTCTAATATGGGGCGAAGAGCAAGAGGTCCAATCACCTACGTCGTATCTGATGATTCCGATTAAATTTGATTTAATCATTTACAACTCAGACATTCCTTATATAAAGCACTTTTACTTCCCAGAAGGTATAAAAATATTGCCGCTGCAGAAGTAGCAATAATTTAACGAGTGTCAATATCAAAAATGCTGCTGCTATCGGAGTGCAAATACCAGGCGAACAGAAATAGCAGCTGCAAAATATATATTAGGGCCAGCCTAAAAGTATACCATAAGTTATATTTTCTCAACTACTTGTTGCGCACTCTGTGCGCCTGGTACCTGCAGTCCCGAAACAACTGTATTTTGGCAAAACGAGCAGAAAATACTGCCGCTGCAGTAATACCATAGGGTCAGACCAAATAACGTATATATTTTTTTAAATGAACATAAATAAAAAACTACTGAATATTTTTTAACAATGTTCGTTTTTTTATATGAAAGTACAATCCTTCCGGTTATTAATGAAAAATGAATTTCATTCAATTGGCTGCCTCGGCTGGCCATGGCGTACATATCAAGTTCTTTATGCAAAATTCAGATTTTGGATATAAGCTCTCCTAATCCCTAGGCATAGAAAGTTTGTTTCAAATTTTACTTTTCAGGTTTACGTTATACACATGTAATCTATATCAAAAAATGTTGAATTTAAAAAATTTTAAAATGAGGATTGAATGTTTTAATGAATCTGTGAATTTTTTATTAAAATGCGTTAAGAAACACCGGAGATATGAAGTATAAAGTATAGGTACAGAAGTCCACGTATGTATATGTCTGTCAGCCCGACCGTCTTTCCGTCTGTATGGTCTTCTAGTCGAGCTTACTCGACTAAAGCCTTCTTACTTGTTTTTATATGTAACTACTAATAAACTTTTGTTTATAACTTCGATTCATTTAATTATCTGCTAGAATACAGCCAAGTAAAAACTGTCTAAAAAGCAAAATCATCCTAAAAGTATGCTTAACGAATTATGATGTTCTGAAATTGGCTTGCCGCACACATTTTATTGATCAGCCTTAAAATATGCTATAGATTTTGTAATTTGGTAAATGGCTTTTGTATGTCATTTAAATGTTTAGCCCAAAAGTATGCAAATTGTTGGGTCAGTAAAAAACCGATTGAATTTTAAAACTTAATACTTGTTTTATTAGATGCAAATTGCACTTGACAAATAACTTGTCCTATGATAAATTACACTTAAACTTAAGAGCTACGATATAAGTTAGCGCCAGTTAGAGTCGACAAGGCATGTTACCTCGTTGCGTTCGATTTCGGCCTTGATTCTTTGGTAATCTAGCTGCTTTACTGTATCAAAATCTGAATCAAAACTACATTTTTTTTTACACACAGACACACAACAATGAACTTGAACTTGAGCTCTCTATCACTCTCTCTCTCTCTCACACACTCTCTCTCGCTGTCTCTGTTGCTCTTACTGCTGATGGTACTCGTAGTAGTAGCGATATGGATCCACCGATGGACTACCTCCGGCCGCTGTGACGCCCACACCCATGCCAGCATTTGATTTTGAGACGGGCCGAATGACATATGTATTGCGTCTGAAAGATGAGCGGAAGAGATTAAGGTGAACTGGGATAAGAGATCGAGAAATCTCAGTGACTTACCTGTTGTGATCGCCGGCATGCACTTGGAAACTGGACTCCTCGCTGTGATCATGTGAGAAGAGCTTCTTCAGCGCAATGATGCCGGCAATGGTTAATGCCACTTTGCTAATCACTAAAGCCTTGCCAGCTATAGCCGCCAATGCCTTCAAACCCAATGGTCCGGCAATGCCCATTGCTGTTAGCAGCGCCGCAATCACGTACTTGATGTGACTATCCTTTTTGCCCTTCTTCTTTTCGCGACCAACTCCAATGCTGCCACCTCCATCTAAGTCCAAATCCATGTCAATCTTTAGGGCATGCGTTCGCATCAATTTGTCCACTTTGGCGAGCAGAGATCGATCGATGGGCGCCAGGCTACCAAATTGCCTGGCATCGGTCAGGGAGCCGAGGACACTTTCTGTATCGCTCTGATTCTGCTTCTCCAGCACCAGACCATCGACGATCTTGATCGAATCGCGTTCCAAGGCACGCGATAAGGCGTGCAATGCCTTCTGCTTCAGACAGCCCATGAAATCACTCTTCTCCTGGCAATCATCGTAGACGCGTCGCACCAGCGCCAACTCTGGCCCAAATCCCGACCAATCTCCGCCAGCTGCTGCTCCACTGGTGGTTGGTGTCGCCTCCGCTAGGCTGTGCCGGCGTCGTTGTTGCATTTGAGCAGCAGCTGCATCCACACCAATGATTCCTATGCTGGCGGCACACGTTGCCAGGAGCAACCACAACCACACGAGACGCGTCATTCTCTGCTACTGTAGATATGTTTGTGCTACTAACAATATTCCGTTGCAAGTCCAGTTGCAAGAGTTACTGCCAAACGCTAGCGATCTTTGAATGCTACTCCAGCGAAATCGCTGCTCGTTCGTTGCTTTTATAAATTGCCATTGCCATAGCATGGCCAGCAGAAGAAGAAGCAGAAAGAAACATAATTCACGGGCACTCAAATGGAAAGAATTGGCGTGTGCATCAATGGGGATGAGCTGGATGAGATGGAGCAGATGGATGCATGTAGATGATGTCTGTTTGTGTGTGTGTGTGTGTTTGCAACTGGTGTTGGCCAATTAACAATTTTTAGACATATTTTGTTTTACTTTATTTTGTATCGAAGATTTACCATTTCTTTAATCGACTTTATGGCTCTGACATGGATTCGTTATTTGCTCAGCCATGGTTGTTGTTGCTAGTGTGTGTGTGTGAGCGAGTGTGTGTGTGCGAGTGTGTGTGTGTGTGGAATGCTTAATGCTTGCTCATTCATGCTTTTTACATTTCATTTTGCATTTCGTGGGGCATAACCATACAATTTATGTTTGATATATATTTATTGTTTTTCAATGTTTCAAACACGATTCCGAGAGACTGAAATTAAAATTTTATTTTGAAAGTTAATTTTCTCAGTCGGCAATAAAATGCTTGAGAGATTTTTCCTTGTAAACATTTTAATATGTCAACTTTTCTGACTTGCTGAAAATCTCTTCATGCTTAAACATATATAACATATTTGCATTGAATATTGTGCTTGTTCTCAATTAATATCTAGTTAATTTTTAAAATTTAGTTTAATAGAACTGTGTCCAACATTAAGTCAAGAAAGTAGCTAGATGAGGCCAAACAGCTGAGTTTTTGCAGTTCATAAATCAAAACGGTTTTTAATCATTAGAAATTAATCGTATTGCTAATCTTCTCCATAGAAACAACAACAACAACAATCACCTTGAACATAATATAATGCATTAGTTTTTTATGATGCGTGCCAAAATGTAATTAAGCACCCAAAGAGCTCTAACCGTGCTCCCTTCTTAGATAGTAGATGGAGCCAAAGCTTCGTGGAGCTGGCTGCACATTTGGTGCAGTGGCCCACTGGGTGAAATTGAGTTGAGTACAGTTAAAGACAGAAATTTTCTTTTCACTGCCCCAACTTGCGCACCGACTGTAAAAATATCGCATGAGCATGCGGAGCATATATAGGCGGGGGGGTTGGGGTTGGGTTTTGTTGTTGGTGTCAGGGAAAGAGTTGTATAAATATAACTGATTACTAATTGTTGACAGTGATAATTTTTTATTGTGCAGCCAAAAACAAATAATGCACGAGACACTTTCGACTGCGTTTTATTTGAACCGTTCCACAGACTAATTGTTTTCACTTCATATCTAGTAAATGCAAGCAAATTAAAAGAGTTTTTTGTTTGCTTTGTTTTGGTCACAGTTTGTGTGAGTTCAGACAAGTGAATTTGGTATTAATCAGCTGTTAAACGTTGAGAGAAATCGTTTGTTTCTAATCATAATTATTTCGTATTCAGCTAAAACCTTTAACTTAAAGAACATAAAAATTGTCAAAGTCGTCAAATCATTCGTAAAAACCTCTTTATACAAATAATTTTCCAAAACATTACAGTCTCCTTCAATGGGTTTTTGTTCTCTATGTTACGAATGTTCTTTATAAAGAAGTTTTTCTTGTCCCGTTGCGACTCGTTATATGGAAGTTTGACTGTATTTAATCACTAATCAAATAATCGAAATATAGGTCTTAACTAGAACATCCAACTCACATCATGCCATACCAAACACAATAAATAGACAAAAGAGAGAGAGAGAACGGTTTTCAGAGCTCATTAATTGAAGTTAAAAAAAGGCCCCAAAAGCACAATGTTTTGAAGGTTTTTAACTTAAGATTTCCATAAAAATTTTATTTATTATTAATGAATTTTCAATTTAAGAGCTTATGAACATTTTTACTAATGTTTACTTGTTTTATCAGTTTAATAAAAATGATCATAACAACAAATTTGATTACACTAAGTCCATTCTGTCTGTAAGTTAACACGCTTTTTCCCTTAGGTCCACTTGTATTACAATTCAGTATTCAAGTACAAAAATGACAAAACGGCGTTTAAGGAACATGATAATCCACGTGCTTTCATATACATAGTTGGAACTAGTATGTGCGTAAGACCCTTACTTTCCTTACATTGTACATTAACAAATAGATAAATATATAAATGGATGTATATATATACATATATACTGTTGGTCATGTATGATGGTCATTCACGCACAAACACACACACAGAGAGAGAGAGATAGAGAGAGAGAAAGAGAGAGAAAAAAATCCTGTGCTCAAGAGGGCGTAAATAATTTAATACATCAAGAAAATTGGAAATGAAAGTTTTCTTTGTTTTGGCCGCTTGGCCGCAGATAACTTTTATTTTCAATACTTGCACATACTTGCTATACTATCAACTTGTCGGTAGAGTAGAGTGTGGGGGGTGAGGTGGTGGTGGGGCGGGGAGCAAAAACAATTGTGCGATTTATTTGCACATTTTCCGAGTGTGTGTGTGCGAGTGCGTGTGTGTGCGTGTGTGTGTTTGGTTGGAGGTTGCTTTGCTCTTATCGTCAATAATCATCATATGCTCAAATTTTTGGTCGCTTAATTGGAAAATTGTTGTTGTTTTGTTTTTCTTGTGGCTTGGCTTTTCCTTTACTCCAACAACGCCAACTATTACTATTACTGAGCACATTACGCCTGAGCGATTGGGTGATTGGATCGACTGGATGGGCTGGACTGGGTCTGGGTCTGGACTGGGTCTGGATGGGCTGAATGGACTGGATGATTGGATGATTGCTTGAGCTTGAGCTTGAGTTTGAGCATTCTGAGTGCGTTTGATTGATGAGTGTTTGGTTCGATGTTGCGGCTTCTTCTTCTTCTTCTTCTGCCTTCATCATTTTGTGGCATTGTGTTGTGATAATATTTGTAATGCCGCAATTTTGTGATTGGCATGAGTGCTCAAATCGAATAATATGTTTTTGGTTTGGGTTCGGGTGTGGGTGTGGGTGGTTTGGGTTGGATTGGGTGGGTTCCCAATGCGATTGCGCAAGAAGTCACAATTGTTTTGTTAGGGGTGGATTATTCTTTCATATTTCATCATATTTCATAACAGCGCCGTTCTGGTGGGCGTTAACCAAACCATAAAATGGCGCAACTGTCTCACCAGAAACCACAAAAAAAGAAGAGAAAAGCTCAACGATTCAGCCCTTTGAACTTAGTCCGAGGGAGGACTTACTTTAGTGGAAAATTAAAATGGTTTTTATCAAAAGAAGTTGCTAAACCACAAAGAAAATCTCAGCGGTAGCTTAAACTTACATACATCTACACTTACATACACTTACCTATGTATGTATGTATGTTTGTACATCAAATCATCAAGTTTGCTTTATGTGCCCGTATCTCGTACCAACTACAAGCTGTTTGCACCTTTTTGGCACCCATTCTTTCAGTCATTCATTCATTCGTTTCTTTCATTTGTAGACAAAGACTTTGAACAGAATATTGCCGCAGACGACTTTGTTCTATGTTCTATCTGTTTAGCTCTTCTGCGCTCTGTGTTGTTGGCTGCGGTTTAGTTCGCTTTCTCTCCCCTGCATCCCGCTCTTTCACTCTTTCTCTTTGTATTTTTAGGAAGTATATCTGGCACAAAGTGTTCACATTTCACATTCGCTTGCATATGCAAGGCTTAGTATTTTTTTCTTAACTTCTTTTTTTTCTACAAAAGTCTTCCTTTTTCTAGTTCTATAATGTTTTGTCGTGACTTTTCTTATAATACACTTAAATATGAAGAAATGATATAGTAAATTTATAATTGTAGCTATTAAGAATCGAGTTTCTTATCATCTATATCTTATCTTTCTGGACTTAATATGATTTCAAGTGTAACCTTTTTGGCAATTTGAATACTTAAATACCGCAATGGCGAATACTCTTCAAATATATATGAGAATGTGTTTGTGTAGATAGAAACTCTTAGATAGTTTTACATTTTTATAAATGTTGTATTCTTTTCTTTTTTTTCTACTCACAACTGTGTCCACAATACTGCAGTTCCAGCTCAAATATGGGTGCCCCTTTTGAAGTTGCAAGTTGCAAGTTGAACAACTTTGTAAAGTAGCAAAATGCGGTTTAAGTTTGGCTTTCTTTGCCTTGCTTCTGTGTGTGTGTGTGTAGAAGTATTACATTTGCATTTTTTGACCTGGGCAAAGGGACAACAAAAGGTGGCAACAAGATTATAACTGAAAGCATTTCTATAAGCCATTATTTCTAGTAGTATATATGTATACATATATATATATATATGGAGAAAAATAGGGGCAGACTTTGCACTTTTGCAATTCTCTTCAACTAGTATTTGGATTGGACACAGAGTGTGTGTGTGGGGGGCGGGGCGGGTATAAATAAATTGTTGCAAATACAAACAGAAATATAATTTCTGTTGTTGGCTCACACACACACACACACACACACACACACATATATACATACATATTTATGGCATGCCGGCACGTACGCGATATATTGCAATCGAAAAACGGGTAGAAAACTGAGAGGGGGCTGGGGGGTTGGTGGCGGTAAGGTTTTATTTATTTGCTAAACTTCGTTTATACATATATATATAGTATATATATATATCGCAATAGCAGCTGAAAGGAAAACAGCAGAAACTGAAACCAGGACGCCATGTTGAGTGGGTGGTTGGGGGGCGGGGTGGAGAAGTCGTCTCTATGGTGGGGGTTGATTTTCAGCGCCATAAAAATTGTTGCAGGGTCACCCCAGAACACAGTCAAGTTGCGGCGCGTTCGTGTACTTTGTGTTTGTATTTGTATTTGTATTTGTATTTGTGTTTGTGTTTGTTATGCTTGTCAAGCAGTTTACGCATGCAAGAAGGGACGAAGGGAAGCGGGACGGGTAAGCGGGTAAGGTTGGTTTGGGGGGGCGTCTCTAACGATATTTCGATTTTGATATCTTTTTGGGTGTTATTGTTAAATGTTTGTTGCTCTGCCAAAAAAAAGGGAAGGGAGGGGGGGAACAGAAAGAAATGTGCCATGTTCTTGATTATGGCTTGTATTTATATATATTTTTTCCCCATTTTTTTTTTTGTTTTTTTTTTGGTATTTTATTTGAGTGCTCATAAAAACCAAAGAGACTGCTGACTTGACATTATATCTCTCGGAGTATCTTTGTATCTGTTTAGGTATTTATTATGTTTCTTCTTCTTCTTCTTTGTAACACTTTCTCAAAGGCTGTGTGACTTTTAAATTGGCACTCGCAAATGTGTCAAGATCATTAAATTATATTCCACGAAAAACTACAACTTTTGACTTTGTTTAAGTTACCTTTTTGGCTAATCCCTAAAAATCCTGCATGTACATTAAATATGCTTTTATTTTGACAAGGGTTCTTCTTTGTTTCGGGCTGGATGGCTGCCCGTCAACTGTCATAATTATAGCCAACCTGCAACCTTGCAACCTTGCAACCTGCTGCCAGCCGGTTCGCCTCATAATTGGTCTGAAACAGAAAATGAAAAAACAATCCAAAAACATAAGTATGCAGAACTTTTTGCCGGCGGCTGCTTAAGTCTAGACTAAAAAAGTCAAATTTGACACATAAAGTTTGCCGCATATATTTATATGAAAATTGCAGTTAATCAGCACGCTTAAGCCGAATGAAGCGGAAGTTTGCATTTATTATTGCTTATCAAAAGTTGGATTTAAGTTCTTTTTTTCTCTACTTTCCGGATATTCTTGGTTTTTGCTGGCATTCAAGTTGAGTCATCTTTGGACATGAACTTTTTCTTAGGAACATTTTTTGTATGACTTTTGTTTTGGGATTTAAGTATCTTAAAATATAAGAAATACATAATTTTAGGTATTGGATTCATATTTAGGATATATTAATATTTATTTTTAGTATTTTCTATGTAAAAATGTTGTGTTGAGTAAACGATTTATTCTGGTTGTAAGCCATTCTTCCTTTCCCATTCTTCCTTTCCCATTCTTCCTTGCCTTTATATGTTGTGACAAAGATTATTTTTAGTACCTAGCTAAGACTGGAAGCTGACCAAAACAAACCGTTATTAGATCGATAAAAACTCAATTAGCTGCGATCAAAACAGATGCGAATAAAAAGGTTTTCCCCGTCTTACAATCGCAATATATACCTTAAACTATGTATGCTGTGACAAAAAGTAAACGAAGAAACAGAAAGATAAAAACAGAAAGATTCTTCCGTGAGGTCAGGCGAGTGTTCAGAGTGTCTTGCATTATGTGATTTATATGGCTTTTAGGATATTTTATTAAAATGCATATTCGTTGCTCGGATGTCATTTGCAGCCGTCGGCGAATGTTTATGATTTTCATAAACGCTGCCGGTCCCCAACTGGAGTTGGCCCGAACTCGCAACTTCAACTACTTTTAGCATTTGCATCTTGCATCTTGCATCAGTGATGATGCTACCAAGAAGATCGTGACGTTGTTTTTGGGTTGTTGTTGTTGTTAGTGGTGTTGTTGTTGTTCTGGTTCTTGTTGCGCGCCAATGTTGTACGTCATAAATTGTCACCGCAGAAGTGGCGAAACCGCTGGCCAAAGGAAAGAACCTGGCCTAAAGCTGGACTGAAACTGGCCTGGCTGTTGCAGTTGCTGCTGTTGGTGCTGCTGGGGCTGCTGGCGACCGTGTCAGGTGAAGATATTGTATCTGATCGTTGGGTCCGCTGCGGGTCATAAACAAGCGATGCGTGGATGTGGAGCGAGCTGATCCTGGGCGATGACTTCTTCTTCTTCTGCTTCTCCTTCTGCCACTTCGTCGCTTTTAGCAAGTTTAATTAAAGCAGTTTGCTTGTCTCTTCTCTGGTCTTTTCTGGTCTTTGTATCTGTGTTTCAGGCATGCAAGAAACAACCACTACTTTTGGGCTTAAGAGCGGGGGAGATGGGAGGAAGATTCGTTTATCGGTTTATTTAAATTTCTGTGTGTTTTTCTTGGAGGGAGGGTTGAGAAGTGAGCGGGGGAAGTTTCGTATTTATGTCTTATAATCAGCACATGAAATCCCGTTAAATCGCTTCATAAGGCAGTTCGCCATTTTCAACGCTTATCAGCTGCCACGCCCACCCAGCAAAACCAAGCAAAACCAAACAAAACAGGGCTAAGTTTTATTGTGGCGCACAAAGAAAATTGGATTTGTATCAAAACACATACAAACATATATATATATATATATACATACATATATATACTTACGTAAATGTTGGTTTCAGTTTATGGCAACTCATATCTGACAGATATAAAATCACATACACACACACACACACACCCACCCACTCACACACACACATACATACACATGTACACTTACGTAACGACGCCATTTTGTTGAAGCTTGTAAGCGAATGACGACAACGAAAGAAAAATGATAATAAAATAACGCAAATATGGCAGAAGGAAATGCTCGTTATGCGAGGATTTTCTTTTTATTTTATGTATTTTGTGTTTGTGTGTGTGTGTGTGTGGCACATAAGCAGCTTAAGTGGCAACACAATCAGATACACACACACACACACAGATAGAGTGCGAGAGCGAGAGAGGGAGAGCTATAGAGATATGTGTATACACTATATATATGCATAAGAACGAAAGGATCATGCATAATGCTGACTACGAGGCACAAGCTCTTGTTGCCTCATGTTGTTGTGCCTCCTCATGTGCCATAATTTGCAGAAAAGTGCTTCACACACACTCACACACACACACACACCACCACTAGCAGCTAACGGCACACACAACAACAACTACAAGGATAAACATTTTTTGGCTGCCGTTTGGAAACCTTGGATTTCGTTGGGAAATGTTTCGAAGAAGGAGAAGGAGGAGGAGGAGTTTGGGATTGGATCCTGAGGAGGCATATGGAAAAATGGGTGCATGCCATAAAAACAATAGCGCACATAAATTCAACACAAATATATACACATATACATATGTATGTATAAAAGTATATGTGTGTGTGTGTGTGTTTGTATAAAGTATGCAAAAAAGCATAAAACGTACAAGAAAGTCAGCAATGTTTCGAGTGTGTGTTTCGAGTGTGTGTGTGTGTATTGGGGTGTTGCACACACACACTTACACCCAAATAAAACGAAAGAAAAAATTGTTACGAATAATCGTAAAACATGAGGAAAGAGTCTGAAAAGTCGTAACAATTTTTGCTTGTGTTTTTTTTTTTTTTTTGGCGCAGTGATTTCGCTGGAATTTTAACGAGGCGCACACACACACGCACACAACAAGCATGTACAAAAGTTTGTGTTTGTGTGTGTGTGTGTGCTTATTTCCATAAGGGTTCTGCAGTATTTCAGATAACAAGCATATAGACATACATACATATATAATTAAGAACGTGATATTTCTCTTTCAAAAATACCTAAGAACTATTATCAAAAGGCAGGATTAATATTAGGAAAAGTTAAATCACGTAAACTTTGTGTAAAACTTTTATTGGAATCGAATTTAGGAGTAATAAGTTCTTCTACTAACTAACATAGCAATATGTATTAATCAAAACTGCATATAATATATGTAATATGTATGTATATGTAGTATAACCTATAACATAACCTAGCAATTAAATAAAATTATAACTTTTAGATTCAATTCAGATCTAGAAAGAGATAAAAACTAACTAAATAATCGAACACAATCTGATAATATATTTTCGAGCTTAAAATTGTAATAAATATATATTTATATATCTATTTATTTATTTAATAATTTGACTAGTAATTTCATAATCGCATCAATCTTTAATGCACTTAGTGAAAGAAAATATATATATTTGATTTAAGATTTCTACCATTATCTCATCATGCATCAAATTTGTAATGCACTTAGAGTAAGTAATAACTTCAATTACCATTATGCGAAGCGTTAAGAGTAGGTTGTACCATAGAGCATGTGATATCACTGGATATCAATCTTTAACACTTGGCTTAGCCAGTCCGAGAGTACCAGAGGTCGCTGTTGTCGTCTTTTCACGCTTGTCTGGCGAGGTCACAGATGTTTATATTTGTGCCGTCAGCGCTACCAATAATTGGACATTGGTTCAAGTGGGCGACGACCCTTAGGAAATAATTGTGATTTTCCGTGTTTGATATTTTTTCCAATTTCTTGACCCGATGATGTCTCGAAACACGAAATTGCGTGAACAAATATTGGAATGAAAATGAGTACGAGTAAGTGTGGTGTGGTGTGGGCTACCCTCTGTGCGCTACCCTCTGTTGTTAGTTGGGTGCTGGTAGAGTCCATGATTCTGACGTCAAAAAAATTTATGCTTTTTAGTTTATTGTCTGGCCATCAGGACTGGACCGAGAGGGTGGAGAGTGGAGGGTGTTGGGGTGACTTTTGTTGCACAGTTTTATGAGCTGAGCTCGGGACCTCATGTGTGTCTTTGTATCTGTATGTGTGTGTATTGGTCAAGTTTGAACGTGTAATTGCGAATTTATTAGTCGCTGGAGACTCATTTACATTTTTCTTTGTGGGCCGAGCAAGGTGAAGAACTCATACTCATAGACATATAGTAGAGCCTGTTTGAACAAAGTGACTTATGGCTTATGGCGGGGAGAGCTGAAATATTTTGATTGCTGTACAAGAAGAGAAGGCAAGGCAAGCTGCAACATTTGGTGGAAGTAATAATTACCACTTGTTTAATTTATTGCTAGACAATTTTGATTTGTTCGCAAGTCAAAGAGATATTTTGGTATGGGGCAGAAGGTTATAAATTGGTACGGGCATATAATAAGTTTTGGGCACAGAAACTTTCAGAACTCCTCAGAGTAATAAAGAATAAACATATTTCTTAAAGAAAGTTTTGTATGGAATGGAATGGAACGGAAAGGGTATTGGATGAGAAATGACCACTAACAAAGTTTTAGCGATTCTCATGAGTATCGATATTAATCGATATTTTCCATATGAGCTCTATATAGCAACATGTTTAAGTAAAGGAAGTTAATAAAATGTACATGAAAAACTTGTCAAAAATATCTGATTAAGCTCTTTTCTTTTAGTTTCTTCATCATCTTAAGTGTCTTCATACAGTTAACATTGAATATGTTTTATCAGCTACTTAAAATCAAGATAATCATAAGGGAAAAGAGTTTTAATATTTTTATCATTTTCACTTAACAAGAAACCTTTTTTATGCATTTATCATTAAAATTCACCAAATGTCCAAACCCTGAATATGTTTTTAAAGATTTTCATGTTTTTGCTTAACAACTGTTTAACTTTACCCCCCCACTTCATCTTATCTTAATCGTATTATGTGGAAGAGAATAGTAGCTTAGGGGTTCGTTTTTTTTTTCCTTCCTCAGACTGTTAAAAAAATAACAAAATCAACAATGTCACCAATTTCCGGCAATTATTTTGACTGTCGGTCGATTTAATTTATTCGTTGCTCAAAATTAAAACCAAAGCCAAAACAAAGAAAATCCCCTTGTCCAAATCGCGACATAGGCGCATAGTCTGCCCCCACCACCACCACCACCTCCATTCACCCCCCTTCCCCCTCCACTGTCCTGCTGTGTTGATGTTTGTTAGCGTGATTTTTCATTCCAAGCGCAATTGGTTTTCAATTCATGGCCATATAATCCTCAGCTCCGTGGGATATTTCCAGGGATTTATGTTTGCTTTTTTTCTTTCTTTCTTATTTTCTAACAGCTTTCTTTTATTTCTAGGCGGTTGGGGATGGGAATGGGGGGTGGGGGTTGGTTGGCTGGGCCATCCTCCTGCATATTATTAGCGAACACCGCGTGATGTTCGGAGTTTTAACTTTTAATCAAATGCACATAATTGCCAAAATAAATCAATCAATTTGGCTTGGATGGTCCCAAATTAAAAGTGACAGGCGACAAGTCACAACCTCCCCTCTTAACCTCTCTCTCAGTGTAGGTGCCACAAACACACACACACATAAATAACAAAGAGATTTAAAATCTAGCGATGATTTTTAATATTCCTCCATTAAGTTTTGTTCTTTAAGTTTTTGGTTTACGTTTCATTTGCAAGAATTCGTCATGGGTGGGTTGGGGAGTGTTAGGGGGCGTTTTGTTGTTGTCTTTCGTTAATGCCTTTGACTTAATTTAACATAAATATACGTGTATCAATTGATTGTGATCTTTTTTTTTGTTCGGGCACGTGTATCGTTTCTGTTTTCTGTCTGGTAATCCTCGAGATATCACATCGCAGACACGCTCCACGTTCTCCCTGGATCTGGATGTGGATCTGAAACTGAAACTGAGTCTCTCAGCTGCTGACTTTGCGACCATTATGAAAATGACAAATGGAGCGCAACTGTCTCACCTCCTCGATGTAATCGCAATCGAAGGAACGAGGTAAAGGGGCGTCAAACACAAATCGTCTGGCGTCGTTTTTGGTTTCCGCCGTTTTTAGGGTAAGAACCCAATGTCGAAACACACAGTGTAAACACACACTGTCTACAATCTCAGCGCACGTGCGGGATTATATCTGAAAAAAAGGATTAACTGCAACACGAACACGGGCATGAATCAACTTTTGAAATATATTTTTTTGTAGTTTTGTTTATTTTAGTGCTTAAAGGGCTTCACTTTATATCGATAATGTAATGTTTTTTAGATCGGAAATTCTGTAACCAAAAACCATTACTTTGTTGGAACTAAAGCATTTGATTACTGGTAGGTTAAGATTGTCGCATAATTATGACAATATATTCTTCTTTTCTTTATTTAATTACATTATTTACAGTATACTTAATGTGATTTATACAGTATTATTATAATATTTTAGTATGCAAAATTCAGAGACTTTCAACTGATTCTAAGAACCATTTATTTATATTTCATGAAGTTAACCATATAATTTTTTTGTTTTTCACACAACATTTTTATATATACTTATAACTTAAAATATTTTCAATATATTTTATTATACCCTTAACCCATGAAATGGGTAAAACAAAGGGTATAATGGTTTTGTGCAAAAGTATGTAACAGGCAGAAGAAACATTCTCCGACCATATAAAGTATATATGTTCTTGATCAGCATCAAAAGCCGAGTCCATATGTCCGTCTGTATGTATGAGCGCGTCGATCTCAGCTACTACAAAAGCTAGAGACTCCAGATTCTGGATATGAGCACTCCTAATCCCTAGGCATAGCAAGTTCATTTCAAATTTTCGATAACTTTTTAGCTATACGATATACACATGTAATCAATAAAAAGAAATCTTGAATTTCAAAAATTTGAAAATGAGGATTGAAAGTATTAACAAAATAATAAACTTCTGTGAAATTTTCATTAAAATCTGTTAAGAAACACCGGAGATATAAAGTCATCAAGCATTGGTCCGGTTGTACACGTATGTGTATGTCTCTTAGACCGACCGTCTGTTCGTCTGTATGGTCAAGACTTAAGGGTATTTTCTAGTCGAGCTTACTTGACTAGAGCCTTCTTACTTGTTTTTAATCACAACCGTTTCATCAAAATTCAAATTATAATACTTTAATTAAAAACTCAATAACTTTCATAATTACTTTTGTTTTAGCAACAACCATTCACAAAAGGCGTTGCTAATCTATCATTCTCTCAAAGTTATCACCCCCTATTAAGGGTTGGACAACACACACACACACACACACACACAAACACACACACATACACACACACATACACACACACACGGACACACGCAGAGCGTGCAATTGCCAGTTGCTGACAAATTTGTGTTTAAATTTTAAACCATAATTTGTCGACACGTAAAAGGCCAAGCTAAGGAAGGAAGGAACGAACTGAGGCGTCAACGGCGCAGTTATTAGCCGCAGGGGGAGTTCTAGCTGTGAGGAGAGCAAAAAAGCAAAGGGGTGACTACGTTAGGGAGGGAGTTGTTGTGGGGGTTGTGGCACTCCGCAATTGAATTAAAAAAACTGCAATGTACATTTTTCAAAAGTGAAAACAAACCTAAACGAAAAGTGAAACGGAAATGAAAACAAACAATAGAGCGCAAGGAAAACAAAGTAACCTGAGAAGATACACACATTGGAGAAGAAGTAGAAGTGACTCTGGGCTCTGAAGTTCAAAGCGAAAATAGATGATGATGATGTGGATGAGTATTTGAGTTAAGCTTGAGGGGAGTGTGAAAATGAAATAAGTATAAACAAATAGAAGCGCAGAGAGGCAGAGTCTCAATTTAAGCACAAAGTCAAATGGACAAAGGGTGTCGCTACTTATCTCTGTTTTAAGGGTTGATTTTTTAAAGTTTTGATTCATATTTGACAAAAACTGAACGGATTCGAACCGAACCGAACCGAACCGAACATATTGTTGCAGTCAGCTTCAGGAATTGGGAAAGGGAAAGGGAAGAAGGATTTCGAGTGCACATGTAAAATAAAATTGAAATAAAATCAGAGCAAGTGTTGCATGACAGACGTACCACGCGACGCGCGACGTTGCGATGTGACAGTTGGCGTTTTTGTCAAGGATCCGTTTCCGACATAACCCCTCCCTGCCGCCACCCAGAACTCATTCCCTTGCCACACACTCTCCAAAGTGTGTTGGACAAACATGTCTTCTGTCTTGTTGTCGCTGCATTTCATTTTATTTCACTGTTTTACACGCTCGTTTTAATGAAGTGAAGTGAAGTTCCACCGACCACACACACATGAGAGAGAGAGAGAAAGAAAAGAGAGAGGGAGGGGAAAGCGAGCAAAGCTCATTAAGACGCACAATTACCAGACCAATTGCAGTGTCAGCATGGCTCCAATTTAAAAAGAGCGAAAACGTTTTTTTCTCGTTCTCGTTCGTCGTTCATGGCATAAATCACGCCGCTTAATAACTAATAAACGCCAGGGTCCAGAGTCCAGAGTCCTCCTTCGGTCTTTGTGTGTGCCCCTTTGCAACTCAAGTGGCAGCTGTCAGCTTTGACCCACACAATGCATAGAAATAAGCGTGAAATAATCGCGCGCTTTCTCTCTTTGTCTGTGTCAACTTAAACAGCTCCCAAGAGGCATACATCACATTTTTGTGTTTCTCACTGATTTTGTATATTAAGTCATCATTTTTATGGTCCACCCTCGTTTAGGCTGGCCCAACCCAAGGGAATTTAGTACAGCTTTTTTTGGCCAATTGTGCTTGTATTAAAAAGAGAAGAAGAAAAATGGGATATTTTTTTCTCGCAGATTGCAAGATGTAAGCAGGAAATACTTCATTTTATTTTTTTCATTAAGTGAAAGAAGATTTAACTTAAATGTCTCGACTATATGATAGATATTTTACCTAGAAGTATGCAATAGATAATTTAACTTAAAGATAAACGAGCTGAAGCAAAACTTATCGTTATATAAAAGTTAATGTTGCCGTTAAGTAAACACATAAATTATGCATTCATAAGCAAACTTCAGTTTCGGTTCAGCAACTTCAAGCAGACAAATAATTTACAAAGCCGATTCTCAATGTTTTCGCATTTTCCCAAACTCCCCAGAAACAACAACAGCATCAGCATTAATTTGCTTGCAGGTGTGCACAAGTCTAATGGGTGTCATCATTGAGATGGGAGATGAGACACTTTGTCTCCCTGCTTGGCGGCGGCGGCACTCTAAAGCGTTAAAATCCTTCAACTTTTCGCACACAATGGAAGACAGAGTGGGTCGGGTGAGGCGGGTGGGTGAGGCGGTGGCCCGACTCAAGAGCACTTCGCCCAACAACGAAAACAAAAAAATGACAAAAGTATTTGAATTGACAAGTGCCATCAAAATAGAAGCGGAATTAAATTTATCATGCCAAGTGGCATGGCGTGGGCCTCAAAAACCGAGGGTTGAATTGCAAAAACCAGCAAACAATACAAGAAAACCGGCAGCAGCAGCAGAGGCAACCCACCCAAAACCAGCCAAAAACCAGCCAAAACGAGCTCATCGATCAACCCAAGCGTGAGACAGTTTTAGAACAGGAAGTGAGAGCAACTTTAAATATTGAATAATGTTTTCTTTTTTTTTAGATATAAGCATTGGTATTCGATGGGAGACGGAAAACGATCAAATGCTATGATGATAAGGACATTATTTTGGCTAATAAGGGGAGAGGGGCAGAGTTGAAACGGCTGCCAGGCTACAGAATATATGAGACACTTGAGATTGCTATGGAAAATTTTGTAATTTTGATTTTAATTTGTATTTAATTTCATAATTAGTCTTGAGCCGTGGCACGTTTCAAACGCCGGCAACGCCTCAAATTACGCACAGAATGTGACACCAGAATGTGAACCACCGGAGCGAAAGAACGAAAGATGGAACGTCGTTCGGTGAACACAGAAACGTGTTAATGATAATCCGCTTAAATGACGACTAAACTCTTTTGCCCATTCATAATTTTATGCCTAATCAGACAGAGAGTGAGAGAGTGTGCCCGGGGATATTAGTCGCAGTCACGCGACTTTTTGGGATTCCCAATTATTCTAATAGGTGGCTGTGTGCTGTGCTGTGCTGTGCAGCTTGCAACATTTTGAAGAGTCATCGTTGCATTGATCTGATTGACAGTTGACAGTTAGTTGGGCAGGCAGTTAGCTCTTTTTGTGTGACGGCCAGCGAAATCGTTTTGAAATATTGCCACGCTTTGGACGCTTTTCAATGTAAACATCGCGCGAAAAACTGAACAAATTGTTCAACGAGCAACAACAACAACAACAACAGCAGCAGCAGCAACAAAAATGGCAACTGCAGTCAAACAAAATTGAATATTGGCAAACAGAAATGCCAAAAAGACAAAAATCGACAAGCAGAACGCATCGGCATGGAGTGTGGGAGAAAACAAATGCAATCGAAAAAAAAAATTATCAAATTGTTTATACACATATGAACACTGAACCAAAAAACTTGTCACTTGAGAAATACTAAAGAAAATATTATTTAAAGTTTTTGGAAGTTCAACCTTGATATGCTTTTGTTTCATTTTAATGTTATGTTTGCATCTATATGCTATAATATGAACTGAAAAGTTTTAAGAAAATAAGTCCCGATCAGTTTTTGACACAATTTTGATTTAAGGACTGCAAAACGATTTTTCATAAAACATATATTTTTTAGCATTGTATGAATTAAAAATTTGTATATTTTTTCTATTCAAATAAAACTATTTCAATTAATGTTACTTTCATTTATATCAAACGATCCCTAAAATTCAAGTACAAACAACTATATAATTATATAATTCACATAAAATTGTTTCTTTCAGTGCACAACTATGTACCAGTCACTGGCCAGTTGTAGGCAAATCGCATTCCGAACGATTTCGGTTGGCTTTCGTTTTATGGCCACGTCAGCGCGAATTGTGTCCCGCATATGGCTACCGAAAGAGAGAGAGAGAGAGAGAGCGGCAGGGAGTGCGGAAAAGGGATTGAGGGCAATTGGTACGTGTCAATAACTGTTATAAAAAAAAAGAAGACGAGTTTCACGGCAACGCAATCCGATGCACTGTTCGAAACAGCAAACGGACTAAACTGCACCTCAATAACTCTCTCTAGTCCGGGGACTCAACTCAAATCAAATGTTGCATTTCAATTGTGAAATTGCAAACATTGTCAACTGTCAACTCTTGCCCCCCTCACCACTCCTTGTTGGAAAGTTGTTTGGTTTGTTAACTTGTTTGTTTTTTTATGTTTCGTGCGAGAATATTAAAATAAATGTTTTGCCATTTGCCAAAGCAATTTTAATGTGTGTAATTAAATTAAACTATGACCAGGAATTGACACTGCTCTTCGATTAAAATAGAATTTTTAGTGTAGGCAATTTGTGAGACAAGGTTGATCAAATTCAGTTATTTTTTATATTTTTACCTATTTTTATAGGAAAAATATATAAATTAAAAAAACACACTATTTGTGATGTATATTAAGAGGGTTTGGTTGAGTGAATTTCATCAGTTTTTTTTAGAAAATTCCCAATGAAAATATTTAAAGTAGATTAAAAAGTTTTTTAATTGTTGAAGATTTGTTTTTCAAAATTTTTTACAAACATTTTAACATTTACTTATTTAAAAACAATATATTTTATATTTATTTGCAAGCTAAAATCCTTTGTAATCCCTGAGAACATTCCGTTTATTTCAATTGAATTATTCATGTTCAAAAAACAGAAAACTTTATTTAAATGTCATATAGTTTGAATTTTTGGGTTGACATCTGCTTTCCAATCAATTGAAATGTCAAATTCCGTTCATTTAGTTGCACATTGAAGATTGTGCAGAACTATCCCTAACTATTATCATACATCTGCAGTATGTCCCATTTATAATTGTTTAAAGCGCATCCTTTTCTCTGTTTTTTCCGTTTCAGATGGGGTGTTTTTTGTCGGATGTTCCGACGTGTTGTTGCAGTTATTAACACGCTTGTAGTGATTTGTCAAAACTTTCCGGTATGACATGTGTGCAAACAAGAACAAGGACGAAAACAAGAGACAATGGCAATGCGATCATCACTGACAATAAAGCATGGGCTGCGAAAGGTTTTCCTGGGGTTGGTTATTTCTGTTTATTAAAGGGGTGCAAAAAATGATCCACTTCCACTTGGCTTAACATAAAAATTTGTTTACTTTCCATTTGACAGAGAAACTCTAATTTCAGTTCACAGATTTTCATCGGTATTCGCAACTCAAGCGTTGCACTTAATGACAAATAAAATACACATGAATACAACAAAAAAAAACAAGTCGTTGTCAGATATGGATACAATCAATCGTTAACCTATACTCAGAGTCTGGCGATCTCTCTTTCGCACTCTCTCTCTCTCTCTCTCTCTGTGTCTTGCATATGTGTCTTTATGCATATCACTAAAAGTTTAATTAAAAGCACATCAAACAGCAGACAACGAAATCAATCACAATTACCCATCTGGTCGATTCGGCTATATAAATACATATATCGACGAATACCATTCGTCTCCACACTGCAAGTATTTAAAAATAAGAATAATAAAAAGGCGATAAAAAGAGTTGAGAGCGACTGAGAAACGATATGTGAAACGGTTTAATAAAATTTTTGTAAATTTACGCTAATTAAAAGTTCAATTAAGTAAGAGATTGCAATTGAATACATATCATATTTAAGGGAAGCTTGTAAACCGAACTTATATACCTTATTGTACTTACAATAATATGTATTTACATATATTCAAATACAACCTCTACGATTTTAACAATCTTACCTTTACCTTTACATTTACGACCCGACGATAGGTAATCAAAAAATTTCCTCGACCTATTTCCTAGACATATATGTATGTAGGTATAAAAGTAGCGCCGAGGAAATTGCTTTCACATGGATGACCTCATTAAATGTAAAACAAAGTCGACCGACCGACCACACAACAAAACACAACAGCAACTCAAAATCAAATATATAAAAGTCAAAAATTCATCGAAGCCCGAAGCTAGGAAAGCGAAGGAAAAGTGGCCCACACACAGGGGGGAACGCCTATACATATATGTGTGTTAGGGGGTGTTTGGATGGTATTCGTGACGCGTTTGGTTGGCTCGTCGGTTAACCACAACAGCAGGCCAAGGAGCAGGCCGCACCGCACCAAGGAACTACTACTTACTCACTCAGCCACTCAGCGAGTCAAGACTTGAATGAATGGAAATTTGCTTTGCGGAAAAACTTAAACACCGGAAACAATTAATTCCACTTGAATTAACATATGCTCTGATTGCCTTGTTGCGGACGAGGGGGCTGCAAATCACGACCTCACTTGAAAAGAGTGTTGACTAGCCTCTAAGGTTGAGAATACGAAAGGATGGGGCTGGTTTTTGGGCTTTACACTATACTGATTGATCGTCTTGTTGTCTCGTCGCCTTGGCTAAAAAAACCCCTCAAACCTTTCACCCAAAAATTCCATGCCCAAAAGCTCATTCGCGTTTATGAGCTAAAAACTTTTAATTGTTGCGGTTTTGTGAGTGCGGGAGTAACTTGCACTTGAAGAAAAATATGACCTAGAAATTGGAAAATTTAACTCTATGTAAAATATATACAATGAAATAAAGAAGAAATTCTGTAGAGTGTATACCATTGAAAAATATCATAAACGTGAGCGGCTCGCTCGCAACAATTTCAGAAAATGAGTTAAAAAGTTAATTGCCGGCGGACAGGTAATTTCTGGCACACTTCAAATGCAAACGCCATTAAGTAATATGCAAACAAGGGGTGGCTGTAGCTACCACCAACACCATAGAACTACCGAACTACCGAAACCCACCCCAACCCCACCTCCACCGCCACGAACTCCGTAAGCGACCCAGAGACAGGTCCAAGTCAATCAAGAACCTGACAGCTATGAGTTCCACGACTCCTTCCGAATCGACACAACCGCGACACGTCAGCCATAAAGTCACGAAATACTTCGTCCTTGGGTATTGCGTGCTACCTGCGGTTAGTTGCAAAGTTAGTTTCTTTCTAGAGAGAGAGGGAAAGGCGGGGGGACAGAGTGTAGCTGCAGATTAGGGACGCGTGCCCACGTTTAGGCGTAACAAATTACCATTAAACAGTAAATAGTCAACGAATGGTTGGAGGGGGTCTCTCTACTGATTATTATTTAATGATGAACCCTGCCTGGCCAGAGATTGTCCTGATCAATGGGCTTCATGGGCTTCAGCTACTAAAGATAATTACATACATGCCATTCACTCATAACAGTTAACAGAAAGGTAATTGGGTAGCATTCACCCACTTGGTTTTTAGTAGTAATGGAAAAAGTTTAAATTGCGTTGAAGTTTATAATATTTATGTTAGGTTAGGAAGGTGCTTAGAAATCTACAGAAATGTTGTTTTTCTAAAGTTTGTGGAGGTTTGAAAACTTAAGATTGTAATAGTAGAAAACTATTTCCTATGACTTTCTATTTATATTTCTCCAGCACCGTAAAGTATGCAACAGAAAATCAACTATTTTAAACATTAAATTGCTTGCAAAAAGTGGTAAAAACTTAAAGATGCTTTTAGCTAGGTACATTTATTATATCTTCATACCTTCATGTGCTGTGGAAGAGAACAGAACTTCCAGGATCATCAAGCGGAATGCAATCATTCAACTGCTTGGCTGGAGCCCATCCAATTCCGCAAAAATGCCAAAAACACCCTGTGCATTTTCCGCGTCGTCAGCAAATGGCAAAAGCAATTTTTTAATTTCTTAATTTTTGCGAGGTCATGAGAATTAGCCGCTTCACCAGGAATCTTTCTCACTCTCTGCCCCTTTCTCTCTCGCTCAGTCTCTCTCTATATCTGTGTAGCTCACGTAGCCACTTTGGCGCTGTCCACCACCGTCGCCGGTAATATTTCTTTATCTTCTACAGCTACAGCTTTGGCTACATCTCTCCCTGATCCACCTCCAGCTTCATCAGAGATGCTGACAATGAGATGCCAGGCGACATCGAGATGCGCCCTTTGTTTTCCCGGGCTGCTCCGACTCCGGCTCCGGCTGCTTCTGCTGGCAAAGTTTATTCATTTAGAAAATTTGCTCATTTTCGTTTTGCTGGGCGGATACCAAATTATTGTTGGCCGACTAAAAGAGAGAAAGACCGGGGGGAGGGGGTGAATGGGAGTGGGATTGGGTGAAGTGTGGTACGTGTTCGCAGTTTTCATATAAATTGCGGCCAATAACATTTTTCAGTTGGCAGGGCAGGAAAAACGCGCACAAAGCAAAATAAAAGAGAACAGAAAAGAAAAGCTGCTGATGATGGCTTCGTCTACATCTTCTTCTTCGTAGTCTTCTTCTTTTTGTTCAGAGCCTGGGCAACAGAATCTGGCTCATTAAGCCACGAACCGTAGAGAGTTTGAGGATGGGAGGATGGTGGGTGGAGACTGGGACTGGTCAGTGTGGGTGTTAGGGCCTGCGGTCGGCTAATCGGGGTCGACCGGGGCAGTGAAATCTGGCCGCGACGACACTTTGGCCCGAAACATTTTTTCCATCTTTCTTTTTTTCTTTTTCCATTGTGCTTCTGTGTTCAGAGCCATTAGACAAAAACTCGAGGGGTGGTGGTTGGTTTGGGTTTGGGCTGGGTTTGTGTGGGGGTGTGTGTGTGTAAAGTAAATGAGCAGATTGGAGAGACGAGCAAATTATTCCCCAAATACCCCGAGGTAATTATAAATGTCCTTTCCAGCATTCAGCTCCATGTCTTAGGCCCGTCAGTTAGACGCCGTGTTTTGTCTATCATAATGAGTGGCAGTCGGACATTTGGACATAATTGTTCAATTATTTTGTTACTTATTGCCTTGGCTTAGTTTACCCCTCCCCCCACACCCCACACACACCATCATTGCTATCTTTGCCATCTTAATGTTGTTTTTCTTATATATATAGAAATAAATATATTCTTGTCTCACAGGCGACATTCTGAGGGAAGGAAAGAAGAATGAAAAGTTCGTCAGTCATTTTGCCATTTCGCCATTTCATGCGATAATCGAATGTCAAATTCAATTACAATACATGCATGCTGTGGGGAGGCGTGGCACTTAGCCTCAGGGGTCTCAGGTGTGTGTGCTTTGCCATTCAATTATAAATTTTCAATAAAAATTTCTTCCCACTTCCCACTCGTCGGCGGCAGTTGTCTTTATTGTTTTTGACATTCGTCCTCGACATGCATGCAACACATGCAGCAAGAGGGCACGATTGCCACCCATGGTATGAAGGCGTGGTCTGCACACCAAGAGTGTGTGTGTACAGTGGGTGTGTGTACAGTGGGTGTGTGTTGAGTTGAAATCTACAAAAGTTAGCCCTGAGCAAAACTTGCTGCTGCAAATGACAGTTGCGTCTCGGGAAAGTCAATTGTATAACTGCGGGCCACATTTCTGATTAAAGTTAATGTCAATTTAAGTACTTTGCTGCTTGTAAGCCATTATTAAACAAAGTTGTCGAAGCAGAATGAGAGAAGTTTGCGAGAGATTGAAACAAGATTTCGTGCCTTAAAAATGTTTTGTATCGAGAAAGGTCAATCAGTCAGTCCTTCTTTGCTTATTGAACACCATTCAAATTGCTGACTAACAATACAAATATAGCGAAACATTTTGTTTAGCCATTGCATTCCACGAATAAAAATCGCTCGTTTGTAGAATCACATTGAATCGCTCAATGACATATCTGTAAATCAGTGCGACAGTGTAGCCAGGAACCGCATTCCAACTACAAAACAGCCGAAGTCAAACAACACAACAAGTAACAACAGCTTCAACTGACAGACAGACAGAGAGAGAGAAAGAGAGAGCGAGAGAGAGAGATCGACAAAAATATATCGCAATGATCATAAATATTACTCAGTTTTTGATGTGCCTCCTCTCCTGGGCTAGCCTGCTGGGGACGACGTTCTACAAAAGTAAGTAGAAGGAACAAAATATGCAAGTCGGCGGCGGCGGCGATCTTTTCGCTTTTGCCTTCTGGGAGGATTGTCGGCAACAAAAATTGCCAAAAATGGATTTCCATTTTTCACACACACACACACACTGACACTCGGAGATATACATAAAGAGTTTGTGTGTCTCCACAGTTAGCTTCCTCTTCTCAACACTCAAAGTCAAGTGACGGGCAAAAAGGTGTCGAAGAAATTGTTCAACAACAAAGCTTCAACACAAAAAGCAACAACAAACCAAGCAACCAACAACCAGCTGCATAAATGAAGCGCGGCATCAACCGAAGCCGAAGTCGAAGTCCAAATCGAAGTCGAAGCATTCGAAGTTGAAGTCTCAGAGTTGCCTCGTTGTCTTCCAGCAGCCGCACAGACACGCTGTCTGGCAATGCGACTGGGATGTCGCCCTCAAGGCAACAAAACATACTACAAAAGGCCGGCATCGTCTGGGGAGCCCTGAGTTTGTATGTGTGTGTGTGTGTTGGGGAGTACTACCAACCAAGGGGGCCTAAAGGCCTAAAGAGAGATCGCACTAAAGTTGAGGCGTCGCATTGTCTTCGGTCGCATTATTAGCTTACGTGTTTGTTAAAACAGCAGCAGCAAGATTTGAATTTTCTCTCACTTTTTAGCCAGAGTGAAATATTAAAATAGTTCTATACAGAGAGAAAGAGAGAGATAGAAAGAGAGATGAGATGCCATCGAAAGCATTCTAAGCGTTTTCCTTGTTGTTGATGCATCCCATTCCCATCCATTCGTTCGTGTTCGCCTACATATGTATGACATTTGCACACACTCAAACGATTGCGATTGAGAATGCTGCCTAATCGAACCGAACCGAACCGAACCATTCTATGCAAAATATGATAGAAATCTCTGTTCGAATCGAACTGAATATGGCATTGCCATCGCCCTTGTTGCTCGTTGCTCGTTTTGCAGCTTATTGGAATTCAGCGTGAAGCATCACAATCATATACAGTTTGTTCTTTTTGTCTTGGACTCGCGAAGATTTTGTATATTATATTTTTTGAACATAAATTGTTAAGGCACAGTGGTTTTAAATTGATAAAAATGCAGCTACACAAAAAAAATTATTTCTTGATTTTCATAAATATTAAGTGCTTACCAAATTTCTTTACTTTTAAATCCATTTTTACCTAATTAAGGAAATAATTCCATTTTAGTGTCCTTCTTCATATGGGGTTTCTATGTCTATTAGGTTACGATGTCTTTCCGCTGTGGCAGTATGTTGATAGCGGTCAATCAACATATTACGGTCAAACCTTTGAAAATTTTGTTCCTTAATCAATTCGGGAAAATCGGAGCAACTTTAAGACAGTTACAAATGTATACCATCACACTGTGCTTGGGCATATGACTCTAGTTATGGGCCACAAAAAATATGATTGTTGTTTAGCATGGACAAAGAAGGGCAAGAAAAAGTTGAAGGAATCATCGATTTTGTTGTTGTTATTGTTGTACAAGGAACGGAATGTCGAACGATTTGGTTTTGTTCTCGGTGAAGCTGCCGCGCATCTTTTATTTTGGTTTTTTCGTTCCGTATTCGAATACTTCGGCTTCGGCTTCTGCTGCTGCTTCTGCTGCTGCTGCTGATCTTGTTACCGATCTCTCGATTTTTGATGCCGATTTTGACTGCTACGCGACGCGTTGACAATTCCCTTGAACTGTTCCTCTGGACACTCTGAGACCTGAGACACTGAGACAGTGAGACAGTGAGACACTAAGGCGAAGGCACATACATAAATCCCATAAACGCGACAAGCACAAACGAAACGAAAACATTGTAGGGAACAGGAACAGAATGGAACTTCAGAGCCATTGTCACTGCATGCCACTCGGACGACGACGACGACGACGACGACGACGAGTCGGACGATACTTTATTCATTTATTCCAATAATAATAATGCAATGCAAACATTGATTGTCATCGATTGTCAGCATCGGTGGCTGCCACAACGTCTGTGCGCACGCGCAACACACAAACCAGTCCGACCTGATAAGGGGGGTAAAGGGGGGGCGGGCAGACTTATGCCCTTTTAGGGTATTTTTGATAGGTGACAGATTTTGTGCACTCGCGCGCGCAGCTCGAACGATTTGTGGACACACAATTTATGAGTTGTCGCTGTTGAGATTTCCTGCTCAACGTTCGATACGATTCGAAGCGATGCGATTCGATATATTTACATTTTGAGTTTTCAATGTTTTCAGGTTTATTATTAATGTCCCCATCATCATCATCATCATCATCGTCATCATCATCATCATTATCAGTAGCTGGAATATAATACGCGTAGGCTTGTTTGAACTTCTCGCTCATCTCGCGCAAAATTGTGAAAATTTTTTGTTTGTCCTCTTCTTGTTGTTTTCCCATTTTACATGACATCGTTTTGCCCGATCCAATAAGCAATGAATACAGTGGAGTCGTGGCGGGGTGAGGAGGGGGGATGGCCTGTTGGAGGCTGTCATGTAATTGCTTTTTGCCGCCATTGCCCAGTCAGCCGGCCTGGTTGGATGCAGGCCCCAAACCAGGTGCTGTTGAATTTAAATGAATTCAATATTGCATTTTCACGCTAAAATGCTTCCAAAAACAGATTTTTCATTTACACTTTCTGAATGGTAAAATCCGGATTACGTATCCCACGGGCAAAAGCATTGATTCTGCTTTTGCGCAATACACAAAAAAGGCTACGTGGAAAATTGCACAGCACCCCCCCTTCTCTTTCTCTCTCTCTCTCTCTCTCTCTCTGTGTTTCTTTTCATCGTTTTTCTCATCGCCTTGCATCGGACATTTTTGGTCAAAGGATCCGCCGCACCGCCCAGCCGGGGCAGTCAATGGGCTCAGACTATGGGGTATGACTTGAAATACGGTTTCCCTTCCCTACACTCTTTCTCTTTCTCTCTCTCTCTCTCTGTGTCTCTGTGAGTTTCTCTGTTTCTACTGCTGCTGCTGCTGTTGCTGCTGTTGGTAATACATATCTCAAAAGGCTTCTCGTAATTTGTATGCCCTTTGTGGGGGGCAAAAGGATTCGCTTTTGCACTTTTTCATTCGCTGCAAAATTAATCAAAATCTTTTTGTGTGAATGTGTGTGTGTGTAAGAAATTTAAGGTGAACAAATTTGTTAAAACTAAAAGAAGGAGTCATAAGTTTAACTTTATAGTTTAGTTTATTCACTAAATGAATATTAAAACATGATAAAATTAGTATATAATTATTTTAGAAAAAGATTTTTTTTAATGGAAATGTCTAAAAAATTATTTAAGAACATATATTTTGATAATACAATTATAAAAATAACTTAAGAAAACATTATTCTTAACTAAAATTATAAATAAAATATATTCATTAATTTCTCATTTTTTTCGTATTCAAATATAAAATATCAAACAAAGTCAGACACAAACAAGTTTCAGTTCACTTTGTATTACTTTTATGTACTGTATTTGTAGACAATAGCGTGTTAAATTTATTTATTGCCATTAAAATACAAAAAAGTAAAAAAAAAAAAAGAGCTAGGGACGTTTTTGGTACCTTCAATGACGTATGATCTACATTTTGACGGGTTGCCTTCTGTTTTTTTTTTTTGCGCTTTACTTTATTTTTTTTTTTTTACCTTAGTTTCTCTATATGTCAGATATACTCGGCATGACTTTTTAATGTACTCTCGACTCTGTCGTTTTGATTCGTTTTTGTCATTTTAATGTGCAGTGAATTTTAATTTGATGCCCATCAAGCCCCGAAAACACACCGAAAACACACTTTCAAAAATCGCCTGGCTCACAGCAAAATGATTGTCAAAATTTTAAAGGCAACTTTTGCCACAGCCAATAAATTTATGCCAATTCTGCCATAAAAAACCAAAAAACAACAACAACAACACTCTGTCCCTCACAGCAATTCGATTTTGTTTTATTTTTTTGGTTCGTTTTCATGCGGAAAAAATGATCTGATTTATATTTGACACAATGGATTGGCTCAGGCTCAGGCTTGGCTTCGTTCGCTTCGCTTCGATTGCGTGGTGTTAAAATAAACATATATACATATATCTTTTACACACAAACACACACACAGTCACAGTCGCTTGCTCTGATACATAAAACATAAGCATAAGACTGGAGAAGGGGTTAACCGGGGAGAGCTTGAGACATATGGCGGCCATTATGATGCGCAATAATGCGAAATGTGAAAAGCAAACACAAAAGACTTTTGAGTTTTGAGTTTAAGGCTTGTTGGAGGTGCCCAATTATATCGCAATGAGTGCTCGTAAAGTATTTGGGGTGTTGACAAATTATGGCAACGCCTTTTGAAAAGAAATAAAATCCAACAACGAAACGGAACGTAACGGAACGGTTCATGTCTTGCACTTTAAACAGCCAGCTGCCTTTTGGATATTCCATACTTTAAGTATTCAAGATGTAAAGAGAATTTCGATTTACCAAAAGATTTACAAAACATTAAAATATATACTCAATTAATTGATTTTAAAAAAAGAATTATTTTCCTAATGATTATTATCATTATAATACTCCTAAACCCTTCAACAACTTCTTATTTATTCATTATAAAACTCTACCGGAGTACCGGAGGTATGGGAAATACCATAAAAGGCATGCTCCTCTTTACATTTCTTAATTACACTATTTGTTAGGCGAAATCATTGAATATTATTCACATCCAATTCATTAGCTCACTCAAGCAATGCATTTACATTCATATATGTCGCTAAATCCCATTCCCAGCGCAGCTCTGCGGAACTTTAAACGTGCCACAAGTGTGGAATTTCCGACTGGACATAGACCCGAAAGAGAGAGCGAAAGAGAGATCGAGAGCGAGCGAACCCATGAAGCAATGGACCGATGTAGATATGAAAATATTTGCGGGAATAACTCATGCAGATTAGCAGGGAGAATACAGAATACAGAACAGAGAATACGGCGAGAAGCAGTTGAGAGCAAAGCAAAGCCGACAAATGAATGCCACACAAATTAAGTAGAGAAAAATATAATTGATAAACACGAGTGAGTAGTTCTAATTCTGGTCGCTTTATCATCCAGTCGCACTTGCCACATTAATTAGGCGCTTGATTTATGAATGCACCGATTCCGATAGTCACTTGGAATGGTGGCAAGATCGAGATGGAGTTGGAGTCCGGACTTGCTTTCGGGTAGGCGTCATTTGTCCAACAAAAAGATTCTAGGTTATTTAAATTATTTATTTTATTATTTCTCTAGAATGATTTTCCAGCTGATTATTATTACCTCCAATAATGAGTTAAGTAAACTTTCAACTAGATATCCCAAAAGAGTAGAAATTTTACTTGAAGATCGATGATCGAGAAACACCTGCTACCGCCTCTAACCCTAAGCCTTACAATCGACCATAAATCAAATGGATGGGTAGAGTGAAAACAAATTTTAAACGGCTTAAATGCCAGTAGCCAAAACACCACGTGTTTCTGCCAAATGAAAACAAGCGCGCGAATTGCTAAAAACACATTCATATAAAAAATACACTGCGATAACTATCTACTTGGGAATGAAGAGTGAAGATCCTACGATCCAACGAGCGCCTGCAGCTTCAAGCCGGAAGTTAAGCTGGAAAAAAAAGGATATCGCGAGGGTAGCTCGAACTTCAATTTTTAAGTTGAAATGCGATTGTGCCGTTGGCACATATTAATTAAGTGCATGTTTGCGCATTTCTCATTGCTTTTCATTTCTTTTTTATTCGTTATCCTTTCGTATTAATTGGTTACCTTTTGCCCAGGACAATGACAACTCGATAAGCACACATCAACGCACATTGCGCGTTCCTCGTACCACGAGATCCCGTATTCCCAACCCGAACCCGAACCCGAACCCCGATCCCGAAACTGATCCCTTTTACTTGATATCGTCATGCACCTGTTTCGGGCCAAGCCAAGCCAAACATTTCTTATTCGTGGGTGAGTTGGTTACTAGACGGCGTTCGTGTTTGTGAATATCATTTTTAGGGCTATTTTGCTGCCTGCTGTTTTAGACGTGTTTGGCAGTTTGGCATTTTTTACATACTTTACACATATCTCAATGGCATTGTTATGGTGTCAACTTTGTTATCAGAGTTTTATGGTTTGTTTGTCATTTAACACCTTTTAAGCCGAGCACATTAATTAGAAATGCAACGAACCCAACAAACGCGACATTCTCACCGAGCTGCCTGCCAATCTCCAGCTGTGAACTGGCAACGAAATACCAAATGCATATGCTCCAAATAAGAAGGATGATAACTAATGCTAATGTCATTATATATTTATTGTATTGTATTTCAAAGGGTGGAGGTGAATACTTCTTAGCTAGAGCTTCTTATAGGTGTATGATATTATATATTTCATTTTTTTAATTTTCCTTTGTTGAAATGACCTGCACAAATTCTAATTCGAGTTAATTAACAATGTTGCTTCAAAAGTCAAGCCAAACAATCAGATACAAGACACGAAATGATCCGAAAACCAAAAAACTTTAAGGAGCAACTCAGACTGGTTCATGCTATCGCTACCATCGATTTTGAGTATGTCGAATGTTTACTTATTTATTTTTTTTGTAAGCAAAATCCAAAATGACAGGATTTATGCATGCACTCGTGTCGAATATTATATACTCTTACGCAGATTTATGTTTATCTTCAATAAGTATATCATAAACATATTAAAATATGTTTTGTAACCCCAAACCGAAGGTATTACTAAACTAAATATCTTTAGTTTACTTATGAAAACTGGCTGGAATCATTGATAAACTCAAAGACCTTCAGTCGGGAAGAGCAGTAACTTTTTGGAATACCCACACGATATTTATTAGCTGAAAAGGAAATTTTAATGAACTGCAAAGATTCAATAAAATAAAAATCGATATAAAAATAAAATGTAAAGAGAAGAAATAAAATAATGAAGAGAAACGACACACACACACAAATTATCAAAAAAATAAAATAAATTCGTGCTCAGGTATCGAACAGGTCCTACTCCTTCACTCTCCTTCACTCTCCTTCACTCTCTCTCTCTGTTCACCCTTCAAGTTCGCAGTCCTTGCATGCAAATTGTGAATGCAAAAGGAAACGAACAAACACAGAGTTGTAGTTTTCGTATGTATGAATGTTTGGATGTTTGTACGCACATGCGTTCTCCAGATCCCATTTGGCGATCGATCCAGTTTCAGTTCGTTGTTGTTGTTGCTGCGGTTGTTGTTGTTGCTGGACTTGTGATTTTCTTATTTATTGATTTTCTACAATAAATTTCGCATGTTTGCATCCAATTTAAATAAAATTCGACAATTCTAAATCACCTCATTTTGACGTGGGGCTACTGTATCGACTTCTGCTGTTAGCCAACTTTACCTGTTGCCAACTTGTTGTTGTGGAGGTTGCTTGCGTGCGATTCTGGAACTGCTCGAACTGGCTGCGTTTTTCTCTGTCTCCTCTGTTAGCGGAAATGCAAAACAAGGCCAATGCTACAGCAGATTTATTGACATCTTCGTTGGCTGCTGCTGCTGTTTCTGTTTCTGCTGCTGTTGTTGTTGGCTTTTGCTGCTGTTCTGATTCTTTTTGCTACTGCTTTGCATATGAAATGCAAAAGAAGAAGAAGTTCAGACTTCAAGAAGAGTTTGCCATTCTCATGATAGTATTCTCAACAACTGGACAACTGAGTTATCGTAACGCTTTCGTAGCCAAACTGAACAGACATTTGAATTGACCAAGTTTAGATAGAAAGATCATCTCTTAGCCTTGATACACACATACACACAAGTTTGTGACTCATTCATCTCGCATCTAACTAGAAATTATGAATCTCACTTTGTTGAGCTCTGTGCTTTGTGTGTGGCTTTGTGGCTTGCGAATTCAACCTGTTTCGACCTTCTTCGTGGGAATATATTTATTCAAATATATATTTATTCAAAACATTTGTTATGCATAACGATTTGCTGTTCGTTTCGGCATTTATCGCTTTTGTTTCTACGGCTACTATTAATTGCAAATAGTTATTTATATGTTAAAAATCAATATTAATTTTTATTGCACACACACTTATAGCTGTATATTAAGCTGGCGAATTCTGCAATTTCGCTATATTCCCATGTCAATGTTTTGGCATTCAAAATTTATCGATTTTATTTAACCGCAAGTCACTCGGTTTCATATATATTTATGGGACATAGCAGTTTTGCAGTTTTTTGGGGGCTGTGGGAAGCTTAAAAATTGCGAAATATTTAATCTTGCTGTGAAAAAACATTATCTCCCAACTGATTGACTGACTGCTATAAACTCAGAGCCAAAATGGTATGATATAGGGATCTAGTTTTTATACCAAATGATAATAAGAAATATATAAAACAAATATCAATCAATCAAAGCATTTGTTATACAAAAATAAAACCTAATGCTTATAAATATGAAATGCATTTACATATATTGATAACAATAACTGTTATAGAATAAAAGCATATAGATCGTAGTCCCGTAGTGTCCCATAAATATATATTATAGGGAAATACATAATGGAAATATTAATCAATCCAAACATTTGTTATACAAAAATAAAGCTTAATACTTATAAATATGAATTGCATTAAAATATATTGATAATAACTCTTATTGAATGAATGCATAAAGATCTTAGTTCAGTACTAAGATGGAATTTTGGTCTAAATGTATCTACAAGTGGATGAATTCCAAGAATTCTTTTTTAAGTTAATAAAACATTCAAATAATCTATGACAATATTATTGTATTTATAAAATGATTGTTTAACTGAATTTGAATAATTGTCTTTTATAGATATATGTATATTATTAAAAAAAAGCAAGGATTCAATTGAAAATCTTTTTTTTTAATACAAAAATTAAAGCTTAATGCTTATTAATATGAAATTGTGTGCGCTGTTACACATTTAATTATTTAATCTGGCAGTTTTTCAGACTGTCTGCCAACTTTCACCCCCCACCCACACCCCCATCCCACCAATTACTCTTTAGCGCAAAAGTTCAGTAATTAAAATTGTTTTTAATTCCCATATTACGGATTATGACATACCATTGGAGTTCGGGAGTTCGGAATGGGAGCCAGGGAGTCAGGGAGGAATTCTGGCTGAACCTACTCGGTTCTTGTTGTTTTTATTACATGCATATTATGCGGTTGTCATTTTGTATTAAAATTGTTAATTGGTTTTGTTTTTTAATCTGTCAATCAATTAAAAACACAACTGCGATTTAATTAATTAAATCAACAAAGACCGCAATAATCCAACACCAATCCGACAATGCAAACGAATGTTTCTGCCCATTCTGCCCATTTTCTGCCCATTTTCCCATTTTCCATACCATCTTCATTTCCTTTGGCGAATAATAACAATAATAAATAATTTAATGACGTCAATGGCTCGCACACACACGCATACACTTCTCCACTGTGTGTGTGTGTGTTTGAGTGAGGGGGCGTGGCCAGGGCAAGCACTGTGCACCTTTTGGAGCCAACAGCCAGCACCACCTAACGGGCAACACCACCATGAACACCATGAACACCATGAACACCATGAACACCATGAACACCACCACCATCAAAAAAAAGTATTCGCCATTGGATAGGCTACGGCTACGGCTGCTTGAGTCGTGAGAAGGGAGCAGTGGGGAGGGGGAGGCTAATGGTATGGTATGGTATATCAACGCCATTTGAAATTCGAAATTCGTATGCAAATTTTCATACATTTATTTTCCACACTTTGGGCAAACAGCGCCGCGAGCTAAAAATGATAAAGCGACTTTAATTTTTTTTCTCCTCATTTCGTGGCTCGTTTCGTGCCTTGCACATTTCCGCTACCCCTCCCTACACACTCCACACTCCACACACACACCACACACACACACATAGACATACACCCACTCTCTGGCCATGCCATGCACCATGGACTCTCGTCTCGAACTCCTCGGGCCAACTAACACCGGCCGCCGCCGTCACTTTGCCCCGCCCTCGCCCTCGCCACGTCTTGTTGTAGCAACGTAATTATGTAAATTAACTCTTTTCGGGGCCTTTGATACGGGGCTGCTCAGCGGGTCGCCCCCTTGTCTCTCCTCCCCACCCGACACTTCTCTATGTTTGTGTACCCATTTTGTATATATATATATAGTATAATTTTCCTTATGTAAGATGTCAGTTAAAGTTTAGTCCAAAACGTCTGAGTGGCTTTGCAATTTGTTATTTAGCCATTAAAAAGCCAAAACCAAAGCAAAGCTAACAAAAAAAAAACAACAAAAATGATATATTTCTAACGATCTTTTGTTCGTGTGCACTCAATATGACATACTTGTTGGGGCGCCCCTTTCCCATCTAATGTCATGTTTAAACATGTTTGTGATTTAGTTTAATACTTAACATTTTTTTTACATATTTTTTAACATTCTAACAAACTTTTTTGTTTTCTAAGTGTTTAATAATATAAATATTTCTTCTATCTACAAATTAATGCTTAATTCCACTTAAAACCCATTCAGATCTTCGACTCTTAATTTCAATTACATAACAGGATCGAGAGACTCAAACTCACTCGTTAGTTGCTCCCGTTTGGTAGTCGAAGTCGAAGTCGTTGGCAGCATCGCTGATTGAATTAAATGCTGAATAAGTCGACTTAAAGGCGCCGACGACGATGACGACGATGACGACAATGTCGATGGCAACGGGAGGCGAGGGGAAATCTCTACCGATTCGATTTGAGTCTGAAAACAAGGCCTAAATAAATTCGTCATTATAAATCATGAGCAGCAAACTGTTTAATTAATCACCGCTGGGGCACAGCACAGAACTAAACTAAAAACAAGCTAAGCAATTGCAACTGCAACACTGGCAACTGCAACTGCAACATTGGCAACAGCAGCATTGGCGACTGCAACTGCGACTGCAAGTGCCTCAGCTGGAGATTTGCGAAAAAGATGATATTTATGGCAACTTTGACAGCGGCGACATCAATGTCGAATAGACTCATTGCCAGTGCCGCACAGACTTTGGCCGACTCGCCGATTGCCGATTGAGCCGATTCTCCGATTGAGTGCCGCACGCGCAACGACCACCAACGGCTCCAAAATGCACTTAGAGAAACGTAAACTGATTGACTAGAGAAGATAAAGTGATCTAATTTGTTCACCAAATGATAAGCAATGTATCTTAAGTTATCACTAAGATTGAACTTATCAAATGTAAACATGTGACTGAAAACATTATCAGATGACAGATCAGATTGACAATTAACATTTACTTTTTCTCAGTGTAGTCTCTGCTGCAGCTGACAACTTCAACAATGTCGATATCGATGTCGACACGGGCGACAGTTTTTAATCGCGGCAATAATCATAACTGTGATTTGTATGACTCTGTTCAGTTCAAGCACATGAAGCACTCAGGTGAGGCATGGCATGGTTGGGTCTGATCGGGTCTGAACACCGATCGATACCCACCAATGGAGCCGAGACGTATTGACCATATTGGCGACCCGAGGTGAATTATTAAAGCGTTTTGCAATTTATGCGACGCTTTTGCGTTCGGCTGCCGTTTGAAGCCCGTCATAAGCAAACCGAACCCCCCCGAACCACCCGAACTCCCGTGGCCTTTTGCCTCCATAACTGAGTGACATCTGATCATGGTTGTGTGTGTGTGGTTCTGTGTGTGGCGTTCTGTTTGGTTGTGATTTGTGCTGCGACTAATGCTGCGCCTAGTTGGTGGCTTACCAAATGAGGAGATTGACTGTTTTTCATTTCATTTTCCGTCGACTTCGTTGGGCTCTCTTTCAGAATTCGTAATTCATCTGGCCCCACAAGTTGTGGCGCTTCAAAGTCTACGGCTGCATTTACATGGTCTATTAATATTTATGAGAGAAAATAGAGAAGAGTTCATTAAGCAAGAAGAATTGAGGCAGAAGAACAGCAGCAGCAGCAGTAAATGACAGCAGATTCAGATATAGATCAGACATTGCCTTATGAATGGTCGCATTTAAAGGTTCTTTCAAAGAAAACTTGATAATGAAGTGAATTTTCGAATACATTTTAACAGTTAATTGAAAATGTTATATATTTGCTATGAACATAAGTTAGAAGCAAACTTTCGTATATCATTTTGTAAGAGTTTTTAGTTCTGAAATCGGGTTAAGGAAACAAGTTTATGACACTAATTTCAATCCGCATAGGATAGATTGACAATAAATCAGACATAAATGCCATAACAGTGAGAAGTAATGAGAGTAACACATTACTATATAATATTTAAGATATATTTTATGATAAATGTATAAAATACAATACAAAATATTTGATTCCATTCATTCGTTTTGCCATCAACCCGAACAACTTGCTTGGACAAAAACACTAAAACAAAACTCACTTACAGAAAAAAGGAGAAGAAAACTCGGCAACCGTATGCAAAACATTTTTAAGAAGGAGTACAAAACGGTTCGATTCGGTTCGGTTCGGTTCTCCATTGAATGCATTGAGTCTGTTTCTGTTTCTGTTCTCTACTGGCAGTCAGGTCTTTTGTTGGTTGGCTTTGGTTAGAGCTAAAATACATTTGTTTATGCTAAAGTCGCCCAATTAGTAAGATTGTTATTTCTTGTAAAGCTCACAGATGCTCCATAGCTGATACCAATGGAGCTGGGGAGCTGGGAAGCCAGACCGAATTCAATGGAGACGGGTTTTGGGTTCGGTTCAGTTCAGTTTTGCCAATGGCCAAATGGCATGCCCATTTGTTTGTATTTATGCATTCGGAACAATATCAATTGTAATGAATTTTGAATATCGTTAAGCGTGAGGGCCTCGCCTTCGATCCCCCGCGATCTCCATCCTCAACCAGATGAGAATCCTTGAGGATGTCGCAAAATGGAATGTTCTTTTCTGTGGTTCTTCTGCTGGTTAGATGATGAGCGATATGAATATGGTTCCCAGGCTTCTCGAGACTCAACACAGTTGTTGTTGTTCTTCTTATTGGCGATTTCTTCTTCATTTCTTTCTTTTTTGTCAATGAACACAAAAAAACAAAATTCCTTGAGTTTGTAAAACTTATACATATGTATACGTAAGTTAAATAATTATTTGGCTAACCCCTTTGACTTGAGTTGAAATATTTTTGTTTTGTTGTCTGAACAGTTGAAACAAATGTTGCACTTCCTTTTGACCAGGTTGACCAGCGGAGGGGAAGGAGGGGGGATACATACACCTCCGCCCAGTTTTGTGCAGGTTTCCCCCTTTATTTTTTCGTCATGATCTTGTCTTCTTTTTCTGCTTCAACTTCGTTTACCTTCGTCTTGCCATCCGTTTCATCCAAATGGCCAATCAAGCGATCTCCGTCGCCAATTTTCCAACACGATCGTTTTATGTGTCATCGTTTGATTTGCCATTCTCATCATCAACATCATCATCATCATCATCATCATCATCATCATCATTATCATCATCGCGGTCTGTGGCGTACATTTCGTGTCCCTGTCAGTTTGCTTACTACCTTACCTTCCCCTCACTTCCCATTTCTTTTTCCTGTTTCGTCTTAGCAGCAGTTACAAAGCACAACATGAAAATTACAATCGTTGTTGTTGCTGTTCAGCCAACAGCTCGCGAATATCAGTAATAACCGACGTGTAAATACTACAACAACAACAAACAGGGTCATCGCCGTTTTAACAGCAGTTAACTTCAAGTCGTGGGTTGCCATCAACATTTTTGCCGGATGGCAGACCAATTGTTAAATTTGCAAAATTACTACACACAATGCACGATGTTTTTTTTTTCATCGTAAAAGTAAAGAAAATAATAATAGTAATAGCAAAAAAAGATCTAATAAGTATAAGATCAATTGAAGAACTTGAAACTAAGATTAAACCATATTAATTGCATTGTTTTTTGCTATTTTAACTTTTTCTAATAACATAGTAAGAGTAAAACGTATTAACTTTGAGCATATTATTATGTTGAAAATAACTATGTTTAAATTGATTCCAATTTTCATTTCATACATCAAAAAGCAAGTCATACCTCAAAGGCCAGAAAGACAAGGCGTGTGAATGGAAAGGCAAAAACCAAAGGCAACAAAAGGCAACAAAATCAAATCAAATGAGGACTGTGGAACCTGTTGCTTCAACAATTTTGAGTATGGACAAAACTTGACATTTAAATTATGGGATCAAAACATAATACAGAATTGCTTTAAAGAAGATTTCGCGATTTCAAAAAGCTCTCAGTTTTTATTATTTAAGTAAAGCTATTAGTTTCTGTTTCAAGTGTCTGTTTATTGTTTAAGTTTTTCTTCACTTTCAGCTGGCGGTTCATTTATTCTTTCAATACGAAAATAAAATGAGGCGGCAAATACCAACACCAAGACCAATAAATATACGGTTCATAATATTTCTAATTGCTTTTCAAATAAACAACAAGAGCAACAAGCTTAAACAATAAACAATCAATTGTGGGCGCCATCCGTTTTGGCCTATAAATACTTACCACTTACCTTATACATAAATACATAAATTCAAGGTGCCCGATGAAAAAGCACATTAAGATGGAACAGAAATAATATTTACACCAATTAGGCGGCCTATCAAAATAATATTAAAAAGATTTATATGCCATGCTGCCGTTCCACAGTTCCAAAGTGAATTATGAAATAATCACTAAACGAGTAAAGGGGAAAAAGGGGAAATGGAAAGCGACGAAACCAAGAAACTCAAACTGAATGGACCAAATGGAGGACCACATGTGGTGTATTGTTGATGCAGTGCGGCACCAAAGCTAAAGGTGTAAAGCGTTGTACCCAGAGGCGCCGACTAGCAGCGAGAACTACCGGAGTCGAATGAGATGATAAATTCTGGTACGGCTACTGGATTTGGGTTTGTTTGGTTGAGGTTGGGTTCAGGCAGGCTTTTTCATCGTCATCGTCATCGCCTGCTGTGATAATCGCCCGCTTAAAGATGTTTTAATCGGTTATTACATTTGTTATGCTGCTTGCAACCTCTTGTGGCAGTAACTGCCGTACCTGCTACCGGTTTGATATTTGAAAAGTTAACAGATTCTTGGCATTGAGTAGTTAATAAGTTTACAAAAGAAGATATTTCTTAAACCGGATTACCGTTCATAAAGTAAGTATTTTAATATGTTTAGTTTAGATATATTATATATTGAATTTAAGTCTAGTCGAGCTTTAAGCGATTTTCAATACTAACCAGTCAAAGTGTAAACAATAAAAACCCATTTACACTCTTCTCGAATCCACGATCAATTCGCGATAAACATGCATAAACGATGCAAATTTCATTGCACTTACAAATCGAAATACGTACATAGTCAAAAAAAACATATATCGCATATGTGATATGGTGTTGTGGGGAGAATTGTGTATCCGGTTGGTTTTGAGTTGAGTTGCGATTTGCGTGGGTTTTGGGGCACGGCTTCATCTCACACTTACTGCTGCTGCAGCAACACGTTGTTGCATATATTTGTTGCATGAGTTATGAGCATATTCGGGGCGACATATTCTCGATTGCCTGTGCCCGTTGCACGTTGCCCGTTGCCCATTGCCTGTGGGCTGCAAAAAACAGCTAAATGGCCATCAGCCACAAAAATCGCCAAAGAGCCTCCAGCAGAGCAGTCCAGAGCTGCCATATTTTTATTTTTTGCTGTTGTCGCACATGTCGCATTTGGTCGCGTATGCAAAAGTGTCGAAATATTTATGTTCCACACAGAATTAGCAACAGCAACAGCAACACCAACAACAACACCAACAACAACTCGCTTGTCGCTGTCGTGCATTGAACATTGCTCAAAACAACAACAGAACAAGTAGAGAAGATCAGAGAGAGAGAGAGAAGGGGGGTTAGGGTAACGTGTTTTATTGAATGAAATGGCGAGTCTGGCGTTGATTCATAAATGTGGCCCAAAGAGAGACGGCCAAACGCTTCGCTTTGCCTTTTATGCAAATGTGCCAACGAATCCTACGCAATGGACACACATTGAATAAACGCTAAAAAAGATTTGTTGCTGCCGAGGTGCAAATGATCATACAGCATCTCCATTCCATCTCTCTCTCTCTCTCTTTCACACACTCTCTTTTTTGGTCTTTCTCTTTCTTTTGAATAGTAGCTTCCTCGAGTTGAACCTTGAAACTTGGCCCGGCTATCAGATTTCACATGTGTAAATTTATGCTGCTCATGAGAATTACAAATCAATGAGATGCGCCTGTTTGCCTCCTTGGCTCCATCATAGAAAGATGGCCAAGATGCAAGAAAAGTTGGCAACACACATATAGAAATGTGGCTAATTTGAATATTTGCAACTGATTTCATTCAGTAATGTGTGTGTGTATGCCATCCGGTCTGAAACCAGTTCTATCTTAAGATTTTAATCTTTAAAAAATATTGAATAATAATCTCCATAAAAGTATAACTTTTATTTTGGTTAAGTGAATGATTTTTCTGACTATCATTCACAGTATTTAAAGTTCTACATAACTCATTAATAGAAATAGATTCCAACTCAAAAACACTCTACCCAATCTCTGGATCATCTAATGTTGTTTATGTTTCTTCTGCCTCGAGAGTGGAATGTGTTCCGTTTTGAAGTCAAATTTTTTGTGGCATATCTATATATATTTTTATTGATTTTTGTGTGTTCATAATGAGCAGTGACACAAGATGTTGGGGGGGATACTGGACTGAACACTGTGGTGTCTGTTGGTCTGGGCGCGTTCAACTAGGTGGAGAGAGGGAAGAAAAAACAAAAGGAAGCCATAAATTAGATCTATGAATCAAAGAGATATCTGATTTCTGGCCACTGATAAAATATCTATATTCTCATTTCTTGTATGGCATAACTCTTCGGATCTTGGTACACTGCTACGAGAATATTTCTCGTTTTTAATAGGGTCGCATTTTTCTTGGTTGAGTCCGTATTCTGTGTTCTGTGTCTGTGGTAGACATTTGGTCTCTGGGAATGACTGAACTGAACTTCAACTTTATCGAATGGCCTTAGATGATATCATGTCATAAATATCTGAGCGTTCTTATTAGTTGGGCTAAGTTTTCCTTCGTTTTCTTTGTTTTTTGTCCATCATCGATACATGCTAATAATCTATACATACGAAACCCGTATAAGTTTTAATGTGCAATAGTTTTTGAAAGGTTTTTCATTAATTAAATAAACCCAAACAAGTTTTTCAGAGAGATAAGAAACAAAGACAGCCATAAATTGTATTTGCGGGATAAGTTTTTATGAAGGTTCAATAATCATAATCAGAACTTAAAGTAAAAAGAATTTTTGGCTCTTTTTTATCGCATTTTGAATGCAACACATATGCCCTGACTGATTAAAGCAATATGCCAAGAACTTATATCTCATATCAACCCCTCAATACTACTTTCAGCTGCAATTAATAGCGAAAAAGTCGGAGAAAAAACATAAGCTGTAATCCATTTCTACACATAAATCCAATTAGGATTTGCTCTATTGGCACTTGGAAAATGCCAAAATACCAAAATGCCTGGACTAGACAAGATAACAACAAGATATCCCCTGCAACCCCTGCACAAAAAATATTGGAAAAGACATGTGTGCAGAAAAATCAAAGCACACATTGCTCTCGATATCTCCAAGTGTCCGGCACGTAAAACAAAAACAAAAGTAAAAGTAAATCACTCAACGCGATTTTCGCTAATAACAAAAATGATTTTGCCAAGTGCCCAGCCATCCAGCCATCCAGAGAGTCCTCCTGGGAAGCATTAGTCTCGTATGTGAGATGGTAGTTGATATCAATGCGATAATATCTGTTGTTCTCTCTCTTTGTGTGACTTGGCCTCTTAATGAACTCAATCAAAAATCGATTTGTACAACAGAATAGTTCTATATTTGAGTCTACATCAAATGGAATTTATGAGATAAATCTGCCAACAGGATTTGCCAAAGGGAATTATTAATAGAGAGAGAGAGACGGGACAGGACAGGATATGTGGTTCTCTGTGTTCATCATAAGTTCAATGCTTTAATGTTGAACGAAGGCTTCGCCAGTAATCAGCCCAAACAACAACAACAACAATCGAAGACACAAAAAGAACTTGTCAACTGTCAAATGCTGATGCAGAACCATTAAGAAAACCAAGAGGAGAGAGAGAAGACCCATCCATATAAGTAAAACTGCCCACAAACGGGTATATGAATGGAGTCAATGGTGGCGTGGGGTGTGAGGGAGAAGGGAGAAGGGAGACGAATGGGAAGGGCATCCAAAAAATATTGTCATCATAAAGCGATGCCAAAGAAGCCGTTAAATATTATTAAGGAGACCATTTAAATTCATTAATGAGCCATACTCTTTTGAGCCCATCAAACAACAATAACAACAACAACAACAGCAACAACAATCACGAAGGGGTTTAAATTTACATATGGAAGATGTTTTGAAGATGCCTTTACCTGAACGCCGGAGAAAGAGTAAGATTCGCTTTACGAGCACTACGCATACCGCTCGAGCCTCGAACCTGGACCCAAAGTTCCTCCAAACGACGACGAGACGACGACACGGTAACAAAAAAATGAACAACGACCCAAAAGAGATCTCAGGAGGCTGTCTGACAGAGTCGGTCCGATTGTCCGATTGTCCGACCTGGGTCACATCCTCGTTAAAACAAATGAGAGATGCGACGACTACATACATACATATATGTATGTGTATGCATATACAAAAAGGCGACGAACAACGAAATGCAAAATTAAATTAAGCAAATGAATGAAGCCCACGTTGACAATTTTCATATCTCTCTTTTTTGTTTTTTTGGTTGTTCTTTGCCGAATATTGGTGAATATTGCTTAAAAACGTCAATAATTCATTTGTTATGCCTGCACATTGAATGTCCGCGACACGAGATACTATATATATACTCCAGAGACAAGAGAAAGAGAGAGAGAGAAGAGTGTCTCCTCGTAAACAGGTCCCAGGTCTGACGACTTTGCGTGTTTTGGTGAATTTGGAGCGCGGTTTTGTGCGCTTTGGCGCTTATGCAAATTAAGATGATTTCGCAAAGAAAACAAAATGCAAAATGAAAAGTTGTTCGTAGAGTTTTAATACACACCAATCGTTATGGATATTTAATCGATTTTTACATTTATTCAACTTATGTTAAATTCAACTTAATCTAACCCTTATATGTCCCGGAAAAAACTCTTGCAACGATTACTCATTTTCGAACTTTTGCGCTAAAATAATTTGAATTTCAATTTAACGTCACATTGCCAACATATTCATCATTAATTTTCCACATTATGTAAACACAAAGACAGACAGACAGTCAGACAGTCGACTCTGTCGTGTTGGGAAAAGAACAAACATTTTGAATACGAAGTACGAATGCGTTGAAAGGCCAACTGACATTTTGATTTCCGTAATAAAATAATTAATGATCATATCTGTGTTCCTACATTGGATTCGGATCAGTGTCAACAGGGAACCAAGGGGAGGCGACTCTCTCTAATGATGACATTCAAATAACTATGCCGGAATCACAACACACAGAAACAGAGACACCAGAAAGAACTCCTGGGGCTTCTGACACCTTGGCTAACATTTGCACATGTAACAGCGAAAAAGAGAGTAATTAAGTTGCCATGCAAAAAGAAGGGGTTTGAGTAGACCCAGGAGACGATTAATTTATCATGGGTTAGGACAACAACTACAACACTACAACATGGTAGGGTTCTGTTCTGGTGGCGTGATTATTGTGACATAATTTTTATTAATGACAGTCAGTTCTCGAACTGAACCCAGTGACCGATAAAGCACGCCTCGAAACATTCTTTCTGTGTTTTGTGTTCTGCGTTTTGCAGAACTTTTTTCTTTTTGTGATATTCTGCTTTTCTATTTTACTTTTTGCGACACATTTTTTCAATCAAATATTCAAAATTCATATAATGTGTGTGTAGGCATTGGCTCTGGCGGCTGTGTTTAGAATAAATTAAGGCCAAGCACAACTCAACTCAGCTCAACTCAAACTCATTCTCAAGGCCCCAAAGTCCGAGACAACGACGACGGCGACGGCGACGTGAAAAACTCGAGACAGAAATGCGTTTTATGCGAATGCGAATGCGTCCGCCGATGACATTTATGGGACAAATGCTCCACTCCTTTCCCAGTATGCACACTATGAATGAGCAACGACTTTAAAAATTTCAACTAAAACAACAGCAAAACGGCAAAAAACTCACTCAGAAAGCAAGAACGAACGAACCGCTGGCTTCTGCTTCTGGCTTCTGATATTTTGGCGCCATCAATTTGGACGCGGAATTCTGCGGAATGCGCTTGAACTACAAAAAAAACGAAAATAAAAAAGAAAAGAAATGAAGGCAAGCCGAGACTGAAAGCTTTCCACAACAATTCAACAATTTTGGGGCCCATAAGCAGAGGCGCCAGCAAAACCATTTTCAAGACCAACAAAAAACGCCAAAAACGCAAAAATCACAACAGACAACAACAAAAAATTCATCAATGGAATTCCCTGTTCGAATTAAAAATGCGAAATTTCAAATATGATTGAAAACTGGAAACGAACATTGGTAACATGAAAGGGAATTTTTGATTTTTAAATCAGGTAAGTCTTCAGTCAAAAAAAAATAATTTCAATTAACTCAAATACTGAATAAGCCCAAGTAGAAAGTAGGAAAATTCATATATTCATGATTATTTAGAGCTATTCGATTTGATATTTGATTATAAGTCTTAATACACTTAAGATGTTCTTTCCTAAAGTAATGAAAAAGCAAAAAGAAAACAGAAAATGATAACCTATAAAAGCTTAAATATCATCATCTGTCTATTCTGCTGTTTATATTGCTCCACCCACTCTTCGATGGGTTATGAAATCTGAAATCCGAAGACTCCATATTGAGCACAGATCGCCATAACAGAGCTCTCTTTTGGTCTATCGTTGCTGCAGCATCGACGATTTGTACAAAAAAAAAACAACAACAAATTAACCACCAGCCAAGGCAGAAAGAAAGAAAAAAGAAACCTTCGTCGATGAAGCGGATCGAGGTTCACAAAAACAAAAATAAAGACTGGAATGGAAAATTGAAATCGTATCGCATGCAACGACAAAATGTTTATGTGGGCTGCTGTCTAACTTGTTGTTGTTGTTGTTGTTATTGTTGGTTGAGGACTGAAACCGGGACTGAAACCTCGACTTCGAGTTCGACTACGAGTTGGAATACGTCTGGGACGGGAGCTTTAAGAGCGTTTACTTCTAGTCTTTGATTGTAGATAAGTCCACGGTCAGTTCAGCTCAGATCGTTTCGTTTCGTTCGTAAGTGTGCATAGAGAGAAAAATGTTGCATTTGCATTTTGCATTTTGCATTTGTTTAATAATTTGCTTTATTATATTTTGTTATTACATTGACATGCTTTATTCGTGTTTGTGTTGTTTTGTGTTGTTGTGTTTCGCCTTGTTGCATTGCACATTGCACATTGCTTATTGCATATTTGTGCATATTTTATATTCATAACTTGTCGCTGCCAAGCCACCAAGTTTCGTTTATCGAGCGGCAATCATCGATGCCAATAAATTGGCCGGCAACCCAGTCAGTACAGAGAGAGAATGCCTTGAAATGAACCAAGTAAACCCCGACATCGAGAGTTATGACAATTCGCGTATGAGTATTCGCTATCTAACAAATAGATTTCCAGCTATATTTGTTGTCGTTGTTGTTGCATTTGCTGTTGTCGGTAATTTCAAATGCATAAATGCCGGGCGCGTTGTAATTGTAATAAATTCAATAGTCAAGTAATAATAATAACTACATATTTATAAGATTTGTTTGTTTGTTTTTAAAGTGCGCATTGTTTGTCTTTTGGCACAGCGTTTAATTGCATTTAAATAATTTGTTTTTGATCTACAAATCTGATAAATTATTAACAGAATAATCATTTTTATACTGCGAATCAACGCTGTTAAGAAAATAATTAAAAATAATCATACAAAGTAGAAAGATTACTCTTTTTAATACCATTTTGTAATATTTTAATAACTATGATGATATTGTGATTATTTGTAATTGTAATCAATTATCAATTACAATATTTTCGTTTTTTATTATGAATGAAGTTTTTAGAAAGATTTGCAATGTAACAAAGAGTAATCAGTAGGTAATTACAATAGTTTCGCAAAAGAATTTTATACCTAATTAATTGGTTTTTTGTTAAATAAGAATCAAATACTGAGAATAAAGTTTTAGAAAAATGTTTAAATGTTAGAAAGCGTAATCAATAAGTTATTACAATGAAGTTTTAGCAAGATGTGCAATGTAACCAAGTCAAGGTATCATATGAAAAAGTAATTACATAAGGGTAACCCATTACCTATTAGAGAGTTACCTTAAAAATGCATATTCATATGCATATGCAGAGGTAGGTGTTAGTCCGGTTCCTAACTTCATGTAACATGTAAAAGCTTTTAAAAATGTTTTTTTTCCATCTCTTTTTCAGTGGGAACATAAACCATAAATGTTGCTGCCTTCTCTCTAATTAGTTCCGAATCAGCACCATGGCCATAATCGAAATAAATTGCATTCAGAAGAGCTTAACGAATAACAATCTAGCCCGTGGCAGAGTGTAAGAGAGTTAATAGCTCACTGTCCTTGTCCGTTAGCAGCTGTTCTTTGCCATTTGCCAGGCCATAAAAAAGGGAGAGCCAAGAGCATATATTTTAAAATCGGTTAAGTGTCCGCAGGTTTTTTTAGTGCTCTCTTTGCAGTTGTTGTTAATGTGTGCAACGGATTTGCCACCTTGCCACCAATTAGCTTCACTTCTTGGAGACTACTGACAAGGTTTGATGCTACTACGCCCAGCCCCTTTGAAACTTAGTCTTCCAATCAATTTTTGTGCAATAATATTTGATTTTAATGTTTAATAATTATTTTTTTAATATTTATGAAAGATTTATTATTACCATAGACTTTTCTTAAAGCAGAAGCCTTCACACCTTTTTGTTCTTGAAGCGTTTCGCGCAAGTTTTAATATTTATCTTTAGTTTTTTATGTGCAACCTCTTTCGGTTTCAGTTGTAATTTTTTTATAGTCCATGACCAATTGCAGGTGATCAACGACAAACAGCCCTCATCTGAGTCGAATCGTAAGCAGAGAGCGGAAATGGTTTAACTGCCAGAGTTTTGAGTTGTTTTTGAGAAGAAAGTCAACAGTTTGAAGTTGAGTTAAGTTAAAGGAATACACTACAATAAAAAGTACAGCTACATTGACGAATTTGTAAGTAGTTTGTGGAGTGTTGAGTGCTCTTCAAATTATTTGTTTCACACGATATTTACACAGAGATATCATGTTATGGGTTTAGCTAGCCAAATGGCGATTAATTAAATTTTTTCGACAAAATAAAATAAGTAAATAAATTTGATTAGGGAGATTAGAAAACGCCTTTTTTATGGCCAGTACGTGTGCGCGAATTCGAGTAGCTTAATCGAGTCAGCGATATACATATATATATATATGTATATGTATGTATAATGCCACCATTCCCACATGGACAGAGACCCCGTTCATAGTAAAAACTTGTCGCACATTTCGTTTATGAACACTTTTTTTTTTACATATTTCTTTTTGTTTTTTGTTGTTTTTTTTCAGCTGCTGCCCGCACGAAATTGGGCTAATTCGAACGTGCGTCTGGCATTTTGTGTGAATTGTAATGTATGCGTGTGTGTGTCACAGTGTGTGTGTTTGTGGGGCCAAGTCAGAATTAGAATTATGGCTAGGGCGCAAGTGTCGCAAGGGGGGTGGGGGGGAAGGGAGTGTGGAAAAACGACGGCCGTAATTGTTATGCAAAACGCGCCTTCCTCGATTATTGCCAACTAAAATGAAATAAAAAACAAAATTAATATATGTATGTATGTATGTATGCATGTATGTATGCATGTGTGTGTGTGTAATAAAAATAAACTAAAAACTGAACTAAATGGCTTTCAAAACACTTACAAATACTGACCAAACTCATGTGTTTGGGCCACGTGTGCTCCCCCCCTTCCACACCCCTTCGAGTAACATTATACAATCCGTCATTTGACTATTAACATGCAAGCAGACTTATGTAAATTTCTTCCCACAGTTTTTTCTTTTTGCACAAATTTCTTCTTTCGACAAGTTAATAAAACATAATGCCTGAATAATAAAAACGCACTTGCTAATGCGATTAAAGTATTTGTACGTTTCCTAATTATATATGCAGGAAGTAAGTTCTTAAGTACAGTTTACGGCAAAGGCATTTTGTAATGAAAAGAAAAAACCCTTTTATATTGATTCGTAAAAATGAAAGGAAAAACAAGTAAGAAGGCTCTAGCCGAGCTTACTCGATACCCTTAACCCTGGACCTTACAGCCGGACAAAAAGTCTAGTATACATACACATAAGTGGACTACCGAACCAATGCTTGATAGTTTCATATCTCTGATGATTCTTCGTCGATTTTAATAAAAATGTTACTGTTGTTTACTATTTTGATAATTGTTTCAATCCCCATTTTCGAGTTTTCAAAATTCCAGATTTCTTTGTTATCGATTCCATGGTTCTAGTCAAGCAAACTAGGACTAAGGCATACCCTTATTACTTAAACTTCCAAATTAAAGGTGTTTTAGGTCCTCGATAACATGTGTTTACTGTAAACGGGTAGTTATCACGGGGTATACGACAACTTATATTCAAAATATAATATTGTTTTTAGTTCCTATAGTCTCTAAGACGGACGAGATCATTCAGATCGATGAATCGACGGGTAGGCAAATAGATATATACTAACCGTAATCTTAATTGTTAATAATAACTGTTAATTGGTAATCATTTTACATTATAGGTTCGAAGATGGTTTCTTCTGTCGAGTATTTAAGCATATTTAATGGGTTCAGGGTTTAAAAATAGGAAAAAATACTTGTGCTTACAATCTATTGTATTAAAAACCCTGTGCATGTGCCACCCTCCTTAACCTTATACACATCTTAAAAATAACTTGTATTAATTTATTTGATTATATATAGAAAAATATGTTGGTGAAAGAGAAACCTTGTCGAAAATGGCGAAATGTCGAATTGTCGTATTGTCACTGAGTGCCAAAAAGAATGTGTGACTTGAATTGACATGTTTAAGAAAAAATCTTGACAGATTAAGAAATAAAAAAAGAAATCAATATAATTGCTGCTTAATACTTAAACATACATACTTCGACGATTTGCCTTTAAATGCCAAGCAATAAATAGAAAGCAAAATGCTAAGCACTTTATGGGTTGTGTCTGAGACAAGGGAGAGGCGGAGCAAGTATGTTTTTCTTTTTGTCGGTTTCGTGTGTAAGGATAAGAAGAAATAGCTCGACAATCATTCCATTCACACTTTAAAGTGATTTACGAACTCAGAAATTGGCGACATTCGATTTCTTTCGAAATTGTTCGTTTTCGTCGTTTTCGCAGTGTTGTTTTGTTGCAATAGTTATATTTTTAACTCTTAATTGCAGACTCACTAGCAAAAAATAAAAACAGAAAATGCAGAAAATACAGAAAATACCTTGCCATGCCCCACCCCAACACTTTGACTGTGTCATTGCTGAATTTTCAAAGAGACCAATGAGCTGTCATTAAAAAAAAAACAAGAACAATTGCCGAGCCATCAATCCCCAATCGATGATACAGATACGCAGATCAGCAGCGGCAGCTGCTATAAAATACAAAAAAAAAAAAAACCAAAAAAATGTATTGTAAATGCAAATGAAATGACTCGTACTCGGCGGTTGCTGTTGCAGTTGCAGTTGCAACGCTGCTGCATATTTTGGCCAATATCCAAGGAATGTTTTTTAATCAGCACATAAAAAATATTGCACGTCTACAATTTTGCGATTTTCAGCAATTTCTCTCTTCGTTCGTTTCAATTCGTTTCGATCCGATTCGTTTCGATTTATTTAATTGCATTTTAATTTATTTGAATTATTTTTTTTTTTTGCATTTTGTTTCTTTGTTGGCAATAATCGATGCTCGGGAATTTCAATTATAATAAAACTTAAAAAACAGTGCTGAAGAATTTATTTCAATAGTGCAATCGAAAACCAATTATAAGAAAGTATTTTATAGTTGCTTACCAAAAAATGATGACACAACAATTGAAAATAGAATAGACCACAAATAATTATATTTTTCTTTGTAATGATTCAATTTCAATGAAAATATATATAATAACTGATTTTAAAGTTCTCCTATTAACGTTTTCAGTATTTAACTTAAGAGCGTTTCTTATAGGTTACGAAGAAGAAGATGAAGAAGAAGAAGAAGAAAAACTCTCCTTTAGTTGAAATCCTTAAGCCATGATTAAAAAAAAAAAAAACAAATTAAAATGATAACACAACAATTGAAAATAGAAAAGAACAAATAATTATTTTCATTGTAATAAAAATATATATAATAATATAAATTTAAAGTTCTTTATTAACATTTTCAGTATTTAACTTAAGAGCGTTTCTTATCGGTAACAATGAAGAAGAAGAAGAGGAAAAACTCTTCTTTAGTTGAAATCCTTAAGCCATAAATAAGAAATTTTTATCTGGCAAAAAGTTTTTGGACTGCTTGCTGCTCGTTCGAGCGTTCGAGTTAAAATAAAAATGATGGAAATAAAATACGAAAAGTACGACAAGGCAAGGCGAGGCAGGGACCAAGGTGGCAGGGGTAGCGGTGGCAGCGGCGGAGTTCATCCGGATCGAGAGTGCAGAAAAAGTTTTCAGTCACGAACCGAGCTCATGTCCTTGTTTGTATTAGGCGTACACACCGTACGTGTGCCAATGAATTTCTGGCACTGCCACTGCCACTGTGGATGCCACACACATATAGCTATAGTGGAGGATTGTTGTTGCCACAAGCCTCGAGACAGAAACTTGCGCTGTCCATCAAGATTGGGGCTTATTGCTTATCTGCCAGGATGAACTCTCCACTACTCTCAACTCGACTCTCTTACCTCTCTCCACTTTCGGTCAGCGACTTATGAAATACTTACTAACGGCTTTATTTGACCAGCTCGCCACCGGACTGCTGATGAGCAACAACAACGGTAACAACAACGGCAACAACAGGAGTAGCACCAGCAGCAATATTTGCCGTGCAAACATTTCACCCCACTCAAAGAAGTGTGGATAGTACTGCTGCACCCTATCCTATTTGATACGATGTTCATATTTTATTTATGTTTACGTAGAAAAATCAATTCCAATTGAAATCCGTTTGGCCTCAGTGCAACAGCACAGTGGCAGCACGAGGCAGGCAGCATATGAAAAATCCTTTTATGCTGTTGCAACATTCGAATAGATGAAAATCAATTTTTAAACTTTTTTTTTTGGCAATAATGCCGCCCCATTCCACTCCTCTTCTCTTGGTCATGTTTATTCTTGAGTACATTTATTTGCCTTAATATGGCCAGTACGTGACGCCGTTCCTGACTCCCTCTCCCCTTCCAAGTCATGAAGAAATATTGAATTGAAATACAATTTTAAGTTGAATGTTTTTCCCATCCATTTTCCCCCATACTTTTCGATTGCGGTCTCGGCATCAGGCATCAAAAGAGCAAATACGCCCAAGAAAAAAATGAAAGAAAAAAAATGACTACATATGAATAATAAATCGGAGAGATTTATGTTGCATGGGCAACACTTACACCGGGCAACAGCTTTTAAGTTAAGTGATTTTATGTATTTTGAAAATGAATATCTGTAAAACGTTGAGTGAAGGTCAATTGATGGAATTCAGGAAATACTTTTGGGAGCTGAATGTTGGTGGTGTTCCGATATGAAATACATTTAGGTATCATATTTCGAAAATATCATATAAAAAAGGTTTAGTACAGTATAATAAATCTTCGACTTGGTCAAGTACTTTGCTGTCAATAGTTAAATTTTACCTCTGAGCAGTTTCAGGGGCTCTTTTGGCCCATGAGAGAGAGCAAATCAAATTCAAATTAAAATTAAAATGTCTAGCAATAAATTTGTGAACAATTAAAAAGGCAACACCTTGAGACAAGCTAGAATGACAACAGGCAGACCTTAAGACAGACGGAGAGGAGTTGATTTTCTGTGGTCTCATTAAAGCGAGTTCAATAACCCAAAAACCCAACCCGAAGACATTAAGTATCCGTGAAAGAACGAAGGAGCACCAATGGATCGAGAGTGAGGGGAGGAGGAGGAGTAAAGTGCCATCCAAGCAGAAGGTAAAGCCAAATCAAACCATCAAATTGTCGGTAATAGTTTCGGGTTGTAAAACTCACACGAACAATAAGTTAATCAATCTCAAATTTTAATTACAAAGTAACAACTTCCTTAAGCAATTTCAAGCGCGATGAACTCTCGACTGGGTTTTTAGTTAATGGCTCTGTTTGAGACTTGGCTTGACTTGAATACTTGGCGGCACAATTAACATAAAAATGCAGATGCGCGCCTCTTCCATGCCTCCACGCCACCACGCCTCCACGCTCAAGGTGTGGGCCAACCTGGCTGAAGTAGATATCTATCCACAAGATACTTCTTTCTATCCAACTCAAACATACTACACAGACATATTTTATGTAATTTGTCTTTGTTTTTCGTGTAATAAAACGAAAAATAAAATTGTGAATTGCAACGAGGAAGAGGAAGAGGCCACAAAAGTGCCCACGGCTGCAACCGAATGTGAAAAGTAATGCCTACTTACTTACCCCCTTACATCGCTCTTACCACTTATTATATACTCTACCAAAAACTAAGCCCATGTCCAACCGAGTAACAACAAAACAAATGAAAAATGGAACTCGCACAATGCTGGCTGGCTCAATGTGGAGAGTGGAAAGAGAGAGAGAGAGAGAGAGAGAGAACGAGTTGATAATTTATTTGAATTTTATGCGACTAACGATCTCTCACTCACTCTCCCACTCTCTCCTGCGCAGGCGTCACAGCCAACGCCTCTAGGCTTCAGGTCAGTTCCCCCTTTAAATGCGCAGATGCACCGTTTTTGGTGCGATCTGCGATCTGTGTGTGCGGCGTCTGTGTAATCCTTTGTTGACTTGGGCAGGTGACCGGCCTCCGGTCATGGAAATCGATTAGCAGTCGTGCCCAGGTCATACAAAAGGTAACAAACAGAACAAAGTCCCCCCCTACCAGGCGAGGACAAACGAATTGAAACCCACATAAGTAGCCGGAACAACGGAATACGAGTTTGTTTATACTCAGTATATTTCTCAGCAGCAGGGTTTTAACTCACACGCTTGGCTGCCTGGCTGACTGGTGACCTCGTTGATTTTGACAAGTTTATTAACTTTTTGTGGACTTTCGAACACAAAAACAGACAAATTTAAGCATCCAAGCCCGACACTGAACTTAAGCTTAGACAATTTTCATGATCATATTTGAGCTGGTAATGATAAAGGAAATGTCGTAGGTTATCCTATACAAATGTTCCCTATTCATATTTCCTGAGTGAATGACCTAAACGGTAAGACCTCGAATTCTAATGTTATTGCGAAATAATAGGCAATGGATCATAAGTCAACAATAGCTAGAGAGGTTGCGGTAATTTTGCTCAGTGTAGTTATTAATACGATAGGGAAATCTTGAAATCCTTTGAGGGCGTACCGCATACCCAAAAAACCCCGCTCCCTCATCGTTCATCGTTTTTGGCGGTTTGCGTTCGAAATATTTTTGGTCTAAGTTTCAACGCGAGTTGCGCCAAGGCGAAAGTCAAAATCTTTTGTCAACTCGCGCCACCCCCCCCAAACCCTTTGACAACCCTAACTTTAACCCCCTCCCCGTTTTGTCCGTGTCCTGTCGTGTTAAGGTGCAGCCGCAACCCTTTTTCCACTGCGGCAACTCCCTCGAGGCGAAAACCGTTGTACGTGAGCTGAAGATGGAGGTGTATCAGAGAGTGTAGGGGGAGTGGGGGCAAGGGAGCGGTGGCTGCGTGTGGCTTGCTCTGTGGCCAGAATTTTGATGGAGTCTGCGTTGGCTTTTCACAGCCAAAGGATGTTGTGGGCAAAATCTGCGTAAACTTTTGCGCATATATATATATATATAAATGTGTAAGCATATACTATGTATACGTTTATTTGTATGTATGACTATTTATATTTGCTTTTCGTGGGGCGTTGTATTTTCAACGTAGGATGTGCGTGCTTAAAGGGGTTCACTTTCTGGCGTTTACTTTATGTCTTATTTGCTTATGAAATAAGATATTCCAAGGCTGGCGCGTCGTCTGCGGTTCCCTGAGTCTCGGAGTCGCAGTCTCTTCGTTCCCTTGCCACAAATTTGGCACGATTTATGCATAGATATATAGCGTTCGAGTTGAGGATATTTTTCTCGATTCGATTTTATTTTCTGTTTATGAGATTGCTTGACGTTTTTATGCACTTTTGCTGCTTTATGGCAACAAACACAGAAAAAAGGGTTGCCCAAACGTTGGAGAAACATGAAACCTAGAGAAAGAACCCCATCAGCATTTGTCGCATTCACAATTTGTGGGTGGTTTTGCCTTACCATATTGAAGATTTGTGTTTGGTTTTTGCAAAAACATGTTTTTACTCTTTTTTTCCACCGCTTTTCGTTTCGTTCTTGTCAAGACTTGATTGAAAAGATTGAAAATTACTTGGAAGAGGAAAACGCATTATGTAAAAATGATAGATATTAACAAACATGTTCAAGTATTCTATTGATTTTTGTATGTTTCCTTCAAATTATTGTCCATTCATTCCGTTTCCGTTGTGTTCCCTAAAAACCCATCTAAGCCAGAAGAAGCATAAAACTCAATCAAGAGTAATTAAAACAGTTCACAATTGATGCTGACTGTGAAAAACCCAATACAATAGACAATTGTTCAAAATGTTATAGTTGTAGTCTGGCGCGTGACAAACTCGTGTTGCCCCCTCTCATACGTTTCCCTTCTGAAAATTCAGAGGCGTAGGTGCGCCTCCGGTGCTCAACTAATGAATTGGCACAAAGGCAACACCTTGCCTGTAAACCGGACCATCATCAGTCCAGTCCAGTTCAGACCCCGAGTCTGTCTGCTGACTTTCGAATGGATTTGGGTGTCAAAAGCAGCCAGCAGCAATAAAAGTGGCGAAAACAAAAGTGAAAAAGACTCTAAAAGTGGCGTTTGATTCAAAACGACCGAAAACCGAAATGAATTGAACCCTCTCCGACTGACTGACCGCCTGCTGCTACTTTCACTGTTTGTTGTTGGTGTTGTTGGTGCTGTTGGTCCCTCGACCTGGCACCTAATACAGTCCACATCCAACCAAAAAAAAACAAAAAAGAGAAGGAATGTGACACACGCATTGTCTGGGCCCCGTTACAAATTGTTGTGGGCGTTACAAATCCGCTTACTCGACTCGACCTCAACTTTTGCCATTCTCGCGCAAAAAAAAAAACACTTTGAAAAAAAGGAAGTGAAACTAAAACAAATATATATAATTTTTTCATTTATATATTATGTCTTTGACTTATGATTGATTTGCTTTAATAAATATATGTATTTATGATTACTCCTTTCCATTCCAAGCAATGTTTAATACATTTTTTCAAGTGTACTCTCGGAGAAGCAGTTGTAATTTCCGCCGAGAAATAGTATCGAATCCAAAGTAAAACTAAAACAAATATATTATATTTACAATTATATATTGTCTTTGACTTATGATTGGATTACTTTAATAAATATTTGTTCCTTTCCATTTCAAGCAACGCTTAATATATTTTTTGAAGTGTACTTTCGGACAAACAATTGCAATTTCTGTCGAGAAAAAGTATCAAATTTCATCTTCGATTCGTACTTTTGAGCGTTAAATCGCCAAAAATCATTCGTTAATTTTGACAATTCTCTTTGTTCGCTTTTCTCTTCGGGGGTGGCAATTGCTTCCCCTCCCCCCCGCTCAGCTACTGCTGATGACCAACGGTCAGCTGACCCCTGAATCCAGATTCAGTGACCCGCAGACAGGGTGTCATCCCAGTGTCAAGACAGACAGATAGAAACAGAAGCATGTGGGTGGACTCGAATGTGTGTGTGAGTGTGTGTGGAAAAGTGCGTGTGCTGATTGCAATTGTCCATTGGTTGAGATTAAAAATTTATTTCGAAATTAGCGCAATTGTTGGCATTGTTCCCCATCCTTTTTCTTTACATTTTTACACATGCTGGACAATAAATAGGGAGAAAAAAAAGGAAAAATAATACAAAAACAAATAAAATTGATGCCCGTTGCCTTCTAACTGTCTGTCCGTCCGTCTGTCTGTCTGTAGCAAATGATTGAAAATATTTCTTGATTGTTTTTCTCTGAATTCGCGTGTCCGAAATGCATTTCATAGATGGACAAAGAATTTGTTACTTTTAATACTTTTCTTTTTGAGCGTGGATTCGTTGATTACGATTTACAAATTAAAGTTCACTTTTCTGTGAATTCGAATTGGTTAAAAATAACTTAAAAACGGATCAGTTAAAGTTTCTCCATTGCTAAACTATGATGCGCAATTTGTTCGAGTTCCCAAGCTGACCGCCATTTGCAACTAACCCCCTTGTAACCCCCTTACAGAGTTTTTGGGAAAAACCGGGCACCGGACATATCAATCAGACAGTAAGAAATTGGATCATTCCGGGGGTCGTGTGTGTGTGTGTGTGTGTGTGGAACTGGCTATAAAAGCCAAACAATGGCGTGGTAATGGCTACTTTAAACTGACACCAAACCCAAAACGGCCCGCTTGCCAGTTGGTTATGGGTTAATCGTTGCACCACCCGCTGTTATCAGTTGGATTAGACCGGGGCACCGCCCTTTCAAAACCGAGTAAGGGAGAGAAAAACACAACGGGTGACCGAAGTAAAAACAGTTATATTATAGAGTTGTCAACGTCAATGAAAAATATTCAATATTCAAGCTCATCGAAAGTTTTATGATTCAATTACGGATTGATTCCATATGCAAAATACACTAAAAAGTGTTGCAAACACACACACACCCTAACACTCACATACACACTTGTTTAACTTGTCAATTGATTTTTGCGGTTTTTCGAACAAAAATGTTGTACTACAAATTGTGCACATAGTTTCGGTTTCAGTTTATGTTTTGTTTTTTTTTATGGCAACAGCTCACGTTTTGTAAATGGGCGTTTGGTCTGGATGCCAGTGTGCCACGCCCTTTTCAACACTATATATCTATTCACATGCGCATATATTGGTTTTTGTTGTTGTCCAGGTGTAGCTAGTTATTGTTGACTTGTTTGTTTTGCATTAAACGGTTTGTTTTGCTAACCAAAGTGTTGATTTTATGGCTAACCGCTGTGAAAATTTTTTTCTTTTTTTCTGCACACTTCACTTTGTGAAAATCAAACAAGTCAAGTGTTATGGGTTGGATCACCGCAACAAACTATATATGTAGAAATATTTTTTATATTATTTTTCAAATATTTTCTGCTTACAAAATCCATTCCAATAGTTTCCTCACCCGTAATAAAACCCACACTTAAGTTCCCATAAAGACTCCAATGTAGTTTAATCGTGAACTTAAACAAAATGTTAATGTACCCGAACCATAAAATAAAAACGAAAAACAAAAAACCAAATACAAAAACTTCATTACACGACACTTAAAATGAAATGAAGACAACTAACACAAACTAAAGCGCGAATAATATGTATAAAACGCAGTTAATTTAAATTCAAAAGCCAAAAGCCACAAAAAATAAAATAGAGAGAGAGAGAAAAAAAAAATGGTGCGTGCTTATCGCCGCTTGAACCGCTTTTTGAACCCCGATGAGCTCGATAAAGTGTCTTCGAAATAAATTAAAAATACATTTTTGTTTGAGCTAAATGTGGCACTTTGAAGGCAACTTGAGAAAAAGCACATAATAAATATAAAAACACAATTAAATAAGTGCATAGAAAATAAATTCGTAAGAGGGGCAACACACACGAAAAAGAAAAAGAGATACTCCTCACATAAAAAAAAGACAAATTAAAATAACACCAAGAAAATTTCAAGTACTCAACCGAAAAGGGCAACACGAACACACGAATGATCAATAAAGTCAGCGGCGTTTATTATTTGTTTTCTTGTCCCTTACCTTATTTTTTAAGTTCAAAGACATTGATGTGGAAAAAGATAGAAAGACCGAAAGGCCAAACCCATTATGAAGTCTCTAAAAAGTGTGTGTTAGTTGAAATAATCCTTTGAAACGGCTTGGTATTATTCGGTTCTATATTCAATAGGTCTGAACATCGATTGTTATTGTATATGCAATAACCATAAGTAATTAGAGTATCCGCCGGGTGGATTATTAAAAAGTAATTTTGCTTTTCTCATATCAATGTTTTACTTATCTTATCCATCTAACTAAGAAATGTTAAAAAAAAATCCCTCAACTTACACATTTTTATAAATATCAAATCTTATGATTCCTATGAAATTTTATATATATTTTTTTTGTACCTAAAGTGGATTATTTAACATAACATTTCGATAAAAAGTTTATTTATTTAACTTTTTATCTTCATTTTTTTTTGTTTTGGGGCGGGGATAAACACCAACGTTTTCAGCATTCTCTTGCATATTTGAACGATGTAATTGTTGTGGACGTGACTAGGAATTGTATGAGGCACGTTTTGCGGAAACAACAAGTCGACCGTTGGTTGTCTCAAATGGTGTCCAAAATATTTGGAGCACAACGAATGGTATCTCATAATTGGAGCACCGAGCACCGTTTCAGTTTCACTACACGACAGTTGACTGAACTCCAAGCATGGCACAATGGTACGGCACGGCATAAATATGTTGTATCGAAGAGCTACCTACTAAAAAACCGAAAATATGCTCTCCCAAAAAAACACAAAACCGAAAAACTGCTATGCAATGTTGTTTGTTCGATGAAAAATGCGTTCGGTTTACCATTAATCCACAACCATGATCCACAACGACAGATCATTACACACGCGCCCAAAACGCCCAAAAATTCTCCAGTGGAAATTTATTAATAAAAATGCACAGAAAAATACTTCGGAAACTAAAAAAGTTTCGAGATCATTGTACACACGTGTCTGTGTACACATCGGATATGCATATGCCCACCCCAATATTAATTCTCTAGTTGCATATGCCACTGGAAGTGGCACTGTTGCAGTTGTTGCTTGCATGTAATTTATAGCAGCGCTGCCAAATGACATGCTAACTAATAGTATCATCATAATTTATACATGTATACGCATTTGCTTATGTAATTTATGCTCCCCAACCCAACCCACCCTTCTCTCTCTCTCTCTCCGTCTTGTGTTCATGCGATCCGCGCTGACAGAGGTCACAACACCCGTCAAATCATAGGTTAATAGCTAGATGCTGACCTCGGTGCGAACAGAACCGAAGAGAAGAAAAAGGTACCGAGGGGTGTAATTTAAATATCGATTAATCAGGGACATTATTTCATATCGATTTTATTTTCACAGAAATGGATATTATGCTAAATACTTATTACCAGCTGCTTAGGATGTTGAGACCGCCATTGTGACCGCTGTTGAGACCGGGGTTCTGACCGCTGTTGTGACCGCCGTTGTGACCGCTGTTGGGACCACTGTTGAGACCGCCGTTTGGACCGCCGTTGTTTCTTCCTTGTCCTTGTCCTTGTCCCATGCCGTTATTAAGTCCATTCCGCGACATGTTATTACTACCGCTCTGGCCACCAGCATAGTTGCCACCCATGTTGTAACCCATGCCACCGTTATCACCGCCCGTCCTAGGCATGTTGGCGTAGGAATGCATTATCGAATGATTGTATGGCTCATATGGATTCATTGATGGAGCAATCGGGCTCTGGCTCTGGCGAGCCATTGCCTGTTGATAGGTGTTTGCTTGATTCGAGTGAAGCCATTGCCGCCCGGCGTCACCGCCTTGACCCCCATTTGCCCAGTTCGAGCTCATCTGACCCATCTATACAAGAAGTCAGTTTAAATAAGTTAAGGGAATCATTTTTTTCTAGACGGACTTACCTGTGGAAAGACTGGCAAGCTCTGATGACCACCAAGACCGCCTTGAGCGCCAGGGGTACCTTGGCCGCCCATGTAGGTCCAATTGAACTCGGGTCCATGGTTACCGAAATCCATACCGTCTTTAAAATTTTTTGCCAAAAAAAAAAAAACAAAATTGTACCTAAATTTTTTTTTTCAAAAATTTGTTTTCTAAATTTAAAACCGAATTTTCTACTTCTGGCTGTTGAATATAGAATGAGCTTACAATAATTTCTACTGCACGGATAAGTCGAAAAACGACATGAATATCAAGGGTTACTTATTAGAATACTTCTTTCAAAAATCAATCTTATATATATATATATTTATATGTATACTCATATTTTACCCACCTGTAAATACAGCTGTCTTTTACTGTCTTACCAGCCTGGAATACAGGTCTTCGTCAACAATTGACTTTAGGTAAGGACACGGACAAGGAAACAAAAGCAATGTCCTGCCAGGGAGTAGAGTGCAGTTGGACAATAGAAAAAGATGACCTCATAAATTGCATCGTTATGAACTTCATAAATATATAATTGCTTCATATTCATAACGCTAAAAACAGGACAATACCTTTTCGGATGTCCTTGAATAAAATGCAACCGCTGTGCCAACCAATATTGAACTATATTTATCTACCATTCTACCTGTTCCGAGTTCTTATATAGATAGTTTAACGTTTTTTATGTTCCCAAATGTTTGAACAGCTCTGCTAAGCTAATGATTTATAGCTGAGTGAAATTTTTGGTGTTTCTGCTTTTTAGACAGCAATTTAAATGCCATAAAATGATAGATATAATTAGTACACAGAATAGTATAAGATGCCTTTTTTTTCGTTCCGTTCTGTTCTGTAAATGCTCGAAAAACGTTTTAGATGCAGTTTACCGGCAGATCGTAAAATTTGTTTTTTCACCTGTTGCAAGCATTTTTTACAGAAAACACTTCTTCACGTCTAATATGTGTCAAGCAACAGAAAATTTCATAAATGTTTCATTTCGCTTTGGATTTTCTATTCTCTTTGTTGTTTCCTGCCACGTGCCAGTTCAGTGTCACTGTCACGGAAAAGAACGAAAAAGAACGGAAAAGAACTCGCCCCCCACTCAACAGGGGAAAATCTTTTTTTTTTGTATTTTATTTTTAGTTTCTTTTCGGTGTTTTCGGTGAACTGTTTGTTGCACTCCTATGATTATGAATATCTTAAAGATACAACAGAATCAAATCCGAAAGTTCATACTAATTGCTTACAATTAACACCTTTCTCCAAAACACACAAACAATGCACATTTGTCAGGGCCCCACCAATTGGTGTTGTGTTTGGGGGCGTTCGAATGTTTTTTCCCAAAAACATTTTGATTTATCAACTCTTTTTAAATTCCAAACATGAAACCATCTTTCACAGATGCAGCATGCAACATGCAACAGGCAACAACAACTGCCTGGAGTCAACAAAAGTCATACGCATTAAGTCCAACAACAACGAATCGAAACTCTTTAACTCTTTAACCCCGTCCACCCGCAATCGTTTTGACCCCAGACATGCGCTACATGGGCCTATTAAAAAATTGTTTATGAAAACAAAACATTTTCACAGCGATTAATCATCGGATGGCGCGTGGGGAGAACAGCATTTCCTCATTCTCCATCAACTTGAGACGATGACGACGACGCTGTTGATGATGATGATGATGATTATGATGTTGATGATGATGATCTCTCTATGGCCAAGTAGCCGAGTGAGTATCTATGCCAGAGAACGATTAGACAACGAAGAGTGCCTTCCATTTTCAGTCGGGAAAAACATTTTAAAGGGCCTCATCAGAGTGGGTGGGTGGGGAGAAAGTGTTAAATGCCTGCCAATTAGTGCTGTCTGCTCGTTGAGCTCCATTCGAGAAAGAGATAGAAAGAGAGAGAGAGAGAGAGATCGTTTACCCTAATTGGCTAAAATATGAATTGCTATTCAATTTAATCAGCTTCATAAATCGTTTCTTGATTGTGTTGAATGGGAGAAGGCGTAGCCTCTGCTCAAAGAAAGTTGACTTCAAAGAGGGGGTTAGGGTTGAGGTTGGGGAGAAAGTGCAGCTGCTCTACTATAGAGTATAGCAATAAATATTGATTGTAATAGCACAAGACTAAAGTAAGAAGGATTCTCTTTTCTTTCCCAGTAAAGAGTTCAAAAAGGAAATCAGATTTATATATCACAAAATATAGAAATATAATGTAACTAATTGATTATACCAAGAATGAGCTTATTTTTCCGACATTCATTTCCCATCTTTTCATCACTCGAAAACTTCAACATCAACTTCACTTACAACAACTATATCAAATGATTAAAGGAAATTCAATTTTCATTTTAAATTAATGGCACTTTGAGCGCATTGAGAGTGTAGATATTTTGGAAAGTAATGTCATTAGCGTGGTTTTTTTGATTAACGGCTATGATACAGTGAACCCTAGATACATAGATGCCACATTAGTTGATGAAAATGGCGAAAATCGAATATCGAAAATCTCTGGTGATGTTAAATGTCCTGTGCCAGGAAGGAGGAGGTCATCTGTCAATGTGGCAAAATTGCTTGGCAAAGAGGTTATATTGTCTCTCTCTTTCGCTCTATGCTCTGTTTTTCAAATAAAATGTGTAATATTTCAATTTTTGAACGGGCTGGTTGCTGAAACGGCTGCATTCACAGACGATTAAGGAGGTGGGGAGAAGAAGGAAAAATGGAATTGTCTGAAAATGCGAACATGACACAATTTAAACTGGCTGACCTTTGTCCAGTTTTTGGTCCAACCCTCGCATTCATTACTTTTTTCCTTTTGGGGTGCCAAAGGTTAAATCCTACTCCAACTAGTCAGCCACCGCAGGGTTCATTGTCCATTGTCCGGTTTTTAGTGTTATTGTTATTATTTGAAAACTATTCTTGCTGTTGTTGTTTCCTGCAACTGTCAATCGGAACTATTTGGCTTTATGTTCCTCTCGTCCTGCACTTCTATGGTCCTTCACAGAAAGCGGGTGGGCGGGGGTATGAACTATGGCACGCGTCATCCGCCTTTTTTTCTCTTTTTGGGCTAATGACGAGTTCCGAGTTTCGAGACCCGAGACCCCGGTCCCATACGGAAGCCAGTTTCAAGTGCCTCTCGCTTTAAAACTGTGCCACACGAAAATGACACCCGCACGTCGGAAAAATGAAACCCGACGAACGGAGACGAATAGAGATAGAACGGGGATATCATAGTCGGGGGGGGGGGGAGGTCAACTATCATCATCAGGACGGGGCTAAATGATGCAAGGAATGCCTCATGTTGTGTGCCTCATGACACCCAGCCAGAAACCAATAAATGTCATCAAATTTATTGCTTTTGATTCAAAAATTCTTTTGTTTGTTTTTCGATTTTACACAAAGAAGAAATCTATAGCGAATGGATGGAATGGACAACCCTTAGCCTAACTAGTTGTAGTTGGGGAAAGAAAAAAAAAAAGAAAAAAAGTCTTTGAAAGTCATAAAAGACATGTGTATGAGTCATATTAAGACATGTGTTACTAAGTAATGTAAAAGAATTGATAAGAGCATGCATTACTTTGGTTGAATGTGAAGAAATGAAAGAATAAGTTCAGATCTACTTAAGATAGTTTATATATAGATAGTTAACTGTAGAGAAATGAAAATTCACATCTATAATAGTTATAAAATATATATTTTTAAGTTTTCCCATTATTATGATGAATATTCGTTACATATCTTTAGAATTGATTAGAAAATACATTACTTTAGTTGTATGTGAAGAAATGAAGGAAAAAGTTCAGATCTACTTAGGATAGTTTATATATAGATAGATAACTATAGTGGGATATAAAGAAATTAACGTAAATAGTTATAAAATATATATTTTTAAGTTTTCCCATTATTATGATGAATATTCGTTACATATCTTTAGCCATATTCTCAATTGAAACTCCATTCGTTGACCCAAAGGCAATATTTATCGCATGTTCCTGATGTTTTTGCCTGGCCTGCCTATCTGTCTGTCTGTATGTCTCTTGTCGTACACATAAATATATGTATCTTCAGTAAACACATATCATATATATGTATATGTATATATGGGGCACGTATCCTGCGGGTCATAGTCATTGTCAACGCTCTCCCTCATCCCCTTGCCCTTTCCCTTTCCAGATGCCTTCTTCATCCACATACATATACCTTCAACTGTCAACGCATCGTCAATTCTATTTTTATGTTTTATTTTCATTTATGTTCTTCTTCTTCTTCTTGTTCATCGTTTTCGTTGGTTTCGGGAAAATGTTTTGCTTGGCTTCCGCTTCGCTTCATTTCATTTCATTTCATTTCTTCGGTTTTGTTTAATATTCGAGTGTAATATTTCAGTTTTTTTGTGTGTGTGTTGTTCTTGAGTAGCGTCTGATGTTGTTTTGTTTGTTGTTGTTGTTGTTTTTGTGTTGACAATTTGTAGGTTTTTTATTCTCTATGTGTGTATGCGTGTGTCTGTGTGTGTATCTGTGTGTAACCGCTAAATAGCTACAAATTTATGAACGTAAATAGGATCGTAAATCAATTTTTAATGCATTTCCATTTATTCTTTTCTTGGCCTAATGTCAACACACCAAAATTGATGGTAAACATTTCTTATATTCATTCATTGTAGTGTGGGGGGGTAGGGGTATTCAATATTACACACACATCTTTTTTTGGTTAAGGTGTTTCTTAAAGTGCCATCAAAATTTGTAGTTGAAAATGAAAAGTTTTTGCCAAAATATTTAATTCGTTTTTCTGTTTGTAATATTAGATGTAAAATACTATATACAAATGCAAATTTACACACCCACACACACACACACACTTACTAATACTGATCCTTGTGTGTGTTGTTGTTTTTTGTCGCATTTGTTGCCTGTTTGGTTGCAGCTTTGATGGCAAATCCAATTTAATACGCTTAAGTTCTTACTTTTTGTGTTTTCTGTTTTTTCCTTTGTATCATTTCGCAAAATGGCAAAAGCACATGCAAAAGAAATAAAAGAAGAAGCAGAAGTGTACAGTGTATAATGTAAATGCCACGCCCACAGCAGACACCCATCAGCTCTCATCAAACCCCTCTTGCCCCCTCGCAGTCGGGTCAATTTAATATTATTGATTTTTAATTTTCCTATTTGAGTATTTCTGTATTTCTTTTTTTTTTTTGTTTTTAGCCAGACTTTGAATATTGTATGTGTATGGGAGTGTGTGTGTGTGTGTTCGATGGTTTAATGTATGTATTAAGCGTCTCTCTACCGCTTTGTTCACCCACACACACCAACACACACACACGCACACACAGACAGTTACATTGAGTTAAAGCTTGTAATTTAATCGTATTTGCATTGACGCTTTTGTTTTTGTTTTTGTTTTTGCCATTTCATGTGTTTCGTTCATTGGCTTATTTCAGTGTATTTCAGTGTATTTCTGTTTTATTTTTTAATTCCCTTCCCTTTTTACATATGTATGTATTATATGTATATGTATTGAATTTAATTCCAAGGCATAGAGAAAAATAGTTATATGTATACGAATACGAATAAGAATAAATGCATTTATATGGATCTCTCCACCCCCTCCCCCCAATCTATTCATTTCTGTATGTGGGAGGAAGCCCTTTAAATGCAACCCGAAGGCATTTCGATATGGTTGCGGTTGTTCTTTTCCCAATATTTCTGTTGATATTGCTTTGTATTTATATAACTCGTACTAGTTGACAATATCAAATACTAGATGCATTTGGCGCCCTAATTGGATTTGTATTGATGTGTTTCTCGAAAGAAAAGAAAACAGAGCAGCAGACACTGAGAGAACAAAATTAACATGAAAATCGGGCTTTAACTATGAATCATGGTGAATTTAACTACAAAGCATGTTAGACCAACTATGAACATAAATATTAATATTAAAATATTCAAGGAAATCATTTCTTATATTCAAAAAATAATATATAAAATAAATTTTTCGATTCAGTACGAACATAATTTAATTTAGACACTATTTATATTAAGAACCAGCATGATCGGTATTCAACTTCCGTCTCGAAGCTTATCTGTTTTAGGTCACGAGAGTTTGCAGCTTTAAATTCCATTGCGAATATCATACTTATGTATGTGAGTATCCGAGATGTTCATACAAAAAAGGTTACATATTTAAATTGAACATAAATAATATTTAAATCTATTATCATTGTGTCATTAATACGTCGACACATTAAGTGAAATACGAAAAATGTTGATGTCAAGTTAAGCATATTTATATTTGATACTAAATTATTAAAATTAGTTGAATTAATCATAAATATTTTTAATTGATTATGTTTTTTTCTGAGTGCTTATGAATAAATGAATAAATATCTTGTACGACTAGTAATTTTTATATGCAATCAAATGGAATTTCAGAAATATATCTTATACATATTTCTAAGATTTTTATACCCTTTACCCATGAAATGGATAAAAATAGGGTATATTGGGCTTGTGCAAAAATATGTAACAGGCAGAAGGAAGTTTCTCCAGCCGAGTCGATATAGGCATATTCGTTTCTCTGTCCGTCTGCCTGTATTTATGAACTCGTTGATCTCAGGAACTAAAAAAGCTAGAGACTTTGGATATTTTGGATATGAGCACTTCTAATCCCTAGCCATAGCAAGTTAATTTTATATTTTCAATATCTTTTCCGGTTTACGATTTACACATGGAATCTATAACAGATAAATCTTGAATTTCAAAAACTTGAAAATGGGGATGGAAACTATTAACAAAGTAATGAAAATCAATTAAATTTATATTAAAGTAGCTTAAGAAACACCTGAGATATGATGGCATCAAGCATCGGTACAGTACACATCAACTCGACCGTCTGTCCGTCTGTATGTTCAAGGTTTAATGGTATGTTCTAGTCGAGCTTAGTCGACTTAAGCCTTCTTACTTGCTTAACTTTATAATTGAATGAATAAAGAATATAACAAATTGTATTATTTGAATTTCGAAAATCGAAAACTCTCCGAAATAGCATTGGAAATATTTTATGCTTTAATTAAAAATCGAAAATTGAACTGCCAATAAAAATAAAAAGAATGTTTGTTAACCAACATAACCGCATCTGTTAATGTAAATGTCTGCAGAAAAAGGGAGCGCCGATGCCGACGTCGACTGCGACGTTGACTGCAGCGTTGACTGTGTGCAATGAAGCTAAAGAGCAGTTTTTCCGTAGAGCTGTAACCGGGTTCGGGTTCGGTTTCGGATCCGGATCGATTCGTACTACGTTCAGTTTCCTACCCTTTATTGTCTGTGTTTCTTTTTTATCAAATTTTGTTGATAAAAATGCCGCTGCCAATAAATTAAATGTATAAATTCATTTAATGAATTTCATTTTTATTGTTTCAAGCCCCCAGACAGATGAGCAACCAACCCCTCCACCCCCTCCTATACACTTATATGCATGTGTGTGTGTGCATATTAAAAAACCATCAGCGTGTCAATATGTAATTTGTGTCGTCAATACGCAAGCGAACAAATAGAACATAAATTAAATATCAATAAAACGAGGTCGATCCCAAAAAAAAAAAACAAAAAAAACAAAAATCCATATGGCGCAATGTTTCACAACCGACTTCTGTGTGCGCAGATGATGAATAGATATAGAGAGAGAGATACAGACAGAGAGAGAGAGAGAGAGATCTAAGAAGATCCCGAAAATTGATTTTTCCCCCTTTGCAGTAGTTTGTTGACAGTTGACAATGGTTCGATGACACAATAGTTACAGTAGCCAAAAAGTGTCCAGGGACTTAATGTTCGAATCTTAAGGTTCGGTTCGGTATCAACATTAGCCCAGAACCATTTTAGGTCTCAGCTCAAATCGTGTGCAATCAACCGCAATATCTTAAACAAAGCAGTCAGAGAGTGAGAGAAGAAAAGAAGATGTGTTTGTGCTAAGGATCAGTACAAGGATTTCGGACTGGCGTAGGAAATTTGTCAACCGTCGTTTTGTGTGTAGGTTTTCGGGCTCGAGTTCATTAAGCCCGGTAGCCCATCCCATCCCTCCATTAAATGCCAATCTGTAGCGTCTCTCTCTCCCCCTCTCTCTCTCACTCTCTGTGTCGCTTTCTTTTGATGATTGTGAAATTATTAAGGATTTATTATTATTATATTATATATATTAAGAGCACAGCATGTGAGCCCAAAACCATTTGACAATGGCTCAGAATCAACAGCCCAACACAATGGCGTTGAGATCTCCTCCATAGAGACGACGACGACGAAGGATCATTAAAGATTTGTCGTTTGATGCGTTGAAATATTATTTTACATATCAATTATTTCATTGTTCTCGATCCCCAACAACAACAGTAAACATTTTAATTTACTTCAAGAAAATTGTCTTTCTTTTTTTCCCTGTTGTCATTTTAGATTTTATCGGAAATCTATTTGAAAATTGCATTACATACATAAATCGGCATAATTCCAGCAATTTACAATAATTGTTTGTTTGCGGTTGTTTCATTTAAGGAAAATTGTGGAAATTTGATATTTTTTTCGTCTTTTTTGCATTTAATTACATATATCTCTGCGGTAGAAAACTGTCAACTTAACTATCGATTACAATTCGTCAGTGTTTTTGGGAAGTGCACTGATAAATAAAATAAGGATAGGAATTGTTTGACAATATATATTTATGTTGGGTTTGGTTTTATTTCATAAGAAGAACAAGTAAGTCGAGTAAGATAGAGTACAAACAGTCGGGCTGACATACATACAGTACCTGGACTACCGGACCAAAGCTTAATGGTTTCATATCTCTGGTGTTTCTTGACCGATTTTAATAAAAATTGCACTGATGTTCATTATTTTTTAATAGTTTTAATCCCTATTTTTAAGTTTTCGATTTTCAAGATTTTTTTGTTATCGATTACCGGAGTACCGGAAAATATATGATAAGAAAAGAATTTCCAAATATATTTCTGCTGAATTTTCTTTAGTTCGTTGAAAACCAACTTTAGTAAATCATATGAAAATATTCTTTTAACTATTTCATTCTATTTACTTTCAACTTAAATGAAGCAGTCTTGAACGAAAATGTTCAGTCAGACTTGTCACGCGTTTTGGAAAATAGAAAATTTGATGACTTTTCTGGGAGAGTTGCGTGTGGGTTTTTTATTTCCAGTCGTTTGGCTGAGTTATTTGTTCTCTCATTAGGTATGCAAAACGTGAGACTCGACTTTAATTTTCAATCAAAATCCAAATTATAAGAAAATCAAATTAAAAACCGAAAACCCCAAAAAAAAAAACAATAATATTACACACTTGCTTGAGCTGCATTTAAATGTCGTTGTGTGTGTGTGTGTGAACCTTCACATCAACTATTTCACATTTAAGTGTATTTCGGCGGCTTTCTTTTCATTTCATACTCATACTCCAATGCCAATGCCAATGCCTAGAGGTCATAAATACGCGTCGGCAAATCTTTTAAGGTGCCTTTTTACGTACTCAAAATCGAAAAAACTGGAAATCTGGGGAAAAACCATAAAAGGATTTGCATTCGGAATCGAATTTCGGTTATGTCTTATTCTCAGAAAAAAGTGAATACGAAAAATTGCACAATAAAAATGCAGAGAGAAAATCCATGCATAAACTTCAATATGAGCTTGTCAAATCTTCATCATTCCCACAAAAACCACCCCCCACTCTCCACCACATTTTATAGAGATTTTCAATTCAGCCTTACGCATTACGTAAATGAATTTCGCGTTATACACACACACACACACACATACACTTATGATTAGCTAACGGCACACACACACACACTGACTGCGTGTTCAGGCTTAAGACTTTTGTTACACACACCCCAAACCCCATTCCCTCCTCACTAAAAAAGGAACCCCCTTAAGACACCCGCCAACCTTAATGTTGACAAAAGTTTAATGTTACTCGTAATTTTGGTAGTGGGTGGTATGGGTATGGGTATGGGTAAGAGTGTTGCAAGTTGAAAGGGCGACTTTTTTATAATGGTGTACGACGTCTTCTGAAGGGTGTCATGCATGTTACGTTTGGGAAAAAAGAAAAACATATGCATATAATTATTTAATTGAATTAAACAATTTCGTAAATGGTAAATGATGCGACAATATGAAGGCGACGCTTTGCAACTTCAACTTCAACGGCAACGTCAACGTTTCGACACGGCAACAAAAATTTGCATAAATACATAATTATATATCCCTGGGCATGGAAAGTGCGGGTGTTTTGTTTATGTGTGTGTGTGTTTGTGTTTGTGTGCGTGGGGGGAAGTTTGTGCATTGTGCGTGGTTGCCATTTTGTATTGTGCGTGGGTGGAATTTCCATTTTCATCTTTTGAAAGTGTATATTATGCAGGGGTGTTTCCATTTCAGATGGTAAAGGTTGGATATAAATATGAAAGAATTTGACACATAAGAAAATTGAAAATTAAATTTTTATTCTATTTTCTACGACGTTTTAAGTGAATTTTGCAATAATTGCTTAAAGTAAATGAAGTTTTTTTTTGTTGTAAAAAAAGGTTAACAATAAGAAGGCTCTAGTCGAGTAAGCTCGAAGAGAAGATAACTTAAACCCTTGAACATGCAGATGGACAAAGAGTCGTGCTTACAGTCATACACACGCGTGTACTACCGGACCAATGTTTGAAAGATTCATATCTCCGGTCTTTCTGAACCGATTTTAATAAAAATTACACAAATGTTCATTATTTTGTTAATAGTTTCAATCCCTATTTTCAAGTTTTCGAAATTCAAGATTTTTGTGTTATCGATTCCATGTGTATATCGTACACCTAAAAAGTTATCGAACATTTTAAACAAACTTGCTATGCCTAGAGTTTATCCAAAATCTGAGGTCTCTAGCTTTTGTAGTTCCTGAGATCAACGCGTTCATACATACGTATGGGCTTTAAAAACATACAGAAATATCTTAAAAATTTAAAATATGATCTACTAAACTTTAAAATAACTTAGCTTACTAAAACTTTATATTTCTATAGTATTAGTCAAACCACACTTAATTTGTAAATATTTCAACATTAAACTATAATACTTAAGCCAATCTCTCTCACATATAATCTCTTCGTAATTCTTAATGAAAAATCAACAGCAAAAATTCGAATATCTTTCGAAATGTCACTGGAACTCTAAAAAACCAAAAACAAACATAACATGGCGAAAGCAATGAGAAAACAATGCCAAAAACTGGAACAATAGAAGGAGAAAAACTCGAAACCAAACAAAAACAAACAAGCCTCAGGCTCCTCAAACTGAATCCTTCGATCGCGAAACAGCAGGATATAAAATTCGCATTAAATATCATAAAAGGATGTTCGCCATGACACAAACACAGAACACAATCACATATGATAACAATTCCCGTTGATGTCGCCTCACCTGAACAAATAATTCGCTGAATATCTCTATTTATGGTATTCCCATTCCCATTCCCATTCAATCCCTTTTTTTAACCAGTTTTGTTGTTTCGGTTTATAGCATTTTAAAGTGCAACAAAACTGAAATCAATAAAAGACCTTGTTCGACATTTGGAACAATAATGTATATTCTATTCAACGCTAGATGGCGCCACATTATATATGAGGGCATGCCACTGACCTGATTAACATACAAAAAAAAAAGCAACCCGCAGTTCTCTTAAAGTGTTTGCTGCTAATTTGTAGAATATTTAAGCTTTAAGCAGACAAAAACACACACACAGACACACACATGTGACCCAAACACACACACACACAGACATATACATAAACAGACAACACGACTCGAATTCGCCTAGAAAACGCAGTGCAAAATTTGAGTAGCAACAAAAAATCATCGGGAGAAGAGAGAAAGAGGGAAATTGTCACCCACACACATACACACACACTACACATATACACAGAGAGAAAAAAGTGAAACTGCGAGACGATGGTGACAAAAAAACAGCCAGACGGGGGGCTCGAGGCAGTGGAGGAGGCGTGGCAGAGTAAAGTTAGTTGTGCTTCATTTGTGGGGGAAGAATGAGGAAGTGCAAGAGAGAGGGAGAAGCATCAGAAGCAATTGGCAAGGACGATGCCGCCGCCGAAAACATTGAGACACACACACACACACACACAGTTACAGTCCAATATACATATGTACAAACATACTATATATATATATATATATATATGTGTTTCTTACTTATGCTGGTTTGCTGGGATGCAGCGACAATTTGGGCCATTGATGGGCTCCGTTTGCGACAAAAGCGGACAAAAAGTTCTCTCTCTTTCGCTCTGTTTCTCTATCAACACTTTCGCCAAGGGCAATGGCAGGCAGAAGGGTAACACCCCCCACCCTTTCAACCATTCCTGCTGCCTAATAATGAAGTCGGCTAACACATCTCTCTCTCTGTCTCTGGCTGTTGATGTTGTTTTGCGGGGTGCCGCCAAAAAAGCAAAAAACCAAAAAAAAAAAGTAAAAGACGAAAACAACCAACAGACATGTCTATATAGTATTTTGTGAGTGTGTGTGTGTGTGTTTTTTTTTTCGGGGAACCTTATCGATTTTGTCGGGAAACCCTGGTAGTACTATGTATGTGTATATGTATATGTAAAAGACCCTAGCTTGTAACCCAGAACGGATGCGGCGGCATTGGCCTCTAACTGCCAGCTCTCCTTCTCTCTCTGTCTCTCTCTGTCTGTCTCTCTCTGAAATGGGGGCAAACACTTAAATGCAACAATTGTCATTTAAGTAATTTAAGTTTTTTGGCACATTATTAAACACTGGACTATTTAAAGCCAAAAAAGGATTCAAGTTTTTATCAAATTGATTAAGTTTGAGATGAAAATTCTTATCATGAATAGTTTCTCTCTCTCTCTCTCTCATAATCATAAATCAAATATATACAAATATATATCAATAAAAACATCTGTTATAACATTTTTTCCCCCGAAAAACACACACATGTTGCGGCACGAGCCATACGAGGGCTGGAAAATTCCGAAACTCAACTGAGGCAAGTGAAGTTTTTTTCAAGAATATTTATGATCAGTTTTTCAGTTTATGAATTTCATTTGCATTACAATTACAAAAACAAAAACAAAAAGAGAGAAAAGTGAATGCCACATAAATTTTGAGAAACATTCAGAAAACACAAAACTTCTACTCGTTGCAGACCATTTGAAAGTTAAATGACACGCCCACAATGTGGAAATGGCAATGGGGGCGTGTTAATGAGAACCACAAAAACCTGCAAACCGAAAAAATCAATAAGAGTTGAAAACTTTAAAATTTAAATGGCGAGTTAATGGGGAAAACCTTCGTTAGACATAGTTTTTGGGTTTTGTCGCAAAACAACAGTGTAAAGAGGAGCTACCAGAGCCAAACATCCAAGGACAACAGTTACACACACACACATGCACAAGAACTCTCTGTCTGTGTGTGTGTGTCTGTTTGGCTGTTTCGTCTGTTTCTCGTTGACTGTAGAGATACAAAAGTATCTATGTAAAACTGTTGCTTATTTACCTAAAGCGACAGCCAGCAAATTTAAGCCAACATCCTTCCACACTCACTCCCCCCCTTTCTCACTCTCCCTCTCTCTGTCCTTACGCATACTTTTCTCGCTCTCTCTTCTCATCTCTTCTAGTCTTTTTTTTGCACAAATGTTTTTGCTTCGTTAAAGTGTGTAAATGTTTTGACTCGCAAAAAAAGAAAACCTAGCAAATTGTCTTGCTTCAAGCTTTGCTTTTTAGTTAGGCAAACCACTTGAAATTGCTTATTTGTATATCTGAGTATCTATGTATCGGTGTATCTGTGTATCTTTGTATCTGTGTGTGTGTTTGCGACTGTTGACATTGGGTTTCGAGTTTCACAACGAAATCGATTAAACGCAATCGAAGTAAATGACCCAAAACTGACACAACACAGGCTCCTCTTCCTTTCCTCTCTCTCTCTCTGTCTCTCTCTCACACACAAGGTCAATATTCTTTAAGTTTTTCCTTCTATTTGATTTGTAGCATTAAATTTAAATGCAAATGCCAGATCAGAGACCGAGTTTTCCCGTTCACATTCACATTCACATTAATCACACGGAGCTGTAGACAAATCAAAAACACATTCGTTACCAAAAAGTCAAATTGGGGATTTTTGTATACTAAATAACTTTTTTCGTTCGAGAACGCTTTCAAGTACTTAATTTTTATTATATTTCAACTTAAAACACGACTTGTTTTCGGCTCTTTTTTTGTTGTTTCTGGTCATTTTTATTTATTTCACGGTTAGGGTTCTTAAGTTCTAAACCAAAAAAAAACCTTTTTTCTCGATCTAAATGAGCGACGTGCATTTCGATTTTTATTGTAACTGCGCGAGTGTTTTGTCAGTATATGAGTGTGTGTGTGGGAGAGGGGAGTGGGGGGGAGAAGTACTTAAGTTTTCTTTTTTAATTTATATTCGTATTTGAACAATCGTTATGTGATTTAAATAAGCGCATTTATATTGTATTGGGCATTAAATTAAATCACTTCAAATGCTCGAAGACCTGAAATAGTGTTTAAACGCGTGATTCAATGGTAATGGGTAATGTCAATGTGTGGAAAACTAGGAAACATGAGGAAATATACAAGGAAAATGTTATATATTAGAATCCAAGAAGAGTTATAAGATCGCTTTTTTCGTATCGAATAAAATGAAATGGAAATATTATGGATTTATTGCTTATAAGATAACTTTCATATTTTATATCATCCATTTTCAAAATTTTTCCTTATAAAACCCAACATTTAATTCTGATTTTAAAAACCAATTAACCCTTTTAAGGAAACCTAGTAAACATGGGCAAATATATAAGGGAGATATTATATATTAGTATCCCGAAGAGCTTATAAGAACATTGATTTGGTATCGAATGAAATGAAATGAAAATATTATGTATTTATTGTTTATATCATCAATTTTATGTTTCATATTATCCATTTTCAATACTTTTCCTTTACAAAACCCAAGATTTTATTCACCTTTTTGAAGAAAACTAGGAAACATGGGGAAATATATAAGAGAGTTATTATATATTAGTATCCTAAAGAGCTTTTTGAGAATCGAATAAAATGAAATGGAAATATTATTATGGATTTATTGTATATATCATAATTTTTATGCTTTATATCATCCATTTTCAACACTTTTCCTTTAAAAACCCAACATTTTTCTGATTTTAAAAACCAATTCACGTTTTTCCATGATGCTAATTAAAGAAGAAAAAAAGGTTGTTCTTCATTTTGTGGTTTGGTTTAGTTTTTCATTATTTTTCCAAACTTTTGTCGCATTTATGTTTGTTCCTTCGAAACATGTCAATGTGTGTGTGTGTAATAATTTATTCCGACTTTAATTATGCTTTGTTGGTCGTGTTTTTTGGTCGCTTTGTCTTTGATTTTGTCCCCCCCGCCACCGACACAACAAACATAAAAAAATGACCTGGGAATTTTTGGGTTTTTTTGTGGAGGTTTTTTTTGTCGGTTTTTCTTGAACGGTTTTTATGAATGTCGAGACAAATCGGCGTCATCAAAATTTTGGAAAAACAAAAAGGAAAACGGGTTTCAATTTGCATAGAAATGTTACATGTTGTCTCGCTCTCTTTCTCTCTGTCTCTCTCGCTCTCTTTTTGTTTGTCGGCCATTATTGACCATGTTTGGTTTGGTTCATGATGATAAACGACATTGAGTCTGGGAAACTTTTCTATCAGACTCCAGACGCGATGTCTATTGCATTACTCTTTCTTCATCTCGCTCTCTCTTTCTCTCTTTTTCTCTTTCTCTCTCTTCTTTGAAACATTATGTCTCTGCATTAACTTTTTGCTCTAACTTTTCCAACTCATCTTTTAATGATGAATATTTTGATGTTCTTGCACTAATGTTATCTCTATCTCTTTCTCGCCACTCCCACGCATCCTTAAGTCTCCTTCTCTCCCTCTCCCTCTCTCTTTCTCTCGCTCATCCTTAAACGTTTTTTGGTTTGGTTTTTGCTGGTTCTTGTGACATTTAACAGCGAAATGCACTCGAGATGATGATGATGATTTTTTGACAGAAAACAAGAATAACAAATATTTTTTCAACACATTTTACAACGAACTCATTCGAAAGGCAGAAGGGCAAGGGGAAGGGGTTTGTAGATAGGGTTGTGATGATGATAGGATAGGGTTAGTTATTAGTTGATCCCTATGAGGGATTTCTGATATATATACATATATATGTATATTTATTTCTGGGGTGGCATTTATTGTTTTCATTTGGGTATATTTGTTCAAGTTGTTGTTGTTGTTGTTGCTGCTTGTTTGTTATCATTTCATTTCATTTTTTATTCAGTTTGAAACCATTTTGAATTTTTGTGTCAATCCTTAAGTACTCTTTCGCTTTGTGGTTGTTGTTGTTGTTGGGTTCAAAACGAAAAAAAGTGAAAAAGTTTTTTTTAGTAATTCATAAACTGACGCAGCGGGCAGATGTTCCGCACGAATACTCTCAGATTATACATATATGTAAGTGTGTGTGTGTATGTATGTATGTGTATATGGATTGATAAGAGAGAGGGTGAGAGGGGCGCTGCAGGCTATTCTGTGGCATAAATGTTAACTGGCCTACGGAAATCTACAAATGAAATGCAATTGGTGGCAATGAATATGCGTGTGTGTGTGTGCGTCCTCAGTTGCATGCATAATACATGCCACATGCATTTAAAATGCAACCAAATGGCATTAACAGCCCTATTTTTGGGCTTAAATCTTTAAAGATGTGTTCGAAATGAAAGGTAGAGCATCATGTAATCGTTGGAAAAACGAAATTTAAGTGCAATCAAGAATGAAAAATTAAATTTCGACTTAACCTCAAACAGAATATTGAATAATTCCAACCTAAAAACCGTATTAAAGTGAGACAGTTCTTCAGAAACCTAAGTTTAAGCATGAGATTATAGTTCTAAAACGAATAAGTTTGAATGTCTTCAATGAAAACTAAATTCATTTAATATTTAATATATATTTAATAATATTTAGTTATATTAAACTTTCAACATAAAGTTCTATATCCATTTCATATCTATGTCAACTTGAAAGACCTCAATTTTCTACTTTATTTCAAATTGAAATCAATTCAATCAAAATTTCATTTTTACCGACGGCATTTTGCTTCAAGCACAATGGCCGACAAAAAGGACCAACGGTAAGAAAGAAGAAGATGAAGCAGGCAGAGGCAGAGGCAGAAGCAGAAGCAGCAGCAGCTTAAGAAAATATATAAAGAAAATTCTCTCACACACACACACACACACTCGCACACACGTCGTAAAAAAATATGATTGAGCATAGCCAACGAGAAGGAGAATAAACCATAAGAAATACGAAAAAATGAGAGCTGCGCTTCGGCCGCTGCCTCTGCCGCTGTCGTTGTCGATATGCTCCGCCTAAAGTTGTCATAATTTGTTTTTGGGTTCAGCATTGGCGTTTTATTTATTTGTCGACGTAGACAACGACAACAACAACGACGGCAACGACGACGACGACTACGATAATAACAGCAAAAAAAAAAAACAAAAAGAACGGCATTTGCTGAGCGCTGCGCCGACGAAGATGACGTTGTCGTCTGTCGAACAGTTTTTCGTTAGCTGCCGCTGTTGCTGCTGGCTGGTGGCTTCTGGCTTCTTGGGTGTATCGATTTGTATGCCGTCGGCTCTTTTCGAGTGTGCGAGTGTGCTCGTCGTTAGCCGTTTGCCGGCAAGAGAGCAAAGCAGCCCCAATGCACACACGCACGCACACATACTCATGGCGTAGACTCATTTTGATTTATGGCACACTCACAAACACACACACACACATGCTTGAGACCTTTCATAAATGCGAGTACGGCAGTGTGTTAGAGCAGCTCAGCTAGTGTGTGCGCGTGTAAAGCTTAACAGTGGCACCCACTGTTAACTATTGCAGATAGCATAGTCTCTGTTACAGTCTTATACTCGCAATTTTCCCCGCTATTTTCGAAAATGTTGCACGCACGCTCTCTCTCTCTCGCTCTCGTTCTTGCTCTCTGTGTCTCTTACTCTATCTGTCTGTAAGTTTGTCTTCGTTGTTGTTGTAAGCTTTTTAGGTTTTTTTTGCAATTGAGAATCTGCCCCCAACGAGAAGCGACACTTCGATTCGCTGCTGCTGCCACCGCGCTGCCAACCGCTCTGCCACTGCCATTGCCGTTGCCTTGCGTTATTTTGTCGCTTCGTCTCGTCTCGTCTCGTTGCCGTTGCCGTTGTTTCTTACTGCTTGCTGCCACACACACTGCCACACTGCTACACTGCCACGCTGCCATGCTGCCACGCTGCTACGTTGCTCTGCGGCACGCTCGTTTAAATCCATAAAGGACATTCGCTGCTTCGGCTCCAGTCACGGCCAACGGCAGCGCTCAGCGTGCAGCGTTCTTCAGTTTTTGCCAGTTCTGCCAGTTAGCCAGCGAGCGAGGCAGGCAGGCAGCAGGCAACAGAGAGACGCCACAAAATTTTTGCCAGTTGCCAATTGCCAATTGCCCGTTGTTGCCCGTTGCCCGTGGCCCGTTGCACGTTTGTTGCCCCGTGTCCAGGGCATTTTACAGCTAATTTGCCATTCATAAACAAATCGCAAAAAAAACCAACCGAAAAAAAACAACAACAACAAAAATTATTGTTGCCAAAACACACAAAACAACAACAAACAAATCATCGTTCGAAATTTTGACAAGCAACAACAACAACAACAACAACAACGAGAACGACAATAACAGCAGCAGCAGCAGCAGCGGGCCAGTTTAACGGTTTTTATTACCGCCGTCGACGACGCAGCTCACGCACATTACGTATTTTTATATACTTATTACACACACACACACACTCACTCTCACACACACACACTTCGCTCACGTTTCGTCTCCCGCTTCACATCATCAACGTCATCATCATCATCATCATCGTGAACGTCATCAACGTCATCATCGTCATCTCCAGTGCGTGTGTGTGTGAGTGCGTCTCACTCTCTCTCTCTCACGGTGCGTGTATGTGTGGGTGTTGGTGTGGGCATGTGTATTTTGTGCACCAGTGTGGGAGGGGAGGGGTGTCATAAGCGAAAAGGGAGCGGATACCGTTGTCGAAGAAGTTTTTTGTGGTCGCGTGTGTTTAATTAATCATAAAACAAAATACCAACGAAAAAAAAAAACGGTAAAAATGCAAATGGCTAACGCAGCAGCCAAAGCAGCAGCAACAACAGCAAAACAACAGCAAATCGATCAAAACTCAACACAAAAACAACAACAAATTTTAAATTTTATATGTGTGCAATAAAATCTATGTATGTGTGTAAAAGTGCAGTGAACTAAAAGACAACAACAAACTAACAAACAAAATAAATTGTTATCCTGCTCAGGAAAAGAAAACGAAATCAACAAACTGTAAAACTGTAAACTGTAAACTGTTCGCCGTCGGCAAAACAAACAGAAAGCAAACAAGCGAAATATACCGTTATATTACAATTTTTTTGCATCAAAAATGTTCAACAAATGCGGATAAGCCAGAGCGTAAGACAGAAAGAGAGAGATAGATATGTAACTTGCAGTTAATATTCAAGTAAGTTATAAAGATTTACTTTCAATAACCCATCTCAATTCTTAATTCATTTCTTAACTAACTTTTAAACATGTTAATGAAATTTTTCAGCTTAGTTAATCATCAAATCAAACTTTTTTACACAGCATAATTCCTACTTGAAGGTTTATTTATAAACATAAAAATACAGCATTATGTATTTAATGTGATACTCATGTGATAATTGGCTTTAAATTAATGTTATAATTGGCCTTAAAACTTTTAGTTTAGCTTTAGTTAGATGACATGCAAACTAAATATGAATTTTATAAGCTTAACATTACTTATAGCCTTTTCATAATGTGTTTTTGCTATTTAAAGATATATTTTTACATATTATTAAAGAGCGAACAATTTTCCTGCAGTGAAACTAACTTTTCTTATTTGACAGAATAACATTTAAACACTTTTAAGATAATCTTAAAGTCTATTAACCCTATAGTCAGTTATTGATTGCACCTAGTAAAAAAATTAGCTTATTGGTTAACTTGTTTCAATCGTAACTCATCTTTTTGTGTTTCTGTTAAGGTCTTAAAAACTTTGCTACCTTGGTACTTTACAATAAATCTTTTTTTCTGCTGACCTAAAGACATTTAGTAAATTATTGATATAAGAAAAAATAAAGTAATTTCTTTAATATTATTTGCTGTGAGCGTAAGAAAGGATAAAAATATTATTTTCATATATTGTAACCACATTTGTAAAATGAATATGAAATTTGTTTATTCTGTATTTTTTATGTTTAATACTTACAGGATTACTTTTCATATATGCTCTTTAATGTTAAATATTTCATATTAAATCTATATATTCTTGACAAAAATCTCTGGGAAAACCTTTACCAAATAATAACAAAGTCATATTTTCAAATACTTTCAACTTAATTTCTCTGAACGAATTCGAATTGTAAATTTTTCATAAAAATAATCAAAAATATCATAAAATCAATCAATTGCAATTTCTGAGTGTGAGTTTTGGGTCTTTCTGGCTGTCCGTCAAGAAACTGAACTGAACTGAATTGAGCCCATTCGGGTCTTTAGTTTAGGCCAAGTGTCGATTATTTAACTTTGACACTTTCGAGTGTTCGAGGACATGCAACCGAAATAACAACAACAACAACAACAACTAGTGCAACAGAAAGTTGCTTGTCGGACTTATGTCAAAGTTAACATAAATACAACTACTTTGCGCCTTGAGAAGAAGACCAGCAACAGCAACAACAACAACCTTGCAACAAGAAGTGCAACAAGAGACGCAAGTCGAAGGTGACACGAAGAAGATTATAGATGTCTTTTGGGTATGGGCATCAAATATATATATACGTATGTATGTATATACATGCAACAGAACTGACAGAACTCACAGAACACACACACATACAAACACACACACACCAACACACACATGTCTTAAGTGGGCTTTGATGAGAGTGAGAAAGATGCGAAAGATGATGTTGTATGTGAGAAATACCAAGATACATGGCCATGGCCGCGGGGGCGGGTGAGAGAGTAAGTTTTTGGGGGCGTAGGTTAAACGAAAAGATGACAGGTGTCAGATGATGAGAATAGTCAAATGTCACAGCAGGGAAGGGGGTGGAGTGTGGGGTGTAGAACGCTTAACATTTGAATGATGAGCAATCTAAACAAAACATGTCAAGAACAAAAACTAAAAAAGTGAAACAGAAAGCAAATAAACAAAAGAGATGCAAAGATACTTTTTAACACCCAATACACCCCTCTCGCACACCCCTCCCCCTCTCACTCTCCCACTGTGCCTTAATAAGTTTATTGCCTTAATTAATTTATGAGTCGCGCGATTTCATTTCAACAAAAAGAAGAAAAAAGAAAAAGTGCCAAGCAAATCGTATCTATATCTATACTAAATCTTAATTTGTATAACAGTGTGTACATGTGTGTGTGTGTGTTTCATCATGATTATGATCATCTTCATCATCATCATCATCGTCATGATCATGATCAACAATGTAGTCAACTTCATCTTTGCCTGTCGACAATAAATTCATTTAATTTTCAGTTTTTTTTTCTTTCATTTTTTTCTTTATTTTGTGTTTGCTTTTCATAAAATTCGAAACGTTTTGTGTGCAACGCGAGTCTATTTCTCATTTTTGCTTGCCACTCGCCACTTGCCCACACCCCCTAAGCCCCCTAAACCCCCTAAACCCCTTCCCTCTCTACCTTCAACCGGCACAAAACATTTCTTTTATTATTTATTTATTTTCATTTTTAAATATTTTCTATATATTTTTAACATTCAAGTCAAAGAGATGGGCAATAGAGGAGTGGTGTTGGGGGGGAGGGGGGTTGCGGCTGGGGTTATGACAGAAATGTGCGCGGGACAAACTGTCTACACATTTCTCACACACACACACACACACACACATACATACATATGTGTGTATATATTATTTTTGCCAGTCGATTCGCAAAAATGTTCATCATTTTCAGTTTTACCCCTCTACCCCCCACCGATAGAGTCCCCTCCCTCCCTCTCGAGCGCATAGGACACGCTGTCCAAATATTTGCCAAAAGCCACAAAATTTTATTATTTTGCCGCGATATATATATACATATGTAATGTGAGGGAAAACGTTCAAAATATTTATATATATAAACATTTTTTTTTTTATGTATTTGCCAAAACTAAAATTTCGAATTTTGCCACATGCGAAAAACTATCATCAAATAAATATATATATATATATTTTTGTTTAGTTGCAATTCATGAGATACATTTCAATATGTCGATGATTTTTGCATTTCACTTTTGCGGCTGACGGCTTTTAATAAATGCGCGCTAATTCAATAAAGCGAAAAAAAACCGCCAAAATATTTCGCATCACATTTTTGAAATTGTTTGTTTTGAAATATGCAAAAATGCATATTGAACATTTTTGTGCCTGCCCCGAAAATGTTTATAAACAAAATATATATATTGAAATGAATGCATTTTTATTTATAGGTTCAAGAATGTAAGATTTATATTTTTTTGTTTACCCTTAACCCATGAAATGCGTAAAAAAAAGGGTATAATGGTTTTGTGTAAAAGTATGTAACAGGCAGAAGGAAGCTTCTCCGACCCTATAAAGTATATATATTCTTGATCAGCATCAACAGCCGATTTAGCCATGTCCGTCTGTCTGTCCGTCGATCGCAGGAACTACAAAAGCTAGGGATTTCAAATATTCGATATGAGCACTTCTAATCCCTAGGCATATTAAGTTAGTTTCAAATTTTTGATAACTTTTCTGGTTTACGAAATACACATGGAATCGATAACTAAATCTTGAATTTCATAATTTCGGAAATGAGGATTGAAACTATTAGCAAAATAATGAACATCTGTGAAATTTCATTAAAATCGGTCAAGAAACACCAGAGATATGATACTATCAAGTATTGGTCCGGTAGTGCAGGTACGTGCGTGTATATCTCTCAGCCCGACCTTCTGTGCGTCTGTATGGTCAAGAGTTAAGGTTATCTTCTAGTCGAGCCCTCTCGAATAGAGCCTTCTTACTTGTTACTTTTAGATTTAATTAAATTGTCTACAGAAAAATTACAATACTATTAATATTTAATACCTAATACCACTAAGCAAATAATCGAACTTGCTTGAGACCTTTATTTCGACTGTTTGCTTAGTGCTAATACGATGAATCTGAAAGTTAAATATGTAAAAAAGATTGAAATGAAGATAAAAATGTAAAATATTAGAACATTTTTGTTTACCGATACTGAAAACCGACTAGAATTAGATCAAGAGTTGTAAGCAAATAAGCTTACTTGTAGAAGAAAGGGACAGCAACGTTTTCCACATACATGTGTATGTGTGTGTACGTGTGTGTTTATGTACTTGTGTGTGTTTGTGTGTTTGGGGGTACTTTGCATAGATTGTCCACTTTAGATTAAGCCATGAATAATTTATGTGCGTCTCTTATGATTTTAATTGTTTGCAATGGCAGCTAAACAACTCTTTCCCCTCCCCGCTTGTCCCTCTCTCTCTCTCTCGCTCTCTCGCTGCTTTCCGCCCTTTGCTTTGGCCTTTAATATTCCCTTCGACAACAACAACAACAACAACAGCAATGCACAAAAAAAAAAATATATATGAAAGAGAAGAAAAACAGAAAAAAAACACATAAAAACGAAAGCCGAGGCAAAAACAAAGTAGCGCCCCAAAAGCAAATGCAAAACAATACAAATTCATCGACAAGAAGAAGCACACACAACACAACACAGCAACATAGTATATGTGTATGTGTGTGTGTGTGTCCAGTTCTCTACCCCCCTGTCCGCGTTTCCCCTTACATATTACCTTCACTTCACTCATGACACGCTCCGGCCACTTGGCATTGGTCTGCTTTAGGCTCTGCCTGCTTCTTCTTCTTCTTCTTCGTCGTTTTCGTCGCTTGCCTGCCTGCTTCTGGTGTCCTGCTGTCCCCCACTCCACCCTCACTCTAAAGTCGTCTGGTAGACACGCACACATTTGCATTTCCCAAACACACACACACACACACACACACTTGCACACGAACATAACGACATTCATTTCTCGAACGGTGTGTGTGGCGCTTATTCCGTTGCTTCTCCTCTCTCACTCTCTCCCTCTTCTTCTTCTACTGCTTCTTCTTCTTGTTATATGTCTGCTGTTCAACTGGTTGACCATTCCGTCCCCCCCTCCGCTCACAACACTCTTGCCGTACCCCTCTTGACAAGTCCCTTTCCGGCTGTGTCTGGACTTAAACTTCGTCGTCGCCGTCGTATCTTTCGTCGTTGTGTTCGTCGTTCCATTTGGTTTCTTTTCACAAAAATTATATGAAAATTATACCAATTCAACTCATAAAATTTTTTCAGCTTAATAAATTTTGCAGACATTTTGTATGGGCCTGACTGCCTGCCTTCAGTTGTTCAGTCTGTGACCAGTCCGCAGCTCCATCCTTATAGACCGCCCCTTTTTGGACTTTTAAATACAAACAAGAGCCCAGCTATTTTAACCACGACCACTTTTCAGACTCTCAGTTTCCCCTGCCTTCCCTTCCCAACCCTTTAAGTACTTACGTACTTACATACATACATATATGTATGTTAAACGAAGCTCATAAAATTTGGCGCAAACAATTCTTATTCGTATTTTTTTTCCCTTCTCTCTCTCGCTGTTTTACATTTTTCCCATATACTGTTATCGTTTGGAAATCTTTATGTTCTACAGAATCCATAAATTAAACGAACGAAAACTAACTAACCACTACAGGGTATCTAGTCGTCTTCAAGTCTTTATTTCTGATTAACGTTTTCATAATTTTTGTAAATTTTCTTGAATTTTTCCCTCCCATCGGTTTTCCCACTAACTCAGCGATTATTCAAATTGTATTCAATGTTTCTTCGATTGCGCTTTGATCGACTTGTGGAATAACAAATCTTAATCAATAACTCAATAGCATTTCAGTCAATCAATTGTTTACTTTACCGCCCCGCTCCGCACCGTCCCGTCAAGTTCTTCAATCCGGATGTATGAAAATACAATACAATTTGTTCTCTTCGAGATAGAGATACTCTACTAAGTATGAGCACAACAGCTAAATATGCTCGTGTGCCATCAATCAGTCAATCGAATTGCATTGAATTTTGATCCATATCCGCAGCGGATGAACCCGCAAATAGTAGCAGAAAACAAATGAACGAGTATTCGAGTATTCGATGTGTCTGTATATCCATAATTAACTGCCTCTATCGTTGAGGTAAATGATTGACGGTTTGTTGTATCTCAACTGATACAATATTTATACGCATGTTCACCCTTTGCCCGCCCCACAGAAACTTGTAGCAAGTACACTTGGCGAAAAATGTATTGATGTGTGAAGCAAACTATCTCTCTTTATCAGTTACTGAGTGTATTATTTCTTACAGTGTATCTGCATTGCCTAAAAAAAGATTTAGAGTTCCTTTTAAGTTAGGCGCACATTGGACCACCTGCTGACAGGAAACTTTCATTTTCAGAAGGAAAAAAAAATTGAGTTTTGTGGCAATGAATGACAAAGTGAATGAAAAAGGCTTGTCGAATACCAAGACACAGTGTCAGATGATGATTCTTTTGGTTAGGACAGCAAAACGGAATAGAAGAAGACGAAGATGAAGCTAACTTCAAGTTGCAGAGGCAATTGCGGAAGTTTTATGTTTTTGGCTGTGCGTAAATCGCTCAAGAAAATCAGCTCAAGTGGAATAAGTTGTGGCTGGCCAATTCAAGAGCTCACAAACTCTCCTGAATCTCCTTCGGTCAACACTTTCGTATTCTGTTCTAAGAAAGTCAGCCACCCAAACCAACCAACCCACCCGGTAAACCCCCTTTTTCTGTGTGGGAATAGTGAGGATGAGGAGTCGGTTGTTGCATTAAACAAATTGATTTCGGATGAGCCCATTGCCGTCTTCGTCGACGTCGTCGGCGTCGTTGTCGGCATTGATAGAAATACTATACGATGTGTTCGCGTCGACGATTTCGAGAGCGCTCAAATCGATATAGATTTATATGTGTGTACGTACTGTGAGATACATGAGTACGAGTACGGGTACGAATACGAAATGCGGATAGCCAACAATCTGAATCTGAATTGTATGTGGTAGAAGGTGGCACACCTCTCGCGAGTATGTGTGTGTGCGTGTGTGTTTACCTTTGCCAATAAATTCAGTTAATTGCCGGGAAATAATCATAAAGCAATCGTTCGTAATGCGAACACGGGCGAACGGGAAAACGAAATCAAAACTAAACCAAACTTCCATCGATGTTCAATGCGATGCGAGCATCGATTATTGTGAAATATTTTTCCCAATTTAGAAAGAAGCAACATCAACTGTTCTTGTTCTTGTTGAATGTGTTGAAACTCAATCGATTAGATATCAAAATGTGTGATATACTACTTCAGTTTATTCATGATTCTGATTCAACGGAAAGGGTAGGGGAGAAAGTTATCCAAGGAAATATGGTCTTAACTATGTAATGATTAATTTATACTCTTATGTCATGTTCATGTCTTTGCTCAATAGCTCAATGCACTGAAACGAACTATAGTGTACTCATATGACCGACATTTATTTACGAATATATCAAATATAGAATCAGAATATTAGCAACGTTTTGACCTAATCGCCAACTAGGTAATGGGGGGGTGGTGGTGAGATTGGCGAGGGTGGGCAATAGTAGAGATATCCCGAGCATATTTACATATAATAACGAAATGTGGCAATTGGTTTGTGAATGCTAGGACGAGGGGAGCAATTAAATTAGCTATAGACGGGAATATATAGTATATTGAATGGGACCAAAACAAAGTTATGCTGAGTGATTCCAAAGTAAAATATATCAATAAATTACAACAGAGGCAAATGGCTCATGCAAAACGCGCAAATAAACGCAAAGAAACGCCCTGAGCTTCGGCCAGTTCAATAATCCACAATGTGCGGAAAGTCCAAAACCGAAAATACATTGTTCTCATATAGCTAGATAGTAGATATGCATGGATAGATCGATAGATCGATCGGTCGATCGATCGATAGATAGCAGAGGCCAAAATTAAGTTATACGCCCCTAATAAAATGCAATGCAATTATTTATTCATCACCAGCCAAAGTTGCGACATGTTATTCCACGCTATTCATATATTCAAAAATTTATCATAAAACTGTGACCGGGTGGGAGCCTCCTTACGTGACAACGGCGGCAACCAGAATCAAAATCTCTCGCTGACATATAGTATTATAACATATAATTCGACCAGGAATATGTGCGTAAATTTGTTGCCCAACTCAGCTTGCAATCTTCTCGTTTCATCCACAGTGCCAATGAACAGCATCGGTAACAAAAAAGTTGGATTGAAAAATACATCTCGACTCAGAACCAGAACCAGAACAGGCACTTTTGTGAGGCACATCTGCTGTGAATCGAAGGAAGTGGAGCGATCGGAAAGATCGTTTGCTGCCGGGTGAGAATGTGTTCAATATTTCGAAATCGAATCAATTATCGGGGCACAGGAGCGCAGCGCAGTGGCTCCTCCAATGGAGGAGGAGGCAGCAGCGGGTCAGATCCCTCGGGAGACCGGGAGAATTTGCTCGCCAAGGAACTAAATGCGGATAGTAATAACAATGCGGCAAATGAAACAATACAGCCGGAGATGGAACTGCAAGTGAAAACGGAAACATCTCTGCCAGAGCCTGCGGATCAGCCCGAGAATAGCAATGAGGCGTTGGACTTGTCCGTCATCTCGGGCAACCGTTTGCCCAACAGCGGGCATGTGGCACTAGAAGCTTTACAACATACCAAAGTGGCGGTTGCTCAATTTGCGGCGACTGCGTTGGCGGGCTCCACAGATCCCAGTGATTTAGCCATGGTTCAATCGACGATCTTCAATGTGCAGCGACAGCATCTGATGCAGCTGCAGCTCATCCAGCATTTACAGAGTCAATTGAAGCGAGCGGGTGGTGTGGTAGCTGCTCTCAGCAGGCAGGGTCAAACATATGTCGAGCCCGAAGAGAACGATGATGATGAAGAGGAGGAGGTTGATGGAGAAGATGTCGAGGACGAGGAAGAGGAGGAGTCGCCACAGCCGATACCTTCCAAAGAGCATAAGAGAGTAGACGACGAGAGAGCAGGGATCGAACATGAAAGGCTGGAGGAGAGTTTAAAGACTGATGGACGGGATAAGTCCATGGAAAGGGAAAGGGAAATGGCTGCAATAGCTAACGAGTGCAATAGGAAGGAAGAGAGACCGTGGATGACCCGAGAGACGGTGAAGGAAAAGGAACGGGAGATTGAGGCTGACGAACACGAGCTGGGTGAAAGTGAATATAAGCCATTGATGTGCGACATAAGCTCTAGTCTGGCATCCAGTATCATCACCAATCATGATCCGCCACCGGCACCCAATGAGCCCAACTGCCTGGAGATGCTGCAACGTCGTACCGAGGAGGTACTAGACTCGGCCTCACAGAGCTTGCATGCAGCTCAAATGCAGGAGGAATATTCGGAGTACGCCTCCAAGGAGGCACAGAGTCGTGGTGAGATCTTCAAGCATCGCTGCAAGTATTGTGGAAAGATATTCGGCAGCTATTCTGCGCTTCAAATCCATCTGCGTTCCCATACGGGAGAGAGACCCTTTCATTGTAATGTTTGTGGCAGCAAGTTCACCACCAAAGGGAATCTCAAGGTGCACTACCAACGTCACACACAGATCTTTCCGCCAATGCTGATGCCTCCAGTGGTCAATGGAGGACCCGGTGGACCCGAGCAGTATACACCCCTGTCCACTATACGACTTCCATATGCAACCTCTCCAGTAGCACCACTCGCTCCGCCCTTGGCTCCACCCCTAGCACCACCTCCACCACCGCCGCCACCATCCAGTGCAGCACAGCCAGACCAGTCAACGTTAGAGCAAAAGCAGGAGCACCCTGTTGAAGAGTCTGACCAGCCGAAGCAGGCCGAAGACTTAAGTAAGCAAGCCGTTAGAGAGTTATCCCATTCCCCAGAGGAGTCTGTGAAAATCACGCTACCCATGCAAACCTCAAACGCTCTGCCCGAGCAGCCAGCTTTAATTCCAATCAAAAAACAGGCAAAGGATGAGACGAAGGAAAGTCCCAAGTCAACGACACCTCCAACGCCGCCAACTCAAATCACATTAGCAGCCCGTCGAAATGGTAGTGTCCGCAAGCGTCAGACAAGTCAAGCGGGCAGTCCGCCCGGAGCAGAGGATCAACATTATGCCGAGCATCATCTACATAAGCTTGTACGTCGCTCTTCATCAAGCCGTGATGGTGCTACGATGGGACCTGGGCTACCAGGCGAGTATTCCCTAGCACAGATGGAGCGCATCATCGACAAATCCTGGGAGGACCTGATTGAAATCGATAAGACGTCGGAAACTTCGAAGCTGCAACAGCTGGTGGATAACATTGAAAACAAGCTGACCGATCCCAATCAGTGCATCTTCTGCCAGAAGGTAATGTCATGTCGTAGCTCTCTACAGATGCACATTCGCACCCATACGGGGGAACGACCCTTTCGATGTAAGATCTGCGGTCGAGCCTTTGCCACCAAGGGCAATCTAAAGGCACACATGAGCATTCACAAGATAAAGCCGCCGATGCGTAGTCAATTCAAGTGTCCGGTGTGCCATCAGAAGTTTTCCAACGGGATAATCCTGCAGCAACACATACGCATCCATACCATGGATGATGGTAGTGGAGGTCATATACAGATGGGGCAGGGCCAGGGTGGCGATGCCGAACGCTTGGGCATTGAAGATCAGAACTCTAACAAGTCAATGGGCACTTCGGATACTCTGGACTTCTCGACAACCATCTCAGATCACTCGGGTCAGCGTTCGGAGTCTTCGCAGGGTGGCGACTTCGATGAGTTCATGACCATGGACAGCACGGATGATTCTCGTGATAATTCCAGCGCAGCGACAAACACGCTGCTCGATAGGGATAGAGATAGACGATTACCCATGCACGATGATGAGCGGTCTAGATCCGATGTGGAGGGAGGAGGACGTGAAAGTGCCAGTGGTGAAATGCCTGCCATGGATCTCTCATCGCCATCACCAACAGCCTCATCACTGGCACGTCTATTTGGTGTTGGCAGCAATAGCGGACCGGGAGGAGCTGCAGGAGGACCATCAAGCATAGCTGGTAGTTCAGCCTCCCTACCCATGCTCCATGGCATGCCGATGCCACCAAATCTGCTACTGATGGCAGCGGCCAGAGAGGAGATGCATGCATTGGGCCAGACGCATGCCAAGTTTCCGCTGTTGCCCTTCGGACCGCTTGGATTAATGGGTAAGTGTGTGTGTGTGTGTGGTGTGTGCGACAGTCCCCAAGATGACAAAGTCTCTTTGTCTGTCAACTTTGACCCGATCGTTGTTTACCATGAGAGTGAGCGATAAATCTGCGTTCATTTGGCTGCGACATAACTCAATTGGACCAAGACAAAGCATTTTACAATCCACACCCATTTTCACTTATCCCCAGTCCCTCTCCCCCTCCCGCATCCCATTTTGCCCATATGCCGTACTATCGCGTCTGCCTATGCCAAATTCCACAAAAACATTTATTTATAAACATTTTCGCACATTTTCAATTCGAACATATATGTACATATGATCTTACGATCGGATTGTCGGCAGGAGGCGCTTCGTTTGCCTCGCTCTTGCTCAATGAATTACGCGTTCCGCGTTTCATGATTGTAGAGTGGCGTCATTATGTCACAGCATTTTAGTCTGATTTAAATTTATTATGCCGAATTTTGGTCTCGTTTTTCCCCGGCACGCGTCACAAAGTTATGTCGCATAACCATATTATTGTTCTTGTTGCTCAGTGAGTAATTTGTTACTTCCTTGAATGTCGTCGCGGGTATCATTTATCTGTGTAGGTCTGCAACCGCCTCCAAATGTGTGCAATCTGTGCTTCAAGATGCTGCCCAGCCTGGCCGCCTTGGAGAGTCATTTACAGAGCGAACATGCCAAAGAAGTGACGGCTCCTTCCTCCGTTCGAGCCCACTGCAACGATACTGTAATACCATATGGAGCAAAGGTAAGAGGTCTTCTCACTTATTACTTATTGATAATTGATTCTTGAAATATATCATGATGCACAGATGCTATGTCTAAAGGGGTTTACTTACCCACTTACCTAGAAGTATCTATCTTGAAACAGGAAATTTTCCCTTACTACCTTAGAAGTGAGCTGAAGCTTACTTCTTCCAACATCTAATGATGAGAATTATTGCCAGCTGTGAATACAACTGTTTTCCCCGGTTTCCCCCACCCGTTAATACTAAGTTAGCCATATATAAAGTTCATGCCACAAAGTCTTGCTCTGGCATCATTAATTAAATTGTTATGGCCACAAGTGCTTCGAAGAGTGGGGCAACCAAATATGGAGCTCAAACTGCAACTAGAAAGAACAGAACCAGGCAGGCAGTCAGTCCGTCCGACGGTCCGGGCCGGCAAGCATTCATACTCCCGTTTAGGCAGGTCCATACAAATTATGAGCTTATTATTAATTGCTCATCTCTCTCGCTCGGTGCTCACTGCTATTCACGACTTTGGCATTATTATGAAGAAATTGTAGCCGACAGTGAATAGTTTGCCTTAATTGTTGGCGTTCCGCTTAGCGGTCGCATCTTAAGATGAAGAAGCACAAGACGTTCGGTTAAGAGTGGTCTTGGAAATGTTTCATGTATAGAAAGAGAGAGAGAGATTGAGAGGGCTTTTAATATCGTCTGTCTTAAAGCGCTGGGATTACACGGCACAACAATGCCAATTATTTATTAAAGTGCGTTCGCCTGCGAACTAGAAATGTTTCTTAGACCGAGAGGGGCAGGGGATGTCTATAGTTTGGAGTAGACATGTGGCTGCCCATAACTTAAACACAAATGCGTGAATTAATATTTAAGAATGTTTTGTTCGCAGTTTAATGTTGAGTTTCGGTTCTGCGTGGCGCACAATGCGGCATTGTCCATATGACTAATGACATCGTTCATTATATTTTAAATTCTTGGAGTATCTCCAAAATTGTGTAAGTGAATATTTGTTAACGGTAGCGGATTCCTAACTCGGTCAGATAGGCGGTATAGGGTGGAAAAACTTAGAACAATGATTATTGAAGACAAATCATATAATCCAATATAAATAGCTATCTTATTATTGAAACTTTAAACTCAAAATAGTTCAAGATTTAACCATTATAAAGTCTTTAGTCACTTCACTCTATTGGGGTACCCTTGAACCGGTCCTGTTTCCGAGTTTCCCATCTAGTGCATATTTGCCCGAATGCGTTTGTGTAGTGTAAATGTCATAACATTTTGCGGCAGTAATCAGCCCTGTTACTCTGCCTGCCACGTCGTCCCATTGCGACAGACTGGTCTGGACTAGTGCACTCCATATATTTTCGTTCCATTCCGTTTTGCTCGCTTAACACATTGTTGATGATCTACATCAGAGGCGAGACGAAGTTGCCAGTTGCCAGTTGTCGGTTGCCAGTTGCCAGGGTATCGTCGTCATCATCAGCAGCAGCAGCATCATATTTTTTTTTTGGTTTTTTTTTTTGTCTTGAAGTTTCTAAATGTTTTCAAAAATTGTAAGTAATTACGAGAATGCATTATGATGATGCGAAATTTACGAGTTGGTTTGGTCGCTTGTCGTCTGGTTTTCCCCCCGAAAAGCCCCCGCCAGACCCGAGACCCAAGACAACAACCGATGAATGTCAACGCAGCCAGCGAGTGAGTGTGTGTTTGCCTCGCGTGCCACACAATTCAGAGAGAGGGGGGAAAGAGAGAGAGAGTACACTTGGGAGGGGCTGCAGGAGAGGGTGCGTCTGGGTGCCGGATCGGTGGCGGTGTGTGCGATGCATTCAATGCAAATAAATTATGTTACGCTTTATGCAAAATTATTTAATCTTTTGTTTGTCGCGCGGCTAGGCGGCTATCTCTGTGAGGCAGGCAACATTGAGTGCTGCCTGCCGCCTGCTAGTTGCCACAAACACAACCAAGATGAGACGAGTTTGAGTTGGACGACAAAACAATTGTTTTGCCATAAAAATATGAGACCCGGCGGTTTTAGTCTGTGCGAGATAATTAGTTGGCATTATTATGCGCGATGGCATACAAAAAAATTGCATATACATATTGTATATATTTCTCACATAAAGAAAAAAAACAAAAAAATATAAGATAATTAAGAATCATGTCTGGTCTGAAGTTTTGAAGGAGTGTGCTCGCCACATTAACGGGCAAATGCTAAGAAATTATCGCCCCTTTTGGTGGGTTTCAGAAAGTTTTTCCCCATATATAGAAGTTTGTGTACTATGTGTTTCAGCTCACTCTCAATCCTAATCTGTTTGCCAAGAAGCCAAAGTCATCGCAGGAGTTGGCGCCTGCGGAATCAGCGGCGCCTTTGGCGGCACCCATTAAAGAGGAGCCCGAAACTGATCAACAGTCACAGCAACAACAACAGCAGCTGGTCGATGAGGGTGGCTGCGATAGTGGAGCATCAGCTGCTGCTCCAGTTGCTTCCACTACCAATTATCAGCATGAGGCTGCCGCTGATGCAGAACAATCCCTGATGAAGATGCAGTTGCGTAAGTATTAATCTTCTGACTCTCCCCATTCCCCCCCGTTTTAGGTCGTCTCTAACTAGTTCTTCCTGTAGATGCACATCGTTTTCCTGCGGGACCCTTGGACTTTCAACAGGCATTGATGTCGGCCGGACCGCCCAGTTCCAGTTTGGATCCTCCGGTCAACAACAAGCACTTCTGTCATGTGTGTCGTCGGAATTTCAGTTCGAGTTCTGCACTTCAGATCCACATGCGCACCCATACCGGAGACAAACCCTTTCAGTGCAATGTGTGCCAGAAGGCCTTCACCACTAAGGGTAACCTTAAGGTGCATTTCAGATATTGCTCGCAGAGGCCTGTGCTCAAAACTGATCGCCCTATCACTTTCCCTGTCATGCCATGCCACTCCCCTGGTGGTTTCTTGCAGGTTCACATGGGTACGCATATGTGGACGAATCCGACATCGCGTCGCGGACGTCGCATGTCTCTGGAGTTGCCGATGCGACCCGGACCGGGTCAGGGACCGGGTAGCGCACATGGAACCATGCCAACTGCTGAGCAGGAATTCATGCAGCGACGACCGGAACTCTTTTTCCCATATTTGCCACCTTTCTTCAATGGAATGCCACCTAAGGTAAGTTCGTTCATATTAAAAAAACACAGCCCATAAGAAAACTTATTTCGTTTTCAACCTTCTTCCTTAACCATTTTTCTTCTTTCGTTTTGCGTACTCTTTCTGTATCTTATAGCCCGGTGAATTAAGTCCTGGCGCCTTTGCCAACATTCCTCCACCGCATTTTGCAAATGGAACCAAGTATCCATATCCACCCGGTCTGTTAGGTTTCCCAGGCTTTCTGGGTGGAGGTGGTCATCCCCATCACCCTTATGGGGTGGAACGAGGTAATAGCAAATCCCCGACATCGGAACCAGCTCAGAGTCCTGCATCCCGGGAGGATGATGGAGCTATGAATAACAATATATGGCATCCTTTGAGCATTATCAAGATGGAGAGTAATCAAACAGAGGGCAATCAGAGTGAACACGAGCAGGATCAGGAAAACGAGGATAATAATAATAAAGGAATTGATGCAGATGGCGAACTCGAAGCGGATCCAGAGGAATCCGAGTCTCAAAGCACTGAAAAGTAGAAACGAAATAGGAAAAGAAAGAGAGAGAGAGAGTGAAAGGAATGGAAGGGAAGGGGAATACACATGGTTTTTGTGGAGTACATATCTTGAGCATTACACCTAACGCTAAGCTTGATCTAGCACACATACATATATACATATAAATATATATAGAATATATACAAATATATATATATATATATCCTCTGTGTCTATACATATTAATAATCTAGTATGAGTATGAATAATTGATAATTGATAGCGATCTTGGGGCATTTCAATGCATTAAGTCTAGCAATAAGTTGTATAAATTGGAAAAAATAATTAAAAGTGAATGAGAATAATTGAGACCGAACTGAAATGAAAACCGGCAAAAACACTTGAAGAACAACAATTAACTAATTTTATGGCTACACATATAAAATATATAATTAATAATAAAAGTAGATACACATAATGTAAACTGTGGTAGTTGCATATAAAAAAAAAACAAAATCAGAAACAATGAAAGCGAAAACCGAATGATCAAAAATAAAAACAGCGTGAAAATTGCAAAATATTGAAAAAGATTGTTTTTTCTCTGGGTATGGGAATTTCAATTTCATTTCATATACTTATAATAATATAATATATATGTATCTATCTGTTGTCATTTGTAATAAACATAGCTTTCATATCTTCTTAATTAGACTGTTGTCATTTTTTGGCAAGCGCCTTTTGTAAGAAATTATAATTGCTAGACCGCAACAAGTAAAATGTCGCTGAGAATTATAATTGTTCACAGAATATGACAACTGAGCTAAAGGCATAATCAGAATTTATGCCAAAGTGTGAAAAGATGTGTATAAAAATATCAAAAATATATATTGTGTGCCTGATGTCTGAATAATGTCAAGCACGAATTCTTTTCATATTCATTTTTCAAGTACATTTTTCTATTGTTATAAATATTTTATACTTTTCTCTCCCAAATCGTCTCTCTCTCAAGTGTTGCCCTCGGTTGGAATCGCAATTTTCCATTTTCCACAATGTTGCGCTTTTCCCAAGAAATTTTACTCATTTCATGGACGCACATAATTCATATGAGAGAGAACGTTAACAGAACCAGAATCAGTCCATAAAATGTCGAGACGATGTCGGCGAAGAATTTTACCCTATAACCAAATGTGAGCTATTATAAGGGGGAAACACGGGGGGATGGCAACGGGGTGGCAGGTACTTGCTGCTTGCTAACCAAATGCCTCCTGCATCGAAATGAGCGATGAGTTATTATGGCAGCCAGGCAAAGATTTCAAGATCAAGATTCATTTCAGTCTAACCAACACAACACAAAAACAAAAAAAAGATATATAAATAAATAACCTGATTTAGCCCATATTTACCCTAGTTGCAACAATAATTGTGTGGCTCGCCGCTTTGCTCTATGTACGATTCATATTTATGTTGCATGCAATTTGTTTGATCTCAACGCGTAATTAAATTCAGTCTGCAAAAGCGGACGAAAATTATGAAAGACCGACCGACTGAACGAGAAATGCCAAGGAACTGTGGAACTCGATTCGTTTGATGGACAACGTTTAATGTCGGAGCCAACTTTGAAGTGTCTCTAATTGAGTGCAAGTCGCGGGATTCAAGGGAGTCGCGGGGGAGAAGAGTGAGTTTATATGTTTTGATGGCGCTAAGAAAGAACTATTTAAAGTACTCCCGAAAACCGTTAGTTGCCAATAGACTCGACGGTTTTATCACCCACCTTTTGGTGGCAATGGCAATCGAAATGGAATATTCGGTTCGGATACTATAAAAATGGAAATCGAAATGGGAATGGAAATGGGAGCAAACGCAACATGCGGCCAACGTGTAGCGCATTTAATGGCACCCACAAATTTCGTGCTAATTGTTGCACCAACGAGAACGAGTTTGCAACGAGCGGGCAGCAGCTAGCATCCCAGCAAGGCCCATTGCCATGGCCATATCCATATTCCAAGATCACCAAAGTGTTGTTGTTGTTGTTGTTGCAAGCTAGCTAGCCTGCCTGCCTCATGCAGCGAGCCTCATGTGCGAGTAGTTTGCTTCAATTTTGCCTCAATTATTTCGCTTGTTTGTTTATGGTGGAATCTTTAATCTCTCTTTCGCTCTCGCTCGCTCTCTTCTTGCTGACAACCTTGACGTCGGCGTTGTAGTTGCAACGAGCTCAGCTTCTGCAGTTGCCGCATGCGTGGCCAAGATCTAGACAAGACCCTAAGGATTGAGTATCGTAGGAGACAGTGCCAGCAGAGTCTCTTCTTATATCTATGATCATTGAATTTGAACTGAGGTTTCCTATTTTCTTAACACTTGTCTTATTGAAAAATTGATTATTTATGTAAGGCAAGAATTTTGTGTCTAAAATATTTGCTTAACACTCGAAGATTAATAGATTTAGTTGCACCCACACCTTACAACATCATTCACAGTTAGAGCTGATCGCCAGTTTTGTTGCAAGGTCACGCAATCATCGATAAGGCATGTTGCTCGATCTCACGCTGCATGCGAATAACTTTTTGGCTTATTGCACAATGCACGTGACTACAACATACTATTCCCCCTCCTCCCTAGACTCTCCCCTGGACCCCTGGACGACTGGACCAAACAAGTTACCAAGACCAAGTTACTAGACTGCATTTGGTTGGACTCGGCAGCAGTTGGCTTAAAGCGGCTAGCGATAACGTCTAACAAATTAAGCCATGTCCAGGCTAAAGGCAAGGCAAGGAAAGGCAGGAAAAAGACTTTATTAGTTTAGAAGCCGATGAAGAAGTTGTTGCTTATTGAACTTATTGTATAAGTATAAATAAATAAAAATGCTGAGCTGGGCATAAGACATCAACAATTTCTGGTTATTATATTCCAATCAGCCTTTGCCCATAAAACCAACTGGCATCAATAAAGGTCAAAGGGGGTTGCAAACATCTCTCTTTTCGCTTCGGTTCACGTTAGGGATTTGAGTTGAGGGTCAAGGTAACTACGTGGAGTGTGGGATTCCCCCAAAGTGTTTCCATATTCAATATATGTGTGTTTTTTGGGCAGAAGGTGGATGAGTTTTATGACAATGCCTGACAAGTTTATGCGCCTCGAGTTGCGCCAGTTGCGCCCCCCAGCTGAGTCATAAAGACAACACAACTTGCAACAAACTCCTACCTCAAGTAACTAAGAACAGAACAGACCAAAAAACATCCACATTTAATGGCAATAATAAAGTGCCATAACATTCAACACCAACTCAGCCAGTGGCTTTTCTGCGTCTGCTTCTCCGTCTGCTTCTGCGTCTGGCTGCATTTATCATATGCCACACGGCGACAGACTATTTTGACAAGTTATCAACATTGAAATGTAGCCAACAAGTTGCCAGGCATTCGGCATTAGACAGACGCCTTATTCTCAGACGCTACTCCGCCCGAAACCCGAAACCCCTTCACTCCGCTTAACCTGTCATAATATGACCGAGTAGCTGTGTAAGATGTTACCCAAGTGCTCTTAGCAGTCTCGGGTCTGGTAGTCTCTGGCAGTCTCTGGCAGACGACAAGTATATTTATGTTATGATTTGGATACCGCTAATGACAGCTTGCCTGCCACATTTTGGGTGGCACAAGTAGGCAGGCAGGCAAGCAGACAGCCAGGCAGCATGCATCTTCCGAATAGCGCTACATTTTGTGGCACGAGAGAGAGAAGAGTCGAAAGTTTTCAACAGCATTTTCAGCGCCTTCATCAATCCCATCTCGCCTACTCCCATCGCTTTGTTGTAGGTATTTTCACACCTTTTTTCCCGGTTTTTTTTTCGTGAACTCATCATCATTTTCCACCAAATTATGTAAATTGATTTCCAGCCCAGCCAGGAAAATCATCATCATCATTATTACAAATGGAGTTTTCTCTCTCGCATAGACACACACATCTCTGCCCCTTTTGTAATGTTGAGATAATATCGGGCTTTATAAATTTATTGGAGTACATAACAGAGATACAGCGATACAGAGTGTGGATAAATATAGCTTGGATAATGTTTATAGGTTGTATCTCTCGTTCAAATAAATGATGATCCTATCAAGGGAATTTAAAGTGTGTTTAGATGTTCTAAAACTGTTTATGTTTATTATTTCTAGTTAAAACAATTGGAAAACCTAAAAAATATGGGAAAATAACAACTACATAACTCTTATTCAATGCATAACCAGTTAGGAACTGTTTTCGGTTTCCTGTTATCCCTGACCTACGTCGTCTCCACCTCGTCATCAAAGTAAAAGTCAGTTTGTTGAGTTTGCAAGGCCGCCAAAACAAAATGATTTGTTTGAAGTTTGATAAGCGGATGAGAATGTCGACGGCATCATCTGGATATATATATATATATATATATATATATATGTATGTGTATAGTATATCTCCCAGCCATCTGAGCATCGACATCAGCAGCAGCAGCAACAACAACAATAACTAAATGAGTTTTGCTTCATGCGGAGGATGCAGCTGAAACTAAAGTTGAAGCTGAAGCTTTAACAGATGGTTGCTTCTGCTGCTGCTGCTGCTGCCGGTTGAATGTGGATGACAATCCATGTTGCTGTCGTCGAGAACGACAACAACAACAACAACAAAAACATCAACGAGTGATCCACATCCACATCGGCAGTCGGCAATCGGCGCAATCAATACTTTGTTAGTTTTCAGCAACATGTTGCTGCGGTGCATGTTGCTGTTGCTGTTGCTGGTTGTTGGTTGTTTGCAATGTTTGGTATGCAAAAAGGCAACTTTTGTTATCTTCATGACAATCATTGGCCTGGCTCATCCGTGTGCCACAATTGCTCGTTCGTTTTGCGCTTGATTGTCTTCAGCTGTATCCCCACCAACATCTCTCTTCCCTTTTCCATCTCCATCTCTCTTTCATCATCTTCTGCGTCGTCGTCGTCGTTGCAACCCACAGACAACCAGAGATGATGATGATGATGATGATGACAATGATAATCATGAGAATGGCGGGCACGAAATGGCGACCGATGATGGGGATTTCACTGATATGGCCGACTGACTGAGGCAGTTGTCGATATCGATGTTGATGATTATTGTAGTTCAATATTTTCCTTATGGCAAGCAGGTCTAAACATCCAGAGAGAGAGAGGGAGGCATATAGAAGAGGATACAACTTTGTCCTGCTCTTCTCTTGTGCAAGTTGTTTGCCGTTTTTGTCGTTGAATGTAAGCCGTTTTTTTTTCTGTTTTTTTCTGTTTTTGTTCGCTTGCCAGTTGTCAGTTGCATTCACATCAAATTAAATTGTATTTTGCAAAATAAATGAAATTAAAAGGAATGGCAAACGGCGAATAAGCAGCGAGCATCAAGCAGCCAGCAGCGAGGAGCGAGCAGCTCCCGACTCAGTTTAGTTTGCAATGGCGACAAGTGGAGCGAACCGGACTCCAAAGTTGTGTGTGAGTTGGGACTCCGATTTGGGTTTCCTCTTCTCACAAGTTCATATTGAATTTATGTTTCTTGTTTCATTTTTTTTCTTTTGCTGCTGTTCGCATGTCCAGCTCTTGACTTGATGTACATACATATACATATACATATACATACATGTATGTAAGCATAGAGATATCCATTTATAGATGGCGCGATGGCTTCTCTGGCTTCCAATTGCACTTGTTTATCCAATTGAGTTGTACATTTCGATCGCAAATTGGTTCAACTTCCCTCAAAGACATAAGAAAATGAAAATAGAATAGAATATCTTTTTATTGATATAAAAGTTAAATGTACATTGAATGATGTTTGAAAACTCGCTAATTTGATCGGCGCTATGGCAATTACGAAATTTATTCATATTTACTGTGAGTCGGTTAACCGACAAGCAAATGAACAAAATTGGACTTTGGGCCTAAAAAGCCAACCAAATATTCGGATTCGGACATTTATTATTTGTGGCTCGGCCGGCTCGCAAAATTTACTCAGTTGACAAAATTTACACTGCAGTCCAATTAAAATAATAATTACATTTCTAATGTGCGAGTGTGTGCGAATGAGTGTGTGTGTGTGAGTGTGTTTGGAGTGCAAAAAGTGACACCGGAACCCGTAAAAACCCATCCATAGTATTGCATAAATATTAATGACATCGTTGAACCCGCATACATTCGGGTATACTATAATGGAAAAGGAAGGCCTTCCAACAAGGGAACAAATGTGCGTTCTGTTGGTAAATGTTTACATTATACACACACACAAACACACACACAAACACACACACTTTACACCAACACACACAGAGTGAGAGAGAGAGATAGTCGAAAATAAGTTGTGTGGCTACAATTTGCCGTCTGTGTGTCCATGTGGTCAACGGCTCATATTTACATTCTAAATAAATAATATTCTAATTTGACAAAGTAAATGATAGTTTTTTTCGTTTCGTATTTGAAATTGTTATTTCTGTTTTTTGTTGTGGCATTAATGCTTAACTATGCTGATTTTCAACTTTAATTACTTTTTTAAAAGTAATGCATTGATTATTATAATTATATTTAAATATTTGTACCATTATCATTACAATCTATGCTTAATCAAAGTCTTATACATTTTAAAGTTTTAAAGCACTTCTCTCTCTCTATCTCTCTATCTCCCTCTCTCACCCTCACTCTTTCACTTCGAAAGGGATACAAAATAACCGGGAGTATACCCCGTCTATGTTTGTTCGTTACAAGGATGCAGATGTGATTCAGCTGCAGCGCGATTATGTCCATCAATGTTTTTGGGGGTGGATCTCCCGTGTGTGTTTGTGTTTGGGTGTGTGTGTGTGTTTGGTCGCCAATGCGCTTGCTGAATTAAAATGAAAACCGCTAGTACCGCAGTGGTCACTTTGCAACCCAGTTGCAACCGTTTGGGGCAGCTGTGTGGGTGAAGGGGGAAGGGGGTACGCTAGGGTAGTTGACTAGGAAAATTACTGTTGCAGCAGCAGCAAAAGCAGCAACCAGTACTAGAAAAAACACCAATTGGTATATCCAGCAAAACGGGGTCCGACTCCCAGACGGACCGAATGACCGACCGACCGACAGAATGACCGACAGCAATAAGGGACAGGAAAACATTCGCTGCGTGGCATTATAATTATGCCAGAATGTGTCCAAGCAGCAGCAGCAGTATTCTCCCATCTAGTACAGTTGGAACTGTGTGCTCATATGTGTAAAGATATGTATACTAAAGTACACTGAGAAAAATAAAGGAAGATAAGATGAAGGTTTCTTATGGGAAACTTTTGATGAGCATTGGGAGCTGAGTCTACATAGTTTAGTTCCTCCAAAGATACATTTGTACATAACTCAATTTAACTTTTTCTCTGAGTGTACATACGATTGGTCGCTATCACCTCTGTCTGGTGACTGTGTCTGGCACAACTGTGGGGATTATGGCGACCATGGAGCGTTGTGCACAACATGTCATATGCTAAGCAGGGTATACAAAGAGAGAAGGGGAAGCGAGGGGTACACACACACACACACACACACACAGAAACGCACGCATCCCGATACCCAAGCACGCAACTCGCACACACCAATACTTATAGCCAACCACAGAGCTTGGCCCAAAACGGCAATGAGTTATGGCTTGGAGGCGAGCATAAGCATTTGCATTTTGAGCATTCGATGGGTATTCGTGATTGGATGAACCGAATGATACTTATGAATATCATATTTGTATTAATGTGTGTATATGTGTGAAAGAGTTTGTGAAGCTGTATTAGTGTTCGTGTTCGAATGTGTCTGGAAATGTCTTGAGGTCCGCCGTTGGATTGAGGAGATATTAAAATGAATATTTTGCGGATAACATGAAATTGAAATTGCGTTCGACAACGTCGACCCAAACAACCTTTTGTTGTGATCATCGCCGCCAGCTTCAACATCAGGAGTTCCAGCCGATGCAGCAGCTTGCCTCATCTGCCTCATCCAACCAGAATTCCGATAACAATGAGAACAAGGCGGATGACGACCACGACGATGATGACGATGCTTGGCCCAAACACAACGCAACACAACACAGAGGTAGTCAAGGAGGGGTATGGCGGAGTGATTGAGTGGGGAGTGGAGAGTGGGGGCTGCGCCAAGTGGCGTGCTGCATCGGCTTCCATTTGACGCTATCGTGTAATGTGTTTAGGCTGCGAGTGGAGAACTCTTCTTCGTCTTGGCAAAACACAGAACACAGAAGCAGAAGCACTTTTAGCCATCCCAGCGCGGCTTCTCTGTAGATTTCCATATTAATAAATGGCTGCAACGGCTGCTGCTCGATGCTGCTGATGTCGATGTGGATGCAACAGAGAGATGCTGTGTGGGGCGCTAAGCGGGGCAGAGTTATTTATTGGCAGGCGTGCTCTCAATAAAATTATGGTTCATGCAGATTATTCGAGTGCAGAAACTTGTTTCCACTTTGCCATACTGCGCGGGGGGAGTGCGCGGGGGAAGTTAAGATTATTGTAGCCATGTTCTGTGAACAGACAGAGAGAGAGAGAGAGAGAGAGAGACTTGGGGCTGGGTCAGTCAGAATGGGAAGGCAGTCAACTTTTAAAGTGGCTCTTATCAAAATGGAGTGAAATGCTGGGAGATGCGTATTAGGAAATGTCGCAAAAAGAATATTTTGGTAAATTTCATTGATTATTTCATTACATTACAAAGTAAGGTAAGAGCGGTTTCTCGACTATGTTGGCAACTCTTTAAGCCAAATGCATTCCATCTACTTTCATTTTAGCCTTAACCATACCCACTTAAAACCTAGACCAAGTTGGTAACCAAAAATGGCAGCAGCTTCCATCGGTGACATCATTGGCCGCTGTGGTTTTCAACACTTTGGAACTAATTAACGTTTCGTTTTCAAGCAACATTTTTAGCTACGATAAATGTGTTGAGACTTGAGACTCTGCTCCTCTCCGGGCTCTCCGGTCCCCCCTGATACCCAGATCCAGGAGGACGTTTTCCCAGCATTTAGTAAGAGTCCCGCGGTAGCTCTTCTCAAAAATTTGCATATCAATTTGTACACACAAAAGGAACTAAAACTATAAAAAAATAAAATGGCGTAAAAAACTGCTTCAGAACTCGAGAACTGAGGGCAGCAGCAGCAGCAGCGACTGAGAAATCATGATTCTCATTATTTTGCTAAAAAACGCCACTCTCGAACAAGGGGGAAGGTGGAGCGAAGGGGGAGGGGTGGACAGGTATAAACTGGATGTGAGGACGGACTGTGTGCAACTGGAATACACACAACAACAACACACAGGAGGAGGATACACCGCAGAGCATTTAAGAGCAAAAGCGGTAGACTCAAATGAAGATATGCAGATTAAAGCAGCGAGATGGCCAAAACCGCTGAAAAACAGAAAAACAGAAAAACAACAACAAACAAACAGAACAGAAACAACAACAACAAAAACACACAGCGTCAATGTGGAAAAATTACGATGAGCATTACCAGGCACATTATAAGGTAACCACATGGATATGGTCTGGCTGGCTGGCCGAATGGCTGACTGGCTAACCTAGGCACCGGGCATCGGGCACATGGGTCACAATGGGCATGGAGCTGTAGCTACTACTGTAGCAACTAGTAGCAACTAGCAACAGCAGCAGCAACAGCAGCAGCTGGAAGCTATAAGCTTTAAGTTGAATGCCGCAGACCAATTCTGAGATATGAACATGCTGCTTACTGCTGTTTCGCTCTATGTTTGTGAGAAGCATATGAAAAGTGTATGCACTGAGCAAAAATAAGTAGATTTTGTATTGAGAAAACTTCGTAAGAAAACTTGCTTTAATAGATTATTTTCAGATGAATTATAAATAACGTTTATTATAGTAAAGTATTTATAAGATTTTTTTAATCATCATTAACATTTACATCTCTTAAAAATAATTCTAGAAAAATAAGTAAAGTTTGCATTAAGAAAACTTATAGAAAACTGACCTTAAAATCATTATTTTGTGTTAAAAAAATACTATTATAATATTTTAATTTTAAATAAAATTTATTTTATATTATTTTATCTTTTTAATTGAAAACATTTACATCTTTTGAAAATAACTCTAAAATTGTTCAAACAAAAATATAAAATAAATAATATTATTTACTTATGTTTCTGTTCTGAGTAAAGAAAAGTAATTCTACAAATATTATAGTATATAAATAAATGTTATAATATGAATACATTCTTAATTTGTATTCATAGTTTGTGTTTAAGTGTAAAGAAAATGCTTAGAATCGAAGCACAAATAATATATACCCATAAGAATGTTTAGTCGCCGGCTGTTGGGTTGGCTTTAAGCCTGGCTTTAAGACAGACTCCTAGGCACATCTTCACCCAACTAAAGATAACAATACTATGTGCGCCACGACCAAGTGGACCCAAATGGACCAACTGGACCAACTGGACCGACTGGACATGCCCATATCGAGGGCGGGGGCGGATTATTCAGTGTTTGCAGTCGCAGTTGGCAATTGTTCTTGCCGCGTGCGCTGTTTTCTTTTCCGTGTCTAGAGTCTAGAGTCGACCTGGCCCAGACCGGCCCGGCCCGGCCCATGGTCATGACCATGGCCATGGTTTGGCGTTCGGCGCTCGATAAGCGTCAGCGCGCCAGTTAATAGCAACAAATAAATGTAACTAAATGCTCGGCGGGCAATGCCTTGGCGGCCATAGCCATATGAAGATATCCAAAACGACGACACAATGCCACATTCGCCTTTGGCATATCGTCGCCACTTGGTCGTCCCCCACCCCCACGGCCCACCCACTTCCCCCTTCTCCACCACCCTCCATCACTCGATCGAGTTGTAGTTGTTTTTTGTTGTTGTCTTTTGTACATAGTACTATTTGTGGTATCTGCGCCATTGTCATTGTCATTGTTTTGGAGGTCCAGGCCAGCGCCAGGCCAAGAGGCATTGTTGTCTTCCCCCCTTAACGTTTCCCTCTTACCATGTGCAACTCTCTTTGCATTTGGCTTTTAGGTTTTGGGGTTTTGTGCCCAAATTTGGTGGCCAGACCGTGTGATATAATTCATAATTCATTCAAAGTGACATCTTTATTTGAATTTCAGCTAAAGTAGAGAATGGAAATAGAAGAGTCAAAATGGTGGCTAAGGAAACTTTGTTTATCTCTAGTTGGTGGCTTACTATACTATTTGAATAGAGTTATGAAGCAACTAGAATGCTAGTTTTTAGTAGAAACAAAGACCATTTGGATAGTTTCTGCTGGAAAAAGAAATAAAGAAGCTTGAAAAACAAAGCAAATACTGTTTTTTATTGTATTTGAAAACTTGAGAAACTTCTTTTTGCCTTAAGCACGTTACTTTTTCACTTTATTCACTCAACTTAATTACTATTTTCATACTTTACTCAACTAAAACACTTTTTAGATAGTTCCTCTCATATATATGTTAATGATATTCATACTTAGTAAAGGTTACACAATTGCTTTACACCAGTTAAGTTAAGTTTGCGCTTTTTAATATTTGGGGTAGCTTAATATCAGAAATAAAGAAAAAAAAAAGGTCGCTTGTGGCACGCTATCCATTCATCAAATATCTTTCAACACATTTCAAGCGCCTGCGCTAATTGCCCCGTTTCGTCCCGAACGGTCTCGTCCCGTCCCGTCCAAGTGCCCCATTTGGGAACGAACAGTCAACAGCAGTCAACAGAATCTTATCTGTGCATCTCGTGGCAACGCCAAGTTGTCGCCAAGTGGCAAGTGGCAACTGGCAAGTGGCGAGAGGCAAGAGTCTTGGTGGCGGAGCTGTTGCATGTTTGCCCCTAGGCGCGAAAAGTGTTCAACTTAAAATTTAATAAGCGCAAACAACTTCATAAATTTCAGACGACGACGCAAAACCAAAAGAAAAGATCGCTTGCAAAGTCACCTGACACCCGAACCTCGGATCTCTGGCGAAGAGAGAGAGAGAGAGAAGGGTAATGATAGAGAGAGATGGCAATCATTGAGCACGACAAGCGAAACGAAAGAAGGAACGAAGATACATTTAATATTTAGCCATTAAATGCATTTATAATGGCCTTATCGTGCCCGGATCAACTTTATCACCCAATTTAGCGCGATTTCAAACTTTTATTATGCGCACTTTGTGCAACAGCAACTTGCCACTCCGAGCAGCATACGACAGCATGCAAGCAACATGCCACAAACTAGAAGCGAACACTCGAAGGTGTACAAAACAAATCGCACATATCTTTTCGAAGGAAAAATGTCAAAACAAACTAAGAAAATACTGATAGCCAAAACGTATTCAATGGCCCAAAAGGCGTGAGAGGCATAATAAAACTATTTATAGTCAATATGATGTAAACTATAAGGTTTTTTTGAAGTGTACAAACATAGAAAGCAGTTGAGAGGGTAATGCTTCTATACCCTTATCCAAAGAAATCGGTAAGAAAAGGGTATAATAGCTTTATGCAAAAGTATGTATCAGGCATAAGGAAACATTTCCGAGTATATATTATATATATATATATATATGATTAGCATCAACAGCCGAGTTCAACAGACTCCAGATTTCGGATATAAGTTCTCCTAATCTCTAGGCAGAACAAGCTTGCTTGTATTTTTCGATAACTTTTCTGGTTTACGATATACACATCAATCGATACCAATAAAATCTTGAATTTCGTACATTCGAAAATGAGGATTCAAAACATTATCAAAATTATGAAAATCTATAAAATTATTATAAACATCGCTTGAGAAAAACCGGAGATATGAAGATAAATCATCAAGCACTAGTACAGTACTACAGGTATGACCATATGTCTAAGGTCAAGGGTTAAAGGCATATTTCTGGTAGAGCTTATTCGACTCGAGGATTTTTAAAACAGTTCTTAAAGTTTTAATACAATTTTAGCTTGAACTCTAAGATTTGTGACAATAATTAAAGAGAAACACAAATTAGCACTTTGATTGCATTAAAATTCCAGCTCCAACTGCAGACGGCATAATCTTCGCCATGAATTCTCTCACGATCATTATCCGGCTAACTGGAGCGAAGCTATTTTGGCGGCGACAAGAACAGAACAGAACAGAGAACAGAGATGTAGAGAAGAGGTGTGGCAAGAGGCGACGGAGCGACGAGGGGGAAAAGTACAGAACAGAAACAGAGTAACTGTCACTTGCAACAAATTTGTTGGGTTGTTGTTTTTGTTGTTGTTGGCTAAGGAAACTCAAGTGTTGCTCCAATTGCTCCAGTTAGAATTTTTATAACCGAATTGCCAATATCTGTTGATATCTGTGGCGGCTTTGCGCTGCAGCGTTGCAAGTAGAAAAAGTACTATACTATGTGCGAGAGGCAACCGCGTGTTGCATGGTGTTGAAAAATTGCCGGCACCTCTGACACACACACAAGGACACACGAGGGATGGGATGGGATGGGATGGGATGGGCGGTGTTTGGGTGTTTGTGCAACAGCGTCGTCGCACTTGTGTCACGATCGACGTTGCAGCCATTGTTGCAGCAGCCATCTAAGCAGCAACCGCAGCAGCAGCAGCAGCAGCGTGCAACGTAAAAGAGCCTGCGCGCGGTTGATCTCACAGAGATTGCGTCTTGTGTCGCGGCACTTTTGCCGTTCATCCTGATGATGTTGCTATGATCGTTGCAGCGTTGCAGCATCAGCCAGAACGGTCGAATTGATGACCACAACACTACAACACGGGACTATGGGAACGGAGAAGGGGTGGCAGAGGGGGGCAGACTGTGTCTGAGTGAGTGAGCCGCCAGCTGCGTCTATTTAAGGCCGAAAGATTTGATTGTCAAGCGTAGATATGCCAATTTCTCTGTCGCCATTTGGGCCTTGGCAGCTCACAGCTTGTCCAACATTGTTCTGACTCTAACAGAGAGTGTGTTTGTGTGTGACAGAGTATGTGTGAGCGAGAGGGGAGTGGGGTGAGAGAATAAAAGGCGGCCGCCTTGGTCAAGCCAAAAATGTTCAAATGGCCAAAGCGAAAGTGTCAATATAATTGGCCAAATTGATGTTGTGGTCTCTCAAAGAGAGCCTCCAAATTAGGCATTTTACTTATTTTCTGTTTGTTGTTTGTTGTTGCTTTACTGCTTTACCTCGTTTTGGCCACTTTTCCATAAACATTCAAAAAACTGGCCAACTCAAGTTGACCAACTGACTGACACTTAACTCACCCACAGGAAGAATCGAGGAATCGACGAGTCGAGGAATCGAACTGAGGAGACGCGGACACATTTCAATCAGATTTCATTTGTATGTGAAAAAGCGATAAATAAATGACAAAATCCATTTCATAAGAGCGAAGAGAGCATGCAACCAACCAGCCACTTGCATCCGTTGTGGCAAGCAACACTTGCAACAAACAGTTGCTGCTGCTTTTTGCTGTTGCTGTTGCTGTTGCAGATGCCGCAGCACACAAACTACTTTGCATGTCACATCGAACTTTCACATTGTGACGTATTTATGGATATCAAGTGCCACAATTTTTGCACACGTAGATTTATCTATGTATTCAGTTTTCAGTCTTTGCCATTGTTTCCCCCCCTCCCTCCTTTAACAGACACCGTTTATAGAACTGTCAGTTCGATATTCACAAACGGGAGAAAACTAGTTAGTTATGTTGGCAATGCCTCAAAACTCAATAAACAACCGTTAGAGATGTTCTCATACAAAAGATATGAGAGTTTTTTATTTAAATGATCTCGAAATTGATTTTTAGGAAAAACTTAGCATAATAGATTTCAGGAAGTTCATTCTTTGTAATAGGGTTTTTCTTACAAGGAACTTCATGTTTTTCCGGTTGAAATTATAATATAAATTCTTAAAACTTTTTCATATTTGTCTTCAAAACAACTCAACTTAACTGTTGTGTTCCATTTAACTTTTTTAATTAGATTTTTAATCTCATAAAAATCTCTTTTAAATATATGAGTTTTGAATTTACATGATTTTAAAAGAGAAATAACCTTTACCTATGTTGATTAATCTTTTCAATAGTCTTTCAGTTACACACAACTTAAGTTATCCCGATATAATAATATATATTTGTGAATCTTTTAATCAGTTTCATTTTCATCCCCAAAATAAATCATATTTAAATTTCGTATTTACATGATGTTGAAATTAATTTACTAAGAATACCTTAACTATGTTGATTTCCGGAACTTTATTCTTAGTGATACTTACTTTTTACGCATAGAATATATAATTATGGATCTTTTTCACCTCTGTCCCCGAATACGATCAAATATTTAGTGAGTTTGCGATTTCTTTATTCATTTTTATTTTAATGACATCAAATTCTGTTTTTTTGCATTCAAATATAATTTTTAAGATCCAATAAAAAAAGGGTTATTAAGCTTTCAAAACAACGTCTTTGTTTTGACTTGAACATAATGCAAATTGGTCCTAAAACTTAATTAATTAATTATGAAACAAAAAACACATTTGCAGCTGTAGCCACCTGCAGGGTTATTAAAAATGAAACACAGCCCACAAAACCCTCAACTTTTACCCTCATCATTGATTCTTTGGAATTTCGCAACGTTTATGTGCAAAGTGTAATAAAAAGTTTCATTGGTTGTTGAAGTTTCGTTCCATTCCTTTCCATAATATTCTCAATAAATTTTTTTGATGTATGCAAATCAAAAAGAAATGAATATTGAGACGAAAGCTTTGGCTTAGCTGGATATCGTTTTTGTTGCGGCTAATTAAGTTTGATTTATAAACTGAAACAAATTCGAATACTGAGTCATACTTAACATCCATACTAAAAAGCCAAGTCCAACCCAAGTCTTTTAAAGGCAACTAAACCATAAAGTTAAAGTACTCCTTAAAAATCGAATTGTTCTGTTTTTTTTGTTGCACTTTGTAGTTTAATGCCGTATGTTGCAACGTTGCCTTCCACTCTTTTGCTAACTGTTTGACTGTTGCATGTTTTGTTGAAATTTGTGCAAAATAAAATTCCATTCCAATTCCAATTCCATTGAAGCAAAGTTGCAAATTGTCGTCCCAGGCGTATATTATATCAGCATAAATCAAAACTTTCACTTAGCACGTTCATTTGTTTCAATGACCCGAACGAGCCACACCCCAACCGAACCGAACCGAACTGAACTACCCCAACCTCCCACAACAAGGTCCTTGTCCACTTGGACAGTGTCCATTTCTCAGATTCTGTTCTGTGCACTTAAAATGTGATAGAAATCTATTACAAGCTCATATCATATTTTATTTCCACTTTTTGCTTTTGCCAACTTGCTGAAACACATTTTTTTTTTCTTTTTTCTTTTTGCCGCTCGTGAGTACTGCCAGTGAAATTATGAAAAAGCTTTTTTATGGCTCCACATACGCTTTTTTATGATGATGAGCAATGATGATGGCGGTAAGGACGGGAGACGGGGGGGAGAAGGACTTGTGTGCATTGTGTTTTGTGTGCTTTGTTCCACGTCCCATTGAGCCAAAAGTGACATATTAAATTTAATGGAAATTGATGAGCGCTTATTATGATATGAGATATCCTAGACTGGACACCAAACTTCGTTGTGTCCTTCTCGTTTCCTCGTCCTTCGGGGGTTGTTGTGGGTCAGCCACTTTTTATCATCGTTGCTTTTTTTCCTTTGGCCATGGATTTAGTATCTTCTTTCTTGCTTTCTATCTAAAAAGAAAGTAATTTTTGCTGATGGTCGCACTAAATTCATTGATTCAATTTCCTCGCTAGCTTTGTGTGAGTGTGTGCTGCAATAAATATGGATATAATATTTCAATATTTGATGAAAATGAACGTAAATCACGATATGTGCAATATAACTTTTCCCTATCTGGATTACATAAGGACTATCCTTTTCCACTTGAGATATGATTTTAAGATATTATTTTTGGGTTATTGAACTTATTGCAGTTAGTCCTAGTCCTAGACATATTTTTATGTACAAAAGAAGTGTAATAAAACGATGTATACCCTTCTTTTTATACCCGTAACCCGTAAAATGGGTAAAAAAGGGTATAATGGTTTTGTGCAAAAGTATGTAACAGGTAGAAGGAAGTTTCTCCAACCCCATAAAATATATATATATTCTTGATCAGCATCAACAGCCGAGTCGATCTCAGGAACTACGAAAGATGATGACTCCAGATCTTGGATATAAGCTCTTCTAGTCCCAAGCCATAGCAAATTTGTTTCACGTTTTCGATAACTTTTCAGATTTACAATGTACACATGGAATCGATAACAACAGAATCTTGAATTTCGAAAGCTCGAATATGAGGATTGAAACTATTAACAAAATAATGAACATCTGTGAAATGTGATGTGTGTGATGTCTGTCAGCCCGACTCTCTGTATGGTCAAAGGTTAAGGGTATCTTCTAGTCGAGCTAGAGCATTCTTACTTCTTTTATATTTCTTTCGAAACTCAAAAACCCATGTGCCAAGTCATAAATATACGCGCGCGAGAGCAGCCGTCATAAAAAAATGCCATGATTCATGTGCATAACTCCAGCTGTTTAATGACACTTTAATAATTCTCTAATTGCAAAAAGAAGAAAACGCACAATAAAGGGCGAAGCACTTTAATGACGAGTTTGCAGTGTTATTGGGTGGCGCCCAAGGCACCATAAATGTATCCATTGCCAAAGTTCCACCTGCAGCGCGTCTGGTTATTCATAATTTTGTTTATGTTGCTTCCACTTAAGAACAAAGAAACTTGATATGCGCCTTAAGTTAAAGGCTCCAATGCTCCATTGAGCAGGGCGCTACAAGGCGACAATTCTATAGGAATTTACATCATAATTTTCGCTAGACAACTTGTTCTTTTAACCCTCTTTCACCTTTTCCACTCCGTTTGCAAACTTTTCACTTCGTAGCGTAAAAATTTCATTATTTTTTAGTTCAGTTTTACTTCTGAGTCTGGCCCAAACCAGTACAACCGACCGAACACCCGCTTGCCTGCCTGCCTTACTCGTTGTTGACATATCGGATTACGCACTAATTATCCTTCTAATTAACCCTTCTGCTCGTCTGTTTTCTTTTTACTTGCTGCTCTCTTTTGCCTAGGGGACTTTCAGCTCAACTAGAACTTTCAGCTTGCTCAACCATGACCCTAACTTGACTTGGCTCGGCCTCGGTCTCGGTCTCCACCGTTTTTAAGCCTATTAGACGGAAAACTCTCATAATTAGCTTGTTACTTAAAGTTCTCGACTCTCTCGCCCATTGTCAGTTGTCAGTTGCCCATGGAATTATTCGTTCCTTCCTTCCTTCCTTCGTTCCTTCCCATAGGCGTTACAATGTATCGATAACACTGTCAATTATGACCGAGTTAATCTCAAGCTTAATATACATATATATATATGCTTTCATCATGATATATTTGTTGATTAAATGTTAGGAGACGTGCTTATTTTTGGCTAACCTAACTAACAGAACATGTCTTTTGTTCGTTTCAATTCACATTTCAAAGGTTAGATTGTCGACTAAGGACAAATTAAATATTGATTGTTATATCAATGCGTCAATATCGAAAATTTACATATCGAGTGGCGGCAAACTAGCACTCGAATGCACACACACACACGCATTCATACACACACAGCAAATTAGTGAGTATCGTATTTGTTGAATTTGCCCCCAAATGCAAATGCCATCAAATTATCCCGACTAAAGCTGAACCAATCCCTCTCTGTCTGTCTGTGTGTCTGTCCACCTGGGATGGCCTGGAAAATTGGCCTTTGTGATGTTTATCATTAAATTCATGTTAGACCAGAACTGTTTTGCCCTTTTGCATTTGGCCAACAGAACAGATGGATGGATTGCTGGATGGATGGATGCATCATGTTGCAATGTGTCTATTAGTTATTGCCAACAAATAATATTCGACTTCTTGTTTGCCATACAGTCCGAGTACACAATACTGTTCTATATGTTGTTATTGTAATTGGTGTTTGTGTTTGTGATGTTGTTGTTGCTGTTGTTGTTGCAGCACAGAGTGCCATACACAGACCACAATGCAGTGCAATCAACAGCAACAGCTTGCAACAATCGTTGCAATTGTCGACAAGTGTCGAATCTTATATTTCTACTTGTATTTATGAGTGATACTTTGAATATGATAAAAATCGGAATGTATTTTATTGTTTCAATTACTTTTGATGAAGGAGAAATGAAAGTGAATGTAAATATAATGTGATTGACTGCTATCACCGTAAAACCTAAACGCTAAGACTTAAGCTTTATAATTATTTCCCAAAGTTATAGGAAATTAATTAATTTGTATTGATTTTTAATGAATCCTCTCTAAACTGGGTGAAATACACATTATTATTTATTATTATATTATTTTAACGATTATCTTCTTAATAAAGTTTAATCAATTCACAACTAACTCAAATGTCATATCTATGTTTTTGAAAGATTCCCATAAATAAATAAATGAATGCAGGTAAATAAATGTTTGTTTTTGTGCATTCAGCATTTGAGTGCAAATATTTGTGTGTTCACTTAACATCAAAAAGCCAAGATGTTTGTTAACGAATATATATATATATATATACATATGTCCTTATGAGCAAACCTACACAGAGACAATCATCTTCTCCTTTGGCCGGTGTCTTAGTTGTTGACCGTTGTTTACAATTTACGTTCCTTGATTAAACAGACATAAAGCCAGTCGTCAGTCGGTCTGGCATAGCTGACAAATAACGTAAGGCATTCGGTAATGCAAACATTGTCTCTAACCATATGTGTGTTTGAGTGTGTGTGACACGCCCCTATTGCCATTTGACATCCGTGTATATGTATGTTGTGTGTGTATAATTCACAAATGGTTACAATACGAAATTGATATGCCGAATTCAAACACGTTGATTTCCGTTGGGAATTGTCGCGCCCCAACTTAACTTCATATACTTAACCCATTCGTAACCCATTCTCTTGGAAGTCCCTTCCAAGACGGCTCCCTGCAGTTGACCTTTCATATTGTACGTTTGTAAACCACTGTCCAAGAGTCCATTACCAGTTCCGATTGAGTGTTTCAGTGTTTGTGCGAGTCGAGACATCATCATATTCAATTTCAGGCTTCTTCAACAACAAATACATGAACATGGATGGACGACCGGGCGGACTACCGGACAGATGGTAGGAGGGACGGAAATTAATGTGCGGCACTGTGATTTACATTAAAAGGCACAAACGAACCGCACCCGAACCCAACAATCTGTATATGATATACATTTTATACACACACACACACAATATCATTAAGAACAACAGAAACTACTGCAACAAAAGGGCAATCTGGGGGGCAAGTTGGGGATCCAAACAATTGCATTCATATCCGCAGCGAATATAAAAAAAAGATATACTGTATTCAACACTTGCATATGCAGTGTAAATATATCTGACCGCTGACCAGCTTTGAACTGAAATGGTAAGCGGGTCGCGCGGACAGTAAGGGGTGCAGAACTACTTACCGGATGCAAACTGAAATCGATCGCAACGGTGAGAATTCGTCTCTGTTCTGTCTGTCTGTTTACTGTAATTATTGCATAATGAGCGAACGAACGAACCGAGCATTGCAATTAATGTGGCTTCATTTTGTTTTAATTCTCTCTCTCACTGTGTATTTCATATCATCATTATTATTATGACACAGTCTCAAAAAAAACAACCATCTCACACCCTTTCCCCTTCCTTTGCGTGCGGTCAATTGGCTTAAACGCTTGTTAACTTGTGAAGCCACAACTTGCCAAAATTCCCAGCGCTTCGGATGGCAACATTTTGTGGCTATATGCAAAAGACAAAATCAGACAACTTGAGAGTTTGTTTATTCCCCCCTTTTTCATTCTGTCATACGATACGATACGACGAACATTGAAAGACACGAAAACTTGAGAGACTCGCGCTGACAGACTCCTTCAGGCTTCGGAAGTATCACTTTTATTGCATTTGACCATTACAGAAACAAACAAAAGGGGTTAATAAATTTGGTTTTTGGTTTGGCCTTTTTGCGTTTCATTCATGGCAAATCGGGCGTGATTTCATAGTAATGTGATATATGTATTGACTATAGTTTGTTGTTTTTTTTCCGAGAACAAGAAGATGATTTAACAATTATTTCTGTACTACATCTCCTCAAGCAGTTTCAATAAACAGGATTAAAAAATATATAGAAATATTGCAAACTTTCATAATTTTCCCCTTTCTAAACTCTCAAAGCATTTAAATGTTTGTGACTCATAAAAAATGTAGAAATTATTATAACGATCGCCTCGACTGACACTTTTTAGGCATTAAATATATAACTTCAATGGCTTTTATATTATAATTTGGCACGATCACAACTATATATATGTATATACAGTAGCCATTTGCCATTTGCTCAACGAACACCGATAAGATCAACGAGCAAAACAATTCAGTTTTGACATTTATGATGAAATTTCTGAAAGCAACTGTCATGTACGGCTGTCATATTGAATAATTTCGGTAGCTCGACTAACCTAGGGGGGCAGGGGCAGAGACGAATTGGATATAACATACTTGGTATGCATCATTTATGGCAAAGTTTTGCTTCTCTTCTTCCTCTCTCTTCTTTCCTTTGCTGTGAACTCATTCTAATTAAGAGCCTCCGGTTCCTACCAACTGCTCCAAGAATAAGCCTCAAAGCCTCCAAGCTTCGGCCCAGCTGTGGCAAGCTGTGGTAAGTAAATAAGTAAGTGGTACGTGCGTCGGGTTTGGTAAATTAAAATGCGTTTATACAGATTTAAAATGCGAGACAGGCGCACAAACATAACAAAAAAAAAACAAAAGAAAATTTAATAATTTCGCTTTTTGCCAGAAAGTCAAAATGTTGTTGGTCGTCGGTTGTGTTGGACTTTATGATTTTATTATTCGCCGTTTTAATGACAACGATGATGATGACCAATAAAGATATTAAAACGGGGCACGAAATGTGCCCCAAAAACACACAGAGTACTACTGACTCGGCCTGCCAAATGGATGAGATGGACTTTGGGCTTTCCCCCGCACATATATGCCTCGAATACGTAATGTCCAATGAATATGTATACGAATACATATCTCTGTCTGTGTGTGTGTGTTTGTCTCTAAATGTGTTTGTGTTGCCCTTTTATATTTTTGGGTATCATTTTGGCGGCGACGGCGTGTGGCGCTCAGTTCTTCGAGTCACAAGTCAAGCGACCGGCGACCGGTCTAAAGGAACTGAAGATCTGATCGTGGCCGAAAGAAAGAAAGAATTTGTTGTTGGCCAAGAAGAAGAGGCTTGGTGTAGCCAAGGAAAGATTCCAAGATCGTTAAGATCTACTACTACTGCGTTCTGTTCAGATGATGCTGCTGCTTCTTCGGGCTAAGATCTTCAGCATGTTTCTCTTCTCTTTACTCTCACTCGCTTACTCTCTTGCTCCTCCTCATCTCTTCCCCTCTCTCCACTCTCTTCTCGCTGTGTCAGCGTTGTGTGTGTTTTTACGAATCACGGATTCGATGTTTCGCATGAATACGTAATTAAATCTATAAATCGGCCAATTAAAATGCTTTGATATCGTGACAACATAACATTCGAAACAACGTCGTCCGGCCGTTGCCCAACCTTGTCGCCCCCTCCCCAACCCCCCTCAATGATCTTTACTTACAAAAAAAATAAATAAATAAAACAAAATTCATATACACAAGCGGAGACGACTTTAAGGCAAGGATCGAATCTTTACCTCCTCTCTCCGTGAAACCTTGAAGACAAAGATCTCTTTTGACTATGTTATACGTATTCTTCTAGAGATTGTGACAGTTCAATGCATAATTGTAATTGTACCAAGATATTATTACTTGATAATTGATCTTGATTGATTGCATTTGTAGAGCAGCTCTATATATGATATATGTGTTGGTACGATCTCGCCGATTTTGACAAATGACCTAAGGGATTAGTTTATCGACTCAATTTGATCATAAATATATAAAGTTTATAGGGACGAATATGCTTTCTTCTATGGGTTACATGAAAAATCCAACCAGTTCCTACTTAACACACAGAAGCTACTATATGATATAGTATTGGTAGATCAAATGACCTAAGGGATTAGTTTATCGACTCAATTTGATCATAAATATATATAATGGGACTATACAAATCCAACCAGTTCTTTCCTTAAACACACAGAAGCCCTTCCCGACCCCTTCCAATGATGAACCCATATGAGAGATGCGTCAATTAACAGAAACTAGATCAAGCAGAGCCAAAGGCAAGAGGAACAAGTCGGTCTATATATCACATTGAACACAACGAGTTGAAGCAAAAAACCACCCACACACAGAAATTAACTAAAGCGTCGATCTGTGCGATAAATCGCGACAAGTGAATGTTCTTTCGATGCAAGGATGAACCGAGAGAGAGGATCAGAGAGTGAGGAAGACGGCAAGACGGAGAGACGGAGAGAGGCGTCGCTGACTTGTTTGTTGGCTAGAACAATTTTAATTTTCAGAAGGGGCTGGGAAAGGGCTACCGCCTCTCTCTTCCTCTCTCTCTCTCCCTTTTTGTGTTAACCAACCGGCTGCTGTGTAGAATCTTGCCGACCCTGGCGCCGGTGCGCGTATTCACTAGGGCCACCAATCGAAAACACATTTGTCGCTGGCTGGAAGACAACAACAACAACTAAGACAACAACTACAACTACAACGGCGACGGCGACTGGGATCACTTCGTGGGCTGTTTCGGCAAATTCTCGGCATTGCCAGGGACCTTGGACCGACACTGCAATCGCCTAGATCGTGAGAGTTTCGCCCGAAAGCGCAGTGGGGAGCTTCAGATTCAGACCCAGACTCCGTCTCCGACTCCAACACCGACTCAGACTCAGGTTGAGAGTCGCAATTGGATTTGGGCTCCAATGCTTACCCTCAGCATCATCGCATGTTGTTCTTATTGTCATCATTTTATAATTGTCGTTGTAAGCTGTTTGTGCCGTTGTTGTTGCTGTTGTTGGTGTTGCTGTTGTTTTGGTTGAATGTTGTCGTGGTCGACTGTGCTATGTGCAATTGTTGTTGCGGTGTTGTTGTTGTTGTTGCAAAGCAAAAGCCCAATCGCAACGCAACGACTGCCAGACGCCGTCCGAGTTGTTAGCTTCATTTGTCGCGGCCAGTCACAGCCCAGTCCAGCCACAAGGATACACACACCAGCAATAGTATAAGAAGAAGAAGACTTAGTCCAAGTCAAAGACTCAGTCTCATCCCTCTCTTCCTCTTCTTCTCGTGAACAGTTGTGTGTGTGTCCATTGTCCAATGAGCGCGAATTCTTCTGCGTTTCTGCGTCCCGCTTTTTGAAATCTGTAGACTCAACTCTTACTCTACCAACTGGTTGCTGTTGTTGTTGTTGTTGGTTGCATTCTATAGCCTGGCTCCTTGTTGTGTTGTGGCTTTTAAGTGGGCAAGAACCAACCAAGAACCAACTGCAACGAGTTATTTCTGTAACTTGTTGGAATTTTTGATTTTGTTCATGTTTGTCGTCGCTTCAGAAATGTTCGCTTATGTTTTCCATAATTTAAATATGGTTGAAATTTTACATTGACTGCCATGACTAGCCATATAAAATGGCCAAGAACGTGTAAGCGGTTAATACTTTTGCCATACTAAGAACCGTGCTAAGAGAGACAGAGAAAATGGTATAGAAATAGATTGGTTGAAAGGGTAAAAAGGGAGAGAATTTATGCTATTTTCCTATAGTAGATAAAGAAACTTGTATCAACATATCTTTATTGAATAATTTTTAAAGATTTTTATAAGAACTGAAAACTTTAATTTTTTAATTTGAATACATTTTCAGTATGAGACATATTCAATTTCTGGACTAGAGTAACAAACTGGATTAAAATCCAATATCACCTTAACACTGATCACTTTCAAGCCCGTTTATTGTAGGGTATCTGGCTATTGCGTTTACTTGTATGTTATTCTATGTGTAATTAGAGACAAATACTTTGTAAATAGGTACAAATCAAAGTTGAACATGCGACAACAACAACAACTTTGGCTACTGTTTGCCAATCGATTTGATCCCAGCGTGCGTGGTTCAAGGCAAGGGCTACAGTATATACCAGTATAGTCTTTGTTCTGATCTTCTCGGACTCGGATGCTCTTTGAAGTTGACCAATGGCAATGCCTAGCTACAGGTCAACAGGTTGCCGTTGCCTTTTTCCGATTGCCATTGCCGATGGTGCTGACAGTTGTTGTTGTTACTGCAATGTTGTTGTCAGCGAGAGCAACAACAGCTTGTGGAAATTCCTAAAATGCCCGACGACAACAACTGCAACAACAACAACTTTACAGCTTTCGGCTAAGTACTCTCTAGGACATGATCAAGTGCTATCCGCGCCGGTCCCCCAAGAGTGCCAAAGAGCCAAAAAGCCACTGGGTTAAAAGGTTGTGGGGAGCTACTGTTACCATCGCAGCCCGGCTAGGAAAGCGCGAAATAAATAAAAAACAAAGCAAAACGAAACTAAACGAAACGCAATGCAACGAGAAAAAATTGTGTTTCAAATCATGTTCGTTTGGACAGGCAACAAACAGTTTGGACAAACTGTGGAAAACCGTCTATGAGATTGTCATTAGTAGGCGACCCGACGACCATTATCAGACGCCGTCGCTTCCCAAGACCCACAGAACAATACCAACCCAACAACAGCAACAAAAACAGCTACAACAACAACAGCAAGAAAAAAAAGTTGCCAGAAAACGAAACGAAACGTAACAAAATACAAGCCGTGAATTGCATTCGAACAACATCGTCTACAAGACGACTCTTGGCGACATTGGCAACACGGACAACGTCGCCCCAAACCAAAAGCTTAAACAATTTTTTTGGAGCGACAACAACAGCAGCAGTAACAACAACAGCAACAGCAATAGTCTCGACCAGGTTCTATCCTCACTATATCTCTCTCTCTCTATAAAAAGTGGTTACATCTATGGTCTCAAAAGGGAACATGAGTGGGAGGAACGAGGGACAGAGGCATAGGAACAATTGCAGCTTAGCAATTATTGTTACAACACGACCAATCGAGCATCGACGACAACAACAACATCACACAAGCAATATATATGTATATGTATTTGTATAAATGGGCAATTTCCATTCTTACTTTGGGATAATAATATAAAAAGTACAATTTAGATTTAAATAGAAAATGTTTTCTTATCAACACATAACTATCTTGAGATGATTCATTTTAGTGCAAAAAAAAAAACCATCTGGCAATGAATGGAAACTCAAAATATTCCATAACTATTTAAAAGAAAAAAAAACTTAATGACTTTCCCAGAATCGTTCTTTGTTTTTTTTTTGCATTACCTGAAAAAAAAACACTAAAAGCTATTAAGAAATATTCCTATGACTAAAACTGAACCATCAACATTTAGCAGGTGTATATGCATATATATATAGACTTTCAGCATTAATCCATCAAATTGCCTGGAAACAGACTATTGGGCCCCCTCTTCGCTTCCACCATTCTGCAATTATTCATTCATTCATAAAGAGATCGGCCCAATACGGGCCAATATGTAAACAAACAAATCAAAACTCATCCGATCGACCGACCAACTCGACAACAACAATTGATCTATGCCATTATACCAATTCGATTCATATATCCATCTGCTCTATTGACGGGATGCTACACAGCTGTTCCAACCATGTCTGACGTCACAGAGGCGCCAAGGAAAGGGAAACTTTTTGATTTGGGTGGGCTCTGGATCTACGCACAATGAATGAAATATCCGTTTGTTTGGGATCGAAGCAGGTGTGGGTGGGCAGAGGGAAAGTAGGTGTTTGCCTGTAAAATCTCAAAAAATATTAACAGTAGTGAAGTTTGTTTGTTTATTGCAAGAGTCGAAACTCATTTCAATTCGAAAGACTGACAAAAACACACAAAAATATTACTGTATAAAGAACCATGGTCAAAAATGCTTATATGGTCGAAAAATCCGAAACTCACAATGCGAGGTGTGGGCTGGTACTAAAGCATCCGGCCAACAGCAAATAGATATAGATATAGATATAGATATAGATACATTTACAGATACATTTACAGATACAGGTGGCAGCTCCAGCAAAGCGCGTTTCCGGCGTCCGATATTTTGCACACACACAAACACATTTTAAAATATTCATTAATTTTATATAAATCGAAATTCATGCTTAGCTAAATCTAAGCAATTTTCCAGCTACTGTATTCCATCTCCATCTCTATCTAACTAGTTAACAACTAGATATTTTTTGTATGTTTTTTGTTTTGATTATTGTGTTAGGATTGGCTTTTCCTATACACATACATATACATACATGTACAGATGTATGAGTTTGTTTGCATTTCAGATTCAATAAAATTATTGGGTGCGTCGCCATTGAAGCGTTAACAAATATTATTGTTCAATTTTCGTGTGTTTTGTTATTGTTGTTATTGTGATAATAAATTTTCGTATATATATTTTGCTTGAATAAACAGCAATAACAACAACAACAACAACAACTACAATAATAACATAAGCAACACAGCCAATTCCAATTCCAATTTCAATCCCAATAACACAATCGCATCAATTTTAGGGTGCAGCCTTTAAGTTATTGTGCAGGTGAATTTTAAATGTATAATTATTTCCTCTGTACTCATTTTTTTTTTTTTTTTTTTGTGTTTTGCTTGTGAAACTATAGTTTACGTTAATTATTTGATTTAATATCGGAAATACTATTTTATGTTAACAATTTAATTTATTGGCTTTCAGTTAATGTATTGCAGTAAAATTTGTTTTGGAATTTATTTCATTTTAGTATATCCACAAATAGAAATTACTTTATTATCGCTTTAAGGTTTATTTTAATGAATAATCAACAAAGCTTAATATGTTTTTAAAAAATAATATTATTTTAACTAACACTTAAAAGCACTGTTGAGTGACATAATCTCCAAAAACTCAAAAAACGTATGCATTTTGGTAATGCTCATTATTTGGTTTACTCAACAAAGTTTTAATATGTTTATGTTAAATAACACTTAAAAACAGTGCTGAGTAACACAATATTCAAATGCTCAAAATATTATCATTATTGGTTTAAACAACAAAGTCTTAATATGTTTTGTTTTTTTTTTGCAAAAGTAATGTTTTGTTATCGAACACTTAAAAACAGTGTTGAGTAACACATACCGTAAGAAACCTCAAAAGATCTATGCTTATTGTTATTGATCATTATTTTGTTAAAGCAACATAGGTTCAACATGTTTTTCAAAACAAAAAGTTGTGTTAACCAACACTTAAAAAGAGTGTTGTGTAACAGCATCACCAAAAAAACCACAAAAGTGCTATTCTTATTGTTTTTGATCATTATATTGTTTAATCAACATAAGTTTATCATGTTTTTCAAAACTAATAGTTATATTAACCAACACTTAAAAAGAGTGTTGTGTAGCAGAATCACCAGAATAAACCACAAAAAAGTTACGCTTTTTGGCTTAATTCCTTTAATAATTTGCTATTTAGCTGGCAATGCAATCAAGACCAAATACCAACAAGGCCTAAAAGCACCGCAATCACTTGGCCAAACAAAAACCGAAAAAAAAAAACGTTCAAATATCTTGCGAAAATGTAACAAATCATTGCCCATTGCCCGGTGTGACACCATAAATGCGAGCGTTTATGAAACATAATTTGATCGGAGCAAATGCCACAACTGACAAACATTGACGTTGACAATACGTCCCGATCTGACCGAAGAGAGACCGACCAGATCGTCAAGAGATAAATGAAAGGAAGCCAAAGAGATAGACGGACGGGTAAGGTGTGTAGGGCTAAGAGTGAGGGATAAAACAAAAAAAAGATTGTTTGTCTTTTGAAAGACCGCCCGAAACTAAATTCAAGCAAAAATTGGGCTTTCTTTCTTTTCGCGTTCAGTACGATTCGATGATGGCAATCTTGAGGCCGTTACTCATTTAGTGCTCATTTGTGGCCAAAATGGCGAGGCAAAGAGTTGGCAAAAGAGACGGCAATCGTGTCAAAAGCTGGTGTTGACGACGACGACACATAAATTGCGATTAAAATGATTAATGCTCAACGCACGGCGCAATGTTAATTGCCCATAGCTTTAAGCTTCCAGCTTCCAGTTTCTCTCTGGCCAGATCTCGCTCTAAGCTTAATACTCTCCCTCTCTCTCTCTCTTTCAACTTGTTGTTGTTGTTAGTGGCGACGGCTGCTCAGCTCAGCTATTTGCATAAATTTGTTTTGACGCTTGTAATGAGCTGTTTTGTGGCATTTTCACTGCCACTATCGAACAGCTTTTATCAGCGCCTCTAAATGGCTAAATGGCTAAATGGCTCGGGCCAACAATAATTTTCATGTTCGTTTTTAATGTTTTTTTTGTTTCTCTGCCCTTCCTCTTTTTGTTTTGTGTTAACATATTTTAAATAATTATTAACCCCAACTTAGCTGAGCTAATCGCCATTCCCATCATCTCTTCTCTCTCTCTGGAACTACAAACGGAAGTTGCCGCCGTGCCCCACTTATTGTTATGCCCCTCTCTACACCAACTCCAAGTCTTGTACCAGTGTACAATTTTGGGATGATCCAACTGCAAGAGAGTCATGTTTAATATTGTTAAGTATTATGTGTTTCGACTATTCGACTTTATGACTTAAGAGTTGACGTTGTTTCTCGTGGCACTTGTTAGTTTGCCGTAAATACTACCTGTACTTAGGAGGGACTTAACTTGACTGAACTTGCAACTTGGCTTGGTGATGGTGATGCAAAACCAATTTATGACTAACTCATTCGCTTTGCATGTCAATGGGAGAAGAAGAAGCAGCAAACAAGTTAAGAACGACTTGAAAAGCTTCGCTTGAGTCTTCGATTTTTTCTAAAACGTTTTATTTTATATTAAAATTTAACGAGGCTGCCATAAATCTTAACTAAAAAGCAGGCAATTCAAATTTCACAAACGAAACGAACACACAACAGCAACAACAACACACATGCCACAATCGGATGCACACTGTTCTCTCCCCTCTCTCCGCTCTCCCACTCACACTGTTCGGGGGGCTACTTGGGACGTTGATGACGCGACACGTTTGCCACTGAAATTGATCCAGTTGCAGCAGTTTTGCAGCTCGACGGCGAATGCCTCGCATCGCTCGCAAATGTTTCATCATTCGAACACAATGGTCAGCGGACTAAGATTGGTCGGAGGGGAGAGGTGGTGGGGTGAACGGTGTTCAAAGCCATAATTCTTGTGGTAAAAAGCAGCGAGCAAAAGAGCAGCGCACAAAAAACGCTAACTGAGCGCAAACTGAGCGATGGCCATGTCAACATTCAACATTCAACATTCAACCAGCCGCCAGCTGTGGTCGAAGAGCCAAGAAGAGAAGCTTCCACTGACTGCTTCCACTGCTTCCACTTTGCGGACAAGTGCGATTTAACCAAATGGGTACCAAAACTGGTCAACAACCAACTGTCTCTGTGTCTGTGTGTGTGTGTGTCGGTCGGTCGGCCTGACAATAGGCGAAATATCATCGAAAACCATAAAAAACTGACAGCACAAAAAGAGGTGTTGACACATTGATTTATCTGGCATGCTACCGTACACAGCACAGATGAGACCGCGTGCCCCTCTCTTAGTATCCCTCTACCCACCCCGCTACCCACCTCTCTCTTAGTGTCTTCCGCTCCTGATTTGAGTTGAGTCCAAGGCTCGCGCTTCGTTGCGATCACACTGACTATTTTAGATGGATGGATTCATATACATATGTGTATATGTGAATATGTGAATATGTGTGGCGAGTTTTTGGGGCACAAAAGTGGCAAAGCCAAAACAATGTCATAACCATATGCGAAAAGACAAAAGAGCAGCTCGTTTGTATCCTGCGTAACGTGTGGGAGAATATTAAAAAAAAAAAAAGAACGGAACACTTGGAAAAAAATCGTTTAAGCCTTAAATTTAAAACAAATATGTGTCATATTTCTTTTGACATTTTAATATATTTAATTTAAACTAGAAAAATTTGTTCAAATGCTAAGTTGAAAGAAAAGAAATAAAGAAGAAATAGATTTAAAATAAATATATACGTTTTTACATATATTTATATTGATATTATAGTATATTTAAATTAAACAATTTCTTAAAACCCATTAAATTTGTTCTAAGAAATGCTGAGTTGACAGAAATTAAATCAAAAGAGAATAATTTAAAAAAAAAAGTGCCTTAATATATTTATTTTGACTATTTATAATGTTTATGTTTGAAACTGAAAGATTAGTTCTAAGAAATGCTAAGTTCTAAGAAAATATTTCGAAAACGAATGAAATATATATTTACATATATTTTAATTTATTTATTAATATATTTAAACTAAGCATATCCATAAATATTCCATTAAAACTGAAACAAATAATTATTTTGTTATTTAACAAGATAACTAGACCTAAAAAAAGCAATCCAAATATAAATTTTAATAATTTTCCATCATTCCTTACCAAAAGTTCTTCAAGTGTATATATCTGTTGCTCGATTTTCAAAATTCCCGTCTCATCCTTATTACGATCGTTGTTCGTTTGCAAGCGTTTAAGCCACTTAACAGACACACTCAGGCTCACACACACACACACACACACACACACACACACACACACATACACACTCAAACACACACACACAGAAAAACAAAGCCGGACCCGCTTTTCGATGGTTAAGCGAGATATGTTTTTGGGGAGAGCTAAAAACGTTACCAATTTAAAAATTCCAAATAAAATATAAATTGACCAAATTAATATTGGAATACATGGAACAATTCTGAGAGAAAAATCCTCACATTTTTGTCGTCGTCGTTGACATAGCGATGACTGTTTTTGTTTTCAAAAAATATAAAAAAAAAAAACAAAATTGTGTCTTAACGTTTCATCTTCTTTCTGATTTCGATTTCGATGTCGATTTTGGGTTTCTTTTTGTTTCCCATTTAATGCAATTTTGGGCAGTTTGCTTGGGATTTCTCGTTTGTTTTTTTGGGAATTGCTTAGCTTTTGCTTATCCTTGCATTCAAAATCAAAGACTGTCCTCTTCAATCTCTCACCACCCCTCCCACCCATCCCCTTGATGAGTCTGTCAAGAGAGAGACAGAGGCTGCGCCCCGAAAGAAAAGTTTTTTTTCTTTCTATAAAATACTCAACCGAAATGCAATGAAGAAATCGGTGCAGAGAAAAATTAAAAGGCAAAATGGCTAAATGGAAAACTTTAAAATGGGATTTTGCACTTGGAGATTTTTGCTGCTTTTCCTTGCTGCTTTTCCTGCTGATTTTCCTACTACTGCTGCTGCTGCGGTTGAAAAAGGCGACAAAGCATGAAACCAGTAAATTAAAGCAAAAGGATAAAGTTTAATTGGAAAACTATTTTTTGCTAGGCCACCTCACCTACCTCTCACTCTCTCTCTCTCGCTATCTCTCTCTCTTGGTGTCTTCGTCTCCCCACAATCCGCAATCTCCAGTTTCTCTATGGCTAGATTCTTTAATCTGCTTACCTTTAGTTTTCTTAATTTTATGCATTCTGTCGTGGCATTATATTCACGTGTGTGTTGGGAAGACAAAAGTTTCGCTTCAATTTCCGCTGCCAATATGACTGCAGCACCTCTCCCCCCACCCTCCCCTCTACACACACACACACACACACACCTGCTCATTTATATATGTATGTATGTATATACCGCATTTTCTGTATGTCTCTCTCACTGTGAATGGATTTTAGCAAATGAATAGAAATTAAGTTTCGTTGCCGGTTGAGCGCCTCTCCAAAACTACTGCAATGCCTTAAGGGAACACCCCAGACCACCCACCCCCCTTGCCACCCAAAACTGAACTGAACTGAAGTGAGCCGAAGGCAGGTGAGAGAAAATACCGTTATTGTCGAAAAAAAGTTTAAAATATGCCGCCTTTTATAAAATTTAATGAGAAAAGTTGGCGTTATAAATTCTTGTATGCGGTTAAATTTATTTGCTCATTACATCACGAATCACTGAGTACAAAAGAATGAAGAAAAGTAACCAGAGAGGGAGAGAGAGCTAGAGGTGGGAATTGCAGAAAAGTTGTCTCCTTCTCATTGAGATGGATTCGAGTCAGATAATATTCAGTAATCATTCAGTATTTAAAATATACTAGTAACAACTTTAGATATATAATAATATATATTTTAGTTATTTGCCCCACAAACTGAAAGCTTTTCGTTTTGAAAACACTCCTCATTTCAATAGAAGAGTGAGATAGTGATACTGAGAAAGGGATAGATAGAAACGTGCGTGCCTTTTGCGGCTTATAGATTTCACTTTATGATAAAAGTTTTGCATTCATTTCAATGTAATTCATTTTCAATTCAAATTCTGCGTTGTTGTGTTTTTTGCCAAGCGTCAAGTACGTGCAGCAACATGTGGCTTGCAACAACAATAGCCACACAGTTGCCACACAATTGCAACGAAAAAATGCGCAAGAACCAAGAGATATCCTATATAAAGCTATTAGCGACTTTACGTCGAAAATCGGTTAACAAAATATAATAAATGGTAAATATGTTGTTACTGCCTGTAACGCATTACCCCTAATTCATTACCTGCCATGCATTACCCATAATACATTACCTGTAGTGCGTTACCCTTAGTACATTTTTTGAAGTGCATTACCCGTAGTGCCTTACCCGTAATGCATTACCCATACTACATTACCTATAACACATATCCGTAATGCATTACCTTTAATACATATTCGTAATTCACATCCCGTAATACATATCCAAAATGCATTACCTATAATACATTACCCATTATCTGTAATACATTACCCATAATGCATTACCCATAATACATTACCTGTAATACATTACCTGTAGTGCGTTACCCGTAGTACATTTTTCGTAGTGCATTACCCGTAGTGCGTTACCCGTAAAGCGTTACCCATACTACATTACCCGTAACACATATCCGTAATGCATTACCCGTAATACATATCCGTAATTCATTACTTGTAATACATATCCAAAATACATTACCCATTATCTGTAATACATTACCCGAAATGCAATACCCACAATACATTACCCGTAATGCATTACACCTTCACAAATCTTTCTTGAAAAAATACTTACTTATACTTAGTTTTCATATTCCCCCTTTTCACATATTACGAACACAGGGTATACCAATAAATAAAAGAGAGAGCTCTGAGCGGTGCATATTGCGGGAATTATGAGGAATTGTGAGGCTATGCCAAGAGCTCTCTTGGTCAAAGTGCAAATTGTATCCCTTTACGCTCCTCCCACACCCTGGTCTGGCACCATCCACAACGGTCTGACCAACGATGTGGAGCTCATAAATATGCAACACGGTGACAATTCAATTGTTGTTTGTGGTGTATTTTGCTGCTGCTGCTGTTGGCCGCGTTATTAGTGCCAAATAATGTTGGCCATAATAATTCCACATTGTAAAAATGCATTTTTCTTTCATATATAGATATATGTACTATATTTTTGGCATAGAATATTTATTTACAGTGTTTGCTGTGCTTATTATAATGCAAATTAGTTGACGATTATAAAGAGTTATACAACAAATGAATAATTAAGACAAGAATATGATATGCACTAGTTATCAGATATGCATAATTCAAGAGTAACTTAGGATTAAACATAAATCAGTTTATTTCAAGTATGTGTGTTTCCAAGAGAAGTTTAATAGAATATAATAATAAATATAAATCAGATATGCATAAATCAAGATTAGCTTAGGATAAAACATAAATAAGTTTATTTCAAGTATGTGTGTTTCCAAGAGAAGTTTAATAGATTATAATAAATAATTGTATACAATTAGTTGAAGTACATGAGAATCATTAAATTAACATTGTCTTTCACTCCCAGACAGGTTTTTTTGTTGTTGTGTAGGGGAAAGCCGTTCAGTTACCCACATATCATGCAAGACAAAACATTTTATTTGTCGCATAATATATCAAAATTGTTATGATTGCGATGGAACCTTGCCTTGTTGTGGGTAGACCCAGTTCCAGTTTGGATTCGTGCTCTGTCTGCTGGGAGCGGTTTTGACGACCCTGCTTGGAATTTTCGAAATAGTGTGGCCAGTAATCATGAATTTATGATTTAAATGTGCGTGATTATGATAACCTCCCCTCGCTTTTTGGTACTACCACCAGGTACTTTATGTGTTCACGGCGAAGCTACCTTCAACGACGTGATGCGAAAACCAAAATGCCCATCGATATGAAATATGAAATATTCAACTTTATGTCTTTATGCATATTGAATGTTATGGGGAAACTCGTACATATGTATTATGTGTCGTGTTATGAGTGCATAAATACATGACATGTAATCAGAGCGTAATATGAATGGGAACACAAGATAATAACCCAAACGAACTGAAACTATTTCTCGTTGTATCTATCACAATCATTCTTAGATACTTTACTTGATTTGATAATCTCTGGCCACTAGCACTTAACTCTTTTACTTTGTTCTTTATCAGAAAAAGAGAGAAAGACAATCTTGTTAAGAGTTTTTCTCGTTTCTGTCTGTCACAATCAGTTTCGATTACATTAGACAAATGTCAAAAAATACTTTTTGGGAGCAGGCAGAACAATGGGCCCTTTTGGCTTATTGTTGAACAAACGATTTTATGGTACGGCCCTAGTTCTAAAGTGTAATTGAACCCCATTGACCAACGCATCCGTTTTGGCCTTCCAACTTGTCTATAGTTTTCGATACCAGCTATAAACATATTTAATACAAGACCCTATCCATTCACACACACATTGAAACCCATCCCATCTATCCACTTCAGTTCGCAATTACCATTTTATACAATGCGGTGCTTTCATACTTTTATGCTTTTGCTTTTGCTTTTTTTTGTCCGGAATATGATATTCGACCCACCCGGTTGACATTTCAATTCATTTTGCCATAAATAAAGCAATTCCGAACTGAACCAAACTGAACCCTTTTTCTCATTCATGTTCGCAATATTTTGCCATTGATGGGTTGCCCGCCCGATCCATTAATTATACGCCCACTTCACAAAAGCAGGCAGCAAAAAGTCAAAATATTGACAGCTTAAACTTTTTTTCTTGCTTTTTTCTTTCTTTTTTTTTGTGCTCCTGCAATTGTTATACACCCTTTTCCCTTTTCTTCAAAAAGGCAATCAGAATGAGAGAGTTGTCCGGAGTTCTCGCATTTCCTCGCATTGCGACTTGCAATTATTTAACGGCAAGTTCGTAACAATACGAAATACGAAATATCCTTTCCTCTCATATCCGTTTATCATTTTTGACCTTCTGCACAAGTTTCCTCCTTGTGTGTCGTTCATAACAATCGATTGCCAGTAAGAGAGAAAGGAGAGAGAGAGAGAGAGAGAGAGAAGTGAATGAAAGGAAATACACCTCGTGCCCACATTGTGGGTCAGCTTTTGTGTCTGGTTCTATTTAAGTTATTGTTTTGCGCTGTACGGAACATTTATGAGAGTCCAGAGTCCTAATGAATTATTATGGCCAGGCACACGCCTTCCTCTCTTGCGAAAATTATTAAATGGCTTGGAATGAATGATTTAATGACCGAGGCACATACATACATAATTGCAGCCTTGAGAGAAGGGTTTTTTTTCCTTGTTTGGTGAGTGGATTGAGTTCAGAACTCTTTAAGCTTAAAGTAAAGAGTCCATAAACTTTCTGCACTTTTCCTATTGCATATCAGGTAGGACAACAAGTCAGTCACGTCATGTCCATAACAATTCTCGAGCTGTTTTCATGCAAAAGTGCCCGAAAAAGATTTCTTCACACCAACCGAACAAAAAAAGTTGTCTTTTTGTCTACGACACATTCATAAAATCATATACAAGGAACAAAACCGCAAACACACTCAGTCCTTGGTCCCTTTTGCGATTTAGTCAACATTGTTTCAAGTTTCCCTTGGGAGTTATCACAATCAAACCGTTGTGGCAAGTGTGAAGACGACAGACGAAGACTTTGATGGCAATTCGCCAAATGGAAATATTATTGGACTGCATATAAACGGAATTTTATTTGTGGCCCGTTCGTGTTTCGTTGAAGAAGATGGTTCTGAAACTTGAGTAAACATAGGTAATAGACACGTTTCGTTCTTTTCGTTTTTTTATGTACAAAACTCCGCAGAATATATGTTAAGATATTTCCTAGAAATTGCTGTGAAATTTATAGCTGAGTGTTCCTTTTGGGTTTTCTCAAAAATATACATTTTGTTTATTAGATTTGGTAATGTTTGAAAGTAAAACCAAACCTAACCCCTAGAGTTCCTATCATTCCTAGAGATATTAATCTAAGCGAAAAGAAGATTCTTTCATCTGAATCAATCCGATTTGTATGCTTTGAATCAAACCCTTTTTTGAATATTATGGCAATTTTTCAAGTCGTTAATTTTTACACAATATGCAAATTGATCATTCAACTGTAAACTTTTTGTACAAGAAATCTCTCTCGCTTACTGATGACAAAGCATAAAGCACAAAAAGGGGAAGTTTGATATAAACAAACGACATTTTTTCACATTTTAGCGATAGAAAAAAGAAACCTGCTCATTGGAAAAATGGTTATTAAAAAAAACCCCCCTTCCAGTAATACTTTTGGTTATGGGATCCATTTGGCAGCAATGGCGGCAGCAGCCCAATCGTAGCTAAAAATTGTCATAAAAATTGCGCAAACTCTGTGCGTGACTTTAAAGTCGACAAAAGATGAGACGATGGAGACGAAGTAGATGCGAATTGATGTCGTTTAGGTGGCTTTAGGGTGGCTCAATATTGCTGCTGCTGCTTCTGCTGGTGGTTGTTGGCTGTTGGAAACTTTTTAATATTCCCGTCATACGCATTGTCATTTTTGTTGTATTTGATTTTAATACGAATTTCACATTTTACAATCAAATTAATTGGTCACGCTGCCGCAGGATTACAACATCCCAACATCCGAACCCAAGGCCCAAGGACTGCGACAACGAATGGCTTAAACAAACATACAGTGTTCCGCGAGCTAAGGGTGCATCCCAGCAGCCAAGATGATGACATTGCCTTCTGGAAAGAGTGGAGGGTTTTTGGGTTGGAAAACCTATTGAAATTGTCATTGGCTGCATTTGACGCTTCGTCGCTTTGTCGTCGCTTTTCGCTTCTTCGCTTTTTCGCCCGTGCACGTGAATTGGACGAAGCGTTGCTAATTTATGCAAATATTGAGTCAGCCGGAGATGCGGAACTGACTGAGGCAGTTAAATTAGTTCCACGATATTTATTATTTTGTTTAGAATTTTGAATATTTCATTTCGCTCGATTTGCGCGCACGACGATGAAGCTGAACCTTAAGCTAAATACGAAATTTCATGCCGTGCCTCGCAAATTAATTTGTAATTCCTTAACAATTTACCAGATGAATTATTATCAGAGTGTTTTTTTCTTTTTTTGATGGGTTGGGGAGACATTAAGCATGCCCAGTCATACCACGATTTATGTGTGAGAATCAATTTGCATTTGGATGGAATTACATCATTTTGTGACAGAGATTAGAATTTGATACTCTTTAGAGATTAAAGTTCGTAAAAAATTCAATTCAACTTTCTCTCACAAATTTTTCTTTCTTTTTTTTGTTGTTCTGCATTTGAAGATGTTTACACATGTTTGGATGCAACTCGCCACTTGCCACACTGCAACACATAAACAGAAGGCACAAATTGAGTTCGGTTCCTGTTCTAGTTGTTGTTGTTGTTGCCATGGCACATGCGATCCAATAAAATAGGAAAATAGAAACATAAATCAGCCGATTAATATTTTATGAAGTGTATCTTTCTCTCGGTTCTCTTGGTTTTCGGTACCTGACTGCTGGCTGACTGTTGACTGCCTAGCCTCTGTGTATCGAACTGAAAGATACTACAGTTTTTGAGATACAAACTGCTGGCAAGGGCGTGGCGTGGGCAGGGCGGTGGCGGGGGGAGGAGGAGTGAACAAACGACTTCCCTTTGTTTACCATAAATTCGTTAATAGACGCTGCCGCGTGTAAACAAATCACTTAAACATTTTCAAATTGACGCCTGACATGATTTTTTTCCCTCCGCCCCCCTCCCCACGAACTTCACACAGATACATACACACACAGAGAGAGCGAGAGATGGAAGCGATAGATGGATATTTATTAAGTTGTTGAAGTACGGGAAGTATCACAAATTGTAAATCTACTTGATGTTGTTGTTGTTTTTTGCTGCTGCTGCTGCTGCTGCTGCCGAGTAGAAGTAGACCTAAACCTGAACCACATTAGTCGAATGGAGAGAGGAGTAAAGAAAAGATGGAAAAGAAAAAAATTGAAAAACTGGCTCGCTGAGATCCTGGACTGGACTGGACTGGACTGGACTGCTGTGTGTGCCTATGTCGTTGGCAATCAGCTGGTTAGAGCTTGGACGGGTGACAACGTGGATTGCAATTAGCAATCAAGCATCGATGCGGCTCGAACGAAAATCCATGTCCCCGAACAGAGTAAGATATTGGCGTACTCCCAACAGCAAACAGCAACTAACAGCAACTAACAGCAGCAACTGGCAGCCAACAGCAAACATGAGCAGCTTCGGTAGCTGACGCAACTCTCAAGATACAGATACAGATACATTTGTAAATGTATCTCTCGGATTGAAAGGCAGCTACTGCCACTGCCACGTTCCGCTTGCGAACTACTACTGCTGCTGCTGCAGATTTTATGAAAAGCCCAATTAATTAGTGTCGCTGCACACTTACAGCCGCATAAATTTATAATTTTCCATTTTTTTCTTGCTTTTTTCTTTCTTGTCTGCCAGCTGCCAATACAATTCATTTGCGCCACATCACATTTGAAGCTGCTCGCTACTGTTTGCCATCCCAATCCCAATCCAAATTCAACCCAAACCACCCACCAAAACCATGCCAATGGCTGAATGAGAACAAATTTGTTGGCCAACTTCCAGTGCCAAGGCCTGAAGTGAGTATCACGTCAATCCGACAGTTCACGGTCCATCTGTGTTTGGTTTAGTTTGCTTGGGTCTAGTCTGGCCTACTCTATCTATCTTTTTAGTTTCAGTCTAGCTGCATATTTTCTCTTTCTCTTAAGTATCTTTAGCTGCAGTTTGTATACAATACGCTTGAAACAATAAACCATCTAAATGAAACATTAAAACATTTGTGCATTTCAGAAGCTTTTCTTCACCCTTTCCACACTCCACATAAAAAGAAATTCCCTATTCAAGCACATTCTTCTACCACAAATTCAAATTCCAATGCATATAGTACCAAAAAAAAGAAGAAGACCCATCAAATTCGAATCAATAAACTTTTAAACGTGTAAGGTTTTTATGACTTCATAAATAGTATCTAAGTACACAATGTATACAATTTGAATATGCTTTCCAAGTGTCGCTAATTGATATTGAAGACTGTCGACTGTCGTCTTTGCCCCTTGGGAAACCTTTGGCGCCGCCACTACCACAAAATGCGAGGCGGCAAAACTTTTGACAATTTAATTGTGTCCGAATCAAACGAGGCAGGGAAGCAACTCGAAGCACCTCGAGAAAGAAGCCAATCAAAAAAGGTGGCAATAAGTCAACGCTAAGTCAAAGCTTTGACAATTATTATTGCTCAACTGTCAGCGACAAGCAACAACAAAAACATTCAACAACAACAACAAACAAACAACAAGACAATATTCATGCAACAACAACAACAAAAGCGACTTCTTCTTCTTTTGCTTTCAGGCGGCAATTAGCTTAAATGGTGTATGAGATACGAGATACAAACGTTGCCTGTTTCACTTGTTGTTGTTGTTGTTTGTGTGTTTGTTGTTGTTGTTTGTGTGTTGTAGATGCGCATGCGCAACGTGGACACGTTCATGGTGCGATATGTGGCGCCTCCGTTTGTGTCTTGAGAGCATTTCTTGTTTTGTTTAGATTTCAATCACGTTTCTAACGATTTTTATGATGTAAAAATTGAACCTTTTATTTATTTGTGAGCCTCGTCAACTCTATCGAGAAGGTATACATACATATATCCATCTATCTATCCAACTATCTACCATCTAACTGGAGTCTATCTAAGTGTTGTTTGTAATTTTAATTCGTTGCTGTCGCCAATTGCAAACGTTTGAGAATTATAAATTTCTTAATTGCCAGCCAGAGTTGTCTCACCTTGCGTCCCGGCTGTAAATCCAACTTCTCAGTTCTAAGCCCATAAAGCAAAATGTATATATTTTGTATTTTTCGTATTTTTTATATGGCAAATACCAAAAAAATAACTCACAACTTGCCAGCTAACTTAATTAATGAGTTTGCCGCGGTGTGAACGTGCTGGGAAATTGTCAGCATATTTGCATTTTTCAGTTTCGGCTTTGGTTTTGGTTCGGTTTCGTTTGGTTCGGTTTGGTTTGGTCTTGGAAAGCCAAAGCTTTTGGTCAGCCCAAGAAGCAAAGTGATTTGTGAACTGGCTCCGATCATGGGAATTATTTTTGCCACTTTATGCCAACTGAATATCAAAGTGGATTTATAAATTATGAGCTTATTACAACTCGTTCAGCTGTCAACGCAACAAAAAAACTAATACCAATTCGATGTTAATGGGTTGTGAACATATTTAGCCTTATTATATCTACGAATTTCTAGTTTCAACTAAAACTCCTCAACATTTAATGTCTTATCAGGCTTATTGTAAAGCGAGTTACCTGCGTCATTTAACTCATTTCATTTTGCAGTGAGACATTCGGTAAACTCGGCAACTCAGCAACATTGTGCGTCATCCTTGGCGACACTGTCCAGACATTGGGCTATAAAAAAACAAGTAACAAGGCTCGAAGTTCGACTGGAAAATACCCTTTATCCTTGATTATAAAAACGGACAAACAGTCGGGCTGACAGACATACCTGCACTACCGGACCAATACTTGTAGACTTCATATCTCTGTTGCTTATTGACCGATTTTAGTACAAATTGCACAGATATTCATTGTTTTGATCATAGTTTCAATCTTCATTGCTATCGATTCCATGTGTGGTATCGAGTATGGTATGGTAAAAAGCTATCGAAAATTTAAAACAAACTTGCTATGACTAGGGATTAGGAGTGCTCATAACAAAAATCTGAAGTCTCTAGTTTTTGTAGTTCCTAAGATCGACTCGGCTGTTGATGCTGATCAAGAATATATATACATTATGAGATCGGAGATGCTTCCTTCTGCCTGTTACATACTTTTGCACAAAACCATTATACCCTTCTTTTACCCATTTCATGGGTTAAGGGTATAAAAAAACGCAAACAAGGCCACAAGGACTGGCATAAAGTTGGGATACATTGGGATGAAGAACGAACGAACGATCAGCTGGGTGTCATCTCATCTGTCTGGGTTTAGCTCACCTTATCAATATTTTCCCGTCAAGTAATTTATTGTATTTCTGGTCTACGTCTGTTCTGTTTCCTTGTGGACCTTGTCTCCTTCTCCCTATCCTTCCTGTGCTACATGTTACGTTCAATCTATAACTGTGTGCGTATGCGTGTGTTTTTGGACATTTGTCTTGGGTCTTGTCACATTTTTATGGGTTTGAGTTTGCCTTATGGCATCGATTTTTATATATTTTAGTTCTCTGGTCTCAAATTATATATTCTTTTATTTTATTAGTCAAGTGTACTGCTGCTGCTGCTGATACCGAATACCCGATATCCAATGCGATAAACGACAGCAGCTCTCTATTTTTTTTTTGCTTTTCAGCCGTTTTTAATGTGATTTTAAAGAACCTCAACCAGGTTTAATAGACTCAAGCCAGGTATTTGATATTAGAAACCGTCAACGTTTCGCTCCCTTAGTCAAAAGTGTTAATGTTACCAAAACACTTTTCATCACCAAACAACACACACACAGACCACAGAGACAGACTAGACCAACCAGACTGAGGAGACACTAAAAAAGCATTTTCATTGTTTTCAATTAAGAAAGTTAATTATTTGATTATTATCAGCATTAATTACATGCGCGCTCTGAGTCGTATTCTCTCGTCTCATTTCGGTATTTAGATTTCACCGTCTAATGAGTATATTCTGATTACTTTTTTGTTCAGATCTACTGTCAGCGGTCACAAAACAGAAATAGAAACCGAAAAAATAAAAATAAAATGAAATTTTTATATATTTGAATGCCTAGTTAAACTATTGTTGCATTGATTTCTATGCTCGTGATAAACGACTTTTACATGGAAATCAGACAGGCCCTAACTAACAATACCCAACAGTAAATAGTTGATTTTACTTTAAAACATTAAGGAACAAACATGGTGGAAAAATCAAATGAATTTTTCTTTGACAACATGGACATTTTAACAAAAACCAAGCGACAAGCCAATAAAATTCTGATTCATTGGATTTTTTTGTGTTTTCCAAGATTTCCTAGATTAACAAAATAGTATGCAACTTCGGTTCACACAAAACTTCTATGAAGTTATCTTTTTACTTGATTTAAGCTCTTGAAAAGCTTTTTTCAATGCGATGCAGCATTAAATAATATAATATATTATTACAATATCTAAGATTTTATATATATTTTCTTGAATTATATGAAATTAAACTGTATTTTACTAATGCTAAGTTAAAACTAGTTTGAACAAATTGGAGATTATGTTCCTTAAGCTCTCTAAAAAAGCTTCTTACAAAGCGTCACAACTTCATGCCTACTCTTTAAGATCACACTGCCAGCCCTACCTTAATATTGTGAGCATGCTTCGACTTTGTGTTTGTCCTTGGGACATTTCCTTAACATTTAAGAAAACAAATAACTTTTATAAGCTGATTCATTTTATTTCTGTAATTTTTTCCGAATATAAATAAGTTTTTGAAACTGATTACCTAATGTTTATAATTTTTAAGATTTTATATATATTTTTATCAAGATTTTTTTTTTAATTATGATTGATTGACTTAACTATTCTGTAACCTATGCTTAACCAAAACTAGTTAGAAAATATTTTTTATTAGTTTCTTAAAGCGCTTTAAAAGCTTCTTTCAATTGAGTTGAATTTCCCAAGCTCATCACGCTGAAGCGACACAACTTCAATTTACTCTTAAAGCTCAGACAGCCAGCCCTGCACTATTACTGTAAGCGAACATCCCCCTTCTCAGTTGGAAAAAGCTTTTGGCTTATCCACTCCCCTTTTTGGGATGTACGACGCACTGATTTCCACTTGCCGCCAAACAATTTGTCATAATCATAAATCATTTCTGAGCGCTAAATCCAACGCCTAATGCAACCCAAGGACGGATGAACAATGGCCAAAAGTGAACAACGCACAGTCGAAGTCGCAGGCGGATACAAAACCAAGCTCATACTTTTATATATATTTCACAGCAGGATATTGGCCTCTAAATTACCCCGCAAATATATCTAACGGGTACTCGGGGTTCGAACAGAAACGGAAAGGGACTGTTGGATTGCCGAAAAATATTGTCTGCAAGAGGAAAAAAGTATGATTTTCAATTATATGAAGCAATGTGAGGAAACTTGTTTGCACTTATGTCGTATCTCATCATATTATTTGTCAGCCAGGATACGATCCATGTGCGATGTGCGATTCATGTCTTTTCATCCTTTTGTCTGTTTTTCCCCCTTGCAACAGACAATTTCACAAGTCCACCCACCCATATCTTTAGTTATAGTGGGGAGGGAGAGACATTTAGTGGTGACAAAGTTTTACAAAAACTGCTGAAAATATATATATATATATCTGAATGCATCTGCAAAAGTTTTATGAGTCGGATGTATAAACCTTTTATACATTTAGTAACCTGCTGATTCTTTTTCCTTCCCTTTTTTCCTGCACACAATTCAATTAATTGTGACAAATAATTTATGAAATACTTTATAGATAGAAGATATGTGTGTGTGTGTGTGTGTGTGAATGAATAATCCATGTATGAAGGCAAATATAAATGAAGAATATGACAAGCATTTCCAATTTGTCCTTCAAGGGGGTTGGCTTACCAGTTACCAGTTACCAGCTTATTCGTCAGTTCTGTTTTGAGCCCTTCCGTTTAACCCCTTTTAGGGCTGACAGACAACCACAGTCGCAGTCACAGTCTCAGTCATAGTCTCAGTCGCAGTCAGAGTCATCATATAGTATAGAGTTCATCCCAAATATGACTGAGTGGCATTTGAGCATGTTTCGCACTTCGTTTGGGATTTCATTTGTCACCCAGGTCATCAAAAGGGAAAAGAAATCAGAATGTTGACATGCAACACTTTTGCTTTGGAGTTGAATTCCATATCGAAATCAGATATTGTTAGGCATATTAACTTGATGACCAATTATAAAAATTAGTAAATTAGTTTCATTTTCATTCATAATAGATTTTTCTTTCTAATATTATGCATTTTTTTTATGCTTTTTGAAGGCGACTTTAAATTAAATAATGATAAAAAAAAATAAATAAAAACTTTAACATTAAAATTAAATTTTCTTCAAAATGTTTATATTCAATTTAATGGTTTTCGTATATAAAATAATAGTGTTTAAGGAGAAAAAGTGAAAATGATTTTATATTTGATTGAATGCATAGATCATAAATCATTTGAGGACTAGTTACTACAATTTTGAAGTTAAGTAGTTACTATAAAAAACTTTGGGATTATTATATAACTAACTTACACATATAAATATAACCAGAGCATAACTCTTGTTAACATACATTAAAAACGGTTGTAAAATAAGTTTTAAGCAATTTCTCGCTCAATTCACACCAGCTACAAAATAACAAGCAAAAATCCGGTTTTACAAAATATTACAAAAAAAACTCTCTTACAGCAACACCTTATGTTCAATTTTCAGACAAGGCAACAAACAACAACACACTCCACCAGTTGTTGCCACCAGTTGTTGCACCCAGTTGTTGCCACTTCTTTGTGTGTTTGGTTGGGTCGTTGTTTGAAAATCTCTTTATGACATATTTTGATATTTATTTATTATCTTGTCACTGTGATTTGCAACAACATAAGCTACTGCTGCCACACCCTCTCTTATTTGTCGCCCAACCCACCCCTGACCGCAACCCCTAAATGATTATGAGGGGTGCGAACTTTTTCAAACTTCCAAGCTTCACTTGTCTCTTGTCTCTTGTCGCGTGTCGCGTGTCGAGAGACAAAGGCAAACAGAGAAGCTGTCAGCACTTGGTTCATCGCTTTTTAAAAAACATCTACACTTGAACCAAATTAAATGCACACTTATAGAGTATTCGAAGTGGATATTGTGTGTATGGACTGTGATAATATTTGACCAGATGCGTCTTCCAAGCTGGCTGGCTGGGTCCTTGGCTAGGTCCTTGGCTTAATTTTTTATGACATTCATATGGGGATCAAAGCGGATTTCCGAAATATACTCAAACTGAAATTGGTTCCCTTTTCCATTTTTTTTTCTTGTTTTTCGATGTGGATTGCTATCGCAAATCGTTTCATTCAGCTTAACTTTACGAAATATGAGCGAAAGTATCTTTCAGATACATCGCAGTGAATCTGCCACTGCCACTGCCACACTGACACTGACACTGACACACTGACAATGGCTTATGTGCGTAATTTATAGCATCGCCTGCTTTTCGCTCTCGTTTTTTTCGTTTCTTGCCCACCTTAACAAAACCCTAACCACACCCCAACCCCAACCCCAACTCCAACCAGCCTCCCACAATCTTCTCTCTAATGAGCAAGTCGTTCAATTAACTGGATACGTTGGGTTCCGTTGGGTTGGGTTCGGTTAAGTTTGGTTGGGTGGTAAAACTCTTCCTAATGGCAATTAGCAAAATTGCTTTATATTTCATGCGCCCATCGGCGTCATCATCATTTATGAGAGCCAGTTGCCAGTTCTTTCGTTGCCGGGATGCCGGGATGGCTAATTGAATTTTGACGTTGACCGTATTTCATTAGGCCCGAATGTACATACGTATCTCAACTCAACTGGACTCGGACTCAAACTCAAACTCAGTCTCGCATGTAAAAACGTATACTTAACGCAAATGACTCAAATTTGTCAGCAGCCAGACATTCTGTTTGGGATTCTTTGTTGCTTTTTTTTAACAGATTCACAAATGACTGAAATAACTGCAATCGATGCATTTTAAGGCCATGGTCAACACACACACAGGTACACAGACTGACCAGTTAATATCGTTTTGTATTTTTGTGTTTTTGGATTTTTCTACTATTTTTGCGATGAGAGAGCGGAAATGCCGAAAGTGCATCTGATTTATGTGCGTTAGAACTTTCAACTTCACAAACTCTAAATGGGAGAATCAACACACACAACACCCCCAAACACACACACATATACAGACTGCCACATGCGGTTGCAAAACAACAACAACAAGGACAAAAATGGCGACTACAACAACAACGAGGAGAACCGTTAACCATGGCACGTAAAGCATGAGAAGGCAAAAGTTGTGGCGGCGTTAAAACTAAAATTCCATAAATTAAACGTACACTGAAACAAAAATATTTAAAAAATATATAAGAATGTATGAACATTAAGAAAACTTAAAAAAATATTAATATTCAAATATAACAAGATTAAATAATTTTTTTCCCCTTTTCTTTTCATTTTAGTTATATATAAGTAAAGTACTTTTTCTCTATGTGTACTCTCACCGCCGAGCGAAGAGCGAATCGCCGTCGTCGTCTCAATCGCTGGGGCCAAAATAAAAGTTTTGCCCCCGGTTGCTGATATAAATCACAGATCTTTTTACATAAATTCGTGCTTTGCCATTTGCTGCAGCGAATCTAGTAGCTCCTTTTCCTCCTTTTCTACTTTCCCACCATTTCCGCATTTTCACATTTTCCATTTTTGTTTCAAATGTCTCGGCGAGACGGGTCCACCTGGACTGGTGCCGCCCTCTAGATGCGGTGGTTAAGTGCAGGACACACACACACACTCACACCTACACACACACACACATTGCTTATCGCCAAAAATATGAAAACTACTTTTTCCCTTCGCATGGGGTGAACTTTTAAAGCTAAGGCAAAGGCAAAGGATATGGCGCACTCAAGGCACAGCCAGGCTCTTACTAAGCACATATGTGTGTGTGTGTAGGTGTGTGTGTGTATCTACCGTTCCGTGTTGTGTGCAGCAGTAACACGCTTGATAAAGAAAGAAAAAAAAACTGCATACAAAAGTTTCAACTGCAATCGAGAAACTTTTGACCTTTATGTTCTCCAACTTCAACGTTCAACACAAATATAACGGCACATTACATGTACATAAATACATATATATATGTAGGTATACATACCTAAAGAGTATATATAATAGTATATACATACTTTGAAAAAATAAACCCATATATAGAAAGTACTTTCTTCATATCCTGATGTGAAATTTCTGCTGAGTTCACATATTGTTATTTAAAAACTTTAACAACTCATACACAGAAGTGTATCTATGTATGTGTGTGTGTATGTATACGAACTATGTACAGTTGTGCACACGTTCCGAGTTTTGTACATTAAGCTAACGCAGTTTGTAGCTACTTAGGACTTGACTCAAAGTAAAATGTTGAAATTGTTCAGGTCTCTTGGCCCTATGGAGTTATAAATATTTGAGTATACCCTCTCTTAAATATACACACACACACAAGTGTACGATATAGGTATGTGTGTGTGTTCATGTAAAAAGTTACTCTATAAGTAAATAAAATAAAGTTAGGCCAAAATGGAAACATTTTATTTTGAGATAATAAGGTTGAAGTATTTTTTGAATGTGATGCCATTAAATATTAAAATTAAAAATAAATGCATTTTCCTACAAATGAAAATTTCAGTTATAAGATATAATAAATATTTAAAATACTTAAAATAGATACCCTATTAAATGTGGTTTACCTTATGAGATACTATAGAATACTTAAACTTCCTTGTTAACTTGAAATGTTTTTGTACAAATAAATATTGAAAATAAATGCATATTCTGACATAATAGAATACACTGTTACAAGATATAATAAATATTTAAAATACTTAAAATAAATACCATATTAAATACATACTGTAGAATACTTAAACTTCCTTGTAAACTTGAAATGTTTTTGTACAAATAAATATTGAAAATAAATGAATTTTCCGACAAATGAAAATAACAGTTATAAGATATAATAAATATCTCAAATACTAAAAATCAATACCATATTAAATACATACTAATAGAATACTTAAACTTCCTTGTTAACTTAAAATGTTTTTGTACAAATAGCCGAGAGGGGAGAAAAAAGAGCTGTACGAACATCCTGTAGAAGTCTGCCTTGGTGGCCAACTAGTAGTTAACAAATGACAAAAGACGCAGCTGCCCGTAAATATACATATACATATACATACATATATATTCCGCCATTTCTTTAACTATCTTCCTCTTTTTTGAAGAGTGGGCATGATGGGGGAAAAAACAGACCAGGCCAACGGACAACGGCCATTTGGACATCGAATCGATTCGCAAATAAATGCAACTAGAAAATGTTCACTTCTTCGAGTTGGATGGGGCAAGCGCTTGAATGTGGCGCTTGGATGTGGCGCTTGGCGCTTCAGGTTCAGGTTGCGTTTTTCTCTTCAGTTTCAGCTTCAGCTTGTTGCTGCTGCTATTCAAATGAGCCTAAATGAGTTTTACACAGCCAACTACACACAGATGATGATGATGATGATCGGAATGATGATGATGATGTTTCTTGTTTCTAGTGACTTGTTGCTGCCTCCGAATTCGCATATTTCATGAATCAACTTGTAACCAACAGCAGCAGCAGCACCAGCAAAGCGAATGTCGTGTGTATTTTTTTTTTTTTTTTTTGGTTGACATTTCTTTAATTTATATGTGAATGCGCACGCGTACTAAACCACAAACCCCCCTCGTCCCACCTCTCAAAACACCAAGCCATTCCTCATTATGTCTTCTTCTTCCAACGCGACACGCAATGCCAAAAAATTGAGAAAGAAAAAATAATCAATTTATGGCTCACGCTCGATATTAAATAGATCATTTTGTATTGATTCGATTCGATTGCTAACTTCAAAAACTGAAAAAGGTACAAAAAAAGGATTGAAATCCAACTATATATATATGTATATATATATATGTTTGTATATCAACGCATTGAGATCGAATAAATGTTGTCCAATGTCTCTCTCTCTTCTTGTTGTTGGCGGTTGGTTTTTTTGTTGGTAGTAGTTGGTGTAGACCAGATACAGATACGATTGCTTAGATGCAAATGTGCTTTAATTTGAATTCATTGGTTCGGAGCTTCTTGGCGCCGACATGGGGGCAGCCCCCGCACACTCTCTGCCCCTCTCTCTCTCTCTGCCCCTCCGTCCCCAATAGCAGTTACAAAGTCAGAGGCTGCGACAAAAGTCGTGACTAATTACAGAAATTAAAACGCTGTAATTTAATTATGTATCTGCGATTTGTTATCGGTGCCGACGGCAGTTCGTAGTTGCAGTTGTTGTTGCCGCTTGCCACAGTTCGTAGTACTAGTTGCAACCTCTATCTATCGTCCATAAACACACAACAACAAAAACAAAAACAACAACTCCACGTCCAGTTGCCTTCAAAAAAACGAAAAACTAACCTTACAAAATGCCGGACATTGACACAAACAAACAATAAAAATGTATTCAAAATGAAGTGTGTGTTGATTGTGATTAAAGCTTTTAAGTAGATTATTTAAAGATCTTATATAAATATTGAACTTAATTTTTGTCTTTGACTGTCTTTCAAACACCAATATTTTTCTGTAAAACTGAAGCTTAGGATATATCTGTCTATACTTTGTTCAATATTGATCATCTTAATCTATATCTATGTCTCTATCAATTTATCTATCAATAAAGAGTAAAAACGAAATTTGTAGAAGTTAAGTTTGAGGGAAAGATCTATATATACTTCATTCAATATTGATATCTAAATCTATATCTGTTCCCTATCTATATAATTCTTAAAATAAGTAGAAACGATATTTGTAAAAGTAAAGTTTGGGGTATATCTGTATATACTTCCTTTCCTTATCAATATCTGTATCTATTATGTATAAGTAAAGTTTGGGAGATATGATACCTATCTATATCTGTATAAGCTTCATTCAATATTAATCATCTTAATCTCTATATCTGTATCTCTATCAATATATATCTAATAATAATGAGTAGGAACGATTCTTGTAAAAGTAAAGTTTGGGGGATCTGATACCTATATCTGTATATATTTCATTCAATATTGATATCTAACTATATCTGTGTCTGTATCAATAATCTCTTAATAATGAATAGAAACGTTATTTTCAGAAGTAATGCTTGGATGATCTGGTACCTATCTATATCGGAATATACTTCGTGTAATCAATCAATCAATATATCTCTTAATGAGCAAAAACCATATTTGTAGAAGTAAAGTTTGAGGCATCTGATACCTATCTATATCTGTATATGTTCAATATTGATATCTAAATCTATATTAGTGTTTATCAATATATGTATTATTAAAAATGAGTAAAAACGATATTTGTAGTACTTTGTTCAATAATGATATCTAAATCTAAATCAACATATCTCTTAATGAGTAAAAACGAAATGTGTAGAAGTAAAGTTTGAGGGAAAGGATCTATATATACTATGTACTTCGTTCAATAGTGATATCTTAATCTATATCTGTATATACTTCGTCCAATATTTATAGCTAAATCTACATCCATCAATATATCTATTAGTAATGAGTGGAAACGATATTTGTAGAAGTAAAGTTTGGGGTAACGGATATATATCTATATCTTCATTTACATTAATCTCATCAATATTCATATCTATTTCTCTATCTATTCACACATCTGTTTTAAAAATCAATATCCGCTGATCCTTAATTTTATGTTTTACTTGGAAAAAAAACCAACACACATTAAATTAGTCGCTTCAAATGTATATTGAATTACGTTTAATTTGAATTTCGTTTGAAAAATAACAAAACAAAAAAATAAGCATTTTACATTTGCATTTCGAATTGGACAAGTGTGCTTGGAATTCGGCATGCAAATCTGGCACAGGAATTTTATTCAGTAAATTGTCTACTTTTGCGTTTCATTCACAAAAACAATATTGCAAAATCATCGATGCATCCCTCCACCCATCCACCCATTCCAATCCATTCCATCTGAATGCAATAGTTCTAGGAATTTTCCCCCACATCTCCGACAACCCCCATACATATGCAATGTGTAAAGTTTTTGGCTCCTGTGTTGAAAAAAAAAACAACTAAAAATCAAACCTTCAATCAGCAGCCAGCCAGCAAATCAATCAAAACCCAAAAACAATACTCTCCTCTAACACAATCTCCAAATCGAAATCCAAATACAAATCGAAATCCAAATCGAAATCCACAAACTCTCTGTTTCGCATACCATTTTAATCGATTACGAATATTGTTGTTGTTTTGCCCACAAATATACAATTTAAATTACATGTCTGCAGAACGCAGAATGCAGAATTCTTCTATACAAACATACGTATAGGTATACCTCTACATACATATAGATATTGATCTGTGAACCGATTTTTATTGCAAACGTTGCGATTTGTTGTTTGTTTTCATTATTGCATTGCCTCACTGCCAATTGCCGACTGACTGCAGTAATTCTTGTTTTTCATCGAATTCGTCTCATTTCCACTGTTCCCATTCCCATTCCCAACTACTTGCCGCAATAATCATTAATCGATTCAATGTGCAAAACATATCTATACACTGAACATAAATATGTGTGCCTTTCTTTTATTGCTGATAAATATTATCCTACCAAACAATGGACTTGCACTTTTGTTGAGAAAATGTTTCCAAACACTATTTGTAGCCGAGTTCAATAAACTTTTCTTGAGTTGGCTTAGTCCAAGTTGATCGGAAAACATAATAACAAATGTTGTTTTTGAGAAATTTTTGTATCTAAGATCTATTAGCAAGGAAATATCATAAGATTTTAATCAAAAAAACATATTAGAAACACATAACATGCTTAAAATGTGTTAACAATCACATTTTTATTAATATATTGTAAAGATCGTTCCCAAACAGCATTTGTAACCAAGTTCAATAAACTTTTCTTGAGTTAATTTGGTCGTAATTGATCGGAAAACATAATAACAGAACTTGTTTTTGTAAAAGTTTTGTATCTAAGATCTATTATCAAGGAAAAATCATTGGAAAAGCATATCAGAAACACATAAACAACATACACATTTATATTAATATATTGTAAAGAACCTTCCTAAACAGCATTTGTATTCGATATACACTTTTCTTGAGTTGGTTTAGTCCTTGTTGATCTAAAAACACAATAACAAATGATTGTTATTTGGAAAGTTATGTATCTAAAATCTATTATCAAGGTAATATCATAAGCGAAAAAGATTTTATTCAAAAAAACATATCAGAAGCACATAACATGCTTAAAATGTGTTAACAAACACATTTATATTAATATATTTTATACGATATTAACGATTTACAATGAAATCTGTAACTTTACAGCAAAACAACAACAACAATTGCCAGAAACAACAATCACGTTTTTTGATACACGTAACAACCCATAAAAACAATAAAAAACAAACTCATGAGAGTGCAAAACATTTTGTTGTTATTTTGTAGTTGACACCAAATAATCGCAAACACCTTCGCCGAGAAACGGAGAAACCGAGAAACTAAGCACAGAGAGATGTCTTTTGTCTCTTGTCTCTTGTTCATAGAGACCAAGTCTCAAATTTAGTCGCAGTTGGCTTAAAGTTTTGTTTGAGTGAGCGGCTTAAGCATTATTTGGCTAACTGTTGTTGTTGTTGTTGCTGCTTACAACAATTAAGAGGTGTGTCCGGGCCAACTCAATTAAGTTAGCGGCACACACACACCAACACACACACACATACTCGTGCTCGTGCCGCAGTTTGACAGCTTAAGTTGCCTTTGCTTTTTACTACACACATCATCCACATCCATGGAGCAAATTGGCCATAGAACTTTTCAAGCTTTTTCAACTTGAGGCTCCAATTTTAGACGTCGCCATTTTGCCGTTGCCGTTGCCGTTTGCCGTGTTGCCGTTGCCATTGCGCCGCAATTTGTTGCAACAAATTCATAATAACTGGTGCCCGCTACCACCCACAGGGCTAGGTGTACTACAACAGCAACAAAAACAACAACAACTCAAACCACCCAAAAACACAACAATCTCTCGTTCCTAACGTCTAGACAGCAACAACAACAACAAGCAAGTATGGAGCATTGTTGGTTTCGCGTCGTCAGAGCTCCGCAATCGAGAGCCAAACCATAGAAAATTGCTGCAATTTTATATTTACAGCCATTGGGCGCAAAATGCAAAGCCAGCAACAACAACAACAGTAAGCGAGAGAGAGAGAGAGAGGGCGAGTAAGAGAGAGATAGCGATGGAGTGAGAGAAAAGTTTGAAATTGTTAAAACATGAACTTAAAAATACATAATTGCATATTCCCGCCCCGGAATCGTTTTGCGGATAGCCTCCCCTCCCGTGTGTAGTACTCACCCAGATTTCACTCTTCACTTGGCTCAACAACTAGCAGAAATCAAACTGAAACTCAACTCAACTCAACTCGGGCCAAAACAGTTCAAACTGAACGGTTGAAGAGACGGACGGACGGATGGACAGCAAATTCGTAGCTGACAAACAACCAAACACTCATACGTCACATTGATTGGAAGCATGGTGCACAGTGGGGCAAGTGTAGCAAAATATGAAGACAAAAATAACAAACAAAAAATCATAGGTAAAATAAAAATTTTAATATTGATTGATGATTTCACTTTAAAAATATTTTAATATAAAAAAAAAATATATATATATATCTATAATTATACTTATAATATATTTTTCAGCGATTTTTTATTACCTATAATCAATAAAAAAAATAATTTAAAATGTTAATAAATGGAAGTTGGCAATTTAACTTTTTAATGTTAGTTTTCTCCAGTCAATTAAATACTTTTAATAATTAGACATGGGAAAACATGGGAAAACACTAAAACTTAACTCATCTTTTTCATAAGATGTTTTAACTACTGTGCCTTAACGTTTTAATGTAACGGTAAGCGTAACCCACTGCTTGTAAATTCAAATTATACTCACATATAAAAAAAATTTACAGCAAAAAAAAGAATAAAGTAAAAGGAAATAAGAAAAAAAAATTACCACAGCACATGAACACTTTGCACTCATCTCGTTTGATAGCGCAGGAGAAGCAGGGAAGACAGAAGGTAAAATACCAAAACGTTTTGCATCCGCAGCAAACAGAGCAAAGTCCTCTTAAAGGACAGGACATGACTTGGAGATACCCTGTAAGCATATCTGACAAAATATGCATTACAAAAAATCTAGTTTGATCTTTTTACGCTTAATGAAGTAAGTTTTTTATGGTTTTATTATCTTAAGGATTTTCTTGCAATTCTATATTCAACTAATAAACTCCTTTTTTTATCCTTTTTTACAGGGCATAAAGAGAAGAAAAAAAATTGCTGGGCAAATTTCATGACAAGCGAGTAATTTTGTTGTGATTTTTTGATTTGACCCAACACTCGCCTTAACAACAACAACAACAACAAGAAATGGCAGCACACACCGACACAACCAAACACACACACACACACACACACACGGTATTGCATATACACATATATTGGCTATTTAAATTGTGCAATTTTTGTTTTGTTACGCTCCCCTTTTTCGGTTACTTTCTGTCTCCGTTTAGCTTCGTCCCGCTCCCCTCTTTCTCTATGTTCATATTCTTTTCTCTTTATCTGTCCATCTGGCCCACTCGCATGGCAAGCGGAGTGAAGTGGAGAGAGGTTGTCTCTTTCTCCATTTGGAAACGAACAAAACGGCAATTATGCCGCGTTTTTGCTCCCAAATCAGGGGAAAATATATTTGAACCGCTTAGATTTGGCATTAAAACACGAACCGTAGAGGAATGGGTGGTGCAGTGGGTGGTGGAGTGGGTGGCTCGGAACATTTGAATGGCTTGTATCGTTTCGGGTTCGTTGAATGGGTGGTTTGGATGGAAAATAGATTGATTGGGCTGCTGGGGCTGCCAAATGAGCGAGAGCGAGGGAGGTGGAGGGAGAGTTAGAGGATCTCTCTCTCTCTCTATCAACTGCTGGTAGTAGACACGTCAACAACTGAACTGGACTGACTATCTGTCTGTTTGACTATTTGGCTATCTGTATTCAGTTGTTGCAGTTGCCGTTGTTGTTGTTCTTCTTCAGTCGCTTTGGTCGCTGGTTTGCTGTTTTGCTGGCTACAACAGTTATTTACAGCGCAACAGAAAACGATGAATCGATGATTCCAGCATGAGAAATTAGATCGACTGCGAATGGGAAACCCATCATCAGCATCAGCATTGCGCAGCTGAATCGCAGCACAACCAAAAACACAACAACGTCAGACCCAAACCCAAACCCAGTCCGAGTGCAGCAAACAAATCACTGGAAATGTAATTGAGAAGGCAAAACGCGCATGAGAGAGTGAGTGAGAGAGAGAGGGAGACAGTGAGAGACTTGGGATTGAAATTTTGAAAATTGCTGCTGGGATTGCGGGTATTATTGAAGCTCTATACTCTGTATCTGTATCTGAAACTGTACACACTGCTTTCGCATCTCTCTTTCCCCCTTCTCTCCACCGCCCCGCTCTTCCTGTTTAAAGTGCAGTCATTTTGTGCCTGGCAAAAATTGGTTGAGCGTTTTTCTTTTCTCTTCTCATCTCTGCTTCATGTAATCACATTGGCATTGGCTTTGCCTCTTTGAATGTGTGTGGGCGGGGCGGTAAGTTGGTAAGGCGGTGCAGCCATGCAACAAATCGCGTTGACTGCCACACAGTTCAGTTCAGAGCTACCAAAGCTCCTAACGGGTCTCAAGTTTTCCTATACATAAACACACTATATACTACTTGGAAGCAACAACATTAATCTTTTAGCTAGTGTTCATTCCATTTGGTCAACGCCTTTGGGGCAAGGTCTTTCAAATGAGTTTTCATCATTTTATAAAAGGTTTAGCTACAGTGACAGTAATCATTGTATATAAGATTATAATATATCAATATTTATAATCATTTACATTAACAATCGGTTATTTTTATATGATTTCGATATGATTTATGAAAGAATCAACAAGAAGGTGTGCTTCCAGAACACAAGAAGTAATGCCTTATATCCCGCAACTCTACTTCCATATATCATTTACATCAGTTTACTGTATACCGCTTACAAAGAATCAAGTTATATATTGGTAAAAGTTTCTTAGATTATTTCAAATGAGTTTTCATCATTTTCTAATAGGTTTAGCTACATCGAAATTAATCACTTTATATAAGATTATAATATTATATCAATATTTATAATAGTTTACATTATAAGTCGGTAATTTAATATGATTTCGATATGATTTATAAAAGAATCAACAAGAAAAGGTGTTTCCAGAACACATGAAGTAATGCCTTATTATCCACAACTCAACTTTCATACCTTATAACATATGATGGAAGTAATGCCTTATTATCTCAACTTTCATACCTTATAAACTAATGTATTTTATGAAAATTATACATAATTTTTCATAAGTTTACTGTAATAACACCTTTATGTGCGATAGCAACGAATAAAAGTATATCCTGGCAAAAGTTTCTTAGATTATCTTAAATGAAAGTAATGAACAATATTTGATATCAACTTACACTTCAACAACAACGATCCCAAAAGTGTGCCTTTGCCAAAGACGCAAACATAAATAAATCAAATAAGTAAACATTCGACCGCAAATAAAAACTGTAAATGCAATATGCCACATGAAAATTGGGCTCAATGCCCAATTAATCTCTCTCTTTCTCTGTCGACTGGGCAATACTATTATGATCGTATCGATTACCCAAACACAAACAGAAGCTAATGACACGCCCACCCAGCCTCACTCGCAACGAACACAAACACGTGCCCCAAAACAATGGCAATGGCAATGAGAATGTTGGCTTAAGAAGCAGCAGAAGCAGACATCAGTTTGGTAGCAGAGGCATCAACTCTGTCGCAACTAATCCTGTGCATAATGTTGCATAAATGCGAGCGCATGTCAAACGCCAAGCAAAAGACTCAGACTTCGACTCTGCCTCAGACTGAGGCGACTTCGACTCAACATCAACCAAACGTCGTCGCTTTGAGTCTGATAAGTGACCATATCCATATCCATCCACATCCACACACACAAACATACAGAGTGAGTGAGAGGTGGAGAGAGGGGAGTGTACTTCTGCCTCCTTCCGAATCTGCCGCCGTCAAAAATGCAAGCGACTAACTTTGGCGGCGGCGGTGGCTCAAACGGTGGCAGCCACCGCGCTGCCTGCTGCCTGCTGCCCATTGTGTGTCGGCCAAATGATGTGCCAAACTGACACGGCCAGATAGATAGATACGGATACCCCCAAACACCATTAAGGAGCTTAAACAGTGCTGGTGACGCTGGTGATGATGGTGATGGTGGCATTGGTGGTTGCGGTGTGGCAAGGGGAAGAAACTCCAATGCATATTCCGCTTGATATTTGTATATATAGATATATATTTGTATATGTGTGTGTGTGTTGTTGTTGTTATGTTATTTTTATTTTGTGACAATTTTCAGCAGCAGGAAATAATAAAAGTGCAAACAAATCGTTAGATTTTTCGTATTTGAAGTGTTTTCAATGTTTTTGTTATTGTTGTTGCTGCTTTTGCTGTTGCTGTTGTTGTTATTGTTGTTTCGTATTTTGTGTAGCGGCACAGTGGAACCAAGTGTAAGAAATAAGCATATCAGAAATATGCAACCAAACATCATTTTTTGCAATAATTCTACATTTAAAAGTAAATTATCTCAAAAATTATATATATTGGTTAGAAATAAGGCTTGAAAATACTTACTTTAATATAAAATAAATTTTAGTAATATTTTTTTCAATTAAACATTTAAAAAAGTACGAGAAATAACTTAAATCTGATGCAGATAATAGATCCAATAGTAAGTTATATTTTTTACAAGTCATTTTAAATATCGTAGACATTACAAAACTCAGTAATTAATATTTAATATATTAATGTGATTAATATAACTTTTTGAAACTAAGAAATTAACTACACAGCCTTTATTTTCTTTGCTAAACAACTTCAAATTGTAGAATTGCACATAACTGAATAAAAAAAAAAAAGATTGAATATATATTTTTTGTTTTAATTAAAACACTCTGTAGAATAATCTATGGCATATAGCTAAGCTTCAATGTTAACAATCAACAATTTACACACATGCAAATATTTTTTAGCCCACTGTAAATTGGCAAATGACTATGATGACGCGAACCCCAATATACCGAATAGTGGTAGTATCTTTATGTCTGTCTGTCTGTTGTGTGTGGATTGTGGGTCCCATTTATTGCTGCTGTTTAGAAGCGCAAAACCAAGCCGCGCAATTTGTGAATATTTTTCTTGTTTAGATTGTTTTCTATGTGTGTGTGTGCGAGTGTGTGTGTGTGTTGAGTGTGTGTTTGTGTTGGTGTGGGTGTGTGTATTTTTATGCCTGCGATAAGCTCAAACAGCAACAACAACAACAACAACAACGACGACGAGCAGACCATAACCATTCTCATATTATTTGTAAGGATTTTTGCATTTATTTCGAACGTTTTCAAGGATTTAACCAGAGCCCAAATAAGGCAGCCAATAGCGGTTAGTAATCGTAGTATCTTAATAGTTATCAGACGATTGTTGTTGTTGTTGTTATTGTTGCAGTTAGTTGAACACTAAGCCACCACCAGCAGCACCACCAGCAGCACCACAGTAACCGCCATCAACTTTATTTTGGCCGTAAAATTTTATGCCATTTTATAAGCAACATAAATGAGACATTTACCCATTTTGCCCCCCTCTGACTGTTTCGTGTTGTAAATCCATTAACAAGGAATAAAAGAAAAGAAGAAAAATGCGATGAAACTATTAAAGCTTATAAATAAACAACTTCAATATTGTAATCATCAATTACTCGCTGCAAAATTAACATGAACATCGTCACTGTCAGACCAGCCAGACCAGCAATAACTCAACTTAAACCCTTCAACGGGATAGAAGAGACACCCCAAGACAAATGTTAAAAGGGTTGTTCCCAGACCAAAAAGGGAGCAGGGATTAAAAGATGTCTTCATGCATGTCTATAAGTCGGAGAATTCAACTGACAACTTTTAAACAGTTGAGAAAAATATCTTGACATTATACGATATAATTACTTACTGTCCGCATATTTTCGAAGTAACTCCTGTCAACAAAGTAAGCCAAGGAGGTAGCTCCCTCTTGGTAGTTCCCACTAAATAACTGTAGAATATATATATTTCAGTTCTATCGAAAAGTAGTTCAAGCTTTCATTTGAAACCAGTTAAAGATTCCGAATAAAAACACAACGCACAGCGGTTGCTTCGTCATTAAAAATATGACAAACAGCATTGTCAACAAGAAATATTTTGATTAACGACTAAAAAAACAACAACAACGACTAGTGGACCGGACGGATAGCCAAGAGACTGGTACCGATTCGAGACGGCAGCAAATAACACATAAATAAAAGCAAAATAAAATAATGATAATAATAAGAACAACATCCAAAACCGTTGAGAACGACAATAACTAGCTAGAAGCAGCAGCAAAGCAAAAAATCTTGTTGAATGTTAAAAGGTAATAAAAATATTTTCCTGCTGTCTGCAAGATCTGTAGAGCTCACTCAACCAGACAGAGCTGGCTATCAATAATTCGTTTCGATTTCGAATTAAAAGATTATGACGATAATAAACTTGACTAATCATTTTTATTACAATATCTTAACGTGGCTAACACTTGCACACGAAACTTGGGGAAACTTGGGGAGTCCAATGGCCTTTTACCACGAAATTTTCGAACGTGGTATATTCAACGATTTTTTTTTCCCAGAACATCCAGCCAGTTCAGACCTGCTGATCATGATAAGCGAAGCGCCGTTGAAACTCAACAACGACAAGGTATCGAATAAAAAAAGTCAACTTTGTTTATTAATTTTTCATAACTTAAATACATATATTTGTTTTTGTTTTTGTATACGTTTTTTTTGTTTGTTTGTATTTCGTTTGCTTTATGGGTTTTTTCTTTTAATTTTTTCATTTTTTGTTGTGTAATAAATTATGAGACTATGCTTACAAACAGATTGAGATACATTTGTATCTTTTTATGAATTATGTTTATATATTTATATTTGTATTTTTGTATTTGTATGGTAATTTATGTATGTCGCCTGTCGATTAACTTAACCAACATACTAAGCTAATTAATTAAATGGTTTTGCGAAATATTAAGTTTAAAATTTAAAATTAAAATATATAGAAGTATGTTTATATGTATGTTTTTTGTTTGACAATCGCCTTAAGAGTTGCACTACCAACTAAATTAACTATGAATGTTATAAATTTTCTTTGTATTTTTTTTTTTAATTTTCCTCTTGATTTTTTTACAATAGTTTGCCAGTTGTTTTTTAAGTGATATGGAAAGCATTTTGCATCAACTTGGCTTTAGCTGTCTCGGCCAACAATTTTTAACATTTAGTATCACAATTTTTCATTTTTTATAATTATGTATTATAATATCTAATTTCTTTTATTTTTTTCGTTTTTTTTTGTTGAAAAGCAAAGCAAAAACTGATTCGATTTATTGCGTGTAGAGTAAGAGTAGTAAGTAATATGTACAAGAGATTATAAAATATAGGAAACATAGGAAACAAAAGCCAGACTAAAATTTATAGCGTGTCATATAAATGTATATTTGTTGTATTGCACATTTGAAATATTTTGTATATATGTTTTTTTGTATATACTATTTAAATATGGGAGTGGACTTAGTTATCATATATACACATAAATGCATATATATGTATATATAGTATATATAGCATATTCAATTCATTGTTTATTGTTTAGTATTAAACATAGCTTAAGATTACTTTAAATTCGAATTTTGATTTTACTACGCCTTAGATTTCAGCTGATTTCATTTTCGTTTTCGATTTGGATTTTATTTCATTTGTTTTTCTGATTCCTTTTGTTTTTTTTGTTTTGTAGCATATACAGTAAGTATTAGTATATTAGGTAATTAGCCTGAAACGCTATCAGTCTCATTTCAAAGCACTTCAGCGGCTTTTCTAAGGCCTTTTTGTTAAACTGAAGAATTGCTTTTGATGCATCTTTGGATACGTTTCATGCCAGTTTAGTTTAGTTTTTGTTTAGTGTCTGTTTGATTTTGTTTTTATGATTTCTTTAGCATTTTTTTGTTTATGGGAGAAAGAAATCATAAACGAATTCACAACTGAACCATTGCCTGCGCTCGCCCCCGACATAACAATCAAATAATAATAATATTTTTGTGGGCAACAATTTTCTAAAATTTTTATGGATTTTTTGTAGATTTTTTTGCTTTTGAACTACCTTGCATGAGGCTTTGGGCATCGGTTTTGGCAACGGTTTTCCCTCTCCCCATTCTCTCTCTCCAACACTGCACATGTGAGATCATATTTGTAGTTGCGAGAGTCTATTGTCACGGCCAATGGCTGATACATATTTGGATTGTTCTGGATCATACGATTACGATTATTGATTACCTTCTGCTTTATTCATGTTCATCGCTCCACTCATTCATCTGTAAGTAGAAAAGGAATCACATGGGAAGAATATTTGATTAGTATAGGAAATATGATAAACTTTTCACTTTGTAACAAGTAAAATATGTGAAAAAAATAGTGTTTTGTGTTACATTGGAAGACTTACATACTTTACTGCTCGATTTCTGAAGGTTTCCTGCTCCATGTCGCGGATTTTATGTGTCAGCATATGCTGCTTAAGGTTGCCCTGCAAAAAAATTGAATAAGGAGGAGAGAGCAGAAAGAAAGGCGTTAGATTTTTACGTTTACAACTCAGGAAACAAGAACTTTTATAAGAAAATCATCTTGTTTAATCATTTGTAATATTATTCTATCTTCGACTTACCTTAGTTGTGAATCCACGATCACAGATGTTGCACTTGAAGGGTCGCTCCTTGGTGTGGCTTCTGTAGTGAATCTCGAGTGCCGAATGACAGGGGAATGTCTTGTAACAGATGCCGCATGTGGTGCTGCCCCGAACTCCACTCAGAGCCAGGGGATTGAAGGGTGCCGCTGGCATCACGGATTGTGCTATCTGATTCATGGCATTGCACATATTCTGTGTAGTGGCCGGCGGGAAGATGGGCAGATTGGGGAACATACCGAATGGTGGTCGAGCACCGATCAGAGGATTTCCCGGACCACCTGGTGGACCGCCAGGTGATTCACCTGCCCGAGCTGGAGGTTGTGGCGATGTTTGGCGTTGTGCAGCAACAGCGGCAGCCGCGGCAGCAGCTGCAGCTTTTTGTTGCACCTCCTGTGCCTCACGACGCAATTGCTCCTGATGCTGATGCAGGGCGACCGCATGTTGCTGCATCTGATGATGATGATGCTGGGCAGCAGCTGCTGCAGCCACGGCTGCCTGTTGCTGCATCAGATGATGATGTTGTTGCTGTAGGTGATGATGCAGACCGGGTGGAAGGCAATCGATTCCAACCGAGGGTGCCAGTTGGGAGGAAAGCAGCGAGGTAGGAGCATTGGGACTGCGTGCCGTTGGCGCCTGCTGGCTTAACGGACTCATCGTCTTCTCTTTCGGTGGAGGTGGAGAGCGAGATCTCGAGCTGGAGGAGGCAAGAGGTTGTGGTGCAGGGGGTGGAGGAGCGGCAACGGCACGTGGCGTCAAATCCAGAGCACCCTGTGAGGATTCAGAAACCGAACGAACGGGTGAAGAACAACTTGGTTTGACCTGGAAACTCGGGCTGGCGGGTGCTGAGGGTGAGACGGAAGCAGATCCTATTGAATTTGCGTTGCTAGCAGAGGAGCGAGGGCGTTGATGATGAAGTGCATGTTGATGATGACTATTGATATTGACCACTCCGGTGGGATCAATGCGCAACTTCTGCTCGAAGAGCAATGACTTGAAGTCATCGCCGGAACGAGGACGTTCTTCTCCCGTTGGATCGTTGGATAAGTGTTCCGAGGAAGCGTCATCGAAGTCATCGACATCACCACAATCCATATTATCATCCAAATCACCTTGCGAAGACTCTGAGCCCAAGGCGCCGTTGTGCGGACCTCCAGGCACACCGCCTGGTCCTCCCGGGCCATGGCTGCCCGGACCTCCACCCGGCATGGCACCAAAGTGAAAGGCAGCCGCTGCGAAGGGGTTCATAAAGTGACCTGGCATCATGGAGGGTGGAGGATCACGTATTTCCGCAGCCTGTATCTGCTCGGGTGTCAGATCCGTTGGTTCACCCGTATGTAGACGAATGTGCTGCTGGAGTACCAGAGCATTTGAGTACTTCTTGTGGCAGACGGGACACTGATGAAAATTACGCATCGGTGGTCGAATTTTGTGTACAGCCATATGGGTCTTAAGATTACCCTTGGTGGTAAAGGCGCGTCCGCAGATGCGACACTTAAAGGGTCGCTCGCCCGTATGAGTACGGTAGTGCATTTGCAGAGCACTCTTGCAGGAAAGGACTCGATCACAGACAACGCACTGATTGGGATCACTGATCTTCTTGTTTTTCATCAGCTCCTTGAGCTTCATTGTCTCCGAGGTGTTGGACACCTCAATAAAATTTTCCCATGAGTTATCGTTGCTATGTGGGCGAGGCAACAGAGCAGCCATCTCATGCTTGATCGGGTTGAAGAAGGGTGAGCGCGGAATGTGGGCATGAGCATGTCCAGCCGGTGAACGAATGGGCGAGTGGTGCTCGGGCGACAGTGTCTTTGTGGTAAAATTCAATGGAAACCGTTCCGCAAAAAAGTCGTCTCGATGCGGCATTGTTGGTGGCAGTTGTCCTGGCGTTGGCAGCTGGTCTAGATGCGAATGAGAACCGGGCGAGCATTGGGTATGCATTGGTGGAGGTTGAATGGGCTGAACCACCGGTGGATAGTTGGGCAGACCATGGGAGAGAGCATGGTGGTGGGAGTGATGATGATGTCGGTGCATTATTGGAGGTGTTTGTGGCATCGCATTTGTTGGGGTGGGTGTCGGCGTTCGACGTTTAGCTGGCACTTCTTGTTGCTCCCGACGTTCTTCATCCTGTTCTTCAACAGCATCGACACGTTCCTCCTTAATGCGTACCTCCAAAGGAAGGGGCTCCGGCTCAGGCTCTAACTCGCCACAATCAGCTGGCGGTGCTTCGGCTTCCTGTTCCTGTTTTTCTTCCTCTAGGAGTTCCGTTTTGACCGGCAGCTGCATGGCTGGCATGTCCTCGTCCTCCTCTTCATCATGGGGTGAGCTGGGACCCGAGGACTTACGCAGATCCGTTGGCATGTCCTGGCTAGCCTGCTGCTGTTGGTGTTGCTGCAGTTGCTGTTGTTGTTGCTGGCTGTGTTTCAGAGCTGCACCCAGTCCAGGCATTTGTGGAAAGAAGGGATGTGGTAGTCCGGCAGTACTTCCAGCAGCAGCACCTAGGGACTTTAACAGCTCGAGAGGAGGACGATAGAGACCCTGAAGTCCAGCAAACGCATTATTCGATGCAAACGACATTGATGGCTGAGCGGATGTTGAAGTTGGCGGCAGACTAGAAGCCGGAGCTGGAGACTGCGTGGGAGAACTATCCGGCGACATTTGATCAAGCAGCGGTGGATGGAACTTATCCATGTGCTCTGGAATGGGCGTGGCGTTCATGGGGACGTGGGGAAACTTTTGCGCATGTCGCTGAAAGTGAACCTTGAGATTGCCCTTGGTGGTAAAGCGACTACCGCAAACATTGCACTTGAAGGGCCTTTCACCCGTATGAGATCGTATGTGAATTTGTAGCGCCGAATCGGAACCAAAGACCTTACCGCAATACCTGCAGCGATGCTTGAAGAATGGCTCATTGCGACCCTTGCCGTCGCCCGACTTGTCGCCAAAAGCAAAGTCATCGGCCATATTGTTGGCCAGGATGCCTTGTGAGGCGGAATCAAGCACCTCCTGGGCGCGTTTCTGCAGTAGGTCTAGGGAGTTTGGCTCGGGCAGATCATCATGATTCGTAATGATGCTCGAAGCCAGGTCAGAGCCAAAGGGCAATGGCATATTCTCCATATCCTTTAGCTTAGACAATGCATCCTGTGCACTCTCCTGCACTCCGAAAATCTTAGCACCAGCTGATTTATTACTACTCGACTTGGAGTTGGCTTCCGTTTCTCGCTTACGCTTCAGCGACACAGCTGGAGACGTCGCGGCCGAGGGATGAGGTGAGGGAGAGCGGGATGGTTCACGTAGTGGTACTCCCGCATTGATCAGATGTTGTCGTGCCTTGGACTCGGCCATTCGAGCCTCGGCCTTAAGTCGTAGTTCCATATCTGCAATGCGTTCCTCCTCCTCATAGGTATCTGTTTCACCATCCTCCCTCTCCTCCTGCTCGACATCCTCGGCATCGGCATCGTCCTCGTTCTGCTTGACCTGATTAAGAGCCAGTTGAGATTGCAGTTGCTGAATAAGCTGAATCTGAAAGAGTTGCTGCTGCTGCAAATTGAACAGTGTCTGTTGCAGGAAAGCCAACTGTTTCATTGCCGCCTCATTGTCCGCTCCGGTTGCACCATTTGCAATGGTCTTGGCCGCAAACTGTGCTATAGCCATCTGCATATTCTGTATCGCCTCCAGAGTGACTGGTGTCGCCCCAAATTGTTGAGCGACTGCTGCTGCTGGACTAACTGCCGCCGCATTGCTTACGGGAGGCGTCGCAGTTGTTCTCTTTTCCAGTGGCATTTCCTCTTCCTGCTCCTGTTCGTCCTCCTCCTTGATTTCAACATCGACATCCAGCTCCTTGTCATCAGGAGGAGCTACCGCTACGGCTGTAGTACCGGCTGGTTGCGCCTCCATTGGAGAGGATGTTGCAGCGGTGGGTGAATTCGGCATTGAAGCGTTTGTATTGGTATTCACTTTCTGCTCGTTTTCCTCAGGTTGTTCTAGCGGGGGCTTTGTCATGACCTTGACTTTGTTGATATTGTTGATATCGTTATTATTGTTGTTGTTATTGTGATTGTGATCCTCGACATGCGATGCATCGATATCGATATGATTATCGACACTGTCTTTGTCTTTGATATCTGCTTGTACTTGCTCTTCTGTCCTCCTCTCTGGCTCCTCGTCCTCCTCGCTGTGTCGTTGTGTCGGACTCCGGCTGGGGCACGGACTATTCTCAGCACTGGCGCTGGCCGTTGCAGTTGTCAGCGGCGAGCAGGCGCCATTATCTTCCTGATCACTTGCGATGTCTGTCATAAATGGGAAAATATATATTTATATACAGATTAGCGTTAGCTAAGAACAAGAATGCAAAAAATGATGTTCAAAACAAATTGAAAAATTTGTATTAATTATTATTTATGTTTATGTCATAAATCGAGTTTATTATTGAAAATGTCAAAACATTATTTATCATACACAAAAACTTGCTCCACTGTGCACACTTGACAATGACAACAACAACAACGGCAGCAGCAACAACTTGTTGTGCCTGGCAATGGTCACAAAACCAAACAGCAACAACAACAACCAAAATAGACAACGCGAACTGTTGGCAACTGCCTGGCTCTGCCTGGCTGCCGGCCTGCTTTTTGCCTCTGGTTTACCGGGTAACAGACTCCCGCACTTCCCCCAAACACACTGTGTGTATGTATGCATGTATGTGTGTGCATTTTCCTTTTGATCTTCAATGGTTTTCTTGTTGCTGCTGCTGCTGTTGCTGCTGCTGTTGCTGTTGCTGTTGACCATTGCCTTGTCGCATATATGACTTAATCGCCAGCAATTGTTCATTGCAATGTGGCGTTGTTGTTGGTGTTTGTTGTTGTTTTTAGTTGTTGTGGCAGCTAAACTGAATGCAATTACATTTCTTGCGGCAGGCATCGAACCAGTTAGCACATACCCCCCCACCCCCCTGTGACAACAACAACTATCTATCAACTATTGTTATTGTTACTTTAAGCCAATTAGCAATTGTTGTTAACCAGCTGATTCTCACCTGTTGCTGTAACAGTTTTTTCCCCCGACGGTAAATGTCAGGCAGAATAAACAGAAAAAAAATGTCTCGAAAAAAGACCGAAAAAAAATGCGACCATTTATTTCGCATGCGCAGCGGCCATAAAACATAATTTATGATAAGTAAGCGAGAGCAGGGCCAAAAAAAAAAACAACAACACAAAAACCAAATTAAATAAAAATAAAACGAGATAAATCTCCAGACATACATGGCTCGATTAAGCAAGGCAATCAGCTCAGCTCAGCTCAACTCAACTCGGCTCAGTTCGCTTCGCTTCGAGTATAATAAAGCATATTTCTGCACAAATCAAAACGAGTTGAGCGAGTTTTGTTTTTGGTGAGAGACAAAGATACAAAGATACAACTGGAGGCAGGCAGATACTTTTTTGCATTTTCGGGGCGGCTATCAGCGCCATTTGCATATCGATCGCATTAATATAATATAATTATTATTTTCAAAATAACCGAATATGACGCTTTGTTCTGTTCCGTTCTGTTCCTGATTTGGGCAATTGAATTTCGATTGGAGATTGTAATTTTTTTGTTTTTATTTTGCATTTTTGCATTTTTATCGAGTTCAATGGAAAATTATACTCAGCTCTGAGCTAAACTGTTATATAAAGTAATTATATATGTTATTTTAATTAATTAAAATTGTTCATAATGTGCTTCATAAACTTTAGGTGGCGGCGGCGGCAGTTTGCTTTGTTGTAGCTTTGACAAGCGACCAATAAAAACGTAACAACAAATCGAATTATGATGCCCATTAAATTGTCAAAGACAAATTGAAAAACAACAAATAAAAAAGTAGTTGAGTAAGCTCGACTAGTAGATACCCTTAACCTTTGACCACACAGACAGTTGGACCGACATACTGCACTACCTGCACTACCGGACCAATGCTGGATGATTTCATATCTCAATCGATTTCAATAAAAATTTCACAGTTGTTCATTATTTTGTTAATAGTTGCAAACCTTATTATCAAGTTTTCGAAATTCAAGATTTTTTGTTATCGACTCACGTGTATATCGTAAACCTGAAAAGTTATCGAACATTTGAAACAAACTTGCTATGCCTAGAGATTAGGAGAGCTTATATAATAAATCTGGAGTCTCTAGCTATTGTAGATCCTGAGATCGACTCGGCTGTTGATGCAGATCAAGAATATATATACTTTATGGGGTCGGAGAAGCTTCCTTCTGCCATACTTTTACACAAAACCATTATATCCGTTTTTACCCATTTCATGGGTTAAAAAAGGGTATAAAAACGCATTACGAAAAAATCATTTAAGGCAATTGACAATAAATTTGATACTCAATTTACAATATGAATAAAAGCAGTTGATGTTTATTATCTGACTGTTGACCAGCAAAATATCTTAAAAATAGTTTTGCCAAACCAAAAAAATATATATATATATCTCTGAGACGAAACCAATTATTGTGTTATGATAAACTGACAGTTGAGCGAAAAATAAAATAAAATATATATGGAAAATTATTTTAGGTGAACAGGAAATTAGATTTCCTTTTATTTATTTTAAGCAAAAGACGCACAAAATAAAAAAAAAATATAAATACTAAAATTGAATTGTCTAAGATTCAAGGTGGATTAAGTCAAGCCATAAATTGATTTCTGCCCCCAAGGCACTAAATTCAAATTCAAATGACATATACATATTTTTACACACATATCCACATACCCAAAACGTACCAAAACGTATTCTCCATATGCCAATTCAAACTGTTTCCAAGGCATACAAGATTATCCCAACCTCCCCAAAATGCCAAATCCCCAACGATTTCTTCTTGTTGTTTGTTTGTTGTTCTTTCTGCCAGTGTCAAAATTGTTTAATTCTTGTTAGTAGACATTTCAAATTGTCAACCGCCGCACAAAAAAAAAGAAGAAAAAACAAAATATTTTCTCTTATTTTCTCTTTTTTTTTTTTGCAGTTTGTGGCATGAAACAGAAGTGAAATTAAATTGTTCCATTGAGTATTTGGTTTGTACTTAATTAATTAGCACACATCAATTAATATTAAAACTTTTTTCCGGAGGGGGCGGGCAACCAATTTTTGTGCTATAATTAAATTTGATTGGTTTTTTCTCTTTCGCTTGCAACAAAATATACAAAAATGTATTTCATTTTTTGTTGTTTTCGCCTCTGCCCTTATAGGAATATTTTGTATGGAGGTTCGTTCCAGTTGCAAATCGTGTGTTTTTTTCAATTATTCCATCATCATATTCAATATGCAAATCAAGACAGGCAGCCAACCAACCGACCCCAACAAAGTCAACGATTTTTCTGTTCAGTTTTGTGGAAAATGCAAAATAACAACAAAGGCACAGAAAGTCAGAAAGACAGAAAGAGAGAGAGTGAGTAAGAGCGAGAGAGAGCACATTTCGCATAATTTTTAATAAAATAATGCCAAGTCCAATTGTTAATGCAAGTTTTTTGGTTTTTGGCATAAATTGACACTCCAAAAAAAAGGTTCAAAATGTATATTTCAAGCATGCATAAATAAAATAAACCAAAATAAAAAAAACAGAAAGAAGAAAAAATATATAAATAAATATATATATATATATATGGGTACAGAGGTAAATAGAAGAAGCACAAAAAAAAATCGCATAAATAAAAATAATTAAATAATTAATGTCATTAAATTATGCGCATTGACTTTTTGCTTAGTTCACGGGGGGTTAAGCAACAATAACAAAATACAGAAATCGAAACAAATTTTATAGTACACATATATAGAATGTATATGTGTGTATGTGTGTGTGTGTGTACATAATCCATATAAACCATATGGAAATTAGCGCATGATTTTGTATTTGGTTCATTTTGATTCATTTTTGCTTTTTCGGCTGCCAATTTTTCGATATTTTTCAAATTTATTATTGTTGCCACACTAATGACTGAACATTTATTAATGCTCACAACGATTAAGCTCGACTAAAAGATACCCTTCACCCTTGACCATACAGACGGTCGGACTGGAAGATATAGACATACGTTGCACTACCGGACCAATGTTTGATGACTTCAGATCTCCGGTTTTTTCAACTGATTTTAATAAAAATTTTACAAATGTTTATTATTTTGTTAATATTTTCAGTCCCCATTTTCAAGTTTTCGAAATTTAAGGTGTTTTGTAATCGATTCTATGAGTATATCGTAAACCTGAAAGGTTATCGAACATTTGAAACACACTTGATATGCCTAGGAATTAGGAGAGTTCATATCCACAGCCTCTAGCTTTGGAAGTTCCTGAGATCGACAGAGAGCTGGACAGACGGACATGGCTATATCGACCCCGCGGATGATGCTGATCAAGACTATATATACTTTATGGGGTCGAAGAAGCTTCCATCTGCCTGTTACATACTTTGCACAAAACCATTATACCCTTTTTTACCCATTTCATTGGATATGGATATAAAAAGCTAAACAAAACTTTTTTTAGTGAATGCTTTCAATATGTATAACTAAAATATATCAAAATTATAATCCATAAAAAAAAATTGTATCTAAATTTTTATGAGACTATACTAAAACTAATCATTTTATTATGCTCTTATTTAGTTATAAAATATATATATTAATTTTTATATTATTTTTATTATATATTCAAAGCAAATATATAACATATTTAATTTGTTAGACGTATTACTTGTATGTTAAATATATTCGTATTTAATTAAAACTTTTAACCATATATTCAATGCAAATATGAATTAATTGTGTGTTAAATATATTTCGAATTTAATTTCAACTTTTAACTACATATTCAATGCTAATATGTAACATATTTAATTTGTTAGACGTGTTAATTGTGTGTTAAATATATTTCGTATTTAGTTTCAACTTGTTAAGTTCAAATAAACTTTTATTTTTCTTAAGCAATTTTCCGCTTTAACCAAAAAAAAAAAAAATAAATTCATCAAAAACCTACAAATTATATAACAAAATCAAAAAAGTAGAAAGTCGCTCTAAACTAGTATCACACAAAAATACAAATACTAAAAAATACGAAAATACAAAAACAAAACAAAGAATTCATGTTTGAAATAATCAAATATAACTGAACCAGTTTCGGTTAATTAACAAATTTGTCATTTTTGAACCAAGCAACCAACCAACAAAAAAAAAAAAAAAACCGAGATAAAAACACAAAAACCGAAAATTTATGTTAAATATTAAAGCTGTAACTGTTTCGATTTTGAGCATTTGTAAAAAACGGTTGTTTCGTTTGGTTTTTCGTGCCGGAAACTTTTAGAAAATGCATTTCAACGTAATAAATAAATATTAATGTTTAAATGTAGTTTTCTTTGATAGTAAAACGAAAAACAGATTTCCAGTTTTTTTCTTCTTTCTTTCTTAAGTGCCTCTCCCTCTCTCACTCGCACTCTCTCTTTGCTTATCTCTGTCGCACTTTATTATTATTGTTTTTTGTGTATTTTTGAAGTTTTATATATGATTATTTAATATGCCCACCTTTTACTGCCTTTTTGCTCAATTTGTGTTTTTTTATGACACAAATCAAATAACGATTTGGTTTCAATATGATTTAAGTATATTCATTTATTTCCGTTGTAAAAACAACTTGAAAATGTTTTTTGGAGGCCTTTTTTGAATTCGGAGTCTGCTTTAATTGGCTTGAAAGCTTTTTTCTGGCCATGAAATCCAATCGAAACATTCGAATCGATTGGAACACAATTTAACACCAAATTAATTAATAAAAGTTGTTGTTGTCTTTGTTTATTTACTTTTAACAGTTACTTTCTTCATTCGTTTATAACCAAATTAAGCAGTTCGAAAATCATAAATGATATTGACATATTATTATTGCTTGTTTTCTCAAGTCATTTGCCTTCTAAACAGTAGTTTCTTTGGCTAATTGAGAAATATTTGACTAATAAACATTTACATTAAAGATATTTCCATTATTTCCTAGAGTTATCTTAGGAAACTTTCTTACCTTTTTCGGCGCTTCGGGCGCGATCCTTCAACTGTTTGACAATGCCATATTTAACGGTACCAAATTGGATCATTTTATTTATGGTCTCCTGGTGATTATCCTTGAAGTCACTACGCATTGCACACAAAACGTTAACCAAGTGATTTTTCATCAAGAGAGAATGGAAAACTATTTTTCTTTTCGTTTCGTAACGCTTTTTTCTTGGTTTTGGGGTTTTTTCTTTCTTTTTTTTAGCACAAACTAAACATTATTTGTATTTTAGAGGGGAAATGTTTTTGGCGCCAGTTGGCCAAAAGGGGATTACTTTGCACATTTGTCATGCGCCTCAAACACGATCCATGTTGCCCCACACACTTCGGTCCTTCGGTTCTTCGGTTCTTCGGTTCTAGAGATCAGATTGATCAAAAAAGTCAGCGTTTTTACCGTTGTGTTTTTACCGTCGGCTTTTGGAGCGTTTAGCAATGATAACGAATTGATTTGATTTTCATTTTAAGCACACATTGATCATATATGAACATATGATATATCATTTATACATCTCTATATAGATTGTTAGATGGACACACTTTGTTGCAATCTGATTGGATTTGGTTTGTTTGTTTTGTTTGGTTTGGTTTTGTTTTGTTTTTGTGTTGGCGCACTCGCTGAAAAAATTCGATGATTTGCAACGGGAATATGTGTTTAGCTGTAGCTGTAGCTGTTGGTGTGTAGAGATTGTGAACGAACGAACGGTAAGAAACTGAACTGAAACTCGCTGCTCTCTCTGCGACACGAACGTTCAGCACGCGCGTCAAAATAACACTGACACAAAACACAAACAATATCGCTGAGAATGTATCTCAGGCACACTAACACACACACATGCGAATACGAATACACGAACACACGAACGCTGTCGTTGTCGTCGTCGTTTTTCTGCTGTTGTTGCTTCGGGCAGCGACTACGCCGACGACGACGACGCGACCGGTTTACTATCAATATTTTTACATGAGCTCTACCTATGCGTGTATGCGTGTGTGTGTGTGTGGTGTGCAACATTTTTATTATTACTGCCACCAACAACAACATCAACAACAACAACAATATGGGCAACTGGCTTATCCTGACATTCATTCAACCTACCCACCTTTTACACACACACACACACATGCATAGTCATATCTCTTTGACGCGCACTCGCTCACATTTCATATAATTTTTCATACATAAACGCTCTCGCTCCCACTTGCACACACCCTCTCAGTACAAACACACACACACACACACTAGCACTCACTCACATTCCCTCTCATCATAACTTTTATTAAATTTTACTCGACAGTCAACCGTTTGTCTGTCTTGCTTGCACCCATCGACAGCAATTGCCGCTGTTACTGTTACTGTTGCCATCAACCTCTCACCGCAGCTCACACACTCGCAGCTCACTCACTCTCTCTCTTTCTCTCACAATCACACTGTCTGACTCGTGGCCCGAGAGCGCAGGATGCTCATTCACTGTTGCTGCTGCTGCTGCTGCTGCTTTTACCTGTTTGCTGAACGGACATTTATGAAACTTGTTCGAAAAATTATGAGACACTACTCACACACACACACGGACACACACACGCACAGCACAGACGTCGCGGTTGGAAAAAAAGGCAGCGCCGCTTTTGTGGACTGCGCTGTTTGCGGCGCTGCTTCTACTGCTTCCTTCCGCTTTCTGGTGGCTCTCTCACCTTTTGGACTTCGCCATTGTTTTTTTTTTTCTCCTTTGTGCTGCAGCGCGCGTTCTTCTTGGCGTTTTTAACAGCTTCTTTTGCGCTGCTCGGTCTCCGGGTCTCTCTGGCTCTGTCGCACTTGCGCTCTCTCTCTCTCTCTCTCGGTTAATAATTTATCATAATTCATACATGGCTCTGGCAACTGGTTACGACCACCACCCTTCGCCCTCCCCTCCCCGACGCCTACCGCTTACACCCTATACTTATATGCTTATAAATGTTCGGCCCTTTTATTGTTGCCATCTCGCTTGCACTTACGCCTGCGCCCCATTGCCATGTGTTGCGCTCGCTCTCACTCCCACTTTCGCATCGCGCTCTCTCTCTCTCTCTCCCGTTCTCTCACCACACACACGCTCTCTGTCTTTCGCGCGCAGTTATGAGCGCCGCCGTTATTGCTGTTGTTGTTGCTTTTTTAATTTCGGCTTTATAAGATTTTCGGTTCTTTGGCTATTGTTCGAACACCCCCACCCCCACCGCTCTCCCTCTCTCTCTATCAACTATTCGTGTCTGCTTTGGGTGCTTCGCTTATTCGTCAATTCGAATTTTTTGTGCGTGCGTGTGCGTGTATGTGTGTGTGTGCGTGTGTGTGTGTGTTAAGTATTATGAGCCATTCATCAAAATGTTTGGTTTCCTGTTTCATTTTGATTGTTGTTGCTGTTGTTGTTGTTCTTACTGTTATTTTGACTTTGGCAACTCCCACTTATTTTTATTTTTCTTATTGTTTGACACATTTAATTCCTTATCTAGCTCTCTCTCTCTCTCTCGCTCTCGCTTTATTGATTTCTTTTACAGCTGCTCTAGATGATGTTTTTTTCAAAGCTAAGCCACAATCACAACACTTAAAACCTTTAAGAAACACCACACTACCCTCACCCCACCCCACCCCTCGGCACTCTTACCCCTTCTGCAACTGCTGTAAGCAACTGTTCTTAATGATTCCACAATAAAGAATAAATTTTATAGATTTCTTTGCTGGAATTTCTAACAAAAAATTGTGACTCAATTTATGATTTTTGACTAACATCTGGCGATAAGTTTTTTCTTTCAAAGAGTTCTGTTTTTTGTTGTTATAAACATTTAATGTCTTTGTTTCTTGTTGTTGTTGTTGTTGATGTTTGCGCAATTTGCCAGACTTTAAAAGCGATTTTAAATAGGTTTGAGTAATAATTTTGAACAATTGTTGAATACATTTTTTGATTGCTAAACTTGGAAATTGTTTCATTTGTTTGCCATTTGCCAATTAAATGATTCAATATTAACACAAATTGCTTTTGATCAATAGATTTGAGTCATTTACAGTTATATTTAAACATTATTAATCATGCCTTACCCATTAACAATAGTATTTAAACCTAAAAATATTTATTTTCCTCCGAAGAATCATTTTTTCTTAACATATTTTGAAGAATTTTTCTTTTACAGTTAAGTTTTTTATTGAAAATTATTAAATCTGATATAGAAATAGGAATAAAAACTATAAAATCTATCATAACATATGAAAAATTAGCTATTTCCAACTCTATTTAAGGACTCCAAAATCAAAACTTCCCAGCAAAAAGTCAAAACGCATCAAAATGGCTTAAGAATGGTTAGGGAAGGGTATGAAAAAAATGCAGGGGGTTCGTAATAGGGGCGCAGCTTAATCGGGTGACTGTCATAAATATGTGTGTGGGAGAGAGTGAGAGAGAGAGAAAGAATATATACGAGCGAACGTTAAATGCATAAACTGAAGGAGTAACGGAAAATTATACGCAAGGAACACAATGAGAGAGAAGCAGAAAAAAAGAATGAAAAAAAAAGAAACGCGAGGCCAAAGCACAAATCCAATCGCCACCTTGCGCACCAGTAAGAAAACAGAAACAGAAACAGAAAATCGGCGCACTCATAAACCAACAACAACAACAACGAAAAGAACAACAAGAAAAAGAAGAACAAAATACGCCTCCTACCCATTCATACATATATCTCTGCTCGCACACACACCCATAGCTGTGTATGTGTGTGTGAGGGTTTGTTTATGTACCCGGCCAATACATAATTCATAACGCTCATATTCGCTCATTTTGCCGCTGCCCCGCTGCCGACAGCCGACAAACCGACAACCGACAGCCGACAGCCAACCGCTGCAGCCAGCCAGCGACGACGACGTCGTCGTCGTTTATGTAGCGCTGCCCTTTTCATATCTGCCATTATACTCCAACCAATACGCCAATACAGCGCGCACACACACACACACATGCAGTGTCAAGTTTTTGATAGACTCTCATAATCATAACGAAAACAGCAACAACAACAACCACGAACATAACAGTGTGATACGAGCGCTCATTGAATTCTTACAGGTTGCTTGACTCTCTCTCTCACTTTAGCCATGCTGCTCAAGGCGCAACAGCAGCAGCACCAGCAGCAGTAGTAGCCAGCAGCCAGCAGCCAGCAGCAAGCAGCGCTGCGCAGCGACTGCTCTCAAATTCGAATTGCTGCCTGCTATTTCTGTCACTGTCGCGCTGCTCTCAACGACATGCGCGCTGTTAGCCAGCCAGTCTTATACGCTGTTAATGCAATTCGAAAACTGTTAACTTATAAATACCCCGCCAAATGTTACAATTAACATGCAAATGTTATGTTACTGTGTGTGTGTGTGTTGGGAGAATCTTTATTTTTTTTTTATCTGTCTACGTTGTTCTCTTTTTATTTGGCCATTTTTTTTTTCATAATCCCAAACAATAGAGCAGATTTTTTAATGTGTACCAAAAATGGCGGTAATAAAAAATTAACACAAAATCATTGAATTTGAATGAGAATGAATAATAAAAAAATAGCATTAAAATCTTAAAATTTATTCATAATAAAAAAATACAGTCATGGACAGCATTTTTAATCGCAATAATCACAAATGCTTCATCAAAAATATTCCAATCTTAAAACTCTTTATAAATAAAAACAATTTTTTGATCAGTTTTTATGGAAACTTCAGTTTTGGAAAATGGAGAGTTATTCGGATAAATAGAGTTATGGAAATGAGTTAGATTTAAAGTAAAGCATGAATCGGGATTCACTATCTTTTAGTCTCCAGCCTTTTCCGATCAATATTTCGGGAAACTTCAGTGTTGGAAAATGGGGTTATTTGGATATGTGGAGTTATGGAAATGAGATGGAATGAAGGTAAAGCATGAATCTGGATTTTAAATCCTTTTCTCTCTCGCAAAAAACATTAAAAAAAACATATTTTATCCCTTTTCCAGTTTTTATCATAGCTTATGGATCTACTTAATGAAATTTCATTGGTTTTCCAAATGATCTTTTGCGGTCTCTTTGTTGCCCTTACTTAAAAATCAAAAACAAAAATATGCACAAAATGAAAACGTGAGGGAAAGTGAGGAGCAATAAAGAACGGATTAAACTTCCGCCTGCTCGATTTGAAATTTATGTACAAGTATTGATGTGTCGGTCTTTCGGGACAAAGGTCCCTCAAAGGGGCAGACGCTCTACAAAGAACACCAAAAACGAAACCAAGAATAAATTTGTACATGCTTTACCTGACTGGACTCAAAACCTATCCATCGAGAAATGAAAACTTATGCGTTGTGCATTTTTTTTCGTATTTGTAGTTTGTTTTTATTGTAAACTCGCGGATCCTAAAAGGATTTCGTTTGTTGCCGTACCGCCACCGAAAAAAGGTTTTCCCTTCGTTTTCACACTTGTCGGGGTCAATAAAAATTATGCCATATTCAATATATGTATGCGAAGTAATTTTGCCTCAAACCAAAAACAAGAATACCGCCTCATGCGTGCCTCACTTTAAAAGACGTGCCACATAGCCGCGGCAGGTTCTCTCTCACCCTCTATGAGTTTTTATGACCACGTCTCTGTTTGGAATTTTAACACAATTTTTATTCGATTTTAATGTTGATCATTTTTGCCGCCTTCATTTCGAATAACGAGTACATACGAATACGAAATATTCAGTTCAAATGGGTAATACCCCTTTTCACGCATGAAAATTAGAATTCTATGGATGTGCTTACGAGCATTTCTATCATTTTGTAGGCACCGGAGAGAAACAGTTGATGGTCTTGACCAAAAAGTACTTATTATTGAGTTATCTTCCATTTATTTTACCGCTTTTTGATCTGTAAATGATATTATTATATTTTTATTAAACAAAAAAAAGTGACCTGAATCTTAATCATTTATATTTTTATACAAAAATTGATGTTTGGAATAAAAAAAAAAGTGATCTCAATCAAAAATTTGTATGTTCTTAAAACACAAAATAAACTTTTGAATGCTTGAAAACCATGAACTTATCAGGTTTGCGATATACACATGGAATCGATAACACAAAATCATAAATTTTGAAAACCTATAAATGAGAATTGAAACTATTTACAAAATAATGAACTACTGTGAAATTTGTTATTAAAAGTTAAGGTTATAGTTAAGAAACAAGGGAGATATGAAACCATCAACCATTGGTCCGGTAGTACACCGTCTGTCCGTCTGTATGGTCAAGGGTTAAAGGTATCTTTTAGTCGAGCTTACGCGACTAGAGTCTTCTTACTTGTTTTAATAATTAATTTTATAACTTTTCTTACATGAATTTCTTTACAAAGCTCATTAAATAAAATTTTAATTTGCTTTCAATCATGTTCATTAAAAAGTGATAAAACTTTTCGGTAGCCAAAAACCTGAACACAAATCAAAATCAAAATCAAAATACCAGAAAAAAAACCATGCACATTCCATTTAAAGAAGCCTCCAAATAACATAAATCTGTCAATCTTAAAGTAGAAACATTTATGGAGTTGGTTCAAGTTATCCTTTTTTAATAAACTGAAAATGGAAAACTGCAATTTAAACAACTTCTTGATGCTCGATTTCGAGTTAAGAGACATTAAAAGTTGTTTATAGAGCGACATTTAAATATATTTCTTGTTGTTCAGGTAAGCGAAAGAAACTAAAACTGAAAAAAAACAGAAAATTCCGATTCTCGAGCGTAATTACGCATAAATCAGTTGAATTTTAGGGTCACAGAGCTGAAAATGCATACTGATATCTTCATATACTAAAACGCAGAGAGAGAAGGAGAACCGAGATCAATATTTCATTGATAGAGCATAGGATATAGGCCTTCAAAAATTCAAAAAAGAGAGATAAAAACACAAAATAAAAATAAAATGTCAACAACTTTTTGTTGTGTTATGTTGGGTTGAGTCTGGGCCATAAATTGTGAGAAACCCACAGCTGAACCTTAGTTTAAACGATATTTAAAAAAGGATTTCCTTTTCTTTTTTCTTTTTGTATGGCCTAAACGCCGGGCAATAATAATTAAAAAACAAGGAAAAAAATCTACTTTTTACCTGCTACCTTTTCGATGGGTTGTCAATGAACTACCAGACCTCAATTGGCGACAACTTGACCAAAAAAAATACAAAAAATTATGAAGGTGTGTTCGTCCGTTTAAGGATCAATACTAGGATGGATTTTAGGTTAAGGATTTTTGAGTGCAATTGCGCAATCCTTGCAGGTACACAAAGCAAAAAAAAAATAAAATAAAATCGTGCGGCGCCGTTGCACAATTGAAGATAAGAAGAAGACTAAGAAGTACAGCAAACGAGAGCACCCTTCACAACAGTTATTTTGTTGTTTATGGTGGCGCCATAAGTGGAAATGGACAGAGAGAGACAGAGAAAGGGAGAAATTCCTGCGGATGTCCTGTCTGTAAAGTGAAAAATCGCTTAAATTATTAGATGTATGTGAAAGTTTTCATTACTGAATTGATAATTAAGGCAACATTACAGTGACAAAACTTCCAAGCGAAGTACCATACCAGACCTTATTAAAAATGTGTAAATTTGTATTCCACGCAAAATTTGATGATGGAATTTGATTGAAACTTTACAAGAATGAAACTTATACATCAAAATAACATACCCCAAATACAGAATTCATCAGTACAGATTAGAATCGGGGATGCAAAAACAATTTCTGCTATTCGCTCTCAGGGGTTTTCACTGGGATACTAACATTAACTTACCTTCTTACAATAATAGACTCTTACTAATACATTTGCCATCTCTATCTGATCGCAGAACAATTGATTGATTCTTCTGAACTAGTTAGCCAAATAAGTTTTGCAGTTCCGATTAGAATATTCCAGAAATTTCCTACCTATTTTCCTTCAAACTTGTAATACCAATTACGCTGTACATAACCCTTTCCGAATCTTATGCTCAATCTATAATGAGCTCTCTAACTTATTTCATGGTGCTTCTCCCTTGAAATAATAGATTTGTATCATTTGTCTATATATTTGCGAGCTTCGTAGCCGCACGCTAAGCGGTACGCCCCTCGGTCGGTTGGGCGGGAAGTGCGGTAGGTTTGCGTAATGCTTGGGTCCGCGCGCTAACAAGCCGGTGCTTGGTATCGTTGGGCCACTATTGGATGTACTGTCTCTTTTAGTAGATTTACGTCCAATAATATTACATATACCACCTAGCGATTGTTCACTGTAGTTAGCAAGGCTACCTTTCTTCTTGCGCTCCATTGCATTCATAAATCGAATCAAATTATATTTGACAGGACTGGACTTGCAACCGCAATGTGTCCCCCCGCACCACAACCCCCCTCCCCCACTCAAAAGATGCACGCATAATTTGGCGTCAAGTGCCTCTCCTTCATGCATCAACTTAACTCTCATCAACTCATCAATTCATCAACTACTTCCATTGCCTGCTTCCTTTTGTCAATTGCAGAAACTCACTTGAAGCGAATATTCTCTTCCCTCTCTCGCTCACACACTATCCCTCCCTTTCTTTCACACTTCCCCTAGCTGTGTTTTTTTCGTTCATTCATTTGTTGCATTTTTATTTATTGTGCAAGCAAAAGCTTGGAAAAAAATGTTCTCTGAAAATTATATTTGCACAATTTTCAACAATTTTCTCAAGTGTTTGTTTCATTTTGATTGCGTTTGCTGTTCCCGCCTCCTCTACTTCTTGTTGTGGCATGCCACATACACACACACACAAAAAAGTCGAGAGGTAGAGCCCCCCTCCCATCCCATCCCTTTTTAAATGCTTGTTCATTGAGTGCGCAATTTTTACACTTCAAAAAATGTTGAATATTGGCATAAGTGAACTTGAATCAAAGTTAAGGGCTTTTCATTAGCGACAAAAAAATGAAATAAAAAATAAATCAAGATTCGGAATGAAATCCCGAAAATATTCTACATATTTTATTGCTTAAACAGTGGCTTAAAAAAGTCATTAAAATGCTCAATTAGATTAAGAGACAATTAGTAGCAATTAGATAGATTTTTTTTTATGACCTAAGCTCCTAAGATAAACAAGAAATTAGGGCAATAACAAAAAAAATCGATAAACATTGTATTCTGAAAGTTTTTACGAGCACGCGTCCAACCCGACCGGGCGTAGAAATGTGTGAAGGATAAACCTACTTTCTACTTTAGTACGGGGCGCAACCAGGTAACGCCAATAACGCTACACGCGCATCCTTTTTTCGACGAAAGGATAAAATAGTTAAGAGCTATAAATGTGAAATACCGGACTGCAAAAGGTTCACTGATCGCTTGTGATTGTGATGTCTGCTCTATATGTAAACCAAACCGATTTATCTTCTATTATTTGGTAAACATGCCCGCCCCGCCAACTCTTCGTCTCTTCCCTCTATCTGTCTGTCCATATTCCAAGGTTAAGGAAAAGAATCAAATATTTTTATGATGGGTGTGTAACAGTGTAAATGTGTGTGTGTGTGTGTGTCTTGCGGAAACATTTGAAAAACAATAAAAATGCAACCCTGCGTTGCGTTTTGGAAAACTGGTGGCATTATTATTACCAGCGAAAAACAAAAATATCCATAAAAATGCATTCAAGGCAGAAGGAAAGAAGGAAAGAAACACGCGTGCGACTCTGTGCGTCTGCTTCTACAATTTTCCCTCAAGTTTTATGCGTTTTCTATTGAAACAATGAGACAGTGATGATGACGATGATAGAGATGGTGGGAAGGGGTAGGTGCAACTTGTTTCCGTGTGATCAAAACCATCTATTTATGGAATTTTTCTTAAACTCTATTATTGGTTTTTATTATGCAATACAATTGTGGTTCATTATTGATCCAGCTTCAGCTCCAGATGCATGTTGCAAGTATTGGTTGGTATTCACCTTGCCCCCGGGGTTGAGCATCTTTACGACTTGTAATTGATGTTAGTTTTAGCATAATTTATTGAATGCATTTTACGGCTTCATTTGAACCCCTTTTAATGGCCCAAACGTGGCCCGCGCCGTTTCATTCGAATCAAAAATTATGATATTTTTGAAAATTTTTATTATCATCGCCTGCGGGACCACAAAATGTGCTCCAACATATGCGCATATCCCTGTTTATCTGTCTGTCTGTCATCATTATTGGTTCCCCAATCGGCCGCAATATTTATGGCATTTCTAGGGAAAACATCTTCGAAAAACACCAAAAATGTTTGGTTAAGGAAAAAAATATTTTTTTTTTTATATTTTAATGGGAATTAAGAAGAAAGAAGAACATTTTATTTAATTAAACTTCCGTTACTTATAAAAATTATTTCTTCAATTAATTTTGCAACTATTTGATCTCATTTTTTTTGGAAGATAATTTTTAAAAAATTTCAATGAATGAAAAACTTTAAGAGATACAATTTATAAGGAATTTTTGATGCGAGTTAAAGTTCAATGCGCGACTGACTTGCAGCATGAGGCATGAGGCATGTAGCATGAAGAAAACTTGACATTGACGATGAATGGCGCCGTTGCACTCTCCACTCTTCCCCCACTCTTCCCCCTTCCATTGTTGTTGTTGGGATTCTGGAAACCCGTTGTTTAAGTGGCGCTTAGAAGACGGCCAAAACTGAATTCGGGCATTTCTCAGGCACAATTTTTGCTTCGTTTTTTTTGCAGTTGCTTCTGCCGCTGCTGCTGCTTGTTTTTAATAAGTTATGCGGCGTCCTGCAGGCCAGCTACCATCTCACTCTCCTTGCCCCTCCTGTGGCACGAAGCTCAATGTCGGTTTTATAATGTGCCCGTCTTAATATGATTTTTGTCCCCGAAAAAGCAACGCGGACATACCTCAAATTCCAAAATGCAGCATTTAATGCTGGTCGGACCAGCCGGTCGGAGCGCAGTCTGTTGACAAACTATTACTTTGGGGGCCTTGCTTGTTGGGGCTTTGGGCCACTTGTCAAACCGTTTTGGCCGTTTGTCAAACTGTCATATGCTTGTCGCACGCTGTGGCCATAAAAAGCGAGTAGAACGACAAGAACAACAAGGAAACCTTTTCGGGTTTGCCCGTACGAGATATATTAGCTGAAATTTTAATTACAGACTGGAGGAAGATTTTTTAGTGTTTCTCCGACCAAGGGATTCGCATATTTTCCATGCGCTTTATAAAAATTTAATTGATTGATTTATTTTGCAGAAGAGTTGAAGTTGTCAAAGCAGACGAGAGACGAAAGACAAGAGACGAGAGATGGTACGGCCTGCATTACACACTGCGGTAGTTCAAGCAGGTAGGTGGTCAATCCGAAGAAAGAGAAAAAAGGACGAAAAACATTGGCATTTAGTGCGGCTTTTGACAAATCAATTTCGCATTGTCGAAGAACGCAGAACAGAGAATATCGAACAGAGACACGAGTAGTAGTAACTAAAGCCGAGCTAAATGCTTGGTAAACTGTCTCAATAGTAACGCCCACAATGCAACGCCGGGTACTCCTTCCTAATCCCTTAAGCCCCTGGCACACACACAGCTGGATCTAACTCCGGTTTTGAAAGGACTACTACAAACTAAACAAATGGTTCGCCTCACCGCATCTTAGCCGTATGTATCCGACAAACAGGATCAATCAACAAGAACTACACTGATCCTTAAGGATCATGCGCGAAAATTAGTGCAAAATATTCAAAGATATGGCAGTGAGAAAGAGACAGAGAGAGCGAGATAGTGGTATGGCAGGTAGTTCTCTTCTAAGTTTGACCGCTCGCTGACCGGAAAATCCGATCGAAGGGATTATAATTCGCAGCAGAGAGAGACTACTCTCTCATCTCCTTCCGCCCTTTGTTCGTGTGCGACAATTAAGGCAAATATTTTGTGTGTTAATTAAGCACGGTACGGCAACAACCATCCCAGGCAACAGGGAGATAGAGGAACTACATTTGCATACAGCATTTAAGGAATATCGCATCGGATTTGCAGCCTAATTTTCCCTTTTTTGTTGTATTTCGAACCGAAAAGGATTTGCGTGTGGGCGTGGCGTTGCTCTGCCCAGAAAGAAATATTTCCCGGAACTCGAAGGACAAACGGAAAACATATTTTGTTCACTGTTTGTCACGCTTGAATCTTTCGTAATGTGTTTGTGTTTGCATGTAAATGATATGCAAATATTGACAGACATCATTTTTCAATATTTGAGCGTGAAATTTTGTGAAAAATCCTTTGCCCACGTTGGGTTAAGCAAAGGAGTCGTAATTGCGTTCAAGGCTGACAGCCAGACAATTATAATTGAACAGAAATGTGCAAGGTCATTTAAGGAAGAAAATACTCTATGAAACATTGATTTCAAATTCTAACAAAAAATAAAGTTTCTTAATCAATAAATTTGTGAACCATTTCCCCCTGTTTCCCTACCCAACTACTTTTTATACCCTTAACCCATGAAATGCGTAAAAAAGAGTATAATGGTTTTGTGCAAAAGTGTGTAACTGGCAAAATAAAGCTTCTCCGACCCCTTAAAGTATTCCTGATCAGCTTTAACAGCCGAGTCGATATAGCCATGTCCCTCTGTCCGTCGATCTCAGAAAGGTATGAAGTCACCAACCAATGCATTGGTCCGGTAGTACACGTATCCGTTTGTCCGTCTATATGATCAAGGGTTAAGAGTATCTTCTAGTCGAACTTACTTAACTAGAGCCTTCTTACTTGTTTTGCTTTGTGATTTTTTTCTCGAATCTCATGCCCTGATATGACAATTTTCCGGAAAATACAAATCATCTTTACTGGCAGTTTAACAGGGTTCCCTTCTTCTTCTTCCTTAGATGATGACAGGCTAACGGACAAGCATGGCATAACATAATAGATAGAGAATCAGCTAGACTTTCCCGCTCCCCAAGCCTGAGGGTCCTGACAGATAGGACATGGAAAATATGTTCACAGGATAATAGACGCTAAATAGCGGCACGCGTCGCACATTTTCCGGTCGGGGCATATACATACATATATGAATATGAAATCGAACGAAAGAAAGGAAATCCAGATTGAAATCGAAAAATAAAAGCGAAAACTAAATAAATGTTGACTTCTTGTTAACACTCAAACACGCCAGACGCGCGACGCGAGGGGTGACAAAAGTGTGTGCACAGGCTCATTATGGAAAATAATTTCATAACTGGTGGGGAGCCAGCCTTTGACTCTTTGTTAACCACCCTTCATGCAACACATGCAGCAGGAGACATGCAACACGCAAAGCGGTTTGCTTCACCCTTAGCTGTTGCTGCCTCTGGTGTTGCTATAATTTTATGAGCGATTTCATTATTAATATGTTACGTTATGTAAGCAAAAACACACAAAGAAAGGGAAAGAGAGCAGTTGCTGTGTGGCACGTGGCAGGAAGGCGTTATGTTTACATTGAGCAACACTTGCCCACCACTTTTTGTGGTGCCACTGGCGCGGCGCCGCATTCGACGACGATTTAATGAAATGATTTCGTGGCTAATGTAAATATTGATTTTGTTTGCCCGAAAAGGATTCGTTGCTTAACGCCTTTATGCACACACACAAACACACACACATACATAATCAAACGGAGTTATTAAAATTCGGGGGCATGCAGCACTTTTTTTGGCCGAATCTGTTTTCATATAATCCTCAAAACGGAAGCAATAAAAAATATCCATCTCAGTTGTTGGCAACAAATCAAATGACTTTCCCCTCCCCTCTCTCTCTCTCTCGCCCCCAAAAACATTTCTTTATTGTAAGTGAAATGTAAGTCGCCTCCCCCCTCTCCACACCCTCTCTTCTGAGTCTCAATTGCTGTCCAAGTTGTAGCTTGTTGTCGTCGTTGTTGTCTAATGTGGCAAGGCAAACGCATCTGTTGCCATTTCATTCTCATTTTCATTTTCGTTTTCGGAATTCATTTTATTCAAGTGCTTTCTTATTTTCACTTTCAACTGCAACGAGAACTCCCGCTCTCTCTCTCTCCCTCGCCCACTCTCCCCTTAGCTCAGGTTGTTGGCATGTAAACAAGGAAGCGTGGTGTAAAATGTCGCTGGTGCCAATTGAACCTTCTCCAAATGCCTTCACTCCAAACTCAAGTTCGAAAACTGAGTCCAGACCTGGAGCTGGGTCAACAAACTGTGTGCAACACTCCGAGTCAGTTCTTGTTGTTGTTGCTGTTGTTGTTGTTTGTTTCCTCCCCTAAGAACTGACTTCCAAGCACAAATCGATGTGTTTTCCCTCTATGCATGTTTGCTTTGCCCATGAAAACATTGCCAATGTTTAAATATCTAAGCATCACTTTGTTGTGTGCGTTGGTGTGTGTGAGTGTGTGTAAGAGTGTGTTTATTTGTATAATAGAAATTTATCAAATAAATTGCCAGAAGTATAATAAGAATTTCTAGTATTTGTACAGTTATTTTATGTGTTTATTAATATATTTTAAAAATATTTTTGAATTTTTAATGAAAAACTTAATACATTTTCTTTGTATTTTATTATCAATAATTCATTCATCTCCAAGCGGGTTGGCTTCAGGGGTTTTCGGCTGCACTCTTCTTCGAGTCCGGTAGTCTCCTCTACGGGATCAATGATCTCCATTGAAACTTCTGGGTTGTCTGATCTTCTGATTACTTGTCTACCCGCACTGATATCACTTATATCTGATGGAGTAAGCCTCAACCTGATAGTCAATGATTTTCATTCTGAGGTCCTTGTGAAGGGTTTCGGACGTACCAGCCCGTTCCTGTCCCAGTCATTTGTCGCAGGACCAAGTTCTGGAGCGTCTGAATACGCCTCTGTCTTTAAGTTTTAATCACAAATGACCAAAAAAATCCATGTAAAATCTATAAAAAAGATTTACAACAAATCACGAAAAACCAGAAAATTCATCCTCTCTCAATTCATCATTAGTAAATGTGAAGCCACGAACTGGTGTTAAGAGCTCATAATGTGACAATTTATTGGGCTTAATTAATTAGCTATAATTACAAGTTGAACACGTAAACTACACATTTATGGGAAATGAGAGCGAAAAGGATTAGTTTTAGGAGTTTCTCGTTCCCAACGAGAAACATTAACGCGGATTACACTGCGGCAAATGTTGGACTAAATGCATTTACACAGATGCACACTTTGATACACAAAAATAGATATGATCATTAGTTGTTGAAATTTATGAGGGAAGGGCAAGATCGAAAGAGAAAGAGAGAGAGAGAGTGAGCGGAGAGAAGAGGGGATACCATACTGGGGCAGCGGCACGTTCCAAAACAATTTAGAAAATAATAAATGGCAAGCATAAATTAAATTATTGTAATATCCATCCAGAACATTTTGTGTAAGCTTTCAAATGAGCCGACTAAATTAACCAAACTGTCGAATGGAGCCCAATGCAACACCACAATTAACTTCTTCTTCTTCTTGTTATTGTTGCGACCATATTCCCTAAAGACAGAAATATTCTAGGGGAGTCCCACTCTCTCGGCTCTCCCTTTAAAATGTTTAGCCAAGAATCGAACGAAAAAATAGAAATATGGAATGAGGAATGTCAAAAACGCAATTATTTACACAAACTGAAAAACATTTGAAAATCAATTAGAAAATGTGGCGACGCATGGCACATGTCGAAAGAGAGAGAGAGAGAGAGAGAGAAACTATCCTCAGAGATCCTTATTGTTTATCCAAGCGGCACAAATGAATGGCCCTCCCCGCTCCCTACTCCGCCGCTTGAAGTGTTGCAGCCTGATTGTCTACCAGATAAGTTCTCTCTTTCTCCAGCTAGGTTCCCCTCTATATAAATGATGTCAATGACAAATCACGAACGCACGTCAAAAATCTGTCCTGAAATATTTGAGCTGTCAATTTTGTTTGTGCCCCAACCAACGAACGCCGAACGAACAAACTACTGAAGCGACTTTTCGTTTCTAAAATTAGTTATCAAATATTGTTACAAATGTGTTGACTCTAAAACAACTGGAAACTAATGATGTTGCCTCTGTTGGTCGTTGGTCGTTGGTCTTGCCTCAAGTGGTTGCAACAACAATTTATGCATTTTATGAAAGACGAGGGTGCCGGGAGTGTGCCCCATACAACACACAACATATCTATCCAAACAAAATGCACTCAATTAAACTGCAAACTAAATCACCTAAATACACAAAAACACTGAATGTATAAAGAAAATAAATCAGTTAAATTTAAAAATATTCACCAAAAGGCAGCTGCAAAAAAAAATGGTCCCAACTCGCCCATGGCATATTACCAAAAAACTAAAAACATCAAATCCTTGTGACAGTTGACATGAAAATTCGCTTTTACCATGCGAATGACTTAACATTTTTTGCTGTAACAGATATGTACATATATATACTAACAAGTTTAAGTATGTGAAGAGGTTGGGATAACAAAAAACCCTTTAGCGAAACATTTTGTAGCGCAACTCGAGTAATATTAATCTCATGTGTGTGTTTTTTCATACCCTTAACCCATGAAAAAAAGGTAAGAGGGTATAATGGTTTTGTTCAAAAGTATGTAATGGGTATCTTTGACCCGAAAGGTATTTACATATACACTTGATCAGCATCAAGAGCTTCCTCATAATCCCGAGGCAGTACCGGCTTACGATATACAAATATAATCCATAACAATAAAGTCTTGATATTCGAAAACTTGAAATTAAGAACTAAGCGCATTAACAAAATAATGAAAATGTTCAAAAAGTATATTAAATTCGGTTGAGAAATACCGGAGATAAGGAAGATTGTTATTAAATCTTTAAGCATTGATACGGTAGTGCAAGTATGACCGTATGTATAAGGTCAAGGGTTAATGGTTGAAAACATTAACAAAGTAATGAAAATGTGAGAAATTTATATTAAAATCGGTTGAGAAATACCGGAGATACCGGAAGATTGAAATTAAGTCATCTAGCATTGGTACGGTAGTGCAAGTAAGGGCATCTCATAGTCAAGCTTACTCGACTAGATGCTTCTCACTTGTTCTGTATGTCTTTTTTTTGCACGGTGATGCATCAAACAAGATTGACAACGCATCATTCAGATCAATAACTTGGCCCTGATGTACAACCCCCAAATAAAAAGAAAGAAATTGATGTGAAAATTGGTGACAGTTAAGGCAAAAAACAGCAGAAATGCGAAATAATGCGTACATATTATGCTTTTTGCAACCCTTTCGGGCAAAATAAATTCGAAACGGCGTAAAAAATTGCGTCACTCAAGGGCGAGCGGAACAAACAAGTGCTCCGAACCAAAGCTGAGGGTTGGGGAGAGAGGTACTTTGTGAAGCGGAAATGAAATTAAGCGAACATTGAATTAATCAATTTAATCTATTAAACGAGAGAAGCGAACAATTTTTCCAAAAAAAGGGGTGGCAACTCTACTCTACTCTACTCGATCGAGTTACTGGTTGCAAGCCATTAGTATGATTTAATGTTGTTGGGTGGATCATCTCTCGATTCATTAGCATAAAAAAAGTTGTTCTTATCTTATGGCTTGCATTCTTGGAAACACTCTTTTTTTTGAGGTCTCTTCTCTTACAGCCTCTCTGACAGATTGTGAAAGCTGAAGTTTATCACAATCGCTTACTGTATAATTTTTATGATATTGTGTTTTGTGTTGTGTTTTGAGTGGTATTTTATTTAATTTTTTATTAGTCGTGCCTTTTGCTTTTGAACATTTTATACTCAATTAATTCATCATTATTCGTGTGTTTTTCTTCTCTACCCGAAGATGATGCGAAGAGATCTGAAAACGAAGCCATCAAATTTTTGTGTTTCTTTCGATTTTTATTTTAATGATTTCAAGCGAATTTTCGTTTGTTGTTTTTTGTTTTTCTGTTGTGGTTTGAGGTTTTTGTTTAATTTGTATTTGTTTACTTTGAAATTCAATATTTGGTAAATGTATTTTTAATTTTATTACTCTTTTCAAGTAATTATTAACCCCCGAAATTGCTCTTAGATGATCTTCTCATATCAATCGCGTTGATTTGAAGGCAACAAATGAGTTGAAAGAGATGTCTTATGTGATTTTTTTTGTTCCTAAAAGCTTTTGTTCATAATAGTATTTTGACACATCTAACAAAACTGTGAATATTTAAGGGATTTTTTGTGGGGAAAAGTGTTTTAAGTTAAGTTCAGCTCTGAAAACTTTTTGTTCCAATTCTAAACATGGTTTTTCTAATCGGTTTTTCCCAAAAGAGAACTTCAAATTACATAAATCACTTGCAAAATGACCTAACCCAATAGTATAATGTTTCGATAAGCTATGAACTCGGATCAGTTTTGTACGGTTTTGTGAGCAGGCCATTAAGTTACGAATTCTACCAATCTGGGACCACACACACACAAACACACACACATGCACACTCAAACACACACATACTAAAGCACACTAAAACGGAATAGGTAATGAGAAAGACAGCGCGACTGCAAATCCAAAATCCCAGTGCAATTCTAATATGTACCCAGTTAACCCCTTCTCCCACTCCCCCACCCCTCGCTAACAAAGCCCTTGGTAACTGTGTAGGCGTCTATATCACACAAAGATTTGTAAAGAAGGGAAATTAGGGTGGTGCATTTGCGGAAATGTGTGCACAACATGCAACATAAATGGAAATGCCGTTTGGAAAACATATTGTTTTTGGGGGGCTTCCAAAATGCACTCTTTTAGCCTCCAATGGTATTGGTGTTGGTGTTGGTATATCGTATATGTGTGTATTGGTCCGGTAGCATTTTGGGGCCACCCTAACACACACACACACACAGATGCACACGCACACAATTTAGAAATTGGACGGCATTTTTCGTTGAATTGTGTGCTGATTGTAATTCATTCGGTGCGTGTGTGTTCTCTCAGTGTGTGTGTGTGTGTGTGCACTCTTCATCACACACACACACATGCACAGGGAGAAAGGGAGATTCAGAGAAAATTTGAAAATTTTGATTGCATGTTTCGATACAAAATGGCAAATGCGAAAAAGCGAATGTTGGATGTTGCCTTCAACTGATGCTGATGCTGACGATGACGCTGATGACGATGATGATGATGAGGATGGGGATGGGGATGGGGATGAGGCATGCCAATCCCGTTGACGATGAGTGCAACGAGTACGCTCCGTTGAAGATTGCCTACCCCGTCCGTGAAGCCGGCAAGCGGGGGAGCGGAGTGGGAGTGGGAGTTTGGGCCTTATCCAAATTGCAGTGCGTGTGTGTGTTTTGTATTTTGTGCTTTGGTCTTCTTTTGGACGCAATGTGCAATGTGCAATGTGCAATGTGCATTTTGGAACCAACGAACGAACGAACGTCGACGACGGCAACGGCAACGACGACGACGACGACGGAGCGTAAATTAGGATTTCGAAAATGACATTTGGAATATTTACGACTTTTCTAACACACACACACACACACTCGCACACAGCACACACATAAAGGAAAGGGAGGCAGGATACTAACCTGCAACAACAACAACAACACAGCTGCAACTGCAACTGCAACTAGTTCCACACCGGACGTTGTTGTTCATGGTAATTGCGTAGCCTCGGTGCCTTTTTGGAATAAACCCAAAAAAAATAGGATTGGGGGAGAGAAAGGAAAGGAAAGGGTAAGGCAGACTGAATGTTTACACTCACACAAGGACACACACACACACACACTCGCACACACACGCACGCTCAGGTGAAACTGTAGTAAAAGAGAGTATTGTTAGAGGGAGGGTTAAGGGGTATGGGCATTGCGTTTGACGTTCTTTGTTGAATTATGCAACTTAAAAGTTGCACACACACACACACAGATACACACACAGAGACAGAGTCAAAAACGTTTCGACTCAAAATTGGCAAAATAGAAGCTTTTGATTGGAAAATTGTTTGATTGGTTGCAATTTCAAATTTAAATATTTTCACAAGCCCACAAAGGCGCCAATACACACACACACACATGCACAACAAACACACACACACACAAGAGACACAAAACACACATGCCTAAAAAATATAGTATATGTACATACATATATGATTCATTTGAGAACATGCAAAAACACTCACACAAACACACTCAACGGCGGGTAATCAATCTCTCTCCAACTTCCTCTCTCTCCCACTCTCTTTCTTTCTTTTTTGCATATAAGTCAAAACTTTGTTGTGTGCCAAAAAACAGAAAAACAGATGAAACCATATGAAAGATGAGGCCACCCCGCCCCTCTATATGAGCGCCCATCAATGTCGCCCGACTGTCAAATACTATGTTGTGATAAAGAAAAAAAAAGAAAAACAACATCAAATCGAGCAAGCAAAAGAAAAATTACCAATATATACACACACACACAGTTACATTTTCGATTTTCACCGAAATAAGTAAACATCATCAATGTCAAATGGAAATCACCCACCGTTTGGGGGGGAGTGGGGGTGGGATGGAGTGTTGCTGAGATTGGCATTTTTTGGTTGGTTTTCGTTTTTTTATGAAACTATTTCAAAATGCGAAACCAATTCGCATAAAATTTTTGTCATCGGCATGTGTCAAGCCCCAGCCATGGGAAATAAAAGCAAATTTAGCATACGGAAAATAAATAGAAGAAAGAAATCAGAAATAAAATAAAATAATAAAAAAAAATATATATATATATTTCGTTTGGAGTTTATTGACATTTTGGCAAAAGCAAATTCAAATTCAAATCCAAATCTGAAATAGCAACAGGACGAGAAACAGGAGCAGGAGAATAACTCGCTGGGGAGAGTTCGTTTCGTTTCGTACATTTCGTTTCATTTCATTGCTATTATTACTCTGTTTCATTCCATCCGGTTTTTCCTGTTTCCTGGCAAATATTTCAAAAGCCATTGGCACATGTCCTTATGAATGATGTGTTAATGTGACAGCCAGAACGTGTGTGTGTGTGTGCGAGTGTGTGTGTGTGAGTGTGTGTACAAGTGTGTGCGAATGTTTTTTCTAGTGTTTTGTGAAGTTTACAATTGACAGCGCTGGGTTTTTGGCGAGATTTAAGAATGTATTCGAGGACCTAATATACAATCGTGTGTGGTTATTTTCAATTCTTTCTTGAAATTTTAAAGTAAATATAATAAAATTTGGATTATTTGTAATAAGATAAGTAAAGATTTTAAGTTAATAGATAATTTTCTCAAAAAACTAATCATTATAATCTAAGCTTGCTTAAAAATAGATATATAGTATAAAGTAAATTTAAGTACAGTTTCCTTTTTTAGTTTAATGAAGTATAAGTTTCAACAAATGCAACTCTCACCGGTCTCACTTACCATTACCCAAACCTATTTAAATTACTAATTACAGGACAAAGGTTAAGTATTCTTCCTTCCACACACACAAACACACACACACTTACCCCTCACCGCTTCTACTCAATAAATCGTTGGTAAAAAATCAAAATATCCCCAGGGCTGCATAAATTAAAGGCTTGACTAGCAAGCTGCGTCGCATCGTCAATTGTTCCACAGCCACGTGCTCTGAACCAACCAAAATAAAAAACACTGAAACGATTCGTGAGACCGAGAAGAAAAAGAATCCCCAAGAAAAAATAAGAGAGCGGCGACGGCGACGGCGACGGCGTCTAACAAAAAGTCGCTCTGGGGCCAATGACAGCGCCCCAAAACGCCAAGACAGGACACTTTTGCTATAAGTGTAATCTCGTATCCTTGGGAGAAAGACGCCGAGCGTCTGCTTCTGTTGCTGCTGTTACTAAAAATTCCAAGAAAAATGCGACACTTCTCACTTTTACGTAGGGAGACAGAACCACAACCAAAAAAAAAAAAAAGCGGCACGCGGCGTCTGACATTTATCAAATATACAAAAAAAATGAGGAGAAAGCAAGAAAGTAAAATGGAAAATGTAAGAAAAAAAAACTATAACAATCAAAAACGAGAAATTGTGATTGATTGGCTAACAAATGTATTAAAATTGTAGAGTTTAATGTAATAATAAGTAATATTATCGAACCTTTGCCCCCTGCATCGATATCCGCACGTGGACCATTGTTAATGGTTTTTGCCGTAACCCTTTTCTCGGGATTTTTTTTAAGATTTATATTTTCTTTGCGGTTGCATTGCGAACAATTTTATTGAGGGGAATCAATCATTGCTGAATGCCTAGAGGAAAAAAACACAAGCGCGAATTCTTGTTGCCAATTTAAAGCGATTGCCTGATTGTGCCTGGTGTTACCATAAAACTTGGCATTCCCCCATCTCTCTCTCTGTCCGAGGGACTTGAGCCATAAATAATTTGATGAGTTTTTTTTTGTTGCTGTCGATTTATTTTCAACTAGCCACGAATTTATTAATTGCCGCTGCTCATAAATACTTCTTCTTGGTTGCTTTGGCTTTATGACCTATGGCGGTCTCTCTGGCTCTGGCTCTGACTCTGGCTTCGGCTTCGATCAATATATTTATGTGCTCTTTTCGCATCATATTTTGTGACATTGAACATTACTCAATGCAGAGTGAGAGAGGAGAGGAGAGGAGATAACTGCAGAGAGAGGAGATAACTCAGGCAACTCGTGGCGAAACGTTTTAATTGCGTTTGCTTGTCTTTGGGAGCAACATACATATGTATATGTACATGTATGTGGAACGATTGTAAATTCTCCTCTCTTGACGACATTCACATGCAACGGCAACTTCAACTCCGAACAACAACGACAACATTCAACATTTACTGCATTCATTCATTTATAATTTAATAACGGACGGTGTATCGGTATCGCTCCGCTTCTCAGTTCTCAGTTGTATAAATGGTTAGCTGGATGGATGGATGGATGGTTGGATGGTTGGATTGATTGCTGTTTGCTTCATATACACACACACATACGCACATACTTACTTGGTGGCAGTCATATGTTGCACACTACTGAGACAACTGGCTGAGATCGTTAAAGTTTATGCCCCGTTGCCTCGTTGCCAAGTTTATGGTCAAAGACTTGGCAAGCAAGTTAAAATTTTAAACCCTCTCTCTGTCTCTCCCTCTCTCTGTCTCTGTCTCTCTTATTCTGGCCTCTCATATTTTTGTGGCCTTTATGGCGTTTGTCAAATCGAGAGCCATAATTCACAATTTAATTAAGAGTCGCAAAATAAAATAAAGTGAAGTGCATTTTTTTCTTCTCTTTTTTGTTGTTGTGGCATCAACTTTATGGCAGACACCAAAGCCAATCAAACTGATGAAATATGATTTAAAACAATTTGCAAGACGAATATAAAGTTAAGATTAAAGAGAACCCTCAAACTTAATCGTTAACTCTTAATCTAAACTCTTGTGGTTTTCGCTAATCAAATTTAGTTTTTTTTTAGTTTATCAATTGAAAAGATTCTTTCAACCAGTTTTACTTTCATGTTTCGCGGTCTTATTATAACGAAAAAGGAACTTTCAAACTTCCGTTCGACCACATAGGCCAAGAAGAATGGAACTCGCCCTTTCCGGACCCCAATAGCCGGGCATTAGTCCAAAAGTGCGTAAAAGTAATTTTAATCGAAAATTGATTTATAATTGAAAAATCTCATTTGCAGAAATTGATTTACCGCTAAAGCCGCAGCGCGTCTTGCTGCTTGCTAAAACTTGCCACTTGCCACGGCAGATGCGTGCAATATTTTTCTATAGCTACCAGTGATGGGTGGGGGGTAGATAACCGAACGTCAAGTGGTTGGTGTTGCAACAAAAAACTTTTCGCAAAAGCAAAGAAAAATGTCTGCTTAGGACGGAGCAGCTGCAAAGAAAGTCTTCGTCTCTTGGCGGGGGAGAAGTGAAGAAATCTGCCTTTAACCATTCTTCCTTAAATGCTTTCCCCTTATCAACTCTATCTCTATATCTCTCTCTCTTTCACTCTCTCTGTGTGTTGGCCTTCTTCATCAAAAAGAGTTGGCGCCTTTGGCTACTCCTGCCACTGCCACTGTTGCTGTTGTTGTTGTTATTGTTGCTTGTTGTTGGCGTCGACAACTTTTCCGATTGACTTTGCTTACGTTGAGATTTTTGCAGCTAGCAGCAGCTTCTTTGCAGCTAGTGGCAGCTAGTGCTGCGGTAAGCAGCGCATGCTTGTGGCAACATTGTAATTTTGAAAATGAGTAAAGTTTGAAAAACCTTGTGGTCGGGTTGTGTGTGGGTGTGGGCGGAGGTTTGGGTGTGGATAGGGGTTGGTATGAGTCTTAACCAGTTCAAAATCCTTGTCTTTACTGCGGCCTGACTTTAGCCAAATCAAAGTCTTATAAGAAATCCCTTAATGCTTTTCCTATCAACATTACTTTCTCACCGCCGCTTCCGGTTCCGCTTTGACACTTGTTTTGATGTGCTTCAGCTTCATACATCTACCCAACCCAACCATCCATTCAACCAACCATCCAGCCATCTAACCAACCAGCCATGCCAACTTCTTAATTGAATCGTTGACGCCTTTTGTGCAGCTCGTCGAGCTTGAGCATTTTGCGATTGCACAAAACTTGTAAAACATCATTTAGCACAAAAGTTTTTCGTTGAATTATGTGCGCCGACCTCGCCTCGTCTCACCTCGCCTCGCTTCGTCTCAAGTGTCATCTTTTTCCTTTTGTCTCTCATTGCAATTGCGATTGTCCTGCGAATGAGCCTGAGAAAGAGCCCTTAGCCTGTCCTTTGACAATTATTGTTCCTCATTTCTCTCTTCCCAGCACCTTCTCAAATTTAAAATTAATTTCTCTTTCGTCTCTAGCACCAGACACTATTATACGAAATTAACGAGCTGCAGACAGAAACGGAATAGAATGGAAGCAGTTTCAGGGGATTCCAAAACAGATTTGATTATTTTTGTTTCCTGCTTTTAGTTTGTAACTTGAATATATATAACTTATTCATATGTAATTCAAAAAATTTCTAAGTCAAATTCCCAACAATCTATCAAGTTATATATTTTATAATGATCTGAAAATATTGAGATACATTCAAATAAAAGAATATAATTAGGTGTGCATTTAGCAATGTTTACAATGTGCAAAAAAACAGCGCAAAAAACTATTCGAAACAAATTTGGAAATCAGATGTCATTTGTTTAATGACAAACGGCTACAAAACGCGCGATTTCTGATGACGGCTGCTTACAAATTGATTGACGGCTGTCGCTCTCAAATGGAAATGCCACAATGGCAAGTGCAACAACAACAACAACAACAAACAACAACTGAAACTGTTTTGGGTGCGGTCGGCGTGACAATATTGACATGGATGCAAAGCTGGGATTAACTTGAGATCTATTTGTAACTCGAGTTTGATGTGTATCACTTTTTTTGCTGCAAAGTGCAAAAGTGATGCAAAGTTTTACGCTGCACCGAATTTGGCCCCGAAGTTGGCCCGGACAACGGCTTAGCCTGGCCTGGCCTGGCTTTGGCTCCACTTCTCCGCTTCTCTTGGCCACTAAAACAAAAACGAGTTAGAAAAATTTGTGTCACCTCCGATCGATCGATCGAAAATAATGTTGGCGACAACAAGCTAATGCGCTTGGCGCTTTTGTACGTGATTATTTTATTGAGCACATTTGACTATTATTAGGGAAATCACATTGCTGTTTTCGGTATTTATGGAAACATGATTTATCGTTTGTCGCTGTCGCTGTTGCTGTTGCTATCGTTGTTGCTGTTGCTATATCGACATTACGCATACGCCGCGTATGTTGATACCAATTTGGACAAAACATTGCAAACACAGCACAAAAAAGCAACTCAAGTTGCATGATAAACGCATTTTTTGCTCAAATCATTAAAACGAGCTTCAAATATATGGCTTATGATGTTTATAACGCTGACTTTTCCAGTGCGCGATGTGTCAAAGTCACAGTTATAGATATTGAAAAATAGGGAAATAAATTTTAAAAAAATAACTGTGAAATTACAGTCAAACGCTTATGTAACGAACTTTCATATAACAAAGTTACGTCTATAACAAAATTAGTTTCAGAAAACTTTGGTTACTAATAAAAATGTTTGGTAATTAGATAGGGATTACTTTTAAGATTACTCATTAATAGACTTCGATAACAAATTATTCAAATTGTAAAAAAATTGTTTTAGAAGTACAAAAAATAATCGAAAATAATCAAAAATTAACAAAAAGTAATCGAACTACAGTACTTATGATTATTCTTGATTTTTTTTTTTATTTTTTTTTTTAATTATTTTCATAATTTTGTATGCAGTGACACCAAAAACGGTTGGTTTTACCATTTGGAAGACAAAAGTTCTATCTCGATAAGTTAAGATCAAAGATACTTAGTTTGCATAGAAACAGACGGACGGACAGACTATGAATATGACTAAATCGACACAGAATAAATATACTTTTCGAGATCAGATATGGTTTCTTCTTGACAAAATAATTGCTAAATAAATTCCACCCTCTCATTCTCAAAATAACTGCACAATTACAAATCTAATGATTCTCATTAGTTGGGCGAGCGATTTGAAACATTTGCACATGTTTAATGTGAATACCAATTAACCATAACCATATGTGGCCCGTTGTTGTTAGTTAGTTAGTTAGGTATACAAATATGAACACGACACACACGTAAGTTATTACAAATAATCAATAGTCATAATGGTCAAATGAACAACTGACTGACTGACTGACTGACTGACTGACTGAGTCGGCGTGATTTAGTTAAAACTGCTTTTGCATTACATAAATGCGTCTAATTAAAAATTAGTGCAGTTTTTAATTAAGAGAAATACGAAAATGAGACTTCATAACCAGTTGCCAAAAACGGTGCAAAAAACAGAAAAAAAACAAAACACAAAAAAACAAAAACAGAAATTAAATAAAATAAAATTGAGCAAAACGAACAAAAACAAAATTGAACTGAATACCAAAACGACACAAAAAGGCATAAGCGACAAAAAACACAACAACAAACAACAACAGACAACAACAATATGAGAACATAACGCGTTGACAAAACGACAACGGCGCTGCCCGACTGAATGCCATTTATGAAACTCATGTTGACATGCGCCGGGCACAGGCGGCACCAGCTTGTTGCAGTTGCAGCAACGCGTATATGAAATAATTTCTGTCTGCTGCTGCTGCTGTTGCTGCTAATGTTGCTGCTGCGTCGCTGCTTTTGGCCTGCAGCGGCATTTTTGTTGCCGCCAGTTGGAAGTTGCCACAAGTTGCCAACAGTTGCTCACTTTACACTTTATGGTCATGCGCTGCGCCAGCAACTTGGTCCAAATTCTTTTTGCCAAGTATCAGCAGCTGCTGCTGTTGTTGCTGGTATTGGTGCTGGCCAAGAGGAACGTGCCATAAATTGGCTAATCAAACGATGCTTCATTTTGTGCCAATTGACTGATTGCCGTTCAGTTGAGATATGTGATTTGGATATCGCTGCCATGTCCCCAAGGAGTGTATCGAGTATCATTGCGTCACCTTTTTCTAAATCACTTGCCAGTCACTTTTGTTGCACAGTGTACATATGTGTCATTGAATATTGGAATATGCAATATTAACAAGGACAAAGAACATAAGTCAACTATTTTGTTTTGGCTTATTTCTATTTGTCTTTATCTACATTTGATTTTATTGTAGAATACCCTTTGGGGATACATTTGTCGAGTGACACTCGTCATCGATATAAATAATAAAAGTTACTAGTCTGACCCGTCATCGGAAAAATCAAATAAGAGGTTAAAAAGCATTAAAATATGAGCAAGAAAATCATTTAAGTTATTTTCTGGTTGTAAATCAGTCTGAACTTTACTTTTACTCAATACGACCTGTAGAAAATTCTTTGCCATGAGAATTTTTTACTCTGTCTATAGATTTTTATGACTTTAACATGACAAACATGAATGCAAAACACATTTACACTTTAGACCATTCAAAAGAAGAAGAAATAATCACAATTATACAAATTATTCAATATTCAACAAATACTCAGGTCTGTAAAGGTTTTTAACCCAACTTTAAACTGGGTTAAGCCCTTATGTAAGTTCATACAAGCTTATGATAAGAAAATGCTAATTAATTTAAGTTAAAGCTTGCCTTGATATTATAATTTATACACCATAAACATGACTTAAACAAACTTTTACTATATATATATGTTTTGCTATACGAATTGTATCAGAAAAAAACAAACCTTTTGCCTTGGGCACTTATCAACACGCTCGAGTGTACTTAGACCGTCAATTTATGCATTCAAGTCATAAAAATACATAAATCCAGTGCGACAGATAAGGTTTACCTTACATTTGGTTTGCTTCGCTTTATTTTATGGGTATTACACATAATTATTTCCCTAGACGCGCGGGTGAACGTACGCCATATAAAAAAAAAACATTTTGAAAAACCCTCAACAACATTTACAAGAAAAACGATAAAATTATGAAAATTATGTGTTGTGCGTGTGTGCACACCTCTTTTACACACACATACACAAATGTCCAAATTTGTGAGATGCCTTCTATGTATTTATGGGGAGCGAACTAAATGTACATGTTAGTTGTCATAAGCACAATTCATTCGGTGACCCGTTTGCCGACAGCTCAAACCTGACTTTAAATACACTGAGAAAGTTTTTAAAGGAATATGTTCAATGTAGGTTAAAGAAAAAAATTACATTTAGATGAAAAAGAAATTTCAATGTCATGATTTTTGATTGGAATAAATTCTTTTAATCAACATTTATTTAAAAACAAAAACAAATCTCTTATGTTTATTGCAAGACCAAGAACGTTGTTTATAGAAAGTTTTATATTTGATATGTTAAAAGTAAGATAAAAGTATTTCAAGCTCTTAGGTACAAAATATGTGTTTTTTTTGCTAATAATTAAATGTTAGTTTTCTAGTTTAATATTTTCGATTGTTATTTGCAGGATAAAAATATTTTTCCATCAGCAAAAAACAAATTATAAAGTTAATAAGCTATTTTTTAGAAGTATTGAATTATTCATTTTAAATATTCTCAGTTAACAGTTAATGAAAATATTATCCGATATTTAGATATTTTTATGAATGACAAAAACCTTACATTTTTGTTGAGTGTACGGTCTTGAACACGTCTCATACTGTTGTTTGGAGCTGTTGTTATTGTTGTCGTTGTTGTTCCAAGAATAATAGTTAAGCACGCGCTCGCGGGTTACTCACGCTTGTCATAGGAATATGATGGAACGAACAGTTCCCCCCCTCTCTCTCTCTCTCTCTTTGTATCTCTTTGAATGGCCTATCAAAGTGCTCAAATCACACGTAGGTGAGCGCATTAAAATGTCGTTGATGTCTTGAGGAAAAGAAATACTTAAAATGGAATACAATAAATTCAGAAAGCATACGGAAAGAAAGAAAGAAGAAGCATAAAGCATTAATTGGAATGTGTTTTGGGGAAGAAGAAACACCTCGACAGAATGTGCCTAATCGAATTTGCATTAAGCAGCGATGAGCAGCTAATAATCTGTAAACCAAATTAAAAACAAAACAAAACTTTCTTGGACGCGTTCAGGAGAAAAAACCAGCACACAAAGCCAAAAAGAAGGCCGAACCCAAAGGAAAAACAAAAAACAAAAAAGTGGAAGATTCATGGCTGTGAAAATATTTCCAGAAAATTTAAGCTAATGAAAGTGCTTCGCCCTTCTCTTGGCTACCTTAAGAAATACTGTAAGCCATAACTCATGGACAGTGTTTGGGGGCGAGGAAGGGGAAGGCAAGGAAAACGCAAGAATAAGGAAAAAAACCACTTCCTTTAGCCCCGCCCTGAAGCGTGCGCTGTGAAAAATGTGTTGCCTCGGCCTGGGCTAATGATAATGATAACAAACAGGGTCTCTTTCTCCTGAGAAGTCCTGAAGTCAGAAACTTTTTGACATGCCGCGCCGCGTCGCACCGCGCTTCTTTTGCCCAACCCGCCCCCCATTTGAAAACTTTGGGGGGCATTTGACGCTTACATATTTGCATATAATTCATTCATTCCTGCCTGCTATCCATCCATCCATTTTGGAAAATGTGAATTCTTGCGCATCATCATTGTTTGATTACTCGTGCCTTATACTTATTCTTATACTTATCCTTATCCTTGTACATATATATATTACACAAACTTTGTTTACATCTCTCCCTTTTCGACTTTTCACTTTCGCCAAGTTTTGTATCGGGGAAAATCACTTGATAAATTGGGGTCGAAATCATTATAAGCGTTACACTTACTCATAGCCATTAATTCTTTTCCTTTTTTTTTAAGAAACTGCACAGCAGTTCTGGCATATCAGAGGAAACAGATAGGAATACAAAGGTTATACCAGAACTTTGAAGATCTTTCATCTTTTTTGGTCAATAAGATAAAAGTGTTTGATTATTTTCTATAATATATTAGAAAACCATTAACACAACTTCCTCACTATACTAGGAAATATATTAACAAAAAGTTCCCGAGCTTATTTATACTCTAACTGTATACTCCAAAAGGGAGTACTCTTCGTCCACCGAAACACATGTTAGGAAAAGCAAACAAGCACAGCTGAAACTGATGAAACTGAAAAAAACCGCGTTTTTACCTAAATTGCTTACAGCTTCCCTGCCCAACCTGCCCTGGGTTGTGTTTACCGGGGATGAATTTGTTCATGAATCACTTTTTAAGTGACTGCCGCATAAGTTGGCCATGCCCTAAAGCCATAGACCGGCCTGTCCTGGCCGCTAGCAGGCACGGTGGTGTCAAAAGGACAAGTGTTGGAGGCACAAAACCGTTATGAAAATTCAATTTTGTGTCGAATTTATTAAAAGCAGCTTAAAAATCGTAAGCGCGTTGAAAAGTAGACATTTGGGAATTTGGACAAGTGCAGTTTTATAACACATCATCATCATCTGGAGGGCGGGTTTTTTTTTTTAACATTTGTAGACCATGTTTTGCCCGCAGGCTTTGGTCTAATGGAATAATTTGGGTTTAAAGTTAATCAAATGAGAGAGCAAAGACTTGGGAATACTTTTTGGCAGGCAATACTTAAATACAGTTATTATTCTTAAATAAATAACAAAGTAGATCCCTAATAGAATGAAATAATATGAATATATAAATTATTTTTTTTTAGGAAAATCAAATTTCTACAAGAACCTCATAAAATAGATTCAATAAAAGTAATTATATAAATACTTTAGTCTCTAAAAATCAAATATTTTCAAATATTCTATAAAACTTTCGTCCATTTTCTGATTATTCTTAACAAAAAAAAAAACCAAACAATAAAATCTCGAATAAAAAACTTCTTCTAATTCCAGCTCATAAAGTACTTTGTTGTATTTTATTTAAATTTTTCACCCCCCGCCAACACACACACACACACAAACACAGTCAAACACACAAAAGGGAAAAAACGTGGGCGTAATGCGACCACGCCCCCTTGATGCACCCTCAACACTTTGGCATTATTAAAAGCATACTTTAGGGCGAACAAGTGCATAATATTCCCATTGCTTTTGTTTTATTTGCGACTTCTTCTTCTTCTACGGGGGATGTTGCACACACTCTCGTCTCGTCGGGCGTCGTGCGTCCGTGCGTCCGTGCGTCCGTTTCCTTTTATGGAAGTACCAATGTAAACATCATCAACATTGCTCAAAAGCATTTTCAAAAACTGTATTATATTAATTTAATATGCAAAAACAGTGGAGTGGGGGTGAGGACCGGGATGCCACGAGGGTTAACAGACATTTTGACATATTTTCATTTTCTCACTTACCATAATTTCCCTTTCTCGCATTTCTGGAGATTTTAAAGGGTGCCCCGCATTCTGTTCTCTGGTCGTACCAAGTGCGCAATTTCAAACGCAGTCAGCAGGTTGACTTTTGTCAGGCAGGCAGGGGTTGGGGAACTCCTGTAGGGGTTGAAATACCAAAATACTACTGCTTATGATTATGATATTATTTCGAAATTATCCGCTTAGTTTCACGGAGTGGAACCAGGGACATATGTGCGGGCCATTGTGCGGAAAATGAAATCATTTCACTGTTAATAATGATGACATATGATTTTCATTGTCAAATTTGTTGTCGTTGTTGCTTTTAAGTGAATTAGGCGTTTTACCATTTTTATTATTATGGCATAAAGTCAACTCTTCTTCTTTTGGGAGAGGGTGTGGCTAACAACAAACGGGTAAAGTCTAGCCGGTTGCGTTAAATTTGTTGGCACATCATTAGTCAAGGGTTTCTTTTCGCTTTTTTGATGTGGCAAGGTGGCAAGGTGCATTTTGGGCGTCAATGAACGCATCTGTTTTATTTCTGTTGCTGTTGAATGGTTTTGCAATATGCCACAAGACCAATGACAAATTTTTGTTTGGTGGGTGCTTCTTGTGTTTCAGTAAGTAAGTAAAATGTGGGCGGTTAAGCAAATGATTTTTGATTTATGATCTCTGAATGTTGAATGGATGTGAATGATGATAATATTATTCCTTCTTAACTGTATGAGTGTTGAAGTTTCATGTTCAATATACCATTTTCTTTCGGAAATTCATAGTATTCTTCCTTGTACAGTATTGTTTACACCCCAAACCAATGAAATGGAAAAAAACAGGCAGAAGAAAGCATCTCCGGCCCCATAAAATATATACATATATACTTCATCAACAAGTATATATGAGATATAGACATATGAACGTGCCGATCTCAGGAGCTATAATATCTAGAGACTCCAGATTTGGGATATAAGCTCGCCTAAGCCTTTGACAAGACAAGTTTGTTCAAAATTTTCGATAACTTTTTCGGCTTACGATATACACATGGAATCAAAAACAATAATATCTAGAATTTTGCAACGGAAGCGAATGAAAACATTATCAAAATAATGAATATGTGAGAAATGTATATTAAAATCGATTGAGAAACACCGGAGATATGAAATATGTAAGTTCTTAGACATTGGTACAGTAGTGTAGTAGTACGAGTAGTAGTAGTTGTAGTTGTAGTAGCAGTAGTAATAGTAGTAGTACGAGTAGTAGTACGAGTAGCAGTACGAGTAGTAGTACGAGTAGTAGTACGAGTAATAGTAATAGTAGAAGTAGTAGTATAAGTTGTTCTAGTAGTGATCCTATGTATAAGGTAAGGGAGTAGGGGTATCTTCTAGTCGGGCTTACACGAGTAGAGTCTTCTAACTTCTTTTGCTTTGAATTGGTATTCTACTTTTGTCCGGTATTACCCATATATCCACACACTACCTTTTACAATTCACAATGATATTTATATTCTCCAACTCTGAAACTAATTCAAAAATTATGCATTAGACTTTAATCTCTTTTTTCCGTAATGCCGCAAAAGTATCACGTTTGGATCATCAATCACACGCTTGGCGGGGTCAGACTTTACACAAAAATGTATAATGTACGCCAATCAATGTGAGGCAAAGTCAAAAAATTACGATATGTCACTCTGTGTGTCCGTCCAATGGGGCACCCTAACTCCCAGCCTATATCCCTGAGTTGTACCTCCTTTTTATTTTTCATTTAGTCCCTGTTTTAAGCCCCCCCCCCCTTTCTAGTTACACCTGCTGTGCGGAAAATTGTATTTTACTGACCAGAACGTGAGCCTCGGCGGGTGGGTGGGGGGTAGGTGTAGGGAGTTGTTGACTTGACGGTTATATAAGGGATTACGATAACGGTCGAGTTGTGCTTTGAACATGACAATGCACATTCAGTGGGGGCGGGGCGGGGCTAAAAACAATACTAAGCAAATTAATAAATAAGCGAAGCAGGAGAAAGGGAAAGAAGTAGAGCTGAATAAAAAAAACCGCTTGACAATTGACATTTACAAATTTTGTACGATATGTTTTCTGTTGAGTTCGTGTTTTTCCACACACAACTTCCGTGGCGTCTTCGTCAGAGACGCGGAGTTAACCGAGTAGGTGGGGGTGCGTGGGGGGGCTATAAAAATAAAACCTGCCTTTTGCCATATGCCATTTAAATGATAAAAGGATTTTAACGTACACTCTCACACTGACCAACACCCCCCAAAGGGAAGAGAAGAGAGAAGAGAGACGGGAACACACGTTGGTCAATTGCGTTTGGGGTCAACCCTTTCGCACGAACGCCATCATTCTGCCAGCGTGCCTCCCCTTATCCCCCAACCCACCCCCTCACACACACACTTCAATCCATACTTATGCTACGGCCTCGGAAGTGTCAGCACATTTTTCAAAGGAGCATATAAAATGGCAGTCATACATTATGTCCATATCTGCCCGTCGGCCGTTGTCCATTGTCCATCGTCCGTTGTCCTCCGACCGTATTCCTCTTTCCGTTGTCCGTTTTTCTGTTTCTCTGTTTGTCCGCTAGGGGGGGCGACTGCGACTGCGACAAATGTGAATGGTGTGGCAACCCTTCCCCCTCCCACACACACTCACACATTTTATATGTGTAATGCCTCGAACAGATTATGCATTAAGCGCTTATTTAGCATTTTTCTTATATAATGTTCCATAGATGTACATATATATAAATGTAGGTATGGATGGATGGATGGCGTTATCCACTTTGCAATTGGTGTGACCATCCCAAAAACACCTTCAACCTTCTTCGGGGAATGGGCACATAAATAAACATACATATTGTAGATAGCATAAAAAAGGGTTGCAAGAACGTAACCATATAGAATTTCATTCCCTGCTAAACAAAATTCATATGTGTATAGCATTAGATAGATTTTTTAGGTACACAGAGAGAAAAAAGTGTACACTTGAACTAAAAATTCTTAAAAACTTAATAAATTTTAATATGTTTAGGCAAAAGGAATTGAAATTTTTTGGCATCCATTCAGTTAATCTCTTTGATACATGAACCTGCAATATATTTAATAAAGCTCTTCAGAAAAATTCATGTTAATTTCAATTGTTTGGTCATTCAATCCCAAATGATTCTAAAGCCAGAGGGACAAAAGCATAACCCAAATAATTGCTTTTTTACTAATTAATTTGTTGTTTTGACTTAGCTGGACAGAGGCAATGTCTTCAGTAGGCACAAAATGGATAATTAAATAAAGCAGCAAAATAAATGGGCACAAATGGAAGAAATGTAGAAAGAATGGAAAGGAAAAAAAGTATGCAAATCCTACCATTTTAATGAAAATTACATTTTAATTTCATAAACGACAGTCATAGAGAGAACTTAACACTCTTAAGCTCTTTGAAACAAATTGCCAGCTTTGAACCATTATGAAACCGAAAGCAACCGCAGAGAACCTTCATAATTTGTAAAAAGTAAATTAACAATGCGGCTAAAACTAATTGCCAAACGGGCTTAAAATGCTCTTAAAGAGTATCTCAACTATGTGATACAGCCCAACAAAGTCTCAAACCAAACAAAAAGAAAACAATTTAAAAGGCTCTAGTCGAGTAAGCTCGACTAGAAGATACCCTTAACCCTTGACCATACAGACGGACAGACGGTCGGGCTGAGAGATATACACATGACCAATACTTGATGGTTTCATATCTCCGGTGTTTCTTAACCGTTTTTAGTACAAATTTCGCAGATGTGTATTATTTTATTATTAGTTTCAATTCTTATTTAAAATTTTCAAGATATTTTGTTATTGAACCTAATAATAATAATAATTTGTAAAAAGTAAATTAAAATGCTCTTAAAGAGTATCTCAACTATGTGATACAGCCCAACAAAGTCTCAAGCCAAACAAAAAGAAAACAATTTAAAAGGCTCTAGTCGAGTAAGCTCGACTAAAAGATACTCTTAACCCTCAACCATACAGACGGACAGACGGTCGGGTTGAGAGACATACACATGTACTACCGTGTACTACCGGATCAATGCTTGATGGTTTTATATCTCCGGTGTTTCTTAACCAATTTTAATAAAAATTTCACAGATGTTCATTATTTTATTATTAGTTTCAATTCTCATTTTAAAATTTTCAAGATATTTTGTTATTGAACCTTCATAATTTGTAAAAAGTAAATTAAAATGCTCTTAAAGAGTATCTCTACTATGTTATACAGCCCAAAACAAAGTCTCAAACCAAACAAAACGAACAAGAACCGAAAAATGGTCACTCGAAAGTGTCCGTTTTTATTTTTTGTTTTGGCTTTTTTTTGCTTTTGGTTAGCTGTCGCTCACGTAGGCAGCGTCCATGTAATTAAATTAAAATGGGCAAATTTAGTCGAACTGCGGATTAAATTAATTTTCATTTGCATTTGCATAAGTTTTGAGCCAGAGTTGCCAGAGTCGCCACTCAACGTGTCCTGCTCTCTCTCACTCTCTCTCTCTCTCTCTCTCTCTCTCTTTCTCTCTCGTCTGTTCATTAATTCCTTCATTATGTCATTTATTGCAGAATTTTAGTTTAAAAAAATTGTTCCTTCGTTGTATCGCTCTCTGTTCCTCCTTCTCACTGCCTTTCTCTCTCTCTCCCTCTTTCTTTCGTTCATTATCTGTGAGTGCATCAAGAACAATAAGCGAAAATAATTCAAAAGAGTAGAGCAAGTAATTAAATTGCCTTAAGTTCTATGCAAAAATAGTTAATTATATTATCACTATTTTAACTAATTACTATGCAAAATATTTTGAATTGTAATGAAATGAAACTTGAATTTATCCATGGAAACCCAATGAAGTAGAAACTAAAGCATACTTCCAGGAACACATATTTCTTAAGAAATTCTTATTATAAGAACCTTAACCCATAAAGTAGGTAAAAAAGGGTATATTGGTTTTGTACAAAAGTATGTACCGGGCAGAAGAAAGCTTTTTCGACCCCATAAAGTATATATATTCTTGATTAGCATCAACAGTCGAGTCGATTTGTCCGCCCGTCCGTATGTATGAACGCGTCGATCTCAGGAACTACAAAAGCTAGAGACTCCAGATAATGGATATGAGATTTCCTAATCCCTAGGCATAGAAAGTTTGTATCAAATTTTCGATAACTTTTCAGGTTTACGATACACTCGATAACGGTTTACGATTACGTAATCGATAACAAAAAACTTTTGAATTTCGAAAACTCAAAAATGGTGATTGAAATTATTAACAAAACTATAAGCATCTTTAATTTTGTATTTTTAACTTTTATTAAAATCGGTTCAGAAACACCGAAAATATGAAACTATTAAACATTGGTCCGGTAGTACAGTACATAAGTGTATGTCTCTCAGCGTGACCATGTGTCCGTCTGTATGGTCAAGGGTTAAAAGTATCTTCTAGTCGAAGTTATTTAACTAGAGCCTTCTTACTTGTTATTCCAAACTTAAAGAAACAATTACAAGAACACATAGATAATTACTTTTCTGTCTGCTTACAATAAGTACTCAATACAGTAAACAACTTATAGTAAAAATGTAGATCATATTTTCAATAGGAATTTTAGCTTGATAAAACATTTTCAAATGCAAAAATAATAATATTTTGTATTATACATATTCCACACTATAACCATACCCTACTCAAGTTAGTTTACACACATAAAGTCAACACGTTAGTTCATTAAATTTGTAATTAATTGCTGGAAGTCCTATGACTGATACCTAACCTAACCAAAGCAAGAGCTAAGTAGACAAAAGAAAATTGTGAAAATTTTTTTATTTTTTCTGCCCCAAAATACTTAAAGGCTTACGATTTTTTTTTAATTACTTTCGAATAACAAACAAATACCAGACGATCTTATTTTTAAACCTTCTTCTCGCTTTGTTTTTTATTTTTACCGTTTTTCTGTTCCCTTTGCCAAAAAGGCAAACGGCAAAAGCAAACCGAAATGTTTACAAGGTGAACCCAAAAGAAAAGCGAGCAGGGAACAAAAAATGTAGATGGAAATGAAAATGCAATTTTATTTATTGTTATGTAGCTGTAATTTTTTTCCCAGAGAGAGAGAGCGGTAGAGCGAGATAAGGAGAGTGAAGAAGCTTATGTAAATTTATTTATTTTGCGTAATTTTTCTTGTTGTTTTCCCGTTTGGCACCCAAACAATGTTGCCCCACCCCCTCCCCACCACACCACACCACACCTCATCCCACCCAAAGTTACCGACTGTGTTTTAGCGGCCTTTCACGCCCCGAAAAGAAAAAAAAATTTAATTAGAATAAAGAAGAAAAGGAGCAAAGCAAAGTGCAAAATTAAAATGAAAAAGCCAAAACACAAAAAAAAAAACAGAAAAACAGAAAAAATAACGGTACAAGGCAGCTACAACTGGGCTTAGTGCTGTCCAAAGAATTCTGCTGTAAATTTACAGTAATAAGGCATGAAAAAAAAACACACCCGAAAAAAAAGAAATTGTGCAATTTTCATGTGTAACTGACAGGCAAACGAAACAACAACAATTTTGTAATGAGATCTGTCTTAACGAGGGATATTCTCTTGGACGGACGAAGAAGAAGAAGAAGGTTCTAGTCTGACGTGCGAGGAAAATTCTTTTGTTGTAACCAATAAAATGTTAATAACCTCGCCAAAAAAAACCCAAAAAAAAAAAATAAAGAAGTTGGCTATAAATTACATTTTATTTACGTTACGTCCAGCTGCCTGAGATAAGTACAGTCCTCTATCAGTTATACTATCTACATACAACATCTATCCCCAGCTTAATTACGCACTTGGTTTATGACTTAATATAACATTCTAAATATGTGTTGAAAACAGTCAACCCAAAAAGCTCTCTCGCTCTCTCTCTCTCTGTTTTGTCAAAGAGCGAAGGGGCGAAAGAGAGAGAGGGAAGTAAGAGCTTTACGTCGTTACATTTACTACGTCGCATGACGTTAGTTTGAGGGAAATTTAATTACGTCGTATTATGAAATTTATATGACAATGGCAGACAGCACACAAAACCCACACAAACACACACGCGCACACACACACACACACCACACACACATATGCCATGAATGAAGTAATTTGTAAGCGGGTTTGGGGGTCGGGGGGATTAATTATGATGTGCCTAAGTTACAGCAATGAGTTTTAAATTAAATGTAATAACTTTTGTTGAACGATTTTCATTTTGGCATTTTCAAAAGTTATATACACAAAATAAATATCCGAACAGAAAGTTCTCTACGCTTCCATCGATAGAAAAATCATTGGATTTTATGTAAAAAAGTTTTCATACTTGAACGCTTGAAGGCGGAAAGGAACAGCAGGAAGCAATTCCAATCACCCATCAAAAGGACATAATAATAATTAATGGCATTTGCTTAAGGAATACATAATGAGAACCGACAAGGGTCCCCGTAGCATGTGGCAGGTGGCAAGGTGGCAGGTTGCTGGCAACAACAACGGTACGTGGCAGGACATGTTTCTATTTTTATTATATTCCGATTGGCAGTGAATTAATTTAAATTTTGCTCTTCGATTACGAAGATTTCAAAAAAGAAATGGGGAAAATGGGAAAACAAACTGGAATTTTAAATGAGCTGCGATTGAGACAATGTTAATATAATGAAAATTAACATTAATTTCGAAACAAGGAAAGCAACAAAAAACAACACAAAAACAAAGAATAAAAAACAACATTCATATGACACTTCGCGATGCTATTTAGAGGGGAAAGGGAGGGGTTGGGCCCCTGGAATTTTTACAAGAAAAATATGTAAATTGTCTTGTAATAAAAATGTTCAAAACTTACCCAAACTTCACCGTCCCCCCGCCAACCCAACCCCTCTACCACTCTATCTCGTATCTGCAAATATAAATTTTATGAAGCATTCCCCAATAACAGAGCCGTAGAATTAAAACAACGCGACAATGAATGAATAAAAAACACAAAACACAAAAAAAAAACAACAAAAAAATTTAAAAATAAATAAATAAAGTGGGAAGAAAAAAAAAGAATGGAAATAAAGCCAAGTGACTGCGACAGAAATGTTCTCTGCAGGAGAAACAGAAAGAGAAACAGATACAGAAAGAAAAAATTATATCCCTGCAGGACATTATTTTAAATACTAATCCGCATCAGTTTTCATTTGAATCTTAGTGTTCGGGGTATGCTGTCAGCACAACCCCAGGACATCGACAATGTGAGCTTCATCTCGCTCTCCCTCTCTTTCTTACTCTGTCTCTGTCTCTCTGTCTCGTTCTTGTGCTTTTGCAACGTGCCTGCCATCTTTGTTTGTGCGCCGTTACATAAATTCAGATGTTATCCTAAATGCGCAGCATGCACGTTATTAAAATAACGTCAGGCAACAACTTGCGCCCGGGAGCAGGCTCCGGAAGTTAACAAATGAAAAAATAACGCACGTCGCCTGGTTTCGGGTCCTTCTTTCGCCCTCTCTCCTCTCTCTTTCTTTTTTTTTTTTGTTTTCTCTCTGTCTCTACTTGGTTGCGCACGTAGCACCAATTATGGCAGCAACCCGTGGTCCCCATGGTTTCTTGTTTCATTTTCCTTTTTTCCCTTTTTTTTGTTTTTGTTGCCTGTCTAATTAAAATCTATATAATCGATGTGGGTTCAATCACAAAAAAACATGGAAATGGCAAAGAATATATTTATTAAGCAGACCACATTTGAGCCTTTTACGTATACGTAATCAAGGCTTATAAAGAAACCAATCTAATAACCATTTGAGTACATTTCACGAGCGAGACTTGTCATCGATATGAATAACCAAAGTTAGCAATGACGAGTCTCACTCGTTTCCTTCTGTTTGTTTATCTTAAGAAATCTTGCATTCATTTTCTTATTTTCTGAATAAAATATCATGATAGTAAAATAAAACTAAAAACAACGTGTTAAAACCAAATGAAATAAATCGAGACTCAAGGGGTTAAAAAACTATTTTAAAACAAGTAAGAAGGTTCTAGTCGAGTAAGCTCAACTAAAAGATACCCTTAACCCTTGACCATAGAGACGGACAAACGGTCGGGCTAAGAGACATACATAACATACGTGTACTACCGGACCAATGCTTGATGGTTTCATATCTCTGGTGTTTTTAGACCGATTTTAATAAAACTTCCACAGATGTTCATTATTTTGTTAATAGTTTCAATCCTCATTTTCGAGTTTTCAAAATTCAAGATTTTTGTTATCGATTCCATGTGTATATCGCAAACCGAAAAAGTTATCGAAAACTTGAAACAAACTTGTTATGCCTAGGGACTAGGAGAGCTCATATCCAACGCCAGGAGTCTCTAGCTTTTGTAATTCCTGAGATCGAGTCGGCTGTTGATGCTAATCATGAATATATATACTTTATGAGGTCGGAGAAACTTCCTTCTGCCTGTTACATACTTTTGCACAAAACCATTATACCCTTTTTATCCATTTCATGGGTTAATGCTATACAAATATAGCATACTTTTTGAAGCTTTGTAGAAGAGTTTCCTCGATATTTGTTCTATCTGCCTCGCCAAAAAACAATAACCAACTGCCACTAAATGTTGCAATTGTTAATTGTGTTCCACACATCTTTCATCTCGCTTTACCATACACATCTAGTTGCACTTTGTGCTATTTTGTTTCGAACTCAGCGAACTCCTAATTCCGATTTGTGGTCTGATGCGATTCTGTTTTGAATAGGTCTGACAATAATTACACAACCATATTTCGATGGGAAAATTAGTTGCCAGAAAACCCAATCGTCTATCGATTTGATTTAGGGGTAAGTATGGTGCAAGGCAGGTTGTTCAAAAAATTATTTTGAAAATATTAAAAGTTCATTTTTATTTGTATTCGTTTTATGATTTTATTACTTTTTTTCTCTCTGTGTATTTTGTGTTCTTAACAATTCCTCAAACTTATCCTATACAACTGCTCCCAAACCGAACCCAACTGACTACTAAATTATTTCCGATATGATTTCCAATAAACAAATAAAATCAAAGCAACTGAATTGGGACATGAATACATACATATATACATATATTTACATGGGTATATATGAGAGAGACATGAACAAATAGCAGTAAAGTGAACAAATTGTTGTTGTTGTTGGCTGTAGAAAATTGTAAATGCTTCAATCAGCAATTCGTATTATTAAATATTAATGCACAATACTCAAGTCGACCTGTCTCCTGCCGACTGACCCTTTCTCGATGTATGTATAAATGTGAGTCCACAAAAAGGTCAACATGTGTCTAAAAACACACACACACATAATACATATGTATGTGTATATATAGAAATATACTCATGGGCACTCCAGCAATGCCAATTGGATACTGGACGCAAGCAAACCTGGAATCTTGGACATTTTTCATCATAAAGTGGTGGTGGCCTGGCTTTGATTTCAAATTGGATTTGAATTTGGAATTTTTGGCTTTCAAGCAGCAAAAGCAGCAACAGAAAAAGCAGCAGTAGAAGCCTGCAGGCGTCTCTAAATGGAAATGGTCAACACGCATAAATATTTCTCTTTGTTTAGCTCGAGCTGAACTAAAAGAAAAAGATTATACACACACATATATCACATCTAGGATGTGGTTGTACCTGCATGTGGGGATACTTAGCTCCCACCCCAATGGCCAAAAAAACAACACAAACAAAACAACCCGAATAGAAAAACGAATCGAGCCAGGCAGAGCCAGAGTATATACATACACACATATATGGTTTGGATATGAGCAATGGTCGAATGGTCAAGTCAAAGTTATTGTCATGTCATGTAAGTGTCCAGCATGCTGCCTGCCACACATGCCCCACAAAACCAATTGCATTGCTGTTCAGCATTTTCAATTTCCTTTCAAAAATTACATATACAACAGGTACACTTGAAAAAAAAACTAGTAATAAAAATTAACATAGATTTCCTTTGACTTATTTTGCACGGAAATTACTTTTATAAAGCTTATATTTAGTTTCAAAAAAATTCGATTAATGAAAATATTAAGCAAAATGATTTTGTTGTCTGCAAATTGACAAAATTTTTAACAATTTTCTGAAATTCATAATTAATCGACAAAAAACATATAACTATTACCTATGAAACCAATTCGAGTAAAACTTGGATCATAAACAATTTTGACAGCTGAAGGCGAGTTTATGGAGTCAGGTTTTGTTGTTCTTGCCACATCATACAGCTGGGATAAAATGTAAATATGTTTAGCCTTTTCTAATGGTCACCACTCCCAGGAGAAAGAAACCGAAAGAGGGTGGGGTGGGGTAGTGTGCGGCGTACACAACCGATAAAGCCAAAAAACTAGCCAATAACTTCTCAACAGCTAACTTCTCTTGCCCGGAATAAAAGTTCAAAGTGACTTAAGTGAAATTTTGCAGTTTGGGACAAGCCAAGCCAAAATTGAAGGGGCTAATGTTATTTTTTTCTCTCTCTCTCTCTCTCTCTCTCTATCTACTAGCCATGAACATGAGTAAAAATTAAATTGATTTTGTTCGGACATTGAAAAAGTTTTTGTGTGTTAGCTCTCACAAATTGCCTTTTCATACTTTATACTCTTTAGGGTGGGCTCAAATAACCGTATTTGTTTTTCACTTTCTACTTATATGGTTGCGTGAACTTGGCTTGAAAGCTTTTCCAGCACACACATTTGAGGGGAAACACTTAACCCAAGACAAAGAGTTAACTTTGCCTATCTCAATTTTATTTCAAATTCAATTATAAATGATGCCTCAATTCAGCTTTGCTGAAGTAAAAATGACAAAAGTGAAATTTTAATTTCATCTTACAGATAATTTTCCGAAAATTGTTTGACACTTGAAAGTCATTAGAAGAGAAGATAGCAACCGTTCCCCAATTGCTTCGCTTTGATAAAATCCAAGATATCCCGGCAATTAAACTGGAATCTAGACATTTATGCATACACAGGTCGTAGCTACGATAGGATAGACGTTCTGGCATTTCTTCTTCCATTTCAATTTTTTGTCACCTTTTTCACACTTTTCCCATTCTGTTCATGCTCATCCATCTCAACCGTTCTTCATTCAACTCCTTCTGTCTCTCTGTCTGTCTGTCTGCCTTCACATTCCTTCATCTCTTTTTGATGTAATTTTGGCATTTGGCCCAACAACCAAAACGAAACGAAACGAAATGCAAAAAAAAATTATTGCCTTCTGGCTGTGTAGTTGATGTCTAAGAGACGATAACGTTGTCACCGAAAAGAGTGAAGGAGACACACTTTCATTCCCCCTCTCTCTCACTTTTGGGGTTTATCAATCTAGAAAGGGGTAGGCGTCAAGTGGTAGGCGTCAAATGGCGACGAAGCGCACGTAAAGCGGTTTTTCCCCCGAATAAGACACGCTTAGGTAAATGGAAAAAGTGGCGGCAAATTAAGAAAATGCTAAGCGTCGTCGAAATGAGCAAAACTCTGTTCTCTGTTCTGTGCTCTGAGTTCTCTGTGTTCTTAAATCTGAAATTAAAATTTAAGCATTGCGCACATAATTCCATACCACTTATACAATAAATACATACAAAGTCGGAAAAAGTCGGGGTGGGGATTTCAAATGAAATGAAATGAGAGGGAAACCGAGTCTCAGACTAAGATGTTCCCGGCTGACTCAGGACAACTTTTGCGCCGCAAAATGCCGTTAATGAAGATGATATTGTTGATTGAAGCCAAGGGTAAGATTGTTGACTGTCTTATGGCAATACTTTATTACGGGCTTAAAGCAAATACAATTTGTAGACATTAGACAACATTGTCAGTACTATTATTATTTAAACAAAAATATTTTCTGTTCAAAGTTTTAAAGCCATTTTTACAAAAAGAAGAAACCGTTTTCAACAAAAACCAAAAAATAGTATAGAAAAAAAAGCACACACACCTTTTAAGGTAAGAGTATTAGTTGTGCAAAGTCAGGATGAACGTCCTGAAGATGCAAAACAAACAGTAAAAAAAATACAAGCAAAAAAATGGCGCCCAACAATGTACTCAATCTCAAGATGCATGGGAAATGTGAAAAATGTGAAAATGTTAAAAAGTGAAAAAGTGCAACGCAAAAGGTAAAAGAGAATAAGACAAGTCGCGCGTCTGACAGCAAAGAAGAATAAGAGAAACCCCAAATAGCCGCAAAACAGAAATAATAGCAAAAAAATACCAAGTCTATGTACCTGAACAGAAAATCCCATCTCTATATATATATATAGAGAAAGAAGTAAATTAATTTTAATCCCTTTTTTTTGCATTTACTCTCACGTCTATTTAGTTGAGTTTTTCATTCTCGCCTCAGCCTCAGCCGCAGTGGGCGTTATTCGAGTTGCTGGAGGCGCCACAATCACAGTACTGCCGCACCTTTGTTGCAATATGAGTCTGGAAAAACTTTTTTATTATCTTTTAGCTCCACTCTTTTCAATATGAATAGACTATGTTAGAAAAGGCAAGAAAACTTAATTAAAAGTCTTTTTTTTTTATTATTTTTTCTTAAACAAATATTGAATATTAAAGAATAATTTTCTTAATTTTTTCAATATGAATAGACTAGGTTATTATTTTTTCTTCTTAAGCTAATATTAAATATTAAGGAATATATAAGGAAAAGGAAAAAAACGTAAAAGCTATTTTTATTATTATTTTTTCTTAAACATATATTGAATATTCAGTAATAATTATTTTCTCTTTTCAATATGAATAGATAAGGTTAGAAAGAAAAAGAAAACTGTAATTAAAAGTGATTTATTTTTCTTATTTTTTCTTAAACAAATATTGAATATTAAGTAATAATTATTCTCTCAGGTAAGCAAACTTTCTCCAGTAACCACCCCAAAACCAATATTGCGCATACGCAATGCTGAGCGCCATTTTTATATCGCAATGCCAAGTTATGAAAGTAACCACAACACAAATTATGAAATTGATATGTCCGGAAGTCGGGGCACATTGGAAGCCTTTTGACCAATACCAAAACTGCAGCAACGCCCACCACACACAAGAACAAAATATATGGAGCTGAAAATGTGGTTGTCGCTTATTACATAAAGTTATGTATACATACAAACATATACACACTAATACATACATATATCATAATCCATAAAGAGTTCCTTAGTTAGGGAAACTTTTCTCGTTCTCATTGTTGTTGTTGTTGCTGTTGACTTCAAATTACAACCGCACACATAAAGGAAACGAAAAGAAGGGAAAACGAAACGAGAGCAGCCCTTAAAAACACACACACACACACACACATACACACACAGAGGAAGTACAGAGTTGATATGAGGGGAGTGGGGGGCGCTTAAATCAACAAAAGAAGGCAATGATAAATGCAACGCGCTTTTGGGGGTGAAATTCGACGCCGAGTGCCACCCTTAACAGCACCCTTGCCACGTCAATGCCACCCAATTATAACCGTATATTTGTGTATGTGTGTGTGTATTCGTGTATTCGTGCATGTATGTGTTTGTGTGCTGTCTTGTGGAGAGCTCATTTGAGAAACGATTGCGTTCTCCCCGTGGGTCTCTATGTCTGTCTTTCTGTCTGTCAGTCAGTTTATCGTGGTCGTCCTTTTATTATTGTTTCATTTTTTCTTCAATCTTTCTACCAAAATACGTATATATAAATACACATACATATCTGCTTTGTATATATATATACGATATATAAAAGGGACAAAACAATAACAATAAAAATCATACATACTCATGCTACCCAAACTTTGATATCCAAAACCCCCAACAACAACAACAAAAACACAAAAAAAACACCCCACACCCGTTACGAAAGCTAAGCGCACGTGCACACACACACATACACACACACATATATATTTATTATTGCTGTTCTTATATGCTGATATGAACGTTGGAGATATGAGCGCCCTAAATGGAATACATACATACATACAAACACTAACTGTTCTATCGCCCTCTCATTCGTATATGTGTGTGTGTTTGTATTAATACATAATGGCCAGAAAAGTATCCTTTATGAAATTAAATTTATGTTAGATAGCTGAGCTTACTCCACCTTGAACCTTATTAAATGCGAGGGCTTACACAAAAGTTAAACGAATAAAATTATAGTTTGCTTTGAGAAAATATTTGAGAAATTGTATGAATGAAAAACGTTTTACTTGAAGAAAAGGTTATAATACAAAAGTTTATTAAAATATATGAAAACATAATAAAGATTTAAGGTCATTTATATAAAATATTAAAAAATTTGTTCAACAAAATTCAAAATTGAGTTATCCTATAAAAAAACCAGCAATGAAGCTATATTTGAGATGCCAAAAACTATAAAATATTACAGTAATATCTTGTTAGGGTTCGTGTATTTCTATGATATAGTGGTCTATATGATCTAGTAGTCCGATCTTGCCGATTATCACAAATAATCGAACTGAAAATCTCCGCTCGTTATCTCGTAAACAGTTCTTATAGTTCTTATAACGGTTTACAAACCTGAAATATGTCTTTAAAACACTACTAATTACTTTAGTTTAACTCAAATACCCTTTGTTCGACCCTCGCCAAGTTGGCCATTGCAATTATAGCAACAACTAATGGGCAGTGTATTATAGCGCCTGTCTGACCACTGTCCAGTTCCCACATATACACATATATTGTGTTTGTATTGATTTTTTTCTGCAAAGAAAAGTACATTAGACCAACTAAAACTCATACCACAGAAACACTACGATGGAGGGCTGTGAAATGCGCCCTTACAATATAGAAACACGAGGCTAGCTAGCTTGCTTGGGGCTCTACCAAGGTGGTACGGCCGAAGTTGAAGCTCGTTGTGGCATTTGTGCTTGATAAAATGCGTTAAAACGAAAATTAAGCAACACAATTAATGGCTCTCGGTTTATCATACAATTTTAATGGCACAAATAAATTGAAGAAAAACTAGCCAAGAGCAAAATTGCCAAATATGTTACTAGACCAACAATTACAAACACAAAACCATTTTTATTGGCAATGATATAAATGTTTATGTGCTAGTTGAGAGACTTTCATACACTTTTTTATTGAGTAACATCGAGTCCGAATCGTGATCCTTGAACTTATTTCGACAAAGAGGAGAGAAACGGAAAGTTTTGTGTATTTTTTGATAGAATTTGAGATGTGCAAAATTCTATAATCGATATCGCAAGCAAAGTGTCGATATTATAAATGATTTCCATTTTTAATTGATTCATAAATATTTCATAAATGATTTTTTCAGGCATTCCAAGATTGTGAATCATAATGTGATAAAAAAAATTATATAAAATATTAATTTGTCAATTTAAGATTCACAATAAGCAGTTCTATGTTAAAAAATAGCTCAAATTATTTTCAAAAATAGCTAAATTTTGACGTTTTTCACTATTTCTGAGCCATGTTCATTCTAATGTTGATCATGCGGTAAGTAAATCAACCTTTTAGTAAGCCGTTCAACATACTCTCTCTCAACATGCTCTACGAAATGCAGAAAGAATATGAAAAATGTAAGCTAATAATAACTTGACGCTTGGAGATTATTTCTCATGATTTGTTTGATCGTTTATCAACATTGATTATTATAAAAATACATCGATAATTTGATAGAATTTGATGTGATTCTGTCTGTCAAATTGATTTCCAGTAGGCAAGAAAAGAGTACGCGAACATTTGTCTAGCAGCAGATAAATATTTTGACTTCAATCTACTTCTTTGTTATCTGTAATTTTAATTTAAAACATATTAATTTGTTTATATTCAAGGAATATTTGCTGAGTCATTTAAATCAGCTGTAATCTTACCTTTCATCATTAATTAATTGAAAATGGCCGACAAGCGTAATCGAACGAGTTTAAGAACAGAACTACAAAACGTGCTTCTCATAGTAGAAGTAAGAGATCTTCTTGTATAGAAAACAATGCTCGAAATACAAATTATAGCGGGAAAAAGAGGAAGATCGATTTCAGTGAGATCAAATGGTATTTTGTTAGCTGTACGTCAGATGAAAGATATTCACTCTCGATGAAAACGTTTAAAAAGTAAAACAACGAGATTATGCCGCAGATTATACGCAAACTCTACGAACTGCGCAAAAGTGCTATCTATATGAAAGGTATAAGCCCAACCAGCAGCGTACTCAACCAAACTGTCCGATTTGCATGTGTCAAACAATCCAGGATCCCAATCAGGAATATTATCCCATCTCTCTTGCCTGTGAACATGTATTCGGTAATGATTGCATTATTGAAATGGATTGAGGGGCATAACGAATGCCTGTAATGCCGCCAAAGGATCGGACAAAACACCATTCAAAAGATCATTTTCAATCCAGATGAGGTTTACCCAATGCAAAATGTTTTCCCAGACTAAAGTTTTGCTTTGCAATTTTACAATAAAGTAATTGAATCAATTACATACTTTTATTTCTACTATGTATAATAGAAGAGATTAAGTCAAAGTCGAACTAAAAATAGGAAACTTTCTATCTTCTGTTAGCCCACGCTCAACTAACCATATTAAAAGCAATGCAGTGAACTATAAAGAGGCATGACATCATATTTTATCAGCAGCAACCGCAAACTCAACGTCCCTCCACACCAGCAATGGGTAACAGCGGGTGTTTAGAAGGCGAGGGTGGTGGGGGAGGTGGGGCGAGTGGGTCGTTGTCCCTGCTCTCGATTGCCACCCAATCCGCTAACATTGTTATAAAAGTGCAAACAAATACATGGCCATGGAATGGATGGAACAGGCAAGAGAGCAAGGAAAACTAAAAAAAAATGAAACAAAATTAACTTCAGTCGGGCTTGACCCATGGCTCCTCAAACCCAAGACTTGAGACGGAGCATCCGATGCCGCCGAGCTGCTTATGTGAAGGTAAAGAGCGAGTGAGAGCGTGAGCGAGAGCGAGAAAGCAACACGAAAGCGAACACGGCGAGAAAATTATGAAGCTGCAGCTGACAGGGGACGAAGAAACGCAAGAAACGAAAGAAAAACGGATGACGACGGTGATGTCGATGTGGATGAGGTATGAATGTGGATGTGAGGATGGCGTCGCCGACCTGTGGCCGCTGGCAGCAGCAGCAGAAGTGGTGGCAGGAAAAAGGGAAAAAAAAATGAGAAACCATGTGGTCCGCTGGCTGGGCAAATAAATCGCTGGACATAAAAACCCATAGAGAATACGTGCGAGACAGAGAGAGAGAAAGAGAGAGTAAGCGAAACAGAAAATCGGCAGAAAGAAGAAGAAGAAGAAGAAAAAATGGGAAGCCCCCGCCCCAGCAGAAAAGAAGACTTACTATATGGAACAGAGCGAGAGAGGCAAATAAAAAATTGAATGAAATATTTTTATAACCAAAGGAAGAAAGGAAGAGAGCAAGACACAACAGAGCAGCACAGAGATAGAGAGAGCGAATAAGCGTGCGAGAAAGAGAGAGCGAGATAGTGAAAGAAGCAGCGACGGATATTGATGGCGTGCAACAGCAAAAGCAGGAAAAGTAAAAAAAAAAACATAAAGGAGAGCAAAGAAAACAGCACAAAAACTTGCTTATCAAATATGAAGGAGCGCACAAAACTGAAATGGCTGGACTGGACTGGGTTGGGTTGGGTGGACGGGCTGGGTTGGGATTGGGTGGCATATGGATGGTATCATAAAAGCCATGAGCTCACCCAGCGCATAAGGCTGAAGGTGCCGACCGCACCTAAGGGTAGTTAAGTCCAAAGTTTTATGGACAACGACAGGTGGCACGATGGTCAAAAAGTCCACCCCACCCCCCCTCTCGACACCCCACACCGCAGCTCATTCCTTACAAGCGAATTTTCTTCTTCTCTGTGTGTGTGTGTGTGTAGTCATAAAATGGCACATTGTGTATTTGTGTATGTGTGTGTGTGTGTGTGTGTGTGTGTGGGGTGGGGGGTGTTCTGGGAGGCTGCAAACACACGTGCGGATAATAAAAAATGTTTTACTTTTCAATCGACCAATAATATGGCGTTCAATGGACAGGCCAAAACGTGCACAACCCACAACTCGTAACAATGGCCAGCACGAAGCAGATACAGATACCGAGATACACAGATACACACACACACACTCTCTCACACACACACACACAGTTCAATCATCGTTACAGGAAAAAATTTCATTTTGAAAAATGCTAGAACTTCAATAAATTATATTGCTTCGCCAGCAGCAGAAGCAACAAAACGAAGAAGGAGAAAAAAACCCAAGCGCATCGTTAAAAAAATAGAAAAGAAAAAATGACCTCAACCGGAGATGGGATTGGGTGGGGGGAGGTGGGGTTAGGTATATTTGGGGTTGGGTTTGCATCCAAGTTTGTGGCTCGACTTGCTGGCACCTTTTACTATCATAACAACAATAGTATAGCACAAAGAAGACGAACAAAAGACGAACATGTCAGGGGCGAGGGGGAGGTTTGCCTCAGAATAACATGGCGGACAGGTGAATCGGGTCAACATAAAAAAAAAAAAAGAAAACAAAAAGGGTGAGGCAAAAGAAACGGTCAGCTATTGTACTACCACAGACACACACACTCGCATACACACACACATTTTTCACACTGAGACTGCAACTAAGTCGGAGCTGGAAAAGCTTAGAGTCGAGTCTCTGAGGAGCTCTGAGCCGTTTTGCCACAGAATGAGGACGAGGACAAGCCAATGGCAAGCTGGAAACACGCTGTCCGCTCGATGGTTATTGGTTCGCGTTGCAATAATATAATATACTCTCACACACACACACACAAACATACAGAATATAAAAATTGAGAAATAAAAAAATATATATATATATATATATTTCCTAGATAGAAAGACTGAGAGAAGAAATATATATATTGCCAACATAAGTTGAGTTTAATGCTCGAATAAGCTATACCTTCTCAAGTTTCAAATGAGATAAAGTTAAGTAAAGCAAAGTATTAAAAATTTCTTAATTTAAGATTTATTTAAACTTTTCTTAATATTTTGTATCTCTTCTCAAACAAATTTGCCCAACCTAAGTAGAAACCTCTCTTTAACTTTTTCCTAATAGTTACAGGGTGTGCAGAAGAAAATCGGTTGCAGGAATAATTTTAAAATAAATGAAAGAGTTGAAAGCTTTGCTTAACTTTGTAGCAGCGAACATAGTTCGTTTGCACTCTTTTTTCACTTTCTTGTTCAAAGAGGATAGAATGCAGTTTAACATTGTCATAATGATGGGGCAGGCATTCCTGAGCATTGCATTTGGATATTGATTACATTTTCTCTTATATAACTGGAAATACATTAATTAAGTTGCAAGCCAAGCGCCTCAGTGGCGATATGAGAATAAAAAGAACGAAAATTGCAAATTCAGCTTGCATAAAGATCTAGAAAAAAACTTATTACCATCAAAAAAGTTTATCACTAAAGCTTAATGGGTGATTTACACTAAGGTCGCAAGTGTTTTGCCTTAAGGTCTTTGAAAATGTTAGCCTTTACTACACAAAATGTATTAAATTTAGAGAGATTTGCTCAATAAAAATAGTTGCTTTCCAAAGACCGTTTCTTTGATAGATCTCTCAAGTTGCAGGCCATTTATTCCCACATATTTCATTAAAATTTGTTATTGATGCTTGTATCTCCCAAGACCGTTTCTTTCTTCTGTGATAAACTCCTTAAAAGCTAATCAGGCAAAACTCGCAAACATTTTTGACAAATTCCGTCAAAGTCACGCGCATTTAGCCCGCGGCATGGGAAAATGGTGACAGGACAAAACGAAACGGAACAAAACTGGGGCACATTATACATTAGCCCGGCCATAACATAAAGTGGCAGACTCGAGGCTCGCACATGTCACATTGAATGTCCTAGAGGCGCACATTGGCATTGGCAGTAACTACAACGGTGACGGTGACGACAATAAGCCCAAATCAGGGGGAGAGAGTGAGTATATATCAATTTCCCCAGACAGCTTTGGGGAAAACGAAGTTTGAGGATATCACATATTTGGTTATTTTGCTTGACAAGATGCGCGTCAAACTTTTTTTTCTCACTTCTTTCAAACAAAAATTGTATATGTTACGTGTTTATTTGAAAAATCGCTAAAGGATAACTAAGGGATTCCCCTAAGGGCATTTGGCGAGCACGCAAGTGATTTGTATGCGAATTTACATACACACACACACATACCATAAGAGGGAGGTTCCACACACACACACATCACTCACACTCTCTTGTTATTGAAATCCACACTCCCTGGGTATTTTCCAACTCGTTGAAGCAGCCCCCAAAACCAAAATCGAAATTGAAAAAAACTCGTCATCGCTGGTTGATTTCAATGCATTGTGGCAATAATTTTGCATAGTGTAACGTGTATAAGTAAATGTATCCAAATTGAATTTGAAGACTCGATCTGTATCAAAATACGACCAAACAAAGTCCAACCACATTTTAAGCCAAAAAAAACCCCAAAAGAGCTTGCCGCACTTAAGGCCGCTAAGTAGTAAATTTAATTCATCTCCATGAAAGAGTTCCCTTCTCTGTAAATATTTAATTTAATTTATAAATTACAATTACAATAAGAGTGTTCGAATGTACATCTTTCTTTGCGTAGGAGGGTTGCATGATTGGCAGTATTTTCACCGATTATGTTGGGAAAACCCGCTGATTTTGGTTGAAATACTAGCTAAATAATCAAAAACTATTCAACTGGAAGTTCGGTTGTAACTTATAATCATAAATTTGTTTTCAAGTGGAATACAGATATATTCGATATAGAGTAGTATTTTTTCAACGATTAATATAGCTAATAAATAGGTAATACTGTATCCAAACAATGGAAATTATTATATTTTACTCCATGGGAAGGAAGAGAAAATAATGAATATTACCAATATACTCGTAGTTTCCTTTCCACTTAATCGTTTTCCAACACGGGCAACCCCTATAGAGTATCGATATCGGCTTTATTGTTGTCAAAATGAGTAAACAAATAGTAGGCATACAGTATTTTGTTCTGTATAGCAACAATTGTGTACAAATTGCAGACAAAATATTTCACTTGTATCTAATTGCTCGTATCGTTCACAAGGTGAGCGTTTTTTTTTTTTCGTTTTCCATAATCCTCTTTTCAATATTGAATATTCAATTCAAAACATTTTTATATGTTTGTTAGTTGTGCTTGCTTACTTCGATCTCCCAATAAGCTGTTTCATCAGATTTATTCACCCTGATTTTATTGAAGATGGGCAACAAGCGAAATCAACGAGCCCATGCGCCCAGCTCCTCCCAACAGAATATGGCACTGAAGAAGGAAGTGGAGGATCTCGTCAAAGAAAGGAATCAGCTCCAAACACGTATAAACTGTTTGACCATTCAGTCAATGAGTCCGGATATTAAATCAGAGATGACTAATCTGCTCAGACAACTGGCAATGGATCATTGTGAAGAAGTCATAGCTAGTCTGAATAAGATGATATATCCGGTCTTGGATTCGAGTAAGCAGACCATTGAAGTCCTTAGCCAAAAACTGGCCGAGGAACGTCTGAAGTATCACCATGTAGAAACTCTATTCAAACAAGCACAACGATCGGAACCAACATGTCTGGTGTGTTTGAACGAAACAGGCTCTGTTTTTTCACATCATGTCGTTGTTTCCCTGCCTTGTGGACACTTGTACGGCAGGCATTGTATATCCAAGTGGATAATGAGGCAACAACAGTGCCCGCAATGCAGGAAACTATGTGAACCTGGTCAATGGCGGCAGATTTACATCAATCAAGTAATCCAATTCAATTCGGTAACTCAATCGTGGGAACCTATTGTATTTTAAGTTCTTTGTTTTTAAATACAAAAAACGCAAAAAAAAAACATAAAACATCCAATCCATGCAGGAACTTTTCCATAACTAGCTAAAAAAAAATGCCTTCCAAGATCCAACATCTGCGAAAAGCATAGAAAAAACAAGTAAGAACTCTCCTAGTCGAGTAAGCTTGACTAGAAGATACCCTTAACATACACATATGTGTACTTCTGTACCAATGCTTGATGGTTTCATATCTCCGGTGTTTCTTAACAGATTTTTACAGATGCTTATTATTTTGTTAATAGCTTATACAATTACATGTGTATATCGTAAACCTGAGAAGTTATCGAAAATTTGAATTATACTTGCTATGCCTAGGGATAAGGAGAGCTTATATCCAAAATCTAGCGTCTCTAGCTTTCCTGAGATCGACGCGTTCATACATACAGACAAACGACAGGCAGACGGACGGACAGACGGAGAGACATGACAGACGGACGTATCGGCTGTTGATGCTGATCAAGAATATATATACGTTATGGGGTCGGAGAAGCTTCCTAATGCCTGTTACATACTTTTGCACAAAACCATTATACCCTTTTTTACCCATTTCATGGGTTAAGGGTATATTATTGACATTTACAGTCGCTTCTATTTTATCGTTATTCAACAATTTGTATGCAACAAGAACTTATCGATAAGCCAATCGAATCTCGTATTTTGTTTCTTTATTTTTTTTGGTTTTTGTTTTTGTTAGTCATCCTTTGCAACTAATACAAATTGCTAGAAAAAGTTTTTATACAATATAATCTAATTGTAAGTTATTTTTCGCATCACAAGGATTTCTAGCTTAATATTTTAATATACCCCAGGTAACTTCAGATCATGGGCAATAAGCGAAATCGGCGAGGCCAACGAACATGTAAGGAGCCAACGCTGGGACAAGAAAACATGGCACTCAAAGGGGAAGTAAACGCTCTCTACAAAGAGAAGTTGAAACTGTGTGCAAAGCTGTCACTAACAATTCCAATTGCAACTGGATCCGAAGTGATGGCTACTAAGCTGTCACAGCAATTGATAATGGGTCATTGTGAAGGAGCTTTGGATAAGCTCAAAAAAATAATAATCTCAGTATTGGAAACACAAAAGCAGACTGTGAAAAACTTGCAGCAACAGTTGGAGGAGGAGCGCATAAAGTATGGAAAGTATGATATCATGCAGCCAAAACTAAACCGACGGCCACCAATCTGCGTGTTGTGCCTGAACCGAAAGGGAACCTTCTTTCCACGTGAAAACATCGTGCTTCCCTGTGGACACATATACGACATGAGATGCATTGCCGAGCTGGTTTCATTCAATTGCTCGCAATGCAATAAACATTGGACACCCAATCAAATGCGCCAGATCTGCATCAATCCAGAGATCCAATACAATACCATTACTCAAACGTGGGGCTTGTTTAGTTATAAACCACTTTCACTAAATGATATGATATGATGTGAACAAATTGAATATTTCTATAGTTATCAAAACTAGTTAGATCAAGTAGAAGTTGGTAAATGAAAATCAAGAAACTAGAAAGTAACAGCAGGTAATTGAAATCGCTAAATAAACAAAACGTTAGTAAGCGCCAAACAAACCGTTTATTCCATTCCATTCCCATTCATTCCATCCATCTATCTAGTCGATTCAATCAATCAATATAAACGAACAAAAACGCGTATACGCAATGTTGTCCCGTGTGTCTATGTGGCAAAGTAACAAATGAGCACACACATACACACAGACAGACAGCGTGTGTGCGAGTCGTTTGACTCGTTTCGCACTGCTTTTTTGGCCCAAAAATACCGCAAAATCTATTTCGATTCACAATCAAAATCCACCAACTACCCGAACGTCGTGCACACTAGGCCGGCTTTTGTTTTTGCCTATTGCAGGTCCCTGCATAAAAAAAGGTATAAAATGGTGAAATGGTGGCACTGTTTTGTCTGTTACCCGTTTTGCACAGTTACCCGATTGTGCACGGCGGGCAAAAAGGGCTCCCTGAGCGGTTAGCTCCCAATCGTGACCAACTTGTGCTTGAGTGCTTTCGTTTGTATTTAGTGGTGGACTTAAAAATACAGAAAACGTCCGCACCCACAAAGGCCGTGGTCGTCAACGGGCCTCCGTTACCATCTCCGTCTCCGCCACGGCCACCACCTCCACCTCCACCTACGCCTACGCCTCTGACGTTGAAAACGTTGAACGATAAGCCGCAGCCACACATTCACATTCACATCGACATGAACGCGAGAGAGTCCACATTCGCATTCGCATACACACATACACACATCCACATCAATGTCCATGTCCATGTCCATGTCCTTGTATTCAGTTTGCCATGTTTTCCAATTTTTCAGCACAGTGCACTCGGGATTCGGCCGTGAGCAACAACAAAGAAAAATACTCGCACGGCTTTCTAAGCGCAAAAATTTAGTCATTCTATCCGAAATTGCTTATAAACGTAGAGGCCTCCATTTCGTTTCCCTTTCGCCTTTTCGCCCCCAGCCGCCCTTTCCCTCACTATCTGTATGTCTAAAAACCGCACTCAATCCTGACCTGCCATGTGTCGACGCACATCACCTATCTACGCACAGCAGCACCAAACCACCCACTCAACCCATCCCCACCAGTCATTTTCAGCATTGGCGGTTGCACAACCAAAGCTGGAGCCGCGTTTTTGATTGTTCGTGCATTGGCGCAAAAATATTATTGCACTCGCGTTAACCCCATCCCCACATGCTGTTTCTCCCAACAACACGAAAATCCCCATCTCCTGTTTGTATGGTGCCTTTGTGCCCAATTGCATGTTTAGTCACTTGTGAATAGTACAGGGGAGAGAGTTGATTCAGTTGAAGCATTTCCATCAATACAGAGTGGTTACAACAACAGCTGAAAAACTTATTTATGAAGTAAAATTTTAATCTATTTCAAATAAGTTATGTTTATTATAAAGTTATCTTATAACCTTTAACGAAGAACAGATTGAAAAAATATATGATATATAAATTCTTAAAAAATAACATATTTTGGTAATGATAATTAGTTATCTTATCGAAAATCAGGAGAATATTTACATTGTTACAGGACCGACCGGAATGACTTCGACAGACAGAAATAGAAAGACAATTGCCATACTTAAGATATACATCTATATCTGTATAAATTATATAAGATGTTCAACCCGAATGATGTTTAACCTTCAGCTGCAATGGGAGCCGTATTAGGTTCCATTGTGGACGCAGTCGTCGTGGCAGGGATTATAACTTTTGTTGGCAGCAAATGTTTAAGTGGTTCCAATATCTGTGACTGCTGCAAAAATGTCAACTGTTGTTGTTCCAACTGCAGCAGACTAATGCCCAAGTGCACCGTTATGGACTGAGGTGGAAAGATGCCATGAATGCAACGCTGGACATACGGCACCAGATCGTAAGCAAGACAGGAGCAGAGTTTAGCAAACGTTTCGCGCTCATTGCCGGTGAATGCCTGCTGCTCCTGGCGATAGAATGCTAGCACACGTTGCGCCACCAACAGAAGGGACCGCTGCAAGCAACACGTCACATCTGTGGCAACTGCAAACGGTGCACATAAGCGCAGCTCATTGAGTGCGTTTAAATAGCCATTGCAGAGTACGGCAAGCGGATAAAAGTCAAGCAATGTTTCTGGCGGCGCATATGATTCTGTATCCTGATCGCCACCAATCGCTGCTGTATTGAGATGCTTGCGCGTATGCAGGCTCACCTTGTTGATAAGCGTAAATTTGGCCAGCTCCTGTTCAAAGTGTTCGTTGACTTGCAAAATGCTCGTTTCGAATTTGTGGCGCACCACACGCACAAATATGGGTGCAATTAGGGCACGGAAATCAGCGCCAACACGACTAAAGGACAGACCAAAGTACATGCATTGCCCGAGCACTGTTTCAATGGAGCTAACGCCACGCTCCAGATCCGACTCCAGAGTCAACAGAAAGGCATCAATCTGTAAAGCAAATGGAGGATCAGAGAAGGCCAAAAATCTTAATCAAAACTTACCTTATTATGCAGCCAAGCTTGAAAGAGACGGTTGCCATTGCAGCTTACGCCTTGCAGCGGCTTTAATGTAGTTGACTTGCCAACTCCTTGCTCTCCATCCGGAAATATGGCTCGATATTGTGTTATTATATTAAATAAATTGATTCGCGTTATTTCAATTGTCTTCGTCAGATGTTGCTGAGCTATAAATATATGGAAATAGGGTAACTAAAACATTTTTTATCTATTGTTATGTGCCATCATTTGTACCATCAGCTGTGGGAATGGCCTCCAGACAGGTTGTTAGCCAGGCGTCGCGCGCTTGCAAAAACTTCAACTTAAGTTCATTGTCGCCGAAAGCTTGCATACGACGTAGATAGCCGACAATCTGCAAACATTTGTGCGCTACCAGCTGCACAAGCATTGTATGCCACAAGGCCTCCACGGAGCGCACAATGCTCTGCAATGAAAAGTGTGATTAGAAAGGAAGCAATAAGATGTGACTATTTAATTACTTTCACAACGGGTATGACATGTCCCTGATGCTGGCCGAGACGCTGCACATAGCTGGCCAGCTCGAGTGCCTCTTCGTAACGGCCCTCACGTATGCAGCGTTCCATTAGCTGCGGCAGCTCCAGTATCTCCAGCAGCTGAGCGTTTTTGTGAAGTGTGGTGCTGTTGAGGCGTCGTTGTTCGGTCAGTTCAGCGGAGTCCCGAAGAAACTGTTCGCACTTGTCACTGAATGCCGGCAGTTTGCCAATCAATGTGTCCACCTGTTCCTCGGCCTTCTGAAACTCGTTGAAAATCGAACGAGAATTCTCAGCTGTAGTTATAAATGTTTTGTAATTGGAAATGGCTAGCTCCTGTGTCTGCTCCAAAATACGTTTGGTCTCATCGGCCAATCTTGTTTGCTCCTTCTTCAATTGATCCACTTTGCAGGTGCCCAACTTGGCCAAATAGTTATCGAGCTCCGGATTGCCACGCAAATTTTCTAGCACACAAAAATAATGTTATTGGCGACGCACAGTTCGTCTATTGGGTAAGTATTTACCTGGTATGCCATTGGGGAATATCAATTTCAGCACACGTTCATTTTCCAGATCCATTTTGTCGAGAAATTCCATTTATAAATAAATTGTAATTTTGTTTTGTTGCTATTACAGTTGTGAGCAATATGAGCATCGATACTACGATAAGTTCAAAAAGAATCGATAAGCATGTGGAGTGACAGAACAAAAAGCTTGCTGACACGAGTACAACAATCAGTTAATTGTCAGACTCTCAAATGTTGTCTGTTAGACTCGAATTTAAATTTTAAAAATTAAAATCAAATCAAATCTGATATATAAACATTGCTTTACATAATTAGAATTTTAACAGATGTTGTTTGGTTTGTGTTGTCAGCTAACATAAAATACTTGCCATGATGCATCATCAATTTCTCTTTGTGTTCATCAGACGTCTGTCTGCTTTTGCAGGCACTGCTCTCTGGTGAAAGTAGAACATTTATTTGTCTATTTGCTAAAATTTATAACGTATTATCTGTATGTCAGTCGGTCCACACACAACGAACGATGACGCTAATGAACTTGCGTTGCAATCTTGTTGCATGGGAAGCAATCCAATAACCAGTCGCGCACTTTCATCTCGTTTGGCTCTCAAGTCTTTAGAATCTTTTGCTTCTAGACATTTTGGCGACGTCAACGTTTATAGTCGAGACACTCTTGTTGTTGGTGTTTGTTGTTGTTGTTGTTACCACCTGTTTAGCAGCTATATATAAACGAGTTATGGTCACTTGAATGGGAATCGATCACATGTGTGATACTTCTGATACTGTTTTTGTATCAAATGTACCCATTAAAGAACTTGATGTTATTAATTTAAAAATCTTGAACTTAATTGCAATAACAACGAAATGTTTATTAAACAACAAGCTTTAAAAACCTTTATAAATATTTCAACATTTTTGCTTTTACACATTAAAAGGGAAACCTTCTGTGTTCCATATTCATAATTATATCTTATTCATAATCACAGTGGTTTATCCGATTGCTGGAATGGAACGCAATTTAAGGATAGACAAGTAAAAATTAAGTTGTGTACATTCAAAAAGCTTCTTAAGTACACTTAAAAAATCAAACGCAGCTTAGCTCTATTATTATTATTATTTCTGCACTTTCACTTTACCCCAAATATATCATAGAGGTATGGATACGCACTCACACACAAACCACACACACACACACAAACATTTTGTGCTTGCTCATTTAGCGCCCTCTAAAAACGAAATTTTATCCAAGCTCACGATTTTGATACCCTTCATTTAAACTTTAAATATTATTGTAGGAACCATATAGCGAATACTGTTTAACAGTTGGTTTTCAAAATGTTTATTGTATTGTATAAGAAAAAACACTTAAAAAACAGTTTGGTCATAAATTAGTTAAAAAACTTGACAGCTTCAGCTTATGGGAAATGAAATGAGAAGAGGAACCACTAAATTGAAAAGGTGAAAAAATGTTAAAGATGAGGAAGAGTCTGTGAAAGAGTCCACCCACCCATAAACGTAACCATTACGGTTGACTTTCCGTCTTGCAGCTGTCACTCACTAAAATGCTTGTAAGTATAAGTGAGAAAGAAAAAAACCTTTACATGCATTTTGTGTGGCTAAACTTTGACTTGAACTCTGGAGGATAGTGCTTTCTCTCGCTCTTCCTCTATTTTGTAAAGTCATTGACATGCAGAGAGATATTACTTAGCAACCTTTATGCTCTCATAGAATATAGACGAAATAGAACGAATACAAATGGTAAAGCCGTAAAATTCTTTTTTGTTATGTATCTTAATCGTAATACGTTTTATTCACTTTTTATTTGCGTCGGAAACAGCTGTATGATCGACCGGCAAGTAAATGAAAAACGCATCTGGTTGTTTACGTTTAAATCAAGCACGAAACGTACCAAAAACAAAAACAACACCAACAACAGCAACAGCAGCGAAGGCGAACAGTCGCAGCAGCAGCCGCAGCCGCAGTCTCAACAACAAAGTTAAAGTCCACTACTGACCTACTAAACAGGCGTCATCGTCTTCGTCGTCGTTCGTCTTGACAAAGCTTCGCGCTTCCCACCATCAGCAGCAGCAGCAGAGCCAGTCGGCAACAACAACAACAACGGTAGCGAAGTCGTGCCTTCGTTTCGTTTCGGACATCATCTTCTTCCTCATCCATCGGGTCGGGTGCTTTGGTGCTTTGCTCTCTTGCTGCAGTCGTGTGGGGCTCTTCTTGTTTGTCTTCGTGTGTTTGTGATTTGTTGTTGCTTTTGTAATTTGTTTTTTTTTTTTTGCAGTTGCTGCAGCTCGCTCGTTTTTCAATGTTTGTGTTTTGCTGCGCCCGCCCGTTGCTAACGTTTCGAATAATAAATAAGAAAAAGTTTTCCTGCAATCGCAAAAAAAAAAAAAAAAAACAACAACATCAGCAACTACAAAAAAACCAAGCAGAGACGTAAAAATAACAAGTAACAATGCTCAAATAAACAAACAAATATATATTAACTAAAGAATACCCTATAACAACAGAGTTAAATTCAAATTTAAACATAAAAACTCGTAAAGCCATCTTAAAAATATTTTTAACTTGAAATCACACACATGGCTTAGTCATTTATTTGATATACCCACACTGACTGCATGTGTGTAGGGTATAAAAAGCGTTTTCGCTTGCGCCGCTTTGGTTCGGTCGTCTTTACTGTCTCCTCTGTCGTCGTGAGTTGGGTTCCGATTTTGCGGGCAGCGCGGGGTCTTCGTCACAAAAACAACAATCTTTGGCTCTGTCGACGTCGCCGTCGACGTCGTTGTCGTCTTTTTGCTGACTCTTGCTTGCTGACAGTCTGTGGCGCAACTCTCGCCGCAGTTGCAAACGTGAGTGCGAAGCGTATTAACGTGATTTTGTGATATTCGTCAGCTCTTGGAGTATATTTGGGAACGGCGTTGTGGTTTATGTGCGCCTGTCCGACAGCTGAGTGAAAAAGCTAACTAACTTACTCAAAAACAAAACATACACAAATGCGAATAAATATATTAATTGATATGCATACGATGCGTTGCAGCTATGTAAACGCCAAACGCAATCCGAATCGATAATAAACACACACACAAGTTGACAAAACCCCAAAGAAACGAAAATAAAGAGCGACCCGAAAAAAATCCAAAGTGAAACATTGCGAAATCCTTACGACAAAAAAGTTTTCCATAAGCCACTTTTTGTGGTCTTACGATTGTTTGTGCGAGTGCCAAAAAAACCACAAAAAAACAACGACAAGTGAAAGTAAACAATGGAGCTTACGAAAATGGATAGGCGATTGCAAATCACTAAGCTAATAACGGTACATACACATTGATATTGGTTTAGTGACAAAAGTGTTAACTGTGCCATTGTCACATAATATGTTTATTAAGTGGAGCTTTGGGTCCGCTTTTAGTAGATCTCTGATAAGCGCATAAGACAATCAAATCCAACATATTATAAGTTACTCTATATATATATATATATATATATATATATATAAGATCACACACACATACAAACAGCTGTTGCTTTTGTTGTTTGGTTACCGGTTACAGAAAAAAATTGAGAGAAAAAAACGACAGCAAAAAATTTCACTTTCTTTAAAGCGATTTCTTGGTTAGCTTTTGGGCTGTCATTTGAATTTAAATTATATATGAAATACATAAACCAAGCGTATGCCAAAATTGGAATGAAAATATAAAAGTTGTTTTTGTTTTTGGTCATCCTTTCCGGTGTGGGAGTGAAACTCGCAATCGTAATTTCGAAATCTAATGCATTTATACGAAATATTTTTGCATGAAACAGCAGCAGCAGCATCGTCAAGTTCGTCGCCTAAGTCTTTCAATACATAAGTTTCACCAGCCAAAACAGCTGCCTGTATTGACTGGCGGCAATAGCAATTAGCGAACGTGAAGCACACAAACGGCTATAACCCAAACCCAAATTTGGTTAAATGTAACATCAACATTGCAGTTTGGCTTCTGATTTGATAAATAATTCATTGCACACTTCTTCTTCTTCACATCTTCACATCTTCGCATCTTCTGGCGTTGAGTAGTTGTAGAGTAAATGAAGACATAAACGGTCAATTCAGTCAGCTGGCCATTCAACAACACCAGCAACAACAACAACAACAAGGGGGAGAAGGGGGAGAAGGGGTAGAAGAGGAGGAGTAACAGCAGGTGGCTGTCTGGTTTGGTTGGGCTTCTTAGAAAGTCGGCAATCCTAATCGCACTGACACATTAAACGCGAATCGCGAATAGCGAATCTCGAATCGCGACTCATTGGACAGAAAAGTGATAAATGTCTTCCTCGCTGCATGTTGAGACTTTGAGGCTTTGAGACTGAGAAGCAACATTGATTTGTTACTGCATATGCTAACAGGCTAAAAACAGATCGACACCGACTCACACGCACACACTCGCACACACACACACGGCGACAGAGAGACAGACAAACTGTATTGCTCCAATTTTCTTTATGGCTGGCTATTTACCAAGAAGTTAGACAAGACTAGTGTGTGTGTGTGTGTGTCTGATTGCTATTTGTATGCGTGTGTGTGTGAATCTTTCAAGTCACCCGCAATTCATATGGTTCTGATTATTTGTTTCTTCTTCTTCCTTCATATAATTGTCTATGCAGATATGTGTGTATGTATATATGGGTTTTGGCGTGGAACGAAGCGAAAGCAATTTTGCTTTCCATTTCAGGTTGTCTCGATATCGGTGTGTGTGTGTGTGACCCAATTACATTTTGCACACACTTAATATTAGTTTTACGCAGCAAGTTTGTTGCCTAAGTCATTTGTATTTTATGAAGTAAGAAGGCTCTAATCAAGAGAACTCGACCAGGAAATACGTTGAGCCGTAGATTATTCAGCGTATGGTCATTTGTGACTGTATGTGTGTGTACACTATAGTAAATATTCGATATCTTCGGTTTTTCCTAACCTATTTCGTTGAAAATTTTACTGATTATCCTTGTGGAGCTATATCGACTTTACTGTTTATGCGGATTATAGACTATATATACTTTATAGAGTGCTTTCTTCTGTCTGTTACATCATTTTCACAAAACGAATATTGTCTTTTTACATTTTATGGCTTCATGATATGAAAGTATGATACAATGAATAACCTTGATTCGAAACATGAAATTGGTTATTTATATTAATTAACTCAATGTTTGGCTTATACATACATTCGTTGTTACACATTTGTTTCTTTATATCACTTTTTAAATGTAGTATTGACTTCAGAAGAACATACTTGATTAAAAGTGTAATAATATGTCGATTGAAAAAAATACTATAGAGCAATAGTTAAGTGTATCTCGCGGTTCAACTTACAAAAGTCTTATAAACTCTGCTAATTGCTCCTAAGTCTTTATTAATTTGATTTAAGAGTTGCATCGAAGTGCAAAATATGTATATTATATACATATACATATACATATATATATTAGTTATTTAATTATTTTGTTGTTGACTTTCTTGCTTAGCCACAGAAAATTATTTATTTAAATGATGTGACCAAGTTTATTTGAACTTTTTTCGGACATTTGTAAAGACGCATTTCAATAATAATGGGTTATCTAACTTGTTGACTAAAGCTGGCTTAATAGTCATACACCTACACACACACACCCAAACAAAGCACAGCACTTTCTTTTTAAGCGCACGCAATAGAGACAGACAGAGACAGAGCGACTAAGAGCGAAAGAGAAGTGAATCATACAAACAAACCAAGAGAAAAACTTAAAAAAAAACCGCATGCCAGTTAAAATGATAACTAAATGGATATCAAATTTGAGATCCATACGAAGAAAAGACAAAAAAAAACAAAAACCAAACCAGTTCAAAAAGAGACACACAAAAAAGCACCGAGAGGCAGCAGGCTGTGGTGGCTTGTGGTTTGGATATCTGCAGTTTGTGTGTGTGTGTGTGTGTGTGTGTGAGAGAGTGTGTGTGCTCCTTGGTCGATTGGATTGTGCAACCGAAAGGGAAAGTTGTAAGGGACCCCATCGAATTGGAATCAAGAGTTGAGAGCTCGAGTTGAGACGAAGGTGCTTTTCACTACTGCTTTGCTGATGCCTTTTGCAGCAGTTACTTTTACTTGGCTAGCCAAAGAAACCACTCGCTTTTAATTGCTTACTCTTTCTCTCTCTCTCTCGCCGTCTGTCTCGCTGTCTGTCTCTATCTGTTTTACAATTCACTTTTTGGCCACTTAATGCTTGACGACCGGCCGCAATGCCGGTCCCAGACCCCACACTATACACACATATATCAACATATACATGTACATCTAGGTAATTGCGGCCAATCGGTCTGTCTCGCTCTTTCTTGCATTGCAATGCAAATGCACATCGATCATCTTCTTCTTCGTAGCGGTTAGCTTTTGTAGTGATTGTATTGCAGTTGTTGCACACAGTGTGTGAAAGTAAAATTTGATGAGCGAGCGACAGAGAGCGACAGAGATCGACAGAGATCGACAGAGAAAGAGAGCGCAATTGGAGAGAGGCACATTTTGTGCGTTCCGTTTTTTGTGTGTTGTTTTTTGTTGTTTTTAACTTCGTCACGCTGACGACAAACTGCCGCATTTGTTTATTGTTGCTCAAGTGCAACCACAAATTGATTTCTTGCGTGATTTTTTCCATTTCTCTACACTTTTTGTAAATGCATTTTACTAATGCCGTTTGACTTGCGGAAAGACTTTTCCTTGACTGAAAACACTTTTTAATCTTATCCACCAAGAAATACCTTGATTAATAATTAATGGATCTGCATTTTTGCTTATCCCTCTTTCTACCTCTTTCAGCACTATGCTCTCTTCTTGCTACTGTTCATGTCTGCGGTGGCCCATGCGGTTGGTCCGCCCAACTTTGGTTTCGATTCGGCCAATTCGTGCAGTCCAAATGGGAAAGTGTCGAGACGGGGTCGCGCCCAAATGCTGGCAGCCATACCCTGTGACCTGGCCAAGCAGGCGTATTGTCATCTGCCCGGCTCGATATATCCGTGGCATGCGGTGCGTCGTTTTGTGCATGAGAATCAAGGGCTGATGAAGCGCATGTATGGCGATGTGCGACACATATCCATCTTGCGTGATGAGATCCAGAACAATGAGGTTGTCGATCCCGATGACATTGAGGAGGCGGCACAACGCTATTCGAAGATGCCACGTGGCGCCAAGTATATGTTGCATGGTAGGGATCGAGATGATCGGGATGATTACATTGGCTTCAAAGGTAACGATGTGCTAATGGAACCACATTTTCGACCTGTTGCAAGTACAACCACACAACCGCCTCCACCAACACCAACACCACCACCAACAACAACAACAATGGCAACTTCTACTTCTTCCACACCAACAGCCCCGGATGAACCCAGTGTGGATTCGAATAGTGTCTATGAACCGGCACCCAGCACCACCAACTCAACCACAAGCACCACCACAACCACCACCTCCTCCAGTACAACAACAACACAGCGCACAGTAAGTGGTGATAATATTCAAATAGTTGATTCGCCACAGTTGGGTCAGGAAGTGGAACAGAGTCTGCGTAATCTGACCATTTCGGCAACACTTGCCACAGTGGTTAAGGCAACAACAACAACAGCGCCGCCCAGACGCACCGCATCCGCATCCGTGCCACAACGCAAACATAGGCCAAGCCAAAACAGTTTATCATCCACAACAACAACAACAGCTTTTGGAACAGCTGCTGTTAAATCGGCACCAGCACAAACAACAACAACAAGTATATCCTCTACGGTGAGCAGCACCACATCGACAGCAGCATTGGCACCACGCCGTAATCTCACCAAGATTACATTTGGCACCACAACAACAACGACGACAACACCCTTTAGTTTTGCCTCACTCTTCTCGCCCACCTTCAATGCAGCGTTGAATGCTGGACGCAAACCACTTGCCCCAAGCACAACTACCACCACTGTTGCACCACCCACCAGCACCCCAAAGGCTGGACTCCTGCGGGAGGGTGGACAACTGTTCCAGGATGCCATCAAACAGGAGCCCGTAGCGGTCAGCAGCAATATGCGTGGAGTGTGAGTATGCTCTTTACTAACTGACTAATTGACTGACTGACTGACTGACTGACTGCTATAAACGATAAGATATAGCGATTCGAGAGGAATACTCGACTAAGGTACAAGATTCCACAAAAGTTCAGTAGATTAAGAATAAGTTCTGATATTTTTTTGATCGTCTTATCTTTTTTTTTGTCGTTCTCTTATTTTTTCTACTTTAGCAATGCTTGTCCCGTCAAGGATGAGGTAGTTGCTCCCTTCTGGGCAAACAACACACGTGGCGAAGTGCTGGCCCTGCTTAATCTGTATCCCTTTGAGCAGTATGTACACTGGGAGAAATGCACGCATGAGTTCAAACAGATGTTCTGTCGCGATGGCTGTCGCTGTGAGCAACAGTATCGATTGCATCGCTTGCTCGCCTACGATCCGCACAATGAGTGTCGGGGCATCTTCTCGGATTGGTTTCGTTTCCCCTCCAGCTGCATATGCAAGTGCTATAATATACCCATGGAGTTTAGGGCAACGTCGCGTAGTCCACGCTCTGAGAGTAGCTTTGATGCTGGGCCACAGTCTATGGCACATGCGGATCCCATTGGGGCAGCTGAGGCAGAGGTGCAACGTGCCATCTACGAACATGCCACAGATCAATGGTATCGGCCACGCGATGAATACGATTTCTTTGAGGGTTAACTCGTCAAGGAGACGACAGAACATAGTCCTAGTCCCCTCCCCTCCAATGTACAGCAGAAGCTAACTTTTAACTCATTTAAAACCAGCCTAAACTCTCTATAATATTTATTTACTTAAGCCACTTCTTACTTCATTCAATACTTTTTGTCTTTGTTTAAATTAAGTAATTATTATTTTTTCAATTAATTAGTTTTTAGATTAATTATTTATTAAGCCAGCCATTGTGTCATTGTATATAGTTAAAGATCGACACAATGTCTTTTCCCAGCGAAAACTTTATAGAGCGAATGTACCTTGAAATATTTATTAAACGAATTCGTGGCGTTTACTGCGTTTAATAGTATTGCTTTAATGTTTAATTTCGAATTTCGAATTAGAATAAGTTTGTGGCCATACAAATTAAACACTTATCCTACTTTGTACTGTAAATAAAACCAAAAGTAACCAAGAAAAAGAAATCAGAAATTCTGGAAAAAATATTTATTGCAAAAAATATATGTATGTGTATATATACGTGCAAGTATATAAAAGTAAATATATATATATATATATATATATATATATGTATAAAATAGATTGTAATGTATTTAATACGTTCATATTTAACTCATTTTTGCTGTTATGTAAATTTGAATAGTACATACAAATAAAAAATATATATATTATTTGATTGAATGCTTAAGGCATTTTACATTAATATGTATATTTTAAGGCTAATATAGCATATATAATAATATATAGTAATAGCATTTCGTTCTCAATATCCACTTTGTTCATTAAATAAAGAGTTTGTATATTGCATTATTTTATATACTTTTAGTGGTTTTTCTTTCTAACATTCACTTTTTATAAAAGGCACTTTGTTTGTTTCGATATGATTGTTTTCAACTTGAGAATGACTTGATTTTATAATTAATTCGCCATCAAATAAATAATTATGTAATCAAATACAGTTATGAACTGTATAAAGCCAAAGTTTCTCTAACCCAACACACACTTTTAAATTAAATGTGTTGAAGTGTATTAACAATTTAGTAATAAATAATTGAACTGGAAATCAAGTATCAAGTCATTGCCTGAATAAAACTGGACTAACACTTTTACATATAAGAATTTTTTAAATTCACGCATAGACAATTACAAACAAATATTCTTTCTCAAAACAGTGTATATGAATATATGTATAAACTAAATTTAAGAGACATTAAACAAACATACAGAAAATACGGCGCCATAAAGTGTCAGGCGACATTTCAATACTCTGCGTTAAGCGAAACGAATACAAAAAGCTAAATAATGTTAATACGCATTTAAATATTTATGCGCAGCTGATCAGCAGACAACAACCAAGGCAGGTTGTTTTCAGATAGCAAATAAAAACTAGAAAACTAGAAAAAACATCTAGTAAATCTCGTCGAGTTGTGCTCAACCATTCGTGACGGGCACCCAAAGTAATTTATCCTGCTCCTTATCAACAGCATCCTTGATTTGAGTGCACATATGCTTGATGCTGACGCCAGGTATGACGGCTAAAAAAAAACCAAACAAAAATCAATAAGTATTTTAGAAAACTATAGGTAGGTATTAGGTAGCCTTAACTAACCGGATATATACTGTTTGTAGTCAAACTCCAGCTTAAGTGCGCGCTCATACATCTCCTTAGCAGTTTTGGCTGATATTTTATCGGTGCCAAAATCGCGTATATCGCGTATTTGTTTGGCTGACTTGAAGCGTAGCAGCAGGACAATTGGATAAATTTGCAAACGCTGAAGTCGCTCCACGGCTGAGATCGACACATCCAGTATACAGTGACGACGATCCTGCAATAACCCCATATTCAATTTAAAATTAATCGTATCAAAATTCATATATTAAACATACAATTTTACACGCATTGCTGATTGCCTCAACGGTGGTGCATTCAAATTTGTTGCCACGCCGACGATAATCCACAAATATATTCTCCTTAAGGCCCTCCTCCATGGCATCCTGTGAGCAGTCCATGGCTGTTACCTCGCACAGCTTAAACAAATTGGAAAAGTCGATCTTTAAACGATCTATCAAGCACTCGGACAGTGGTCCAATGATCAGCACAGGCCGACGTATTGGCGCTGCAATATAAATATATGTATTTAGATTTAATACAAAATCGAGTAGTTTAGACTAAGAAATCACTTACAGTCTAGAAGCTCTACACGTTGATAGCTCAAGACACCGCCATCATCATTGAGTATGCCCGAGTCTGGGAAGAAACTGAGTTGCGTATTGCTAAAACTCGCTATCTCCGTAGAGTCACGCGATGAGCTGCGCTGATTCTTCTTTCGGCGAAAAAATGAACGACGCGCCGAAGTGCTGCCACGTCGCGCAGTGCCCGTATCACAGTCGACTACCTCGCCAGAACGCATCTCCTCCTCCACTCTGCCGAAACACAACGAACAATTAATTTAATAAGGACCAAAAATAAATTGTATATGAAAACTCACTTCATTTGACTTGGGATAATGCCGCACTCTTTGCGATGTCCCATTGCATCTAATTTCCAGGCACGCCACAGACCAAATGTGCCATTGAACACCGTGTTATCCACATAGAGCACCTCATCCTTGACGAAACGCAAATCCTCCTCATTCAGTTCGCCAAAGCGATCAAACCCCACACGCACATAGAAGGAATCACCTGGCTTATCCTTAATTTGCTTGAGAGCTATACAAATTTTAAATTAGATAACAAATCTCTTCCAAGATCCATGAACTTACTTTGTAACTTGTTCTGCACAAGCATTGTGACCGTGTCGGTTAGCTTGGAGATCTCATTGGCTGCCTGTTCGGCGGTAACACCACTCAGATCAACGCCATTATATTCAAGTATAAGATCACCCTTGCGTATGCCGGCATGATCAGATGGTGAACCCGGTGCCACATCATGCACATAGATGCCAACCTTGTTGCCTCCAAATAGCTTAATGCCCAAATTCTTTGACTTATCCATGTGTAGCGTGACAAAGCGCAAAGCTATAAAATAGATTCCCACATATTATTAACCTCTTAATTTAGAGAAGTTCATTGCAACCTACACTCTGCAGCAACTGTTGCTGGCGCTGGGGGCAATGTCAGCTTGGTGTCCTCATCGTATACCGTTGAGGTGGCCGATGCCGTTGTGGTTGTTGTTGTTGCTGCCGACGATGGCATATCCTGGCTACTACTGATATCCGACTGATTCTCCAGGCTGTCCGCAAAGCTTTGATCCTTGATGGACTGATGTGAGAGCGGCGCCCGTGTCACAGTGCCCGCTGACGGTAGCAACGATAGCGTCTGCATCGGCTGCATTGGCAACGTCGCTTGCACATTGCGTGCCGGCGGTCGCGGCGAATTGCGGGGAGTTGGCGATCCCGAATGATTAAGGGGAGATTCTGGTTCCAGATTGGAGTGAATGCCTTCGTACTCAGTTGAGTGAAACTCTGTAAAATGAATATTCAAAGATAATTGTGTAAAGTGTTTTGATTAATAAGGTATTCACTGTACTTACTCTCTGGATTGTATTGCACCAGCATTGTGAATGAGTCACCGCATTGGCGTAGAACATTGGCCGCGATTTCATTTGTGGCTGCACGCATATTGATGCCACAGACTTCCAAGAGTTGATCGCCCACCTGGAGACCGGCACGCATTGCGGTACTCTTGTCAGCAACTGTGGACACAAAAATACCGCCGCCATTGTTGTTACACTGTATGGTAATGCCAAGCGACTTGTCGCGCTTATCGATCGTGACTCTTCTAAGGTCTCCAGGGCATAGAAAATCCGTTGCCACATGTGAATTGCGTTTGCCACTGCCACTCGGTCCGCCATGGCTCAATACCTCCACATGCACTTGTGGCATTGGGGAGCCCCTGCCACTGCCTCCTCCCTGCCCACTGCCAATGCCATTGATGCTGCTGACATTGGCGGCATAGTTGTGGGTGTGAAGGGATGAGCTCATCATGGGATTGTGTGCTGAATTGCTGCTGCTGCTGGCACCAGCAGTACCGTAATGATGATCAATGGAACCGGAGCTATTCTTGACCAGACTGCTGCTGTTTTGTCTGTTGCTGGCCACGCTCGGATTGGACGGAATACGTAGACGTTGATTTTCCTTTTTGCGGGGAAATGTGCCACCCTCATAGATGATCCCATTGCCAGGACCCGATGCCAGGCTATAGGGATAATGTTGTGTCTGCTGCTGTTGTGCATAGTCCATGTATGGCGGATGATGCTGTGGTTGCTGCTGCTGTTGCATATGATGCTGATGTCCCAGGGGATGAGCATGGGCATGCTGATAGACCAAATCTGTTGGTATACCAATGCTGCTACTGTTGCTATTGCTTTCTAGATGTGCCGTCTGCGATGGTGCCTGGGATGTGGTCATCGTTTGCGATGGCGGCGGTGAGGGCAGGGTCAACGGACTGGATCGTCGCATATAACGCAGGGCATGTGTGCTGGGCGGAAAACTGGGAAAGAGCTGGGTATGACGATTGCCAGCCGTCGTGTGACTGGCCAAATGATGCGATGGATGAGGCGGCAAATAATTGTGACCCGAACCCATGATGATTGAACCAATGCTCTCACTATCACTCGGATATTTGGGCACATGCTTGGGCGGCATGGGTGGAACTTGGGTACGCTTCGGGTACACATTACTGCTGCACTCGCTGATGGGTGGCGGACTCTTGGCTGACAGCATGGACTCAATCGAGTTTTGCGATTTCAAAGAGATGATGTCGACGGGGCCCCCAACCGAACCCGAGCCAGCTGAACCACTACCACCGGAGAGACGTGGTGGAGGATGTAGTGGCATAAATATTGTACTCATCTTCGGCAAGGGCAGGGGAGGACCTGGTGCGGGAGCTAATGCTGGCTGCTGAAACATATCGAACATTTGCTGTTTGCGCGACGGAAATTCACCGGCTGCCATGGCGGGAACAACCTGTTGCTGGGCCTGCTGACCACTCGTCTTGGGCTGATAGAAATCTCCACCACTTGGTGGTATGTTCAGAGAGAAGCGATGTGGATTGTGTGCGCGACCAGCAGAACGTTCCTGTCCATGCAACTTGACCCGGGCATTGGCACCCATCAATGGCGCCGGACGTTGCATCATTTGCTTATCCTCCGGTGTCGATAGGACTCCACCATAGAGGGAGTGCCTTGGATATTGGACATTGCCCACATTGCCGGGTTGAAACAGTGTGGAGGCAACAACATTGCTAACGGGATTTGAGTTCCGATTGGGATGCGTTTTGATAGCACTACCACCACCACCATTAAGATTACGCGGCTTAGACAGCTGCGGCGGCAGCGGGGGTGGTGTCAAATCCTGTAATTGCATCTGCGGTTGCTTAGATTCCACAAGCGGATCAACCACATCATCATCTTTATCCACATTGATGGGTCCGGCAGTAAAGAGTGACATTAGAGCACGTTTCTTTTCGCCACCCCGTTGAACGATTGTGCCCGTGGGATTGTCATGGGATATGTTGGTACGTGGCCAAGTGCCCATTGTCTTTGCCTCCTTCTCACCCTTCTTGCCACGCTTGTGGCGCTTGAAAAGATTCTCTTTGCTCTTCTCCGAGCTATTCTCGCTCAATACCGAATCCAATGCAGCGATGGCCACATCATGTTCCTGCTCAAAGCTATCATCCGCTGTGCCGGGTTTACTAAACTTCAGTTTACGCAGAAAATCGGCGAATTTTGATGGATGCTTGGCGGCACCACTGTTGCTATTGTTGTTGCTTGTGGTGGTTGTATTGGTTATGTTGCTGGCGTTGCCTCCGCCCGTGCTGCTGCTGTTCATGTAGTGCATGGAATCAATGGAGCTATCCGTCTGGGCCGATGAGCTGGTCATGCGACAATGCGCCTCCGTCTGCTGTTCCGGCACATACTTCAAGGCAAAGATGCTAATGATGTCACTGTTGAGTAACTGCATGACCTCATCAATGGATTGCAGCGAATCCATGGACTTGTTGTTGATGCTCAGCACACGATCACCTACATCCAACTCGGGCTCATAGAATGCCAGAGAGTTGGGTTCAATTTTTGCTATAAATACGCCCATATCCAATTGGAGTCCAATGGCATCCCGACTGTTCGTCTTTAGTTGAACCGCATACGAGTGTCTTTTACTGTGCCTGGTGCGTGAGACGAGCAGTTGACAGCGTGGCGCACAGGCGCGTATCTCATCCAGGACCATACGTTTGGAGACACCCTCACACTCCAGATCGTTAACCTTGCAGATGATGTCATTGATTTTGAGCTTTCCACAGGCGGGTGAACTGTTGGTGACGCCACAAACCAATTGACGTTTATTGCTGTCATCGAGTATGATGCCCAGATCGGCTGCATCGTGATAGTTGCACAAGTCAATCTCTAAGAGATCAGCGCCACTTTCAAAGCTACTCAGTCGGAAACTTCTTCGAGATGCTGTATCCGAAGCTGTTGTTGTGATTGTTGCATGATTCTCGAGCTGTTCCTTCAATGCATCGATTTTGCGTTGTGCCTCATCTTTTTGCTTCTTGATCTTTTCGCTGTCGCGGATTGCCATCAACAAATCCGAGATGGCCTTGTCACGCTCCTTGCGCAAATTATCACATAGCGTCTTCACCGAATCGCGCTCCTGTACGATCTTCTCGCGCTGTGAGATTGCCCAGTCGCGAACACGTTTCGCTTCCTCGGCATCCTGAAGGGCACGCTCCACCTCCGACTGTGCCTTGTCGAGGCTTTTGCGTAGCTTTTCTAGCTCCTCCTTACTATCGTTGTTAAACTCTTTAGACCAACTGCTCTCGCGTGATTTGAGCAGATCCCGTTTCTTATGCTCCGCATTTGCCAATTGTAGAGACTTCAATTCGGTCTTGTACATTAGTTCATCTTTTTTGAGGCGTTCGATCTCCTTGTTGGCCAACGCCAGGTCATCGGACATCTTTTGATGCTCTTGCAGCACATTGTCCTTCTCGGAGAGCAACTGATTCAACTCCTCGGTCAATGAAACGACATGCTTGGTCTCCTTGGAGAGCAGCACTTTCAATGTTTGATTCTCATCGCCACGCTCCCGATAAAAGTTTCGTTCCTTTTCCAGCTCAATGTAGGATTTCTTATACTTCTCCCGCTCCATGGCGATCAAATTGCGTTCCTTCTTGAGCTCCGTTATTTTCTCACTGCTGCCGCAGCTGCCATCGCAAGGTGTTTGCATTTTCCCATAGTAGAAAGCATTGCTAGCTGGCGCTCCACTCTGTCCAGCTGGAGGATTACCATTGTTTTGGCTATTCAGCAGCATTAACTTGTGCGTTAATCGCGTACGCTCCGCCACAATATCCGTGTACTTATTACGATCGGCCATATAGTGCTCCTGATAGATATTCAATTGTGTGGCAAGCTCATCGCACCGTCGCTCCGAGTTCGAATGCTGATGCTGCAGTGCGGTCAGCTCCAGCATTGCTGACTCATACTGTGATTGCAGTAGATCATATTTTTTGGCAGTAGTTCCAACTCCACCAACGCCGCCGCCGCCTCCACCAACACCACTGCTAACCACCTTTGTGGGCCCATTGTTATTGGCCATATTAGCGGCCGTTGTACTGCCACTGGAATTCGAAGGTGGTCGCAATGTGCTATCATATCCCACATACTCAGAGCTTTCCTCTGTAAGCAAGAGATGAAATTGATTTAAGATGTTTCTTATTCGATTCCTATGCAAGTATTGTTTCACTTACCCTCTTGACTGCTTGTGCTGGTCAACGAAAGGTCACCAGATGCCATTTTCGCCATCACAGCATCTTTTTCATCTTATTCAACATACGATATACATATATATTTAAGGTAAGCTGCAAGACAAAGTTATGAGACTGATAATAAAAAAAAATTTATCATATCAAACTATAAACAAAAACGATCAGCTGTGTAATTTCTACTTGTCATTCACGTGTCAACGAAAAATAGAGTAAGATAACTCTTAATGAGAAAATATACATTCTCATTAAGCCACTGGTCGTATTAGCATACAATGTATGTTTGCATTTAATTAATAGGAAAATTAAACTTTCACAGCTTGCACACACGTATTGTTTGTGAAATCGCCATTTTCATTCATTGAACAATTGAATTTAAAATTTAAATACAACAGTAACGAGCAACACAGACAAACAAAAAACAACAACAACAACAAGGAACACAGTTAGAGAGATTAACAGAGAGAGAGAGTATGGTAAACGGGAATAGAGGAGCTTAGCTTAAAACCAAACACACACACACACAATGTATAAATACATCAATATAAAGCTTGCTTTTTCAAAAGGGGCTAATGACTCCATTAACGCTACTTATTGTTGTTGCAAAATTTCGTATGCGCGCCTGTAAATAAGCAAAAACGTAAGAGAGCGGCGATAGTAAAGCAACAAAAATAATACAAAAACAAAAAAAAAAACAAAACTAAAATAATTAATTGAGTCAGCCAAGCAGAAAGCGTAAATTTAACGCAAGAGCAAAATAGGTTTACGTAAAGCAGTGAGAGAGAGCTACACGCAAAGAGAGATGGACAAATAGCAGGAAATTTTTGCCTCATAAGCAGCACCAATTGGAGTAAACGTAATGGAACAAAACATATGGACGTAAGTAAATACACACAAACATATGTACTATGTACATGTATGTATGCACACACAACACAGATACGCAGGCCGTGGTACACACCGACGCACACGCAACAACTGAATGAAAATGAGCAATCAACAACGACTACACACCCCAATTTCAGCCCCCTGCGCTTGCTTCCTATACACGTATGAGGCGGATGCGCAACTGGTGAGTACGCCTTTTACCGTTCGAATGCAATAATTATAATTTCATCAAATAAGCACAGACAGGATACGCAATTTGAGGGAGCATAAGAGAGAATTTAAAAGCATAAAAAATTATTATTGCACTTTACACACACACACACATACACGCACACGCAACAATTAATTATCTCGATTAATAACTTACAAATCACGAATACAAAAAAAAACGAAAAAAATCAACCTTCAGAGTCTAGAGTCTAGACAGTGCAAACGTCACTTCTTTAATTTTCACTCAGTTCGTTTCATTACTTTAGGTGGAGATCGGATCTTCGGTACCGACGAAGCAATTAGTAAACGCGAGTTTTATGATCTTCTTATTGTTGTTTGCGCAATTGGGCATACTGACATTGCGGTTATTTAATAAATTATAATTAATAAATAAATTAAGTAGTTTAATTGCAACAAAAATGAAATACTAAATAAAAATAAAAAATTTTCGCTGCGAAAGTTGACAGTGTGACCGACTAACTGCGAAACTAAAATGCTGCGTACTCAGCCGGACTAATAAAATACTTGCACCCAAATATACCAGCGTATGTTTGCCGCAATTCTTTTATTTTCGTACATTTCTATATAATACTTTTATGAAATATATAGTTTAAATTAAAGAAATATATTTTTTAAATTTAATAATATGTTTCTCGAACCATATATAGCTTGTTTATTGTAATCAGAATACTGTTAACTTTTCAGACAATGTTAATTCAAAAACATCGCAATTCAAACGGCTCAAGTTAACAGATAACACTACCAGGCAAGAGATGGCGCTTTGGTTCCAACGAAGTTTTTGAACAAATTTCTTGATATATGTTAAGCGCCATCTTTTGTTTGTAGTTTTTAATGGCATTTGCTGTTTGCTGCAGTGCTGCCCATTTACTAGTGCAATTCTCTTATCCATAGACTAACATAAAATAAGACTGGAAAACAGCAGTGGTATGTTATGTTATTTAGCATTGTGCGTTGTCGAAGCATACAAGAGGGGAAATCTAGAAATAGCGAGTAGGCCTCTCTCGCAGAGTCAGCTGGTGCATAAGGAGAACATCATAACAAAGCCGGCCATCATTGTCAGCCATAATTGTTTATCTTTTTATTTTGATTGCAAAGTGTGCAAGGCGCGTGGCAAAATTAGTTGTTGCCGTGCTTCACTTCTCTTGTTGTTGTCAAATAGGTTGAGATTTGCAATTTTAGACTTTTGTTTCAATCGGCTGGCTGCAAACTAACATGATAGGGTAGTGTCGACTATTAATGAACTTTGCGTAATTAATTAGCCAAACGCAAGAAACTAACATACCATTACTACTTTATAAGTTTATATGTATATTGGAGTTAGTAGGACATTGTTAATAAATAAAATTATTTTTATAAGCTGCCACTAAAATGAATTAATTTTTAACTTATATACTCTAAATACATTATGTTAATATCAAATTTGTATTTTAAAAATTTCATTAACTTTTATTCAATATTGGGATATAGGGTATTTTATCTTTGTGCAGTTTGTCATCTAAGCAAAAACTAGCAGCAAGTGAATCTGTTTGTTTTGATCCATTCTTTCTTTCTCTATGTCCATATGCACATGCACACACACAAAGCCGTGCCTGGCCCGCTTTAATCGGCAGACTACTGCTTCACTTGAACAGGGTAGTATTGACTTATTAAGAACTTTTCGTAATTAATATATTAAACGCAAGAAACCCAAATGTAATATAATATAATATACTACTACTAAACATTGTATATTAATACTTTAAGTAAATGATCTCAACATTAAAATTTTATGTTAGTAACTTTATTGAATACATATGAATTTTGCGACAAAGGGTATCTTTACGGCAGCATGTTTGTTTTAATTGGTTTATTGTGTATATCCCTTTCTCTATTGCACACTGATATGCATACAGACAGCAACTGCATATTGTATGATTTAATAATATAAAATATATTAAAGAATTTAAAACCAATTGATCAATTGCCTATACTAGCGCGTCTTGGATTACACCAATGTGATGTGCAATAACAATTGTATATTATATTTAATTTTTAATAAATTGTTATTTAATAACATTTAAAATAAAATTAATTTGCTTTATTCTTTTTTTCCCAATTTAACTAAAAAAGACCCACATAGCTTATGTCAGGCATAGCAAATACACATATGTGCATGCGTACATACGTCTACTTGTGTGCATTTCGCGATCACAACTAAATCAAATACGATTTCACAACCATCAGTGTGGGCACAGAAGAATAGAAACAAAAGCAGCTGTTCAGCGTTTGAGGGGTAATGTTTATACTCGCTACTTTTTGTATGCTTCGCCTCTGCGATACATTTTCAAGCATACTTAACATGACCAGCGCTGTTTACCCATCTCTATGTTAACTGGTCTGTACTTATCACATCAATTGCATATACTGTGGAATCTGTCCAAAAGAGCAAGCCTCGTGGATAGTGTGAGCCCGCCCGGGTGTGAGAATAGATTCCACAGCAGATATGCCAATAAGATAAGATTCCGGTATCCTGTTAAGAGCGAGCGCTGTGGATGTTGTGAGCGTGGGTGGACGTCAAAAGAGAGAATGTGATCTGGTTGGGTGAATAAAAATACCATAAATAGGGACGAAGTATATTATGGGATTTAGATTGGGGGGCGCTTGAGGGGCTGATCGGTCTTGGCCAAATGATAGAAAATTGAACTCGCAAGCTAAAAAACAAGACAACTAAGTATTTATTTACGGAAACATATTGACACGGTAAATATAATTTTAATAGTACGATAAATGTAATTATTGTAATGTGTTTTCTGTGTGAGACTCAATTTGATTAGCTGCATTGTCCTAAAATAGACAACACCCCCCCGCTACTAGCCTAAGCCTAACATAATTATTGTTAAACTAAAGTATGTACTAAATAACTATATCGGCTTCCAGGCCCAATGACTCCGAATGCTTCTTGGCCTTCATGCGCAGATCGGCAATGCTCGAGTTCTTATGCGCGGCAGCAAATGCGGCCAAATGCAGCGGATACTGGGGCAATGTGAAAAGTGCGGCGGGTCTGCTTCGATTACTAATCGCCGCCGCATACTGAAACGAACAGTAAAAACATCGATTACCGATATCATTCATTACGGTGATTATTAATCCGTTACCTGATGAGCTGCGGCCGATAAGATTGCTGGATCAAAGGCTGAGAATGCGGCCGCAGCTGCGACGCTGCCCGAAAAGTGCTCAGCAGCAGCCGTCGCGACTGCGGACGGCGACAGAGCACGATTGTTAACCAGACTAACGGCACTTTTGCCAGACTGCTGCTGCTGTTGTTGTTGTTGTTGTTGCTGTTGAAGATTGCTTGTTGGCATTATGGATGTGCTGGTATTCCGGATTGTTGCCAGATTAACATAGGGTGCCACGCGACAGGGCTCGAGAGGCGTTGCCACCGGCGGACTTCGACTGCTTAATAAAATACCTGCAACATTTTCAAAAGCATTCAATTTTTTGCGCAAAAGTCAAAACAAACAGCATTAAATAATCCGAAGTGCACACAAAAGCGGATGCAAAATGATTTTTTTGTATACCCTTTCAGAAGGAATATTAACTTAAATATTAAGTATATAATTATATAATTGTATATATAATATATTAAGTATAATATAAATATTATTTAAAACCGCAAACTCATTCAACTTATACATTAACATAAAGCTATTTTTCTTTACGAATTATAAAGTAAATGTTTTTTAGATTGAAGAAATTGTAAAAAAATCGCAATTTTAATAATATTTAAGTGTTAGCTATATTTAGACAAAATCACTGTTTCAACTTAAATTAAGTTCTCAACCTTTTTACTTCTTTACAGTAATTTATTTTTATAATTGCACCTGGCAATGCTCTGATATGACTGCAGATTAGTTAAGAATCTCACTCTCAAAGTATTGAATATGAATATAACTCTAATAAAAGAGTATTTAATAGTGCGCTCAGTTCACATAACTCTTTCTCCTTTTTTTTTATATCTCTCTTCAATATTTATTTAAGCCCAAGCGGGGCCCCTTAACAAATTGTCGGAATCACGCTTGAGTACGTTTGTTTCTATGTTTAAATAATTTACATAAACACACACACACACACAAACACACACACATACCTTTAATACCTTTAGTACATAAACACAAATGAACATCCCAATTTGGCAAATCGGTTCGAAAAATTTCGTGACAAGTAATTGAATTCATTTTCTAATTTATTGCCATGAAAACACCCCCAAAGGTTGAGAGGGGCACACATAATGCTCTCTCACTCAGTCTAGTGTATCTACCCCGCTACCCCCCTGCAACAAGAAGCCAAGGCCAGACGGACACATATCAAAATGACACTCCAGGGACCACAAGGCCAGGACCACGACCAGAACCAGAACCAGAACCTGAACCAGAACCAAGCACAAGAGTCAGGACCTGAACGTTTCGGCTTCGTTCCTTCATGCTGTTTGTTGTTGTTGTTGTTGCTGTTCTCTTCATTTATGCAGTGCTTTGCTTTTAGGGCTATTTCTCTTCTCTCGTGGCGATAAAAAGTCTGAGAATTGATATAAGTCCATAAAATGATACCTTACGCCATATAAAAAACGAAGAAAAAGAAGGTTTCTATTTTTTTATTCGCATTTTAATTTGATTACTTTCGTTTTGCCTCAGCCTTCCCCTCGAACAATTTATATGCACGTCATACATATGTTTGCACACTTGAGTTAACCTCGAGTAAACTTAATCATTGATATCTGTGTCTACATATAACGCCTTTTACTCTTACTTACTTACAGATTGAAATTGTTTTTTAGTTAGGAACACACACATAACTTAGGCCAAACCAAATAGAATATGAAACAAGTCATAAATGTTTCTATGGCATAGACAAAGTGCTTGAATATGAGATACCCTTTTATCATATATTTTGTATCCTTTGTGGACGCCCCCCGTTGTGCTTTGTTTGGGGTACCGAGGTTAAGTCATAACGGTATTAAATCATTATATTTATAAAGAGTATGAGTAGCGTGGAGAAAACATTTATCCTTCAAGTAAGTAACATGAATGTATTCAAGTAAGAAGGGTTATTAAAGTGAAAATGATATTTAAATTCACTTTTGCACTACTTTTTGCCAACGCATATTTTTAATAATATTACTTTTTCCTTTGATATACCTTTGCTTCAAGTCTTTTTTACGTTTAACCAACTTTTTGGAAATTAAATATTTGTGTTTGGTTCGGATATATTTCGAGTTTTTACAAATCGACTATTAATTAGCGCTTAAAAAATTATTATTTTGATTTATTTATTTTTAAATACGTAAAGCTTATGTGAATAATATATATTTAAAAAAAAAACAAGAATAAGAGTTTTACTTTGAAGTAAATATATTTAAATCATTCAATTAATGAACCAGTTTAAAATTGTTTGTTATTTAATTAATTGAAATGCAATTTAATTAAAAATGATTTTTAAGAAATGAATCGCAAAAAAAGCAACTTATCCCATCTTGAAAAACCCCTTTCAACTTCAACTTGGTTGTGATTTTTTTATTTCTCTCTATATCATCGCTATTGCTTTTCCACTCTGGTTTCTTCGGCTATTTTGCACCCTTGCTAATCGCATGCTAAGCCACAGAAGCGACGTGAAGCTGTCTCCACATTGAATCGAACATGGAGTTTTATTTTAATTTATGCACATTTAAAAGGATCCAGGATCCGGGGGCAATTAGTTAAGTAAACGTTTGAAGAAGTTCACAGCTTAATGCTGACACCGAATTGAAATGCCGCAGTTGTCTTTAAGCTTCTTCTTTCTGACTTGCTTACTTCTAACCCAACTGGTTGGTTGGCTGGTTGGTTGACACAATATGTCATGGTTTTACAGTCAATTCAAATGCATCATCATTAAAATATAGCAAATTTGTTCATTTGTTCCACCACCATCACCCACCCATTCACCCACCCACCCCTTCACACTGATTTGTTCCCCCCTGTGCCACACATACATCAACTCCCTAACTCTCTTAGCTTAGCCCAACCCACTTGTGAGCAACGATAACATTTTTATTTTCCACTTTTACGGCTGGAATATTTAATTTGATTAAGTTGGCAATGATTTGTGTCGTCGGCAGCAAAAGGGGGAAAGTTTTCTTTGGCGGAAAGCGTGAAAAAAAATCACAGCAGATGCGAATTTTCAAAATTCAGTGATAATTTTTAATTTTAATATCACGCAAAACTTTTTGACTACTTTGTCTCTAAATCAACCCTCTAAACGAATTTATTGCTGTTTCATTTAATCACACCTTGTTGCCAGGAGAGAAAACCCCTTCAACCTTTACCTTACAATTTACAATGTAAAGAAGTTTTTACCCATTCCAACATTAATATCAATTAGAAACTTCAAATACTTGTCTAAACAATTTTTGGAAATACTTTCACTGTGAGAAGCTATAATAATCTTGTAACATTTTCCGCTCTCTCTTCTCAATGTTGTTTGTGTTAATTGATAAGAGCAACCTTGTTATCATAATAGGCCAAGTTCAATAATAATAATCATAGCTTCAAAGTTAATTTATCACATTTATACAATCTGACTATAAATACATACGTTTTTAAATGTTTGCTTACCTTTGTGCATTTGATTTTCATGTTTTCGACATTTAGCTCTTCGATTTTGAAACCAAACCTGGAAGTATAGACAATAGGAAAAATTAGACCTTTGAAACAATAGGTTTTTTGAAGGTAGTATATACATATATAGTCAGAAACTATTAATAATTGAAACCCATTTTTTTAACAGATGTATATTTTTACATATCGCAACACATATTTTAAGTAAAAAGGAGATTTAAAGGTGAATTGTAGATTATAATATAATATTTTGACGTTATTTAATGACTTTAGCTTAGCACAGGCTTAATAAAGCTATATATATGTAGTTTTTCTCCCTTTTACTACCCTTTTGTAACTGTGCTTATTTCAATATTTTGATTTAAAATATTAAAAAGTAAGCTTTATTACATATATTACATACACCTGCAAATTCTACTTTTTTATACCCTTAACCCATGAATGTGTTTTTTTTTTTGACTGCCCGACTGTCCGTATGTATGGTCAAGGGTTAAGGGTATCTTCTAGTAGAGCTTACTCGACTAGAGACTTCTTGCTTATTTTATTATACTATAGTGAACCGATCTGGCCGATTGTTACATATGTTTTACCTGAATCTACAAAAATTAACTTGGTCAAAGTTTAAGCTTAATAGCTCAACAAATTTTGGAATTTGTTTTCTTATTTCTACTGACAGACGAACATGCCTATATTGACTCAGCTCGAAATGCTGCCTTCTACAAAACTAATATATTAACTTTGTTTTAAAAAAACTCTTAAAATTAAATATTGTTAAATATATAGGAATATTCCATAACTGTTCCTATATTAAAACAGTTTTTATATATTATGCATTTTGCTATGTTAAAGAACGCTTAAAATACTTTCCTACCTATCACATGTCTTTTAATGTTTAAGCACTTGCTACATTTAATATATTCCCCTAACTACCAGTTAGCTAAATGACATTTAACTGACCAAGTCTAGGGTTTGTCGTTCTACTGTGTTTTTAAGAGTTGGTAAGTTGGTAAGTGTAACCATTGCTCATTTGTAGTTCGAATAAATTGATTGTAAGACATGTCGGGGAGAGTGGGGCAGGGGGTATTGTAATTTATAGCACTTGTAAGAAAAAGTGTAGATTGTTCATATATTACCACATAGCGGTCCATTAAGAACCGCCCTGATTGAGCATTTAACTTGTAATCGGCCCCCTGTTGTCTTTTTCTATGATTTTTCTTACTTGGGCACTGACATTGTAATTGTAACGAAGGGCGGCATAAACCACTTAACACCCCATATCATCTTCTTACGGTTCTGCTGGTGGTGGAAAAATCAGATTTGTAAGTGGACAAGTTTTCGTTGTTCGGTGTTCGGTGTTGTTTTCCTCATAATGAATAACAATTGAATTTCAATTTGTTGTCTCTCACAGCAAGATAGCTAGCCCTGGCTGGGTTATTTGTCTTAATCTACTTACCACTCCCGAATATAAAGATATACTTATGGTTTTCAAAATGATGATACTGAGATTTTCATAAACATAATGAATTACCTGCACTCGTGCTTCACTGAGTCCTAAGCGTTGGCTCAACTCCTCTCGCATAAAGGCATCGGGATAATGGGTTTCCTCGAAAAGTCGCTCCAGTTCATTAAGTTGTTCGAGTGTAAAGTTCGTTCTAGATCTTCGCTGCTTACTACTCAATCCCGAAGATTCAATTCTTGCTAAATTGTCACTTAGTGTTGCTGGTGGTTCCGGTGATATTGATTTTTCCGATGCATTCGTTGTCTTATGCAATGTTAACTCTGGCGAATTACTATCATTCGAACATTCATTTAAGTTGATCGTAATTGTTGCAGACGTTTTTAATTCTGTAAAATTTTTTATTCATAAACTTAATTATAATTCTTTGTAAGTTCTTATATCCCAATTTTCACAAACAAACAAAAATTATTTGGAAAACTTCAAAGTTTTTATTTTGATCTAAAAGTTTTGCTTGAAACAAGTAAGCCCATAAAACATATTAAACTATTGTTAAAGGTAATCAAATATATACTTACTTGCCGTTGTTTCGATTTCATACGTTCGCATATCCCTTGTACACTTGCTATTACTTTTACAATCTGACTCTTGACATATTGAACTTGGATCGTTATCTTTTTTGGAACTTTTAGCTGTGCTTAACACGCCTGCACTTGGTTCGTGTAATCTAGTAGGCGACGCTTTTTCGCATTTCTCATCTGAAATCAAACGAAAACCGAATCATAACAAACTTTCACTTGAACATCTGATTTGTAATCTCTAGCAATATTATAAAAACGGTAATGTATATAAATTTCTGGATATATATCAATCTAAGAAGCTCTGAGTAGTTTGCTCAGAAGAATCAGTTATTCATAAAAGAACTCAGCTTTTGACCGTCGTTAAGGTATGCTGGATTTCTCTTTATACATTTTTAATCATCATGGATCGGTAAGTACTTTTATGGTTGTGAAATACCAAGTTTAAGATCTCTAGTGAAATATTCGATCTTTGACCCTATTTCATTATAAGATATGTCCTTTCCATGTTAAAGAAATAGTTTTTTTTACGACTTGTTTGCTTTTACACCTCATTGAATTATATATCGCATTCTTCGTTGGTGAAGTCATTTTCGATTCTACCAAGTAGATTATTGTGGAATTGCATAATTAATCCAAGGTTACAAATATTTATTTAAACAGCCTTAGAGTAATACTGCTAAAAAAAACTATCACAGATTAAAAATGTATTAATTGTTACTGAAAATAAATTATTGAACTACAAATGGACTGATAATATCCGTGATAGATAATGAATAGTTCGTTTACAATTCAAAAAACTCAATATGTTTTATCTTATTTTTACCACTTTTCAACTGTTTTTTGCACTTTTGTGTTTTGAATTCTGCCCAATTACCTTCTGAATGTGTATCCGAGACCAATAGATCTGAGATAAGCCAGTTTTTGGGTTTGGGCGCAGGTTCAGTCTTACGAAACGGTTCACTATTGGGTATATTCACTACAATGGGTTTTTGTTGAAGAGTACGAATTTTGACCAAAGATAATGGCTTGGACACAACCAAATCATCTTCGTAGCTACTCTCTTCCGCCGCCGATATATCGGTTATATCAATATCCATAGATTCCTCCTCGTTCAAGCAATTATCCACTGAATTGCGTTCCAAGCGATTTGCATTTGCTATCAGAGATTTGGTTGTGGCGTCGGTTAGTTTATGGATACGCGCACTCGTCATTGAATTGAATAAATGATTGACGCGATTATTGGTTAAATTAAACTCAAACGATTTGTTTACAAACTGTGCTAATTGCTCCATGTTTCTATTCAACACTTTGCCACCCAATAACAATAACAATATTATGTGTTATTTAATGATGTTTGTAACGTTTGCTTCACAGCACTTTTGCTGCGATGCATAGTTGCTTTTACAATATAAAACGCTCGACTACTTCGCTTGGGTAAAGGCCAATAGCATTACACGTCCTTTCTGCCAAACCAAATAAAAACTAACACAATGCAAAAGAAACACACACAGAACTGAGAAAAACTCCTATTGCGCATGCCATTTCGGTCCATTTCCTGTTGAGTGTGATTTTCATTTCATTTTTTTCCCTGAGAGAGTATTGAAATAGATTTTGAAATCAACAAGCGTGAATGAGTTTGTTTTGCAATTAACTAGAGACTTGTTTAAATAAACATGTATGTGTTAAATTAACATATTTTTATACATAATATTCCAATTTATCATTTAAATTTTAATTATTTTTCATAGATTAGAAAAACTCATTTGAGTTTGAGATCCATTGAAATTATTATTTTATTACTATTTTTATTTTCATGTTCATTGAAATTGCTGAATGTATTATTACTTTACACTAGATTGTTACTGAATAAATTGCTCAATTTCGTTGGGACTCGCTCTTTTTGCAACGGTACATTCAAAAAACAACCCCTAACATAAGGTGTCGGCCCTGCCTACGTGTTTTCCCAATTTATTCTCATTGGTCTTTACGTTGTCTGCTTGTCTGGTTGTTGTTCTTGTTAAGTGGTTGTAGGTTTGCTGGCGCAACCCTACTTTACTGTTATTGGTTATAGCCGCTTCATTCTGTATACACACACATTAAGCGTGTATAAAACACCTAATAATTTGTCTCTACCATCGCCCAGCCATTGAGTGGGTGGAGTTTCATACATAGTAGTACTACGTTACTTACTTACTCTTACCCCTGCCTGCATATAAATAACGACAGATTGCTTAAAATTCCATAAAAATGATAGCACATTGGGCTGTTAAAGTAAGCAAGACTTAATCGGAATGTTTCACATACTATATAACGTGTCGATTATGGGTCTGTCTGTGTGTTTGTGTATTTTCCAAATGTGTTTGACAATCAAGCCTTGCATCGCGGTAGCTTTCATTCCGTACAGCAAATTACCGTCGGTTTACCAACACAACAAGAGCAACAACCACACTTTCAGTGCTAGAGAAATGGGGATTTTGAAATAGAGATAGCGTATGCAATTGATGGGAGTCGACAGTACTCAAACTGTCTCATACATATCACAATTCCATCGGCATTTTCATTGGAAGCTATTCATATGCTATAAAAACTTTTGATTAACGCCTTCTCATTTGTCAGTTCTAAAATACAAGAATCTAGAATAATCCTAATGCATGATAAGGAATAAAATACTTGAGCGCTATAATATTGAACAATAGGTTAAGAGAACGTAACTAAAACAACTTATTCATTTGATTCTTTTAAAAGCTATTCAAGCAAATTCTGTTTTCTGTTTAATGGCGTACACGCTTTGACATCACAGACTTAGAACTACACATACAATCAATACACATACAACATATATAATTATGACTTGAGATTCGAAGCTATATCAGCTATATGTCGTTTTATGCTTTGGCACCTTTTAATCCTTATCTTTACATATTCTGGACGTCATTTCGTGTAGCGGTTCCAATTCCTTGCTCGATATCAGTTCAAATTCTTGCACAAAATAATAAAAATGCTTATAACAAGCATTTACGTGTGCTTCCTGCAGTAAGCAACATGTCATTAATAAGTTTTCAAACCAAATAATTATCATATACTCACTGCACCGATAGTGACAATACGGTCAAAATGATGTATATAGACATGGACAAAGACGCGAAACAATCTCGTTAAAATTTTTCGACTAAGAGAGACAAATGTTTTTGGGAAAGGAACATCTATAAAACAGAGTTAAAATGTTTACATTAGCATTACGATTAGCCTTTAGTGATTTATATAAGTGATCTACCAGTGGAAAAAGGAAAAACAGTTTCATTATTGATTTGCGTCTCAATCCAGTCCATGAGCAACTCAATATATTTTTGTGCTGGCAGTGCTGTCGGCTTTTTGTATCTATAATTAAGAGGTGCATAATATTAGGTTGCACATCAGAAGGAGTATATGGAATTACTCACTGATTTCCATCGGCCCATAAATACTCATATCGAGATCCACCAGACATTGTGGGACAGGTTGTTTCATTGCAGTACTCGGATACGGTGCCATAAATCAAATTGATGCGGTTAAAGAAATCAACAACTAAACACACGCACACAAAGTTACAAGTTAAATTAATGTGTTTATATATATATTTTTATTTTTAGTGACCCACCGTGCACCGCCAACCAGTCATTCATATTTTCGCCTTCCGGTAATCGCACCACTTGCCGTAAATTGATGCCAGATTGTAAGCTGGCCTGGGCCTGCTTGTGCAGCGAATAGCGGATGGTGCCGGCTGTAAATCGTTTCTTGGGTCGAAAAGTCTACAAATGGAATAAATATGCACGTGAATTATGTATTAGCGAAATGTTTGTTTACTTGTCAAACGCGATGCGGTGATTGTAAATGTGCGAAAAAAGCGTGCAATTATGCACATTGGCGGCATACTTTTGCCTATACTCATACGTACACACACCTTGCCCTTTTGAAAGAACTCTATAAACCCATTAAGGGCCATTTTGGGTTGTCTTTTAATCAAAATAAAACTTTTTTTAGAATAATTGAAACTATTAACAAAACATCTGTACACGCAGTGTGACCAGATTGGAACAGTAAAAATACCGAAAGAAATATGCTGTGTTGGAAACTTACATACCGATATAATGTTACTTGCTCAATATTAATAATTATGGAAAATTATCAAAAACTTACGGTTCTAATCGTAAAAATGTATTAAGTAGCTTAAAAATTAAATAAAATTATATGTTAATTGAAACAATATAAAACTACAGTACATCTTAGGCAATTTGGTTACTAAAATGTTATCTGTTGTAAATGCACTTCACATATCGATATATTCTTATCGAAAACATATAATAGCATCGTTGTCGCCATGTTGTTTAATATATTGTGCATCTCTGTTTTGTTTGTGTATTAAAAAATTAAGAATTAAAGTGAAAAGTTAAGTAAATAATGTTTTACGAACACATAATATTGGCCAAAAAAGGCCCGCTAGCCAGAATTTGGCTAGCAGCACATTGGGACAAAAAAATAACAAAAGCCCACGTCTTTGAAACGAACATTGAAAAATCAGTGGAGGGAATTTTACAGCCAAAAGTAAAATTGGCGCTTCGCACTTCGGGACATTTATTACTGGGCGTCGTTCGAATATATTCGAGAAAAGCTAAATACTTACTAGCTGACTGCAATGAGGCGTTTGTCAAAATTAAAATGGCATTTAGGCCAGGCATGGTGGATTTGCCAGAGGGTCACAGGGAAGCCAATGTGAATGCCATAACATTGCCCGAGGTGTTCCATGATTTCGACACGGCGCTACCCGAGCTAAATGACATTGATATTGAGGCACAATTCTCCGTGAATCAATCACGAGCCGACGAGATTACAATGCGAGAGGATTATGGCAGCTTATCGCTCTCTCTTCAAGACGATGGCTTTGGTGACATTGGCTTCGAGGCAGATACACCCGAAATGATGCGTGGACCCTTATCTGGCAATATGAATGATCAGCTGTTTGATGATGATGTACTTGCCAATGTTGTTGAGCCAAATGATCCCAACATAAGGTTAACACAATCGGAAATGCCCAGTGATCGTTTAGATGGCGACGGTTTTGGTGACTCCTTTGGCCAGCCAACATTATTCGAGGACGATTTGTTTGGCGAGCCACCACAAACGGTTGGCATTAACACAACGATCAATGAAGTTAACAATCCACCGGATTATTCGGATGACGATGGCATCGACAATTTTAACAATGCACCATCGCCGGCTTCATCCTGTGCGAACTCTGTGGCTGGCGACAAGGAGGATGATTTTCCAGCAAAAGACCACAGTTTCAGTGAAGATGTGAATGCAGGAGCGGACCCAGCCTTAAATGACATGACACTGGTACAAAATGACGACGAAGGATTCGCGCTGGCGCCTATTGATGCAACCACCTATAAAGGAGCCACCAAAGCTAAACGCAAGCGAAAGCTCATCATCGATGAGGTAAAGAATATATCCGGCGAGGAAATGAAGGCACAACTGGCGGACACATCTGATATACTGACAACGCTCGATCTGGCACCACCAACCAAAAGATTAATGTACTGGAAGGAGACGGGTGGTGTAGAGAAGCTATTCGCTCTGCCCTCCCGCACAATACCCGCTCGAGTGCTCTTGAACAACTACAATCGGCAGCTACTTTCCCATTCGACACAACTGGAGGACTTTTCAAGTATTGCACCTATGGATGTACTGGCATTGGAGCTCTATGCCCAGGAGGGTGAAAGCTCAATCATAATCGTTAACAAAAAGGGACGCAAGCGTAAGAACGATGTATCGGCAAATGCGACTGTCGCAGATGCCGTTGCTGATACAACACTTACTCAAAGTTTGGCCGCACCCGAAATGGTACGTGAACAGGAGAAATCATTGGGAATGTCAGCGGTGTCTCTGGATATAACGACAAAGGAACAGGAAAGCTTGGGACCACAGGGTGAAGCAACTATTTTCGATAATATGCGCAGTCCAGCGTTGTTATCGTTCAACGACATGGAAAACTTCTCTAATCTCAACGAACTGCCATTAACGCCACGCGATGGCCATCACGACATGGGCGATGATTTCCATCAAGGCGATATGACACCAGCTGGCTTGGATCATGGACAAATGACACCACATCACGGTGGCATCGGGGACATTGATTGTATACCCAACTTGCCGCCCGATCAAGTCAGCTCCATACTCAATGAGACAGAAGCAGCTGGAAACAACTTCAATAAGACATGCGAAATATCAACGGATTGGAATGATTACGATTTTCCACCTAGTGTGGGTCTTCCCAATGCACCTGCCGACGAGCAAATGGAGAACGAAACCGACGAACAGTTCGAGGAGCGAGTGTTGAACAAGAGAGCGGCGCAACTCTTTGTCGATGTCAGGGCTCATTTCAATAACAATGATCATCTAACGCTATCCCAGTTAACCTTAAGAAACACCAGGAAACAAGCTGCACAGAAGTTCTACTCCCTGCTTGTATTAAAGAAGTTCAAGGCCCTGCACATAACACAACCGACACCCTATGCGGACATCACTGTAACCCGGGGTCCGCTCTTCGATAATCCCAAATTGTAATTGGATTCGGCCGTGCAAAGCAACAGCATATTTTACACATACAAATATAATTTTTTTTAAATTAAATCACTTTTATGTACACGTATTATAAGAATTCATCAGAAAAACATTTTTAAATAAGCCATTGATCGAAATTATGTGGTTTCTTTAAAGATACAATTATGTATAATTTATTAAGCATGCAGTATTTATTTCATAATGTTTTATGATTTGAAATCTACTTAAATTATTTAACATGTTTCAAATATTGATTATGTAAAACAAAAAACAAATGTTAATATACTTACAACATTGTCTGCTAATATACATAAAAATTGGTTATTAGATGGAAATAGATTATTTGTATTTCTCTTCTAGACAATCTTGAGCTTGCCATCATAATAAACTACAAAAACTGTAAGTACTAACCACCAAATTGTAACAAACTATAGCTAATCTATATATATATATATATATATAACTTGCAGTTCAGTTGGATCTACTATCGAACAACGAGTCCCAGCACTTAAAAACTGTAACGCCTTGTAAAGAGCATTTTGATATAAGTGTTTTTATAGCATACATGCTGTATGTTCCATTAAAAGTAGGACCAAAAAATATTGAGTTTAGCTTTTAGATTTATTATACAGACATCACATTTTTAACCACAACGCGCATGTAACTTGAATCATAGAGTATGAATGTACAATAAACATTATTATATAAAACAAAACAGAAGCTATAAATTTTTACTCCACATTGTCATAGATATCTTCCATGCCCGGAACATCCCGGAGCTTTTGTACAAACACATTGTAAGCCTTTTGATCCTCTTCACTCAACTGTACAAGATTCTAAAATGTTACAAGGAAACGTTGTTAATTGATGCTAAATATTATGGTTCCTTGAAAGCTTCTTACATTTGGTGTAAACATATGCTCGCTGTTTTCAATGGAGTAACCGTTTTGGGCCAGTGTTTTGCTCAATCCACTCAACACTATAGGACTGCAAATAAACTACGAGGGAAAAGTTATAAATTAATTAAACAAATTCAGTAACAATAATCAGATATTACGTTTACGGTGGCATTCGCAGCATCAACAATTTCAACTTCTTCAGCACCATACTGAATGGCATCTTCAGTGGCTTTCTCCTCCAAACTGCATCCATCTTTGGTGTCGTACCGAGCCTCAATTAGGCCAAAATCCTCAAACATATGGCTAACGTCTACGAATACACCACTGCAAAAGTTTTTAAACTTAAGTTTGCACATAAAACAATGTGTTAGTAATGAATGATAATATTAACTTACCCAGCTTTTTTGACCATTGGTGTTACATCCATTTTGAGACCAGCCAGATTATCACTATATAGAGTGCAGATCATATATACATTCCTTCTGAATCGAATGTCCATGCGATGCTTTTTCAGCTGGGCCTTATTGTGTTGACATTTTTTGATTGTACTCTGTATCGTTCCAATCGGCATGTTCTTTTTTAATGCATTATCGATTTCCGAACGCAGCAGGGAGTTAATGGCAGGATCTGCCGACTTGCCCTCCTGCACAGCCAATCGGATTTGTCTCGAGATCTTTGTAAATAGAGCCGCTCGCATTCCATCTTTTTGCGCTTTGATGTGCTTTATGTTGGCCCATTTTGAATGGCCCGCCATGCCACGTATCGTCCATTCATTTGAAATGAATTTAATGTTTTGTATACTAAATCGGGCACAATGTCGTAACATACTAAACAAATTTCCTTAGATTCATATAAGTTGTGCTTCTTGTTCTTATTTAAAATATACACATGCTGATTGCGTGAATAAGTATCGATACTAAATGTACTAACGAACAGGGCAAAATAACAGCCCCAGTAAGCTAGTATTTATAACATATTTTGGTATTTTTTAACAAAACAAGAGGAAGCAGTTTCTAGCCGCTCTTATTGGGTATACAAATATTTATTTAATACATATCCAATAATTTTAATAAATTAAAGTTGATTAGAAACAAACTTTTATTATTTTCTGCATTTTAAAAATTGTTTATTATGGTCACACACCTAAATACCAAAACATTTTCTTGTTTACTTTTCACCGCACATACATACAGATTTAAATCGTTTTTACCGCCAATTTGTGTTGAAATTTTAAAAAAATCCCTGATTTTATAGTAAGTAATATCATTTTATGAAACTATGGTACAGTCTGTTTTTGTACAAACATATTCCATTTGTTTTACAAATGCCTACATGTTTACATACATACAGATACACTTAGTTTTCATTACTTTTGAATGGTTAAGAAAACCGGTTTGTGCATGCTCATACGCCTTTAAACTGCGCTTAAGACTAAAAGAGCTTTGACTATGTTCAGTGGTTGTGTGACTTGTACGAATTGCTAAAAGCAACAGTTTGAGTTAGCTTAGAGGTGAAAGAAGTGCGTTTCTTTTTTGTTTCAATGCAAAATTAAATCAGTGGCAAATCTTTACTTTATTTAAGCCAAGCAACTGTGGTATATTAAAAATTACCTAACTTTGTGTTTGAGTGTGTGTGTAGGTACAACTTCTAAGCCGTGGCTTGAATATTTAGTTGTCACTTTTCATTTTCAGAGACACTGAATACTTTCAAGGTTGCATGTGTTTTATTTTCATCTTAAATTTCACCTTGTAAAGTTAACAATTCTATACAATAACAGCTCTGTCTCTATAAATAAACTGAAATTTTGCTCATATCCATCCTAATAAGGAATTATGTTAAAAGTTGGTTATTGTTTTTTGAGTAGGTGTAACTTTAATTGCTGAGTCAGCTATAAATATCGATGATATCATTGCGACGTATTGCCTGCAGGTGAAGGTGAAAAACCTAAGTCAAAGACCATAATTACCTTTAACATACAAAAAAAAAAAAAAAAACTTTAAATGAGTATGTTATTAAGTGTTTTCCCATTAAATTTTTTGTATCACAGATATTTCAGTCATAATGAAAAACACACTATTTGCAATCCTAGTACTTGCCACGCTAGTGTGCAGCACTTGGGCAACCCAAAGTGGTAAGGCCATCTATAAGGAAAAGGATATGATGAGGAAAATTGTGTTTGACAAGAAGACACCAGATGTTTTCTATTGTCCAATGCAAAAGCCATCCACAATGAACAAAATAATTGTCACGTAAATATGACTTATATCCAAATGATGTCAATGATTAATTTAATATTAAATCTTTAATAGAGCACGGCCCTTGCACAAATTGTGTGAATATGAGGGAAATCCATTGCCAGCTGATTATAAATCGGACTGCTATCTGGATATTGATGAAACCGATTATGCATGCAAGGAGAAATACAGAATTATGGTAAGCTACAAATATTAATGTATTTTCAAGCTTTGATGAGTATAACTTCCATTGGTGCTTGTTAGTGCCAGTTGCCATTACTTTTTATCACGTTTGGTTGAACACTGAAATGAGGAAATACATTAAAGTATTAATTTCGGAATACTGAAGTTTAAATACCAATTGCTACACCGTTACCTTTAAAAGCTGTTTCTTATAAGAAATTAGTTTTACGCCAATGTTTTCTAATACTTAATGTTGGGTTTTTAGTGTTGAAATAGTTGATAATACCTTGTTCGAACCATATATATATATAACCCAATAATTGTATTTTATCATTTTCACATTGTTTTTTTTTAGCACTCCATACACATAATACTTAAATAAGTAAATTATTCTTTAAGACATTCTAATACTGAGTTTTGTTTAATTACAGAAACGATTCGCCAAAGACGAACCCTAATTAAATAATCACAAAAACAACACAACAAATATTACAAAAATATAATTTAACAGCTTATTGTACATTATCATTGCACCAAATGCTGGCAGCTTTGAGTAACTGGATATACATAACACAGCTAAAAATATCGCAAATTTTGTTGCTGTACTTACCTACATACCTTATACAAAACATACATTTAGACATACATATAAATACACTACTTACCATTATTAAATACTCCATATGTAATTACATGAATACTGCCAATAGTTCAAATTTGCAAAATTTCCCTTTGTTAAGTTCAAACGGTATTTTTTATAGTATTTACTCCAAAATTTCAATGATTTCATTTGATCTTAACTATGTGGAAATTTTGTTGGGGTTATGAAAAATGGAATTTGACATGATACAAAAAACAAAAAACATTATATACACATATTTAAATAATTTATTTAATTGAATAAAAAATGCAATTGTTCCTTGTACATCTAACGACAAAATTTGGTTTGGGTTTATAGGAATAAAAATATTATATATATTTGATAAAACTATGCAAAGAGTAAGTATAGATTAGTATGTGCACCAATAACAATAAAGTCAATCTTTAAAATTTATTAAACTAACATATAATCATTTGTTTTCATACCTATTTAGATGCGTAAATTTCCTCCAGGCAGCGAAGAACCGTTTAATGGCGCCCGGCTCAAGCGTTTCATGAATTATGATAAGGAATTGAACTAATTAATCACTGGAATTCCCATTACCTCATCATAAATATGTGTGAGAGATTAGGATTTGTTGAATTTATCTTATGACTAAATATATGTATGTGTATATATTTTCAAAGTTATTTAACAATTAAAGCACAAATCACAAAATTCGATTGCATATTTAAAATCTAACTAACATATATTCTTTCGTTCAATACCTGGTATGCCCTGTAATCGAACATTGTTTTACAGCAGACACTGTTAAAAAGTTGATGTAAATGAGTAATTGTATGAAAGTGTATTTGGTAATTACACATGTCACTTATGAATTAAAATTTATACGTTCAACAAGTATACGTATGGTTTATTTTTACTTCTTATCAATAAATTATATAATTGCGTCTTTGGTTCGGACATAGAATTTACTTAGCGCCGTGTCGCACTCATTCAGTCTTGTTTGGGATCTCAGCATCTGAATTTAAATTCGCGGCTGTTCTAAATAGCAATATGAATAAATACTTGGCGCTCCTTGTTGTAGTGCTGGTTGTCTTCTGGGAGGCGGGTTGTGTCCTAGGAGATAGCGATAGTAGCGATGACAGTGATGATAGCAGTGGACAACATCATCATAGCAGCAAACACAAGCATAAATACAATAATCCAGCTTATCCGAGCTATTCGCCACCAGCATATACTGGCTATCCACCCTATCCGTATCCGTATCCGCAGCCGGCGTATTACCAATATCCGCCATACGGACAAGCACCAATGACCCAGTATCCCGGTCAACAGCCCTATCCTGGTCAACCACCTATGAATCCATATGCCAGTCCGTATCCTGGTGGCCAGCAGCAACAGCAACAGCCCTATAACCCATACATGCCACCATCTGGCCAAGGTGCACCACAATACCCACAGCAGCCACCACAACCTGGTTACCCACAGCAGCCACCACAACCTGGTTACCCACAGCAGCCGCCTCCACCAGCTACAAGTGTGATAAACCACAAGCTTAAGGTGAACAAAGAGTACCAGGAGGACTATAGCAAGAATGATAATCAAGTATAAATTGTAAACATTTTTATCTTGAATTAAATTAAAACAGTTTTAAGACAGTAAAATTGTGTTGGAAATTTATAGCCTCATTATTTAAAATAAATATGTATAAAAAACAAATCTTAATACATTTATTAGAGTTCAATCGGTTACGTCGCCCGTGGATTGTTATCTATAAGCATATACACACTTAGTATATAATAACAAATACTAGAACCCAGCAGATAACCGTTATCTTTAATACATTGTATTTGTAGACACCCATACAAGAGCAATTTTCAATGAACTGTCTCTTTCAAACAAAATATGACCATGGGAGCCGGATAAGGCAAGATGCTCTTCAAAAAAGAACTAGACACCCAAGTTCAAATTATGTACATACAATACTTAAGACATAAGACCAATTTATTTTTACATTTAAGTCTTATTTTCATATTATATTTTATTATTGAAAAAAATATACTCAATGATAATATGAAATAAGTTTCATACTCATAACAGCCTTTCAAATTATACTCACCACAGTCAATGTGACCACACCGTGAATATTTTGCTGGTATTTTCTGTTAGTACTTAACATCGGTGTTCTTTAAGGTAATTTCGAGCACTGGAAAAATCTAGTACATTATTGTTTGTCAAACAGCAGCAGCAAATACCTCTAAATAAAACAAAAAATCTGTGTTTTGCTGTACAAGTTATATCATAAATAATGTGCAACGCAAGTGTTTCATTAATTTGTGTTGTTTTTGTGTTGATTGTGCAAACTCAAATAGGTAAGTGTAAATATTGCAGCGATCTTTCGGTGCAGAATTGCTGCATATCTACGTTTTGTTTTGTTGCGCGTTTAGATGTACATACATATGTACATATTTGTTTTTTTTTTGTGTGTGAGTGTGAATGTGTGCGGTTTGTTTTGTTATTCGATGCGCAAATATAATTATAATTAAATTAGACATTTGCGCGCTTGAGCAAAGTGTGGCAAGTTCATTTTGCTGTCGCTTCCATGGCATGCACATGTTCATTTACGAGTTGAAAAGTCAATGCGCTTGTTGGGTTTCATGGCAGCCATTGTCGCAAAAGCAACAGAAACAATATAAATGCAACAAATTATAATGTTACATTAATGTTGTTACCATATTCATTTTAATATGTTGACTTTGAGGCATAAGCATTTCTAAAATAAAGTACAATGCGTTGCAATGTTTACAAATTGTACATATGTGTATGTATGTACAACAAGTCTTCTGTTTTGGTAGGGTTGTCATCACACATTTTAATTTGCCGTTTTTCATTGTCAGTGTTTTTTTGCAAGGTGAAGGTAGCAGTGATTTATTTTGTTGGGTTTTTATACGAGTCTTCTTAAATTCTCATAGTTTATTTCTAACGTTGCTTTAATTTAATTAAAACACTTTTCTGTGATCGTAGCACAATGCCATATTCAAAAATAATATCTTCCAGTCGAGTCACAGGTAATAGTTTAAAGTTCTGCAGTATGGAGACTAGTAGAACTTTTATCTCCAAAATGGCAAACTTTTGACCAATACAATTTCGTTGTCCAGCACTGAAAGGAATAAACGCAAACGGATGACGATCCACAGAGTTCTCGGGCAAGAAACGTTCAGGCTGAAATTCCGAGGGATTTGGAAAGTGAGCTGGATCTCGCATTATATCGTAAACATGTAAATTGAGCTGAGTACCCTTTGGCATGATCAGACCATTAACCACGCATTCCTCGGGGCACACTCGACCCACGAAAGGAACTGGAGGAAAGAGACGCAAGGACTCCTTAATCACGCACTCTAAGAAGAGCAGGTCATTAAAATCGAAAACACTCAGCTCCTGATTATCCTTGTCGTTTAAATGCTGCAGTTCCTCAAAGCAGCGTTCCTGCACATCCTCGTGCAGTGCTAGCATGAGCAGGGTGAAGATCAGACAAGTGGACGTGGTATCGTAGCCCTCAAACATAAATGTGTTGACCTCATCACAAATGCCCTGATGATCGATTAGACCCTCGCTCTCCGCTTCCAACAGTGTGTCCAGCATAGCATATCTCTTTTTCCTGCCAAACTCATCCGTTGATTCAGTCTGCTTTTGTATGCTTTGCTTTCGCTTTTGTTCAATGATGCGGCTAGAGAAGTCATGTGCTATCTTGAGGCTATTAATGTGTTTGTTGTAACTCCCAAACATGTAGAAGTAGGGCCGTAAGTACATCAACGGATTCAATAAACGTTCTACAATAACTGCTTCCAAGTCGTGTATTGCTTTTCGATATCGGAAACCTTCCTCCATATCATCGAGCTTAACACCGAGCGCCGTTTCTAATGAATATAAATTTATTGTTATTTACTAATAAATTATTATAGCTGGTTATTATCGAGATGACCTTGACTATGTTTCAAGAGAATGGAAGATCGGACTATCTGCCAACTACGAAATAATTGTATAACTTGAACTGCTCGACTATTCAAAGTTCCTTTTCCCATTTACCCTACACAATATGCATTCCTCAACTTAAGTATTTGGCTGCATCCCAAACTGAAAGGTCATCGTGATAAGCTACATTTAGATAGCAGATGCATACAAACTGAGACAATTAGAACAGTGAAATGAAAGAAAAACAAAAGTTAAACCAAAAATACTTAAGACTGCTGCCAAGTTTAATGTCCAATTCAATAAACTTTAATGTCAGACGGGCATGGGTTATCTTCTATATATAAAAACGTATTAATAGCAAATGTATAATGAACTAAAGATAATAGGTTATTGGTCTTATACAAGAACACAAATACAACTTTGCTATACCTTGTAAACTATTTAAAATCAAAACTGGGTAAACAATTTTTGGTGCAATAAATTGTAAATGTATTATGATCTCCATTACAAAAGACTTTAGAACTTACCGCAAACATTGTTTAATGTAAACTGTGGAATAACCTGATTAAGATCCAAATCGTCGTCTATATTTTTGTGGAATACATTGACTAACTTTTGGCATTCCTCCCTGAAATTGTTAATAATCTTAGTGATATGTTCATTAGATCAGTAATACGCACTTGAATATATCTAAAAACAGTTGCAGCACATTAAAATGAAATGCTGGTGTCAACATCTTTCGTCTAAAGTGCCATTTGCGATCTAGAAAAATCAAAATGCAGGGATGAGTTTTGTTTTTGTTATATGTGCTATGATTAGTATTGCTTGATTCATTGCTTGCCTGTGCTGATAAGCAATCCATCACCCATAAAGGGTTTTAACAAATCGTATACAACATTCTTGGTAATAAGTTTGGTGCTCTGAAAGATTTCTTCGGCTTCCTCGGGGCGTACCACATTATACATTGGTGCCAATAGGAAGTACCACAGATAGTTGCGACCTCCGGCCGCTTTGTAAGAATCACGAGCAAATCGAAAGACCATAGCTAAAGTATGTAAAATCGATAGTAGCGGATTTAATTTTTAAAACGGTTTACACTTACACGGTGTCATTTCGAGGATATCGAAATTATTTCCAAATATCGTTTTGCCCGGCATCACAACTATCTTGCTTTCCAGCGGACTACCATCTTGGGTCTTCAAACGTTTCGCCAAAGTCAGGATAAAGTAATCCTTATTTATATGTTTTAGTAACGCCCAAACTATTAAAATGAGAAATCCATTGGCTAGTAATATAATCAACATTATAAGTGACTAATTTCTGTTTTGTTAATCCGATTAGTCGCCTGACTCAACCTTAAAGATCGACTGAACGAACAATATTAAATATGATTTGTGCATTTATACAACGCGTTGATTAAGCTTATCTACATTTCATTCATATACTGAGTATTTATGAGATTAAATGGGGGGTGCAAAAACAAAACCTAGCAGTGTTCTACGATCAGAAAGAGATGACAAATTTATTAATAAAAATCTAATATTGTAAGAAGGTAGGTTAATGTTAGTATCCCAATGAAGACCCTTAAAGAGCGAAAAGCAGAAATTGTTTTTGCGCCGATTCTAATCTGTCCTGATGAATTCTGTATTTGGGGTACCAAATTCAAGATCCATATTCTAGAATCGAACGTACAAGAGAAGTATATAGAGTTTTTCCTATGTAGGGATCGGCGAATTCTTTCCACTAGCGCTTAATGAATCCCAGGACACCAGATTCTCGAATATCAATGAAGGTGATGTGCTCATCAAATTTAAGTTTTGGATCCAAAGGGATTCCCGTCTTCAACCCATTCAATGCAGTTTAATGGTTTATTATCAATGTCTTAAGTGTTTACATTACAAATTTACATTTACTACAAATGAGATATAACAAATTTATTTCACACCGATTTTGAAAATTATTTAGATCCGATTGTAATTGTTGAGCTAACTGAGAAAGTTTAGCAAAGATACAAAGCTTTACATCATCGGCAAAGAAACCCGTGAGTGATTTATAACTGAAGGGAGCTCGATTAAAAATAGTGTAAATAGTAAAGGTGACTTTCTCGAGGCACACCAGAAGTAACCTGAACCGCCTTGGAAACCAGACCCTTGAAGTAAACCCTTTGTTTCCTTAAAGTTAAGTAATCTTTGATCCAAAGAAGAAAGTTTTTGGAAAGCCCAAGACTTGTAATGAATGATAATTATCAAATAATGGATTGTGATTAACAGAATCATCCCCTAATTATAAATGAAGTAAATTCTTACAAATTCAAAAATTTCGTATAACAACATATTTTAATTTGCCGTTTCTCATTGTCAGTATTTGTTTGCACGATAAAGGTAGCAGTGATTTAAATTGTTGAGGTTTTTACGAGTCTTCTTAAATTCTCATAGTTTATTTTTAACGTTGCTTTAATTTAATTAAAACACTTTTCTGTGATCGTAGCACAATGCCATATTCAAAAATAATATCTTCCAGTCGAGTCACAGGTAATAGTTTAAAGTTCTGCAGTATGGAGACTAGTAGAACTTTTATCTCCAAAATGGCAAACTTTTGACCAATACAATTTCGTTGTCCAGCACTGAAAGGAATAAACGCAAACGGATGACGATCCACAGAGTTCTCGGGCAAGAAACGTTCAGGCTGAAATTCCGAGGGATTTGGAAAGTGAGCTGGATCTCGCATTATATCGTAAACATGTAAATTGAGCTGAGTACCCTTTGGCATGATCAGACCATTAACCACGCATTCCTCGGGGCACACTCGACCCACGAAAGGAACTGGAGGAAAGAGACGCAAGGACTCCTTAATCACGCACTCTAAGAAGAGCAGGTCATTAAAATCGAAAACACTCAGCTCCTGATTATCCTTGTCGTTTAAATGCTGCAGTTCCTCAAAGCAGCGTTCCTGCACATCCTCGTGCAGTGCTAGCATGAGCAGGGTGAAGATCAGACAAGTGGACGTGGTATCGTAGCCCTCAAACATAAATGTGTTGACCTCATCACAAATGCCCTGATGATCGATTAGACCCTCGCTCTCCGCTTCCAACAGTGTGTCCAGCATAGCATATCTCTTTTTCCTGCCAAACTCATCCGTTGATTCAGTCTGCTTTTGTTTGCTTTGCTTTCGCTTTTGTTCAATGATGCGGCTAGAGAAGTCATGTGCTATCTTGAGGCTATTAATGTGTTTGTTGTAACTCCCAAACATGTAGAAGTAGGGCCGTAAGTACATCAACGGATTCAATAAACGTTCTACAATAACTGCTTCCAAGTCGTGTATTGCTTTTCGATATCGGAAACCTTCCTCCATATCATCGAGCTTAACACCGAGCGCCGTTTCTAATGAATATAAAGTTATTGTTATTTACTAATAAATTATTATAGCTGGTTATTATCGAGATGACCTTGACTATGTTTCAAGAGAATGGAAGATCGGACTATCTGCCAACTACGAAATAATTGTATAACTTGAACTGCTCGACTATTCAAAGTTCCTTTTCCCATTTACCCTACACAATATGCATTCCTCAACTTAAGTATTTGGCTGCATCCCAAACTGAAAGGTCATCGTGATAAGCTACATTTAGATAGCAGATGCATACAAACTGAGACAATTAGAACAGTGAAATGAAAGAAAAACAAAAGTTAAACCAAAAATACTTAAGACTGCTGCCAAGTTTAATGTCCAATTCAATAAACTTTAATGTCAGACAAGCATGGGTTATCTTCTATATATAAAAACGTATTAATAGCAAATGTATAATGAACTAAAGATAATAGGTTATTGGTCTTATACAAGAACACAAATACAACTTTGCTATACCTTGTAAACTATTTAAAATCAAAACTGGGTAAACAATTTTTGGTGCAATAAATTGTAAATGTATTATGATCTCCATTACAAAAGACTTTAGAACTTACCGCAAACATTGTTTAATGTAAACTGTGGAATAACCTGATTAAGATCCAAATCGTCGTCTATATTTTGGTGTAATACATTGACTAACTTTTGACATTCCTCCCTGAAATATTGAACAATCTTTTTGATATGATATTATAATTATATTATATAATATAATACACGCACTTAAATATATCTAAAAACAGTTGCAGCACATTAAAATGAAATGCTGGTGTCAACATCTTTCGTCTAAAGTGCCATTTACGATCTAGGAAGAACTGATGATTTTTTTTAATTATTAGTAATACTTGATTTATTGCTTACCAGTGCTGAGAAGCAATCCATCACCCATAAAGGGTTTTAACAAATCGTATACAACATTCTTGGTTATAAGCTTGGTGCTTTGCAAGATTTCTTCGGCTTCTTCGGGGCGTACCACATTATACATTGGTGCAAATAGGAAGTACCACAGATAGTTACGACGCCCGGCCATTTCGTAAGAATCACGAGCAAACCGAAAGAACATAGCTAAAGTATGTAAAATCGACAATAATCAATTGTATATTTTTTTAAAAATCTTCACACTTACACGGTGTCATTTCGAGCTTATCAAAATTGTTTCCAAATATCGTTTTGCCCGGCATCACGACTACCTTGCTTTCCAGCGGACTACCATCTTGGGTCTTCAAACGTTTCGCCAAAGTCAGGATAAAGTAATCCTTATTTATATGTTTTAGTAACGCCCAAACTATTAAAATGAGGAATCCACAGGCAAGCAATATAATCAGCATTATTAGTGTATAATTTCTGTTTAGTTAATCCGATTAGGTGTCTGATTCAACCTTAAAGATCGACTGAACGCACAATATTAAACATAATTTGTACAAAGCGTTGATAAAGCTTATCGGCATTTCATTCATATATTATATATGTCAAATATTAAATATTTTGTCCTGCAATCATGATTAGACAATTTTTTAAAGGTTTTTTAAATTTTAAAATTTAAAATTTCTTTAAAATGTTTTACCTAAAATCTACATTCATTTACTGCATCTTACAACCGATGTAATGATTATTTCCATTTCCAATTTATTTTTTTCTTTTCTTTGCATTCCGCAAAGTTCTATCCAATTTGAAAATAATTACGGATAGCCATACAAATGTAACTGAAAACTCTCATCAAGTCTCTCACAGTATCATAGAAAAAAAGCTTTGCAACAATGTCGCATCAAAATGCCGCATTGATTAGTTGCATGCGAGAATGCATGATTTGGCTGAAGAGAATTCATTTTATACTTATATATCCAACTACAGGATAAATACGGTTCGTACATAAATGGTAGCGGTCTGTAATTACAATTGCAATAGAGGCAAACGAAAGAAAATCTCTGTAAGAGTGTGCAACTCCGAAATACCCTGTAATACTTGAAAGATAAAATAAATTTGAGTTATCTTTCTTTTTTTCCTAACCTTCCGATTCCTAACTTCATTGTGAAGGTTTTATTTTTGAAATGAGATCAAATCCGAACAATTTTTGAACTAATTAAATAATCTAATTTGGTTTTTTTGGAGTTATGATAAAAGTAAATATTTACTGCTTAGTTCTGTTATGTAACCGTTTCAAGGGTATTTTGATGAAATAACAGAATTACATTTTCTGTGGAAATGAGACGAGGCAGACGAACGCTTAAGCATGCTGACAGACAAGTGTGTGCGTTGACGTCAACGTAAACGTCGACAGAAACAGCGACGGCGACGACGACGACGACAGCGACTGCAATTGGAACTGCCACAGCGACTGGCAATGACAAAAATAGCCAATGTGATGCCGATGTGAATGCAACTGGCAACTTGCAACTTGGCCGGTCGGGCATTGAGTGTAACTGCATTTGGGCATGAAAAGTGGCGGTGCCGACAATTGGAAAAACTTAACCGAGTAGATTCAGACCCAGACCAGAAGACAGAAGACAGACTCCTTCTACTGCCGCTGACTCTCGTGATTGCTGTTTGGTATTGAACAAATAATAATACCAAAGCAACAACAACAACAACAGAAGCAACAACAAGACGAGTAGTTTTAGTAGTTGTAGCTCATGTAACTCATTAAGATGCGAAAGGCGTTGCTTGCTGCCTTTTAGAATTACTAATTGAATCGACGCGATCAGTGGCAATTGCAGCAGCAATGGTTACAGGGAAGAAAACAACACAAACACAAAACAACAACAAAACAGAGAAAGAAAAATATACAGCAAGCATAGGGGAACCGGCTTGAATGTTTATTGTTTTTGTTGCTGCAGCATCCTGTACGCTGTATTGGGAATCTTGAACCAGAGAGACAGCTTACAAGTCCAAATTGGAAACAGTCAAGGTTTTTTCTGTTTCTGTTTCGTTGTTTAGAGGAAATTCCTTACTCCATCAATATAAAATATATATTCCTAAAAGCAAACACACTTAGTATGCAGGAGTGTTAGCCAATTGCAAGCTCAGTGCAAACTGTTGTCGTCGGAACTGTTTGTGGTTCTGGTGCTGGTGCTGGTGGTGGGCGCTCTGGGCAACGTGTTGCACGTCTTGTGGCAACATGGTTTTTCAATTACAGCCGCTGCATGTAAAATTTGTAGCAAGCGTTTACATATTTACTTTAACACCTCGTTCATTTCGTGGTTTTACCTACAGAGAACAACAGCCACAAACAACATTAACAACAACAAAAAACCACAACAACCAACAAAAACAACAAGAACAACAAGAAGTCAGACAACGCTGACGATGCTGGCGACGCGACACGTTGCGACTCTTGCTATCCATGTTGCCCCGCCCCGCATGACACTTGTTGCACGGCATTCTGCCTCAGGAACCTTTTTGTGGTTTTTCGCCGATTTCAGTTTTTTCTCTTTTTTTTTTTTAATACCCTATGTGATTTTAAGTGGCTATAAAAGAGATATTAGAACTATAAAACTGTAATATCATTTTATATTTTCATCGTAATGGGAAGATATAAATTTTTCATATTTTCGGTATCTGTTTTATGATTTAAAAACTTATTCATTTTTTATAAGGTTAAGAATATTATTGTCTCCAGCCTTTTTTAAACATTTTCATGGTAATATATTTGATAATTTACAGGTCATCTTTTAGTCATTTACTTTTAACTATTTCCACTTAACTTGTTATTCTGTTTCTGCTGTCGGTTAATTTCAAGTGTTCTTATTGGGATGTTGTTGTTATAGTTGTTGGCAAGTGCTTAACGCCCCAGTAGACTTTAATTAAAATATGAAATCATTTCAGTGATTGTTGCTTCCTTCGCATTTGGTATCTGGTTTTTGTGTGGCGCCACCATAACTATAATATTGTTGTTGCCTGAGAGATCTTTTTTTGCGAAAAATCACAGCTTTAATCTTCAAAACTGCCACGTTCATCATTAAGTTGTCTACGATCAAGTGTTGCCTTATATGGTATGCAGCACCGACAAATGTACACTCTACGCTGTCCGTGTTTGGTTAGATAAATGATGATAGTCCACGCACAATCCATCAATCTACTATAACTGGCAAATAACTAATGGCCAACTGTCAACTGAACTTTCCCAATTGCAATTGCAATTGCAATTGCGATTGCGATTGTCCCACAGTCCAAAAGGAAGGAGGCTTTCGTTTTGGTATTATGGTATTTTAGTATTTTAGTATATGGACATAATGCGTTAGTTGCAATAGTGCAATAAAGCTTTATCAATGTAATCAAGACTAATTCGGTTGCTGGTTTTGACAATTTGTTAAGTGGTATTAACTTGCGTTGGCATTCGAATTCGAGTTCGAATCGAATCTATCAGGATTAGTTTTTGTCTCTTAAAACAGACAAGTCATAATGCATAAAACTGGTTGTTGATGAGGACGTTTCTACGATAGGAGAAGTTTTATTATATGTATATATAGATGGATTATGGATAAACAGTGAGACTTGTGATTTCAGTAATGTATTTTTTTCGTTTCCTTATTTAATGTTTTATTTGTATAATTTATTTTATTATAAAATCAACCAGTTTTTAGGCATTTTCTCTGGCCATCTTCGCTTTAAGTTTTAATACGTGTTAACTGTTTGTCAATTCTCTGCCAGCTTTAAGGCTGTCCCTCCAAGGTGTTGGAGGCGCGCAACAACTTCAAAGGTTTAAGCCGCCGTCGCCGCACACACAAATCACACACACACACACACATCAGACACACACTAATTGAGTGCGACATGGAGTAAAAGTGGGGAAAAGTATGGCTTGTCTTCTCTTCTGAAGCTCTTTTGCGCATATCCTTTTCTCTGTGCACAACAAATAAATAAATAAAGTTTATTTTTTTATGCGTTGCACAACGTTCGTCGCACAACAACAACAAGCCACACTCATAAAGGACAAAGCCAGATGCCGCTGAATAAGAAGAGTCTGTGGATTACTTTGGTTCGCTTTGGTTGGGTTGCGACTTGCTGCTTTTATTTATTGCTTCCACAAAACGCTCTCGCTCGCATCGTTTCTGAGAAATGTGCAACAGCCTTAAACCTAAACCGTCAACGTGCCTCAAACCCAGTCTTCAGTTTTACGATTCGCACTGATGCTCGCTCAGTCTTAAGTCTTTCAGTTACCTTTTGTTTTGCGTTTTTTTTGTTTTTGAGATCTCAAAAGTCGACACATTTCTTCACACCTCGGTTTAGTTGAGAGGCATTTTGCCAAGTTTTTCAGTTAAATAAGTTTATGTTTAAAATAAATATTCCTGATTCTCAATAAAAACTTATTCAACTTTGCAGAAAAAGCAACCTTCTAAACACAATCAGATAACAAGATACTTCTTCTACATAAGCACACACAAACTTGAACGAAAAAAATATCATAAAAAATAATCTAGCTACATACACCTCCATTTTGAGCTCTTTTAGCCCAGGGATAGAAACGAAAAGGTAGGAAAAAAAAAACTAATCAAGTGATTTGTTGCGCATAAAGAGCGTAAAAAGCGTAAAGAGCTTGGTTTCTTTTTAAGCTGCGACTTCTTGAGCTTTAAATTTATGCCAGCCAAGAATAAAGTATGCTGCGATAGGATCAACTTTAACGTCGTGCAGAAAAATATAAAAAAGAGAAACGTTCCGAAGAATGTGGCATAATATTTCTTTCATTTCCTTTTGGACTTAGAGCCATTTATCATCTTTTGTGGAACGAAAAAAGATGAAAAAGATGCGGAAATAACTCTAAAGATGACTTTTGCATATAATTTATACTGGAACTTAATCGGATTTGACGCGTTTCTGTAACTGATTTTGCATTTAAACTGCACTCAATTATATCAAAGTAATCAATGAATAATATTTAATGCATTCCAAACATTATATTTGCCTAAGGCCTTAATCAATATGTCAATATGCAGTGAGATATATATTCTATATAGTTGCAACTGGAAAGTGTGTAAACAATTTGTAACCTGTGTGTGCCTTGTTGAGAACCATTAAACCACACACACACACACACAGACACATAGCTCAAATAGATCTCATAATGCACTATATAAATATAGACATTCAGCTTACTTCACTCTCCTCCCCTCCCCTCCAATCCCGCTTTGAATGGGTTAAGCACAAAGCTGTTTAGCTGTTGCCTTAACTATAGATGTTTATCGCTGTCACATTTATGACAATATCACTGTGTCAATAATTAAATGATCGCCACCTTCGAGAGTCGAGAAGAGTATTCACAGTATATATATATGTATATGTATATGTATATGTATATGTATATATGTATATATAGTATGTGTACATTTAGCTTGAGTTGTGTTTATTGGAACTGTTATTTTTGACAGGCTACATAAATATTAAACGTTACCAGGCCCAGCACAACGGACTCGAGTTCGAGTGCAGTCATAACCCATAAAGATTAAAACTCTTCAACGATAAACACAGTTAAAACAACAATAATCTTAACTGCAACCGCAACTGCAACTGTTGCATGTGGCATAGTTAAATTTTTGATACGCATTGCACCCACAATGCAAACGTTATATTGTTCATTCCTAAATTAAAATAGCTTATCAGCATTTGAAGTGTGCTCAAAGCGGGGAAAAAAAGTGGTTGCGACTTCATGAGAGCACGACTCAATGATACCACGCACTTCAAAGCGAAACTATTATTAAACAAAGACAAAAAAAATAATATGTGAAAATATTTTAAAATAAATAATACAACTTTTAGATTTTGAGAATACTTTTTTCAGCTTTTTGCGTAAACCCTTTCTATATATCATACCCCTTTTTACCCTGTTCTCTGAGCACAATGTGTCTGAATGAAATAAAAAACTGGTTTTTAATTAAAGCAACATTATCGAGCTCTCTCTATCAGGAAACTCTTTTAAGTAATCGTATCGCATCAAATAATATCAAACTAACAAATAAGAACGTTGCAGTCGAGCGCGGTGCTTTTTAATTAAGTTTCTGATGTTAGGAGCATTTGTACATTACTTTTCGTTAAGGAAATAATCATTGACAGAACGAACGCATTTCTTGATTCCAGAATAAATTTTCAGGTTTTTTGCGATCTGGTTTTGGCTCTTGGCTAAACCCTTTCAAAATCTATAATATTGTTCGATATCCCAAATAATTCCATTTTAAATCGATTAAGTACGCCTTTCCCGATTCTTTGCCATAATTAACTCCCTGTTCCTTTTTAACTGCTAATTGAAAATAATTTCAGAGCTTTTCCCCCATATATTATTCCGTGGTAGGTTTGGAACGATTTAACAGCAACGAGAGCGTTTTAAAATCGTTACTGTTCAAATCACCATGCATAATTTGCGAAAAACGAAAACGAAAAAAACGCAAAGGAAATAATCATAATAAGGGCGTGCCACACAAACGCACACACACTCGAACACTCACACACTCACACACACACACATGCAACAGGTATCGCAGGCAAGCAATAATCAAGCCAAAAACAGTAGCCATCTACTATGGAATCAAGCCGCCACATAATCTGTCAAAAGAAAAAGTTCACAATAAATCAAGTGTCACGTAAATAATATTTTTAAAAAGATGCATTCACCGTACGAACGAACCTTCTTGCCACACGGAGCCCCAGCCCCAGTCCCAGTCGGCCAGACAGCTACTCATTAAAAAAAAAAACTGAAGAAAAAAACCCAAAAATAGCCCGCAGGCGGACTGTGCATGCATGCAAAGTGCAGGAGCGGAGCAGAGAAGGCGCAGAGAAGGCAGTGGCGTGGCGGGAGCAGACGGGGGCAGAGCTCGAGCTTCACGTCGCTTTTGTTGCTTATCTGTGTGGCAGTGGTTGTGGCAGTGGCTGTGGCTGCCGCCTGTGGTAAACATAACGAGTGAAGCATTTAAGCTGCTAGCCACAAAAGGGTTCGAGGTAGGCAGGCAGGCAAGAAAGACGGTCAGAAAGACAGACAGATCGTTTGAGGTTTCGGGCGATTTTTTGTGCAGCTTCTGCGCGCATTTTGAACGTTGATGCCGTTCCTGGAGGACGACAGACGGGCGACGAAAGACAGACAGACAGACAGACAGTCAGATGGACAGATGGCAAGACGTTGTGCCAAAAAGGCAGAACCCAAAGCCCCAAAACGAACTGCACTGAACTGAACGACTCTCACTGGGACGCAATCCACACAGATCTCTGTCTGTCTGTGCCAGGTCCATACGCAGCTGCAGGTACGCGTTAATCACACTTTACGTTCACCGGTATTAGCGTTTACTTAAAATATACCCAGTGCAACATTTAACTCAATGAATGGGTATATACTTACGTAAATGATCGTTTACCTAATGAACAAAGTGAGTTTGTTGAAGAGCTTTGACAGTGGAGTAGAATTTAGTTGGAGTGTTTTGGCATTTAGATACTAGAGATTCATCACGTCAGCAAAATTTTATAGTTAGATCATATTAACTTGATTATAAAATTAAATTCAAGTGTTGAATTCCAGATGGAGATTTAATACAAAAAACTAGTTTTTTTTTCCTTTAATTAATTAATAAATTTAGATGTCAGAAATGATTAAAGTCAGCAAAACATATCGATATTAAAAATTAAATTCTAGTGTTGAATTCCAGATAGAAATTATACTTTTAATAAGAAACATTAAATACAAGTGTTGAATTCCAATTTAGATATTACTCTAGATAAGAGAAACAAGTTTTTTTTTTCAATATATTAATATATTATATTATCTCGTACGCTTGTGTGCATCTGGGCAATTAAGTCTACTGGCTGTTACATATTTTACATATTGAATAATATGACATTTTGTAGGAATTAAATTTATGTACTACCTTTGGTTACTATTTGAACATGCATAAGAAAATATTAAGTAATTTTTCCAAAATTCTTTTTAAAGAATTTTCACAATTAACAATTTTTATATTATATATTTTAATATGACTTAATACTTTCTTTAATCATTAATATTATTATAATATGTTCAATTTGATTTTTCATATCTTCAACGACACATAGATAAAATCTGCCAAAAATGGTTTTCATATTTAATATTTTTATAGATAAAGTTTAAAAAGGTTAGTTAGTTCACATAATTTTTCATAGGGTATCTGTTAAGTTGTTCTCTTTTTATGTCATCTTTGTTATTGTTGCCACAGCTTGCAACATTTGCCACAAACATTTTAAATTCTTGGCACGTTTTGCGGCCTGTCGAATTGGCTTGACATAAAATTAAATTAAAAGGGGTGTCTTCAACTGAACAAAAACGAAACGAAAATAAAACCAATGAAAAAAGGAAAGCATTTGCTCCGTTTCTTTGGGGAATATTCGCGGGCATCAAATTTTACACCTAAGTGTGGGTACAACAACAGTTGAAGGATGAAGTGTGTGGGCGTAAATAATCTAAACATTTATATATTAGTTAGTTTAGTTAATGTAAGGTTTGTTGAACCAAACAACCAACCCACAACTGCCAATAATAGTTAATTTATTGTGTGCAGTCGGAAATGATCATTTTGCTCATGGAAACTATATATACGAGTTCTCTAACAATTCGAGAATTCTTTAAGTCTTTGGGTGTTTGTGTGTTTGTTGCTGATGATCTGCGTCGAGACACAGACTCAGACTGAGACTCAGACTGCGACTCAGACTCTCTATGTATGTCGCTTCACTAATCTGTTGCAGCACATCGACTATTCCATGCCAGGACCAGCTTTTCGAGCTTCAAGCCAGAGCCAAAGCCTTTTCTGCCTTTTGTTGGATTCGTCTTGGTTGTTGGTTGGTTGGTTGGTTTGCTTGAATTTATGTTTAAGCCATTTTCATGGCATTGCCATTGCCGTGAACGTGGACGTGGACAGGGCAGACCCACGTACTGTATTTCGTATTTCGATATGAGATCTGTTTAAGTCCCTGCGCGCACAACTTGGCCATAATATTTATGCCGTTTGTGCTTGGTCTGTTTTGGTCTTGGCTTGGCTTGGCCTGGTCGTCTGCCCTTTGCTTGCTTTGCTGCTGCTGCTGCTGGCTGACTGACGACTCCACAGGCTCACAAACAGGCAGCCCGTTTGGCTGTTTGGTGTGAAATAATGATGCCGTTGCTCAGATAAGATGCCTTCTCTAAAAAAAAAAAAAGCTGGACGCAGGCAGCAGCCCCCATTGTGGTGGCATGGTATAGACCAGTAAAAAGAAGAACGACAAAAATGGCGAGAGACCAGCACCCAGCACCAGCCACCAGCACACACAAATAACATAAATGGCTCAGTTCAAATCTTGCCACTTCCATCTCGGACTCTCTCTTTCTCTCTCTCTCTCTCTGTGTGTGTTGTTGCTAGCAGCAGCCGTCGTTTTCAACTTTAGCTTGCAGTAATTTGAAAATATCTGTCTGTATGTCTGTATGGTTTTGGAAAAGTTCCTCAACGTTTGCAATTGCAAAGTTCTTTTAATATGGCTTTCAACGCCTCGAATGTGCATTGCCAATTGCAAATTGCAGCCGAATGACGAATGGCGAACGAGGAAAGAAGAAAGACTCAAGGGGCAACCCATCAAATTATTATACGTCGAAACATAATAAGACCCGGACTTTATCTTCATCATCATCATGGGGGTCAGTTTCCAAGGCAACAATGTCAGGTTAGTACAGTCGTCGTCGTCATCGTCATCGTCGTTCGTCGTTCGTCGTTCGTCGTTCGTCTTCTTATGTGGCAGGGGCAAGCAATCTGGTTGGCAGCAGCGTGTTGGGGCACTTAAAAATTCACAGCTTCCAGCGATTCCTTCATGCGTCCGTCCGTCCGTCCGATGGCTGCCTCCTTGGATAATTTACCTTGTCAAAGCTTATTTCAGTTGCCACCTTTTTCGCGCCGTCGTCGCCGCCATTGCTTCTCTTCTCTTCTTCCTGTTCAACACCACGGCTGTCTGCCTGCATTTTGAACGTGAAGTGCCAAAGACCAACAACAACAGCAACAACAGCAAAGACATGAAAACAATAGCTGTTTACCCCATCTCAAACGCAACACAAAAGGCAACGATATACAGATATATTACTTCTTCCTGTTTAAGAAATTTCGTAAAAATATAATCATGATATGAATATTTTTATGGGTTGGTTGCTTTTATGGCAAAGATATATTTCAACTTTTTCAATGAAAGTTAAGAGTTTTCACATTAATTCAAGGAATTTGTCTCTTCATAACCTAAAAACATAATTTGATGTTAAATTTAATTAATTCTTTTATTTTAAGCCTGTTTGTACTTGAGCTAAGTGTTAATTTATTTATCTATTTTTTTTTAATGGCTTTACCTATTTACTTCTTGTTTCAGTTGAAACTTTTTTACTTTAACCAAACACAAAAACTGTTTTAATATTTTAGGAACGATTTCCCTAAGAATTCCGCAGAAACAATAAACATTTCTCTATCTCTTTTAGCATGGATTAAAGTGCTTAACCAACAAACGCCAACAACATTTGTTTTATGCATTATTTTTGTGAGTGTTTTTCGTCTGTGAAAAAGAAAACTGAATTAGGAATTAGGATTTGGGAATGGGAGACCTGTGCTTCAGGTCTTTTTTTATTTTTTTTTTTGCACTGGCTGCTGCTGTGGCTCATTACGTTGTCTGCGTTCTGTGAATTTTGTATTCCTGTATTCTCGTCTCGTTGTCTCTTGTTGCTTGCGTGTCGAAACACACAAATAGTAGGCCCATATCAGTCACAGATGCGCTAGCCAATTAGATATTTTTTCTTCTACCCAAAAAAAGAAGATTTTTGAGCAACTGCTGTCTGCTTTTTTTCGTTCTTATTCTTCTTTTAGTTTTGGTTTGGTTTTTTTTGTGTGTCTGTCTTGTGTCGCCCTGTTTTGGAGCCAAAGGAACATGTTGTTTGACACCACAATTTGTGTTGTACTTCATGTAACCAGCAACAACAACAACACAGTTACCAACAACAACAACAACAACGGCGACGACGCTTTGTCGCGTCTTTTGCATTGCAAAGTACAACTGAAGAAGATGATGGAGTAGAAGGAGTAGGGAGGAGGTGGTGGAGGCAACGACCCTGACTGTTGCATATACAGCAAGCAACAGCAGCAGCAGCATCCTTCTTCTCTCGCATTGTGTTTTCGGTTGCAATCAATTGTTGCATCTTTGGGCAAACTTGTGGCATCTTGTTGTGGCAGACAAGCGGCAGCGCGTCGCCGCCTTAACCTCGGCCAGGTTTACTTCAGTTGTTCGCCTGGCCCCGTTGGGCTTGGCTTGGCTCTGCTCTGCTCTGTTGTTGGAGGTGATATTCCATTATCAGATATGTCATTTTGCTTTTGCCCCTGTGTAAGGTCTTCTTGTTGTTGTTGTTGTTTTGTCGTTTTTGTTTTTTGCTTGTTAACGTTTTAAAGTTTTGGCGAAAAACCACACAAAACGTTTACCACATTGTTCAAATACTTTTCGTTAGCGTTCGCGTTCGCATTCGTTGCTTGCTTTCAATTATGGGGCACGCACCACAAGTTTTGGCCAAAATTGGATACTTGCTTGTAGCAGGCCGGCCTTGTTGTTAACAAAATGTGTTGAAAATTATTGAATTAAATATTCCAAAGATACCTGAGGTTTAGTATGAATTTCTCTCCAAAAAAACTCACATTTATTTTTTTAAAAATGCAATCAATAATATTTTTTGTTGGTTTCTTCGACAACTTATTTAAAAAAATATTGATTTCTTTAAAAAAAAATGGTAAAAATAAAATATTTGTTTTCGCCCCCGGGTGGACTCGAACCACCAACCTTTCGGTTAACAGCCGAACGCGCTAACCAATTGCGCCACGGAGGCGGATGAAAACGTCGTAGAAATTTGTTAATCATACAGTTATGACGATGTCAAAAATATGAATTTGAACAGCAAATTTTTACAATATAAGAAGCAAAAAAAAATTTTTATTGAGCGATGTAAAATATTCTATAGAATTTTACTATCTGCTGATAACATGTAAAAAAAAAAACAAAAAGAATTCTAAATAATTTCTGAAGAAATAATGAGACATGTTTTCCTAAAAACAAAAAGACATTGATTGATTTGGTATTGCTATCTAAAACATATATATAGTATATACTATCAATTTAGAAGTAAAACTAATCTAAAATTATCTATTTGTAACAAATTTTGCTTAGTTTTATTATACAAAGAATATTTTGCCTTCACTTCAACTTTTTTTATTATTTAATATGAAGATCTTTTGCCTTTTGCTTTGCTTGTTTTGTATTTTGTATTTTTTGTTTTTTGTTCCCGCCGCCAACAACGTATTGAATTACTTGACGCGGGACGACGTGGCAACATTCATACTTAAAAGCGTCGATCAGCAGCAGTTTCAGCATCTTCAGCGAGCAACCCACCCATTGCATTATTAAATTGCCGTGTCAACAGCTTATCTTCCCCTTCTCCTCTTCAGTTGCCGTTGTGTCTTTTGGGGATGACATTATCCAATCAAAAAAACGAAGAATAAAAAATGGAAAAAGTGCTTTTTGTGTTGAATCTTGTTGTTGTTCACTTAGTACACTGAATACACTGACCGGAAATCTTCAATTATGCTCACTGTATTCTCTGTCTAGCCTTTGAAATTGAGAACTCTGTTCGGTATGGTGCACAAATGTATATATACCATATAGTATATGGATTCTTGTCCCCACATCACACAGACAGTGACGTTGCTTTGGGACCACCCATAATGCTTATTGCTTCTGCTGTACGCTGTACTAGTAAAATATATAAACAGTGTACAGGCGAAAAGAAAATATCAACAACATCATCATCAGCTTTATCATCATCATAATCATCATGCTGATGATGTGCTGCCATTTCAATTAAACATCAAACGTCAGTCAAACTTGTGACATTGATGAGATGAGTTGCCCCAAGCAAATAAATACAAAAAAATAAATATTTCAAAAATATACCAAACGTGTACATTCATAGTCTGTGAATTATGATTACTAACTATATTGCTCAATGTGTGCGTTTGGCTAAAATAGCAACAACAACTAGTAGTGAAATAATAGAAACAAGTAAGAAGGCTCTAGTCGAGAGAGCTCGACTAGAAGATACCCTTAACCCTTGATCATACAAACGGACCAACAATCATACCTGACATACGTGTACTACCAGACCAATGCTTGACGGTTTAATATCTCTGGTGTTTCTTGACAGATTTTATTTAAATTTCACAGAAATTCATTATTTTGTTAATGGTTTCAATCCCCATTTTCAAGTTTTCGAAATTCAAGATTTTTTTGTTGTCGATTCCATGTATATATCGTAAACCTGAAAATTTATCGAAAATTTGAAACAAACTTGATATGCCTAGGGATTAGGAATGCTTATATCTAAATTCTGGAGTCTCCAGCGTTTGTAGTTCCTGAGGTCGACGCGTTAATACGTTCAGACGGACATGGCTATTTCAACTCGGCTGTTGATGTTAATCAAAAATATATATACTTTATTGGGTCGGAGAAGCTTTCTTCTACCTGTTACATACTTTTGAACAGAATCAATATACCCTTTTTTACTCATTTCATGGGTTAAGGGTATAAAAACATTTTGCAACATGCCTTAAATTTAAATATATTATTGCAAGCATTTAAAACTATGTTTGAGTAACTTAGTCCTAAGAAAAAATCTTTTAAATTGTTTGAAAATGGGTTTTATGCTTAAAAATGTTTGAAATAACTAATGAAAATGTTAAGTATGTAAATTTTAAATAACATTTCCCAATGTTTTTCATATTATATATATTTTTGCACTCATTTAATACTATGTTTGAGTAACTTTATTTTGACCAATATAATTTCAATTGTTTGAAACTTCTTTAGGGAAAACCAATGAAAATACACCGTAAAATAAAATTTGCTTTATTTTTTTTTATAAAACATTTTAGTTACAGGTTCATTTAAGATTGTACATTTTCCGTTAGGTTTTCAATACTTTTTAAGAATGCTTAATTCAAACAAAAGAGTTTCCTTTAAAAAAAATCACAAAAACAATAACACTCATTTATTACAAAAACACCCTTTCATTTGTATTCTTACTGTAAGGTGTTATGGGATAAGTTTCTTAAAAGCTAGATAGATGATGATCCACCAATTTGTATCCAACTGCCAACACCTGCAGAGCAACTCCTCAACTAATTGACAAAGAACCGAACCGAACCGAACCGCCCATTGATTATGTTATTATACCATGTATGATGAGTTTACAATTTTTGTGTTGAATTCGTGCAGGCCAAAGAAAATTAATGCCACATTGTGTTGCATTTCTATATGATTAAGCTAAAAATGATTCCAAGTGCTGCAACACTAAGTGCAACTGAGTGCACTCGCGCCGCGCTCTGTGTTGTAAACAAATTTGAAGTGCGAACGGGTTCGTGTATTCATAGGGTTGCTAGGATTGTGGTCATACCGAACCGAACCAGAACCAGAACCACTTGCATATGCATGGATGATGATGACGCTTGCATCCATGTGGGTGTAGTCTCTAGTCTCTAGACAGACGTGCCTTCATTAGGCCATGCTCAATGCATAGGCCAAAAAAATATATGAAAAATATATACGTAATACGTAATACATAAACATGGCCCGCGGGTACTTCTTATGAATTTCTGAATGTTGCTGCTGTTATTGTTGTTGTTGTGTGTGTGTTTGTGTGTGTGTGTTTGGAATTTTAATTGATTTCATTTAGACGGGGTGTAGAAGAGTGGGAGGAAAAGAAGGAAGGGGTGTAAGTGTAATTGTTGCATGTGCCTGCTATGCACCAGATCTTTTTCAAATGTGTGGTGCCCCCAACCAGCTCTGTGCATCATGCATCACTTGCAACACACACACACACACACACATACACATGAACACAGACTTACCAACACATTCATCATCTCATTTTGCTCGCTGTCGCTGACTTACTTTTCAGTTCAAAGAATAAATTTTGCGTGTCCATCTTCAAAAATCTAAATCGAGAGTAAACGAAAAATCAAAAAAAAAAATACTCAAAACAGAAATGCAAAATGCACTTTGATCTATTTTAAAAAGATTTCGCTCGGAAAAATTATAATTTATTCTCAAGTAGATAAATATTTTAAATATTCACAAAAATAAATCAAAATTTGATTTTATATATTATATTTGATACCTTTCTTAAAGAAATGTAAAGGAATAAAAAGGCTGAAATCCCAATACAAAAATAATGACAAACACAAAATATTCTAATTGTTTTCTATTATTTATGTAATTAGTTCCAAAACTCATTTGCAGTTAAAAACAATACCGAGAAACCAGAAAATACCAGACATAAAAATGAAAAATAATTAAGTGAGGTGCAAAACAGGCACGTTCTGAAACGTTTTTGTTCGGGTTCTTCATTAAGTCTTAGCTAACTTTGGCTAATGGATAGGTAACATGGTTGGCTAGGCAAATTGCCAATTAGACAAATTTGGCATGCAGTCAGCATTTGCTTTTATTTTCTTTCGTATTCGTATGTACGATGAGGAATCGTTTTAATGCGATGAGAGCGACGTGAACTATATCATTGCAATATGCATATTGATTAATTATTTTCATTTGAGTACCTTATAGAGAGTGTGTCGGCCCTCCTTCGGTTTGCTCTCCTTACCACTTGCCACTTGTTGCATATGAATTGAAAGGGTTCTGATTAGAACTATGCACTTGCTGCACTGCACCCATTGTGTAACTGTTGACTGTCACGTTTCTATTTATTTCTCGGAAATTGGCATTATCGCCAACGATTATTTAAAGCCCTCGATGTCTGTCTCTCTGATTACTCGTTACAAAAAGGTTCGGTTCATGTAACTGTCTACACGAAAAAGTGTGTGTTAATTACCGTTTATTACTTGGAAAAGTGAACTCAAAAAATAAACACTAATGGAATAATAAAAAAATGTTTTTTCATTACTTTCTAGAGAGTTAAAATGCCCAAACGCAAATGAATTGCAAATTTGCCATACTCATATCTATAAAAATATATATAAATATTTTGATTAGCGCTTGTGCCACCCAAAGAGCCGATTTTTAATTGACCATTGACTGACATACTTTTTGAAGAGATACACGCAAAAATACACACAACAAATACATACATACTATATATGTGCAATAAAAGACTCTTGAACTCGGTCTCTTCAAGTGAAGTGCATTGCATCGAAGGCAATTTCTTTATATATGGATGTATATATATGATAAGCCGGCTTGGTTTGAGCTTTAAATAAGAAAACAAAAGCAATTGTTATTAATTCATGCATGTGATTGGCGGCTCTTATGTAAATTTTAAGTTAATTTATCGAAGCTTCTCGAGGCTTTGTTATGCCCAAAACGACCCGACCTACTACTTTTATTTTGTTGTATGTAAATGTGATTATTATACGCCCACTCTCGGCTTAAATCTATAATTTATGGCACTGCCTGAGTGAAAACTTAGCTTTTGATTTCACAAAACTAATGCTCAAGTTTATGGCACATCTGTTTAAACATTGTTTCCCTCTCTCTCTCTCTCTTTCTCTCTGCAGGTGAGCTTAGAGCTTATGTATTATCAGCAGAAGAAGATGTCTCAGTTGTGGAAGCGGCTGCTGCTGCCGCTTTGCTGAACGGAGCCACAGTCACGAGAGTCACACACGAGAAACCTATCAAAACAGGTGAGTGCGATAGAGCGAACGTTCGAACGAACGAACAAATTAATGAATGAAGGGAACTGAGAGCAAGCTTGCCTAATACAAACGTATTATGGCAACGGCATAAGTGTACGTTTTGTTTACTTGCTTACAACATCCTCGATAGTATAGTGGTTAGTATCCCCGCCTGTCACGCGGGAGACCGGGGTTCAATTCCCCGTCGGGGAGAGATGTTTACATTTCTTTTTTCGTTTTTTTTTTGTATTTTATTAACATTTATATGTATACAAAAATGGGATTATTGATTACTATACTATCGAAAATAGTCTCAAAGATATAATAATTAAGAAATGAATAAGAATGAATAATTTAGTTGCAATGAATAAGTATTTTGTTAAGTAAATATTTCTGTTATTGATACTCTTTTTATTTCACAATTAGAAAGCAAAGATTTAAAAATTTGTTTTACAATTTAAACCTTTACTGATAAGGTTTCTTAAGAAATATTATTAATATTTCTTTGAAATTCACTTTATATGAGACGTTTGTTTATTGTTTTTTTTAACTGTAACACACCACGTTATAGCAATACCTGATATATAATTAAACTAATATTAGGAGAAAAATGGACTAAACGATAGTTTAACACATGTTTTGATATTATTTTACTGCAACTATAACTATTGTTATTATTTCATGACACAAAAAATGCATATTCGAATTGTTTGTGTCATCAATTTACCTTTAAAGTTAATTTTCACTTTATTGTTGTTTCTGGCATTTGTTTCACAATTTTCAATGCATTGCAAAATGCTTGCAAAGTGCGGAATTTTTATATATATATAATATTTTTTGTGGCTTTTTTTTGGTGAGGTGTATTTCTGTTTAGCAGCAGCAGCAGCAAACATGAAATGCTTTTAGTCTTTATTTTTATACACAGACCGACTGACAAAAGTGTCTCGCCCACGTTGACACAATTTTTGTTGTACAATACCAAGCGAAAATTTCCATGCAACAATACAGAGCAGATACAGATACAGCAAGAGCAGAGATACATATAAAGATACAAAGTATTGGTATCTGTAAGATGGTTGGCTTCCAGAAAAGGCAGATTGTATGTGCATTGTTCTTTGACTTTGATTTAATGCCCAGTCACACTCTAAATGACATTTCTAACCTTTTGGAAATAACTTCTTTTTGTTGTTCTGTTCGGCTTTGATTTTGTTTTGTTGTTTTGTTGTACTTTGGATTTGGATTTGGATGCGTGTTGCGTACATCTGTTGGCCATGCCTTCATGTTGCATTGACCTGTTGTTCTTGTTCTTCTTGTTTCGGTTTCGGTTCTTGTTCTTCAGTCTGTATATCTATTGTACAGAATTTTAAAATTGTTGTTGATTCGTTCCAGACACACTCAGACACTTGGCCCGCCACTTTGTCTGGAAGGTTGTCCGAATTGTGTTTTTCATCTTTTCTTTTTTTTTGTTTGTTCTTTTCGTTTCCCAGAAATACTCAAAATCTTCCATGAATAGCTATAATACGTATACATACACACATACATATGCCCACAGACAGTGCTTGTTGTTTGGATTTTCTTTTGTGGCTATTAATTTAAACACTCTAGAATGGCTATAGGTGCTAATTGTTTGAGATTTGAGTAAAATCCTTTGCGTCTCGTCTTGTCTGCATTATTATTCGTGTGTAGATAATAACAAATTTCGCGCCCTGACTTTTCGTAGCTGACTCTCTTTGTTGTTCGTCTGCTGCTCGACAATGTATTCAATTGAGCAGGGCAGCACTCCACTCTCTACCCTCTGAAGATTTTCTCTCTTGTGGATCGCAAGCCAAATGAACGGGGCATACGAAAGAGCAGTGTGTGTGCGTTCTTGTGCAGTCGAAAAGAGATGGCATGCACAAAGTGAGCGCACGTCTGCTAAAGGAATTAAAGAACAACAACAAGTTAAATGCAGTTGAGAGTGCTTGAGCGTGAGAATACCCTATGCACGTATGTGCAATAGTAATGCAATGAAGAAATATACTTAACCATTGCTTCGGTTCTTAAAACGTAACTACCCGCAACTCTTACTGCCTTGAGCAGGGTGTAGTATAACAGAGTAATGCCCTAGCAAACTACATCCAATGTCTGTTTGGAGCACCAAACAGCACCACAGGCTACGCAGAGGCGGCGAGCGCACTGATTGTGTGAATGTGTGTGTGTGTGTGTGCCTGACTGTGCGCTGCATGACTCCTACACTTGAAAAATCACACCTCGCAGGTAACCCAACAGCACGTCCAACTTAATAACAGCACCAAGAACACCAACAACAATAAAGAATCAAAGATTGAGGATATCTGAAGCATATCGACGATTAAATGCTCTGTGTTGACTGTAAAACTTGGTAATAATAAAAGATTAGAAATTTGTAAAAATAAAGGATAAATAACATGAGTTAATTATTTATACGGAAAAATGATTAATTAGTTTTTATATTAATTATTACGACTTCGCATTGAAAACTACTAAGAATGTGTGTTAATAGATTATAAATAACTTAAATGATGTCTAAATTATCATGAAATTTGTATAAGAGTATTTCTTTATTATGATAAGCAGCAGTTGAGTTGTCTTGTGGATTGGATGCAAATGCTCATAACTGTTTATCTCTATGAGTGGTCCAGGTTATCTAGTCTGCGGTCATAAACTTTGCGCGAGTTCAGCTTGCGTCTGCATCGTCTTACTTAAGATAATGCCAAACCGCTTCTAAATGCATTTTTAATGTCAAAAATATTATCGTAACTACCTGTGCACAAGCAAACCGTTAAGCGTTTTGGGTTAGGTAGTGAAAACACCGACTACTGTTTGGCATTGTGAGTACTTAGGTGTAAAATGATGTTGAACGAAAATCATTTGTGACATCTGTAAAGGTATCGCTCGTTTATCTTGTAAAGGTGCTAGCCGAGTGTTATTTTCATGTACTCAGACATTACCATAACAAATTTGATACAAATGCTGTTGCTGCTTGCTTGCATGTTATTACTGTTTACTGTCTGCGCTGCGATATTACTCGCAAATGTAAGCATGCAAAAAGCAAAAAAGGGCCACGGGTCTGGCAATTATCCAGCGACAGCAGCCGCGACGGGCAGTCCAAATGCTTTTTATCTAGATACTGTCGGTAATAATAAGCAGGCATCGAAATACGAGAGCACGATCGAGAGGTTGGGGTTCGTTTCTTTCAGACTATCTCAACTTTAGGCACGCAAATCTCTAAGCATTACAAAAGCAATAAAAGTTTCTGTATAATGGGTTGGGAAGTTCGTTCGTAATAAACAAAAAAGAAAAGTACTTTGAAATGTTACACAATTTTATCTAAAATCGTTTATACTTTATAAGTATTATAAATATAACACCTTAAAAGCATATGTCAAATAAATATGGGAGAGCCCCAACGCAGCATAAAAAGATCTGGATACCAGCACACATACGAATCAATACACACACGCACGCACGCACACACAGACATTCATTGCATTCAAAAACTTGCTATACTAGTGAGCTGAGCGTGGACAAAAGAAAAACACGTTCTCGCCTTTGACGCTCTCTCCCTCTTTTGTTTTTATAAATCTTTGCTGCTCTTTATAACTATTTCTCGCTCTCTCTCCGTTTTGCTGTGAATGCTCTCACCCACACGCTTCCGACACAGCGACGCCAACGCACCTCTTGCACACACTGCAATGGTTCTTGAAAGCAACTGAGAGAAAGAGCGTGTGAGCGCACGATGTTCTCCGTTCGGCAGTTGCTCTCTTTGGCTTTCGCCTGTTGCTGCTGGTGCTGCTGCATTCAGTACCTGATACGCTTTACTCGTGTTCTGACGTATCTTCGCTTGTCGTTCGTTTAAGGCTCTATTCATTCTGTCGATTCGTAAAGTTTCGTGTGGTTTTTAAGTAGCCAAAGAATTTTAAATAGCAAAGATAAATCGAGAGTTCCTTCTATAGATCAAATGGCTACAAATCATTATCAAAAGAATGTTACAAAAATATATACCTAAATATACTACCACAATGTATAATTTTGTAGAGTGAAGATCATTTTCATGTGAATAAAATCAAATCTATAAATGTGGCTATGTGTGTCTGTGTGAAGAGTAGTAATCAATTAGCTAAATCGAAAAAGTAGCTAAATGCATTAAAATACAATTTTTCACAACTGATTGGCTGACTGACTGACTGCACACAGGGATAAGAGCGTCGGATTTCACCTGATTTGTATTGCCACCTTTCGTATATAATTACAATCAACGTGGTGATCACGCGCTCACACCAACACCGACAACAACAACAACAAAAACAACAGCGGCAACAGCAAGAATAACAGCATCACGAAACTAACAGCAACAACATTAAAAGCGAAAAGAGAGCGAGTGAGAGAGAATAACCCTGCTGCCTGGATCAAGTTTGCCAAAACCCATAATTTTTCGTGCGCAGTCTGGGACTTTTTTTTATAGGGCTCCATGGTGTCGCCAGCTTGACCGACGCTGCCGCCGCCGCCGCCGGCCGCAAAACCAAACAACAAAAATATCAAGCCAAGCCGAACCTCTCTACTACTACTACTACTACTAAAAGGAAAGAGGAGTCCGTCGCCGTCGCCAGCAATACATCCATACATACATACATCCATACTATAAACGAGCTGAAGTTCTCGTTTCTCCACACGATCTACGGCTCTCGGCTCGGGTTGCTGCCGCAATTATTATTTTGTTGCACAAGCCTGAGAGCTTAGCAACTGGGCCCCAAACACCCAACATACACCAGCAGCAGCAGCAACAGTCGCAACAACAACAACAAGGTTGCATTGCAAGCGCTTCAACTGCCTCGCATAAAAATCATCATCGTTTCTGTTATTGTTGTGGTTGGCATCTCCAGACATGGCGCCAATGTCCAGAAAGAAGAAGGCTCATGGTAAATATTAATATAACATTTCTTTCTCTTTTTTTTTGTTGTTGAGATGTTGTTGTTTTTGTTTTTTTGTGATTTTGCTTCATATGCGGGATACTCTCTCTTTACCAAAACATTTTTGTGTTGGAAAATGGGCATATTAGATATTTCTGGGAGGTTCGTAAAATTTCGCTTAGGATGTTATTGATATTACAATAAATTGTTTGTTTGACAAATGTTTTGACAATCCTTAAAAATTCCAAACTATACCATATCCCTAAATCGATTTATATGATATATATACACTTGAAGTTTTAAAGGTCTTTTTCCTGTCTTCCTCAGAAATAGTATGATAAATTAATAACCCTAGTGAAGAGTATCTTCTAGTCAACTATCTGATTGACAACATGGCATTCTTGTTATTTAATAATTTTGTGACTTTCATGAGGAATTTTTTGATGGGGTCTACAATTGTTATTTTTTGTTAGACCCTTTCGTAACATGTTCCTTGTTCGCAGAGAAACGAAAAAAAACACAAAAATCGATCTTTCTGATGATCATTGGCTAATGATTGCGGCGGCTTCGTATATCTTATGCATTATGCTCATATTACACCAAAAAATCAATGTTGAAAAAAATCCTGTAATGTGTTTTCTTAATTCAAATTCGTTCTACTGTTTTTTGGGATTGTATTCTGTGTGTTTCTAATCGTATTGCATTTGAGTTTCTTGAAGTCTCCCAAAGGCTCATAAAGGCGACTGAGGCTGTCTTTAAATTATGCGACGTTTGAGACTCTGAACACGAAGAGTCTTCTTTGCACCTTTTTTATGTGTGTGCCTTTTGGCTTGTTGTTGTTGTTTTTGTGTTGTGGACATGTTTTCTTAATTTTTTATGGACGTGTGCAGGTAGAATGGAGCAGAGCAGAGCAGGGTACACTTAACTATGATTGACTGACTAACAGATACTATAGATTCCAATTTTGATTCTTAACAGATTTCAGTGGTTAAAGAAGAAAAGGTTTTTTTCCAGTTCGTGTTACCCTTTCTACATATTTTTTTTTTATTGAGTATAGGGTATTTACATAAGGTTTTTTCTTGATTTGATTAAATTGATTTTGATATGCATCTGAGCATTTGATAAGGACGCTGTGATATGTGACTGTTTTATGGAATTACATAAAATACGAGGGGCACAAAGCGAAATAAATAGTAACGTATTTGAATGAGTTTGGGTTTAGAAAAAAAAACATTTCGAAATCCTTGTCATGTTTTCTTTTTATATTTATTTGACTTATTTTAATTGAAGTTCAGGTCTTGCTCCACATTAAGAATTCCTTGCTAAACCAAAGAACTGTCAAACAATTGTTTTCTTTCCCACACACACACTTATACGCTTTCAGGTGTTAGTCTGAGCTGAGCTGAGAGTGTTGCTATCTCTTTCTGTACAACTGTCAATTCATGTGATTTACTTTTGGGTGCGTTTTCTTAATAATAATAAATTCACCATGGGCGGTCGGTCAGACATCGGTTCCAGACATTATATTCAAGTCCACCTAATCCTGAGCCTCGAAAAATAATGGAATTAAAATTCGCACAAGGTGTGACAAATGTGATGAGGAGGAGCTTAAGGAATTGGTTTGCCTTTATATGCGGCATTTTGTTTTTTGTTTTTATGATTGGAACTTTAAACCGCTCCCAAATATCAGAGAAATACTTGAGGGCAAGTTGTGCTATCATTTATTTTCATTTATGATTAAATACGCAACACACAAAATGTTCCACAACAAAACAAAACACTGATAACAGCACAACATGTGTGTGCTAGAGTGTGTGTGTGTGTGTCTGGGGCAGTAAACTAACTCAGGTATATTTATACATATATGTGTGTGTGAACCGACAACTTGGCCGACTGTTTGTTGGTATGTTGGCTTCACTCGAATCTTATCAGCAGCCAGCTAGCATTGCTCTAGCGTAAACAAACAAAACTATTAATAACAAGTCAAAATGCACAAAACACAGTAATCGCAATGATAGACGAGCATATACCCTTTATTATTCATTAACTAATTCTTTTTAGAAGTCATTTTGCAAGCCAAAACTAGCGAGAATCAATCATTAAATCACAAATGGAACAAAGGAACTAAATGAACTTCAAGCTAATCTTGAGTACTTCAATTGAACTTGTTCTAAATGCTATTCTTAAAACTCTAGAATCGAATAAGTGAAATTATGAACATTATATCATTTAAATACAGTTTGCAAGGAAACTTTTGTATTTTCTTGCATTGAACATTTTAAATATATTTATATAATATTAAAAATGTATTTATGTTCATTCTTCGAATGCCTTCTAAAGCCGCACACGACATATTTATTTTTAAAAAAATGTTAAACACATTTTGAAAATTAATATTTTGCTAACCTTTTCAAGCAATTTAGTAATTTTGTTTCCACTTTTCACTTTTTAATGGCACTTTTTTTTTTATTTTATTTTGAAGTTCATAAAAAAGCAAAGTTGACGGTTCTTCGAGTTTTTCGCACTCAAAAACAGGTCATTGATTTTGTAGGCCTGCATTTGCATATTTTTGCATTACAGCCAGTCCCTTCCCCCATCCCCTGTCTTGCACTCCGTTTGCAAAATCAGCAGAAAATGCAACGATTAAAATTGTCGCGTTTGTTTTTTGTTTAAGTCAAAACATGCTTAATTTTGTTTTGACTGCTTCGGCCGGCGGCGGCGACGACCAAAGTCGCAAGTTGTTATGACTGATTTTGTCTGACGCACTTGAGATAAGAATTTACCAAAGGCAACTAGACATGACAAGTTGTGGGATTAACTCTTCAACTTTCCTTAAAATATAGTTAATAGGTTTACTTTAGTTCATTTTGTTTCCACATATTGTTAATGCACCTCTGCCGTTTTTGAATTTAAATATTTGCACTTGAAAGGAAATACCCGGCAATAATAATAATTTAGTTTTACAACATTGCTTTATTGTTGGTAAACTGCTCGTTCAAAAACTTTTAGCAATCATATTAACTTGAAAGTCTGTCGTAAAATGTCTATAAAATTCCTAGAAACACGCAAACTACGCAAAAAACGTAGATTGGGGGCTTTATCAACATGCAAATACATTAATCAAGAGCCTAAGCTCGTTTATTGAAGCCCAGAGAGAATAGCGTATATAAAAATCTATATACATATATATAAATATTGTTAATGTTCAAGGTCTTTTTTGCTATAATGCCAAATGAATTATATATAAAACGGAAAAAATACAAATTTTAAAATACACGCCCCCTTAAATAAATAAAAACAACCAAAAGAATTTTAACTGAGCATAAATTGTAATATGTTTTTGATTTTTTTAGAACAAGTATTTTGAATATGTTTTTCCTTGATCTTAAGCAATAACTTATCATTTTTATCACTCTGTTTATCAATCTTTTGAACTCTTCACAATCTTCATAAATAAGGGAAGGGTATTTGCTAGCCGTTTGGCTTCTTCTTCTTCTTAGGTAGCTTCTGCCTTTTTGTTTACAAAAAAGGGTTCTCAGTTTCATCTTCAGTTTCATTCACACACACACACACACACAGAATGCCCGATTGAAATGAATCTTCAAGATGCACAACACACACACACTTTTCAGTTTCAGTTATCTGTATCTTGTATCTGTTGGATTTTGGTGGTGTTGTCTTGTTGTCGTGGAAGTGTTGAGTTCGCTTGCAATTCTATATAAATTTTGATTAATCGTCAAAACGAAATGAAGTGTTATTGTAATTTACCGTGAATGCTGGGATTTGCTGCTGTTGTTGTTTTTGTTGTCTGTCTCCGTCTGTCGATGTGTCTGTCTGTCTTACAGGAAGCTGTATGTTGTTTGTATCTTGCAGATACATTTAATTTTACTTGTCGTATAGTATTTTAGTTTTGTTTTCTCACTCTCTCTTTCTATGTGTGTATCTACAAGCACGTTGACAAGCAAAAGCAGCTGCCTGCTTCACCCGTCCAACCCCGTCCCGTTCCGTCCGTTTGTCCCTCTGTCCGTCTGTCCTGTGTACATATATCCATATCAGTGCGACGTGGCATGCAGAACAGACAGAAAAAACATTAAAAAAATACACAGAAAACAAAAAAAACGGATCAGTTTAGTAATTTTCACGCGCGTCCATCGCGCACATGTGTGCAACATACACACACACAAACACTTACACACACATACATTCTGTCGACAGTTTTGAGACAGATCTGCATGTATGTATGTATGTATGTGTTTGTAACAGGATATGTCGGCCTGCTCCTCACACTTGAACGACAAAAAACAAAAATGGCGAACATTTTTGAAGGGATTTTTTTAAAAAGGGAAATTTATCAATGATCCCAACTAAGAGCAGTTGTTATGACAATTGACATCAGTTGGTGGTATATTTTCTCTTTTTATGTTTAAAATATTATATATTATGTAATTGGATTTTATTTTGAATTAATATCTGAAAGTCTGCATTCCATTTTACTTATTAAAAAAAATGCCATTAAATAGAACTGACCAGATTTGTTTTTAATGCCAGAATTCCTTTCCCAGTCATTAACAATTCTCAATAATAATTATTATTCTTTGCAATTTGAGAGCCACCTGTTCTGTTAATTAGCAATGTCAATTAGTTTACATTTGCGTCAACAATTCGCATTATTATGGTGACTTTTTACTCTCCATATACATTTTTAGTACAACAAACATATATACGAATACCTTTAAATATATATACATATATATGTATTTAAACAAAAAGAACGCCTTTAGTTTTTCTCATAGACAGCGCGTCGGAAACTTTATTAGACCGCAATGAAAATAAAAAAATATATATAAAAATAAAGCAATAAAATAGACAGACAGACAGACAGACGAGACGAGACGGGCCAACGTTTCAGATCAGACCAATTTGAATTGAGCCAATGACAACGCACCGGGGCAACACACACACACACAGATACAAACATATGCACATGCTATATTCAAATTCACAGTATATAGAGTATAAGATAAATGTTCTTTTTGCCTTTTGTCTGCAGCTAATATATACGTACATATATCTTTTTTTAAATATATTTGCATATATCGTTTTTTTCTTTTTTCTCGTCTCGTCTCGTGGGATGTTAGAGTCATGTTGTTAACTAATTCTGCATCTGTTTTTTCCGTTTTATAAATGATAAGATATACACTAATACACTGTATTTCTGTTTTTTTCTTCGTTTAGTTACAGATTTGCTTGGTAATTGTGAGTTTTCAATTCCAAATACAAAAGCGAGCAAAAGCGATGTTAGTTAAGAGCTAAATAATGAAAAGTTGTTGTATTCTTTATAAATCTTCCCTTCTGGCAAACACTTTCCTTACCTGCCACAAATCTCAACAGAACTCAACACCTTTGTCAACAACATGTTCTCAGAGCCAAAAATTTGCATTCGCGTTCGCGTTCGCGTTGATAGCTGTTTCAATTCCATTTGCATTCAGCAACTTTTTCAGTTTCAGTTGGCAAAAGTAAAGAAAATTCAGTGCAGTGACAAACAGTCAGCATATTCAGGTGGTGTTCAGAGCAAGCACCTCTCTCGGTTTCCCTCTCTCTAATTCTATGCTTGTGGGTGTATTTTTAGCTTGGGCGGTCTGATGTTGTTGGTTGGTTGGGCGATTTGACGTAATGTTTACGACACAACCATATATCCCACGCCTTTAAGGGAAATGATAAACGGCCAAATGCAATTGCAATCGCGAATGCGAATGTGAATGCGAATGCAAAATGTGAATATGTGTGTAAACGGAAAGCAAAATCAGCTATCGGACGGGGTTTCTAGGGAACTGCACCTAACAAAAAAAAAAAAAAAGCCGACACGATGCGGTGTGAGGCGACGATATATATTTGTATTGAAAGTGTGATGCGCGTTGGCAGCGGAAATCGTTAGATGAATCATTTTGTAAAAACCATATACTATATAGTACATGTATGTATGTAGGAGCACACATGAATCTATGAATGGATATAAGTTTGTATTGAAGGAAATTGTATATTGTATATTGATGTAGCCACAGTTGTTAATTGTTAGACGGGCAATTAGAAACAAATCATTTGAAAACTATTTACATTGACTAAACTTAAAATGAGAACACATTCTGTTCATGAATAAAGTTTTGTTTATCACTACCATTCGGTACTACCCTACGATGATAATACCCTATTTAAGGTGTAAAGCTCATCTTAATGTTCACATTCGATTCATGGGAAATATCAAATCAAAACGTTATATCATACCATTTTGACTGTGTGTTTCATAGCAGTTAGTCATTGCATGAAAATATGATGATTTTTGTTTTCGGTAAAGGGTTTTTAAAGTTTTAGTACGCTAACAACCTGAAACCTTCTTTGTAAGAAGAACAAACCATATTATACAACGGCGTGACAATTAGTTTCAGGTTCATTAAATCGTAAATCTTTTTCGCTATGGCGATTTACTAAAACATTTTCTCAGACTCGAAGCTAGTACAACTTCACATTTGGTAGAAACGAGTTAAAATGACACCAAACAATATAATTTCTGTCGCCATTTTGGTGCTGCTTAGTGCAGAAGTTAATTTCGGTGCTTTCCTCAAGCGCTATGAAGAGAACTATCATCGGCCGCACTATTATAATGGAGCCCACAGTGCAGCCAAGCACGTTGATTACAATCGTCAAGATATGGAAAAACGCGATTTTGTGGCTCCAATGACAACCACCACTAGAGCACCATTTTCTGCCACTTTATTCGAAAGTTATTACGTACACATTCTGTACAAGGCTTCGGTGATATGTTCAGGCGCTCTTATCTCTCGGCGCATGATCATTACCTCTTCGCGCTGTTTTCTGACGACTGAAATTCAAGTCACAGTCGAGTTTAAGGCCAAGGAAATGAGTGTGATTACGGGTAACGACTTTGGAAAGGCGAGAAAAAAAGTGTGGAAGGTAGTCGCCTTTTTCCTACCAGCTAGCAAGGTAGCTGGTAGCTCCGATCCTCATGACATTGCACTTCTGGCATTGGAGGAAAAACTCGACCGTCGCACCTACCGCTATATACCGCTCTACAGGAAAATGCCCGAGGTAGCCATGAACGTGAGTATGGCCTTTGTCGATTCGGCTAGCCATGATATCACGCTCTTGGAGACAAAAGTCATAGAGCCAGAAACTTGTAAGAGTTTGTACGAGGAGATTGGCAAGACAGCCATTCCTTTCAACACGGCCTATTTCTGTGTGAAAAATAAGAAAAGTGGCGATTGTAGTACCCGTCGTGGTGATCCTCTAATCTTTAAGGATATGTTAGTTGGTATCAACGTATATGGGGAGCAATGTCAAGAACTGGCAGACGGGGCTAGTCGCAAGGTTGATATTTATCATACCATCCCGCCTACCATTTCATATATACAAAGGGCAACGGATCTACTAAGAGCTTTCACTGGCACCGGACCATTTAATGATTCGTTAACAACGCGAAGAACCCGACTAGAGACAACTACCAAAAAAATGCCAATCCAATTAATCATAAACTATTGAATAGGAATATCCTTGATATGCAAAAAGTCACTTTTGTAATAATATTTTTGAAATAAAGCATTGAGTAATCGTAATCATAATCGTAATCGACAATGTAATGCATTATGTGTAGCTAATCTAAGACTCGAAAATGAACCTGTGTTTCCAATTGATTTTTGATGGGGTAAGACGCTAAATAAGTTTCCCTCAACTGTAATAAGGTAGTTTACAACAAACCCTCAGCTATGTCAATTCAATATTTTGCGCTTGTTCTATTGTTGGTTTCCTTCGAGCAGCAACCTTCAAATGCATCCGAATACCACTACCATCTCAACCAGCTGTCCGATTACAAGCCGCAGCACACCTACAAGCTGCAAAGCGACTATCTTCGATTGGCACGTCCCAACTATCCAGAGGATGATTCGTACCCGACATTGGGAAGAGCGAAAGAGCCACTGTTAAAAGTGGTTGAGAACGGGAACGGGACCGGGAACGGGAATATGACGTTAAAACTGACCAAGCTTCTCGTGCGCATCTACCATGAGAAAAGGTTCCTATGCATTGGCACACTGATAACGCCGCAGATAGTCTTGACGGCTGCCGAATGCATTGATAATCCGGAAGAACGCCAATTTACCATACGAACATCAACAAATGCTGTTATTGGCATGTTTGGGAGGGCCAAAGGAACGGAACCCACTGAGCTCAATAGTGATTCGTTGGTTACGTTGATGGCACTGACGCAACACGCTCCGATCGTTGATGTATCGGCACAATTTTGCTTGATCGGTTTGCAACCCAAAATGAGAGTAGAATTGCCCACTTATATACGTAGTACTCGACGGGTTTATAACCAGGTTACCGTAGTGCTACCTTTGATTGACTGCCGGAAGGTACTGGATGATCCGTCGGGTCACATAGTTACCGAATCAACGATTTGTGTGCAGAATAAGAAGCCTACGACCGACTGTCAGGCTACCCAAGGCAATCCACTTATTCATAATGGCAGAATCTGTGGCGTCAACATCTCTGGTCATAATTGCCCCAATAGGATGAACGTGGATTTGTATGCAAGCGTTCGCAATCAGACCCAAATCCAAAAAACAAATCTTGCGTCCATTTTGAAAGCCAACATGGAGAAAAACCTAGTCTGAGGTTCTGAGAATAGTCAGACAGAAAGTTTACATTAAGTCTATGAACTATGAACTTTAAAACCATAACCAGGAATAAATAACATTAACTATGGGCTAATCCATTTGTTTCAGTCAGTTAGGTATAGGTATTTCTCATGCATTTCTAATGGAATAACACCTGACTGCTAGAGTCTTTAGAAACTATTTTCACGCAAAGCCATTTTGTTAGTCGCAAAATGGAAACTTTCAAGATTTCATCACTCTTTTTGGTACTTGTGTTGGCTTGCCATGCTAGGTCAAATGGGCCTAAAATGCAACCTTACGCGCGTCAGTTGCAGGGTTCCAGGGACTGGCGGCCACATTTTGGCTATAAGCCACGTCACTTGGCTAGTGAGCATAGGAACATAAGTACAAGTACGAACACAAGTAAGAACGTGGACACAAAAGACCTAAATCGTTATGTTGTGCGTCTGGTGCATCAGAACAAGACGATATGCAGTGGTCTGGTTGTGAGCCTTCAGGAGGTGCTTACTACAAAAACGTGTATGGACGATAGGGCGTTAGCTGACGTTTCCGTCGAGCTGATAAATGGAATTAGTTTCAAATTGGCTAGCAGCAGTGATGCCAGTGCATTTACCATGACAAGTGCTGCGGAACTGCTTACCGTCTTGAAACTGGAAAAGGAACTAGGAGAAAGGTATACAAAGAGTGCTCCAATTTGTCAGAGTATCGTCAAATCAAAGGACAAGGTTGAACTCTGGCATTGGTCTGCAAATAAGAAATCTTTGACAAAGGAACTCGCACGCCAACTATCCGAAGATGATTGTAAGCAGCTGCGGAGGAAATCTAACGACCCGGTAATCGATTCCCGCGTTAGCTGTGTGGAGAACAGGAAAAAGACATCGAAATGTGAGCGAACCTATGGCATGCCCTATGTCTGGGAAGGCAGGTTCTGTGGCCTTAACCTTCTCGGTCACAATTGCCCGGTCACCAGTTCGGCCGATATTTTTGTCCCGCTACTAAATGAGAGTTTCTATATAAGTAATGCCGTGGAGGTGGTTAGAACCTCTCGTTTCGAGGAGTCTATATGGTAAATTGTAACCAATAAAAATACACTGCATAAAAAAATTAATTGTAATTGACTCCACCAAACGGGCATTAACAAGTGCAACAGGCATTAACTGCCATTGTTATTGCTTTTCAGAAAGCAACAACAACAAAAAAAAACCACTCTAATGCAATAAATAAATTTACATAAATGCATATTAGCTACGGCATTTTATTGACTGTTTGCAACGTGTCAAATGCACCAACGACAAACAACATAACTTGTAAACAGCACAGCACAGCACTACATTGCCGCTACTCGATTAAATGAAGTACATAAATATGTTTGAAAGAAATAACTGCAAAGTTATATTCATTAATTTCGTGGGCGTTTTGTTGGGCAAGCGATTGCTTTGGTCGCTTGATCTTGGTATTGGTGTTGGTCTTAGTGTGGTGGGGTTTGGTGTGAGGGGTGTGTGAAGCCTGCCTCTTAATCAAAACGCTGTCAAAATGCTTAATAAAGTGCGCTCTCTGTGTGTGTACAGAGTGTCTAAGCAGCAGCAACAGGGGCAGGGGCAGCAGCAGCAAGTCACTTTAATTTCAGGAAAAAGAAAAATAATAAAAACCGAGTTGAGTTGAGTCTCTGCATGCGTTTTAATTAAGTGTCGCATATTTTTTTAATGAAATCGCAAGAAGCAAATAATATAAAAGAAACAACAACGCGATTAAAAACGCGTCAAACTGCGACGCGTGGGCCGTGGGCAAGGCAAGACAGACGGAGAGAGAGAGAGAGAGAGAGACATATGTATCTTAGGGATAGCACAGGGAACAGTTCAATGCGTGGGCTGCTGTGCCGGATGCGGACTGACTGACTGACTGACTTGGTTGGTTTGGTTTGGTTTGGTTGGGTTGCTTGGCTTTATGGAAACAAGGGCGACTTTCATGAACTTCGAAAGAAAACTTGTTTTTTTTTTTCGTGTGTGTTGTGTTTCACATGCAAAGCAGCAGCAGCAAGAGGCAACAACATAAATAACACAAATTGCTGGCAAAACTTAAACGTGTGCACACATACATACATATATGTCTCTATATGTATGTATGTATGTATGTTTTGTGAATATAATTAAATCTTAAAAGGAGTTATTATTAGTTGCTAAAAAGTCAGTAGCAGAAGCTCTTTTGAGACATATAAAAAGCGAAAGACAACAGTAGCTTTCGTTTTGTATTTCAAATAAAATTGTAAACACACACACACACACACACACATAGAGTGTAACAATATGCGTACATACATATATGTATGTGTACATATTTACATAGATAGTTTCCAGTTTTGTGTGTTGTGTGTAGCTCGTAAGAGGAAACGGCTTCGAATGCAAAATTAATATATGTATATACAATGTAAATAAACAGCAACAACAACAAGATAGAAACAAGAATGAAAAGATTGAACAATTGAGTAAAACCGAAGGTTAAATGCTCTATACTCTATAAGAATAGTTTACTTGCTTAAATGTTTCCTACCTATATGTCATATATCAAATTTATTATATTACATCTTTCGATGTAATTTGTGAATATTTTTTATTCATGGGTTTTTCTTTCTTATAAATATTGCATTTTGATCACAATCAAGTAAATATTTCATACAAAGTTTCATGATGTTTTTTTTATATGATTCAAGTACTTGGACTTCAAGTACGTATTAAATCAAGTTTACGCCCCCCTCAATTAATATTTATTAATTGCTTCTTCTTAACTATTTTTTTGTATACGCCTTCGGCGCTTGCATCAATAAGAATTATCGTGAATTGGCTACAAGTTTGTTGCTGTTTTTGCTGTTTTTGCTTTTGTTGTTGTTGTCTGTCGTTCAGATTGTGGAGGTTTTATGGATTTAATTGAGCATCTGATTGTGGGCAAAAAAAACGAAAAAAAAAAGCATAAATTAAAATGCATAAAAATGAAAAAAATATTCGCATTTGCATTAATTGATGCAATTTGTCGTGACAAAATCAAAAATGAATACTTTAAACAATGAAATAATAAATATTAAATAGTTTTTGTCTAGTTTTCAACAGATCAATAAAATCTGATTTGATAGATATACCTTAATGTGAATGAACCGACAAAACAAAACAGGAAAAACAACTAATCTTAAGTTTTAATGAAATTAAAATATATATAAAGAAAACTATTAAAAATACTCCAGTTAAATTTACTTGATTTGGAATTGTTCTACAACATTTGTGGCTCTATTTTACGGTCTTGAAAAGATTAACTTTTAATTTGTTTGTCATAAAAAACAACAATTTTAAATACCCTTTACTTATTTTTTATTATTATTTTGTTTTTTTTTGTTATTGTGGTGAAGGTAAACGAGTTTTTGGCCAGTATCTTGGCTTGTCTCTTGTCTCTTGGCGGTGTTCGGTGTTCGGTTCTTGGTTGTAGTTGTTGGTATTACTTGATCATATTTGCGTACAAAAGTGTTCTTAACTTGTTGTTGTTGTTGTTATAAACTATTCAAACGACTTTTTCACTCATGAATGGCAGTGGGTCTTATTTTTTTCAGTTTACTCTTTTGGTCAAATTGTGTAAAATTGTTAAAATTCTCTTGTTTTTTTGCATAATAAAACAATAAGAGTCGCACTTTAGTATAGAGCTGTTAGCTGTTGTAATTAAGTTGTTATCTCAGCATCAGCATTATTATGGCCAAATTGCAATGCTATGGCTGTTGACGAGGTGTGGCCCAAATGCCAGGCCAATTATATCCGTTAATGTTTTTTCATTTTGTGTTCATTTTTACACTTGCATTCGCGTTTGGAATGTTTTGTTTTTAATGGGAATTGAATTGGTTGAGAATGCTCGGCCTGTTTTAATGAATGAAATGCTCACAGATTATTACACCTTAGAGGTTTTTCTGCGAATGAATATATGTGATTTTAATCATTTTTGAAGTACCTTTCTGAATGTCCAATTTCAATCTTTCCCATCCGATCATGCAACTTTGTAGCTCTCTCCACATTACGTTTGCGATTCTTTTGTTAAGATTAATATATAATGCTTAATTGCCAGTTTTCAGTTAGTTATCAGACCGTAAAGTAAGATAAATGGAACTGGTTCTCTTTGGCGCACAGCAGCAGCACCAACAACAACTGCAGATATATTAATTACCAGCTTATGACACACATCCGCTAAATTTTTAGATCGTATGAGAGAATTCGCAACTTTGTTACTTTTTGCGATTGTTGTTCTCTTCTCTAAGCCACGTTAATTGTCTTTGCTATGCCATATAAATGTCTGCGTTCGGATATAAAGAGATGAGATATTAGTCGACACACATATGCTAAAAAGCTGGTAGAATGTGCAACAAGTTGTGGGGAATGGAATGTGTCAGAAAGTCAAACAGCTGTAAGTTAAAAAGTAATCTTTTCAAGGCTTGCTAATCTTGCACAATGACTCCAAAACTGTAATGTGCAATAATAGGGAAATTAAGGAATTTTTATCATTGACATTGACCTTTAAGGGATTTGTTCCTCTTACTCTTAACGCAAAAAAATAAATATCCATGAAGTTCAGCTCCATACACTGTTCCTCCCTACACTTAAAGAAATATTCCACGTCACTTGAAGCGTTTGTTTATTGTGAATGAGCGCCAAGTGCAGCACATATAAACAATTAACTTCCAGTAAATCCAGTAGCCATGCCACTTTACGAATCAGCCATGGGAAACAGGCAGTGGTCGGTGGTCGGTGGTCAGTGCTTAGTGGTTAGTGGCCAGTGGCCGGTTAACGGTTTCCTCGCTCTGCAATCTTTGAGGAGTGCCAGTTGTTATTGTTGTTGCAGTTGTTCTTGTTGTTGTTGTGAAAATTGTGGTCAAATAAATACGCGCTGTTTTAACCGCACACACACAGGAGAGTGAGTGAATGAGGGAGAAACGCCCACAAACACAACAAGCACAAATAGCAATAACAAGCTGTAACAAAAATCGCTAAGTCGCTTGTAATCATAAATCGCATAGACATAGACTATTGAAAATAGCAGATTGAATCTGGCAAAGTTTGTTGCAATCGAACAGCTGGCACTTGTATCAGTAGCTTGTAATTAGTTTGTTGCATGTGTGGGTTAAATAGATGCCGAATCACCGCAGTCGTGTTGCGTGTTGTTGTTGTTGTTTTTGTTGTTTGCCAGACTTTTACCCATGTGCATGCCAAATCGCTTCCCACTTAAATAGTTTTGCATCCAGCAGCAAGGCAAGCGCGTTTTCAAAGCGTTTTGTTGGCTGTTTTAGTCGTGAGGTATTTTGATTATCGCAATAGCGTTTTACTAGCGTTTTGTTGGCGACTTAAGTCGCGCTGAAATATGATTTTGACAACATTTTTAAATTAAATTTAATCTTTAATGAAATCTTCATCTCTTATTTTTAGCACGTTCGCTGACTTGTTATTGCGATGGCAGCTGTCCGAATAATGTGAGCAATGGAACCTGCGAGACGCGACCAGGTGGCAGCTGCTTCAGTGCCGTCGAGGAGGTTTACGACGAGACCACCGGCACCTATGAGGAGGAGCGCACCTATGGCTGCATGCCACCGGAAGAGAATGGCGGTTTACTTATGGTTAGTTTTGACATCTGACAACTTAACTGAATGAAACTTCAACTAAAACTCAACTCTTCTTCTTCGATTGCAGTGTAAAATAGCCGCTGTGCCACATATTCATGGCAAGAACATAGCCTGTTGCGAGGGTGCCGACTTCTGTAATCGGAATTTGCAGCCGGACTTCATGCCCAAGATGACAACACCAGCACCCGAATTGCCAGTCAGCAGTGAATCTGTGCACACCCTCGCCCTCTTCGCCTCGATGATTGTGTGCATGTCCGTGTTCATAGTCGTCGTCTTTATACTCTGTCTGGTGTACAAGCGGCGAGAGAAGTTGCGCAAGCAGCCGCGTCTGATAAACTCCATGTGCAACTCTCAGCTCTCACCGTTGTCACAGTTGGTGGAACAGAGTTCGGGTTCGGGATCAGGATTGCCGCTGCTGGTGCAACGCACCATTGCCAAGCAGATACAGATGGTGCGTCTGGTGGGCAAGGGTCGGTACGGCGAGGTGTGGCTGGCCAAGTGGCGGGACGAACGTGTGGCAGTGAAGACCTTCTTCACCACCGAGGAGGCATCGTGGTTCCGTGAAACGGAAATCTATCAAACTGTGCTCATGCGACACGAGAACATCTTGGGATTCATTGCAGCCGATATCAAGGGCAATGGCAGCTGGACACAAATGTTGCTGATCACTGACTACCATGAGATTGGCAGTCTGCACGATTATCTATCCACATCCGTGATCAATCCACAGAAGTTACAGCTGCTCACCTATTCACTGGCCTCCGGTTTGGCCCATTTGCATGACGAGATCTTTGGCACGCCGGGCAAACCGGCCATTGCCCATCGCGACATCAAGAGCAAGAATATATTGGTGAAGCGGAATGGACAGTGTGCCATTGCTGACTTTGGACTGGCGGTTAAGTACATCTCGGAATTGGATGAGATACACATTGCACAGAACACTCGTGTGGGCACAAGACGCTACATGGCCCCCGAGGTGCTCAGCCAGGCACTGAATCCCCAGCAGTTTGAGGAGTTCAAGCGTGCCGATATGTACTCAGTGGGTCTGGTGCTCTGGGAGATTGCTCGTCGCTGCTATACGCCCATATCGGGCACCAAGACCACAACCTGTGAGGATTACGCGTTGCCGTACCATGACGTGGTGCCGTCAGATCCCACCTTCGATGATATGCATGCTGTGGTATGCGTTAAGGGTTTCCGACCGCCCATACCAGCACGCTGGCAAGAGGATGATGTTTTGGCCACTGTCTCCAAGATCATGCAGGAGTGCTGGCATCCAAATCCCACAGTGCGTCTCACAGCGTTACGTGTGAAGAAGACGCTGCAGCGACTCGAACCTGATTGCTTAATCGATGTGCCCATGAAGATTGTCTAGAGTAGAATGTCTCTTTGTTAGTTTTAGTGAAGTTTTTGACCTTATGTTGCATTTAGTATCTTTTTTTTCTTCTGTTTAAAGTTTAAATCATTTGTTCTTTTGTTCACTATCTAGAATCCAATTAGTTTAAGTTGAGAGTTTCTTTGAACATCGTGCCTACTAATTACGTTTAAGCGACGCACTGATTGTATGTTAGATTAAGTTAAGTTAAGTTGATAACGTTAATAATCATTGGTTAACAAAATGCTTTAACTATTTGAGAAATCTTTTCATGCAATGGCCATATAAACATTGTTGTACAAAACGAAACGAAATGTAACGAAACAAATGTATGAAAATTGATGTATTTTTGTGTGTCAGCCTTGTGTACACTTTTGAAGTATATACCCGTTTAAGTTTATTAGCTCTTAAGTTCTTGTTGATTTAAGTCTTTCAATGGTCACAATACTTGTTGCGTGTATATTTAGCAAGTCATCTGAACACTTGTATCTTATTCGGTTTAAGCAAATTGAAAGTCTAATGCTGCCTTATGTAAAATTCACTAAATAAGCGCCTTATATAGTATGTTATTATACTATAGATATGAGTGGAAGAGCTAGCAGCAAATAGTTTGTTAAGCGGCTGCTTCAAATAGTTAAGTTTAGATATTTAGGCGTAAGTCTAATTAATAAACGTTAAATTAAGTAATTATATTTGAAGGTGCATATTTGTAAAAGTTTTATGATCATTATTATTATTTTGCCAGTTTCGTTTTTTTGGTTCTTAATTTCTCATTGTGTATATAGCCAACAATATATTGTATGCTGTCGTTATGAGCGATTTTGTAATATATCTATATATAAGTGTATAACTTATGGCAAATACGTTCTTAATATTAAAACATTTGCATTAACAGCCTAGCTCTAAGTGCAAACTTTATATATTAATTAACTTGTATTGATTTATATTCATTAAGATTAGAAATAACTAAAGTTGTATGGAAAGCCTTTAGTTAATTTATTTAAAAATAATCATAATAAAAAACTCTTATTTTTAAAACCAAATAAATGTGTAAAACTAAATTTAGCAAAGACACGAATTAGGTGCATATACTGGCTAGATATACAGTGAATAAATATTTTCTGCAGCATACTCTTAGGCGAAAAATGAAAACGCAAAAATATTTAAAATATAAATTTTTCGAACGTTACCTTGCTCTAATGTCCATTTTCATTTAATTTTAATGTTATTTAGCAACTGCGCATGTAATTTTTCAACTTATTTCTGAGGAAGTAAATACCAATGAAATCGATTGAGTTGACACAACAAATAATAGATAAGCCGTTCAGCTAATTAAAAAGATAAAGAAATTCTCAAAAATATCGTTGGCTAAGCTACTTAAGCATTTGAATGCTTAGTATGAAAATATAACTCGATACGTTTGGTAAACAATGTACGATTTAACGGGCAAACATGTCTGCTATGTGGCCGACTGTGGAGGCATCACACTTGAGGCATGCAAAGTGCTAATGAGTAAAAATATTGCAGTAAGTTGTGGATATTGGATATTGGATGACCGATAAAGTGCGGGTGGATACAATGGATAAGATATGCAACAAACAAAGTGAAATTTATTTTATTTTTGGGTTATTCCTTTGTCAATTATTGCAGTTCAAGGTTGCTTAAAGACAACTAGAATAAGATAATAATAACTTATCTATTTAAAGTGTTCGAGTTAAGGTGAAATCGAAATATCTAGAACAAAGTTTTAAATAATTTTATTGTTTGTTTTAGAAACTAGCTATTCTGCATAGTGTGGAGAATCCTCAGGCCATAGCTAAACTGCAATCGATTAAGCACAGTACGCAAATCTTTTTCTGGACCTTTGATGTGACCATGGCCAGGGAGGATATGAAGCAATACTTTGATGAGGTTATGGTTCAGATGGATTATATTGATGTGCTTATCAATGGCGCCACGCTATGCAATGAACAGGACATCGATGCGACTATCAACACAAATCTAACGGGAATGATGAACACTTGTGCCACCGTACTGCCCTACATGGATAAAAAGCAATTGGGCAAGGGTGGTATCATTGTGAATGTCACCTCTGTGGTGGGTTTGGACCCGTCGCCCGTTTTCTGTGCCTACAGTGCAGCCAAATTCGGTGTAATTGGTTTTACGAGAAGTTTATCGGTGAGTTGAAGTTTCCTATTGTAATTGACTTAACTTTAAACATATATATATCTCTGTAGGATCCATTGTACTACAATCAAAATGGCGTCGCTGTTATGGCAGTTTGTTGTGGACCAACCAAACGATTTCTCGATCAGGAGCTAACGGCTTTTCTCAGTTATGGCCAATGCTTTGCGGATCGTTTACGCACTGCTCCTTGCCAGTCGACGACCATTTGTGCCAAGAACATTGTCAAGGCCATCGAGTACGGTCAGAATGGACAGATTTTTATAGCCGACAAAGGTGGATTGGAGCATGTTAAGCTGCATTGGTATTGGCAGGTGGCAGATCAATTAGTGCACTATATGCAAAATACAGGCAACGATGATAATGAACACGAGAGCAATTATAACTAGCTCACGAAACATGTAAACTAGATTAAACAAAATACAAGTATTTATGTAAGAGAAAAGAGAATTTCTTTGTGACTTTTTGGTGTAAAATGGTTTGGCTTATGAATTTGGCACTGTTATAGTTGGTTCAGAAAAAGAATATCTCTACAACTTCCTTGTAGAGCTAAGATTTCTAGATCAGCTTACAAAATGGTTCAAAATCGTACGTTGAGTAGTCCTAGGACACATAATCAAAATAAAACATCGTTCAATTTGGGACAAGTCAGAGCGATTGTGGACTTGAGAAATGTAGTTCAATCGTTTAGTTTTGTTCAGTTATTTGGTCACTTTTTAACGAATAGCTAAGTTCCCTAACAAATGTTGTGTGTGTCTTAGCTACATACTTAATTTGGACAGCAACCATTACATTTAAGTCGTTGCGCAGCCAACTTAACAAGAGCCTTTTATGAACGCATTAATTGTACTCACTTGAAGTTGGCTGCGTGCAGATTTAAACTCACGCTACGTTGGCGAAGACTGACGGAACCGTGACACTAAAATCAATTTGTAAAGGATTTTAAATTTGTTTAATTATATTTATTTATTTATGTGAAAGTTAGATATCATACACATTAATATTCAATTATAATAGGGTAATGCCATTCTTATGCAACTCAACTTACCATAAGTTTTTACAAATACTTTTAAAAACCATTTCCTTATGCTTTTCAAGCTAACAGTCCGTTATTAATCTAAAAACAAACATATGCTTCTTCCAGTTAGAAAGCACTTCCTTACTTCATAACTTGGTCCAGTTTCATCTGCTGTTTACAGCTGCCACTTTGCCAATCCAATTCAATCCCAATGGGTGGCTTTTGCTGTTTCTTCCGCCTGTCCGCATTCATGCTGACCCCTGACGTTGACATTGATGCGACTGTTGCCAGTTGCCAGTTGTTGTTGCCCGTTGTAGTTGGATGAGCCACATTCGCTATGCGTGATGAATTCTAGCAGCTTCTCGCGACTCGCTGCCTTCGCCTCCTCCTTCTCTAGTTGTGAAATTTTGGCCCACCCCAAAATGATTAACGACTTTTCAAGTGACTTGCCGCAGCAGCAGCAGGGGCAGCATCAGCAGTAAAAGGAAGTCACATAACGAGACGCCGCAAAACGTCAAGGATCGAAATGTTGCTGTTGGTGATGAGAGCTGTTTTTGCTTGCTTTGGCTAAGTAAAATAGCTGGAAGAGAACCCAGTCTACAAATTAGTCTTGGCCAACAAGGACCTAGACAGATTCTCCCCCCCCCAGACCAGACCAGGTTCGGCCTGTGTGGGCATTCGGGAAGTAATGATTTAAATGACTTGACGGGGAGTTGAGTTGCGTTGAGTTCGAGTTGAGTTGAGTTGAGATGGTTGTCATGTCATTAGGCAGCACTCGCTGTGCCCATTTTCACCTGCAGCTGCAAACATTATTCAACACTGTGCCAACTGTTGTATAGATGAGGACGGGGGGAGCAAGCACATCCGTTAATTGCAGGCAAACGTCAAAAGTCGTCGTCGTCTGTCGTCTGTCAGCTGTTGCCGATGCCGATGCCAAAGCCATAGTCAAAGCCAAAGCTTTGGCGTTGCCCCGTCAGTAGCTGTCAAGTTGGAAAGTATACGAGTATATATGTATATATACAGATACATCAACGGCAGCAACAGCAGCAGCAGCAACAGCCGGGCATGGGATGGTCATGGTCGATAGTTGTTGTTGCTGCCCACTTTTGGCAACAACAAAGATTGATGTGTGTTGTACAGCGGCAGGCAGGCAGCAAGGCAAAACGGAAAATAAATGATGTTGGTGATTATTTTTCTTCATTGAGCTCCGAAGCTGCTGCTTCTTGCTTGCCGCCTTGCCTTCCAGTCACTCTCTCCTGTCTCTCTCGCTATCTCTCTCTCTCTGTTTTTTCTCTCGAGCGTTGTTTCAACAGCCATTTTGGCCATCAATCTAGGTAGCGTCAAGCAGGCAGCTAGCTACATTCATTCCCTCATTCATTCCGTCATTCAGTCATCTAGTCAGTCATCCATCCATTCATTCATTCATTCGTGCACATTTGAACAATCTATCAACTAGCCTAGCCATGGTATTCAGTGGTTCAGGAAGAGGTGTGTTCAAGAATCTCAGCTTAGAGTGATTCGAGTCTAAGTGGAACTATATATGCGGTTTGGTGTTAAACATGTTTGGATCATTTATCTGTATGAATTGACCAACATTCTAGAAAAGTAATGCAAAAAGTAATCAAAAAAGTAATGAAAAAAGTAATCAATTCCCACTATTTTCCCTCAACCCATCAAATTATGTGCATGTGCATTGGTTTTAAACATGTTTAGATTATTTACCTGTATGAATTGACCAGTAACGTAGAAAAGTAATGCAAAAAGAAATGAAAAGGGTAATGAATTCCCACTATTTCCCCTCAACCCATCAAAATTTGTACATGTTAACCACCAATCAAATGCAGACTTCCCTAAGAAAACACCAAAATTTCAATTGGTTAACTTAAAACAAGCTTATTTTGTATGGTTGTCAGCTTGGGGCTTTGTTCACATCACAAACAACAAGTTTTCATTGTTGTGGTATTTTCGTTAGTTAGTTAAAAGTTTTCCGGAGTTGGATTTAAGTTTCGTTTCGGCAACACACACACACACACACAAATTGTTTTAACGTTCAATTTGCAACCACAGAATTCTCTATCTCACTCTCCCTCTCTCTCTCTCTCTCTCACGCTGTCTCTTTGTAGTCCTTACTCCTTTTAATTCCTGATCAGTTTCGGTGCAAAAAGTGCAATATCATCAATTACTCGACAAATTTAGTGTCGACCAAGATTGGCAGTGGGCGGTGGGTGGGGTGGTTTTTGGGGCCAAATGTGGGCGTGTTTATTGTAAGGAGTGAAGGAAGGCGTTACACAAAGTATGGCAAAACGAAATGTCCGGATGCAAACAATAAAATACATTTTCCGGTTACTTGTCACCCACTTTTCTAAAGCTCTTCGCTTCGCTTCTCTGCTTCTGCTAGAGAGACGGAGAGGGAGAGAGGTAGAGGGGGAGAGTGAGAGAGAGAGAGAGCAAAGTTGACACATGCTGTTCTGCCCGAGGCGTCAGACACAAGGGCCAAGACCCAAAAGTCCTGGCAACTCCTCAGCGATTGCCAACAAAGCATTTTACTTATTTTTGGGGCCAGCTGCTGTCTCCTCTTCTTCTTTCTCCACTTTCTGGTTGTTGTTGTTGTTTATTTCTAGTCTCATAGTTGTTGTTGTTGTTGTCCAAAGTCATGTCGACAATGGCTTTAGCTTTGCTTTTGACACTTGGTAAATGGCGCCGCCCGTTGAGCTTAGATGCCCCACCAAAACACCATGCCACATCGCTCCACACCCCACCCCACCCCACTTGCCGGCTGCAACAAACATTTTCTGCCCCAAACTGGGGCGTGGACAAGAGCTCTGAGTTCCTTTGTAGACTCTGCTCTTCTGATTCTGATTCTGGGAAAGCAAGCAGCAAGCGAGTTGTTTACCGCTTCACTTCAAACTTTTCATCTTCTAGGTTCTGGTTGGGTTGGTTTGGGTTTGGTAGGTAACGCCCATATACATACACACACACATACATACACACATATATCTGGTGCTAAATATATATATACAGATACATGTATGTGTGTATATCTATTTTGTGTGGCAAAGTGCAGCAAACTGTTTTGGCAAACAGAGCCAAAGTTCATGGCAGAAGAAGCAAAAGAAGCGAATGAAGAAGCAGATTTGGCATTTCATCGCATGTAACACACACACACACACACACATATACAGGGAATAATATTTCATGTGCGTGTCCGGCAGGATTTTGATGTCCTTGCTGTTGCTTGTTGCTTGTGGGTGTTTTGTGGCAAGTTGCAAGATGCCAATCGTTGACAGCAACTTAGACAAGACAAACAACACAAAGTTGCAACAGACAGACCGCATTAGTCAAGAGAGAGCGAGAGAGAGAGGGAGAGTTTGCATATAAATAATTAAACATTTCAATCAAACAAAATTATCATTTTCTCATTTTCAACGAGTAAATTTATAACAGAAAATGATTTTATGTCTTATTTGTTATCCAAACTTGGCTAAAAGCAAATAATTGTGTTTCCCATTTTAGATCTTAAACCTGAAAGTAGACTACGAAAAAGTAATCTTTTCTTATCCCAACGATTTTATGAAGTTTACGGTTAAGGAAATATTGCATTACAACGAGTATTCTTTATGGGAGAAAACTTGGGTTTTAACATAGTAAAAGTAATTTTTAATACTCAATAATAATAAGAACTTAAGCAATGAAGCTTTGAGCCAAATGTCTATCTAAAGATGGTTCTAAACTATATTTGTTTAGAATTCAATAAAATTTTTCTTAAATTTATGTCTTCTCCTAAGCAAAGTTCCTTAAATAAAACATCTCTAAAAACATTAAACTTATTTTTAGTTTATTTTCATGTCAACTCTGAAAAAATGCATTGAAAAATCTTTGGGGATAGTTAACTTCACTCAAATCATAACCAAACAAGCAAAGAAGAGCAAAAAAATTGGAATAACAACCAAAAAAAACTAAAACCAAACTGATCATAAAAACAAAACACACACACACACATACACAGAGAGAGAGAGGACATCTTCATGATTCTTTTTCTCATTCTGTTTGTGTATATGATTTCATGTCATAAATGTCTCGTGTCCATGTGCCACAAGAGTTGCTGCATTTGCAGTTTCCGTTTTCCTGTTGTCCAGTCAAAAAGGAAGAGAGAGAGAGAGGGAGAAAGCATAAATCTTAACGGTAAGTAGTAAATTTTCATTTTCACACCTTTCAACACTTTTCACGCTAACACAACCAGAAGGAACATTTTGCTGTCAAAATGTGAACATAAAAAACAAAAAAACAAAACGAAAAAAAATACCGAAACAAGCAAAAAAAAATGTTCAAACTAGTCAGACTAGAGACGAGTCCGAGTTCGAGTCGTCCTCTCTCTTCCCCTCTCTCTTTCCCTCTCTCGCCCTGTCTCTTTCATTCGCTAGCTGACAGACTACACAAATACTGTCATACGCAGTGCAAAAAGCGTAAAAAGAGAGCGAAAGAGACAGGGAGAGGGATAGGGAAGACCGAGAATGAGGTGATGTTAAGGCGCAAGGCACCAGGCACCAGGCGAGTCAGACAAAGTGCCTCTGAGCGTAAATAAATTGGAAATGTCCTTTGGCCTGGCACTGACTGGCGTTAGTCGTTGGTACCCTGTTACCTCCCCACCCCTACCCCCCTCTGATATCTGTGTATATATCAGTGGAGGTCCTTGCATTGCACTGCGTCCGACGACGATGGAAGCCGATGCTTCCATTTTAATATTAATTTTACCCCAAAGCTTGCAGACGTCGAGAGGGACCCAACCCCCCACCAACCCCAAGCACCCAAACGGCACCGGATGGGATAGGATAGGATTGGATTGTGAAGAAGCAGAAGAAGAAGACGGAGAAGAAGAGGAGGCAACAAGGCCAGGACGAAAAGTTATTGCCTTGGCAGGCAGAAAGGCTCAGAGGAAGGCAAGCAAGCAAGCAGTAATCATGGGGCAAGGTTCCTCCTGGTAGAGCGTTGCAGTATCATCTTCTTCCTCTTGCTTCTCTGGTTGCCTGTTCAGTTGCCGTTGCCTCTGCCTCTGCCGTTGTCAGTTGAAGCAATTTATGTCAGTGCATATCCGACAGCCTGGCAGTTGCAAGCCATGTGCAAGCCATGCACCGGCATCCCCGCCATCCCCGCCAGCATCCTCCCGCCGCTTCACAAAACAACCAACAAACAACCGAAGTGTCCTTGTTGGCAACAAACGCACACACACACACAAACACACAGGAACAACAATCAACAACCGAACAACAACAACAACGGCAGCAACAACAACAACAACAATAAGAATGCAGCACCTATCAAGTTATCAAGCTGGCAAAAGTCGTCCAAATGCCCAAAATGCATTTTACAGCGCCCACAGCTGCTCTGCTTCTTCTTCTTGTTCAGCCGTTCCTCTCTTTAATCTTCATTGCTTACGCTCACACTCACTCTCCCGCTCTCTCACTCTCTCTGTGTGTGTGTGTGTGTGTGCTGTCCGCGAGAGTTGTTGTTATGCTGGCAACGACATCGAGCAGGCCAAAAGTTTAGTGCAACCTTTGATTTATATTTGTAGTGCTTGGCTCCCTTTGCTCCCCCTTTGCTCCTCCTTTGCCTCCAGAAGGAATCGCTCTATTCTCAATGCGACAACCCGGACTGCAGTCGCTTTCCTTGCACACACACACACACACACACCGGAAGCCAAAAAATATTTATTAGTTTGTTAAATTGTGAATTGGCCAGCACGTTGTTCGTTCTTGGATTCTTGGTTTCTTTGGCTGCAAACCTTTTGTATTTTGAGATTTTGTTGTTGTTGTTTTCATCTTGTTCCTGGTTTGGCCTTTGTCCCTTTTGGCTCAGTTCGTTTGTTCGCTTGTTGTAATGACTTTTGGCAGTGGCAAGGCTCTTGGCCTGATTTGTGGGTGAATTGCGAATACAAAAAAAAAAAAAATGATTCTATTATTATTTCATTTATTAGCTTGGCCTTCGACACTCACATAAACATCTAGTTCTATTTATCGATATTGGATGGAGTTGAGTGAACCTGATTCCGGTTAATGGTTCACTTTGGTTCACTTTGGTTCACTTTGATTCACTTTGGTTTGGTTTGGGCAATCTGTTTTAGATTTATCTGTATTTGTAGTATTTAGTATTCTTTTGGGCTGCCTCATTTGTATTTTTGGTTTTGGTAATATTTTAATTAAAATGTAAAATCGAAATGATTAAGTGTTTCCAATTTATATGCAATTTTTCATAAACATAAAGCACTGTAAATTGTCGGTAGAATACAAAAGGCGCATAATTAATTACTGCGCCCCAAGCATCACACAACGAAAAAACGAAGGGCAACAACAACAGTAACAGCAACAGTAACGGCAAAAGCACCAACAACAACAACAACACAGACCTAATGACAAACGAACAGTCGAAGTCCAAGTTGAAATTATCCCCTCCGCAATGTTGGCAACACCGGCTGATTAATGATGGGCAAGGCCTGCCAAGGCAAGGCAAGGCAAAGCAGCAGCATTCAGAGAGAGAGAGAGTAATGAACGCGCGCGCGAGCGAGAGAGAGAGAACGGCAATTTTGAGTAACTGAGTGACTGAAATGAGCACAACATCATCATGATAATGAGCATTATGTGATAAATCAGTTTCGGGTGTGCTGCGCTGAAATTTCTGCCGCACAATAATAAATTAATATAAATGATACTTAATTTTATGATTAATGATATTGATGAGTTTCCACAGGCGGCCAGCCAGCCGACCGACCAGTCGACCAGTCGAGCAGTCGACCAGCTTATTGCCCTCTCGCTCTCGCTTTGACTGACTGACCAGTTCACCACACCAGTATCCAACAACAACAACAACAGGGCACTGTGGAGTGGCGTGGCCAGATCAAAAACCAAAAAGCAAAAGCAAAAAGGGTCGAAAGAGAGAAAAAGTTTCATAAATTTATCAACGATAAATCAGTGAAATTTTTTCGAATCCAGTGCCCATTGCCACTCAACGTGAGTAATAATACAATAAATAAAAATAAATAATACATAATTACAACGTTTGATTATTGCGCCGTTTGCCTTTCGCCTTCGCCTTCTTCTTCTTCTTCCATTGCAATTGATGAGTTCCACTGACGCCAATGACGCCTTCAGAGAGAGAGAGAGAGACACACACACACGCGCGCACACGGGGTGAAAAACAAGAACAAAACGTATTTAAGATCGTAATGAATTTATGCTGTGTGTGTGTGTGTGAGTGTGGGGACTTATGCTTTGAACTCATCCTGTCTCCCGCTGTCCAACTGACAAATGATATGCCCCATTTCCAGGCATATAATTCACTTCTTCTTCATGGTTAAATACATTTGTATATTTATAATTGATGGAATTGAAATGTATAATTAATACGAATTGATTATTTGTTTGTTTGTTTGATAAGTCAGCTGGAAATAATACATTAATACATTTGAATCGATATAAACGGGGTGAAATTAATGAAAAAAATGGGAATTTTCAACACAAATAACAAATAATATTAATAATTGTTTTATTTAAATACTTAGTTTACATTTTATTAATTGGATTGAGGTTAATTGAAAGCTTAAATTCAAAACTTGATTAAAGTATTTCACAATCATTAAAAGTTCGTGTTATTTTAAAGGAAATTTATTAATTTCTATTAGCTTTCAAGCCGAAGTTTCCAAAATGTTTTTACCATTTCATTTTCAATATGGCAACATTCCAAAACATTCAAAAAAGTTGCTAAACTTAAGTTTTCTATGGTGATTATCAACTGTTCTTTGTTAGAAAGTTGACAGATGACATTTCTCATTTCTCCCCATTCCTCCCCGCTCCTTGTCTAGCACATGATAAAAACACTAATTTTCAAAATTGCTGCGTATGTCGCTTACACACACACACATACATACATACGTCAAACTGTCAACGACAGCAAAAATAAATGCGACAACAAAAGTTTCTCCTTGCGGGAGAAAAGAGGGAAAGAGAAAGATTTTGACGGGGGAGGTCGCAAAAAGTGAAAAGTTAAGCGAAATGAAAAGGAAGGTTAGACAAATTCGAAATCCCTTATATTCCTCCTAACGAGGTGGAGAGGAGAGGAGAGGAGACATCTTCTCTGGCTGCCTTTCCCGAGTATCCCGAGTGGAAAAATGTGGAGAGTTTTGCTTTTGGCATTGTTTTCTCCCATTTGTTTCAACAAAAGTGCAATTTGCACCCAAAACAGTTGCTTGAATGGCGGCAATGGGGAATGGAAGGGGCAGGGGTAGGAAAGGAGTAGGATCTGAGGTTTAGTAACGAGACACAAAACACGAGACACACACAAGAGTGTTGACAATGGGCAAAAGGAACAATGAACGAGACACAAAACAACAACAGCAGCAAACAACAACAACACAACAAGCAAACACACACACACACATGACAAAAGCAAAAGAAAAATCTCTTTTGTGCAGCAACAGTATAAAAAATCACGAAAAACTTTTCAAAATGCCAAATACAACAAAAATAAACACAAACACAACAGCAATTTGTGAGTGTGTGGCATATGCTTTGCGGGTGGCTATACATGTGTGTGTGTGTTTGTTTGTTGTGTGTGTGTGTTTGTTGTGTGTGTGTTTGTTTGTTGCCCGGTTCTGCAGTGCTGCAGATAAAAAGAAGCCCAAGCCAAAGAAGGCAAAGAAAACTGCAAAAATTGCTGCTGCTGCTGCAACAACAATGTCAACTGACAGCCGCAGTAGCAGCGGCAGCAAGCAAGCAAGTAATGTGCCACGCCTCCCAGCCCCTACTCCCCACGCCCCTCTCAACTACAACATGACCCCTTTGGGTTTGAACAAATGCGTACGTGACACTTTGGTGGCTCAGATATAAGAACGTCACATAACTCAACGTGATTAACGTCTTTTGACGCTCTCCTCTCCTCTAGCACTCTCGCACTCACACACTCTTACAAACTCCCCACACTCACGCTCTCTTCGTCTGCATGCAAAAATATTGCCAGCCATAAAACAAGTGATTCTCTTCTGGTTGGGTTATTCAGTGGATTCTTTCGCGCGAGCTTTTGCCGTTCAGCTTCCAGGGTTGTTTGCCATTTAGCGACATTTTCTATTATGCGATTGCGCCTCTGTCTCCGGTTTGTTTTTTCGTTATTTATGAGTCTAAGCCTTCAAGCTACTGACTCTGTGTATGCCTACACACACACACACACACACACATAGATGTATGTATGTATGTATGTATGTGCAAGCAGCAAAAGTTGGCACGAGTTCGAATCAAGTGTTTTTAAAGTAATTAATGCGTTTTAGTTTAAGGTTATGTTTTTTTTACTTTTCTATTTGATAGCTCTTATATAAACATATAATACTTAGATGGTTAATAATAATAACAATAATACCCTAAAAGTGATTATAGATCATTACTTGGACCAACATTATAGACATTTTGCTAACCAAGTAGCATAAAGTCATCAGCCAAAGCTGCAGAACGAATCTGTAATAAATGATATACGTTTCAAATGCGATAAATCGAAGCGTATACCAAAAAACACAACACATGATTGTCATGTTTGTGTGGTAACTGCAAAAAGCAACTTAACTGACCAATAGAACTCTGGCCAAAACTGTTTGAAAAAAAAAGCTCACGCGCGTTACAAATTGGATTTATTTACGCCCCGTCAGCAAAACTACTCGATAATGATGATTGCGTTGATGATCATATTCATGCATGAATGATGCATGAACGTCATAAGAACTGAACTAAAGAAGAAGAAAAACGAATCCCTGAACTGAATTAAACTGAATAAAAGTGTGTGCACCAAATCAAAATCACATTCGACATATCACAACTGCTGCTGCTGAGGTGAATTCTATTTGAGAGGTTTACAGTTTGGAGTTTGGAAAGAGAGAGCAGAGATGACGCTTCCAGCTGCGTTTAAGTCAACTTTAATGACACTCGTCGCGATCGACAGCGCCGCATGGCTACTGAATTTTCTGCTCTCTCACTATCCACGTTTCATCTCCCTCTCTCCCTCTCTTTTTCACTCAGTCGGTCACATAACTCACTCTCAAAGTGTGTTCATACATTAATCATTAGTGTTGTGGTCTTGGGAATCGAAAATCGTTTATGTCCGTGTGTTCGTGTTTGTGTGTGTGTGTGTGTTGTTCACACATTTCAACTTGAATTAGTACGATGTCGACGGTTTTTATGAATGGATCTCTCGCTCTCTCGTTTTTCCTTCGGACTTCGTTTTCGTCTTCTTCTTCTTTATCGGGCCACATGCGGTTAGTCAATAATAAAGAAATCTGCCGACAAAAGTGCCTTGGGTCCGTCGCCGTCGTCTTCGTCGTATCATTCAGAAATCAAGAAATGCGCAAAAATCGTCATCATCGTTATTATTTTGTAACGTTTCACGTTGAGTTTGAGAAATTGAAATCAGCATGGGGTCAACCAGGAGAGCGAGCGAGCCAGCGCGATCCCAGAAAGCAAGCAGAAAGCGGCAAAATGACTTTGTGTGTAATCGGTTATAAGCATAAACTACGGGGGATTTCTTTTGCCTTGGCCCCTATTGAAGCAGTTTCATTTACAATGACTGCGCTTCTATTGTATACAATTCTCGAGAGTTTGTTTTTTTAATGGTCATCAAGCGGGCAGCACGCATAATACTAGTCGTATTTGGTATAATTGGTCTTGGTCTTGGTCTTGGAGTAGGCCCAAGTATTCCCCAAACAACACAATTTCATCTTCATTATTAATTTTCAGCCCACTCAACTCAGGCCCTGAAGGCCATCATCTACTACTTGGGTTAAAGTTCAACTGACTGCTTGTCAGTTTCAGTGCCAGTGGCAGGGTTGACAGCTCGAGTGACAGAGTTGCCCACAAAACAATTCGTGAGGCATGCAAACATATATTACTTACACATATAATAGCTGACCTCAGGCTCAAAGTGGACGACGGCACAATCAACACACAAAATTGGATATGCGTTCGTTATGCAAAAAAGAAAAAAAACCTTCTTCCTCCTCATCACATTTTCCCCCCAATACTATTAACAATTTATCCTTTTAAAACTAGACTCTGACCAACCAAGCATATTATTTTAATTTTCAAGTGGTTCAACTTCAGGGAGTACTTAAGTATGTGTAAGAATAAGTAAGTAACAATGCACAACCTATTTGATTTTACCAATTTAGATTTTAAATTCCTTATTTTCTTTCGAAAAATAGGTAATAATGGTAGTAAGTTCGTGCATTACTTTAACGTGAAGGAATATTAATGTATGCTCTCACATTTACAGAAAAAAAAAACGCGTTTAGAGAGTATTCCTATTTAGGCGTGTCTAGGCCATTTCTGAGACCATTAATATAACGATACCATACCTTGTGCACAAAGCAACCAAACCAAGCACCAAACTCAAAACGTTAATGCAAAAAAAAAGTTGATTAATGAGTATAACTGAAAAATTAAATATGAGGAACGTTCATCAAATTTATCAATATACAGTTTATAAAAAGACATTAATTTTTTTTTAGATCTGTTAAATCTGATTAATAAATTATATCACGATCTTTAAAAGTATTTAAAAAGAAAAAAAATGGGAAACCTTTTTTTTTTGTACAATTTCTTGCACTAAAATAAATAAAATTATCATTCTTTTATGTTTATTTGATTACAGTTTATTAAAAACTAAATATTAGCATAATAACTTTCTGCAGGGTATTTGGGTTGTCCGCACTCCACAGTTTTGTAAAGCACCGTTTCTTTTAGACATTTGTTAAATATGTGAGAGCACATAATTCATTATGTAATTCAAGTGCTTGCACATTGCACTGCAGACCAGCTGACCAAAAAGAGAGCAAGTGCAAAAAGAGAACGACAGGAGGAGAGATAGAGAGAGAGATAGTGAGAGGATCGAGTTCAGCAAGTGCTGCTGCTTCTGCTGCAGGCAGCATTTGCAATAGTGTTTTTCTATGTGTATGTGTGTGTGTGTATGTGTGCATTTAGGAATTAAGCGTGTAAAATACGAGCACATAAATCTATTTCGTACGCATTTAAACAACGGCAAGCAGCAGCGGTCAGTTGAGGTGGGCAATGGAAGCTCTCGCGGCACAGGCACAATTCTGGTCTAATCACGGTATTCACCATTCGTTATTCGCCAAACAGTTTGCAGTGTGGACCAAGAAATGTAATTAGGCCTGCCGCCATGTGGAACGCATTGTTTAAGAAGACGAAGCAGAAGCAGAAGCAAGAGGAGGCGTTCTAGTTGTGCCAGCTAAAAGGAGGCGTGTCAGTTAACAGATGGCTTTTGGGTTTTGGGTCTCCAGGCTTGCTCTGGGCACCAGGGCTTGTGCTGTGCGGTCAGTCTGCTTCTTCTACCTACATGTACGTACTGTAATTTGGTTAGCGCGATAACGGTTCTCATGCCATCTCCCTCTTGCACTTTCTGCCCGCTCGCCCATAATGACAATATTGCATTGCTGTCAGGTGAGTTGAATTGAAATTGTACTGAGTGTGTGTGTGTGTGTGTGTGCGTGTGTGGTGAATTATGGCCACACACGCTTAAAACTAAGAGCTTAGTAATTGCGGTATTAAAAGAGAACGCAATTGAGAAAACTAATAACAACTTTAGAATGCCTTATAAATACTTAAGGAAAATGAACAAATATGATTTTATTTAAATTTTAAACATACATTTTCCTAATGACATACTTGCATACCGTTTAGATAAGTATTTCAATATTTATTTACCCAATTTCCTATTTCTATACCGTTTAATAGAATGTTGATAAGTATGTTTAGTTACTTAGTTTCTCACATTGTTTCCTTCCACACACACGAACAAACACACAAATCTTAATAGAGTACTCTTGAGCATCGTAGGAAATGATGCAGCAACAATAACTTCCTCTTTGATTTTTCTTCTTTTTACCAACGTTGATGACATTGTTATTATGCCCTTCATTAAGGCAACAGCATACACACATACATATACACAAAGATGCACACAAAAAACAATGTGCAGAGGGCAAAAGCTTCAAACTGCGCAATGTAAAGTAAGTAAAGCGATGCAACGACAACGACAACAACAACAACGACAACAAAAACGAGCAGAGAGCGAGCAAGAAAGAAGGAAAGATGTAGAGAGGAGTGATAAAGAATAATGACCACTTTGCCATCTCGTGGCAAATAACCATTCATCAAATTGTCCAAATTACAGACATTTCACAATGCGGACGCGACTTCTCTTCTCCCCCCTTTTGCTCTCTCTCTCTCTTAGTCTCTGATGAGTTTGCACTGTGGCCGCGCTGCGACTGCAATTCGTTTACACCAATTTTATGGTAACAAGCTTTTCCCCCTTCTTTCCACTTCTCTCGTTTTAGTTCTCTTTGTGTCTGACAGTGGCAGCTGCTGTTGCTATTGGCTGAGTTGAGTTTGGAGTTTGGAGTTTGAGTTGGAGCTGAAGTTTGTGTTTAAACTTCAAGTTGAAATGACCAAATTGCCAGCTGCATTTTGTCGTTTTGCGTTTGCGTTTTGGGGTAACTAAACTGTACACGACTCACGCCTAAAACTATGCAACACAGCAACAGCTGGCCGGGGACGGGGATGGGGAGTTAGCAGCTACCAACTCAACTCAACTCAACTCAATCACGGCGGCGTCGACTCTTTTCAATTTCATGGCTGGCCGCTGCCGACAACTGCAATTTGGATACATTAAGTTCTGACATTGAATAATCACCGTTAAAGGCGTTGACGAGAGACAAACTCACAAACACACACACAGAAAGTACTCTCACACTCTCTTACTCTCTCACACTCTTGTCGTTCAAAGCTCAATCATGCTATCGCGTAAGCTTCTGTGCCTATAATAAATTCATCACACTCATCATTGCCAGCATGAATATGAAAATTTCATAAGGGACAGCAGAGTAGCATTAGTGTGCGAGAGGGAGAGAGGGACAAAGAGAGAGTGGCGGCCGGAGCCGGCGCTGGCTTTTAGTTTGATTTATTTGCCACAGACACGACAGTTAATTTGATATTTTGATTAACTGCAGCAACAACAACACAAACAGCAACAAATGCTACGATTGCATTCAAAATTGGATTGGGAAAAGGTTTTTTCGTTTTGGGGGCCCTTCTCAACGCTGCTCAAGGTAAATGGTAAATGGTAAATGTAAGCTAAGGGTCAGGTCAGACAGCCAGCTGTGACTCCCCATCCCCCCCCTTCCGTTCCGTGTCCCTGAGCTAATCCCTTGAATGTGCTCTCACTTTCGAGACAGACCCGGACTTATATGGACACTTTCATGTTTTCGGTTCGTTTCTTTCATGGATTCCACATAAATTTTTTTTTTTGTAATTTTTATTCACTTTGTGAAAATGTGAGAATAATTGCAGGGCAGTTAATTTATTATGTCGCTGCCCAAGACACGAATCGGTGTGAGATACACTTACCCCCAAAGTACGGGCTTAACCATGTCGAGTGCAACAGAGAGAAAGGGTCAATTGGCACAGTGGTTAAAGTTATATATGTTATTAATAAGTATAATAATAATTTAAAGTATTTGTGCAATATAATTTTATTTATATATATTTATTATTTTATTACTTTATTTTATTATCATCACTTTTTTGCATATCAATAGCCCACTGTGCACTGCCGGCACGCCTGCTGCTGCTGCTGGCAACTGTTTATTGTGAAAATTGATTTATTATCGCGATGGTCGGGTTTCTGTTTCTTCTTCGCCTCCCCACGCACACACATACACACACAGTCCGCTCCCTGTTGCTGCCAGAGTCTGTCATATAAAATTGGAGTGGCTGGTGCCGCCGCCGTCGTCGTTGTTGCATGCACCACCGGCTTCGTAATGTCGACAACGCGTAGTCGTTGATTGTTTATGTTGTTGTTGTTGTTGTTGCTGTTACTGTGGCTGTTGCATATTTGCATCGATTAAAATAAGAATTTTACATGCGATTCGTGTTGTCGTCGCCTGGCTTTGTATGAGCCCAGAAGAACCTCCCCTTTGCCTTGCCCGCAAGTGGCTTAATACATTTATAAAATAGCGCCAAGCAGGAGTTGGGAAGTGGGGGGAGGGGGTACTGCTAAAAAATGCATATATGCATGAATTTTAACGAATTGCTGATGAAAATGTCGCGTCATAAATTATATCATAATTTAGGGCTGCTTGAGTATCAGCAAAAACAGAGCAAAAGAGAGCGAAAGAGAGAGGGAGCTTTTGGTTCCGTTGGACAGAAAGCTGCGTGAGATAAATTGCAGTCCAGTTAACTTTCATCTCTCTCACTCTCCCGCTCCCGCTCTCTTTGCTTTTGTGTGTGTGTGTGTGTGTGTGTTTGTCTCCTTTGGTGTGTGCATGCATAAATTATATTCATATATTTTACTTTGGAGTTATGCGTCTGGGTAATTATTTTATCTTGCATGCTCCTGCACACACAACTGCACTTACACTGTTCGTATGTGTGTGTGTGTGTACTCAGTGTACAGTGCACACTGCATACAATGCACTCGTAAGGGGGGCGCTACGTGGTTGTGCATGGCATTCAAAGGTTAATTGGCATTTTTGGGCTTAATTGCCTTAGCGAGTGAGTGAGTGTGTGCCACATGCACCACCACCACCACATGCGAACACACCATGATAACATCATCGACATATCCATGCACAAGTATACATATGTGCATGTATGTAGACACAACCACCGTGTGTAGCTGGGGCTGACAGTTTGGTTGATTGATTGCAGGCGAAAGTTGGTTGACTGCGCCAATTTAGATGGGCTTCCGACGGAGATGTGAACGTGGATTCGAGTAGAGTGTTCGACATTGAAACCTTAGGGTGAATACTATACACACACACATAGACAGATGATCCACAAATTGACTTGTAGACTGGAACGCAGTTTGAGTTAAATGGCTAGACCTAATGCAATTTCCATAGATTGACATGTGTGCTGCGTACTAGCCTTTTAAGAGCCAGTTCTCTTTTTATCAAGTGAATAAATGTCAGGTTACATACATAATCAGCATTTGTCTGCATCTGCTTATCTGCATACACATCTTTACACACACATACATACATACATACGTATTTATGATCCCTTTCAACATACTTCCAGTCATGCAATGGAAAGCGTCATGCCTGCCTAGTCACAAAACCCATAAAACTCACCACAGCGCGCAAAAAGCACAAAGTAAAGCAAAAAACACAAAACACAAAACAAAACAAAGATCGTTTCGAATGCAATTCTTAGTTGCTTGATGGCCGTGTCCAAAGGAGGGTTCGGGGCGGTTTCTCGCGCGTCTCTTGTCTTGGGGGGCATCATCAGGCAGGCGTCAACTCTGGCGCGCCAGAATTGGCATTAATGAGTAGACAAAGAGCTGAAAGCAATAACAACAACAACAGCAACACGTAGTAGCGCAAGAAGAAGAAGAAGAAGCAGAGTTGGCCACTTAGCAGCGAAGCGTCGCAGAAAATGCGTCGATCAAATTAACAATTTAATTTCTAAGAAAACTAATTAAAAATCACGCAACGCACCAAACAACAACAACAAGAAGAAGAAGAGCTGTAAAGAGTTGTTGCGTGCCACTCTCGCTCCCTCTCCCTCTCCCTTTCTCTCTCTCACTCTTTCGCTCAGTCTGTCTTTCATTCTTGATTGCCGGCTGACTGGTTGACTGGATGACTTGGCTGAAATGTCTAAGCGACTTGGCCTGACTGCTGACTGCCTGCCTGCCTGCCAGTTGTTGTTGTTGGCGTTGTTGTTGTTGTTGGCGTTGCTGTCCGTGTCTGAGCCAAGTGCCTGCAACATGCGTCAAGCATTCGCAATTAGCGGAGTTGCAGCCATCAGTCGCCCATTAAAAGCAGGCAAACATGCTCACACACACACCCATACACACACGCACTTGATTTTCCAATCAGACCAACTCCAGCTCCCTTACTTAAGAGAGGAGTGAGAGAGAGAGAGAGAGTTGGTGGAGGTACCTCTAGTCAGCGACGTCAGCAACATTTGTGCCACAATCTTGGCTCATGTAAGAAACAACAACAACAACTGCAACTACAACATATAATAAACAAACAATGCAAAGATTATCCAACGAACAGTTAATGCTCTGCAAGAAGCGAGACTTAGTAATGTAATAACTGTTGTTGCTTAAAAATCCTTTTGGGGAAATTTATACTTCAAATGGGAAATTTCTAAGCAAGAAGAGAGACTTAGTAAAGTACTAACTGTTGTTGCTTAAAAATCCTTTTTGGGAAATTTATGCTTCAAAATAGGAAATTTCTAAGCCAGAAGGGAGACTTGGTAAAGTTCTAACTGTTGTTGGCTAAAAATCCTTTTGAAGAAATTTATTCTTAAAAGTGTAAAATTTCTAAGCGTAAGCTAAACAAAAAGTTAAAATTAATATTAATTGCACTTAAAATCATTAAATATTATTTTCTTTAAGCCAAATTCATTGTTCAAGAAACGAACTTCACTTTTTTTTGGTTAGCGTATTCGAAATCAAACGTGCAACTTGAGGCAACTAGCTGTCTGTCTGGCTGGCGGCTGATGGATGGATTGCCTGCCTGTTTGACTGGCCTGTTGCCAGTTGTTGCCACTCGTTGCCTGCAGCCTTGCCTCGAACTGGCCAAAACAAGCTGACTCTTGCCCCCCTCCCCGCCCCACACGCTCCATGATATTTTACGATGCCACACATGCTAAACTATTTCCTCAACAAACTGCACACCTTCGCTGTCACCCCCTCACCAACCACCTCTCTCTGTCATCCACGCCCCTTTGTTTGTTTGCTTTGTTGTTGTGCCTCGTCAAGAGTCAAGAGGCAGGGGCAGAGGCAAGGCAGCAGCAGCAGCCACTGGGAGCGGCAAAAAGAACAGATCGCTTAGCTAGGATCTCTACCTCTCTCTCTCTCTCACGACATGCCACAAGTGTGGAGAGTGAGAGAGCGGGTGGAGGGAGGGGGGGGGGGGGTCTTCAATTGGAACATCACTTGAGGCAGCTCGAGTTTGTTGATGTTGCATATAATTAATTTATTACGTTGTTTGCCGCATGCAGCCTTTGGTCATATTTTGCAAAACGTTGCACGTTGCAAACGTCTCCGTGTCGTCTCCAGTTGGCAGTTTTGTGTTTATGATGCATTTATGTTAACCAACACGAATACTCGTATACTCGAAGGCACAGGAAATTGCCTAAAGGAGTTAAAGAAAGAGACAACAATCAACTTCTCTATCTCTCTCACACACTCTGACCTGTCATAGTTAAGATAGTTGACATGATTTGCTATTGCGTTTAGCTAGAATGAACAATTTGTGGTAGTAACTTTGAGAACACTCGAATCATGCACCAAGTGGCAAGGTTAAGCAACGAATTGTGGCAACTAACTCTTCAACAAGTTCTATTGCAACAACAAGAAAGATAGATAGTGAGAGAGAGAGAGAGTGGGTTGTAAGTTGACAAGTTAATAAGTATATTTTGTTCCTAAGACTAAAATGTTTAAGTGCACAATCTATGAATCAGGAAAAAAGAAACATTTTTCAGCCCATAAAGTATAACCACATATATATTCATGATCAAGCGAGTTGATATAAACAAGTTTGTCAGTCTGTTCGTTTGTTCTTTTATCTTGACTTTAGATTTAAAAGTTAAGATCTACTAAAGATTTACAGCGATAATGTTTTCTTACAGCTTTCCTGAAAACGTTTAACTTTCCTTAAAAAATAATAACATAATAATGATCATCTGTGAAAATTTCTTTAAAATAGGTTGAATAATACCAAAGATATCGACAATTGAAAATGACCTAAGAAATATTGATTTAGGCATTTAACAGTTAGTTGCCTTCGCTCTCACTCACACTTATACATATATACTGCCCAAGCTGGCAAAGTTCATTGATAATTACCGTTAATGGCGCACTTTAACCAAGCTGTCTACAAAAGTCTGGCCACACTTTTGTTTTGGGGCAATTTGCTGTCACTTTTGACACGTTTAAAATGCACTTTGAATCAATCAAACAGAGCTTTTCGAGGGATCTGTCTGACACTTAACGGCATTTGACGTCAACCAAAAAGCTTAAAGGGCAAGTCAAACAACAAACTCACACACACACACACATACACACATATACATTGACAGATTGAAATTGCATTGGTATTTTGGTTTGGTTTTGTTATTAAACTGTAAAATGTTTGGTTTGCTTTTTTTTCACACCCAATTTATCAGCTTATTAAATCGCATGCAATGGCAACACTGTCATATTTTTTGGCATGCATTTATCATACAACAACAACACGTTGACAGGCTGTCAACACTGCACTGATTATATTGACCAACATAGCAGTTCGCTGTCCAACTCCCAGAGATAACGTTTTCATTGAGGCATTTTACTATTTAGTTGTTGTTCTTTCCAGTTCCAGTTTCACTTTTCACATTGCTGCTGAGAATAATGAGAACCGTTACATCCGTGGTGAAAAATTCCTAAAAGAGAGTGCATAATAAGGCCGTTAATCATGCATACATACATACACGCCCACATTACTCTAAATTATGTATGTGTGTATGTATGTGTGTATCATTGCTCATTTCTCAGTCGAATTGGTTTAATGGTGCGGCACAGCTGTCAAAAAAAAGAAAAGAACTAGATACGTGTTCAACTGTTGAATTATTTTACGCTGATCATTAATTAACTATATATACGACATTATCTCACATCTTGTATCGGAAGCAGCAGCATCATTAGTCTCTCATTTTCACATTCACGCCAACAAATTGGTAAAAGAAGAAGTCACAAGCTCTCTCTCTCTCTCTCTCAAACTTCCCATTATGATATATTTCACAATATTTTCACACAACTCTCAAACAGCTGACAGGACAGAGAGAGAACATCATTTGCTTTGCGCTTCTTCTTCTTCTTGCCTTGTCTCATTTATAATACTTCCAACTTGGACACACACAAACACACACACACACAGAGAGAGAGCGAAGGCGTCTGTCATTCTGTCAGTCACTCACTCAGTTCGTTTCGCTCTCTCACTGTCTCACTCTCCCACTCTCTCTCTCTCTCGCTGTCTGTGATTCTTTTTCGTTGGTGTTTGATTGATGTCGAGTGCCACGTTGCAGTGCTCTTAAATTTTTATAAATTATCCATTTTTCCCATTTCCAACTCAGACACATATTTTTCATGTCAGGCGTTGCCAGTCTCTTGCCCCCCTTCCCTTCCCTTCGTCGATTGATTGATGAAAATGCGAGGCGTGTTGTCGAAGCACAAAGCAGAAAGAAGGAAGGCAGAAGAAGAAGAATGAGAAATAATAATGTTAATAATGATATATCTATGCAAATTATGGCCAGAAATTATTAGTTTCATGTTCGCATTCAAAGCTCTGATGAATTTTATATTAATTTGCCAATCATTTATCATATTTTTTTTCTCTCTCTCTCGCTATTACATGATGGTAGGTGTTGTCTACAGTGTGAGAGAGGGGGAGAGGAAGCGGGGAACAAAGCAATATTTATAGGGGAGCCATTTATAAGTATAGATGTGGGATAGGTTGATTAATGGGTGAGGTTTGCATTGCCATTACATAAAGTTTATTATAAGGTTAACATTATTGTCATAAGCTAACTTCATCTACGTAAATCATTCACAGTTTCAACTCCTTACTGGAATGTACAAGAGACCAAGCGACGACATTCCAGGAAAGTAAATCTATGCACATTTCAACAACTTCATATTGTGGCTTTTTTTTTTTGCTGGCTGCCGACAATAACAACCACTTTGCATTGTAACGGGTCAAAAGCAAAAACAATAAGAATGTACCAAAGTAATGTGTGTCTGGGTGCTTGTGTGCGTGTGTGTGTAAGTAGCTTAATGGCATTCCCATATAGTGCATACTCTTTTGGCTTGTGGCTTACAGGAGCAATAAAACTATTTACAGTTCAATTTGCTATAATATTTGCAGTTGAGACCACAAACGACAAATATGCCGACAACAGCAAGCAAACCCAACACCAACAACAACAACAACCGCAGACTTTTGCTATAAAACAAGAAACTCAAAGCACAAACAAAGCAGAAACAAACTAGCTCTCACACTCTCTTCCACTCTCTCGCTCTCTCAGTGTGTGTGTGTGTGTGTGTGCATTCAACGCATTCTAAAAAGGAATCAAAGTTTATAGACAAACACACAGACACGCACACACACCAACACACACAAACGCTCTCACCAACAAACAAACACATATCTGAAAATCTACAGACAATAATCCAGTGTATAAGCAAAAGGGATATTTATGCCGCAGAAAGGCAAACCTCTTATGGACACACTGGTGAATATTTTCAACACTTTCCATATCAAAATCCCATACGTACATACGAACAACAACAAGAACAACAACAATAACAAACTGGGCAAGTTATGCAAGCAATTTACATACAAAAACAACTCAATAAACGTGCGAAATGCTAACGATTTGTAAAAGTTGAATCCTCAAATACACCAACACACACACACACACTCACAAATACACACACACTAAATATTTAGGTGCCTTTGCTATTGGATCAATGGTGGGAGAGCGGTGGGTGGGGGGGGGGCTTGTCTGCTCTGCCCTGGCAATTTAGCAAAGTATTTCCTCGTCGCCATACAAAAAAGTTGGCCACTTTTTAGCAACACTTACACCAACGACAACGACAACGATGACGCCGCCGCCGATTACCCTTTCAAACCTCTCTCTCCTTTAACTTCAGTCTTTACTCGTAAACATTGGGCTTATTTCTGTCGCCCCCCCCTCAACCCTAAAACGGAAATTGTGCATGAAAGCTGGCGAACTCAACCTTTCACACCCACCCACCCGCTCACCCAATCTAACTCGATTATTATAATATTCAAGTGCATAGAATCCAATGAGAAAGTTTTGCTAATAAGCTGCTAGTTGAGTGCGCCATTTAACAGTTAACGTTGTATATATGTGTGCGTGTGTGTGAGTGTGTGTTTTGGCGAACTCAAAGTATTTTCATTCGTTTTTATTGTTGTTATACACACACACTGCTATGCACACTTTACAGTTAAAACGGAAGCACTGAAATGGTTGGCGAAAGGAGTGGAACTCAAGTTGGAACTCATGGAGTCTATCATAAATGTGTATGGTAAGTAAGTGGATTCAATTAAATTTGATGACAGTGTTAAACAGCTTTCAATAAATGTAGCTATGATTTAAATAATATATTATAGGAGTTGAAGCCCTTACAAGGAGAGTAGTTATTCATTAACTTTTTAAAGATTAATGATAACTGTTGATATTATATACAGTTTGTGGAAGAGTAAGTTGCTGTATAAAACTGATTAATAACATTATCTAGTTTTTCATGCCTTCCCCACATTTATCTAGTTATTAACGCCTCCCACACAGTTCAACTTTTAATTGCTGCTAATCACACAACAACAAAAACAAAAACAACTAGCTAAGTCGTTCAGGCAAATTCAAATGACTTTCACTTAGCAAAAGGCGTCACATGAAAAATGACTCAAATGTAATGCACACAACAACAACAACAACGAGAAACGTTTTGGAAGTAACGCCAACGCGAACAGCGCGTCTGCTAACGGTATTTAATGACACATAAAGTCGTCAATCACTCAGTAAATCTCTCACAATGTCGCCATTGCCTTTACCCCTGCTTGAAACGGGAACGGCCAGAGCGGGAGAGAGTGAGCGAGGGAGAAGAAGCGAGGGCGAACAAATGCCTGCCGGTAGCAACAATTTGACAGCTGGCCGACAGTTCAAAATTAATTGATTTCTATATGTGTATGAATACAGAAACCCGAAACTGGACACACAAAGGTGTAGGCGCTCCTTCTCTTCCACTCTCTTTCTCTTTCTCCCTCACTCTAACTGTCATTATTGTTTCATACTTTCAATTAGGCGTCAAAGCGGCTTCGTTTCTTTGCACTTTACAACACTATCAGCTGTTCAGCGATCTAACGAACAGATGTGCACCTGATTCAAACTGCTTTCTCGCTCTATCTCTCTCTCTCTCTTCAGCTTATCTGAACTAAGTGCCATTTTATGGACAGTGTAATAACTTTGTCGAGATATGTTAAGTAATATGATGGATTGAACGCCAACAATTAAGTTTATCTACAGAGAGAGAGAGAGAGGGAGAGTGTCTCTAGTTTCTGTCTTTAGTTATGTTTTTATAGGCATATACATTAATCAAAACGAACTGGCAAGCTCAATTGACCCGATCATGAATGCTGTCGCGCCATTTGACTGATGATGTCTTAACCCTCTGTGTCCAGATCGACTTAACGATCGATCGAACTGTCTGTCGGGTTCGACGTAGTGCATTTTGCCTTTTACTTTTTGTTGTTTTGTTTTTGTTGTTTATGGTAACGAAAGAAGGCGTCACAACTAGCAAGATTGATGGCATGATGGGCATTGCATGATGTTTTTTTTTTCTGTGATCGACGCTCATCGATTGACCGACGCTTGGCTTTGGCTTTGGCGTTGGCGTCACTCCACTTGACCACTTTGAGATTGGCGTCGCCACAACACACACACACACACACACATACTCAAAAAGAGACACATGATATCGCCGCCTGCTATTCAAAATTGATTAAAATGAATCAGTTTACTCACATTTGTCGGGCTTTGATAATGCCGCAGACCAATTAATTATTACACCAGACCGGAATGTGGTCAAGCTTAAAAGTGAACGCAAATCAACATTTATAATTTTTTCCAATATTAATCAAGATCATGATCTTGAGATTAAACTAATTTATGTACATCTCTATTGAGTATTGAGAGTGTAGAGTAAGATTTCACTTTAAAATTTAACCGCAATTGGTGAAATCTTTTCTTAAAGTTTAGTTACGGTTCATATTCCATTGTTTTCTGGAAGAATTAGATTGCTATGGCTGACCGATGATGTACCAGCTACTTAGTTCCTTAGATTTTTCATCTGATGAAGTACCAGTTACTGTTGAAGTACCAGCTACTGATGAAGTACCAGCTACTGATGAAGTACCAGCTACTGACGAAGTACCAGCTACTGATGAAGTACCAGCTACTTAGTTCCTATGACTTTTCATTTAATTTCTTATTATAAATCATTTTATTATACAAGTATTTAATCTAAAAATCACTTTTGCTACCAAAAATAGTTTTAAAACAATAAAATTTAATTGATAATAATTCTCTGAAATCTGTAAATGCTTCATTTGAAAAATTGAAACATTATTACCATGCTTACATATTATTTTTAACTAAATATATATTCCCACAGCACACAGAGTACAGCGCAAACAACTTCATTACAGTAATCATTATAATCCCACCCGAGATTGTTTCTTCCCTCTTAACAACAACAACAACAACAACTCTCTCATCATACACAACCCTTTTTTCGTTCGCCTTTCAAACATCCTTTTGGCAGGCTTAGCTCGTCGTCGTCGTCGTCATCGTCTTGTTTAATCCCACTCGTAAGCATTTTGTCACATTTCAAAATCATTTATCATAAGCTTTCACAACAGTCCGCACGCCTCCCGTTCACGCCCCACCCCACCCAAAGAAGAAGCAACATTCATTTTCAATCCCAATCCCCATTCCCAATCCCATTCCCAATCCATTCCGGTACATCTCTGTCATTGCAATGACAGTTGGGCACATTAATTTTTCAGCACAGACTTTAGAAAATTTGTTCGAGCATAACAAATATTTGTTGTTGTGCATAAACAGAGAGAGAGAGAGAAAGATTTCACTTACAGTCGTTCTCTTCTTTCTTTGTTTGTGTCTTGTTTTGCATTTGCCTGTGTGTGTGTGTTGAGTAACAAGTCATTTTTCATATCATAAATTTACAGAGTCAGTTAATCCCACACGCGGCGTTCGTTTGTCAGCTCTCATCTCGTCTCGTCTCTTCGCTCTTCGCTCTCTCTTTGTGTGTGCGTGTGTGTGTGTGTGTCGTCTTGTATCTTATTTATGCCTTCCGCTCGCCTTCTTCTTCGCTCTCTTTATCTTTATCGTGCGTGTGTGTGTGTGTGTCGCGCTGTCGACGTCGACGTCTCCTCTGTCTTCGCCAGCTGTGACATTTTGACATCTCAGTGATAATTCATACTTTTGCATGTCATACTTAATTATGCCGACAGACAGACAGACAGACAGTGTGTGGGTCTTTTATCATATTTAATTTCTATCACCCTCTCTCTCTCTCGTTCTTTCTTGCTTGCGTTTCGCTTGCTGCTGCTGCCACAAATTGTTGCACATCATTATACATATACAACACTTGGCCCAAAAACCAGCTCAGCTCAGCTAATTACCCCAAAGCCGAACATTTCCCAATTTCCCAATTCCACAACATTCGCAGCGAGCTCATCTCAAACTTCATTTATCACATGTCCCCGTCCCCCGTCTCCGACCCCCCTTCTTCATTCATACCACAACGATGATGATTAATATTTTTGCCAAACTCAAATGACATTTCTACATAAAATATGTTTCGAAAGCCCCACAGCCAAGAAAGGGTTTCCATATTTCGTTCCTTCGTTCGTTCGTTCGTTCGTTCGTGCAGCAATCGCATCAATCATCAATCATCGCTGGCCCTAGGAAGAAAGCAAGAAAAAAAAAAACAAATTTGCAACCAGCACAAAAAAGTGCTCAAAAGAGAACTTGAAATTAGTGACCTGTCAACAGGCGAAGAAGAGACAAAACCACACAGCACAGAATTTACAATTTGCCCTTCTTCAAAATGTGCATGATGTTCAGATTGTGTTCAGAGAGGGTTTGACCTAAAAATGATTGATAGATTTTTGTTTAAATTTCGATTTTACTTCAAATTCTATACTAATATTGAGTTTTCAAAGGTGTAAATCTTTATATTATACTTGTTTCTTTAGAGTATTCAGGTTTCAGTGTGACCGTATTGGTTTTTCAATGTGCTTTCGTACCTCGTTGACCGATGTGTGGGCCATCAATCTAAACTCTTCATTTTGAAGGCGCGCTGTCAGCCATAATGACCAGAGACCAAAGCAGAGCAAAAGCAACAAAAAATCAGACAGAAAAATATCATGCATTGAAGAAGCAGAAGTCTTGGGTCTTAGTGGAGTTGGGGTTTCCACTTATTACGGGTCACACACAATCAGCGGCGACGGAGTCGTCAATCATAATTTATAAATTGTTGTAAACATAGAAACACACAAACAAAAACACACACACATATAGGTAGGTATATCAAAAGATATATACAAGATAGAAAATTTGTGTGTTGTGTATTCAACTAATTATTCAACGTCTCATTAAACAAATAAATGTGTCAAGAAAACATTTGTTTGCCATACATCACAGCCAAAAGCAACCGAACGTCGGAGAAAAATGAAACGAAGGAAGGCCAAGAACGAAAATGAAGGAAAACAAAAATCACATTTCACATGTGAAAATGACAAATCAAATGAGATTAACACATAATTTTTTGTTTTTTTCTTTTTCGAAAAATAAACACACAACTCAAGCGAAAAATACACTTTATGTAGATCTCTTTCTGTCCGTCTGTCTTTCTGTCTGTCTGTCTTTCATTCTCCCCAAAAGACCTTTACTTTGGTGGACTGCACACACAGAGATTTGGTACATTAATCACTTAGATCACCTGACAGCATCAGACATGAGCCATGAAATTAGAAATTATAAATAAACTACTGAATTCTTTCAGTTTTTCACTTTGTCCCATGACCACAAAAACAAAGTTTGATCAATTCGTAAAGCTTTTGGTATTTTGCGGGGGAAATTGAAATCATAAAATTATATGATCAATAATTGAGCTATTTGGATGATGGATTAATAAGTTTAAGCTTATTAACTTTAATATATGAAATTTTGTTTATTTAACTTTAAATATTGTATATATTTCAAGGATTTTAAACATATTCATATACATATTTATTTTAAATATATACAAAATATATCATATATAGTGTTATTAAATATGTATAAAACAAATACATAGTGAATATTCCTAAACTTTCCGATATATTTTCTTTTATGTTTACTGACTTTATAATAAAAAATTTACTTCATATTAAATAAAATGTATTTTTAATAAATTTTTTTCTTTTTAATATCTTTATCAATATGCATTACACATATTTAAATAATCAATATTTAAGCCAAAATGTTGTTTAATAAATATAGACAAGTTATATTCATAATTCATCAAGACATATTCATTATTCATAAAATTTACGATAAGAAATTCTCTTAAAATTAAATATTGTATATTTTATATAGATATATATATTCAAATTATATGAAAATATTTAAACGCATTTTTGTTTTAAATACTTAAATAATTTATAGCATAGTGTTCTATTTATGTATTTAAAATCAGTAAGCATAAGACATTTTAAAAATAAATATACACATATTAAACATTTCATACGTTTTTTCTTAGAATTTTCTTTTAAGCTTATTAACTTTAAGATAAGTAATTTTTCTTAGTTTAAATAATGTATATTTTTAAACATTTCGTGAACACATTTTAACGCATTTTTATGTTTAATATGATATAGATGTATTTGATATGTTGTGAATAAGTAATCATTAAGCTTTAATGATAAATGAAACAATTAAACTTGTCTCATAACTATATTTTTATTATTTTCTTGTACATTTATAACCATAGAGTTACAAAATTCTTTGTACTTTACATATTGTATACGTTTCAAAGTTTTTGAACATATTTAAACCCTTTTTTTTTTTTTTAATTTGCCCAATATTTAAATATGTTTTTAATATCAATCAATACTTAAGCTAAAATGTTGTTTCAAAATAAATTTACACTCATTATCTTTCTTGTGTTTGGCTTTAGCCCATTTATACATTATGCTTTATGCTTGTGTCTTGACTTGATATAATTGCTTCGAATGTTTTTGTTATTGTTGTTGTTACTTGTTGCCTTAGTTGGAGTGTGTCACCTTTTTGTCTTATCACCAACAGTGACTGTGACAGTTACAACGAAGACAGTAAAAGAGGCATCATCATCATTATCATCATCATCTCCGTTTCTAGCAGCAACAACAACAACAACAACCATCAATGACACTCACGATGCGATGCGATGTGCTGTGCTGTGTCGTCTCGTCGTGCAATTTATTGAGCCCATCAATCAACTGTCCATACCATGGATACACTTTTCTACGTGTGTGTGTATCGGTGTGTGTGTTTGTGTGGTGTTGTTGTGATTCTCCGCAAATAATTGTTGCCAACGCTGAACACATTGCACATAGTTCATGTCGTGTCTCTCTATCTCTCTCTCTCTCTCTATCGTGTCTGGGTCTGCTGTCAATGGGTGTGGTCACAGTTGCCTGCACACATTGTTTATGGGTTTGGGTACGGGGTCGGGTTTGTGTATTGGGTTTGGGTTTTGGGCCGCGCTGCTCAGCAATCGTCACTCAAAGTCTGTGTCTGTCTCATCTGTCTGTTTGTGCCACACCAAAAAACAAAAACAAAAACGAAAACGAAAACACAAAAAATGGCCAATCATCGATCATGGTCATCATCATCATCATCATCTGTTCAACTCTTCTTCTTTGTTGTCGTTGATGTTGTTGTTATTGATGAGCTCTATACAACAACAACAACGTCGTCAGTCATTCAGTCTGTCCGTCCGTCATTCAGTCAGTTCGTTCAGTTCAGTCAGTTTGTTGGGGCAAGATAATATCTTTTGCAACAAATTTTTGACAGCTACGATGTGGACGAGTGTGTCTGTCTCCGTCTGTCTGTGTGTGTGTGTGTGTGTGCAACGCATTGTTGCAACTGGAATCTGGAGGTCTGTTGCTGCTGGACTGCCTGTTGGACTGCCTGTTGGGCCCCTGTCACATTTATCACAAATTCAATGAATAATAATTTTTGCACGCTGTGTGATGTGACGTGCTAATGTTATCTGATTGGAATCGTTGATGAAGCAACTGGACTCGACCCAAACCCAGACGAAGAGTATCCAGAGTGCTCTTAAATATTAATTATATCTCTCTTTCTCTCTCCCTTTCTGTCCTTTTGCCATTTTGTATTATAAATTGCATTCACGATAAGCGTCGACTTATTGCCAACAAGATCATAAATTCTCAAAAAGATTCGATCATTTCCGGCTTTATTGATGATCAACATCTCATTCTTTCTTCTTTCTTCAGTCTTCCTCAGTTCTTAACCATATATCATTGTCGTTGCAGTTGGGTGTTGGTGTTTGTGTTTGCGTTTGGTTGGTGGCATGTTTGAGTGCAACAAACAAAGTAAACTTTATCTATACTTCAAGTCAATATCTTACATAGAACGATAGAACGATACCATCCAATGATTGTAGCTTAGTTATGTTATGTTTACACTGGCGCCTACTGGAATTACACACCGAAGGGGGGAAGGGGAAGACAGCTTTATGACAAGTTCAGATCGATCACACTCACAGGTTTGTGTAAAAGGTTTTCTGCTAAACTCATCTATAAATAGTGCGATAAGCTGAATAAACAGTTATTTGTATGATATTTATGATATAGATATGTAATATATTGCTAGATATTTGAAGAATTTGTGAATTAGATCATGAAATTTAAGCACTTTACAAAATAAATTGAATTTAGTTATCAATCAAATAACCAAAACTGTTTTTTTATATAGCTTTTTCTAAGCTGTTTTTCATTGTGTGTCTTTTAGTATTTTTTTTTTTGTTTTCTTGTGATCTTTAAGTGATCTTCATTGCGCTGTATTTTTTCCCCATTTTTTTCTGTTCTTTAACGCTTTCAAATTGAATTCGACATGCAATGTCAGCGGGCTAACCCCCAGGCTAATCAATTACAAAGAGATGCCAACTTGTCGGATAAAGAGCCAAAGCCGAAGACGAGAGCGAAACAAACGGTTGAGGCGGCGGAATGTGCGAGGCATGAGAAGCTAGCGCCAAATTACTTTCAGCACAGTAAATCAGCTGTCTGTTTGGGAATTTGCTAGAAATTTCAACAATTTCTTGTATACAAAAGACTTGTTGACAGTTCTTAATTGCAAAGGATTTGTGGCGCTATTTTTTTCCCTCAGTGTTTTTCCTTCACTAAAAAACTTTCAAGTGGATTTGCATATGTATGTGTATGTGTGTATGTGTGTGACGCATGATAACTGTCAATATTTTGGCAGAGCTTAACTGACGGCTGTCAGGCAAGAAGTCGCTTTAGAGCCGGAAACAAATTTGTAAGGCACACAGAACAAAAAAAAACCTCAAAACGAACGAACATGAAAATTGAAATGAATTTGTCGCAGTTTTCTTTTCTGTTTTTGTCGCCGTCTCGCACGAATATTAAAAACTTTGCCGCAGGCCAAAACCAGAACGACAAAGTAAAACTCCCCACACCCCAGACAAGTAATATGATAGCGGCTCTCTCTCTCTTTGGTACGTATGTACGTGTGTGAGTACGTGATTACGTGAGAGACTCACATGTGTCGCCGCCTGTCAAAGTGTCAGCAGAGTACGCAAATAACGGTAAAGGATTTGTCACTGCCAACGCCAACTGAACTGAACTGAATTGAAAAAAAAAACATACCAAACGGTAAAATAAATAAACAACGAACAAACAACACAAACGAATAACATTCAAAGGCAGAAGCACAAAAAAAACGGCAAAACAAAACAAGTGAAATCTTGTCACACTTTGTTGACTAAATGCAAAAAACAATATTAAGAAAATATACAAAGCATTTGTGTGTGATGCATGTGATTAAATACGCTTTGTTGATGTTATTTTTGTTAAAGATTTGAAAGCATTTAAAAAAACATTTTTTTTTACTTAAATCATCATATTGTGTTTTCTTTATAAAAGAATATAAATATTAATATTTAAAAATAGACAATTTTTCAGCATAAAAGAAATTTTTTTTTTTAGAAATTTCATGTGAAATGGAAAGTTATGAGAATTTATATTTAAGTTTTTTTTTTGCAATTTTTCTATTAAATTTTATTTTTAAATTATTTTTTTAGATTATTTATCAAGTAAATATATTTTATATGTTATTCATGAATAATTATTATTTGATTTTGACTTTATTATTATACTATAGACTTTGCCATCGAATTTCTATTGAGTATTTTTATACCGACTGATTTTTATTTAACTTTTTTTGGTATTTTTATATCAACTAAATATATTTTATATGTTAAAATTGAATGTATATTATTAGATTTTGACTTTATTATTATGTTATAAGCTCATCCATTGTATATCTATCATTATGAAGCCTTAAGGCTAAGTGTGAAATTGAAGGATTGATTATTTTAATACCGACAAATTTTTATTTAATTGTTTTTGGTATGTTATATCAAGTAAATATTGATATGTTATACTTTACTTAATCATTATTTGATTTTGACTTTATATTATTATGCTATAAACTTTTCCATTCAATTGTTTGTTATCTATTAAGGCCTTAAGGCCAATGTTTACATTTACATTTAAAATGAAAATTAATCAATTTGTAATCAAATTTGAATTCGAAATTGGCATTGGCTGGCATTGTTCTAAGTGAAAATGTCTGTCAACATGTATGTATGTGTATGTGTGTAGTATGTTGATTTGAGTGATTGATAGACTGAGGCTGACACTGTCTCGTAGCGCCTGACGACTGACGACTGACGACTGAGTGGAATGAATGATTGAGTGAGCGAATGAGTATTTGAAGTGATTGCGCCTTGGCATGACTCACTTGAGGAGCGACACTCAAAGCAGAGCCCAAAGCCCAAAACAAAACCCAAAACACAAAACTGAAACACACACAAAAACGTTTATGCGTTATCAATCTTATCAGTAATGTAATGACATTTAACATGCCGCATCTAAAGAGTCCCCTCAGGCCACACTGACAACAGCAACAACAACAACAGTTGTGCTGATGAAATTGATTTTCCAATTGCTGCCGTTTGACATGTTTGCTTCTGTTGCTACTGCCGTTAGTCCGCTCTCTCAGTCTCTTGCCCTCGCTCTCGCTCTCTACTCAAAACGGTTTCCATATGCCGTTGTTCTTGCTGTTGTTGCTGTTCATGTGTGTGTTGTTGGGTTGTAATTTATGCGCCAGCTCGTTCATTTGACATGTCAAAAGTTGTGTCGCTTGATTGATGACTGCTGTCAACACATATTTTCTAATTTTTTCTCTCTCTCTCTCTCCCTCGCTGTCTACTACTATGTTAGTAAAATATTTACTGTGTGTGTGTGTGTGTGTGGTTAGGCCGCAAAAGGGTTTTCTCTAGCATTGGGTTTCTAATTTTTGTTTTTCGGGGTTTATCGATGCTCGCTTTTTGCCGCAATACTGAACACATTGCATATTTTTGTTGTTGCTGTTGTTGTTTGGCCCTCGACACGAGATTGATGAGCTCTGCCCGCTGCCTGTCACATGCTTCAATGGATCGAAATGGGTGTCTGCCACAGTCAGGGGAATATGTATATGGAAAAGAGGTACTAGGTGCAAGGGGGGGTGGAGGAAATCGGGGGGAACACAGTAAGGTAGTTTTGGTCGTTGTTGCTTTTACATCTTGACAGCAGCGCAAACAAATTGTGGCGACAGGAAGTGTGCACAAATACACATACATACACTAGACTAGAAGGTACATATATTCTTTTTTGAGGGGGAGGGTGAGGTAGAGTTACGAGGATTACATTTCTGGCGTCTGAATTGATTGATAGCTTTGGCAATGTTGCCTGACATGCAACTAGGTGAGCCCAATATTGAATTCTTAGCATTTTTTGTGTCAAAAATACTTACAAAATACTTAAAATACTAACCAACAAAAAGTTCGTTTTGTCAAAGTTATGGTTTTGGGGCTAAAAATATATGTTTTCGAATGATGAATCTGCTTTAACTAGTATTTTTAGTCATAATTCGTTTGATTTAGTTCAAAACTTGTTACAACAAATGCATTTTAATACCAAAAATACTGAAATTCCATTAAGGGTTTCATTTATTAACCCATTCCCCGACGGCTATTTGTATTTAACTTTCAGAACTGTGTTCCTTCGTGTTATTAATTACCGCATATATATCATTTGTTGATTGCTTTAAACACTGTTATACACTGTACTCTGATGATGATTCGATAACACCTCGACTGTAATTAAGTTGGCAAATATCGTCGACCAATAAATGATTGTTGCAAAACGCAACAACAACAACAACAACGACACGAATAAAAACAAGCCACAATTAACCAACAAATTTTTGAGGGACACACCCCACTAATTGTATATTTTGTATGTGGGGCAGGGGGCTAGGGGGCCAGATCTCTTTCAAAGCTGGCAATCAATTTCTCGCGCTGTAAATTAACCATTTGACTGCGACCAGGGAGCAGGAAACCAGGGACCCCGTTCACACAATGCCAGCTGCTAACTGCCCGCTGTCTGTAAGCGGAGCGGAGAGTGAGATGAGAGGCTTGCGGTCTATCTCATTTGCTCCGTCCCTCTTCAACGCTCTCTCGCAATCAACGCACATTAATATGCACGAAAACAATAAACAATGCAGAAGAGAAGGAGCGATGGGAGTGTGGTGTGTTTAGCTCTATGCTGTATGATGTTGTGATGGGGTGTGGGGAATTGTGGTGTGGAGAGGCGTTACAGCGGCAATCATACACAAAAGTACCAAAAGAGCAAAAGACTAAGAGAGAGAGAGAGAGAGAGTGCGAGGGAAATATTGCCGCCAAAGCAATAGCAACAGCAACAGCAACATCAGCAGCTCCTTCTCTCTTCCCGCTGCCGCTCTTGCTCTGTGTGTTTCAACTGACAATATTTATTGCAAATGCAGCAATAAATTTCAAAACACCATTCGCTAAGCACCACATGGGGTCTCGAAAATTGAAGATAAATTTTAAGGCGGCAATTTATGATTTGTGAGCATAAGCGTGAGCCTCGCTCGTTTTCAGCCTCGACCTGGCAACGCCGTAGCTCTTGTTTGTCTCTTTCGCTCTCGCTCACTCTCGTTCACTTTGCTGGTTAGCCATGGGTAGAGGAATCAGTAGAGCCGCTGTTGACAAGTGTGGAGTGTTTGCCGCCGCACTCCTTCACTCACGACAGAGCCGAAGCTCTCTGCAGCTCTCCAACTCTGCTTTGCGATTTGGCTCTGTTTTTCAATTGTGTTCGCCGCGATTTTTACTGCCCGCTGCGCCTTTGACAGCCGCACCGCATCGCCAGCCAAAAGCTGAACGATATACACTTCCTCTCTCCCTGTCCGCCTGTCTGTCTGTCTCTTTCTTCTTCTTAGTGTTGGTGAAATTGGAGAAGGGTAATTGGGTTTTGCAGCTGCTTCAAGAAAAAAAGGGATCTCCGATATATTTTAAGACAAATTATGGTTTATCAGCATTTTGCGAAAGAGAGCTTTCGATATAATCAATTTATATATATATATTTTGATTGCTTAGACTGAAAACTAATCTTTATGATTCTCTAAGACAGATGTGCTTTAATTTCTAACCATTTGGCCTGTGGCTTGGATAGCAGTCAGTCAGTTTGTCAGTTAGTTTTTGACTTTGACAGCTGTCAGGTTATTCAAAAAACTCTTTTTCCTGGACAGGAACACTTAGTCATTTATAGTGTGTGCTTGTGCCTTTGGGGGGTTAGGGTGGGGGGGAGCAAACGAGGCTTATAATTGAAGCGACTCCACAGTGCCGCAAGCTCTGCTTACAACACCCTGTTGCAATTATTCATTCACTTGCCGCACGAAGACACAGCAACAGCAACAACAACAACAAGGTCCCCAGCGAGGAACAACAAAAATGCCCAAGAGAGAACCAAGCAGCTTTTTGCAATCTTTTTCGCCATGCAAACAATCCGCTTGGATTCGAGTCCGGGAGTCGAGCCGGGAGTCTACAGCGGAGTTAAAAGACGGGGAAAGAAAAAGGAAAAATGGGAAAAAAAGCAATGAGAAAAAAGGTTTATGAATGCGCACATGAAAAATGGAACATCGTTAAGAGCAATTCATAATATAAGATATACACAGATGCCGAGATGCCAAGAGATCAGCGAAAGACAGAGAGAGAGAGAGGGAGAGAGAGACAGGGAGACGAGAAGTAATCTGGCAAACAAATTATGACTGCAAGCAGGATATTGGGTTAAAAGAGTTTCTGCTAAATGAAGCTGTTCCTTCTCGGTCATTTCAATCAGCACAGGAGACCCAAATAACCAAACTACTATATATATATATATCTTTCTATATAGTAAAGCTTATCAATAATAACATTTTCACATATATGTATGTATAGGCCATAAATACAATTGAAGTTCACAACACAACAAGAAGAGAGAGAGAGAGGGAGATAGAAGAGAACCCAACCGACCAACGCGACGACCGACGGACGACCGACGACCGATGGCTAGGGAAATTTATAGAGTCTGTTGGCCTGGCTGTCAGGTGAAATAAATAATAAATTCGTTATATCGTCCGACAGCAGCGGCAATGGCAACAACGGCAACGGCGGCGGCAACAACGGCGGCGGCGGCGACTATCAACAGTCGACTGCCACAAAAAGCAGAGTTGAGAGGGGCGTATAGATGGAGGCACGCCCACATCTGCAAAGTCCACTCCTTGGCATCATCATCATCATCATCCTTACACACGAACCCGAACCCAAACCCAGCTGCATGCAGCAAGTCGTTGTTGTAGTTGCCCCCGCGGCAAAAAGCAACAAATTTGAATTCAATGAAAGATGAAATCATTAAGTTTTGAGGCAATATTCAAACGGGCGACTTTTTTTTTTTCTTCCATTGGCGAATTGTTCAATCGTGCCACACAAACGTGCACCAAGAGAGAGACAAAGACCAAGAGAAATATGGTTCAGGCTAAGAGGAGATGACAGCAGCCAGCAGGAAGTGCTGGGATGAGAAGAGGCGGGGCCCAGAAGGAGAGGAGGCGTTGTTATGACATTAGCATTGATGTAAGCCAAAGGCGGCTTAGTTAAAGCCTATAATTAAATGGAAGTTCTTCTATACCATTCGCTAATGAGACTTTATACAAAATATTATTATAAGATTCAATAGAATTTCAACATGAAACACGGTTATTATGAGTATTAAATGAATAATTCTGTGATTAGGCAAAGATTTTGGGGTTTGTTTCGAAGAGATTTGTTAATAAATCTATAGAAAATTAAGAACTCATATAAGATTTCTTTTGAATTATGAATTTCAACTTAACTGATTAACAGTTATCAATGCATAGCCCAAAACATAACAATTCCCCACACCACACTACGCCACACCACAGCTAAATACACCACACTCCCATCGCTCCTTCTCTTCTGCATTGTTTATTGTTTTCGTGCATATTAATGTGCGTTGATTGCAAGAGAGCTTTGAAGAGGGAGGGAGCAAAGGAGATAGACCACAAGCCTCTCATCTCACTCTCCGCTTATAGACAGCGGGCAGTTAGCAGCTGGCATTGTGTGAACGGGGTCCCTGGTTTCCTGCTCCCTGGTCTGGTCGCCGCACCAGGTTTCACTCAAATGGTTAATTTACAGCGCGAGAAATTGATTGCCAGCTTTGAAAGATCTTTTCCCCTACCCTAAATGCTTATGAACCTTAGGTAAACATAAAGAAAGGATTTTTATACTTAACTTTGAGAACGCAAAAGTTGGTCCGACAACAACTTCAGCTTGTCAATGGGAATGTCTCTTGTTTCAACAGCTTTTCATTTTATATCACACAAAACACAGCGGCTACTGGCACCAGAAAAAAGGGGCATAATCAACTTACCCATATTGCGCATATATATTGAGGCATTGTTGTTGTCTTGTGTTGTGTGGAACCGGCTAATAAATATCAGCAACAACAACAACAACAACAGCAGCGACGGCAGCAGCAGCGACGGCAGCAACAAATTCGCCCCCAAGAGTAGTTTTTTTTTTACGAACAACAAAAGGCGCACATAAATCAACGATCAAGACAATTGCCCTGTAATAATTTTAACTTCTTTAAGTCGCTGGCCAGCCCACACTACAGACACCTTAACACTAGGGTGGGCAGGGAGAGGGGAGTGGAGTGCGAGCAATACTGATCTTGGCGGCACCATAAAAATAACAGCTTATCGGCAAAAGAGAATCGTGTCGTAGCACGCCTACCAACTCAAAAAGGCATTAAAATATGAAAAACAACAATTGCAAAAAAGAGAGAAAAACAACAACAACAGCAGTCATGAAGGGGAGGTGAAGGCAAAGACTCACCTCAGGTGAAATCAACAACAGCAGCAGCACCGTTTTTTTTGGGACGGGCATTCCTGTTACTTCTCTCTCTCTTCGCTCTTCGCTCTCAGCTCTCTTTTGGCAGCCAACGGCAGCGGCACGTTTTGACTTGGGCTTCGTGAAATTCCTAACCTTACCCGCCCACCCCACCTCTTTGCCCACACTTCACACCATCATCCACCCACTGTTGCTATAAAGCTGTATAGCGCCCCCTCTTCTTCTTCTCCTGCTTCTTCTTCTTCGTCGTTCGCCCCGTTTCAAATCGCCATTGTTCAACGCGCAATTCGCAATTCGCCGCAGACAACTTACTCGACAATTTGGATTGCATGCGATATCTCAATTTAGGAGGCTCATAAACGAGGCAATAGGATAACAGTGAGTAAAGTAATAAGACGATTGCTGTATACACTTTTAAAAGCTGAATATAATAACAAGGCAGTAAAAACTTAATAAATAGTTTAGAGCTACTATTTCTTTTAAATGTTTAAAGTTTGAAGTTTCCTGTCTTAACATTTTTCATGTCACAGCATTTACTAGAAAGTGAGAGGATCCTCAGTAATAAGGCGATTGCTCTACACTATTAAAATGTGATGAATAACTTCATTTAAAAGCTTTGATTAATTGATTTATATGATTAAAGTTTGAAGATTCTGTCATAACATTTTTCCTGTTACAAGTTTTACTAGAAAGTCAAAGGATCCTCAGTTATTGAATGAAATATATTATTGGTGGTCGGTAATCGATTGAATCTTGACTTTTTTATGGCAATATTTTTTCGTTACTGGCTGAACAAATTGCAACATAGTCAACTGGGCGCCTACAGTCCCATCATAACCAGGGGCTTTGACTTTTCATCCCAAAACTAAAGTCAAATCACATAATCACAATCTCAAAATTCACTACACAACAACACAATAACAACACCAACGACAATAGAACAAGTTATACAAATGGTTTTTTTTCATGAAATATTAGTGCTAAATTGATGTTTAACCTTCGGGATGGCGAGCTGCAAGCAAGCAACTTTCCAGCAATTGGCTTATCTGGATGAGCTGAAGGAGCGTCTGCAGGAGCTGCGGAAACGCCAAGAGACATTCATAGAGGAGACGGCCGAGATGTTTCGCAATATCAAGACGGATCCGCAATCGACCTCAACAACAGCTGTACCATCTATGATCTCCCTGAACCTGTTCCAGATACCAGATGATGATGGTGATGTTGATGTTGAGGAATGTTCGCTGGGCATCAAACAGCTCATTCAACGCTTTGAGGATCTGCGCCAGACATCCGAACAGTTCGGTGAACAACCCCTGCCTGAGGAACTAGCTGGCGTCGATGTGAGAAAGCTCCTCCGGGGCTACGAGAAGCTGATTGTGAAGGGCAACAAACTGCAGCAATCCTGGTTGCTGCTGAAGAAAAACACAGAGAATTGTGCGCTTCATAGCAAAACAGATGAACGTACTATGTTGAACAAGCTGAGCTCAAAGTCACCTTCTTTCGCAGAACAAACTCCCGAGGGTGCCCCGTGTCAGAATCGTCATCAGACCATCGGTATGTTTATATCCAATGAGGACTCTACGTCTGGTATTGAGTTGGCACAGCAAGAGGCGTACAGGGAGAGATCTAGATCTAGTCGTGGCAAAAGGAATAAGGGTAGGGGAATGGATACTATAGGGTTAATATTTGGTTACCCTCATTTAATTTCTAGGTAAGCTTCGACTTTTTGGAGCTCTTCTTCAGATCGGCCTTCTCATTAACGTGTTTAAAAGATGCGGGAGTAGGAGAACGACTCTAATACAAGATGAAATCCGTAAACAGATGAACTAGATGACAAATGAACTGTCCACAATAGACCCTCCGGTACCTCCACTTGTTAGATAATTGATATGAAATTCGAAAATCCCACACCAAAACCTATTAACTAACCCAGAGTGCATTAAATAAATCAATAGCCCAAAACACCAAAAACACATATCAACATGTCAATATTTTGCCTAATTAATGTGGCTTTTGGGTTCGGTACGGCACGGTGCGGTGCGGTGCGGTACGTCTCGGTATGGTACGAAGGAGATGCAGGGCGCATCAATTTCTGGTGTCAAGTGCAATGAGAGGGAACTCTCTCTCCACTCCACTCCAAGTGGGTCTGTCCCCGAGGGAACCAGGGACCACCATCAGACGTTAATGTAGCTGTCCACCGAGAAGGAGAAGAAGAGAGAGGTGGAGAGGTAGCAGGTCCGATGTATGGCAACAACTGCTGCGCTGACAGCGCATTTTAGTTGCCCATGGAATACCGAAAATAAATCTTGGCATGTCGTGACAGCCACACTAAAAACTCAAGACTCAAAGGCAGGAACGGAACGGAAGGGAAGGGAAGGGAAGAAACGGAGGGAAGCCAACGAAGACAAAATACTTTGCCCCACACGCAAAGCGAGAAGTAAACATTTATATTTAAATTAAGTGGCTTGTTTGGCGTCATCGAATGCAGCAGCTAATGAGACCCCAAACTGACAGCGAAGCATGGGGAGGGGGAGGAGGTGGAGTTGGAGTTGGAGGGGAGCTAAAGAGTGGGATCATGCAATATCTCTCAGCAGGAAGCTTTCTCGAATTTGAATTGATATATTTTTGAAAAGAATGTTTTGCATACAAAAAATGCTTAAACGGGCTTAAGTCAAAACCAAAAGACAAACAAAACAAAAGCCAAAACTCTTTTTATGTGTGTGTGCGTGTGGGCGAGCTAATTAGTCAAATTTTATATACATATTTGATATAATATCTAAATGGTATATTTTCTTTTTGATTTATGTGAAAAGAAGAGATTTAAATGAATAAATATAGGGTTTGAGTAAGCTAGAATAAGTATTATTAGGGCTGGTAGATGTTGAAATGGAATAAAACAAGCTGTGTGTTAGGTATTAACTTAATTATTTTTTTTATTTCAAAGGCCCATGTATGCCATTAATTATGAAATATGATATCATTCAAATGGCCACTACGTCTACCGTAAAATGGGCGCAAAGCGCCCAAATTTCGTGTTAACGAACACCCATTTTGATAATAAAGTTTTATCATTTGTACGTGCTGTTCAATCGTGTAACTTTCTTTGATGATTTTGCATGAGCAACTTAGTAATAAAAAAAAATATTGAACAGCGTGCCGTCAAAATCTACCCGCGCCATTTGAAACACCCCATATTAAACAAATGTTTTAAAATTATAATACTACTTTGTTCCTAAAAAGTATTTTAATTGCCATCAATAATTTTTTATTAATTTTTATACCCTTAACCCATGAAATGGGTAAAAAAAGGGTATAATGTTTTTGTGCAAAAGTATGTAACAGGCAGAAGGAAGCTTCTCCGACCCCATAAAGTATATATATTCTTGATCAGCATCAACAGCCGAGCCGATTTAGCCATGTCCGTCTGTCTGTCCGTCCGTCTGTCCGTCCGTCCGTCCGTCCGTCCGTCCGTCTGTATGTATGAACGCGTCGATCTCAGAAACTACAAAAGCTAGAGACTCCAGATTTTGGATATAAACTCTCCTAATCCCTAGGCATGACAAGTTTGTTTCAAATTTTCGATAACTTTTCAGGTTTACGATATACACATGTAATCGATAACAAAAAATTCTTGAATTTCAAAAAATGAAAATGAGGATTGAAACTATTAGAAAAATAATGAACTTCTGTAAAAATTTCATTAAAATCGGTTAAGAAACACCGGAGATATGAAACCATCAAGCATTGGTTCAGTAGTACATGTACATATGAGTATGTCTGTCAGCCCGACCGTTTGTCCGTCTGTATGATCAAGGGTTAAGGGTATCTTCTAGTCGAGCGTACTCGACTAGAGCCTTCTTACTTGTTTTAAATATATTATATAAAAATACCAAATTTTGTTCAATCAAAAATATCAAATGATAATGTTAAATAATTGATTTCTAGAATAATTATTTTTATTGCCAAAATGTTTTATTATACTTTAAAAAAAAAAATGTATAAAAAACCACACTTGAATACTACTTTATTCCTAAAAAGTATTTTAATTGCAATTAATCATATCTCATTATTTTATTTAAGCAAATTATATAAAAAACAATAAAAAAATACCCAAAATACTTAGATAATTAAAAAAAATTCTTCACATTTTTTTTTCAAAAATATGTTATTCTTGAATTTGTATTGGCATAAATTATGTCTCATTATTTTTTAAGCAGACGATATAAAATCAATAAAAAATACGCAAAAATATGTTGAAATATTCGAAAGAATTCTTGTTAGTTATTAAAATAATACTTCATCTAGATTAATTGCATTTTTTGTTGAGAACGAAATAAATAAATTCACACCTGAAGCACATTAATTTATGACAATGCAAATCTTTTCTTGTTCAACTAGTTTCTGAAAAATAAAGACATTTATTAATTTATTTGTTTTGGAATTCAAAACGTATCCATTACGCTCGCACGCCAATTTGCAATTATATGATTAAATTTATTTGAAAAAATATGGAAATAGAAATACCGTAAAGCTGAAATGAAAATGTGGAAATATTTATCACCACTTCAAAGCCAAATGAAGCAAAAACCACACCACACCTTGCTTATAAGCTTATTTGGCTTCGCGACAGACGCATTCGCATAATAAAAAGCATGTTTGGCAATGATTTGTGGCATCCACAACGGCAACAGCGCGGCAACAACTTCGACCATCGATGCCTGAATGCAAGCCGAAATACTCGAACCAGCAAGAGACATGGAGACATGGAGACATCGAGACTTAAGAGTTGAGACTTGAACGCCTGAGAGCTTATCGCGGAGCTGACACGAGCTGGCGATGGCGATGGCAAGATGCTGTCGAGATGCTAATCAGCGACAAGAGTGAGACAGAGAGAGAGAGAGAGAGACGACAACAACTTGTGGGACAACAAGTAACATGTGCCTGGTTGCAGTTGCAATGCCAACCATATTGATATATGAACTATATCTAGACTTGAAAGATACTCTTGTGAAAAAAGGATGTTAAGAAAAAGTAAACGAATAAAGATAAAAATATCTTCTTATTTCATATGATTTGAAAAATTAAAGCCTTACAATGTCAAATGCTAAACAAAAATTAAGATTGGGAGCTCTAAAATCTTATAAATGAATCTAATATATCTTGAACAATTCTCTACTACAAAATTCTTCTAAAAATACTTCAAAAAACTACATTAAGCTCTTAATTTGTCAGAAAAAATGAATCCAGTTACTTTGCGAAGATACTCTGAGGTAAAATAATATTTATTAGTTATTTTTCTACAACAAAAGTAGAAAAGAAAGAAAAATATATATAACAAAATACGTTAAACTCCTAAAATGTAAGAAAAATAATTCCTGTTACTTAGAAATCAAACTAAGGTATTAATATCAAAGATACTAAAAGATATGATAATAAAATACCATGTTTTAGTCAATTCTCTACAAGAAAATTTCATGAAAAAAATAGTTTAAAATCTTAAATTTTATGAAAAATATTTCTGTTACCTCGAGATCGAGACTTAACTAAGGCAATGGTAATAATGTTAAGGATAATCTAATAAAATAATATGTTTAAAGGAAAAGTTTTAAAAGGAAAATATTTTCAAAAATTCCTTAAAATGTTATGGAAAACTATTCCTCTAAGAGATTAGTCAAACGCAATATATTTAATACCAAAAAAAATAAACATTTCTATCTATATTATAAATAATATTGTCAAATATCTTTAAGCTGATTTTTATATTTGCTAGTTTAGCTGAAGTCCTGAAGTTTCTCTCTTGAAATCATATTCAAATTTCAACAAACTTCCTCAAATTCCAACCCACTAAAATACCCCATTTCATTCAATAATCTTTCTAGGGTATTTATCGCTAAAACAGCTGCCGGCTTTTGCCATTTGCTGTCAAATCGGTTGTCGCCGTCGCCGTCTTTTGGCGGCTCCACTTTTCGCCTTCAAACGCTTTGACCCAGCAAATTTACAAATACCAAATAAATAAGAAAAAATGTGCCTCATGCCGCTCTCGAACAGCTGAAGTGTGTGGCCAAGTGTGTGGCAGGTGAAATAACCCACCACATAGATGTTGCAAATGCGCCATGAATAGGAGGGGAGGGGTGCTTCATGAATGGCATCGCAACATGCAAGCAAATATTTACATTGCATGCTGTTTGTTGACCTATTGCTACTCATAAAACTCATAAAACATCTGCCTTGGCCAAAACATGCAAAACAGCTAAGAAAAAAACCAAAATAAATTGTTTGCTTTGTTTTGTAAATTGTGTGTTAAAAAAACCAAACAAAACAGTTAGGTTAAGGTGATATAAGATAAAAAAAAAATTAGGAATATTTTAAAGAAAAAATTTGGTATCGAAAACAGCTTCAAGTATATTGAAAATGTTAAGATTTAAATATAAAAATTGTTAAAAAAATGAAATAGGACTTAAGAAATGAATATTCTATTGGAAGTAATGTAGAATAAAGTGTGAAAAACCAAACAAAAAAGTTAGGTTAAGGTGAAAAAAATAAACAAAAGTATCAAGAAAATATTAAAGAAATAAATCTGATATCGAAGACAGCTTCAAATATATATTGAAAATGTTCAGATTTAAATATAAAAAAATTTTTAAAAAATAACTACAACTTTGAAGTGAATATATGGGAAGTAATGTACAATAAAGAAGAGGAGACCATAACAGTTAGGTTAAAGTAAAAATAGATATAGAAAAAATCTAGAAAATATTAAAGAAGTAAATTAAATATCTTTATGAAACAATTCAATTAACTAGTTTTAGCTATATATTATATTGAACATTTAAAGATTTCAGTACAAAGGTTAATTAAAAATAAAGAAAAAAAACTTGGAAATTAATTATCCTTTTCAAATATTGTAAATTAAAGTAGTTCAGAACATTAAAAAAAATACTTAAAAACTATATTTTTTTCCTTTCTCTTGTTTATTATTATTCATCCAAAAATTAAGATTTCAATAAAAAAAATTCTCAAAAATAGAGAAATAATACTTTGAAATAAATAGTCTAGTAATAAATAAATAAATAATAAACTAGTTATTAACTTTGTCAACTAGAATTATATTGAAAATATTAATATTTCAATACAAGAGTTCCTAAAAATAGATAAATAAAACTTGGAAATGAATATATTTTATACCAATTATTTATAAATAAACTAGTTCAGAACTTTAAAAATATCTTTAAAAATATTATATTTTTCCTTTCTATTCATTCTTTATTCATTTTTATTCATCCAAAAAGCAGGTCCATTTTCAATATTACAAAAATGTTTTTTTAGCCCAAATAGACTTGATTATATAGAGTACTTTTCGTTTCGTTTCATCATTGTTTTTTTTTTTTCGTTTTCCGAAAATTCGCGACAGTCATTTATCATTTTTTGGTGAACATGCGGCGGCGAATGGAGACGCGAAACTTGATTCATTTTTTGAAGTGGAAGAAAGATTTTTTTCGGTCCCAAAAACAAAATGAATATTTTCTTTACTTCTTACGCAACACTGGTCACAAGATTGATGTGACATTTGTGTGTGTTTGTCTCACTCTCTCTCTCTGTCTCTTTCTCTGGTGGAAATATGGCAGTCTCCTTGGCTCAGGGTTCCCCCTTCTTCCGCTCTCCCTTCGCAATTCGCCGCATGACAGTTTTCTCCCTTGGCTCGTTTCTTCACACAGAGAAATTGGCAATGAAAAATTCCTAGTGCCAGACAAAACGACATTTCAATTTCAAAGTGTTCCCTCTCTCTGTCTCTCTCTTTCTATCTCTGTTTCTGTCTTGCTCTCATTTGCAGTGTCGAGTTTGGCCGCGATGATGACAGTGAGTGCGAGAAATATATCGCCCGCAGCATATTTTTGGGTTTTGGGTTAACTTGCTTTTGCTTTTGCAGTTGCTGTTGCTGTTGCCTTGCCCCACAGTGTTGCTGCCACACAGAGTTGCTGCTGCTGCCATGGCAGACATTCTGGCACGCCATCTATCATTTTGCGTGCGCGTTGCTCCTCTAGCTCCCAGCACTAAGGGTTGTTGATGGTCTCCATAAATTATTTTTGCACGCGCGCCCTTGCGCCAAAAACGAAAAAACGAAGAAAAAAACGAAAAAACAGACAGAAAATAACATTTTTGCGCAGTGTAAAAGAGCTCAAAGAGGCAACAAAAAACCGGAGACCGACCCAAAAGGCAAATCCAAAGCGCATTTCGTTAACATAACTCACAACTTTGGCAATGAATGCAGCTGTCGTAAGTAGTCCAACACTCATTACCCACCTCCCTCCCCTCCCATGAAATAGAAGGCATTACAAGTGTTTGTAATGTATTGCTTTTGGGTTAAAAATGTCGAAAATTATGCAAAATTATTCATGTGTAATTATCATAAATAAAAGAGTTGCCAACAAGGAATGGAAATAACCGTTTATTTTCAAGTACATATATCGTTATCGTTATCGAAAACACAAAAGTGTTAACCGGCATAAAACCATTATATTCTATCAACAAGCTCAACAAGCCTGCTTAAGCAATCATGTTCTCCTCCTCGAACACAACACAAAAAACCAAAATCCGAAAAATTGTTTGCAATTAAAATGGAAAACCTCAGGAAACAGCCAACCTTTTTACCCACACGAAAACACAACTTATCAAGTTATCAAGTGTGTGCACTTAACCCCTGTCGTCCCCACCACTCCACCCCCCCACCATCCACCCATCGCTAACATTACCTTGCAGTCTGCACACACACACACACACACTTGAGCTTAAAATGGCCACAAAGTCATTTGGGCTGCTTAAAAGTTGATTCGAAAAGTTTTACACCACACAGCGCACAGCACACGGCACATTGGTTAGTGGGTGCGAGAGAGACGGGTGGCGGTGACGGTGAGGTGAGAAAAGTGCTGAGGTGTAGCGGTTGATGGTGCGCTGCCAACACAGGAAGCAGAATGTAACGGTGTCCTGAGTTCTTGCACACAGACCGCCGACGTCGACGTTGATTCCTCTCTCTCTCTCTCTCTCCCTCTGACATACACACAAGCACAATTAAGCATAATCACCTCGCTCCACACACACACACACGCAATTAAACTGACTCTCTTTCGTACTCGTTCTTCACACACACATATTTGCATGCATACATATATACAACCTGACGTCGTCAGCGTCGGTTCAGCGTCGTCGTCGTCGCCGCCATACAATTTCCGCAAGTCGTAAAAGTCGGTAATTTATACCTTTTGCCCCATATGCTATGGCATGGTAATTTGTTAAGTAGAGTTAAAATAATTGCTCGTATTTATAATTTACACATTTTGGCCGGGAAATTTATCGTCGCGCTGAATGTGCGCTAGATATATCACACACACACACACACGAACATTGCAGACAACGCATCCTCCCCGTTCGCCCCTTCTCTTTCCCCTGCCTATCAGCTACTAAAGAGGCTGCTTCTGCTGCTGCTGCAAAGCTTGTCTTGCATTATTTTTTTCAGTATTTTTAGTATTTTTTTTCTTTTTTTTGACTATTTTGCGTTGTGCTCTGCAAATTTATGGCTTCAACTTGTGCCGCCGCCTGTTAAAAAGGAAACGGCTTCGGCCTCTAACTAAGTGCTTAGATGTGTGGTTGAACGCGGTGTGTGCGGGGGGAGGGAAGGTGGAGGGGGGACGACTGCAGTCTGAAAGTTTTAGTCGCTATTAATTTCTCTTTCCACACAAGTGAAAAAAACCAACAAACTTTCCCTTTTCGCGCGCTCACAAAATATGAATTGCAATGCTAAAGATTTTAGGTTCAGTCCTAAATCATAGCCCGGTAGTTCGGTAGTTCGGTAGGTAAGGTAAGGGAATAAAAGTTTATTTATCTATGGGTAAAGTTATTGGTATTGAAATTGTTATAGTTTTCGTTGAAGACTCTTACTTTTGTAGAGTTCGGGAGGGGGGGGGAGAATTCTGTTGGGAATGGGTAGAAAATGTTTAGTAATGTATAAAGTAATCATTGCAAGAAAGGGGGTGAAGTTTTGAGAACTTTCTTTTCTGGGCTAAGTTAATGTATTTTAGATAAACATGTTTCCCTTATAGATTATAAATATTCTTAATACTGAATGTCAAGACTGAAATGTGTGCTTAATCTTTATAGTGTGTAATACTTTTACATACAAAAGTCGTAAGCACAACAATCTATAACTTTTTCGACTACAAATAAATCTTACATATTCAAAACACAGAACTGTTTTTAAAACTGAAGTCAAAATAATCAAAATTGTTTAACTTGTTTAGAAATCAGCTGAGAAATAAGAGAGATACCGGTAGACTTAGGCTTAGTCAAGTCAACAACCTTTGGTGCCGTAGCACAGACCCTACAGTACATGACCCTACATATGTGTTAGAATAAGGCTTCAGGGTACATCCTAAAAGACCTTAGACAACTTAAGACTAACTACATGTTTAACTGGTAATATTTACTAATTGTTTGGTACTATATATGAGAAGTATGAGACGGAGATATGGTAGATTGAAGCTTAATCAAGTCATCAACTATTAATGCGGTAGAACAGACTCTACAGTACATGACCCTACATATGTGTAAGGGCAAGAGTTCAGGTTATAATCTATTTAAGTTAAGACAACTAAAGCCTTATTACTTGTTTAACTGGTAACACTTACTAGTTGTTTGAAACTATATGTGTATGAGAAATTCCGGATCAATTATTAATGCGGTAGTACAGGTATGACCGTGCATATGTATTTACGTGTAAGGGCAAGGTTTCAGGTTATACATAAACGATTTTAGATAACTATAGCTTTATTACTAGCTTAACTGGTAATACTTACTAATTGTTTGGTACATATTTTTTGCGTAATACGCTTAAAATAAACCCTTCAAAGGTTTGCCAATTATCATATCACATTTTCTTCTTTATAAACCATTCAAATCTGAATATATTATATATTTTTTTTTTGCATATATTTTTGTAAATTTTCTTATAAAACATTTTTAAAATATTTTAATAATTTCACATTTATTTAAAGATAATATCAATCATCAAGTTAAATCTTCTGTAAGCATTTTATAATATTTTTTTCTAGAAAGTTTAATACTTTCCCGCCCCATTTGTCTTATGCATATATCCCCCTTTATGTTATGCGCTTTTAAGTCTTTGAGATATATTGATGTATATCTCTCTCTTTCTCTGTGTGTCTCTCTCCCTCTCTCAGGCTCACAGTGCTGGAGACATAGTACCAAGTGAGTTAACACTATTTCATATCCGCTCTGACTTCTTTTAGCTGATTTTCCAGCAAATTACCAAGTAAACTGCCAGCGAACAGCGGCGAACAGCACGGGGATATATATTTTTTCGAGAAAGACCCATAAAACATTTGAAACAATAAATTTCATTTTAATGGCTTCAAGAAGTGCTTGAAAATATCGCTACTTACTTTGTGTGTGTGTGTGAGAGTGTGTATATATGTGTGTGTATGTGTATATGTGTGTGTGTTAGTGTATGTGTGTATGTGTGTGTATGTGTATGTGTGTTAGTGTGTGTGTATGGGTGTGTGTGCTGTGAACATTTTATAAAACATTTATTTGCTTGATTCCTAGCCTCATTTCCGCGTGTTGCGCCCATTTGGCAACCACCGAAAACCCTCCCCCAAACCCTCCCCTTACACTACCCAAACCCTCTTCACCCCCCTTTGTCTCTGTGTGTGTGTGTGTGGGTTTTGGGGGGGTTGGGGAATGTGTTTTCGGTATATAATGAGGCCATAAAAAGGGTTAAATAAAATGTGCAGCAATTGCTTTAAGGCTAACAAAGTGCTACACCTTCAACCCCCCGTCGTCCCCTCCTATCTAACCCTCTGCCCCATTTTGTGGCACTAAAACTGACAGCGAAAATTTGCACGCTTTTATTTTATTTTTTTTTTTGTGGTGTTTTGCGTCGATTTTCGCGCCGTTTTCTTAAGAATTATCGACGTCTTTTTAGGCAAAGCAGAAAAGCAAAGGGCAGAAGGCAGAAGTTGCCGCAAAGCGCGTTGTGCAACATGGGGTGGCAGGGGGCACGGGGCACGGGGGGCGTTTCCCGCATACTGAAATTACAGCTTGTAGCTACAAATTGCTTCCGCTGCAGGCACTTTAAGGAGTTACACAGGGGTGGGGAGAGTGGAAGACACAAAACCCCCAAAATAGACACATCAATGAAATTTATTAGTTTGCATGCAACTTGCAACTAGCACTAGTGTGTGTGTGTGTGTGTTGCAAGACTCTTTGTAGACTCGGACACGATTTAAGTTTTGGCAACTTGACGCCCTCCCCCCCTCGAAAAAAGCGGATGTTACTGATGGCTAATTTGGCGCTTCCAACATAAATTAATGCCCCAAAAAAACCGAAGACCGAAGACCGAAGATTGTTATTTTGCTTAAAGAGAGAAAGGGAATTGCGAGGTAGAGAGAAGGGTGTTATTGCGTTTAGAGTGTAGGTTTGTTGATTTTTGGATAGTTTTAACAATAATAATATAAAAATAAATTCTTAAACTTAATAAAGTCTAAAATAAGAATAATATGTTTTTGAGAATCCAAAAACTTGTAAGAAGGTTCTAGTCGAGTAAGCTCTACTAGAAGATACCCTTAACCATACGGACGGCTGACAGACATACACATACTGCGCGTGAACTACCGGACCAAATAGATGGTTTCAGATCTCCGTAATTGAGAAATTAACTAACTGCCACAGAAACAAGACCTTGACAAAAGTTTGTGTTTGATTTCTCAAAAACTAAAGGTCGATTTGCCATAAACAAACAGAAATACATATCAATATCTACTCTCGGATATGCTTCCTTCTATGGGGTGAACATAGCATATCAAAGTTTTAATACACTTTTCTAGTAGTATGATTAGTTAAAAGGCTATAAGCTCTTAGCTCTACTAGAACCTTCTAGCCTTAACCGTAGTCTTATATATACGGTTATGCCTGCACTATGGTACCAATGATTAAACTTCCATCTATTATATCTTTGGTGTTTCTCGACAGATTTTATTAAAAATTTAACAGATTTTCATTATCAAACCCTTAATTGTCAGGGAATTAGAAGGTTTAGATTCAAAATTTGCAGTTTTTAGTTCTTCTTCGCTCTTCTTGTAGCTGAAATATAAATTGTTTTTTTTTTCGGATTTTAAAATGTAGCCGTTAAATCCTACCGTTAAATCATACCGTAAATCCTACCGTTATATCTTACCACTTAAAACAGTATTCAAAATTTATTTTTCCACAAAGCAATTAAAATGTAATATTTAAATCTTATCTTTAAACCCCGCCGTTAAATCTTGCCGTTAAAACAATATTCATAGTTTTGTTTTTCCACAAACAAAAAATGAAGTCATATATATCAGTTTTGCCACACAGTGTGTTAATATATCCATAGTAGAACTGCCGCATGTCGAATTTTTAGTTAAAGTCTTTGATGTTTGCCACGCTTTTCACACTTTTATGAGTTTATGATGCGAACCATAACAAAAAAAAACAACAAACTAAACGGGAAAATTATGGGAAATTCTGTTTGTGGAGTCTTTGACTGCATTTCCATCCACATTTACATTTCCATTTCCATTTATAACCGTTTGCAGTTTGTTCAGTTTTTTTGTTTTTGGTATTATTTATTTATTTCGCCCATTTTCAGGTTTATTTTTTTATGGCAAAGACATACTATAATGTATATATGTCTGTCTGTATGTTCAGGCCTCATTATTTGTTTTTAGCCACACACATAGACAACATTTTTACCATTTTTCCTGCTTTTTTCTCCGCTTTTTCCTTGCTTTTTTCCTCTCATTTTTCTACTCCAGTTTTATGATGCCTCAAATAGTGTGATAATTAGGTGAACAGACGACGTCGGCAAAACTTCAAAGAACTTGCAACCAACTTGCAACGCACGCCCACACTGTGATACTCTACTCTTTTTCTCTCAGTGTAACTGTGTGTGTTTGTGTACGTGCCGATGACGAATTCCTGGAAATATTTTCCTTGTCAGTTTACATTTAGTTAAACATCAAATATTGTTTATTGTGGAATTAGCTGAGCAATGTTTGTTTTAAGTAAAGATGTGAAAATTAAGAGAGAGTTGTTATACTATTTGTATACCCTTACAAAAGGTAGTAATTGTTTAGGTAACGGAAATTTATCACTAGTTAAGTTTGATGTTGTAAAATTAGATAAAATCTTGTTAAAATATATAAAAAAAATACATTTTTAGATAAAGAAAACATTTTTTGATGAAAAAATCCCTTAAGAGAAACCGTTTTCCGGGGAAAAAACACTATTTTTAACATATTTGTAGATAACTATATTATTAATTTGAGTTATGTTTCACAAATATTTGTCATTTATCATTAGTCAGCGCCAAGGCTTATGTCCAGTATCATAAAAAAACAAAAAACAAAAGAAAAAACAACAAGAAACAAACCGAAACGAGTCAAAACCTCATTAACGGCCCTTGCATTAATCAGCTGGACACCGACTCCACTCTCTCTCTCTCGCTCCCTCTCTCACTCACTCCGTAGACCACAAACAAGAACAGCGTTTGTTCCGGTCAACAAAGTCCACGACTTTATTAATTGCAGCTCATTAGCGCTCTGTGCTCTCATCAATCAAATTGAGCGCAACGATGTCGTCGTTACTCCATTCCATTGTCCCCCAAAAATGCGACTACTTAAGTATGTGTGTTTGTACACAACATGTTTGAGTATGAACCATACACAGGCGAGAGCCGACCCGAACTCCGACCGATGCAGATAAAACATAATTTACTGGCAGCGCCCACTGCAGATAAGCCTTGCCTTGTCTCTCATGCATTGACAAAGTGCAGACAGCGGCAAAGCCAAAGTTACAAGTGGAGAAACGACGTGGGATTGGAACTGGGACTGAAGTGCTTGTAGAGAGAGACAGAGGGCGGGCGCCTACTATCAGAAAACTTTGTCGCCATTGGACATTATCGCAAGTTTCTAATCGATGCAGCTACAAAATGATTGAAATTCAAGTCCAACGCTAACAGCAACAGCAGCAGCGACAGCAGCGACGGCAGCGGCAGCACAAATAATAAATGACCTGTGGCCACAGCAGGGAACCAAACTGAGCGAGGGTGAGCGAGCGAGCGAGAGAGAAAGAGACCCAACCCAGACACAACACTTGTAACCGAATACAACCGCTAAGCCCGCCAACCCGCTCACCCGCTGACTATAGACCGTAGATTATAGACCATGGCGACCACAGGGAGCATGTGTAAACTTTCCAAAAGAGAGGACACACTAATTAGCGACCATTGATCATTTTCGGGCACTGGCGCCTCGCTAGCGACAACAACAACAACAACGACGACGTCGACGATGGCGTTGACAATAACAATACGTAGTAAGAAAGTAGAATTGTTGAAGACGAAGTTTTTATACTCTTGTGAACTTAATATATATTTCTGTATTATGAAAATGTAAAAGAGATTGTTTAAGATATTTATTTGAAAAATAATGAAGAACAAGTAAATAAGGGTATGTTATAAAAAGTTAACTTTAATAAGTATAAAGTAATCAAGAAAACTTATTTTCTTTATCTAAATGAAATAAAGATTATTTGATATATAATATATGTGTTATAAAAAGTATACTTTTTCACCTGACTTTTTTTATCTAAATGAAATAAAGATTATATGATACATATGTATATACATATATATATATCACTTAAATGATCACTAAAAAAAACTTCTATAAAAGAGCTCTTATGACCTGAGAACTACAAAAAGTTAAGAAAACCACAATACCCTATGGCGAGTAGGGTTGCCGCATATTCAATTGAGTAGGTTTTTTGTTGGAATAGCGTGAAATGGGAAATGTTTCAAAATGAATGCGCCATAATCATATTTGTTTATGAGCAAAACGTATAATTATCATATCTGATATTTTTGGGGGTTGTTTTCACTCCACTCTTATCATAGATGATTTTTAATAGAGTTGTCTGGCACAGCGGGTAATATCATCTATGACAACGGGTGTGCTCATTCTTTTATTGTATTCCTTTGATCCAGAAGGCGATAAGTGACCACAGTTTAAAGAATTTAATTGGTTCGTCAGATGTCTTTATAATTCTCCCGACGTCTGTCATGGTGAAAGGCGAAACCTAATTGCCATGTAGTAGAAATGACCGCAACTCATAAAACCCAATTCCCAAAGGAGAGATATTCAATTCGAAACATTCTCTTGCTCTCTCTTTGGGTCCGGCCCTGGCCATGTTTTGTGTGTTTGTGGCTCAAAGTGCCATAAATTAATTAAACCCATTTAACATGCGTCATAAATTTATAAACAATACACCCAAAGCTAATTAGCCGACACGCAAAATTGCTACGTACTACCTAAACTCGACCGGGGCCAATGAGAAAGTCACAAGAGTCACAGAGTGTAAGTGTCCCTGGCCCAAGCGAAGGCATCGCATTGCATACTTTGGGGCGCCAGGGCAGGAGAGACACAAGGACACAAGATGAAAGTATTACGCAGTAAGCAGAACTGTACAGTGGGACTAATAGTTAGGAAAGATTGTAATAACAAAGGGTAAACTTTATGTGAAAGGCGAGTTGAGGTAAAGATTTAAAGTAATAATGCATAAAGATCAATATTTTTCGGAAAAGCGATTTAAAAATATTATTTATACTAAATTTATATAAAATTTGATTCGATTTTAAGATTATTTCTTGATTTTTGAACTAGAAAGGCTTTGTTTAAGATTTATTTCTTATATAAAAAACATATTTTATTCAATATAATATAAAATTGTAACTAAATTGTGTAATGAATATATTGAATTACTTGACAATCCTTCAACAAAAATATTTACACAATTTTCTTTACTTTTTACCCATTGTCTTAAGAGAACTTGCAAATATTCAATGAATCCCTTTCGCCGTTTCTTCATCTTCTTGGTGCTTTTCTTTGTGGCAAAAACAAATTTTCGCATTTTCTGTGTCTAAGACTCAGACACAGAAAGGGAAAAGCGTGCAAAAGGCGAGCACAGTTGGCCATTTTTGGTTGTTTTGACTGCTTTTTGCGTTTTTTTGGTTGCTTTTGGTTGCTTTGGTTGGCCGCTTGGCTGACTTGCTTCATAAATAAAATGAATTCGTATTCAAGCCGACAGCCATAAATAATAAAGTGCAAGCTCCATGGACTTTTCTCTCACTCTCTCCATCCCTGAACACAGCACCCACAGCAACAAAAACAACAACAACAGTAACTGTAAATACTGTACAGTTACAATAGCAATATGTATGTATGTATGTATTTGAGTCTTAAGATTTAAGGCTGCCAAGTCAATTTTACAGCAAAACACACAAACACACACACACACACATAGAGAAACACTTTCTGCTCTGTGAATTTTAAGATTTACGCCCGACACTTGACAAAGGTTGAGGGGGAGGGGCAGGGGGTATGCAAGGCTCAGCTGTTTATCGTTTCTGTTTCTGTGAATTATGTAGTGTTGGTTTGGTAAGGAATTATATTGTCATACTTTTTACTCAAAAGTTTTCGTATAATGGGTCGCCAACAAGTTCATAATACCTCCCTTCGCCCCACCGCCCCACCACCCCAAGCAACAGCTGTTGTGAAATGCATTTTCTGCACCAGATCTACATACAAAATATAACATTTGGTGGCAGTTTTGTGGGCGCAGACAGTGCCATTAACATAACTCAACGCAATCGCTGTGTTAGCCCTTTATCCAACCCCCCTATCACTCCCCCCCCCCCATACAGCTAGTGGGCGCTGTCAGGTCGTAAACATTGTTTTCTTTGGTTTTTAATTGGATTTTATTATGCCAACCGACAAAAAGTTAGCTGTCTGATATATTTATGATTATTATGTTGGCGTGCTTTTCGGCTCTTTTCAAGCAGGGCTGCCACAACAGAAAAAAGCACTCAAAATGTGAAAAGTCCTTAAATATATGTATATGTTAATTTAAGTTGTTTTTTTTTTTCATTATTTATTACAATTCATAATTCGTTTTCAACTCTGTCTAAGACAACGTTGTGTAAATGCATAGTTTTCTTTGTGCTGTGTGCAGTGTGCAGCCCTGATCTGGTTCTTTTGCTGCTCGAGTCACTTTCGTTTGGCACTGTGGGCGCATTTTGTTAATTGCTTGGATGAACAACTAATTTGATGGCAGTTCAAAAGAGCAGCGCGCGGCAAAGCACAGACAACACACACACACAAGCACACACAAAGAATTTATATGCATGCGAGATGCCGAATGCATGTGTAACGGCACTTAGGGAAATTCCCTCTTCCGAGCTATCATCGAGTGACAGACAGAAAAGGCCGCCAAAAAGATAAAACGCAATGTGGCGCTCATTGTAAGTTGGAGTTTGAGTTGCGAGTGAGAGGGAGACGGAGACAGGGAATGAATAAATGTTAAGGTATATGAAACGAGAGATGAAGGAGAAATATATGTACATATATTTAAATTTATGCCGTGGGTGAGTGTGAGTGCGTGTGTATATGCAAGTGTGTGTGTGATGTGGGCTGCCTTTTGTGCAGTCAACGATTTTCATGCTTGAGCGATTGCCACAATGAACACAATGAATGCCCGAGGGGACATGCTGATACTAAAGGAGACGGTGACGGCGGCGGGGGACAGGGTATTTGGCCTGTGACTGAAGCAGGCGGCATAATTAGTTTGAAACGGAAGCTAATTTATGTTTTGGCAGTTATGTTTAAATTAATGTTACAAAAATTAAATGCTCATAAATAAAACAAAATTTATGGTCGCTTCTGTTGCTTAGCAGATCCTTTACTGAAATGGAATGGTCGTGGGCGTGTGGAGGAAGGGCAAACGGGCAAACTGGCAATGTGTATGTGAATGGGAATGGGAATGGAGAGAGAAAGGTATAATGGGAATTTAGCTGTAAATGGGGAAATTTCTTAATGTGTGTAAAGCAATTTGTTCTAACGGCATAAAATGCCAACAATGTGTGTTTCAGGTCCATTAATGCGACTCAAATCCAAAAAGGCACTTATACAAATGCCATTTTGACATTTCCCCGACTAGGAAAAGTGAGAGCATTCAGGTGTTTATTACTGTGTGAGTAAGAGAGAGAAAATATATATGTATATATATGTAAAATATGTTAAGGTACTAAAATACATTAATGAGTAACTAGAAGAAATGTAAAAAAAAAGAAAATTTGATGACAAATTATATTGAAATACCATATATGATTTAACATGACAAATAACCAAACAACATACCATAAAAGTAATTCATTTATGCCGAAATATCTTCTTTTGTTGTCAAAAATGATTCAATTTTAGCAATAAACCAATGGAACCATAAATATTACCAACAGTTTGTGTATGTATTTGCACCCTACTTGAAAAACTTGATATTTTATCCAATTTTCCGTAGCAATAATGGTCAATGGGAAAAAAAAAACCTTTCAAATTTGCAACGCAATATGTCAGTTAGTTTCAACAAGGCTGCCAACAGTGTTGTGTGTGTGTGTGTGTGTGTGTGTGTGTGTGTGTGTCCAGCACAAAGAATAAACGAGAGAGAGAGAGACAGACAGACAGATGGACAGACAAAGAGCAAATGAATGAAAAATGAATTTAATTGCCCTATGTTGAGTGTCAACATTTTTGAAATGGGTTCTCGTATATATCCGACAAAGGACTACGAGTAGCATAAAAAATGTGCATGTGTGTGTGTGTTTGTGTGCGTGTGCGTGTGTTGGGGAGTAAACATTTTGGCAACATTTTTATGACAGCAACAGCAGTAAAACTTTGACCTCTGTCTGTGAATCTTTTTGACCCACATCAGAGTCCAAATCATGCAAACGCATGTCGAAAACTTTATATTCCCTCCGCCTTCCGCCCACTCATGGAATCGAACTAGTATTACATATTGGTTTGGTGTGGTTTGGTTAGGCTTTTCACATTGTGCTTATGTGCTTTTTTGTCGGTGGGCATCAAAGCAACAACATTTTTGCTCACTTTGCCTGCCTGTCTGTCAGTCGACAAATCTCTTTGCTCTCTTACTTACTCTCTCTCTTTCTCTGTCTCTTCATTGTTCAGTCAGTTTCAGTTCGTTGTGGGGGTTTTTGGTCTTGGGCCTTGGCTGTCTGTTTCTGGCAGCAACCGCAAAGAGCAATATAATGAAAAGTGTTTGGTCATTTATTGTTTAAATGTCTGACAGCATGTTGACAGTCAAATGCCAAAGTAAGTTGTCAGACAGATACAGAAACGAGAAACGAGAAACGAGACCACGGCATGACCATGACAACGATGCCCGTCTCCTGTCACTAACAACTTACCAGAGAGAGTTAGACAGAGTGAGAGAGAGAGTAAGCTTGGGAGTTGGAGGTGGAGGTGGGTTTTAGTCTGGCCTCTCTTTGATGCATTAAGTTCACCACTCAGTCTCCCAACACACACACACATTGTTTCTAACGGCATTTGCTTTGATGTTGTAATTTGATTGAGTTACGCTCGCTTTTGGAACCTACACACAGACGATGAACACTCCACACAAGCTCTTGAGGCTAGCCAATTAACATGCACACCAAATTGAATTGTCCCAAAATAACATGTGTCTGCGTATGAAAGAAAATTATGACAGGATTTTGATGCAAAATGAATTTGAGACCTTTATTTTTAGGTTTTTTTTATTACTTTGTCAACTTTGTGCTGTTAAGATTTATTATGGATTTATAAATAAAAAGTCCCAGGGAACAAAAACTTGAACTGTTTAACTGCAGCAGCAATAAAGCGAGAGGGAGACAGACAGATAAAGAATGGAAGGATAAGTGAGGGTAGCCAAAGGGGCCAGAGGGGGACATGCAATTGTCGAATGACAATTGTAAATTGTTTAAATAAAATTTATGAGTGCCCAAATGTGTCACCATATAATTTCATGCACTTTAACATAAAATTTATCACAAATTTTATTCTTGTTGCCTTTGGCTTTTGCCATCTACTAATACAACAACGCCCCGCCACTTAAATAGTTTATGTGTGTGTGTGTGTATGTTTCTTTTTCTGTATGTTCTTTCTGTGAGTGCGCAGAATAACTGTAATTGAAATTTATTGCACAATTTATCGTTGAGACAGAGACTCAGGCACGAATTCAAACACACACACACATGCACACAGATCGCCAGCAGCTTTGGACAGATTTCAATGTTCTCGCCCGTCTCCCGTTCCCATTCCCATTTGTTTCGTTTCGCTTCGTTTCGCTTTGGAGCTCCATTCAATTCGCATGACTTTGCGGTTTTCTCGCACTGGTGTAATTGTGTATGTGTGTGTTTTTTTTTTGGTGTGTTTTCGTTTTGTTCCGCGGCATATTGAAATTTATGTCAATTTAAAAAGCAAAGTTGTCGTGTCAATCATAAAACTCAATTATCGCTCGCACTCGTTCGTTTAGTTGTTGCTGACGGCAGCAGAGGGGGGTGGGTGTGGTTGCTGCTTAACAACTCAATTGAAAAACCATTTGAAAAGCGTTTCTACGCGTGTCTGTCTTCTCAACACAAAATAAAAATAGAGAGAGACACCCCCTCCCCCTCACCCAACCCCCACATGTAAGCAATGCCTCAACAATTCACATTTGATTGCCAGCAATCAGACGCGCTTGATGATCATCATCAAAACATGCCACTTGTGTTTTTGTGTTGCGCTAATCGCCTCTCAATCGAGTTGACTGCTTGCAAACACACACAAACACACACACACAGATGTTTCAAATCTACTCTCTGAAAGGCCCCCAATGCTTGGGCACTTAAGTGCTGCGGGACTTTTGAGTGGCAGCAATATTGTTGTTGCTGTTGTTGTTGTAGTTGTAGGTGCTGTTGTTCAGTGCTCGGCTTTTCAAGTGATTTGTATGCCCTGCAGCCTCGAATGGATGGTGAAGTGGAACTGTGAGTGTAAAGAAGTGTCAAGCTGAATGTTACATAGAGCGACAGAGAGAGAAAGTTAAAAGCGCGCTCTTGAAGATCACAGCGATGGTCACTAAGAAATTTACTCACCACAAATGAATAAATGAATTAACTAGTTCCGTTCGAACGCAAAAACTAGTGAACGAACTAGATAAACTACAATCAGGCATATAACGGAACCATATTTGAATCCCTTTCTCTTATGAATGAGTAAATGAACTAAATAGTTTATTTGAACCTAAAACTTCTGAATGAACTAGCTGAACTACAATTAGGTATATAAGAGAATAAATATTGAGTTTATTATGAACATAGTATTACAGTAGCCGTTCACTGAACAAAAACAAACAAAAACAAACACAGTTGAAATACAACAAATCTATAAGCCGCACATTCGCTTTTATAGCGCGCATTTATTGTGGAAACAAATCTCAATTAAAACTGTCACAGTCACTCATAACAAACTGTCAACTTTATCATTAATTAAATGTCAGATTAAAGTCGGTACACACACATACAGTGGAAGGGGATGATGGTTGAGGGGTAGGGGGGAAGTTAAGGCGAGCGTAAATCCTATGCCGTCAAAGAAGTCGCACACACAAAACTCCTTTGAAGCGAACGCCAACTCATAAACACACACCAACACACACACATAAAGACACACAGCTACAAATTGAGATGGAGATTTAGATAGATAAAGAGAGTGAAAGAGAGATACAGAAAACGAATCTGACAACCACTTCAAACAGCTTTTTACGCACTCACACACACAAACACAGACACACACACACTTATAGTTGAGTGCGTCAGTTGAAGTCACAATCTGCAGCTCACTGAGCTGGATTAGATGCATGGCATTAAATGTAATCGCAATGAATTTTGAAAGATGATTACTCACACACACAAACACAAACACAAACAAACACACACACACACACACTCAGGGAGTCATTCAGTCATTCGCGCAGTCAGTCAATCATCAATCCGATGTAATTGCTATAATACGCGAGATTTTGATAAGCCATATAATTTGCAATAACACCATATTTGGCATTTTCTCTCTATCTCTCTCTCTCTCCCTCATACATAATTAACTTATCGAATACACAAACTCGCATAATCATCAAAAAAGGTTCGAGTACTTGCTTATAAGAGTTATTTATAGTGAATTTTTGATTGATTTATTAATAAATTTATATTGTGAAATTAGACTTCTTTGCGATTATTAATAATCCAGGTGTCTTAGCACTTAACTAAAATACTTAAGTATTAACTTAATCTGAACAAATCGCTGGAAGTTTCAAGTGCTTATAAGTGTTTAGAACAATCTTAAAACGAGTTGGTTCCATGAAAAGGAAAAAAACTTTAATCTTTTTGCTTTTTATTAGTCATGATTTGTACTTTTAACTCAATCTTAGTGTTGACCTTCAACTTTTATTTTTATTCCTGCTAAAATTGTTTCTAATAATTGCAAGTTTAGCTTCTTGTTATAACTAAAACCAGTTTCTTTTTGGTTACTTATCATAGTTTTTATTTTTTTTATATGTATTTTAGTTAAATATTTTATCCCTGCTAAGAAAACTCCAATATAATTGCTAGTTTAGCTTCTTTTTATAACTTAAACTAGTTTTTTTTGTTACTTTTCATAATTTATATGATTTTATTTAAAGTAATAAGTTTATTCCTGATCAAACTTGTCCTGATAATTGTTAGTTTAGCTTCTTTTTTATAACTATCTTTTGCTTTTCAATATCCAAGTATCCAAGTACTTACAGATATACAGATACAGATATATTCCCACTTATAATTGTGCTTTCAACAAGCCAAAACAATAAATTCAAGTCAAAAGTCCGAATGCGATTTATGATTCCAAGCAGTTAACTTGAATTGAACACCTTTAAAAAAAGCCGCAAGCTCTTTGAGTCTCTCTCTGTGTGTCTCAGTGTGTGTATCAGTGTGTGTGAGTGTAACAGTGTGTGTATCAGTGTGTGTGTGACATTAATTTAAGTGAGTTTCAGAGCAATTCCCTACGAAACGGACAACAGGGCAACAAATCAATTTCAGCTTGACAACTTAACAGTCTAATCGAAACCAACAAAATGGTTGCCGCTGTGAAGGTGACAGACAGAGACAGACAGCGAGAGAGACAGACACAGAGAGCGAGAGAGGGGAAGGTAACTGTTCTCCAACGCCAACTCAATTGACCAGCAGCAGCTGTCTACATAAAGTCCAAATACAGTAAACCTCTTCGTCGCCCCCCTACCGCCTCTTGTGGCTCCCATCAACTTTAGCTAAAATTGTCATATTGCAAGCGCACGCAGGCGCAACGTAAATGTTCAAAATTACAGTAAAACTCATAAATAACCAGGGAGAGCGAGAGAGCAAAAGAGAGCCCGGGTGGACAGAGCACGTCTCGATCGCAGTTGCTGTTGTTGTTCTTGTCGTTGTTGTTGTTGCCCTGACAACAAGCAAGCAGCATCGAGTTCTCCTCTGGTCTTTTAAGAGACAATTTAAAGGCGGTTCGTACTCAATAAACCAAATTCCGCACATAATTAATCGATGGCAATGTTCGAACCGAAGTCGCTGAACGAAAACGCGAAAAAAAAAGTCCTCACGCTTTAACCAATATTTTGTGTTTTGACTTTGAATGTGGGCTTGTGAGTGAGTGAAGTGAAGTTGCTGCTGCCTCAACTCCTTGCCACAGCGTTGGGTAGAGTAGGGTCGGCGGGGGGGCGAGGTGTGTGCAAGAGGTGGAAACTTTTTAATAGTCGCGCCATAATCGTAAATCTTTTGTGTGTCCAACGCAACGACATGGCAGCTGCCGCGGCTGCTGCTCCCGCTGCTGCTGGGGCAACCAACCCCGCCTTCTCCCCCACACCCCGTGTCTGTCCTTAACAAATCGCACAAATGTTCACAACTTTATTTATCGGTTAGAGAGAACCGATTGCATGCCCAAAAAAAACGAATATTGGCTATAATAAAGTGTCTACACGAGATGGTTTAATTTTGAGCATAATCCGTATTTGAGTTGAACATATAAAGTATAAAATGAAGTCAGAATATACTTGGAACAAGAAGTTTCTAACTTATTCTACAAAAGTTTGCAATTTACAGCCAATTTCAAGATATTGGCTCTAAAGAACATAAGCGTAATGTTTTAATTTTGAGCATAATCCGTATTTGAGTTGAACATATTAAGTATTAAATGAAGTCAGAATACACTTGAAACAAGAAGTTGCTAACTTATTCTATTCAACAGCCAATTTCAAGCTTTGCTTTGCCAGCAAATAAGTTGTCGCTTACATTTTCAAGAAGTGGTCATAACAACTTATGCCCCAGCTAACAACTTGAAACTTGCAACCCATGACAACAACAACAACGCAACAGTACGTTGCAAGTTGCCTTTTGCTGTGCGCGCATTATTCAAATTCCCCCCATCTAAAGTATCTGTTGTAGCTGAGTTGAATGGCAAAAAGCAAAAAAGCAGAGTAAGCTCAACTAGAAGATACCCTTAACCATACAGACGGACAAATGGTAGGGCTGTGTACTACCGGATCAATTGTTGAAGACTTAATATCTCTCGTGTTTCTTAACCGATTTTAATAAAAATTTCACAGGTGTTCATTATTGTGTTAATAGTTTTAAACTGCATTTTAACATTTTTGATATTCAACCTTTTTTTGTTATCGATTACATGTGTCTATCGTAAACCGGAAAAGTTATCCAAAATTTGAAATAAACATGCTATGCCGAAGGATTAGGAGAGCTCATGTTCTAAATCTGGACGTCTCTAGCTTTTATAGTTTCTGAGATCGACGCGTTCAAACATACGGACTACCGGACAGATGAACTACCAGACGGATTGACTACCGGACGGACAGTCAGATGAACGGATATCGACTCGGCTGTTGATGCTTTATGTGGTCGGAGATGCTTCTTTCTGCCTGTTACATCCTCTTGCACACAACTCATATACCCTTTTTTCCACATTTCATGGGTTAAGGGTATGTAAAGCAGAAAAAACAAACGCAAGAAAGAGATAGAGAAGCAAACGACGACGACTACGACGACGACATTGTGGAGAACTGTCAGTTGAAGCTGACATACAAACTGACAGCTTGAAATTGAGGTTTTCTCCACGCTGACAGCGTAACACGTCAACTTAAGGAGGCATAAGGCCGAGTGCCTGTCTAGCTAGCAAATAGACAGGCTGAGAGCTGAGAGCTGAGCGCTGAATGTGCCCCAAGTGTAGAGAGTGAAGAGTGGAGTCGACTCGACTCGAGTGTGGAGTGTGTGTTGTAAAGTCGGCCAACGGTTGAAAAAGATAGTTGCAAGCATCAGCGGCAAGCGGCAAGAGCAGCAGCAGCAGCAGCCGCAGACAGCAGGCAATTTGACAGCTTAAACACACGAGCATGTCAAAATGATATGATCGCTAAGTGAGCTCAGCCAGTGAGATACAAAAAGATACACACAAAGATACGATACAAAGATAGATACATAGATACAAAAAGCTCAAATGTGAGTGTAAAGTACACGACTTAAACTTCAAGTGCAAGTGTATTATGCATTTTCTCGAATTGAAATACGAATTGGAATACGAATACGATTATTATAGCATAATCAGAAAAGGGGCAGAAAGGGGCAGAAAAAGCCATCTTCTTTTTGAGAGTAGCAAAAGTAAACTTCAGATTATTTCTCGCCCTTCTTCCTTCTTCTTCCCCATCCTGCCTGTCAACAACAGTTTGTGGACCGGATTCGAGTCTCTGACTTGGGAGTACCGCACTACCTTGGAGTCGAATCGAGTCGAGCCTCAAGCCTCGAGTCTTCGGGTCTTTGGGTATTTATCGCTCAAGCCTTCAGGTTCAGGTTGTTGTTGTTGTTGTTGGTTGCGTGTTGCTTTTCATGTTTACATTAATAAAAGTCAAAGGTTCTCGAAACTGACATATTGTAATTTATGTTTAGTGACAGCTTTATACTAAACCCAACAACAACAACAACAACGAATACGAATACGAATATTTTAATCACTTGTTTGTTATTTTGCATTAAATACAGCTCAAATGACTTGCGACAATCGGACATTTGTGTGACTGTTATACCGAGATTAAAGACGAAAACCCGACTTGTTATTTATGGTGGAACATATTTGCATATATTTATGTGTATTTAGAGTAGTTGAAATGTTATTTATACATCATTTAGTTCATTTATCTTCAAGAAAAACGATTTTGAACTTGATATTAAATGAATTTAAATGAATTTATGTACTTATTTTATATAAAATATGATTAAAACTAAATAAATATATAATTTTTAGCAAAATTGCAATAGAAATCTATAAAAAACCTTACATATAAAGTATCTATACACCATTTCAGTTAATTTATTTTTAGGAAAAACGATTATGAACTTGATTTCAAACTATTTTAAACAAATTTAAATGAATTTATGTTCTTATTTTATATGAAATATGTTAAAAAAAGAATTAATATATCATATTTAGCTAATTTGCAATAAAAATCTATAAAAAAAAACCTTATATATATGGTATTTATACTTCATTTAGTTCATTTATCTTTAAGAAAAACGATTTTGAGCTTGAATTAAAATTTTTATATAAATTTAAAATATTTATGTTCTTATTTAGTATAAAATATGTTGAAAAATGAATAAATATATAATTTTTAGCAGAATTGCAATAAAATTCTATCAAAAAAAAAACCTTACATAGATGTTATCTATACTACTCACGCGTGCTTTGCTATAAGGTCACTCGAACAAAATGATGTCGACTGTTGTTGTTGTTGTAGCTGTAGTTTTTTTTTTGTGTTGTTGTTGTATTGCTGTTGAATTGAAAATACATTTCAAGCTGCCACTTAGAATGGGGGCCTCTTGTCAGTTTTATGTCAAAATAAATGAAGCTAAATGACAGTTTAATCAAGGCGTCAGCGATGTCAGAGCAATTGCCAGTCAACAACAGCAACGCAAGCTCCCTTCACAACAACAACAACAACAACAATAGAACCTTGTATTATACAACAACAACAAGAAGAAGAAGAAGCAGCACGGGAGAGAATTGTGAGTGAGTCGTGTAATATCTGGGCGAACACAACAATGCGAATTTACTCATCGTACAATATTTTTCTGTTCGCCTGTCACTGTCAGCCAAATGCAGAGAGCAGCAACAGCAGCAGCAGAAGCAGTGGCGGCGGCAGCGGCAGCGACAGCAGAAGAGCGAAAAACTTGCAAAAAACTGTAAATTGTTCGTCGGGTCGGGTTGGTCGTGTCTTTCATGTCGTCGTCGTCGTCGCTTGTAAGTGCATTTGCATTTGGTGGAAGACCCGCTGCAAATGTTTTTGACACTTGACAGGCGATGGCACTGACAGCAATGCAGAAAAAACGAAGGCGAAGAAGAAAAAAAAGGGAGCACAATGCGCGCGCGAGAAACGACTGGCAATGGGCAGCAGCTGTGTGTGTGTTGGAAGCGGTGTTGTAACGAGTTACTAGTAACTAGTAAAATATCAGCTTAACACATTTACAAGAGTATATTTTGAGCGTTGTGGTTTTTAACCAAAAATAGCAATCAAATAAATCTCAGTTGGTCTTCGTCGTCGTCGTCGTCTTTTGCCTCGTCATTGCATTGGCGCGAGAGTGAGCGAGTGAGTGAGCGAGAGAGAGAACTTGTTTACAAATGAATTTAATTGATCAATCAAAGCGAGTGAAGATCAAAAAAACAAGATCAAAGCAAAGCAAGCAAAGAGTAGACAGACAAATGCCTTACAAGACGAAAACCGACAACCAGATCCAAACATGCAAGCAATCACAGTGTTTGTAGGGTGGAGAGGGAGGAGAGAGCGGGTGCGGAGATTGTTGCATTAGACATGTTCTTCAGTCTTTCACTCACTCACTCACTCAGTCACTCATTCAGTCAGTCAGTTAGTAATTTCCACTTCAAACTGGGAAGATTCATTGCATTGCATTTTCAGTTTCAGTTTCTTTCTGTTCTTCTTCTTCGTTGTTGTTGTTCTCGTTGTTGTTCGTTCGGTTTTTGCCTTGTTTTGATTGGTATCACTCAATGAACTTTGATTGTTGTAAATGTAATTAATCAATAACATAAACATTTACACACATTCAACAAGCTCGAGTCCCCCCCGTCCACCGTCCTCAGTTTCTCTCTTGTTGCAAGGTCCAGCCAGCAACTTAATCAGCGGCAATTGTTGAAGCCTCCATCCACGTCTTGACGGGTTTTTGAAAGCATTGAGTTGGGTTTCGATTCGGTTCGTTTGGAATGCATTCAATTTGCAGATATTTTCCGAGTGGCTAATTGCAAAGCGAATGGAATGAAATCAGTTGGAAATGTTAACGAAAGACTTTTTTTTTAACTTTTAACATCATTTTAGATAGATTTAGTAAGTTATTAATGATTTTGAAAGCAGTTAAACTGCAATACCATAACATAACCTCAAAATAACTTCCCTAATGCATTACTCTTCACAATTTATATGTAATATATATACCGTAAATCCCAAAAGTAGCTTTTTGCGAGTTTATCAATAGCACTTGTGCCCAAAACTTTGCGGTAAACATCCTGTTATTCGCAAAAACTGATTTTGCAGTTCATAAAATATATTTATATAATTTAGATATTTTGTAACTGTTTAGGTGTATTTATTTGTTGTTGTTTCGCTTTTCGGCGCTCCCGCAACTGTATCCGCTTGTAAATCATATTCAAATATTTATGTACGGTACTTTTTAGCTCTCTCTCTCCCTCTCTCTCTCTATCTCCACTCTCTTGTTCCCCAGAGCGATAAATTCCCAAACAAATGTCCGGGGTATTATAACTGTATCTCTCTCTCCTGTTATATCTGTGTGTGTGTTTGTGTGTGTTTTTGGTTTATTTAGTGCATTTTAGATAAAGCGAAAATAGTGTCAACTGTGTGTGACTCTTTTGTCGGTTGCAGCTGCAACACTGCTGCAATTATCGTGCAACAAATCACAAAAAAAAACAGTTGTTGTTGTTCGGACTCGGTTTTTGGCATTAGTTGTGTTAATTTATGTGCCATTTATGAAATATTTACAAATTTATAAGTTATTATTGCTGTTATTGTTATGGTTACAGAGATTTTTACCCCCTTCCCGCCGCCCCCGCACTTCTTTATCGCTGTACATACATACATACATATATAATTTATATTTATTTCGGCTTGTGGAATTGTTAAATATTTTTTTGTTAGTTCTTTTTGGCCTGCAGCGTGTCAGCTGGCTTTTATTTATGAGCTTTTTGTATTTTTCTGACCTCCGCCGGATGTTTAGAGTTGCCATTGTTTATTGTTGCCATTGTTGTTGTTGCTGTTGTTGTTGTTGTTGTTGTTGCCGGTGTTGCAGTTGCAGTTGTTGGTGGTTTTTCTGTGTGCAGTTCACTTTATTAGCACATATTTGGAAAATTTATTGAAATTATAATTATGCATGCGATTTGGCATTTAATTTATGTAAAAGTACTTAAAACTTATTATAACTTATCAAACACATTTGTTGCACAATAGACAATAAAAAAAAATGGTTGGGTGCATTATTTTGTGATTTGGAATATTTTAGAAATTATTACTAGTTAAAAGAAAATTAAGTTTTGATATATATTTTATGGTAAAAACTAATTTTCTTGTGTATTTTCTTCTATAAAAAGTGTAAAAGTTTCTTAAATTTATTTATGCATCGAAAATCTTGATATTTTATTTCTTATTATTTTTTAAATATTATTTTAATCATTTTTATAACATTTAGTGAAAATTAAAACACACTTTATCTTATAAAAATCTATATAAAATTATTTTTATTATTTCTAAATAAAAACCATTATATTCTTATAAGAAAACCTGAATCTTTTTTATATAGGAATTCAACAATCTTTTTTATCAACAAACCATATCCATTCTAATTAAGTTTTGAGTCCATTTAACTTAAGGTGATTTAAGATTTTTCAGAATGCATTGAAGCATATTCGCTATCAAAAGCTTTAAGCTTTGTTCCATTGTTGTTGCACAAACACACACACATACATACACACGTACACGCCTCGACCATTAACCCAGTTAATCTTGGCTGCCACAGCATCAAACAGGAGCATTTAATTTTCAGTGATGCGTTCTGGCAACGCTAAAGTACCGCAACAATGTTGCTGCCACAACAACAGCCATTCAATTGTGCAACGTTTCTAGTTGCACGAAGCTTGTCTGAGGCGTGTTAATACTCAACTCAAAGTGAGGCATGTGCCAAATTGAACGACTCATAAACCAAAGACACAATAAAATCAACGCGCGATTTGACTTAAGAACAAAAAACACACAAAAATGGGAAAACTAAACTTCTAAGGGAGGTTAGATTTGGTAGGGGGGATAGGGGGGAACTAAGGTGGGTTTTTCACTTTTGTGTACAATAATGAACTATTATTATTCTTTGTGAAAAATAACTTATTTTACATTAAAAAAAACTTAAAAACGAATTAGGTTGTTTTTTTTGAGTGTATCACATTAATTTTATAATAATTATTGCTATTTATTTATTATGCACCTTATTTATGCTTGGCCAAACAACAGGCAGACTAATTGAGTCATAAATTAGCTTGCACTCAGTTGACAACCCTGCCGCCGAAACAACCGTTCCTTCGCTCTCACTCTCACTCTCCTTCTCACAATTAGTCTTTCATTTCTCTTATGTTTATAGTTTCTGGGAAATTTTCGACAAATTCACCCGCATAACTGTGACAGTTGCACATCAACATCAGCGTTTGAGAGGTGAGAACTGATAAAGAGTGCGAGCGAGATGGGAACATTGGACAGGACAGGACAGGCGTAGGGCAATTTGTGACGGATAGCGAGAGAGACATAAAGACAGACAGACGACGACGACAATCAGACAAGTTGGCCGGGGGGACAAGGGGACACAAAGTGCATTTGACAAATGACATTTCACAGACTGCCAGCCACACACAAACACACACACACACACATGCTTACTTAACATTTTATCAAAAAAAAGAGACCCAGCAGCAGTACTTAGTTCTGGGCCTGAGCAAAAATCTTTTTAAGTGAATTAGTTGTTGTTGTTGTTATTGCTCTCTTCTTATTTGGTAAGCAAGCACATATACACACACATATATACGTACATGCATTTATGCTGACAGAAGCGACCAAAGATATAAGAAGAAGAGTAATACTATTTCTCATTTTTATTTTGCGTTTTTCGTTCATTTTCGTTCCATCTCGTTCCTCTCGTTCTCGCGCACCAAAAAAGAAGATCTCAATTTCCACTTCAATTTGTCTGCTGTCACTGGTAATTGAGTTCAATTTACAATAATATGCTCTGACGTCTGCTCTGCGCTGCGCTGCTCTGCGCTGCGGTGCTGAGCGCCAGCTGAGATCGGTTCGCCTGGAACTAGAGGGGGGAGGGAGGGGTGCTGGGGTTAGGGTTGGCAAGTGTATAAATGTCTTGCGTTTGCAATTTGTGTGTCGCTGCACTCTGTGACAGAACAGCAGACCCCCTCAAATACAAATGGATATACTATATACATGTATATGTGTATGTATGTATGTATATGTAACCCCATGGACTCGCTCGATGTCTGTCTGTTCTGTTGTCGTTGTTCGGGGTCAGATGTTGTTGGATGCTTTGTGGCAGCTACTGCTGCTTGCTGCTGCTGCACCACAGGGTTCAAAGCGTTTCGATTGTGTGGGCGTGAACTATTTTGTTATAGGCGACACACACACACACACACACAAACACACACACAACATGATAGATGAGTGTTGAATGAGTGCTGTGTAAATCAAGCAAAATGCATTTTTAACTCTCTTAAGCTTTAGATGGGAATTTCTTTGGTTTGGTTTAGCTAATAAACTATGAAAAACTAAGGAAAGAAGAGGAAATATATTAGGAAATAAGTGAAGTTATGTTGCAAAAGAAAAAAGAGTATTGCCAACATCAACTAAAGAAAGTAAATGAATTAATGGCATTGCCAACTTAACTTAACAAAGGATAATTTATGCTGGCAACTCCACAAATAATCTATAATGGGAACTTATTGAAGAAATATTTATAAATAGTCAAATTTTTTAAAAGAAATGTTACAAAATTTAGTAATACTGACAAAATGTTTAAGAAGAACTGAGAAAACAAAAAAAAAAAAAATATTTCAAAATGATGTAACAGTAACAAAATTAAAAAAAAAGTTATATAGACCAAAAAATTTAAAATTTTATAAACATACAGTTGAGAATAAAATATTAAAATAAATTAAAATACTAAAAAAATGTATATTATAGTTCAGTTTTAAATAAGAATATAAGAAAATATCAAATAATTAATAATGTTAGTATATTTATCATATTTTATTCAGGACCTTAGATCAAAAGATGCATCTATACTGCATATAAACTGCATAAATGTATATTTTAGTTTAGTTTTAAAAAAGTATATGAAAAAATACCAAATAATTAATAATGGTAGTATTTTTATCATATTTTACTCAGGACTTTAGATCGAAAAAAGCATCTATGTATACTACATATAAAAATAATAAAAAATTATAACATGACTTATAAGTTATCTAGTCTTAAGTTTTCTAATTTGAATCAAATGGGCACCAATATGCCGTGATAAGTACAAGCGATAAAGGAAATGCTAAAGAGAAACCATTATTATTGCATAGTTCAGCTGAGTACCCAAAAGGGAAGTTAAAAGGTAGTTGAAAACCTTTTGCTTATGGCTTAACCCGGACCCGGGGACTAAAAGACACCAAAAACAGTAAACTTGACTAGCTCCCTCTCTCTCTCTCTCTCTCGCTCGCTCTGTCGTTGTAAAGTGAGGAATACTTTTGCTGCAAAGTTTTCAAATAATGTTCAACCACAGTTGGAACTTGGAACGAATAAGCGGCGGGAAACGAGCTTCTTCTTCTTTTCACTCTACTTCTTACTCCTCTTTCTTCATATAATAAATCTTTTTAACGAAAACAATAAATCGTATTTCACGCATACTTTGCACAAAAAACGCCAGAGCCGAAAATAATAAAGACAGTGAAAGAGCAGCACACACAAAGAGAGCGGGAGAGAGAGCGCAGTAAAAGGGAACCCCTTGAATGCCTTTGCCAAGACAATTTATGCATAGGTCGAGTTTCAGTTTCAGATAGACAACAACAACAACAACAACAAGCCAGACAAGAGTAATTTCTCAGTCAGGTTGAGTTGAGTTGAGTTGAGTTGAGGTGAGGTGAGTTGAGACTTCCCTTGAAAAACACTTAGTGCAATTTTTTAAGCTCATATGTGAGTTAGTGTGCGAGTGTGTGTGTGTGTATGGGAGTGTGATTACACCTACTTGAAGTCATATATCTTTCACTTTGCGCTTTCAACAGTTTGTGACGTTGTCGTCGGCGTCGCCGTCGGCGTCGTCGTCTTTTTCTTTCGTTTCGTTCGTTCGTTTCGGGAGCGAAGGCAAAAGGCAAAGGCAAAGGCGAAGGCGTTCAAGCGCTTTGATATACCGCCTGTAGTTGACTTCCCCTCTCGCTCTCACTCTATCACTCCCACTCCCACTCCACCCCTCCCCCCATCCACTCCCTTCGTCTGTTAAGTGTGTCTGCCAAAAAGGCACAGAAGTGGGCATGTCAGCGAAAATCACCGTAAATTTTCCGCATTGTTTAAAATTTATTACACTTTCTGATTTCCATGGCATTTTGCAGAGGATAAAATGCCAGTTAGACCAAGATCGAAGGGGAGGGGAGCTAGCACGCCTTTTGTTTGCCGGCGTCGCTTTATATTTTTATACGGTTTCTTCTTTTTCTCTTCAGCTACTATCTCTCTGACACGCTGCTGTCTAATAAGTGTAGAGGCCGTAATTTTCTTATCATTTAGCGGTCATGTTGCATGTTAAGGCTAACAAGTACTTAAAATGGGGTGCAATAAATATTAGAAAAGCAGAAGCCGCCGCCGCAGCTGAAGAGGTCAAATACTTAAGCTGTTTTCTGTCGGAATTCCAAATCCCAGATGACAGCTGATGAAAGACATACTTAAGATGTAGACAGGAAGTTAAATAAGTAAGAAAATATATTTGTGTTGAATAATGTTAATGATAAAGTTGTTTTAACTCAAATCAGATAGAAATATATTGTTTTATTTCAATTTCCCTTAGAAAACTTCACAAACTATTAAGTAAAACACTAAGAAATAAATCCGGTAAATATTAAATAATAAATTATTCATAATTTATTGTTAAAATGTTTTGAAAAATGCCAAAGCTCTTCAATCAATGATATATTTACTGATTAAGACATTTTTCTCCACAATGAAACTATCCATGAACCGAGTTTTAAGTCTTTTTACTCCACGCAAAATGTTTACATATAAGTCTTCAAAGTTATAATTTGAGCCGTTAAATATGCACATACACATGTACAATCATGTTCGGTAAATTACTGTAGTTTGGCATTACACAACTTTTACCTTACCCTTTGATCCCCGCACACGCACAACACACAATGCTCAGGAGCAAACGCAACAACAACAACAAGCAACAAACAACAACAAATCGAAGCAATTTACGAAAATGTAGAAAATGTCATTGGGCTGTCAGAATGCATCGTTGCTGTTGACATGTGCCATACACTCTCTCTCTCTTTCTCCCACCCTCTCACCCGAGTTGTGCAATGTGACAAAAATTTATATAAAAATCTACAACAACAACAACACGAACACAAATACAAACACTAACACTAACAACAACAGCAGCAATACGACACATAACAAATTGCACAGCACCGCCAACAACAACAACAACAAACAACAAGAACAACAGTAACATCAGTAACTGCACTGCATCTCTGTCCTTGTCTCTATCTCTGTCACCTACATCTCCGCCTCGTCCCTGTCCCATGTCCATGTTCATGTCGCTGTCGCTGTCTCTGTCTTTGACAGTGAAAGCATTGTTGGTTGACAGCGCCAGAGTGCCGAGTGGAGAGAGTGTGTGTATGAATGTATGCATGTGTGTGTGTGTGAGAGTGTGAAGAGAATGGAGGAGCACCCAACTACAACAATGCTGACAGCGACAGAAGCTCACAACAAGCAAACGCAACGTAACGTCAACGTAACGTAACACAACGTAAGGGAAATATGCATTACTCTTGTTGTTATTGCTGGCTTCAGTTGTTTCTGTTGCTCGTTGCAATTGCAGTTGCTGTTGGCCGAAAATTAATGGCTAGTGGCACTGGCAGCTGTGTAGAAATACACAAACACATACATACATACATATATATTTTCATATGTAACAACAAATGTGAGAGTAAGCTTGAGTTATGCAGAGAGAGAGTGAGAAAGATGTTGAAGAGAAGCTACCTTGTAGATATTATAGTAGAGATCTATCATCGATAACTTATCGATATCTTTTGTTAAGCCAAAACAGCTAATAAATCTTATCCTCTTTAGTTTTGACTTCATTTACATTACCCTTTTCTATTCCTCTAACCCACTTTTCATTGTTGCAGGGTATCAAAATGCACATATCAAGTTAAAGTTTGTGGGTTCAGATGTATGCATTTTGAAATTAGGTTTCAGTTGTTGGTGTCAACACTGTTTTACTTGCTTGCCTTCTGACATATTTGAATGCTTTTGCCTTTGCTGCTGCTGTGTGTGTGTGTGGGTGTGTAATATATTTGTGGCAGCAACTTGGCAACCCTACAGATGCACTTGTACTTAATCATTCTCGTTTTGTCATCAACCATTTATTCAGAAATGGAAAAGTCAGCTAAGCAAGCGAAAAAGAAATAACGGTTGATTAACGGGAATAACGGGATTACGATTAAAGTAGAACATTTATCTTAACTCAATAGTGAAGGTTAAACCACATTTCTGATATTATTTAACTCATATTAATAACAAAAACACTATTTAAATTTGAATACCAAAATCATCTCATTCAAAGATCATTTCTACCCTTTCCTATCGATAACTTTATTTCACATGCACTTCCTGTCCATATGGAAACATGATCCATTCGAAAATATATCAATGCTCATAATCACCTTCTCGTTCATTTCACTCCATACGATTTTTCTCACTCTTTTTTTTGTGCAATTTGAGCGCTTCGAAACCATTGACACATAAACAAAGTGTCACGAAAAGAGACCATAATTAAGGTAACCTGAGCTAATTTCTTGTATAGAACAAACAACAACAATATGAAAAAAAATATTAAACGCGCGAGTCTAACAATCAATTTTTCGAGGGCAATCCTCAAGCAAGCAAAGTCGAGCATCCTGTTTGACACAAACCAAAACCAAAACGAAACCAAACCAAACCGTACAAACAACCCATCATCATCATTATCATCAGCAGGCAAATCATTCAAGCTGGCTGTCAACCCTTTTTTTTTTGTTTGGCTCTTGTCTCTTGACAACCCTGAAAAATATCAAATTTCATGCAATTTAATTTTGTGTGTGGAGAGGCTGAGAGCAAGGCAACAACAACAGAAAAAAATATAATAATAAATATGAGGATGAGGCTTTTTCTCTTTTTTTTTCTTTTTTTGAATGACAGCAGCGCGGCAACACCTAATTCAATTTAACAATTCATTTATCATAATCAGGCATCAAGGCGTTGTCACTCACAATTACAATCAAGCTCCGAGCGCGTGCGAGCGAGAGAGAGAACGAAAGAACGCAAAAAAGCGCGTTTCATAAAAGGCTGCAAAAACTTTTGTTCCGCTACTCGTCTTACGCGTCTTCTTCTTTACCCCCTTCTCTTCGTTGTCGTTTCCCTATTCATTGTCTCTGTCATTTCCTGCCGGTCTGCGCCGGGTTGCGGGGTTGCCAGACCCAAGGATTGTCTATCTGTCACTTGACTGCCAGGCCAAGGCATTGCCAACAGCAACAAGAATAATAACGGCTCATTGCACAGAAGGCAATGACAACTCTGTGTTCGCTTTGGGAAACGTCGACGAAAGTTTCTCAACGAGTTAATATTGAGAAACAAAAATGTTTGTAAACTATTACAAATTCTTTTACCTCACCATCAAAAAGCCTTTATTTCATATTTATATAGAGATATGGCTATTGCTAAGTACATTTGTATTGTGTTGTTGCTGACCAGCAACAGCAGCAGCTCATTCTGTCATTAGGGGCACTCCGTCATCATTTGGGCGTTGCGTCAGTCATCCGTCAGTGTCTTTCTGGGCGTGATATATCACACGGCTTACGGCTTGGCAAAAGAATGCGTAGGAAAAAAACACTGAAACAGAAACAGAAACAACATCATCAAAAAAGCGAAAAACAAAAACTGAACTTGTTGAAAATCACACCTAGCTCCCACACACACACACACACACACACATACAGACAGAGTGTTGTCGCAGTCAGCAGGAAAACAAATGTGTCACAGCAACAACAGCTACCAACAACAACAGCAATGGCAACAGCAACAATGACAATGACAACGGACCACATTGTTGTCACATGTCACAGGAGTTGAAAGATTGTAAGTGTGTGCGTGTGTGTGTGTGTGCGTGTGTGTGCCAAAGGACTCGTATTACACACACACTCTCGCATGATTATAAAAATGAAAATGGGCGAAAAATGATGAATGACAAAATTATACAGCAAAATGCGTTCCAAGTCTCGCAAGTGTGACATGTGACCACTAATGAGGATCAACTTCGTTCGGCCCTGTCACAGAAGCTGCTTCCATTACATTGTTGTTTTTGTTGTTGTTTCGTTGTTGTTTTTTTTTTTTCGTTTTAGCCACTTGAAAGCCAAATTATGGCATTGAATTTCCCTTGTTTCTGTCTGTCCCTTGTTCTTAACCCCGAATTTGTATTAAATTTCCATTTTGTCGCTTGAAGTATTGAAGAGTGTTTTTTTCTTGCTTTTTTTTCTTTCTTTTTGAAAGCTGATACCAAACACGTAAAGTTCACAGTCGAACAGTTTCAGGAAGTATTACCAAACTGTTAAGGAATCATAATCGATGAAGGTGGTTGTGATTTCAGTTTTTTTCCATTTCTTTTTCATATCAAAGTGTTATCTTAACGACATTTTAACACATGCCATAAAAGTGCATGATCAGAAAGTGTTCAGTGTTCAGGAAGTGTTTTTCATAATCAGAGTTGACTAGTTTGAAAGGCTTAATGAACTTATTAAGTTAACAAGTTGGGGGTAGTAGCTAAGTTACTTAGGTTACAAGGAGATAGGCTTGAGCGGAACAGCAAGTAAAGTATTTTTGAAGCTGATAATAAAACATAGTTTCGATTATTATATTGTAATAATAAGTATCTCAATTTCATAACATAACAAAAGCTAGACGATCTAGATTGATGATAGATGAGCTCTCCCTATCCCTAGGTAGGACAAGTTTGTTTCAAGTCTTCGATAACTTTTCCGGTTTACATATATACATGGAATCGATAACATTAAAATCTCGACTTTTGAAATTTGGATTGCAAACATATACAAAATAATGAAAATCTGTAAAATTTTTATTAAAATCGGTTGAGAAACGCCGGAGATATGAACCCATCATACATTGATCCGGTAGTACACATACATATGTGTATGTCTGTCCGTCTGTATGGTCAAGGGTTAAGGGTATCTTTTAATCCAGCTTACTCGACTAGAGCCTGTTTTCTTCTTCTTTTGTTTTAAAATATTGTTAAAAGTGATGAAAATCTATAAGATTTCGACTGATTAGGTTCAGGTTGTTCTTTCAAATCCTTAAAAACCTTGTTAAGACCGTTGAAAACTTATAAGGTTTGATCTTACAAGGTTTTCCTTCAAAACACTACAACTTTCATGAATACAACCTATAAAATCATTATGCGATGTTCACTCAGCTACAAAGAGAAAATTCTTAACAAAAATATCATAAAATATTTCAATATCAAAAGAATATCAATAAAATCTTCTACAATGCGTGACACATTTCATGTTCCCCCTATAAAAAATCAATTCTAATGTGTCTAATGCAATTAACCATAAAGTTTATTCGCTTAAAAGCGAAGTTATATTAATTTTCAAAACTAATAATAATTAGCTCTGCTAGTTAGTTAGTTAGTTGGGGTAGAGGTGGAGTACCGGGGGCGTACCGGGGGCGTACCGGGGGTTAACTACTTTTCGGCGATGACAGCAGCAATTGCAGCTGCAATACACGTAACGACACTTTCATTGCCTTTTCCTGCCTCCGAACACCCTCCCTTCCCTCCATCCCGAAGCAACCAAAAAAAAAACGCCCAAATGGTAATAAACTTGAGCCGTTAAATGAGAGTCCCACTGTGCCGAGAAGCCGGCGCCGACATCAAATGTCGCGATCGACGATCCAAAAAGAAAAAAACTAAAAAGAAACAACTGCTGTGCGTTGGCCCGCGTGTAAGTGTGTGTGTTAGTCTGTGTGTGTGTGTGTGTGCCTAAGTAGTAGTTGTCATTTGAGTGACTTTAATGGTCTGTTGAGACATAATCGCTGCCATTTTAAATGGAATTTTATTGCCACTTCACGAAATTTTTATTGCTCGAGTCTCTCTGTGCCCCAAAGACACAAGACGCAAGGAGAGAAGAGACGCAAAGAGCGAGACAGGGAGAGAGAGGTGGGAGACCAACCCAAATACGTTGACTGCATGCGGTGACGATGACGTGGACCAGAAAGTGAAGGGGCAGGCGGTCGGGAGAAGTGCGACGTGCGACTGTTGGAGGCAGCCGCAATGGAAACCAAATTGTTGCATTTAAAAGCAAATTGATGGCCGCAAAACTAAAGGAGGCCACCAACCAACCGAACCAAGCGAGTGGCAAATTCAAGTTCTACAACATCCAACGCACATATAGTAAAGCAAAATCCTAATAAGCCACAAGTAGAGAGGGGGTAAGAGAGAGAGAGAGGGGGCGGGTGACGACTGACTGGCAACAAGCCTAAACAACGATGTGTTGGTATAATTTTGTAGACTAGTTTATTGGACACATTAAATATGGCCCGATAATTAAGTCATAAATTAGATTGCAGCAGCAAGGGGCAACAACGAAACGAAACGAACGAATCGAACGAACTGAACTACAACGTTGATGTCGGTTTTTTCTTTTTTTTTTCTTGCATTTGTGTTGTCCACGAGTGTCACCATATCAGGTTACGTGGCATCCACAGCAGGCGGCCTGCCAGACACTGTCACTGCCACTCTCTGACACACACCAAGCCAAACGAAAGAAGAGTCAAGGGAGAGCGGAAAATGCGTCTCATTTAAAATTGATGCCTAATCGAATTTCTTTATCGCGTGTGTATGTCTTCTGTTCCTTCCACAACACCGCGACACACGGCGACGGCAACGGCGACGGCGACACGACGACTCTTAACTGACTTTCAGACAGGAACGGACAGGGAGAGATCTTTCTGTGGCCTCACAAAATTTATGCATTTGCATATTTGCGACACTAAATGTTTGAAAAACGTTCTTCGTGGACTGACCGAGTTCGAGTTTGAGTCTTGTCTTGCCTTGCCTTGCCTTCGTGGCGATCGTGTCAGGAAGCTAATGTTTAATGAATTCAATTTCTTTATGTGCTACTTGGTATTGGTAGAGGCGAAGAGAGAATTGGTAGACAGATCAGAAATGTTTACATTGGTTTTAGCTAACTTTATCAATTGTAATGAGGTTTTCCTACGCAAACCTTCTTCACCTTGATTTGTAAATGATTAATATGGTTATCCTTACGATGACCTGATGATGACCGGTTTCCTTCTTTTCCTCGATATGGATAGGGATAGAGACAAGGTTTTCCTTTATCTAAACCTACTTCTTATTTATTTGTAAATGATTAATAAGGTTATCCTCACGATGACCTAATAATGACCTAAGACAAAATATAACAGATGTCATCAGGAATCTCCGACAATGTTGCATTTGGGTTTCTTTTTTCCTGGATAGGGAAAAGGTTTTCCTTCATTAAAATCTTCTCTTTGATTCGTAAATGATTGATATTATTATCCTAAAGATATTTGCTGACCGCAGACAAGATATAACAGATGTCACACGGAATCTTCGGTTGCATTCGGCTTGCTTCTTTTTCTCACTTCTTTAGTAAGACTCGAAAGCCTTTGCGGTCTGTCTGACCAACACATGCCAATCCAACCATACATATATACTAAATATGATCTTCAGTGTGTGACAATCTGGTTGGTGGCAGCTGCTGCTTGGTGAGTAGTGAGTAATGGAGACGTCTGCTGTGCTCATCAGGTGTCGAGTGTGAAAGTCAACCAACGACTTCTGTGGTCAACAGAACACACAACACAAGCTTCAACTAGATGGGAAGTGAGGAAACCTTCAGCTTTGTTTTTTCTGTAATTGAATATAAATTCAGGGCAACGCCCCAAATGTGTTCGAGGGATTTGCATGTAAATTTAAAATGCAAAGAGCGCATCCTTGTCCCTTCAATCACTTCAAAACAGACGCAGATGGGCAACGAGAGGAGAGGGTAGGGTAGGGAAGTTGATGTCTCTTGATGGATGACAATCAATCTCAAGTGTCAGGCAAATATCAGTTTGTTTTCATTGAAGCGTAGCACGAATCGTGCAACGTGCAACGTACAACGTGGTGCCCCTCTTGCCCCACATGCAATTTGAGTCTATGTGTCTCTGAGGCGGAGACTGAGTGACAACAGTCGCAATAAGTGAATGATTGAATGCTTGATTGTTTAAACTGCCGCTGGACTCGACTAGCGTGCTGGCCTGTCCGACTGACTAACTAAGTAACTAACTAGTTAGTTAGCTAGTTGACTGTGATGGACAACAAAGGCCACACTTAGGGGTTTATTTAGATAGAAAGTTGCTTTTTGATTCTTCCATTTATTATGCTTGTAAGTATGTAGCAGAAGGAAACATCTTCGACCTCATTAAGTATATATATTCTTGATCAAAAGCCAAGTTGATCTAGATGGTCTGATTGACCATCTGTCCGTCTTTATGTATGAATGCATCGATCTCAGAAGCTATAAAAGCTGGAGATATGATATAAGAGCTCTTCTGATATAAGAGCTCTTCTAATCAAGGGTCGTAGGTCGTGGACTTAGGTCATCCAGTCGAGTAAGCTTTTATTAAGGTACACCTACAATCTTGTTGCTATCATATCACAAGAAAATTAGATAATTTTGTCTTCCATTTCCTATAGTTCCTTTATAAAAGGTTCTTCCCGGTTCCAGGGTTTTCTTCTTGATAAAGACCTGGTAGGTCAGGTAAACCCAATCACTCATTGAAAACTGAAATAAACAAAAAACAAATCTTCACCATTCCAATCAAATTGCTGATGCTGATGATGATGCCCAAGTTGACAAGTCACGCCAGAGCAGCGTCTCGCGCGCAAAAGCAACAGCTGCCACTTGCCACCCATCCTTCTGTCCTGTCATTTTGATAGAACAAAACCCTATGCCTGGTTATAACCTATGCCTGGTGGCAATGTATCCTATCCACAGGCAACCGACAGAGTTGACTGGCATTCTGTCATTCAATGCCATTGTCACTTTCATCATTCAGTCGTCGTTCAGACTCAGTCATCAGTTTCGTTGATTTTTGTCATTGTCATTGCAACAACGTGTGTCTAGTCGAGTCGGGAGCTTCATTTTGGTTTTGTGGCACAGACAACCAGCATCTCAGAGATGAACATCAATTTATTAGTTTTGTATTTCTGTTGCACGGTCTCCACATTTATAATCAAGTTTTATTTACATTCTTCTTCTTGTGTTTTCTTAGTGATTTTATGTTGTGTCACTTCCGTTTGTCAATCTCGGAGAGACCTTTAAGACATTTGTCGTCGTCCGAAGCACGAGCGACAGGTTGGTATCCCTCATCCTCACCCTCTACCAGCTACCTGCTGTGCCCCCGTTAATGATAATGACGAATGATGATGACGAGCTCTGATGAGTCTATTATCAAGCTGGCCGTGTCAGCAGTAATAGCTCAATGTTTGAATAATAGGAACATTACCAAAGACCGTCGCAGGGAAAATGGGGAAACCCTAAATAGCAATTAGGTCGTAACTTGAGTTCTAACCTTTTTTTTTTTTGGGCAACGGAAGTAGTCATGATAATTGGAATTATTGTGTGCTTACTTGGCAACGACTGACGAATTATTCTAGCATCTGGGAATTGAATTGAAAAACGAAGGTAACAGGAAGTGGCTAAGAACAGAAGACACAGGGGAACTAGGTCCAACTTGGTAACTGGCATTAATGAAGCAAATAATTGCAATTTAATCACCAAACAAATTCACATTCGAGTTACTTTGCATTTAAGCTAAAAAGACTTAATCGGTTGTAAGAATCTTTTCTCGTATTAGGAAGCTTTTGTAATTGCTTTTCATTTTGTGTGTTGCCAAGTTGAAGTTTTGTCTGTTTGCTTTTTCTGATAATGGCTCAGAAACAAACACATCCGTCAGTCCGTCAGTCTGAGTTGTACCGCCCATCAGTCACTCAGTCAGTCAGTCAGCGAGTCACTCAGTCATTCATTCATTCATTCAGTCAGTCTGAGTTGAGTTTTGTGAGCTTGTCATGCCACATTCTCTCCAAAAGGCGTTCCCCATTCACAGTTTGCTTCAGTTGCAATGTGTATTCTGTGTGTTGTTGTTGTGTAGATTGTCAACGCTGTGTGTGTGTTAGTGTGTGTGTGAAAGCTTTGAATTTATATGGCAGTTGTCAGTTGTCAATCACATTTGCAAACTGTCACACACGCTTCGTGGCTGGCAGCTGGAGAAGCCGGAGCTCCCCAGCCAACATATTAATCTTTGCCAAGCAGCCAGAGAGAAAGAAAGAAGGATATGTGATGGGGAGTAACGAGTGGGTGAGTAGGCGTGGCACTTGATGGGGATGAAGGCGTGGCGTTGCTGCGGAAACAGGAAAAAGCAGTCAAAGCAGGCGACGCGGCGCGGTGACAGGCATAAGTAATGTAAAAAAATTACTTTATAATGGAGTGCGAAAATGAAAATTGCGACAGCTCAAAAAGAAAGCAACAGCAACGGCAACGGCGGCGGCAGAAGACGTCACATTTGGTGGATTGCTACAAGCAATTTAGGTAAGATAATCACTTTTCAAGGAGTGTGCCACAAAATGCTGCACTCCTAGGCAACACAACATGCCAGCTGTTGTTGTTGTTGCTGTTGTTGTTGCCAGGCATTTCAAACTCTGTTGACTGACTGTTGGCTGTCAACTGTGAGCGCTGACACCTCAAACACACACACACACACACACACACATATACATGCAACAAATGCGACTGCAATACGCTGGTGCCCCCTCCATACCCCCCCGTGCCATTGCTGTTGCTTTTGCTTTTGCACCACAGCCTCAGCCTGACAGCGCTCTGACAGTTTTTGTTGTTCACGCGAGTAATTCATTTTATGTAGCTGCTGCTGCTGCACCAACAACAACAACAACAACTCCCCTTGGCTGTCACCTCGTTGCTTCATTTCACATCACAAAAATGCCAAGCAAAGCGACGCGCGTTGACATGTGAGAGACGACGACGGCAACGACGACGACGACGACGGAGACGTCCTTCTCCTCGCGCTCCTCCGGGCAGGACATGCTGCCAGAGGGACCCTACCCAACCAACAACGTATCCAGTGTGACAAGTGACAGTTAAGTTGCTGCTGTCGCTGTTTTTGCTGTTTTTGCTGTTGTTGTTGTTGCTACTGCGCCAACGACGTCAAGCGACGTAATTCATTTTGCATGTGCGTGCAAAATTTTCAAGCGTATTTATTACGTAAATTAACAACAACAACAACAGCGGCAACAGCAGTATAGTATCCCCACATCAGCGACGACAGCAGGATGTTCATGACGCAGCGGAAATAAATTTTGCGTGAACAATACAACGCATTACACTGCAGGTTAGGTTAGTTTTACGTTTTATACGTTATTCGCTCTAGCTCTCGCTCTCGCTCTTTCGTTAACGGCGAAGTACGGCGAGAGGCGGGCAAAGTGAGGCGAGTCTGGCAAAAATTAATGGCACAGCGGCATAGCTGACAGCCACAAAAGAGCGAATACACACACACACACACATACACAACCACAGGCACATGCAGGCAGACATGCAGAGAGCACACCACGCACACACATGCTAATGAGCCGTCAGCTAAGCGACGGCTTGACGAGCAGAATGGGAGTGAGAGAGAGACAGAGAGCGCCTGGGCTGAGTGGACTGGCTTGGCAGACAGTGTGTCCTGGCAGATGAATGAGAAGCTCAGGCAGGAAACAACTGTCAGCGTGTTGGACAAAGAAGGGGGGTCAGACGCAAAACAATAAGATGAAGAAGACTTTAAAAACATAACAGCAAAGCGAAAGTAATGAAAAAGTGAACATTAATGAAAGACCAAACTTAATCAAGCTATTAGGATAGAGGAGAAGATATATCTTTTACCTACGACCAAGACAATAACTGTTCTTTGAAAGAAATCTTTATCAGTTAAGGGTTAATTAATTTCATAACTATTAACATAACTAAATCAATAGATTCGTTAACTTTTTGAGTCTTGCACTTTTATGACCATGTTGGGGAGTTGGGAGCTAGGATTTGTAAGATTTTGAGTCTTGTACTTTTATCCTTAAGTATATCATTGAAATATATATGTTATCTTTGGAAAACTAATATTAATGATCAATTTTGAAGCTTAACTACATAAAGAAGAATCCAGTTGGACTAAAATATTTCCTACTATGTAACCTACACCTATCGACCCAACACATTTAATATCATGGAATGAATACAGTTGTAGCATTTTCATGCTGTCATAAATACTTTATGTAAATGGTATTAGTTGATGCTCTCTTTCCGAAAGTCTCTCAAGTCCTAATCAGTTATCATCGGTACCATAAACTATCAACAATATTTGAGACACTAAAAATTGGATGATTGCAAATCTTTTGCTCAAGTGTCAAACAGTTAGAGCAACAAGAGCAGTAAAAGCAGCAGCCGTTAAATATTTAGCTGGAAATGTATCAATTTACATGAAGCAACACTTAATTTGAAAATTATATGCAAGAGGAAGTGCAATAAATTCACAGACACGACAGCGACAGCGAATCCGGTCCGAAAACCGATTCCGAAAACCAATTGAAGTCCGGCTTGGACAGGGGAAAGGATAGGTCGGGACAATCGTTGATGGTACGTCGTCGTCGTCGTCGTCGGCATGCGGCTCTTTGGGTCTTTGAAAACTTGTTTTTGCTCGCTGTGGCAACAGCTTAGCAAATGTTTCTATCAATTTGAAAAGCGGCTCGTAAAATTTGAGAAATGTTGACCATAACCATGGCCCAGCCAGTCAGCCATCCAGCGAGCCAGTTGGCCAACAGGCATTGCGACCCGTTTAATGTAACATCAATTTATGTGATTTCCACACAAGCTAATTGATTATAAGCTTCACAAACTATGCAACACGGTTGACAGCCGTGCAAATACCTTAATCTTAATGCATTTTTATGGTCAACTCAACTCGAATTCAATGACAGTTGCTTATAGTTGGGTATAAATTTTATCAAATTGATCGATACACAACAACTATAAATAAGATCAGAAACTCGAAAAGATCAGGGGATACCATGATATATGACTTCCACCTTGCGGAATTGATTACTCAACTCATTACTACAGATTACTTAAGGAACTAAAATTGTTATCAAAGATCTTTCAACTAAAAACATGACCAGAAACTCGGAAAAGTTCAGGGAATACCATGATATATTACTTCCACCTTGCAGAATTGATTACTCAACTTCAGATTACTTAAGTTAACTTTTCGCTGATTAAGTACATATATTTTATCAAATCTTTTAACTATAAATATGACCAGAAACTCGGAAAAGTTCAGGGAATACCATGATATATTTCTTCCACAAACTCCAAATGATCAGGGAATACTATGTTATATTTTTTTCACCTTGCAGAATTGATTACTGAACTCATTACAACAGATTATATAAGTAACTTAACTTTTTATCAAAGATCTAGAATATAAGAGCAGAAACTCGAAAAGTTCAGGGAATACCGGATTACTCAACTCATTACTACAGATTACATAAGTAAGTTAACTTTTCGCTAATTAAGTACAGATACTTTTTATCAAAGATCATTCAACTATAAATATGACAAGAAACTTAAAAAGTTCAGGGAATACCATAATACATTTCCTCCACCTTGCAGAATTGATTACTCAACTCATTACTACAGATTACTTAAGTAAGTTAACTCTTCGCTGATTAAGTACATATACTTTCGATTAAAGATCTTTCAACTAATATGAGCAGAAACGTGGAAAAGTTTAGGGAATACCATAATACATTTTTTCCACCTTGCAGTATTGATTACTCAACTCATTACTACAGATTACTTTACTTAAGTAAGTTAACTTTTTATCAAAGATCTTTCCTTGTTAAGCTTAACAAACTTTTGATTATACCCCATTGAAGCATATTATTAAAATAAATTACAAAACGACCTACAGCAAAATTTTAACCTTATTGAATATTTGCGAATATAAATACAACCAGATAAATGTAAAAATGTTCAATCTGCAAGTTAATGACTTAATCACATGACAGCTGCACAAGTCTCGAGAAAAATGTGTGTCTACCGGCCAAAAGGCTTCGAATTCGAACCGATACCACAAAAACCGAAATGAAAAAAAAAACCATACACAAAACGACAGAGCGACAAAAAAGACAGACTAAATGAGGAGGGGCTGACATATAGAGGCCTCTTTCTCTCTCTCTCTCTCTGTGTGTGTGTGTTCAGAGACAAGGAAATTTGACAGCGAACACGCAGGAGGTCCTCACCCGAGGAGAGTTCAGGAGACCGGAGTGCGGGTCGAGCGTTGCCTGTCAGTTTGGCAAGCTTTTAACCCATGCTATTCCAATTGAATTTCTCTCTCTCTGGGGAAGGCGGGGGAAGGACGGAAGGACAGACAGAACACAGCAGGCGGTAGACAGGACTTTTAGCTAACTGACATTGGCAGGCGGTCCGTCCTCATCGAGGGGGGTGTGTGTGTGGATCGGCATCAAAACCACCTTGACTTGACACTGATAGCTGAAACAGCAGAGCATGAGCAGGACCAGGAGCAGGCGGAGTTAGTAGTTCCCTGATCCCTGAAGTTTTCAGGGCGCTAAACAAACTTGCGCGAGCTTTGAATTGACTTTGTTAAGTTGAGTTGACTTCGTAGATGGGAATCGCAAATACTTATATATGTAAGGATGTGTGGCTATTTACAATGTGAGCTTTGAGCAGTGGGCATGCTGTGAAATCTGCAAATTGCCATGTCATTATTTGTTAGCATCAAACCGAAAAAACGACAGGCGACAGACGAGTACCAAATACCAAAAAGGACCAAGGACGAAGGACCTAGAACGCTGTCGACGCCCCTGCCTGGCGTCAAAAGTGTAATTGGCAGTCCGCCCAACCGCTTCGAGTAACCCTCTCTCTCTTGCAGTTCCACATTTCGATTGCCATTCCAAATGCCGCCGAGTCGAGTCGAGTTGAGTAGAGTATAGAGAGTGAGGGGTGTAACCCGATGTCGGCTTACACACTCAAGTCAAGCGTCCGTACGCCCGCCCGTCCGTTCGCCCGTCAGGCAGACAGTTGGTAACTGTCAGTGGGCATGTTCGACTTGACAGCATAATATTACAAATCCCTGCCGAAAGCAGACACTAACGATGACATGCGGCCGAACGGCCAAACGGCCAAGCGACCAAACGACCGAACGACGACTGCACACACACAAAAAGGACAACCACAACGAAGTGGAGAGGGAGAGGGAGGAGAATATAACAAGGGAGAGCTACGCAAATTCTATAATAAAAAAGGAATATACAATTTTACGCCACTCAATGCAGGTAAAATACGGTCTCTCTCACATCCAGAGATGCGAGCCGGCGAGCTGGCAGATGTTAAGGTCCGACCGAAAAGAGATGTGTCAAGCGTGTGTGTGTGTTATTTGCAAGATTGCTCTGAGGTTAACCAACAAATGATGTCATAGATTATAGTTGTACTTAAAGATGTGAACCTAAGGGAAGCCCCGTTGAGACAGTTTTGCAAAGGGTAAACGGGTAGTTTCGAGTTTTTTAATCAAAAACAATTACGTTTTGCTTACTTTTGTTGACATATAATCTTATCTTAACCCTTTTGGAGGAGGGAGACACGATATCGATATGAATAACGAGTTACACATGATGTTTGATATGATAATGATCTGAAATTGAAGAGTTATGGTTTTCTTGTTATTAATGACTGATAGATACTGAAAAAACATTATTCTACTAATTATTGCATTATAAATTGGTTAAAAGACAAACATTCACATGGGTCAAGTGTTGAAATTCGTCATTAAGTCATTTGCAAAACTGAAAAGTCAGAGCATAAAGTATATAAAATGTTTATGCGGATAGATAAACTATAAAGTAAAGCAAGTGGCAGATGATAAATGAAGATGCAGCTGCTGCAACTACATCAACGCTAATTGCCCTTTTGCATTTCACATAATACACATGTATACTCAAGATATTCGAAGACTCGCCGCAAATCATAATTCATTTTTCGCTCATGAATGCCGAGCACTCAGTTTTCTGATTGTGACAAAACTCACCACGAGTTGTCTGTCTAAAGACGCATCTCGCAGTCATACAGACGAAAACATGTATAAACATATACAGTTATATTCATATACACATGGTGTGTGTGTGTGTGGGGAGAGTGTGGGTAAGTCAGTGCCTGGGCGACAGCAGAAATGTCAAAATGCATTAACATTTAATTGAGGCTAATTTAAGGCGAAATATTTCGCTTGGCACATATGAGAATTTATGCGTCTCATTCACGTTTCGCTTTTCATTTTCAGTTTCATTTCATTTTTTCTGCATTTGTTTTTGTTTTTGTTCACTGTTTACTGTTTGTGTGTGTGTGTGTTTTTCCTTTCAGCCGGATATGTTGAGAAATGAGCGCATTTTGTAAAAATGTCACATTACATTTAATTTATGCGACGCCAGCCAAACCCACACACACATCGACGATCTGAAAAGATATACACAGATGTATCTCACAAACACACACACACACACAGAGACATACAGTTCGGCTGTTCTCTTCTCATCTCTTCTCTGAGTTCAAGTGTAGCGTGAAATTGTTTTGATGATGTTCCATGTCGCGCCGCATAAAAATTATTCAGCTGTCATTATCAACGGCAATTTAACCCCCGCTTAGCATTAACTATTTGTCAGTTCGTTGTCGCTCTCGCTCTCGCTCTCTCGCTCTCGCTCTCTCGCTCTTTGTTGCTGTCTCTCTCTGTGTGTATGTTTGTGTGTGCATGTAGCTTACGGTTCATGGTTCACGTTCATGTTCACGCCTTGAACTGTTGTTGTATGAAACATCGCCTCTGATTGACAGCCATGCAAAAGCATTTTGTGGATGGATTGGATTGCCCTCGCCGCGTCTGTTGATTAACACAATTTGCTTTGCTTTGCCAAAGTCACGTCACTGCGGTCGTTTGTCCTCTTCCCCCTTCTTTCTTGTTCGTCTACTTGTTGTTCACTCTTCACTGTTCTCTCTAGTAGATGTCAAAATAATTTTCCTTTTCAAATTTGACATGACCATCTCAAGTGGGACGTCGCCTCAGAGCAGTGCATGAATGGACGGACGGTCGGCTGCCTGTTTGAGAGTGCTTTAATGAACTTTCACGTGTTTGTGTTAATTAGCTGGGCAAATAATCATTTTTTTTTAGAAGAATCTTAAGTTTGTGCTAAACATCATGATTTAGGCAGTAAACATGACAACAAGAAAAAAACCCAAATAGATGAGCTCAGCAAATACCGAATTCTAGTTATATAATACGAAAAAAAGATATCTAAAAAAAAATTAGTTATTATTATGTGATATTGACAATATTTCTTTATACTTCCTAGTCTATATTACTTCAAAATTTCTTATGTAACTAAATCTTTTTAACACACCATAAAGAGATCAACGATGGTTTCCTCATTTCTGTTTAACATCTTCAATACGGCAAATTTGTTAAATAATTTTTCATAATCACACATCAAACACTCTTTTTTAAAGATATATTTACCCAGTTCCTTAGTAGATTTAGTGTATACTTATCACTATCACGAAAAAGTCGTGTGTTGACTTATTATTTAGTCATGTTTTTAATGTCAAAATATTTGCGGAACAAATTTGGATACGCAAAACATGTGAGCGGAAAGAAGAGATTCCAGAAAAAAGACGGACAAATAGAAATGAAGAGATGAGATGAGCTCAGCGGCTGGGACACTTGACGCAATATGCAAAGTTTACACACGTGAGACAAGGTTAAATTCTTTCTTTCTTTGGGGAAGAATGGAAAAATTAGCTTGATAAACTTATGATGAAAGAGAGATGAAGGAAATGAACTTGATTGAAAGGTATTTAACTTAAGATAATAAATTAAGTTGATTAGACAAAAAAAACTTTCAGCTATTTTTAGCGGTTTTCTGGTTCATTATAATGAAAATTTATATGTAGATGACCTCTATAATTCTTAAAATTATATGTTTTAAAAATATATAAGTTATATTTTATTACTTCCTGTGTTCATAAACAATTCCTTCTCAGTTGTCAATGATTAACACACCATTTGAGGTGCCAATCAAGCTTTTGTAAACAAAATCATTAAAGTCACTCAATCACACACACACACACACACACATACACACACGTACATACAGTTAAACGTTTATAGCAAGCGTCTATAAATCTGTAAAGTATAAGAGCGGACCATAAATTATTGTCGCAATTATAGCTGGCATTTTGCACATCCATTCGTAGCTTTTCCGCTTGACTAGCTAAGGAGATGAGAGAGGGAATGGAACGGGAACGGGACAACGGGAGAGCGACAGAGCTAAGAAATGAGAGTGAGAGAGGACGTGAAGAGGTTATCAAAATGCAATAAATCAGATTGTTTATAAACATACCTACACACACACATACAACACATACTGTTGTATTTTATAGCGCGACACCCAATGACAACCCAAACGCTGTACGCAATGAGGTAGTACCAGATGGGTGTACTGAAAGAGGGTGGGGGGGACAACCTGAACTTATAAACAGACATTAAGTCTGTTAAACACGAGAAAAATGCGCATTATATGGTGTAAATCAAAGTCAGACGAGACAAACAGACACATCGCCTGACGCGCGCAGATTTATTTCCATCTCCATCGAGCGAGCGCGCGAGACACTGCAAACAGTGTGCAAAAGCGTAAAAGTGAAAACTGGAATATTACGGTAACCAAATGCAACCAAAAACCTCGTGCTCATAAATCTATCTCAGTTTAGTTCAGTTTGTAGTATTATGTTTCAAAAGATCAAATAGAGAGATGAAGACGGTAACGGTGACGGGAAGAGAGACATAGAGTTGACTAGGCGCAATCAACATTTTCGAGTGTTGGAAAACAAATAAACAGCGTGTTACACTTTGATAAACACTGCAGATAGGCAAACGGTAAACGGTAAAACTCTCTGAATGCTTGGCCAATATTTGCACAGTTGGTTTGTTGTAAGTCGACAACAAAAAAAAGAAACGAGAGGAAAAATGGAAGTTTTGAAAGTGGTTTCTGTTTGCTCAGAACCAGTAGCATAATCCGGGGTATTTACACCTATCTTGGGTCATGCTCAGATATGATTTGTGAAGCTGTTCGCTTTGTTGTTGTTGTTGTTGTGGGCTTGTAAATCTAATCGCTTGTACATGTACTATTTAACCTTGTCTCTTTTTTTGTACTCTCTCGCAACACTTGCAACATAATAGTTTTGTAATCCACAGTTTCTTGTGTGTACTTAATAACAACAGTGGGTCGAAATATAGTGACAATGGCAACAAAATAGGAATAGTTAACTCAAAAAATATTTTTGTTATTATTTTTGTTGTGTTTTTCCAATATTTCTCTTGTTATTTATTAAAAATTTCAAAAAAATCATATAAAGGTTATTTATATGTTAAAGATATATCAAAACCCTAAATAATCATCTCTGATATGAAAATCCTTTTTGTAAATGGTATTAAGCAATAAATCACATATTTCAATATTATATCACAAATCAAATTTATTACACCAACAAGATAAGATAGATAACAACACAAAAATAAAATCCTAGAACGCGGCACAAACTCAAAGAGACCGAGAGAGAGAGAGAGAAAGACAGGAGGAGGAAGAAGAGATATAGCTCCCCATCGTCGTTAATTGAAAAGCCATTGAAAATCCTCAACTCGTCGCAGACTTTGGTTTTTTTTGGTTCAAAGTATGAAATGGAGCTTTTATCGTTTATTTATTGCAACGCATTTTTTTTTGTTTTTCTTCTTTTCTATTTCGTAATTTTGATTGATGACTGACTTAATGTCACTTTTTTTCGCCGTTGCCGTCGTCGTTGCCGTTGCCGTCACTGCTGTTGTCCAATGATAAATTAATAAAAGCAGGCAAACTTTGATTGTGTATTCTTTTCCCCATTCACAGTTTCAGCGGGTCGACAGGGTCCAGTGTAACTTTCAGCTACGCACACATTTTTATACCCTTAACTCATGAACTGGGCAAAAATGGGTATAATTGTTTTGTGCAAAAGTATGTAACAGGCAAGAGGAAACTTCGCCGACTCCATAAAGTATATATATATATTCTTGATCATCATCAACAGTCGAGTCGATATATCCATGTCTGTCAGTCCGTCCGTCATTATGTATGTCCTCATCGATCGCAGGAACCAGAAAAGCTAGAGACTCCAGATTTTGAATATGAGCTCTCCTAATCCCAAGGCAGAACAAGTTTGTTTAAAATTTTCGATAACTTTTCCGGTTTACGATATACACAAGGAATCGATTGCAGAAAAATCGTGAATTTCAAAAACTTGAAAATGTGGATTTAAGCTATTAACAAAATAATGAATATCTGTGAAATTTATACTAAAATCGGTTACGAAACACCGGAGATATGTTGTCATCAAGCATTGGTCCGGTAGTTCAGCTATGTGTGAGTATGCATGTCAGCTGAACCGTCTGTTTGGTCAAGGTTTAAGGGTATTTCCTAGTTGAGCTTACTCGGCTAGGGCCTTCTTACTTGTATTTTTTTTTGGTGTAGCTCCCTTTCATATATAATTTGCTGTCATAAATCGTCGACGTCGTTCAGTGGCGGCGGCGGCCATCTTTTATTGTTTATTGTTTATTGTTTGCTTAACAATTTTTCAATGTACATATATTCTCGTGCCCACACACACAAAATTTGCTTGCGTGCCTCCAACGAAGAGTCGATTCGTCCCCGCTTCTCGCTTCCCCTCTTCCCGTTCCAAAGTGATCCGCTCCCCAGGCCATAAATCAAATTCTGACAGCGCATTGTCATTTAATCAATAATTTATAAACAATTTCGCGTTGCACGAAACACAAAGCGAAAAAAACAAAAAAAAAAAAAAACAGAAAACGAAAAAATACAAATTAAAATGTGCGTGCATTTTGAGTTCTCTTGCGATGTTGTGGCATTAAAATAAATGGGTGCCTTAACCCATTTAATGAGAACTGATTGAAATTAAGGATATAAATCATTTCAAAATACTTCACTGTTCATTGATAATGATGACAAGGCTAAGAAAGATATAGGTCTTATGTAGCAAAAATATATATAGCTAATTATTATGATTTATACATTTTTTTTCTAAAATATTTTATGTGATTAAGAGTAAAATAAGATATGAAAAGAGAGTTTATGGCAGAAATATTGAGATTAAAGTTTATAAAATATTTTAAAATTTATCAAGATATTTTTCAAACATTTTTTGTTATTTTAAAAAAAAATGTGTCTGTCAAAGACCAAAATATGTTAAAATGAAAAAATATTAATGTATTTAAAAATGATTTTTATAAAAATTCTTAGGGCTTTTTTAAAAATTTATTTTATCATAAATACTAATAAACTATAAAAAATGATTAGGAAGCTGTAATAAAATATTTTTTTAAGCTGTATACAATACTAATGTAATCAAAGAACCAATAAATATAAAAAAAATATTTGCAAGATCTTATAAAATATTTTTTCATTAATTTATTACAGTTAATTATAACAATTATGTTAAAAAATATATATATAAATATTTGTAAATGGAAAACGTGATTAAAATCTTAAAATATTGTTATCTTAAGTCTTATCATAAAGTATGATTTTACATTCAAATTTTTTGTAATCATTTAAAAGCATATTGAAACTTAGGCTTTTGCTTACTTTGTTAAATTGGCAACGCATGGGTTAAAGTGTCAACAGCAATAACTTTTAAGGCGTTTTTTTCTGTTGCCGCTGCTGCGCCTACTTCTTCATGCTTGGTCTGTGTACATACCATAAGGGCGTTATGGCACTAAAAAGTACGTGCCAAAATGACCAAAGAGCGAACGTGAAAAGACAGAAAATAAAACAAGTCAAAATCAAGCAAAACAAAGTAAGAAGACGAGTAAGCTCGACTAGAACATACCCTAAAGCATTGACCATACAGACGGACAGGCGCTCGGACTGACAGTTACAGACATACATGTACTACCGGACCAATACTTGATGGCTTTATATCTCAGGTGTTTCTGAACCGATTTTAATAAAAATTTCACAGATTTTCATTATTTTGTTAATAGTTTTAATCTCTGTTTTCAAGTTTTCGATTTTGAAGATTTTTTTTGTTATCGATTGCATATGTATATCGTAAACTTGAAAAGTTATCCAACAATTTGAAAGAAATTTGCTATGTCAAGAAATTAGGAGAGCTCATATCCCAAATTAAGACTCTTTAGCTTTTGTAGTTCCTGTCGGGTCGGAGAAGCTTCCTTCTGCCTGTTACATACTCTTGCGCAAAACCATTATACCCTTTTTTGCCCATTTCATGGGTTAAGGGTATCAAAAAAAAAGACAAAGCGAACAGCGAAAAATTAAATGTCAAAATCCCCCAAGCGCCCAAAAGCTTGTCAGCTTCTACAAAACAGTTAACGCTGGACAGTAGTTTTCAGTAATGGCAATGGATGAGGGTAGACTAGAGTAGGGTATATGCTTGATATGGGTAGGTGGACGGGGTGGGGGGGAGTGGGGCACAAAGTGGAGGTGCTGATGGCGGCAACGGCGGCACTTTTTGATTTTTTATTTTTGTTGTTATTGTTCTTTTGCTGTCTGACTGACCAAAGCGCAAAATCACTTTTGACGTTTTTATTCTTGTGTGTCGGTTAGGGATTTTCTGTATTTCTGTGTGTTTCTCTTTTTGTTCAGTGTATATATGTGTGTGTGTGTTGTTGTTGTAGCGCGCGACTCGTTTCGTTTTCATTATCCGAAGCGCGTCCAAAATTCATTTCAAGTTTTGCCGCCGTCGCCAAAGCAAAGTCAAGAGCTGGGCTGAGGCGTCTTCAGCTGTCCCAACTGTTGTGTTGTTGGCTTTTTGGTTAAGACCAAGTTAAGACACGGCCTAAGCGTTTAAAAGCCTAAACGAATGCACTGCGCGACATATGAGTATCTCTCCATCCATCCCAGAGTCCAGTCCAGTTCAGTCCAGTCAAGAGTGAAGAGAAAAGATACAAAATACACACATAATAATCATTCACATCTCAAATTGACTTGACAGAAAGAGAGAGAGAGAGAAAGAGAAAGAGCGAGAGAGCGAAAGAGAGAGAGAGACATTCAGCCTGTTCAGCTGTCAAGTCGGCTTTTGTATTTTGTATTTTGCGCTCAAAACTTAGACCAACTTGACAGTTGGAAGACAGTAGTATTTATAACGTCGACTCGACTCGACCCCCCCACCAATCCCCACCCCCCTGTTTGGCAATAAAAATGAGACAAGAGTGACAGCGGCTCAGCGAAAGAGTTAATACTGTGATTAAATGACCAGGCCCAGAGTGCCACTGTCAGACAGTTGCTGTTGATGACGATGGTGGGCGGCTTAAATGTTTGACAGCTTGATGCCACAGTCAGTCAGACTTCTTTTACTTCAAAAGAGTTCCAAAACCAAACCGAACGTATTTGTTTTTTGGTCGATTTTGCAATATTCATTTGAACGTATGTTGAGCCTACGCATAAGTTTTGGTAATAGTTCAAGGCATTATTGATAGACAGACAACTTAAGAGTTAAGAGTTTTCGATATCAGTCAATGAAATTTTGAATTGTGATACTTTAAGCTAGACTTGAATACAAAGAAAGTGACTAAAAAGTAAAGGTTTGACAAAAGGGATGATAAGTTTAAGAAAAATCTACCCATGATTGATGATATAACATTAATCTATCATAACTCCGGAATTTCTAAAGTGATTTTAATAAGAAGTTCCCAGATTTTCAGTCAATGGAACTTTGAATTGTTAATTTTATTTATAAAGTTACTAAAACGTAACGGTTTGACAAAAGGGATCATAACCCCATGACCTAACTCATAAGGTCTTCAATCTTTCTTAGCTCCGGTATTTCTCAAGTGATTTCAATAAGAAGTTTGCAGATTTTTAGTCAACGATATTTTGAATTGTGATACTTTAAGCTAGACTTTCGTATATAGAAAGTTACTAAAAAGTAAGGGTTTGACAAAAGGGGTCATAATCCCATGACCTAACTTATCTCAAGGTCACTTCTGTACCAATGCTTGATGATTTAACTTCAATCTTTCATAGCTCCGGTATTTCTCAAGTGATTTTAATAAGAGTTCGCAGATTTTCATTGTATTTCTAATGTTTTCAATCTTCATTCGTCAAGATATATTTTGTAGTCGGTTACATGTCTATATCGTAAGCGAAGAAAGCTTTCCCTTTTACACCCATTTCATAGGATTAAAGTATAACAAGTCCTAAGAATGGTTAAAGTTTGTTGGGTAAAGTTAAAGATTCCAAGTTTATTCTAATAAAAGTTTTTATAAGCAAAAAATCGTATGAAAATGTCAGCCATATACTTTATGCACATCATTTTATTCATTACTAAAAGATTTTTATAGATGCTGATTAGATAAGTGCCATATTTCCGTAATAACACTTTATATGATGTAGAAATATATTAATTCATAAAATGATTTAAACTTTATTCCGTTTTATTAAGACAGAAAGTACAGAGATAGATAGAAAAAACCACCTGCCAATTTGATGATTGTAAAAGAGGCCTAAGTGCAATAATATAAATCATGAATCATGACAGAGATCTATAAAGTAAAACGCTAAAAACTTTTATAAGAAACTGTATAACAAGAGCTTGTGCAATGTTTTGACATAGTTTTATATGATGTACATCTGTTCCGTTTAAGTACTTAATATGCCGCCATAAACGGAGATGTTAAGCTGTTAAAACCGACCTGCGATTATGCGTCATAAATTTCAGATGGCTTAAGCATAAAATACAGATGAGTTGAGTAGAGTACTATGTCATAAAAACAGAGTGCAGGGAGCCATTCAACATGATATACCATTTTAAACAACATCAGATTAAATAGGAATGGTGCAGTAGTGATAAACGTGTGCCAGACAGAAGACAGAAGAAGAGTAGAGAGAAACCCGACAATCAACATCAATGACAGCAAGAAAACAAGCAAGCAGAAAAGATATCTTGCAAATCTCTGTAGATCTCAAGATCACAATCTCACAATCTCTAAATGGCATCCCAAAGTAAACTAACCAAATGTGCAGATCAGAAAAGATACTAAATTTAGACAAGCACGTTCACGAGACCTGTCTTACAAAACAGAATTGTTTTTTTGTTTTCCCATCTACTAAAGAAGAAAAAATCATCATCTGAAATGTTTATTATCTTTTTAAACAGCTCGAGCGTCTTAAGTAGCTGCAAAATGTTTATATAGTATATTACTTCAAAAATTTACTATATATATATATAACGCACGGTTGTCAAGAATGAAAAAACATTCAGACAGAATCCGATGACACTTGTCACAAGCGACATGGCGGGGAAACGGAAAGACTTTTGCAATGCGTTCGCCGTTGTTTATCTTGAGAATGTCATAAAAAGCCCATGCCAAAGCTATTTTTACCTAAAATATATATCTCTTTACTTAAGCATTAAGTATTACAAATTTCTGCTTTTCATGTGTGGCACTCAAACTAATTTTTAATTGCCCAAACACACACAGAGAAATTATCTCACAACGTAACGGAAACTTCATAAAAAATCTATAAAAACATGTAAAAAGACTCTAGTTGTGTAAGCTCGACTAGAAGATACCCTTGACCCTTACACCTTGACCATACAGATGAACAGACGGTCGGACTGACGACATACACATAGTACATACGTGTAGTACCGGACCAATGCTTGATGGTTTTAAATCTTCGGTGTTTTTGAACCGATTTCAATGAAAATTTCACAGATGTTTATTATTTTGATAATATTTTTAATCCTTATATTCAAATTTTTGAAACTCAAGATTTTGTTTGTTATTGATCACAATTGTACATGGAAACCTGAAAAGTTATCGAAAATTTGAAACAGACTTGCTAAAACAGACAGACGGACATGGCTGTATCGACTCGGCTATTGATGCTGATCAAGAATATATATACTTTATAGGGTCGGAGAAGCTTCTTTCTACCTCTTACAAACTTTCACACAAAACATTATACTCTTTTTTACACATTTCATGAGTTAAGGGTATACAAATCTATAAAAACAAAAACAAAAGTATTATTTAATACCAGTTTAAGACGGGGTGTCAAATCTTGAACTTTCTCTGTCTCTCGGACAAGTGTCTAAGTACTTCGTGTGGCATACATTAAGGCCATAAATTTTCATTTTAATTGCTTTGTATTTAGATTAGAGACAGCAGCAATTGTTTCGCCTCGTTATGAAAATCTATTTTATTTAATATTCTATTCCACTAAATACCGAAAAGTGGCGCCCACTAAAAAGTGTCTGAGACAAATGTCGAATGAATCGCCTTGGGCAAAGACTATAAGAAGTATATTCTTAACGAAGTGTAAATGCTCTATGATTTATGATTATGATAAGAGTTAGAGTTGAAATTTGGTTAAAATCTGTTTTTATTGTTAAAGTGTTTATAATATTAGAATAGGAACATTTCTTATGTAGTTTCTCCGAGATTTTGACATTTAAATTATGTTTATATCTATATTATACTCAAAAGAGAGGTTTTTTTATTATAGGTTAATACTTTTATAGTTAAAATTATAATAAAAACTTATCTAAATTAGTTTAAAAAAATATCATTAATGAGATTATCTCCACTACAGAAATGATTTAAATACTTTTTTCGTGTTTTTATTATATCAAGGTGAAGGTGAAACAAACTTTGTTATGTTTTGCCGTAAACGATCTAAATCCCAAGCAACTTTATTAAGCAAAGAGTATTTTAAGAGATTTTTGGTGACATTAAGAAATCGTGTTGAAGTGTTTAATAAATAACAAATCACACTCAAAAATAAAAAATCAGAACTCAGAGACAGCGAGACAGAGGCAGAAAAAAATACCAAAATAAAGTCAAGTACTATGTATTCGAGTAATAAACAAAGTGGTCTTGTCTTAAGATTTATGTGACTTGATCTGTTTTGAAGTGGCCTCAGCGCTTGGCTTGTCGGCTGAAGTGGAACGCGTCTTATCAGTATCAGTTACGATTCCGGTACAGATTTACAATTAATTGCGAGCAATTGTGAATAGACCATAAAATACAGTTGGTACGAATACTGTTAGCACTAACTGTTCATACTTTATTCATGTTCATAATTAACGAGAAATTTGTAAACGTTTTGTGCAAATTCATCGGGAAACTACTCAACTTCATTAGCAGATCGTAAATAATGTCAGGGGGAACACGGCTAATGCCACAAAAATTTATTGTTTTCTGCCCAGACAGACAGACACATGCTGAATAATTTAGAATATGAAAAAAGTATATATAATAAGTAAGAAGGCTCTAGTTGAGGAAGCTCGACTAGAAGATACCCTTAACCCTTGACTATACAGACGGTCGGGCTGAGAGACATTCACTTACATACCTGTACTACCGGACTAATGCTTAATGGTTTCATATCTCTGGTGTTTCTGAGCCGATTTGAATAAAAATTTCGCAAATGTTTATTATTTTGTTAATAGTTTTCATCCCCATTTTCACATTTTTGAAATTCACGAGTTATTTGTTATCGATTGTATGTGTCTTTCGTAAACCCAAAAATTTTAAACCAACTTGCTAAGCCTAAGGATTAGAAGTGCTTATATCCAAAATGTGGAGTCTCTAGCTTTTGTAGTTCCAAAACTATTATACCCATCTTGTTTGCCCATTTTATGGGTTAAGGGTATACAATTAAAAATATATATAAATCTGAAAAGAAAGTCGAGCACAAAAGACACTAACAAAAATTATACACACAGACAGACCGACAGAGAGAGAGAAACAGAAACAATAGAATTTTAACAAGAAATATAATTTATAGCCACTTAAGTCATAAATTTATTTTTAATTTCGACCAATTCACATTTACAATGAGCCACGCAAACATCATCAAGCTCAAGCTCGCTTACCCCGTTACCAACTACCAACTACAAAATACTCTACACTTTCTTTGTGTTGTTTAGTTTATAAAGAAAGTTTGTTCTGAAGTTGATAGTTTTGCTAGTTGGAATAGTAATTTATCAAGTTATTTCATAAAATATAATGAAATCTTATCGAAAATATCATCTTTTCTGTTCTCTTGTTATACGAAGCTTAAGCTTAAACCTAAGTAATCAAACTTCATTAGCTTTAAGGATAAAACATTTTAGTTAAGTTCATAGTTTGAAATACTTAGAAATGATCTTTTCGAATGTTATATAAAGTTTCAGTTTGAGCTAATAAACCATCGGTGAAGTAATGATTTGAAATGTTTATCAATTTGTTAGCTATAAAGTTAAAACATTTTAGTTAAGATCATAGTTTGAAATACTTAGAGATGATCTTTTTCGATTCTTACATGAGTTTAAGCTTGAAATAATCAAACATCGTTGGTTTGAGATGTTTTTAGAGATGATCTTCATCTAAAGTTTACACTTAAACTAAGCGTAACCAAACTTCGTTAACTTTTTACAGTTTTGAAACCATTTTTAGTTAGGTTCACGGTTTGAGATAGTTTTCGTTTTTTTGTGGTTGTTGTTGTTGTTGGTGTTTGGGGGCCCCCACACATAAGAAATGAAATACTGAAAGACTAAAATTTACGTCTCTTTGGTTGTGTTTATTTTTCTTTTTTAGCCGCTTTCATGAATCTTCAAGTTTATTATTGTTGTCTGTTTTCTGTGCTGCCGGTTTCTGTTGTTTCTGTTTCTGTTTGCCGCTTCTGGTAGCAACAACATGTAGAAGAAGAAGAAGAAGAACAATAACAAAATTTAACACTCAGACAGCAGACAGTAAATAAGCCAAGTTATAAAAGGCCAACTAATTACAAGTTACATATGCTTAAAAAGACAAAAAAAAAACTACAGAAAGAGAGAGAAAATAAATTTGAATATGTATGATTTTAATTTTAATGATTATATATGTATACTATATAGAGAGTGAAGGGTCTCTCTAGTTTATTGTCTTAATGAACAAAAGGGCGACAGAGCTTCTATATAACTGAGAAATGAAAATGAGAAAGATACAAATGTATCTCGTTTGAGCGCCAAACACAAATGTTTAAAACAATAATAAATTATCGTTGTTTGTTGCAGGTCTCTCTCTCTCTCTCTGTCTCTCTGTCTCTGTCTCTTTGCCTTTTATCGCTTGATAATCGCTGGTCATTAGTCATTTTGGCCTCAACCTCAAGTATTGTTTGTATGTTTTTTCCCTCTATATAGCAATGTATCTCTGTGTATATATCTTGTCTCTTTTGCCACACCAAAAAGACTAATGTGAGCAACAACAGTGGCAGCTGCTGCTGCTGCTGCTGTTGCTGCTGCTTGTGTTGTATCTGCCTCTTCATTTGGTCCGCAACAACAACAACAAACAGCGAACAGGCAGCTTGCTACGTTTAATAAATCGTGTACTGTCGCCTTTTATTGTTGCGGCGATGTTTCAAATTTTATTTATTTATCTGCTGCCGCTGAATTGGCTTAATAATGTGGCCAACAACATCAGGCAACAACAACAACCGGCAACAACAGCGAACAGGTCAAGCCCATATTTAGCAACTTCTGGCGATATCACACTTAAAACACATCGCCTCGTCTGGCTTTAGCTATCTGGGCCTATCTTGACAGTGCATGAAATATTTATGCTCTTTAGATTATTTCTTTTTTTTTTTTTGGGTGTATCGCGAAGTATTAGCTAGAGAGAGAGAGAAAGAAGATGAGAGAGAGTTGACTCGAAGTGAAACTCTTTTCAGCATTTGTATGCTACCGAACTTTTTGATTGATTGATGTTTTAATTTAGTTATTCTGAAGTTGTTGCTTATCTAATTTCAAGTAAAGTGCGCATAATACTTGAGGAAGTAAGTGAAAAACATAGTACTAGTATGTTTATAATATATTTTATAATTGTTAACACTATAATATATATTTTCTATGATTGATTGATTGATGTCTTTATGTAGTTCTGCAATATCTTACTGGAAAGTGCGCCGACATTTGAGGAAGTAAGTAAATACATAGTATTATGTATATTTATAATACATTTCATGATTTTAACACAAATAATTATTATTTTTGTTGATTGATTGATGTTTTTATTTAGTTATTTTGTTCGTATTTCAAGAAAAATGCTCTTAATACTTGAGGAAGTGGGGAAAATATTTGGTAATAGTAGGAAGTAAGTAAAATATATAGTATTATGAATGTTTATAATACATTTTATAAAATTGTAGCACAAATATATTTAATTTCGTTGATTGATTGATGTTTATAACAACTTGTTAAAGTTGCGGTTTATCTTATTACAATTGAAGTTCGCTTAATAGTTGTGGAAGTAAGTAAAATATAAGGAATTAGTTGATATATTATATATTTTATGATTTTTAACACAAATAAATATATTTACTTTGATTGATTGATGTTTTAATTTGGTTATTTAGAAGTTATTGCTTATCTTATTTCAAGTGAAGTGCTGAAGTACTGAGAAAGTGAGTAAAATATAAAGTATAAGTAGGTTTGTTTTATGGTTATGAGAAAAAAATATATATTGTTTCATCGATTGATTGATTGATTGATGTCTTAATTTCGAACTGCAATATCTGATTTCAAGTGAAGTGCATATAATACTTGGGATTGTTAACATTAATATACAATTTCTTTAATAGATGACTTAATTCTGTTCTGCAATATCTTTTTTCAAGAGAAGCGCTTAGATTATTATTGAAATATGAAATATTTCATAAATTCTTAAACATTTGACAGTTGTTAATTGGAAATCATAAAGTAATATGCACAAAACTGATTTCCAATGCGACAGTTTTGCACTTGAGTGTGACCTGATTTTGATTGAGTTTCATGATATGTATGTATATAAATTACCAAAGCGATTAAAGGCAAAAGTGAGCTTAACGAATCTAAAGCCCTAAAGGAAGCCCGAGTCTTAAGTGACCCACATTATTTATGATTCAGCTGTGAAATGGAAACAGAAACAGAAAAAAAAAACATAGTTTGACAGCCGCCTGACCAAACGAGCGAAATGTCTGTCGCTCTGTTCATATATCACTTGTATCTATCTGACTATCTATCTATTCACAATATATTATGGTTGAGCACATGAAACGAGCTCCCAAAAATACAGAAAAAAAATGTGTGTTTCGGGCGGCGGTCGCTTTGAATTGTCAACAAGAGCCGTCAAATGAACTCCGACAGACTTGGTCAACATTTCTTGGTTTCTTGGCTCAGTTTCTGTCTTTTATTGTTGGACATATTATACATATATCGGTATCGGGCTTTTCCTCTCTAGAGAGAGAGAGAGAGGTGGGTGCCATAACAACAAAAACAATAATAATAATAATAATCACAGCAGCTGAAGTATTTATGTCAGCAGCTCTAGCTGAAGGTCTTGCCGGGCAATAAATTAATCAATGCGGCATACTTTGTTGTGCTTTATTATATTCTTAAGTACATTTATAAATACATGATATTTTGTCGCAGTGCATATCGTATTTTATACCATATTCAATTGCTTAAAGCTATCAAGTATTGCGGTTACGTGATAAACAATGGGTGCAACCAAAATTTATTAATGTTTCTGTTTTTTTTGGGGGATTTTTTGGAATTTTTTCACTATTATTAATCAACAGAAAAGGTTTTTTTCTTTGAAAGTTAAATAAAGATTAAGCATATATATTTTTAATAATATGTTTATATTTAAATATGTGCAAAACATGGAAAATTCCTAGAAAAAAACTATATTAATATTCAACATACAATTTTATGCTTATTTAAAGGTGATTTAAGATTGAGCACAAATATGCTAAAAAACATATATATTTTTTATAATATGATTGAAATATGTCAAAAAATGAGACAAAAATCATAATTTACATTCAACAATACATTTTATAGTCATTGAAAGTTAAATAAAGCATATACATGCTTAGATATATATTTATTTTTAAACATGGGAAAATCCTAAGGAAAAGTATTATTGATATGCAACGAAATATATTGAATCGTTAAAAGTTAATTTAATATTAAACACATATATGCTTAAAAATATATTTATTTTTAAATATGTGCAAGACATGGGAAAATCCTAGAAAAATTCATCATTAATATTCAACACATAATTTTATGCTTATTTAAAGGTGATTTAAGATTGATCACAAATATGCTTAAAAACATATTTATTTTTAATATGATTGAAATATGTCAAAAAATGAAATAAAAATCATAATTAATATTCAACAGAACATTTTATAGTCATTCAAAGATAATTTAAGTTTAACCATATATATGCTAAAAAATATATTTATTTTTAATACGTATTTCAAAGACAGAGAAAAACTTATTTTAATCAATAATGAATAAAAGCAAACAGTAAAAAAGCTGAATAAGAAAAAACCTCTAAAGTAAATAATATAAAAATCAGTTCTGAGATGATTTACCTCGCACAGGAAATCAAAAATTCACAATCTTTATGTTAAGTTTGAATAAAAACGAGGGAAAATTAAAATAAATGTCTGGCAAGTGCCTGTTGACAGTTGTCGTCGACGTCTTTGTTGTTGTTGTTGCTGTTGTTGTCAACCCAAGCAACAAGATGTCATTTTGAAATACATGAATTAATAATATAACAAGAACAAGAACAAAAGCAACTACAACTACAACTAGAGCATAAAACATTGAGCGAATGACAAGCAAAACCATCTTAGACTGAGAGTTGAGTGGGAACGGGAATGAGATTGGGAATGGGAATGGATTGGGGTGTCGCCCAAAAGTGAAAGAGTGTCAAACGCAACATTATGAAAATGACACGAGGAAGCCATAAATATCAGAAGTAACAAGAAGCAACAAAAGCAACAAAAGCAACAACAACAACAACAATGTCACAACATCTCGAACCAATACAAAGATTCAAAAATACGAACAGCGGGGGTGTTAAGAAAAATGTTTTCTAAAGAAAAAATATTATCAAGGAGTTGACAGCGGGCACTTGAGCATCCGACTAAAAGATACAAATGTATCCGTTGCTTGTCTATCTAGTATCTAGAGGGTTCTCTTCCCCCTGGAAAAAAGCAAAAAATGTCACATCTGAGTTGTGTTGCATGATTGACGCCCCTTCAGGTCCAGGAGCAGGGCAGAAAACAGAAACAGACGAAAACACACGATTATAATGACTTTTGGTGTAATTTATAAACAAAACTGTTAATTAGCTGCAACGCAAACGCTGACATCAGTCAGCTGCTGTATAATTTATGGCTGACACCAAATGGAAGGCCAACAGCTGTTGCCAAATGTGACAAGAGAATAACCTAAAGGTTGGAACAGCTACAGTTTCAGTATGAATTGACCTAAGGAAACCTAAGACTATATCGTAATTGAAAGAAAATTAAGTTTTTTTTAGGTCGATTATTCACTTTTCCTGTAAAAAACCCAATTCTTAATCACATGTTGCAATCATATTGTAAAGCGAATCGCCAAATGTAGCGGAAAATAACCTAAAGGTTGGAACAGTGAGAGTTGGAGTATGAATTGACCCAAGGAAATATGAGACTATATCATATTTGGGGTAGTAAAGATTGGAACAGTGAGAGATTGGGGATGAATTGACCTAAGGAAACCTAAGACTATATCGTAATTGAAAGAAAATTAAGTTTTCTAGGTCGATTATTAACATTTCCTGTAAAAAACCCAATTCTTAATCACATGCGAATCGCCAAATGTAGCGCAAAATAACCTAAAGGTTGGAACAGTGAGAGTTTGGGGATGAATTAACCCAAGAAAACATAAGACTATACCATATTTGAAACCTAAAGGTTGGAACAGAGAGAGTTTGAGTATGAATTGACCCAAGAAAACCTAAGACTATATCGTAATTGAAAGAAAATTAAGTTTTTTAGGTCGATTATTAACATTTCCTGTATAAAACAGGGAGCGCCTTAAAAAAACCCAGTTCTTAATCACATGTTGCTAAATGTCTGATTTCATACTATATAAAGCGAATCGCCTGACATCGAAGAACAACGAGAATTGCGAGCTAACCCCGAAGAGTCAATTGCTAATCTAAAACGACACCTCATAAATCAAAGCACGAATCAGAAGCAGCCAGCAAATAAATCAACAGATCTTAAATGTCACGCTACTTATAAAGAAACGAAAAGAAACCAAAATAATTCAGCTAGGAAAACAAATCACTGCAACAATTGTCAACAATTCAAGTTTTATACAATCGCTAACAACGATTTATATGATCGCAATATAAAGCGAAAATATATGATAATAAAGCATTGTTAAAACAAAAGCGGTTACGAAACTTCAGAAGAGCATATGTTAGTCGTTGTTTCTTGAAGGTATTGTACTGCTGCTTTGTTGTGATTATAAATTATGTTCAGTTCTTCGCTTAATCGGAACATCTATATGCGAAGCGAGCCAATAAAATGCTTTTTATGGCCAATAACTTGCAGCTTTGAGTTGTTTCGAGTTGTTGTTGAGGTGTCATAAATAATATGCCTAATGCCATGAATGGCATAAAGTTTAGAAAATCTTTTCAAATCACAACCATCGATTATTGTTAATTTCATGGCGGTCATAAACCAACCCAATAACAAACCAACCAACAAGTCGTTGGGGATTACAAAATTGAACAAAAGATATAGTTGAGTCACAAGACGATGCCATGAAATGCGAATTTTTCGAACTGTTCATAAATTTTTACAGTGAATCAGCGAAAAATCTAGTATATATCTATAAATTTAACAAAAATTATTATAGAAAATAACTAATAAAATGATGAAAAAAGTTATTTGACTTGGGCTCGTCCGGGATTTGAACCCGGGACCTCCCGCACCCTAAGCGGAAATCATACCCCTAGACCAACGAGCCAGTTGAGACAAACAAGTGCAAACAAAGCTCTTAAGCAGCAAGAGAGCAAAAGAGATCTCTTTAAGACATGCAGCCGGTCGACCGAACGACTAAGAAAGACAAAATCAAAGCGTAATCAAAGAAGAAGAAGTGCAAGCAACTTTGTCGACCCAACACACAGATTTGGAGTGGGAGAGAGATGCCAGACCCGCTGTTCCCGCTACTCTGATACTGATAGGCTGCTCTGCTCACACCACACAGTGTGTAACCAAAGCACAGCGAATCTATTTATAACAAAGTGTTGCCATGTTCATTTGTGTCGTTTGTTGTTTTTGTTGTCGCTTGTTGTTGTTGCTGGCGCGAGTGTTGACAACAAAACAAATTGTTTAACATGGACAACACACACAGAAAAAACAACAAACAAAAGAAATATGATGCATGTAAATAAATTCAATTTGGAACAACAACAACAACAAAATTAAATGGAAGACAGGCGAGCCGCAATCAAGCGCCATACAACAACAACTCGAACAACAACAACTTTGACAACAATAAAATATATGATCAGAGATCTTTCAACTGAAATTGGACAATCAAAAATGTATTAATATTAATCAGAACAAGAAAAAACATGAAAACATGAAAAATTATACACAATCAAATGAAATTACAATGGATGTAAGTATGAACGAATATTGTATGCTCTTAGATTTTTAATATTATTTTTAGTAGATATAGAATGTTTATAACTATAATAGGGGAACTTATTTAAAACTAATGACAAATATAAGTTAATTTTTTATGTTTTTTGCTTTACTTTTGATGGAAAAACTATAAATTTTGTTATAGTTTTCTTGTTATTGGTTTCTCTCTGTGTAGTCGAAGTTCTTTTTTGGGGTTGGATTACTCAGACTCAGATGTTTGTTGGCATCTTATCAAAAACTCAAGTCAAGAACCCAGCCATCAAGTAACGAGAATAAACAACAATAAAAAAGTCGAGCTGAAAATTCAAACTTCAAGTGGAAACAATTGAAAAATCAATAGTCTTGTGAACATTTGACAGCTGATGGCGATAATTTTAAATCAAATCAATTGAATATTGTCACAATTAATTTACTTAAAAGATATGTTCGAACCGATATTCTCCCGCCCAATCGACTCAACTCAACTCAACTCGACTCGACGCTGAGCTGAAAGCTGATTGCTTTTGTCACATTTGTCTGCGTGCAATAATGAAAATAATAATAAAATAATGATTGTCAGCGCTTTGTAACTAAGAGGGATTTTATTCGATTCGATTCGTTATTCGTTTTTTCATACCCTTATTCCCATGAAATGTGTAAGAAAGGGTATAATGTTTTGTGTAACAGGCGGAAGAAAGCTTCTCCGACCCCATAAAGTATATATATTCTTGATCAGCATCAAAAGCCAAGTTGATATAGCCATGTCCGTCTGTCTGATCTCAGGAATGAGCTTTTCTAATCCCTAGGCATAGCAAGTTTGTTTCAAGTTCTCGATAACTTTTGAGGTTTACGATATACACATGGAATCGATAACATAAAAACCTTGAATTTCGAAAACTTTAACATGGGGATTGAAACTATTAACAAAATATTGAACATCTGTGAAATTTTTATTAAAATCGGTTGAGAAACACCTGGGATACGAAGTCATCAAGCATTGGTCCGGTAGTGCAGGTATGTCAGGTATGTCTGTCAGCACGACCGTCTGTCCGTCAGTGTAGTCAAGGGTTAAGGGTATTTTCTAGTCGAGCTTACATGACTAGAGCCCTCTTACTTGTTTCTTTCTCTTTCGTTTGTGTGTTGTGCATGGAGCTGCGCTCATTGAATGTCAATTGATTTAATGTATTCCTTTATTGATTTTTAATTTCAGGCCTGGGTGTTTTATGGCTGTCGCCACAATCGTCAAAGTTTTATTAACGCTTGCGCAAAAAATGTGTTTGCCGCACCTCTCGCCCTTCATTCCCTAGGCGTCTTTATCATGAAATTCAAATTTTAGTGTTTTTTTTTTTTGGTTAAAATCGTAAAGCTTGCACACGAATTATGCATTTGGCATACGAAATATGTAAAAATCGTCAGCATTGAGATTGTTTTTTGATTGCGATTTGACTTTAAAATGAAAGCGGATCAATTTTTTTGTTGTCTTTGTTCGACTTTTGTTTGATTTAAGATTGACAGAAAAGAGTTATTTGAAAATAATAATGGGGGAAACCTGACGGTACAGCAGAGTTCAAATGAATAGAAACACGTTCCACTTCGATATATATCGTTATACTTCATGATTGATAAGATCTAAGCTGATAAAAAACAGTTATTGATTTTGTGCATTACATGTAATCTGAAAAGTAATTCAGTTGATAAGGTATTGCGTTATGTAAATAATCAAGAATTGAAGAATGACGCATAGATCGAAAAATAAATGTATATATGTATATAGAACACGTTATCAATCACATTACTTGTCACAAGGCAATTCAAATTCACAAGAACTAATGCAAATAATATTGAAAAAATCGAACTTTTACACATATGCTCAAAACCTTATCTAGATTGAATTACAGCGAAAAAAACGTGTTTCTATTTCTGTTTGATTTACGTATGCGGAATTAAGTGGGTTCAAAGTTGTGACGCGTTGTTTTTGTTGTTGTTTTTGTGGTTGTGGCGACTAGCTAAAAATTATGACAGCATATTAAAATATTAAATATGGTTCAGTTGTCAGTTGAGATTTACATTAGTTAAGCCTTCTGACAGCTGATGATTTTAAGTTATGGCACTTAAGACAATGTAAAGTATCACTTGACTTAAGTGATTTCCATTTGAATACAACAATTTAGCTAACGAATTGCAAGCTGTGCGTAGTTTAGGAACTGGTTTTAAGTCAGGTTAGGTGTAAATGGTTTAGTTAAAGTTCCGCACTTACTTAATTTAATACAATATATATTATTATCAGGTATTCCGAGCTATAAGGCTGTAATATAAGTAAAAAATTCGAAGATCCATAGTTATTTTCCCATAAAATAAGTTTGACCACCCTCAAGCTATAATTATTTCCCGTTTTTCCGCTTTAAAAATGTTCTATACTTACTTAATTCAATACAAAATGTACTATTATCAGGTATTCCGAACTAAAAAGCTGTAATATAAGTACAAAATTCGAGGATCCATACTTATTTTCCCCTTCTTTTTACCTAAATCAAAATAGTCAACCCTAGAAACTTGTCTCCTTTGGTATTTTAAGGGAACTATTTGAGGTATTCCAAACTTAAAATCTGTAGGGTCTAAAATTTGAATATCCATAGTTTTTTCCCCTTTTTGTTGCATTAAACCTCGTTGAGAACCCCACAAATTTTTCGCCTTTGGTATTTTAAGGGAATTATTTGAGGTATTCCGAACTAAAAAGCAATAAAGTAAGCGAAAAAATTGATCAATAGTTATTTTTCTCTTCTTTTGCCTTAATCAAGATAGTCAACCCTAGAGACTTGTCTCCTTTGGTATCTTAATGAAATTATTTGAGGAATTTTGATCCAAAAATGAATATCCATACTTTTTTTCCCCATTTTATTGCATTAAACATCGTTGACAACCCTAGAAACTTGTCTCCTTTTGGTATTTGAAGTAATTTCATACACAGTTTTTATTAATTTTATGAAATGTTTTTTATATATTTTTGTAATGATTTTTTTTTAAAGGTATTTTTTGTTATTACAGTTTTTAATTATACGCAATAGTTTTACATATAAGTGACTTAAAACACATTATTGAATTTCTATGATTATTAAATTTTTTGTTTTTTTGTTTTTCATCATCTTTCGTCATCATTTTGCATATATGTATATATGTATATGTATGTAATAGTTAAGAACTTAGTTTAAATCTAGACAAATTAGAATTTAAAAACAATATATTTTGTATATGTATATATGTTATGAACAAAACCTGATAAACATATGATATTTATGCGATTCTCTCTCTATATAATGGAAGTCAAAATTTGCATCGCGCTATCTTACGACTTATAACCATAAAAAAAAAACATAAAACTTTGGTTGTACTTTGAGAACAAAAACGCAAAAAATAAAACTTAAATATTTTTCAAAATGAATTTTTATGCAGTTTTGAAGTTTATTGAAATGTTTTTTTTTTGCTGTTACTTGTGATATTTCTATGTGTGTGTGTGTGTTTCTCATATATATATATATATATGTATATGTATATTAGTTTTGGATTATGGAAAAACTTAAACTAAAACTTTTAGCGCTCGACTCGAATCTATAGTTTAGTATCACAGAACAGCGAACGCCGTCAAAGAGCGTTACCTAATCCTTATCATCATCTTCTTCTTCTAAAAACAGAGTTGTCATCATCTTACATTATGTCGAGCATTGTGCAACACTAACACCTATCTCCCTCTCTCTTTCTCTCACACTTTGGTATCCAGTTTTTGATGTGTTTTTTTTACTGATGAGCTGCTCCCATTCGCTGGCCATACATGGCATAGGGTGAGTAATAGGGTCCGAGGGCGGCGGCGGCTGCTGCGGCGGCAGGATTGAAGGCACCGCCGGCACCAAAGGGTGACGGGGCACCGGCCATGGCGCCCGGTGGCTTGCCATAGGGATGATAGCGGGCAGCAGCTGCCGCCGCGGACATGGGACTCAGCGGCGGTGTGGGGTAGCCGGCGCGCAGGGCGGACGGCGGGAAGAGGGAGCCGAGCAGGGATTGTGCCTGGGATTGGGCGAGGGCAGCGGCGGCTGCAGCCGGATCGGAGAGATTGCCGGTATGGGTGCGCAGATGGGTGAAGAGTTCGTCGGAGGTCTGGAAACGCTTGCCACAGTAGGCGTCGCCCACCACCCAGCTGCAGACGTAGGGGGCGGAGCGGGCTGCTGCAGCATTGGCGGCGGCGGCTGCTGCTGCCTGGGAGTAGGGGTGGGAGGGTGGCAGACCGGCGCTGGCCATGGCCATGCCGTACTTCTGGTGCTCGCATTGGGCACAGCCGGCGGGGCACGGGGCGCCCATGAGCATCTGTTGCGTGTGCTGGGAGTAGGGGCAGCCGGGACAGTACGGATCCTTGCAGACGGGCACAATCGCCTCACCGCCCGCCGGTGTCTTGATGCGCTGATAACTGATATACGGATTGGGTTGACCGGCTGGACCGGCTCCGGCACCCGGATAACCGCCATTGGCGGCCGCTGCCAACATGGCGGCATGATGATGCGAGAAGCCGCCGGCGAAGGGCGGACGGAATGCCGGATTCGCATGCTGCTCCATGCCCGGTGGACAGCACAGAGCCGACAGCGGATTCAGTCCATAGGGTCCACCAGCTGCCTTGTAGGCTGCCGCCGCTGCTGCTGCTGCCGCTGCCATGCTGCTCATCTCCTTCGGGTGCTGGGCCGTGCCGTTGGCATTGTTCAACACTTCCATGCCGGAACGGACAATGGGACTGGCGCCACGTTGGGATGAACCCGATGGGGAGACTGTCTTCCTGCTGCTACTGCTGTTCAGATCCATATTCAGATCGGACGTCGCCTTTGATTGCGAGTGTTGATCGGTGGGCGTGGCATTTGATCTGTTACGCGATGGCACACGTTCCTGCAACGAGCTCTTCGAGCTGGGTCTCTGTGGCTGCGTCTCCTCCCCGATGCCGATGCTGGAGCTGCTCTTGAAACTGTTCTGGTTCTGTTGACTCAACACATTCGTCTCGTATGGTTTGAAGGCCAACTTGATCTCACCACTGCTGATGGGTATTTGTGTTGTTGTTGTTGTTGCAGCTGCCACAGATGCCGTTGCCGTTGTTGTTGTTGTTATGGGTGTACTCGATTTGGGGGATTTGGCTTGGGTGGGCGACTTGGCAGCCGAGATCTCGGCACTGCTTGAACAGCTCGAGGATGTGGATGATGATGAGCATGTTCCCGACTTATTCTTATTCTTATCGACGGCCAAAATGGGTTTCACAGCCGACGAATCCGCTCCAATCTGTGAACAAGTCTGGGCAAGGAGTGCCAATGGACTCTTTTTGGCATCCATCTGTAATGGAAGATAGGAAGAAGATAGATAGGGATTAAGATTTTATTAATTGAAATACATTTATATCTTTTCTATTATATGGAGAAAAAAAAACATTTAAATCAAATCAAAACTTTTTTAAGAACTTTTAAGAAATGAAATTTGCTTTTAAATATCAATTTTTGTTAAGGTTAAAGTCTATTTCATATGAAAAAATTCAACTAAAACATTTTTTCGTTATTTATCATATTTCATATCTTAAAAATTTAAGCTATATGATATCAAAATGCCCTTAAAACCTTCTTTTACTCTCTAAAATTTGCATGTTTTACATCTTTGTTATAAAAAAAAAGAAATTTGTAGCTTGCATTTTTTGAATGTAATGAAAAACCAGAAAAATTTAACTGACAATTTTTTTCGTCAATGAAATTTAAGGTAATTTTTTTTTTGGGTTTTTTTAACGTGAAACTCAGCACCTTAATGCTTTACATAAGCAATTTAATGTAATTCATAAACATTTTTTTGTTTATTTTTTTTTTTTTTTTGGTTAAAAGCATTTTTATAGGTCTTTAGTTTTTTGCTTAGCTCTTCAAGTAATTTTTTCATTCAACACCTGAATTGTTTTTTTTTCGTGTTTTTTTTTTGTTTAAGAAAAAATACTAACCGTTGTTGGCAATGGGGCCAAGTAATCCGGTTGCAAGTATTGGTTATTGCCGATGGTAACAACACCACCGCCACCTTCCAAGACAACCATTATGTTGCTGCTTTGGCTTTGGTTGTCGAATGGGTAATCCACAGATTCGGTTAAGTTCCAAAGCAGTTTAACAATAAATAAATTGCAACTGCTATTGGATTTTTATTTTTGTTTTTTGTTTTTCAGGTAATCCAAATGAAATGCGACGGCAAAATTGTATTTTTATTTTTAATAATCCCAAGGAATTTGATTTGATTTTTCACACTTTAGTTTGAAATTTCTTGTGTGAATGCAAAGAAATTCTTTTTCAATTGCGGTTCACTAATTTGACAAGTTGACCAATTTGTTGTTGGTCGTATCTTTCACTATTCAAGCACTTAATCACTCGACGTTGACGTTGCGTTCTGACAGATACACATATGCTGTGTGCTGTAGGTTGATTTGGAGACAGAGTTTACTTTTTCTGTTTTTGAGGTTTTGCTTTCCGTTTCAGGTTTTTCCGAACACGTCTGAACGCATCGAAGGCTAAACTCGAACTGAATTCAACAAATTCAACAGCCAGAGACTTGCAATCGAGTGAAGCGAAAAACTCGCTCAGCTGTCAACGTTCGCTCACTCAGCTGGCGCGCGCTCTAACTCTCACGCGCTCAAAGTGTTGCGCTCTCGCGCTCAAAACCGGTAAGCAGCGCGCTGCACAGCGCGTTTGAGCGTGTGTGTGCAAAGAGAGACGCATGCGATGTGTGAGCGAGCTGCACTGTGTGTAATTTTCAAATATGGCGTACTTTTTGTCCAATCAAATCGCATGCGCCATGCAATGGAAGCCGTAAAGTGGACAAGCAGGTTTTTTTTTCGTCTTCTTCAATCAGCTGCATGGGCATTTTTTCGCTCTCGCCACTCATTCTGTTGCTCGCTCTCTGGCACCTTGGGCAACACGGCAACACTCGTACCGAGAGCAACAGTTGAGCGTGAGAGCGACGCTCTTGTGTTTTTTTGTTTGAGTCTGTGAGTGTTGAACTGTTCTTGTTGTTGTTGTTGTGTGTTGTTGGCGCTGTCCGCGGAAGTTCGCCTTTGACGCGCGCATTAATTTTATCTTCACACATATGTCACGCGCTTCTGCAGCTCACACTCAATCTTGCTCTTGCTACCGCTCTCTCTTTTCCTCTCCGCACTTGGGCTGTCAACACCAGGCTATTCTACGCTCAGTCGCATTGTCTTCGCCGAGATTTGTTTCTCAGTCACTCAACACTTAACCACTCTTTTTTTTCGCCGTTGTTGTTTGCCATCGCCTCGCTCGTTTTAATGTCATATAAAAATTAATTTGTTTGCCGCTCTCTCCATTCCTTACTCTCTCCCCACACACACTGTGTGTGCCGCCGGCCCCCTCCCCACGCTTTTGAGTCTGGCTCAGGCTCATTGTTTAGCGTTTTTCGATTAACTTCTGGGGTTGTGTTCTGCGGTTTGTTTTCCACAAGAGCTTCTGTTTTTTGCTGTTGTTGTTTAAGTGGAAATCGTTGTTTTGTCGTCGTGTCAAACTTGTACCAAACAATTTTTCACATGTTTTGTCATCGTCGTCGAGTGTTTGAAATCGCATTATAAATGTGTGTATGAGCGTGTGTGTGTGTGCGGATGTGTGTGTGTGGCTTAATTAATCTCGCACTTGCTGAGAGCTAACTAGCGTAGAGAGAGTAGAGATCTCTGTTTGGCGTTGCCACATTATACACTTTGAAACTTTTTTAATAGTTTAATGGTTGTTTAATGCAGGCATGCAATTTTTATAATATATAGTTACAATACGAAATCTCGAGTGCTTGTTAATGGTTTTATTTACACGGAATTTGAACAGAAATTATAGTTTTTAGTTGTTTGAACTTGCAAATTGGAAAATTGCTAGGATAGTTAAACTCTAAATTATATATGTATCTGCTATGGGATTTAAAGTTTTTAACATTTTTTGAATATTATACTTTTGCTAGTCTAGGTGATTAGATATTCTCTCGAGAAACTCCGCCTTTAAGCCATAATTAGTGAGGATCATACACTAAACTGTTATATAATCACCTTGAAAGCCCCGATTTTGGAAAAGTATTCACCAAAAGTATTACCATTATATGTAAATTAAAATGTGTGTAAATATGTGAGCCAAGCACTTAAGAAGATTTTGCTTAGCTTACAACTAGATTAAAACTATTTAAGTAGTGCGAAAATCCAGCCAGGGCTAATAACCCAACAAAAACAGTTAACACGCCAAGAAGCAGGTAAATGTTTAACCAAGGCCAAGGCAAAAGAATGAGAAACAACATTCGCCGGAAAAGTGATGGATTTATTAGGTAAAAGCGTGCTGCTTAACGTTACTTTGGCTTAGACATAATTTGCGGTTTTTGCGTTAGCCAACAACGCGTTCAAAGTTCTGCCAATTGCCAGGTGTAAAAATACTCTTTGCTTTTCCTCATCAGAAAACAAAATTGAGTTTCAGTTTCTGGCTCATTTGCGTTAAATGGTAAAATAAATATGCATTGTGCCGCCACAGCACGTAAGTAAGTACGTAAGTACGTAAGTATGTACATACGTAGTAAGAGAGAGGTACGTAAGTAATTCATATTTTTACGGCTACTTTGTCAGCGTCATAAATTTTGCGCCGTGCATGTGAATTATTTACTAGCAATGCGAACGCGAAGAGCAAATGGAATGAGTGCAGAGAGAGAGGGGGGAGTGGGGAGTGGGGCGGCATATAAATAACACAAAATATTATAAATTACACGCAGGGATGTAAAAAAAAGAAAATAAATAAAGCGCTGAGCAAAGGAAGAAGAAGAAGCAGCAGAAGAAGCCGCGAAAACATTTATGTTTGTTTGTATGTGTGTGTGTGTGTGAGAGAGAGAGAAAAGGCGAACTGCGGCAGAGCACATAAAATTAACCACATATTTCTTCATTTTTATGGCATTTATTATCACAGAAAATGTTTGTGTGATAAAAGCGAAGCAGCGGCAAAAGGCGAACGATGAACGATGAGCAGACAACAACAACAACGACGACGGCGGCGACGACGTTGGCAATGCCGCAAAAGGCAGTCATAAAAATGCAGCCATTTACCTTTTGATTTATGCACAGCAACAACAACAACTGCGAAGCAAGTAAACGGATAGCGCGGGGTTGAGTTGGAGTTGGGGGGGTGTGGATTGAGGGGGTGGTGTTGGACACGCATGTTACCAAAACGCCATCAACAAAGAATAACTGCAAAGCAAGCAGCGCACAAAAATAATGCAATAAATTTGACATTATCTCCGGCAATTTGATTGTACAATATAGTATAACCCACCACACCCACACTCACACTACTACGACCCAAAAAAAGAGAGCAGCAAACTCCTTTTGCACTGCTTGTGACACTGCTTGCAAGCAGTTCAGCTTGATCAATTGAGTAAGCACAGTTAAATGGTGATTATAAACAGCAAGTATAAGTTTTGATTCACAGTTATTTATGTTTCCTTTTGATTGATGTTCGCAATGATACAATAACTCACTTTTTAAAGAGAGAGCGAGAGCGCGCGAGAGAGAACAAATAGAGAGAGCGAGCCTATAAAATCGAAGCCATTTAAAAGATTGAAAAACAAACTGCAATAAATTCACTAAAGCGCAAACAAAAAAACCCACATAAAACAAAATTCTCTTCACAAAAAAAAGGGATACACATCCGGCAATGCCCCCTGGGCGGTTTTCAGCCACCACCACCAACAGCCGCCAGCAGTATCATGTTGATACACTGATGTATTGATAGAGGGAGGGAGGGAGGGAGGTAGGTAGGGCAGGGCAGAAAAAACCGACTGTCGATAATTTATCGACAACAATTTATCTCGTAATAGTAACGAGAGAGGGGACAGAGAGAGCGAAAAAGAAAAATTGCCCCCGGGCAATGGTGACATTGAAATTTTACGGTAATGTATAGAAAGGTTCTTTAGAATACACATTTTTTTTTTGTTTTGGGCAAAAATTCGACTTTGCCTGCTGCGGGCCAAAACGAAAAAATGAAAATAATGTGGGTATATTTGTATGTACAGCGGGAGTACCGGCTCTCCCCATTTTCGATACGAATCGTTTGCCATAGAAATATACCAAATCTGGGTAGATTAATAAAGCAAATTAATGGTTGCATTGTTGCTGACAATGAACATAAAAAACAATGCAATATTTGGCATAAAAAACACTATAGAAAGGGAATGTGACACGTGCAGAAATCTCAATGATAAATTGACAATATAAATTTTATTGCCAATGGTATTGAGTATTAATTGCTTGCAAAAAAAAAAAACGCAGAAGAGAAATAACAATGCCAGACGAATAGGACAATAGGGAAAAAGATACCATTGAAGAGGGGAACAATTGAAACGAATTCTCGAATTTTTTTCAGAAAAAATAAATTTAATAAGATGAATAGTATTTGATAAAATTATTATGGTAAGAGTGTGTAGAATAAGAGAAGGCAACAGAAATATGAAAAATTATTCGATTTTAAAAAGGATTCCATTGAGAAAATAAAGTAGGAACTTAAGGTTCTTACTTAAGGTTCAAACATTTCAAAATATGTATTCCTTCATTCGAAAAACCTTTTAAAATTATTTGAAATTTATTGAACATTCTTTATGGGCGAAATGACAACATAATAATAAAAGCCGAGCAATATGAAAATAACACATCAAAAAATCTGCAAGAACAAGAAAAAAATCCTGAAGAAACCGAATTGCATATCCTTCTTCTTCTACGTATTGTTGTTGCATGGAACAAACATCGCATTCAGCTGCGTCAAATATTTATGGCCAGGCATAAAAATGTTTACGACCTTCACAATTTAACAACCAACACAGCACAGGTTCTTCTCCCCAGTCAACTCTCCGACTCCGACTCCAACTACCGATAACTGGCGCTTCCCGTAACCAACAGGATATACCCATCCACACACACACACACACACACACACACAGAAGGAATACGCGATGTTCCTGTTTTCCCTTTTTTTTATTTTATATTCCTTTTTCGGGTTGTTTGTGTGTCTTGTGTTGATAAAGAGACCATAAATTATTGGTCTATACATCATGAATATCTATCGATGTCTGAAGTATTCCACGCCGTGTGCTGTATTTTATGGGCGAAACACAAAAAAACTTTTATGATCCGACAGAGACAGAAAGAGAGAGAGAGAGAGAGAGAGAGAGAGACAGCGCGACCGAGTTGAATGTTTATTGATTTGCTTGACGGCGTTGCTAATTTTTGCCACAAAGGAATTGTGCAAAAGGAGACTCTCAGACACAACCAACAACAACAGCAACACCAACAAAAACAGCGAATGCGGTCAATCAAGGACAACGAGACAGGCTTGGCTAACAGGCTGTCCTTTCCTGTGTGTCCCGTCCTGTTCTGTCCTGTTCGGGGGGCCAGACAAGAAGGCTGTTCCTCAGGCATTGTCCTTGATTTATGGTGGCTCATTAATTTCACTGCCACCAGAGTTGACACTTCTGCGTATGTCTCTTCTTCGTCGTCTTCTTCTTCTTGGTTCACTCCCCTCACAGTGTTGCCACCCCATGCGTCTTTCTCCTGTGTGTGTGTGTCCGTTCCGTGTCCCTCTGGTGTCCTGTCATTTTGACAAATAATTTTATTGACGATCTCTCTCTCTGTTGGGTGTGTTTGGTTTTTAATTGTCCTGTTTTGTCCTGCCAAAAGTTCGTCTCATCTCAGTTCAGCTCAGCTGCCTGCCTCAAAACGCCGCACGTGATAATTGCTCATTTTATGACGCATTTATCAAAGTGTTTCGAGGTTGCTGTCTCTCATTGTCTCTCGTCGTCGTCGTCGTCCTTGCCATTATGCTGTTTTGTTTGCAACACGCTGAGAGCTCATCCTGGTACTGCCCTGCCCTGCCCTGCCCTGCGTTGGCCTGGCCTTGACTTGACTTGACAGTCACGCGTCATTTATTTGCCTGTTTTGGTCGTGACAGTTGTTGATTGCGAATTTCCCGGAACGATTTTTATAGTTTACTTTTGTTGTTGGTATTCAAGGGAGGGGGCTTATCAAATTTGTACAGGAAATCGTTGTTGGTGGGTATTAAGTATTAGGCAAAGCTCATTTATCTACTTACCGGAGCACTCAATTTGTAAATGTTGTTGGCAACCCTATTTTAATGCAATTGCACAATGTAAACAGTAGAACTTGTTTCGTAGAGATTTAAAGTTAAGAACAGGATTATCCCCAACATTTGATTTAGTCAAAGTAAAAACTGAGTGAACATCTGTAGAAAGCATGGTGAATAAACCTCTTACCATGTAATCAATATTAACCCCAACTCCTGCTATAATGTCATAAAACATAAGGAAAAACAGAAAAAGGGAAATAAAATCATTTCAAATGCATATAATCCTTGCGGTACTTATAAAAAACCAAAAAAAGAGCTATAGAGTGACGTGAAAGGAAGCCAAAGAAAACAAAACAACTAAAACGAGACCGAAACCGAACCGTTGATGGAAGTTGCGAGAGAATGGCGGCACTTCAGTCTGTCCTGTTGCCTCTGTTCTTGTGCGCTCTGTTGAAATGACAGGCTGACAGCAGAATTCACACTTCATTTAAGGGGCACCTCTCACTCTCACACGCTTCCCAATCCCAAACGCAATCCCAAACCCAAAACTCGAACTCAGTCCCAAGTTCCCTTTTCTTTTTTGTGTGTGTTCTCGTACTCAAACCCGAGGCGAGTGCTAATGTTGCGCATAATAATTTTGTACTAAATTAAATAGTGCGTGGGTCGTGCTCGTTCGCTCGGTCTGTCTCGGTATGTCTGTCTCGATACGTCTGTCTCGGTTCCTGGACAACATGTTGCTGCCTCTCTCCTTGATGGCGGCATCGTTGATACGCTTTTCATGCACGCCGCGACGGCTCCGACGACGCCAACTTTAACCACTTGAACGTGAAAGGATATAATTTAGTTTTTATTGCACGTTGTAAAGGCTTCTTTTTTCATTTCGAGTCTACTCGGTTGCTTGCTTAATGCACGGGTTGTCCAAGTAGTATGGCAAAGAAGTACCTTTAGCTTGTATAAACATCAGTTATGCATGACATGTTTGTTTGCTCTTCTTTTTTTCGAAAGGGTCCTTTATGACTCTCTCGCTGTTTGTCTACTCAACACACTGCAGATACTTCTCTCAGTTACTTTGATAGTCAGTCGGTTGGAGTTTGGTTGGTTTTTTGTTTGCTAATTTATTGATGTACCGCCTCATCGTCACGTGTCGTACCAACGTCTCCGGTTGTTGTTTTTTGTTTAGTAACCCGGCTCGCTTTGATGTTTTTCATAAATCACAGCTGGTTTTTTTTTTTAGTATACAAACGTTCTCTTCTTTTACGACTAACTTAATTAAATGGGTATTCTTTTGGTGGATTGATGGAAAGTAAGTGGGATAAGTAAGTAGAATGAATGAGTAACTAATGCTGAATATGACATTTGTACATAAAATACTTCAAGCAAGTAGAAGAGGAAGTCATAAGACACTTCAAAGTCTTTGTGTGTGATTGCTTTCGAGGAACTAATTGAACGGGTCGCTGATTTATCACAAAAAAAGAAATGGAGAGCATGAGGTCAACACTTGAGCTGGAGATGGGGCAAACACTGACTACTACCTAGAACTCAATTTAGGTTTTTGAGCATCTCAGCAACAGTCAGCAGCAGCGGCAGCATTACTTGAGGACACTTGAATACAGCTCCAATTATGGAAAAACTTGCCGACAGCTCAGCTAAGGAGAGCTCAACTCAACGATTCATAATGAAAACATTTAACCTGTCGTCGGGGCAAACATCAGCATCAGCATCAACGGAAACCCATCCTAACTGAAAAACGTGGGGCGTCGCGGCACTCATAGTCAACTTTAAATGTCAGCCAACGTCGAGAGCAATTTTGTGGTACCTTCATCTCGTTTTCAATTATACAACCGGCTATGATCCTTCGAGGAAGTGGTTAAATACACACACACATAGAGTGAGAGCGAGAGAGATTCAGTCTCAACCACTTGAGCACAAACAATTCAACAAAAACTTGAATTGACAGCGCCCAAGTTTGAGTTTGACTTCGAGTTCGAGTTTGGAGTGCATAATACACCTTTCCTTTTTCGTGAACGACCTGGACCGACGATGAGGTATTTTTCTTGGTCGCGGTTTCAAGTCTCTGGGCTCCTTGTTGTCATTAATGAGACGTCTTCTTCAGTCCGCAGTCCGCGCAGTCATTTCCACTTCAAGTTGTCAAGCCAAAAAACCCATCGGCGAGCCCGGCTAGCGTGCCCCTCATCATCTTCGGCATCATCTTGTGGCAGCGCTTGTGTTTTCGACATTTCGGGCATTATGTCGCGCCTATTTTTCCACCCGTCTTCATTGTCCGTCGTCCATCGTCCGTCGTCTCACTTTGATCTTACGCTTCGTTTCTAATTTGATTATAAACGCACACCTCAAACTCAAGACAGCAGCAACGTCGGCTCTTCTTTCTTTCCTGCCACTCTCTCTCTAAGCGTCTTCATTTTCAGCCTGAATGCTTGTTGGCAGCACTTCCATTCCAAACACACACTCCACATAATAATAACCCCACCATACTCTAACTACTTCTACTACGGGCTGATGACTACGCGCCGTGGCGCACTCAATGACGCGTTGAAAGTGCCATAAAAAAAGGACATGAAGACATTGAAAAGTGAACAGGAAAGCGACGGAGACGGAGTCGGAGTCGGAGGGCGACGCAATGCCCTGGGTTACGTGCTGACAGCATTTTAAATGAAATGAAAACGATGCCTTTCACTTCAACATGAAGACCTCTTTGGATACCTCTTCGCTCTCCCTCCCTCCCTTTGTCTCTCCGTTCCTTTCTATCGCATATCGTTTTGCTAAACTAAGCAGAAGTAATGTCACTGAACTACATGAGCAGGTTTTAAGGGCCAAAGCGCATTTTGTCGACCGGATAAATTCGTGCCGTGCCGTTAGGTGAGATGAGGTGAGGTGAGTCTAATGCGATAACTTCCTTAAGAGCTAGACAGTCTATAATATTGATTTTGGCAATCGCGTTAAGACTAGACAAGACAAGACAAGACAAGGGTTCATGAATGTAAATGGCAGACTTAAGTAGTTTATATTAAATATAATGTTGTAAGTGTGCTCAAAACGTATAATATTTATAGATTCGAACCTGTCTAGCTCCCAAGTAAGTTTTCCCATACTTTATCACTGTCTCGAGCCCTAGAAAACAATCTGATCTAATTAGCCATGCCATTTGATCTAACAAATGTTACATACACTAGATGCCTTCTGTCACAATTTGTTCCGTATAAAAGAGGGTTACTTTCCGTCTGTCAGCGTAAGCAATATATTAATGTCTCGAATTGCAGTACTAATTTTCGGGAAATTCGGTTATTTTGTGGGTAATCAGTCAATTTCAAGCAAACAAAAGCAACATAATGACAAACCCACAGCAAAAAAAAGGGGTTAAACTTCCTGCTCTCCATGTGACAGTTAAAATAACTAGATTGTGCCCTCTGGCAATATATGTATTTTTTTGAAGTTAAAGTTTGTTTTTAACGCATGGGTTACGCTCAACAACAAGAAGGAACGATTAAATTCTCATATGAAAGTTGTAGATAGATAGATAAGTAAGTCTCTTAACTACTGATGTTAATTTTTTTTTAGGGTGGACCCATACTCTCATATATCCTGCACCTTATCAAGTGACCTTTGAGGAAAAACCGTTTAAATACTCTTATCTATATGTTATAAATAATAACCTGATTTCCGATTAATTACGATTTATTTGAATTCCAACTAAGCTTCATTCCTGACATACAAAAGAGAATAGAAGGGAGAGAGAGAGAGAGAGCGGAAGAGAGAGAGTCTGTTAGCTTTATTCTGCAAAACCATAAATATTCCTTTAACCAGTTTAAAAGGTTTTGGGGTTGGAGGTGAAGGAGAGAGGGGGCAAAAATATCATAAAATACAAAATGAAGTACGTTGGACATGTCTCGGACGCTGGTGGAAATTTATGTGACAATTTTGTCCAGGATAAATGTGTCCGCACCACCCTAGGAAACAACCTAGGAACAGGAGCTAAAAACGTAGAAGGATGCTTCTCTCTGTTGTTTTTTTTTCTCTTTACTTACATTTCCTAAAAATTAGTTGGGTTAAAAGGCACGCACACGATCTGGGAAAAGAGAGAGGAGTCCGGTGATTGCCATACACTCTGGCACTTTGGCCACAAAGTGGGTGACCACTATGAAAACTAACGAACTAACCTGCAAAAAGCGAATGAGAGAGGATGTTGTTGATGATGTTGGGCTTGGCTTGGGGGCAACTTCAGCACTTGGTTGTCGGTCGCTTGGTCGGTTGGTCGCTCGGTCATGTTGCATAAATCTCATTTGGGCTTTATTTACTCTCAAAATGTTCCACGTTTTCAGATTGCTATTGCTATTGTTGTTGCTGTTGTTGTTGGCCATTTTGGCCGGGTTGGCTGGCTGGGTTGGCTATGGCTCTGGCAAATAAATTCATTTAGTGGCATTTAGTGCCCCCGGTTCACCTTATTGTTTGGGGTCTCCGACCGTGTACCATGCCAGGACTCTACTCTACAACTAGCTGTATGTCCTGTGTGCATTTTATGGCAGTTTCTGCGTTTTTGTGGCCAAACATGAAGTGAAAATTACACACGCACACACACTTGTACACACACACTAGAACGCACCCATATGTGGAAATATTGTGTGTATGTGTGTGGCGCAATTGTTTTGCCTGGATAGAGAGAGAGAGAGCTGAGGAGGGGGCGGTGGCGGCGGTGTACATGTGGTGGGATTTGGCTTTAGTCGGCAGTTAATTTTCATATTTTTCTAGCCGCACCTTCACCGCCCTCTCTCTCGACCCCCCTTGCGGGTGTATATGTGTATGTGAACATTTTGTCGTAAATAAATATAACAATTTATTTAGATTGCAATGACAGGCGGATGCTATTAAAAGCGCAATTTATGTGCTCCTTCTGCAAAGAGGGAGTGATGGCTGCTTCCAGCTGGCGGCTGCAAGGATGAACTTTATGATGTTGCAAAAAAACACCCCGCCCCCCCCCCTTCGAAATGCAACTTGTGTCCTTATGGCAGTGCCATTGAGATTAGAGCAGTGAATTATAGTACAAATTTATTTTTGAAAAAAAATGTAATCAAAGGCAATTTTTAGTTTAAATGCTCGAGAGAACATAACGAATATTCAGTTTAAAGTTTGACAGAGAGAAGAAGTATTATTCAGATATGGTACTTTGTATATCAATTTTGAAGTACAAACAAGTAAGATAGCTCGACTAGAAGATACCCTTAACCCTTGACCATACAGACGGACAGGCGGTCGGGTTGACAGACATAAACATACCTGCACTACCGGACCAATGCATGATGGTTTCATAACTCTGGTGTTTTTTAACCGATTTAAATAAAAGTTTCACAGATATTCATCATTTTGTTAATAATTTCATTCCCCATTTTCAAGATTTCGAAATACAAGATTTTTTTAATATCGATTCTATGTGTATATCGTAAACCTGAAAAGTTATCGAAGGATCAGAAGAGCTCATATCCAAAATCTGGAGTCACTAACTTTTGTAGTTCCTGAGTTCGACGCGGACAGACAGACGGACACGCCTATATCGTCCCGGCTGTTGATGCTGATCAAGAACATATATACTTTATGGGGTTGGAGAAGCTTCCTTCTGCCTGTTACATACTTTTGCACAAAACCATTATACCCTTTTTATACCCATTTTATGGGTTAAGGGTAAATGGAAAAATGCAATCAAAAATAATTTTCATATTTTTGCTTTCGGTTTTGTATTCAGTTTAATTGAATTTGAACTGCATTTGATTTGCAATTTAATAAAAAATTCTCTGGCAAGTTTTGCGTAACTTAACAACTTCCAAAAATACTTCAAAAGTTGTGCCGACTAATAGTACTAGACTAAAAAATACCCTATAACAGAGAAAACTTATTCAATTTCTCGCTGCAATTTGTTAGAGAAAATACATTTCGTGTAAATATCACAAAACACAATCGTATAAGGGGATTGTCGGAGGGTTATGGATGACTGAAGTTGTAGTCAAAAATCTGTTTCATCATGATTTTTACGATTATTACATTTATTGTTGTGGATGTTTGTGTTTCTGTGTGTGTGTGTTCTGCGTGTGTGTGTTTTTGCCAGAGTGAGAATGCGAAATTTACGAGCGTTCAAGTAAATTTTAATGCGCTGTAAACGGCCAGAAAAGAACCAAAAACCAAAATGAAGAAAAATGTGCGATAAAACATGAAAAGAAAAATATTTTTTGCTCTCTCTGTATGTGTATGTGTGTTATTGCTGGCCCTGACTTTATGTGCACACACACAATATAAATCAACTGTGAACATTTTGTGGCATAAAGTAAAAATTGTTACACAAAACCCAAAACCGAGATCCGAGACCGGAGACCCGAGAAATGGTCAAGAAAAACGAAAAAAATTTGTAGAAAATATGTCAAAAATATGCAAATGTTTCTCGATTGCCATTCGACATGCCACATTCTGTGTGTGTGTGTGTTTTCTTGTTGCTGGGAACGAAAAAAAAACAAAAACAAATCTCTGTGAAAAGGTCTCAAGAATTTGTCGTACAATTTAAATGCAAATTAATGGTCAGTTAGGGGCTGTCAGGGGCTGCTCTGGACAAACATTTCACATTATTTTTCTTGCCCTTTTTCCAGCTCAACCAGATTTCTGTGGTGTTAATTTGCTGTTAAATCTGCGCCTGTTTTGTAATTAATTTGCCAGTGTTTAATTTGGGTTAATTTTATTTATGACCATCTCGTCATTTACATCTTTCAAATAGAAAGTGAACTGAATGAAGGAAAACTTCACACGACAACAACTCATCAACAGCAGCAGAAGTAGAAAGAAGCAGCAGGAGTAAAAGAAGCAGATCAGAGATACAAATGCAATCATAAAATGTCATGCCACAGGTTCAGCTGCTTCAGCTTGCAGCTCCTTTTCCGACTACACCCCATTTGTGTTCTGTTCTGTTCAGTTCAGCAAACTGGCGAAACGACTTTTACTCGAGTCTTTTGTGGCACTGAACAGTTGCATGTGACGCAGCAGCAGCAACAGCAACAGCAGCAGCAACATCTGACAGGACACTTTTGACAGTACTGACAGCAAGGACTAAGCTTCTGCTAATGTCAACAGCAAACACTGAAAAATGTTCTGCAAAAAAAAGAATAAAATAAAGAAAAAAAAAAAATCGAAAGAAAAAGAAACAAAAATTGAGAATTTATTTGAAGTGAAGAAGTTTAAATGCTCTAAAAAAAGATATATAATATATTTTATTATATATTTTATGTTTATGGAAATTTCTCAGAAAAATAATTATATTATTTTCAAACTTAACTGTCATCAAAAAAGCTAAAATCATATTGACATTTTGTATAGATAATGCATAAAAACTATTAAAAATATATCTTACACTTCACATTCAGAATTTATACGAAGTGAGGAAGTTTAAGTACTCTAAATTAGATATATAATATTTAATTATTTCCCAGAAAAATTATTATAATAATTTCAAACTTAACTGTCTTCAAAAAAGTCAAACTTATATTGAAATTATGTATATAAAATGCATAAACATTTTTTAATATATTTTTAAAAATATATTTTACACTTTACATTCAGAATTCCAAAAAAAAGCTGAAATTTTCATTATTATATATCTAATCTTTATACATTTTCCCATGCATTAGAAAAATCACATAAATGAATAGAAAAAGCAGTATGATAAAAAATATTTTTCTTTCATTATTAATACAATAGAAAACCATTGACAAGTCGCATAAAATATCCTTTGACAAACCCAACGAAAAATGCACAAAACTCTTCGCTTTACAATAGTTAAAGGAGCCAATGTGACAGAAAGGGAGAGCTAGATGGAGTGAGAGAGTAGTGTGTGTGTTTGTATAGAGGAAACAAAAGACAGCAAGAAGCAACAGTGACAACACTGGCACTGGCAGCTCCCTCTCTCTCTTTCTGTTTCTCTGACACTGACAGTTGTCAACTGCTGTTGTTTCTTGGTTTTTATTATTTTTATATTCCTCTGTGTGTAGGTTGCTTCTGTTCCTGATGGTTTCGCCTTTCTCTCTCGTCGTGTTGTTGTCATAATTCTTTAAAAAAACGAAAACTGAAACTGAAAAATTGCTATCTTGATTTTTCATTAATGTGCGCATTGTTTTCATATTCGCAGTATTCCTTTTCTCCCATCTACTGACATTTGACATTTGCAGCATTATTGCTGATTATTTTCTGGGATATCAAAGCTAAAATATATATATATATTCACATTTACATTTGAACAAAAGACCATAAAATACCCTACATATTATTCAGATTAAAAACTATTTCCCCCAAAAACCACTTTGTTTTCTGTTACAATCTCTCTACACACACCCACACACACACACACTTTTGATATGAATCTTTCATTCCTATTAAGTGATGCTCTCTTTGGGCGAGACATTGACGTTGTCTTTTGCATAATGAATATGGTAAGCAAATGGCTTTACATTATTCGTAACATGGTCATGCCACCAACATAATACTTTGTATGTAAATTTCGCCAATAAAGCAATTTCTTTTAATGAGCCACGGGCACTCCAGTGGCAAAGCAAAAGAAACCCAGAGAAGAGACCGAGAGACCTTAACTATCACATAAAGTAACAAAATGAATTAGGTTCAGACATGATGGGCCCCTATCACTGGTGCAGCCTTCCCATCCACCACTTCCAGGCACTACCAGCTAAAAGCGCGGAAGTAATTGAGTTAAATATGCACAAGATGACAGCATTAATTATGCACCAGACCGACACCAGAAACAGAGACAGAGAGGGAGAGAGAGAGAGAAAGAGAGAGAACGAAAACGATAAAGAAAAGAGTTAAATGTGGTTTTTTTTCTTCTTGTTATTGTGGCAAAAGCATACGATGAATATACAAAGAATTCCAACCCGGTATTCCCAATAATATGCTTACAAATAACATTATGGGAACCGTTCAACTGGTGACTGGGTAATGGGTTATGGGGTAACTGTTGACTGGATAACTATGAAATGGCCCGCACTTAAGACTCTTCGCCTCCTTTTCTCACTCTTTGTAAGGGTTGTTGGTTTCCTTTTGATAAGCACTTGAAATGTACGCATAACAAATTTGATAATGAACTATGAAATTTTGTGAAGAAGAAGTCTTCTTCTAACCCTCTTGTTTAACTGCGTTTTTGGAAAATATGACAGTTGCGGAATTTATTTGCTGTCATAAATATTTAAAATAACAATTATTGCCATTTAACTGAAGGAGCTCAAAAAAAGGGGTCACAAATGCGGGATAGTAAGAAACCAGCTCAGCTCGGACCCAGAACCGGAACCCTTGCTTCCCGAGAACTGTTTTGCATATCTTTGCGAACATATTTCATCTTTCAGTTGTCATAAATTGTAATCAAGCAGGAATATATTTTGCATTGTTATAATTTTATGAAAATGGGTACCATAAAATTTTCAAGTAAATCAACGAATTATTATGATACAGTAAGGAAAATTGGTATAAGGTGGGTTAAATTCAAGTAAATTAATGCGTTGGTATTATAATCATATAAAATTCCTTTAAATTTTAAATTTATTTCCATTTGATTAAGAAGGAATATTTTGCATTCTTATAATACTTTTAAAATGGTTAGTAAATATTCAAGTGTATCAACAGATTATGATATGAAAATCCCTTAAAAATATACTCTCTTTAAGAATTCTATCGGGAAAAGCTGAGGTGGTAAAAATGTAATTAAGTAAATGGATAAATATTATTATGATATAAATTCCCATAAATTGTTAAATATACTTTCTCAAGGAATTTATTGATGAAAATCCATTTGTCCAAGAAGGAATTTTTTGCATTATATCTTAGATAGAATAGTACAAATTCAAGTAAATAAACGGATTATGATATGAAAATCCCCTTAAAAATATACTTTCTTAAGGAATTCTCTTGGAAAATCTCAGGTGCTAAACAGTGAAGTAAATGGATTACTATTATTATGATATAAAATTCCTATTAAAAATGTTAAGCGCATTTGTTAGGAATTCAATCGGGGAAATCCGATTGTTCAAGTGAACTTATTGTGAATTAAGAACTTTCCACATCGAAGTCTTTTTTCGGTCCAATTTATCACCATAAACGCGGCAATTTATTTGATTTAAGCAATTTGTAAAATTTTAATGTGCTTCAGAATGAGATAAATCTTCAACTGTGGATTGAGTGCCGGTTGCCGAAGAAGGAGAGAGAAAAACCCGAGTGGCACGTCCAGTGATATAAATTAGGCACAGCTGCTTGCCACACACAAATTGTTTGGGGGCGGTTAAGGGGCAGTAGGTGGGTGCGCCTAATTTGAGAGCTCCGAGAGGGAGACGGGGAGGATAAAACATAAATAAGTAAGACAAATAAAGTATCTTGACACGAACGTTTAGCAATGAGAGCGAGCTGCCCCAAACCCCTCCAAAAACTCATGTGAATAGCTAAAGTTCAATTGCAGAGCATGACCCCAAAGGAAATGAAATCGAGGGGAGTGGAAGAGGGCGGAAGAGGGCGGTGGATGGGGGAATATTTCTTTGCACTTGTCGCTGTCAATTGCCATTTAGTTGTGTTGTGATTTGTTGTTGGTGTGTGTTGTTGTGTGGTGTGGCAAGTAGGAATATCAAATACAAATTGACAGCTGACACGTTACCACCCACATAACCTGCCCCTTCCTCACCCTCCCCATTCCACTTTCCCCATACACATATATCAGGCAATGACAGGTAACTATTCGTGTAAGTAGTTAAGTAACTGACGTCATGCACACACCAAAGTTTTTCCATACTTCTTCTTTCTTTCTTGCAGCGTTTTGAGGCAGGTGTTGAGTGTGCTTCCGACTTTTGCCTCCGACTTGCCTCCATTGCCATGATTTTTACTTCAACTCTCCAACTTCGAAAGTCGTCGAACGACGTTGTCCGCAAGTAGTTCCTTCCGTTTCCCAGTTGAGTTGTTGTTGTTGTTGTTATTACTACGAGTACCGTTGTTGCTGCTGCTGTTTGCTGTTACCATTTGTGCTTGTGGCATGACGCGACGCGACACGCCCCATTGAATGGCAGGCGAAACCAATTAATTTGTATAAGCGAGAACTCTACATATAAAATTCTCAACTGAACTGATTAGTTATGCAGCCGTAATGGCCGTAAGCTCGCTTGGGATATATATCTACGTATATATATATATTCAAATAAGCGCGAAAAATGTGAAAATGTAAAATGAAAGGCAAAATGCCGACAAAAACAACGCTGAATAAATTGTAAGAACACACAATGAAATGCAGTCACGAATCGAGAATGCTCTTTGAGAAATCTTAATCTTATAGGAATATTTTAGATATTGTATGCATTTTAGCATTTAGTTTGATTAGTTTTGAGATCGAAAAACAGTAGGACATAATAAAAATATAGTAATTATACCTTTCTTAGCTTTGGTAAGAATTTATGGTAATTATTTCGTTACTCTAACTGTCTATAGATTCTAACTACATAAAATTAAGAAATAAAAAAAAAAATTATTTTTTCGTACTAGAATCCAAGTTTTAAGTTTCATAAATTCAATAGAAACAAGTAAGAAGGCTTCAGTCGAGTAAGCGCAACCAGAAAATTCCCTTAACCCGTGACCATACAGATGGATAGACGGTCGGGCTGACAGAAATACACGTACATACCAGAACTACCGGACCAATGTTTAATGACTTCATAAATCCGGTGTTTCTAAACCGATTTTAATAAAAAATGTCACAGATGTTTATTGTTTTGTTAATAATTTTAGTCCCTATTTTCAACTTTTCGAAACTCAAGATTTTGTTGTTATCGATTGCATGTGTATATCTTAAGCCTGAAAAGATATCGAAAATTTGAAACAAACTTGCTATGCCTAGGGATTAGGAAAGCTCACATCCATATCATATCTGGAGTCTCTAGCTTTTTTATTGCCCGAGATCGACGCGTTTTTTACCCATTTCATTGTTTAAGGGTATAAAAACAATTTCTTTCTTTCCTTCTTTGCTTTTATTAAATTCCAAATCAAGTAAAAATGATTTTAGCTAAACATAAATAAAGAGAATGAGTTTTCCTTGCTCTCATTCCCAACCAAATCTTCAAAATTTCAACTTAGACCAACTAACAAAACAACTCAAAATACCCTTTTATAGCCAGTAAACTGCATATATATGTATATAGTGTATATCAAATAAAGTGACAAGCGTAGAAAAATGATGACTGTTGACCATGTTTTGTTGTTGTTATTGTTATTGTTGTTGTTGCCTTTTTGCATATGACTTGTGTATAATTTCACAATTAATTATGAAATGTGCCATACAAAAAAGTCAAGCAAGAAAGCCCAGGTAGGGTGATACGAAGAGAGAGGGGTGTTGGGGTACTACAAATTGCGCAGTGCAGATCGCGTAGCAAAATGTTGAAGCAGCAGGGGGGGAAGAAACGGAAGCGGGTATAAAAAAAAGTATAACTATGACTATGACTAAACAAAACGATATGAAAATGACACGATGTCAACGCGGTTCCCAACCAACAACAACAACAACAACAACCACTATTGTTGGCCAAGTTGGTTAAGTTGGCCAAGTTGGCAGTTGGTTAGTCGCCAAATTACAATAATAATAATAATAACAATAACGAAACAGTAGCACAGTAGAGTTGTTGCACTCGCCACACGACAATGCGACAAAGTGGCAGTCCCAGTTTCGCTTCCCCCCTTTTCCCGCTCCCGACCAGCGGGTTTTTTTTAGAGTTATGCCATTGTTGGCTGAGTTTGGGTTCGGGTTTGGTTTTGGCCGGTTTGGTTTGGGCCTACAGCGAACAAGTCAAACGACGATTAACGCTTGGCTGATTGCCGCTGCTGTTGTTGTTGTTGTTGGTGCTGCTGGTGCCGGCGGCTTCTGGTAAAACTGCCTGGTCATAAATTACACAATGAAAATGAAAAATGCTTTTTGCCCGAAAGGGGTTTTTCCTCTCTGTTTTCTTCATTCTTCTACAACTGTCGCCTAGAGGTCGCAATGGTTTGGTTCGGCTTGGTTCGGTTCGGGATTCCTATTTTTCTTTTTTTTCTTCTAATTTTTAGTTTAGACTAAACTTTATGAGTTTACAGTTATGTGGCAAGTGCGTATGTGTGTGTGGTCAAACTGCATGTGTCATGCCATCTTTTTATGTGCTGTTTGTGTGTGTGTTGCATGTAGTTAATAAACTAGTTAGCAACATGCAACAAGACCAAAAATGTGAAAATGTGATTGCGCTTTGACTACAAAAAAAAACTCTCTCTGAAATCGTACATCATCATCATCGTCTCGTCGGAGACGTCTCCTTTCGTTAGTTGCCCCCACGTTGCATGTCGCCGGGGCATTTATGATTAAGTGCGCTACATATTAAACATTATCGTGCGACTTCACCTGGCCTTTCAATCCACCTTTCGTCTGTCTGCAGACTGTTTGTATGCTAATTTCTAAGTACTACAATTCACACTCACACATACACAAGCACACACACACTCAACACACACACACACTCATACACATACACTCATATAGAGAATGCTTTATTTAACTGTTATTTTAATTTATGGCAATTTTATGCGAGTTTGTTTGCGACTCGACTCGACTCTCAACTCAACTCTTAACTCGCCTCAACTCGACTCTCGTGTCTCAAAATCCCGACCACATAATAATAAAAGCGGAAACTATTGTATTAAGTGTTTGATTTATGTTTTTAGTCAATTGTTTTATTTATGAGCTACTGTGTGTTCGTTGTTAGTGTTCGTTGCTCGTTGTTCGCATTTCGCATTGTTCAAAATCGTTGCCTTTTGTTGGCTTTTTTGGAACCAGTTTGAGTTTTAGGGAAAAGTGAACTTTGGCTTCGGGGGTCGCAAAAAGTTAACAATTGAAGTTAAGTTTATTTGCCCCAGCCCCCCGTCTACACACAACGTCCACACCACACCCCGTTCCCCTAGAAAGAACATGTGTAGAGGCATTACTTTGGCTTTTTGGTTTTGGAGTCCAGCAAATAGCAAATTCCCGGCATGGGTTAAAGGAATTTTGGCTTGGAAATGCTTCAAATACTTTTAGTAGCTTTCAATTGTGTTATAATTGAGAAACTAAATGTTCATTGTGAATGGGTGAAATGTGAAATATGGGCCATGATAAGTTAGTAAATACTCTTTACTCAATGGAACTTTTGGTATTTAACTTATTTATATTCACATCTTTTAGTAGGAAACTTTTATAAATAAGTTATTTGATGATTTATTTACTGAATCCTTTGAATGAACCACTAAATGTTCATTGTAAATGGATGAAATATGAAAACAAGCAAGGCTAAGCCATTAAATATCTTTTACACTAAGGAAGTTTTGTTTTTATCTGAGAATTGAGGGTAGATTAATGGATTATAGCTTAAATAATGATAAGTATTTAACTATAAGATTATCTAATCCAAACTTTTCAAGGAATAATCTTTTTTTTTATACGGATTACCAAATAAATTACATTCGATTTCGATTACTTTCGTTTCCTTCGACTTACATTCGATTCCTTTAAAGGAACTACATAAACTATAAAATATCCTTTACACTAAGGAAGTTTGGTTTTTATATAAGCATTGAATGTAGATTTATGGTTTATTATTTTCAAGGACTAATACTTTTTTTCTTATATTGACAATCGGTTTTATACCGATTACCAAATTAAACTCGATTCCAACGAACTATTTTTAATTCTTACGACTTACATTCGATTCCTTTGAGGGAACCACATAAACTATTTACTTTCTGTGGTCATCAACATCATTCATCATTTTTGAAGACAAGCCCCAACAATTTTCTCACACTTTAAATTGACACATCAAACACACCACACCAAACAAATAAATAGTAAAAATATGCCTTCGTAAATATAAAAATGGTGTCTGATAAATTAGATCCTGATGACTAGACATATAAGTAAACACACACACACACACACACTACTAGCATTACTTCACGATGTTCTTGTTGCTCTGCCAAAATACATAATGACCAAAGTTAGGGCTAGATAATAAAAAAAAAAGAGAGCGAGAGAACTAAAAGCGAAACTAAAATTGGGAAATGGAAACCAATCGGTCATTGTCAAAAAATGAATGCGCAGAGTTGCACGCACGCACATTTCATCAATTAATTATACACAAGTTGAGCAGCGAATGGCACACAGAGAGGAATGAGATTGCATAAAATATGGCAAAATATGAATATACATATATATATTTATTTGTCTCTCTGTGTGTGTGTGTGTGTGTATGGCAACGTCATCAAAGTAATCATCCTGAGACTCTGACGAGCGACTGTCAGTTAAAGTGATAGAGCAGGCAAAGAAGACAACGACGACGACGACGACGGCGACGAGTCCAAATGATTGCCTCCATGACGTGGCAGAGAGCTCTCCTTCTGCTTCTTCCACCCCTCACTTTGCCGAACCAAACATCAGCGACATCATTTATCATCAACCTGCCTGTCAGTCAAGTCACTGGATACAAAAAAAAAGAAAAAATTAACCGCCCTCACTCTCTCTCTCCCTGTCTCGCTCTCCCTTCCTCTCATGACTAAGGACTAAGAACTGAACGGACTCTGATGACTTGCCTGTTGTTCGTATGTGTATGTGTGTGTGTGTGTTATCCTTGGGTGTGCTGTCAAAAAATTATTATGCCTATTAATTTTACCCATGCGGGCGTTGCCTGCCCCTTTTTTTCTCCGACGTTCGTTGTTGTTGTTAATGGTAAATTACACAACAGACAAAAAAAAAAACGAAAAAAAATTGAAGAAAATTATATTTGGCTTTTGGCAGCGCCAAATGGGCGTGCCACCAAACCTCCCACACATTCAAACACTCTCCCCCCCCCTAGATCGCATCTCTCTCTCTCTTTCTCTCTCTTGCCAACTGTCGCTTAAGACTTATTTTGCCTCATTCATTTGGCAGTAATTTATCCTGTCATGCTGTCATTATGACAAACAACAAAAAAAAAACCAACTAAACGAAAAGAAAAAAAAATTATTTATTGAAAATGATTATGCACAGGAACTCTCTGTGTGAAGGCTCCATGATGGAGTACCGTTGTGGTGGGGTTGTTTTGGGGGAAGGTTTTTTTTTTGTTGGTTGGTTAATGATTCGCTGACGCCTTGGACTTGACACATCGATCAAAAATCATTATGACTTATTTGGGGCTGTGTGGATAAGAAAAAACGTGGCGGTTAAACGAACACTTGGAAAAATTTGGGGTGGTTTCGTATTTAGGAATTTTTCCACAATATGATTTTTAAAATATATTTAATAATCATTTTTAAAGATTTTAATGCGGTAAAAATTATTTTCTGTTTGTAATAAAACTTTTTTCGCAAAACTTGATAACTCTATTTCGTTTACAGGGTATGTTTTACGTTTGTATATTGACATAGACTAGGAACTGACACTTTTGGAGGCATGAGTGGAAGCTATCGTTTGCAATGTTTTCAATAACTAATCAATCTTAAGTTTGACTTGATGTCTGCACTGCACGCGATGACTTATTTCGGCTAGTGTACAGCAAGGAGAAACAGCACAAAAAAAAACAAAAAGTTCGTTTTTTTGTTGTATTTTGCACACAGAGAGTGAAGAAGCAGAAGTAGAAGAAGAGGAGAACTTGCTGTGTAATCGACAACAGTAAAGCAAGTGCCAAGTTTTTTGCTGGCGCACATCAATCAGCCTGGGGTGGAAACGTAAGCTCACGTCACTCAGCCCAGACAGTCCTTCACTCAGCGAGAACCCACAGTGAGAACGAGAAAGAGAGAGAAAAGAGTAGAATTGAGGGGGTGGGGGGTGTGTTTTTTGTGAACTTTTGGCGTTGACAGCCGGAATACGAAAATGCGGGCGAAATATGTCGATACGAATCAAGCGAAAGTTCGACTACATTCTTTTCTGTCCCGTTCCGTTCCGTTCCGTTTTCCGTTTTCGCTTCATAATGCACACGCTAGCAATAATGAATAGATGGAAATGAAGGGAAAAATATGAAAAATACGAACTGGCAGCAGTGAACAGTGAGTGAGCTTTTATCCTTTTTGAAGAAGCTGAACTATAAATGCCAGACAATAAATAACCGCAACTTAAGCATATTGCGGTTCTTCCGCTCTCGCTCTCGCTCTCACTTGTCTCTGGTAACCCTCTCTCTCTTACACTGACACTTACTCAGCTGTAGCTAGCTCAAAAATTCCTTTAACGGCAGCTACTCTCCGTCAGCCATATTTCATTTTCATGCTCCCAATTGTTTTGCTCTTGACAAATGAGTGAGTTAGACAGTGTGTGCGAGAGCGAGAGTGAGATAGACAGAGAGAGAGACAGACTGAATGCAGTGTGGAAGTGAAACGAGTGTGAGTAAGTGTGTGTGTGTGTGTACAAGGCAAGTCATCAAAATAACAAATAACGACGACTAGCAAAATTGATTGCATGTCATTAATTTTCATTTCAAATTACGCTGCCACTATGTCTTGGTCTCGGTCCCACCCCCTTCTCCCCTCTCCATTCTACATTCTCCTGCTTTTCGGTTTTGTTTGGCCTGCAGCGCTAAAATGTCAGGCAGGAAAGGCAGTCAGGCAGCGTCAGGCAGCGTCAGGCAGCCATCGTCAACCAGTCAATGGGCCAAAGTCAAAGTCGTGCCAAAGTCAGGCCACGGGCCAAATGCGTTCGTTGTTCAACGTGAAAAGAAAAGTCAAAAATGCCATCGCCTCGTTCTAAAATTGTTATTTTTCCCCCACCCATCTCTTTTTTTTATCATTTTCTGTCTGCCAGCAATATGGTCTTGGGAGTTGACTTTAAGCAAATAGCATTACCTAAGAAGATTTAATAATAAAATATGAAAATTAATCATAAATATTTCAATATATTTTTAGAAATGAAAAAATATAAGCTCTCCTAAGCCCTGGATAACTTTCCGGTTTACGTTATATAAATGTAATTGAGAATACAAATATCTTGAGTATTGATAATGTGTAAAATTTTCGATTAAAATCGGTTAAGAAAGATGAAGAAGAGATGAAAGATTAATCATCTTTGCAGTTATATGTTTAAGGTCATGGTTTAAGGGTAGAGTTAAGAGCCTTCTTACTTGTTAATCATTCATTTCAACTTATTTGATTTATCTTTTTACAGAGTATTTTGCAAGCGACTTTAGCATGACGAAATTTCGTTGTATTTTTGTGCTTTTTACACAATTGAAAATTGGGAGTACATACATCCATACATATATGTCTCTACATAATACCGACAATTTTGTGTCCGATTTGTAAATTATGAGCAAAGACGTCAACTGCCAACTGCCAACTGCAACATTTGCAACAAACTGCAACAAAACTGCAACAAACTCAACACAGACATGGCCAAAAGCAGCATGCAGCTGCAGATGGTCTTTGCTCATTTTGTAGTTGTTGTTGTTGCTGTTGTTGGATGAGGCTACCTAAAAGCTGTCCGTTTGTTGAGTGGCCAAGAGCTGGAGCTCCTATGGAAGACCAGGTTCGGAATGGAATGGAATGGAGAGAAAGAGAGAGAGAGAGTCAGAGAACAGCAGCTAACTGACATTTGACTGTCAGATGCTGTTGGCTCTCATTCGTTAATGTCAGAGGCAAGAGTTAATCTCGCGTGCATTTCAAAACATCCAACAGACAGACAGACAGACAGTCGGAGAAAGACAGAGACAGAGAAAGAGAGAGAGAGAGTTGATTCTGGGTCTAGGTACGCACTGGCAAAAGTGGAGTTACATACCCAAACATACATCAGTAATCAAGAGAAGAGACGGAGAGGGAAGAGCAACAAGAGAAGTAGTAATCGTAGTCGGAGTCGTAACTGACTGACTGACTGACTGACATACTGGCAACCACCAGCAACAGCAGCAACAACAACAACAGCAGTGGGAGTAGGAGTCGGAGCAGGAGCAGGAGCAGAAGCAACATCAACTGATGGATAGCTGAAAGGCAGCCTGCAAAATGAATGAATGACATGATGGCAGCCATGTGGACCGGGTGGCTGTGACTCCAACTTACGACTCGGACTCCACGCACGCAATGTGTTCAATGATGGCAACACACACACACACACACATCAAATGTGAGGAGTGGAGGACAACCGCGTGATAAGTTGCCGGGCCAACTGACCAACCAGCCAACCAGCCAGTTCAGTTCGGTTCGGTTCAGTTCAGTTCAGTTCAGTCCATGCCAACTGACCAAGGGATAAGGCTACACTTGGAGAATGAAGTGACATACTATAGCTTTTGGATATGAGCTCCCCTTTTTAGCTTTTCAGGTTTCCGATATACCAATGTAATCGATAACAATAAAATATTGAGTTAATAGTAACAACGGGGATATGAAAGATTAAAGTTAAATCATCAAGAATTGATGCAAGTATGACCTATTCAAGGTCAAAGTAAAAGGTTTAAACGAGCTGTCTAATTTCTTTTACATACTTAACTAATTCATTTCGAAGGATAATCATTGGTCTCACCATCTTAGTATTCATCTTTGTTCCATATGGTATTACTTTCCGAAAATGTGTAGGTCCCTATAACTTGCAGTTCGAGCATTGATAGAAATCAATTAGACTGTTAGTCAGTTAGGACAAAGTGTTTAAAACATATGCGTATTTAATTGTCATTGTATACACCTCTATGCTCTTCAATTAGAAGAACAAAAACACAATCTTAATGTTTACTGACGTTCACCATGCGTAAAAACTAGATCGCTATGTTTTTTCCTTTAGGTCATCTCAGATTTTCATTCAGGACAAGGACTTTTTATATACACATAGAAATCTTATTATTGTTTATGTAAGACATGATATTATGTGTTTGCTCATAACCAGATTGTAACTTTTTTTCAAGTGTAGCTGACCAATACCAGTGGAGTTGCGAGACAGTTGAATCCGCCGAGCAGTCGACTCGCAGTCGAGTCGCAGTCGCAATCGAGCCAAAGTCTGTCAGCTGCATTTGCATATGGGGCTCGCATTTTGTGGGTCTGTCTCTCCGGCATGCAAAATTGCTTTATGAATTATAAACAATGCTCTCGGACCGAGGAGGCTCGTTAGTTGCTTGTCTGCTTCATTGCCCCAGTACACATTCATACCTCTCTCTCTTTCTACTATCTATCTATCATTCAGTCGCTCTCCTCTGGGCTGTCTGTCTTTCCCCGCATCTCTGTGTGTATGTGTGTTGGGGTCTCATTGCAGCACTGACAGTGATTATGTCGCCAAGTGACATCCATCAGCAGCTGTGTAATTTATTGCCGTTGTTGTATTCAGGCACGACAAAGGCAGGTCTGCGCCTGGCCAAGATTGCACCCAGTTAATGTATGCACAGACACACATGTGTGTGTTTCAAACGTGAACTGTGATCATCATCTATATAGATACATATTGCTTACAGGCAGACAGAGTAGTCAGGTCTGTTATTTGGGGTGTGGTTAATTACAGGTGGGTCTTCTGGTTGTGTTGTCTATAAATCTGTGTGTATTCATTACAACAGACACAACAGACATCTCCTGTCGAAAGGCTAATGCGCTTATCGAAAGAGCTTAATTAACCAATTAATAACAAACGCACAGAGAAAACACAACAAACATTCAGTTCATGTATGTATGTGTGCGTGTGTGAGTGTGTGTTCATTGGCAATGGAAAATATTTGCATTTGCAATTTTCCAGAACATCTGTTGTTGTTTTCTGTGCATTCTAAAGGTTAACTTGTGTTTATCTCTTAGAAAATTTCTATACCAAATGTTTATTAACCCACTCGGTCATCGGTAACTTAGGTCATTCATATTGATGACGAGTCTCAGTCGTCAAATATACCCAAAGGGATAATTTCTCTCATATTAATTTACGTGTTTAATATTCAGCATAATATTAAAATTCATTTAAATACGCATAATGTGTCATATATTGAAACTTTCTATGGCAAATGTTTATTGCCCCTCGGTCATCGGTAACTTAGGTCATTTATATTGATGACGAGTCTCACACGTCAAATGTACCCCAAGGGATAAGTCCTCTTATATTCATTAACTTGTTCAATATTTATCATGATATTACTGTTCAATTAAATACGCTTAATGTTTATTAGCCCCCTCGGTCATCGGTAACTTCGGTCATTCATATTGATGACGAGTCTCAGACGGCAAATGTACCCAATAGTGTTAATCTCTCTTATATCCAGTTACTTGTTTAATATTCATCATGATATTACAGTTCAATAAAATGCGCTCAAAATATCATAAATCATATAAATGATTTAAATTGGATTTATTTTTACAGATATTACTGCATTTTATCTCAATACTTAACATTATGTTTCAAAGGTTTGAAGAGTATCAACATTATGAACGTTTAAATGGAAAAATGCACTTCAAAAGCAAAGATTAAATGAAATATTTGTAATTTCTTGACAAAAGTACGTAATCAAATATATAATAAAACCAAAAAGAAACAACCCATTTTGTAAAGGTTTACGATATCAAAGAAATCTAAGAACACAAAAAAAAAAACACATTTCCTTTAACATATACGATATGTTCATATTAAATAACAACTGGAAGAAATTTTGCAATAAAAAAGTAAAACGCATTTTTGTGCTTTCAAGCAATTTCCGTACTCGTCTTATGGCACTTGAGAAGTGCTTAAATAGGATTTGAAACCAACAACAGCAACAGGAACAGGAACAGAAGCAAATGCAACAGAGCTCTCGAGTTAATGATATACACTCACTTCAAGGGGGCCAGGGGCATAGGCATTAAGGACGGGTATCCTTACATCCGACATCCTTAGAGCGACAACAAAGCCGCCGGGTTTTTACCTCAACCCCTTCTCTCTCTGTGTGTGTGTGTGTGTGGAAACATTGTGTCAAGTTTCGCCAAATGCCTTCGAAAATTGCAAAAAAAAAGGAAAAGCGTTGCAGGGCATTCAAATCCATTCATTCATTCAGCCAGAAACACACCCTTTTCTTTTTTATTTTTTGATATTTTGTTAAATGCACACTTGAAATCAAATCAAAAGCATTCCCATGATAAGGGTAACTTTAAACACAAGACGATGAAGTGAAATACAAACAACAAAAAACAAACAAGTAAAAAGGCTCTAGTCGAGTTAGCTCGACAAGAAGATACCCTTTACCAGACAGACTGATAGAGATCGGGTTGAGAGACACAACTGCACTACCGGACCAATGCTTGATGGGTCATATATCCGTTGTTTCTAAACCGATTTTAATAAAAATTGTACAGATGTTCATTATTTTGTTAATAATTTCAATCCTCATTTTCAAGATTTGGAAATTCAAGGTTTATTTTGTTATCGATTCCATGTGTATATCGTAAACCTGAAAAGTTATCGAAAATTTGAAACAAACATGCGGACAGACAGACGGACTTGGTTATATCGACTCCGCTGTTGATGCTGATGAAGCTTTCTTCTGCCTGTTACATACTTTTGCACAAAACCATTATACCCTTTTGTAACCATTTCATGGGTTAAGGGTATAAAAAAAGGAGAAGAGTGCCGAGTACTTAACCGCGGTTTTTGAATGACTGACAAGGCAAGGCAAGGGAACCATTTCCTTGGCAATGATTCAATTTTTTTTTGCTGTTCGAAAGCAACTGTGAAAACAATTAAACTCTAGACACAAAATATTTGGCTTGCCTTTAGATTGAGTGAACATAAATCAGCGCTTTAGTTTTTTTTTCCTCTCCACCATGTCATAAATCCTTTAACAATGCCTTAATGCTTCAGTTGTCAGTTGTGCTCAGTTATCCCGAAGGTTTATTCCTATTTTTATTCAAGTGTCGCATTATCTGTACATTTATCTGATCAACCCCCGGCAGATGTGCTTAGATGTCCTTTTTTAATGATATGTCGTCATAGCTTTTCAATTTTACCCTTTTGTTATCATTGCCAGTACCGCCTGGCGGGTAAGAACTAATCTTTTAGCCATTTAATTTGTATTAGAATGTTTTTCCCCTGTCAAAAAGTGCTTTCCACCCGCTTTGCTCAATCAAATTTCCCACGGCCTGTTATTGATCATCTTCTCATCGGCTTTGTCAAAGCAGCTAATGGCACTTCCGAATCGGGCTCAGAACAAAACAAATCAGAGGAAAAAAAAGTAGGAAGCTTCCTAGAAATTTATGTATATACATAAGGGCGCAAGGCGTCTTATAAATGACACATTGCAAACAATACTTTTTCAGGGCAGTTCGAACCTTGAACAAGGTTTGTCAACAAGCTGAAAAAGAGAGGCCGAGACACAGTAGGGTTCCATCGAATTCAAAGTAAGGATCAAAGACAGAAAACCGTCGTCTTCGGACTACCTAAAACAGTTTGTTCTCTCCTCTTTTTCATTCATTTCTTTTGGCTCACAAAATATGTGCAAAAATTTCTTCATAATTTTTGCGGCACTTTTTCTCTGATTCTTTTGTGTCAAACACACACATAAATTAGTTGTATTAGCATCAGGTCTCCTCTCTCTAACAAGGGATAATGACCATACAAGTTGTCAAATAAACGACAATAAAGCCCCTGACACATTTATTGCCATGGTCATGTGTCGTTGTATTGTACGAAACGTGCTAAATGGCATAGTTGGGCGGCTCTTCTTTTCTGTTCCTTCCAGCGAAATGTAAACAGTTTGCATTTTCCTTTTTCACCTTTTCTGTTGTTTTTCCTACAATCAAATGAAATCCCAATTGTATACAAATTTATCCGAACAATGAAAAATGTTATTTGACATAAAGAATTTACAAATTAAACTGGTTGTTAAATATTTTACATAGCTTATCTTTTTAATGCAGTCTATTTGTAACCTATTTTCCCTATAGGCTGACGAGTGCGACTCGTCATTGACAGGAATAAACAAAGTTACCGAGACGAGAGTAAAAAGAAAATCAAATAAATAGGAAATCACGGGGTTAAACAAGCTTTTAGATTCACTTATTACTCACTTAAACACAGTTAAAAATGTATTGTATTCATATAAATATGACCTAAACGTGCCTAAACAGCGGTTCAAAGAGGGTTTCCTCTCAATCTCGTTGAACTTGAGTACAAACTTGTGTCTAACTCTGAAGCTCAAGCCATAAACGCAAAAACTAACAACCAGCAAATGAGGTTTGTTTTTTGGATATATGGAAAACTAGTGACTTTGACGTAAAACAATCTTGATTGACGCGACATTAAATGACAGCCTGACACAAACTAACACACACACGCACGAATAGAAATAGTATGACAGACAGACAGACAGACAGTTTGACTGACAACAACAAAAAAGTTTGTGTTGATGATGCGACCAACCAACAAACGACTCTACCGTACCTACCGTCTAATGAATGCCACAAAAATTGTATAAACAAGTACTCAAAATCAAAATCACAATCAAACTGAAACTCGAAATCGCATTAGTTATTCGATGTTGATGTTGTTGTTGATTATGTATTACATATAAGGAGTGCTGTTCCTAGACAGGTTGCACGGGTTTTGCTAGTCGAGAAAATTGATCAACTTGGGTTATTTTTTGTTTTAGGCCGTTTTAGCAGGTAGTTTTGTTGCTACCATAATTGATACGAGTTAAAGAAAAACCATCGAGAGAGAGAAAGATTGGTAGCCATTGCGTTCACAGGTGATAAATTTAATGATTATCAACACACACACACACACACTCGGCCCCGACCCCGTCTCTGGGTGCTAATTAAAAATGCATAATAGTTGCGGGGTTGCGGCAAAAGTTCAAAGGGCAGAGAGTGTAATCGGTTCCTTATACAATGTAGATTTGGCTGGCAATAATCATAAACAACGCCACCAATCGATTCATTCGAACGAATCGAGCGAGTCGAACTATGAAATTTGTTTTGTGGCCCGAACCGTACCGTACCGAACCGAACCGCTCCATGCATAGAAATGAATGAATTTGCGTTTGTGGCTGGAACACAAAAAACGTGCCCCTTTTATTTTATGGTTCTTTGATATATGAAAATTATCAAAAGGCACACAGCCAGAGAAGACTTTGTCGGCACATGTTTGTTTTTGCTTTCTTTGTATACCCTTAACCGATGAAATGGGTAAAAAAGGGTATAAAAGTATGTAACATACAGAAGGAAGCTTCTCCGACCCCATAAAGTATATATATTCTTGATCAGCATAAACAGCCGAGTCGATTAAGTCATGTCCGCCAGTCAAATTTAATTTCGATAATTTTTCAGGTTTTCGATGTACACATGTTATCGATATCAATAAAATCTTGAAAATCGAAAATGGGGATTGAAACTATTAACAAATTTATAAACATCTGTGAAATTTTTATTTAAATCGGTATAGAAAAACCTGAGATATGAAACCATTAAGCATTGGTCCGGTAGTGCAGGTCAGCCCAACCGTCAGTCCGTTTGTATGGTCAAGGGTTAAAGGTATCTTCTCGTCGAAATTACTCGACTAAAGACTTCTTACTTGTAGTTTTTGCTTTCTTTTTGTACTTTCGTTTAGCTGGTTTTGGTTTGCTTGGGTTGTTAAGTTTGATGGTGCGGCGTTTTGGGTTATTTAAATTGTCTGTTTAAATAGATGTATATATATTTTGCATATCAATTTTAATACTGTCTCTCCCTCTCTCTCTCTCTCTGTCTCCCTCTCTTTGTCTTTCCATTTCTCTCTGCTTTGAAAATGATTAACCATAATTTTGTTTTAATATTTTGTAATTGTATAATTTGATGGGCATTTGCATTGCGTTTTCTGTATGCATTATTCATGTGGCGTATGAGTGATATTTGATTGCTGCGTGGGTGTGCCACAATAATGGAGGTGCCACATACACCTGTGTGTTCAGAACACTTTTTTTTATGTCTTTTGGATATTTTGTAATGAGCTGTTAAATAATTTATTAATGATTTTTATATTTATATTTTATTATTTTTAAATCTAATCCTTTTCGGCATTTAAATATTATTGAAGGCAAACCAATATGTCTTTTTTCTTGGAATTTCTCTAGAACTGTGACAAGTTGAGTTTGACAAACGTTTTTTTTTTTTTCTTTTGTCTTTCTTTTGTCTATTGTCTTAGTCGAAGGCACAACTCACAACAATATGAGCAAAAACATTCGGTTCTTCATTTTGGGAGTTCTGAGAGGAAAAACCGCAAGCCGATTGCAAATATGTCCTTTGAAGTCATGCCGTTAGTGAATCCTGGTCTCAAAAGAAGGAATGTGTGTCACACACACACCAACACACACACTGTCAAAATGACGCACAACCAAATTGAATGCTTACCAAAATACAAGAAAAAAAGGAAATGAATCTCCGTTGACTGACTGACTTGATGCATTTGACTGGATGACTAGCTTGCCAAACTGACAGTCAAACTGACTGAATGACTGGATGAGATTTTAAGCTGGCTACCGAAAAAAAGAAGATGAAGAAGAAGAAGTAGAAGCCGGTACTGCGTTGACATGACAAAAGCGAAAAAAAAAAACCAAAAACCAAAACCGAACAGAATGATGGGCACGTCGTCAACGGACTTCAAAGTCGGGCCTATATATCTTAACCCCCCGCTCTCCGCTCCCCCGCACTCCGCTCTCCTACACTATACCGAAGTAGCTGTCAAAGATATTTGTATTTCATTTTGATGATGGCATGCGGCTGACTGACTGTCGCTGACGCTGACGCTGTCTCTGTGTCTGACTCTGAGCCGATTCAAACGAATTGAAAGCCAAAAACAAACACAGTAGCTGCTTCTGCTGCCTAAATAAACGCAGAGACCAATCAAGCAATAGAAGCAGTTGTGAAGGAGTGTGTGTGTGTGTGTGGGGAGAGGGTATTTTTTTTTTTTTTTGATGCCTCACTTCTTCTTGGTTTGACTTCGGTTCGGTTTGGTTTGGTTTGGTTTGGGTCGGTGATTTAAAATAAATATTGCTGGCTGTCAGCATTGACAGCAAACAAAATGTGATTGTTCGTTGATTGTTGACATTTTCAGTGTGCTACCGTTCGCAATCTTTTGGTTTCACCTTGGCGGTACGCCGGTACGCCGGTACGTCGGTACGTCAGTCGGTAGTTCAGTGCCAGTCAAAAGGGATCTATACTACACACATTCAAGATATTAAATTGTCTGCCCGTTTGTTCGTTTATTCGTTGTCGCATTAATAAGCCCAACGACTCTTTGGTCATTCGAATGCGTTGCCAAAAAAAAAAAAAATAAACGAATCAACAATGAAAAATTTCAAGCTGTTTTTAAATGTTTTATTGGCTTTTTAATAATGTTTGCACATCAAAGCGGGCCGCACATGCGCGCATAACCTCAAAAGAGTGAAAGAGTCAAAAGAGCCCGCGACATTGAATTGTTTGGGGTCCCCTCTCCTGGCTCATTCTCTAGCAACCAACCAAACCAACCAACCAAGTTACGCGCTCGAGATCCACAAAAGAAAAGGAAGAAATAAATCCTCAAGTGACATGAGTCAAGCTCTTTGTGCTCTGCTCTTTGTGCCTCCACTCTGCGGCTTCTCTTCTTCTTCTTTTCGTGTGTGTGTGTGTGTGTGTGGAGTAGGAGACCTAGTTGGGGCAGCAGCAGTATGTCATGGATTATGCCTCCACGCTTGATTTATATGATAAAGCCGTTATAAATTATTTTCAATTAGTGAACAAAATATGAGCAGAGCGCCAGTCGAAGATACAAAATATTTTATGATACTCGTTTTGGTTTTTTCTTGTTTTTTTATCTTTACAATAGTTTGCTAATTTTTAGGGGGAATTCGAGTATGGAATATGAAGAATTGTTTAATGTTTATTCATAGCACATCTTAATAAGATTAAAGTTCATTTACATTTGAAACAAAAAAAAAAACATAATTTTAATACCATAATTTATTTAAGCTTATCAAAAATATTAAATCCACACTTATTTCGTATTCACGCCACAACAATTTCCCAGTTTATTCTTTTTAGGACACTTAAATAATGCTCGCACACAATTTCAGATTATATATACATATATATAACTCAACGCTGACTGTACTTTTATTTTATGATGCAAGGCTCCAACTGAGCCCAGATAGAAAGAGAGTATCAGAGAGAGATGAGAAGAGATGAGCAGGAAAAGGAAAGGGAAAATAGGAAAATCCATGAAATGGACACATAGATAAGTACAAAACGTTGCCAAGTTATTTTATATTACATTTATGCCGCTTGCGTGCTGTGAGTGCCAAGTGTAATAGAAATAGTTATTAAAAGCCTTGGAAGACATCCTCGACGACAGCTGCTGCCGCTTCTGCTGCTTCGGCTGTGACTATCGCAGTGTCAGAGTTTATGGCGAGAACAGACATAGAACTCCCTTCCACCATCTTGGCTAGATAACTAAAGAAGTTTGTTACAATTTATGTTCTAGCCAGAAGCAGCGGAGATCCATGAAATGTCATAAAAGTGCAATTGCGGCCAAAATTATCGAACATTTAGCAAAAGCGTCAGTCCATGGGTGGTTACTTTATGACCGTCTGTCCGTCTGTCTAACTCCCCTCCGGAGACAAGACGAGAACCTTTTGTTTTTTACGACCATCCGTCCCATGGCAAGGAGTCAACTTCACCCATCATCATCAGCATTGTCTCGCCGTCGCCGTCTCGTTGAGCAATTCACACGTACGTACATTAGAGCCGGCACTGATATACATACTTTTAATAGAGCGTAACCTCCGAGAGGGTAAGGAACGGAGAGAACAACCCCTCGGGGAGACAAAAGCACGTTCGGTCTATTGCTCGTAAATTTTGGACATTTCATTTTGGGCACTTGGTTTATTAGTGTCAAAAAGTGGCTACATAAGATGAGAAAGAAAGCAGGAAAAACTAGGGAAAAGGAGAGGAAAGCAAAAGGGAAAACAGCATATGGCATAGATCCTTAAATGACCGCACTTAAGGAAAGGAAGGGAAAGTGGATTGACAGGATGTGAACACTTTAGGATATGATAAGTGGGATGACAAACAGTTGGACAGCCAAAACAAATGCAACAAATGGATAAAATTAACTTCGTTTACTTTACTTGAAGGAAGGAAAAAGAAATGTAGAGAAAAATAAGAGAGTGTTAATTAGTACAGTATTGCATGATATTTATAAGAAAAGAAAACGGTTATTGGATAGAATATTATTATAAGATGTATGAGTATTATGATAAAGATTCTAGGGTAAAACTATAAAGTATGAATGTAAATACTATAATAAGGGTTTTACCAATCAAATATTCTATAAATATATGTATGTAAAACCAAAGTACATCAAAATACCCTCTTCTTCTTCTCATTCCAAATGAAAACTTAGACTTTGTAGTGTTGCATAGAATATTGATATTAATTATTAACTTTGCCAACTTTGAAACACACAAAGAGAATATTTGTTTTTGACATTTAAATCGGACGTCATGTCTCAAACTAAAAACAGTTTAACATTAACTTAACTAATTTAAGTTTCTCACACTTCAGAGAAACAGAGAAGGAGAGTAACTTTGACCAAAAGCACTTGTGTTTTTGACAATTTTGTTAAAGGGAAAACATTTCACTTGGTTAAATTCAATGTGGTTGAAGTAAAATCAAAAAGTAATTGTTAGTCAAATGGAAAACTTAACCGCCAGACCAGTTATAATAATATAGTCATGAAGAGTGAGAGAGAGAGAGAGAGAGCTGTAGGTTAAATGTTCATGTATGAAAGCCAAAACTCATTTAAATCAATGCCATTTGCCATTTGCCTTTGCCATTTGCCCCCCTTTTTGTGCTGACCAAAAATGTCATTGATAAACGTCGTATGTCAAAATGGGCGTGTGAAGGTGTCTGCAAGTAGGTATGACCGGGTATGACCGAGCGGGGCGGGAGGTAGGTACGGGTCGAACTGTGTTTTGTGGGTTTTGTTGCGTGTTAGACGAAAACTGTCAAAAGTGTCATGGAAAGTGCTACGACGATGACGATGATGATGAGGTGACTTCTAACTAGCTGTGAAGCTCCTGTTAACGAGTTTGTCCTACATGAACCTATTCCACCCATTCCATTCATTCTTTGCTCCCTGGTCACCGCAAACACGAAGCATTCATGTATGTATGAACAGTGGGTGAGAGGGTAAGGGGGTGGTAGTACTTAATACATACGTATAACATATCAGCTGACTAAGGTTTTGGTTTATTGGTTGTTGGCGCTGTTCGCTGTTGGCGTCTCACATTGAAATTAATTTAGCTAGCTTTCAATTATGTGCCACAAACATTCATGCATGAAACTAAGACACGTTTACCATTCGAACCAATGAAGGGGACGGGGGAGGGGGAGGTGGACTGACTGACTGCCTGCCAAGCGCCAGTGTGACATGACAGGCCTGACAACCCCGAACAACATATTGACATTTTTGCCATACATTCCGCACAGCAGGGAACGAACGAACAAGCGAACAAGCGAGCGAACGAACGAACGAACGAGCAATAACAACAACAAGGGGAATGGAACGGAACGGGAATCATGTATGTATGTATGTATGCATGTATGTGTGAGGAGTGTTTATGTCGGCGTGTCAATTTTCGTTGTTGTTGACGTGTTGCCAGCCCCGCCTATTCACCAGTCCATCTTCTCTCCATCTCCCATCTCGCTTGTACCATCTAACGGTATCGTAGTTTGACTCGTCGCTGTCGGTTGAGTCGGTTGTTGTCGGTTGTTGTTGTTGTATATTTCGTATTATTATTAAATTTTACTTTCGCCACTCAATATGGGAAATGTCATCTGTTTATGATGGCTTTTTGACATCTCTCGTTATTGAATGTTCGCTCGCTTTCGTCCTTCGCTCGCTCTTTCTTTCTTTTTATATGATTTCTAAATTCTTGTTCTTGTTGTTCTGCTTCTGCTTCTTCTTCCACCAACTTTTTTCTTGCTTTTGCCGCAGACAACTTTGATGTATTTTCAATTTTGCGGTTTTTCTTCCTTCCTTCCCCACACGCGTCGAACACAAAAAAAAGTTGACTTAAAGCATTCGCCTAGTCTTTGTCTGCTTGTTAAGGTATTTTTTTTTGGTATTATTTTATTTTTTTTTTTTTCACGGCTTGACGGTTTTGACATGCCCATCACATTTCATATTGATTTGGCTTCACAAATGCCGGAAACAAACTGAAATGTTATATCTCGTTACGTATTGACGTCGACATAAAGCTCACATGACTTCAATTATATATGAACCAGTTATTTGAATGATAAAGGTCTCGGTTAGAAAGTAAGTAAAAGGTTGTCGGAACAATTTTTTATGTAAGAATGTTAATATTATATGACACTTAATAGTTAAGTCCATATATATATATATATATATAGGAAAACATTAGGTGATCTTTATCTATATCTGAATCTACATCAAATTTGTATTTGATATTAACTTAAAAGTTTTAGTGAATGATAAAGGTGTTCGGTTAGTAAGTAAAAGGTTGTCGAAACTATCTTTTATCTAAGAATAAAAACATATGAAATTTAAATTAAAATCTTTATTGAAACGTTAAGTAATCTTTATCTATATCTCAATCTACATCCAATTTATATTTGGTATCAACTTAACAAGTCAATGGGTATAGGAAATTTAACCTCTCTTTTAACCGGACAAGCATTTTGACTTTTATGGAATAATATAATAATAAAGACCACTCCGGATTATTCAATCAATGTAGTGTAGACGATTCCCATTTTGGGGAATATAAAAAAAAACAGAGATGGTCAAGTGGGCGATGCTTTACCCTTATAAACACAACGAACCGTATAATAATGAAACGAGAAAAAGGTCAACACCACAACACAGAAAACAGAATACAGAAAAACAGAAAACACCAGACCAGACACAGTAGCCAGAGTCTGGTTGATGCAGCAGCTACTTACTGTCAAGACGTGTCATAAACACATCAACTTTACTGTCGAAACAAATAAAAATATAAACTTTGACATCCCCACACACAAACGATATAAAAATCAAAGTGGAGAGATAAAAGCAAACACAGCCATAATAGACACAACACACACAAAATGAAATGAAAGCCAATCGTAAAGGCTGTCTGTCAGGTCGGGGAAAAAAAAGGAACGAAAAAAATACGAGAACCGTCCGTCAGTGTGGAGAGCATTCAGGTTCGTTCCTTGCTCATTCGCCTTGCTCCCAAGGGTGCAGCACACTCTCGAAAGGAGCCATAAAAAATACATTTTATTTTAGAAAATTGCATTAAAATTGTCATAAAAGAGCACAAGAACTGAGGAAACTGAACAAACTGAAGAAACTGGCTGCGGCTGTCATTCCCTCGGTTCTGTGAAGCAACCCAAATCAAATGTGGGGAAACTGACAAAATGTGACAATTACGGGGGGACAGTTGACACAAAGGCGAGTCGTAAAAACCCAAAAGCAAAGCGAAGCAAAGTATAGTGTAGTTTGTTTAGTTGCAAAGAGGAGATATATTATATGGGTTTATGGTCGGGCGGGACTGAAACTAATGAGTCATTAAGGCGAGCTGTTTAGCGGTTTTACTAGTTGTACCACTTAATCCTCCTATAAATACCTGATTACGAAAATGACATTAAAAATTATTTAACTATTAAATTTAAATGACGTAAATGGTGTTCCATTTCCACACACACACACACACCCTGAGGAAAGATAGAAAAACTTTTTATGCTTTCGAGTTTGTTTTTTTCTTGGGACATTTTTAGTGTCATCGAATTCAATTTTCATATCGTTAATCTTATAAATTATGCATGTCGGATGTCATGTAGTTATTTCGATCGTATTCCCAAGAGCATATTTTTTTGTCTATTTCGTTTTTTCTTTCTTTTTTTTTTGTTTTGGATAACATCCCAAGTAGGCGTTTAATGAACCTGTTTCAAGTAGGCTACGATTTCAAAACGAACGCATCAACATTTTATATAACAGGTGTAAAATTGTATAGATTCGAAAGTGAAATAAGAATCTTTTTACTTTCTACCTCAGATATTAAATTTCTATCACAAACTATAAATAAAGTACAATATTCAGGTTATGAAAACGAAAAAAATGCAAAGGAAAACTTTTATTTTTTGCTCAATCATCATATTTGGCAACATTTGACAACAACAGAGAAGGAAGGAAAAAACACAAACAAACCTGTGACCCTTGTCAAAAATAAATAAAACGAATGGGCAAAATGACATAACTGTCAAATTCGTAATTGTTCATATGCAAAGAACCGTAAGAGAAACGAATTTCTTTTGCGAAAGAAAGAACAAACTGTCATACTTTCAAGTATCGAAGATTGAATACCCTACTTAAACAATTGATTCCTATGTTAGATTCATTTTATATGCAAATTTGATTTCACTGAAAACTATAATTAATTTCATAACTCTGAGTTATTTTTCCTACTCGAGCTTGTGCACAATATGCAAACAGAAATTCACATATGACAACATCAATTATTACAAAAGAAAAAAAAAATGTAAATGCCAGTTGCGAAAATCGTTCAAGTTATTCACACAAATGGACATGCACACACACAATGCACACAAAGAGTGCAAAAAAAGCGAAGCAACCACAAAAAAAAATCCCGCACTCACGTAACCCCTCGAACGGTACCCCCCACAACGCCGCCGCACCGCTGCGCTGATCTACTCTTCAAGTCTGTGACACATGTAAATGCGTGCTGACAGCACTAGAGGAAATAAGTACAAAAGAGAGACAGAGAGAGAACGAGACAGACAGCGACTGCGAGAGACAGGGAGAGGGCGAGAAAACACGCAAATAATAAAAGAAAACTGTCAACAAAATTAATGTCATGCGTGTGCAATGCAATGAAAAATTATGGGCCGGCTTTATGTCAATAACAAAAGGCCAGGCCAAGAGAGAAAAAGGCAAAAATATAAAAACGCAAAAACGAAAAACGAAAAAAAAACCCCAAAGCCAAAGAGACAATGATTGATTTGACAGGACAACGCGACAGAGCGCAGAGTTCGACACGACACGACACGATACGAACATACATATATGATGGATCCCATCGGATGGATATATGCAAAAAGTAAATAGTCGAAGGCATAAACTAGAAGTAAAACTTGTCAATTTGGCAGCGCCTCCGGTTACGCACACACTAATGAACGTAAATAATATTAATTTCCCTCTCCCTGTCTCTGTCTCACTCCTGAATAGCTTTACAAATATTATTTTCCAAGCATTTGTCAACATTTGTCAAAATTTGACAGCCACACGCCCGTGGGCTGGCTGGCAATGCCTTTGGCGATGTATTCATCTTCCGTCCCATCCAAACCACCCCGACGTACATTTGACAGCACTCAACTTTCCACTTTCAACTCTCAGTTCTCGGCCCGAAAACGTTGCCTTTTACGCGAAATTAATAACATGTACAAACAGCAACAACAACAACAACATCTGAGCCAAAAAGTACTTATAGTCGCGAAAGGGCAAAAACAAAAACACCGTACATCCTTTCAGGGTTGCATTCAGCGGCGGAGAAGGCGAGTACTGCAAAAAGGACCACACACACGCACACACACACACATGTGTCCTGAAGGCATGAACAATGTTCACATATGGTGCCTGTGTGTGTGTTTGTGTGCGGTTTTTGTACAACTGAAAAGTTTCTCGATTGCATGTCAGCTTTTGTGACAGTTCGCAGGCCAACAACAAAAACCGACTCGCGAACGTGTTGGAAAGTAAACTTATTGCACAGGAAAAGTGAAAAAGTTCTTTTGAACACAAAAAAAAATATTAATTCCCAGTGGTTAAAACTGTCTTTGATGCTGGTTTTTAGTTAATGTTTAATATGAGATATGATAAAATAAATTTCCTTATTTCATAACTCGGGAAAAATATAATATTTTTAATCTTTTTAGCTCTTGTGGTTTTTTATTTCGCAAAATAAATGCACCAACACACAACTATCAACACCTTTTTAACTCCGATCAACCCCCCAAGGTGAAGGTGTTGCAAGAGTGCTACCAAACCTATAATTTAGGTAACTTTAACCTTTCACAGAAGAGGATAAAACCCACACACACACTCATACACACACAAATCATACATTTATAAGTCCTGATGGGCAGAGGCATATCAAATTTCGAGCAGATTTCAATTTGATTTTATGTGCCTCCGGTGACGATGACAAGGACCATACCATCTATGGTACCCCATGTCATGATGATGTTATGGGCATAACGCTGTCAGCCCATCTATACCCGAACCCATACCCAAAGATCACAAAACGAAACGAAAAAGGGTGTTTGCCACGAACCTCCCCTGACGCTGCTGACGATGCTGTTGGGGGGTGTGTGTTTTTGTGGCTGCTGCGGAATGACTGGCCGTGAATAAAGCGATTTGTCTTTGTTTGTTGTTTACGTTTGGTGTTATAAATTTTTGCGACGGCGACCGTCGTTGCCGTTGTCGTAGTTCACTAAGTGGGTAGAGACAGACGTCGTCTATCTAAAATTGCCTAAAAATTATTTCTACATAACAGGGATAATCATAAATCTGGCTAATTGCACTTTATTGGGGTACGTCTCTCCTTACTGGTTCTGGTTCTGTGTGCGTGTGTTTTTCCGTATCAATCTTAGGGGTAAAAATTGAATTTGACATGCCGCTCATAGGCATTAAATCGGTGAATTTTTATAGTCTGACAAACGACGGGCAGAACATATAAATTTTCAGCTTTTTGACGATGCCTGTCATTTGATAAGGCTAATGGTTCTTTTGCCACTGGTTCCCTTTTATATGGGTGCACTGGCTTCCCTTTTATGACCTATTATTTATTCGTTTCAAGGGGAAACATAGATTTGCATCAATGTTTTATGTGATTATGTTTCTTTTAGCTTTGTATTGCTTTTGTTACATAAACTTAAGCATTTTTCAAATGTATGTATATCCCACCCACACATAAAAAACCACACTCAATCACATTGTGTAGAATTCAATTATTTCTCACACACAGAGAATGCATTACACTTGAGACCAAAAGTTGTCGGCACATCAGTAATTAGCTGAACGCATGCATAGAGAGAAAGAGAATGTACAATGAATATGCATACTCATAACAGTAACACTCTCTCTCTCGCTCTCTCTCTATCACATTTAATGTTAAATTGATATGCATTCTGAAGAGTTATTTTCCCTACTCATAACTGTAACTCTCACTCTCTCGCGCTCGCTCTTTTTTATTGGTACCTTTGGCTGTGTAAAAGCAACTCTCAATTAGAAGTTCGCTCCCAGATTTCATTTAAATGAATTTTAAAATCCAAATGAGCATATCCCATGTGTGCGTGAGTGTGTGGAGGTACACGGCTTTTGATCTTTGTTGCGTTTGTTTGTATACAATTTGATGGCTCGTGTTGATGGATCGTAAACGTGAAATGATGTTCACGATGCCGACGCATCTGCCTACATCTCCCCTTCTCTCTCTCTCTTTCTCTCTTTCTCTGTTGCGTTGTTGATGACGATGATCAACGCAACGATGACGGCACAAAGTGCCTTTGATCATTTGCCGCGCCAGTTGGCAGTCAAAATGTTAATTTATACGTTTGCTCCCACCTACACACATCAACACACACACACACACACTAACACTCATAAACCTACACAGCAGCAGCAGCATTAACAACTTTACAAACATGTTTGAGATTTTTATTGCGGTGTGAAAATGCCCGATTCTTCCGTAAAATACCAAAAAAAAAAAAAACAAAAAAAGGATCAAACAAGTTTATGGGTGGGCAGTGGGGCATGTATACTAAATACAAACACATACTTGTAGAGTATACGATTCGGCTTTCGAGTGATTGATGCGCCGTGCGCACCAAAACAACAAAGATACATCTAACAACAACAGCAACAACAACAACCAGAAGAAGAAGAAACAGATCAGAACAAGTTGTCGGTTTGAATTTTTTATTGCTGGAAATCGATCAAACCACTTGACGGCTGATCAAAGCTACAGGAACTCTCAGTCGGCATATTTTATACAATTTAATTAATGTACGAATTTACGAAAACAAATGTTGTAATTTTTATAAAATATTTTTGCAATTTTTATTTTTTGAAATATTTTTATGATTTTTTTTCGGTTCATTTTGCGTCTTACGAAAATTGTTTACTTCAATAATTTACGGGGTAATTTCAATGATTTAATGATGTTGCTTATAGTGTTGGGGGGAATTTATGATAGAGAAACTGACTGACTGCTATCAATGCACAGCTGCAACTGATTCCTTTTTGAGGTCAGAGGTAGCTCGAGATATGATGCAAATATTTACTTCAATAAATATTTGTTGTTCGCAGTTCGCCTCAAAACTTGCTTTGCGATCTAAAGAATCTGGCTCGTTTATCGCCAAAAACAGAAAAAAAAACCACAAGCCGTAATAAAACAAAAGTTTTTCGCGAATTATGCACGCTAAAAATGTCAGAGCCGCATCGGCAGGAAAAAATACTCAAGATAAATACTCTCACACATATGGACATGGTTGTTAAAGCGTGCAGGACAATAACAAGCTGTTCTCTGCTCCGCTGTGCTGTGTGGATGTCGGATGTCGGCTGCTTGTCTGATTGCCCTGCCAAAGAAGAGTAACAACTACAACAACAACAAAAAGAAAGAAAATCAAGTAAGAAGGCTGTAGTCGAGTAAGCTCGACTAGAAGATACTCTTGACCCTTGATAATACAGACGGATAGACTGTTGGGCTGAAAAACATACTGAACGTGAACTACCGGACCAATACTTGATGGTTTCCCGGTATCTCCGGTGTTTCCCAACCGATTTCAATACAAATTTCACAGACTTTCATTATTTTGTTAAAGTTTTCAATCCTCATATTCAAATTTTCGAAAAACCGGGTAAGTTATCGAAAATTTGAAACAATCTTACATACAGATTGACGAACATGGCTATATCGACTTGGCTGTTGATGCTGATCAAGAATATATATACTTTATGGGGTCGGAGAAGCTTCCTTCTGCCTGTTACATACTTTTGCACAAAACCATTATACCCGTTTTAATCCATTTCATGGGTTAGGAGTATGAAAAAGGAAGAAACATTTGTCTCGCTTAATTTAAACAGATTTGCGAGATTATTGTCATGCCGACGTTAAAGCAACAATTTCAATTTTGCCGCACGATGGAGAGGAGAGACGACGACAACAACAACAACAATACTACTACTAACAACAACCCACTGTGCCAGCTGACACAGTGCGAGAGACAGGAGCGAATTAACAACCTCAATCTCAGTCTCCAACTGAAACTTCAACTGACGGGAGCTTCAAAAAAAAAAAAACTAACAAAAAGAAGAGGAAAGAAAGTTTGCAGTCAGAGTCAAGGAGAACGATGCAAACGCATGCGATTCTTGACAGCCGGCAACTTTTAATGTTGCCCCGCGAAAGCAGCAGCAGTAAATATAAATACAATATCAAGTAGGAATTCTCAAGTCACTTAAGACATACCCTAAAGTTCTTAAGTGTTTAACAACAGAATAGGTATTTTATTGATGAAATTCTAAGAGACGTTTAATATTGTGAAAGCTAAATGTGAAAATGAATGGTTTTATGGATCTCGATATTTATCGATATATGCTATAAAGCAATATAAGCAGTGTTCACAAACTTAACTAATGTTAACATACACTCGTATGTCAATCAATTTAATCAGGAACATCTTTACCATAAAAAGTTATAGTTATTTTTGCTATCGATACATATCGATATATCGAAAAATTCAATATTAATGCTGTTCGCAAGGTAAAATACGCTCTTATGCTAATGATTTTAATCATCAATATAATTACCGTATAAAAGTTGTGGATATTATTGCAATCGATATTTATCGATATATACTAAAATGCAATATAACTGGTGTTCGCAAAGTTAAATACATTTTTATGCTAATCAAAATCATCTATACCTTGTGATTTCTTCGATTAATATGTTACATACTCTTTTAGAACTTCATAATACTCTATCCAAAAACATTTGCAATGCGTTCAGGCCCCACAAAACTCAAGAGCACATAATAAAAGATGCCATCCAAACAGAGACAGCGACAGTGACAGAGAGATGGAGATGGAGGCAATTCTTCTCCTCCAATTCCGAGTGGGTTGTTGTTATTTGATGGCAGAACAAATTTGCAATGTCGCTGTGATTTTGCGCCAGCGTGACAGACACTTGCGCTCTCCTCGAGCTGCAACAACACGCGGAATGCACACAAGCCATATTTAAAATGCTTTGATCTTGCACCGACTCAACTGCACTGCAACATCAACTTGCAACTTGCAACTCGCAACAACATGCAACATAAGGCGTTGCCTTAGAGAGAGAGCGAGCGACCGAGCAAATGTGGCGCGAAACGACTTATGTTGAATGGTTGTCCGTTTGACACGATCAGAGCAGGCTTTCTTACTTCACTATCTTAAGGCCCGCAACACATGTCCAGTTTTAATTGCTGCCATCAATGAATGAATCAGCTAACGGTTGACGCCTTGACAGTTGCTGTTGCTGTTGCTGTTGCTGCCACTGACAAGCCTGACTGCTTGGCTATTTAGCTAACTGGCAAAGCTAAGTCAGCTACTCATTTCCGGAAGTTGCAATAAAAAAAAGAAACAAATCCAAAAACAACTTGTAGTTTATCTCTATCGCAGCTGCTGGCTGTTGCTGTTGCTTTTGCTACAAAGTCATTAGACTCTGTCACTCTGTCAGTCAAGTTTCTCTCTTTCTGTTTCTGTTTCTGTAGTCGGGCTTTAACGGCAGACATTTGATCTCAGCTGTCAACTAGAGTCGCGTCAAACTCAGTGAATGTGTGTGTGTGTATGGGTGTGTGTTTAGACAAGCTGTTCGAGTACATAATGTCAAACAGATGCAATATAATACCCGAGCACAGCACATCACAGCATGCCATGCAACATGCAACAATTCACATGTAACTTCTGACTAACTGATGTGCACACAATAAATTTGTTACTCAAATATACAATGCATATCAAATGTAAATCAATGAGTTTATTATTATGTAATGTCGGCGTATAGTGATAGTTTTTGTTTAAGGTCTTCTTATTATTGTGGATTTTGTAGTAATCGATATTAATCGATAATAATAAAAGTTGGTAGAATGTAACTTAACTTGTTTCACTTTATTAAATATGTGATTTTTTTAATCGATAGTAATCGATATATAGTGAGTAGTTTTTGTTGAAGATTTTTGTAATAATCGATATTTCTAAAAGTTGGTAGAACTGCAGTCAATAGCTATACCAAATCTAACAAATCTTCTTTCATTTATGGATTTATTACAAATGTAATTATTTTTAAATCGATAATAATCGATATCTATTGAAATTGTAAGAATTATATTCAATACATATCAAATTTAACTTAACGCGTTTATTTTTATGTTACGCCAGAGTATAATGAGTAGGTTACATTTCAGGTATAATTATTTGTGTAATTTTAATGGTAATCGATATTAATCGAAATTAAAATTGTAAAAGTTACAGTCAATGCATATCAACTGAAACTTAATACACTGATTATACTTTTATTCCCAACTATAATGAGTAGGTTTTATGGCAGGTTTTAGTATTATTGTGATTTTCATATTAATCGATATTTATTTTTGACATTTTCACACTAAACATACAAACACAAAATGATTTTTTGTTGCATTTATGCTTGATTAATATCAGTCTTTGATTTGTGTTAGTTTCTAGCCAAACTAAATTAGTGGCAAACACCACAAACATGTCAAGAAGACCTAAAGAAAGAAAGACGACAGCTGCTAGGAAAAATGTTTGTTGGCCACCACAGAAATTTCTCGAGACTGTCTCGTAAACAATTTATGGCATTTTAAAACCCCTTTCGAGTTTTACGCTCAAGAATTACGCATCTTGGCTACCAAATTAGAAAACACACATTTCTTTTCAAATAAAAATCACGTAAACTGTCGCCTCTAATTTCAAACGAATCGGGCGCTGCACACCGAAAACACTTTTGGAATTGAATATTTGGACTTAGGCACGATTCTCTTGCCCCTGAACCATAAATAATTTGTTAGACTCTGCACTCTATTCTAAGAACCCTTTCTCTTTACAAGACAGAGAGACTGAATAAGAGAGCAGAGCTATCAATTTATATTTTATTGTTGGTGCAAACATAAATTCTGGAAAAAACTACACCACACAATTGGAAATTTATGTAATGCCTTCGCAGAAGAGCCAAACAAAGCATGGAATGATATAAAGCTTGAATGATCTTTTTCCCCCCCGGCTACTGTACCCAAAACAATATTTAAGGCTCGAAACATATTGTAAGTGCTTCTGTTCTTAACACCATCAATAAATCAGAGTTCGTGTCATGTGTGGTTTCTAGAGTAGATGTAAGTTCTTATAATTCTCTGGTTTTCTGGTTTCTCTTTTTTCTAGAAATCTGTAACACGTCCCTTGGTCTGCCAGTCACCATAGCGTGTGGGCTCTAAGCCGCGTGGTCCACCAATTTCACCTGTATCTGGATTGGTATTATTGGGCCAGGGCTGCACGGGTTCCTTCTCATGGGCCGGATGTGGCATGCCTTTTGGTACGGTAACAACTGGTGCATCTGATCTTAACTTCTCTTTAAATTTTAAATAACGTTCACTTGGTTGTGCCTTTTGTTTCTCTTGGGTTTCCTTGTTTAGATCCCCGTTAACTTTCTGCTCTTGAGTATTGAGATCTACGGAAGGCTGAAGGACAACACTTCCACTAAAAAAACGACGTGAAACGTTGGTAAAACATCTCTGTTTGCCAAATAAGCGAATCATCTTTAAACTTTTGTTTTAAAAGTGTTAACATATGTATATTATATAAAACAGATATTTTTCATAACCTACTTTTCTCCTATATAACATAAGTTAAGGTTTCAATAGATTTGATTTAGATCACATTTATAGAAAACTTCCTTAACGCGAACAAATTATATCCTTAAATCTGTTCTTAGGTTGTCACACATTATGCTTTAGTATCTCACCTAAGAAAAATCATTCTGTCATATAATTTTCCTTAGAATCGTTAAGAGCCAAGCAACGAAATCTCTTAAGTAGGCGCGAAATTGATCGTAAAACGTTACAAGTGCGAGTAATAGACATGGATACCGACCAGAAGGAGAGACGGAGAGAAGGAGAGAGGGACCCGAAAAGAGACCCGAAGCGAAAGAGTGAACCGATTTGATGCCCTGGGGCGCTCGCTCTACATTGAGCAGGCGAACCGGAAAAAATCAAAGGCAAAACAATGATCAAAGCTGTCATTACAGATCTCGGGGCGGTCTTTGATCTTGGACCGCGCAATGTGGCCAACTGGCTGGCTGGCTGTCTGGCTGGATGACTGTCTGACTTGTTGAGGCCGTGCCGTAGTAGTTTTAATGTTTTGTTTTTTATTTGATTTTCACTTTGTTCTATCAATCAGCGCCTACTACATTTGCGACGCGACCCAGCAGGAGCCTGTCAGCAGACCGAGAGAGATAGCAGCGATAGGGTGTGTATTGTGGCCTCATAAAATGATCTTGAGATCTTTTTTCTTTTTTGATTTTCACGCAATAAAAACACATTAGGCACAACAACAAGCACGAACAGGTTGGGGAACAACACGTTAAATTCGTTTTTAAAAATAAAATAGACGAAATAATTGTTGCAGGCATCACAGAATCGCATTTGATGGATGACGACTAAACGACGACGATATGCAGACGGAAGTCAAAGTATGATGTCGAGATTCTTTTGTGTTTGTGGATCTCCCAAAAAATGTATTTTCGGCTCGAATATGTGTATGTACATAAAGCGTATTGTGGATTTCCTGGAATTTATGCGGAATTTTTCGTTTTTCGTGTTGTGTTGATTTCAAATTGTTTGATTGTGATTGATCATTTAGGTTTGGTTTTGGTGGATGAAAAGCATTGATCAAACTGTAAATATTCAATGATGTATGTTTTTGGAATGTTTAAGAACCGAAATAAAGAGATAGTTTACCAAATCACATACTAGTATATTTTGGTTATTAAGTTAATATATTCCCTATGGCAAAACCTTCTTAACTCAAGGACACCCTTGGGTTTCCTTAATGGGCTTAACGGGCATAAAACGGCACACATTCGTGCCTGATGCCAGAAGCGTATAGCCTACACGTTTCGATTTGAGACCATAAGTCTATTAAAGTTGAAAGTCACGCAGCAACCATTAGATGCACATATTAAGGACATGAAACGTATGCACACAAATACCGAAATCTCCCCTTCCCCACTCCGGGTTCCGGTCATTGTCTGTTTATTTCACAAATTTTGTGGTCATTGGGAATTAGTTTTGTTTGGTTTCCGTGGGTCGGTTTAGGTCATATAAAATGCACGCCAAAACATGACATGCGAAAATATCTAGGATGTGTGTCGGTCCAAAACGAAAGTGATAAACGATACCCACACACAGATGGGAGAGAGGAAAAGAGAAATATAGAGTAACTAAAACACAGAGACAGAGAAGAAGAAAAGGAAGATAACTGCCAACTAAGACTTGGCAGCCTGACACTTGGATATGCGCACAAATAACACTTAACACAATAACAAACAAACTTTTCGACTAATGACAGTCCAAGTAGCAAACAATTTATCCAATGCCAGCCAGTCAGGCAGCCAGGCAGCCAGGAAGCAACAACAACTACAACAGCAGCAGCATGTCCTTTTTGCGCCTTCGCCAAGCAGGAGCAACAACTAAACAGAGAGTTTCCCGCTGCCAAGTCATTAATCTTATTTCGTTTTGGTTGCACGACGACGACGGCAGGAGGCAAATCCTCATTCTTGTCCGCGTCCTCGTTTTCGTTTTCGTCCTCGTCCTCGTCGTCCTTTCGGTTTGGGCGCAAGCCTCTCCGTCCGTCGTCCGCCGTCCGTCGTTATCCTTTCAAGCGTGAACACATGCGATTACGCGTGGTGTGTGTGCCAGTTTCCGCATTTCCCGGCTGCCAGGCGGCTGCCATGATTAAGTGCCATTTTGAAAAGTACTAAAATCCGGTCGGTCATGGCCCACACTTTGACTTCGACACCGTCCTGTACCGACCCTACCGCACCACCACCAACAACAACAAGAGTTGCTCGCCAATGTCAAAGTGTCAATGATATATGTTATACGCCTCGATAAGACGCTGAGCACTGGCATCACCCGCAAAACGCTCCAGGACCCGTCCAGACGGGCATGGTAGTCCCCCCCGAATCCACCCACCAGAAAACAAAAAACCTTTGCCAGGAAGTGAAAAATATTGCACGTGGACAAAGCCTCGCTGTTGGAATCAGTGCACGTTCACACAATAACATAATAGTTGGCAATATATATTGTAGATTTTGTCCGACTTGCTATTTTTCTCTCCCCTCTCTTAGTTGGGTTGGGTTTTGGGGGGGTTCTGAGTTGAACTTTGCTTTTGTAGCTTTACGTGTGAAATATTATTTGGCAATGACTTGACACAATATACGATTCGATTGTTTTTCTTCTTTGTGGAGCACTTTGTTCGCTTATGTATTTTTATGAGTTATGAGTGGTGAATAGAAGAGTTTGGTTTGGCGATATGGTAGATAGCTACTTAGGAAAGGCATAAAAACATTTTCTATTGAGTGGGAATTTAAGTACTTAAATACACTTTCAGTTTGTTATTCATATAATAATCTTATGAGTTAAGTTAGAAATGGTGTTTGTTAATGTGATTCTTTTGTAACGAAGACAATACAAGGATTAAAGTTGAAAGAAGATAAGAAAAGAGAAACACAAAAAAGTTAGGTTAGCCCAAAAATTGAAAAGGAATATTTACTCCAGATTAACGTTTTTAAGAATGCATTTTTCCGAAACACATCCAAAAATATACATTTGTAATTAATATTAATGGCATTGTAAATCAATCCCAATGTATTCCCAACTCGGCACAAAACAGCACAAAATGCAATAAATTCATTAGCGAAAAATTTCCGAGTAGTGATGGAAAAACAACAACAACAAAAACAACAAGAACATGAACAATAAGCAAAGAGTAGAAAAATAAACTAAAGGCCAACAAAGGCGAACAGGAAGCGCAGACATGGCCACAATATACAACAATTTACAACCTAAATCAAATGCAGTTGAATGACCAACACAGACGCCATAAATCACTGCCCAGTTGAACCTCGCAGACGAGGAAGCCGAATGCGGTGGAGGAGTGGGAGGAAACATTTTGAGCACCATGTGCACAGGCGAACCGAGGGAGACCGAGAGAGAGAGAGAGAGAAAAGCATCCAATATTTTAGTAGCCGGCAAGGGAATCGGCAAGAGCTATACACTATACTTTCCACCCGCCCAAAAGATTTCGAGAGCAGACGGAAAGACGGAGACGACGACGGCGAAGGCGAAGGCCAAAATGCAATATGTTATCAAATAAAAATGTTACAAGCGACGACAGGGAGAATGGGATAATGGAAGAAGGGGTATGTAGAGTAGAGTAGAGTAGGAAACACAGAGAAGAAATGTGTTGCACAAATTTATTAGAAACCCTAACTAACGAGCAATATCCTTAGCAAAAGGTATTGAGGGGAGCGGCGTCGATGGTATGTCGTTGTCGATATTGTGTTGTTGGGTTCAAGAAGGGAGCAAAGAAGAAGAAGGCGAAGAAGGAGAAAGAAATCCAAGTGATGTGTCAAATGTTAAGACATTACAAAGCACTAAAGGCAAGGACATGGCAATAGCAACAGGGAAAAACAAATCGAACGTGTGCCCAATGCCATCAATCTTTTGTTTTTATTGCCACAGCAGCGACATCGACATCGTCGATTTGATGTCGTCTCGTTTCTGTTTCTGTTTCTGTTTAGGTTTAGGTTTTGGTTTCGGTTTCGGCTTCGGTGTTTCTCCCTCAAGGTCTCCCCGTTGAGAGGATTTCTTATGAACGACCGAAAAGGACATGTGCTGACTGCGCTGTGTGTGTTGTGTGTGTTGTGTGAGTGTGCCCGACATTAACTCGACAGGATAACAAATCTGTTAAATGTGACAAACGAGCTGAGCCCGTTCCGTTCCGTTCCGTCTTTGACAACCTTGTAAGAATGCAGGCGGGTTACAAAGATGTCTTAAGAGTCAAGTTACCCACCAAATCTCTCTCTATCTTTCCCTACCCTGTCATTTTTCATTGACCTCACAGTGCCTAGTTTTCTTCATTTCAGGTGAGGACCTTTTTTTCCTTTAAATATTGTATAGGCGTGTTTGTCGCAGAAAAGGTGCCTTCTGACTTCTGGCTAACGATGATTTCATGGTGGTCAAACTGTAATAAATTTTTATTGTCGCCTATTATTGAGCGATAGTGAATAGAGTCAACTTTTAATTTATGACCCATCTTTCGTTCTCAAAAACGGCTGCAAACACACACAGAATCCAGACATTAACCGAGTGTCCTTATTATCCTCTTCTCCCTGAGCATCCCTTAGCACACACACACACACTTTCTCTTTACCGTTCGTTCGCTCGGTCGGTCATTGTGTATGCATGTCACACAGGTTCTGGCCCATTTTTGACCCCTTGGGCTTAGAGGTCCTGGCCCAACTAAATATGTATATCTATATCCATCCAGCTGTTTGAACTGCTCCTTTTTTCATGACAATTTTATTAACATGCTTAACAAGGTTTTTGCTTTGACTACTCTGTCTGTTTGCTATGGGATTTATAATTAAATCAAATAAACTGGGGTGAATGTGATTATCGGATGTGTCTACTAGGAAATACCCTATACCAACTTTTAATATTCGATTTTAGTTTTGAGGTGAGGAATAATAATATCCTAATATTCCGTTAGTAAAATCTTAAGTAAAGACTTTGAAATCAAAATCTAAATGTTTTTTTTTATTTGTCAAACGAAATGCAACAATATATGGGAAAAAAACTATATATAATACTTTTATTTTCAAGACAAAAGACATTAAAAAGTCTCAAACTAAAAATAAAATTGAATTCCATTGAAAATGAAAACTGTCATAATTTTTAAATGTTCTGTGTCATGTTGCGCCAAGTTGCAGACAACTTGAGTTAAGTTTGTTTTTTTCTTCTTTGGATCGGTTTGGTTTGGTTTGGTTTGGTTTACTTCGCCGCCATTTGAAAGAGTTTTTCATTCTCTTTGACGAAAATAGCGCCACGTCATGCAACATTTAGAATTGAGGAGGCGTTTTTGGTGGGCCTCCCAAAAGGTCTACCCTCTCTCCTCTCCTCCCACACTCCTGCTTGTGTCAGGCAGGGCGTAGCCAAAGTTTTTATGGGATTTTGGGCAATATGCCTCGTCTGCCTTTGAGGCGTCTTGGGGTTTCATTTCCCTGCCTGCCAGCCTGCCTGAATGGTTGCCTGCCTTGTACATAAATATTCTGTAGTAGTGGGGATTTAATATTGTTTATGAGGCGTCGCCATAGTCGGAAAAGCGAAAAGAATTAAAATATATGTTCGTCTCTGTGTGTGTGTGTGTGTGTGTGTGTGTGAGATGAGATGAGCCATTGCAAATGCCGTTGAAATAAATTATGGCATTTAGTGTGAAAAATGAATACATAAATTAGTTGAGCCCCCAAAAACCAGTTGCGGGCAGCTTAAGTGAATATCTACACAATAATTCCCCCTTCTATTTGGGTTGAAGAGTATTATTCTATATTTATAATATGTACAGAAACGAGGTGTTGACTGCTCATCGTTCGGTGATTTGTTAAATACTTAACTGAAACATAAACATAAAATTAGATAAGGTAATTGATTAAAGCAAAGTTGTTTCTTCCCCTAAACCATGAAATGCATAAATAATTTCATGCCAAAGTATATAACAGGAAGAATAAAGCATCTTTGATCCCAAAAACTATAGTTATTATCAGGCAAGTCGATCTCAGTAACTATATGAGCTAGAAACTCCAGGTTTATGATATGAGCTCTTTTAATCCCTAGGCAGTAAGTTTTCGAAAATTATTCCGGTTTACGGGATTCACATGTAATCTATAACTATAACATCTTGAATTTCAAATGCAGTTTAAGAACATTGACAAAATAGTTTAAGTCTGTAAAAATCTATTAAGAACTACCGGGATATGAAAGATTGAAGTTAGTCGGGTAGAGCCTTCTTACTTGGTTGCTGTGTTATAGTATTAAAAACTTTACTGTTTTGAATTTCAAATGCAGATTGAAAAGATTCACAAAATAGTTAAGTCTATTGAAATAGTTTAAATCTATTGAGAACTACCGAAGATATGAAAGATTGAGATTACTCGATTAGAGCCTTCTTACTTATTTGTCCTGTTATAGTAGTCAAATCAAGATAGAGTATTGTCTATTGTACTCTCCTCACAAAACACAAATCCACTTTATTATGCACACAAAAATGCCACTTTATCAAAATCAGCAATGGTTTCGTTTTCTTTTCTTTCGTCTGTCGGAATCTGTATTAACACAATAATTTTGTTACAATTTGTTCGATTTTGTATTGTTCGACATAAAATTCGATTTGAACCCAAACCCAAAAAATCCCATATAAACATTCCCCCCAGATGCCAAACAGTTCGAAACCGAACCGAACCGAACCGAACTGTTCCGACCCCCTCTGGGTTACATTGATTTGTCGCCTGATTGTAAATTATTGCTTTGACCATTCTATGTTTGTGTGTGTTTGTTGCCAACATTTGAATGGGTCTCGTTTTTCATGACAGCGTCTTTATTCATTTTGTTGTTGTTATTGTTGTTGTTGTTGTTGGCAGCAGCAGCAGCAAACCATTTTTCAAACCGGAAGTTTGCACAGTGTAATTGTTTATCTAAATGCTGGCAGTTGTCGGAGCGGAAATGTGGGTTTTTTTTTCTCTCAGAGAATTCCATTTTGTTGTTGTTGTTGGTGTTGTTGTCGTTTGCTGTTGATGGCCAGCACTTTTGCGAGATATATATATGTATGCAGAGAGCAAGAGAATTATCGTTGCATTTTGGCAAATGATTTATGTGACACTTTTAATATGGTATCGGGTGTAACTGCATATGAAAAACTGCTCTCAATTCTACAGAAAACATGATGATGATCAGTAAGTAATTGGATTATGTGTATGTATGTGTGTGTGTGTGTGTGTTGAGGATATGGAAAAAAAGGCATTTTGAGTTGTTGTAAATGGGAACTTGATATGCTTGGCGTGCAAATGTCAAAGCGGGCTCTGCTATGAGAAAGGGCTCATAGAAAGAAATCTGAAGCGAAACGAGAGAAAAACGAAAACACACACATATACACACACAAATGCACACGAGCACACAATATGGAAATTGGCTTCTATTGTCATTTTTATTGCCTTTACTAATGGTTTTTGGCTTGTCATGCTGAATTATGGTTGAGCAAACACACACACACCGTTATTTGTGTAGGTGCCAGGAGACGACGGTCACACACAGAGCACAACTTTACATTGTGAGGGCGGTCAAGGATAATGACTAAAGAAAGAAAGAGATAGAAAGAGATAGGGAGAGGGAGAGAAAGCAAAGTGAAAGAGAGCAACTAGAGAAACAAAGGCATGAAAATGTTCTCATTGCCCGGCAGGAGGCAGAAGTCAAACGAATTTATAATTTATTGCTCTGCCCAGTTTTCCTGCCGTTGCCGTTACTGCTGCAGTTGACCGTTAAGAAAGGACCAAAAGCATCTCGAATGGAACTCGAATTATTGTTTTCATATGGTTTTGCAGTTTGTCATCAGCAGCAGGAGCCGCAGCAGCAGCAGCAGCCTGCATTTGAGGCAGATGTATTTGATGCCGCTGACCTCCCAGCGCCCAGCACCAAAGTCCTCATCCATCTTTTTGTCCTGCTGAGCATTTTACCAGAAAAATTCCCGCAATATGTAAGCATTTTTATCCCTCACAAATCAAATGCTTAATTTGATGCAGCGAATTGAAAAATGACATTTATAGCAGTTGCATTAAAGGAAACCAAAAATAAATGTTAGTTTATGAAAGAATTATTTATATCTGCAATTAAAATATACATTAATTTTGAGAGTAATTGAGATGATAAATCAGAAAAATCGAAAGGAAAAAAACAAGTAGGAAGGCTCTAGCTCGACTAGCAGATACCCTTAATCCTTGACCATACAGATAGGTCGGGCTGAGAGACATACACATATGTGTACTACCGGACTAATGCTTTATGATATCATATCTCCGGTGTTTCTCAATCGATTTTAATAAAACATTCATTATTTTGTAAATATTTTCTATCCCCTTTTTGAAATTCAAGATTGTTCTCTGATTCCATGTGTATATCGTAAACCTGAAAATTTATCGAAAATGTGAAACAAACTTGTCTTGTCATTAGAAAAGATCATATCCAAAATCTATAATCTCCATCTCTTATAGTTCCTGAGATCGACTTGTACATACATATGGACAGACGGACATAGCTATATCGACTTGACTGTTGATGCTGATCAAGAATATATATACGTTATGGGGTCGGACAAGCTTACTTCTGCATGTTACATACTTCTGCACAAAACCATTATACCCTTTTTTACCCATTTCATGGGTTAACGATATAAATATATATTTATCGATGAAGGGTAATAAACTCATTTCTTTCACATAGTTTTTCTGAAACTGTTTGTTAATCTCAAATCCACATGGTAAACACACGCAAAAGAACAGTTTAGGCCAATTGTCATTGAGCGCATTATTCACTTTGGTCTGATCGCATTTGATGGTTAGTAAGTACATCGATTGATTCGATTAGACAAGTTGTACTTGTAGGGTTTTCTTCGCTAAGTACACCTTATCCGCATACATTGTGTGTGTATTAAGAACAGCTCATTCAATGCTTATGCTTAGCCAAGAAGCCCTCCAACAGATACAACAAATAGTAGATGTTAACCAGTTGGCTAGAGTCTATAATTTAAATATAAAACACAAAGGTGGCAGTCTGTATAATTTCCATTTATCACCGTTGTTCATTTGTTCATTTTGTTCAACACACACACACAAAATAGACCCGCAATTAAAAGTCAATTAGGTTAAGGCCAAAAGCCACAAACAAACAGACTTAACAAAAAATAAAGGATACGATTTGAATGTTAATGTGAATGTGAATGGGAATTCTGATGTGCAGCAATTTAAAGCAGCTGACAAGAAACCACACATTGCTAATTGTTGGGTACAAATCATCATCAGCACATCATGATGAGTAGGTTGTTATTGTGGTAGTGCCAAGTGGGAACAGCCCATCCGAAAAAAAGGCTGACTCCACACAAAAACAAAGAACAGCAAACAGATAGAGACGAAACGAAACGAACAAAACATCTTTTTTTGCACCTTGCAGATGTCAAACAATGAATGTTAACAACATGAGAACTCTCCCCACTCTTTGGGTACAAAGGCGAAGTTGAAATGCTCTACCACTTGGTTAAGATTAAAGTAAAGGAAACTGAATAAAACATTTAGTAAATTATTTTATTATAATAATAGTCGATTACGGAAATATTCGGGTTTTTCCTATATCTATGTATATACGTAAACCTAGCAAAATTGTTTCCTTAAATATATTCACATTTTTCGAAAGAGCATTCAAACCGATACATTTATAATTGACTGACAAAAAATTTGCCAAGTCATTAACATGATTAACACAAAAGAAAACATCTACAGCCTGAACTGGAACTGTCTATAAGAGCACCGCCTCCTCTTTCCCAGGCGACAGGAAGTACACTTTGTAGGTGTAACCCGGACTTGGTTCCGCACCCGAGCAACCGTACCCACTGCCGTACCGGGAACCCAAACAAGGACAAGGCACTCTCAAACGCCGGACAGGTTCCAGAAGGTGCAGCGAAGCGCATGTGACAAAAGTGGGATGAGCCGTAGAAATGTTAGAAGCCTACCTTACATTGACAGGGTGGAAGGGGGTGTGACTGAGCCAAGTACTGTCAAGGGTCTACACCGGCTTTTGCCTGGTACGGCTGCTGTTTGTCAGCTTAACAAACTGTTAAGTACACACAGTACAGTCTTTTCGGGGCCCCGCATGCTAGCAAAGTAGTAGTATGTACTTGGTAAGTGAATAAGTATACGCGCTAAAAATCAGTCAACCGCATTAAGTATTTAAGCACTCAACACGCTCTGCAAACTCGGCAAGTATCGCAATGGCCCGCGGGAGAGAATCTACACTTTGTAGCCGGTAGTTCGCTCTTGCTCTCACACCCTATGCTAAATAATAGGCATTTGCATTTGCAGCTGAAAGCTGAAAGCTAAAATCGCTTGGTTAGCATTTTTCCACAACAGTGCATACACTTTGAGGTAGCTTTTCCGCTAATGAACGCATTAGGTAGGCATTAGGCCCAGTTCTTCCATATGTATACATATGTATGTATCACACTACTTACACCTTGTTGCCGGCTTAGTTCTCTTTTATATTGCACTTTTATACTTCTTGCCTATATAAAGCAGCTTGGTTGGGGTATTTTATTAAGTACTTAACGTGACCCGCTTGCCCCGCTCTCCGCTCTCTGCTTTTCTCTTCACATATATTTAGGTTTCGCTTTGGCTACAATTAGAGACATGCTATACAGTTATGTGCAGGTAGCGTAGGTACGCTGAATTACACAACGTTTGAGGTTAAGCGGATTTTGTAATTATCCGACTTAGAAAGGCAAGCTTAGGCCCAGACCAGGAGGGGTATTCATTTATATATTCAGTGTTGATTCCGATGCGTTGCATTCAACCCCTCAACCCTCAAAAGTGAAACTCACATAAAATACTTAATTGTCGCACGAAATGTTAAATTGCACTATTTAATAATATATGTATCTAAAGCTATTGCTGGATAGTGCTTATAGTTGAATAAATCATGTCGGCAGGCAAATTTAATAATAATAATAATAAAAGTCTAAAGCTTTAAAAAATTTAATGAATAAGGTTGTGGTAGAATATATATGAGTATTCTACAAAGGCTGTCCTTTTTTCCTAAATCACTTTGTTTGGAAGCTATAGCAGCAAGTCAAAAATAATCGATAAAAATCGATAGCATACAAACAGATAATTTTTGTGAAATTTCTGTGAAAAAGTGCATACCTTGGAGTTTATGTTGTACTCTATAAAGATTGACATCTTTTATCCACAATTCGCTTCCCATGCAAGCTTTACGAGCAAATAAAATATCATCGATACATACTGATAACATTAAAACAGATAATATTAGTGAAATTTTCTTGAAAAGCTGCATACTTAGTACATTATTTAGTAAAATGTAAAGATTGGCCTTTTTATTCACAACAAGCTTTCCTTGCAAGCAATATGTGAGAACCAAACACATTCGATTTATATCGATAACACCAAAACATATAGTTTTAGTGAAATTTCTATTGCAATGCATACCGTTTCATTATATTTGGTAAACATGTTAATTTCGTACATATTGACACTCCAGCAGTCAATCCACTTAATAGTTTTTGTACAAATTGTTTGCGCATTTTAACAATTTTACCTCACGGCTCCCTGGCGAATTGTAGGCTGGGCCCAAATAATACGACAACAGTTAATAAAATCTAATATGCTTGCCACAAAATGGTTGTTTGGGGTTTTGTAATTATGCACGTTAATTTTCCCTCCTTTCCCCCACCTCGTTTTGCCGCCTCGCTTGCTGCTGTTGTTACTACTTATTATACATATATGCAGCCCGAGGAAAGTTAAGCCCCAAAACTTGTGCATTACCCTCTATCTGTGTTTGCTCTTTCTCTCTCTCTCTCTTTCACGCTCCTCCTTCTCTTTCACTCTCACTGTCTGCCACTTACTTATGAAATTGTTCATTCCGTTTGTGTGTGTGGCCGCATGGAAATTTTCATTTTATTGGCGCCGGGAGCGCTGTCTCGTTGATAATTTTACTCAAACCCAAACCAAACCCGAACCCATTCCCCTACCTCTGTACACGGGGCACATTCCGAAAATCCTATAAGTAATTGTCATGGTAGTTCGGCGCCTCTGCTACCCTCACTTTACTGTTGGCATTTGCATTTATATTAATTAAGCGTCGCTTGGGCTGCTTTCCAGCCTTCCTGTCGTTGTCTACTAGGTCTTGCTCTTGCTCTTGGTCTTGGTCGACAATGTTGTTATCTTTACCCTGCTATCATCGAGAACGTCTTCGGTCTTGCTTTTGCTGTTTCTGTTGTTGTGGCTTGTGTTTTACAAGTTCTCTGGCTTAGGCTTGGATATTTTACTCCTTGCCCATTCTCCTCCTTCTCCTTCTCCTCCTGTTGTACTTGTGCAGACATTTTAATTGCTCGAAATTGATGATAATTAAGCCAATATACATATTTGTACTTCATACGGAAACTCTGGGAATCCCTCTCTCTCTCTCTCTCTCTATGTTCGGTTGTGTTTGTGATTGTTTTCATTTTGGGGAGGACATGTTAGCATATTGATTATGCATTTGTTTCGCTGTCATACGCTTATTGGTTTGCAATGCCTAATTATTGGATTGGCCAAGCGATTAACTAATTAGTTATTTGAATTATGTTTCAACCTCAATAAGTACTCATGAATATGTGTTTGAATACAATATTCAAATATTCCACTTACGATTTGATTTAAGTGCCTTCTTCTCATTCTCTCCTGATTTCTATACCCTTTACTCATTAAATGGGTAAAAAGGGGTATAATGATTTTGTGCAAAAATATGTAACAGACAGAAGCAAGCTTCTCCGACCCCATAAAGGATATATATTCTTGATCAGCATCAACAGCCGAGTCGATATAGCCATCTCCGTCCGTCGGTCACCGGAGATTTGAAACCATCAAGCATTGGTACGGTAGTACACGACCGTCTGTCCGTCTATGGTCAAGGGTTAAGGGTATCTTTTAGTCGAGCTTACCCGACTAGAACCTTCCTACGTGTTAAACATTTATTAGTATGATCAATGTGTTATTTATAATACAAAAAAATAGTTGAATTAAAAAATATTTAAATCATGTACAGGAAATATGGCGCTAGACACAAAAAAACAAAAAAAAATCAGACGCCATAAAATTCAACTCATAAATTTCCCCAAAACTCCGCACCCACACACAACGACACAAAACGACAAAACGATGATAATAACAAAGCATAAAAATTGTGTCATAATAATAAATTAGAGTTGTTTTTTTTTTTTGGAATATGTTTTCAAAATTCAACTCCCTCTTTCATATTTTATGATGCATTTTTATGGCGTTTTTGTATTGTAATTACGTACAAATTTTTTTCGTGTCTTCCACGAAGTCATAAAAATATGATTTCCAGCTAGAACCACACGTGAGCAAATACACAAAGGAGTGTCGCACGACCTTATAGAGACGGTACAGACGTTTCCCCAACTCTAGTTAACTTTTATCAGCTGTTTTTCATCTACATTTAAAGTGAATACACGCGCTTCACACTTTGTTTGTGGTTCGACTCTGCTGGGGAATGGGTTGAATTTGGCCAAGTGGCCGGCGCCAGTCTTGTCTTCGTCTACCTTTCTATGCCTTGCCACAAGTCCCATTACAAATAATAATAATAATAATAATAATAATGCAACAACGACACGTTTTCTGCATTTAGCCGCGCTGACAGCAAGCCAACTTTAACGAACCCGAACCGAACCGAACCCCAAACACCAAACTCAAACCCCATTGCAATAATAATTACAACATACAATTTTCGTGGAAATTCAGAACAAACAAGCGTGCCTCTACCTCCCTCCTCCTTCTTGCCACCTAACACTACTAACACTGCTACGTGGCATAATTAAAATAAAATGCACTTCAGGTGCTTGAATGTGTAACTGGGTGGAGAGAGAAGTGGGGGTAGTGATCGAGGGGTAATGCACACGCGCAATGTTCGGCATTCAACGCGAGGCACGCTTCCATGCCTGCTTTAATAAATGTTAATGGACATTTTTTCTTCTCTTTTTTTTTTTCTTTATATGACAATTAATAGTTGTAATTTCTGGAAATCATAACCATGAATAAATGGAAATTTAATGACTTAACTTCCTTGGTAAAACTAACTTAGTGTTAGTGTAAGTAAAAATGAAAAAAAACTAAAAGAATTTTATGAAAATTATTCAAAAATTAACATGAAAGAAATTCTTAAAAAAAAACATGTCAAAAGCAAAAAGAGTGTGTGTAAAAATGATTAAAAATCCATAAAAATATATCATGAAATGGAATCAGGGATAAAAGATGAAGAGCTAAGAGTTAAAATTAGTAAAATTTAAGAAAAACTTAAAGAAATTTATGAAAATTTTTCAAAAAATATCATGAAAGGAGTTCTTTAAAAAAAAAACATAAAGTGTGTAAATATTTAAAAAATATAAAGGAAACTGGAAAATAGAATCAGGGATTTAAGATGATCTCTTGTGAACACCTAAGTGTAAATGTTTGTAAAATTTAAGAAAAGCGAAAAGATATTTATGAAATTTTAAGAAAATATTATAAAGGGAAATCTTAAAAAAAACATATCAGAAGCAAACTTTCAACATTATTAAAAAGTGTTATAAAAGATCTCATTAAGTATGAAATTAGTGAAATAAGTAGATCTCTTGTATAGACCAAAATGGTAATATTACAAAAGCTTAAGAAAAGCTAAAGGAAAATTTTGAAATTTTGAGAAAATATTTAAAAAATGACAACAGGTAGAAAGAATCTTTTGTAAAGTGTTGATATGTAATAGTCTAAACTATAAACCACAAAAGTGTTAAAAAAACTAAAAAATATCTAGGAGATAAGTTGAGATCTTATGAAGACAGTATATTTTAAGTAATATATATATATTTATTTTTTATATTTATGCAATAACTTATTCAAGTCCCGTTTCTTAAAGCATTTAATTTTCTAAAATTGCATACTAAGAAATCCGTTATAATAGACCTTTTTAATAGTTGTGTTGTTTCAGTTTAGGGCATTAGAACAATGTTCCAATCCTTTTTTGAATGAACCAACACATTTTTGATGAATGACAGCTAATTGGAAAGCGCTTTAAAGTCCTGTCCTGTTATTAAAGGCCTCCAAATGCCTTTCACTTTAATCAATTCCAATGCGAACACACAGAGAATAACCCGTTATTTGTGTGGCCCTAAATGCTATCCATAATAATGGACCCCAAAAAAGGATGCCATTAAAAACGATTACGAGTGAAAGGCAAAGACGCAAGGCAAACACACACAAGTTGAGAGTTGAGAGCCAAGTTAGGGAAACGTGTGCTAAGTCTGCCTGACTTTGCGGCGCCAATGGGCCAATTTAACTTCGCACATACACATATATCATAATGCAGAAAAACATAACTAAACCAAAGCTAAGCTTAAAGAAGATGAACTGTTTTATGATATTGAACTTCCGCTGGACATATGTTTCGTTCGCCGTCTACGATTGAGGTTTGAGGTCTGAGTTCTGAGTCTGGGTCATTAATTTGTTTGCATTTGAATTTTCAGTGGCATCCTTTGAACTCAAATCAAAATAAGGGCTGGTAAGTGTTGGCTGTTCAGGTATTGGGCATTGGGTCTTGGGTCTTGGCCTCGTCTGCCAATTTGGCACGTAATTTAATATTAATTTGTTAAACCTCATAAAGGCGCCTCCCACAAAAAAAGAGAAGGAAAAAAAATATTTATATTACAGCTTCAGCAACAGCATCTCGCTCGTTAGTCGGCTTAAACGTTTTCATTGTTATGCGTTGCGGCAACGCCTTTTGTGTCCAAAGCCTCTCGAATCCTCTGCCTCAAATACTAGCTGCAGCCAGATTTCGAGTCGAGTCGAGTTGGGTTCTTTTGGGGCGCAGCGCTTCTTTCATGTTTGCTCGATATAATTATGTGTGGCAAGGCCCACATTGCTGTTGCTGTTGCTGTTGCTGGACCTGTCTGAAATCATCATCATCATCATCTGTTGGCTGTTGGCCGTAACCGTGGCCGTAACCGTGGCTGTGGCCGTAACTGTGGCCGTGGGATGCAATGTGGCGTTGTCGGCCTCTGATTGTTATGTATTTTGATAGGTTTCAACGAAATCAGCGCCCCTAATAGCTAGTTGCATGCGAAACTCAACTGCGACCCGCCTCCTCCTCCTTTCGCTGCTTGCCTTTAATTATTGAGCAGTGTTCGACAAGTGATTATACGGCATTTGTGTCGTGAGATGAGGGCGCTACCCATCATCTCTCCCTGATGTCCATAACCCGAAGGCAACAACAAGCGAGTGCGCCTCTCTCTCTCTCTCTCTCTCACTGTCTCTCTCTATCGCTGTCAAGGGCACACCATCAGAATCTCGGTGCTTGGTGCTTGGTGCTCGGTGATTATGCTTTTAGCTTAGTTAAACGCCACAAACGCCGATGGACAATCAACCGACAGTCGACCAACAACAACAACAACAACACGTTCGGTTTCCCAGAATGAATTAACGACAGCAGGAGAACCCCTCGTCTGTAGTTATGGTTATTATTCAGAGAGAGATTGAGGATTTGGTGTTAAGCTGGAGAATCTGAGGTTACTCAATATATTAATGAATTTGAGTAAAGTTCATCGATTTATTACCAATAAAATACACAAAAGTGCATTCGGAAATTCGGAAAATTCATTGCAGTACCGCAACCCTATTAACACTACACTTAACTAGAACAAGTATTTGAGTATATAAATGGAATTTAGAATGAGTTTAAGTAAATTTCTGCGCTTAATTCTCAATAATATACACAAAAGTACTTTCGAATAAATCATTTTAGTACATTATTCCTATAAATACTAAGCACATAACAAGAACAATTGAAATTGAGTCTACTGGAATAATACACAATTTACACACTCGCACCTTTTGGGCAAGGTTAAACTCATCAAGGATCAACCGAAGGTTATGTAATTTCCCATAAATGTTACCTGAAAAGGAAAACCACACGAGTCCTACACATTGATGTGTCTGCTACTGTTTTGAGAGCAAACAACACGAGCTGAGGCTTAGTGTAACCTAAGTTAGCCGGAAACTGCAACAAATTGCATAAGCATCAGTACAAATAGATAGATATTTCAGGGCAAAGGACATGCCCACCCAAAATGACAGGCGACACCCCGGATAGACCAAAAAATCCTTACGGAAACACAAAAGGAGACAAACACAAAAGGGATGCCAAACCAAAAGACAATGGAACAGAAGAAAAGTAGCCATAAAACGATTGTGCAGCACCAACATTGGTAGAACCAGAACAAGAAGTAGAAGATGATGGCACATAAATTTTGGTTACGGGTTTTTCTATTTTGTGTTTTGCCTTAGCTGGAAAGAAAATCCATTTATGGTTACGCTTATGGTTCAATTAACACTTTCAATGGCAGCAACAGAGAGCCAGAGCCACAGCCACAGCCAGAGCCAGAGCCAGACAACTGCAAAAGATACAGCTTAAAGATACAGATACAGATAGCTCTCTAGCTATGAGTACGTGAGTCAGTGTGTTTTAGGGGGAAAGTAGAGCTCAGCAGGGTAGCAGACAAAGGCTAATCATTAAGACAATACACACATATAGGACACAGAGGATGTCATAAATTTCAAGTGTAACACCAAAATGTCCCTCTTTCCCGCTTTCCCTCGTTCTTTCTCTCCCGTTATTGCCTTGTTCTTGAGCTCTTGAGTGTGTCGTGCCAAGTAATCTAACTGATACGCTCGTCTCGCAAAAGGTCGTTAAGGAAAGTAAGTAAATAGAACCGAAAATCTCGCAAGTAATTGAATATAATTCAAGACACAGCAAAACTTTCTACTCCCCTCCCGTCTCAAGTAGTTTTTACGACAAAGATCCTTTGTTAATGTCATATGTGTGTCGAAGATTGTATCAATCAGATTAGAACTTACGATCAGCTGCTGCTGCCGCTGATGGTTTTTGTAGAGCAGGTAGAGCATCTAGAGACGTGACAACTATAAGTGCAGAAGCATATGTCCAAAGAAAATTACCAGGAACTACACTGTGCTTTAATAAACCATAATCGGAACATAGTCTTGTCAACTTGGAATCGACTTTAAGTCTAGTGCTCTTTCCGAATGCAATACCATCTATGTCTCAACTGTTTTTAAGGACGTTCTACTTGTTCCCTTTTATTTGTTACCCAACTCTAGATGCAATAGATAGTATTGCCTAACATTTCCTGCAAAACAAAAGTGAGAACGTGCCAGCGATAACAAACTAGATTATTTTTTAATAAAAACCTAGCTAGTAGAAATTATGTCTTCCTCAAATTGTAGAAATTCCCTTGAATCAACGACATGAAAATACAGTTTTTCCAAGCAAAATATGTACGTGCATAGAGTATTTATATACAGAGAAAATAAAAACTATGAAGTGCTACACACGCTTTTACGAGTACCAGGAAACAATTATCAAAATAAAAAGAAAGAGTTATAATTTAGCCAAGCATTTATGAATGAATTTCTGTAGAGACTTGAAGAAAAGAGATTGTCGTGTCGTTGTATTTCGTAGAAATGTGATAGAAAAAACGCATTAAAGTCTAGTCGGTAGGTTAGGTAGTTGAAGAATGGTTCGGCTACTGCGTTACAAGCCGTTAAGAACCTGTTCCAAATTTATAGCTTCCGTTGGAGCTGGTTCGAAAGTAATGTGGACCACACTCTTGGACTATACTAACAAGGGAGCGACAGCCGGCCCAGACTAAATAAACAAAATAAATGAAACCACTCATGGTTATAATAATAAAACATATAATATGAATGGGAGAGAGAAAAAACTGTGACAATAAGGCCACAAATTGTTCATGTGTGAGAGATACCGGCTCAAGGATCAGGATAAGCACAGTGAAAACCACTTGAACAAATAAACAATGACACACAGAAAAACAGAATAACCGAAAAAAAAACAACATTTCACAAAAGTACTTAAATGCAACAGCAACAACAACAACACAAAGAATAACAACTGCAGCTTGTTGTTTATAAATATACAGAAAAGTACTTTTTCGGTTCCGGTCCAGGGGTTGTTAGAATAGTAGCTCTCTTTCTCTTTATTTTCTTAGGCCACGACACAGGCGAGATGAGAAGATGAGAAGATAGACGACGTTGCCGAGCCCTGGCCCTGGTAATGAAAACACAACAAATGCCGAAACTCAAAATAAATACCAAAAAGAAAAAAAACAGAACAGAAACCTAAAATGCCACACGTTGAGGGTTTGTCAAAAAATGGCATCCATCAAAAAGGAAACAAACGAGTTCAGCTCGATGATATGTTGATGCGTATTATACGACTGACAGCCAATTAAACTCTCAGTGAAGAGAGGTTAAGTTGAGATGTGTGAATGAGATGACATGTGCGAGTGTGAAGAGTAGCTACCGAAAAACCGAGTGTGAGAGGTGATGAAAAAGTAATCTCTTTAGAAATAATATTTTTTGCTACTATTCAGGTAACCATCTTATGATTTTTTCTGGTATGTAAAACAGTTTATTGTTGAAACTTGTGAGTTTTGATATTTATCTAGTATTTATGCAGCTTGCCCTCCCTATCAACCGCAGGATTAGCATAATGCTTAAAGAAAACATAAGTTTCTTAGAGGGCTTAACATAAACGTTTGGAAAATGGAGTTTTATCCTGTTTCGCCCATTTCTAAGATTAGCAAAGAAATGAAATTTTCAGGGAAAAGTTAAAAAGTATTTTATGATATTTTTGGAAAGTATTTTTATTAGTATTTTTATATTTACTTTACAGCTTTTTCTTTTAAGATATCTTAATCAAATAACAATAACAAATACACAATTTACATAAAGGTAAGATTTGATAATAATCAGACTACTATATCTATAGTAGCTTTTCTTTCTCTTTATCTTTAGCCTTAACATTTGGTTGCGTCGTATTAACACTTTTTATGGCCCGGATGTATTCACCGGATCAATTAGTTGAATATAAAATGTTTCGTTTTATGGTCATCGTTAAATTAAAGCACACACATCGTTTTCTATTTTGATCAAGCTTGTCAAGTGGTTGGCAATCGCCTCGAAAATGATCATTTGACTGCCGGCCAGCCAACCAGTCATTTGACTGTGAATGAATCAATCGAAACGAGAGAAGGAAAACTATTAAAAAAATGTCGATTAGGAATGCAAGACGCGACTTGAACGGTATGGCTCATTAAATGCGAAGCTTTTAAATGGTATAGAGTCGTAAAAGAGGCAAAGTCATATTCGAGATATTATATGGCATGCGTAAACAGTAAATTGCTTGTAATCGTGCATCTCAATAAGGTTAATTTATGGCCAGAGTTGGAGGTAGAGTAGGTAGGTTGGTTTTCTCGGCACTATCAGATGGTGTCACAACTGGGTAGATGTTTAATATGAATTTTATAGGTTTCTTTCTTTCGTTTTTGCACACATTTGTACATAATATGTGAGTTGAAAACTTAACTTGCTATTGGGGGTTCAGCTCTTAACTGATTTCGTTTTTGGGCGCACCCAGATCAAGATTTACATACAACTACAAGATTATTATGGTATATGTGCAGAGAACTACTTGGGCATTTATTTATTTTCATATTTGCGTAAAAACATATCCATATCCAAACAAATCAAAATTCAGACGGCGCCAGCAATTTACCAAAGGCCAATTGGGAATTGGGGATACGACAACAAATAAAAATCTCAGAGTTTGAGTTTGCCTTTTGTCGGGACAGAAATCCGAAAAAAAAAGTTATGTAAATCAAGGCGATCAAAAGAAAAACCCAGCAGCCCGAGATAGAAAGAGACTGGGAGGAAGAGCGAAAAAGAGATCTGACTTATGCAAACATTGTCTGAACTGACTGACTGCCTGACTGACTGACATATTGACACATGATGTTCGATTGCTCGATTGACAGTTTGACGATTCGACTATTTGACTGTTTGCTTGGTTGCAGGCATTGGAAGCAGCAGCAGCAGGAAATCGATGATGTCTGTCTGTTGCCAAACAAAATGAAAGTCAAGAACTGTGTCCATGTCAATATACAAGCCATATATATGCATGCATGTATATATCAGTCATGCCTAGAAATCAGACACAACCAATCGAAATGACTTCGGCATTCAGTTCTGTTCAGTTCAGTTCAGTCAGTACGTCATTCTCTCTGAACCTGCCTGCCTGCCTTTCTGCCTGGTTGCCTGGCTGCACATTTCTGACATTTTATTGATTGAAGAGCCAACCAACACAACACACAATGCGTTTGCAGACAATACCGCCTGCCCGCCCGTCCTGCCCTACCATTGGCATTCTCGAATAATGCAAATATTATGGTTGTTTTTCGTTTTCGACAATATCTTAAACTAACGAGCACACCGAATACACAGGGACACAGGGACATTTCATAAACATTGGGCTTTTATTTAAATACATACAGTGCATTGCAGTGCAGTACAGCAATACTCGTAAGCCTGCAGCACGCATTACTTTGAATACATGATTCAACATATGAATGAATGAATGAATGAGTGCATACTTGAATGACGGATGATGGTTTTCATCTCTGTTGTTTTATTTTTGTTATTTCTGCCACACACATTGCCATACAGTTAACAATATTTGTTGTTGTCGTTGTCGTTGTTGTTGTTGTTGGACATGGACATGCATAAGTCACAGCCTGATTAACTGTATTATTACAGAGTTGCATTTGAACATGCCGAACATGGCACTGTGTGAGTTTTATAGCAATTAGCTAAATCATAGAGACTCGACGCGTCGTATACGTATCAATCAGCTGCTTGTCATTTACATTTGCATGTGTTGAATAGCTGACCCCAACTACCGTTAAACACCCTTCACTCATTAGTTTGAGTGAGTGAGTGTGTGTGTGAGCAGAACAGAGCAAAATTAAATGACAACTGCAGACGTCGTCGTGGCTGTGATCAATTGACAGTAACCACAAGTTTGACCCCACCCCCAACCGACAACAGACACACATCCCGAACATACCAAATATCCTTCCGACCGAAGCAATAAATGCCCTACTGTCCGGTTTATAGTAGTGTGCATGTGTGTGTTGGTATGAGTGTGTGCGCTGTCCAGAAGTGTCAAATTACCCAGAAAGCCGTAAATTCGTGCCTTCTGGCTGCTGTCATTTTCGGGCCAAGCACCGTTCACACACAAAATTGGTTGCTCTGTTCATTCTCTCTATGTGTTCTATGTTCTAGAATGTGTATGTGTGTGTGTTAATCTGTGTAGCAGAGATTAGCGCCCCATATGATGAGAATGATGTTGGTTGGTAAAACGTAAAACGTAAAAGGCTGGCTCTGTTTTTTGCTCCTGTTGTGGGTAGTGTAGGACAAATGTGTTATCCGATGCGTTCTGTGGTAAATTGATAGCCTTGTCCATTGGCCAAGAGCTAATTAGCTGCCTGAGTCTGATCGGGTCTGTGTTCTCTGGTCAACGATTTGCCAAATGTAGCGAAAGCGTGCGTTTCAGGTAGTTTCAGTTCAGTTAGTAATCCAATGCAAAAAGGAACTGCTGTCCCTATCCCTGTCCCTGGACACGGACAGGGACTAGGACAGGACAGGAAATCTCACACCAAACAACAAGGTTTTATAACTAATACCCATATTTGACTTTTGTTTACCTCGACCATACACATTCATATATACATTTTTAAGTAATTAGCAATGCACAAAGCACTAAAAATATTTGCGGTTTTTCTTTGAGAGTTTTTCATTACTTACCCAAACCCAACCGAACTGTCTCTCGACAGGCACACAGACAGTCAGACAGTCAGACAGATAGACACTGTGTTCCATTTTTACTAATCACTCGAATACGTAAATCCTGTTTTTTTCGAAAAACTGGCAGCTGTTGCTGCTAGGAGGAGTATTTTTCACTTGAATTGCATTCCGGATTGTTTGCTTTTGTCGACTTTTTGTTGAAATCTCCTGATGGAAATAATTGTTTATGCATTAAATAAGCCCCGAGTGCACACACACACACACACACACACACACAGACAGAGTGCAAATCCGAGAGCAGCATGAGACAGACAACTGACAAAATAGACCAGGACCATTGTCCTCGTAAAAACCAACAAGTGAGAACACAACGACAACAACAACAACAACAACAATGGTATAAAAAATAAGGGGCGCTTAACATGCTGACAGCAATACAATGGTACTTAATGCCCCCGACCTGAAATAGAACGAGGAGAGAGGGTAGATTTGGTAAGGGCTCGTATTTCCACATTTTGCACATTTATGATCATATCTAATTCCATGATGGACAGACAGACGGACGGAAAGACGGACAAACGGATAGACAGACAGACTGTCACATGTCAGGGGATTAGCTGTAGAGGGACTCAACTGACTCAACTTTTGTGATTGTTATCACACGCAATTTTGTAATTTGATGAAAACAAACGAATTAAGATAAGCATCGCAATGCACACGAACAAATCCAGTCGAAGTAGTAGTTCTTTCTTTCTTTCCTTGGAAACAAAGCGAAATCTCTTCTCTTCTCTAGCTAATCTGTGCACAAAAATCACTCTATACATTTTCACATTGTTGAAACTTGATGTTGCTTAAGCTTCTACCAGCTTCTGTATGTAGTTTCCTTGGGTAACCCGATATACTACATCACTTTCCTATACCTTGTTGTTTGCTCTTTGCCTTGCACAATGTATACTACGTGTTGTACCTGAAAATCTCTTGCGTTTTGAAACTCATACACATGTTTAAGTAAGAAGGGTCTTTATAATCACCGTGACTTAAGTGCTTTGACAGTTTACCTAGGTGTGAGCTAATTGATGTTTGTTTCGTCACACTAAGCACCAAACAATAATCTTTCAGTTCTTTTTAATGAGTTTTTAATATTGTCTAACCTAAAAATGTTTCTTCTACTTTTTAACCATATGTTGAACCTGTTAATCTTTCGATTTCATATTTTGATGGATGATTTAGAGAAACCTTTTTAACAACCTTTTTTACAGTACAAATCCATAGAAGCTCATGGTTCCGTTGTTACCCAACAAATGTGGTGAATTGTGGTGAATTTTAATTGTATACATAATATTCTCATAACTTTAAGTTGACATTCTAGCAAAACCATTTTAAAGACCTCACAGCTTGAGTCCAAAAGTTTACCTGCATAAAAATCGATTTCAATTCGAAACCTGCTTTTAATTTAGTAGCTAGGTAAATCATAAAACGTCACTAAATACTTTAAAGCTCATCTATTAACTCGACTTTTGACAAGGTCTTAATAAATTTTGAGACATGACTTCCCACTACCATTCATTAAATTGTTAGCCAAATCGAATTGAAACGAAACGTATGTTAATTGATTATTAAAAAAAAAAAAAAACACATTTGAACTCAGCCGAAATAAACTTTGAACAGACAAGATCACACACATAATCACCTGGTCTTTTTTTCATATACAGAAGTCAACTTTTCATTGTTGTGTTACTATACATAGAAGCAAATTAAGCATGCTGACTGAATGAGGGAATGAAAGACTATTTTATAAAGATGTAGAGTCATTATAGGCAATTGCCATTAATGACATTTCGACTGGACAAAGTATTGAAAAAGAGAGAGAGAGAGAGGGAGGAGAGAGAATAGGTAGAAAAACAAATTAAGTGGCATTTCCTGCCACTTGCGTCGACTTCTTCATATATATTTCCCATCTGATCTTTTTTGTCGGCATACCCAATAATTATATGCGCCATAAGCGCTTTGTCATCTCTCTCGCGCGTATCGTGGTGGGGCCTAGAAAATGCAGATTAATGCTTTGCCGCGTTGTGTGTTTGCCTTCTTTGGCCATTGTCATAAGCATAATTTTCTCATCGATCTTGTGATTAATCATAAATGGTATGTGCGAGTGTGTGTTCGCCTGTTTCTGTTTGTGTAAAACGCCGACAAAAAAACCACCAAAGTCAGTGTCCGAGTTTGAAGTCTGAACAGCTGTATTTCATTAAAGTAACTGGAGTTGGTTTTGTTTTTTTTTTTCTTTTCATTGGCACAAAGGCACCGGCATCTGAAATAGTCGGCGTTTATATACTGTGGTTCGATATATATTTTTTTTTTCTTTTTCGAAAATTAATTGAAAGGCCTCAAGGGGCATACGAGAGCACGTCTGATTACATCTGCCAGCTACCAGTGTTCCACATTTGATCGATCTATTAAATGTAAGAATTATGATTTCTGAAGGAAAAAAACTGTTGCATAGACAAGGCTTGAATTATTTCTTTTGTGTGTAAATACAGTGTTTCATAGCTCACTTTGAACAGTGTCTAGCAACCATTTCAATTGCCTGCCATAAGCTAATTATACTTTTCTTTTCAAAAACTTTAATTGACCGATGGTAGATACATAAATTCATCAGCTTAATGAATATATATATAGAATATGGGGTTTCCCCACTAGCTATGCACGTCGCGTTATGTAATAAAGTAACCTATTTTAGGTCATAGGTTATTTTAAACACAGTCGTCTTGTCGTTTGGCCTCAGCGTGGACAGCAATCAGTTAGTCAACTTTTTTCTAATAAACTAATCATCAATTGAAGCAACAGTTGCTTATTTTACATATCCTATTGGCAACAGTTGCTCTTAGTTTATTTCTTTCACGTGTCTTACTGAAGAATTATCACTACACTGACAATAAAATATATCAGCAACAACTCGAAAGAGGCGCAGCAGAAAAATGCGTTAAGAAATTGCAACAATTGCCAATTGAACAGAACACAAAAAGAAGAAAAAAAAGACAAGAGAAAAAAGACGGGTCTTGCAATATATTTAGCTGTAATCGGTAATTGCATGAAGTAAAGTAAGTAAAGACTAACACAAAGACCAACAACAACTAGCAGCAAGGTGTTGCAAAGTAAGTGCTGCAAACAGAGAAAGGGAGAGAGGGAGAGGTGGGTCTTTGTCTCTGTCTGTTGGCCAAGTGTTGACAATCCTCGTCAATTACGTTGTAATGCGTCTGCTGCCCCGTCTCTTCCCTCTGCTTGTTGTTGCTTCTGCTGTTGCCGTTGTTGCCAACTATTCCATCGTTGGCATTGACGCATTGCTTGACACATTATGATGCTTGATTTGTTGTCATGGCAATTTTGCCACCATTCGCACACACACACACACACCTATATAGACTGATGTATTCGTATTCGGTTTTTGCTGCTGCTCATCCTCAAATGGCAATCGGATCGGCACGGCGTGGCGCGGTGCGGCGCGGTGATGGGGCAATGCGAATTTTTCACTCAAATGGACAAATGAGTTTGTCGCCGGCGACTTTTTTGCGTTATAATTAGGCGTTTTTGTTTTGGCCTAGAGTGGCATAGTTAACAACATTTTTGTGCGCCTTTCCAGTTATTAATGGCTAACTCTGCACATGTTGGCATTTTTAACGTGTTTATCGCTATCGGAAATTGTTGACGTTTTTCTCTTTTTGCACTTCATCGTTTACTGCATTTTTGCTTGTTTCTGTTTTGGTTTTTTTCTTTTCTGAACTCATGAAAATGCATTAACAAAAGTTCATTGTAATGAGAAAAACGGGCGGCGGGCAGGGAGGAAATCAATGTAATCAAGATCGGATTCATTGAATATTGCAACGGTTTTTTATTGTTTTATTGACAACGGCATTTAATTATCTAAAGTTATTTAAAGAGTTTTTTTTCAGTAACATTTTTGTATCAGATTTTATATTGTTATAGAAAAAATTTTATAATTTTTTAGATATTTTACTAATTAATTCATTATTGTACTTTCAACTCAAAAAGGTTGCTTATTAAAAATAATTACATTGTATATGTGAAGATATTTTAACCCCAAAACATAATCAGAAATGATAAACTTTCAGAAAAATATATATTTATGAAAGTTAAGAAGCCCTATATAATGGATCACCCCGTAATGGCAATCTGGTAAGACAATCCATAGTAATGCAGTAAATTGCATTTAAGGATGTCCAAAATAAAAGATAACCCCTTCGCTTCACATAATGACAACGACAACGACGACGAGTTCCACACAGGATGAGGATGAGGATTGCCATCAATAGTTGTTGATGTTGGCCCTTTGCGGCGGTTTCGTTTTCGCTTTTTTTGTTGCTTTCAGTTAACGCAGTTGACAGTTGACGGTCTGTCAAACGAATATCTGTCAACATGCTGAATGTCGTTTTCAATTTCGGAACGTTCGCAAAATGTCAACGGGCACAATTTATGTATGTATGACTTCGACTCGACTCCCGACTCCGACTCCGGGATAGGGAACCGATTAAAGTGCGGGAGAGAGTAAAAATTCTCATTGCAAATTATCGTACATTGGGGGACTGCCTACATATATATATATATTTTTCTTAACGCTCGTTATTGGAGGAGTACCCCAAAGCAATCAACCAACCAAACCAACTGTCATCAGACAGACGACCGACCTTACATCAATCGATGGATAAGCGCAGAAGGGAGGAGGGGAAGAAGTTGCAACATACACACACACATTTTTATATGCGTCTGCATAATGAGTTGCAATTGCATTCATTCGATGTCGATGTCGTTGTCCTGAATCAACAACTGCTGCTGCTGCTGCTGATGTTGCTGTTGCTGATGTTGTTGCTGCTGTTGATTATCCCTTGACAGGGCATCAAATGCGAAAACGACCGCCCAATTTACATACAATGCACATCAATCCACCCAACCAACAGCAGCAACAACAACAACACTGACGACTGTCACTGTCACTGGGTAGCCCTGGCAATGTGCGCACCTTTGTGGCATCAGAGTTTCTTTCTTCTCTTCACTCTCTTTTGGCAATCATTTCCTTGCGAATGGTTGGTTTGTTGGTATATCTCTTTACCTTTTGGGCCGACAACGGTCCGACGGGCCACAATCAAGCGTACTTGTTGTCCAACTCGAATGGCCAACAACTTCAGCCGGCCATGACACAAAGATTGACAGCATGTCGTCGCTGTTTGGAAACCTGATTGACATGAGTAATCAAGCAGCCCAAAATGTGACCACAAAACGCAGCCAGAAATGACACAAACACAAACACAACGAACAACCAACCGACTGAGCAACAAAAACACAAAAAAAATATATAAAACATTTTCAACGAATGTCATCAAAAGCTGCGTAAGGGACCAATTTAATGTAAACTGGGGAAACTTCAATTCAAGATTAATGTAGCTAGATGAAATAATCTCAAAAATCTTTATTAAAAGTATAACAGCAATATTAGGAAATACTTTCTATTAACAGTTGGCCTAGTTTAAGTCATTAACACCAATCTCTTTTGACCTTTTACTAAGTGAAAAGCTTAGCAAATGTTTGACTGCAAGATACGCTCTAAAGATACGACAGAAACTAGATTAAAGACATTTCCTGAACACTTCTCATATAGGATTTTGGAAAAGTTTTCATTTCTGTTCAATTTGTTGTTTTTGATGTAAGGTTCCTTTGTCTTAAATCACAAAATAGTTAATTTGGAATGCCATGAAATCTTTCTCCCCTCGTTGATTTCGTTTTTTCCCAACCGATTGTCAGCTAATTTACGCATCAAATGCAAATTTTTGAACCAAGGGACGACCAAAAAAACATAAAGGAAAAATGAACAAAACGTGGCGAGTCCTTTTCCAAAAGTTTTACATGCACAACCAACAGTACCAATACCATTTCCAATTCCATTGTCAGCCAAAAACTGTTGGTCGTTGTTGTCGTTCGGGTTTCGCCTTTGATGAAGGCGACACGACATTGACAGACGGCAGCCGATTGACTTCTGACAGCCTCCAACCCAGACCCAAACCCAAACCCAAGTCGGGAAGATCTGGCAACTGGGTTCGATCATCATCATCATCACCGTCACCGTCACCGTCATCATCATCATGTTGTTGGGGAGACGAGTGCAATTCTGATGACTTTTTGTCAGGCTGATTGACGTCAACGACGATGGACGTACAATGCTGGCGTATATAAATCTTTGGCTGCCTCTCATCTCATCTCAGGGATTATAGGGAGATATATGTAGGGGACATAAACAATGCCATTTTAAATTGGCCATCGATGGCACAATAAATTCTACAATAAATTACTAGCCTTGACTTGGCTTCGATTGGCTTGGATTTCATTTAAATTAATATAAGACTTGCGAAATTGAAAAACCTCGTCAGTAATTGTTTCTTGTTTTCTTGTTTTCTTGTCTTAGGGCGAAAGTAAAAACCGAACTTGAACTAAAATTGGGCGTAACTAATTTTGAAAGTAAGTCAAATGCCAAACGAAACTCAGACTATAAAAACCCAGGCTCGAACTCAGTTTAGGCACAGTACGCTTGGGTCTTAAGAGTTCAAACAACAAACCAGCTGAGATCAACCAAACCAACTTGAAACAAGCAACAGCACCATGGTCCAAAAGGTAATATCCCTTCCCTCAACCACTCAAACCTAACTAAATCCTTTAAAACCGTTTAGATTGTTATTGCATGTGCCTTGGTGGCCTGTGTGGTGGCCATTAATGCAGCTCCTTTCCATCATCATGGTGAGCACCATGGTGGTGGTGGCGCCACCAGTCATGCCTCTGTGCATCTGGTCTCCCATGACGATGGCAAGGGCGATCACGGTCACGGTGGACATGGCGGTCATGGCGGTCATGGCGGTCATGGCGGTCATGATGATGGTCATGACTCGCATGCCGAATACAATTTCAAGTATGGCGTCAAGGATCACAAGACGGGCGATGTCAAGGAGCACAGCGAACATCGTGATGGACACAAGGTGACTGGACACTACGAGTTGATCGATGCCGATGGACACAAGCGCACTGTCCACTACACGGCTGACAAGCACAAGGGCTTCGAGGCTTCGGTCCATCGCGAGAAGGTGCATCATTTCGTGCCCCAGCATCATGGTCACAGCGGCTATGAGGGCGGACACGTTGACTTCGAGGAGCACTCATCGGGTCACTCTGGTCACTCCGGACACTCTGACTACTCGGGACATGGTCATGAGGATTACTCTTCCCATGGTCATGGTCATGGCGGACATGGTTCCAGCTCCAACAGCTACTCCATCAAGCAGGAACACGGACACGGACACAGCCATGGTCATGGTCATGGTGGACACGAGGTGGCTCACATTGTCTACGAACATGATGCTGGACACGATGCTGGTGGTCATGATGGTGGCTATGAGCACGCCTATGCTGGACACGAGCACAGCTATCATTAATCATTTACCAACATCAACAACATGAACAACATTTTCCCAAAAAGATCATCGTTGTGATCTCTCATTTTTGATTATATATTGAACCAAATATTATTGTTATTTCCTAATAAATCTTGCAACATTTTTCTGAAGTGAAATTTACCATCGAGTTTTTCTTTTTTTATATGAACAAAATATATTTGAACTTGAAAAGTGAATTTTATAAAAGGATAAAGAAAAATATTTAAGAAAAAGTTTCATCAGAACTCGGAATAAGATTGGTCTTCAATTGAATCACAGTTTGTTTCTAATACTTTCAAAGATTTTTAGTTAGTTTCGTAAAAATATGCATTAATGAGATTTTTTAGATAAGGACATTTTCCAACTTGCAATGAAAATATAAATTTTATGAATGGACAAAGAATATTTTGGTAGATTGGAAAACAATTATGGAAAAATTTGTTTCATATGATGAATTGTTCGATTCTTTATTTTTAAAACTTTTTGAGTTTTTTTTAAAGTTAGTTTAAACAAGAAATATTCGTTAAGTACCATCATAAAAATCTGTAATAAATATTTTAGGCCTATCCAAACAATTTGAAACGCAAAAACCATTTCAAATAATTAACACATAAAAAGCAAAAAGGTAAATGAGAGAAAAACCGCAGATAAAAAACCAGAATTCCGCAATTTCCAACATCATTTACCAACACTCAAACTTAGAACACGGCAACCCCTATTAGCAAACAACAAGCCGAAACCAAAAAAAAAACGAGAAACATATTTATCACTTGCCACACAAATTCAACATTGCGCGACGTAAAAAAAAGCGAAATACTATAATAAATAAAAATAATAGCAACTGCAATTTTCGCACTATATTTTATGTATAATGTATAATATGCGTGCCACACACACACTCGCACACACACACACACATATACGAAACGTATAAAAATAATAAATTACTTCAATAGCCGGATAACTGTGAGGAGCTGAAGGAGTATAGCGGTATCATAGGGTGTTGTGTGTGTGTAAGGGACGAAGCGTGGAGTAGAGAGAGGGGGGAGAGGCTGTACGACATGGCAAAGAGAGCGTTTATTATGCGCACAATAAACGCGGCGGGCGCAGTGGCGACATAAATTAAATTTATGATGCTTATAAATATTCCACAGTCATTTGTAATATAGCAACAAGGCAGCAGGCGCAGGGGCAATGGCAGGAGCAGGAGCAGGAGCAAGAGCGGGAGCAGGGGGTGCAGGCAGGCAGGCAACAGGATAACAGCAAGGATGCAGCCTGTCTGCTGTACAAATTGTAGGCAACCCCTGGCCAGAGGGGTACAAATACACACACACACACACACACACACTCGAGAGAGATCGCTACAAAATAAGCGCTGATTTATGAATATGGGACGAGTTCTACCCGAAAAAATAAGAAGAAGAAATACCAAAAAATTGTCAGGCACATTATGCGAAGAACTTTTAAAATAAACAAATCATCTATATAGAATACATAAATAATAAATAAAAAATAAGTTTTAGTGGAGTAAGCTCGGCGAGAAGATACCCTTAACCCTTGACCAGACAGACATACCCATACCTGCACTACCGCCCCAATGCTTGACGATGCATATCTCCGGTGTTTCTGAACCGATTTTAATAAAAATGTTACAGATTTTCATTGTTTTGTTAAAAATATCAATTCCCATTTTTAAGTTTTCGAAATTGAACATTTTTTTTTTATCGATTCCATGTGTATATCGTTAACCTGAGAGATCCTGAGATCGACGCGTTCATACAAACGGACAGACGGACATGGCTATATCGGCATGGCTGTTGATGCTGATTAGGAGTATGTATACTTTATGGCGTCGGAGAAGCGACCTTCTGCCTGTTACATACTTTTGCACAATCCCATTATACCCTTTTTAACCCATTTCATGGGTATAAAAACATAAAAGCGCAAAAGTTTGAATGCAAAACACCTTATAGATATATGTATAGGACTAGAGTTATAAGTACATGCGTAATACATGAAGAGAGAGAGAAAGAGCAAGGCAGGAACAATGAAATCGTTCACCAAATATAATGATTTATATGTATTTCGGTACATTCGGTATATTCGCATGTTTCAATGTTTCATGACTGACCCAAATTATCCCCTTGTCAAGGGCAACACACGCACATAACTCTCGGATTTAATTTGTTTAAGTGCATAAATCAGGCTTTATTTGCAGCACATATGCTTATAGCTTATAGCTTCTAGCTGATGCGAATGCGAAATTCAAAGCATGAATTCAATGATTTAGAAAGGCAAGAAATAATTAATGGGTAGACAAGATGAATGTTCTCGATAACCGCTTAACCGACCGTTATAACTGAAAAGCCATTTTTGAAATATCAACAATGAAGTAAAAGCAATGATTTTTTCATGACTTATTGTTATTTATTTAAATTAATTACATTTTTATTAAGTCAGACAAAAATTGAAGGGATGATAGGAATATAGTTCTCTATAAGGTTTAACCGAACGTTATAAATCAAAAGCCATTTTTGAAGTAACAAGAAAGAAGTAAATCCAATGATTTTTGTATGGCTTATTGGCTTAAATATATATACAATATTTAAATATTTAGAAAGGCTCGAACTAATTAATGGGCAGACAAGATGAATGTTCTCGATAAGGCTTTATCGTTACAATCGTTAAGTCTTATCAAGAACATCTCTTACAATATATTAAAAATGTATAAGCAATGATTTTTATATGGCTTATTAGTTAATAAAATATATAAAATATGGAAAAATGTTAATGTATGACTGGGTTTTGATCTTGATATAGCGACACGTTTTCACATTTAATTCTCATTTCAATAAAATCTTAAAAATCTTATTTGAATATTATAAATACATTTTGGAATACGAAACACTCTTAAAGTCCATAAAATAAATAACTTCATAATCAAAAATCCATTATAAATTAAATAATAATTTTCAAGTGTTACTTATTTATTACTCATATTAAATTAATGTATTGCTTTTAACAACTCTGCAATTTATACACGTAATTGATTTGCTTGTGCAATAAAATCTGGTTTCTTTTTATACCCTTAACCCATGAAATGGGTGAAAAAGGGTATAATGGTTTTGTGCAAGAGTATATGACAGGCAGAAGAAAGCTTCTCCGACCCCATAAAGTATATATATTCGTGATCAGCATCAACAGCCGTGTCGATTTAGCGATCCCAGGAACTACAAGATTTTGGATATGAGCTCTTCTAATCCCTAGGCAAAGCAAGTTTGTTTCAAATTTTCGATAACTTTTCAGGTTATCGATATACACATGCAATAAATAACAAAAAAAAAATCTTGAATTTCGAAAACTTGAAAATGGGGATCGAAACTATTACCAAATTAATGAACATCTGTGAAATTTTATTCAAATCGGTTAAGAAACACCGGAGATATGAAACCATCAAACATTGGTCCGGTAGTACACGTATGTCAGGTATGTCTGTCAGCCCGACCGTCTGTTCGTCTGTAGGGTCAACGGTTCAGGGTATCTACTAGTCGAGCTTATTCGACTAGAGCCCTCTTACGTGTTTTTATTTGTTGGCCTTATCTGGTTTATTTCAAAGAGCTGTTTAATATTTTGTGTGCAAAAATGGTTCGATTCGGTATTTGGTAAATAAAGTCATTAAATCGTCAATTAACGCGAACGCAGTTAAAATCTAATTTTTATGTCTTGAATTGATTTTCAGTTGAGATAAGGCAGGAAATGGAAATCTATTAAGTTCCAGACCCAATCAGATTCACATGTTTATAAGAATGTGAATTGTGTGTTCCAAAAAGTAAATCAATAAGTTTGCGATTAAACTCAATAAACATGAACTCAATTAACGCTTAAGATCTGGATCGATTTTGGGGAAAGTGAACAAGACCATAAATGCATTTTAATCATAAATTCAATGTTTACACATTGCTCAATTTATGTGTTTAAATTAAATGTAAATTTTATGAAAATTTGTACACATTTTAAGCGTAAAATTCGTTCAGAACATAAATAAAGTTGATTGCGATTTATTTATCTAAAAAAGGCATGAAACAACGCAATGAATTTGAATTTAAGTAGTAGAGTTTCAGTTTCAAACTTCTCGATTATAGCACAGAAACAGAGACAGGCGGATAGACAGACAGTAAGTCGAAAAAGTAAGCGAACGCATTTGAATTGCAAATTGGCGTTTTGGTTGCTCGCATAAAAATGAAGTAAATACATATTTTATGTTTCACTTGTCGTCGTTTAATGCCATAAAAATGGGTATGTGTCTTATTAACTGATGAGGCTGTCTTACTGTTTAAAAAACAGAAACAGAAAACCGAGAACCGAAAACCGAAAAAGCTGAAACCGGTATGGCACAAACCACTGGGGCGAACCACCAAAGCAGGGCGCCCGTTACCTGCCTTTCTGCCTCTGGTGTCATTAATTTTGGAATCGTAAAGCCCACAATATGTCAAATGAGACCACACAACGTCGTAAAATTCAAAGTTTATGGCACTTACTCAGGGTTCGGATTTTCGGTTGCTTTTCGGTTGCTTTTCGATTTGTTGCTGGTCTTTGAATTTTTTATCAGAGACTGGCGTTTTTAATGGTTTCGCTTTAGGTGCTGTGCCTGCTGTCCAAATGTGTTGCGTGTTTCGATTTTATAAACGCTTGCCACAAAATTAAGCGTAACTTATTTGTCAAAAGCCAGCCAAAAGTTATCCAAATTTTGTTGTTTCATTGGGGAAAACTTGATATATGTAAGAGCTTACCACTTATCAAACCAGATCGTGCTGACACAAAGCATGTGACTCGACGTCATTACTAATTAGTTAAAGCTCAAACTATTTGTAGAGCACACAAAAAGACGTTGAGTCTGGAAATCAACTGGGACAACACACAATTTCCGCTCTTTGCACTTCGGGGTCTTAATTGGGATTATAACATTAACTTACCGGTAGGAAGCAGACTTTTACTAATAAATCTTCCCTCTTTTTCAATAACATTTTTTCATAAACTCATAAATGGCAAACATGATTCTTCTGTACTAGTCAAACAAATTAACTTTTCAGTCCCTATTAGAAATTCTAGAAATTTTTACCTGTAGCTCTTTAAGCTTTGGTTCTTTAACTATGCTATCCATATATGCAACATATAACGATCTTTCCTACTTATTCCTATTTGCTCTACAACTATAACATTTTGAGTTTCAAGTGCAGTTTGAAAACATTGTCAAAATAATGAAAATTCTTTAAAAATCTATTAAGAAATAAAAAATAGATATGAATGATTGAAGTTACTCGAGTAGAGCCTTCATACTTGGTTGCTTTGTTATAGTATAATATTATAACATCATCAATCATGATAAATGAAAGCATTGACAGAATAGTTAAGGTCTGTGAAAATCTTTTGAGAAATACCGGAGCATTTCCTATAGCTCTAAAAGCCTTCGGATCTTATGTGCAACATGTAACGATCTTTCCTACCTAATATAAAGTGCCATTCCTATTTGCTTTCTTAAAAAACTAGTCTTGTGTCATTTGTCTACTTGTTCGCGATCTACGCGGTACGCCACTCGATCGAACGGGCGGAAGGTGGGTCGCTTTGTGGTAGGGTCCGAGCGTGAACAAGACGGTGCTTGGTATCTTTGGGCCACTCTAATGTACTGACCGTTAGTTCGTCATCTACGTCCAATAATTCAAGAATGCATAACACTCCGAAACATAATCACTTAATTTGGGTTAGAAAAATTTGACAAAAATGCAGATCTCCGATTGGCAACAAAATAAAATTATCTTAAATGCTTTATAATAACCATAAATGCAATGTGCCAAATGCACACACAAACACACACAGAGATAGAGAGAGACACAGAGAGAGAGAGACGGGGCCAACTCAATGGCCACACAGACTCGCAGCATGATATCTACACTTGTCCCCCTGCCCCTTCACCATCTCTCACCCAGTGTGTGCCACCGACTGACCGACTGAATGCATGAAAATTGTTTATGGCCATTTGGTATGTTTGTGTATGTTTGTGTATTTTTGTGTTGTCTGTATTTGAATTTAACTGATTTTTAATGTGCATGCAGACATGTTACAAACTGAACAGAGAGTGGGAAAGAGAGAGAGAGCGGAGAGGGGAGCTGAAGTGTGTGTGTGTGGGCGGCATTAAGATAAATAATCACATGGGGCATTTACTTTGGGGTCGCACCGCTTGGCTTTTGGCTCGTTTTTGCATTTGCATTTGGCCAATTTGTGGCCAGTTTATTGCCTGGGATACATTTTGGCATGATTGGCATTTTTTTCGCTTATGAGTGGGGTTTGCTAGGGGGGAAGGAAGGGGGCAGCTACTGTTTAATAAACTCGTTGATTTATGGCTAATTAAATTAGTTGCCATATTAATTTATGCTTGTTTACGCGCTCATGCGCAATGCCCCAACCGCCAACTGCCAGCCGGCAGCCTCAATGGGTCAATGCTCAATGCTACTTGGGTTTGAGTGGATTTTATGATTAATGATCAGCTAATTTGGGTTGAAGCGACCCTGAACCGAGAGAGAGAGAGCGGATAAGAGAGAGCGAAAGAATGACGCCCTGGCCTGTCAGTTATGCATCACGATTTGAGAAGAGAGAGAGAGGAAGCTCTGACTTCCATCAACTCATCGTCAATCTTCTCGAGCAACTCTCGACTTAACTCTACCCATTGTCTAAATGCCAAAATCTTGCCTCAGGTTCAAACTACATACATTTACGACAAGTAAGAAGGCTTTGGTCGAGTTAGCTCGACTTAAAGATACCCTTTACTCTTGACCATACATGACCATGAATGAAAGACGGTCGTGTACTACCGGACCAATGTTTGTGGACTTCATATCTCCGGTGTTTCTTAACCGATTTGAATACAAATTTCACAGATGTTCAGTGTTTTGTTCCTAGTTTCAATCCTCATTGTTATCAATTTTATGTTACATACTCTTGCACAAAACCGTCACACCCGTCATACCGTTAAGGGTATAAAAATCGTGCTAAATATTTTGCCTCGCTTTGGGGGCTTGGGGTGTTAACCACACACACATATACACACACCCCATTACACACACACACATAAGCTTTGCTTATCCCAAATTGTAATCAACATAATAAAGGCTCGCCTTAATACTGATTATGGGTTACGCTTTTTCCTTACATTGCCAGTGAATGTTTTTTGTTTTTGTTTTTCTTGCCGCTTTTACGCACTGTTATTATGTGTTGTACACTGTTGTTGCGGCAGTGTAGTAAAGTGTAGAGCCCCCGACTAACTATAGAGTTGTAACTTTCGCTTGACTAACTCGCTGTTACGAGAAAACTAATAGATAATACTTGTTGCTAACGTTTTGACTGACAAGTTACAGCAAAGGAAAACCTACTTTGTTGTACATATGAGAAAGTTTGTGAAGTTTGGCATTTGTCATTTATCTTAATCAGTATTATTAGGTAATGGATTTATAATCGAATCATTTTGTAAATTATTTATTACCATATGTGGATTAACATAAAAGGTTATAAAACTAAACAGCAAAGAACTTTCAAGAGTAAAGTGTTAAAATATTGTTTATATTTTATTTTGTATACTTTCTTCAGTTAAAAGCTATATATAATAATTGGAAATATAATATTGAAATCTTCATTCAAATCCTTCAACCTAAATTCTTCATTTCCATTCAACGCTTTTAGCTTGTTTTATTTTGTAAATAATTTATTACCAAGTGTGGATTAACATAAAGTGTTAAAAACAATATTAAATATTTTTTAATAATTTATTTTGAATATTTTGTTTAGGTCTTCATCATGTAACAAAAGTTATAAGTTATATATAATAAATGAAAATATAATTCCATATTGTCACCACAAATCCTTCAACCTGAATTTTCTTTATTCCATTCAAAGTTTTTAATCTATTTAATTCAAGTTCGTTACAATTATGCAATTTCACAAGCAAATACGAAATATATTAATTTACTGACATTTAATGTTTGTCATGTAATCAAAATTGATTTCGATATGATTGATATGATTTAGTCGAAACAAAACCCTTTCAAAATAAAAAATGTTGTGCATAATAAATCATTGAAACCAACCAAAAAAAAGAAGAAAAAAAAACGTGCAAGCGGCACACATTAGTCAAAGAGACCAAAAACCAAAAAAAAAATTAAGAAAAAAATATTAAAAATAAAATACATTCAGGCAGTCGTTATTGTTTTGTAGTTTTGTATTTTGTTGTTGCTGGCAAAACGCATAAACATTTTACAGCGCAAACAATTAACTAAAAATAACATAAAAGAGTAGGCAGTGACCCAGACGGGGCCAAAAAACACACACACACACACTTGCACACACAGTCAGTCATATGAAATATGATTAATGAACGTCACAATCGCATTTTCTGGAAAGTTACATAAATTAACACATGTCTTTTGGCCATAATGAGTCAAAGTCGTGTCAGTCAGAAAAAGACAAAAGGCGGTAAAAACTAGTTAATACATATGTGTATGCATTTGTATGTGTGTGTGTTTGGTATAATTAATGTGCCACATTTCTTTGCCACATATATAAAAAAAAATAATGAAAATTAATGTGAAAATAATTTACGTTTTTTTCTATTCAATTCTAAAAAATAAAGTGGATCTAAAATAATAAAAATAATAACGATAAACTTTCTTGAAAAGATAATAAATGAATATTTAATATAAAAATGTTTCTAAAATAGTATTATTGAAAATATATTAAACTTATCCAAAAAACGTTCAAGAATGTTAAACATAAATATTGCTAAGCCATATTCAGAATTAAGCTTATGCTAAGCTTACTTTATTTAAGTCCATTGTACACTTAGCAACTTCACTGACCCAATCAATAGCTGAGAACTCTCTTAAGGCTTTAGGTGCTAATCCGGAGTCCAAACACCCCCGTGGCACGAGTTGGGGGGGGCATGGGGTATGCCTCTCAACTGCAAATCCATGTTCCGAGTCTGTCACAATTTTTTCTGTGTACAACAAGTGAAAACCAAACAAGTACATAATGCTTTGGAACTCGATAACAAAGAAGTAGAAAAGTCAAATTGAGTTTGGTTAACTTCAAAATACCCAATATAGTTCGAAACTGAAACTTATTTTGTTATAATTTTTCTTTTTTCATAATAATTTTAAATGAAAAACCTTATTCTTTAAGGTCAAAAGTAGAAGAAAAACTTTTTAAAAGACTTGTGTATTATATTTTAAAGATCAAACTCATCAATTTTACGTTTTTAATCAGTTTTTCCCCCAAATATATTGCTTAAACTATATACATCTTTGATAATTGATTATATAGGGTATATAACTAAGAGCAAACTCTGGAACTGACAGCAACAGCAATCGCTAGAGTATGTTTTTGCAAAACGTCAAGACAGAAAGAGAGAGGGTGAGAAAGAGAGGGGGAGGGAAAGAGATACCCGAGTGAGTGAGCAAAATAACACAACAATGGGCAGGGAATGAAAATGAAACAAAAGGCCTGGGAGCTGGCCAGGTCATCCAAGGCAATTCAAGGCAATGCAAGGCAAGGCAAGACACGGAAGAAAGGAAGGGCAGCAACAAATGAAAATGCTAAGTTCATTCAAATGGGGCACATGCCTGAAAAGTGCGGCAATAAAAAATGTGTGTATGCACATGTGCCCTCAGGACAATTCACAGATAGCTCTCTAACACAAACACACACACAAACAGACACATACGTGAAACGGCTGAAAATAAGCTGGCAAAAAGCACCCAGATCCCATATCCCATCGCCCATAGCCCAATCGCCAGTCTGGGTGGAGGGGAGGGGACGGGAGCACGGCACCAGGTTTCAGTCAGGTCCGGGGCAGACACTAATTCGATCTGATAATCATGGAGTCCCGCCAAAGGGCATGAATTGTAATTTCCTCTTTCGCGGAATTAACTGTCGGCCCTGTCGCTTGGTCGCTTGGTCGGTTGGCTTTGTACCGCTCGCTCGCTTATTTTTTTTTTTAGCAATTCTCTTCTCTCTTTTTTTACCCTGTTACCCTATGTTTCGCACACATTTCGAAATACACCGAAAGCCATTGTTTTTATATACATGTATGTACATATATATACATACAGATGTGTTTTGTTTTTTTGTGACCAGGCGCTTTGTATTTATGTGTCATATTTATTTATTTATTTTAAAACATTGCGCTTTTGTTTTGTGTTCCTTCCTCGGTACCTCTGTACCTCAGTTCCTCGGTAGTTCCCTTCTGTTTATCAGACGTGTGCATCCGCTTTCATTTCATGTTCCCATTGCAAGCTTGAAGAGTCAAAAGCCTGGAAGCCAATTATTGTTAAAACATATTTTATGTTCTCCATAAGCATATTATCCTTTGATGTTTTAGATATATGCATGTATGTATTTTTGCAATACATTTGGTTTATGAACTGTCTGTTCAAATTACATATTTGTGACCATTTCCCCATTTCACCAAAACATAGCTTGTGGCAACAAAATTTATGTGGACTTTTTTTGGAGAGGAGTAAGGATATGATATTTCTGTTCTGATATAAATTTTAATATAAATATTTAATGATTTTAAGAAAAAATATTTACGTTTTCTGATAAGTCTCTTATTTCTGTATTTTCAATACACAACGAATTCATAAAAAATGATATGATATCTGTCAAATATTATATTGTTTATTTTAACTATACAACATATTTAAAATATGTTACTTTCACATATTATATATATTTATTTTAAATTCCTTAAATATTAAATAGATATTTTCTAATAAATATATTATTTCTTTATTTTCAATACGCAACGTATTCAAATAAAAATGTATTTTAACTATAACATATTGTAATTGTTTATTTAAACTATGTAATGTATTTAAAAAAAAAACGTATGTGAATTACATATTAAGTATGTTTATTTTAACTATTTATTGTATTTAACATAAATATATATGTTATATGTTACATATTATATTTGTTTATTTTAACTATACACTGTATTAAAAACAATATGTGGGTTATGTGTTACATATTAAGTATGTTTATTTGAACTATGCAACGTATTAAAAAAATATATATGTTTAAATAAATATTATATTTGCTTATTTTAACCATACAAGATATCGAAAAGTGTTTTCTCTCACAGATTGTATTATTTTATTCAACTTAAATGCATTAAAACGCATTACCCATAAATAAAACTCACAAATGCACAAAAACTACCTGAAACTGTCAGTTAAGTACAAAATAAATCTAGTGATAATGTATTCAAAACTCATTCTCCTATCCATTCCCCTACACCTCTCTCTCTCTCTCTCGCACATCGTCATTCAGCAAGTGAATAACAGCTGGAAAAACTGTCAGATGGCAATAAACAATAATAATCATAATATGACTAAAACGACTAAGGAAAAATTGTGTTCAACACAAAACGCCTGCAAATAGATTCAATTCAGATGAAAACGCAAAATCGCAAAACAAAACACAAAAACTCAGCCTCGACTCGAAATCGGAAGCATAAAGTTGATGGCTTTTTTTTTGGTGGGCTGGGTTAGGGTGATGGAGAGGGATGTAGGGGGTTGGGTATCAGAACGCCAGGCGAAAGAAAAACTTTTTGCAACTGGGGGTAAAAATAAAATCAGCATTTTTAGTAGTTAATTTAATTTATTGCAGCATTTTTATGGTTGACTTTATTGCATAATAAAACATAATTTACTGCGCCATTGAGACTTTTGCGTTTTGCCTTTGCCTCTGCGTTTTCGTTTGGGTTTGCGTCGATGATTCTAAAGCGCAACCATATTCCGTTTCGGCCTGGTTGGGTCAAAATGTTTGATGGGGCAAAGGGGGAGGCGGGTTGGGCGGTGTGTTAACTGGCGTTCAGACGAACGACTTTTTGTTTACGTTCGCACAAATATATTCAAAAAGGCGAGAGGAGAGCAAAGCGTTTTTATGTTCTGTGTAAAGAGAGAGGCGTTGTGTTGCATGCCTCCTGGACGCAATTGGAAGCTTTGCATATGTGTGTGTGTGTGTGTGTGTGTGAACGACGGAAATCTGTCTGAGCTATACATAACATATATATCGGATGCTGATTAAAACTGTAAAATATACATATAACATTATCAGTTGCCTTTTAACAAGAAACATGATTTATTATTGCACTTTTCGGAAGTGGCACAAACGTATTATCCGCTATATGATATGATATGTGGCAGCTACTTGTGTATATATATTATTATATTTATAATACAGATATATTACTGGAAGTAAAAGTCTTTAAAATCAACATAAAATATGTAAGGCAGGTTATCTTCTGTAAGCTAAATGTTATATAAACTAGCAAAGTCAACTTGTTTTTCAAGGATTAAGAGATGTTCTTAGACAACTTTATTATATGGTCAACCGATCTGACCGATTTTGACAAATAATCCAACTATAACCAAAAGAAGACCATAACTAAAGTTTCAGCTTGATAGCACAAAAATCCGACCCAATCTCACCGATTGTGCAATATGACGTAACTTAAGCCAAAAGAAGAGCTTGACCAAAGTTTTAAATGTCAGGAAGTGGGTTCGAATAGATATTTAGAAACAGACTGACATACTTATATCGACATTATTCTTGAAATTATTATTAATTGTCCTAAAAAATACAGCTTGATTTGTAATTTTTGTAGATAAAACATAAAGTTCCTCATGGAAAACCGAATATCAACATAAAATTTCTTTATGTGTATTTCACTGTTGCCATTTGCAGCTTGTAGCAAAGTCATTTGATTTAAGCACCAATTAAGAGCACAACATCATCGACAACATCGACATCAACATCAGTAACAACACCATCAACACCATCAACATCAACAGATGATTACATTTGCCAACACGTCCTACCGCAACATAACTGACTCTGTTCTGTGCTGTTCTGTTCTGTTTTTTTTTTTTGCCATCTGAGGACCAACTGTTGTTAAGCAAACACAAACATTCCATCAGAAAGTCACATATATATTTCATTCAGAGTGAGTGAGAGCCCATCAAATGGAATTGCATCCACTGACCTCAACCCGATTCCGATTTCCCCCCCGATGATGAGAGAGATTCCCCTATAAAAGCACAAGTTGACCGGGCATATAGCAACAGTTGAACACAGAGTTAAGACCGAGACCTCAACATGAACCTACAGGAACTACTCGTGTTTGTGGCTCTGGTACTGCTTCCTCAATGCTTGAAGGCGTTGCGGTATAGTCAGGGCACCGGCGATGAGAACTGTGAGACGCTCAAGTCTGAGATACATCTGATTAAGGAGGAATTCGATGAATTGGGTCGCATGCAACGCACCTGCAATGCCGATGTGATAGTCAACAAATGTGAAGGTCTGTGCAACAGTCAGGTTCAACCATCGGTCATAACACCAACGGGGTTTCTCAAAGTGAGTACTAGATACTACTTCTCTGATTCAGTTTCGATTAACTATGACAAACTTTAGGAGTGCTATTGCTGTCGCGAAAGTTTCCTAAAGGAAAAGGTCATCACGTTGACCCATTGCTATGATCCGGATGGCACTCGCCTCAATTCACCCGAAATGGCCAGCATGGACATCCGCCTCAGGGAGCCAACTGAATGCAAATGCTTCAAATGCGGCGATTTTACGCGTTAAGCCCGAATAACAAAACATTCACCAAACAACAACAACAGTAAATAAAGTTCTAACCCACCCATATTTCTCCCTTAAAAATATGCAATTTTTCATGATGTTCTTTCTTTCTTTTTTTCCGGGGGTCCCTGGGGATTTTTTTATATCCGTATGTGTATGTGTTTTTGATTTGTTGATTGAAATCCAGTTGATATGATGGCTCCCGGGGCACAAATACACACTCACACACTCGCATACACAAACAGTTGGCAATTCGGCAAGTCAATTGTGGATGCGGTTTTTTCGGGTGTTGATATACCATGTCCACACCACCTATGCACACACAGATACTCACACACACACATTATATATATATTTTTGAACATTTTGTGCTGCAGGCTGTTGACGTGCCACATTGAAATTGGATTATATATTTCGCTTTTCACAGTTCGTGAATTCAACCATATTCCTGATTCCCCCTCACGGTTCATGCTTGAGTAAATAGCAATGATTGCAGTTTGGTTTGTGTCCGAGCTAAGGTTTATGATTGAACTAAATACTTTTATGACTTTTTTCAATCAAACTGTATTAATTGACTGGTTAGTTGTTGGGAATACTTCTTTGTTGCGCACATCCGCATCTTGTCAAGAAAGGAAACCCAGCTACAAATAACAGTGTTTTCTTTTTTTTTCTCCTATGGTTCCACACGGCCAAAGGTGCGTGACTGACGATCAATGGGTTTGGCCAACAAACCTCTTCCCCTTCACCAGAAGCAACTCTGTGTGTGTGTGTGCTAATGCATGTTATATATAATTTATATTGTGTCGGCACGTTGCGCTTCCTCTCTACCCCTCTTCCTCTCTTTATCTCCCTTCTGAATGTTGGATGATGGAGCAACTGACGCGATGCCACCCATCCAAAAGCTGATGAGGCAGTCTTCTTGCTGCCTGCTGCTTGCTGCTGCAACATCTTCTTGGGCTGTTGTTAATGGGCGTGTCACCTAAATTATGAGTTTCGCACACACACACACACGGAGACAAAGAGGAGAAAGAGATAGACGATGATGATTATAGTATGGTATAGCGGGGCCAGAAATGCTTAAGTAAATTACAGTGCGTGCAAATGTGCTTGTGAACATGAAATTATAATTTAGTCAGCAAGTGAATGTTGTTGTTGTTGCTTCGACTGCTTTCGACTGCTTCGGCTGCAAAACGCGCAACAATTTACAATTTACAATTAAGCGCGTTGTGTATGATGCGCCTTACGTGCACTTACTTTTTAATCAACTGGCCCAAAACTCAAAACTCGAACAGGGCAAAGAAACGGGAACGGGAAAGAAACTGAAACTGAAACAACAAGTCAATGCACTTAGAGAAAGATATAGTAAAAGGTTGAGGCTGAAATGGGAAAGAAACTCGATCAAAGCACACTTAACCCTTAACTTAAGCAATGCGCTTAGAGAAAGATATAGTAAATTTTCAACTGAAATAAGAAAAAACTCGATCAAAGATTTAACTAACACTTAACTCAAGCATTGCACTTAGAGATCTGTGAAATTTTTTTATTAAAATCGGTTAAGAAACACCGGATATGAAACCATTAAGCATTGGTCCGGTAGTTCAGGTAATGCAGTAAGTCTTTCCGACCGTCTGTCTGGTCAAGGGTTAAGGGTATCTTCTAGTCGAGCTGCCTTGTTAAAAATTGATCGCTGAAATGAGAAAAAATCAAATTAAAAAACACTCAACTTAAAGCTTTTCAATATATGATTACAGCGGCAGTGTAATGTTTATGTTTCTCTCAGTGTACAGCGGCATTCCTTGACATCAACACAGCAACAAAATAACAGGCTGCAAGTTCTACTTGCTATTCTTCTTTGGCCTAAGTGCAGTTTATGCTTGATTATTATGTTTTTGCCTGAGACCTGAGTTTCCTTTCCGGGTGGGTAAACATCGACAGGTCTTAAACTCTATTAAGGAAGACAGAGAAAGAAAGAGAGATCTTGTCGAAACATTGTAAAAAACATCGGGGAACATCAGCGTGTTGGCAAACTAATGAGTTAATTTGAAAGTTAAAATTGCCTGCTTGCCACACAAATGTTGAAAATAATGGAGAGAATACCACTTGCTTTTTTACTTGATAATTAGAAGAAGAAAAATTAAAGAGAGATAGACATATTTTGAGTTACATTGTTAGTGGTTGAACATGGAAATTTGATGGACTTAGAGATGCCCTAGACTTTTACCATAACCAAAAATCAGTTTTTAATTAAAAGAAAGGTGAGAAAAATGATCCGAAATATTTTTATATATAATATATTTTTAAGCTTTTAAGTTTTTTATAGTTATACCAAGCAACTGCTATAAATGAAAAAACAAAAACCTTGCGTGTGTTAAAAGTTTATTAAGAAACAGTAAATTATTTATAAGCCAAGCTAATGAATAAGTTCAAGTATATCATTAAAGTTAACAACAACAACTATCTTACTAACAAGCGCCTCTTAACACACTCTGAGAATTTAATACTTACATTGTTTTGTGTTTTTTTTTTTGTATACCCTTAACCAATGAAATTGATAAAGTAGGGTATAATGGTTTTGTGAAGGAAACTTTTCCGACCCCATAAAGTATATATATTCTTGATCAGCATGATATCATGAACTACAAAACTAGGTACTCCAGGTTTTGGATATGAGCTCTCCTATGATATGGCATGATAAGCTTGCATACCAAGATTGTTTCAAATTTTCGATAACTTTTCCGGCTTACGATATACACATGTAATCGATAACACAAAATCTTGAATTTCGATAACTCAAAAATGAGGATTGAAATAATTAACAAAATGATGAAAATCGGTAAAATTTTTATTAAAATCGGTTAAGAAATACCGGAGATATGAAACCATCAAGCATTGGTCTGGTAGTGTAATAAGTGCAGTATGTCTGTCCGACCGTCTTTTTGGTCAAGTGTTAAGGGTATCTTCTAGTCGAGCTTACTTGTTCAAATATGTAGAGAAACCTAATATATGTGCAATCTGTCACGTATTCAATACGACTAAATACGCCCATTAATATTATTTTCTAACTAATTTCTGTATATTATATATATTGGCAAATGCATATAATAATAATGATATTGTTTTTGTTGTGTTTTTTTTTAATAAATTGTTGCATATTAATAAGAGTAATAAATTAAACGTTTGAACAAAGCAGCCGCATTATTTTCTATGCCTTTTTCTGTAGTGTGTGTGTGTGTATGAATATTCGATTTCAATTTCGATTTCTTGCGACTCTAATATAATAAATGACTGTTAATTAATAATAAATTTGAATGCTTTTGTTGTTGTTGCTTTAGTTGTTGTCTTAACATACATTTTGTGTTAAAATGCGTTGATATTGGCAATTAATTTTCATCTTGATATTTGTTCGTTTTCAGATACATATTGTATATATATATATATATAATTTGTGTTTGCTGATTTGCATGATTTTGCAATTAATATCGAAATGTCTCGCATTTTGTTTGATATATATTTTTGTGTGTTTTTATTGAAAGCCCAAGGCGAAATGTAAACAATTAAACAAAAGCAACAACAACAAAAGCAACAACAACAAATCGCATTTAGTGATGGAAATAAAAAAAAGTTGTTAGTGTGACCCAAACAACAACAACAACAACAATAACCATTTGGCGCCCACATTAATAAGAGCTTAGATATTGAGCGTGACATCATTTACACACACACACACACATAGCTATCGATAAGGTATCGACTTGAAATTTATTGAGTTTGGCAACTCTTTTGGGGTTGTCATTAGCACATTAGTTTCGCATTGATTGGAATTTATGTTGTGTTTATGTTTATGTTATGACTTCAGTTTAGACTAATGCTATTAACTACCAAATATTTTTCGTTAACTCTCAGAAAAAAATGCCATCTGTCCGTTTTTTGCCTTCTTCTTCTTTCCGCTTTTGTTTTATTCAAAATTTATGCATTTGGCTCAGAAAGTTGATTTTGCCTTTTTCGAACTACAAAAAAACAAAGGTGAACAATTGCTTAAAGCTGAATTCAGAGATACTTATCTTATAAACGTGATATAAAAATGATTAATCAAATGCGAAAGGGTATCAAAAGCTTCGTTGTATATGCAACTTGTGTGGCATATCATATTTTTGCCAACTACGGAGAGAAAGAGAGGGAGCTTTGTGGAGGGTGATGATAGGGTAAGGGTTGCTGGGTTGACGGGGTGACGGGAGGCAGGGATGGGGTGAGGGGTAGGGAGGGCAGGTCACCTGTCAAGAATAAAAGTGCAACGAAGCGCAACGTTTTAGCATTTTGCATTAAATTTATGATTTTTACAACAGACATTTGTTTGGGGCGCCGCCGCTCAGCGAGACCAAAAAAAATGCGAACATACGAACATACAAATGTTGCAAGTATGTGTGTGTGTTTGCGTGTGTGTGAGTTATATGCCTGGCAGCATGTGCGTAGAGTGACAGAGCAGAACAGAACAGAACGTAACGAGCATGTGAGTGTGACAGCAACAACAACAACATGCAGCAACAGCAGCAGCAGCAGCGAAAACAACGACAGCAACATATTTTTCAGCCAGCAGCAACAACTGCTGCAACAGCAACAACTGCAACAGCAACAACAGCAGCAGCAGCAGCTGTCATAAGATAAAAATTCGCGCGCGCCTGCATTTTGCATATTCAACTGCAACTGTGCAGCAGAATAGGTAGAACGAGAGAGAGAGGGGAGAGATTGGGGGCAGTTGCAACACATACACATACATATATTCTAATGCGTTGCGACATGAAGTGACTGCAACGGCGACAGTTGCTGTTGCCGCTTGAGAGGCGGTGACAGCAGCAACAGCAGCAAGCAAGAAACTTGGCAACCCGGCAACAAATGAAGAAAAGTGAGCTGATTTTTGTTGCTGCATGCCACACACACATCATGTCATCTACTATTTTTCCTGTCAACTGTTACTCGTTTCTCTCAGTGTCTCAGTGTCTGCCCCGCAAGCATGCAAATGAACTGCAATTATGATAAACGTCAACAAGTTGCAACAACACCGGATGCATGCAACTAGCCGCAGCCGCAGCCGCAGCCACAGCTAAAGTGAGCAACTAACTTAGTAACTAACTAACAAAACCCGGCTAAATGCAACACTCTCAAATGTGGATGGAAAATGATCGCCATTATGTTGATCTTGATTGTTGTTGTCAAGGTGGCGACTTTTATCAATTATAATGTTATTATCGCATATAAGAGGATGCAAGAAATTACTTTATTCATTCATCATCATCATATACTGGTTGAGAGCAAAAGAACCTTTAAACATATTAAAAAAAAATATATTTTTATTCTTCATGCACATTTATGAGATTGAAGCTAACATATGTTGCCTGCTGGTCTATGGCCTATGGCCCTCTCTCTCTCTCTCTCTTTCTCTTTATGATTACTCAACACACCAGACGCACACACACAGTAGCACCCACACACACACGCACACATGGCTGGAAAGTTATACTTTATGCACATTACTCATACGCCCCGGTGGGCAAATTTATAAACTCGCCAACACACATACTTGAGTCGACGACACATAAAAACACACACACACACACAGAGAGAGAAAGAGAGAGAGAGAGAGAGAGCGAGAGAGACAGAAACATATACTAACAATAAGTGCGTTTGTATGTTTATTAGAAAAAGAGAGTGTAGAGTGGAGGAGGAAAAGCAGCTTGTAAAATATGCCAAGGGTTAAAAAGTGTGCACCGCACATAATTCATACACTACAACAACAAAACGGCAGAAAAACAGCAGCAAAAACAACAACAACAACAGCACAGTGTGTAAAAGTGGTCAGGGGGCCAAGAACGCAGCTAAAACAGCTAACAGCAAAAAGGCTAAAAGTGCCAAGCACTTTAACTGCTGCTGAGTCGAGTTGAGTCGAGCTGTGTGTGTTGGGGCAACTAGAGGTTGAATGTGGCATGGAGGAGCAGAGAAGCATGTGTTTAACGAGAGCATTGTGAGAATTTCAAGACAACAAAACAAAACACAGAAAACCAGAATGGAAACTTAAGGCAAACATTAGCTGCAGTTGAGTTCTCTCTGAAGGCGCACAGCAAAAAAAAACACACACAAAAGTGTGTACTAACTTGCTAATTAACTCTCACCAAGTTTTTTTGTTATGATGAAATTGGTTAAGAAATGTGTTTGAGAAAAGGTGTTTAAAATGTTTTCATTTTCTGTTTAAGTAAAAAGTGTTTTTTAGAGGTATAGAACTTTGAAATGGAATAAAACAAAGATGATTTATTTTATTGATATAAAATTTACTTTATTCGAAAGACAAACTTCTGGCATTATAATTTCGATATGATTTCTGGCATATGTTCACCACGGCTGGTCTAAAGGTCAAATTTTCGACGACTTTATCCAACATTTGTGGCTGTATATCGGCAATAACGCGTCAGTCAGGCGTCAGTCAGGCGTCAGTCAGGCGTCAGTCGGGCGTCAGTCAGGCGTCAGTCAAGCGTCAGTCAGTCGTCAGTCAGGCGTCAGTCAGGCGACAGTCTATTCACGTTGAAATGCCAAACCAAACTCATCATAAATCACTAAACAGCTGACAAAATGGCCGCCAGTTAAAAAAGTGTTGCCAACTTAATGTTCTATATCTCTAAAAAAAAACATCCTTTATTTCACTTTAACTATATTAATATACCAAAATTTCCTCTCGCACTTGAAAATCGAATCAAAAACAAACTGTTTAACCCAAAAAAAAAAGCACAATCCACTTAAATATGTATGAAAAAGTGTGTGTGTCATTTCTGTGTGTGTGTGTTTGTTTTTTGTGTGTATTGTTCTATGACTAAACACAGACTTTTCCGGTCAATTATGTGAAATGTGCTTTTCTTTTAGGACTCGCTCGCATAAATGAACTGCTAAAATGCTAACATATAAAAACACACACACAAACATACACACACACACACACACACACACACAATGACAACCGGAATGTTTTCCGGTCTCAGTCCCTTATTTGTCTTTTGGGGATTTTGCAGTCATGTGGCAAAAAAAAAAACATAAAAAGGACAACGACAAAACCTTTTTTTGCTGCCGCTCTCTGTATGTGTGCGAGTGTGTAAGTGTGTGTGTGGCCACAAATTCAGTTAGCCACTTAATTTTGTGGTTAACAAACAAAAACATATACATATACATATACACATATACATATACATACATATACATATATATATATATAACAATCTATGGGCTCTTAATTGAAAGCTCAATTGTTTGCCGTTATTCTGCGGCCAAGCGGAAAAAACCGAAGCAATTAAATAAAGTTTAATTAAATCTATTATAAATAGGCGACAAATCAATTTGTAAAAAGTCAAAGCCATCAAAAAGTGGCCATAAAAGATAAAGTGGAAAATTATTGAGTCGGGTTTTTTTTGTGAATACCAAAAACTAAATTAGCAAATACCTTAAAAATAAATATTTATATATGAACCAAATAAAAACATAAAAGTTTTTATTATTTATTGAAATTATTGTGGTTTTTTGGGATCGTCGTGTCAGCATTTATATTATGTTACCTATTTTGGGGATTGATAAACGAACAAAGTTGGAATTTGTATATCAAATACAAGAAATTACTTTAATATGAACCAAATTCACTTACAGCCTTTAGATACAGTATCTATTAGTCGAGCTTAAACACCGCTCAACCAAATTAAAAGCTTTGTAATGAGCATTATACGAAAGAAATCGAAAGAAATATGAATTTTTATATCAAATTCAACAAATTCACTCTAATAAGAATTGTATACACTTACAGCCTTCAGATACAGTATCTACTAGTCGAGCATAAACACCGCTCAACCAAATTAAAAGCTTTCTAATGAGCATTATACGAAAGAAAACGAAAGAAATGGGAATTTGTATATCAAATATAAGAAATTCACTCTAATAAGAACAAAATTCACATACAGCCTTTTGATACAGTATCTACTAGTCGAGCTTAAACACCTCTCAACCAAATAAAAAGCTTCTAATGAGCATTATACGGAAGAAAACAAAAGAAATACGAATTTGTATATCAATTCCAAGAAATTCACTCTAATAAGAAGTTTTGACACCGTAGTTACAGTATCTACTAGTCGAGCTTAAACACCGCTCAATTAAATTTAAAGCTTTCTAATGAGCATTATACGAAAGAAAACGAAAGAAATAGGAATTTGTATATAAAATTCAATAAATTCACTCTAATAAGAAGTTTCGATATGGTAGATACAGTATCTACTAGTCGAGCTTAAACACCGCTCAACCAAATTAAAAGCTTTCTAATGAGCATTATACAATCATTAACTGTCGGAGGCTTTTACGATGGCATTTAACATAGCTCATAAATAGATTAGGAAGGCGTTTGTGGCAATGGACAGGCATACACATGGCAATGGGTTAACATTTGTATGTTAATCTCGAACATTTGATTGGAAGCGCCAGACAGTTAGCAATCAGATAATAAACGCCTTTTCGGCATATATCTAAACATACATATTTGAATAGAGCCCAAGATCTTTATGGCCATTTTTTATGATATCCAGTTCGGGGAAACAAAAGGCCTTTGTCTTTGGGCTCATTACGGTTGTCGCTTTCCGAAAGGTAGGTGTTCGGTTTATGACAGTAGACATTAGCATTTGTATTGCGGCTTAATATTGGCAGTTGTATTAGCCAATAAATTAATACGCTTTTATGTGATTTTATGAACTAAACACATGTTCGAAACAGAAAAAGGTTGAAATTGCTTCATTTAAGCAAATTATGTTTCCTGCTTTGCTTTCTCTAAACGGTTTTTGCATAAACTTGTTATCTATCTACATTTGTTTAACCGTGTCCGGTAGCGCGCTTATCCTCTAACACACACAAATACACATATTTAACAAGCAGCTGTTTTGTGTTTACAGCTTGTTCACAAGTTGCTCTCAATTGATGGCTAAACACCAATCTCTGATTGCTGTCTGTCGCCTTTCTCTCGCAAGTAAGCTCTACTCTCTCTCTCTCTCTTTCAGTCTATCTCTCTCGCTTGTGGCATCTAAGTAATGTTTTATCTGACCACATAACTCTAGCACATAATTTACCACCGCCCACCTGCTCACCGCAACTTGTAAACAATTATGGCCGACGCCGTTGTGCTCTCAATATTACTCAACACAACCGCAAACACACAGCAACAACAACAGCAACGGCAACAACATGAGCGAGAAAAAATCCCAAAATGGCTACACAAAAGCGTCGATCGTCCAATGAGCGTCGCGTTTCCCAAATGAATTTGCTAGTTGTTTAAGAGTGTAAGTTTGTGTGTGGGATTGAATTTATAAATACCACATGTAATTGTGATTGAAATATGTCCACATCCACATCTATAAGTTATGCCTCGTATTATATACAAGCCTAGTTTTAAATACTGCCTGTTCAACTGCTGACAGCTTTGCTACCAAATCTACCAAGTCTACTACTAAATGCAATTTAGTACTTTTTTTGTCTGCTGCCTCAGCGGTAGGCATGCGCGCTCACCAAAGAGCACTAAAGTTCCCACCTCTCTCAAAAATAAACTTGCACTCACGCTCTCTCACTTACGCTCTCACACTCAAAGGCGCTCGGCTCTCGCAATGTGCGCGCATGGCCTTTGGAGTCGCTCAAACAACAACAAAAGCACACTTGTTGAAAATGAAAACGACCACAACAAAGAGAACAAGCACCAACAACAACAACAACAACACTCACACACACTGCCAATGGTCTGACTGAACTGAACTGAACTGGTTTCGGTACAAGTCGGCATATATTTTACACTCTCGAGAGTGTCCAAAGACGAAGACTCGGCCAAACCACTACAGTGGCAGCGGCAGTGGCAAATGCGGAGCGCAAAATGAATGAGTATGAAATGTTGTTTATAGATTTTTAGTCGAATTCTGTTATTTCACGTTAAAGTACGTACGTGCGCTGCGAACGGATTGCGAACGACGAACTGTGTGTGTGTGAAATTATTTAACGTGTGCCGCGGCGCGTCTCAAACGAAAATACGTAACAAATTTACATACTACAACGCAAATCTACTACATCTCTACGTACACAAACAACGGAAAAGATATTTGCAAATATTTTTACAAAATTTGTTTTGAAAGTGATCAATTGAAAATTGAAAAAAAGGTGCTTTATATTCCAATTAGACTGAAGTCATATTTTTAAATAGTATAAATTAAGAAAAATAAATCAAAATTATATATCTCAAAAATCATAAAATTGAGAAAAGAAACTTTGGATTTGGATACGCTTCGATACGCTTGTGCTTTCCCTGACCATCAACACCACCCCCCACCACCAATCTCTCTCTCTCGTCTCGCCTATCAGTCAGTCATATGTCAAAATCACACGTACGTGCCTCATCATAAAATCGCGCCCTAAACGGATTCATTCAAGCGAAAGAAACCACAAGACCACAAAAACCACGAGGAAAAAACACAAAAACTAACCAAAAAAAAAAAACAAAAACAAACAAAAGCACGGCCAAAGAAAAAGAAAAAGAAAGAAAGTAATTCAATAGCTGAGAAAATAAATAGATTGTGTTCTTGTTGTTTTTATTTTGTTTGTGATTCGATCGCTTCGATTTCAATCCTTTGGCGATTTGGCATTTTTGCAGCTTTTGGCGCGTAACACAACAAATTAATAAAGATTATATATATGTATATCGTGCACAGTTAAAAAATGTTAAGCAGCTGCAATTATAATATTTAATGAATTTATTACACAATTAAGGTGCCAGCCAACAGCAACAGCAGTAAAAATTAATATGCCGCTGGCGTGAAAGTCAAATAAAACCCATTGAATTATTAATGTTATAAATTATAAGCCAACAAATAACAATACTATATAAATACAATACAACTGCAATTCAAAAATCAACAGCCACAACGACTTAATCGAAGTCAGCGAAGGCAGCAGCAACAACAACAACAACAACAAACAGAAACAGCTTCCAGGCCCTGAAACGAGGCGCAGGCGCCGCTTTTCACACGAGTTGGCAGCACGCCAACTAACACAAACACACAAAGAGACACAAAAACAGACAAAGATAGAGACAGAGCCACGTCTGCAATAAATTGGCATTTACCGTTAAATCTCGCTCTGTGCTCGCTCAGCTGATAACACCACCGCCTCCTCCTTCTTCTTCTCAACCAAAAACCAAAGAACAGCCGTCAAAGTGGATTTAACAAACTATAATAAAATGCTGCAATCCAGCAATCATCACTACTTAAGGCCGGATTATATGACAGCAGCGGCGGCGCCAACAGCGGTAAGCTTTTAATATTATTAAACAAGTTAGTTATTAGAGAAGCATATCATTTTATTTCATTATTCATTTAAAAAATGCAATTGAAATTTTAATCCCAAGTGGGCTTAAGCTTTGGTTGTTAAGCAATGTGATTGGATCTTAGTTACAGTAAGAGCTATCCATTAAAACCGTTTGAGAGTTGTGTGAATGATTTATATTTATTATTCATTAATATTCACAATAAGAATGATTGCAAATTGCTTAAATGCCAACAAGGTGGCAACTCGATCGCACATAACAATAAAGCCTGCACTAAGTGAAGTTGGCTGCGCATTCAAACAGAATTAACGGTAATAAAACTGTTGATATTTCAAAGTAACAAAAAAATCATTCTTGAAACGCAAAGTTGCCGTCTAAATATTATTCATATTTTATGTCATTCATTATGAATTGATTATAAAAAATTGTTGATTTCATTTCATGTTATTTGTTCTTAAGAATTGTTTCGTCAATTAATTATAATCAAATCGTGTTGCTTTTGCACGTCGCAATTGATGCCAAATTGAGGTGGGTTTGCTGTTTGTTTTTAAGCTTTTCAATAATAGATTACTTTATTTGCTCGACTCTATATACAAATATATTTATCTTAATTGCAATTTATCACAATCCAAACCTGATATGGCCGAGTAGGGACGGGCAAGGTGAACGTTTAAATAAACTTTAGTTGCCATTATTTATTAACAGTTCGATGATATATTTCATAAATAATATAAATGTCGACAGAAAAGCAATTACTGCACTTTGCCACAAGCGACACAAACAACAACAACAACAAAACCTCTCCTCCACATGTCGCGTTTCTCAAAGCGTTTGCCTTGGCCAGAGTCAGAGTCGCTTCTGGGCCAAAAACCGTTGACTACTCGAGAGGCAGCAAGAACACTAGAAGCAGCAGCAGCTGTTTACGACGCGTGTGGAACGTGTGGCAAGTGGCAAAGAACGAATAACACACACACACACACACACACCGACAAATAGAAAATTCGCAATCGTAGCACCATAAATTTCCCAATATCTGCACATAAAACTTATTTATGTTTGTGCATATTAAACTATGTAAATATGTTCTCACTCTCTCTCTCTCTCTCTCACACACACACTCTCTGAAGTTAAGTCAAATTGAGTGTAGTTTTTGGAGCACCTCTGCAACACACACATGGAAACTGTGTGTGTGTGTGTGTGAATTCAAATTTATGGTGTACCAAATTTGAATTTATAATGACAGAAAACAAATGCAATTTCAACCAAAATCCAAAGGAAAACTATTGCCAGTTAATCAGAGTCAGAGTCAAAGTCGTTGTTGCTCTTTCTCTCTTCCCAACAAAAGCCAATAAATTTTCATTTTAATATCGGTGTGTGTGTGCACTGAACACAAATTCGCACAATGAATGAATTCGCAATGAGGAGCCAGGCATCCAGCAATGAATGTGAGTGCAGCATTCATTAACAGGCATTTAAGCACTCAATTCATTTAACACGGTGTATTTTTAGTGGGGAGTTGCAAGCTGAGACAAGTGAAGAGAAAAAGGGAAAGGATATATATGTAAATGTAGACAAATTAAGAAGTATATGAATGAAAAAGTATAACACAAAAGTTGTTTATTAATGGAAAGCATCTATGACTCAATGCAATGCCTCATTACTAACCTACTGATCATCAACTAACTCAAGGATTCCTAGAGGGAAGCATGCATTGAACTAGTTCCAAACTGATTAAGACGCATTTCAGCTCGAAAACGTCAATAAATCGATTATATATTGAGTGTCTACATAGTTTTAACATGAACTACTTAAAAATAATTAAAAAGCATTTTGTTTTAATCAAAAACTAAGTTAAAATATCGATAAATCGATTATAATCGGTATATATGTTCAACATGAACTAGTTCAAAAGTGATTTAGAAGCACTTCGACAATAAAAACGTACAGCAAAGAAGTACTATAGTAATCATTTATGGTGAAATCGATTATATTGTGAGTTCTAGTAATTTGTTTTATAATATTCGAATGCTACAAGTTAATTCCCACTGGTTTTCTATTTAAATTAAGCATGATATTAAAATTTATAACGCTGTCATCTTAGGGAAATTTATTTACCTACTCGAAACCTTTCGCAAATAGAAAAAACACATTATTTTAGACATATGTAAATAGTATAAAACGCAAATAAATTATTCAATGATTAATGATTGCAGCCCGCTATTAATTATAATAAAATCAAATAAACTAAGCTTGACAGCTGTCAGTGTCATCATTTGTAGTTTTTTTTTTTTTATTTTTTATTTAGTATGGCGCTCCAGACACTAAGACAAGAAAAATACCAAAAACACAAAATTATGGCTAAAAATTACTGTTGATAATTTGCTGTCACATGTGAAAAATGATCAAGCAAACAGAAGAGAAGCGAAGAGAGTGTGTGTGTGTGTGTGTGTGCGAAAGGAAACTAATATGCAATATGTGTTGGGTAATAACTCAAACTCACAAAAAAATAACGTGAAAGTCAGTTCTGTTCAGTCAGCAGTCAGTTAAAATGACAGACGAGCGAGTGAGTGAGTGGCTTGGCTTGGCTTGTAAAGCAGAAATGTTAAATAAAGTGCAAATGTCAGCTGACCGCAAACATCATTAATATAATTAAATGTGCCAGTCAAGCAGCCATTTATGCAGTCAGTCAGTCCATCTGTCCGTTTGTGCGTTTGTCCAACTGACATTAATTTCCAGTTAACTACAAAATGATGCCTTTTGTGATTCGTCTCTCCTCATCCTCGTCGTATGTTCGTAATCGTTTTGCAGCAGTTAGCTGTTAGCAGTTAGCAGTTTGCAAAGTTAACAGTTACAGTTTACAACACACACATACACACACAAGCTGGCAACTCTGTCAGTTAAAGTGTGCGCTTGACATGCTCTCTCACACTCGCTCACTCACTCTCTCTCTGTTGTGGCTCAAGCTTAGGTTTTGTCTATCTGTGTGTGTTTGTGTGTGTGTTCGTGTGTTTCTTTCATGTCCTCTTTTCTTGCATGAAGCCAAAGTTCGGCTGTTATTGCTGTTGTATTTGTAGTTGTAATAGTGGTTCAGCTTTATGTTTGCTTGCGTGTGGCTCTAATTAAAGTGTCATCAACAGCAGAGAATAAAAACAACAACAATGAATTGCCCAGCATGTTATAGTGATAAATTGCCATGTCTCGAGCTGTCATGTTAATTTTTACTGCATACTGCATAATAGTTCTTTTGTTCATCTATTTTTGTGTATAAAGTGTTAATTAATTCTTGGAATATCACAAATGTTTGCGAGTTTCTCTCTCTATCTGTGTGCGTGTATGTGTGTGTGGTGAAATAACTGTTGATCAGAGACTTAACAGAATCAATGAGCTGTCAAACTTTTTGACGTTGTTTGCGTCCATTAATTATAATGCAACTCTGTGCTCGGAGCAAAGTAAATGATGTTTCTTTTCAGGTTTTTTAACTCATTCCGAAAAACAATAACATTCAGACGCATTGTGATAAGAATCCGATTAAAACAGTTACCAAAAAAAAAAATGTTAAGTTACCAGCCATAAAACATAAGTATAATATTTATTGGTGCTTTCATTATTGAAATACTTGAACTGTATAGCATTTATTTTTATGGCAGTCATAACTTTTTTAACGATCAATTCTGCTAATAAGCTAGAAGTAGTATAAAACTATAAATAAAACGGGGCAACAACAACAATCAATTAGTAACAAAAAGTGACCATCTTTTATTGTTATTACCAATTTTTTTTTTTTTTTTTTGGTTTTCATTGAAGTTGAGACTACTCAACAAAGAGTCCACAATCAAAAGGCATTTATCAATTTATCAATTGTTGGGCCGTCAATCGTGCCACTGACGCCTAAGTAAGTGGCCCCCCCCACCCCTCACTCCATTGCCATTGCCATCCATACACTGAATGCTTACCTCTATACAAATTGAATGAGCGAAAACTCAATGAATTCATTTGAATGCACGCGAGGCACTAACTATGGTAATGAATTGAAAAACGGCTGCTTAAATGCTTAAATAATAACCCGTTTTTACGGCACACACACACTGATACACACATACACAAATTATAGACTGCGATAATCGCACAGCTTATTGATGGGCAGAGAGTGGAGTGGAGAGAAGCGGCAAAGTGATGGGCGGGGGAACAGCTAAAGCCAAAGCTAATAATCATAAAATGCGGCAACAAATTAACCAATAAATTAATATAGAAATAATCATATTAATGTTCCCCAACTGGCTGCTGTTGAGTTTCGTTTAAAGGCAGGAAACACACATCAATTTGATGATTTTTTTTCGAATTTCGTTTTTTATGCCTCAAAAAGTACAGTTCAAAAATGTTTCAAGTAATCGATTGTGATAAGGAAAAAAAAGCCATGCATTAATTTGTATTTATTTGTTTTTTTTGGGGCTCTGCTCAAGTCCCAAATGTGTTTTAAAGCCAAGCCAAATGCCTTTTGGCTTGACCATTTCCGATGCGAGTGTTCGTAATGTAATCTGCGGCATGCTTAAATGCTTTTCAAATGGTATCAATCATTAAGTCGCCAAGTTAGGGGCCAACTGGGGCTGCGTATGAGTGATTGCCATAAAGAAATGTTAAGCTCTCGCCGCAAACAAAAGCTCAACACCACATTTGACACTAAACACGCACAAATTGCTTTTGAAGCCCCCCCACATAATAAATAGTGCCACAAAGAGCCCCCAAAAACCAAATCGAAGCCACAACATTTGATGCGGAAAGCTGTCAGTATTTATGTGTTGTATTCATGTACACTCATTGATCTGTGTGTGTGTGTGTAGTAGTGTGTGTCCGACTAATAAGAAAAAACAAGAGGGCTCCAGTCGGGTAAGCTCGACTAGAAGATACCCTTAACCTTTGACCAGACAGAGGGTCGGTACATACCTGCACTACCGGACCAATGTTTGATGGTATCATATCTCCGATGTTTCTCAACCGATTTTAATAAACATTTCACAGATGTTCATTATTTTGTTAATAGTTTCAATCCTCATTTTCAAGTTTTCGAAATTCAAGATCTTTTTGTTATCGATAACATGTGTATATCGTAAACCGGAAAAGTTATCGAAAATTTGAAACAATCTTGTCCTGCCAAAGGATTAGAATAGCTCATTTCCAAAATCTTTTTAAGTTCTGAGATCGATCCTTATATATGTATATATATTTTATGGGGTCGAAGAACCATTATACCCTTTTTTACCCATTACATTGGGTTAAGGGTATACAAAAAGAAACTGAAATGTAATATTGATAAGCCAGAAAGCGGTCAACCCAACACACACACACACACGCCCCAATGCCAATGGGCCTAAATGTCTGGCGCCGGCTACGCAGACGATATTCGTTCGTTTGTGTTTTTTGGGTTTGGCTTTCAATCAAAGCAGTCGTCAAAAGAAAACAAATAAACAATCAATCTCAATCACATCAATTATGCGCTGAAACAACTTCTGAGCTGTCTTGTCTTATCTATGTTTTTCATATATTTATTTCCAAAAAAGGCGACACTTTTTTTGGTTTTTTCTTTTTCAAATGCAACTCTATTCTTTTTTCGATGTTAATCAGTTTAATTGGCGCCACTTGAGCGACGTTTTTGTAAAATGTGTCAATGTGTGTGTTTAAGTGTGTGTGTGTAAATGTGTGTGTAAGTGTCTGTGTGTCTTTGTGATTGGAAGCCATTAATTTTTAAACAGTCATTTAAAAGCGGTTCGAATTTGTTTCCTATTTGTTGTGTATGTTGCAAGCAACATGCGGCGGCGAGCCTCCCTTCCTCCCACTTGACACATTTGAAAGAAACAGATACGAAGAAAAAAGTGAAAGTGAACAAAAGACAAAGTTTTTAACAAGTTTAAAATGAGTAAAAGAAAGAACAGTTCGAACATTAAAGACGCTTCTTCTAATCAACATTTTTTTATACTTTTAAATAACATAAAGAAAATAAAATCATTTAAGCAACTCACATAAAAACGTGTTAAAATTAAAGATAATTAAAAAATATATATATTTTAAATTATGTAAAAATAATTTATTATAATTAAATACTTATATATGTTAAACATCGCTTAATAATAAAATTTAAAATTTTCAATTTCTTAAAAAAGTTTGTAAAAAATGATTATATAAATATTTTAACTAATTTTAAATAAAGAGTTCAGCAAATGAATAACTAATATTAAAAATATCTCTTAATTAAATCTATTTTATTTAATTGATTTTAAGTTCATAAGCTGTACATTTTGAGAAATTATAATAAATTATATGAAAAAAAAAATGCAAATTTATGAAAACTACATCATTAAACCACTGTATAAAGCGACAATTAATAATATATACTACTAATGAAATGGAAATAAATAAATATATAATTATTATTGGACGTAGACCTATATTAGAATCATATCATATATATCTTACCCCAACAAGCTAAAACTGATTTCAGTTCAAGTTTTTTTGTGCCAAGTAAATTTGTTCTAAACAATTGAATGTTCGAATCAAACTAGACACAAAAAAATAAAAAACAAAACAGCTGTCGCTTGTTCTATTTTATTCTATTCTGTTCTATTCTGTTACCAGAAGCAGAAAACAGAGACAGAAAACAGGGCAAAAACACAACTAAACTTGTTGTACCCCATCCATATTCATTACACGGCCAAAACACAATTGGTAGCTATGAAATATGCATCCATAAAGTTGACAGTTGAAGTTCATTTAAATAGAAAACGACATGTGTCAAACTGACACATTTGTGATTGTTTTTGTTGCTTCTGTTGTTGTTTTTTTCTCATACTGCAGACACTCAACCAATTTTCTTACACTTCACTGTTGTCGAAACCCCTACCCCCATCCGCTACCCGTTAGTTGTGTCTTATTGCTGTTGACACTCTTTGAACCCAGAGAGAGAACCCAGAAGGCGGCGGCGAGACTTGGTTTCAGCTACTGACACTTCAAGGCGAATGTGTCCCAAGGTTGAAACAGAACACAAAAACACACACACACACATACACACTGACAACAATAAGATATTGTATGTACGCAAAACAAAATAAAACAAATTAAATACTATGTCAGAGTTGTTATTTTCAAATGACATGAATGTCATGTCAAATGCCAAGCAAACGAGCGAGCGAAAAAAATATCACGCAGCAACCTGCTGTTGACAGCTCTTCCCAACTACACTAATCCCAAAATGTAATGCAAATAATGTTATGCAAAAAAAAAAGAATTCTATCAAAAGAATTCTATACAAAAAGATGTTGAGAGTAAGCCAAAGATGTAATACTCTACCCAAAAATAATGTTTACTCATTCAAAACTTAACTTTTTTTGGTAATGCAAATAATTTTATGAAAGAGGAATTCTATCGAAAGAATGTAAAGATGAAAGATTTATGAAAAAGATGTTAAAACGAAATACTCTACTCAAAAATAATGTTTACTCATTCAAAACTAAGCTTTTTTGGCATATCGAAAGAAATTCTATCATAAGAATTATATGCCAAAGATGAAATACTCCACCCAAAACAATGTTAACTAACTCATTCAAAACTGAACTCTTTTTGGTAATGCAAATAATGTTGAATAATAAATATAATGAAAAGGAATTCTATCAAAAGAATGAAAAGATGAAAGTTTTATGAAAAAGATGTTAAAATGAAATACTCTACTCAAAAATAATGTTTACTCTGCAAAACTTAACTCTTTTGAAAGTATTTTCTGCCCCTCTTCTCTCTTTAAATCCTTTTCAACAGATTGTCATCTCTCGCGGCTGCTGCTTTCTGCTGCTGCTTTTTGCTGATGATGAAAAGTGAAAATGCATTTGTCTTTTGCACACGACAAGACACGACAGGCATCTCACGCCTTCAACAACGCCTCCCTCCCTTCCCTCCCCACTCGTTTCTACTGTTTCGCTTAACGAATTTTCCCAGCTGGCACGCTTATCACTTGCTGTAGATCGCCGCGAATCGCCGTCGAATCGGCGAATGCCAAACACAAAAGAGGCTTTTCACGCTTCCCGTTTTGCTTGTTGTTGTTGTTTCTTGTTGTTGTTGTTGTCTGCTTATTTAAATTAGCTGCAACTACTATATAGTGGCAACAAAAGCAACTGCAATTCATTTATACAGCTGTCTGTCTTTGCTGTCTTTCTTTTAGTCTTTCAGTCTGTCTGTCTTTCAGTCTGTCTGTCTGTCTGTCTGACTGCCTCATCCGACTGTTATTTCTTTATATACTTTTAGTTTTTTGTATATTTTTTTTGCTTTTTGGGGTGTACTTTCGCAAAAAAGTTGCTTATCGCTGTGGAAAAAATCAGCCAATGGGCGTATTATGCTCACACCGAAAAAAACTAGTTAGTAGAAGTATTGAGTATTGTAGAGGGTATGACTAAGAGATACCCTTTAAAGTGTCACTAACAAATGATTAGTAGGTGAAAAAGTATACATAAAGAAATTATTTATGAAGTAATTTGAAAAAATTTTTATAACACATCTGAAATTGATATGTTTGAGATATATTTTTAAATAATTTAAAAAAAAATGAATTCCATGAAAAATATTTGAATAAAATATGAAATTTTTTGTTTATATGTTGAAAAGATATAAATAAATAAAGAAAAATATTATAGCTTAACACCTTTAACTACCCTTTCTACAAACCCTCTTTACCCCTCTCTCTCTCTCACCCAAATGCAATGTCTGTACTCTCAAGCTATATCTCTTTATACAATAGTATATCAAAATCCCCCCCAAACCCAAACCCTTTTTGGCGTGTGACATGGATGTTTGTTTCTTCGTGTGTTTTTTTGGCTGCATTTTGCTGTTCGGTGTAGAATTTGACTCTATTCGCATATTTTCGCATTTTATTATGCAAAGTGATGGACATGGACACGGGGGCAGGGGCAGAGAGACACAGAGACAGAGACACTGTGAGAAAGACTGACAACAGTGACAAGACTTGGAAGTCTAAAAGGGCGTCAGCATGTCACTCAGTCACTGGCTTCTGCTTCTTTTTCCACTGCTTCTTCTTGTTTTTGTACCACTTCTTTTCTCACACTTCGGTTCGGCTCGGAACCAAACCAAACATAGTTAGTTAGACAGATAGATAGATAGATAGACAGACAGGCAAAAGTATAATTTCTTTTCTCTCCTTTCCTTTCCGTTTTTTTTTTTGTTACTTTTTTTGCTCTGTATACAAATTGTATTCGGTTGTAGAAATTAAAGAAAACACAGTTGTGCAACACAAAACTGTCAGTCAATTTCCTATTCCGCCTAAACAAGTGGTGGTAGAAGGGGGGTAGTGAAGGAGGTTACATTGGAATAGTAGTAGCTGTCTGTCCAGCTGTCTAAACTGTCGTTTTTTTTTTATTTTTTTGTATTTTGTTAAATAGAAAAACGGAAGTTCAACAACAAATCACAACAAACTGCATTCAAACAAGGCAATTTGTAGCTAATCTAATTTATTGAAATTGTTTGTGAAAAGTTTTTCTCTGCATTTTATGTTTGATTTTTATGACTATCAACTTTAAGGGTAAATCATTTTTTACATTATAAAATAAATATTAAGAAAATGATTTTTCATTTTTTTCATTTTGTTTGATTTTTTTTTTTTTTGATTATCAAGATAAGTTTAAGGGTAAATCATTTTTCACATAATGAAATAATAAATATTACCAAAACTTTTGTGAAAAACTTTTCTTCATTTTTGCTAATAATCAATGCAACTTTTAGGGAAAATACTTAAGCATATTCAGAAAAATCTTAAAAGTAATGTGTAGTATATGTATAATATTTCAGTCCTAAAGAAGAATCTCTTAACTTAATCAGTTTATTTCTTTAAGAATTGTGACTTTTTGTGTTTCCCTTAATTCTTATAGTTTACCTTCGAGTGACTTACAATAACCCGCCGTAAATCAAAGCACTCAAAGATATAAGATAAAGATAAGGCAATTGCATGCGGAAATTGCATAGAAAAATATATATTTCGAAAAGTTAATTAAGTCATAAACATTTGCTGAAAACTTTACTCATGCAATAAATGAAAAAAAAAGGAAAAACACGCAAGCCAAGAAATCAAAACAAAAAACATGAAAATTGAATCATGAATATGCAAGATGAATAATCGCTAGGTAGAAAAAGAAAAATCTAGGAAACTTACAAATGAAAGAATGAGTGTGGCGAGAAGGCAGGAAAAGAAGTGTTCCCGATACGATTCGATACGGCAGTTGTTAGCATTTTGCTGACAAGCGTTGTCAACGCATATGTGTAAAAAGGCGCGCATAATTATAAATAACACGTAATTAACGCGCGCGCCCCGGCAAAATGCGAATGACACCTTAGTTTCGCTCTGCATCTCTCTCTCTCGCTCTCTCTCTTTCGTTCACTTGGCAGTTTGACAGGCGGACAAAAAGGGAGAGCGAAAAAAGAAACGAACGTCGGATGACAGGCGACAATGCTGTGACAAGTTGCAAGCTGTGCAAGCCGTCGCTTGTCGGTTGTCGCCAGTTGGGCCCAGGGCAGGGCAAAAATTATAAAGTGTCATTGGATTTATAACTGGCGACATGCCGAATGCGATTGCGAATGCGATGTGATGCAGCTACATGTGGCAAAGCGATGAGCATGCTGCACGTGGCAGTGCCAAAAAGCGCGTGTGTGTGCGAACTTTCAAATGCTGCCACACACACACACACACATAGATTGCCCGAAACACTCGCCACAAAATTCATTAACGTTGACAACTTGAAATGCTAATTATTGTCAAATTAATTTAGTCAGCTGTCAGCTTTAAATGCAACGCAAGGAAAAGGTATATAGAACATTTTCGATTTCGAATAAAACAAAAATACAAATGAGAACAGAGAGAGAGAGAGAGAGAAAAAGAGAGAGTGAGAGAGCTAAAGTCTCTGTCAAGTTGTATGTGCATCTTGGCATTATAATTATTATTATTATTGTTGTATATATATATAAATTGTGTGAATAAATATGTGGGCGCAGGCAGGAAGGCTGGCATTCAGTCAAACAGTTGACAGAATGACAGACAGTTCGTTTCAGCTTTTTTCACTTTATGCAAATTGCAGCAGCAGCTGCCGAAAGTTGTTTTTTTTCGTTCGTTGCCAAAAAATGCAAATAAAAATGAAAGGAATTTGGGGACCAAAAATATTTAATTAATAAAAAAACATGTTGAAAACAATGTAATGTCTAAAAACTATATAGAAAAATATTTATATATTAAGTATGACAAAAATAATATTTTTTTCGTTAGAGCTGACGCAAAGTAACGCCCACGTGGCGTATGATTGATAAACATGTTGCTTAACCAAATTACATAGACAGAGAGCGAGAGAGAGAGCGAATGAGAGGGAGAGAGCGAGCGAAAGAAGATAAACAACAGGCAGCTGGTTCAAAGAACCTTGGGAAACAAGTAAAAATCTCTAATAGCTTGGCCAGAGACACAACATTCAGCGTGTTTTTAGCTTTTTTTCGGGGCACAGCAATGAGTGATGAGCCGAATAATGGAATATGCCAAATGGTCGTTGACAAGTGGCAATAACACACACTGTATGTGTGTGTGTGTGTGTGTCGAAAATATTTCGTTCTATGCCAAAAAAGAGATAAAAAACTGGCAATTCATTTTGGTCAAGCCAACAAGGTTAATTACATTGCGTATACGCCACGTACGTTTGTTGGCAATAAATTTTAGAAAAACAACAGAAAATAAATATATAAAAAATATTATAAAATATATATATGTATATTCTGGCAAATTACTACATGAATTAAAATATATTATCAAAAAAATAGCTAAATAAATCGCTTTTAACACAACAATTGACCACATTTAATTTCGTTCCTGACAATTCAGTTAACAAAGTGATTAGCCACAGCTGGCAAAAAAAACACAAAAAACACGCAAAAACAACACAAAACAAAAACCATTTAAATCCTAAAACAAAGTGGCATGTTAAAATGTGCGAAAGGTGCCGAAAAATAAACAAAATTGTTAGCGAAAAAACGGAAAAAAACGGAAAAGGTTAAACGACAAGCGTAGTAACACCAACAACAACACCAGCAACAACAACAACATTTGTTAACTGACAACTAAATGGACACGTAATGTTGACAAAAGTCTGACATGAAATCTAACAGAGGGGAACAACAACAAAGGCAACAAAAGCAACAACAACATGAGACAGACCTCAAATGAAAGAAAGAGTGACACATGAAAATGGCATTAATGTGTCACTCAAAGCGTACACAGCAGCAACAACAACAACAGCAGCAACAACGGCAGCAACAATTGCTGCTGCTGCAACTGCGACAATTGCAATGATATGGCTGACAGTTTGTTGCCTGGCTAAAATTGCAACATTGTCTAACGCCAAGTGCACTTCACACCGAATACGAATACGAATACGACCCTGTGTGTGTGTGTGTCGTCAAATTAAGTGGCAACGCCAAAAGAGCATTGCCACACGTAACCAAATACCCTCTCCTCTTTGTATCTATCTCTCTCTATCTCTTTCGGTCGAGTGCATGCAATAAGCTTTTTCTATCATTTGTTTTTTTCTGTTTCTGTTTCATTCCTGGTCTCGACCATATTTACTCGGGCCAAGTTTGACAGTCAAATGACGCTGTCAGTTGTCAATATGACAAGTGTCAGTTTTGCAGCAGTTGACAGTTAATGTGACAGCGTTTGTGCCGCGTTTGTGCCCGAAGAGTCGGAGCTAAATAAACTACAGGCATATTGGATTGCACATTTGCAGTTCGACACACGAGTGTCTCTCTGTCTATGTGTGTGTGTGTGTGTTTGTACAAGTGTGTGTGTGTAATTTGGTATACGAGACGTTTGCCTTTTTGACATGTTGCACATTTCTGCGCTCGGTTGCACTTAACATTTACATTTTCCCACTTCAAAACATATTGCAAATGGCGCCAACAAAAAATATAAATTAAATTTAATATCTTTTGATCGACACAATTGGAATAAAGGGTTTTTTGTGCAATAAATCGCAAATCGCATATTTAGCCAACATTTTATTACACTTTTTGTTCGTTTGAGTCTCGCTTTTTTGATTGTGATTGAATTGTTTTGACAATCAAGATTGAAAGCGATTTGATTTGTTTTTTTTGTGTCTTAAACTGAAACTGAATATGAAGTAAAGTTGGAAACTTAATATTATTGATTCAATTTTCAAAAAGAAAGCCAAAAGCATTATAATTTATGTAAATTGTCACAAAACAGGGCAGACAACAATATCTTTTGTGCGAGTATGAATGTTTTAAGAGCATTTATGTAAATTTTTTCTTTTTTCTTTCTTTTTTTTTGTGGGTCTGGCCGCACAGCAAATTTATTAGCACAACGACGACAACGGCAACGACAAAGCATACAAAAAGGTGTTAACAGATAATGGCTAAAATACACATAAGTATTAAGTGTGCGAGTGTGTGTGTGTGTGTGCGGATGAAACCCGCCAACATCTGCATAAAGTTTTATACCATTTTTTTTTATCGCTTATTTTATAATTCGCAACAAAACTGCAAAGCGTCTTAACAGACGCCGCCGCCACAGCCCGTCTTCATCTACTTTTTTCCATTTTCGAAGGGAGGGCGACGAGGGCGGAGAGCGAAGGGGGCTTATGCAAAACGATGTCGACGTTGGCGTCGACGTCAACGCAGGCGTCGCACAATTTCCGCTTTTTATGCTTATCCTGTAATTCATATTTATAGCTGCTATTTTTGTATCGCAAAAGGCGGGTGAACCCCGAATCCCCTCCCTTAAGCCCCGCACATCCCGTACAGGAAGCAGCACACTGAGCCGCAGCATCTTTGAAAATTGCATTTTATAAAATATATGTATGTATGATATTCTGGCTAGGGGATTGAAGGAAGTGGAAAGCGGGTAGCAGGAAGGGGGAAAGGAATTGCATTATCTACGTTATGATAAGTTTTATTGCGGTTGCCACATGATGCATAAATAACATATTTTAAATACATTTCAAGTCGCAAAAAATGGTTTCAAGACGCCTTTTTAGTTTCCAGTATTAGAAAAGTGGGAAATTTTTCGTTTCTTAACCGTTATTTAAGTATTTTAAGCTAATTTGAACAGTTTACTTGAACAACTTATTTTTACTTTTGAAAAAGCAAGCTTCAATAAAATGTATTCACTTTTTCAATTCATGCCAATATTAAATAGTGGAAAATATTTGTTCTGTCAATCGTTATTTAAGTATTTTAAGCTTATTGAAGTTAATTTCTAAAAATCAATCGGAATTTAAGTATTTTAAGCTTAGAAAAGTAAATTCCCAAAACATTTCATATTAGCTTTCTGCAAAGTTAGCTTCAATAAAATTTATTAACCCTTTTCAATTCATAGAACACATTCAAGTCATATACGTAAGTTGGGTAAACATATTGAAAGAAGTTTCCCAGAAGTAATTGTCATTGAAACTTATCATTATTACAATGAACAGGCTTAATTCCCCGCACAGCCGATATCAGCCTTACTTATCATAAATTAGTTTCACAACTTGATTCCAAAGAACTTAAATCAGGCCACATTGTAAAGTTGATTCCGATTTTATTATCATTACAAAAGAAATATTATGCACAAATATTTCCCTCGAAAAAAACCATATCTACGTCACATTTGCGGCAAAACATCAAAAGCCCCTTAAAGCAGCCATCAAATTTCAATTTTGACTTGAAAAAAAAACTGTTCGATGTCTGGCAATTTGTTGAGCATATTCCAATTGAAACTCATCTTGAAAAAGATGGTTGAAGCCACTGCGACAGAGACGGAGACTCCGACTGAGATGAGACTTCTTCACATGAGCTTTGTTGAAGGGAAGCTGGAGGGGGCTTTGTCATTGTCATTGTTTCCAAAAGTTTGTTTTTTATTCTCAACATTTTGTTTGTCATATTAACATAAAGTATGATTTTTTGAGTGGCTTCAAGTTGATCGTCTTTGACTTCTTTCCCCTCTCTCCCTGCCCCTCCACCTAATAACCATCACGATTTCCACTTCGACTTCGCGTGCCTATTGTTTTGCCCATTTGTTATTGTTGTTTTGTGTTTTTATTTGATATTTGTGAGCTTGACAGTGCTTAATATTATTTCAAGTGTATGAATTTGCCCCCTGTCTAAAGTGTGTCGATGTGTCATATTTCGTGCCACAAACCAAATGGAAAACAACAACAACAATCACATTTGGGGCTTAGGGGCATTATTAATAAAATGCCGCTGCGTAAAATGTGACACATTTAGCATTTTCAATGTGTGTGTGTGTGTGTCTGTGTTCCTGTGTGTGTGTGTGTGTGTGTCTCTGTCAATACTTGAATCATTTACTTTGACAGCTGTTAAATGTTGTGCAAATAAACCAATACACTTGCGTGCTTATAGCGAAATGGCATTTAATTGAAAGTACAGTGGGAATTGCTGAAGAATTATGGTCAAATCAAGATCGACTAGGAGATTCTCTGATTCCCTTTCACGTACAGTTGATGATTAAACTTCAATACTTCATATCTCCAATGTTTCTCAATCTTTTTTTAATAAAAATTTTACAGATTTTCATTATTTTGTTCATAGTTTGAAGACTCTTTTTAAATTTTTCGAAATTCATGTTTTTATTGTTATCGATTACATGTGTATATCGGAACACTTAATAGTTATCGATACTTTGAAACAAAAAACTTATGCTGGCCATGGATACGGAGAAGTTATATTTCAGTCATGCGTCTGTCTGTTAAATTTTTTCTTACCCATTTCTCGGATTCAGGGTGAAAACATTTAGGGCAAAAGTTCATAATTATGCAAAAGTCAAATGTTATTATAAATAAAACAAAGATAAATATTTCAATTCCTGATTTCAATAATCAATTTACGTCATCGACATCGATAACTTAAAAATAACTTTCGTAACTCTTCGTACCAATCTCGATGTGAATACGCTGCGTATACGTTATATTTGTTTAGCTTTGTACCTCAGCGCATCGGACTTTACACACACTTTTCACACACACGCACACACACACACGCACACATTAAAAGCTAAAATGAACAGCCCATAAGCACAATTCATAGTAATGTTGACCGTTTGGCTGTGTTTAGTTTTAAGTGTCTAATTAAATTATCCGCATTTAACAGCCAACTGTGACTTGATTGTGCAAAAGCCATGACTAAATACATATGTCGTGTGTGTGTGTATGTGTGTTTGTATGTATTCTAACCCTAGGTGGTATATTGAACCTCTTTTGTAGTTGCTGCTTGTTGTTGTTGCTTGTTATTTAATTGTTGTTTGTTGCACACATTTTTTCACAAGGTGTAACATTTTAATTAACACAACGCTCATAATTTGTAAACGGATGCAAAAAATATAAAAAAAACCAAACAGGAAATTTTATTTTTTCTTTTTTACCATTATTTTGCTTTCAAAACTGGCACAACGAGTGCTAATTAAGTGTTATAACTACCCATTTTTATACCCTTAACCCATGAAATGGGTAAAACGCGGTATAATGGTTTCGTGCAAAAGTATGTAACAGGCAGAAGGAAGCTTCTCCGACCCTATAAAGTACTTCAATGAGCAAGAGACTCCAGATTTTTAATATGAGCTCTTCTAATCCCTAGGCATAGCAAATTTTTCGATAACTTTTAAGGTTTACGATATACAGATGTAATCGATAACAATCTTGAATCTTGAATCTCAATACATTGAAAAAATCGGTTGAGAAACACCGGAGATATGGAACAATCAAGCATTGGTCCGGTAGTGCAGGGATGTGTTTGACTGTCTGGTCAAGGGTTAAGGGTATCTTCTAGTCGAGCTTACTCAATTAGAGCCTTCTTACTTGTTATAATAACTATTTTTTTGTTTTTGTTAGCTATTTCTGTCGAGTTTATTAAATTTAGCTCGAGGTAAATAGTTTTACGATTTGGTTTTAATTAGCCAGCTGAGACTTTAATAAGTCCATTTAACTAGTTAGAGCTGACAATAATATTATGTTTTGGCATTAAGTAGAGAGCCCCCCTTCCCACAACCCCCCTTGGTGTGTGTCAATAAAGGGGTGGGTTCGGGCATAAAGGCATATAAGCCACAATAATAACAAGTATTGTTCAATCATAAATTAAACACAGCCCATATGTTCTGTGTTCATTGCTGGCTATCTATAAGCGTGTATAAATAATATAAATATTAGTCCAGACACACTCGCAAACGCCAAACACAACTCGCAATATTTATAAACTAAATCACAAACAACTACAACAAGAACAACAACAACGACACAAATACGCGTAATACCAAAAATCAATACGGTAAAGTTTATCAGCATTCATATAAATTATGACTAATTGTGCTAAAAACGAGACATATTGGGTCGCGTTTTGGCGCAATTTTTGTGTTGTCATAATCAATAAAGTGTTGATACTTTTAGTTTTGTGTGCACGACGAGTGGGAGACGTCAATATGAGGACTACCCCAATGCATGTGCAAGAGAAACACAGCTGCAATAACAGAGTATATGGGAATTATATCAGAGAGGAATTATTTATCAACTTTGAAATGGAATCATAGTTAAATCTAATGAAAAACTTTGTGTTTGAGCTTAAGATGCTTTATGGGTTTTAAACTTACTAAAGTTAAGCTTTACAAAATATTAAAAAACATATCAGAAGAACATTTTATACAGTGACAATGTTGTTCTCAGAGGTGAATTTGATCAACTTTGAAATGGAATCATATTTAAAGCAAATGAAAAAACTTTGTATTTAGGTTGAAGGGTATAACTCTTCGGAGTTAAAATTTCAAGAGATTTTTAAGCATATTTATAGTTTATTTGAAGCACTGTTTAATACCGATTATACTTAAATCCTATATTCTACTTGTTGTATACTTATTATTTAATCTATCTTTTTATACCCTTAACCAATGAAAAGGGTAAAAAGTCTTGAATTTCAAAAATGAGTATTAAAACTATGATTGGTCCGGTAGTACACGTATGTGTATGACTCTCCGCCGACCATCTGTCCGTCTGTATGGTCAAGGGTTATGGGTATCTTCTAGAGCCTTCTTACTTGTTTTTATTCATCTTTTCCTAAATCATTAAAAGCTATATAAGAAATATAAATCACCTTTACTAAAAATAGTTTCATTTACTTCCTGAAACTTTAAGTGAAAACCCCTTGATAATGCGCTAATTACTAATTAACATCATGCTAAGTATTTATAGACAATTTCCTAAATATTTATGGCGTTGTTTCTACGCCCAAAACTTACCCGGAATACCCACATCGTAATATACACACTTTTATTTTGCTCATAAATGAACAGCCAAAATAATATTTATAAGAAATTTCAGTTTAGTTCGTTTCAAGCAAACTGAAACGTAATTTTCCTATATTTGGGGGTTTTTTCGTGTTGTTGTTTTGTTTTTTTTTTGTTCGTATACAAATTTACCCGTAAATAACACTCACCCGCCTTAAATATGGTCCTTATCGACAGCACATTGCCATTAGAGTATACATAAAAAACAAGTGTATATGACAGAAAGAGAAAGAGAGAGCGAAAGAGCGAGAAAGAAAAAAGTGTTTAAGTACCGATAAGAAATTTGCCATTTTTACAATAGTATCATAATAATTTATGGCAGCCCATTGAGTGTTATAAAAGCTTCAATATTTTGTAGTTTATGCCTTCCACCATTTGTGGCATGGGTGTAATTACACACACACACACACATACATACAAACACGCATAAGCTGTACGTCATTATTGGCAAAGTGTGTGTGTGTGTGTGTGTGTGTTTGGCTTTGTTGTAGTTTTCTGTCATGAGTTATGAGCTCTCAACTCTTTTGGGTTGAGTTTTAGGTTCTCCCGCTGGGGGACCCCTTATAATTTATGGCATGCGGCGAAATGGTTTTTATTGCAAAAACCGTGTTTGAGTTTATGACTTGGTACTGTACTGTACTCTACTCTACTCTACTGTACTGTTATGTTCTGTAAGTGGGTAATATTCATTTCATTTATATGCACTTTGCTTTTTTGTGCCCTGTTTGTGACCTGTTTGTCGGCATTTGGGTCTAAACCTTTTCCTCACTAATTTACTGCAAAATCGCTTAGTTTCACTTTTTGACTCGGTTTCATTAGGGTGGAGAGGGGGTAAGAAGGTGTGGTGCCGTCTTGTTTTGAGCCTAATCATTGCCAATATAACATTGTCATATTTTATGAGCCGTTTTATGGCCAGCAATTTCATTAAATGAATTGCACGAATTGCCCGAAAAATTATTACCCCTAACACACCAACAAATTGGCCGCATTTATATTAAACCTGATTAAATACTACTCAACGGGAACATTAATCGAATTGTGCTCAACTCAGCTGTGAGCATAAAAAGGCTTATGACAAATCATATTTATTACCCCCCATATTGGCATTAGGTCATCCCCCAAAAGTGTCCCAAAGAGCATATTGTTCATGCGTGATTAGGTTTTAGCTTCAATGAGTAAAAAAGCAAATCCTAAGCAAATATTTATACAAAATGTTTTTTTTTATCAAAATGTTTTTTTAGAGTTTCTTTTCTTATCATCATTAATAATGTTTCACAATAATCTTTAAAAGTCGAATACATAATTTTTTCGCCCCTTACACACAAAAGTTTATCACGTTTTGTAAGTGCCTCAAGGCAACAATAACTTCTCGAGATTTCACACAACATTTGCGTCGTTATTTTATATAGATTTAATGTAATTTTTTTTATCGTTTATATTTGCAAACGTTTTAATAGCCTCATAATTCCATTTATTTGGCCATGGCGGTCATATTTATGGCCCGCAGCCCTTATTTATGATGCTTAGCCCCCAGCAACAACAACAACAACAGTAAGGGCAATAAGTATAACTCTCCGCGGAATGCTTTTTCTCTGTTTTGGGTTGACAAACAAAACCCAAAACCCCCAAAATGACACCGAGTACCCAAGTACGAATACTCGTACGAGTGTTTCAAGATCGCGTCGGAGTGTTTGTCTGGGACCCAACAACAACGAGATAAAGATCATCTTGCAACGTGCTTAAATGTGTTGCAAGTTAGCGACGACAACGGATGAAACCGTTAAAGGAAGTGTTTAAGGAACAACAACAAGAAATAAAATAAAATAAGCAAAACCTAAAAGAGTGCAAAGACAATGCCATAAAAAGGCGACAGTGTTCGGTTTTTAGGGTTCTTATCTGATGCCGCTTGGCACGATATTGAACAAGGAACAGGGACAAGACAATCGGGGTCTTCCTTACTTACCGTCTGCACTCGAAAAAATCGTCTCAAATCTTACTCAAGACTAAGAATTAAGAATATCAACAACATTCAATAAGGAACAGGGACAAGACGGCAAGTCTTACATAGAACACCTAAAAATATCAATAAGAGATATCAACTTTACTTTCTCACAATTCAAAGATTAAACAAAATAGGTTATACCTACTTTCTCACAGTGTACTTTTATGCCTTTACTTGCTTATAACTCTTAGTTCTTGACTAACTTTTTCGGGTTTTTTTCACTCTTCTTTGCAGATGGACAATAAAAGCAGCCCGTTGGCGCTATTGGCGCAAACATGCAGCGCCATCGGTGCGGATACCACAAATCCCAAACTCCTGGCGGCGAATATTGAAAAGTCGACAAAGCATCATCAACAGCAGCAGCAGCAGTTGCAGCAGGCAAAAGGTGGCCAAAACAACGGCCTGAATATGGGCAATGGCAATGGCTTGGGCGCGATGGGTATGGCTGGGATTGGGATGGGGATGGGGATTGGGGATAGCACACGCGATAAATCCTCACCGGTTAGCAGTCATTCATCCAGCGTCAGCACCGGCTCTGTGGAGCAGCAACAGCTGCCACCGGCGCACAGTAAAACTCCCAGCACATTCAAGCCCTACGAGACGAACAACAACATCGATTGTGGCGCCACAAATCTCAGCAACAGTGGCGGCAGCGGCAGCGGCAGCAGCAGCAACAGTGGCATTCAACGTGTCAAGACGCCCAAAGCTAGTGGGGGCGGGACAGGAGGAGGTAACACCTCCTCCACGAACGGGGGAGGACAGCAACGCTGCGATTCAAACCAAAGTGCCAGCAGCTCACAGCGCGGTTCACCAAATGCCTCCTCATCCAATGTCTCTGCCTCTGCCTCCGCCGCCTCCCTGCGTCGCACACCTACTGCAGCTGGATTGCCCAACGCCAACCAGCACAACCAGCTTAATGGCAGTCCGGTGCAGTCATCCGCGCCAGTGCGCAGCAATTCCAAAGAGTCGGCAGCCATGCACAGTCCGAGCGCGTCCAGCTCCAGTTCGAGTCGCCTCCAGGAGGCAGCCTATGCGGCAGCCAAAGAGGCTAGCTATGTCAAAGCGTTGCATGCGGCCAGTCAACAGGCAAATCCCACAGCAGCCTCCTATTATCCACCGGGTAAGTGACACTAGTCATCGTCACACAGTAACCTTTTGAACCGAAAGAATCTCTTACCTTTATACCCTTAACTCCCGGGAAATAGAAAAATAGAAAATAAGGTATAATGGCAATAGGGTGTAACTGACAGAAGGAAGCAAAGTATATAACCATGTCCGTCTGTCCGTCTGAGCTCTTCTAATTCCTAGTTAGTACAAATTGGTTTTCAATACTTATTCCGGTGAAGGAACTCCGAAGATATGAAAGATTGAAGTTGAATTATCAAACATTAGTTTAGATATGACTAAAGATGTTTGTACATGAGCTCTCTTAACTCCCAGGCAGTACAAGTTTCGATACTTTTCCGGCTTACGATATACACATGTTATCGATAGCAATAAAATCTTGAATTTCGAAAAATTAAAAATAGGGATAGAACACATAGACCAAATAATGAAAAACTGTAAAATTTGTATGGAAATCGATTAAGAAACAACAGAGATATAGAAGATGGAAATCATCATCAAACATCAATACAGTTCTCTATGTGTAAGGTCAAGAGTTAAGGGTATCGGCTAGTCTAGTCGAAACATCCTACTTATTGAAACTCACACGAATATTTCTGTTTTGTCCATTGACAGGCTATGGCACACCTTATCCGATGGACCTGATGACAGCACAATCGTTAATGTCGCCACATCATGCCATGTTTAAGGCCTCGGCAATGAATCCGTATCTGAACTATGCACGGCTCAAGGGTCTGTCCGACCAATCGGCAATGATGGCTGCCTCGCAGAACGTGTGCCGGGATCCCTACTGTACGGGTTGTCCGGCGAGTCCGCATTACATAAACAAAGCCGCCGGCCAGCCCTGTCCTGCCGGATGTCCACAGTGTGAGGGAAAGGCGGGGGGTGGAGGCAGTAGTGGAGCCGGTGGCGGTGGTGGTGGTTCCAGCAGTGCAGCAGCAGCGGCAGCAGCAGCCGCAGCCTCCTCATATCATGCACAGTTGGCTGCCCTGGCGGCTGCCTCCCAGCTGCCTTATGTGTGCTCCTGGATTGGCAGTGATGCGGCATATTGTGGCAAGCGTTTCGGCAACTCCGATGATCTGTTCCAGCATTTGCGCACACACACCGCCTCCGTGCCGGATGCAGTGCTGAGTGCTGCGGCAGCCGGCGGAATACCACCCAATCATCCGTTATTCCAGCGCACTTATCCCACGCCGCCGTTGAGTCCTCTGTCGGCGGCCGCCCGTTATCATCCGTATGGGAAGCCCTCGATGATGCCGCCTTCTTTGGCACCGCCCGGCATGCCTGGCCTGCCGCCACATCCTGCTCTGGCTCAGTACTTTGCACCCTATTCGTTATATGGCCCCAGGATGGGCTCATCACATCCGTAGTAGGAGTAGAAGGAGCACTTCAGTCAATCATTTTGCTTCGGGGGGGTATTGTTGGGGCGGGACGGGGCAGGGCGGGTAGGGTAGGTCAACTCACTCGTGAAACGAAAAGCTAGTGATCTAATGTACTATAGTTACATACAAATGTTAAAACAACAGCAAAACAAAACAAAAGAAAATAAACAATTTTTAGCTTTAGGCGCTACAAAAAGTTGATAAAAATAATTCTATAAAAATATGAAAAGAGTTCTATTCACAATAAAAAAATAAATAATATAAAAGAGGATATGTTCGTCTCTGTGTATATCCCATTTAATGCTTATGGTAATTTTAAAAAAATATTATTTATTAAATAAAAAAGAAAATGGAAAAAAAAACCAATTATGAAATGAAAAGATTGTCCAAAAACTAAAAGTTGTAAAACTCTTGTACATTATATACTATATAAATATGATAATATATAAATATATATATATATATGTTTATGTATATGTATGTAAATGTAATTATGAACAATATTTTAAAGTTCATTTAAGTCACACTACAACAAAAATCAATAAATCAAAGAAACATTAAACTAACTAAAGAAGTTTTTCCTTTCATGGGAGTTTTGGGGTAAGAAAAGTTTAAAAACTTGACGAAAAAATCTAAAAAAAACCCTCTCTAAACATTAGATTTACATACAGTCTAAAAGAAATGTACTTTAGGTTGTCGAGCGCCTTATCGCAATAGCTTTAACTCAAAACGAATGAATAAATGGAAATTCTCCTTTAGTTTGGGAGAAAGAGGAAAAAGAGAGAGAGAGAGAGCTCCAGCCAATAAACCAGAGACTCACAAATCATAACATTCAAGCTACGCTGAATTATGCCCGGCCAAAAGCTTGGATGTTCTTTCTTCTTCTTCTTTTTCGTAAGGGAGGCGTGTGTGCTGTGTGGGGTGTTCCTGTTCCTGTTGGAAGTTGGTAGCTGCCGAAGCTACCGATGCGACCGGTCGTCCAAGGCTGTAAATCATATTTTATATTTCCCCCGAAAACGAAACGCAAAAAAATAAAAGTTGCATCGTGAAACCTGAACCGAAGGGAACTTAAGGGCTGGCTGGTTTGGTTGGGTTGGACTAAAGTCCAATAGTTACTCTGCTCACTGCCCACATATGGCGTCGTTAAATTAAAATTGTAGAGAAGGTTGAGATGAGGGAGGATGTAGGAGGTGTGGAGGGAGGGTAATACATATATATTTTAGCCATGCCCTTGCATTTTTGACAGCTCTCAGCCGCCCCCAATGTGACTACCTGACAATTTATTGTATTATACGTTTTGGCATTTCGGTCTACTGCGGGCTACCCGCATTGGGAATGACCTCTTTTGGCCGACTAACGTCAGAGGGGTCAGAGGAGAGTCTGAACCGAAAAGAAAAAAATATGCCATAAACCTTGCCAGCTACACAGAGAGACAGAGACATACACACACATATTGGCAATGGCGTTGGCATCAATAATTCTTTCATAAATGTCCATTTCGCCACATACTACATAGGATAGTCGAGAAACGAGACTCTGGTAGAGGTAGCTTACCATATCAAAAATGTGGGTAGGGGGATGGGGGATGGAGGGGGTTGCATATATGTACATATAGTAAGTGATGTTCACGTTCAGTGCTTCTGACAAGCGTCGTAACTGTGTATATATGGCTTGGAAGTTTCATTTCGTTTCGTTTTTTGACAGTATCTCTGTGCGAAAATGTAAAAAGGGGCATTCAAATTGTACAAAAATGTATGTCAACAGCTGTGATGTGGCTCACAGCTGTGAGCAAATTAGACATGACTGACTGACTGCTATCAAGGCACAGGGAAAACGTTAAGTACATTTTTGGCTTAATGATAGCTTGAGGAATGTAGATGAACAACAAGACTAACTTACTTTGAACAGGTAACGGTCCTCAGGTTCACAGGTCCTCTTAACATAGGATATCCTTTAGGTCATCACCTTTAGCTACACAACACGTTACTGTCTCTGTCTCTGTATCATGTTGTTTTTTTGGAACCACGCAGGTGAAAGCCGCCGCGGTAGCCATTATAGTTCTCGCTGGCCGCATCCATTTATCATTGAACAGAAGCTGCCCGCAATCCGCAACCCTTTACCCGCAACCCATACCAAAAGACTGTACTTGTCAGCCAGGGAAAAAGCGTCAGTAGTGGAGGGAATAATAATAAAAAAACCAGTGGCAAGAATTTATCGGTTTTGGGAATTTTTTGTGAAAATATTTCTTTTTCAACCGTTTGCAAATTTATTTTTCCTGCTCACATACATATATACATATAATGGAGATGAAAAATCGGCGATGATAAGAAAGAAGGAAGGAGGAGAAAAAAGGTGCAAAAAGAAGGCGGAAAAATATAAATTATGTCTCTACAATGGGGCTACAAGTAGCTATTAAAAGAGAGCCAGCCAATTCCACGACGAAAGTAAGGACGAGCTAAGTAATGGGTTGGGTAATGGAGGAGGGGGAAGGCAACTACCTGAGAGGCCATTAGAAAGAAGCTCGCAACGACTCTTGTCCCCATGATAAGTGTTGACTGCATATTTAAAATGCAGACACAGTACATTGCAACAGTGTGCAAGTGTGCAACACCGGTATGATCGTAATTCATTGTAATTTACGATTGCAGCAGCAACAAAGCACTTTTAAATATTCACAACTTGTCATACACTAACTTTTTAAGTAACTAGTAGAACTGCAATGTTATTTGTAATCCTTCATTTTGGTGTAGTGAAAAATGTCTCCCTGAACTCCACGTCAAAGCCAGACTTTTATGTGGGGAACACAAATGCAATTGCAATTGCAATTTTCAACTTTCTTGTTATTGCATTTATTTCTCAAAAACACCCAAAGAGTGTCACCCAAAACCGACTGGGAGAGAGTGTATACAGTACAAGCGTGACAAAAACCCAACAACAACTCAACAAACGAAAAAAAAAGACAGAACAACTGAGTGCAAGCCACAACAATAATTTTCAAAGCCAAATGACAGCCGACAAAACCATATATCATTGTGTATGCGAATGTGTGTATGTGTGTGTGTATGGGGGCCCACAGTGTGTGTGTGTGTTTCTTCTTGTCTGGCTTTGCCACCCACGAGCTGAACTTTTGTCACTTAAAAGGCGTCGCATAGCTGTCTTAACCAATGTCTGACTGCCAGTCCTGAATGCCACGCCACGTCTCTCCGCCCGCCCCACTGTCCGCCCCGCTTGTCCATCCATTTGACTGGCATGTTAAGTTTTAATTTCTCGCCAAAAACGAAAACGAAAAAAACAAGTAAAGAGAGAGAAAATAACAAAATCGCTTTTATAAATTACCATGCCCCAAGTGCCGCTAAAAATTGTCGCATTTGTGTTGATGCATTGCTAGCAAATTATGCGCGCTTTATGTACAATATGTAAATGGAAATAAACATTCGGATGTGTGTGCACCCCAAATACACTGAGAAAAGTTACCAATTAAGTATGGACATCAAGAAACTTTATGTGTATAGTCGTTAAGGGTTAAGGATATAAACTTAACCCATGAAATATGTTTAATAGTTTTGTGCTAAAGTATGCAACAGGCAGAAGGAACCTTCTCCGCCGACCCCATAAAGTATATACATAACTTCTTGATTAGCATCAACAGCCGAGTCGATATAGCCATGTCCATCTGTCTGTCCGACCGTCTGTCCATCCGTATGTATGAATGCGTTTATCTCAGGAACTATAAATGCTAGAAACTCCACATTTTGGATATTAGCACTCCTAATCCCTAGGCATAGCAAGTTTGTTTCATGGAATCGATGACAAAAAAAATCTTGAAAATCAAAATCTTTCAAATTGGGATTGAAATCATGTACAAAATAATGAACTTCTGTGAAATTTTTATTAAAATCGGTTAAGAAACACCTCAGATATGAAACCATCAAGCATTGGTCCGGTAGTACACGTACATCTGTGTATGTCTATCAGCTCGACCTTCTGTCCGTCTGTCCGTCTGTATGGTCAAGGGTTAAGGGTATCTTCTAGTCAAGCTTACTAGACTTCCTACTTGTTTAGCTATATTTTTAAGCTCTAGTTTCAATAAACAAAAAATGCTGTTAAAATTCATTACGTATAAATACTAACATTTATACATTATTTTTGTATTTTTTGCTTACACTTCAACTTGATTTATCTAAATATATATAGAAAATTTAATCATAAATTGTTTGCAATGTATTTATTTTATTTTGCATACATATTAGCTACACTTACGCCCCAAAAGTAAAGAGTAAAGAGAGGACCCCACAAAACGCAACCCAACCCCAGAAACTGTCTGATGACATTTCCATAATTAGTCGAGCGTATCCCGCGTCTTGTCTTGTTTTTCAACTTCTTCTTCATCTTCCTCGTTGGTGTTGCATGTTTGAACGCGCTTGCCTTGATTTGATTTGATGCTCAAAGTGAGCTCGACGAGATTGCAGCGAATACTGGATGGATGGATGGATGGACGGATACTATGTAGTAGCTGGATCTGGATGGAGAGGTTTCAAGTTGTTACAAGACATCTCGTATTTATTTATTTATTATGCACACACAGTTTGCAATCGTCAGTGTGTGTTCCTGTCCTTTCCTTTCCTTTCCAGACCAGCTATCATCAACGTCTCCGACTCCGTCGTTTGTGTCTTCTTTATCCATGTGCGAATTGACGCCGCATTTATGGTGTTGAAATATTAATGCCCAGAGTTGGTTGGTCATGTCATTTTGATTTATAAGTCTTTCTCGTTGCGCTTGCACAACCCATGTGTGTGTGTGTGTTTAGCCCAGGAGAGGAGGGGGAGCTGAATGAGTAAGAGACGCATTGAGATGTTGAAAGTACAAGTCGTTATGAGTTACGAACGAACGAGCGAATGGGAACTGTGAGTGAATGACAGACGTATGAGTGACATTGAGCCTTTTGGATTGGATTTTTGTTAACCTCATTCATATTTGTGTTTTTCTGTTATATAATATTATAATATCATATTTTAACTTAGAGTTAGAGTCCTTAAAAGTCTTTCCGTAGCCATAAAAATTCAAATTCTAATCAACAATCAAATTAATTTCCATAAAAATAAAGTAAGAAAGACTATGATTGGCTGACCTCAGCACACACTTATTGGCCATAAAGTAAGAGGCGCAAAACGTTCCCAGAAAGAAGAATCTGAAAACCCAACACCAACACCAACATCAGAACCACGTCAGAGTAGCTGGCGGTAGCCACGATCATCAACGGCGGAGTAATCGCAAGCTACAAGCGAAAAACAAGCCAAAGACAGCTACTTACTTACTTACTTAGTTGCTACTTGTGACTTGTGACTTGAGAGCGAGAGAGAAAGAAAGAGCGGGAGAGACAGAGAAGAAAGAAGACCAGAAGCAAAACAACCGAAAGAACAACAGGAATCGATTCCTACAGCTACTTACTGGAAGAAGGCCCCACAACATTGCCATGGTAAATGCAATTTTATCTTTCTCTCCCTCTCTCTCTCTATCTCTTCCTCTCTCTCTGTGTGCGTGAACATTAAATATGCATGAGAAGGGGACATAACATACATATAAATAAATTTAGCAACAGTTTGTATGCAAGAAGAACTGGCAAATGCATTTATCGACGATGATGATGATGATGGTAATGATGATGGCACCCGTTTTGAAGGTGTTGAGCCTGACTCCGTGCCTGCACCACACGATGTGGCCTCCCCGACCGAACGACCAAGAGTGAGAGCGAGGAGCACGCAATTGCCATGGCCAGAACCTGACCGCCGTGAAGTCATTTGACAGGCCAACAGGGAACAGCCAGAGGCAGAGTTAGGTTTGGTTTGGTTTGAGGCAGCCAGGCAGCTGGGCGGAAAAGCAGTCTTCCATTGCTCCTCCATGGCCCAACCCAAGCTCCTCTTTTTTTGTTTTGTTTTGGCTCATGCCAATTGCTGGACACCGCTCTCCGCTCGCCTCCCTTCCCTCTCCACATCTCTCTGTGGCTTTTTGGTCACTGTGGTCAACGATGTTCTGCATTTTAAATATGAGCAGCGGCATCTGCTCTCTCTCTTTCTCTCTTACTCATTTCATTGCATTCGCTGTCTTTGTCTTTGTCTGCTTGCAATGTTGTCAAGAATTTAGCTGGCAGCTTGACACTCGCACTCGTACTCCCCTGCCCTACCCTGCCCTCCACTGTTTGTTGTCGTGTTGCACGTACAACGCTTTTCAACGCTCCACGAACGCAATATATGCCACGATTTTATGGGTTCCACGTAGCACGCGCGTATCCTCCAGATTCAAAACCATTGTCCACTCTCCGCTCTCCCTCTCTCTCACTTTTTCTCTCTCTCTCGTTCGCACAGTGTGTGTTTGTGTGTGTGTGCAACAGTTTCGGATCAATTCAATTAGCGGTCTAGCCCATTGGATTATGTGGCCATAACATCTATCAGAATATTCGACATGGTTGCATTATTATTATTATTAGTTCACGGGGATTCAAATTGTGTTTAGCTGGGCTTATTTTCATTTTTGACAATTTTTGCATATTTTATGAACATATGATTTGATTTATTACAACACAATTAGTGGATTATCATAGTTAAAGATTAATGAGAATTTGTTTGTGGTGGATTTGGTAATATGTTTTTTTCTGTTCGATAGAACTTGATTATCGTATGAAATACTTTAACCAAAACCCAGTTCATGATTTGATGAAGAATCGAACTAGATTTCAGAGTTATGGTATGAAATACTTTAACCCAGTTGATAATGTATGGAGAATTGAACTAGATTTCAGAGTTGTCCAGTGATAATTTTTATATTATAATTGCTGAATTATGAGAAATCGAAAAAGGTTTCAGAGTTGTCAAGTGTATATATATAGATTTTAATATTTCCACATATTATGTTGTGTTATTGGGTTAGTTTGTATATCATATATCATCAGTCAACTTGAATATAGTATGATATATTTTAGCCAAAACCTAGTTGATGATTTGATTAAGAATCGAACCGGATTTCAGAGTTGTCAAGTGGTAATTTTTATATTATAGTTGCTGATATATGAAGAATCGAAGAAGATTTCAAGTGTATTAATATTAATTTTTATATATCCACATATGTTGTGTGCCATTGTGAAAAACTTGATAGCAGTTGGGCTAGTTTGTATATCATATATCATCAGCCAACTTGAATATGGTATGATGTTGATGATTTATGAAGAATCGAATAAGATTTCAGGGCTGCCAAGTGCATTGATATTGATTTTTTCATATTGATTTCCACATATGTCGTGTGCCATAGTGACAAACTTGATAGCAGTTGGGGTTAGTTTATTAATCATATATCATCTACATAAAAACATATATGATATATGTAACATTTTGAAAGACATGCTTTACAGAGACGACGGCGACGACGACATTGCCATTTTAATAATAATAATAATAATAATGGTACTGGTTGTAGTCGTAGTCGTAGTAGTTGCAGTACTTTTAATAATGTGTCGCCACATTTTGCATATATGAAACGAGTCGTAGTCGTATAGTATGGAAGTATTTATGTAGCATTGTATGGAGATAATTTCCTTCGCTTGGTGAACGCAACGTGGCCGCTATAAATCATGGCAACAGGCTTTGTGGCAAGCAGCAACAAACAGCAGCAGCGACGAACAGCAGCAGCAACAGCGACGAACAGCAGCGGCAGTAAAAATACGGCTGCTGTTGATTTTTATCAACGTCATCAGCTTAATTGCCTCACTGTGCCGACAACGTCGGACAACGGAGCTCCGCTTTTTGCAATTTTATCTAGAAACTGTGACAGTGTGTGTGTGTGTGAGTCAGTGTGTGTGTATCAGTGTGTGTGTTCACTGTACTTGCAATTATTAATGAAATATTGCTGTCAGTAATTATTTGTTATAAATTTGCATAGATATTGCAATTTGTACACTTCACTCGCAAAAAGCTCTCACTACCTATCCCTCTCTCGCTCGCTCTCTCTTTCTCTCTCACTCTTCTCTCCCTCTCTCTCTTTGTGACAGTGCTTAAGTCAGCGGCATTATTAATGACAATGTAAGCGCATGATAAATATCGTTGACACAGGCGTTTGAGTTAGCTGCTTGTTTATAAGGCTATATTTATTGTATATATATATATATATATAGTATAAGTCGGTTAATTATTACATATTGCAGTCAGGTCGTTACTGTCGCTCCTAATGTGCTTCAACAACTGAACTGTATACACACACACCCATCCACAGACACACTTACTGTAAATGGCATTCTCACCTTAATCTGTTTCACGTTGATGTCAAACGTAATGTGACATTTTTCAATCGAAGTAAATCTGAATAGCTCAATAAAATACCTGAACAAATCATATAATTATACAGAAATGTAAATGCATAATGCTCACAAGTTATGATACTTTGTTTGTTGTTAATAACTAATATTAACTATCTGTTTTTATACCCTTAACTCATGGGGTATAATGGTTTTGTGCAAAAGTATGTAACAGGCAGAAGGAAGTTTCTCCGACCCCATAAAGTATATATATGATCAGCATCAACAACCGAGCGTCGATCTCAGGAACTACAAAAGCTAGACTCCAGATTTGTAATATGAGCTCTCCCAATCCTTAGGCATAGCAATTTGCTTCAAATTTTCGATCACTTTTTAGGTTTACGATTTACACATGGAATCGATAACAAAAAAATATTGGATTTCGAAAACTTGAAAATGGGGATTGAAACTATTAACAAAATAATGAACTTTTGAGAAATATTTTTTTTAAATCGGTTAAGAAGCACGGGTGATATGAAACCATCAACCATTGGTCCGGTAGTTCACGGACTATGTTTGTCCGTCTGTATGGTCAAGGAAGGGTTAAGGGCATCTTCTGGTTGAGCTTACTCGGTTATTCTTCTCATTCTGAATATTTTTCAGCATATTTGGAACTAATTTATGAAAATTACTTTACTATTAAAAGATTGATATTCTTACATGAGGAAGTTCTTAAATTGTTGGTTAATCTCAACTTGCGGATAGAACTTTAAGTAGTAGTCCTACCTTACGTTTTCCAAGGTTTTTTAAAGATCTGAACTAGTTACTCAACCAAATAGATACAGATGGCATAGAGCTAAATTAGCGAACACTAAATGATCTCAAGGTTTCAAGACTCATAATTTATGATCGACACCTGCATGGAATGCAATAAATTAACGAAAAATGAAATTTTGCAAACATATTCATAGAAACGGCAAAGCGAACGGCAAATGCAACCAATTTAGCTTGCATATGCGAAAATTGGCAACTGTGTGTGTCAGAATTTACAATTTTAATTACAAAATCCAAACATGTAGCATCAGGCATAGTACTAACCCACCCCATCTGACCCCACCTAGCCCCCCCTCAAAACTAATCCCTCACAATGATTTGAAATAAATGCCACAATTTGTAAACAATTTGCGGTGATTTTACATTATAAGCCCTTCCCTCTCTCCCTCTCTAATAGTGTGTGTGTGTGTTTATGTTTGAGGCTCTCCAATATTGTAATTATAATTTACAAATTAGTTCGTAGCATACTAAAACCAGCTAACTGGTAATCTATCTCTATGTGATACAATATTTTCATGATTGTCATGATATTTTTGGCCAATTTACATAATTAAAATGTTCATGTTTCTCTTTAATCCCACACAAAACATAACTGATTACAGCTTTTAGACATTCAATCTGTGTGTTTTTGCGAGCATGTGTGTGTGAGTATGTGTGTGTTTAGCCACTTGTAATGCATTACATAAACATAAACTATAAACAATTTGGAATAGTCAAACTTAGAGATGCTAAGCGTGTTGAGCTTCAAGTGAAGTTGTACTTAACCAATTAGATGTTGATTATGATGGGATCTTTTTAGTGGTACGGGGAAAAATGGGAAAAGTAAAAATCTATTATAATCGATAAACAAGTTCAAACTAAACTGAACTAATTTACTGATTATTGGGTACTTTTTCATAAGATAAGCCAATTAGATGTTATTTATGATGGGAACTACTTACTAGTTCGGCTAAAACAATAGGAAAAGTAAATCTCGATTAAAATCGATATACAAGTTCAAACTAAACGATATACAAGTTCAAACTAAACTAAACTCAACAGCTGATTAAGCAATCAAACGGTAATAATCAATTTAAGTTTTTCTTATATGCGTATACGTAATATTCTACATTAGAACATAATTTCTTCTATAGTTCTTCACTCCACTGAAAGCTATCTTCTTTGAGCGATTACTGGTAAAGTTTTTTCCCATCACTTGCACATCTCTAGCTTTGAGGGCAGAGGCAGAGTTTGTAATTGGTAACTACTGACAGCGACCACAAATTGCTCACACGCATACATAAATACATAAATACGTGAATAAGTAAGTAAATTCGTATGTAAAATGCTTGTGTACAAACATTGTTGGAGGGCTTGCTTGTTATGACTGAATGTTGAATGCTGAACGACTGAATGACTGAATGAATGAGTGAATGAATGACTGGTGAATACACAGAGTGCTGACCATCACTTCACAAGCCAGGGCTAATCGTCTGAAGTAATTCCCAACAACAACAGCACAACAACAACAACAACAGCAACAGCAACAAAAACTGCCACTCAACATGCATAATTTAGGTAACAAATGATAACTTGAAGAAATGTGAAACCATGCATAAATTTTCATAGCTTACAAGTGCAGCAAAGGCAGGCAAACTGCACTCAGGTGAGTTCCAAACAGAAACTGGCATCTGGCATGGACTGACAGAGAAAGAGAGAGAGAGAGACAGAGACACAACCTTAACTGACAGTCAGGCAAACTGCTGCTTTTGATTTATTACAGTAGAGAGAAGGAGGAGAAAGAGAGAGAGAGTGGGAGTGGAAGTGGAAGTGGAAGTGGGAGAAGAATGGAAGGTTACTCATCAGCAGCTGCAGTCAGCTTTTGGCATTGGCTTCAGCTCATAATTTATGAACAAGAAGATGGAGTAGAGAGATGGGAAGAGAAAGAGTATTCTATCATATTCAATCCTGGCTAGAAGTAAAAAGCATCGTCCATCAGACCAGACCAGACCAGACCAGATCAGACAGTGCCCCGGCAAAATGAATGGTCATGTGAATGTTGTCAATGCGCACTTACATCACAATGGCCAAATGGCAGAATGGCAATGGCAACGGCTATGGCAACAGCTATGTGTGGCATATGAAAGCAGAATTGATGATTCCTTAAAGTTATGCTTATGCTTATGTGGAATTCAATCAGACACACAGAAACACATTTAGAAATCATTCACATTTTGTTAAGTGAATGTCACTTATTTTGCAACCGGTTTCAATTGAGGTTTAGTCTAGTTTCGTTGTTGTTGTTTTTGTTGTTGTTGTTGTTCACTTAATGTATTTATTTGAGTTTAATTTAATTGATTTCAATGTTTGCATTTGCTAAAGCATTTGCTATCATTTAATTAGAGCAAATAAAATGCAACGAACGTGCTAATTAAATGCATTTTTAATTTGTAATCAATTAAGTGCTATTACACACACACACACACCGTACGACTATTTGCCGATAGCTTTAAATAGTGTTGGATAATTGCTTTCGACTATGTGTGTTTGGGTGTGTTAGGCGAACGCGAAACGAATTGGATTTTGTTATTAAGTAGCACTTATAAGTTATTATTAAGGTGACACAAATGAGTTCTATTTAAAAATCGGTCAATTAGTATTATGGTAGATTCATTTTTCAGTACTAGCAGCGGGTAAGCTGTATATTCATCAGGTTTGTAAGCCATTTTCAGGGTTTTTCTTACTAAATTGTAATCTACACTGACACAGCTTGGAATTACAACTTTTTCTTAATGGTTTTCCTTACTAACTTGTAATCTTCATTGACAGAGCTTATAATGGGATACTGGTAATCGCTTTTTTCATCAAGTTTGTAAGCCATTCTTAGTATTTATCCCTTAATAACTTGTAGTCTTGATTGATAATGTATATATATTGCAAAATCTTGCATAACATATCTGTAACAAGTCTATTCAAGTTTATCATACATCGAAACATCAACAGCGATGATGTCCATAATATATTCGACACATTTTTGATGGCAACACAAGAAAAAGTTTGGTCCACAGTTGTGAAATGCCAGCGTACATTACTTACTCTTTCTAAATGCTCGACATCGTTTAACATGTTCCTGGAATTCAGTGGGTTCCTTTTATGCCGGCAATGCGCTCCAATGCGCGGTGGTCACATTGCCATCCCCATCCCCATCCTCATTCACATCGACATCGTCAACATGGTCTGCGGTTGGGTGCGTGGTTTGATTTAGTCGGCATTGGCTTGTTTTGGATTGTGTTCGCAGTGACCATGGACGACCGACGAGCAGAGTCCAGAGTGTGTTAGTGTTGTTGTTGGCACTTATTTGGCGACATTGTCATCGATATAAAACCGGGCTTTGTTTTGTTTTTGTTTGTGTTTGTGTTTTGTTTTGTCGAATGGGGTCCAGATCGGCATTGCCATCAGCTTTGGCATCCGTTGCGCATATTTCGAATACTTTTCAGCCAGCTTCTCTTCTTTATTTCTTTCGGTCTGCTTTCTGTTTGGGTTGGCTTCTGGGTCTCTTTTTTTGCTCTTGCCATTATCAACTTGTGTGCATCAGTATTTGGTTTCGCGTGAAATTCACTCACGACTTGTAATTATTTAATTTTATTGTTTGTTTTACGCTGCCTGCCGTAAAGATCCCAATAACAGCAACAACTGCTTACAAAGGCATGAAACGTTTAACAAGATTTCTATATCAGATCACTTGTTCTCTGTTCCTCGGTTCTCTGTTGTTGTTGTGTAATATAATGACCTTAAAAATTACACTGAAACTAACTGCAATGTGCCGCGACGAGGCGTCACTTGGCTTATTACTATTATGGCTAAGAGTCATTAGGCTTCTATAGATAGACATAACGAGTTATGTTAAGCAATGATTTCAATCTGATATTCAAACTGATTTTCCTCTTTTCCATCAGTCATTCAATTTGTTATGTCCCTTGAGCATCGGGGATTGTTAATACATAAAATATTAAAATTTAAATGCATTTTTGTGCACATTGACAACAGCTCGGCTCGAGGCTGTCCACAACTCAAACTGTAAATAAATATATTCGAATATTTTAGCACAAATACTCTTTGCACATATTTTGTCAATTCTCTTTGAATAATTTACGATAGTCATGCTGAAAAATTGTTGAACTGTGTGTGGCAAATGCTTAATTATTTAGAGCACATAACTTAAAAATGTTTTAGTTTCATTTTTTTTGTTTTGTCTTTATGAAAAAAAGTTTCAGTTATTTTATGCGCTTGTGTGGAATGCAAAACTAAAAAGCAGGGAAATTTTTGTGTTCTGGGAAATTTATTATGCCTGACAAGGGAAATGGGAGTCTTAAACTATTTTTGGTTGAAAACTAGATATAAAACAAGTAGGAAATCTCTACTCGAGTAAGCTCGACTAGATGATACCCTTAACACTTGACTATACTAACGGACAGACGGTCGGGCTGACAGAAAAACCTGACATACTTGCACTACCGGACCAACGCCTGATGGTTTCATATCTCCCGTGTTTCTTATCCGATTTTAAAAAAAATTTCACAGATATTCATTATTTTGTTCATAGTTCAATCCCCATTTTAAAGTTCTTGAAAATCAAGATTTTTTTGTTACCGATTTTATGTTTATATCGTAAACCTGAAAAGATATCGAAAAATTAAAACATGCCTTGCTATGCCTAGGGATTAGGACAGCTCATATCCAAAATGTGGAGTCCCTAGCTTTTGTAGTTTCGGAGACCATTATACCTTTCGTTGGTAAGGGTATAAAAAATATGCAATTAAATATTTAAAAGAAATCTACAAAATTCATTCCCATATTAAGGGTTCTTAAATGCTTTATTATAAGCTGTTAGCACAAATGTCAAAATTAATTACTTATGTCACTAGCAACAAATCATAAAAGCATAAAAAAACAACAAAAAACAGAAACGCACAACATTTCAAAATTATTTATAACGCAAGACAATCAAAGTGGTCGTTGCGACCAGTTGCTTTGATCTGTTGCGACGTGTGGCTTTTTTTCTTGTCTTCAATCTTCAGTTTTCAGTTTTTGCTGTTTTTGCTGCTTTTTGTTTGTTGCTGTCCAAAAGGGGTAACGAAAATTTATGTGACACAAATATTTAGCCATCAAAACATCACTCAAAACATATTAAATGATTTGAGTTGATATTATGAAAAGCAAAAACGCACAAAAAAAGCACAAAATATTTTCTCCAAAACGAAACACAAAATTATTATTATGATGTGTGAGTGCAATATATGTATATATATATATATATATTTAGATTGAGATTTGAGACATTGTTTATATGTTGTTGTTGGTGATATGGAAGATTGTCACATGCGTGTCTCAAATATAAATTCATAGCTGACAAATTGTTGGCACAGCTGTTTGTGTTTTAAATAAGCAGGCGGATTTTAGTTAATGGCCCCCAACGGTTTCACTTAAGTTGTTTATGGCTTTTCATGTGTGTGTGTGTGTGTGTGTGGGAATAAATATATATACATATCACTAGATGTATAAATTCCAATGTGATCTTAACCAAATTCCCCAGATATACATATATATGTTTGTAGTTTAGTTGAAACTGTAATAAATTGCTAGATTTTAAATGAAAAATTAAACATGATAGATTTATGAATATATAACATGTTTAAATATTTGCTTAAAATGTTGGAATAAATTATGTTTATTCAAGGAAAAATTTCAAATTTCTCACATTTAAGTCGTAAATAAAACTAAATAATCCCCAGACAATTTCAGAAATTATTGCAAAATTATAATATTCTTTTCATAGGTCATTCTAATCATTTAATGTTTTGAGAATTTCAGCAAAAAGTATTTCATCTTGACATTAAACCCATAACTTAACATTATAATGCCGCAATATTCATAAATCAAGCAGACTAAACACTTTGTATTTCATCAACTAATAATCCGCAGGGTTAAATACGTGTATATGTGCTTTGGTTATTTTCTACGAGGAAATTCTAGTCGTTAAGATCATAAATTAGGCACAACACGAACACACTTTGTACTTAACATTTGTGTTTAAATTTAGTCGAAAACACATCGAAGAAAAACAAATAAATAAGAATCTTAAGCTGCGGCAACAAAACACTGAAATACACGACAAAGCCACGGGTAAAAGTATTTTCAAATTAATTTTTATTAGCAGAAAGCTAATAAACAAAAATAAAACAAAACAACAAAAACAACCGAAACAGAGATGAGAGTCTTAACATAAATCTAGTCAACAGTCAAAAGGAAAAAAAAAAAAAAAAAAAAGAAAAAAATACACATGTATATATTTGTAGATATATTTTTATTAGCATGTCGCGACATTGCCAGGAAAATAATGTAGCCACTACTTACCCATTTCACTTAAAAATATATATATCTAGAAAGGTATATATATATCTGTATCGGTATAGTAGCATGTTCAGTTTCTATTCGTGTGTCTTTCAATTTAATTTATTAATCGAGCGTGAACATTTTAGTGGGTGGTGGCAAATGGCAATGCCTCACTCAAGATTCGAGACCAGATGAGTTTGTGGCACGGCGCGGCGGGACGGGACGGGAATTTGAATTGAAATTAACATTTTTCTTGATTGCTCAATGAGCACACACAAATTGAGGTGCGCCCACACACACTCACACACAGAATAATTTTTGAACCACTTTTCGAGTCTTTAAAAAATTCTAGCTAATGAGTTGAGTTGAGTTAAGTTAAGTTGAGGCAGCTAATGTGCAAAGGAGTATGGCAATTCTGTGGGAGCATTATAATTTATTAGTTTCCTCAATTTTACACAACTTTGTTCAAATTTTATTAATGATTAAGCAAAATGTACTATGATTAATTGAATTTGAGTTGTATTCCAGCTGGAAGTAATGTAAGAAATAAGTTAAAAATAAAGTAATAGAATTTGCTAAATATGTATGAAAAATTATGTAATAGCTAAATGTGTAAATGTGCTTATGTAAAAATATTGTAAAATAAAATTTAAAAAAAATCAATTAAAAGTTATTTTTATTTAAAAAATATTATAAATAAATAAAATACAATGATAAAGTTAAAGAACAAAATTTGAAATGAAATCACGAAAATAAAATTTTACATTATTTTGTTTTATAAAAATTACTAAAAACACTATAAAAATATATATAAAATACTATAGTTAAATATAATATGTATATTATATATAGTAAGAAGGTAAGGTAGTCGAGTAAGCCAGACCCTTGACCATACAGACGGACAGACGCCTGACCATCTGTGTGACAGACATAGACATACGTGTACTACTGTACAAGTGCTTGATATCATATCATATCTCGGGGTTTTCTCAACCGATTTCAATAAAAATTCCACAAATTATCATTAAATGGTTGATAGTTTCAATCCGCGTTTTTAAGTTATCGAAATTCAAGATTTTGTTGTCAACCGAAGAAGTTATCGAAAACAAACTTGCTGTGCCTAGGGGTTAGAAGTGCTCATATCCAAAATGTGAAGTCTCTAGCTTTTGTAGTTCCTGAGATCCACATTCAAACATAGAGACAGACAGACAGACGGATATGGCTACATCGAGTCGGGGAATATATATTCAGTATGGGGTCGGAGAAATTTGCTTCTGCCTGTTACTTACTTTTCACAATACCATTATACCCTTAAGGGTATACAAATGCATATTCAAAATAATACCAACAAAAAAAACCCTTTTTATGAACGTCACACACTGAATTCAGATATATTTCCAACCAAAAACATTGTTCACATTTAAACTTATTTAATCTTATACAAAATACAATATAAATACCAATAAAACTGTGAATATATAGTATATGCAGGCAAACCAAACGATTTATCAAATGCATTAAAAAATATAACATAAATTAATGAGAATTTTTTATTAATCGTTGCCAATATTGTAATTATGAAACACACACACACACACGCACACACACATATCCCATTACCAATCGGCAATACCAAAACGATAAACGAAAAAAAATTAAAGTAGGTATAATTATTAAATGTGACACAATTTTTATGGCACGGCGCGTTGACAGATTTATGTTTTGTTTACGAAATAATATTTATAAGCTTTTATTTCGTTGTATTATTGCCATTGCTGTTGTTTCTGTTGTTGTTGTTGTTGTTGTTGTTGTTGTTGTTGTTGGTTCTGCATAACAAATACGTATGAAAGTATGTGAATAATACGTACATATATGTATGTATGATATATGCATTCTACTTAATGCTTAAATTACGTCATGTCAATAGCCAAAGCGACTTGTTTTAAAGCCATAAATTATAGTCGAAACAAATTTTGAATTATGATCGCCAGGCAAATGCCATAAAAATCACAGCGACTAATTGAACAAAATAATTTACAAACACACACACACACAGAAAATACACAGCTGATGATACGAATGCGGTTTGTTGGTTTTTTTGCAGATCTTTAAACAAGATAATTCAATTTAATAATCATTAATCCATAACACACATAAACAACTTTGATTAAAATCTCAACTCTGTTTTGTTTCAAACTAAATATGGCTCTAAATATTATCTACTGAATTGAATATGTATTGTGCTCAAAAGCATATTAGTGCTAACTATTTGCATATTAACAACGAAACATTTTAATATTTCTTAATGCGCATTTTATTTACAGTGTTGCTCATTTATATATGTCAAGCACGGGGCATAAATCAGTTTGACAGCTGACTGCTGCCGTTGCCAGTAAATATTAATCACATCTAAAAACTATTAGACAATAGGAATACCCTAGAAAAAGTAGTCAATATATGGAAAAGTCTTAAGAGAAGTAGCAAAAGATGGAAAAAAACATTTATTTACTTTTAGTATTTTGAATTATTTTACCTAAAAGTTTGATAAACCATATTATTTTACAACTATTTCCAATATATATGTGTATATATAGTTTTTTCTTAGACAAGACCTCCGTCAATCAGCTTGGCACGCTTGCCCAAATGACTGCCTGTCAATATAGAGTTGGATTGATTGATTTATGGATGGCATTTAGCAATGATTTGTGTATACAAAACCAAATATGATTTTATGGCAATTGTCCGAATAGAAATTCCCCAAAATACAATACACTAAAACGGGCTAAGGGGTGAGTGGCAATGGCATATGAATGACAATGGCACAAATATTTGCATACAACTTCCGCTCGAAGTGTTTCCGTTAGCAACAGAAAACAGTTTTTGATGTTTTTTTTGGGTTGGGGGCTCTTAAAACATTTTGTGCATGGCATAATAAATAAGAAATGAGGATGCTAACTAGCTCACAATGAATACGAAATGCTCTTCATTTTTCGAATTAAAATCATATTTACTTTCACACATTCTCATTCAAAGTCAAATCAAACAAAGTCGGAGATTAATGATTATAATTATTCCAACACAACAAGCTTGACATGTTATGAATGCCTTGCAAATATTTACACTCAACTCTCATACATAGACATTTGTGTCTGTTTTTATACCCTTACCCCATGAAATGGGTAAAAAGGGGTATAATGGTTTTCTGCTAGAGTATGTAACAAGTAGAAGGAAGCTGCTCCGCCGACCCCTTAAAGTATATATATATATTTTTGATCAGCATCAACAGCCGAGTCGAGCACCGAGTGAGCTCTCTTAATCCCTAGGCATAGCAAGTTTGTTTCAAATTTTCGATAACTTTTAAGGTTTACAATATACACATGTAATCGATAAAAAAAATCTTGGATTTCGAAAACTTGAAAATGTGGATTAAAACTATTAACAAAATAATGAACTTCTGTGAAATTTTTATTGAAATCGGTTAAGAAACACGGGAGATATGAAACTATCGATTGGTTTGGTCCGGTAGTGCAGGTACGTCTGTCAGCCCGACCGTCTTTCCCTCTGTATGATTAAGGGTATCTTCTAGTCGAGTAAGCTTCTTACATGTTTTATTATTAAGTAGCTGAAGTAAACGAAGTAAAATTGCAAGTGTATTAATATTATTTATGACAAAAACATGCAATATGATATTCAGACTTTGGCTTTTGGCTTGCCACTTAATCATAATCAACTGTCGCGCGTAACTGGAAGTTTTCAAGCCAGCCAGCCCGAACAGCATCACCTTTCCCCCCCATCCCCCCATTCACAGTCTGTGTAACTTGCCACTCACTGTTAACTGTTTATTTGCCATTGCCAGTCTGAGTCGACTCAGGTTTTGGTCTGGTCTCGAACTCCCATGAGCTCAAGAGCGTGCCCAAAAAACGAAAAAACGAAAACACAGAAACCAAATTTTGTTTGAGAAATAAACTGTGTGCATAAATCAAAAAAATGTTGACGCTATGATTACGATACATATTTTGGGCCTCTTTTTTATGTGGTACGGCAGCTAGAGAGGAAATCGTGTTCGGAGGTGTTACGGCACTGACAGTTATTCTATAAATTATGACAACTGACAGCTACATTTATAAGCCACAACTCTTGCATTGGCATCGAATTAACTTAACATAAATAAATTGTTAACACACACACAATCACACACACACAAAGAGAGGGAAACAGAAAGACAGAGAGACAGACAACAAACCCACGCTTATTAATTTGACCGCATTTGAAAATGATGCAAAGCAATTAACTAAAATATGATGATGATGATGACAAAGATAATGACGATGGGTCAGCAATTTAAATTCCCCAACACTATAAAACAATAAATTAATTGGCACTGATAATATTTTTTGTTTTTATTGAGAAGGGCAATTAGCATAAAACATTTTAATCATTCATGTGGAAAAGTTTGTCAATAATAATAAAATCATCATCGATGATGTTGATCGAGGCGAGGCTAATAGATATAGGGAAATTAATCAAACTAGCTAATGATGTTGGGACTTGAGCAAAAATGTGAAAATGTATAGGAAAATAAGTAGAAATTACATCAACTAGCTGTGGACATTTGCAAGTTTGAATAAAAGATGAATATTAAATTCAAAACACAAGAATTTTATTCATAATCCATTGTATTATATTATCATCATGACATATCATGTCATAACATATCAAATCACATCATATATAGTATTATTTTAACACAATTTGTTGTAAAATAATATTTTTGATATGATATGATATTGTTTATCATAATAATATCATAATAATATACAATATCATAACATCTCAAAAATATATGTTAATTTCCTTTATTTAACAAAAAATTGTATGATATTGTATATCATAATAATATCACAAAATTTTACAATATCATATCATATCAGAAATATATGTTAATTTCCTTTATTCAACAACAAATGTTATTAAAATAATAGCTTTGTAAACTTTCCCTTTATATCACTACAAATCTTTATCAATTTAAAGCTTGTAAGCTAAACATAATCTATTGTTTGACTTGATATGATAAGTCATAAGAAACTTGTCATAAATGAAATAATAAACTTCATTGTGTAAACTTCCTTATTAAATTTGATTGTGCCTTGAATATCATATTCATTGTAAAGTTGAAAATAATCTTATAATATATATCCCACTGACAAAGACCTAACAAAATGCGATCAATTGTTAAAGAACAAAACAATCGCGTTTAGATTTATAAAATTATGAATCTATTGTTTTGTTGTTGGCTTGGAAATATATCGTGAGCTATGCTAATTTTGCATTTTGCAAAAGCGATTAACATAAATTATAGATATACTTGATGCTTGATTCAAATACCTTTTGACAGTGGAGCTCATCGCGATGTTAGTTTAAATATCAAAATCAAGATATGTCAAGAGAACTATTGTCTATCGATCAGACTCTATTCGATTATAATCCATTCATTAGCAAGAATATTTGTTGTTAAATGAGTATTATAAATTATTCACAGTGCTGTATATTAACACATTTCAATTTGTCCGCCGAACACACACACACAAACACACAAGAGTTTCACACAGAAAAGGCCGCTTTGTTTAATAATAATAAATTTGGAACATTATGTACGAAATGAAATCGAGAAATACAAAAATCGAATCGAAAACAACTTGTAGTTTCGCATGGAAGTATTTTAGACAATTTTATGATGCTTGCGATTTCAGTTGACATTAAATATTGTGTTAATTTAATATTTAGATATATTCAAATGACAAACGCATCAATAAATAAGCATTAACAAAACATTTTATTCTCAAACGATCATCAGATCGAACACGTTAATACACTAACAAAATGAAAACCAAGATGATATTTGAAGTCAATTTGATATTCATTTCTACAAACTAGTTCATTTTGTGGGAATCACCAAAAAGTGTATTTGAGAATTATAATATTTATGGTTTTTCGTTTTTTTGTGTTTTCTAATACTTATTGGGTATAATTATTTAAGTTGTTTATTAATGTTATTTGAATACAAAACTCATCGCCCACAAATTTACATTCAGTGCGAATACATTAAGTGGAAATCGAGCGAGACGCCTTTTTTTTTTTTTCAAAAGCAAATCATTAAAATACAATATTTTAAGAGCGTCATAAAATTTTATAACAAACTTCATTAGTGGCGCCCCTGATCACAATTTACATATACATTCAAACGAACACTCGGAACACTCATATGCATTCAATCGAAAACACATTTATTGTTTTTCGCTTAGGCGACAACAGATCTTAGATCGTTAAACAAAATGAATATCTATACAATATGAATGTGTGTGTGTATTGAGATTAGGTGTCTTAAATGACAGCGATATTAGGAAATATTGTATTTAGTCATCATCAGTTCGAGAGAGAGACACACCTCAAAGATTGATATTCAGATTGAATCACTTTACAGTTTCCACAGTGTTATTAAGTCTTCCTTCGATTCGATTGCATTTTAAACGAATGTCATCGATTTGATTTGCGCAAATTGCGCATAACCCAACGGACTCCATTTGAGGCCTAGGGGCGCTGGAGTGTAAGATTAAATGGCAGCCAACATGGTCAGCTATTTAGACCGCTATCTATTGAATGTCTTTGGGCCAGAGTCACAGACAACACACAACAAACCAGATGACAAGTGCTCCGATGAAACGTAGACAACATCGTTACCAATGTGTCCTATGTCCATGTTCATGTCTCTGTCTCTGTCTCTTTCTCTGTCTCTCTGTCTTTTTCTTTTTTATTACCATTTTCCATCCATCCAAATGGGGCTAAAAAGAGTGTGTGTTGTGATGGAACCAAATTGTGCATAGCTAATTGGACCACGTAGAGCTGCAACTTCAACTTCAACTATTAATTGAGTGCACCTTTTACATCGGCGATCGGCATAAACTTGCAACTTGCAACTTGCAACTGATTTGCAGTCAGATTGTGGCAGCTCTTCCAGCACAGCAAATCTCTGATGATGGCTTTGGTATTTGACTCGTTAAATGATGCTCTTAAAGCATGTAAATAGCATGTGTGTGCGAGGTGAATAGATAATTTATGATGCCATCTTAATGCACTATCGATAAAAATCATATACTAAGAAAATAAAAACGTTTCTAATGATGATTGAAGCATTTTAGTTCGTTCCACATTAATTAACTATAAAAAATAAATAATTGTTTATACATAGCAATGAAAAATCATCATCATTATCAATAACATTTCCAACCACAACAAATTTTCGATAACTTTCTCGGCTTATCGATAACAATAAAATCTTGAATATTAAAAATTTTTAAATGGGGCTTGGAAGTGTAGACAAAATAATCTATAGCTGTGAAATTTGTAGTTAAACTCTGTTGAGCAAAACCGAATATATGAAATATTGAAGTTCAATTATTAAGCATTGGTAAGGGTATCTTCTAGTCGAGCTTACTCGTAACTGTATTGAGTTTTATACCCTTAACACATGAAATGAGCTCAAAATTGTATGATGGTTTTGTGCAGAGGTATGTAACAGGCAGAAGGAAGCTTCTCCGACCCCATATATATTCTTGATGGGTATCGAAAGGTAAGTCGATAACGCTGTGTTCGGCTGACCGTTCATCTGTCTGTAATTAGAGAACCCAGTCTTTGAATAGAAGACCCCGTAATCCCTAGGCAGCGCAAGTGTGTTTCAATTGTTCGATAACTTTTCTGGCTTACGACATACACAAGTTATCGATAACAATATAACTTGAAGTTCGAAAATTTCTAAATGAGCTTTTAAACTATCAATAAAATAACGAAAAAATGCCCGAAATTTGCTTTCCAATATTGAAGATAAACCATCAAGTAATGCAGGTCATCGGTCGAGGGTATCTTCTAGTCGAGCTTACTTGATTTTCTTCTCCAGAGAGAAAAAGAGAACAGCTGGAATTGTTCATTAAGTCTCACTACTCATGTTCCAACCATCTCTCATCTCGGGAAGATGAGATGCACCCAATATGTGCTCTGTGTGCTGTGCACCTTGACACCATCATACCCCCTCGGCCCACCGCCCACCACTTGCCTTTGTTCCCAGCAGCTGTACCATTTAATCGTCTGCCATTCATTGGCCATCTTTATTCAAGCAAAAGTAGACTTTGGGGCACAAAACAGAACAAAACAAAACAAAAAGCGATACGTGAGCCATCATCAATGTGGGCAGAGCGTGTTTGGTGTTTGCCACTTCCCTTCTGCTAGCGAATATATATGTATACACACATACCCCCCTTCGTCCCTTATCGGTCCTAGCTTTGTGTGTGTGTGTGTGTGTTGGCTCATATTGTAGGTTTGTAACGTTTTTATGATGCCTGGCGGCATGTTAAAATTGAAAAACGCATTTGCGTGATAAATTGCAATATTTAACACACACGCCGACACACACATACACACTGATACACACACACATGTACACACAGAGGCAGCTGTAGCATGTGGTGTCCAGTTGTAATTGCAACAACAGAAAACTCGGACTCCGGCTCCGGCTCGACTCTGACTCTGACTCTGGCATCGGGGGCATGAGTTATGGCACCCGTCAACTCTGCAGCAAAAGCAGCCAAAGCAGCCGCAGCAGCAGCGGTGGCAGCAACGTTTGTTGAATGTGGCGATATACGAGCGTATAATGCAAACGCCATTGCATGCACACACACATACACTCATTCACCTATACAGCTGCAAGAAAGCAGTTAACATGTTTCTCCTTCAGCTCTTTTTTTGTTGTTGCTTGTTTCAAGCCAACAACAACAACAACCAAGTCGCCGCCGCCGTTGCCGTTGCCGCCTGACGATATGAGTTACATGCCGTGCTTAATGGCATAATTTAAAGCTGCAAATTTTGTCATAAATTTTAAAATTGATTACCACAACACCGCACGGCATGGCAGCATCGAGAGAGGGAAGAGAGAGAGACGGAGACGGAGAAGGGGCATGCTTAATGCTTGTTGTTGTTGTTGTTGTTGTTTTTGCTCGTTAGCTGAAACATTGCATGCCGCCTGATGGCTACATTGGCAGCGGTGTTAAATTGTGTTACCTCGACGAGAGATTCGTGTGTGTGTGTTTGTGTGTGTGTGTGTTGGCCATAAAAATTACACACTTTACTTTTTGTTTTAGTCATTTTTCTTGTTGCTAATGATTTTGATAAGCCCAAAGTCAGTTATGAGTTAAGAGTGAACAACAACAAAAACAAAAACAGAGGTGGAAAAAAATAAGTTTGGTGAAAAACATTAATTATGTTGCACAATTTATGAGATCTAAGCAGCACATCATCATCAAACATGAAATAAGTTCAAAATAATTAACTTCTTTATCGAACACAGTTTGTTCAAAACGTCATCATTGTTAACCATATCAGTTCAGGGGGGGTGGGAGGGGGGTTGTCGTGAAACCCGAAAGGCCAATATGTAAATGTTTTTTCCGTAAGTGTGATTTCCGTTCTATTCAAATTGATTAGCTTTTTAATTGGATTATTATGGCTTCGAGTGCCTCGAGGGGCAACATTTGAACATTTATGAAGTAAAATTTGAGTACACTTTAAAAAATGATTGGGAAGACAGTGGATAAGTTGCTTTGAACAAATGTTCTTAGACGCCCGACTTTAGCTCGATAAACATAAACGTAAATATATCGATAGTTATTGGAATATTTCGGGTTTGAATATAAGAAACTAACTTAAAATAAGATCTTATCTTAAAAATCCTAAGAAAATGGTAAAAAAAAAATGATAATAAAGACATATGAGCTATCGATTTAAGTATAATAACTCTTAAGATATCGATAGTTATTAAAAATAAAAGCTTTCAACATTAAAAACTTACTCAAAGCCATAAAAAGCCATTTTAGAAAAAAAGTACAAAAATGACAATGAAAAGCTTTGAGTTATCGACTTAAGTTCGATAAGCATAACCCTTTACTTATCGGTAGTTATTGATAAATGACAGTTCTGAATATAAACAAAATTAAACTTAAATCAAGAACTTATCTTGAGAATCTTTAGAAAATTGTTATAAAGAAAAGGTAATAAGGAGATATAATAATAACCCTTTATAAATCGATAGTTATTAAAAATAAATGTTTTCAACATTAAAAACTTAGTTTAAGCCATATAAATTTTAAGAGAAATAGTACAAAAATGACAATGAAAGGTTATGAGCTATCGATCTAAGTTCGATAACACTTTACATATCGATATTTTCATAAAAATTACAGTTTTGGACATAAGAAACTTAACTTAAAAAATCACATAAATCTTAAGAAAATAGTAAAAAAAATTATAAAAATGATTGCATTATCGATTTAAGTTCAATAAAGATAACCCACAAATTATAAGTTCAATAAACAAAACTCTTAACATATCGATAGTTATTGAAAAGTAATATCATTAAATCTATTAAAGTTCAACTTAAAGTTACATAGCTAAGACCAAGAACCTAATCAGCGCTTAATACAGAATTTCACTCTAAAAATCATAAAATGAAATGAATAATGAAATTCCTTAGAAATGATAATAAACAAGCCGCAAGCAACAATTAGATTTACATAGGTGTTGCCATAATAGATTCAAATTACATGTTATACCTAATAAAGAATGCCTAAATACACTCGCGAGTCGCGAGTAGCGAAAGAAGGGTGTCCAACAACGTAAGCCGAATTCATTAACCGTTGTGTCGAACACCTCTAACTGCATATAGAAATTATGAAAACACGAAACTTAATTCCTGGTATGATGAATCGGTTTGACTGCAACATCATTAAGAATCTTATCTTTACAGTCATAGTTTGTTGAAGACTGGCAGATGTCTGCTCTCAGATGTGTTCAAAACATTATATCTCAAGTATATAATTACTGGCAATATCTGAAGTGATGAGAGAGAAGCCGACAAAGCGGAGAGAAAGAGAGAGAGAGAGAGAGTCTGGTGTGACTAGGATGATACAAAAGCTGCCAATTAGACAGTGAGAAACAGAAAGAGAGAGGGAGATCGACCTGATTATAGACTTTAGGTGTAACCCAACAAAATACAGAAAGAGAAAAAGAGAGAGAGAGAGAGAGAAGACGAAGAATGGCATTATACTAATTTAATTTTAAACGAACACAAATGTTGGGAAGCCTATATATAATTTCAATAATTGCATACTGCCTGCCACAGGCAACACCAACAACAGCAACAACACCAACAACAATGGAGTATTGATGATGTTATCATATTGATGATGTTATCATATCATGTATAGCAGTAGTAATACTTAATATATATATAGTATACTATATATATTGTGTATGTCTTATCAACAATTTCCGTTGGCAGCTGCATTCCGGTCGAGTTGAGCTGTTCTTGTTGTTGTTGTTGGGAACTCGTAATTCTCGAACTCTTAACTCTTAAAGCTTCGTAACTTGGCTTAAACACAACACAACGTTTCGCTTTCGACTTGGCTCGTTCACTTAATTATAATGTATCTCGCTTAATGGCCACACTTTGTGTCTTGTCTTGTGCCCTCGAGGCACATTTCCGTCCGTCCGTCTGCCTGCTGCCTGATTATTGGCCCGGCAAGGGAAGAGGGGTTAAAGAGGGGTGGGGTGTAGTTGAAGTACATGCAACCATCAGCTATCGACTGATAAAACAATTTACTCTCCACATTCAGTTTTAGTGTGCACAACTAAATTATGGTTACAAAATTTTATGAAGCCATTTATTTCACTCACAACTTGCAACACTCACTTGCACCATTCCACTTGCAACACTCGCACTTGCAACACACTCTCTCTCGTGCACCATTATACTTATAAGACGAGCAGCACTTATTATCAGTGGGCTGCACCTTTTTTCTTCTGTTTTCTTCTCCTTCTCCTGGAGTACTTGTTTTCAATTTGAGCTGAGCGCAAAAGAAAAACATTCAACGGCATTCAAAATGTGAATTACATAATTATACAAATTATACAAATTAGTTGCTGCTTTTAGGAGAGGATGTACACTTAATTAAATAACTACTGCAACAGGATGCAACATCACATATAGGAAATAACTTAATTGCAGTTATTAAATATATTTATATATATATGAATATGGTAATAATATATTTATTTTTAGTTCAAGTTCGCGTTTAACATATTAAATAAAATACGATATATGCTCAATTTAAACTTTATTTCGAACAACTAGAAAAGGATAAGCTTTTATTTATATATATTTAAGTGCTTCTGACGGGGCTTATTTCTCTTCTTGAACATATTAAACTTAATATGAAACATGTTTATTTTGAATATGTTTCATTTGAGTCTTAGAAACAGTATAATGTCAATAATAACAATTATACAATATTGCCAGTTGTTAAATATAATTTTTATATTAATTTTTTGTATTGTAGTTGAGCTTTATTTCTCTTCGAGTTGAACACATTAAACTTAATATGAAATAGGCTTATTTCTAACTTCTTCCCAATCAGGTCTTAACAACAACTGAATGCATACAAATATATCTTAATCGCAGTTTTAAGATAGAATTTTTATGTATATTTTTTGTGTTGTGATGGTCAAGCGTTAATTGATTTATTTAAACTTCATTTCATTCAAGTTTAAAGAACAAAAACAGCAAGATATAAAGTAAAAACATTTATTTATATGTCTCTTCTTTCTATAACATATTAAACTTAATACTTAATGCTTATTTTAAACTTCAGTTTATTCAATTTTTAACAAGAAAAAACGACATGATGAAAAACATATGCATATGCAAGATTAACATATTAAACATAATTTGAAATATACTTATTATTAACATCTTTCCATTCCATTCAGATCTTAAGAACAACAACAAAACGATGAACATTATATAAAGAAAATCTTTTTCTAGTCTAACAATATTAAGTTTAATATAATACGAAATATGCTTATTTTAAAAGTTCATTTCAACTTTCCATTGAAACCCAACATATATAACATTAAACATTTGTATCATATTGTCAGCTATCTGGATATATATCATGGTTGTTACAACAACAACAACACAAACACAAACCTAACATCTTTTACAAGCCATCTCCAATAAGCAGACAATTATGCATATAAACGTTTCAACCTACTACGCTATTCGCTCCATCATTAAGTCAAACAGACAATTTGTCAAAAGGAAAACAAGAAAAACAACAACAACAATAACAGTAACAACAACAACAACATACACTTCAAAATGAAAATTTGCATAAAGAAAAATAACAACAAACAACAACAACAACAACTAACATTAGACAAGTTAAAATTTGCATGTCTGACCGACTCGTAAGTTGGCCAACTAACAACTAACAATAACAACTAACAATAACAACAACAACAAGCAACAACAATCAGCAACAAGTTAGCTACCAATAACAATTTTCTATATATCGTTTGTAACACAGAAGCCCCAAACTGCAATTACCCAAAAGCGAGCCAACGAAAGCCAAACAGATATCGCCATAGAGGAGATCGGCCAAAAAGCTACCAACGAGCCAACACTACCAACTGGCAACTGCCAACAACAAGCAGCAGCAACATTTTGTGGCAAACAACATGTGCGTTTGTGTCTGCAACGATTAAGTAAAAACAATTTACACGCCTGCCTGCCTGCCAAAGCGAAAAGCCAGAGTCAGAGCCGAAGTCAGAGCCAAAGCCACATTTGCCAGACGTGGCCAACAACAACAACAGCAACAACAACAAGATCCAAGAGGTGTCCGTCTTGGCCCGGCTTGGCTTTGCTTGGCCAAGTCGTCTCTGGCCAAGTCGTCTCTGGTCGGTCGCGCTGGCCAAACACAAACACACAGAGAGACGACGTGTGGCGTTAATATGCGTCGCTCAGGCTTAGCCTTAGCAAACTTGCCACACTCGCTGCTGCTGCTGCTCGTCCGCCACTGAGTGCCGCAGTGCCACACCACACCATGCCACACCACACCGTGCCACAGCAATGCGAGCGACGTGCATGCATGTTAGTGCTTCCTTTTGGCATCGCCAACATGTCAATTATATCGTATCAAATTAATAATTGTACGCGCCGCGCACATGAACACACACATACACAAACTACATGCAACATACACACACATATAGACATGTAATTGTACACTACAAAAAATATTATATACAGTTTTACACAGTTTGTTTGGAGTGAGTTTCTGTCAATTTATGTTAAAATATTTTATTTTTAATGAAATATTTTTAATATTTAAATTCAATTCTCATATTTTTTGATTTTCTTTTATTAATATTGAGTTTTCTTGCAGTGCATGTGTAAAAAAGGTTGTGTATAGATATAAAATGATGCACGTCTTCGCCTCATTTGCCAATAAAGTTGGTTTAAGGAGCTGCCAGTTGATGCCACTAATCGTGGCAGACAAGCATGAACTCGCCACATACGGCATTAACTTGGACACATCACACACACACATGTATGTATGTGAAGTTGTCTATCAATAAGGCGCTGCTGGAAAGAGAAATGTTTCGAGTTTCGATTTCAAAATCACCTTTAACAGCTTTTTAGCATGGACTTTTTGAAAGTTAAATGTTCATATGATACTAATTGACTTTGTCAGTCTTCAACTAAGTCATTTATCAAGCGAAAAAAGAGTATGATAGAGGCTTAACTTCCCAAATATTCCCAGTTCTAACAGCTCTCTTCTTACCTTTGATCCTCTAAACATTTAGAATAAAACTTCTCTTAGCTTAAGCATTTAACATATGTATTTATTGGCAATAATCAGCAATTTTAGTGGTTTTATTACAATGTACCACACCAAACAAGAGTAAACTGGTTTTTGGCCACATTGTGTGTTGGCGTCATTTCGGTTGTCTGGTTGTCTGGCCAAATGGAGAAACGGTAATTATCTTTTGACAGCACTTTAGTTGAATTTGGTAATGACATACAGCTAAAGATCGAAGGCGATGTCTGTGGCGACAAAAGCGGCGCTTTAACCCAACTGACAGTTGAGGTTAAAACGTGCCCGATTAAAGTGACAAACAGTCAGAAGACTAGTCAGCAACTGTGGGTAAAACAAAAACAAAAACAAAAAGCTCAACCCAACTGTTTGTTCAGGGAAATTTATGTATGTCTGTGAAGACTACTGTAAACTTGTAACACTTGCAGTTTTCTGGGCATTGAAGACATAGTTAATCAATGTTAAAATCTATATATAATATATGTTTAAACTACTTTATAAATGCTAATTTGCATCTCAAAATTAGCGACTTTGCACTAAGCCTGCAAATGTACTAATAACAAATGGGATCAATAATCATCACCTTTTGTCAGTGAGCACAAACTCCAACTTATGGTTATAGGTTGCACTTTTTTCTTCATACAAACACAATGTAATGGGATCAGCTATCTTTGTCTCTCATACTTGAAAAATAAAGCTAATTAGCTGCACCAAGGTAATTAGATGGGCAGCACTATGAAGACATAATGTAAAGCATTTATTAGTTCTAATTAAGTTCTTATTATGAAAATAAGCATACACACACATTTAAAAAAGTGACCTCTGACTTTCATCAAACTATGTGCTCAAACAGTTTTCCATAATAACATAATAGCTTTCAACTTTCAAAACAAAACAAACAATCTAATGTGGTGAATATAAAAACCAGCTGGCACACAATAGAAAAAAAAAGCTGAAGATCAAACTATCGCCCACCTCTAATGCGTTCTGTTTACCATACGGCGAACGGTTGCGCTCGATTGTGTGCGTGTGCGCGTGTATGCGTGTAGAATTAGTGGAAAAATGAAAACGGCGCCAACGATAAAAGAGAGCGCGAAAATCACAGAGACAAGCAGCAAACAGCAAGAAACGCCGCCAACTGAAAAATCATTATTAACAAACATTTGCAAATCACAGCTTAAAATTGTCACAAAACAAAAGGATATTCAAACAAAAGGGAGCGCGTGTGTGTGGGCGAAATCAAGAAAGCACAACAGCTGTTAGAACATATATTTTTGCAGCTGATCGTCATCAGTGCAAGTGCAAGTGTTCATGGCAAATAAGCGACTCGGTGTGCTACTGGAAAGTGGCCGGCTGCTGGACACAGACGACAGCAACGATTATGATAATGGACCACATGTCGCCAAACGTTACAAATCGGCGTTGGAGACGACGCCACTGCAACGAATGTTGCAACGCCATGTGTCCAGCAGCAATTGCAGCTCCACTTCCTGCACCCTGTCACCGATTACCGAACTGTCGCAGAATATGCGAAATACGCTGCTCAATGGCGGCACACCCAAGACAAGCAAATTGCGCAGCTACAGCAGCGTTTCGTCCAGCTACGATTCCAGTGTCTCACTGGATGACGAATACATGGCCATGTTTGAGCTGGAGCAGGAACATATGGCGCCACTCTCCACATCGCTCGATAAGTTACCCTGCGATCTGGATGCACTGATCAGTGGCCAGCTCAAGTCTAGTCAAGTTCAAGTGGAGCCACGTGCCGTGCGTCGCTGCCTGAGCATGGATACGTTGAATGCCACGCCCACATTGCAGAAGACAGCCTCCATGAACGATGCGGACATAATGAGTGCCTTGGGCGATGAGCCCCAGTTGATTGGTGATCTGAGTAAGCCGTGTTCTCTGCCCGTGCTGCACAGTGGTATGCGGCACGCTGATCTCAAGACCATTTCCTGTGATACACTGGCACAGCTGATGCGTGGTGAATTTGCCGATTCCATGGTGAATTATCAGATCATTGATTGCCGCTATCCGTACGAGTTCAATGGCGGGCACATTCGTGGCGCCCTCAATCTGTATACGCGCGAGCAGATCAACGATGCCTTTCCAGCAGCAACAGAAGAACATCAAGCTGACGAGGATCAACGCCGCAACGTCTATGTCTTCCATTGCGAATTCTCGTCGGAACGTGGCCCCAAACTGATGCGTTTCCTGCGCTCCAATGATCGTAGTGTGCATACGGACAACTATCCAACACTGGACTATCCGGAACTGTATTTACTGCACAATGGCTACAAGGAGTTCCATGCTCGCTACACGGAACTGTGTGATCCCTGCAACTATGTGCCCATGTTGGCGCCCGCCCACAATCAGGAATATCGTTTATTTCGCGCTAAAACTAAATCATGGAACTGTGGCGATAGCGATGGCGGCGATGCTAGTCTATCAGGGCGTTCTCGTTCCTTGCGCAAATCACGCTCCCGACTCATTTATGCCGAATGATCGCGCGTGCTTGCCCCACGGTGCCGAAAACTGGACGCGAGAATTTTCAAGTTTTGTTTCGTTGCGTTGCGTCCAAAATTTTCGACTTTTTTGTTTAACTTTAAAATTTATATATACGGTTTTTTTTTATGGATTTGTCTGTTGTGTTGACAAGTTCCTTTAGTTCCTTTTAGTTGATATTACCAAAAGAAAAATGTCCTCTAGTCAGTGCAACAAAAATTTTATAGTTCCTAACTTTATGTTATATATTTTGTGTTTTTTTAATTTCTTTAAATTTATCTTATGTTTAATTAAATTAATTAAAAAACCAACAATTCGATACAAGACTGTAAAAGAATATAAAAATATATATCTGTAGGGCCTTATATATATAAATACATATGTATTCCAAATAAATATTAGTCTTATCTAAATCTAAGAAAAAAATATATATATATATCATAATTAATAATAAGGAAACTGATTTCAATCCAAAAGCAACTACTTAATCGTTGAAAATAAAAAACTTTGATGTCATAAAAATGTAACCAATAAAAATTAAAGTATTTTAGGGAAAATAAAATGTGGATAAATGATGCCTTATTAATAGTTAACATAGTATTTAGAAAAAGGTAAGACCCTGTGTTAAGAACCTTTAAGGTTTTCTATGAACTCATAAATATATATTTGTTTGAAATTTCAGAAATTAAAGAGCTAAATGTAAGCTTAAAAAAGTTAAGAAAAAACACATTTACCATAGATATTCGTTAGTTCAATATAAAGAAAAACGAGTACAAAAATTTTTTTTTATTACTTAAAATAATTTATAACTCTTGAAGATACAAGAATGAAAAAAATTAATTTTTATTATTTAAAAATGTTTAAGGACTTTTGTAATAAATAGGAAATAATTATATATTATTAGAATATTTATTTTTAATCTTTTTTAATAATAATTAAAGTTCAAAGATTGGAGAAATTTATGAAAAAATATTCAATAGCTAAATTTGTGAAATAAGAATACATAAAAATTAGATAAAATTTATGATTCAACAAATAACTGCTTAAAAATAAATTTAGTAATTTTTAGTTGACATTTAAGTTTTACACCTTAATTTAAAAAATCTATATGAATATTGTAAGTCACATTTTTTTAGGTTTTCAATTGAAAGCAACATTTTGTTAAGTTTATAAATATCTTAAAACTCTTCATAACTATATAATATAAGTTCAACTAATATATATCATAATAAATATAATTTAACAATTTTAATATAGAAACATTGTAAAGTACATAAAAATATTTTTTAATCTGTATTTAAACATTTCTCAATGTTATTGGCTTTAGATAAAAACGTTTAAATTTACGAAAATTAAAAAGTCATGAATTTTCCCAGCAAAACAATTAACTTATATAAAGAACAAAAAATACTTAAAACTAAACTATGTTTTATTTGGCTTTTAATACTTTCCATTCCTGCCACGACACGCCTTTGTTGCACTACTGTTGCAATAGCCACTGCTGCAGATGCCTTTTGCGTAGCGAGAAAGATAATAAAAATGAAATATGACTCGTTGCAATAACAACAACAGCAGCAACAACAACAATAAAACACTGAAGCCACTGTATGAAAATCGGATAGCATAGTGGAGGAAGGCATTGTATACATACATTACATACATTGTACATACATATTTTATGTTGGCTGACTCGCAAAAATACGTTTTTATTTATTACCAACAGCGGCGGCAGCAGAATATTACGAATATTGCGAATAACTTTCTCTAGAGAGAGAAACAAACATATCGCGATTTATTTATAGGTGGATAAATCTGTTGACCGACAAAAACAAAAAAATAAAACGACAAGCAATTCTGTTTGCACCTGTTGCATGCAACATAAATACGAACGTGAACATGTTTAATCAATTCGAGTAGAAACTTAACAAATATGTTATACAATAAAATTCATTTTAGAAATGTGATCTTAACTCGAAAGATAACGCCTTAACGTTACTTTTTTTCCACTTCGAAGGGTGCCTTGCAACCTGCTTTGTTATAGAACTCCACTGGAATTGAGTCGTCCGAGTCAAAGAAATCGGAGTCCCGAGAGCAGCAAGGACCCAACTCCAATTTTACAATCTTATCGGTCCAGAAACTGAGCATCTCTCGCTGAAGCAGCTCATCACGCAGCTTGACAATCCATTCGTTGTACACCCAGGGACCATAGAAACCACAATCACTCTTGTACTCCAGCAACAGATCGGCTGCCTTGTCCAAGTCCGCCTGTTCGGGTGTGCCTTCGAAGATTAGCTGCCAAATGGTAGAGCGTGCCGCTTTACCAATCTTGTCTACATTCTGCTTGTGTACGTCATCCGGCACAGTGACGGTGGTAAGTACAAAACGTGTCATCAGATCACGATAATCATTCAGAGGCTGCTCCTTGCCAATTTTTGCTTCAAAGTCGCCTGTTAAAGCAGCTGCATTGTTTGTACCCCTTTCGGCTTCATTGCCAGCGGTATCCTCATCCCCACTGGCAGCCTTCTCTGCGGCGCGGACCTTTAGGCTGGCAGCAAATGGTGCCACACAGCCAGCATGTGCATAGAACTCCAGCGGTGGCTCATCGTCTCCATCAAACAGATCAGAGTCACGAGACCAACATGGTCCCAATTGTTTGCGCACAATTGTCTCACGCCAGAAGTTAATGTTCTCACGCTTTAGAAGCTCATCCCGTACCTTGACAATCCATTCATTATATGGCCAGGGTGCATAGAAGCAGGCATCACCCTTGTATTCCTCGAGCAAATCGCTGGCTTTTTTCTCTGACTCAGCATTGGATTTGTCATTGAACAATAATTGCCAGATGATGTCACTCGCGGCATTTGCAATTTGCTTGAAGTTCTCCTTGGTAATGGCATCATCGACTATTTGATCAACAGTGACCCGTGTCTCGATTAACTTTATATACTCTGCAAGGGGATCCTTCATGCTGATTGTAACATTTTCCTCGTTCTACAAAACAAAACATATGGGATAATAATATTTGTATTCTTAAACTTTTTATAGGTATCAACTTTACATACCTCTTGGGAAGTTGTGGGAGTATTTTTTTGTGCAGTGGTAGCCATTTCGTTGTCGGTTTCTGTTTTTTCGGCTTTTCGCTTTGACATCCTTTTTATTGTTTACAAAAAGTTTATTTTTATTTTCGCAAGTAAACGGCACAACGTAAATCTTGGAAAAGCACTAAAAAATGTACAAGAATGGCACTAGTTGCTTCAACAGTATTGCTCCACACTTAACAGAAAGACTCCACCTGAAAATGAAGCAAGATTTTTTACTGTTAAATATGAAATGTTAATATTCAGTAAGCTGCAGTTTCATATGTCTTATTGTCTCCAATGTGTCTGAACATTTATTAAATATATATTAAAGTTATAAGCAACCACAGCTATATGCTTTTTCATTTATAATTTCAATAAAAACTAATCATGTTAACAGAAATGCTCCACACGGTAAAAAGTATTTGCTTATATTTTTAGTATTAAGCTGTTGGTATTTTATACAAAGTCGATGGTGTTTGCAGCTCAGTCATTTACGTTCACACCTCTTGCTATTAACAAAAAAGTATCCGTGTTTAAGGGTTTTAATGCTCGTGCCCAATTTCAACACGACTAATTAAACTCCAAATTAATTGTGTAATAATTAGTAAAATTCAAAATTTTACATACATCTTATTGTGGGTGCGCCTTCAATCAAGTGCTATCCTTTAGCTGTGTTACTGTGTCTGTGTCTCATTCACACTTATTTGGTGGAAAAAATTTGAGGTTACAATATTTGACCACGGAAGCAAGTAGCCAAACGTCGCGTTAATGTCTTCAGCAAGCCATATTTTGCCACTTGAATTCAATAAAAGACATTTCTAATACGAATACAGCAGCGAAATTCGTCTGCAGAATACCAAAAAAATCGAATCACATTCGCATAGTTGTCAGTGTCGCATTTGTGAGCCTGTGTGTGTGTATAGTGTTTGTGTCTGTGCGTGAAATTCCTTTTCTCGTATTCGAAAAGCAACTAAAAAGTCTCAAAGTTATACTCAAATGTGTATGGCAATTGTGGTAAGTGAATAAAATGAGTATTCCATAACGAAATATGCCAAAGTAAAAATCATGTATATCTTAAAATAAGCAAAAGTCTAGACAGCCAAATATATGTATGTATGTATATATAAATAATTTTGTTGCTATGTAGGTGTGTTTACTGGATATTATAGTTCAATTACTAACATACGGGCACATTTCTCTTAATTGCTTTAATTTAATACCTAATATTTGGTATTTTCCACCTACTCTGACTAGTCTGTCAAAGTGTTTATATGTATGTATGTATATAGTATATGTAACCATGCAGAGAACTGTATGCATGGGGAAATCCGTGAGATTTGCAATTTGGCGAAATGATTTCAATGCTTCACGAAATTACCTTTAATTTTTGGCTTTTTGCCTGTAAGCGATTGACCCAATTGCTCTTATATACCATACATAGAGGTATATATAAATATGCATCACTTTATGACGTCGCTAGTCGAAAGTAAATGTCTGCACTGGATTGACCCGGTTTACAGAAATGGTGAAATGTAGTGCAACTGAAAGCATACGAACAGCAACAACAACAAAACAAAAAACTGGGACATGAGCAGGAAAGCAAAACGAGTGTTTCTTATCCCTTCTTCTTTAATTACTCTCTATTATATGTAAGTGTGTGTGTGGATATACATATTTACGTCAGCACGAGCTTACTAATATCTAATCTGTTAAATGCTTAAACAGATTTATCATATCAACGTCAACTGCAACAAACAAAAACGCGACGCAAAAAAATAATAAGGAAAAACACATCTTCACAAAGACACAAAAAAATATCAGAATTGAATCAGTTGAATTTTATTCTGAGCAATTGAGGACGCGATACGCATCTTGTCCGCAAAAGTTTTACAATATATGTTATTTATTTGTGAACAAATACATTGAAATAAAAAGCATATAAGTTTATTATCAGTTCTTATTGCTCAAGCACTTTTTCGCTGGTATGTGAATGTGACACTGTCTCTATTAACTTATCTTTTAAATTAAACTTATACATATGTATGTATGTATGTATATTTTATTTGCGTTTGTTATTGTCTTGTCTCCATCACACAGACACACACATTCACATGCACACTCACTTAGGAATTCGTCGCAATTTTTCGATACATTTTACGTCAATGCTGACAAACAAAATATAAGAAGTGGGCAAATTTAACAGATGCTTAACAGTGAAACACATCATTAAAATAGATGTATGTAGTGTATTTATTATTTACATTTTCACAATATATATACGAATAACATTGATACCTGTTAAAATGTATAATTCACGGCTGTTAACTTACATAGCGGCAAACAAATAATCAGCATGATTAATTAATCAAACAGCAAGAGAGATAAAGAGAGAAAGAGCGCAACAGCTGATGCAAATGTTTTGCCGGCAGAATGTAACCTAAAATCACAGTTAATCTAAATTAACTGCTTCGATTGAGTGTTTTTTTTTTTGTTTGTTTTCAGTTTCCGTTCTGTGTATTCTCTGTCTCTGCCGCTCTGCATTTGTCCTTGAACAAGTTCAATGCTGTTGTTTCGGCGTACAGCTTCATTAGTTCATTTTGTTATATTATTTTTTTTCTTGATAAAAACAAAAGGCATAAACAACACAACACACAGTACATACACTTAAACATACACATATATGCATATATAAAGAGCAGGGGAACCAACGTTCCCAATCAACCAAATCATTTATTTTGGTTGCTCATGTGTTTTCTTTGTCCGCCTTGTGCCACTTTGAAATTAGACAAACACGTAAACAGTATCTAGATACATATGTATGTACATACATACATGTATTTTTGCGTTGTTATTCTTCGTTACGCTAAATTTGTTAAATTTGAATAAAAATGATTAATTTAGCTTTGCTAGTTGACAATTAACTTACGGCATATTTGTCTACAAACATTTTTATCTATATATTTGAGATAAGATTAAGAAAAGTTTTAAATGAAACTTTACCTAGTCAAGGTATAAATATATAATATTAGTTTGTTTTTTTTTTTCTTTCTTTCATTTCCTAATAAAATACTTATAACTGATACATTTTCTCAATAATTTGCGCCCACTGCAAGTCGTGTTTAATCCACACACAAACACATACAGACACCTGTGTGTCTTACTAATGTCACGTTTCCGTTAAGCGTGCGAATTTCGTCAGTACATGTACATGTACATGCATACATATGTCATTTCTAAATATAGCGAAAGGAAGAAAACGACCAAAACATGCAATACTTACAACGTCAGTGGCCGTTAGTTGGTGCTTGCCAATGGCAGGCAAGGCAGGCAGGTTGATGAGTGGAGAGCGGAGAGTGGAGAGCAATGAATGAAGAAGACAAGAACAGAAACATAACGAAAACAGCAACAACAACAACCACAATAATAAAACCTATTCTAAATATAGTTGAGAAAATGTTGTGGTTGGCTCCCCAAGCTAATGCGAAGTGCATGAAACAACAACTACGTCAATGACAATTTTCTGTTCTTTTTGTTGACTGGATAACCTTGTAAAGGGTTTTTTTTATCTTTTTCTGTCATTTTGTGGCATTTGAACAACAAAACGAAGAAATGAACAGAACTTGAATAATTGTTTGATTGATAATTGTAATCACAAGTGGAGGAGTTTTGCGTTGACTCAACTTCTTATAAAATATTTAACACATACATACATATGCATGTACATACATACATGCATAAATGTTTGCTTTTGCATTCGAAGCGAACGCGATAAAAGCGATAAAGCTGACGCACTTGCTGGCTCAAAAAAAAAAAAAAAGAAAAAAAAAAAAGAGACGTCATGGAAATTATAACCGCCTAGCGACAACAAAATCATCAGCGAAAACGCACAAAAGACATTTAGATTATCAGAAGGCCAATAAGTAATAATTTTGAAGGGTACTTCATAGTAGTTATAGGGGTTTGGGTTTGATTTTGATTTCAAAATTAACTTTAATTATTTTTTGAAGATTTTTTATTAATTATACCCTTAACCCATGAAATGGGTAAAAAAAGGTATGTAACAGGCAGAAGGAAGCTTCTCCGACCCCGTAAAGTATATATATTCTTGATCAGGATCAACAGCCGAGTCGATTTAGCCATGTCCGTCTGTCCGTATGTATGAACGCGTCGATCTAGCAACTACAAAAGCTAGATACTCCAGATTTTGGATATGAGCTCTCCTAATCCTTAGGCATAGCAAGTTTGTTTCAAATTTTCGATAACTTTTCAGGTTTACGATATACACATGTAATCGATAACAAAAAATCTTGAATTTCAAAAAACTGAAAATGAGGATTGAAACTATAAGCAAAATAATGAACTTCTGTATGATCAAGGGTTAAGGGTATCTTCTAGTCGAGCTTACTCGACTAGAGCCTTCTTACTTGTTTTATAATATAATTATTTGTAATAATAATTAATTTGCTAACAATATATATTTTTCTTTCTGTATTCAGGGTTAGTCGTATTTTTATCGATTTAATGGGTCTTTTATTGATGTTAGTAAAATTTGAGATTATTTTCATATAAAAAAACATTTGATAAATCAACAAATGAAGTGAAAAAAAAGTCTTACACAAATATTGAACACATATATGATACGACATTTGGAGTTTTCAGATGCAAAATGGGAATTTGGAGCACACTTATGCAAATATTCTACTTCTACTAAAAAACAGTCACAAAGTCCACAACATTAAAATACTTGTGTCTTGTAGTAGACTTAATCGACAGTTACTTAATTCAAATGAAAAATAGTTGAAATCGCTAACTGTCTTGTTCTAAGTTGTTGTTGCGCTACCCTCGTCTCTGTTTGGTTGAGAGGTGTCATTCTAGTACAACAAACAGTGATAATTCTCATTATGGTAAAAAGGGGAGAGAGTCTGCCTAACACGTTATATATAATCATACATGTATGTGTGTGTGGGTGTGCGGGTGTGTGTGTGTTTATATAGCGTTGCCTGTTTCTGTTTAGGGCCTGTTGTGCTCCACTTTTTGCGCTGCACCCTGCTTCCCCCCTGCTTTCCCCCTGCCAACTATTCTATGCGTTTGTTCAGAGTCGTAAAATCAATAATACGGAGCAGACTCTCGTTTAGTTGATATTGTGTTTTTTTTTCTCTACTCCCCAGCACACAATAGCTGTTCTCGTTCTGCGGCGTTCTATTTATTTTGTGCTCCAAATATATATATATATCTGTATATATATATTTATGTCTCTTTAGTAAGTGCTAATGTTGTTTGCACTCTGAACTGTGAACTTTGTTTTGGTTTTTGACAGAAAACTGTGTTCAAACTTTTGATTGTGTACTCTGCTCAAACACAAACAGTTTAACCTTTGGCACAATGGGAAAAATAATTTGAAATAAATTATAGAATATAAATTGTTTGAATATAAATTTAAAATTAAAATGCTTGCTAAATTAGGTTTAAATCTTTAAAATGAATAAAAACATAAAATAAAATAAACACATTATTTATTTAGTTTGTTTAGTTGTTAAATTCGTTCATTTGGTTCATTAAGTTGTTGAATTAGTTCAATTTGATCATTTTGTTTGTTCAATTTAATCAATTAGTTCTTTTCATGCGTTCAAATAACCAAAACTATCTGTATTCGAACATATATAACCATAGATTTATATAAAAAACTTATTTAGAAACATCAGAAATATCATTCATTTGGTTCATTAAGTTATTGAATTAGTTCAATTTGATCATATTGCTTGTTCACTTTAATCATTTAGTCACAAAAACCCAAAAACGACCTGTAATCGATTATATATAACCATAGATATATATGAAACTTATTCTGAACAACAGAAATACAACTCAAAAGAGTTGTCATCTCACTAATATACTACTACCTTATACATTAAATATTCTCAAGCAATTCTTAAGCTAATCAAATAGTACAAAAAGTTTTAAACACATTTTCCGCAATGTAATTACTTTTCTCTGTTTATTTTTCATACGCGAACCCCAGATTAGGTTTTTCCTATTGCACTTTGCATCAATAATCAACAATACTATGTGCAATATGTGTCTGGCTACTGTCTGAGTTTAGGTCTGGATGTTGTTTATAACGATATAGTACACACAGAAACAATCTTAGAACAGGAGGCACGTGTAAACATATCAAATGACAGACGTATCAAGTTTCTTCCCGGCAAACTTTAATTTGTTTACAATGAGAGCACCGAATGCCGGCTGTGAATTTTAATATGCTTTGCTTGATATCGTTTTTTGTCATTTTTCTTTTCTCTTTTTTTGGGTGCAAGTACCTTGAACCTTGTCTTGTCTGTCTGCCTTTTCGACATTGTTAACATCCCAGACATTGAATTCACTTTGTGCTTATCCCCTTCTTCTTTTTTTTTTGTGCTTTTCTTGCTTTTTAAGTAGACAATATTACCTTCTTGAATATGTTGTGTTTTTTTTTTTTGTGTGTTTCTTTGGTTCCTGCTTTTGCCATTGCCTTTGTTCCTTTGTTGTTGTTGTTGCTGTTGCATGTTATATGTTTGTGTGTGTGTGTGTTTGTGTCTATCACAAATGGCATTGACTCGTCTGGCCCGAGTGCAATCAACTTTTAGCCCTCTGCTCTTCCTTACATTATCCTCAGTTTCTTGGTGTGTTGCTTCCTGAAAAGATTTAAAACTAATTTTTTCTTGTCTCTTCGGTTATCCTTCCTGTTATCGGTTATCGATATGAATGAAATATCTCTTAATGTATTCATTTCCCGACTTTCACAGGAATTTCAATATCTTTCCCTATATAAACTTATACGTTATCCTCAATTTCTTAGTCTGTTGCTTCCTCAAAAAGCTTTAAAACTCATTTGTCTTGCCTCTTAGGTTATTCTTCCTGTTATCGGTTATCGATATGAATGAAATATCTCTTTATGTATTCATTTTCGACTTTTACAGAAATTTCAATATCTTCCCCTTCAGAAACTTATTAATCTGTTGCTTCCTGAAAAGATTTAAAACTCATTTGTTTGTATCTTCGGTTATTCGTCCTGTTATCGGCTATCGATATGAATGAAATGTCTCTTTATGTATTCAATTTTGACATTCACAGGAATTTCAATATCTTTCCATTCATAAACTTATTAATCTATTGCTTCCTGAAAAGCTTTAAAACTCATTTGTCTTGTCTCTTCAGTTATCCTTCCTGTTATCGGTTATCGATAAGAAAGAAATCTTATTTAGCTATTTAATTTTCGATTTTCACTGGAATTTCCATATCTTTCGTTAGGTATTTCTTCATTATTTATACCAAAAAGATAAGATTAGCCCAAGAAACACAAAAAAATTTGTCTTGAGTGCCATATAAGGAAACAATTTATTTGTGACGTTGTCAACCCAAAGCCAATTTAAGCTGACATTTTCAAGTGCATGTCTCTCAAACACTCTCACACACACACAGTATGTGTTCCCTTCTCTCCCTCTGCTCCCCCAACTACCACAAAATTGCATGGCATGGGGCTTGTGTGTTTGCAAGGGGTGTGGGGAGGGCTCGAATATACATATACATAATAAATTACCGAGTATAGTATAAATATATTCGGTTACATAACATAGAACTAGTTACATTTTATACTAAGGTTTAACTGGTTTCAATTTGTGGCAGGCATATTTCCATATTTTGCGGTCTCTGATCTGACCTTGACGACTTTTTATTGTGTATTGTATATTGTGTACTGTGTGTGTGTGTGTGTGCCCCTACTCATTCCCCCTCTCTCTCTCCCCAGTTAGCTATAATTGTGTGTAATTTAACTGTCGCAAAACTTGGTTTGTTATTTTTCTTAAACAACAAATCTTGACCTTGGCACACGAAAGTTGCATTTGCAACAGATAATTTCTTAGTTTTTTGAAGTTTTGAATAGTTTTTATAGATCTTTATAATTAATTGCTGTTATTCTTTAAATAGCACCAAATATTACACAATTTACCATATATTTATATAGAAATATATATATATTCTCTAAAAAAAATGCTAAAACGAAACATTCTTTAACTCATTTAAAATGTGTCTCGCTTGTCATACATAAAAAATTCGGTCTATTTTGTAGATTCTGAATGGAATGAAGCACTGCTAAATGAAAATATCCAAAAATAAAAACATTGTTTTTTTTTTCCTAGAAAAAAATATGCCGCCTGTCTCTCTCTCTCGCTCCCTCACTCTCTCCATATTTCTCTTTTGTGTTTTATTTTACCTTTGTGTAGTATTATGGAAAAAATGAATATTTCTCTACATAAAAAGCCGTTTTAGCTTGGATAAAACTATCTCGAAAAGTTAAGAATGTTTGGAAAATAACACAATAAAAATGAAGATAGTAAAAAGTTTCTTAAACTTGGCAAATACCTCATTAAGATGTAAGAAATGTATTAATATTTAATCTAAGAAATCCTTCAATAATCTTGTTAAGCTAGTTTATAGAAAATAAAGACCATTTGCTGCTTAATTTTATTGAATTTTATAAGCACTTTAAAGCCAATTGGAGTCTAAGAAAACTAAGCGACAGCAATTAAATCCATTTGTGGGGTGCATTTCATTTGGATCTTCGACAGATGTTTTAAAAGTCTCGGGAGCATTGTACGTGTAAACCATATGTACATTTGACAGAGAGGCAGAGAGAGAGCGAGAGAGAATGTAGAAATCAGCGTCAGAGAGAGCGGGAGCAAGAGTAAACAAAACAATTGAAGCGAGAATACTTGTTCCGTTATGTGTGTATGGTATGTGTTCGTTCTTTCGTTCAGTTCAGTTCAGTTCAGTCGCTTCGTTCAGTTGAGTTGTGCGTCACATCACCACACTTCTGGCAAACACACGCTGCTCTCTCATTCTTGCTCTCTCTCTCCGTTTGTTTCGTTCTGTTGCGCTCTCGAAGTAAGTGTTTATAGGATTTTTGCTGCCAGCTCCCGCATTGAGTTGGCAACGAACGTTAAGTCAGTCGATAGCAAAAGATGACAGAGTGCTCATCGCGAAGCATTTGGTGTCTGCTCAGTGTTGTAATCGATCAGCGTCTTAGAATTGACACCTGTCGATATCTAATCGAGATATTATCACGCCGCATTCAAGGCGATTAAAAAGATTAAAATTCATCGAGATTAGGAAAACCTGCATTCAATTGCAATTGCAAACGTAACGTAACGTAACTAATTGTGTGCAAATTTAATCAGTGCCATCATTTTCCAAATATAAATAGTATATATTTATATATATATACGTGTTGTTTTTTTTCTTTATTATATAGATGTGTTTATGTATTTCCCAGAATTGCAAAGACGCAAAACCACAAAAAGAGGAAAAATAAAAAATTGCATAAGTAAAAACCAGAAAAAATCGCAAAGTAAACAGCTGATATCAGTCTGTCGTTCTGTCTGTCTGTCTTCTCTAACGGTAACGGTCTGCTCGAGGTTTATATGAATAAACAAGTGAAAGTTTCCTCCCACCTGACTAAACGTGAAAAAATTCACAGGAAAAAAGCTATATAATTATCAAGAACTCGTTAATTACTTCCACGTTTTAAGTTTGTTTCGATATGGTCCGTCGTGTTGTCCGGGTTTTGCTTAGTTTAAGTTGTTTCAAGAGAACTGATGTTGAGAACACCTTCAAAAAAAAAAAGCCAAATATTTGCACAAGATATTATCTATATATTAGATACATCCACGTATATATAGAGATGTGAAATATGAATGTCTGTATAATATACATGATAATATATTTTGTTGTGTCTATATTTGACGACGGGTGATATATGTTTTTTTGGTTTTTGACAAAGAAATATGAAAATCCTTATACTAGATGTACTTGGAAAATGTTGTATTCGTGTTCGTCTCTTTATCATTTACATAGAATGAAATGTAATTAACATATTTGCGTTATATTTTCCCACATTCTATTTTCAGTTGGTTAGACCTGTTCCCACATCTATGGAGTTTCATCTAGACAGTGCAGAATACTGCCAGGCACAGCACAAATAGAAAAGAAGAAAGACGAAAAAAAAAAAAGTAAGTAAAGTCAACAAACAAAAACAAACACAAATTAAATCGAGTGCCAAAAAATACATCAGTCAAGGCTGACTGTACACTATATACTATATAGAAATATTTCCATATAATTGAAATGTGTTACACGTGCGGGCGGGTTAGCTTCTTCTTTTTTTTATGCTTTTTGGGTTAGTTGTGGTCAAAGTTTATTTTTGTACTTTTGGAACGGGGACCGAAATGAACTTTGTTAACCTTTTGATTTTCCTTTTTCATTTTCATTTTCATTGCGTGTAATTTAGATAAATGTTATTCCCCTTTGTGGGACATTTTGCTTTTATGTTTTTGCCAAAATGAAATAAAATGAATTTATCTATTAATCGAACTAATTGATTTGATCATGAATCAATTGAATGAATACTAAACAAGTACCAAGAAAATGGAGTATGATAGTTTTATTTTTATTGATTATACAACACTTTGTTTCACTTTCTTTGTTTCTCTTTCTCTGCTTACACAGGTAATCAAACCTTGAAGAAGGCAGTCAACGCCTCGCCTGAGAAGAAAAAGAAAACGAAACAGACAAAAAACGCGCGCTGTCAACTCTCCGGAAGTCTCGCGAGACGAACGACGAAAACGACAGTTTCGTGGAAGAGAGACAGAGATAGTGTGGGGAATAACAACAGAGAAAGGAGAACGCAGAGAACAGAGAGGTGAACGAACAGAGTTCATATATCACAAACGGAAGGGGAGAAGGGAGCCGCCACAACGAAGAGTGTTGGAAAACAAAAACAAAATTTGTAATTTTAACAAAAAAAAACAGGAGAGAAGCAGAAACTGCACTCGAAATATTTGATATTGAATTGAGATTCGCTCGCTTTGTTGTTGCGATTTGTGAGAAACAGGGATTTTTTGATATATCTATCTATCTAGACGTCTTGCTTTTTTCTGGGGTTTAAAGCAGAAGAAGAGAAGAAGAAGACAACATATTGAAAATTAAATTTATCTAACATTGTACTTAATTAGTTAAAACTTAAAGAAAGAATTAGTTTTGTGTGTGTGGGTTTATATATATTTTTTTACATCTAAAAACACAAAAAACGCTGAATTTTTCAATTTAAAACTAAATCGAGCAACCCCAACACCAACCCCAACAGAAAGCGAGATATAAATATTGTAAAGAAAAGAAAAATTGATCCATTTAGTAATTATACACACTCTAGCTATACATACATATACATATATATATATAGATATTTTAACTGATTTGTAAAGTAAATTAATTAAGTTAGGCAACAAAATGCGTCAAAAAGATCTGCGCCCGGCACCTGCTCTTATTGAGTATAAGGGCATGAAGTTCCTAATCACCGATCGACCATCAGACATAACAATTAATCACTATATAATGGTGAGTTATTCGACATAACCTCTGTGTATTTAGTGAATAACTTATTGTATTCTTTGCAGGAGCTTAAAAAGAACAATGTTAACACTGTGGTGCGTGTCTGTGAGCCCAGCTATAATACCGATGAGCTGGAGGCTCAGGGCATAACAGTTAAGGATCTGGCCTTTGACGACGGCACCTTTCCGCCCCAACAGGTCGTTGACGAGTGGTTTGAGGTTTTAAAGGATAAGTAAGTAATCGAAAATATCTTAGTTTTGATTTGTTTTTTTCCTTTCTTAAATAGTCTCATATTTGTATAATATTTATATATTATTTCACTTTTACAAAACTGTTTACAGTTTCTTATTTGCTGACAGTATGAACAAGTAAGCGAGTCCTTTAACTGATCAATTTGTATGATATAGTGCACCTTAGCAATTCTAGTTTAAGTTTTAGACTGATTTTTAGTTTATTTCGAGTCATTTTCTATCATAATAAACATTAACTGAATTCGGAAAATTTTCATAGGAAGTTGGCTTGATTTTTGAATTTATTAGATTTAGGAGAATATTATTGAATCTACATTCTGTTCTGACAAACTGACTGACTGCTATCAACCCAAACGCTAAATGGTAAGACATATTAAAATAGGTTTTTTTTGGGAAAGATTGACTGGGTTTTCCCTAGTTCTCCTCCATTAACCTACCTAGACTCAAAAATATTTAAGCATCTATAACATATAAATGAAATTGGTTAAATACTCGAAACTTGTTCTTTCACAATATATATATCAAGGCAAATATTGATTATTTTTATTTAGAAAAGTTGAAATATCAAATTATTATTCACACACACACACACACACATACATTTCTATATATATATAAGCGATACCAAAGTTGATTTGAATCAATTTATTCAGTATTATTTATTGCTTTGTAAACACAACAAACAACAAAATGAGATCAAACATTAAAAATATCAAAAATGATTACTAATATTATTCATTGAAAAAAAAAACCCAAAGAAAATTTCCCCCCTCGAGCTGCTAACAACAAAAAACATTTCTTTCTTTCGAAAGAGTTGCGCTTTACAAAAAGAAAAAACAAAACAAAAGACATTAAACGAAACATACAAATAAAATATATATCATACATATATATATATGCACCAATAAAAACCCGTAGAATTCGCTTACGCTTTTGCTGTTCCATCATGTTCGTTCAAGTATTAGATCTTCCCTCCCCCCACATACCATGTACATTTCTTAGTTTCTTCATGTACGCTATAATGTACTATATATATTTCATTTATAGCTAGTTTAGTTTTCTTTTGTATGATATAATATGATTTACCCTACATAAAAGTTTTGTTATTTTGAGTTTTTAGTTTTTTTTCCTACCGAACTTCCTTAAAATTTTAATTTCCCAATATTATATACATTTATATATCTCTCCTCTGTGTGTGTTGTATGTGTTTGTGTTTTTCCTGTTGTGTGCTACAACAACAACAACTATTTTAATACGCTGCTGGCTAGTTTTAGAAAGTCCACCACAAGCGCCACACTATCCTACTACAAACATAAGCGTTTCTCGCTCAGACACATACCAAAAACAGCTCCAATGACAGCGAACTCAGCTTCAGCTTCAGGCACAACCACAACCACAGTCAAAGCTACCCGAGCTACCAGTCTCTCGGCCGCCACAGCGCCAAGCGTCACAGCCGCCGCTGCAGCAGCAGCAGCAACCGCATCAGTTACAGATACAGATACAGATACAGATACAATGCCCCTAACAAGCGAAGCAGCAGCAATTTATAATAATACTGCATTTCTTGATAATGAAACTTGTCGGTAAGCGTAGCCAATCTCAAAAGCTTTGTAAAACAAAAACGAAAAAATCAAAAAAAACATAAAAACAAAAATCAGCAAAAAAAAACTTGAAACAATTTCCTTTCCTTTTTTCATTTATCTTTTTGATTTGATGTGTAAGAAGTTTAAGTTGGACTTTTTGTCTTTTTTTCCAAATCAAAATTCATTTAAAATTCATTTCTTTTCTTTCGCAGATATCAACAGACTCCGGAGGCATGCGTTGCCGTACATTGTGTTGCTGGTTTGGGACGTGCCCCAGTTTTGGTTGCACTTGCACTCATCGAATTAGGCTTGAAATATGAAGCAGCTGTTGAAATGATAAGAGAGTGAGTAGTATGAACTTTAATTGTATTTTTATGTGATTATTAATTATTATTCTTCTACTTTTAGCAAACGACGCGGCGCTATTAATGCCAAGCAGCTGTCATTTTTGGAGAAATATAAGCCGAAGGCGCGGCTAAAGCACAAAAATGGCCACAAAAATTCATGTTCTGTGCAATAGATTTCCAAAACCATATGTATATTCCCACCAGATAAAAAGTGTTCATTTTTTCAAAACAAAAAAAAAAAAAGACAACCAACAACAGCAACAACAACTACAACTAAAAAAGTCAAATCACACTCAAATGGAAGCATGTCAAACTGTAAAACTGTCAAACTGTATAATTGCAATTAACAACTTGAAACACAAGCAAAAAAATAGTTAAAAACCCAAAATTAATCGCAAGCCCAGTTTATATATTATTATTACCAAAATCACACACACACACACACAACAAATTCTTGTACTTTTTTGTATGTATTAATTAATGTAATTTCGTTTTTTGTTTTGACACCAAAAACACGAACAACAAACAAACAAAAAAAACAAATCTTCTTCAACAAATATGCGAACATAATTCTAATTTTATTTACCCCAAAAGCAAAAAAGCATACCCCATTAAATGGTTGTAGCATAAAATAGGGCAGTAAATAGTAACAAGTAAACGTAATAATTGTAGATCCATTAACCTCCCCCCTACCCCCCATAAAAAAAAGTGTTGAAAAAGACAAAAAAAAAACAGTTTATTGCAATATAGCCAAAAAAAAAAATCGAAAATGATAAGCAAAAAATATATATGAAACATATTAAAGTTCTCAGTGTTGAAAAAAAGAGATATAAAACTGTAAGCAAGCTTAACATTATTGCATTGGAGACAGAGAGTGAGAGAAACTCTCTCTTTCTTTCTCGTTCTCTCTGCTTATATATAAACTGAACGCTGCATTTGATGTGAGCGCAAAGTCTACACAAAATGTACTTAATCGCATGTTTAGTTCTATATACTTTAGCTATGCGAAACCATCTTTCCTGATTCTGATTCTGATTCATTCAAACAAAATAGAGATATTCTAAAGACAGAGACGTACTTGCGAGCTAGCAACGAATGTGAATCTAAAGATAAACATAGACTAGTTATATACTCTATCTTAAGCCGATTGCCGATATTCGATCTAATGTTTTTATTAACATATTATTATTATCGCTTACTGCTGTGAACAACTCTTGATATGTACTCTAGAAAGTATTCGGATTTTTATATTGCAAACTTTCTTTTATGTGCTTAATGTGGTAATGGTCCTTAAACATGTTTTTATTTCCTTTTTCGTTTTGTTTACTTCTGTAATATACTAAACTCCGCTGGATAACTATTTATACATATTATTATACAATATATATACATACATTATTCAATAACTACAGTGCATACAAATGTTTACAATAATGACTACATACATTTAAATTATATAAGCAGCAGTTGCAATACAAATACAACAACAACACACACATTAAAAAACACAGCAAACAAGCAAAAAAAAATAAAAATATTTACATCTATAAATATTAACAAAAATAAAAAAAAATGAATAAAAAACACTTTGAAGAAAATTGAGAAAATGAACATGAAAAATGAAAATGAGAAAAAAAAACCATATATAACAAATTATATAGTGAGGATAAAGCAGAAATTAAACAATTAAATGCTTACAATTAATTTATCCAATATTGAATTGTAATTTTTTAAAATGTTAGTCATTACAATGAAATAAAAACGATATATAAAAATTAAAAAAAAATAGCAAATTTTGTTTATAAAATTATATAATTTTTCATTCTTTTAATTTGGGGAATATTTATTGAGCTCAACCAAACAGTTAAGTTTAACTCTACACAGAACTAGCAAATTAGAGCAATGACAAGTCTCCAAACTGTCTCACAGCAAATGTAACGGTAAACAACTAGAGTATATGCTGTCACGCTCTAACCCAGACACATGCTAGAAGAAGCAAACGTTCTCAGACGAAAGTTGTTCGTTAAGTGTATCTAAGACGAAAGTTCTTCGTTAAGCTTATCTCTACACAGAACTAGCAAATGAGAGCAATGACAAGTCTTCAAACTGTCTCACAGCAAATGTAACGGTATGTTGTCACGCTTTTTCCCAGACGCGTCCCACAAGAAGCTTTGAAGTAAGAAGGCTCTAGTCGAATAAGCTTGACCCTTAACCCCTGATCATATAGACGGTCAGGCTGACAGACACACTCATATGTACGTGTACCGCTGTATCAATGCTTGATGGGTTCATATCTTCGGTGTTTCTGAACCGATATTAATAAAAATTTCACTCCAATAAAATTGCAAATAAAATATATATATATTTGCTGCAAGCCTAAAAGGTTCAATTAAAAAATACCGCGTTTTAATTAAATTAAATTTATTTAGATATGTATATATTTAAATTTAACATTTAAAATTTGAGTCACAAGCTGTGAGCTGAGCTTTTGAGCTTAACAGCTAAGCGCACTGTTGAGTAGTTCTTATTAAACTAAAAGTAACAGTATTCAGCTGCTATTTCTGTTCGCCTGATATTTGCACTCCGATAGCAGCAAAATTTTTGATGTTGATGCTCGTTAAATTATTGCTACTTTTTAACGAGCGTCAATCAAAAATGTTGCTGCTATCGGAGTGCAAATACCAGGCGAACAGAAATGGCAGCTGCTAAAACTATATTTAGGGCCAGCCTAAAAGTATACCATATGTTATATTTTCTCAAGTACTTGTTGCGCATTCTGTGCGCCTGGTATCTGCAGACTCACTCATATGTACGTGTACCTCATATATACGTGTACACTCATATATGTGTACCAATGCTTGATGGTTTCATATCTCCGGTGTTTCTGAACCGATTTTAAAAAAAATTTCACAGATGTTCATTATTTTGCTAAAAGTTTCAATCCCCATTTTCAAGGTTTCGATTTTCAAGATTTCATGGGTTAAGGGTATAATAAACAAGATCAGTTAGAAGTTAACGATGTTCTCTTTATTGTTGCATACGTAAATAAATATATGTATTGATAATAATTACAACTAATAACTTTTACATTTGTTGTGTTTCTTTTTGGGGGGAGTGGCACACACTCGAGTAGCGTTGATGCCGCTTATATATTGTTTTTGTTTTTTCTCTGTTGTGTACATAATTACTTATTACATACGATATAAACTTAAATTGTCAAAGCGTGTACAATTTCGTCAATATATGTTGCTCTTGATTTAATACGATATCAATTTTGATAGTGATATATGTGTGTGTGTATGACAGTTTGTCTTTAAGGTCAAAATATAACTAAATAATTCAAAGGAAATAATATTCCAAATAGTTGCGCGCATTACGGATTTTGAGAATACCCTTTGGCAGAGCGCATGCGCCGTTAGCTAACGGTGATTTGGTAACATGTGTTGCGAACTGTGTACTATGTTAACTAACAGCGCTGCTAACCAACAGCCAAATGTTAATTGGGGATATTTGGAAACCGAACCGAAAACTAAAAACTAATCATAGCTTGTATATGTTTGTAAATATTTATTACATTTTGTTCAGTGCACTCTATTTAGAAGCTATGCATTGAAAATAAAACCTCACATAGCCAAATGAATGCCGGATTACGGGAGAGTAAGTAAAAAGTATAGACTAGAAACAAATTGGATATAGTAGTATTTTGTTGTATGGCTTGAGCACCGAAAACAAAAAATATAATAAAACAAAAAAGCGTTTTAGAATAATGCAAGCAGTTGAAAGTTTCTTGAATTTCTTTGTGATATACGTAAGTAGGTTTTTCGTGTGGAAAGCAAAAATGTAAACAATATATACATATGTGTAAAAAAATATATGTACCTTTTTGCAAATCCACCTTTTTTCAATCTTATATACATACTCTATTCGTTTCGCACCTTTTTCACGATTTTTTTTTTTGTTTTTTTTTTTATACTAATTGAAATTAAAAGCAAACTATTTTCGTATACTACAGTTCGTGAATAAACACATGTAGGAAATAAATACAAAATTGGCAAAAAATTATAATAATTCTAATATAATAATAGTTACATGTTTGAGTAAATAAAAAGCTGCTTTTGGAACTAAGTTTGTTGTTGTTTTGTTTCGTTTTGTTTTGTCGCTTTTGTTGGTTAGTTAAAGTTAAGCCGCCGTTGCACAAGTGCAAAAACAAGTGAATATTTAATTAATTATTAATAATAACTACTAAATTTAAACATTTTACTACAAGTATTTACAAATCACAGCTACAAACACTAAGACAGCGGGCATGGCGTGGCCAGTGTTGCATAACATCGTCATAGTCCTCGTCATCATCGTCCAACATTTCATCCAAAACACAAACAAACAAACAGAAGATGTCGACGGCAGCGAGGCGGTGACTAACAAAAGAATCCCCCTTGGTTTTTGTTTTTAGCAAAATTAAAATATATATATAAATATTTGTATAGAATATATATAATATATAGAACTAAATAAAAAGTAAGGCTTTCTTGCTGTTTTGCTTGCTTAAATATGAAATCATAATTCGGCGGCGGCGCCCTCATCTAAATATCAGGTTCTCTCGCCTACGTGTATGTGTGTGTGAGTATAAGAGTTTGTATAAGAGTGTGTACGTTTACAGCCAACCGCCTTTGCGGCCAAACAATAAGGAACTAACCGAACCCACAAAACTCTGTGTAATGCTTTGTTGCTGTTGCTGCTGCGGCGCCGCCTTTGATTCATTAACACCACTACTCTTGCTAGCACTGTCCGCCACCTTGCCCAGATCGGGACGCACACGTCCATTGTTATTGCTTGAACCGGCACCAGCAATGGTGCCCAAGTCGGGTCGTTGTGCAGCCATGCCATTCTTTAGATTGCGTCGCGACTTTTGACGCTGCATTTGCCTTAAACGCGTTTCGCTCGCACCCGATGCACTGACTCCAGTTGCAGGCGCTGCTGCTGCTCCTGCTCCCGCTCCTGCCACTTTCGATGTTGTTGTTTTTGATGTTGGTGGTGGCTTTGATTTGATTTTCATAACAATGCCTTGATCATCGCTATCCTCACTATTGTATGCGCTGGATGTTGAACTACCACCTACTCCTGCTCCTAGCTTCGTTGTTGCTGGTGCTGCCGTCGCCGGCGATTTGAGCCCACGGTGCAGTACACCCTTGATTTGTGCACGATCAAAGTGTATGTCATCCACAATACTATTGCTGCTCGTATGCAAACTCTGCAAACTGTCCCCGGAACAGCTGCTGCTCAACTGGGACAGCGGGGAACTGCTGCGATTCGCAATGCCCGAGCCAAGGCCACGCTGTGCACTGATTATGTTTTCCAGCCCAATGCTCTCCACCTTCTCGATAAGATTGAGCGAGCGTAGGGCTCGTCGCTCCAGCTGTGATAGCATCACCTTCTGCTGATGCTGGTGCTTCAGCGTTCGCTGCAACTGCAGATCACTGGGTCCAACCAATTTGCGTCGTATCAAATCGGCACCAGATGAGAGTAGGCCAAACAACGGCTCCGGCGATTGGGCACGAGGTGGCGAGCCCTCGGGACTGTTGCAGGGCGTCACTGTTGGTGAAAAGTTGGGACCGGCGGGCGTATTCAGGGCACTGGGCGTAACCGCCTTAATGCCACGTTCATTCAACATGCCAGCCAGACCCAAATTAACCGAAAATGTTGAGCAGGAATTCTTTCGGGACATTCCAGCGCGTGGCGTTGCCGGACAACTAAAAGATTATTACAAATTATAATATATATATTACCAAATGGATGAAGAACTTTACCTTGGTTGTCTGGATGTTGAGGTTGAGGCCATGCGCGATGACATTTGCGATTGGGATAGGAAGGACAAATCATTGACGAAACCATCATCTGGATGCATTACCATGCTATTTGTATATGTATATGTGCAGCCTGGCGCCTCGAATTGCTTGCCCAGACCAAGTTCCTCGCTCACATCCTCCTCAACGTCCGATAGCGTATACACCTGCATGCCCAGATCGTCCAGGCCACGTCCGCCACGTATTGTCACACCTGGTCGCTCCTCGAGCAATCCACTCAGCGTTGGCGTGGCGAGTCGTGACCAATGATGCAGCGTCTGTGATCCCTCCATGGGCTTGACAATCTGTAGTTTCTCTGGAAGACGCCACTGATGCGTCGTCAGGCCCGATGAACCCGATCCCACCGACATTATACTATCTGGCGTACGCACGCCCATGGGCAAACCCATGCTGGCGACGCCCTGTCCACCACGCGTCTGATGATGAGGCTCATCATAGTTGTAGGTGCCGACGGGTGCATGCGAGAGCATTGCACGACGGGCTAATACCTCAGCAGGTGTCAAACGTTTCAGGGCTGCCTCCAGCTCCTTGGCACCGGGGGCGCCAGGCACACCGGATGGCTGTGCCGGATAGCCATCATCCGATTGTGAGTTTAAGCTTTCATTGGATAGTGTCTTCAGGCCCAATGAATTGCTGCTGCCACCGCTGCCTCCACGATAATACGAACCAGCTGGATATGCCATCGATGCCATGCGCGGCCCAGAGCTACTGCTCATGGACATGGCACCCAGCTGCGTCATCGACACATTGCCACTGTCCATATAGTTGCCGCTCTTGGTGGCGCAACGAACCGTCTCGAAGGCACGCTTATATGGCGGCGGGCCATATATGCTGCTGGAGCCCAGACTGGCTGCCATGCCACCTGGCAGCTGGGACATCATGCGACTAATGCGATCCGCACTGCGCTGATTATCACCCGATATGCCCGAGTCCAGGCTGTTCTCCGAGTACAGCGATGACTCCATCAGTTCCGACTGCAACGATTCCACAGCAACCATGGCAGCAGCTCCATTCGTACCCAGGCCTCCCAAAAAGGAGCTACGCGCTTGTGGCTGCGAACGTTTCCTTTGCTGCTTCAATTGATCCTGGGCAGAGTGCAGCAGTGCCAACACCTCTTCGTAGCGTTGCTTAAACTCCACCAGCTCGAGGGCCAGCGCATTTTGATTCTCCTTGGTCACATGAAGCAGCGACAAGTGCTCATCATTGTCCTGCGTCAATTGATGCAATCGCATCTCAGCCTCCGCCAGTCGAGCCGTTAAGCTCACAATCTGCTCATGCTGCAAACGATTCTCCTCGCGCTGTCGCTCCAACTCCAGACTTATGTTGTCAAACTGGGAATTGGCATCGTTCAGTTGAGCACTTATATCTGCCATCAGTCGCCGCTCATGCTCCTCCACCTCGTCCGTTTGGTGAGCCAGTTGGGTGGCCTCGCATTTTAACGATTTATTCTCATCCAGCAATGAGTTGACCTTCTTTTGCAGCAGATCCAATGTGATGGACTTGGACATGGTGGGCGTGTCTATTTAACGAGAGATGTATTATTTAATAGTTGTCTATTGAATAGATAGTATATAGTCTCATGTGCTTACCCGCATCTGTGCCATCATCTGCATCGTTGGTCAGCACCGAAATCAGTTCGTTCTTCTTGTGCAGCTCGTGCAGCAGTTGGGCACGATCATCGTTGGCGGATTTGAGGTCTGTTTCCAGATCAGTGACACGCGCCTCAAGTGCATTGTTTTGCGTGAGCAGCTCCTTGCCAATTTGCACCGTTAGTTCCAAATCCTTCTCCTTCTCTTCCAGCAGACGCGTCACAGCTTCAATGTCATCGTAGGCTCGAGTCATCTGGCTAACGCGGTTACCACATAGAACTGCAAACAAAACAAAAGAATTTCTCAAGTTAAAAATATGCAAATAATGTAAATACAATTTAAAAATAAAGCTAAACTTAAACAATCTACTTGAACCTATCGATATTGCCAGAGTAAAATAGAGGCTGATTAATCTGAGCAGTGCTGCCAGATCATTACGTAATTGAAAACGACCACAAACAAGAATACCTTCCATAAGCAATTGCTCACGCTCTCCTGCTAAGCCAAAGGCTGCCTGCAAACCATACTCTTGCGCTGGCGTCGCTGCTGCTGTTGTTAATGCTGGTGTTGTTGTTGCGAATTCGAGTTCGAGTTCATCCTCATACTCAAGTTCATCATCAATGATGCAAAAGTCGTCTTGCCAATTGCTCGTCGCTCTCGTTTGGCATGCAGCAAATGCACATTCCTCCAAGCAATTACTGTTTGTTCTTGTTGCTGTTGTGGTTGTTGTTATTGTTGTTGCTGTTAATGTATCAACAGAATCCACAGCATCCACTTGAGAGCAGCTACTGCTGATGCTGCTGCTGCCCTTCTCAGTTTCTAAAAATCGATACACAGTGCTGCCGGCGGCCGCAGCAGGCGCCACATTGACAGCAGCTTTCTTTGTCGCCGCTCTCTCCATCTCTGCTGCTCCTTCGGCATTGTTTACGTGCGCCATGTTTTATTTGTTTTATTGCGGTTCTTCTATACAAACTGATTCCCTGAGTCACGCCGCTGCATATTTTGCATTCTGCGCGTTTCTTTTTATAAATTGTTTAAATTTGTTGCGTTGCGTTTGGTTTCATTCTGCGGATTGGGTTTTAGTGTTATGTAATAAACAATTTCATTATAAAATCGGCTGCCAAGGCACTCGACTCGGGATTGTTTGCTGCATTTAATGCTGGTGGTAGTGGTGTGCAATTTTTACCCTGGTGGTTGTTATTGTTGTGGCAGCTGTACGTTTAGTTTGGCTGCTTTGGTTTTGGTCGTTGTATTTGATTTCACTCCATGGGTCACATGATTTTTAAGTTTGTATTGCTTTGTACAAATGATTTGTAAAAAATGTCAGCAATAACAAGCGAAAAAACACTTAAATTAATTGCTAAATTAATGCGAATTGTCTGAAGTCACCAGAGAAACTAAAATGTCATGACAATCGCTTTCGCTCTCGTTGCGGTGCTTCTCTCCTTTGCTCTCATCCTCTCTCTCTCTCTCTCTGTCTCTCTGGATTATTTACCACCCACTTTGCGTGCTGAGTGTGCGCAATATGGTTTCCACAACGATTTAGTTTGGCGAACAAAATAAAAACCTAGCTTGAACTTCTAAACGAGTATTTTGGTTCGCGATATATTTTTAGCCCATGAGCAGCACGACCGACACGACGCTGCTGCTTTGAAACTCTCAAATTCAAAGCCACTTCTTGCAAGTACGACAAACACACACATACTAACAGCAGCATAAGCATGAGCAGCAGCAGCAGAGGGAGCGGCGTCGACGCAACAGAGCAGTAGCAGAGGTAGCGCTGCAGGCTGCAATAACTGCAGCGCGCAAAGTAAAAGGAAGTAAAAGGCGAGTGAAAGGAAAAGGAGCTATGGATAGATAGATGTATGTATTGTGTTTTTGGTGAAATGTTTGTAGCAACAACAACATCTGCCGGCTCAACGGGAAATTCAAGTAGTAAATACACAAAAATTAACATATGGGCAAATGGACAAAACTCACGTGTCGAAAATATTCAAACAGATTTGGTTGCAAACTTCACGAGCGTTTCACTTCACTGGTTGGCAGCAGCAACAACACGAATAATAGCACAATTGATAATTACAATCGCCACAAGGCTGTGGCCAGTCCAAAGGTTGTGAGACATTAACCAATGCAAAAAAAACTTCCAACTGAATTCAATTCTAAGGTACAAAATAAAAGTCAGACGGGCAAACGGCAAACGGCGCTCCAAACTCGTGACGGAGCAACGTATTCGTATTCAGACAGATTGACTCACAAACACACGCACATACACAGTTTACCACCACACAAGCACGCAATAGAAGTACTGCTGTGGCTGTAGTGGTTGTTGTTGTTTTTGTTGGACGGGGAAGGTTATAATTTTTTGCTCACAACTTGGTTTTGAGAAGCAGCACGCTGGTTTTGTTTGCTTTTTGTTTACATAAAATATATATCACTTTATCGATTGACTTTCTCATTTAGATTGTGAGAATATTTTGAGTTAAAATTCATATTACAATTGGCACGAATTGTGTAATTTGCGGATTATCAGATACACGACGAACGATGAGTGAATTATATTTGCTGTGCGTTTTGTTGCTGTGTTGGAATCCACCACCAAAGATGGCATCCACACATACAAGAGAGAGGCTGTTATTGCTATGTTATAAAACAGCTCTGTTAAATCGGCATCCACGTAACGGAGAGAGAGGGAGAGACTTGACAGCATTGCCAGCATGAAGAAATTGACCACTCAAAATACCCTTGCAGACGCTTTAATATTTTCTCAAAAAATATATAGCATAGATTAGACCTTTTATTGATGAAGATAATTAAAATCGCACATATTTGCAAACATTAAATTGTGCAAATAAAGTTTAATAGTTCTTTGTGCTTTAAATAAATGTTAAATTACTTGCAAGTTCTTAGTTCAAATCAGTTTAGTATGGAAGGGTATTTAATAAGCGACTAACCAAAATTCGAATGTTCTTTAGTTATTTGAGATTGAATAATAACGCAAACGAAGCGCGTAAATAAGCTCTAATTGTTTATTTATCTGCCATATATCACTTGCCATATCGTGTTCTTCGTTTTATGACCCTTTGCGGATTTTGCAAAACAAGCAAAAACCGGAACAAGTCTACCTAAACCTAATCCCATTCATGCGCACGGAGGATCAAAGATCTACACGGGTAATTTTCTACGTATCCCAAAGTCTGGCATCACGCACAATAAATTTCCCTGGAACAGCAATAAAATACAGGTAGAAATAACGGTTCCAGTTCAAGTGTGAACACAAATCTCTTTTAGCCCTATTAATCTTATAAATCATTTAACATATTTTTGAAGTGAGTGAATAAGAAATAAATATAAAAGTTTTAAATATTAAATGTTTTTAAATCTTTAATTTTATTGATTTTCGCGCCATGAGAACAATTGCCAACTGCGGTAAAGTTTATAACACATTTAAGATTCAGTAGAAGTTTTTTATAGCAGGTTCAATGGCAGTTAATATGTTGTGTAATTAGAGAAATCTTCATTAAACTACTCATATAATGACTATTTTTTCTAGACACCAACAGAACCTAATGTCGATGTGAAATGATCGTAGAAAGAGCTTTGTTCATTTTATTACCGATAGGACAGATAGCAAATGAAGACTAGAAATTTAATATAATCACATTAGTAAGTTCTTAAGCATTTTGCCGAGATAATCTACTGGTAATAGCTTTGATAAGGGCAAAAACTTAAACGTATCAAAAAGTAAATCAAACAAATTAACAAAAAAAAATAATAACGCTTATCGCTTCGTGCTTTAAACACAAGATGAGATCATGTGCTTGGGCATGGGATTTTATAGTTTTTTAAATTAACTTGCTAAAAGCTGTGAAACACTTGGCAATTTATATATGTATATATATACCACATCTGTATATAGTACATCGATAACAATTTGTGCAAATATCAACAAGTCTTAACGTTGTCGGCATCTAATGAAAACCTCAACAATAACAAATACAAAGTCTAAAACATTTTTAGCAACTAATGAAAACTGGAAAAAAAGGAAATAAATTATAAAAAAAAAACCTTTTGACTAATAATTGGTTGTCGTGCTTCTTCACACGTCAACCACAAACCAAAACACAACTCAACAAACATTCATCGCCTGGTAAAATAAGTTTAACACCGATCGATAAGATAAGTTTAAAAAGCTAATTGAGTTTCGAATGGACAAATGCAACGGAACAAGGGAGCTTTGCTGCACTACACTGATAAGATGATTTCTAAAAACATTGGTTTATATAAAGACATTTTAGATAAGACGAGGACGATATTGATTGATCTAGCTGGCCATGAACTAAACCTATTCAATTTACCTATCAACATTGTAAAAATTAAGTTTTCTTTACTTAATATAAGTAAAGATGTTCTTCCATTCAAATTCCACATCAATTTCTTTTATATTAAACTAAGTTTAGCCGTCGAAAAGAACTTCAGAATGTAAACCGCTATCAAAACTTTTTAATTTCAATTTCAATTTGCTAAATTATGTTTTTCTTGAGGTGCACTCCAGATAATTATTTTCCAAATTGCTTTCTGTCCAACATTGTGCCAAGAGCATGTCAAAAGCAAAGCAGAATTACCACTGGCAAATGTAAAATTACACTTAACCATTCATAATTCATTCGTAATTTGACAAAGGTGTCCTAGAAAGTGTATCCAGATAAGTGCTTATACTAGTTGGTAAAAGCCCAGAGTAAAATCTAGGCCATGTTTAGTTGCAGTTTTGTTTAATGTTTCTCTAAATTATGTAGAAATAACTTTGAAGTGAGCCTAAAAACATTAAAAATTAGTCTCGTCTTGTTTTCACCACAAAGATTCAACTATACTTATCACCTTAAAGTATGCAAAACGAATGTTAGTTACACATAATTTATTAAACTTGCTTTGATTGTCATATGAAGAACACTATCGATAGTTATTTTTAAGACTTTCATAGGATAAAATAGTTATTCTTTATTCTTTTATATACATAAGTATATTTTTCCCTTTTCGCATTTCTTACCTTTGTTGGTTAACAGACTGCGAACAACTTTCAGACAATTCTTGCCATCGACATTTCTGGAGGCATAGTACATAAGCTCCCAAGAGTTGGCGGTTTCCAGCAGCTCGGCGGGTAGCTCAAAATTGGGTCCATCTGCTGCAGAGATGGCGCCCGTTATGGGACTCGGTGCCGGTGTGGTCGTGTGCGATTGACACTGCTGCTCTGGCTGTCCCTTGGCTGCAAAGTCATGGAGAAGCGCCAAAAGTGGCGCTGATGTCGTCTCCACATCATTGGGTGATGTCTTCATGTGTTTGACTATGGAACGCATGCGTTCAACGGCCTCCAATTCGAGTTCGAGTCGAGTGGGCGCCGGTTCAGTGCCATTGACAATGGCCGACATGGAGGCGGCACAGCTGCTACTCAAACTATCTAGACTCGAATCGAGTTGTGTATCCAGCTGCTGTAGCTTTTCAGCTGTACGCTGACAATTGGTCTCCAGCTGCTGGCCCAGCAATTTGTATGTGTTCTCAAAGTGTTTACTCGAATTGGAGGGTTTTTTGCTGATTGTTGTGACGGAGGAGGAATCTGATGTGGAACAAATGGAACTGGAACTGCAGTTGGACACTAGGGAATGGAGGGAACTGCTGCTGATGCTGTTAGCTATGCTATGTGTTGTGCTATTCAATAGCTGATCCTCGCCAGTGATAAAACTATGTCTGTAATCATCATCAACTTCCATTTCATCTTCCAGCTGTTCTAGTGTCATCTCATTGATGATGGGCAGCATTGTTCCTGCCGTTGTTGTTAGTGCGGCCAATTTTAAATGTTGTATATTTTTGTTTTTTAGCGCGTTGCTGCTGAGTTGTGGCATTTTGCTGTTGTTCTTGTTGTTGGCGGCAGGCGCATTGTTTGTTGTTATATTAAACACACTTGTTTTCTACTTTTGTCACTGCACACACACTTTATTGTTAACTAAAGAAATATCTAAAATTGTTGCAATTAGTTTAGTGTGTGGTTTCCGTGTGACTGTCAAACAGCCAGTGTTGGCAAACACACACACACACACACGAGAAATAACTGTTGCGTCCTGCAGCTTAAATAGCCTAATGCGCATTTAGTTTGTTAATGTTTTAATTGAGCCACGCACAATAATGTCATTATCTTTATAGTCACACTTATCAATAATCTATTTTTGTTTATATATCAATACACTTTTGTGTTTTTGGTTGACTTATGCAAGTGCACACAACAACAATAATTAAACAAAGAGCAGAAGAATATAATGTTGTTAAAAAATACAATGGCAAATTATTATTAACTAATCTCATACATAACGCAACATTGGCAACATTCATCATGGATGACACTCCTTATATAGTAGGTAGTTGTTTGCAAACATTAACATTAACATACAATGGAATGTGAAAAATATATGCTATAGTATGGTATACAATTTCAAAACGACACAGCTTCAAAAATGATATACAACTTCACACAAAAGAGTGGACTAACTGACTAACTAACTGAATGGGCCCTTGGAAATGGAAATGGAAATGGTCTTGCCATGCGACTTGGAAAAATGTCGAGCATGAAGAAACAAGTTTACAAATTAGCTTAAGAGATGCGATGCGATCCGATGCGATGCACCTTTTCACCATTCACTTCTTCTAATCTGTTTACATGACGGCGGCGACGTCAGGCAATCACGCCAAGCTTGTAGGCTGGCTGCTGTTTCTGCTCTTTTCCTTTGTGTGTGGGCTGCGTAGAACCGAGAACAGAGAACAGAGAGCGAAGTGCAGAGAGGACGTCGTCAAAATGACCCATGGCGGCAGAGAGTTGAAGTTGGGTGTGTTTCTGTGTATGTGGATTGTGTGGAATGTGAAGAAAATGGGAAGTGATGCAACATTAAGTTAACAGCTAGTGCTAAAGGCTTCTTCTGGGCCGCTGCTGCTGCTGCTGCTTCTGAGCTTAATAACTATCAGATCATAATTTATGGTCTGCCAGTGAGTGAAAGAAAATTGAGCTGAGCTAGAAATAAACAACCGTTAGTTGTGTGCCAAATCTCAACGGCTCAGTTGTGATGGCAACGGGAGATGACCAGCATAAAAAATGCACAAAAAATTAAGTCAAAAACCTATAATATAGAGTCTTGCTAAAAAAAATCAGTTTACATACATATACAAGATGGAACTAACAAATAGCTTAAGCTTTTTATCAATTCTTTGTTCGTAAGAATGCACAACTCTTCTCATAATAAAATAATAATAGCTACTACGTTTTTTTAAATACTTGAATGAGTCAATGCAAATCAGTTTGATTAATGTGCGTTAACAGTACAGATAACACAAACAATGAAATACCCTAAAAATGTTAAATATTTAAGCCTTATATATTGATTAATGTATATCATTTTAAAGTTTCAACCAACTACACAAAAACTAAACAAAAGACATAGTAAAAATCTTTGGAAGAGCATTCAATCTTCTAAGTGACCCTGCAACACAAATTTATGAGAGGTTCATCGACATGCATAAAGCGTAGAGTTGTCATTTAATATTTATTCATATGTATATGCAATTTTATGACTCACACACTTTTAAGGTAAACTTTGACAATCAAGCGACAAACACACACAAACAAACCATGACGAGTGCAAGAGAGAGAGAGAGAGAGGGAAAAAGGGATCACAAAAGTGGGTAAGTGCAAATTATGAATATTATCGAATAGATAATAAAGCATATGACAAAATGTGAGAGACTTTAGAATTCGCTAATTGGTTGATTGACAAAACTATCGACAATCATATAATTATGTAAAAGCAGCTGAATAAATAACAACAATGCACGGGGGAAAAGGTAAATAGACACACACACACATATGTACACACAAAAGTATTCAAAACAACAAATAATAAACATGAAAAAATGCCAATCAATGGTGCACACGCGAAAATAAAATGAAAACGGCAAAAAACATACAAAAAAAACCGTTTTAGCTGCTAAAATAAGACAAACTTTGTAGTTTTGATGTTTTTGGTTCACAACAACTTTCACAAAAGAAAAAAATAAGTCGTTGTTGTTGTTGTTGGGAATTAATTATTGGCAAAAGTTGGGCGCAATTAAATACCTTCTTCTACTTTTGGGCAAAAACTTCAACAATGCAAACAAACCAAACCCGAAAAAGAAGCTGCATTGCATTATTCAACACTAATAGGGAACTGTGTTGTGGAGGATAATCGCACAATTACAAATAAAACGCTCTATTTATGTTTTTTTCTCTATCATGCACTAATTGTGGACCGCAATGTGAATGTCCTAATCAATAGAGGCCAGTGACATAGAGAAATGTATAAAAAGACACAATAACAAAAAACCGTTGTAATGTTGCGAAATGACGTAATTAAAGTATGTCACATGGTGTATGTTTGTTTGTTTGTGTTTGGCAAAGAAGTGGACATAATCCGTATTATGATCCACACACACACACTCTCTCACTCACACAGAAGCGAACACACTCATGACACAAATTTTGTTGCCATTTTATGCATTGTTTGTTTGTCCGCCGACAGCTTAACACCAATCAAATGGTCAACAACAATGTGGGTCTGCGGGAAATGATCGACAATTTAACGTGCCTAATAGCTAAAAAGCAACACAACCAACAATAATTTGTATTGCGGTTTATATTCTCTGCTGTTCGGCTCGGCTCGGTCCGGCAACACTTGATGAGTAACGAACGGAACGTAGTTTTTTTTTTTTCTTTATTTTTTATAGCTTTAAGATAAACTCACACGCACAGGTGACAGGTGGAGAATGTTGGGCTGGTTGATTGATGCGATACACGGAAGAGCGCAGCACAACACAACAATTGCTGATAATATATTTAATCAACGATGGACTGACTGGCTGGACGGGGCCGGCAGTTAAGAACTGGAACTGGAAGTGGAACTGGATATGCGGCATATTTCCAAGTGCGCTGAACGGTAAATATTGAATGCACAGAGAAGCCAACCAGCTGGTTGAATATTTTCTAAATTGACTATCGAATGAACAGACGCTAAATTCCGATAGAACAAGACGACGAGAATTCTTATCAACAACAGTTGACGAACATCATAAAGGGAGGCGGGGAGCAATATAGACAAACACATGGAAAAACGATTATGTAAAGAGCGAAGACGGGCAGCAAAGAAATGGAGACGAGACGTTTTCGTTCATACATAATGGGAATACGCAAAGAACAAATTAAGCTGACAGCAAGACGTTTGGCCCTGCCCATGGCCATGCCCTATTATGAATTACAAACTCCTACACACACATTTACACTTTTACACACATACTTACACCCATGTAGAATGCCGACCTCATTCATTAAATGTTTACACTGGGGCAACAAATTTATTTCTTCATAATTCACAACAGAAACACACGCACACGACACTCACACACATAAAACTCAAATATATTTTTCATTTTTTTTTTGTTGCTGTGTGCCTTTTGTTGTCCTAAAAATAAATATAGTAGTTTGTATGACGCCAGGCGAAGACAAGCACAAGCTAAAAAGCACTTGGAGAAAATCCAAATTAATCTGTTTTGGGTTTGTTGTTTTCTTTTTCGTTTATTTTTTGCGCAGATGAATAATACACAAAAAAATTGTGTTCGTAATGATTTTCGATTGCGTTTCGCTTATGAATTTGCGATATATATTTCTTTCTGTGCTTTTGGCAATTATGATTTATTTATGCACGCACATTATTTCACTGGCACAATTGTGTTGCTATTTCTTTATTTGGTTCAATGTCGACGTGTACATAGTGATAAATTACATATTAAATATACATATATCGCGCTCACGACCGCTTACATTACGCGTTTCTTTTGGCACTTTTCATTTCGAGCGGCTTCCCGCCGTCAGTTGGCAAAAAAAACTTTTGAAATGCACACAGACCGACGACGCACGCGGAATGAGAATAGCCAATAGCAATTCCCCATACCGGCGGCGTTGGCTCCAAAAAAACAAAACAGCTGTCTGCTATGTGTGAATGCTAAAGCAGCAGTTTGTGTGAATGGTATTAACAGCTGGCTCTTGTCGGCGGTGTGACCACAGCTGTTAACAATAGGCCAGATTTAAGCTTTTGATTTAACAGACATTGGTTTTAACAGAGTTTGTTAACATTAATCATATTAAATATTCAATTTAGAGTACAAATGGCATAAAAACTTAATAAAGTTGACATTAAATTAAGAAGACTTTGTTAATGAATAAACCTTACTTAACAGAAGCTGCCAGTGTGACCATTTTGTTAATACCAAACTTAAGCAACAAGTGTTGTATTATGATATAAAACACATCGCTGCCAATTGGCGCACTTTTTAAAGAAAATTTTCTTTTTTTTATATGTACAAATACATATATCGCTTTATTCTTTGTTCAAACACTTGTGATTACTTTTCAAAAAGTATACTAAGAAAGAAAAAAAGTGTTTTTTGCCAAAATAAAATTGACAACCAAATAGTATAAACACATACACATAGAAAAATTCCTGGCAGAGTCTACAAACACGCATAAATAATACTTTGTCACAAGTTTATTGGCGTCAAAAATGTGGCAAAATATGCAAAAAGAGAATAAGCACATATAGAATTTATTTATATCTGCCTTTTGTGTTGCGCAGATAAAAGAATATTGCGTTTTTTGTGTCTCAAGCGGAACAGATAAAACGATTTTTTGTTTAACACAAAACACATTTAAAAATGAATAAAATCTTGCAAACAAATAAGATATCCGTATAAATATGTTCGAACAAGTTGATGTCAAACATATTATTAAATATTTTGTTTTTTCCTGTGTACAAGTACACATTGTATAACCATAGCAATTGGTTTTTAGGAATTGCATATATATACACACATTATTTTTAATTGAGCAATTAAGAATAGAAGGAATTCAACAAATACATACGATATGCATATATGAATTTATATATTACCCAATATAAACAAACACATACGATATGTATATATGCATATATGAATGTATGTATTTGTTTATATTGGGTAATATACAAATTTGTTAAGCTTATCACACAAACTGACGATTGCAACTATTTAAAGAGCAAACTTGTTTCGTATCACTTATTTAATAATGTAATGCATGAAAAGCTACTTACGAAAATAGTTGAGGCACTCTCTTGTCTGTTCCTTGGTCAATCCGAGTCCATCGGGTGGTATGTGCAACGCCGGTGCTGGCACAAACCAATCCTCATTCGCATATCCAGCAAAATCGGTAAGAAAATCATTTCGCACTTTGTATTTGGGTATTTGTTCCTCGAGTAACGAAAATATCTCCACCTCTGGCAGATTCTCGCTGCTGCACAAATCTATATATATATATGGATATATGAGACTCATTAGCAAAGGCAAATATAATATATTACAAAACAAACTTACCCGTTAGGCAACCGGCATCAGCGGTCTGCGGTTTACATGCTGCCGCCGCCGTATGTTGCATGAGTCTCTTCGTCTGGAGCTTGGGCAAATGTTTGCTGAGCGTCGCCTGTGCTGAGGGACTGAGCGGCATTTGTCCGCCAACGCCGCCGCCTCCCCCATTGCCCCCCAATGTTGCAGATAGCATCAATGTGGGCAAGTTCTCAGTATGTTTTTAATAATTTTGTTGTCAGAGTTGCTGCTGCTGCTGCTGCTGGTTACTACTCAATTAGCATCCAGCTGTTCAAGTGTCTAGTTAGTTGATCGGCTGCAAATACAAAAACCAAAAGAGATAGGGTTTGTTAATAGACTCGAAACTCACATGAAACCAATAAGCACCTAGCAGCAAACAGCTAGTTACACTTTTTGTTTGCTTTTGACCGGTTATCTTTGGCCGCCGATAAAGTCAACGTCAACGCAATGATTATTAATACTATAAATATTAGTAAACGTCAAAGGATTTTCGCGTTCATTTATCACAAACTAAATTCGCACACTGTGAAAATAGAATGGGGTAAAAGTACGGTGTGTGGGACAGAAAGGTAAGACCCCTTATCACCACCCCCTTATCACATTTTACTGTCATTTTCCATTTGTTTACACTCGCGAGCAATATTACATTTCCATTTCTAAGCAACTATTACGTAAGAGTTTTAACATTATCTGATCTCAGTTCGTACCGTTAGCAATGTGAACTGCGCGTCGCGCAAGCGTTAACTGATTATTATTTTTCCTTTTACAACTTAACGATTAGTTAAGTGGAGTCTGCGCACCAAGAAGAAGCATTTGGTGAGAGAACTTAATTGAGTGATAACTGGAATTGTTGTTATTGTAGCTGCTGAAGTTGAAATTGAGAGCAACTGAAAGAGATGGCCAAAATAAAAACTCCAGACAGACAGACTACGTGCCGAATGTGGCGTAAACATTTGCAGCTCATAAGTGAAGCGTGCAGCAAGCACTTAATGATAATGCTTGATGATTAGGGGGGAACATGTAATTAAACAATAAACAAAACAGGCGGGAAATTGCAAAGCGATGATAAAATTTGCTTTCTAAGGCAATTGTTACCGATTGAATTGAAGCAAGTTCGATTGAACTTATTTGTTTAACTAAACGCATGAATAAGTTTGTTTTCAAGTTTAAAATTTTTTGTTTATGTCTTGAATAAAATAACTAAGATCGTCAATTGCAATTTTATCTGCTTTGTGTCGATTATGAACCAACTCACACCTGGAACTGAAGAGTGCAGCTCTAAAGATGGCAACGCTGACGCACAAAGGCCGCAAAACGAAAGCATGTGACGGTAACGGTGAAACAACAACCCCCACCACCACAAGCAAGAGAGAGTAAGAGTTGAGGTATTCCCTGACCGTCGTTCCGATCAAGAACAAAGGTTTATTTTTACGGGCGATATCAGCGCACAAATATTGGCGATTGCTTAGCGCTATCGACGGTAATAGAGCAACTGCATTGCGTAATTCAAGCGGTGCAATTTACATATGACGAAAATAACAACAGCAAGTTCTACATAAGTGTGAATGGAAGCCGGCGATGTCAGCAACAAAACAAATTGAGCAAATTACATTGCTTGCTTTAGTGGTTGCTATTTTGTATTTTCGAACGAACAAACAAACACACACACGCAAACTCACACATGCACACGCACAAGTCTATTTGTGTGCGTTGGAAACATTTTTCATTTAATTTTCTAGATAGCTGTTACGTTTCGCACTCTCCACGGTGTCCACTATTCACGGTCCACTGTCACTGTTAAGCGCGCGTTGCCAGACCCCTGCTGCGAGGTAAAACTGAATGGATGGCATAATGCTCTAAAATAAATTTGGAAGGCACAACTAGAAGAAGCGATGGCAACGCTTGCCAAAAAAAAAATAAAAGAACGCAAACAAATTTGTTAAAGTTTCGTTTGTCATTCATTTTGTTGGCGTCAGATTGTGGTTCCTAAATTGTTTTTGTTTTTCTTTTGGCTTGGTTCTGGCTATTTTCACAACGTACTCAATTTTTTGGCATACGCACTCACACGAACATTTAACCGTTCACTTATATAAGCAACGACGCCGTCGTCGTCGTCAGTGGGGCAGGGTCATTAGACGACACCGTTGTAATTTGTCTCTTTAATTTATTTCAAATGTTCCGCATGCATTTTACATGAATCAGCTGGCCAGAGACTTGGAGTTTTGATGGGAATGGGGGGATGCTGCTGATGGTTCGTAGGGGAGGTCAAAAATGATATGCGTGGGCGCAGGAATCTTTTGTGCGTGTGTGCGTATATTTGTTTGTGTTTGTGTATTGTGTTTGGTAGAGGAGCGCGCTCACTGATTATAAAACACTGTCATCATTTGCTCAACACTCAGCACTCGCGTACTCATTCATCGATGTTACTCATATTTCATAATGTTTTTCAGCTCGTTTGTTTTGCAAATTTAACCTTAAACAAGCTAACACACAGATGCACGAATTATTGAATTTTCATGTGCCGTACATTGTTGTTGCCGAATGAATGGGATGGTACCTACATTTGTTGTAGTTGTGCATGTGTTTGCCATTTTATTTCGATGTGTTGTGGCTGCTTTCACACACTAAAATCGAAATGAAAACCACATGCCCTGTTTCTTCTTAGCACGAGCGCGCGTCAATTGTTGGGTAAGCGAATAAAATTTGTTTGATTGATAAAAAAGTTCACTTGGTGTTTGTTTGCGTTAAGTCACATAGGATTTAAACTAAAAAAATAAAAGCGCTGGTCTAAATAATTTGGTTTTTTTTTTGCAGCTGCAGCCAATCTCTTGCGCACACTGAAGATGGACAAGCAGGCGATTGTAAGTCAATAAATATATCGATGTATCGGTGTTTTATGCGGTGTGGTTAGTCGATTACTGATACCATCGATTATTTCTCGATATTGCGAACAGTTTAATTTTACTTAATGTTAATTTTTTTAGAATTAATGAAAAAGGATGTCCATATTAAAGTAAATTATAAGTATATTAATTTTTTTTCTTTTGAAAACTATTTTCTACGCTACTTTCCAAGTACAAGCTGACAAAAGAAAGAAACTGCAAATTGTTGATACGGATTTTTATTTTTTATTTATGTTCTTTGTCTACAAAATATGATTTTTTTTTTGTTTGTTGTTGTTGTTTACATAGCATTTTACATTTTTTTAATATGTAGCGCTGTTTTAAAATTATGCAATTTTAAAAAAGAAAATTATATAAATTGATAATATTGAAATAGGTTCGAAAATAGTTTAAAAGTAATATCGAAATAAAATTTAGTTTGTTTATGTTTTTGGCGTGTTAGGAATGCCTAATTAAGTATGCACACAATCAATATGCATATATCATTAATTGTAATGTAATTATATCTTTATGTGCCCCATTTTTCATTCAGCTTGCGAAGCATTACACAAATATCATAGTCTTTTTCGAAAAATTTTTAAATTATGACAAAATTTCTGTTTAACGAATAATAACAATATATTTTTTGAAATAGTTGCTGCCTCCGCCGCCGCCGCCGCTTGCAAAGTATCAACTATCTACACATGTATGCTCCCCCTCCTTAATCATCAGTATTTTTGCGTGTTGATGCTATCAACTCGGATGCACTGATAGCTGCCGGAAACATAGAGTGATAGTTGATAAGCGGCACATACGCTGCTGTAATGACGCGTCCGGCGAACCAGCGTCCATGTAGAGCATTTACAGCCAACACCGCTGTGGTTGTGCTCGGACACTTGACATAGACGGTGCCCGTTGGTGAAACAGTGTCCACGTGTATGTGCAGCACACCACCATGCTTTGTGCACTCATCTAACACATCGTCGCGCACTTCTGAATCCCACGTGGGATTTGTCTCGGTACGCGGATCAAACATATTTGAAAGTATAAAGCACTGTGTGGCTATGGATGGTGCCTGTTCTTCGTGCTGCACGGGAGCCGGTTGTGGTGCTGTTGCTAACAATGCATTTGCTGCAGCCTGTGGCACAGCTAAACCTGCACCCTCGGCCAATTTAAACATGAGCTGTAGCCGACCCGTGGCGCCAAGATCAATGCCGCTACGATCCATTTCATCTGTATCTAGTGAGCTTGTGTTCATGTCCAGCCGTTCGGTCACATTACCCACTTTCATGGGACGTCCGGCCAGTTCAAACCCGTTCAGTTGTTCTAAAGCCTTTTTGGCATCGTCAGCATTATGATACTATTTAGATAATATAAAATGAATAAATACATAATACGTTGATTTTTTGGTTACTATTTCTTACCGTTATAAAGCCATAGCCCTTGGAGCGACCCGTCTCAGTGTCCATTATCAACTGAATAACATCAATTTTGCCAAAGGGCTCAAATATGCCACGAAGCATCTCTTCGGTGATGTTAAAGTGCAACGATCCCACATATAAACGCATAGGACCTGTGTGTGCTTTTGGCTGGAACGGTGGCGGAGCAGCTTGCAATCGATTCTTTTCCGCTTGTGTGTGTTGCACCATTATAGGCACGCCCAGCAAACGCTGGCCGGACAGCCCGAGAGCCAGTGCCACAGACTCTGGATCCTCGAACTCAATGTAGGCGATGCCCTTAAAGCGTTTAGTCTTGTTGCACGTTATCAATCGGACATCACGCACCTTGCCCACACTAGAGAAGAACTCTTCAAGATCACGTGCACGCACTCGTTGCGATAGCTGAATGCAAAAAACTGTGCGTGCATCACGCTCCTCGGGACTGAGCTCAGTGGGTGGTGTGCGATCCACCACACCATTCATTGGTGATCTGCCGGGGCCACCAACGCCGCCACGTCCGCGTCCAGCATATGGTCGTGGTGAGTAGCTGGTACGACGGCGACTGCTGCAAAAAGAAGATATAAATTAATATATATGATAGCTTTTGATATACATTTAAAAAACTTACTTGGTGTCTCTGGAGCGTGAATTACTTCGTCGACGTTCGCGTACAGGACTGACGCGAGGCTTACGTTGCTCCCGGGAGCGACTGCGTCGACGCCGTTCGCGTGAACGACTGCGTTTGCGCTCTGAATCACGTTGCATACTCTTGCTGCCGCCGCCACGATCACCAGAGGGACGATCACGCTGGGATTCACTGCGTCCGCTGGTCATGCCACGTCTGCTGCTGCTGTCATCGCTGGGACGTTCATCACGTGTGCGGCTGCTGCGTTTGCCATCGCGATTATAGCGATGATCGCGCTGTTCTCGATCACGTTCCCTGTCCCGATCCTTGTCTCGATGACTGCTACGCTCACTGCCACGATCCTTTTCACGTTCGCGATCCCTGGAGCGTCTGTGTTTGGCATCACGCGAGCCGCTGCGACTGCTGTAAAATTAATGCGAATATGTGATTGTTATGCTATTTAATTGGATTGGATATAAGATATGCTTACCGCGAGCGATGACTGCGCTTTTTGTTGCCATTCGAGGAGCGAGTTCCATTTTCCGTTGCATAGCGTAGTTCATCATCATCCTGGTCATCGTGGCCACTCTCGCTGCCGCTGCCGCGTCCGCGTCCCCGTCCCGCACTGACGTTCTATACAGATACAGGGTGTTTGGTTTTGGTATTTTGGTTGGTTTTTTGGGGGTGTGGACATAGGATGTGGAAATCGCAAGCAATAATGTACATACATAGAATTGGATTTCATTTTCATTTGTTGGGGAAACATTGTTTTTTGAGAGACACAGAGAGAGAGAGATAGAGAGACACACACACACGTAACATTTGGTTGTTGTTGTTGTCGTTACGGTTGTTGTTTGTTTGATGACGTTCGTTGTTGTTGATTGGTTGGTTGTTGTTGTTTACAATTAGTTTCAGGTTTTTATATTTTTTTTCGTAATTGTTTTTTTTTAATGAATTTTTTTTTTGAATAAGAGAAAGCAAATCAAAGTAAATTAGTTAAATTTTTTGGTATCTGCAAGTATATAAAATAGAAATGCTTAAGTCAACAATGATCGTCTTACAGATCATTGCCAATTTGTAGCAATATAGAGCAGTAGTAAAAGTTATGATACATAAAAATAACCATGTATAGGCGACCTATTTATGTTATGTTATATAGAAGTAGTATAGATATTAACACGCATAAGTACATATATTATATACCTATACTCTGATAGGACACACACAATTGTAAGTAGTTCACGGCGAAATGTCTCCACAATATTCGTTTCGATATTTGGGTATATTAGCGCTGGCTAGTGGTTGGGTTGGTTTGTTGGCTGGTTGGCTTTTTAGACTACAAAAGACTCATTGGACACCACCACATCGCATCTATATATGGGACATATATATACATAAGTTAAAGATATATATTTTGTGTAGTGAAATAATTTAAGTTTGTTGCTTATTACGTTTTTGTTTTTCATATTTTTTTTGTGAATTGATTTAGGTAGTTATTCTTTTTTATTGTGGGCTTAGTTTTTTTCAGACTCGACTCCTGAAAGAGCAGTGAAGTGGACTTGTTTGACTTTCTTTCATTCTTTCTTGTCTGTCTGTGAGTGAGAGTAGTAGTTGTGCTGCCTGCTGCCCCAGACAATAGGTAGAGTTTATCTGAAATTTAGTGCACGTTCAGTTTTCATTGATTTTTTTGTTTGGTATTTTGTTTTTTTTGGTAACAGTTAAACAAATCGATTGATAAAAAAAGAAAGGAAACAGAAACAAATCATACAGAAAACAAAATGCCTAGATATGTTTTGGTTTTTTTTTCTTTTTTTTTTTTTTTCGAAGTTTCTGGCACATTCAAAACTTACCAAATGGTCTCCAGCTTTTTGTGTTTAGAATGACCAAAACAATCACTAGCAACAATATTGAGCTTATACGATTTCTGCAAAGACATTTCACCCTTAAGAATTATTCTCGCTTTTTGTTTGTTTGAATTATTTTCGGTTTTTTGGTAGTGTGATAAGTTTTCTTTTGTTCATTTGCACATTGCATTTGTGTTTAGAGAAAGGATAGTCAGAAAGCAGAGCAACCACTCAAATTCAAAATTTTAATTTTTTAAATAATGTTTACAAAGTGTTATATGTCTTTTGAGAGCTAAGTAGAAAGTGATTTTTACAAGCACTCTTAATTTCTTTGAAAATATTTACAACTTCCCCTTATCTGTAATGTACCTCCAGTTACACTTTGGGGAGATTAGATAACTTAACACCATCTAAGAACCATCATAACCAGACACAACCCACACTTGATTTGACGGAATACCCTGCAAAGTTTAAACAACACACTCACACACTTACGCACACGCACACTCTAATTAAAAGCGTACGGGTGGATGAAAGGTTGTTGATTCGGCGTCAAGTTCAGTCGTGTATAAATTGTATCAAAATTACCGCACAGGCGATTAACACCGGCCGACTATGTCCTATGCTTGTCGATATTCGATTGCACTACGGGAATTTAGGTTAAAAATCGATTTAAGACAGCCACTTAGCATTCAGCGGTCACACACACACTCGCACCTACATAACCAATCACACGAAGGTGTCAAATATGTACGTGTGTGTAAGTGTGTGTCTGTATGCTCGTGTCTGCGACTGTAAAATACATACATACATACATATACGTACGTACAAAATACATACGGCGCGCTTGTGGATGTCTATTTAGAGAAGAAGTATACAAACATTCATATAATTTACCATTGTTAAAAGAATAACTTAGTTTTGTACAAACCATTACTTAATCTATTTGCACTCAAGTTGATGCACTTACGTTTTTCTGGTACGGTGCCTCCAGCATTGCTTCGACATCAAAGTCCTCGGCCATGTTGAATTTGGTGGACGGAAAAAACGCCCTTAGTTGTTGTCTAGCACGATTGAAGAAACCAAAAGTGTTGTTGGTATGCACAGCAGTACTCGATGGCTCACTTACGAACTTTCTTTTTAATTATTTTGTATGGCAATTACAATTTTCCTTAAATTTTATGATTTTTTTCCACAGCGTGGCCGACTATGTTGTGTTACTGCAGGGATGATAATAGTTAAACATCGATACTCAGCGCGGTATCGATACTCTGAAGCTGACATTAGTAGCATTGTAAGTTAAATAATTATGCGTTGTGCCAGACCAAAAGGCCACAATTTGGTTTAATATACAAAATAAATTGGGTTAGCACTTTTATAAAAAAAAAAACCTTGTCAAATGAGTTAAATATTTGTACAGCTTGATTGCTGATACCTCGCATGGCGTTGCCACATCGCAGCCACATTAATCGATTTGTTTATATTTACATATACGCAGCGAAATTTTTGCTGTGCGATTTTATTGTCGTTGGCATGCATTTAGCGCCCAGAGAATTGAATTAATAACATATTCGTAAATTGTGCATAACACTGATTGAATGGCGTTGCGCGTTACACAGGACAAGATATTTCCAATCTACCACTGCTGGCAATTGTAATTGTTGAGTCATCATTAGAGGGTTCCACAAGCAAAAGAAGTGTTCCAGCAGCCTTGGAGGCGACGGCTACGCTAACCGTTAGACCATCGCATACGTAGGTTGCGTGTGCGAAGCAGCTACAGGTAAGAGGCAATTGCGTTAAATAACTAAATGCGTGGCGTCAGCTGCATTTGTGGGTGAAACTCCAACCCAAAAAACCATCCCCATTACACACAGACAAACGCTCGCGTTACGCGTCGTTAACTAAGGTGTGTCGAAACCACTAACTAAATACTATGTATATACTAATGTCTTATGCTTGCACACAGGCAAATCGTAGCTGACTCTCACTTTAAATGGAGGACTACAAATTCCTATTTAAAATTGTGCTGGTGGGCAACGCTGGCGTTGGCAAAACATGTCTGGTGCGACGTTTTACGCAGGGATTATTCCCACCCGGTCAAGGGGCTACAATTGGTGTCGATTTTATGATCAAAACCGTTGAGGTGGAAGGCGAGAAAATTAAGCTGCAGATATGGGATACTGCCGGTCAGGAGCGTTTTCGTTCCATCACACAAAGTTACTACAGATCGGCGCACGCGCTAATCCTTGTCTATGACATAAGCTGCCAGCCAACATTCGATTGTTTGCCCGACTGGCTGCGTGAGATCCAAGAGTATGCCAATTCAAAGGTTCTCAAAATACTGGTGGGTAACAAGACGGATCGCGATGATCGCGAAATACCGACCCAAATCGGTGAGGAGTTTGCCAAACAACATGATATGTACTTCCTGGAGACATCCGCCAAGGAGGCGGAGAATGTCGAACGATTGTTCTACGAGATTGCCGCCGAACTAATTGGACAGGCGCGCAGCAAAGATGGCAGCAGTGCTGCAGCTGCGGCTGTCCAACGTCAATCCGACGGAAGCAGCTCTATTGGACTGGGCAGCTTCAGTGCCAAAGCAGCGCAAAGCAGTTGCTGTGGTGGTGGCTCAAACAGCTCCAACAACAGCAGCACCAACACTAGTCAAGCCGGCTAAATAGGAACAGCAACAGGACAACTGGCAGCTAATATGCAACTCAATGACTATGGATGCTAAATATTTGTGTTACAAAAATAATGAAAACCTCCTTTGGATGTGTAGTTTTAGTATGCCTGATTTTCTTAGTAGTATTATCTGTTATTATAGATCTATAACTGGATCGGGATCTGCAATGTGAAAGCATCACAATTTTATGCTTTAATTTAATATCTTATTATAATGCAATGCACATTTTATGTTTTATTATTAGAGTTATAATTGTATATTTAATGCATCATTTTTGTATTTTTTTGATATATTTATACAAATATATTGATTATTTTGAGCAATAATTTATATACATACGTATACAGCGTGTACTTGTATTAGAGATTAAGACGATTTTATGACATTCCAAATATATAATAAAATACTTAGTTCAATATGAGATAACATTAAATAAGAGTAATTCTCACTTTGTAATTAAATAAAATAAAGTTTTAAATGTGAATGTGAAGCTGCATTAAAATAAATTGTGTTTCCTTTTTAAAAGACTGACTGACGATTAATTATTAAAACACATCTTTGGATATCAAATGTTTCATTCATTTATTAAATATTGTTTTAATATTGGTACATTTGTCGTTTTGCTGACTTTTCTCTAGGAGAAAATTTCATGCTTAGTATTAAGCTCTCTCTGTGTGTTTAAGCTACAATTTGTATATATTCGACATTCAATTCTAAAAAAATATATGGGTATATGTTTACATATGTATATATATAAAGAGATATGTATGTGCATGTATATATATTGTAAATATTCTTGTATAGTGTCATAGTAGCAAAAAGAATTATCAAAAAAAATATATAAATATAATATAACTGTAGCTGCAGTTTTTGGGTTAGTTTTCTTGGGTATAGCATATTATAGTTCTGTTAGCGGGCCACACACAAACACATACACGATAAATTATATACACATTTATGCATAAATAAAATACATAATAATACATGTAAATGCTAAAAATTAATATAATATTATAATAATAATTTCATTTAATACAAAATTTTTATGAATAATTAAACCATTTTAAAAAGTTAACAACAATTTGGGTCGGCCCTTTCACAAAAACTTTCTAACATTCCTGACAGCCTGGCACTTTCGTTTAATATTTTTTGTTCTATATAAACATATATATTTTTGTATGGTAGACAGTGTTGTTGCCAGAGCTGGCGCGAGATTCGTTTGTGGATTGTGATCAATAATGATGATGATGATGGCTACGGACATATGCTACTGCAACATCAGAGCATTTAAATTACGCTGCAATATCGTATCCTTCACCGAATTGAACACCACATTGATGTTGCGCGTGTCTATGGCAGTGGTAAAGTGATGGTAGATCCGACTGGTGCTACTGCTACGCCGCACGCTCATAAACATTTGCAGCATAAAGTTCTGTACATCGAGGAGCGAGTGCGGATTGCCATTAAATTGTGGATAGTACCAGCGTATATCAGTCTCTGGATTGCGTACTTTTTGTTCTAGCAAATCGGTTTTGTTCAAGAACAATATAATTGAAATGCCTTTGAAGGTATTGTTGTTTACAATGGTATCAAAAATATTCTTAGACTCTTCCAGACGATTCGTTTTTCTACAAAAATTAAAACTAATCATTAATACATTACTACCATATAGTTGAATTAAGAACTTACCTGTCTTCGGCAAGCACCTGATCAAACTCTGAGCTAGACACTAGGAATATAATCGATGTGACAGAGGTATCAAAGCATCTGGTCCACTTTTGGCGTTGTGTGCGCTGACCGCCCACATCGACAAACACAAATGGAATGTTCTGTGAAAGGAACAATGATTAACTATTAGTATGCAAAACTATGCGCTTCAATTGCCAATTGCCAACGACTTACCTGTACTTTGACACAAAACTCGTAAACACCTTTGGTTGCTCTGCGACAATGCAGTATATCTTTGTGTGTGGGCACATAATCCGGTTTTGCTAGCCGCTCGATTTCGTCTAGAAAATAGCTGACCGAATCGCTCTGCAAGTTGTAAGATAAACAATGGTTAGGTGTTCATATTTACAAAGCCAAATTAAACAATTTTAAAGTGTTTACTAACAATTTGGAATTCGCGTCGTCGTTCGTAGGCGCGCCTAATGCCACGATCCTGCCACAGTCGTCGTATGAGCGGAGCAAGTTCCACGAATCTAGCTGCCTCTATTGCATTGCTTTCCATTGATTTGGCATCGTTGGCATCCTGTTCCCGTCCATCGTTGCCCCACGAGATGTCCAACTTTTCGCGCGCATCGAGAAGCACTTGCATACCTGTAAGCAAAATGTAGCATTAGCATGAAATTCATAAGAAAATTTGTTTTGAACATACCTCTTATAACGTTTTGGTATATCACATGTTGGTATTCACGCAGCAGTTCCGGATCAAAATTGACACCGTGTATGATACGCATCTGTTTGAGGAAGGTTGATTTGCCCGATTCGCCAGCGCCCAGGAGCAGCAGTTTTACCTATCACAAAGAAAAGTGATTCACCAGTTTAATAAGTTAGTATATATTGTCAAATAGTAGTACGTGCGAAATTGAAACCTTGACCGACAAAAAATACAATCAAAAATAAACATACGCATCGCACAAGAAGCAACTGCAACACAGCACAGCACAGCACACAAAGACATTGTTAATTGAATGCCTTTTGTGTGAATAAGACTGTTTGATACTCTTGCGATGGGTAATCGAAGTTTGATGTTTACTTTGTTGCCGACTTTTTGTCAAAATAAGCAATTTAGTCGTAAGGGTATAATAAACGTCGGGCTGTTTGAGATAGTTGATCTTGCTTGTTTGTTGTTGTTGCTGTTGTTGTAATAATTGCCTAAATGATGCAACAATAAAAACCCAAAGCCAGAGCCAAGCCCCATAAAACAACAACAACAGCAACTGCAACAACATCAACAACGGCAATAACGAAAAGTGAAAATTCGTCTCTGACGTTTTATTTGTTTGCCTGGGCGGCCCATGCGGGCCACATTCATACATACATACATACAACCGGATGAATGTTGTTTTCTGTGTATGTGTTTGTATATGAGAGAGTATTTCTCAGTGTGCATATGTATGTATGTATGTATGGGTCCCAGCAAATTAATACTAATTACTTAATTAAACGGAATGTGGCGGCTGCCGTTGTTGCTGACCAAAATTAAGGCATGCCAACCAGCTTTCTTACCTGCCGTCGAAACGTGTGCTTCTCCTTCTCCAAAAACCGATCAATCTCTTTGGATTTGTAGCGTTGCTCCAGCTCCTCGGGCGTGCTGCGCAGTCGCACCAGATATGTGAGAAAATTGCCACAGCACCGCATGCAAGCGAATCTGGAGGTTTGCAGTCGACTGCCCTGACGTCGCAGCCGTTCAGCGCCATCAGAGATGAGGCCAGCGGCACCAGCTGATCCAGTATCTCCTGTCTGCTGGTGCTGTTGATGGTGCTCCTCCATCAGGTGCGTCAGTGTCCCGGTGCGTGTATCGTTGTTGCTGTTATTGTTACTGCTGCTGGACGTTGTTATACCCAGTCCGCCGCCGCTGTGTGTTAACGTGGTTAACGTAATTCTGGACATGGTTGCGACCGCGACGACAGCCAACGCCTGACGTGCGCACTTTCTACACAAACACAAACACACACACTCAGTCGCTCTCTCACACAAACACACACACACGCACGCACACAGACGCGCGCGCTGTTCGTTTATTTGTTGATATTGTTATTGTTTTTGTTGTTGTTCCTTGTACTATTGTTGATTGGCTTCCTTTTGATATGATTCTGTTATTGTTCTAGTTGCGCACGCACACACACACGCTAAAATTAGCCTGGTCGCGGGTTTTATTGTTTTGGCCAAATCATATCTTGACCACAAAAGCAGCACCGCGCTCTTCCCCTATGTTTTTTGTTCAGCGCGAGCATTTCACACACATACGTACGGCCACAGCAGCAACTGCTATTTGCGTTGATGACAAATTGTTAAACTCCTTTATTACGCGTCGCCCTCTTTTTCTCGAATTGGCAAATTTTGTAAATAAATTCGCATTTTCACTCCCAAAAATGACTGCGTAGGGTTGTATTCACGATGTTACACTATCGATAGATAATCAGTTGTACTGCATCGATATTTTTTTGATTCAAGCAACTCTGATTTTAAAAACAGCTGATCAATTTGCAGCTCACACACACACGCACACCACCAACGTACCTATCGATACTTTGTATGCGATTATTATTGAGACAGCTGTTTGTTTGGCGTACATATACACAAACACCTACTCACATATCAGCAGCTGTTTATATTATTTTGCTTTGTCGCCGTGAAGTTGTCATTTTGTAGTTGTGCTCATTCAAAATTTGAAATTGTCTAGAAAACATGTTTATTAATACAAGCAAAGCAACGTTGTTACGTGCAGTTCGTGCCCAAAGCGGCATCAAGAACTATACAGGTAAATTTGCTCAAAAGTTTTGCTTCCGCAATCTTAGAGGTCAACGAGTGTAAATTGATTAAAGTCCCTTTGCCATTGTGCGATTGGTCGGCAAACCATAGGCAAGCCACACGCTAACGTAATTGAACTTAATTTACACGCAATAAGTAATTGTCTACCGGCCTTTCCACTCTTCAGTATAGTACTATATGTACATATGTATGTATATAGTATAAATTGGAATTTGGACCCCGTTGATCTGCTAAACTGCGCAATATTTTTTCTGGCATATTCGGTTCTATATATATTAATTATCTTGCTCTTGTTCCCTTTCCTATTTAGCCATTCAACCCTTTCACACAAGCGCCAACGCCTTGAACAACGCCGCCCCGGCGCCTGCTCTTCCACTTCCCAACAATGTTGATGCCGCTGAAACAACGCGCTTTTCGCCGCAACGTTCCCGCGACATTTCCGATAATATCATGGCAACGTCTTATGCCCCCATTTCCATGATTGACATCACAACGGATAACAGCTTAACAGCTGCCCAAGGCGGTGCATCCTTTGGAGCCCAGGATCCACATGTACAATCGTACGATTGCTTCGGTGCCGTCAGCCTAAATGCTGTAATGCAAAGCAATGTACCAACACCATTTGGCGGCATGCACAAATTCTCGCACCTAAACATGCCCGGCGGCCAGTGGTCCCAGGAGTATAAGTTCACCTCGCAAAATATGCACAGCTCCCATTATCGTGCATTGCGCGATAGTGCACGTGCCGATTGGGTGACCTACGATCAGAATGCCACGGTCACGGCTGGCAACGGCCAAGGTAAGATTGTTTAATTTGAACACTTGTTGCATGCACCTGTTGCATGTTGGACGCATGCGCTCACGCTAGCTGAGCTCTTAACCCGCATTCGCATCCCACACACATAGCTTAAATATATATATATAAATGTATATAGTATATCATATTCAGGCTTTCGGCGTTGCTACAGCACAAAAGCACAAATAAAGCCGATAGCAGAGCCAGCATCAGCGGCAGCTCAACAAACCGTTTCACCAGCCGCCGAGCCTGCGCAGCCCGAGCAAAAGCTGAGCAAGAAGGATCAATTGAAGAAGGCGTTCAAGGAGTATGGCGCCACCATTGTAGTATTTCATGTGGGCATCTCATTGATATCGCTGGGTGGCTTCTACGTGCTCGTCTCCAGGTAGGACAACTAATCCAAATGGCGCTCATTTCGCACGCTCCCTTACTAACAGCAGGGAATCGTTAAAGTTCTTTAATTCATAAAACTTAACTAATCTCAAATCCCTTCCTTGCAGCGGAATAAATCTGATGCCCGTTATGGAATTTCTTGGCATCGAGTCATCGGCAATTGCAGAGAAGATAGCCTTGGGCAGCACCTTTGTCACAGCCTATGCTGTCCACAAAGTGTTTGCTCCACTACGCATAAGCATTACGTTGGGCTCGGCACCATTTATTGTGCGCTTTCTGCGTTCCAAGGGATTCCTGAAACCAAAAATTAAGAGCACATAGTGCCGTCATATACAATATATATTCACATATCTATCTATTATACATATACCCGCACGATTATATATATAAATTTTTAGTTTAGTTGTGTATTCAATACAATGTATGTGAAAAAGATTTGCACTTGATAATACATTATATTCGAAAAATAATTATTCCCATCACGTGTTCTCTATATAATGGATTAGGTATAGTATTTATTTGCTAAATGGGTTTGTGCATGGCAAAGGGTTACAATGAAAAAGGAATATTATATTATTTTATTTGAATTTCCCACCAAAAATAAAAATGTTTCAGTTTTTTTTTATCAATTTGAGTTTTTACTGCTTTTTTTAGTTTTTTTTTTCTTTCTGTTTAGCATATTTATAGAAAAAATATTTTCATTTCTTAAGTTGGATTTTTTTTTTCATTTGTTATTGGCTTAAGCTATAAATTGATTTTAAGTAAACAATAATTTTAATAATTATACAATGTAATAATTAAGACTTAATAGTAAGACAAAAAAAAGCTAATGGAAGAAACAAATTAACAATTTCTAAAATATTTCCAATGCCCTTTTTAAGTCCTCCTTTTTTCTACACATCATGTTTTCATTCAGTATATAGTATATATATATATATAGTATTTTCCCCCCCGTCTTCATCTTCAAATCTTCTTAACCCATTACTTCCTCCCTTCCTTTTCTCTTTGTACGCATATTTAAAGCCTAACATCTAATTGTAATTGTACGTGGTGTGAAGCATTCGAAAGCCGGCTTGTTTCTTCCAATTTTTAGGGCATGTTTCTCTTTTTTTTAGTAGCCTTCGACGGCTTCCTCGTCGATTTGGGCCTCCAGCTTGTCCTCCGCTTTGGCTTTGCGTCGTATAATCCAGGGCATAAATGCCCAGAGACTGGACCCGGCGAGCAGTGTCAGGCCAAGCGCATGGAAGAGTGGATTGTAATCGTGGACAGCCTCAGTCCAATAATTGCACAGCGGTGGACCCACCAACTGCAGTATGCCATTGACAAACAAACTGATGCCATACGACGAGGTCAGACGTTCGGTGCCCAGCATATCGGCCATAATGACAGCGGTGATGCCCACATAAATGCCCGAGGCGAGTCCAAAGAGGGCACACCAGAAGCACACGCCACCATAGCTATAGGCAAATGGTAGCAGCGCCAGTGAAACGCCTGATACCGATAATCCGCCAACAAAGTACCATGTCTTTGGTATGAAACCCATGTCGGAGAGCGCCGAGCCACCAATGCGTCCAATCAGATCCGTGGCAGAGACCACCGACAGCAAGTAAGCGGCGAGAGATTTGTCAAAGCCGCGGGCCAAACCGAATGCCGGCAACAGAATAATGAAATTCGTATAGCTGATGGCATTGGTGGAGTTCGAGATAAGTATGACCAAGTACATGGGATCACTTAATAAGCTCAGATCAAAGAATTTACTGCGTTCACTTGGCGCCGCCTTGCCCTTCTTCTCATCGGCCAGACCACCATCCTGTGCCGCTGATTCGTTTCCGGCGGCAACATTGCTGCCAACCGAACGCAGCGATAAATGCGACGAGAACTCCTTGGGCTGGAAGGATAGTGTGCTGCCGTGATATGGTGTACTGATGTACAGAAAACTGCTCGTCGATGGTGAACGCTTGGACAAACGATTCCGTGAGCTATTCCGCAAGGCCAGCTTATTGGAACTGGAACGTCCCTCGGGCACGGCATACAGCGATGACTGCGAATTCAATTGTCCCGGCGTAAAAGTCTGATTGCGTTGTGGCAGTCGCACCGGTGTACTAATCTTGCGAGCACGTGGCTGGAACTCATCACCTGGCTTCGCATAGCTCTGGACAACGGCAGCCGAGGCGCTGCGCACAAATTGCTGCTTGTCATCATCGTCGTCCGGCAAATAGAGCGGCGATGGTGGTGAATTATATGGCAGCATTTGTTTATCGGCCGTCTGATCCGGCCCCGTCTCATCCACATTCTCAAACTTCATCACGATTCCAATGTCCTCCTCCTCGGGTATATCCTCCAGTGCCTGGCGATCGCGTGGCACACGCACCATATGCTGTTCCACGGGCTCATAGAACAGCGCACCCACCAGCACATTGAGCGTAATGCCGCCCATTATCAAACAGGAGCCCCGATAACCATATGTCTCCAAAAGCCAACGCAACACTGGCGGCAATATGATCGATCCAATGGCACTGCCCGAAATGCACAGACCATTGGCCAATCCACGCAATTTCACAAAGTACGAGGTGACAATGTACACAGTCGGCGGAAACGAGAGACCAGCACCAATGCCAACCAGAAGGCCATAGCTGTAACGGGAGAAGAAATGAATAAATAAAGTTCTTAAAGAAAGTATAAAATATCTAATTTATAAAATTGTATACTCGCAAAACATCTTTAATTAAGCTAAATTTGTTAGTTCTTAGATGAATATTCAGTTTGTAATAAAGCTGTAATTTTATTCTAACCTCACTTTTTACAACATTTTTAATTAGTTGTGATTTAATATTTAATATATTTGTTGCCATTAGAAAGTCTTATGATATTCCCAACACAAATTACAAATGAGTTAAACATGTTCTTTCACTTTTAATGATATATATGCCATAATTAACAAGTACTTGAACCCAAAAGACATTTATAATTTAATGGAAAAACAGCTTAATTAAAACGAGTTTTAGCCAAAACCCGTTTAGGCAATAAATATTGATATCTTACAATTAACTTGAACTGCACTTGAACTCTGTAATAATTACTTACCTAATGTACAAATATCCAACAGATGAGGCCCAATAGGATAGTATCATGCCCAATGATGCGGAAATGGCGCCAATTAATGTTACCGTACGGTAGGAATACTTAACAGACAGAATACTCGAAATAGGTCCTAGGGAATAAGAAAAAGATAATGATTATAAATAAATATATAGATTTTCTTGAAACTCGCATTACTTACCCAGAGAACTGTATAGAAAGTAACATAATGCCGGAATCCATGAGGCTTGGGTTTGTGTCGTCTCAAACGCATCCAAGAACTCAATGAACAAAACACCAAAACTTTTAATTGTGCCCGGGATGAGTATGTTTGTTAGGCAGGCACCAAATAGGACTAACCAACCCCAGCCTCCATCGGGCGGCACCAGATCATATTCACTGCTATCATCCTTCTTATTCAGCAGGCTAACTGAAGTGCAGACATATGAAAGAGAGAAAGAAATAAAAAAGATCAAAATTATATTTATCTTTCTGAAATCCCAATTTCTTTGGTAAAATCACTACACAAAAACCCCCAAATATAAATATAAATATAAAAATGCAATCATTTTTTTTTTGTCACCCTTTGAAACTTTACAATCAATCAATCAACATTGTAATTCTCATGTTGTCCCAAACGCTTTCGCCGAGATAACCATGAAGGTAATAAAAAGACATTCGCAAAAACCTTAAGTGTTTAACAAATGTTTATAAGGCAGTTGCGTATTTATGTATTTATTTCAAGTGTCCGGTCTTTTGGGTCTTTCACATACTAAAAACTTAAAATGTTGCATACTATCTTATCGCAGAACCGAAAATGTTTGCTTTCACCCTTTGGCCTGGGTGGTAGGTATGTGGTAAAGATGTCTGGTAGCAAATGCCAATGCGAATAACTGATTGTAGTAGCAACAACATTAAAAGCCGGCAAAACGTGTCACAAACTACGTCAACGATGCGATCCGATGCGATGCGATACGATATGATATGAATCGCATTCGGGGCCTCAGTTTGGTTTATTATTATTATTTGTATTTGTATTTTTTTTTTTTTTTTTTTGTGTTTAGCGATTTGTGTTGTCAGCTCGTCGTTTGGCAAATTATTAGCTCACTTGATATGGGCAATCTGAACAACCGAGTTCAGGGTGAGTCAATCGTTATGGGGAAGGTGGAAGGGGGTTTGTTTGATTCGCATTGTAAATCATTTAGTTCTAGTTTTAGTTTTAGTTAGCATCAGAAATCATTCGACACCACAATGTGGTATTGCCACATTGTATTGATTAGGTTGTGTTTCACGTAAAATGTGTGGTTTAACCAGTCAAGCATTCGGATAATAAGTACTATACAGTAGTCGTATGTTCTGCTAATTAGCAAAGTATAAGCGTGACTGTACTTCCTCAACTAAATGCACTTAACTGTACTTGATTGTTTGTTTAGATTTGTGGTTTTGTTATGCGTCACACGCATTGTAATTAATCACTTTTACATTTAACATTCACTTGAACAAAGGATTTAGGTAAATTGTTTTGTGTAATGTTTTTGATTGGTGATTGATTGAGGCTATGCGTGCGTGCGTGCGTGCGTTCCATCAATTTGTTGACGATCAATCAAGAAGAAGAAGATCGATCGATCGATCGATTGATAGACATATAGAATTGACAGATATATGCGTCGTCCATCATTTCATCATTTATTTATTAATAATAATAGTTTTGTTGTTGTTTTGCAGATAGTTTGTTCTTGGATTACTGACCTGTTTTATCACTATTTTCTTTTGTTGTTCCATTTAATTTATGCTCTTTGTTGTTTGCTTTACTTGCATTTTGTGTACTTATTACTTTTTCCTTATGCATGGTCTGTAAGAAGAAGAACGAGAACGAGAAGAGTGACAAAGAATAATGGTGTTTATGTTGTTATTTTTGTTTCAAATTGCGATATTTACGATAAATACAGTTTTTTACGATACATATTTTTGCTGCGAGAAAAATGTGTATCGTAAATGTATGTGTGTGTGGCTGTGTGTGTATGCATAAGAATTAAAATGCTAGATACAAACAGCTGATGAGCAAAGAGAGAAAAAGCGAGAGAGAGAGACAAAGTGTGTGTGTATTCTAATAGATCTGAAAGAGGGCTAAAGGGATGAGGGTTGGGCTGGGTTGCAAAGAAAACGAAATGAGATTAAAACAGGAAATAATATTCAGCAAACACCCATACATTATGTATTTTCTGTATACTTGGGTTTAAGTATAAACTCGAAACAGATGTTTGTACTATTTATTGCAGACGGTCTGAGCATGTTATTTATGGCTTCTAATCTCGGTTTATGGCGGCGGCTGGACCAAAGTAATTGCACATCAAAATGACTGAGAATATTTCGTCATTAATTAGCAACGGGAAATCGACAAAGCTGCCTACTGCTGATAAACGACGCTATTGAAGAGTACAAAATCCAATTCGATTAGAAGCGTGAATGACAAAAATATTTACTACACGCAATAATTTCATTTCTAATGGCGTGATGTTGTTCCCAAATACCCTCCTCTATCTCTTTTACACAACTAAGAAAACAACGCGTAGTATTTTCACACAACAGATGATTCATTCACACATACACACATCGCACACACATTGAGGATCAGTCGCGAGTCAAAACTGTTATACGTATAACATAATTTTTCCTCACTTTTAGTGTGTAAATATTTTGTATTCCATTCTTAGCATTTTTTTGCGTCGTTTGATTTCGGTTAATGAATGATGAAACTATTTCAGATTGTTGACGTTTATGACGTCACGATCTATACAAATGCGAAATTCTCGGAATGAAAAATAAATAACAAAATAAACAATAATAACGTGCCCGTATTTTATGGGGCCTTTTTTATGCGCTGTTCGGAAGAACTCTCCAATATCTTATATAAAGAAAAGAAATAAGAGGGCCTTAAAAATAACGTCAATTGCTTTTGGGTTTTTCCTTTAAATTATGGAATTTTTTATTTTTAATTTATTTACTAAAATGTTATTAAGTTTGTGATTATGTCTGTTTTCTGCGCATATCTCTAAACAAGTATTTGTATATTTGTGTGTAAGTGGAATGTTTTTGTTTGGTTTTTTATTCTGAATTGAGAACGCAATCAGCTCGTTTGTTGCCCCCAAAAAGATTGAAGGTCGTTTCCTGGGCCGGTTATTAAACAGAATTACAAATTTCAATTCAATTGGCGCCTCAAATTGAAATGTATTGACAACAATTAGGTTTATATACAGAACAAAAAAATATACATTTATACGAACACGAGGTCTACGCTGTTGTTATGCCAGTTGATTCTCGATTGTTTTTCCGCAATGGGCGGCGTCACGCCCAATGGTCATCGCTTTGATCATTTGGAACAAAGCTCAATTTTATGAGTTAACATATAAATAACTTAGATTGTTATTCAATATAAAAAACAAATAACGAAAAACACAAACAAAAAATAACTGCCGGATGTTTTTGTTTTATATTATTTTTAACTGGACTTGGCTTTGAATTTCGTTTATCCTTCGCCTAATGCGCGGCCTTACACCACTAAGCATACAATCGATATAGAGGTCTCAAACGCGTTCGATATCTCATCATCCCATACCTAACACAATGGATCCCCCTAGCAAAAAAGAGCGAGAGAGCGGTTCTCAGAGCTCATTACGCTCTTCGATTATGCCGCGCAGTATCTAGCCTTCTTGTATGTATGCCTGCGTATGCGAGCTTCTGGATGAGAGAGGGGCTGTGCTTGCGGGGTATGCACATGCTGCCGATTTTGCTTCAGTTGTTGGTTGCTTTCAGCGGCCCGACTATTGTAGGACAGGGGGGGCGCGCGCACGGTAAGCAACTAACGGTACAAATTTATTAGTATTTGTATGCGTGTGCGCTTGTTTCTTTTTGAGCTGGGCTAGCTCGGTCGAGATTTTTGATATTTTGTTTTCTATGTCCTTTTGCATGTGTGTGTGCATTTATGTGCATATATGAGGCAAACGTTTAAATGTATGAGGGACAATTACATCAGCATTTATTGACCTGCCTCAACTACTTTGTTTTTGATATTTTTTAGACAACTCAATAAAAATGATAAAAAAATATAAAATGCCAGCAATGTTTTTTTTAATATTTACTGTATATATTTATTATTTTACTATCTATATTTATTCTATAAAAAACATTTTTTAATTAACTATTTAAAAAACTTAGATTTAAGAAAACATGCATAAGTGATATATATTTGAACATTGAAAGTTACATATATCAAATATATATAGGATGCCGACGACCAATATCTATCATAACAATTGGTCGCATATAAATATCTTCCATACAAGAGCCAAGAAAAGAGACAAAATTTCTGGTCATAAATACTCACTCTTGTTTATATGACACTAGCAAACAATTTTGTCAACGCAACGCCATACAAACGTGTAAAATGCACATAAACTCTAAAAGAGTATTCAAAGTGCAGTTGTGTCGCGATCGTATTGTTTGTGTACGTTCATGTAGGTTTTCTAGTCACACATTCAACTACTACGGTCAACTACGAATACTCTTTTTGCGTTGCGTTGGCAAAATGGTTTGCTAGTGTCATATAAACATACACACACAAGAAAATGCAGGGCACAGAAAAGCAAAAATATCAAAAATCTCGAACGAGCTAGCCCAGCTCAAAAAGAAACAAGCGCACACGCATACAAATACTAATAAATTTGTACCGTTAGTTGCTTACCGTGCGCGCGCCCCCCCTGTCCTACAATAGTCGGGCCGCTGAAAGCAACCAACAACTGAAGCAAAATCGGCAGCATGTGCATACCCCGCAAGCACAGCCCCTCTCTCATCCAGAAGCTCGCATACGCAGGCATACATACAAGAAGGCTAGATACTGCACGGCATAATCGAAGAGCGTAATGAGCTCTGAGAACCGCTCTCTCGCTCTTTTTTGCTAGGGGGGATCCATTGTGTTAGGTATGGGATGATGTGAGTTCGATGTTCTATGTGAGACCTCTATATCGATTGTATGCTTAGTGCTTACACTTAACTGTATATCGATAACTGTCATTTACCGTATGTAACTTGATTTGTGTGTATGTGTGTGTGTGTCAAACCTGGCTTCGTTTTTTCTTCATTTAATTCGCGGCCATTAGCAACCGATAATCGTTTCATATTCATAGTTTTCTGTTAAATATTTATTATTATCTTTGTCTACCGTATAGGTTTGCGTTTGCGTTTGCAGTTCGAGCGAAAATCGTTTGCACCAGCCATAAATCACATACGAATAATTTAAACAAGTGAGAAATGCAACAGCTGTTTGCTATTTGCTGTGTGTGTTGTATTTGTGTGCTTTGAGACCTCCAATTATATTTGTAATTCAATGGTAATTTGAACCTTTAAAATATTAATTAAGCTGCTTCATGACAAATTGTGAAAAGTTGACCTTAAACTAAGAAAATGGCCATGACGATAATTTGTAAATGATTATTTGTTGTCCTCAATTGTTTCCGGCACGCGTCCAATTGAGATGAAGAGAGATAACATGTTGCTAATTGCTGATAAAAAACAAAAACAAAACAAATCTACTTTGTTTTTGTTTGTTTATATGTTTATGACGTGTGTATTGGCAAAACTTTTTGTCATACTCAAAGTACACAGACGGGAAGCTCATTGAAATTGCTCATGAAATGAAGATAATGAAGATCAGCTGTTAGTGCAGGAGGGGTCATAAACAGTGTTGCCAGAATAGAAAATTTCTCAAAACAACAAACAAGCATTTATTTTTTCTTTACATTTTCAACAACAAAGTATTAATATGGCCACGTTATCTTTGCTCATAACAAGCTTAACAATTGACAGCACTGATTATAAGATTACGACCCGTATAGTGTAGATAAAAAGTATTTGCTTTATTCCATTTCTGGTTTCGGCATTCAAATTCTAGGAATGCTCGTTTAGAACCGCTTCTACTACCATTACGAAAGCGCATAGGGGACAATTGTTGAGTCAGGTCATAAACGTTAGCTGGGATTCGAGCTGTATTTCATGTTAAGTGCAGGTAGCGTGGCGCGTAGCTCAGAACAAAGACCTAGACATAATGGCGGCGACAATGAGTCGGCGGCGTCTTTTGTCTACTTAGTGCAAATTAAGCGAAATAAAATAAAATGAATGACACAAGCGAGAGAATGTGTGTGTGTGTGGGCGAGAGAAGGAAATGCATGCAACTGTTATCGATAGCAGTGAAGAGACGCCGTCAATTAGTAATTAACAGCAATGCATGCATGTCAAGCACAATTATGTTCACATATACATTGCTGTTAAACAGTGCGTTGGCCCCACGCCAACTTGCCGACCGTCCGCCTCGCCCACACATACGAACAATAAACAAAGCCGGCAAAAAGAAACCGAACAAAAGATGTGTCATGCCAAATTTGAAGAAAAGCAAAGTCAGTGCGCTCTGTGATTGATGATCTTTTCCCTTGCTCTATTTCTTTCTCTCTCGCCGTGTCTCTCTTGAGTAGTATTTGACGCATAATGTGATCGATTTGCTATCGATAGCAGCAATCTGTGCGCTTATCTGAACCGGTAATCTGGTAAAGTAAGGTGCATGTACTACTTTTATTGGCAGGGTTCAAAAAACACATTTTATTTTCAGTTCAGTTTGCATAAGCAATCAATTTCAATCAGCCGTAATAGCAATAATACTAAACATCAACAATACTAACAATGTATGGCCTAGATGTTAACGACTTTTGTACATGTAAATGCGTCATCATTTTTGTGTATGTTTGTTAACAAACAACTCAGATATCGTCTAGGCGAGAACAAAAAGGAAAACAAGTTTTTTTTAACACAATCTTTTACTTGTTATCGCAGAATGTCTCGATTTTCATCTTAAATTCTGTCTGGCGCTGCCAATACTAACAACAACAACAATAATTGGGCATAGGGTCAGATGGCAACATTGACCCAATTTACTTACAACCACAACGAACGCACTTTAAGGCGCTCACAAAATAAGAGCAAACAAGTATTTGTATTGAGTGAGATACGCAGGCAAGCAAACACCAACAACAACAACAACAAAAACAAAAAAGAGCAAAAGCAACCAACGACTACAACAATAATATAACAATAGCAACAGCAACAGCAACAACAACGTCGAAAAGCGGCCCCCACTAACACACTGACATTTATGTTGCCGACGCCAACGACAGCGCCACTGTTGCGCGCGTGTCGGGGCCTGCGTGCTTGAGACATGCAGTAACAGAGCAGTAAGAGCAGCGCGGCAGAAAAAACTGTTACGTGTGGGGTGGCGACTGGCATTGACAAGTAACAACAACTACAACAACAAAAGCAGCAACAAGAAGAACACTATAAACAAGGTATCGGTAACGTTATCACGTCATTTGACGCCCACAAATTTAAATCTTTTACAGCAATAAAACAGCAACAACAACAACAACGTCACCAGTGTAATTATCACAATATGGAGAATAACAGTTCGAATTTGTAGTAAAATTACAGAAGAACAACACAAAAGCGTCTATATTGTTTTTTTTTTTGTCACACTCTTGTGACTTTGCTTTATTTGATTCTTCCTCTTCTTTTTTTCCTGATGTCTTTGCTCATTATTATTGTTGTAGCTGTAGTTGTGAATGCGTCAGCTGTTCTTTTTGTGTGATTTTAATCACTGGTAAAGCAACACTTACCTTAAATTTAATTGTTTAGCTATGTAAATTCGTCCAGAGCAGGCGGTACACGTACAATAAACACATATACGCACTCGCATACACGCACATACACATTCACATACACACACACACTCACACTGACGCACGTTTTTTGCACGTTTTATAATGAATGATTTTGTTGTTGGTTTTTTATTGGTTTTTGGCTGTTACATGACATCGGATCAGCTTTGTTGTGATTTATTTAAAATAATTAATTAATGCAAATTAACTACACTATGTACACAATTATAGACGTATTTTGTACGAAATATATATACAAAAACAAAACGCGAAAAACGAAAGGTTCCCGTCGTCTTTCACGCGCACACCACCCACACGACGTGCCACACTCTCGAACGTGGAAAAACAAATGAACGCAAGTCCGCTCGCGCCTCTTTACCAGAGAGCAGTTCCGTTCCTGAACGAACTAGTTGCGCTTCACAAGCGATAAACAATAATAAAGTGAGCATGGTGAAAACAGGTTTGTTATTTTGTAAACAGACGAGCCAACCAAACAAATACAAAAAGAATAATAATAAATTCATTTTTTCTGTTAACAGAATGATTATCTGTTAAGCTATACAGTGGGCGGGACATTCAAATTTTAACATCTAGTGTAAGAGAAGATTAACGGTTAATATGGAAAATAAATTTAAAAATAAATTTTTAAAGTGTGTTAATATTTGACTGAACATTTATTAATATTAAAATGACGACATAAGACAATTACAATTACAATTATTGTTGAATCGCAAAAAATGTCAGTAGTATTAGAATACGCATGTATGTGTGTCTCTCTTTCTTGAATGTGCAGTTAGTTAGTACATATGTAATAGTATCACTTTGATTTTTAACTCAACTAAAAAGTGTGTTCAGGCGCCAATCGCAATTTAACCCATGGTGCCCAAATGTTTATTGGTGTTAACGGCACCAGCGGGCGCATCATTTGTCATACAAGTGGGTATGGCGCTTGACCATTTGCCATTCTTCATGCACTTGAGCACCTTGGAGCCGCGTAGTTCGAGGCCTGCATCGCACGTGAATGTGATGCTCTCGCCGATGGCATAGTAGAACTTAACGGAGGACATACGACCGCTGATGGCGGTACCGGGATACGAACATGCCTGAACACATTTGGGCAAGCCGCCCGACCAGCGTCCGTTATCCTGACAGGCAATTATTGGCTGACCTTGCATCATGTACTCCGGGTTGCAATTGAATTGGACCACATCGCCGGCACGATATGGTGCCGAGCCCTGGGCGTAACCGTTTTGCGGTGCACCCGGATTATCGCATTGCACTTCGACACATGTGGGAAACGGTGTCGCCCATTCGCCCTGAGGCAAACAGATCGATTCCGTCGGTCCGCGCAATCCGTAACCCGTGGAGCAGGAGAATGCCGCTCGTCCGCCCACCTCGCGCGACAACACTGAGACGCGTGGTGAACTAACATTATTCGGCATTAGCGGTATATCGCCGCACTCCACGCTCTCGCAAACCGGCAACAGTGCGCTCCAATTGCCACTGGGCAAGCAAAACAGCTCCGATGCGCCAATCAACGAGTTGCCATTCGAACAGGACAACAGCACGCGTGTGCTCAACTTGGTATCGTTCGTATTGACAATTAGGCCACGCCGTATTGGTATTTCGGGGCAATTGATTGCCTTCACCACAACCTCAACGGCATGCTCATGTCGGGCGGGGGTCATGCAGGAATAGAAACCGGAATCTTCGGCAACAGCATCAAACACACTCAAGCGATATTCCAATGTTGAATCACGTCCCTCATCCGCTTCGGTTACCCAGCCTTCCGTATAGTTTCTATCGACAGTTGAGATGATTTTGATGAGTTTATGTGTTAGATATGGAAATAAGTTTATGTAAAAGAATAGTCAAACTTTTCCGTAAATGCAGTTTTTCGACCAGGTCGACTAAGGATGACTATTCTATTGGCAATTTAACTGTTACCCACTTGTAGATATGGCTAACATTCCATTTGGGATTGCCAAAGCGTCGCATCCACAGACATTCCATGTGCACCGTTGTGCCCGGATAGACAATCAGTTTGCCATCATTACTCTGTGCAATTGGTCCATTCTGATGCCGGAAAAGTATTGTGGGTGCCTTCTCCACTGAGATGGGTTTGGATGGTTGTTGGATTAGTATTAAGTTGGATTGCACCACTTTCTGCCTTACTTACTTGCATAGTCGTTCTCCTGATTCAGGCCCGAGCACACAGGCTTTGTATTTGTCCATTCCGAATGAATGCAGGTACGATCATGGCTTCCAGTCATCGAGAATTTGCCAATGTCAACGCATCTATAACAGTCAATGAACAAGTTTAAAAGCGTTCAAATAAATGAATGTGTTATCTCGTAACCTGGATATAATTGTAGCACCGGGTGGAAATTCCACAATATCTTCTCGAATTTCTAGATCATTATAAAAGCTGACAACGTTCGCTTCGTTGTTCTTAAATAAACATGTTCCATTCTCTGTGTAATAGAATTATTAGCATTGCACTTTAAATGATTCGGGAGTCCTGAGACCTATTATGGAATAGAGCTACCGGGTTTATTTTACGCCCATCTTACCACAATTGTAGGAACGTCCTATCCACTGTCCATTGTCACATATGATGCGCCAGGTTTGACGATCACCGGCCGCATTGGGAATGCAATTGAAGAAGATCTCTGTGCCACTTTCGTAGGCCCCATCAATCTCAGCATGATCCGGATTCCTTGTGAAAGCAACGAAAATATTAGATGTAGATGTAGATTCTTCTCGATCTCAACTTACTTGTAAACCAAGGCCCCATCTGTCAAACTGGGATGTCCGCACATTTTCATATCCTCGCCATGCTCATCGGTATTGTTGTCATGATGCTGATTGTGCTCGTCCAACTCATTGTGTTCGATTTTGCTATGTGAACTGGATGTTGGAGTGGGTGTGGCATGTTCCAGTTCCTGACGCGATTTTCGCAAGCCCGACTCGCAGGGTATGCTGGGCGGTGTTAAAATGCCCTTGTGACAAGACATCTCAATGGGATTCGCATTGGTGGAGGTCTCACAGCGTACGTTGACTGTACTGGCATGACCTATAGTCAGACCCGCTCGATAACCGCCCTGCAAACGGAATGGAGTTTGAGAAATTCTTCGCTTATGAATATATCAGCGATAACTTACATCGTAGATGACACCCGGTATGTTGGGTAGCGTGCAAGGAACCGAAGTGCATTCGGAGAAGGCATTAACAGACCAGGATCCATGGGCGCAACGCAACTGAGCAGAACCCTGGAATCGTCAACGCTTAATAAGAGCTACGAGATTTAATCTTAACAGCTAACACACCTGTATGTTGAAACCATCCTCACATTCTAGGGTTATAAACTCATTGGACTGTATTTCCTCATAGGTGGAGAGTGCCGTCAACAATGCCTTGTCGCTTAGCTGCTTGGTATGTGGTTCCACCTTGTAGTACTGTCCATGTTCCACAGTTGGCACCAGACAAGGTGCGGACATGCATTTCGGTATTTCCGGTTTCCAGATGCCACGGATACAACGAGCCGTGGCATTCTCCCCCTTAATATTGAGCTTGAAGCCCGCATTACATTCGAGTTGAAGCATTATTCCAACGGAATTCCGACCTGGCGCCTTGCCCGGACGTATTGTGGTGATGTTGGCAAACGAATCCCACTCAAGTTCCTCGCAGGGTCCACGCAATCGCTTTCCACTACCCGCTGCCGCCTTGCCAGCCTCACCACCATCACTGACGTCCGCATCCGCATCGGCTGTGGACGGTGAGACAATACTTGTGCTACGCTTACGGCGACGTCTCATAATCTGTGATTTCAACTGGTTGATTAGATCCTGTGTCGCATTTATATTGAGTTTACGCTCTGGAGCAGAATAAGGATATGCAGCTGGTGCTTCATTGGACATGTGTTGCATCTCCTCACGATTCTGATAATGTGAGTCCTGATTAATATTGGGAAGGGCCAAAACGCCATTTAACAACTTTTCGTTTGCCTTGTGGGTCATGATCATCTCCGGATTGCTGTACTGCTGTTTGTACCAGCGATTATCCTGTCCCTCGTTATTCTGCGTGCTGTACCGACGATTGTGTCCCAATATCTTGCGTACATAACGCTCGTAGCGATCCCTGATATTCTGATAGTATTTGGAGTAGGCCTGCTCGAGGTCTGACGGATTGGGATTGGAATTCTGATTGGCACTGCGTCTAACGCGTTGATGCTCCAACGTTGCAGGTGTACTCAAGCCATCAAAACTACCCAACCCAACGCCCTGTGCAAATTCTCTGTGCTCTGAAAGCTTTCGTTGAACCTCCCGTTGACGTCGCAGCAGATATATGGAGCGTAGTTGACGCAATTGCAGGGAGCGACGTCGTCGTCGATTCCAGCGTAAACGTGGATGTTGACCAAGTAGACACTGGGGCAGATCCAATGGACGCCATTTCCCACCCACACAGGTAGCGCCAGGTGGACCAACCTGCAATTGCAAGAGAAAACAAAACTTAGAAAACATAAAAAAGAAAGGCAAATTCGGTCGGTAACTAGTTTACCTCTAGAACATAACCCTTGTCACAGTCATACATGATTTGCTTGTTGTTCACAATTTTCTTGACGTACGGTCTATAGTCATAGAGTCCCATGTTGCCCACAAGCAACACCTTGCCATTGGGTATATAACCCGGAAAGGAGCAAAAGACCTCATCACATTTGGGCGTCTCTCCAGTCCAGTTGCCAAACGAGCAGGTCAGCACGTAATCATGCGGATCGGTGACATCCTTGCCCTCGGGACTGACCAACTTAAAGCCATCTTTACACTTGAATCGCGCTTTCATGCCATGCTCCGTCTTGGGTGCCATTACCATGCCATGTTTGGGTGGTCGAGGCATACTCTTGCAGCGAGCGGGAACACAACGGGGAATGATGCTCCAGGTGCCATTGTTACAGGTGGGTGGACTCAGCAGCGACACAGGAAACTCATAGTTCTCATCGCACTTAACCTCCAGCGCAGTGCCGTGCTTAACCTTCTCCACGCCTCCAAGGATCTGAGTGGGTGATTGCGTTGTCGTTGTTGTTGTCGGTGCGATAATTGTGGTGCCATTCTCATCCGTGCTTATCTCAATGGGTATGACAAAGCCCTGCGATATGGTCGGCACTACACATGGCGCCAAACACTCGGGCAAGGCATTTCGCCAACGTCCATCGATCTGGCAAACACTCGACCCTAGACCATTGATCAACATTTCCGGTTGGCAGCGAAAGATGATGCTGGCACCCAAGCCAGTGCCAGCCTCAATATTCTCAATCCAGCCATTATACAACACTCCGGGATGTCCACAGTTGATTTCTACAAGTTAGAAACGAATTTAAAATAATATGATTTTTGTCTACGATAAGCCGGGCAATATCGAAATGGTTTGTGAATATGCTAAGTACATGAATTCGCCAATGCGGCGAATTTAACAAATAGAGCGAATTGAATGTTTCGATCGTTTTAACGGTTAAGGGAACCCGAAAATGAAATGCTTGTTACTTACCCTTGCAGCTGGGTACAGTACCGCTCCACTTGGCGCTGGCACCACATCGACTGGAGCTCTCACCCACCAAAGTGTAACCGTAACGGCATTCGTAACTAACCACCGAATTGTAGGCCAAAGTTGTGTAGGTTGCCTTGCCATTCTTGGGGTTCTCGGGTGTGGGACAGACCACAGACGTAACCACTGTGGAAATGTACAAGTGGATGATGATGGTTGGGCAAGGATTAGTCGGTGGGTACTGGTAGTGCTGGAAAAGCTACCACAAATCTTAGAAAAAAAACACTTGAACATTTTGAGAACCGCCAAACAAATAAAACAACTTTTAGTTTTTCGTTTTTTAATTTTTCTTAAGATTTGTGGTAACTTTTATTTATTCAATTAACATTTACTAGTTTAGTATAGAATGGCCAACAACAACTTATTGCATAAAATTTGAACAATTTGTTGTAAACTTTAAACGCTATTAGGTAAAATTTTTGTGTTTTATTTTTTTTCGAATTCAGAACGCAATTAACAATTTTGGAACTAGGAGCATTGTGAGCAAACTTGAGCTGAAAATGTTTTGAGTTCCATGCCCAATCAACATTTCCATTTACTAATTTCTAAGTTTAGTTCAATTCAATTCAATTCAATTCAATTTCAATAGTTTTGCCTTGCTTTAAGACAACGATGCTTGGGTGGTGGTTACATTTGCGCTATCCGCTTTTGGGGGGATTGGATAAATGTATAAAGCACAATCAAATTTGTTAAGCACTACAATTGGAATTGGAATGCCAAGAATACTTACAAACACATGTGGGCAACTCCTTGGGCGTCCAGGAGCCATCCGATTGACAGTAGCGCTCATGTTTGCCAACCAGCTCATAACCTGTGCCACAATTATAGGTGATCTTGCAGCCATAGGTGTAGCATTCACCGGCATGCCAGCCGTAGGCAGGATCCGGTGGTTGTCCACAGGAACGAGCTGAAAGGATACGTATATGTATGTGGGAGAATTGGAGCAGTTATCATATTTTGTTGCGCTATACGATGAGTTCTTATATGAAACCTATAAGATAAACAATATTTTTGTGTTTTTCAAATAATTTCTCATCATGCAAGCTTGATTGTACTAGAATCATTCAGGGTGGATTGTACAGGTGACAACCCTATTATAAAATGTATGAAAAGCTTTAATTGTGGATTTTGTGAAGTTGTTTTCACAAGGAAAATGCTTTGATGATAACTACTTTTAACACTTACGTTCACATTGAATATCCGGTCCATACCAACTGGCCTGATTATCAATGGCCAAGCATTTGGCACGTGGAAAACCATTAGTTACATAGCCGGTATGGCAATGATATTGTACCGTTGAGTCCAAATCAAAAGTTTCCTGCTCCGGCAAAGCTGAATTCCGTGCATGCTCAATCTGAGGCGGTTTCAGGCAGTAAACTTAAACAGAATAATGAGAAATCCATTTTAAAAAGTAATTCAAAAATGTTTTTTTATCATCTGGTCACACTTACTATTTTGCTTGCAGGCGGGCTCAGCGCCTGCCCAATTGCCATCGGCCTGACAGAGTCGACTCTGGAGTCCAACCACATGGTAGCCGTGTGGACAGGCGTAGGAGGCACGTGCTCCAAAATGACGACCAGCCACAGTCACCTGACCCAAACTGGGTTGAGCAAGTTCCGGACACTCGCGATCTATATAAAGAGCAGATAAGTTAATAAACAATAAAAAAGATAATTGTGATATAGTTACCTGGCTTAATGCACGAATTGCCACAGACGCCATCACATAGGCATTTCTTCTTCTTACTCTTGCAATCCTCATCGGAGGAGCATTTGCGCAAGCATTTCTGTCCCAACAATGTGGCCTGCTCCTCATCGCGTGGACATTCCGTGGATGGTGAATTTCGTGGATTCTTATAGACGCGTCCATCATCATCGGACTCTAGCGAATCATCACCCTCATCCCAATCGTCGTCATCATCATCCTGTTGTGGTATCTCTGTGGTGCTGGATCCACTAACCACAGTGGTGCCGGTGGGCACAGAGATGACTGCAAGACACACAACCAATAAAAATCACAAAAATATTTCATTCACAGCAAAATTGGCTCTCTATGAAAAAATAAAATGGCTACCCAAGCGTTGCCAGCTGTCAAAACAGAGAAAACTCCCCCCGCTCCCACAACCAACAGTACCGCTTTGTTTTTGCACATTTGTTTTGATTCTTTTGTTTCGTCTGTGTTTTGCTAGCTCAAACAGTTGTCAAACAGTTGTTGTTGTGTTGAGTGGGGGAGGCGCGTGGAGAAAAAAGCCTTTGCTGCTCGCTTCGCTTCGATTCGACTCGACTCGACTCGCACTCAAAAAACATTGACCCATTTATGTTGACGTCTGCTCAAGTCAGCCAGTCAGTCAGTCAGCCAGTTGGTCGGGTTCTGTCCAAGCAGCATTTGGAGTCTGCGCATTGTACAGTCGGTCGCTTATTATATAACACCAGCCAGCCAGATATATACATATGTATTATACATTTTTCAGTTCAGTTTTCAGTTTTGCAAGCAACATTTTTTCAACCAACAACTGACTTGAACTAATGCAAACATTTAACTATTCATATTGTTATTTAAATATTTGTTAACATGCTTGCGTTTTGCTTTTCGATTACTCAATTCACCTTTATATACGAGTATTGTCGTCACCAGACACTGCAGCAGCAGACGATTCATTTTGTAAGCGGTATTTTCAAATAGTTTGTCCTTTTAAAGCGAATGTGCTTTAAATTTGTAGCATTTTATTTGTTTTTTATTGATTCTCGGTTTTTTTTTCTCTTCTTATTGGATATTGCAAAATGTTTGTAACGGAGTTGCGAAATTGCAAACTGCACGCTTTGGCGAAACAACACGAAATGCAGGCCAGCTGCTGAATTTTTGAATTTGTTGGTCCTTTTGCTCATCTCGGCATATGACAGGTGCGGCGAGAGCAAAATAGTGGGAGAGAGAGAGCTCAGCATCCAGCATTGCGGCAGGCATAGGTTCGTGTCTTCACTAAATACCTAAAAACCACAAAATGTTTTACAAAATCAAAAGCAAAACCATAAACATGGTCAATTGTTATTTTTTTTAAGTTTTCTAAAATAAATGCTGCATATATTTGGGCGCTTGGCAAATCATCCATATACATATACAATGATCATGTCATTTTCCGCCACTTTTAACGTTTGCAATTCGAAAGTTCCAATTTTTGCCATTTACTTTCTACGACAGTTTTCCTCAAACGAATGCAGCCCTAGCAAAGAACTTCTGTGAGAGAGCGAAAGAGTGAGAGCGCATGCAAGCTTTCGCCAGAAGCTTTACCCACACGCTACGCCAATGTCGATGCCATCGAGAAATTTTCCAACTCTCGCAGGCAGAACGACGCACGGCACGGAGCACAACGCACAATACGGGAAAAACTATATTAAAAGAAAAAAAAACGCGCACAAGCAATAACGAAAAACACACAGACACCAGCAACAAAAAAGAACACACTCTCACACATACACAACACTTTTTTTTCGTAGTTGAAAATGTCTTAGTGCAAATGTTGTTGTAGTACAACGTTTTGATTAAGCAATTAATTGAGTGTGCTGTGACAAAATAACAACAGCAACAACAACAACAACAAATAACGGCAACAACAAATAACGGCAAGTGCAAGTGCAGTGGGTGGAAATGTTTTAGATTCGCTCGCTGTCGTTGTCGGGTCGGTTTGGGGGGTTGTGCGGTGCAAGGCGGTGTAAGAGGCGGTTCTGCTGTAGGGGCGCGTGCGAAAAGCGCGTAAAAGAAAAAAGTAAGTGCCAGAATTTGTGTATTAAAATAGTAAATCAAATAACCAACCAAACGATGCATACACACACATACAAGTACACCCCCACATACACAAGCGAGAGCACACAACACACACAAACACATACACATACATACGTATGCAAGTAGTGTAAGTGGCATATGCGCAAAAAAAAAAGAACTCAACGAACATTATTATTAAAGGAATGCTTTGACATATTAATTGCTATTGAGAAAAATGTTCGAAATGTGCGACAAATGCGCGACAAAATGTCGAACCAAATAAAATACAAGAAACATATTCAAAATATATACATACAAATGAACATACATATATACACATTATGTAGATACATATGCATGTATGTATAATTGAGTTTATTTATAGAGCAAAAAAATTTATAGAAAAAAAAAAACCAGAAAAACCAAAATATAAACCACAACGCGATTGAAAATATTTTAATATCCAATAAATAGTTAAGTAAAATTGTGAAACGCGATGCCAAGCATCGAATAAGATGAGTTTATTGGGATCTGTGCAACGTGTTGGTGGGGGGTGTTGGGGGGGTACGGTGAATGGCAGCCGTTTGCGCGTCAACAATTTTCAAGCGTGTACACAAAAATCCCGTCCAAGAACCAAGACCAAGACCAGACCAATACCCTAGAACCCAAACCCAAACCCAAACCCAATTAACCAACGAACCAACCACCCATTGAGGCGGCCCACTTGATTAACGCCAATGCCAATTCAAACGCAGGAAAATCTCTATAAAAGTTCATCACAGAGAGCATGCGTTCGTTCAGCGAGCTTTTACTCTCTCTCACACTCCGCTCTCACTCTCGCTCTCACCATCTCACACATGCACACACACACACAAACACACACGCACACAGGACGACGTCAAACAGGCAAAGCATTCTCTTTTTGTTTTTGTCATTGACCTGTTGTGGAAAGTAGAAGAAAGACATCATAAAAATTGTTGAAATTATTTCTAAGAAATGTGCTACAAAAAACAACAACAAATAATAATAATCAAGTGTAAGAAAAATGCACATGCTTATGCATATATATGTTTGTGTGTGTGTGTGTGCGTAAAGGCTGTATGCAAAACAAATTTTAACTGTTAATATTATGTTGCAGTTGGTTTGAGCCCCCCCCCGCTCCTTACCACTCACAGTGTTGTTTTTTATGTGTACCTGGCGTAAAATTCAAGCATAGGCATTTTCAAATGCCACAGCCCCAACAGTTAATCGATATGGGGGCACTTCAAGTAGCCAAGCAAAAACATATTAACAGAGATACACTCTGCATATATGTACATACTATATAAGGCAGACGCTTAAAATGAAACCAAGGACAGAATTTATATATTTTTGAAATAACTTTCTTGAAAGTCTATAGAGACTTGAGTTGTAATCCATTCCCCATTTATGTTTCTCATATTTTTAAATTTTTTTTTACGATTTTTGTATAAGAAATTGTTGGAATTTTAAGTGGGAAAAATTTTTAATATTTGAATATTAAACTAAAAAATTGTATTAGATTACTTAGATATATATATATATATATTATATTTTAAGATACCATTGATGGATAATTTTTCTTATTGTTTTCCTTTCCTGTTGCGTTTCATTCTAGGACATTAGCAGTCAATTTTGGATAGTTAAAGCAAGTTAAACTTGAATTAAAACAAACATGGGCAACGTCTGCAGTTCTGGACAAAAGAAGAAGAAGGACAAAGATAGCGGTTCCGAGAAATCAGATGAGTAAGTTGGGAAAACAACCCTTTCAATAATGATTCCATTAATATTGATTGTGTATGAAAGCAGTTCCCCACCTTATGAGGAGGCAGGTGGCGACAAATATAAGGACACACTGCTCTCCAATGCCAACACGAATGATATCAATGAGAAGCGAGCACCGCTAGCCGATGTTGAAGCTCTGCCAGAGACGACACACCTCAATGACACCAATGGCCATCAGAAGCAACAGCAGCAGCAGCAGCAGCTGAATCAAAGTCAGGCCACACAACCAAAGACCAATGCACTAGAGAAGGGTGAGTCGAAAAAGAATCCCTATCGCATATAGCAACGACTAATCGCTACTCTTATACAGATTCCACTAGCACTACACCGCAGGGGGCGCAGGCGCCTAGCGATGTGTCCAATGCCAGTCCATTGGGCACTGGGAATATGTGCATGCTGCAGGGTAAACCGCCGCCTGGACACAAAATTGAACGGGACAAGAAGATTGTTATTTATATATTGGCGGACAATAGCACCGAGTACAAGAAGCACAAACGTGTCATCTACAGCCTGTACAAACACTTTAAGAGCAAGTGCCAAAGCAAGGGATTTGATTTCATCATAGCCGATGTCCATGATAGCGAGAGCATGGTAAAGGATGCACCGACGGCATCAACACAACTGGAGCAGGCGACAAATGGCAATGCCAAGAAGGATTTCTCCCGGTTGCAGGAGGTTAAGCGCTGGACGCAAACACCATTGGAGGCACAGGGTGGCCACGAGGAGGCAGCCAATTGTCTGTGCGAGATAACACGCCATGTTGCCGGTGCCTACATAATACCGGTGCTCTTTCTGGGCTCCACACTGGGCACACCCATGTTGCCCCTGACCATCGAGAGCCAGGACTTTACCTCGGTGCTTAGTGCGGCCAGTGATTCGGAGAAATTGCTGCTGGAGAAATGGTACACCATCGATAATTCGTATCAGCCAATGTGCCATCGCCTCTACACCCAGCAGATTGATCCCTACTCCACGCAGGTCAACGGGGAACTGAACGAATTGCTTGCGGTTCTGTTGCGTCTGTTCTCGGACGATGTCAAGGATTCGTATCTGACCACGGTTGTGGAGCAGGAGATTAACAATACGGTGCTGATGAGTCAGGAGCTGGCCAAACGTTGCATCTGGATACAGACGGGTGCACACTACTCTCGAGCACCGGACAATGCCAGCCAGCTGGAACTGGAGGTGCTACGTCGCATCACACGCATCTATGCCGAGCTCAAGAGCCAGCTGTGCGAAAAGAATCTCATTCGCATGTTGCCCACCATGAACATCCTGGACGATGAGCTGTCCGCGGTCATTGAGAGTCTGCTGGACAAGTCGCTGGCGGGCATCTTTGAGGAACATCAACAGAAGAGCATACCCAATAACACGCTGGGCGTGGATCGCGTGCTGCTCGAGGAGCTCCAAGTAATTGGACATTACTCCAAGTTGCTGGCACAAAACTCGGCCAATTTTGACATCATGAATGATGTGAAGCGTTATATCCGAGATGCTACCGCACAGCCATTGATTGTTTCTGGCGCCCGAGGGAGTGGTAAGAGTGTACTCGTCTCCAAAATCATGGAGAATGTGCATCGTTGGAAGCCAGAAGCACAACTGGTACTCAGGTGAGAAGGAGTGGAAAGTTACTGAACCCATGTCAAAACTGCTTTCCTTTTTCCCGTAGGTTCGCCAATTTGAGCGCTCGCTCCTCGGATTTGACCTCACTGCTGGGTTCCATTGCCAATCAGATGTCGGTACTCGAGACCGGACAGCAGTGTCAAGTATCTCATGTAAGTAGAGGGAAACCCAAACTAAACGGAAACCTAGGAATAATTTTGGCATGTTCCCCCATAGACCCAGGAAGCTTATGCCGAAGTCATACGAGAGATATTGGGTAGACAGCAACGTTTCTTTGTGGTGATCATTGATGGCTTGGATGAGCTGTTGCGGGATGCAACATTGGATTGGTTGCCACTGCAGTTGGGTAGCAACGGCAAGCTGATTTTGACAATCAGCGAGTTGGATGAGGAGGGAGGAGGAGGAGATGGAGGAGACGCTGATGATGAAGGTGAAGGTGAATCCTTTGATATGCTAGCAGCGCTGGCGCAGCTGGGCATACAACAACGCTGCTTTCTGCGATTGCGTCAGTTCACCGAACGCCAATGGCACGATATCCTCAGCTCAGGCGGTGGCGACTTTTATGCGGCAAACGGGGCATTGAAGTTGCCGGATGATTGGAAATCGCTGCATGGCAAGACACCCTATCATGCCAAGTCGCTGTGGTGGCTAGCCTGGTTGGGTCATGTGGCGCAACCGATAAGCGAGATCGGTGATATCTCCAGCAAGATACTGCAGGTGCTGGAGGGAAAGTTTGCAACGGATCAGGTGGAGCTATTGCTGCTGATCGTACGTCTGTCGCCGTGGGGCATTCGGGAGAGCGATTGTTTGGGCGTATTTCAAAAGATCACACAACTGGAGGCGCAGGTCGTCTTCAAGATATGGTCCAAGTTCTGCTGGCTGATGGGACCAATGCTTTTAGGTCTTAAGAATATTAGGATAGCGGACAGAAGCTTTGGACGTGCCGTCCTGGCGAGGTATGCGCAGAAACAGTGGCTGGTTCATGAAGCGCTGCGGGACTACTTCGATCGCCAGGACAGCGAATTCAAAAGCAGCGCCGGCTCTAAAACGTAAGTGCAACCGAGCAATACCCACAATTAAATCGGCTAGTAACATTTTGAGATCTCCTTTATGCTTTTAGCTATAACTACCAGAAGTACTTAAAACTGCCTTATCATCATTTCTGTGCGGTTATCGAGGAAAAGCCGGCGCCGCACAAAATCGATATACTCTTCAATTGTTTCTACTTTACGGATCTGCAATGGATTGCGAACAAGGTGCATGCAACGGGACCGGAGCATCTAATGCATGACATCCTGCATGCCGAATGGTTGGCGGGCATGGAAGGTCCCACCGGTTCCGGTTATGTGCATATCAATTTTCTCAAGCACTTCCTGGTGCGATATCTGCACGAGCTGAGCTACGATGGCCAGCAATTCTATACGCTTATGAAGTACTATCTGAAGTCACGCTTCAAGGATGCTTCAACCCTTAAGGATGATGAGAAAATACGTTCGTGGTGGGAGCATACCAATGAACTAGAGTTTGCCTTCCTCGAGATTCTCAATGCCGATCTTGATGCTCCAACCAACATTGACAATGATAAGCAATTAGCCAGCGATGCTGAGAATTCCAGCCCGCAGGTTGTACGGGGCTATGATGTGCTCCTTAATCTGCCGCAACCGGGATGCTATGTGGCATCTATGTGCACGGAACGTGGCGAGATTTGCATCTGGGATGTGAAGAATTGTTGTCGCATTCGTGAACTTCAGGGCATACAACAACCGACAGCCATGTGTCCCGTGGGCAGTTATGAGGCAGCTGTGCTCTGTCGTCGCGAGATTCGTGTCATCAATCTAGACGAGGGCAAATTCAAGGTAAGCATAGTTCTCTTCCAATCCTTTCATATTTTACTTTCGTTATTTTCCTTTCCTTAGGTCACATTAAAGGGTGTGATGAACCAAAAGATGCCCTACTTTGGTCTGCATGATCAGAATCATTTGGTTTGTCTCTCACGCAATCGGATGTATGTGAATCTCATGAATCTGGAGTCCGGCGATTGTGTAACCACCTTCAAGGCAGGCGAAGATCGCTTCCTTAACTCGCTGCTAGCTTCGGGCGATGGACGGTAAGCCGTTTTCACAATCCAATAATTCGTTTCTTTCGTTTATAATTCTATTCCATTTGATCTATAGAATTCTGGTTTGTGGCGATGAGACACAGAAACCGTTCCCGTTGCTCGTGTGGCATTTGTCACAACGGAAATTGCTTTACGATCTGCGAATTCCGCATCACGATTTTGTCACATCATTGTCGGCGATCACACACGAGGGCTCCTATGTGTGTGTGGTGGCCAAGGAGCTGAATGAGCCGACAACGCCAAATTTCATTGTCGTCTATGATCTGCAGAGCGGCACATTGTTCAAGAAGTGGAAGCCCACCTGCAACACGGTCTCCCTGGCCATATCCCAGTTGAATGCCTGTGTCATTGCTGGTCTGGAGGATGCCAAGATCATGATATGGGATCTGGTGACGGGCAATTGCAAGTGCACATTGATTGGGCACAATGCGCCCGTCACCTTCTTGAAACTGGATCCGTTGGGCAAGGTGTTGCTATCGTATGACAAGGAGGGTCGCGACGCAGCCATACGCATGTGGGAGTTGAGCACGGGTATAAATGAATACAGCTCTCTCCATTTAAGATTTTTGTTTGTAAATGTTTGCCCTTCCTCTTTGCAGCTAAATCTTTGGCGGTTTTCAAGCCACCCGCACAAATCAGCACCGCCGAGATATTGCCAAGTGGAGCATTTGTTGTGCTCGCTCTCAAGGATCGCAATGATTTGTTAACGCTGGCTTTGAAGAACTATGCCGGCAGCACTGCCAACACTTTGGACGATGACTGTGGCACCCTATATGGCAATCCCGACAACCAGCACAAAGTTTTCGACTTGAGTAATTAATAATCGGGAGCCTAAATCAATTAAAATTAGATATCATTATTCAAATTATACATACATTTATGACAAATTCTGAATTATATAGTATACTAAATATCATAAACAAACACAAGAACAAAACTTCTCATGCATAATTCATTAGTTGTTAAATTCTTTCAAAAAATCACTTACCAAATGTACAAAAAATACAAAAAAAAAAAACAAAAAACCGAAATGAAAACCACAAAAGAAAAACTTTACAAATTACAAAATTCATCAAGTCATTTACGATTTATTGTTGTTTTCTTCAATCTTCTCTAAGTGGTGGCAAATAGATATAGCAAATTCTTGGCGAATTGTATGATTTCCGTGCCACCCAACTTGGAGGTGCCATAAATACGATCCACAAATGTAATGGGTACCTCGGCAATACTGAACTTGTGCTGGCGAGCACGAACTAACATCTCCATTTGGAAGACATAACCCTTGGACACACAGCTGGCAATGCACTGCTCCAGCACGTGCTTCTTGTACAGCCGAAATGAGCCGGTCAAATCGCTGGCGTTGGGTCGCAATAGCACCTGGGACAGAAAGTTGGCGCCGCGCGAAATGAGTTTGCGTTTGAAATCCCAACCGTATACTCCACCGTTGCCGGCATAACGTGTGCCAGATACAATATCATAGTCACCCGATTGCTGCAGCTCAATAAACTCCGGAATGAATTTGGGCTGCACGAAGAAGAAAACGGCGAACATTTAATTTTTCAATGCACACGTCAGTGATTAGAATTATGCTTACATGATGACTCAAATCGGCATCGATAAGAATAATGAAATCGCCGGTGGCATGCTTGATGCCATGCATATAGGCTGTGCCTAGGCCTAGCTTAGCTGCTCGTGGACGCAAAACAATGCGCTCCTCACCATAAATCTTTTGCAAATCCTTGGCCACGTCCAAAGTTCCATCCGGACTACCGTCATCAATAACAATCACCTCATAGTCGAAGCCGCTGAATAGAACATTGTTTTAAACTCAATTAGCACACATTAACAGATGATTGACTTACCTAGCTTTCATGTATTTCACTATTAGCCATATGATTATTGGTAAATTATCTTTTTCATTGTATGTGGGCAGCAAAATGCTGTATTTATGGCTATTTGTTGGCATTTTTTTTGTTTATTGTTATTCCATAAAATGTTGCATCGAACTGTTTGATCGAACAGTGAACAGCTCGTTCATTTGGTGTTGCTAAACACCGATTCTAAAACAGCTGTTATTTATCGATAATTATTTGAGCCTGCATAAGCTGCAACTGTGCAAACGCATATTAGCCGCAGATGGTACGGCATGTGTCGACGCTCATTAAATTACATTTAGTTTTGTTTGTAGTGCCAACAAGAATTACACTGTTTTCAATTGCAGTAAATGTGAACGCAAAAAGTTGTACAGTGCTAAGTGGTATTCGCAATGGCCAAGAAAATACCATTTAATGTGGTATTTGCCTCAGGTAAACAATTCCAACCCAATACAAATAGAACAATTTTTTTACGCTAGACTTTATTTTAAATTATTTTTATTTGAACTTTCGTTTGTTTTTTAATTTTGTTTTAGTTACCGTTATCGCAGAGTAAGTTTTGGGACTAAACATCGCGCGCTATTCGAGCTGCACTTGAGAAATCGATAAGAATACGTATACGCCTTGTGTGACGCCCAATTAAACAACAACTAAAAGTGTTAAAGTTCATTTGCTTTTCAGTTAAAAAATTAATGATAACAAAGTTTAGTTACGTCTCTCATAAAAATACATAATACTTATATACATTTAATTATTATTTTATTAGTTATTTGATTTGATACTTTGCCTTGCCTTTTTACCTTTATAATAATGTATTTTCATCTTAATAACAAATCTCTGCAGCATATAAATATATCATTATAATGAGCGATTCCCCGTTTGTCTGGCGTCTGTCTGCATCGCTCTGTATGTACATACATACATCCAATTAAATATGCAGCCAAAGAACCTTTTGGCAATGTGCCAAGCGCAGTGAATTTACAATTTAAATTGGTCTTTCGTCTCTTTGTTGTTCCCATTTATTGTGCTCATGTTCAGGCACACTCCATTGTAGCCTCATATAAGAACCTTCACCATTTTTGATCAAATATTTTTCGTTTTTACGTTTCTACGTTGAACTCTGTTTTTTCCGTCTGTATTTGAGCTTGGTCAACAGCGAACTCACGGGTCCAATTATAGTTAACATGTAGACCAGCACAGTGGTCAACATCATGGCCGGTATGAATTGATTATCAACAAACTTTGTAAAGAACCTTGAATAGTAGCCCAGATAAATGGCGCTCATGCCTAGCGTAAAGGTGACAAGTCCGAAGAGATTATGACGAAAGCGCAGCTCAGAGGGCGGCATTACTTTCAGCACCAATTTGGGCTGGAAAAAGTTAACCAAACCGCCAACAACGCTGGCGGCACAGCCAAAGGCAGCAGCCACACCTAACACAACAAGTCAAAACCGATTAGTTATCATCATTGAAGCGTTGATAATTTATGCGCATACGCACCAAATACCCCATGCCAGGTTTCAAAGTGTGCATCCTTCGAGGAAAACTTGCCTAAGGCGCCCAGCAACACCATGGAGCCGCCAAGCAACTGCATTAGGCCATGATAACGTGATTTGTTCTTGTGTGAAATCCAACGTGTCACAGGATTAACCTTATAGTGTGACATCAATGCTTCGGCAATTAGAACATGAAACTAGACATAATGACGAAAATGAATAAATAATGGTAAAAAGAAATCAAAGATAAGCAAGTAGTAGTTAATTATGTAGTGTTAACAGTTATGATACGATAACGATTTAATCGCTATTTTTAACAATTGAATTTCATGTTACTTACTCCAATGCCAGTCATAAACATGTGCATGGCCGTGTCCTGAAAATCTAGACTGCGCGCAAGTACAAAGAAGAAAACAGCAACTAGAAAGATCAACATATGATTTATGCTGTTTAATATGCTTTGTATTTGCAGCCAGGCGGATGGCAGTTTAGGTGTATTGGTGTCTTTCGGCATCTTTTGAGCTTCTCAGCGACTTAATACAAAAAATAATGGGAATATTTTCTGCTCTACACTACGTTGCGCGACAGTATCAGAACTCGACTAAACCAATTGTACGTCGTCAGCGGGCTTTTGATACCGAAAATATATATACTACATGTAATCAGATAAGAAGCGTCACCGGTAAACGGCGCCACGTAATCGTTAAGTGTATGTGTGAGATGTTTCCATTCTAATGCCTCTTTGTTTTGTGTTTTGATTTTGTTGCTGGTTCATTGAACATCTGAGTGACACTTAACATTTGTTTATGTGAAGTGCACAGTGCTTACCAACACTGTCCATGTTATTAACCAGCTGGCAACGTTTTTGTTGTTGTTTTATTCCAGATGAGGACGCCGGCTTCCCGGCCAGCGAGCTGAATACCCATGGACCCACGGTGCATGGCTGGCGCAGCGCCGTTGATAGCGGCCTAAGCACACATGACATCATCTTGCGATTCCATCAACCAGCTAAAATCTATCGCATTCAGCTTCTGGCCCACCAGTATCTAATACGTAAGTCGAATCAATTCAAACTCGAAATTTTTATTAAAACTCTTCAATTTGTTTAGCCGAAAAAGTCGAGCTATGGCTGCACTACTCGCCAAAGTCAATGCCCAGCACACCGTCCTCCCAGTACTTTGATTTCCTAGGATTTGTCGCTCTCGCCGACAATGCCAATACCAATCACAAATCCCGTGAGCTTCAGAGCGTTACGGTTAATCCTCGGCGTGGTACGCATCTGAAGCTGCGACTAATTGGTGCCCATTGTAATGAGTACAACAATGGAAGTCAACAGATTGCTCTTATGGCAGTTAATGTGCTCGGCGAGGATCTGGAGATCGCTGCCATTAACAATGGCGAGGAGCAACTGGCCAGCGAGACAACACCGCCAATAGACACAGCCACCGGTGAACTGGCTCTAGCATCCATATGTGATGATCTCCTATTCTCAATGTACGTCGAAGAGTCTATTGTGCAGCACATTCGAGATCTGGAGCAACGCAAGGTGCAGGCAGTCAGTTCGGAACGCTTTGAGTATGCCCGCAAGCTTAAGCTCTGCATGACGGCACTGCGCACAGCAGGAGAACGGTTGGGTCGATATGCGTTGGCCAAGCGACAGGCAGTCCAGCAGGAGGATTTTAGTGCAGCCAAGCTTCGCAAGGAGCAAATCGAAATGTATCGGGCATGCGTCCTAAAGCAGCTGCAAGTGCACCAGTTGCTCGAATCCGAGGGTCCACTAAGCCAAAACGATCAGAGCTGTGAAATCTATGCGGCGGGTAAACCTAATCTGCCACCCGCACCCAGTCTACAGGATGTGGCCCATGCCCTAGCCGAGGCGGTTGACAGTCCGAAACCTACCCACGTCACGCAGGTTGAGAAATCTCCGATGGAGGCGGGCAGCACTGAGACGGTCGCTACAATTATAGCTTCGGCTGCTGCACTGCATCTGCATGCCAAATCGCACGATGAGCTGCCCCAATCCCCACGGCTACCAATGGCATCGCGGCACAGTTCTCCCATGTCCAGCAGACAGGGATCACTGAGGCGTCGCAATAAAAGTGCACCACGTAACTCCTACGAAGATTACGAGGAGCGAGCTATACCCACATTAAGACAGTAAGTTTAGCAAAAGCGTTGATATTGGTATTCTTGTGGTAGTTATATTTTGCATGATACCGCATGATGACATGCTTGACAGCGATAAATGACACGATAACAAATAATACACAACGATCATAGAAAGTAATCGATAGTTTTTTTTAAACCGAAACACTAACCGTAAATTGTCGTCGACGTTGTTGATGCCTTTGGTTTCATTTTATTTCTCTTTATATGTATATCGCGTGTAAACGTTGTCCGTTCCGTTGTTACCTCCCCCTCACCAAAACTGTTTAGCTCAAATACTAATGAATTTTTAAGGGAGTGCCAGGGCAATGCACTGCTCGAAGCGGATCCAAATCGCAGCCGTTCGCGTCTCAATGATCGTGAGCGTCGTCAGGCAGCGCTGCCCATCCTTGTCTTTGGCAGTGAAATGGTAAGAAAAAAACCAGTTACATTTTGAACTTCCAACTAATCCTATATGCCGGTTGCAGGTTGAACAATTCTACTCGCGACAGTTTCAGGATCGCGAGGATGGCTTAATGCGTCTCCGCAATTTTCTCAAGGATCAGGAAAGTGCAGCAGAGCCCACTAATGAGCATGCGGCTAGCCCGAATAAGGTCGCACGCAGCGCTGCTTTGCTCCTGCATCGTGCCGTACGAGATGCCGTCTACTCGGTGTTTAGCCAGGCCACCGAGGCGGTGCGCGTTCTATTCCTTGAATATGTGCCGGGACGTGTGTCGCCCAGCGAGGTGGCCCGTTGTGTAGATCGTTTATTGCCCGAGCTGTTGGCCAAGTCGGGTGATCCTTCGGCACGTTTGCATACGCTTGCCCAACACACGATACTCAGTATTGCCGCCTGTCCGCAGGTGGCGGAGCAGCATCTGGTCGCACCAGCACTATCCCGCAGCGTAGGCTCTGGAACCCATCAACGGCTGGCGATGAGCCGTTTGCAAATGCTGGAACAGCTGGTACATACCCAGGGCATTAGCACGGATAAGCACAGTGGTTTAACATGTCGAGCTCTTTCGGATTGCGGCTGCTCGGGTATTCATCATCCGGCGGAGCCGGTACGCAAGGTTGCCGAACGAATATTGCTGCTTGTGTACAAGGTGAATCCGCGTCTGGTGAGGAAACAACTACCACCGGACGATGATATCACGCGACGCAATCTTCTGTATCGACAACTCTTCACGGAGTTCGATAAGCTCGACTTGGAGCGAAAGCAGGAGTTGCTCGAAGCCAACAAATACGCTGATGTCGCCCATGGTTCGTGCACCAATGGCACGGATTTCTTACAGCCCACAACCAGCACAGATGCAAGACGAAAGAGTGTAGTTCCTTTGGTCAGCGGTCCGGATAATGGATTTGTGAGCTGCAATGGAAAACAGCAGTACAATGAGCAACTAAAGCGTTCCATGCTCTCGGCATCAAACTCGCGCAAAGGATCCGCCTCCAACTCCGAGTCGACGGAGGAAACAACACCTAAAATGTAAAGCTTGTTACCTTCATAATTACTCAATTATTAATCCATTTTGGGTTTTTAGAAACTGTCCGTTTTGCGGCTGGTGTTGTGCTGGTGGAGATGCCAGTCAATTGGATCGTCATTATTGGAAGACATGTCCATTTCTCACCAAGTGCCCACAATGTAGCCAGGTGCTGGAGGTAGCCGCCCTCAACTATCATTTGACGAGTGAATGTGATGCCAAAGATAGCTATGTCATGTGCACCCGCTGCACTGAGTCTGTGCATAAGCAGCTCTACGAACTGCATCAAATGGAGGACTTTTGTCGTGGTATGTCAATTAAATACGGTCCATTTATATAAAGGATTGATAACAATTTCATTATATAGAACTCAAAACGGGTGCTGCTCGCTGTCCACTGTGCCACGATGATGTGCATCTGCCTCTGGATGGTGGCTGGAAAATGCATCTGCTGGGTGCCGGCGGCTGTCCAGGCAATATACGTAAACGAAACTTAAAAAAATCAAGCTAAAACAAATCTAATACTTTAGTAGAAACCTGCCTAGTGTCACAAAATAATCATATACTATATAAGTAAAACCTATTAACGAGAGACCGTCTTAGCGTAATTTAAAGAAACTTTTGTTACACTCACAAACACATTCCTTTTGTTATACTATTAGGTTAACATTATTTATGAATTCTATTTTGTTAAACTTTATACAAGTATATATATATATATGTTTTTGTACGCAATGTGATTTGTTACATAACACGAATTTCCAAACGTCCTGCAACAATAAAGCCCATCAATAACAATTTTCAATTTATCCGCTCTCTATTCGATAGATTATTCGACATCTTGTTGTTTTAGAGCACTGATACCGTTTTAGTCGAGATGGCAGCACTGTTTTTTTTTAAATGCCAACTTTGTTTACAACTATTAATTGTGATTTTACACGCAAAATGATGAGGTAATTCATGAATTGCATGCAACTAAAATTAATTAAGTGTATTAAAAAAAAACCCACCCAAAGATACCATCTCCAAAATAGTTTAGTGCGTCAAAGTGTGTTGCAAAACAACCCCTAAATGTAGCCCAGCTGAGTGTATCGGTGTAAGTGTGTGCGTCAGTGTATATCAGTGCGTGCTTCTGTGCACGGCTGTGTTTGTGTGTGGCTGAAGCGTGAAAAATACAGCCGGCAAAGTAATTTTTGCATTAGAATATAATAGAGAGCTGTGCACGCTTAAAAGTTTTACAATTTAGTATACGTGTAGTCTGTACAAAAGGCCACCTCATGCAGAAATAAAATTCAAGTTAATTAAACGCTGTGCATTGGCAATTAACGTAAAAGCTGTTGTCAATTGCCACAACAACAACAACTAGAAGAAGTCGAGTGTCTGTTTCCCCCGCTTTGATTACATTATACTATACATATGAGCATACATATACTGAGAGGCTGTACAGTACAATAATTAACGGAGCACGTGCGACAACCAAGCCACACAACAACAACAAAAAGGAAGGAAAATGCAACGTTTACGGCAATTATGGGACTACAAATACCTGAGAAGGGAGCAAATCAATGGCTTTGACAATTACAAGGTAAGCGAATGTTGTTGTTGTTGTTGTACATATGTTTGTATAAAAACGATTTCCATAAATACAACACACCCACACATATGCTCCCGCTCTTTCTCTCTCTCTCTCGTATGCAGTATAGTGCAATAGACACATCGCCGCTTAGCCAATATGTAATGCATCCCTTTTGGAATTGGCTGGTCAAGGTGAGTGCCGTTATTTGTGTTGGTTGGCAACGAAAATCAATAAATTTAATAACTATAATTGCACTTCAGTTCTTCCCGCGCTGGTTTGCGCCCAATCTAATGACATTCCTGGGCTTCCTGTTTAGTGTGATGAATCTAGTGTTTCTCTCCTACTACGATTGGAATTTTGAGGCCAGTTCGGGTGAAAAGGACACAGTACCCATACCCACATGGGTTTGGCTAAGTGCTGCAATCAATATATTCGTTGCATACACGTTGGACGGCATTGATGGCAAGCAGGCGCGTCGCATTGGACTCTCGGGACCACTGGGTGAACTATTTGATCATGGCTTAGATTCGTATACGGCAATGTTGATACCCACATGTCTGTACAGCATATTTGGACGAAGTACCGTCTACTCTGTGCGCCCGATGCGCATGTACTACGTCTGCTTAACGGTCTATTTCAATTTCTTTGTCTCGCACTGGGAGAAATACAATACAGGCGTATTGTATTTACCCTGGGGCTATGATCTCAGCATGTGGGGCAGCACTGCCATGTACATGGTCACCTGGTGGTTGGGCTACGAGCGTTGGAAGTGGGAATTGCCGCTGGGCTCCTTTGGCTCACTGCCGTTAGGCAATATAATGGAGGCGGTGCTACACATTAGTGCAATGGCCAATCTACCTCTAGTTGTTATCAATGTCTACAAGTGAGTGCGCGCTCTAATACCCTATAATCTGTACTCTAACAATTAATGTCTGATTGTTTTCTAGCTCATATACTCAACGCACCGGCCGCATGTTATCGCTCAAGGAGGCCGTACGTCCAATGTGGCCCTTTGTTACCTACTTTGTGCTGCTTCTTGTCTGGCCATTCTTATCGCCCAATGATATCATGGAAAGGGATCCGCGTGCCATGTTCATGCTAAGCGGCACTATCTTCTCCAACGTTAGCGTAAGTTCTTAATAATCAGATATATATTCGCTTTAAGGGGGAATTTTTATTTTTGTTTTCAATCATATCGGCTATGTTATCTTCAAAGCTCGATGTTTATTATAGTTTGTTTTGTTTATTTGTTTGTATCGGCGACATTGCATAATCATTTACGCGTCATTAACGATCGTGTATATACATACGTGTATATAGCTCCAATTGCTTTCGGCAAATGGACAATGAATCATTTTTAGATTCGAGGTGGCGTGGTCGTTTACTCATTTTAGTGTATAGTTGGTTTAAATACTTTAAAAACACAACAATGAATGATATTATTTTCCATTTTCTCACTTCAGTAGCTCTCTGGTATGACAATTAGTTTTTTTGTCACTCGTCTGCCATCATACAATATGTTTAAAAATGAATAGTCTCTGTGTTATTATGATGTATAATCTAGAACCTAGATTATTGTACAGTTTCATGAAAATCCCACATAGGATAGGAAAAATAGAAACCTTATTTTTATCAATTTGACATCTTGACTCTTTTCCGATCTCATTCATTTCGACTGACATACTCAAAACTAGAAAAAAATAACTTTACAAATAAGGTAAACATAAAATTCCTTAACAATGCCGCCTTATTGCTGTGGCGGTCGACGTTGCGCCGCCGATTTACAACCTAAATCGGAGGGTGATGCTGCTGCGGACGATAAACAGGCTAAGTCTGGAATGGCAGCAGAAGACTCGGAGCGTCCATTGACGCTCAAGTTCTACGCACGTCACGATTGGCCATATTTCAATTGCACCGATGAAGATATAAAAAAGGATAAGGGTGTAACGAAGGGCTCCGAAGAGGGTGCTGAGGGTGGTGTTGGTGGTGCGGCCGAGAAATATGTGCCAAAGCATGCCACAGCGCAGCCCATGACAACGAATCAAGTCTATGGCTGGTATCAGCATCGTGCCTATCGCTATTTGAAAAAGGATCGTGGCGTCTTTGTATTTCCGCGTGAAGGAGATCCGCTTATAAAGCTTATATTGGCCTCCAGGTGGATGGGTCGTTAAGCATTTTAGACTTTAGACTGTTGGGAAAGGTGGCCATGAAGCAATCATTAAAACAAAATCAATACTAGACCCAAAAAACAGTTAAATTTTAATCATTTTATTTCATGAGCTAAAGATATGCAATAAAAATATGTTGCCAAAGTATTGATAACCCAAAATTGTAAAAATATAGAAAATAGACCAGCAATAAAAAGTAAATATTAAAGAAATGTAGAAAGATGTTCATTCAAAGACTTTGGTAACTTTTTTATATTGATACAATAATTTGTTTAACGGAAATGTGTCTCAAAACTTTTGGTTACAAAATCTTTCCAATAATATTACACTCACAATATTTTAGTAAACTCTTATTCTCTCTTTTTTATACAGTGTCGTCTGATTGTGTCCCAAATGTCGTCGACACGTTGCGAGGCCTGGCACTGGCAGACGCCAATGTATGTAGTGTCCATCCTGCTGGGCTTGTGGCTGCCAGTGTTGGAAAGACCGTTGCTGTACATGCTGCTTATTGTGACGACATTTACGCATTGGCATTATGGCGCCAGTGTTGTGAATCAGATGTGTGAGCACTTTAATCGCGTTTGCTTTACCGTTCACAAACGTGTGACAGTGTTGGACATTAAGCCCCAGGAGCGCATGGATGAGCCGAAGGAGACAAAGACAACATCACATAAGGAAGATTAGGCTGCGTTTGCAAAATGTAATTAGTTCTTGTTCTGTTCATTTGAGATTATTCGAATGTATTTGAGTTAGTTAGCGCTTTACAAACAAATTTGCTCAGGTTCAGCCAAGGATCGGCATCCTTATACAGCTTTCAGATAACAAACACACACACAGACACCCAAACAGACACTCGTTTCGATGGGTATCCTTAAATTAATTGTAGAACTTTGCAAACTACTTTAGTATTCAATGTGAATTAGTCGAATTTTATGTTTTTTGTATTATCCATGACAAGTTTTGACCTCTGCTCAGTGAACTGTTTACTATTCAGGCAAATCATCTAAATCATCGTCATCATCACAAATCTTCAGTCATTTTACTTTAGATCTTACACAATTCTTGAGAGACTTTAATTAGCCCAAAAAATTAAAAATTACGCTCGCTTCCCCTTATTCTATAAAATGTTTAATTATAGTCAGTGTATTTTAACTGTTCATGTGTCGTGTCGTTTTTTTATGTCAATGCTAAATATGTTATTATAATAGCATACTTCAACTGTGCTTTATTTATTTGTATTTTAAATTTGTTCTAGTTTATATAAAAAAATATGAAAATTGAAACCGAAACCGAAACTTCACATGTTTGTTTTAACTAAGATAACCGACAAGACCTCTAATTATTCAAATGCATATACTATGTAATTATTATTTATAATACTTAATGCAACACATTTATTATATGCTTAAAACCTATTATAATTATTACTATGTGCTTATGTGTAACTGTAAATGTCGCTTCCCTTTTATCCTTCAAATACTTTATAACTTTTAAGTAATAAATTGGATTTTCAAATATACAAATAACCTTTTAAAGCTAAGTGTTTTATATAACCAAATGACTCAGGTGTCCAAAAATACTCATCGTGAAGCTGCGTTTCTTATCACGTTTACAGATCGGACGGCAAACATTTAACAAATAATTTTTTTTGAAAAAATGCGGTTAACAAAAATGAATAATGATAAGCTGAAGAAGATATGAAAAATATTTATATAAAAATTTTGTTAATTTGAATTCTAAAAATCAAGTAAACAAAAAAGTAATCCATTTACCAAGTGCGTGAGCGATTTAATAATTAGCAACTAGATTTAGAAATGATTAACACCAAATCTTATTGATATTTATCAAGAATATTTGGATTTATTCTATTTAAAGCACACACAATTGACATCTAATAGAGTCCCCACGACTAACGTTAGGTTTGTTCAGCTGTCAACAATGCAGCGCATCAGTTTTTGAGTACGTGCTTAAGCGATTAGCTGAAAATGCTTCCTTATTGCGTAGTTGGTGTGTGAAAATCTAATTCACGTACCACTGTGCGAGAGAACGCCCAAAAGCTGCGCCGCAATAAATATCGGTAATAACACAGAGCAGGAGCAGCAGCAGCAGCGCGGGTGGCAGAGAGGGCGCCGTCGACGTACGCAAGTCACGCATACGAAATGGGCACGACAGCAATAACAAAGCAACACAAGGAACTACAACAACATCATCAACAACAACAACAACAGCAATGAAATTAACAGCGTCTCAAACCAGAACGAGAATCAAAAGAAAGCAACATAGCGCAGCGCGACGTTGACAGCAGCGGCAGCAGCAGAATATGAAAGTTGCGCATGCGTTGACGTCGACGTCGATGTTAAAGCTTGCGATGCTTACATCAAATCAGTTGCGAAAGAGAAGTGCGAGCGTTAAGAACATAGAACAAATCACGCGGTAGTTGAACTGAAAATATACGTTTGTTTTTGTTGCCAAAAGTAGAAGATGCTTTCGCAGACTTTCACGCTGCTGCTGATGCTGATGTTGGCGTCAGCGAATGCAGCGTCCTATTTGCGTGAGAGCACAACGGAAACGCTGCCAAACAGCAGTAAAAATCTAAATCAGAATTCAAATCCAACAACAACTGCCATTAAGGAGGAACATTTTCCAGCTGTGGCACCTGCTCAAGCAGCAGAAGCTGCATTGATTGAGACACAACAGCCGATTGGACTGCAGCCGCCTACCTTGGAGATGGAGGATGGGGGGCAGCGTCGTCGTGTGGTTACCTATGATCAACGTCAGGAGGGTCAATATAATATACGTGCGGATCTGGAGAACTTTATGATTGTGCTAATACCGCCAGGACCACAAGAAGGTCTCAGTTTGCTGGATCTGCTGACCAAATCCTCATTGCGTGGCGCCACCAAGAGCAGCAGCAGCAGTAACAAGCGCAAACATGCTCAGGCCTCGGCTTTGAAATCCTTCTATCAGCGACAACAACAGCTCCAACAACAGCAGCAACAACAACTGCAGCAACAACAACAGCAGATCGCGCAACATGGCCTGCCGGAGTTCATTGAGGGACGTACACCATACCATGTGGACATCTCGTCGGCCAGCGAGGAGTTGCAGTTGCAGCCACGTTTGCATCGCCAGCAGGTGGATGTGTTGCCGCCACAATTGATACCAATGCCACAGCTAATCAAGCCCTACCATCTGGAGGCAGAACCAGAGCTAATCCAGGCTTTGCCACCAGTTGCAGCCGGCAGTAGCGGCAGCCATGGCGGCAGCGGTGCCAGCAGTCACTCCTCCATCGGCAACAATCTGCTCGAGAGCTTCAATCAGGCTGCATCACAATATTATCGCAACTCCCGTGCGCTGCGTGGTGATAGTTTCTTGGATACCAATCGCCTGGCATCCGACTCCAGTTCGAATGGACGTTCTATCAGTGTGCCAATCTATCGCAGTGATGTGGCCCAGCCCAGCAATATCCTCTATCCGCCCATCGATGTGCCCGGCTATATTGTGAATGAGGAGGCACAGGCTCGCAACTGGCAGCTGGATGATGAGCCAACACCCATTCAGATGCCCAAGCATCTGGTAGAGTTGGATGAGCTTAGCTTCGAGCTGCTTGGCGATGGACTCGCTGACTCCAAGACGCTGCTGCGTGATGGATTGGCTCGTTGTGCACCGGGACAACGGCGTGATAGCTATGGCGCCTGTCGCCAGATCGAGGGCTACTGAGACTGACTCAATTACTTTCCAGCGAATATCTTTAAGTTTCTCCAAACAATATGAATGCTATTTTTTGCAAAGCATTAGATTTAAGCATTAAACTTTTACACAATAAACAAATCTTGAGTAATTCAAATTAACGCGCCAAAGCTTTTGCATATTAATGGGAAATTTTACAGAGCAATGCAAATGGCACAATTATAATTTCCAATGCTAAACGGATAGTCAGAGCGAGAGAGAGAATGTTTGTGTGTGCAACGGTAATGATGCGCTGAAGGATAAATATAGGGGGAGGGCAGTGCAGTTGGGGCATTTGCAATTGCTTTAACTAAGGCCAGTCAACCATAATTTAGCTACGTTGCAATTTCAATTGCCAAACCAGTTTTTTTTGCATTCACTACACACAAAAAACAAGCGAAAGAAAAGAAAGAGCAAAAAAATATTCTTAAATGCAATTTCAAGTTTCCGATAGTAGTAGCATCTTCCTGGGGGACTCGGCGCATTCTAAAATACAAACCAAACTAGCCTTGGTCATTGACCCTGGCAAACGTTTGTTGAGCAACACAAACAAACTGAACACCTGAACAAACGATGCGCCGTTAACACTTACAATAAACAACTAAAGTCTACATAGAAAAAACCAAGTTCGAGAGTATTACAAGTCCAGTAATAAATAATTAGAACTTATCTCTCGCTCTCTTTCCGTCGCTCTCTGTCCCAAACACAATGACTTACGTTTTACGTTTTTTTTTCCCAAGCGGCGGCTTAACTGAATTTGGGTTATTGGGTTAAGCAAGTTTGCACAATTAATTAAGCATCCATTGTGAGTTGCAGCCATTCAACCGATTTCTAGTTCTAAATAGTCTTTAAAAACTTTGATTTAGGAACTACAAGTTTTATTTAAAGTACCATATAATATTGAAGAGTTCGTAGAAAGGTTTTGGAAATAAATCATATTAGGAAAATACAACAAAGATTCACATTGGGTATAGTAAAATTACATAGTTTTAGGCATTCTTTTGATTGTTAGATTCTAGTTGCATTTCTTTTGCCTATAATCTACAACTTTGTTAAAGTCACAAGAAAATATTTCGTACCATTGCCGAGATATAAGGCATGAACAAAATATCCCTGGAAACCGTGTAAAATGTATTTTTCTAACAATTTATATAAAAAGAAAAATTGTAATATGGATAAATGAAAGAAATGTAGTTCACGTGCAACCTCAAGATCAAATTTTCACCCCGATTGCACATAGTTCATGTGCATTGATTCGTTCCAACTTGCGGTCAATGGCAGTTCTATTGATGATTCTCACATTTCTATTACAATGCGGAAGTCTTTTGGTCATTGAACTGAACTTCTATATCTATCCACGTTCACATAGATCGGGTTTTCTATTTTTTGTTATGGCAAAAAAAGGCTCATCTTGTTGGTACAGGTACAGAACGCGAGCTCCAGCTCCAGCTCATTCATCGCCCGCTGTCTGACGGCGACGGTCCTGTTTACGCGAATCGCGAAAGTTTTTATCTGTAAAGATGTGCAAATTCACGAATCGGTTGTTTGTCTTTCTGCTGCTGCAACTTGTTGCAGTGGCCATGCCACAGCCGGTGAAGGGGCGCAGCAGTGCGAGCGATTTAATTGAGCTGCTGTACAATGATTATGGTGACTATGGGTATCAGTTGGAGGAGCTGCACTATGATCAGCGGCAGAAGGGTGAGGAGAATTTGAAATTACGACTCGATGGGTTCGTAATTGGTTTGCCAGCTCGTGATGATTCGTCCTGGATGGATCTGCTGGCCGAGGAATATCTAAGTAAGTACTTGAAGTAGACAAATGAAATGTTTGCATGGGACTATTATCTTTGTACTTGATTAGATAATGCACTGCCAAAAAAGACGGCTACAACGGAGTCTGGTCAAATTTATCAGACGCAGTCAGAAAATAATGCAACAGATGCGGCTGCAACTCAAGTGATAAGCATACCAGCACCGAAAAAGGATATCGAGAGTCGACAACATGCAAATGATAAAGTGTCGAGCTTGAATCGGTATCTATAATCAACTAAAATGATAAACTTAATAAAACATTTGTTTCTTTCTCTATAGCACTAGAGCACACATGCTGCAGCTGCTGAAAATGTTTCGACGCTCACATGCTTAGCTCTATATATAATTAAATACACCATGCATTAAATATACACAAACATATGTATTAAAACACATACGCTGTAAGCAAAATAAATTTAAATACATTTTAAAAAATTCCGCCAATATGATCAAATTATTCAATTACCAGGGCTGGCAATCGATAAGTTTACCGAACAGCTGTATTTGTAATTAACCAGCACTGGTGGAGAGCCCGAAAACTACCGATTTCGATTAATCGGTTTACTTAAGACCAGCTTGGCACTACTTTAAATTTTTACAAATCATTCGCAAACAATTCACTGGTCCGAGAGTGATTTAGCAATATTTTCGTGCGCAAAGAATATTCAAGAACCTTCGTGTCTATCTAACCACGACTGACACAATACGTATAAAAGCCGAAGCTGCACCGCATATCGCTTGTATACACACAGAACAAGTGCGACGCAATAGACGACGTTAACAAAACACACAACACAACTTGTACAATAAAAACAACATTTTTGCTAATAAAAAAATAAACTTTTCTTGCAACATAAAAAGAATATAACATCAAAATGCCCGAAAAATTGTTGAAAATCACCTATCACGGAGCACCAGTTGGTGCAACAAAGAAACTAAATGCATATTTACGTATGCCATCAAAAACTTTCCATCTTTTGCACCGTGAAATTGAGATGTACCTGTTCCAGGAACGTCAGCTACCAGAGTCTCAAATCAGAACATACTGGATTGGTAAGTAAACATACATATACAAATTTGAAAGGGCTGATGATATAATTGACAAAACAAAACACGAAATAAATTTAGTGCAGTTAAATGCATTTGTATGCGTGCATGCATGTGTTCATGCCATATGTATGTAAGTATGCATGTGTGTGTGTCGATGCTGCAATACACAGATGTAAAAATTTGTGCAAAATGGAGGAAATGCAAAATAAATTTTTCAACTCCTGGGACTAATCGCATATCTTTTTCACTGGCCACTGTGATTCACTATTGCGTATCAGTATCAGTTGGAATTGATAGCAAAACTAAATGACAAAACAAAAGAAATCCACCTAAAATGTATGATTCACACGCAAATTAAGAACCAAACATATTTAATCATGTTTGTATGTTTTTGATAATGTAAATAAATCAATATTATATACATTTTCAATAAATAATTAGTTGTCTTTCAAATTCGTATAGTTGTTAACACGTACTAACCAGTTTAGGTAAAAAAAAACTGGTTCTATTTCTTTTGTCAGTATAGTTTATTGCAACATTTCAGCAACCATTGGCCAAAAAAACTAGAATATTATTTCGCAAATGTTTTTGAGCAATTCGAATTTAATTTATTTGTCATTACTCTATTTAGATACCGATGGTGATGAAATCGAAATTGTCAATCAAAATGACTATGAGATTTTCTTGGAAAAGTGTGAGGGCAATATGCATCTGCAAATTGCACCGGCTGGGATCGAGAAGTCGTCTGAAGTTAAGCAGGAGAAAGCTGCCAGCGATGAGGATCCAAGCAATTTCACAATTCACGATGGCGTTGAATGTGATTCGTGTAATACAGGGCCTATTATTGGTTTTCGTTATAAGTGTATTCAGTGTCCCAACTATGATCTGTGCCAGGGCTGCGAGAAGGCACACAAGCATCCAGAGCATCTAATGATACGCATGCCCACCAACAATGGCCCAAGTGTAGTGGATGCTTGGCTCAGTGGACCGGGCCATAGCTCGCATCATCGTCGCTCAGGCCGTCGCTTCCGCGGTCAATGTCCATTCTCTGACTTAAGTGTAGGTGCTGGCGTTGGCAGTGCCAATGCATCGGCACAGACCACGCCAACTGCTGCGGATCAACCAAGAGAGGGTCGTCGCGACCGTAGACATTCACGTCGTCATGGTGGGGGCGTTTTTTCCCAGTTTGTTGAAATGATGATGAATTTGCCGGAGAGCAACATAGCTCCTTCTCCAGCTCCAGCACCAACTCCCAAAGCTGAAGAAGCTAAAGAGAAGAAGGAGAAGGCAGAGGAACCGATTGTGGCGACCGCTATGACTGCTAATAAATCTGAAAAGTCAAATGAAATGCCAGCAAACGCACCTGTTGCCACAGCCGATGCTGAGGAACCAGTGGCTGCACCACGGAGCCCCAAGGAGCAGCAACCCAAGGTGGATATAGCGGTTGCAGTAGCTGCAGCAGAAGCTGCTGCAAATGCGGCCGCAAATGCTGCAACTGCGGCTGCTACAGCTGCCGCTACTGCTGCTGCTACAGCTGCCGCTACTGCTGCTGCACCAGCTGCTGCTACTGCTGCACCAGCTGCTGCTACTGCTGCACCAGCTGCTGCTTCTGCTTCAAGCAGCACCCCAACAACACCAGTTATCAGCTTGGAGAACCTGGCACAAATGGTCAATCCCGAGTATATGCGTGCTGGAATTGAAATCTTGAACAATTTTAGCGAAATGTTTGCCAAAATGATTGATCCCAACGAGGCAGCTGCTTTTGGCTGTGCAGATACATCAATGGCATCCAATGCCTCCGCAGCTTCAAAGAAATCTGAAGCTGGCTCCGAGTCAACAACATCCGTTTCATCATCTGAATCCGATTCGCTTGCTAAACCAGAGACAGATCCAACACCAGTTGCCGCCGCACCAAAAGCAGCACAAACTGTTCCCGTTGCAGCCGCAAATGTTGAGTCGGAGCCGCGTAGCCGATCAGAGAGCTTGGATCAGGACTGGCAAATGATTGACAACACTGCAATGCCAATTGCCAATGTCTCTAGCACGGATGCCTTGATCAATTTAAACAACGCTGGTACCACCACCACCACAACAACAACAACGGATGCTTCAGTGTCACCAGCACGTGACTATGTCCAGTTGGGTGAGATGCTGCGCCAGCATGTTAACGAGGAACAGCAACGTGAACAGTCGAACACGGCACACACCCAAACACCACAAGTGGCTACAGTAAGCACCTCAACATCGACAAATGCTGTTTCCACCAACAACACCTCGACTTCGACAACAACATCAACTGCTACTCCAGCAGCAGCGTTTGAAGAGAGACGCCCAGTGCTTGTCTATCACAATGGTGAGTTTGCATAATTGATTTCAAAATTGTATGATTTATAATGTTTCCCTTGCACTTTTCCAGATGGACGCATTAATGCCGCCGTACACGCAATGATGGCAATGGGATTCAGTAATGAGGGCGCCTGGCTGACACAATTGCTGGAGTCGGTGGAGGGTAATATACCTGCTGCATTGGACATGATGCACTCATCACAAAGTGGTCATCACAATTGATCGTTGCTGTCATATATTTATCGTATAGTTAACTTTAATATCCACAACTTTATCTATTAGTAGTGTCGAGGCATATCATGCCAAATGGTTTTTTTTATTCTTGGTGAATTGTTTCCATTTCTTTTTACCATACTAAAGATATATATGTATGTATGTGTATAATCTAAAAGAATATGTATCTATGTATCCACAATTAATCAAAACAATGATACTATATCCACTAATATTATAAACGAGCAAAAAAACAATAAAAATAAAAAAAAAATTATAAACAAATGGTAATGAGTTTGAATAACGACAACAGCCCAATTTAAGAATATATATGTATAAAGCTAAATACAACTAAAAGCCGAATTGTTGCGCTACCAAAGTAACAATTTCGCGAGTAAATCTTCTAAATTCATAATTAATTGTTGTGATAGTTACAATAAATGTAAACAGCTTGAACAATCGAACATGGTGAGCTTTCCATTGACGTCGGGCAAATCCCGTATTATAGCTGAACATCTGTGACACCATCAGTGTTGCAAAACTGCACAGAGAGCAAAACCGATGCAAAAGTTGTAGTGATTTATTTGTGTAGAAATAGAGCGGCAATCCGGTGAGAACGCTTGCAAGAAGGAGAACACATCCAACGATGCCTATGAATATAAAGCAGAAGGTAAATTGTATGCATTAAGTGGCGAGTTGACGTGCACTCACCGAAGAATCCGTGATTACTGCGAAAATGCTTTACGGTCGCATTGGGATCTTCACGTTTGCGTTCACGTTTCTGTAGAGTCTTAATGGCAACACCGCCAACACCAAGGCCAAAGGCCAGTAAACCAAGAGCACTGTGTAATAGGTCCAAATTAAACATACCCAGCCACGTTTCAAGGACTCGACTGTGACGCACCAAAAGTGCCTCGCCCAGGAAAAATACAAACTGTTGGAATTGAGAAATTACAGCTTTAAATGCAAGTTTACTTGGGGGTGTAAATTACTTACAGCCACTGTGCAGTAGAAGGCATGTCCTGCCGTATGCTCCATTTTTAAGGACACACACTTGTGCACGATGACCACAGTGATGCCAGCTAGCAAAATATGCGAAATAAGGGCACAAAAGCCAAAGTAAACCGTCGCCGAAGAGACTTCCAATGTATTACTTCCTGCGAAAGATGCATTGCTTCCGCTATGTTCCACAACTGATTCCACATAATCCAACAGGTTTGTACTATCACAAACATCGCGCAGACCCGAAGAGCTGCATCCCTGTAGAATGTTCACAGCCATGTTCCTTCAATATGTTCTGTCTATGACACTGTTGTTAATTTATTACTTTATCTACTACGTGAGGAGCGCACGTTGTGCAGATAATTTCCAAGCACCGTAAGTTCTACAAGCGACCGCGCGCTTTGAATGTCTGCGAGCTTTTGAAACTGCTCAGATTTCAAACAGCTGAGTTGATCTTGGAGAGTAGAAGTTTGATGTGTGTGTGTGTGTAAGTGCAAAAACTTTCAAAGCAAATGGAGCATGACTCAGCGCTCTTGCACGTGCTTCACCTTGGGGAGTAAAAGGCGGCTGCTGATCGACAATCAGCATTGTTCGTCTTTCACTATCAAATATACACACATTAATCAACATTTTATTTTCGGCACATTCTAAACCGGTTAAGTTTAATTGCCTTTGTCGTGCAATTTTAGGCTCACGATCATCAGCTGACTAAGCACGAGAGGCGAACAACTTGATTTGGGTTCACTCTAATAGCGTTCGTATGAATCATATTATTAATGTTATGAACTTCTAAAGAAAAGCAACTACCCGATAAACAAGTAAGCACAAGAAACCAACGATAGCAAAAAGTGCGGCTATATAGAATTTGCGATGCACTGTTTCGGGTAATAATTTGTAAAAACAATAACTGTTCATCATTGAATCATGAACACTCCTATTTTGTGTACAATGGCTGTCAACAGTTAACCAATGCTTGCATGCGAAGGATACATGCAAATTAGAAAACCCATATTCAAATAGGGGATTTACATTTGTCACAAAAGGCGACGCAATTTTGTTTTGCATTTTAATGTGAAATACACAAGACTGGCCAACAGATGACGTCATTTGAGAGAAAATTCCCTCGCACACAAAAATAGCAAGCACAACAAAACCACACCAGCCGCGAATCACACGCACTTACACATGCACGCGAATGAGAGTAGGTGTAAACAAAGAGTGACAGAGAGAATGGTTTAGTAACCAGCTGTCATTCGTTCAGTTCGCCGGTTTTGTTAGCCCTCCCGATTGAAATATGTTCAGTAGTGCTTCGAGTGTCTCATAAATAAAACAACAAGCGTATTTACAACACAAAACAAACGGACGAAAATAAAAACAATAAAAAAAACCGGAACAAATTTGTAAACAGTAAACAATTTGCTTAAAGTTCACGGCAAAAATTTTGCGGTTCTAGGAAAATCTGTTTTGGAATTCCCCAAACACCAAAAAGTATGACAATTATCGTAATAAGTACCCCGGTTTATGTGTGTATGTATGTATGTATAAGGGTATACGTGACCAAAACAATCTGAATTAAAATTGACGTCACACCAGTTTGATCTATGGGATGAGGAAAAACCTAATGAATATACCAATATCATTCGTTTGTATATTGTGTGCATGTTTTTAAAACGAAATCTTTAATGAACGCTAAACATATAACAATTAAAGTGCTAAAAACAGTAAAATAAATTTAAGAACTTAATTAAAAATTATAATAGTTTTTAGTTGTTTCGACATGCCATGATTTCATTAGCTTTGACTCATATACAGTAATAATGTATAGATTTGGATTTATCTAGATCTGCACGCCTGTCGCAAAAATCGGTAAACAAAACCACAACAGATAAGTCAAGCTAAATCATTTTTCATGTTTTTTGTTTTTACCAATACTTGTGAAATGCTTTGTATGAAATCATCGACAAATTCGTATTTTCAAAATGTTAAGTTTTAGTTTTCCAAACTATTGGACATTTAATTTTATATGGCAAGGTGAAACTTATTATATTTGAATACTCTTATACCGTGTGTATTCAGTTTTGTCGCACGGAGAGAGAAAGAGTATTCATATGGTTGACATATTAAAGTTTAATCATTTGAATATCTTATTAAACGATTGTTTTTTATGGTTTTTATATGTTTTTTGTATAAATCGCGACCCTCAATTAAGTATATTTATACTCTGATACCGAAGGTGAGGAGTATATTGGTATGAGCGCAACTTTTTTCGACACCCTAAAAGCTAGAGAGTTCAAACTTTCCAAATATCTTGGTCCATATGTTAGTTAGACAAAGTGTTAAAATTTGAGAGCTACGTCCATTGCGAGGCTTGGAAATCGATAACAAGTCGCGATAAGCCTCTAGTAGAATACCTCCGTATCAGAGTATTTCGCTTTCGGTTGCGATCCACTTATTTTTGAAGTGATCTTTCAATAAGATTACCGGCACTTAATATTTCATAATAATTTTGTTTGTATGAACTATGGTTAATTGATTTTCGTATAAAATCTGTTCATCCAAGTACTTTCCTATGTATACATATGTACATACATACATATATACGTATGTATGTCTGTCTATCTGTCGCGTTGTCTTCTTGTTAATTATAATTATCAGCGAACATTTTTATTCACTTATATAGTCTGTGTCGCAGTCGGCGTCGCCCGCAAATGCTTAGGCCAGATTTTCGATGCCACATACATATACCACGTACATAATACATATGCACATCCATACATCCCATACATACTAACATACATACATATAACAAATCCCCTGTGTCACCGGCTCAACCAGTCGCAGCTCAGCTCTGAGCCCGGTCGGTTGTGTTGGCAACGCTTCGTTAAAGTTGTTCCTAAACTATTTTTGTTCAACAACAACACAAAAAAAAGAAGTTGATATTAATTACAAGTTATTGTATTACGTTTTTCTTCTTCCCCTCCTAAACAAAACCAACTTACAAAATGCGTCGTTTAGACGCTTTTGCCATCATCGTTAGCGCGGCTTTGGTGATCCTAATACAAATGACCGAACCAGTTAAATGCGATGGGTAAGTACTTACAATAATAACGATACGGAAAAATATATGAAAAAATACTTGTACAAAGCTGTTGACTAGCAAGTCAATTATGAAATAGTTTTATTTTATTATTTATTCCCAATGTAAAAAAAAGTGATGTGATCATTGTGAATCGGGTCATTAGGTTCGTTGTCAAGGTGAGAAAAATAGAAAATTAGAGAGCTTGCAAAAATATTCATACTATATATACTTATGTACGGGTATAAGACCAACCTCTGTAAACGCGTTTTGCTATATACAATATTGATTTTTAAATAGTTTACTTAATGTTTTAGCACATACACTGACTTATTTGCTTTGTCTATAAGCACTTGGCTTTTTAAATGAGTCTTTTATTTTCGCGTTAGTAAATTTGCATTATTTATTTTTCAGAAGAGACTCGAACATTTATCTGTTTTAAGGCACACACACACTTAAATTCCCATATTTTGCATTTATAATTATTTAATTTAAGTATGGCTAGAAAACACGAATGCTTAATTTCAAGTCAATCAAAATTATTTCAAGAACAACTTTTTTTCTTACCTTGTATAAGTACTTTTGCATGTTTAAACAACTTTATCGACGATTGTTGTCTTTTTTCTACTTAGATGTACCGAACAAAAACCAGTTTATTATGATTTGTTTATAGTATTTCTAGGTAATCTTGACTCAAGTCAAGTTATTTTTCATTGCCAATGACAATTATTTACTCATTAATTGTTAAGAGCTTTTCAAATTTGCTTTCCTATCAAGATCAGCTGGTATATAATTGTTTTGTAATAACTTTTCAAAGTTATTACCTCTAATAGAATTCAATCTTATAAAGTGCTTTAAGCTTCCTTATGAATATGATAAATAAAAGAAGAAAGAAAAGATGTCTCATACCATTTGCTTGTACCCTCTCTTACATAACTCCTCAAACTCTGAGCCGGTTTCAACAGAATCAGGTTCTGAAAATATTTACCGTAACGCTTGTGCGAATTGTATTAATTACTGAAACAGCAGATTGTAAAACGAATTTGGTTTTGTGCTTTGGTAACAGACAAATATGAAATTAACACGAATTGATAAAGCAAACCTATAAAAAAAAGAAACAACAAAAAAAATATATATTTACGTATATAATAATTAGGTATGTAGATTAAACTGTACCCGCTGCATGAATTTAAAATTTTTTTTTTAGTAAATTTAAAAGTCAAAAATAAAAACATAAAAATAAAAAACACAAAGCTAATGATGTGACCTAGTATTTTGTTTTTTTTGTTTTTGTTCGGTATAGATTACGAATTCAATGCCTATCCTAAGCTACCTATGCTGATTATTATTAATTAAGTCACAAATTTTATTTGTTTGCGGCAGGCAATATACCATCGTTGGACCGGGATCTATACACTCGAATCGAGAGTATAATGTGGCCGTTGCTGTGCATCATACCAAGGAACCGGTTTCCTTGAAGATTGGCATCACAGGACCCTCACACAATGAGACGCAAACTGTGGAGTTGGCCAAGTCCGATGAGTTTAAGCAGATTACCTTTAAGCTGCCGCCGCTGAAGTCGGGTGAATATAACCTGACCGCAGAGGGTGTCGCTGGCCTGGACTTTAAGAATACAACAAAGCTCACATGGGTCGAATTCAAGCCGTATGTAAAGCTACAGACCGACAAGGGTAAATATAAGCCCGGCGACACTGTCAATTACCGCATCATCTTTCTGGATGAGAATCTGAAGCCAAGTGATGCTGCGGATGATGTTGTCGCCTGGTTTGAGGATAACAAACGTAATCGCATCAAGGAGCTGAAACACATCAAGACCCGTACGGGTGTGTATACCGGAAAATTCGAATTGTCGGACTTTGCCACATTAGGGTCCTGGTCGCTATCCGTGCAGAATGATGGCTCCTATTCGGATGAACGTGCCTACTTCGATGTGGAGAAATATGTGCTACCCAAGTACGTCATCAAAATGGACGCAACCCAACAGGTTTCCGTTCGAGATGGCGACATGCAAGTTGTGGTCAAAGCCAAGTAAGCAATGAATATAACTTTTTTTTCTCAAATAAAATCTAATCTTATACTGTTCCACCTCAGCTACACCTATGGCAAACCAGTTAATGGTAAGGTAGTGCTTAATCTGCATACGGATGAGTCGAGTAGCTGGTCCAATGTGGATGGCAAGTCAGTGCGCATAGATACTCCTGGACATGCAATAATCCGCACCGCTGACATGGTCAATGGCAAGGCAAAGTTTGATATTAATGTTAAGGAGTTTGCTACCTACTTGCCCTTCAAAACCTCTTCGTGGTATGCACAAATCTTGGCTACCGTTGAGGAGGAGTTTACGGGTGTTCAGCTCAATGAAACGGGCGGCACACAAATTTACCCCTATCGCTATGAAATGACCTGCACAGATTATAGTTCCTGCTACTCATTTAAGGCGGACAAAGAGCAAGAGATTATCTTTAAGATTACCCTTGTGGATGGCACTCTGCTGAAGGACACCAAGACACCCGTGAAGGTGGGCTAGTAAAGAAAATTAATGAAAAATTAAAAGTTACTAAAACCTAAATCATATTTACAGGCAAAGTTCACAGAGGGCATTCGCCACAGTAGATACAACGATGAGTCGGAGCTGCCCAAAATAGAGAAGAAAACCTTGGAGTTCGAGAGCCACCTTAATGAGTCCAGCTTAGCTGTGTTTAAGGTAGTGCTGCCCGATCTACCGGACATGGAGAACTACACACGCTACTACAGCATCGAGCTAGAGTTTGAGGATGAGCAGCGTGAACTGTATACGACCTATCCATATAGGGAGCCAAAGAAAGTCGAACAGACCGAAGAAGAAAAGGAGAAGGAAAAGGAATGGCTAAGGCTTGAGGTGCATCGCCCCAAGGACACCTGGAGGTTTGTATAGGAATTCCACCAACACACATTAGAAAATATAATTGTAATGATTTTCGACATTACAGTCTCAAAATTGGACAGACTTACCAAGTGACCCTAAACTCTAGCCGTCCGCTTAACTACTTTGTCTACAACCTTATCGGACGTGGCAATGTCCTTCACACGGAACGTGTTGTGCTCAAGGAACCTCAGAAGATATATAATATCAGTTTGACGCCCGAATTCCTTACTTCACCCTATGGTCGCATGTATGTCTACTACGTAGATGACACTGGCGAATTCCGTTATGCAGAGGAGACATTCCATGTAGAGGTTGAGCTGCAAAACAAGATTGATGTCAAGGCCCCCGAAGAGGTCAAGCCCGGCGCAGATGTGGAACTTGAGATTAAGACAGCACCCAATTCATTTGTAGGCTTATTGGCCGTAGATCAGAGTGTACTCCTCCTGGGCAGCAATAATGATATCAACAAGGATTCATTTGGTTGGCGTCTAGGTCGCTATGACACCAATACACCCTGGCAGGGTGGCTACTCCTATTATCCGGGTGAACGCAGTGGTGTTGTGACCATGACGAATGCCAATTTCTTTTATGATCGCACACCACCCAAATATCATCCACGTAAGAGAAAAAAGAACAAATGTGAGAAAATCTAAAAAGTCGGACTTAACCGTCTGTCTAATACTCTGATATCAAATTGTAAAAAATATGAGAAGAAACTCCAACTAGTTAAAGTCGATAGGGTCAAGGATCTCAAAAATTGTTTAGTTGAAAGTGGATTCAAACTTACTAAAGTCGTGAGACTCCAAAAATAACATTAATATAAAAATTTCTTTAGTGAAAAGTTGCAAATCCGCTTTAAAACTACATAATTTAGTATCAGAGTATAACTCGAAGTGTGAATTGAAGATGAGGAGTTTATATTTTGTGTGCTCTCCCTTCACATAAATTCCGTTTTGAGTCTTGCTTCGTAATGTAAAAAGTACAATTAAATAATGTTAATTTTCTTAAATTGCAGTGACATTTGGAGGTGGCGCTATGCGAAAGACAGCAGTTTTTAGTGATGTACAACACACTACCATGGCTGCACCCGAAAGTGCATTAATGGGTGCAGGCGCTGCCGGCTCTGCAGCGCCTCCTTCTGCTTCAGCTCCTGTGGTGCGCAAGAACTTTGTGGAGACATGGATCTTCGACGACATTGAGAATACCAAGGAGGAAGTGTTTAAGTGGATGAAGAAAATTCCGGATACAATTACAAGCTGGGTGTTGACAGCGTTTGCTCTGCATCCGGAGAAGGGTTTGGGCGTTACCGATGAGCAGCTGAAAATTAAAACTTTCCAGCCGTTCTTTGTCTCAGTCCGACTGCCTTACTCTGTTAAACGTGGCGAGGTCATTAGCGTGCCCGCTCTGGTATTTAACTATTTGCCCAAGAACCTTGATGTGGAGGTTTCTCTGGATAACGAGGACAATGAGTACGATTTTGTGGATATATCCAATGAGGTGATTGGCGAACAGAAGCGTACGCAGACGGTGCGTGTGGATGCCAATTCGGCAGCCGGTGTATCTTTCCTGTTACGTCCCAAAGTACTTGGCAGTATCCTGCTTAAGTTTACAGCAATTTCGCCCATTGCTGGTGATGCTGTCCACAAGACCCTTAAGGTAGTACCAGAGGGTGTCACTGAATATCGCAATCGTGCCTTGTTCGTCAATCTAAAGGATGTCAACGAGTACAAGGACACCTTTGAGTTGGAACTACCAGAGGATATAGTACCAGATTCACAGCACGTTGAATTCGGTTTCGTTGGCGATCTTCTTGGTCCCGCCATCAAGAATCTGGAAAGGTTGCTACATTTGCCCAGCGGTTGCGGTGAACAGACAATGTCCAAGTTGGTGCCCAACTATCTGGTGCACGACTATCTAACGAGCGTGAAGAAGCTAACGCCTGAACTGGACCATCGCATCAAACGCAACTTGGAGCAAGGCTATCAGCATATGTTCCACTATCGCCACGACGATGGCAGCTATAGTTCCTTCGGACCCGGCAAGTGGCGCGAGGAGGATCCCGAACGCAATGGTTCCACCTGGCTAACAGCCTATGTTCTGCGATCCTTTAGCAAGATGCGTGATCTCATCAAGGTGGACGACAAACAGCTGGAAAGTGGTTATGAGTATCTCATCAGCCGCCAAGCGGAGAATGGTAGCTTCTCGGAGAAGGGCGAGTATTTCTATGGCTCGCAGCGTTCCACTTTGTCCATGACGGCCAACGTACTGTTGGCACTGTTGGAGCAACAAACACCCAATCAGACCGCTATTACTAAAGCGGTTGGCTATCTGAATGCCCATACCAATGAGAAGGATACGGAGGAGGAGTTGCTGCCCCGTGCTATTGCCACCTATGCATTGCAAAAGGCCAAATCTCCGGAAGCTGGCAAACATGTGGCCGCACTCAAGGCACTTGCCAAGACCGAGGAGGATCGTACCTGGTGGACAGAGGATGAAGAGAAGCTGCGCCATGGAAAATGTGGTCGTTGGTGGTGTTGGGTGTGGAGTCATGACATTGAGATCACCTCATATGCCCTGCTCACCCTCCTCGAACAGGAGGATGAGACCCCCAATTCGGTGTTGAATTCAATTCGCTGGCTAGTGGCACAACGGAACAGTTTCGGTGGATTTGCCTCCTCACAGGATACAGTTGCCGGTCTCCAGGCACTCATTCAGTTTGCCAAGAAGTCTGGCTACGAGCCAGCCAAATGGGATGTGACCGTCTCCAATAAGGGTCTGCGAGAGAAGACCGAAAAACTTCAACTCAATGAGGATAATGGTTTGTTGCTGCAAACCGTGGAATTCCCCCAGGGCACCAAATCGCTATCATATGAGGCCAAGGGCACTGGAGCTGCTCTGCTCCAGATAAGCTATCAGTATAATATTATTGAGAAGGATCCAAAGCCAAGCTTTAAGGTTCAAGTAATTATAACACCAGAATCGCCACCCGCCAAGCTGGAGTTGAGCGTTTGTGTGGAATATGTGGAGGAGGGCAAAGCCAACTCATCCAATATGGCCATTCTAGAGGTTTCCCTACCCTCTGGTTACACAGCCGATGAGGAGAGCTTCAAGGATATACAAGAAATCGACCGTGTCCGGGTAAGTTTTTAATCTTTAATGATTCCCTTTGACTTGTACTCATCTCACATGTTCTCTTGTTGCAGCTGGTGGAAACCAAAAATGATGACTCTGTGGTGGTCATCTACTTTGAGAGTCTGGCCAAGGGTGAAACCAAGTGTCTGCCCATCGAGGCGTTCAAGACCCATGCCGTTGCCAATCAGAAGCCGGCACCAATTGTCCTCTATGACTACTACGATACGAATAAGAAGGCCACCGAATATTACCAAATCGAGTCCAAGCTCTGTGACCTTTGTGAGGGCGCTGATTGTCCAAAGTGTTAAGCACACGATCCTATCCTAAATAATGCTTAATGTGCTACCAACTGCATGAGATATATAAAAATAAATAAAAAAAAAACTCTTGTGATTATATAATGTAAAAAAAAAATTGACTTACATATTTTTAAAAGGTTTACAACAGGGTTCTCCGAGATTAGCGCCTCCCATTAATAGTTGTACGTTTCGTTTAAAAATAACACATTTCCGAGAAGTATACATATTCAAATCGTTAACAAAACAGAAAGCTAAGTGCAAGGCAATAGTTGACCATACTCATCCATATCTTTTTGTATCAGTAGATATGTGGGCGTAACACAAAAAATGCCATACCTTGCCTGGTCTAAGCATTATCATAGTACGTGCGATTTTGCAACTTGATAAGGAATTCACACACTCAACCAAAAATAGTATTATTATTAATAAAACAAATAAATGCTCGAAATATAACAAGCACTTTAATAAGTACTCAAAATTTAAATGAGCTACCGAATGGCTAACGTGCGTTTGGACACAAAATTATCTCAAGTATGGCCAACTTGAAAGCGAACCCAAAGCGGATGCATTTATAACTACCTAACTGAATGACTGACTGAATGATGAGGATGATGTTTGATTGGGGTTTCGGGTTTCGTAAAGATGATTTGCAAACGTTTTGAAACGTAATGTATACGTTTGCGATAACCCAATCGGACGTACGGACGGTGTTTACCAGCGAACGTGAGGGTGCTCAATTATACATATTGTAATCCTTTAATTTCTATGCATTCGATTGCTAAGTACTATGTTACTGATAGCCGTACAAATATATATGTACTAATTGTTGTTAATGACTAGTTAGAAGGTAAACGAATGTTGCTCGACTAGGTGGTACCCTGTATGGGTGTAAAGGTTTGGGTTATCCAATCAAGGTACACGACAAAAATATATATATTAAAATTGGAAAAATAATTAGTAAACTTGTAATGCTAAACGTATTCTTAATGTTTTCAATACACTTTTTTAAGTTAAGAATGAACTTTTTTGTCACATAAATATCCGCTAGTTGTGTATACCCTCTTCGTATTATTTTATCGATGAGTGCAGGTTATAAAAACGTTTTGCAATGCATAATGTACTCTCAAATTAGTTGTCTATTCCTTACGCTTAGGGTCAGTTGTCCAACAGATAGTATCTAAACTTAAAAAAGTTAAAGGGAATCAAGGATTTTGATCCTTCGAATAAACTCTATTGAAGTGAAAAAGGATCAACAAGTTATATAAAAAAGATAAATTGCCTACTGGACAATTTAAAAAGTTTTCCAAACAAAAGTGAAGTGAAGTCCTAAAGAGATCCTTTTATAAATCTCCCACAATGACATCCGAGAAACCCAAATCATGGTCAGCTCTTCAACATATTGAAACTACCTTAAATGTCATCAACCAGCTGTGCATTGGTTTCGTCACATTCTGGATATGCTGGAAGTGCCTGAGGACAGGCTTGGCTGGAATTTATCTGCACGCCTGGCTGGTATCCTTTGGCTTCATATTCCTCATGGCCGAGGGCATGTTGTGCTTCTACGATGGCAACTGGTTGACTCTGCGCTACAATCGCAAACAGAAGACAGCGATTCATGTGGTGCTTCAGATACTGGGCGGTGGCATGGGCGTAGCTGGCTGCCTTGTCCAACTGATACGGGATGACTGGTCGATTGGGGTAACAGTGCATTCGCGTTTGGGATTCGCAGCATTTGTGCTGTGCCTCATCTCACTACTGAGTGGAATTGTTGCTGTGCTCGCTCGAAGTCTGTCGAAAGTGTGCTCTCCACTATACAATAAAACGTTCCATGTCCTGCTGAGCATGGCCACATTTGTGATCGCCTCGATGGCTCAGTATTACGGCTATACGCAAACTGGCATATTCAAGGGTCAAGGTATGGATTTTGTGATCTTTATGCAAGTTGTCACCTTGGTAGCCATGGTTTTAACATGCATTGCACCTCTCAAGTCGCTTTATCAAAAATATTTAAGCTTCACCAGTTGAACAAGTTGTTCAATTTTCATTTAAGTTCCTATTCAGTATTAAGATAAGTTAAAATTAGTCAATTAAATGAAATTTTAGAAATTATAAAATTTGTTTTTTGTGTTTTTGGGTAATCTCATCGAACAAAAATTGGGGATTCCTCTGGTAGTGAATTTGATTTTGCCATAATTTGTTGCTTAAATTGTATCTTAATCGGTGCTTTTTGGCCAAAACTGGATGACTTGCTTGCTTAACATGTTTTCATTAAAATCCAGTTAACACAATTCCCCATCGAATCAAGTTTTTCCAGGAAGTAATCGGTAAGGAAATATTTTTTATACAGTCTTAAGCTCTAACAAAGAAAGAGCGCAACATCTTTTTCCAATAAAAAAATCAATAAAAGCCCCCCTTTTTATAATTAGACGTAAAATTACCTTTTTCTTTAAAGCAATCGTATTTATTGTGTAATAAATGTCCCTTAGGGCAAAGGGATATTTTAGCTTGCTGCTCTTGTTGTGACCTTGATGTGGACAATTTATGCCTTCACCGTTATAGTTGTAGGCGTCTTGCGGTTTACTATTCGATTTGAATAATGTATGCCCTGTATTTGAACAGCTTCCCCAAAGGGGAATTTAATACGTGCTGCAGTGAACTTATGCATACATTAACAAAATACATATGTATGTAGTATGTATGTGTGAATTGATATATTACTCTTATTTGCGATTTGTGGTTGACAATGCCAGATGCATGTTGCTTACATAAATACGTACGTACACTGAGAAAATAATCATGCAAACTGCATCTAACATTCAAGTACGTAAAATATTTCAACTGCAGTTCTAGTAGTAAAAACTTTCAAGCATGTGTTCAAGTTAAACCGGCTTTCGTTAAGTTAAGCCTTCTCATTTTATAGTGTATTAACATACGTACATTTAACGCTTTGACACTTGAAGTTTTTTTAAAATACGATTAGTCAAATTACTAACGGCAAACAGACCAGTCAATGGGCGTATTTATTAGTCGCGCTTATAAATCATATAATTGAGTTTACGCTTGAAAAAACCATTGAAAACGATATAGTTATAAAGTGCCGGCAATTTATTGTTTGCTGTAGTTGTTCCCAGTCTCATACTATAACTAGTTAATAGTTAACAAACGCAATTATCAGTCGCACAAATTGCAACTAATACAAATAACACGAAAATAACATTATTGTCGCACACCCAAAAAAAAACAAAAATAACGAAAAATACTTCAGCTGATAAGCAACACCAGAGACGATTGAAACTTGTGCTGTAGAATGACGGAGCATCTCCCGGCGGTCAGCAGTAGCAAGCAGTTCGTCGTCGACTACGGCAGCACGACGAGAGCGGAAGTTAGATTGAATCCCATTACAAGTCCAATACCGCAACGTGCCCAACGTACCCAGCGTTCACCTTCGTTTGTGCTATTAAACGAATCTCCGTTCTATGCGAGAATGTCACATAATAAATTGCCCGGTGAATCCCAGCAGCCGTTGGAGAGATTCGAATACTTTATGAATGTGTTGAATCAAATGTGCATTGGTTTCATTACCATCTATATATCGTATTTGACGTTAAGAACGGGCCTCGAAGGCACTGGACTACATGCCTGGCTGGTTACAATTGGAGTAGGTTAATTCCCTTATTTCATTATGGAAAGATTTAAATTTCATATGTCTGTCTGTATGTATCGCAGTTCTCCTTCTTTATGGCGCAAGGTGTTATGGTCCATTATGGCGGCAACGTGTTAACGAATAGCTATAAACGTTCCACAAAAACCACAATCCATTGGATACTCTTGACCCTGGGCGGTGGCTGTGGTGCTGCGGGTGCCCTTATTAAAATGATACAAAAGGGCTTCCTACTCAAATCCACGCATGGTAGATTGGGTAAGGAAAAAATAAATTAAACTAACGCAACATTCATCAAAAAAATATTTTTAGGATTAACTGCCTTTATACTGTGCATACTCTCAATGAGCTCCGGTTTGGCAGCTCTCTGTTCGATGCGGGTTAAAAAACTGATCACACCCTTGCTAAATAAAGCATTCCATAATTTCCTGGGTCTTGCATGTTTTGTTGTTGCTCTCGTGACGCAGTATTATGGTTACCAGACGGGTTACTTTAAACATCGTGCCGAATCGGATCTTCAGATCTTGATGAAATGCCTGACACTTATATCGCTGGTGCTCACCAGTTACGGACCACTCAAATCGCTCTATCATAGATTAAAGACTATTGCGAGACAATTCTAGATTGTAAGCTCTAAGCATTCATAGTATATAGTTAATATGGTAATATAAGTAACTGTTTGATGAGCTTGTCTTATCGATCGCCTAACAATGTGAAAGCCCCAACAAGTGACGGAATCCCCCTCATAAAAATGCCTTTAACCTTTTTCACATTGGTTCCACATAGTTAAGGCGATATTCTAGATAAGAACTGGGCACGTACATCTCATTTGTAATATGTAGCGGATTTGAATTTTGACATTATCAGTTTAGGTCAAAAACAGATAATTGTAACACCAAGGGTTTCTCCCTAAGTGACGTGTTCCGTATGTACAGTGAATCATAAATAAGACATACAGAAATATAATTTTATAAATCTTGTTTTTGTTAATTGAAATTGTGTTTCATTTTTTTTTATTAACTGTATGCTGTATCTTTCTGTTGTCATTGTAAAAAATTTTAGATGTGGTGGAACTCATTGAACAATCCAAAGTGTTTCTCTAATCAGTTTGGAACATGTCTTTAAGAAACACAATATTTGATATTGAACGAACTGGATTCACATAGTATAAAATTTTCTTTTTACAACTGAAAGTGTTCATTTAATTGAAAAAATAACAATTGTCATGAACGATAAGCGAACTTCTATTAAAAGTCAATCTTGCGGGTAAATTTCGTGTTTTGAGATTAGAACCCGAATGACGTTCGAACATCTAAAACAATCCAAAGAGCTATGCTATTTCGAATACTTAGCAGTGTATAAACTTTGAGTTTACATTAAATTTAATAACCTTTCGAAATCTGTTGTAATGACGGCGATGTTTTGTCAGACACATTATAGTTAGTTAGAAAAATCGAAAGCATTTATTTTCCAAACTTCAATTATATGTAGTGCCCAAAAGTATGCAACAACTTTTGTTAGTTTAGCCGTTCCGAAGTTCAACATCCTCAATGAAAGCTGTTGTTATGTATAAAGCCGTTTCTTTAGATACCCTATAAATTAGCCCATTGTTCAAAGAAAATATGAAACAATATATTTTGGAATATGCTCTTTTAACATAAATAGTATGTAAGTGCAGTTGATTTTTATTAAAAAAAATTCTCAATATCTTTCTTATCTAGGGTGCGATAAATAATACTTTTGTGTTTTCCTTTTTTTACATAAATAATGGTCGATGTGTTTTGTTTGATACGTTAAATAAATATAAATATATATGCATGTATAGCTCTAGCATATTTTATAAAAAATACATATTCGATTCATAATAGAGAGCACAAGCGCTATCTCAAACTAAAATACTCTTTGTTCTTTAAGTAGAAACAAATGCAAATGGATTGCGCTTTTTGGAATACAAAGGTTACACTTATACATATAAACTGATAGTTGGTATTTGAGGACGAATACATAAAAGAACATTTAAAACTACGACTAAAGCACATAGAAATTTGTAATAGCATTGTCGACATTAACATGCATCATAACGGTTAGGGGCAAGGCAAATCTTGTTCTATACTTTAATTTCAATATGTATACATTTAGAGCTTTGTGCTGCGCCTAATGGCAAAGGACATCAGGGCATGCTCTAGCCGCATATAATAGGGCACCTTGCGTTCAACAACGAGCGGCTCATTGCCTCCAGCACAGCACTGAGCACGACAGCATTCACACTGCTGCTCACGATCACTAGCATAATCTTCATCATAATCGTCGTCGTGCAATTCACGCTCCAGCTCGTATCCCTTTTTGGCAGCACGCTGCTCAAATCGCAAATAGAAGGCCAGACAGACGAACAGCATAAAGACAAGAGCGCACATGGCGCCGCTGGCAATGCTTGCCTTCTCCAGCATTGGACGCGGTCGTTTGGGCAGATAGGAGCCATCGATTTCTTTGTACTCACATCGTTGACCCATAAACCCAATAGCGCATTCACAGCTGTAAACGGGCAATTCGGCTATCTTGACGGCAAAGCAGTGCGCATCATTCAGGCAGTACCAGGCATCAAAGTTATCTGGGCATTTGTATGTGGGGAATGTTATGTTTGGTCTGGGCGTTGTCGTTGTTGTTATTGTCGTCCGCATCGTTGTTGAGCTTAATGGCGGCGCCTGAGTAGGTGGCAATGCTATGCCAGACATGGACGAAGATGAGATCGATGGACGCGGCTTGGGCACATTGCGGCTGGAGCATGCCTCAATGATGACCGGACAGCTCAGACAGCTGACCATCAACAGGAGCAGCATAATGCCCATTTTGTACTTATCGAACGCCATCGTTGTGGCGCATGATATTGTGCTGCTGCTGCTGCTTGTGGAATGCATTTGTTTTGCAATTGTTTCGTTTTCGTTTTCTTCTCTTTTTTTTTTTGGTTTGCAACTCTTTGTGTTTCGTTGTTGTTTAAAATCTTACAAAATACTATAATAATTAAATGTTAAAAAATCGTAGTACAACTATCACAAAGTTATAACAAGTTCGGCTCTCTGCACACAGTGTGGAGGCGTCGTCAAAAGGCTCTTTGGAATTTGTGTGGTCTGAGAATATGTATCGTTTGTTGTTAGACTACATTTATATAGCATCAGTAGTGTGCGAGTGTGTGTATGTGTGTGGAACGTAATGTTGTTGTTGGTCAACGGCGTATCTGTGGAGAAGACACAAACTCATTAGTAGGCGTTTAAGATTTATTGTATATATTATAAAAAATATAACATAATATAAGGTGATTTTATTTCTTAATAGTACAACCGAATTGATCACAATTAGTTTTTTATATTTTTAACACCAATTCACTGCAAATGCATTGTTTTAATTTTTATGAACCGAATTTATTTGTTTTTGGTTATCTTTTCTCTTATTTTTTGGTTTTTTGCATGTTGGTCTCCGTTGATTATCCTAGCTCATCAAAGCTGGCTGTGATATGCGTCGGATATCCATATCACAACCACTTGATGAGGCTTAGATAAGCAACATCAAAATATATATATATAGATTTTTGATGTCAATCACTTTGTTTGTGTGTGTGTCTGTGTATCTGTGTGTGTGTGTGTGCTGTTTCAATTTTGTTTTTCCATCTGTAATATATATCCAATTCCATTTTGCTTGCGTCGCTTTAAACTGCGGGAAATGTGAGTGCAGAGGGTACATTATGATTGATTCGATTGATTTGAATTTGATTTGATTGAATTGATCGATTATTTGTGATGTTCTTTACATTACGCTAAGCTCATCAAAGCTGGCTGTGATATGCGCGCAAAGCAAATGCATTTCACAACCACTTTGAGAGCGTAGCATGAATGTGCCAATCTTTTTTATGGTAATAAGTTAAGACAAAGAAATTGATGATAGATATAGATACATAGAGATACGGTAGATAGCGGGATAAAAGAGGAGACGACTGGTGTTGGATGGTATATTTTAATTTTGGTTAAATGATTGATGACAAATGAAACACTTGGATAACAATTTAAATAAAATCCCGTGCGGTATATTTGAATCTTGTGTATTGTGAATTTTAATGTGTTTAATTTTCGTTTTATTATTTTTATTTGTTTATATAATTGTTAATTTTGTCGAATTATTTTTTTAAATTAATTTTTATTAATTTATAATTTTGTAGTTTTTGTTTTTTTGTGTTGAGCATCGTGTCGCTCCTCAAAGCTGGCTGTGATATGAGTAGGCATAAAAAGGCAAACATTTCACAACCACTTTGAAGAAGGACACAATTCTCTTTCTCCATCCCGCTCTTCTGCACACGCGTGCCTTCTTTACGCACTATCACTGTAACTCTCCCTTTTCGCCCATCAGAGAGCTGCTCAAATGCTTAGTTTGTTTCGAATTATTTCTCGCCGTCGGCATTTACTTTATCGAATTAGTAAATAATAAATGACAATAGCAACGACGACACATTATGTCTATCTTAATTATGTTAAGTGTATGCAGTAAGAGGCGATGACTATGACGATGACGATTACGAGTTATGATTCCGATGACGATGGGATGTGTCGCTCTTGCAGATGGGAACACACAATTGTGAATGGCTTTCTGCTTCTTTAAGCGCTTGTAAATTGGGTGATTAAAATACATTTATACACAGACACACACACGAACGAACCATATAAATATATATAAGCATTTAAAGTAAACAAGAAATATGATAATTGAATATGATCACGGTACACTGACTGGCACCGACAATTAACAATAAACAATCAATGCACATAATCATACATTTACACACATAAGACACAACAACCCAAAAACAACAACATAAAAAAAAACGCAACATGGCGCGCGCACATCAACAAAATGTACATAAATATAAACATTAATTGTGGCGCCGGCACAAAACGGCGTCAATTTGTCGCCAATTTTGTGATAACAATATCAAATTAATACATGAGCATCGCGACAACGAACGTGCAAACAAACAGAAAATGCAATTATAAGTCGCAAATTTTAAGAAATTGTCTTTGATTGACATTTAAATTTCCGTTATAAAAACGAAATACGCAAGCGCTTGTGTATGTATGTATGCGCAAGAGAGGAAGTAGAAGGAAGCCGCACAAAGTAAAAGTTGAATAACCATATGAATTGCGATTGAACTTGCGAGCGCGTAGGTCAAGATCAGCAGCACAATATTTGTTGTTGCTTTCGGCGGCTGCCTATCACTAATAGCAACGGCACAATAAACAGCAAAACAAGTTCGATGATCGGCATCATTGCCAGGTGGCAACGCTGATGTAAGGGTAAGTTTAAGTATGGGAGTAATAGCATAAATCACTGTTTATATGAACGTGCATAACAAAAACAGCGACAACACTAAAACATTAACAGCAACTACAACAAATGTGTGCATACATACATGTCAATTGGCACCGTGCAAGAGAACACTTTAACAATAACACCCGCTAATAATTGCGCCTGCCACAGCGGCTTCTGCTTGGGTCGTTGCCGTTCGCTCTCTCTCTCTTTCTCTTTATTTTTCTATCTCACTCTCTGTTGCTTTCGATACGTCTCTCTGTTTTTATGCTGCTGTATCGTTTGTTGTTGCTGCAGTTTCATTTTGCCTTATGCTGTTTCATTCTTGGGCGTCGCTGCAGCCCGAGTTCGTTGCTCGTAGTGTTTTAGTGTATGTAAGTGTGTTTTGTGCATGTTTAGAAAACTGTAAGAAAAGCGGAGTGTGTGAAAACTATGGTTAAAGCAGAATTCTACCACAACGCGACATAAATACACCAATACTCGTATTTAAGCACACTATCACACATGAGTTTAGCTGCTGCCGCTTTAAAAATTTTACCGGTTTTTTTGCGTAAAAACAACACGCAAAAAACAAGTCCTACTAGTTTTGTGTTTTTGCATTTGGGCAAAAGAGATAGCAAGTGTCTCCACTTAGTAAAGACAAGAACCAATTTTCGAGGTGTGTTGGATTGGGTGTATTATCGTGTGAGTGAGTATCGGTGTACATGCGTGAGAGTTCAAGTGCACGCGCTTGTGTGTGTGTTTATGTCTACACTCCATCGCGCAGGGAGAGTTTATATATATTTTTTCTTTTAACGACTCGTTCTGTTTGTGTATGTGTGTGTGCGCGCGGGAATGTTGTCAAGAATTCTAAGAATTTTACCCAAGCGAACGGGGCGCGGGCAGCAGCAAACTAAGAATATGACAAATAATTATTGCCTCTATTTATAAATACCCTAATTAACAAACTATAGTTTAATTGAATAAAACGATTTCAACTCAAATTTTCACACACAGACGCAAAACCAGAGAAACGCGTGTAGGTGTTAATCACTTTTAAAATATTAAAAAATAAAAGTATCACTTGTATTCACTTAATTTTAAGACATATATTTTAGTTCTCATTGATGCCCAAGAAATAATTTTACGAAATATATCAAAAACAAAATCACTTGGCATGACGCCGAACACCAACGCCGCCAACAGCAGCAATCCAGAAAACACGACCGCATCGCAAACACTATGAAAGACAACTGCACAAAACGTAGCAAACGAAAGCAAAGAGCAAGAGCAGAGCGTGGCCAGACTGCTTAAATGAGAGAAGAGACTAAAGTAGACGCCAACGCCGTTTTCTTATGCTCTCTGTGCATGTATGTGTTGTTTAATGTTGGCGGTGCGCGCACAGCACACAAGGAAAAAATGCGGCAAAAATAACATAAATAACAACAACAATACAAGGGGCTTGAGGCTTTTTGATTTTGTTATGGTGTTGCCAGAATGTTTCGCACGCTATAGGAGGATCAACATGTTGACAAGCCGACGCCACCACCGTCGCTGCCGTTGCCAGCACTAAGTTTGTAGGAGTAAAAAGCACACAAACAAGAAGCGACGTAGCGGGGCGGTAAAATCAGGTAGACAAACGGGACGAACAGGATGGGACTGAGACCCAGACTCGGACGACGACATCTTCTGCTTCTGCTGCTGCCTGTCTCTACTTGGGGAGCTTGTTTTGGCGAATTCGTGGAAATCTGCTTAATGCGCAGGCGCGCACGTAAACAACATTCCTTGAGGCATTGCAATGGGTCTGGTCTTGGTCTTCATTTTTCTTTCTTTCTTTCTTTTTCTCCTGTATGTATATTGTGCGCGCCAAAAAAGAAACGAGGCTTTTACGCGCGCGCCAAGGATGTTTGCGTTGCCAGATAGTCTCAATTTACAATCGCAGTATACGACTTCAATAAAAAAAAACCAACAAAATTCCACATTCATGTTTGTAAGCATGTTTCTACTAGCAGCGACCTCAATCTCAATAGAAATGCTGTTAGAAGTGGGCCACCGAGACTACTAAATAACAAAAAAAATCAACATTTTGCGTCACGAGACTAAGCCAAAGTGAAACCTGACGCAATGTTTTGTAAGTTAGGCACAGATCGTGATCAAAATATTATGCACATATCAACGCATTTACTCGAAAGTATGGTGTCACTTTTTGTACTAATAAAATAGTAACAATTGGAGTTTAAAAATCATTATATGTATGTACGCTAGAAATGTAAGGCACAATCAAAATCTTTGATTTTTCGACATAAATTACTTTTGCGGAAATGTAGATCAATATTTATTCAAAGTTGATTTAATATACATACACATTTTATTAAATTTGTATTATTTAAAACGTTCAGTTTTATAGTGTTGTCAAAAACTATGTTAGGAGAATTGTCAAAACGAGAAGATACTAATGAATATGTATGTGATATAATTTGAATTTATTATTTCCAATTATTATTTTATAAGCGCAAAATATTTATTGCAAAACTAGTTTTTATTTGTCTGCTATCGGCCTTATTTTTGCCATTGCCATTCGCATCACATTAGAACTGTATATTTACTAGATGTTGCTGCTGCTGCACTTGTTGTGTGCAGTTAGGACATTGAACCTGAAACAAAACAAACGAATGCACGCAACGCTCGGTGGAAAACAACAATTTGCACTAACTACAAAAAAATCAATAAAACAATGCTGGAAGCTTATTAAGCGCCACACATATACATACGCACACAAATATTAAAGCAATCAAGCACGGTGTTGTTTGGCGATGACGATAAAAGGTCATGTGAAAAAAAAGAAACGTTGCCAATTTGAGATTGGGGCTGGGTCGTCTAGTCTGGGTCGCGAGACGGCTGTATGACTAGACAGGCAATGCAAATTGTAACGGTAATCATTAGACGAGCGTATACACATACACAAGCAAACAGACACTCACGCGTTCTCTCGCATTTCGCGTTATTTGCATGCTACTCTCAGTGTAGAGTTCGACGGCCTTCTTACGTAAAGACCAACAATAACAACAACATAGCGCGCAGCGGCATTTTTTTCTTTCTAATAAGCAAACGAGGGGAGCCGGGATGATGACGGCGTTGCCACATCGGTCGACACAGAAAACGAGTTTTCGTCCGTACGTCTTGTATATGTTTGTGTCTTTGCAACTGTACAAGAACAACATGAAAAACTACAACACAAAAAAATTGAACAACAACAACAACCAATGCACGGCGCAAACGCCAAACGAACGCTCCCCGTTTGCTGTCTGTCCCACAGTCCATCTGTTTGTCTGTCGTTTTGGCCCGCCCGTCTCACTCTGTATATGTGTGTGAGTCTGTGTAAGTGTGTGTGTGTTTGTGAACAGTTTTTATTTTTCTGAATGTAAAGGAAGTGGCACGTACTGTACACAGCGCTCCGCCGCTTACTGCTGCTGCTGCTGCGACTATGGCTGCTACCGATGAGGGATCAGACTAGGGAGTGAGAAAAAAAAACAGACGACAACGACCGACGCTGTGGTTGGTGGTGGTGGCAAGTCAAGAAGACGACCTAAGTATGGGGAATTGACATGGGGGGAGGGTGTGTATGTGTATGTGCAGCATACCTACTATAAACAGGAAATGGAATTTACACACACACACACCACGGTAAATTGTTGATGAGCCGACAAGCGGACGTGCTGCTTAATTGACAAATGGGCACAAGAGCGAGAGACCGAAAAAGAGAGCGGCTGAGCCTGAGAGAGCGAGAGCGGACAAAGTTGATTGAAATCAATAGTCGCCATACAAGTGTTTTGTATGTATGCATGTTCATATGTATGCCTGACAGCGCGTGGAATGTGTGAAAAAACGCGGCCAATGACGGCAACGGCAATCAAACGACGCTCGTTGCCTTCTGCCGTCTATACTTTGTTGAATTCTGGAATGTCCAAGTATCTTCTCGTCGCGTGGAGACTTTTACGATGCCGTCGCTACAACGTCTTTGCACCTGACACGCGCAGGCGGAGTCACACCCTGCAACCAAATACGATGGCAGCTGTGTCTTTTGATACTCGACAGCGCCTGGCTCAATTGTTTCCGTTGTCGTTAAAACGCACGTTTGTAATTATAACATGTTGCACAATTATATCCGTTAGTTTCATAAACACACACACGCACATCAATACAAACAATAACGCAAGCATGCCTGCGTTCAACTTGCATTGTAATTGCAGATGGCGGCCTTACTACACACAGCGTGTAGTTTTTACTCGAAAAAGAGCAATGAATGAAATTTCGTTGTTTTCAGCTAATACAGTCGCACACTCTCACACATATATACATATATAAATACATATATGTATACACTTAAAGCAGGAGAGAAAGTCTACAACGCGGCGGGCAGCGTGCGCGTTGCCAACTGCGTATACAAATTGTTTACTTTTCGCTCGCCGGCTGTATACATAAAGTCGTATTATTAAAAAGAGCAAAAGAAAAATATTAGCATGCAAAAACAAAAAACAATTGGTACAATAATAAAGGTGACGCCCCTCTGCCTCGCACTAACCTACATTAATGTAAGACAAAATGTGGTTGCATAGGCCAAGAAGTTGGCAACGCTTCAAACTAGTTTTCTTTTACACGCTGCCTCAGAAGTCTCCGCGCTGAACGACGCATGGTAAATACAGTGGTGTGCGTGTGTAAAGGAGACAGATATTGAAAAAAAAAACCGACATATACATATGTATGTATGTACACACGAAACGAAATTTACTGCTGCTTGCGGTGCGCCTTTTGCAGGGGCTACACACACATACACTCATACGCACACATACACATTAATATGCAAACGTATTTTGCTTACTGCGTAAAAATGGCCGAAATAATTTTCCTTGACGCATTATTGACGCAAGCCAAGCATTTTCTTTTAAACATTGACTTTTTATGTAAAGTTTGCCAATTCCATTCAACTTACATTCGGTGTTTTGCAATAGCCATTCAAGCTTTCGCCGCTTTAATCAATATACTTTTCACATACTTTGAACACACGCGCACATTCCTATTTATTAATACTGATTTATAATCGAGGTTTCTCTCGCAGTCGGATTTAATTTAAGAAGGCACTCTATACTTTATGTTTTTTTAATCCATCCGTGTAGTTTGTTCAATCAAAAATTCTGATATCGCTTTGGCTGGAGTGCACCAATGTTAATGTCGATAACTTACAAAATTTTTAAAGCAATGCCAGCTCAAATGTAAGTAGAACGTTCACACTCAACGATTATTTTATACTCGTGGGATCACATTTATTTAATATCGATATATTTGCTTGTATATCGACGCTAGCAACGTCTCCCGCATTTTTCAGTTCAAATACAACAACGCATATGAAAATTTACTTATTTTGAGTTTTAAAGCGAATTTAAAATAATTGCAATGGGCGCAAAAGCAACGAAAATCGACGGCACCTACTTGCCAGACACACAATCACTAAATAAACTACGAATGGCCAACGAGGCAACTCCTCCACCGATTGAACTCTCAATCACCCCTTACCGTGATAATAATAAAGCATTGCTAGATCCTCGCTCACCAAATGGTTGCCGCACGCCACTAAATGTAAGTATTCAAACAAATAGTGAATCTGTTTTTGTATGGAGATTACAAAAAGAATGCCACAGTTACCACAGGTGGGCACAGAGACCTTCCAGATGCCTGTTCCAGCGTCAGTGGCTGCGCCTAGTGCTGCCAGTGAAAATACTTTTGCGCAGTTGCGCAAGCGTCTGTTGAAAGGATTTTCCTTAAACGATCCACGCTCGCCACAACTTAATCGCACACCATTAATCCTCGATGCGGCAATTGATCGTACACTAAACATGGACGACACATTCTCCGATCTGTTTGTGGAGACGCGAGCTCCGCTAAATACCAAGCCAGTGGAGACAATTTTTACGACCAGTGAGCAGCCGGCAGATGTCTCCCATAGCAGCTCGGTAGAGATTGAATCGCTGGCCTACGAAGATGAGGAGACCATGCCATGCGATATGATATTGCCCCGGACACCACCGGTACAGAACATTGATCCGCGCTCACCCAGTGTCGGTGTGGAGCGCACACCTCTAATTTTCTGCGATGATGATGAGGCTGAGGAGCGTGAAACACAAATGCTTGAAGAGATACTCGAAACGCTGACGCTTAATCTGAGCAATGAGAGCAGCATGGCCTCCTTTGTAAGCGCCTCGGCTGATTTGTCGCAAGATGAACTCCAGTTGGAGTCGCAGTCGCAGCCACAACCGCAACCACAATCACAAACACGTCCAGCCAATAAACACTTGGAACGTGTGCGTCTGGGCAACAAGCGACGCGTTCCACCCAGAAAGCCAGCCCGTGCCAGCAAGTCACAGATCTATGTCGATGCCACAGAACAACAACAATTAAGCAGCACACCAAAGAGTACACCAAATTCGGCACATCGTACACAGCGCACACCACTTGGCAGCGTTAACAGGAATCGCGTTCATTTGCGTTCACGTTCGGTTGAGAAAGATTTGCTGAAGCCGCAGCTGCTGCTGCAACTGCAAAGCTTTGATGATCAGTTAAATCCCCGCGAGCGCCTGAATGTGCCTGGCGTACGCCTACTGATGGCCAACGAGAATAACTTTGAGAACTAGAACTGCAACTACTAAGTGTTTTCTTAGTAAACTCATTGCCTTAATTATATTCACCATTATACATCATCATTTTATGTATTTTTTATACATGTCATCATTTTAATCATCCGTTCGTAAGTTCATAAAAATACATTATATATTTTAAAAGATATCAAAAATATGTTATAGAATGTTCCCCATTTTATTGTTAACCCCTCATCATAATTAAGGCCACCTTATTATTGAAGCTTCAGCAATTCCAGCACTCTGTCAATTAGATGCTCACCAGTCTCCTCGTCCCTATCATTAGACAGCACATAGTCAAAGCTGCTGTCATCCAAATCACATTCGGATGGCACATCATCCACACCAGGCGTAAATTGCCAACCCCTTGCTTTGCGTGTCTCGTCCAGTGAAGTTAATCGCAGTGTTTTAACCATATCGTTGCCATACGTTTCACGAAACCATTTAACGTCGTTCTTGCGCCGAATATCGCTTACAATGATATATTCCACATGATCCACAGAAGCCTCTGTCATCGCGGCACGACAAAAGAAACCGTAATCACGTCGACGCACCTCATCGCTCCAGATAATCATGTCACGTCGATATTGCTCTTTGTAGGGACCATCGCTGAGCATTGCTGCAATGTCCAACTGTAGCTTGTGGGCCCATTCTCTTTTAATGGGCTCTGATATGCGCACGATCAGCGCCCGATTTGCCAAACTGATTAAAATTAAGTAACATCAATGAAAGTGCCTCTTGTTATAATTTCTCTTATCACTCACCGCGCCTGCAATCTCTCGGAAATGAAATCTTTGCCGCATTTACGCTTTCCACTTATTAGTAATATCTGTTGCATCTTTTTTTAGTTAACAACTTTTGGCCTATAACTTTCACTTTTGACTTCGCCTATACTGACGTGATGTCAGTACTTGTTGGCCGTTGATTTATGTGTGACTCTGGGTCAAACAAATTTCAAGTCAATTATTCCATTGTATTTATGGTAATTTTTGTTCACAATTTGCCTTATTTTAAGTTGTTTACAATTTAGATTTTAAAGCAGCTGCAGCTGACGACAAAAATAAGTATTATCGATAACGATAATTTGACAGCGGACTATTTCAAATTTTGGGCCTAGTACGCAGACAAAAATAATAATAATAATTGCATACAAAGCGAAATAGTTAATTATAAATGCATTTTATTTAAAAAATTTAATTGTTTCTACAACGAAAACTAAGTAAATCTATGTGTTTGATATACAATTGTTTATTTGTACAAAGAAATGAAGTAAATTATGAATTCCATGCATAAATATGCAGCTTTTGTCAGTTTTTTATCTGTAATATTGCGCTTGCTGCCAGTTGCTGCTTGTGCTGCCTGCTGCAGTGCCCGTCTCATAGCCGCTCGCCATCTGAACAGAGCTACGTTCCACATTCACATTGCCACCTGCACCTGTAGCTGCTCCGACACCAGATGTACCACCTCCACTGCCCACCACGCCACTTGAACCAGTTGCCTGGCTGCCGACTGGGCCAGAACCTGTTCCTCCGCCACCACTGCCAAAGGAGGCCAACACGCTACTGTAGTAGGAAGCATCCGCGACCGACTCAGACTGATGGGTGCCTTTCTTCAGGGTTTGATGCAGTGACGCTTTGCCCTGATGACAATCCTGTGCATTCGCATTGTTTATGCGCGCCAGATTCGCTTGCGTGAGCGTAGAGTGTGTGTGAACCACAATTCGATCCGCTGATCCTGGTGGTGGTATCGATCCAATGCCGCCAACCGGACCACGCCCCGACGAACGCTGCTGCATGTGCGCCACAACAGCAGCAGCGGCAGCGGAAGAGGCCGCAGACGACTCGGATAGCTGCAAGGGCAACAAGCATTAGACAGAGAGCGAGCATTGTTAGGTGCCATAGCAACTACTCGCCTTGCGCTGCTTATGCAACTCCAGGCCGCTCAATTCAGTCATCAGCTTTGGCTCAATGTTTGCGCCGGATGATGTCAGTGGTGGTGCCAGGAGTGCCACATGCCGGTGGTTGATGTGTGCCTGCAGATCGCGTTGTGATAAATATGTGCGCCGACAACCGGTGCTGCCATACCGACTGCCTCCGTGCGTGCACATGAAGACGGTGCCCAGGCCGGATTGTTCCACGCGTAGTACCTTGTCGCTGCAGCGTGGACAGCTCTTGATGGGCTCGGCACGAGCGCATTTCAAACAGAACACATGCTTGCAGGGGATCATGCGTCCATAAACGAGAATGGGCTTGTCACACTGGTCACAGCAGTGTATCATCGGATTAAGCACTTTCTCTCCAATGAGGCTTACTTTGTGGTTCCACTTCAGACGCAGCATTGGTTCGGGTGGTCCACGCGATAAGGTCGTAAACGTTGGCGCCTCCAACTGTGAGATGTCTGCTTCCATGTCAACTACAAAGTATTAAAAGTTATACATTATATATATACTGCTAAAAACAACTTTAAATATTGTAATTGCCCAAAAGAATTTTTTAAATGTTTTTGTCACAAGACAGTACTGTAACTTTAAGATCTTACTTGTTTTAGGCAACACTGGCAGTACTACCTGCTGCTGCTGTTGTTGCAGCTGAGTCGGTAGCGTTTGCGGCGGCGTCATGTCCTGTATGGGTGTTAATTGCTCCTCCGGAGCTGTTGACACATCCATTTCGTTTTCTTTGTCCAAGTCTTGCATTGCCGCATCTTCTGTGTGCTCCATGCTACTTGGACTGTCTCCCAGTCCGAGGTTGTTTGAGGCTGCTGCTAAATTATTGCCAACACTATTTTCATATGTTTCTACTGCTATGCCAGTGTCATCATTTTTTTTTCCACGTCCTCGGCCGCGTCCACGGCCACGTCCACGAGCACGAGAGCCGCGACCACGTCCACGACCGCGCTTTACTTCATCATTGTCCATTTTTAGTTAGAATTTTCAGTTTTATTTATCAAATGTATTTGTTTTTTACTTAGCTGCGTCGCTGCTGGTGTTGCTGATTTTTCGATAGAGTTTTCACTAACCAATATCGATAAGTCGGCAGAATATGGGTATTCCATATTTGTCTTAGCTCCGCAAATTAAGTTTAACTGTGAGACAGCTGTTTTTTGAATTCCTGTCATTATTAGGAATGGCGCCAAAAATAAAATTTTAAAACCATTTGTTTTAATTAAATAAAAACAAAAACAATAACAATAATTGTTATTCTTTTGCTCAAACAGTGTAAAGAGTTCTGCTATTGTCTGTTGACAGCTAGGGCTGCATCACAACTAACTATATTTGTGAGTCTACAGCATTCTGCTAACAACATTTAACTTAACAGACTCCAAAACACATGTTTAGATTCAACGCGGCGTGCATTTAAGACGAAATAAGATTAGAAAGAAACCTATTAATTAAGTAATAAAAAAAACAAAAGAGACGAAATGGACATCAACGAGCTATTCGACTGCTTCAATGAAGTGCCACCTGAAAGCCTGCAAATACCAATATCCATGCCCACAAAGAAAGCGACAGCAGTTGAGAAACAGAAAGACGCAACGCAAAGCGGCAGCAGCAAAGATTCCAAACAATCTAACAAACGACCGGCTGGAGATGCTGCTGAAATTGTCAATGATGATGTTGAGCAGACAGATGCAGATGATGTGGAACCATCAAAACGCCAGCGTACAAATGACGCCGAACAAATTGACAACGAAGAAGCCGACGATAATGAAATGAATATTGAAAATCATAATGTTGGTGACGATGAGTTGGACGATTGTGCCGTGGATGCGCTACGTGTCCGTATTGTTACCCACCAGCTGGTGTCACCCGAGTCTTGTACACACGAAGTTGCTGCCCATCCCGACCAGGAATACATCCCATTGCAGCCAATTGTCGGGGTGCCGGCTAAAGAATACCCATTCGTTTTGGATCCATTCCAGAAGCAGGCAATCCTATGCATAGACAATTCACAGAGCGTTCTAGTCTCAGCACACACGTCCGCAGGCAAAACAGTTGTGGCGGAATACGCTATTGCCAAGTCGCTGGCGGCAAAACAGCGCGTAATTTATACGACACCCATTAAGGCATTGTCGAATCAAAAGTTTCGAGAATTTACCGATGAATTTCAGGATGTGGGCTTAGTTACGGGCGATGTAACCATAAATCCATCGGCCTCGTGTCTAATTATGACCACTGAGATTCTGCGTAATATGCTCTATCGTGGCAGCGAGGTAATGCGCGAGGTGGGCTGGGTCGTCTTTGATGAGATCCACTACATGCGTGATAAGGAGCGTGGTGTCGTTTGGGAGGAGACACTTATTCTCTTACCCGACAATGTACGCTATGTCTTCCTGTCGGCCACCATACCCAATGCTCGCCAGTTTGCCGAATGGGTGTGTCATCTACACAAGCAGCCTTGTCATGTAGTGTATACGGATTATCGTCCTACACCGCTGCAGCATTATATCTTTCCGGCTGGCGGCGATGGCATCCATTTGATTGTCGATGAAAAGGGACAGTTTAAGGAGGACAATTTCACCACAGCCATGGCGGTGTTAGCCAATGCAGGTACATAAATAATAAACTTAATATTAATAAATGTATCGTAACACATATTAAAACATTCATTTTGCTTAGGTGAGGCGGCGAAAGGTGATCAAAAGGGTCGTAAAGGTGGCGTAAAGGGTCTCAATTCGGGTCAGACAAATATCTTCAAGATTGTCAAGATGATCATGGAGCGAAACTTTGCGCCCGTCATTATCTTCTCGTTCAGTAAGAAGGATTGCGAAGTGTATGCCATGCAAATGGCCAAATTGGATTTCAATACAATGGATGAAAAGAAATTAGTGGATGAGGTCTTTCACAATGCAATGGATGTGCTCTCCGAGGAGGATCGTCGTCTGCCGCAGGTGGAGAATGTGCTGCCGCTGTTGCGTCGTGGCATTGGCATACATCATGGTGGTTTGCTGCCCATTCTCAAAGAGACCATTGAGATTCTCTTTGGTGAGGGTTTGATCAAGGCACTCTTTGCCACTGAGACCTTTGCCATGGGCTTGAACATGCCGGCACGCACTGTGCTGTTCACGGCACCACGTAAATTCGATGGCAAGGACTTTCGCTGGATTAGCTCAGGCGAGTACATCCAAATGGCTGGACGTGCCGGTCGTCGTGGCCTTGATGACAAGGGTATTGTCATCCTTATGATTGACGAGAAGGTGTCGCCGACGGTGGGACGTGAGATAGTGCAGGGCAAGGCAGATACTTTGAATTCGGCGTTTCATCTCACATACAATATGGTGTTGAACCTGTTGCGTGTGGAGGAAATCAATCCGGAGTATATGCTGGAGCGGAGTTTCTATCAGTTCCAGAATCAGGCCGCACTGCCCGGTCTTCATGATCAGGTGCAGCAGAAGCAGCTGGAGCTGAAGAAGCTGAGCATCAAGGATGAGCACAACATTGCCTCATATCATCATATTCGGGATCAGCTCGAGGTCAATGGCCGCAAGTTTCGTGAGTGGATAACCAAGCCACAATATCTAATACCATTCTTGCAGCCGGGACGCCTGGTGAAAGTGTCAGCCGGTAAGCAGGAATACGACTGGGGCATTGTATTGAATTTCAAGAAACAGGATCAGAGCCGCAAGAATCCTCTTAAGGCAGAGCAGGGCGTTGTCATCGATGTCCTGTTGCATGTCAGTGAGGAGGCAGCCAAAACCGGCGACACCGAACCCTGCCCACCTAACGAGCGTGGCTGTATGGAAGTTGTTCCCGTGGCCAACACCTTGCTCACCCAAATCAGCTCCATACGCGTTTACTTTCCCAGTGATCTGCGCAAGGCAGACAATCGTCGTGCCGTGCAGAAGACCATTCAAGAAGCAAAGAAACGTTTTCCACTCGGCCCACCTGTACTGAATCCTGTTGCTGACATGAACATCAAAGATGCGGAATTTCGCAAGATTGTGGACACGATTGCACAGTTTGAGACACTGCTCGAGGAGCATCCACTTCATAAATCCCCGGAACTGGAGCGCGTTCACAAGCGTTACCTAAACAAGCTAAAACTACAATCGGAGGTTACTGCCCTTAAGACCGAGTTGAAAGCGGCACGCAGCCTTCTCCAAATGGACGAACTAAAGTATCGAAAACGTGTGCTTCGACGCATGGGTTACTGCAAGCCAGGCGATGTCATCGAGTTCAAGGGTCGTGTCGCCTGTGAGTTGAGCAGTGCCGATGAGCTGCTCCTCACTGAAATGATCTTCAATGGTGTCTTCAATGAGCTTTCAGCGCCGCAAGCTGTAGCTCTTCTCTCCTGCTTTGTGTGCGATGAGAAGTCCAGCGAAACACCGAAAAGTGCAACAGAGTTGTCCGGACCGCTGCGAGCACTACAGAATCTTGCGCGACGCATTGCCAAGGTGTCCACGGAGTGCAAATTGAATATGGATGAGGACAACTATGTTGATAAGTTCAAGCCATTCCTCATGGACGTTGTGTTGGCCTGGTGCAAGGGATCCAGTTTTTTGAGCGTCTGCAAAATGACCGATATATTCGAGGGCTCCATCATTCGTTGCATGCGACGTCTGGAGGAGCTGTTGCGTCAGTTATGCCAGGCAGCCAAGACTATCGGCAATACAGATCTGGAGAACAAATTTTCGGAGGGCATTCGTCTGCTTAAACGAGATATTGTTTTCGCTGCCTCGCTGTACCTTTAAACACATAGTTATTCCTTTATCTTTAATCCTTTTTTGAAATGTTTATACAAAAATATAAAAGAGACAATGACAAATGAGAACAATTTACAAAAAAGAAATATGTTTTTTTTATTACTATTATGATGGATGGATTTTTAAAACTATACATATATATAAATGTAAATGTATTTTTTATGTTTTCGCACATGTAAACAAATAATTCTAGACATATACATTAACCATTTACATGTTGCATTAATGAAAACATAAAAAGTTGATTGGACGGTTTACACTGATTTGTATGGTCATTGGTTTCTATATAGTATGTGACACATAAAACATACATATAAAATATATTATAATACATATAACTAGCTCTATATGGAAGGCACTTATACATGATGATAAACACATACATATTAATACTAATAATGATAGGCACTTGTGCTCCTCAGTAATTGATTCCTTATGATTTTTGTGCGTAAAGTATTTATTGAAAAAACTATTTTGTATTGGATGCTAGGGGATTGTATAAATTTGATTATATTCTTTGTTCTATTGGGGGTTTCAATTATTCAATATTATCATCAGATCGAAAAGGAATATATGTAAATGGTATTTAAGGACAGTTTTATATTGATAACTTAGCCTACAAGTTTTTATATACATTCAAAACTGCTCACTGCCCAGAGAGGCGGAAACTATTCTACGGAATGTCATTGATATGGATTCGTATTCGTTGGGTCATCAAACTTAGTAATTAACTTAATATAAATGCATTTTACAATTATAATTACAAATAAGGTAGCTGCACTTAAGGGCTCTAGAGATCTCTTAGATCTGTATACAACTAAAATATTATAAATAACATAAAACTAGAGAATTAGAAAAAAAATCATCGTTTCTGTCTACAATTCAAGGCAGGTGTCCTCCATAAAAAAAGAAGCTGCTGGTAAAAATTAATCCGATTAGCACAAACGCTTAGTCCACGAATTAAGATTTGATAACGTACCTGTTTTAGTTTTGATTTGATTGCTCATTGGAAAGGCTTGTGTGTGCGGATCACTCTCTAAACGCATCCCGCGTTTAGAGAGCGGTTACTTAGACGGACGTTTGGGGCACGCCCTCTACCAGCTGTGTGCGTCGCGGCTGCACCGCCGGTTGGATGACAGCTGGGACAGCTGCTGGCTGTGTTGTCAGCATTGCTGTTGTTGTTGTTGTGGTGCGTGCTGAGGGCACAGGTGTGGTGCTTCGACTGCTGCCGCTGGCAACGCTGCTAGCGGCGGCAGGCGCTCTCTTCGTTGGTTCCGCTTGCAGCTGTGGCACTGGTGTACTGGAGATGGGCTGCAGCAGACGCTTCTCCTCAATGGGGGGCGCTGCTTTGCCATTTGTGTTAGAGCGTGGCGTTGTGGCACGCTCCGACTTGACCAGACTGCCATTGGTCTCCTTTAGGGAGATGCCTGACTTAATAGACGCCTGACTACTTGACTTTTGGGTCATGGCCAGTGAGCTGGGTGAACGTAGCGATGTAGTATCTGTGTGCACCTTGCTGGCTAGTGTTTTGGTCGATGGCGAATCTCTGTACTCGTAGATGTTATCCCGGGAGCGCAGTGCATGATGATTGGTTACCATATGCGCATTGTCCACACCACGTGGATCTTGCTCAGGTTCAACGCCCTCGCCATTGATGAAGACATCCTCATCGTAGAAGCGATCCGATTGACTGTGGATACGAATTATTTTTAAATGGGTTAAGAAACTTCTCTTTCCATCCACTTACCGCTTTGCATTACGCCACATGATGCAACAGATGACAACGAGTACGATGAGAAAGAAACAGGCAACCGACATGCTCCAGAAAGCTATCTGCAATGGTTCCTTGGGCTCCCACCAGTACTCGGTGGTTGGTGGATATGTTGGCACCAGAACACCAATAACCGTAGGCAGATATTGTGTCCAGAATGCACATTCTGTCTGTCGATAGTTTAGGAGTATGGATGAATTGTATGTGGTATTGATGTTCAGATAACGAATCTCTCCCTGATAGGCACGCTGAAAATGCATGCCCAGAACTTGCTGTGGCGTTGGATTCCTGTGGAATGGAAAAAGTGAATCAAATTTCTGAATAATTCTTTGCTTAAAGTTCATTAACTTACCCGTATCTGGCAAAATTGGAATAGGTTTGCATAAAGAAATGACTCATATTGCGATCGTTGTCCGTCCACATGTTGCGCTGAAGATGCTCCTTTTTGGGAAAGAATTCGGTATCCATAAATGGTGCTCCGGTCAAAAAGTAATGCTCCGTATCGTGCGGATATTTGCGCCATTGTGGCAAGTTGAATGCCTCCACTGTGGTGTTCAGGACATACATGAAGACGGGAATCTTTTGTTCGAGAAGCAGTTTGACCATTTGATCTACCGGCGCACGATAGTACAGATCGCTTAGCATATTAATGTATTGATCCCGTATAATAGTATTATTATTGGGATCTGGCCAATAGGTGTACATATACTTAATAGCTTCGTAGACGCCATTGGGATTTAAGGTATAGTTATAGCGGAAAACATGCTCTCTCAACTTCTGTTCGAAGAAACGACCATCTAGCTCATAATAGGGCGCTAGGGATTCGTTTTGGGCCACAAAAAAGGCCGCCTCCTGTGTGGTCACACCAGTCATGTACTGAATATTGCGATTGAATCGGCCAGCACGTATCAGAGTCTCGGGTGTTTGGGTGAGGAAACGCCAATCCTTCTCCCGCCAGCCCTCATACCAATCATCGCCGGGCAGCGTGAAATTGTGATCCAGTACAGGACCCCAAGGGAAACTGCCCACCTGGGGTGAGAACTCTGCATTGCCCAGCTCATAAAAACTGCGTCCAGTGCGCAGACAATTCACTAGCTTCCATGATGAATCTATCGAACAGCCCAACACTTGACCGAGTACACGGCTCGTATTCTGCGCCCTATACTTGTCCTGGATGAGCGCCCAATCCGCCAAAGCCGATCCCGACTGAGCAATAACGCGCTTCACAATATTCCGTGTCTGAGGCGCGACCATCAGCAGCCCGGCGGAAGCAGCACCAGCACCTGGTCCAAACAATGTAATGGACTCCCGATCACCATTGAAGAACTCAATGTTATCGTGTACCCATTTGAGTGCCATTGCCTGATCTAATATGCCATAGTTGCCGGGCGAATTCTCATCGGCCGTCGATAGAAAACCCAAAGCACCCAAACGGTAGTTCAGTGTGACTACAACGACATCATAGAACGAAGCCAGTATATGACCCTGGAAGAGATTTGAGGCACCGCGCACAAATTCACCGCCATGTAAATAAACCATAACCGGATACTTTTGGGCAACCCCAGCGCCAGTCTGAAAAGAATCAAGATATTTAAAATCAAAATGATCCTAATTGAGTAGTCAAACTAACCTTTGGTGAGTATACATTCAGATAGAGGCAGTCCTCATCCATGTCCATGACACCTTTGGTCGCACCCGTATAACGCACCGGCTGTGGACAGGCTGGTCCAAAATCCACCGCCTGCAACAGCTGCCAGCCACGATGAAGCCGTGGCGGTTTGAATCTACCCTCAAATGTGGGCGGCAGGGCGTAGGGTATGCCCAAAAATACCGAGCATTCGCCCATTACACGATCCACCGTAGAGTGATAGGGGCGGTAAAACGATTTCGGATCGGGATTATCATACATATAGACTTTAAAGCCCTGCACCTGACCATAATTTGTGGTGACAAAAACATCGCGTTCCAACGTCAGCGAATCGCGTCTCTGTTTGCCCTGTAAATCCTCACGCCAACCCGCCAAGACGCCCGGAAATTGTGTTCGTGCATTGGGATCATTCTGTGAATTCAATTTTCAGTTTTATAGAGTTATTAATAATTGTTGTTGTTGTTGTTTGTTAGGCGAATGGGCAACATGTGTCATTGATAGCTCGTCACATGAAAACTTAATTAAGATCATTGCTTTGATATTCTATGTGTGTGCGTGTGTGAGTGGAAATCATTAAAGAGCTTAGCTTTCTCAATGCTTGACCATTGTTCTTAATGTTTTTTGGGGTCATCTTGTGTGTCAAGCAGTTAATTGTTTAAGCACATCGCCAATTGCTTTGATTGGTGATCCATTTATGCCATTTGGCATTATGGAACAGCAGCTTACCGGATCGAAGCGAAAACGATCCTCATTGGGCATGCCCTGGGGATATTGTCCAGGTGGATTGCGTCCCGGATAGTTGGCGCCATAACCATTCGGCTGATAATGGCCATAACGACGATCATTAAAGGTGTACGTTCTAAAATTTTGTAAGTAATGTTTTAGTTAGTTAAGATTAATTGAAAGGTTATTGGAAAACTTACCTATATTCGGGATCACCGGGATTTGGCCATTGATAGTCGACACCAACACGTGAATAGAAGCGTGGATCTCGAGTTTGTGCGTTAATATTTTGGGGCAGGGTCACGAGCAACATGAGTAACAGAAGAATGCCCGTTAGACATTTTAATTTGTCACGATATTTAAATTTCTGTGACATTTTGGCCTGCAATAAAAAATTCCAAGATTATAAAAAAATGTATAAGTATTAAAAGTACTTAAAAAAAACTCAAGAATGTTAAAAAAAATTTTTTTCTAAAACCAAAAACTAAATTGTTGAATTCTCATTGGCCGTCGAAAGGCAACCCGCCCAAAAAATGTTTAAAAACATTTGAAATAACTTTTAATTATTAAACCCAAATGGTTTTTTACTTTCTTTAAGCTAAGAACTCAATGAAAAACCTTTATAACAATTTGATTAACACTTCTTGGAGTTATTTTTTGTTTGAGCACGCACAATAATAAACAAATCTCGGCTTGGAGTAAAAGTGACCAAACTGGTTTTTTTTTTATACATTTTGTTATTAGATTCGTTACGTTATATTTGTATGTATGTACGTATTATTGTTGGGTTTAAGACTGCGTTAGAAGCTAAAGCAAATCGAGCAACCAACCGACAAACCCGTTTCAGCTGCCACAAAACAGAAAAAACATAGCGAGAAATATTTGCGCTAAAAATAAGTTACAGCATTAAACAGCGACTTGTGTTTGTTATTTTGTTTTCAAATTGAAGTCAACTGCCGCATGCCGCATGGGAGTTGTTTCAATGGCGAGCCCATTATGATTGCAATTAGTATCTCTATTGTTTGGACTTAAAGGCGTTGGAATTGCATCGCACTAATGGTTTAATTGACAAGTGAATGTGCGGGTAAAAGTCATGTCATCACCGTAAATGACTTAAACTTGGGAACTGGGTGAGAAATAAACGATTGTAGTTGGGTGAAATTCTTCGAAATCAAAGGGCCTGGCTAATAACTTAACTTCAATTGCGCAAATCTTTGATGTTTCTTAGGGTTTAGGGTTTGTAGTGTAAACGATTATCCTATTTAGTGTTTTTAGAAAAATTTGTCTTTAAACATGTTTAGCTGTTATAGTTTTTAGATTTTTGAGAAACATTTCGAAATAATTTGAAAAGTTGAACATATTTTTAACATATTTGCATGTAATTTTTGAGATATCTGATTTCTTTTATACGTTGCTCAAAGTTTATCTATTTGAAGTCGAGCTGTAAATCTTATATTCGAACAAGTATTTTTTAATATCTTATATATACATACATATAATATTATTCAAATATTTCTTTATTATCTTTACTTTATGTTAAACAATTATTGATTTTTATTTATTAACCTTCACATTTAGCATAACAAAAATTAAATATGTTTAAGTTTCGAAAATTGGTTTTAAATTTTTCTTTTTATCCGTCAATAGTTAAATTTCCTTCCTATTCAAACCGAATCACCCTTTTGTAATTGAATTAGGTTGTTTTGCAGGTGTGCATTACAATTCAAAGTTCCAAAACAAACAACCAATAACGTTTTTAGAACAGCACGTTTTGGCATTTGATTGCTAGCTGCGGCAACTGTGGCATGCTAGCGATGACGACGACGACGCCGGCGACGTTAACGTCAACGTCATTTTAACTGGCACAAGGACTCACCAAGCACTCAAACATACACAACACACACACATACTCATACAGTAGTTGCTGTGTTACTGCATGTTGTGACATGCTAAATAAAAAGTGCATTAACCTGCCGCCATCACCACCACCACCTCCTCAGGTTTCGCCGTTAACCTCAATGTGTGTGTGTGTGCTGGCTCTCTTCTCTTCTTCTTCTTGTACTGTTCAACTTAAGCAACTGCTACTTCTGCTTATTCTTGTTTAAAGTGCGGAAATGCAAACGCCTGCACAAAATATGTACGCTGTCACCCTTTCTTTCGAAACATTTCGCAAACGGTAGGACCGAAAATGATAATTAAATACTTGCGGGAATTTTCATATCAAGTTACACGTTTTTGTATTCTCTGTTGTTGTTCTAAGTGTTGGCTGGTGAATCATTTTATTTGATTTTTTTCGCAATCACAAAGCAAACAGAAACAATAAAACGCAACGATAATGTTGAAAGTGAAGCGTTTGCAGGTGTCTGTGTATGTGTGAGTGTGACTCTAAGGTGTATGTGTGTGTTAGATTGAGTCGCGTTGTTGGCCCACTGCGCGGCTGTTGTATTGTTGTTGTTATTGCAGCTGCTTCTTTAATCTCACTTGTTTTACAGTTATGCTCCAAATGATGACGTCGCTGCCTGCGCCGACGCCAAAGTCGTAGCTTGTTGCGTTTTTTTTTGTGTTTGTGGTTTGTGTTTTTTGCGTTTGGCCTTTGTTCACTATCTAATCTTGGCCCCTATCTTACTATCACATATTTACACTCAATTTGGCTTAATCATTTGTGAAATATGAATTTTATACAATTATTAACTTTCTACAGGTACTATGCGCGCCAACGCCCCGAAATATAAACGAACACACCGTTTACGGATCAAAAAACCAAGAAAAACGTAAACGTAACGAAATGACCGTTTTGAGTTTTTAGCCGTAGGCACAGGTAGAGAGACAAAGTCAAACAAACAACGTCAAAACGCAGCTATGGTAACACTAACACATGCAAACGCACACGCCGACACAATCAACTTTGGTTAACACACACAAACACAACTGGCTTACGTGAGCAGCGACGCTTTTGTTACCAACAGTAGTAGTTGCATTGACTCACACACCTGAGTGAATTTTGTAGAAGACGCGCGCAGCTTTCACACTGGCACAACCGACGCTCACGAACGTTACAACCAAACTGAAGCGGCAACTGACTACAACAGCTAACAAGAGCGAGCACAGAGCAGAGAATTTTGCTACGAGGTGGAGAGCGCGTGAGTGTGGGTGCCAGACGAGTAGTTGGATTGTCTTTGGTGTCAGTCACGCACATAGTGTCCACCGACAGAGAGAATACGAGATCAACAGAGAGTGGCGGAGAGGATGGAGTGTCAAAGAGCTCAAACTGAACGTGCTTAGCACATAATAAGTTAAGCTAATTGTAATATTTGCAAAAAGAATTATTCAAATATTTTAGAATTTATATATATCAAGATAAAATGAACCTATTTAAAATTTAACCAATTAAGCATTTACAAACTTTAAAAACAACAAACAAGTTCTCGCCCTTGACTTCACGCAGTTCAGTAGCAACCCCACTTATCACTAAGTTCAAAAAGTCTTCAATTAATAGCGGCTGGGTAATTAAGGGAAATCAGTATCTATCTTTAAGATGTCGAAAGCAGCCTCATGGTGTAGCAGATTATTCAGTTAAAGATGCAGAATGCAATTGTATATGCATTGCGATATTTTTGCATAACAAAAAGTCGCGCTTTGCATAATTTGCCATTCTATCATTATTGTCAAGGAACTAATTTGTTTTCGCAGCGGGTTGTGATTCACTCACCGTAACTACGAGAGGCGAATCAACAATTAAAGCCAGTTCACATTTTGACCCCATCTTATTGAGTTGAAGATGCCTTGCAGGCTTGGGCGTAGCTGACAATGTTAATTATAACAGCCGTCGCTTCCGATGTCAAAGATGCGGGAAACAATTAGAGCACTTGGACATGATGGAGTTAAGACTAGACTTGTTTATGCCAAGCTGAACTAATCATCTTACATAAATGAAAAAGAATAAGCACTATAAGAGGTCTTAGGAGTTCAGCATTATTTGTGCACTTTTAAAAATGTATATTTAAGTTTAACGGTTCTTATGTTTGAGCTTGGCGGTATTTTACTTTATCGATATTGCAATCATCTCTACGCCGATTACATTCCATTATCCAGCACACAATCGTGTTATCGATACTAGCAGCTGTTTGCAGGCTGATTGTACAAGTACTTATTTGCATTCACACAATTTGCTTGAAATCAGACAGTTTGGAAAAAATAGAATAATCAAAATAAAGTTCTTCTCAAGTGCTTAAAAATAGTCCTGCTAGGACACACTGAAAGCAGTCGGAATACATAGCCAGCTTGCAGTAAGAGTTTAAGGACAAGACCTGTACTGCAGCCTCGCCATGGAGCCGCCATCAACGGCCGGAGGAGTTCCTCATAACAACAGTACACACAAGTTTCATCCATGCGATGAGGCTGTTATTGCTACCAATGATGATGCCAGTGACTGCAAGCGGGGTGCTGTGCGCCTTGGCTACTGGAAGGATGACTATATTGGTTTCTTTGTGCGTAATCAGGAGAGGAAAGCTCCTGAAATAAATCGTGGCTATTTTGCACGAGTCAAGGGCGTTGAGATGTGCGTGGAGAAGTTTCTGAAGGTTAGTTGTACATATACATCTGCTGCACAAGGTTGCAACAGCTACAATAACAGTAAAAAAAAAATCTGGACATGCGCGTCATGGTCACCACCGTGTCTGTCTAAAGCTTCGTACTGAGATACGTACGTGACTGTAATACTATTTTAAACAACATACCATAATTTTGATAAAGTTTTGTCTTCAGTTCAATCAGATATTATAAAAAAACTTAAATTAAGCTCTATACCTTTTTTACAAGCATCGATAATTTTCCCACTTATATTAACATTTCATAGAGTCCTTAAGCTCGATCGATTACAGTTGATCATTCTGTGCAAGTATCGATTTGGTTGTCAGTTAAATTTAAAAACAAATCGAAATGTTTTTAACTCATGAAAAATAACATCAAGTCACCTCTGCATCTCTAGGTGCTTATCTGTCTGGCCAGTACGGAAGGTCAAGTGCTTGCCCCAAGCTGTGACATTGAATTTTTATTGAAATTGGTATCCTGTTGCATAGGAAAATTGTATGTTGCTGTTGCTGCGCATGTGTCGTAGTTATGCACATCACGCCCCTAACTTTGGCCTTGCACTTAACTTTTTGTATTTAACCAATGACCATTGCCATTGCAGAAAACCTCTGGTAACTGCCAGATTATCAATCTGGGATGTGGCTTCGATACGCTCTACTTTCGGCTGCGGGACACCTCTCACCAGGTTAAAAACTTTATCGAGCTGGACTTCCCGACAGTGACGGCACGCAAATGCTATACAATAAAAAAGAACAAAGCACTGCTGGCTAAGATTAACGATGAGGATGGCGAAGTGCGTCTCAGTCCCACGGATTTGCATGGACCCAACTACCATCTGATGGGCGTCGATTTGCGTAACTTGGACGAGGTGGACAATAAGCTGCAGCAAGCCGAAGTGGACTTTACACTGCCCACCATATTTCTCGCAGAATGCGTTCTCGTCTATATTGAGGCACAAAACTGTCGAAATCTGCTGAAATGGATAGCACAAAAGTTCCAAGCCGCTGTCTTTGTCAACTACGAACAGGTATAGATATATAAACACACATATATATTTAAACATATCTAGCTATAATCAATTTCCTTTAATAGGTCAACATGAATGATCGCTTTGGCGACGTAATGTTGAACAATTTGCGTAGCCGCGGCTGCAGCTTGGCCGGTGTGGAGTCCTGTCTATCGCTAGAGACACAAACCAATCGTTTTAAGGACTCCGGCTGGAGTGGTGCACGGGCTTGGGATATGGTGCAGGTATACGATAGTATTTCGTCTGCCGAGCGTCAACGCATCGAGCGCATTGAAATGCTGGACGAAGGTGAATTGTTGCTGCAGTTATTTCAGCACTATTGCCTAGTGGTTGCCTGGCTGGGCGTGGCCTTTCAGGATCTAGATATAACGTGCGTACAAGTGTTGTCATTATATATATATCTTTATTGTTTCTAACATGTATCTTTTTCGCAGTGTGGAGGATCTAATGTCCTCTCTCAACATTGACTAGTGGAAGTAAAGTTGGAAGGAATCTTATATTTGATCTGTTGCATGCCTTGCTGCTTGTTAGCTGCTGCCGGCGATGAAATGCAAGCCATGCCAAACAATTTTGCTTTAAGCGTTATACATGTGTTTCAAAAATCAATAACTTATTAATGTCATTCACATACACACGCACACACTCGGACATATGCAATGTGCATAATTGGTATTGCTTATTTAACGCACCGTTTATAAAAATTCAGAAGTGTTTTTTTTTTTATTAATATTTTGAAACTGTTTTATCCCTAAGCTTTAAACATATTGCGTTATAATTTTCTTAACTACTTTTTAATAATTTACATTTGTAATAATAATATGTAATGTATCAACGAAAAAAAAATTAAATCAAATGATTGTTCTTCATTTGTTCATTCCTCTGTCCCGTACATTTCCTTTGCGCGCTGTTAATTCATTGAAATTCATTAAAACCCAACAATATTAAATTAAAAACGTCTTAAAACAGTTGTGGGTGTTATGTTTTTTAAAAACTAATGGAATAAAGTTTAATTGAAAACTTAACAAATACAATTCAATAAGTATTTAACAAACGATACAATATGTTAGTTATCCGTTGGCATTTCCTCATCTTCATTGCCAGCCATTGGAAACTCCGGATTCGTATAATATGCTTTTACACGTACCACATCCTCCAGTGTTGGCTCACCCAGTACCAGCGGTCCTAGTTGCTTCTCTACGACAACGTTGTTCCAAAACTCTTGCAAATTTCTTTCGGATGCCTTAGCTTTAATTTGTGCCGCAAATTGATTGTATTCGGCAAAGCTATTAAACTCGAGGCAACTTTCACGATGCATTGTGAGCATTTCGTTCAATTGATTCAGATTTAACTTGTTGCGTTCGAGGAGCGTTATAAAAACTACCCGCATTTGTGCTGCCAGAGATTGAAAATGTACATCCCGCAATGTGGTATTTGCCATGGACCGAACTTGATGTAACATATGCTTGTAGTCTTCGGTGGGAGTCATTAAGCCCACACATTCGATTGTGATGGGTGAATCTGGGTCTGGACGCTCCTGTTTCACAGTTGGCGGCGCATTCTCTTCGAGCTCTTTGGCCTTAAGTTTCTCCAACCAGGCATGACTATGCTCCAATGGAAATAGCTTTTTAAGCGCCGACGCCGCTTGTTTGGACTTCTCCTCAATGGGTTCAGGCACCCGCCAATACATCTCGACAAAGTGTTTTTCTTTGAACATTTGCTTTAGCTCTTCATCGTCCGATGTCCGGCAAACAACCTTGCGCTCCAGCACGTCCATTACATTTTGCTCAAAGATGCTGGGCAATCCATCGAAGGGCAACAGATCGTTCTGCCGTTGCTGCCTAGGTATCTGGGTATCCATAAGCGTGCACTCAAGATCCATGCTATCGATTAGCTTGTCGACCGCCTGAAGCTGGTCCGGACTACATTCTGTTTTAGGCGTGCGAAGAGATGGAAAATCCCAGAATTGGTGTTGAGCATGATAGGGCAATTCAAGCATAAATAACGTTGCTGGTCTCTCTTCTGTAACCTCCTGCGGCACCAGCACTACAATGCGCGGTGTATTAAACTTCACACTGAATATCTTCCAGCCGAGTATAACACACTTTCGCAATAGCATCGCCCGGACTAGTGCGTCCAGCTTCTGTGCTGATGTCTTATTGCCCTTTTGATGCACAAACATGTACAGAGAGTCACCGCAAAAGTACGCATCAGGAATACTACTACGCTTGACAAAACCAATAAAGTGCAAGCCCGGTGAATGTTTGGGCGGCAGCTCCACAATGGTTTCATCATACGGTACGGGGGTGCCGCCCAGCATGTACCCATCAATGAGATCTTCGCGCATCGGTGTCACCTCAGTGCCCTTGATAAAATAACGTTCCTCGCGATCCACCTGCTCTCCCTTCTCGCCCCACACCTTCTTAAGCTTAATGTGGCGTTCGTTCTTCATGGCAATGATGCCTTGTAAGCTAATCGTTATCACTTTGCCTATGTGCAGCTTCGCATTCCATGACCATGGACGTTTATTGGTGACCTTGAATACGGTAGCAAGCGCTTCCCTAAAGCTGCATATAATAGCATTGCCGCTGCTTACTAACTGCAGAGCATACTTTTGATTCTCTACCTCGAAACCATTTGCCTTGCGTGAGGTTTGAAATATAGCTTGTGGCAAGTTCGTTGCTGCATTGTCTACGTAGGCGACGTTATGTGTGCTGCGATTAAAAGGAAGCACAATTGATAAGAAATCGTTAGGCATTTGTTAGCCAAACTAACTCACCCAACAATAAGTTCGATTTCGTCTTCGAGCAGTTTTCCTGTGATCTCTTTGTAGTCATCGTAATTCTGTGTCATGAAGTTGAAATCAAACAGTAACAAAATACGCTTCCTAGCGACCCTTAAACTAACATCAATAGGTGAATAAGAGTATTTATTGGAACAGTTGCGCCAGACTTACGCATTATCTTGCATGGCTATGGCAACATTCAGGGCCTCCAGCCAGTTACCATCGTCGCAAGCTGTCTCATTCACAAAATCGAAGAATGAAAGCAACAGCTTCCAATTGCAGAGCTGTGGATCTTCAGCATTGTGTACTATATTCGGACAGATTCCATTATTGTCATTATACAAAATATTGTTGCTCTTTTCGCACCCGACTAGCAGAAATGACACATAATCCGTCTTGTCGCAGACAATCTAGCAAGTTTGCGATATTTGTAATGGTTATTAAAATTGCACTAGCTGAAAGCAATAATCTATTAAGCATATTTACCTTATCCTTAAGTATTTCAGCAACGACCTTTACAGACTTTAATTTAAAGTCCTCTGCAGCACAATTGCGCACATCCAACACAATAATAAGACACTCCTGCAATAACCACTCAATTAGTCTTTTTATCTTACACATTAATTTATTTTTAAGTTATTTATTGTATCGTTTTACCTTATTGGATGCCATTTCGCATTAATAGTTTTTTCTGCTTTGCTTTAAGAATCCGGCGCAATTTCACAACAAAACAAAACTATCGATATTACAAAAGAAGCAACAATTATTAATTTATCGTTGCAACAGGATGATTCATATCAATCGATATCAGCATATTTATCGATGAGACAGAGCTGCTACAAACAAAAACATAGATAGTTTGAAAATATTAAAAAACAGTTTTTATGTATAAGAGTTTATTAAATTTTTCCAGATTAAATGCCGGTTTTCATACATGTTATCTAAAGTTTTTTGTAATCCCGTAATTTCTCAAGGTATTCCGCGTTTTGGCTCAAATGATTAAAAATCAAATTCGTATCAAGCACATTATCCGCCGGTCCGCCGTATTCCGCGGGCAAACAATCAAGTCCAATCATATCACGCAGTTTGCTCAAATGTCGACCATCATGGGTGAAAATCTAATTAGAAAATATATTTTTGTTATTGATTTATTTTATTAAACATTTCAATTAACATTTACCCGATCCTTAAAATCTTTACTCATAAAGGGGAGAAAAAGTGAAGACGTTACATGCAAAAGCAATCCACGCTGTATTATGTGAACAATTCGCTGTTTAAACGGCAAAACGGAATTCTTTTCATTAACGATCTTCATAAAACCGGGCGAAAACTGACGCAAAAAGTTACGCGTAGTACTAAAAATAAAAATATACCAAAGCATTGATTTTTTAACCATAAATAAGTAAAACTAATAAACTCATCTTACCCCTGTAAATCACATATCACCGTTATACCATTCTGCTGCACTCGCGGTAACAATAACAGCGACTCAAAGATGAGATCATCGATTTCGATTAAATCTTGCAAATAATCGGGAAACTGTTGAAATGCATCGACCGTCTTTAAAACCACTAGAACGCGTCCATTTTTATCCGTATGCGGCATAACGAAACGACATTGCGTTTTATAGAAAAGCCTAGCATAATATTGTATGGGATGCAGGGCAACCCAGTTAGGATGCTTCAGCTTGAAATCGTAGTAGGCATGTATGGCTTGAAATGCCTTGAATGTATCCCAGTGTGTGTAGTGCAGAAATTTTGTTAGAAATATCTCGTCCGTGCCTACCTGCAGTTCATTCGATTCTGGAAATTTAATGGTAATGACTGTGGATTTTCCTGTCAACGAAAAATGGATAATTCAAGCTCTTACTCTCCACTAACTGTCGTAGTTGCTTTATTTTAAACAACTCCTGGTCTGTATGTTCCTCTTTTGTGCGCAAAAACAACATTTTAATAATGTTTCCTTGATTGTGGGTGTCCTTGTTTCTTATATTCAAAAAAAGTACTTACATAAAATTTGTTAATGAATTTTTAATAATTTCCGACAGTGAACAGCACTCGAAGCGTGCCGAAAACGCACTGATTGTTGAACAAAGTATTAAAATCAAATTTGGCGTTATTTTTTATTAGTTTCATAATCCGAACGTGTTAAACATTTTAATGACACAATTTATTTGTTTGTTTTTGTCGCAGAGGTACAATTGAAATGGAACGTGCTGTAATTAATTGAGATCTGGGTGGTTTTCTGGCGGCTCATCATATTAAGTATCCTTAACAGTTTTGATGGAATTTTGGCCAAGTTCACAGTAAATATACATATGTATATATATGATTTAAGGTAAGTGCATTGCCCAGCCTGCGTGACACTGTTGTCAATGTTAAAATTAGCATTGAATTATAATTGTTGCTTCTTGCATTCATCATTTTGGTTCTGAGCTTTTTAATCGGTCGATTATCAAACATTTTCTACGAAATAGTTTAAAAAGTTTAAATTAAGCTGTGGAAAGAGTTTTTCTTTAAGTATTCAATTTATTTGTCTCAATAGAATAGTTAAAAACTATTAAAATCAGTTTTAAATACTTTAAAAAGTTATTCGAGTACCAGCACCTATGTTAATTTGCTACACAAAAGATGTAGAATATCACTTACGACCTAATATTTTGAAAAATCAAAATTACATTTTTAATAATCATCAGTCTTAAAAATTGCAGATAATATTCTTGATTACCAACAAACGGACTTCTCTTGCATAAGGGCAGCGTGGACTTGTTTTGCAAGAAATCTGCGAACAAGAGGAACAAAATAAGGATTATTTATTATAGGATTTGTGTTGCACTTACCTCATTGCATGTGTCGGCACTGCGGCAACGAAGAGCAAGAAAATCACATTATTCTGATCATCGGCATAAGCATAACACTTGTGATAGTCCGAACAGCTAAATTGATCCAGCATTATAGATGCATTTGGTGTCGAGTCCGACACATCACCTTTTGCCACTTTCAGTTCGAACATTGTCTCCAAAGTGTGATCAAAGAATTTCTTAAGCATGTCGAGACGTTGCAAGTCGCCGACTACAATACGTTTAGCATTCGAGGGTTGTTGAAGATTACGTGTGAAAACGCTTTTGCGGGTATCCGTATTGATCAGTATAATAGCTAGTATATGTGTATCAATTTCCAGGTGCTCAGGCAAACTACGTGGAACGCAGCGTTCGACGCTAGCTAAGATGTTGCCTTCATTACGATAGGAATTCATAGCACTTAAATGTAGCTCACGAAATGCGGGCTCGGCACCACACAGCACGCACAGCACACTGTTGGCCGCCACGGGAACGGTGACGAAACGAAAGGCAATATTTGGACTTTTCGATGGAAGGTAAACGGGCACATCGAGCTGTAGCATACTTGAAGAGTTCAATAGAAAGAGCAATAGCTCCCTATCGAGTGTGTCCAAATCCCACCAGCCCTCCGTAGCTACAGCAATACGCTGTCCAACGACGAGACAACAAAATAGTGAGCCACAATTAGCACTAAACTCATTTAGACGATTCAATAACTGGGTATTTTCAGTTGCCAGCAGACAGTCGGTGTAACCCAAAAGTGTTGTTCCTGCGCTAGATGCTTCCAGTGCAGCATCAACTACCGGCACATACTTCTTGGCATCCTTTTTGAGTCGTTCCAGCAGTGCGGGATGAGCCAGCTCATCGCGACTAATGAACAGTGCTATTCCACCAAAAGCAAGTTCTGCTAGGTTTTGCAGTTGAAGTTCTCCCATGCCACGGCCACATACAATGAAGGTGATTGCATTGTGAAAGTCGCGCCAAATGTAAGTCCATTCTTCTGTATGTGTTGTTTGTAATTGGATTCCCAGCGATTTGAAGAACATGTGAAAACCATTCAACGAAGCTACCGTTGAAAAAGGCAGCTGCAACAAGTGGTAAATTCAGTTATCTTTGTATTTTACAATATAAATAACATTAACAAAATTACTTACATTGTCGCATTCACCCTTTTTTCGGGTGAATATAGGTAACCCACCATTTGTTGTTAAGCAATGTAAATATATTGACATCGCAACTTGAATAAAAAGAAGCTTGTTATTGTTCGGTGGCACCTCCTAATTCGGAGTAGGATTAGAGATGGACGTTTAGAATTTACATAAAGCAATCACGAGCAATGTTTATCGGAATCAATGTGATGTATTATTTATGTTGCAGAAAGCATGCAAATTTGTTTAAAAAATAAGCAAGAGAAATACAAAATGTTAACAACACTTGACAAACCCATATATGTTGCATATGTGCGCAAAAATATGCATTCTAAATAAGCACGACACGAGCCAAAATCGAACTTCGATAAAAAGAAAGACACATTGGCAAGATAAGCGATAACTACAAAAGCAAACCTATTTTTGTTCAGGGCCGAATGTTCGTGTGATATGGATACACTGTGTTTTTTTAATTGTGCCGGTAGAGATTTGTCAATGAAAAAATAACTCCTGCGCTTAAAATTAGTGCAAATATCATTGAATACCATTTATAAATTCCCTTGCATCCCACTTTTGTTTCTATCATTTATATAAACTGTGCTCGGTTCCGGCACCGCGCATGACGCTTGTCATCCATCCCTGGTTTTCACCACAGAAGGAGAAGAAAAGTACTGCGAAAAAGTTTGTTTAAAACATACAAATTGGTCACAACGTCAACCGTTGTTAGCCAGATTGCTATATATTACCCAACGTGCATGTGTTTTGGTACTGCAAAAACAAACAAAAATTGTGTGCCACACAAATTGAAATAAAATTTTGCCCTGTCTGGACAAAAAACGTTGTAGTCTTTTTCACTCGTTTTGCGCTCTTCGTTTTCCACGCTGCTTCTTCGGATTCGTTGGTTGCAACGCTTTTCTAAAACTTGGTAAGTGCGTGATAAACGTAATATACGTAAATAAGCATAAAAGCCGATTGCATTTAACAACAAATGTGTTGTACAACAATCCCAAGTTGTGTGCACATTATACATTTGCGAAATGCCGTCGCAGTCTCGAGATGCGTTGCGCTGCTTTGATTGTATTTGCATGTGTAAGCGGCATATGTGTGCGTGTATATTTGTGTGTTAGAGATGAGCGGTTTTGATTGACAGTGACCAGTACACAGTACACGACCAACTGGAAAATTCTTAAATCATGTAACTTTATATGGCTATGCTCAAATAAGATCATGCCAAACTTTAAAGCATATTAAGATCATATTTGTATAGTATGTACTTTCTATTCGAATTTTATCTTATGGTCATAGAGTACAAATGCAAGTGACTTTCTACTCTTTAATGCTTGCGATGAGTAACAGGTACGCGAATAATGCACATCTCTACTGTGTTCGTGTGTGTGTGTGAGAATGTGCGAAAAAGTGTAAGCGCGCCACAAGCAATACTTTTGTAGTTGTGCGTAGAAAATAAGAAAACATACGTAAATGTGTGCATTGAAAGAAATATGGTTGCCTTAATGCCGATAAATGTAATTTCGATATTTTTTCATTCGTCCGCTATAGAGTTAAACAAAACAACAGCTGCCAGTTGCCACTGATTTCACCACTGACGACAACGCGCCTTTACCACCACGTTTTAGCCGGAGGAGCAAGCTAAAATCTATCAAAATTAACGTGGACACAGCTGCTGCTGCTGCTGGTGGTGCTGCTGCTGCTGAGCGACGCAGACGCGAACGCTGCTTTTACTATAAAGCCATGGCGATGATGAGCTCCGATGATGCGAGCAAGCTGCTCGACTTCAATCAAAAGCTGGACATCAATCTGCTTGATAAGATCGTTGAGGCCCTTTACTCATCGCAGGGTGAGCAGCTGCGACTGGCGCAGGACATACTCACCACATTAAAGGAGCATCCAGAGGCATGGACGCGTGTCGACAGCATACTGGAATATTCACAGAATCAGCAAACCAAGTTCTACGCACTGCAAATACTCGAGGAGGTGATTAAGACACGCTGGAAGGTCCTGCCGCGCAATCAATGCGAAGGTATTAAAAAGTATGTCGTCAGCCTGATCATTAAAACATCATCGGATCCGGCCATAATGGAGCAAAACAAAGTTTATTTGAATAAACTGAATATGATTCTGGTGCAGATACTGAAACGAGAATGGCCCCGCAACTGGGAGACATTTATTAGTGACATTGTCGGTGCGTCGAAAACAAATGAAAGCTTATGCATGAACAATATGGTTATACTGAAGAACCTCAGCGAAGAGGTCTTTGATTTCTCGCTTGGCCAGATAACGCAGACGAAGGCAAAGCATTTGAAAGATACGATGTGCTCGGAGTTTTCGCAAATTTTCACGCTCTGCTCATTTGTGTTGGACAACTCGATGAATGCGGCTCTAATACAGGTGACACTGGAAACGTTGCTGCGTTTCCTCAACTGGATACCATTGGGCTACATATTTGAGACACCGCTCATTGAGACGCTGATTTTTAAGTTTCTCAGCGTGCATGTATTCCGCAATGTGACCTTAAAGTGCCTATCAGAAATTGCTGGCCTATCGGCGGCCAATTACAACGATAACTTTGCCACACTGTTCAAGGACACAATGGTGCAGCTGGACCAGATAATTGGTCAGAATATGAATATGAATCATGTGTTCCAGTGCGGCGATGATACAGAACAGGAGCTAGTCCTTAATCTGGCAATGTTTCTGTGCACGTTTCTAAAGGAACATGGTAAAATCGTTGAGGATGCAAAATACGTGGATTATCTTAATCAGGCCCTTATGTATCTGGTCATGATCAGTGAAGTTGATGATGTTGAAGTATTCAAGATTTGTTTGGAATACTGGAATAGCCTTGTTGAGAATCTGTATAACACCGAATTCTTTCATCCCACACTGGAATCGTCAAAACGTCAGCAAGTTTATCCCAGGCGACGTTTCTACGCTGCCATTTTGTCCAAGGTTCGTTTTATTATGATTTCACGCATGGCCAAACCGGAGGAGGTACTGGTGGTCGAGAACGAGAACGGCGAAGTTGTACGGGAATTTATGAAGGATACCAATTCAATTAATTTGTACAAAAATATGAGAGAAACTCTAGTATTCCTTACCCATTTGGATTGTGCGGACACTGATCGCATTATGACGCTGAAATTGTTGAATCAGGTCAATGGCACTGAATTCTCCTGGAAAAATCTCAATACTCTCTGCTGGGCCATTGGTTCCATATCGGGTGAGTGTTGGTTCTATTTCGATTCCTATTGAATTCGTTTGCATACATTATTAAAATACTAATCCATGTTATCCATGCCGTAGGTGCCTTTTGTGAGGAGGATGAAAAACGTTTTCTGGTTACTGTCATAAAAGATCTGCTTGGTCTGTGTGAGCAGAAGAAAGGCAAGGACAATAAGGCGATCATTGCATCCAATATTATGTATGTGGTCGGACAGTATCCACGGTTTTTGCGTGCCCATTGGAAATTCCTAAAGACGGTGGTGAACAAACTATTTGAATTTATGCATGAAACGCACGATGGCGTGCAGGACATGGCCTGTGACACGTTTATAAAGATAGCAATCAAGTGTCGTCGCTATTTTGTCACAATACAGCCAAACGAGGCGTGCACTTTTATTGATGAGATCCTGAGCACAATGAGCAGCATTATTTGTGATTTGCAGCCACAACAGGTTAGTTAAATGGATTACATTGATTGATTGCTTTTAATGACATTATTTTTCTTATTGATATTTTTAAGGTTCATACGTTCTATGAGGCGGTGGGATATATGATCTCGGCACAGGTGGATCAAGTGCAGCAGAATGCGCTCATTGAGCGTTATATGCTGCTGCCAAATCAGGTCTGGGACGATATCATATCGAGGGCATCGAAAAATGTTGATTTTCTGAAAAACATGACAGCAGTTCGGCAACTTGGTAGTATACTGAAAACAAATGTGGCCGCCTGTAAGGCACTCGGCCATGCATATGTCATTCAATTGGGACGCATCTATTTGGATATGCTTAACGTGTACAAGATCACGTCGGAGAATATCATTCAGGCCATCGAAGTGAATGGCGTCAATGTGAACAATCAGCCGCTGATTAAATCAATGCATGTAGTGAAGAAGGAGACGCTCAATTTGATAGCTGAATGGGTATCGCGCTCCAGTGACAATCAATTAGTAATGGATAACTTTATACCGCCCTTGTTGGATGCTATCCTAATGGATTATCAGGTGAGTAGTTGTTTAAATCTTTGCTATAATGTTGTAGTTTAACCATTATTATGTTGTTATAGCGGTGTAAAGTTCCGTCGGCGCGCGAACCAAAAGTACTGAGCGCAATGGCAATGATTGTGAACAAATTGCGCGGGCATATCACGAATGAAGTACCAAAAATATTCGATTCTGTATTTGAATGCACGCTGGACATGATCAATAAGAATTTCGAAGATTTTCCGCAGCATCGTTTAAGTTTCTATGATCTGCTGCAGGCAGTGAATGCGCATTGCTTCAAGGCGTTCCTCAATATTCCGCCAGCACAGTTTAAGCTCGTCTTCGATTCTGTGGTATGGGCATTCAAACACACTATGCGCAATGTGGCTGATCTGGGCTTGAATATACTTTACAAAGTAAGTGTAATATTTTATGAAGTTTGTATAGTTTTCATATTGTAATTTGTATATTGTGTTTCTGTCTTTTGCAGATGCTACAAAATCTTGAACAACATCCGAATGCGGCGCAGAGTTTCTATCAGACCTATTTTACGGATATTCTTATGCAAATCTTCTCAGTTGTCACTGACACTTCGCATACGGCTGGCCTGCCGAATCATGCTACCATATTGGCCTATATGTTCTCATTGGTAGAGAATCGAAAGATAACGGTCGATCTGGGCCCCATACCAGACAATATGATATTTATACAGGAATATGTGGCCTCATTGCTGAAGTCAGCATTTAATCATTTATCAGATAATCAGATCAAAGTTTTTGTAACTGGCCTTTTCAATTTGGATGAGAACATACAAGCATTTAAGGATCATTTGAGAGATTTTCTCATACAGATACGCGTAAGTAGTAAAAACACAAAAGATATTTATTGAAGTTCTTACAATATTTGTTTTGCAAATTAACAGGAGGCAACCGGTGAGGATGACTCGGATCTGTATCTGGAGGAACGCGAGGCGGCATTAGCCAAGGAGCAGTCCAATAAACGTCAAATGCAACGTAATATTCCGGGCATGTTGAATCCACACGAACTGCCGGAGGATATGCAGGATGAATAAAATTATATATGCCGCCTTGCTGTGTGCTTGCATGTTAGTTGAAGCTTGAGAATGATGATGAAAATGAACGATTGAAGATTGAAAGAAATATGATGATGGATGAGTGTTTTTCTCGTTTGGAGAAAAAGTATAAATGATTGTTTGATTGAGTGAATATATGAGTATAAACCGTTATATATATATACGAACACAAGCACATACACATACACACACACACACACCTGCACACATACACATACGCGCATCTACATGTTGGCAGTTGGGTTTTACGTTGAATAAGTTTAAATCATAAGTGAAAGCGCTAGCGAGGTTAATGTGCGCAATTGCATACCTTAATATGATTAACATATTTTTTTGCTTTTATCTGCCAACATACAACCAACAACAACAACAACAACAACCGAACCACGCACCTACCTACCTACCTATAGCCCCCCAAAATTAGCTGTAAATCATCGTCGTCGCGTCTACATTACAACAAAGCAAACGAAAGATGCAAACCTTATACATACATACACGTACATGCTAAAGAGAGAAAATTATAACAATAATAATGCTAATACTGATTACACATTAATAATAATGTTTGTTTGAAATTTTTAAATGAGTATAAATGTAGAAATATCGATTATAAATTAATGAATGAAAACTCTCCTCCCCCTTCCTCCTCCTTTTCCATTCTGCAAAATCAATTATTTAACAAAAAAAAAAAATGATTTCATATAATTTTAGTTTGCCCAGACAAATTAAATCTATGTATACACTTGCATTAAAAAACTCAATAAAATTATTATATGTACATGTATGTCATGTGCGTAAACAACAACAAAAACATACACACACACAACCACACACACACACATATGCAAAAGAAACAAAACACAAACAAAATAGAAATAACCATAGAAATTCGTATGCGTATGATTGATTGATTGATGAAGATGTTTAAATTTGTACATTTAAATTAGTTTGTACATTAATTTAAATAAAAATCAATTAAAAACACAAAAAACACCAACGTATGTATTATTTAATGTGTATGTATTTATGTGAAAAGGGGTGTGTTCTTTTGTTAGCAGGGACCGAAATGATTATATAGATAAGCTTTTACATTTTATTTTCATTCAACTAAAAAATAATAACTGTTTTGTATACACCCCCATATTTATAACTGACTATTTTTTTACAAATAAAATTCAAAGCAAATGCTTCTACTTTGTTAAAATAATACAGTAACATTTTGTTAAATCATTTTGGTCACTGCTTAAAGAAGGAAAGAAATAGAATAATCTTATATATCTGTATTATCTGCCAAGCTGTTGCCAATTTTCATCTTGACTGGCAGTCGATTGTGGTGCAAAAACTGTGTATCTTTCGCAAATGATTTCCACTTGACGTAGATGTCCTCTGAAATGAGCCAAGTGTTCCCGGCGGGCACTGTTGGATACAACTTGGTTTCATTGCTAAATGGCAGCTCAATTTCGTTGGCAACACGCTGCTTAAAGGCGGTGGTATTGAAGGGTCTGTTGGATTTCATTGCCAGGGTGACAGCGTCGAGGAACAATGTCCAACGTGGCGTATAGTAATCCTGCATTAGGCCCGACCATTGTTTGGTTGCATAATCAAGTATCTGATTGTTGGGTCCCCAGGCTGTAAGCTGATTGCGAGCGTTGATCTCATAAATGGAGCGTTGATCAATGCTGGGTGCTGCTTGCTTGGCATCCTCCAACCAGTTGCCCAATAGATAGTGCTTCCCGCTCGCAAGTATGCGTTCCATATCCTTGAGCAATTCCAGCATCTTACCAGCCAAATACTCAAAGCGAGCCAGTTGCTCTTTCCGATAGGCTGATTTGAGATTAACGTAGAGCTGATCGAAGCTCTGCTGCAGAAACTGTCGTGTGATGTCTACAAGATCATGCTCATAGATCTCATAGCGATCATCCTCCAGGGGTATAATTAGCTCGGCCGAGAGAAGCAATTTCCAGGCTTCATCAACACTGGACGCATTGTACCAGGTCCATGGTTTCAAGTTCAATCCAGGTCTCTTGTTCAATGAGTATTTCCCCCTCATGCGTTGCAAGCCATGGAAATGATAAACACTGTCACGCAGCAGTTGCCACACTTGGATGAGACGTGTATCATGAACACCATAGCGTGCCAGCGAAAACTGTTCAAACCACTCGTCTAAATCCAGTTTGGAAGCACTCCAACCCTGCTCGAAGGTAAGTGCAAAGAGTGCATAGTTCTGGCCAATTCCTTCGGGTGTTATGCCCACGCCCACCATGCTACTATTGAGCATTGAGCGTGCCGCCACAATGCCACTATTAATAAGATGAGCCGATCCAAACATGCCCAATGTGCCACCAAAATTGTTCAACATGCACCACACAAATGGTTGGCCATAGTAGGAGAAGGTGCGCTGATATTGCGGAAACTGTTCACTTTGCAGATCCAGCACCAAAATTCGACCACGCGGCACAGCTGTCAGGAATGCCTCAATGCGTTCATCAGTCCAGAAGTCGCTCTTTTGAAACATCCAGGCTTGTAGCAACCACACTGCATCTCTGTCCACCTCCCGCATTGAGTTATAGATCGCCTTGGCCGTGGAACGCATGTAGCCCGGATCGCCAATGCTCGGCTGCATTTCATTGAATGGATCGCTAAAGTAGATGTGATTGCTACCATATACCTTGAGAACACGACGCAAAAACATTGCGCCCACCTGTTGAAAGAGTGAGTCTCGTGGCTCAATAAACAGATCACAACAATACTGATCGGGAAAGTTATTCCAACGTTCGGCAGGTGTATAACTGGCATTGGGAAAGATGCGTTGCATCGCGATCGGCACATGGCCAGCAAAAGCCGGCAAAGCTACGCTCATTCCCAGTTCACGTTGTGCCTGCACAATACGCCGCTGCAACAGCTGTTGAATGCGTCGATGAACCGGTGGCAATGGTCCCGCCCAGCCACGAATATTGCCCATGCGCTGCCATGCTTGAAATGCCGGGCCCGCAAAGTGTGCATCGATTTCATCCTGGCGAAGTCCAAGCTCGGTGTACACATCCTGCCAGATGGCTTCCTGGTTGGGTGCCAACGATAGATTAATGCCCATCAGAGCCATCCAATCAATGTGCCGACGCCACTGATCAAAATTCCACCAGACAAAGCTATAGCTCCATGTGCAAACATTTTGATAGTAAATAATCGAACTGGACGACATTGAGCTGAATGTTAGATTTGTAAGCTGCAAATTCTCTGGCAGCTCAATGTCTGTCTTAAACCAGTCCAAATCCTTGTGCAACACATACTTTAAATAGTAATGGAAACCCTTGCATATGGAGACGCCATCCCATCCAGTAATTAGCACTTTTCCGTTATCCAGCTGACGGATCTGTTAATATACATAAATTTAATAACAACTGTTCCGCATGCCTTTAACAACATATTCTTATTATTACAGTTTTCTTACTTGATAGCTGCGCACATCCAAAACTTTGTTCACCTCCACCTCAAAGAGATTGGATGCTCGATTGCCCACCACACGTTTAATGAGCTGACGCACTGCTTCTTCTTGGACATCGGGCGATGTTTGGGGCGAAATACGCTCCACCAGCTCTGCTCCGAAATGGCAATAAACCAAACTCAAGGCCAAGATCAAGACGAGGCAAAAAACACTTAGACGCCCGACCATGACCAATCAATGTCAACGGCACAAATAGCACTGACAATGTCACTGGGACTTAAACACTCTCCTCTCTCTCTCTCTCTCTCTCTCAGTTCTGATCGTTGTTGATAATAAAGTAAAGTGAAGTGAGATGAAAAACTGGGAGACGTGAAGATCGTTTAATTAGTATTATGAGCATACAAAAGATGTACAGAAAAATGAGCAGAAAATTTGTTTTCTCCCTCAACTTAAAGCGACATTACTGTTAATGGAAATAATATTAAATATAATTTTACTCTATATTACCTACTGTTGTTTCGTTTTAAATTACATTTGGTGACTGTCCTATTTTAATACTCATGAGTCGCGTTTGTATTTGAGTTTAAAACGGTAAATACAACACACCAAACAATTATTCAATCGCTAGGTTATGTACACACTGTCGATAGAATTTATCGAAACGTTTAAAATAAATTATGAATTATCGTCATGAATCTATTCCGTATAAAGTATCCACGATTAAGGAAGTGACTAATCTTTATTATCGTAATCCTTTCTATACACATATGTATAATTCTTGTGGCTGCGAATTGGTCATTAAATTAAGCTTAATAACATATGCTTTCACTGTTATTGACGCCGCTGAATCAGTATCCAGTCAACGGAATCAGCTAGATTTGGATCATATTCTCAATGAAAGTGTTAAAATGCTGAAGTTGGAAGCTATAAATTCCACATTGTTTAAGCAACTTTTTTGAACACCACTTTATTCAGATTTAAAGTTTCGTTTAAGTTTTATTGCACATCTTTGTCTTAGACACTAACAGTAATACAAATATATTTTGCTTAATATTTGCTTTTCTCAAATACAATTATTATTATAACTTATGCATGTTGTAGTTAATATTGTAAAAATTTACGCGCATATATAATTATGCATATACATTGTATGTGTAAATACTCCTAACAACTTTTGCATAACAATAAAGCAATATATAAAAAATTAAAATTACATCGAGCGTTTCATTTTTTTTTTAAAGCTGGCAACAAATCAAATGTAAAAGCAAAGGAATCACTAAGGATATTTTGCTCGGCAATTTCAACAACAAATTATTATTAATATTTTTTTTTATATATATGTATATGTGCTTAACTACTAACAAGTACATTATGTACAATTTAAAAGCCTTTCATGTTGCATTTTCACTAAATATAATAAAAAAAAATTATAATAATCAAAAAATCAACAAATTGATTGGCACAAAAAATTTCAAAACGACTAGCACTAAACAGCCCCGTGTGTATGTTTTTGTTTTTGTAAAAATACTTAATTAATTATTAACATTGATGTTTTAAATTAAATCTATGAATATTTATGTACGTATATATGTAAGTACATGCATTGAAACAACCTGATTGCAATTTTTGTCTGTGTGCGTGTGTTTTTTTTTTGGCATCTTGTATAACGGATCTCAACTTGAACCGGTCTTTGGTTTTGTTTTTTTTAGTAAATTCGTTGTGCTGCCCCATCTATTCGTTACTCGATTTTCTTTGTGCTACTCTATAAATTATTTGCTCTCAAGTAGTTGTCCTGTTCGTTACTTACTCGCTACTCCTTCTTCTATTCGTTTGAAGACAGTTTGGTTGTGCTGGCAAGTAGCAGTTATCCTATTCGATACTTGTTACTCGCTACTATTTCTTCTAATCGTTACTCGCTAATGGAGTAGGCCTTACGCATACATTTACTGTGCCTCGTTATCCGCAGCTCACCATCCTCGTGCGCATGCTCCGGTAGATTTTGGCACATTGCTGGCAGTTCGCCAAGTTCGTGTGGACTGCCCGTTGATGACTTGTTAAGAGCATAGGTGCGTATAAAATCAATTGTGGAATAGCCTTGAGTGACCACCGCCTTGTCTGCAGATGATGTTGCGCCCGTTGTGGCTGCTGCAATTGTTGCCGCGGATGCTCCCGTTGATTTGGGGCTTCGTTTTAGTGTTGAAGTTGCGGTTGCTGCTGCTGTATCTGTTGTTTTGAGCCCATCTGGCGTTACTGGCCCAGTGTGTGTCAGAGATTGACCGCTGCCAAATCCATTGGTCATTTGTATCTTGGGCGAGCTTTGGGCGGGACTGCGTGGCTGATCCAAATCGAGTACTATATAGTTTACTCCCGTTAGACTGGTTGGTGTCACGGGTTGTGGCTGCGGTGACGGTTGTGTTTGTTGTGCTGCAGATGCTACCGAATGTTGAGAGCTATCTCGTGGCAGTAGTGGCAAATCCAAACGATTAATATTCTCGTAGCAACGCTCATCGAAGAGTAAACGATCCACATTCGCATACAGGCGTAAAGTATCATTGAGATTCGGTGCTGATTCCTGTGGCGGCATATCAACCAAATGTTGTTGCTGCTGCTGTTGCTGCCGTCGCATTGTGCTAAATGCACTGTTCGTAGTGGAGTTCGTGCCATCGAGCGGAGAGTAATTATTGGTGCTGTTCTGCTCCTGCAGCAGACGCTGCAACGGCTGATCGAAGTACACGTTCGTCGTGGTGTTGATGTAAGCGCCCGGCGTAATTGGCGATTGCAGTGAACCAGGATCACCAGGATCGGATGCAATTAGTTGTAGATTTGGCAAAGAATCAGGTGAATCGGTGGTGGCTGCGATAAGCGTATCATTTAATTGATGTGGCTGGTGCTGCTGCTGTTGTGATGATTGGAGCGCATTTCTTGCCAATAATGGTGCCGGCTCCAAATAGTTGTTGCTATGCGGCTGTAAATCCCCACGAGCCATCAGCACTGACACTGAATGTGTGGAATTAACGCGTTCACGTTCCCTTTCAACTTGGGCGAAGGCGTCTGTATTCACGGCATTTATGTAGCGCTGAAACATGGGATAAAGCTGCTCGGCATTGTGTATGCGAAACGTATAGATGCCCGGACCGGACATGCATCGCCTGCCCGCCTCGAATGAGAACAAATCACCATTTAATCCATATCGCCGTAGATGCTGCAATGCCCAAACAATCGGATCACATCCGGGCGTCATAAATATTAGCTCACGTGGCGTCAATTCCAAGTAGCCGCTACGTATTATGGGCGCCTCGGGTCCACTGGGTTGCAAATGTGCGACACGCACTCGAAACACATTATCCTGGCGCAATTCATTCAGCTTATTCGTACTCGTTATGCAGCCCATGGCGTTCTGTGCAACATATAAATTCAGTCAAAACGGTGCTTGAGTTGGTAAAAATTCACTTGCCTGCCGTGGAGTCTCAGCGTATGGAAATCGAATAGAAAAGTCGTCACCACAGCCACTTCCAGCGTATTGGCCTTACAAGCTTCCTTTCATGTGTAATGGCGATGTTTTCATCTGATTTTGGCAGTGCTCAGTCCATTTATCACTTAAATGCTTATTGGCACAGAAAATTTGATAATTATGTGCAATATTTGTTTTTTTATTTTTGTTTGTTGCCAAAATTTGGTTTCGTCGTGCTTATGTTAACTTAACATTTTGCAGACATGCTATTAACAGCGAACCCCAATTTTATACTGGAAAGAAAACATTTAGTTTTTCTAAAAAGAAAACAACATAAACCATAATTGTATTAAAAGCGCTCTAATTTTTTGGGGAAAAGTTTTTATTAAGTCATTAATAAGATATAATTTTAAACTTATCAGTTCCAGCTATGTTAAAATACACTTCTATAATAGAAACAGCTGTTTGTAAACAGCAACCACAATAATGCTTTCTTAAATACGAAAATACCTTCAAATATTCTCACACACACCTAAGATAATTGTTTATCTCACTTGTGCATAATTTAAAAAAAAAATGATTCCAAATGGCTTAATAATTAATTAGATTATTTTGCACATGCACAGTAGCTCGATATTAAAATATATTTTCATTCTGTTTTTTTTTTTACAAAATATATAAGCCATAATATATAATCCTATAATGATAATATGAGATTTTTTGTAATTATGTTATATTTGCATCTCCTTTAAAAGCATTGTTTAACTTAATTAACATTAAATCGAAACTGTCTCCAAACTCTCAACAAAGACATATTATTTATAGTATGTGAACAATTTTTTGTAACACACACATAATTATGCATATTGACTATAAATGAATGTTGGTATCAAGTACAACAGAAACAAAGATTCACCCGCCTGTGGTGCCACTTAGATATATATCCATAACATTCTTGTTGAGATGGACAAATTGGCGTCGCTTTGGAATGGGTTGGACATTCGGCAGTCGCGTTCCATTGACTGCATTCAGACTTAATAGGGGTTCATCATCATCGTCAGCGGACGACGAAGAAGTGTGCTGCTCCCGTTCAGGATCTGGCTCCGGGTCGTCGTCACGCTTTCGCTTAGCTGTCGTGGTTGACTGTTGATTACTTTTCGTCAAAGATATATATGATGTGGTGGAGGTAGCGGATACCGCACTGGATGACGTGGTGGACCCCAATGGCTGACTGTTGCTTACATCCGATATGGAATTTGTATTAGCTGCCGCTTGCTTTTTATTTCTTTGCAGCTCTTTGGCATGATGCAGCTTAACACGATAAATTTTTACCAAAGTTTCGTAGCAGGTGCCACACAGAAGTGTAGTGCTTCGCATTTCTGTATTCATATGTTTGGCAAAGTTGAGCAATTTCTCGTTGGTGATTGTTCGGTGTGGCGGACGGAGATGATGATTGCCCAGTCCGCAAAAGCGCTTGCGTATGGCAGGCGATGCTGCCTTTGTTGTTTTTGGCATACTGAGTTTAATTATAGGATTTTTCGTCGTATATGTTGACGCGTTTTACAGTTTGTTTAATCTCATTATCTGGTGTCCCGAGTTTTTCCAGGTATGAGACGCTACCTGTTTGATAAATACACTAAAAATACAGTCTGTCTGCTGCGTTTCCCGCCGAAATAGTTATGGTAAATAATGTGTGACCATTTGAATATTGTGAAAAATACCTAAAAATATAGTGCTGGCACGAATTCGATGCACAAACAATCCGATTATTTTCTTTGGGAAACGATGGCATTAATCGACACATTTATAGATAGTTTGCTAAACTTAAAAAAAAATAGTTACGAAAATGCCACACTGAACATAATTTTGTTATTCTTTTGCAGAAATGTACTTTAATTGCCACAATTCGTATTCCGATATTTCCGAACCATCACTAGGAGCAATTTAACAAAAATTGTTTTGCAAAAAACATTCATAACAACTATATTTTTACTAAGTAAACTATATAGGTATTGCGCCCAAAATTTGTTCTTGATCGGCTTATACGAAAATTAATGTTAATATAAGATTAAACTTAACAACGACTAGATGGCTCCGCTAAGTTCTCCAGCTTCTGCAGATACACCTATCGATAGTTATCAGCAAAGCAGCGTTCAAAGAAAGAAAGCGAAAAAAATGTGGCCATTTATTCACACACACACTCTGCTTCAACGCATTCGGTTTGTTTGACAGCTCTACGCTAGACAGAAAGTAGTTTAAAGAAAGAAGTACGAACTGCGGTATATATTCGAAAATTCAGAATATAAGAATAAAGTGTGTGTACATAATATAAGTAACGAGCCAGGTAAATGCAAACTACAATATTCATTTCATTCAAAACAAGTTTAAAATACGCAAAACAAAAAAAAATGGCAATCACGAAATTTGAAAAACCAAGCCAAGCTGTCTGAGTGCCTTTGTGTGTGTTAGTGTTGCTGTTGAAATTCTGTATAACGCTTTGTACATGTACATTTGAAGTTTTAATAGTGTGTGAATGCCAGTGTAGGACGAGTCTTGTGAATTATGACTTAAAAATGTGGAAATAAGTATGCGTAATTACACTTTCCATGCAAGGAGTGCTTTAATAATTACATTGTTAAATTGAGTGTCAAGTATGGTTTGATTGAGTGCCGCAGACAGCCCAAGCATACTGCATTCAAAAAGGACGCCATACTCTTGTTAGTGTATGTGTGTATATGTGGGCTGGGCGCGTTGACAGAAATTGGACATATAAAAGAGCAGCTTAACTTCAATTTGTGGTTAAAAAATTAAAATAAAATTTTTATAGGCGGTTTTTTTATTACTTCAATAATGGGCAAATCGTAGAATTTAATATTTTCTTTCTGTTCATAGTTTTTGGGTTTTATTTGCAGCCTTTTTACCGAAATTTTGGGTGTGCCGCCTGCAATTGCGTTGGCGTTGCCACTATGTCGCCGCTGCCGGCGTCGCTGCCGGTGGCTTTGTATCCGTTTGACTCTCTTTTTCTCTCTCTCTTTCGCTTCCTCCTTGTAGCTTTTCTATTATCTGGCCGTCTCTTTTACTCTATGTTGCCTGTCTTGTGCTCTACGCTTGCTTATCAACATTCTTCCCTTGCGTGCCTCATTTATCCTTTTTTATGCTTTGTGCTGTCACTCGTACGTACGCTCCTTTCCTTAGCTCTTCTTTCTTTTGTGAGTGCGTATATTCATACACATACACATACACATACACATTTATATACGCACGGGTGTATGTGCGTTGTCTGCGGCTGTTGCCTTGTTCGTTTAAGATGCCTGACTTGACTTATTTTTCATTGTCGTTGTCGTTGTGTCTTGTCTTTGTTTGAGCATTCTACGCCTGATTACACTTGCCAACACGTTTGAACTTGTTTGCTAAAAATATCCTTCTTTAATGCTCACACAATATGTGTGAGTTGTTTTCTGTCTCCTTTTTTTTTTTTTTTTGTTGCTGTGGGCGGCTTTTACTTTTACTCGTCCAGCTATAAGCAAGTGTTGGTTGTTGATGCTTGAGGATCGTGTTTAAAAGACAGCACACACACACAAAAAAAAAGAGACAACTTCTCTGCTATAAAAGTATTGCGTCGCAATTTTGTAGCCAGTGAAGGCTACAAAGTACATGGAGAGTAGTTAGCCTGGTGCCAGGCCAGGCCAGCCACCGCCCTAACTGGCGTCGCTGCTTACGTGCCTGTCTGCGTTCTTATGTTAGTGTTTGTGCAAATGTGTGTGCGAGTGTATGCACCAAGTACGGTGGAAAGTCATGCAAAGTAGATTTACTTAATTTATAATTCATAGATTTATTATATGTAATATTTGAATTTTCGATTCCGTATGCTGAGTTTTCACTGTGTATCTGTCCTTTAATATAATATATTTTCATTGGTTTTTGCGATTGCCGTATTCTATATTGCATTTTGAGCTCAAACCCCGGGGCTACATTTGAAGTCGTTTCAAGTTACATATTTTAATCGTTGGTGCTGTTAAGAGTGATGGTGATTGTGTGGGGAGTGGGGGGTTTGGAAAAGGTTTGTTATTGTTTTTGTTGTGGGGAATAAACTGTGAACGTAATTGGTTGTTGCCGACTGCGGTTGCCTTAGGACTGTGTGGCAAATACTTTCAATACCGTTACGTACTAATCGTACAAGTGCGTTTTGCGGTTTAATGCGCTGTTAAAAAGTAAAGAAAATATTAAAAATATATTAGAACTTAATCATTGTTAAAATTATAATTATATTTATATTCTTAATAACTTGAATATTTGCACAAATCCAAAATTTTAACGGTACCCGCATGTGCTGTCAAATTCAAGTGGAAAGTCAAATTTATCTGGCAAAGCGATCTTAATTTGAACATTTTGCAGTTGCGATTTAATCAAAATCCACTTATGAAATATAAACATTTCAAACTAAAATTTAATTTATGATTTTGAAATTCCTTACCACTGTAAATATGTTTAATAGAACTGCAGTCAGTATGGTACGTTACCTCTATCTGTGTCCATTGCACTCTAATTTCACTCAAGACGCGACAACAAAAACAATAATGCCCGCTTTTCTTCAACAACGCAATTTATGCCGATCAGGCAACATCGTTGTCGCTTATCTGGCAGGCCGGCCGGCCGGCCTCAGTCCCTAGGTCTCGCGTTTCGTTCTTGCGTTCTGCTCATCTTTTTATTGCTTTGTTTGTTTGTTATTGTTTCGGATTGATTTTATGCTTGGCCTACGAATATCTTTGAATGTGGTATATATTTATTTTTTTGATATAAGAGGTTGTTGTTGCTGCTGCTTTTTGTTGAATTAGCATTAATAACAATTTAAATTGCGCGCCACCGATTTCTATTAATAAACAAATACTTATGTTTGTGTATGTATGTATGTGTAAGTACTTGTTAGTAGTGTTTCAAGTGGTTAGAATTGATTTTTCAGCGGTTGCCGGTTTTTGGGGAAGGGAGGGGGAGCGTAACAAGAAAATGTGCTGCCTTGATGAAAAAAATACGAGTATTTACTCAAAGCAACAAACCGCAAGACACACATATTTATATATACACACACACAAGAGTAAAACGGCAATGGCGGCTGTTTGGGAGAGATGATGGAGTGACGGCGAGCTGCTCAATAAACATCTTTCATACACATGTTGCGAGTGCGAGTTTGAGTTTGTTTGGGGGAGGGGGGTGTGAGCTACTGACAAGACATGTCAACGGTATGGCGTTCGTAAGCTACATACATACATATGTATATGCATATGTTTGTACATCTGCAATTCCAATTTCTATGCAGTTATCAATAAAAGTCACCGAATTCAATTTCAATTAAATGATAAGACCAATACAATAATCAGCTTAAACTTGAGCAATTAGCGCACACAAAACCCAACTCGAACAACTTCACACAGAAAAGGCAGCAAGAATTTCGCGCTGAGTGTGTGAAGAAAATCGCCTCTCTTCTCACTTACGCCTTCATTCTCCCTTTCCCGCTCTGCATTGTAATGTCATTGTTTATTTAAAGTTGGTGCTTCTGCTGTTGTTATTGCTACTGCAGGCAGCGCCCGCTTGCTGCCATGTGGGGTCATTGTGTGAAGCATGAATGGCAAAATAAAGCAATAAAGCCTGCATATGTATATGTGTATGTGTGTGAATATGTGTGCATGAAGTGTTCACATACATAGTATGTACGTAACGTTACCGCCGTCAAGGCTCATTAGTTTTGTTATTGACTCCTTACGCATTGCATGCAGCAGCAGCAACAAGAAATTACAACGACAACAATATCACTATCGCTTTTATCGATAGCTTCTGATGGTCACTCAATGCTACTTATATTGTTGCCTGTTGGAGAGCCCGCATTTCAGCTGTTGACGCCGCGCCGCTTCTGACGCTTCCGGCCTTCTCTCTTTGTCTGCTACTTTTTCTGCTTCTAGCTCTGCGCTGCGCTGCTCTGCTCTGCTTGCACTGCATGCAAGCGCGCCTGAAGTAGAAGTTTCTTTTTGCTTATTCTTTTGCTGCTTCTGCTGCTACTCAGTTTCGTCGCTGATCGCAGTCGTTGTTTGTTGTTTGACTTGAACGGTTTTGTGTACGGTTTGTGTGTTCCGACGACAACTTTTTGCGCTTAACTTAACATTAAGCAAATCAAGTAATTGGGAATTAGCTTCGCTTGCAGTGCTTTTTTGTGCGTGGTGTACTCTTGTTGATGAATGTGTCTATTCATCATCTAACTGTTTAATTAAAAATCGCGCTCTCTCCTATAATCAAGACAACGCTTTTCACCTCACTTCAGGTATTATATATTCTGTGTGACCACCCGCGCAGCTGTCAAAGAGAGTAAGTACCGGAAATACAGCGGGCGTACATTTTTTGCCAGTCGTCTTGGCTTTTTGTCTTATGAATTATTTATATGACTATTAAAATGCCGTTTACAATACCAAAGTGGTCCGGAGGGTGGTGAGACTCCGGACACAGAGTGAGCGTGCGTCGTCTCCAATTTTTTTATGCAGCACTTTGAATTTCTAATCAGAATACAAAACGTTCGCGCGCGCCACTTGTGACAACTCACTCAATTCCAGTTTTGGTGACTAATTGGCATTCGTCTTTGTTTTTCACAACTACCTTTATTGCGCTACTACTACTTTTCTTAAACTACTTGTTCATACAATCAGACACTCACTCACACACACATACACTTATGTTTTGCTGTTTGCTTGTGCATGCTCGTGTGTTTTAATTAGCCGCAAAATCCAAGAGTACAACATAGAGGAAGAGAACAAGAATGGCAAAAAACCAACCGGTTAATCCAGCAGTTGCAGCCCACTTTTTTTTATACATTGTATTTTTTTTGCCAGCTACGCTTTCTACTTGCATCCGCATCCTTCGACAATATTGTGCGACTGTGTTAGTGTGTGTTTTCAAGTTTCTGGCAACACTTGAAAACTGAAAAGAGTGGGCATGTCAAATCTGGTTCGTTGGAAAGCTGTCTCCCTTCCAGCTGCACACATTTAGATTTGTTTGATTTTTACGAGTTTCGCTTGGTGATTTGTGTTCAAATGTCCATTTCAATAGCTTTCCTTTTTGGCCATTTCAAATAGTCGAATGGCCAAAAGACCATAAATCATCTATTTTTATGAGTCAAACATTGTTGAAAAATACTAAGTTGATTGATGATTCATATACCTGCACAATGCTATTTGGTTAAATTTTTTTACGTTTAAGTTTACGTGCTCTAACTATTAAAATGATGAAAATATAAAAGTTGATCAAGATTCCAAGTTCTTAAGTCTGAAATCTGCCGCCTTATCTAGTTGGAATGTTTAATTTTTATCACGCCCATATTAAAAATATATGAGCTTAATGTTTGCAAAGATCACTTTCCTTTGGCTTATCAGTTTGATATGTTTGTTCTGGTTCAGCGCAGAAGCAGATATCTCGACTTTTTACACAAACAAACATTCATACATACACGTATTATACATGTATATGTTGTTACTGGCATCACGTAGGCCCCCTTAACTTTATACCAGATTCGATTCAAAAGAAAAACACAAATCATAGAGTTAAATCGTCATTTTTCTATTGCTAGAGCAAGTAAAAGAACTGTGAATCACATCTACTTACAATTTCCTCATGCAATGGAATTGATAGCCAAGTTTCTTTGTGTCTCATTCATGTTTTTATCAATTGAATGTGCTGCGTTTCCTTCTAAAGACACTTCCTCTCTATAACTGTATTTTATTTGTATTGCTTTAAGTATTTTTAATATTATATTCTTTTTTTTTATCATTTGCGGGGGCTCCCTTTTAGATAGCCAAGTAAGTGCCAACAACGACAAGACTACCGTTATGGCAATCCATATGTATATGTATATGTGCTTGCATTATTTTTGGGCTATGTTTTTCAATAATTGTGAAGAGAATTCCGAAGAAAGATCGTACGACATAAACTGACCGGAAATGATAATTGAAAACAGTTTTCCTCGTTTTTACATATGTACACACTTTAAATTTCCAAGTTGTAACTAATTATGGCACTCATTTTACGTATCCTTTTCATATTGTCGCAATCGCAAATTACAACAAAAACAAAACAGCGCCAACCAATTATATCCGGTTACTTGAGACATTCTCTGAGAGACACGCTCATATTGAGAAACGACTTGCTGTAGTTGTTGTTCTTTTTTCTTTTTCTTGTTGCTAGCTTCATTTCGCACAAAATTTCCTAAAAGTGCGCTCTTCCCACAATTCCAGTGCCTGTCTTTTGCTGCGTGGGCCCACAAAAAAGTTGTTGTTGGTAAATTTCCTCTTTGTAATTGCCTCTTGTGCTGTGCATGTAAAGTATTTGAGTGCACTTTATATGCTCATGCATATATACATAAATATTATATATGTATATGTATTTGTATCACTGTCGATATTATATGTGAATTTGATTACCGATTTGTTTCGTTTTTGTTATTTTAGGCGTGGCTTATCAGCAACTGCGGCTTATACATATTTATATGTCTCAAATAGCAAACAAAATGACAAATAAGCAATACTTGCATATGTGTGCCATGAGAGGTGTATGTGTGTGTGTGTGTCATCATGTGCATTTTATTGCTTGTGTTCGCGCACTCCTTATACTTATTTGTATATACTTATATTTATTTGCCAAACTGTCGCCGCCTGGCGGCTGATTGAAGAAATTGAAAGAAATGAGCTGAGATGCATTCCAAAAAGAAATATATACATATGTTTGTATGTGTGTGTATGTCAGTTGTCAAGTGCGTGTGCAATGGAAGGAGAATATAAAAGCGAGGCTGAGACTGCGACTGAGACTGCGAATGAGACTGTGGGCGTTCTTTTGATTAGTTTATAAAAGTTCAATTACGTCTGTTGCTTTGAGTCGGCTTTTGAGTGCGCGCGCACTTAGCAATTTCCCAGTGGTATAAATTCCCCATACAATTGTACAACAATGCAACTTCCAAATGGAATCTAAAATATGTATGTGTGTGTATATATAACATGACATGAAATTAATGTTTGTCCAGTTGGTCAGCCAGCCGGCCGACCAACCGGCCCCCCTAACTCTAGTGTGTGCACATTCCAGCACAATCAATTTAATTTACGTATCGTCTGTTCTCAAAGCTTGGATCTGTGATGGCTGCGATCTTCTAGTGGTGTTGCCTGAATAAGAGAGGGAAAGCCAGAGAAGGAGGAGTAGTATCAGGCGTCGAATTGAAAGCGCAGCCGCAGCAGCAGCAGAGGCAATACAACAGCTTAAAGTGTCAAAATTGATAGAGAGCAGACAATTGAACGCATGTACACATGCATACATATACACATATGGAGCTCTTTATGTAGCTGTTGTTGCATTTCGAACATGCTTCATTGTTGATAAATGCGCTTTTATTTATAGACGACACCACACCACACTGGTCCCGTCATTCCCCCTCATTGTAAATATGGACTCGTTACTTTCCTTTGTCCCTTTGCTTATACATTTTCTTTTACTGAAAAGAACACAAAGGCGCAGCTTAAAAGCAAAGAGGCCTGAGAGAAACCAGTGGCATTTCTATTATAATGGTGTATATGTGCATATGTGTACAAAAGGTCAAGTTTAAATTAAATTTAACTAATAAAAGCATTGCACAAGCTTTTAACGTTTGCCGACCGCCGACCCAACACGAAAATTGAGTTATTTTAATGGAACAATCAATTTTCGGCTCTCACTCAAATACATTCCAATGTGAGTGTGGATTATAAGTGCGATGTAAATCTTGCGCTAAGCTAATTTTGTGAACGCACTTTGACTTGCATTTTCTGCATGTCATGTCGTTCGTGTGGCGTCAGTCTGGCAACGCTGCCACAATTTTGGTACGCCTGGGTCTTATGTGGGCCGCGACGGCGCTCAAGTATTTTCACACGCCCCCCATTTGCTACCCGACTGTGTGACGCAGCGTCGACGTCAGCGTTAGCGTCGACGCCTCGTTGCCATGGCAACTACGGGCAATGACCGTCGTCGTTATTGTTGTTGTTGCTATACATTGCGTAAGTGTAGTTGTATTCGGTAGTATACGAAGTGTAGTAGTAGAAATTAAAAGCCGGCCGGCCGGCAACCCTCTGCTGACACTGACACAACGTTCGTGCTGTCCTTGTTCTCTTGTCCTTTTTGCCTCGCTTGATGCGTCATACCGCAATTTTACTTGCGCTTTTTTTTATGTGTGTATGTATGTATGAGTTTTGTTGCTTTTTCTCTGTACGCGCACAGTTGGTTATTGTGCAGTCTATTTTAGCAAGGGTTGTGTTACGGCTACACCTGTGTTTACATGTGCTTAGTTGTGTGTGTGTGTGTGTGCTGGCATATTTTTGCGATTACTCATCAAGCATTTTGCATACTGTACGAATCGAATCGGTTGAATGTTTAATTTGAAAATTGTACGATTAAATTAATTGTTGCCCTCGATGTTGCTATTGGAAATTGATATTTTTTGTTGAATTTTTGTTTGTTTAAATTTGCTTTAGTTCTGCTTTGATTAATCTTGTGTGTGGTTGATGATCCAAAATACATTGTAAGCAGAGTTGCCGTTGCCGTCGGTGTTAAAGGTGTTTGGTGAATTTGGTTTGTGAGTTCATTGAACGAAACGTTGAGAAACTGTTGAAACGTGATGTTTTGACTGCTTAAAATTGTTTTGCGTTTCGTTTTCATTCGTATTCAATAACACAATTTCGAATTTCACGTGTACACAGAATGTGTGCTATTTACGTACAGTAAATTCATTTTATAATGAATTGTATTTAGTATAACTAATTGGTGGAACTATATGTTATGACCAAACTGTTTCCTTTTTAAATAAAGTACAGCTTAAAAGTTTATTTAAAAAAAATCAATCATGAAGAAATCCGTTAAAAATCGTCGTCAGCAGCTGTTGGGTAGTACCGCAGCTGTTCTGCGACAGACCGCGAAAAATGCATACAAATATTGCAAACATGCACACACACATGTATACGGGAGGTGGTACTCGTTGGCCGCTCCTATGTTTTAAATGGGGTTTTTTCTGTATTTATTTAACCACCCCTAAACATGACAAACTTTTTGCGCCCAAACTCCTCACTTTCCCGCTTTTGACTCGGCGCGCTTTGCTTAAAATTCTTTGATACGGTTTCTGTTTCATTCACCAAGTAGCCGTAGCCTCTCGGGTAATTCGATTTTCAAAGTGACGCATAGTATGGTAATAAAAATACTAAGTGAAACATAAAGGGAGGGGAGTTTAATGCTGCGCCCGCTCTAACTAGTCCTCTCTCTCTCTCTCTCTTTGTCTTTATCGCTCTCATTTGGTTTGGCATGTGTCAGCCTCTGTTTCTTTCATCATGTATTGTTGCTTCATACAAATTTCCTGGATTTGATGATTCATGATTTGCCGGTAAAAAAAACTGTTTCACATTTACTACAGCATTATTCATTTATAAATATATATTTTTTTTATATTGTCTGGTTTTTGTTATGACTACAACTGATAAAGCTGGTTGGTCAGTGTCTTTTTCATATAGTGATGCGTGATATTTGCAAACTGTGATTTTTTTGTGTTAATCTGGTAACTTTTCTTTTTAAAATGTTACTTTGGCTCATCTCTGATACGCCGCAACGCATACGCGTTATCAGAAAGAAAAAAAACCAAAATAACAGCAAAGAGCAAAATATTTGTGTTGCAAATTGTTTCGTTTTGTTGTTGTTGGCATAGAAGGAAGAAGTTGGCTTGCATTAAAATGTCAAATGTATATAAATAACATGGCAAGTTCACTTTTTAAAGTGTGCGTTGCCATTTGAAGATACTTGATACTCAGGAATATATATATATTTATATACATTTTTACTTATATAGATTAAACAATTAAATAGCAATTATTTACCAAAATTCTTGTCACCCGCATTATTTTGCAGAACAGACAGAAACAGAACCAATTAGCAATTAAAAATAAATAATAAAGAGACAGAGGACCAGGAAAAAAAAAATGGGTAAAGCACAGAGCAAGCGTTCAATTGATATCACCACCGATCCGAAAAAGGTTGGCGAGGGTGACGAAGTCGCCGGCAAAGTCGAGAAAATTGATGTTGATGTCGATCAAGCGGCGGCGTCGTCGGCGCCCGCATTAAATGGTGATGCTGCCACACCGAAAGAGAAGAGCGAGGATGCGGCAGCTGCTAGCGGCGGAGAGGTAAGGCGCACACAATCACAATCATCATAATTGAAACCTCATTGAAACGTGACTGCAATTTGTTGTTTTTAGAAGAAGGAGACAGAGGAGAGTTCAGAAAATGACAAAGATCTAACCACCGAGAAGAGTGCTGGTGATGCTCCAGCGAAGGCTGATGGTGAGACAGCTGGTGCTGCTGAGACTGCAAAAGATGAGGCAGCCACAGCAGCAGCTTCGGGCTCACCCAAGGAGGGTGGCAGTGCCGCCGCTGAAGAGATCTCACCATTGGCCGATGAGAGCATCAAGTCCAAGTCGAAGAAGGATAAAGTAAAAAAGAAATGGTCTTTCCGCAACATCTCATTCGGCAAGAAGGACAAACAGAAGCCAGCCAAGACCGAGGAGCCTGTTTCACCAACAGCAGCAGCAACAGCAGCGGCATCCACAAACGGCGAAGCTGAGGCAGCAGCTGCACCATCAGCAGAAGCAGCAGCAGCATCAGCGAGCGCGGACAAGCCAGAGGTAGAGAACAAGAGTTATTTATTTGTGGCCGAACCAAGTAAAATACTCATTTTTAATTTGCAGCAAAGCGCGGATGCAGCCAAGGTTGAATTGAAACCCACTGAAAATGGAGCAGCCAGCGAACAGGAAAAGCAGCAGGAACAAGAGCAATTAAACGGTGATGACGACAAGAAGACAGCGGCACCAGCAACGCCAACAGTTAACGATGAGCCAGCCAAGCCAGAAACAAATACAACAGCCAGCAGCACCACCACCACCACCACCGCCGCCGCCGCCGCCACCGAGACAAAGACAAATGTTGTTGAGCCAGCTGTAGTTCAAGAGCCCGATACCACCACCGCCACCACTGAAGTTGTAACCAATGGTCATGGGGCTGCCGAGCCAGTGTTGACCAACGGTGAAAAGAACGGTTTGGCTGAATCCCCAACTGAACCAGAGGCATCAGTTGCAGCAGTACCCACCACAACCACCAACAACGTTGATGACGAGCCGCATCATCAGAACGGCACAAATGGCGTTGGTGGAGAGGAGGAGAAGAATGAGACTGCAACGCCACCGCCAACACCAAGCGCTGAATCTGAGGCCGAGCAAATTAAGAACAAGTCGCAAATCGAGGTAAAACCAATAGACACCACCACCACAACAACAACAACAGCAAACAACACCAATAATAACACTAAAAATACGAGTACCACAACAACAACAACAGCTACAGATAACACCACAATCACTGAAACTAAAAATAATACAACCACAGTGACGACAGCGACGGACGAGACGAAAACGACAACAACTAAAACAACAACCATTGCAGCCGCAGAGTTAGTTCAGACCCAAACCACCAACAACAATACCAATACCCAAAATAACACAATACCTAACACCACCACAAACACTGACAATTCGGTCCAAGATCTTTCCACTACCCAACAACCGCTGGAATCCGCCAACGATGCCGCCACCAAGGATGAGGAAGAACAAGTGGTTGCGGCAATTATAGCGGCAGTTAGTGAAATCCCTGAATCTGACAGCGCTTTTGTTGTCATTGCACCACCAGCACCTCAAACAACCGAAACCACCGGTTCCGATGTTGTTGTTGAAGAACCCGAACGAGAAGAAGAAACTGGTTTGCCCTCGGTTTCCCCTGTGCCGCCACCGCTGACCACCCAACTTGAAATTGAATCAGAACCTCAAACCGAACCCGAAACTACTCCTCAGTCTCTCCCAGTTTCTGTTTCAGTTGCTGTTGTTGACAGCGACGAAACTGTTGCTGCTGCTGATGTGGTTGCCGTTGAGTTCAGTCAACCGCCACCATTGCCCAAATCCCCACCACCCTCGCGCGTATCGGCATTTGCATTGACCACAGACGACAACGACGACGACGATGATGATAATGAGACCGTCATTCACAGCAACGATAACAACGCTGACGTCGATGTAAAGGAACAACAGCAACACGAGAAGGAGGAGGAGATTGTAGAATCCACATTAGCAGCCGCCACACCACCACCAGCTTCACCACCACCGGCGGAGCAAGCGGATCTCTTATTGGCCGATATTGAGAATCAAGCGCAGGCCATTGTTGAGGAAATAACCGAACAAGCCGCCGATATTATAACGGAGCAGGATAAACAAGTGTTGCCCACAATTGAAAACAATATGGTTGACGAGATTTCCAGTACCGTCGATAGAATCATCACAGATGTTGATGAAGATATCGAAAACGAACAGCAGCAAACTGAACAGTTAGAAATAATCAACAAAGTTGTAACAGAACAGATTATTATCGAAAACGAACCAGAGTGTGCAGGAATCGATGAGGTGGAGGAGGAGGAACTAAATGTCGCAGAGCCAAAGTTGATTGGACAGCAAACAGACTTGGTTGATGTCACGGATATTAAGAATGAAGATAATGTAAGCTCGCGAATTAACGAAGACCAAGTCATAGTTGATACGCAAGCCGTGCAGAAGCTGGTGGATATGCAAATGGATAGCAATATCGAAAGCTTAACCGATAATATTGTCAGCAGCGATAGTAGCATTTTAAAGCTGAGCGTATTATCGGACATTGAAGCTGCTGCTGCTGGTCATCAAGAGGTGAATAACATTCGAACTCCAATCAACTGTACTTCACCACACTATCCCATAGACACGCATTCGTAATGAATTTTAACACTCGTCGCTCGATCGCTCGCCCACTCAACTCTCAATCCAAATAAAATAAATGCGCCATATAACAATATATAATTCCTGCGTTGGGCTCCTCCTCTCTATAACTGTATTTCTTCCATCTCTATGCTCTTTCTGTGCTTCTCGTATGCGCATCAGTTGTTTGATTGTTTTATTTCATTTTTGTTTTGTTTGGTTTTTTTTTTTTTGTTATCGTATTGTAGGCTTGATAACAGCAGTAACAAGGCAGAGAGGACTCTGTTATGTTATGGTTTGTGGTCTGTTAATAGATAGTAAAATGTTAAATGTAAATGAATGAGCCTGTCTGTTGCTCTGCTGCAGTAGTCTTGTGAATGGGCGAAGGGTTGGTACCGTTATGTGCTCGTTCTTGCTGTTAACTAACTGCATGATCTTAAGTGAATGTGAATGAAATGTCAAATGAAATGTTACTAAAACCCAATTAAACAACGCGAACACAAATCTTTAAATGTACTACTTGTTCTCGTCGCCTGCACTTGAATATTAACAATATAAATGAAAACACTGACGCCTAACTATGACCTTTCCATCCTTAACTCTTGCACCCGTTACACACACACACACACACACACACATATACAAGATCACACTTACCCACACACACACACACCTACACGCACAGCTATGCCCAACCTGATCTAACAACTCTGTTTGGCCGCAGTAACGCATTTAAATGCAGACTTTTACAACTGTACTCTGTTCTACAAAGAAAAAAGAAAAATAATGAAAACGTCATTCAATTCAAACTTACATAATTCCCATTCTTAATAATATATATATTTTTTTTGATTTGGTATCATTATTGTTGTTAAATCGTAACCGTCGGCAAAAAGGTCATTGCCATATTTATCTTTTATTGTTGTTGTTGTGCTTTAAGTTGCTTTTCTTTCCGCTCTGTGTTCTCTCATACTTTCTCACATGCTTTGTATAATTTATCTTAAAAAACAAACACAAACAAATTTGTAAATAACGATAACTGATTAAAGCTTTGTTTTGTATCTATTTTGTAGGATATCGCCAAGGATTTGAAGGAGAAGAACGCCGCGGCAGATGTTACAACACAGGACCTGCCCGTGACATGCGAATAATACTAATAATTATTATATATATTACATATTATTAAATACAAAACAAAAGAAAAACATAAGAAAAATACAAATACGAAAACAACGCAACGTAAAAACCAACAATTAAATGATAAACAAAAAACACGAGAGCAAAAAAAAAAGGCAAAATACATTTTTAACATTTACATATTTTAATCATTTTTGTACGAATTTCATATCCCTAATCCAAGATTACATGAGCATATATTCAAGAAAAAAAAAAAACAAAAAAAAAGAACAAAAAAAATGAAACTAAACTACAAAATATACGAAAACACTAAGACACACACACACACACATTGAACACCACCAACAAGAACAACAACAACACCACCTCCTCTTACCTACCGTCACCCACCAAAAGTTCGAGGAAACCGTTTTTAAAGTGTTGGTCGCAAACGAATTTGATGCTGGCATTTTTCTTTACAATCTCGCACAAACCCCCCATCTCTCTCTCTCGTTCACATCGTATATTCGTATAATCCATCAGCACGCATTTATAAGTACACACACACACACCCACATACATACACACACACACGCATACATACCATTGTCATATTGATGATCATGATAAAGAAAGATAAAACGAAGAAAAAATCATCCATGAAATGATGAAATTAAGAATTTTTTGAATAATTTCTACTATACATTTAACTGTAAGTTCTATGAAATTTGTAAAGAATTTTTGGACGAAATATTGGATAAATATATATATATATATTATAAAATATAAAAACGCAAGTGTGCTCCACTAAACTGAACTTGAGCTTTGATATTGGTATACATCTATACATATATGGTACGAAGAGCAACAAATAACTGCCTTCTTAACTAGAAAAAACAAAAACACCAAAAAAACCGAAATAAAATGATAAATATCAAAAACGCATGCTACATTTCAAGTTTTACAAACTTTTGAGTCCCGTTTTTATTTGAATTTTTTTTTTTTTCTATATTGCATTACAAAAAAGTATTTGTTCATAAATTTATATGAATCAATATTACAATCTTTGTTAGATTTTTTGTGTTGCGTAACAAAGTGTTACAAAAATATTAATATTATTAAACAGTGATAAACGCTAAATTTAAATATTAACTACATACTAAATAGCGTAACAAAATGTTACTACAAAAAAAAAAAAAGAAAAAATCAACAAATCTACTAAGCTTATATTCAAAGCTTTTAAAGCAAAAGAGCGCTCTTATTTTGCAAAACTAAATACAAAGAATTTACAGAAAATAAAGTATGTGTAATTAAATAAATTAAAGCGTTGCGCAACGTAAAGAAAAATATAATAATAATATCATAGAAAATAATGCCCAAACTTGGCATCTATAACAAATTGGTGAAACATAAATGGTGTTTCCAAATACCAAATAACATTACTTGTTGGTTCTCTTTAACCAAAATCGAATGAAGTAGAGAAAAAAAATCACCAAAAATATAGGTTACTGTCCCACTGTACTTTCAACAGCTAACCAAAAAGCGCTGCTTGTGCAAATGTAATTGTTGTTGCTTACGCCGTTGAGCCGAAACATTGCGAAGCATGAACACAGCACCAAACAATACATAGATTGTCGAGAGCAGGACAAGCATGGGAAAGGAGAAGACAATGTGCGCCGTCTTTAGCTGTGGGTCGGGCGTTACCGGCCGTAACGGTACATAAACGCCTGAAATGTGAAAGAGAGGGGTAGATGGGCACTTCAGTTAACGTTTCTTAACGTTTGAACAGTTAAAAAGCTTACCATTTTCAGTCTTTGAATCGCAGCGTTCGCCCACGTAGCCAACGGCGCAAACGCAATAACTGAAGCTGTTGGCATTGTTTGCCCAGCGAAAGCAATTGCCGCCATTTAGGCAAAAGTATTTTGAATATTCGTCGCTGCAGGAAAGCTTAAAGCTTAGGTCTTCCGATAACATTGGATTGCTGCTGCTTGCGATTGTTGTTGTCGTCATCGGCGTTGTCATTGTCGTCGCTGTTGTTGTTGTTGTTGACACTGTTTCTTCATTTCGCTCAGAGATGGCGGCGTCAGTGGAGAGTTGTGGAGTTGTACTGTCATTAGGCGGTGGTTCTCCTGTTGCCGTTGTGTTTGTTGCTATTGCTGTTGTAATTGCTGCTGGTGTAGTTGTTGTTGTTGTTGATTTTACCGAAGTCGAAGTCAAAGTCTTCGTTGTCGTTTGTTCTTCATCATCAGTGGACCAAAGCTCGATGCTCCTATCACGCTCCGTTGTCACAATTGATGCCAATTCGCCATTGAAGCCCAGATGCGGCGATAGTTGTAACATTTGAGCCGTATCGCTGAACATATCCGTTGCAGAGGGCTGCCCATCGACATTGAGTTGTTGTTGTAGTTCCAATTGGTTAACCAGCTGGACTACATGTTCCTCAATTTGAAGCGTGTGTTGGCGCAATAGTAAAATTCGGCTCGAACAACAATCTGTTACAGGACAAGCACCGAGCAAGGAGAGTGAAAAATCATCGAGCAGAGAATGAAAAAGAGAGTAATTAGTAAACAGCTGCAATCGTTGCGATATGGCAACTCTGTTGTGGTATTACAATTTGAGCGCATTTTTTACCTGTGACCGCGACAATTGTTGAGAGCATGAAAATTACTTTCAATATTGGCATACATTGAATTTGCATTATTTAGAAAACAACGCTCGGAGCGTCTGCGGATGCGTCTGATTAAGCTGAATTTGGTCGCTCTTGTTAAGACTTAAAAAAGAAAACAGCGAGAAAGTTCTTTTGACTGTGTTCGCTGTATCCGATGAGATGTGTGTGGTTTTAAGGATCCAGCGGCGTATCGGCCGCAAATGCAATTTGGCGTCGCAACAAAAACAAAAACATATTACACATTTGCATTGCACACACCCACACACGCCCACACACACTCTCGGCACAACAACAATAACAATAATATTGCTGTGGCTGCGCTTGCTGTAGTTTACTGCAAAATAAAAATAGAACATTTTACGACATTTGTATTTCGATTTGGCAGCACATTTTTTGTCACACACACTCACACACACTGACACACAAACACAGACACAAATACGCACACACTGATAACAAAAACAAAAAATTGAATTGAAAAAAGAGCTTCGCGCTTTTTATAGAAATTATAATTTTTTAAACTCAAAACGTACCGTCAATATTTTGTGACTTTTAATAACTTGAAAATTGAATTGTTGACAAAACATTATTAAATCATTTTATATATGCAATTGTAATTAAATAAATGATAAATTTAGGCGCTATGCGCATCAAAAGAAAAAGCTCTCTCGGTACGAGATGTCGTTGCGCGAACGTTGGAAAAGAGACTAAGCACAGAAGACACAGAAGACAGGTCAGATGTACCATCATCATCATCAGCATCAGCAATCGGTGCGCTCACTATGAATGAAATAGTAGAAGGAGCGTACGATAGAGAGATTAAGAGAGAGCGATTGCAATTGAAAGAAAGCCAAGAGCTTTGACTCTCAATGAGGCTGGAAGTATAGGTGAAAAATATCTAAAGACCTAAACACATATTTACATATCACTTCATCATATTTATCATTTTGAGCAGGAAATTAAAAACAATTTTATTTTTTTTTTTTAACAATTGTATCATTTATTCTTACATGTCAAATAGTAATTAATTGTATCGCATTTTATTTTGAATTAATTAAACTTATTGTAATACACAATAAATTTAAAAATTCGTTATCATTTGTTTTTTTTTTACGTAGTTTTGCATTTTACTGAAATTTCTATTTGCTTGAAATCATTTATGTTTGTTTTTGGTTTTTTTTTTTTGTATTACTTTTTAGATATATGTATGTATATACGACATCACTTTTTCGTAATTGATATTTCTCCTATGCAATTCTTGTATTCCTATATAAAGCAATAAATAACTTTGTTTTTATTTTTGTTTCTTTTTTTTTGGTTTTTTGTTTTGGGGCTTTTGGCTTAATAAATGTTGTGCTTTGACCCCTACATTTCTATGATCCTATACAGACTTAATTTAATTTAAAATGTAGTTCTTCCCGTTTTTGTTTTTGTTTTGTAATTCTTTACTATACACAAATATACAATATTTACATACACTTCAAAGTTTCAAATTAAACGTATATAAACCGAATAAATAAGGAATAACAGTTAGGGGTAAGTGATTCATCATTTAAGCCAGTTTAACATGGAATACCACATTTCCACATTTCTATGTACATTTTTGTATGAATATACAAAATTTTAATCATTATCTCGAGCGTGTTTGAATTTAAATGAAAATTAATAATTACAAAATCTTGAGCAAATTGTGTTACATTAGTTAAAAGTAATAAAATTAGTGCATATATAGCGAAATGCAGACACATTGAAAGCTTCCTATTGATGCCGCTGTTAACTGACGCTGTTAACTGACGCTGTTAACTGACGCTGTTAGCATTTTTCTCTTGTGTTCTCAGCAACAGCCACTGTTAAGCACTGTAAAGCTTTCAAAATGGCGTCGCTAATGCGGCGAAGTATGTTTCTGCTGTTGTTGTTGTTGTTGGGCAGCCGCGAACAGCAAATTACGCGACTGCATCTCAAAATAACGTAAAAGTATTTTTGAGTATCAGTAATGTACGCCTGGAGTTGCAGGATTCGCAATCGCGTTCGCTGCTGCACTTGGATTGGATGTTGGCGCACTGCCACTGCCGCTACTATGGTTGTTGTTGTTGCTGTTATTGTTATTATTATTGTTGTTGCTGCTGCTATTTGCATTGTTGTTGCTGCTGGTATTATTGGTGCTGCCGGAATCGCCTAGCCAGGAATCGGGACTTGGCGGAAAATCCGGATAGCCCTGATCGGGACTAGAATCGTTGCTCAAATCCGATACATTGTTGCTACTATGCAGGCGATGATGTGATTTGCTAGGATGCAGACTGGAACCAACTGCATGATCTACCGGATTAATCAATATTAAGCCATTTTGTTGTGCATCATAGTTAAATCGAACTCTTACCGATATTAGTGTACACAATATTGTCGGGATAGGAGCCAAACGTATGGTTTTGGCCCAAAGCTGGCGGCGAGCGACTGCTCGGAGGATATTGCGAGGGACTCGAGCTGCCATGCATGTAGGAACCACGAATACTATGCGGAGATGCGCCCTCATCCAAGCCCAAATTGACGGTGCTGTAGCTATCGTTACTAAGATCTGTGAGAAGAAAAATATCAAGAAAATTTAAGAAAAGTTTATAATATATATATAGAAAAGTCAGTTCTTATTTAAAGTAGGACTCTTTTGGATGGAGTTTAAGAAACCAAATATTATCAGCTTAAAAATTTAACTATTAAATATTTAGTTCTTATTCAAGTCGTATTAACTTTCGACTTTGAAATTAAGACCGTTTAAAGTTATTCTTAAAGTTTCTTATTCACCATGATGACTGAAGCTGTCGTAATCCACTTTTAGCTCATCTTTGTCCAGGAATTTGTCAGTGCGTGGCGAGCAATTGCCCTTCATGGAGCGGAAATATTGACTCCAGCGCGTGCGTCCTGCATCCTTTTTCAGTCGCTTCTCCTTGGCGCGCCTAAAGCCCAAACAAATGAAGTTAAATGGGTGACTGCAATGGGAGATTGGAGGGGAAGCGCTCACCTGTTTTGGAACCATACTTGGACCACTCGCATATCGAGACCCGTGTCCTGCGACAGTTGTTCACGTACGTGTCGGGCGGGTTTTGGACTATTGTTGTATGCGGTTTTCAATGTCTCCAGCTGTTTGGCGGTAATTGTGGTCCGTGGCCGCTTATTCGGCTGATCTCCATCCAGCGAGCCATCCAAGTAGAGACCTGGTCAAAGGTTGGGTGGTTAGTGGAAGAACTGTGTTGGGGTAAGTAAGGGGGAATGCTCACCCTTCGCCTTGGCCTCTTCGTAATCACGCTTGCAGATCAGCTTGCGATCCTCCATTAGATAGAACTCATCGCCGGTATTTAGGGTGCGGGAGCACATGGCGCACAGGAAGCACTGCAGATGATAGACATTATCCTGGGCCCGTCGCACCACCTGAGTGGGTGGTATGCCCATATCACAAGCGGAACATTTCGTACCATAACGTCTGTTCGACCCAAACATTGGCAACGGCCCAACAAAAGAATTTTCATTAAACCAATGGCATCAAACGAAAGGGAGGGGGAACCAAAAAAACAACACACCGAACACCAAACACACTCTCTTAAAACATATCGTTTAAGAAATTTACTTACTTGAAGAAATCTTCCTTGCAAAAGAGTTGACCATTCCGTGCGAAACATTTGTCATTCAATTGGGAATGGCATTCGCTACACTGCAAACATTTCGCATGCCATGTTCGCTCCAGCACCTTTAGTATAAAACGATCCAGGATTAGTTCGTGACAGCCACCGCACTTTGGTATCGTTGCTATAAGTTTTCCAAAAAAGAAAAAAAAAAACGGTTTTCCTTATTAACCATGTCAAGTATCAATAATTTGTGTCGTTTACCAATTTCCATCAAATTTATTTCGTATTGGAAATTGAAAAGTTGTTGTTGTTCTATATAAATTTCCATACATTTATTTTCGGTTTTTTTTCGTTATTCAATTCTCGCATAACAATTCCCAAATGAATTGAATTTTAATTGAGCTACTCGTTTCTAATTTCAATCGAAATCTGAGCTGCCGTTTATTTTTTTTAAACTGTCATTATGAGGAAAAAACATTTAAATAGTTAAGGTTTTGGAACAATAAACAAAGTCTATTTGATACAAAAGCTTTCTAAACAGCAGTAGTTTTTTTTGTCAATGTTGCTTAACTGTTTAGAGCTAAAACAAAATTGATTTTCTGTCAAAGTTTTTTGATTAAAACTACAAAAACAAAGTATATAATGTTTGTTATAACCTATTTTCTTTTTAATCAATACCAAAACCGAGCTTTATTATGTTAAATACTTGATAATGGTTTCTTATAGAAAAGTTTTTATTTTATCAAAACATAGATGTTTGGAAAAATTGGGTTAAAATTGCAAAAATCTATCTAGAAGATTACTAAATTTAATGTAAGCTTGCAATATGTCCTTAATTTAAATAAAGTAGAAAAAAAAAATAACGGATAAAAGTATTTTAGATGCACTATTTTGTTAAGAACCTTAAGTTTGGCTAGTTCCCAATAAGTACTATAGATATTTTCCAAGAGTATCTTCTTAAAGTCAATTATAGCTTACTTAAGTCATTAAGTTAAAGTTTATTGTAGGTAAAAATAGTACTACGTATCTAAAATTCCATGTTTTGTTTGTTGTAAGAATTATATTTCTATGTTCATTGCTTCTAAAACACAAGTTGCGTTCTCAACATAGATATAAAGCTTTAGTCTTTAGTTCCTTCCATGATATGATGATATATATAATAATAACTACCTACAGTTAAATGATTATTCTTCAAAATGTTATACAGTCGAACCTGCATATAGTGGATAATGTTGAATGAGTTATATAGAAAACTTTGTAGTGGAGAAGAACTATCACAGAATGGAACTTATAGATACTATTTATTCCAAAAATAATAATTCCTAAATGTACTTTCTTTAGGAAAGCTTTAGTTGACTCTTAAAGTATGCAACTTTTAAATACACATATATAACTACAAAGTATTTATCGGTTAAGAGCACTTACACAATAGAAACTCGGGCAATTGACTTAGGTTAATGGGCGGTACGCGATCGTCACATTTGCCATTGGACATAAAGTCACTTTTGAACATCATTAGCTTCAAAAGTTCCATGCCTGACCGCTATGTGGGAATATTTTGGCTAAGATTACGGTTTATACTGGTTGATACATATGATGAGGTCCCTTAGGGATTTATTAATTCTTTGCACACACACTTTTTCTAGATAAATATTAGCCTTTAGAGGTCACATCATTTTTGTTTTTAACTACATATTTGTACACTTTTGCGTGTGCGAGAATGGCGCATGGCCATTGGCCGACGGCGACGCAGCGCGATTATGTGCGACAACGTCGTTTTTACCGTTTTCACCGTTTTACCGTTAACGGAAAAAGTAAGCTTGGTTTGTAATGCGACGCACGAATGGCGAGCGAGCGAACGAGCGTGCGCTCGTGGAGCAAGTGCGGCGGCGTCGACGCTTGGAAAGCAACTGACGAACCGTTGCTTTGCTTTTTGCGTTTGCTTTGCAGTCATATGTTGCTGCTGTCGTTAGTGGTGGTGGGTGAAGAGGTGGCAAACATACACACACACACATTCATGCTGACATAATCACAGCCCAACCCTTAGAAATCAGACTGCACTTCCAATTGGAAAACTGCTGCTGCTGCCGTTGCTGTTGCTGCTACTTTTGCTGCACCCTGTGCTGTGTTTTAGTTATGTGTGTGTGTTATTGTTGTTGCTCATATTTTTTGGCTGTGCCAGTTTTCCAAGCTAGCCTTTTTGTCTTTTGGCCCGAACAATTGAGTTTGGGTTGGTCGTCCAACAACAACAACAGCAACAACATTATTCGCACTGGCGGGGAAATTGCATTGTAACACATTGCTTTTGCCTCTATCTGTCTGTGAGTGTGTTTGTGCGTGTGTTTTTCAGTTTTTCGTTTTGTCTGCATGTGTATAGTGTATGTGTGTATTTTTTTTTTGTGTATTTATGCCTGGGATTGGTTGTTTTGTGTGCGTCGACGTTGCGCCGTCGCCTGAACTTTTCGGGGAGTGGTCTCAAAGCTTTTTCAGCTTTTTTTGTTCGTTCACTCTTGTTTGCTATCTTACATTGACTGTCGCTCTCTCTCGTTCTGGCTCTCCCACTACCTCGTTCTCTACGTTTCTTATGCTTTACTTTGTCTGCGTCCAGTGTTGCGAATTTGTAAGTGTACTAAAAATATACATACATACATAAATATACACACACACATACAAACAGCATTTGGCTGCCATTGCCTTATTGTTGTTATGATACGTATGTATAGAGTTGTTGTTGTGTCATTGTTTAACTGTAAAATGACCTTAAAGCTGTTAAATTTTACGTCTGGTCGCCAAGTTGATCGACTGACTGACTGATGTAGCAGAATAACATACACAATACGGCAACGGCAACCGGCATTTTATTTCCATGACTTTCGCAGTCGCCGGCGCTGGCTAACGTTTTATATATTTATTTATTGGGTTTTTTTTTGGGTGTTTTTGTTTGTTATTATGACATTTGTAATGCCACAAATAACAAAATATGCACGACCTAACCTCACTTTGCGCCATTTTGAGTGACGAAATGGGGTTTTTTTCTTTTTACTTATCGATTTAAATATCTTTCGCGTTGCGGAGCCATCGTTGAGATTATGCATACATTAGACATTGTTTTGTGGCATGCTTTTGGGCGCCAGACGGAAGAATAACAAAACGTTAACGCATTTAATTTAAATGTTAGCCCGCCGGGCAGGTAAAAATCCTTATGGATCCGTATTGAAGGCATTGAAATTTATGTATGTATGTGTATGTAAAAATATTCTCTAATCGAAAACGTAAACGCACATTTACGCAAGTTAGTATATAAATGTGTGTGTGTGTGTTCAGACTTAAGCTTAGCTTTTCAGAGACAGAAATGACTGAATGGGAGCAAAAGGGGAGCTTAAATATGCTAGAAACCTGAATGGCAGCCGTGAAATGTGCGCCAAAGCAGGGATTACATTTTCAAGAGCCCAAATGGCCAAAAGGCTGATGCTGATGCTATTGCTGCTGTTCTGCTTTTGTCTATCTCTCTATGTATGTGTGTGTGTGTGGGTGTAACTGTATGCTCGGCTTAGCTGTTTTCGCTCTTCCTCTCTCTCTCTCTCGTGTTCTCTTACGCTGTGTGCTCAGTGTTAAGGAAATGTTGAAAAATGCATATTGCCAAAAAATTGTATTTAGAGCTGGACACAGTGCCAGCTTGTTGCATAATCGCAACGAACACACAAGACATAAAACAACAACATCGAGAAACGTGTGGGCGGAACGGGAGGCGGTGCGGTCAGGTTTCGACCCAGCAGCCAGCACCAACACCCACACACTTTACACTTTCCACACAACACAAACAACACCAATGTGATTACTGGGTCTGAAGTGGGCGAAGCGGGGCAACACCCCCCTTACAAAATGGCTGTGTATATGGAGCCGTTAGCTGGCTTTGCCTCATGTTCTGCTTCTTCTTCTGCTTCTGCTTCTGCTTCTGTTTCAACGTCGTGCCAAATTCACTTGAGGCTTTAGCTTGTCTTGTTGCTGGCGTTAAAACTTGAAAGCGCAACATTTGCTGCTGCTTGTTGTTGTTGTTGTTATTGTTGTTGTCTGCTGCTTTTAAGCTTTTGCTTGGCTTTGCTTATCTGCCAGCTGGTCATATGCTTTAAAACTGTACAACTATACAGTTATGTACAGTTTTAAAGCATAACTGTTTCATAACCTATGTTTACATAAAAGTCACCAAACAGTTTACATGAATAGTTTTAATGGTATTTTTGGTTAAAAGCATTTTAAAGCAGAGCAGAAAACAGAATTATTTAAAATGATTTGACAATATTTATATATATCCTTAAGAATTAGAAGAATTTTATGTTACAAGTAGATTAACTATAAGATAATAATGTGTACATGATTATATCATTATATATATGTCATATGTTCGACATCTTGTTGTTGTAGTTATTAGTCTGACAACTTAATTAGCTGGCAACCCTTTATTTGAGTCCTTATAGATAATTTTCTATCTATGTGAACAACAAATACATACACATACATATATGTATGTGTATAATTAACCAGAGAGTGCGGCTACGCCTTTTCCATTAGTCGCAAAACCAAACAACAAACAAACAAACAAAAGACCCATTTAGATAAAAGTCAGCCTATCGAAGTCGGAGCTCAAAATTCATAATCATAATAGAAAGTGCCGACTATTTATAGACTATACAGGTGAGTGTGGGTGTGTAGATACGTGTGTCCGGTTAAAGTGACCAACTAATAGTTATTACGCAACAGTCGCGTTGCATTACAACAACAACAACAACTATAAAAGGGGTAAGCATGATAGAACAGGACGATAGACATCGTTCCGTTGCTCCGAAGCGATAAAAAACATTGAAAGCACTCCGAAAGCATTAATAAAACGTCATCAGGCGAGCGAGGAGCATATAGAGGGAGGGGCGGGATAGGCACTCAAGTGTGGGTGGTTGGGTTGGGTTGGTTGGGTTTTCGGGTTAATGCAGGGTTGGTAAGTGGACACACGTGAACTTTACACCTTTGCCAGCTGTCTTCCGAAAAAACCCAACCATCTCCATCTCCACCTTGCCCCCTCACCAACCACCCCCCGTCAATGTGATGGTGGTGGTGCTTGCCTCATCGCGTGTCCGCCAGCCATTTGGTTGCGCCGCACGCATCCATTAGGATTCAAATTGCGCACACGGTGCCATCGGCCGACTTTTTTATGCGCATTGGCTTTTTGGCTTTTTCCGTTTTTTCCTTTCAGGCCAGACCAAAGTAGGGTTTGGGTGGGGTGGTGGTGGTGGTGGGGGTGGTTGATGCCCATTGCACGCGTAGTCACTTTGCATAGGAAAGTGCGGCGTCATCTGCACAACTCCCGTTTTGTCAGCCGACGACCCTGGGCCGCATATTATCTAATTAGGAGGCACTTCAAAAACATTACAAAAACTTTTGCCATTTGAGGCCAGGCTAAATAAGTGTCCGCAACAACAACAACAAAAACACCGACAACAACAACAACCACACCGACAACAACAACAACAATTGACACTTGGTTATGGTCAGGGACGCGTGCCTGTTTCCATTGTCGTTCTTTCATTGTTTTTGAGTTGGGGAATCTGCTTAATGTGTTCCTTGCTTTGTTTTTGTTTTTTTGTTTTTTGTGGGCTTTACAACAATTGGCGGTTGAAAAAGATGGTAAAAGTTAGCAACAATTGTGTTTAGATGAGCAAGTTTTTAAGGTCGGTTTTTTTTAGGTCATATAAAAAACACAATTATTATATTATTAGTTAAAAGACCTAGACTTGAACGGATATTTTTTGTTTAAGTTAAGTTTGTTTGTTTGTTTGTTTGTTTTAATTATTAAAAATTACCAATCATCTCACTTTTTAACATGATTATCGATAGTGTTTCTAAGGAAAGTCCCTCAAAGAAATCGTTTCTTTTCAAACAACAGACAAGTTGGACATAGGTTAACTATGGTAATAATAGTAAGGTTTCTCAATATTTTGTTTCGAAAGAATATCAAACGGAAGAACCAATTGTAACTTAAAAGAACGATTAATAGATTAATAGAACTTTTGGTTCCAGGATAAGTTGGGGAGTGATAAAATGATGAGAAATAGTTTTTTACTTTTTAATAATTGGATATTCAAATTTTGTAACATTCGATTGTAACCTAGTAAAGAAAGGACAACTGTAAGGAATTACCTAGTAGAAAAATAAGTATTTGTTGTAGATCTTAAGTCTTAATTTTCGATCTAAACTTTTCCATGTTATTTGTCAGAAGACAGTTTTTCCATAAATATTTTTTGCTTGCCTTTCAATGATGTCACATTATAACAAATAGTTGAAAAATCTATGCATTTAGAATTTTATTATGTTATCATGTTGACAGCTCCAGAATCCGGGCGGATAAACTTGGCCACGGTCAATTTGTTGGGTAATCAATTTGGAAACACTTTCGCGGCCTGTGACAAATGTTTAACTGCTTTTTGTTGGGATAAACTATTTATCATAAGAAGTGCGGCCAGGATATATATCGCACTAAATATACATACATATATATGTAGATATGTATGTATGTAGAGCAGGGAGCGTTTATAGAAACGGCAACGCCCATTTAACGCAGCGCCAGTCAGCGCATCTGTTCCAAAGCATTTATCAAAATGTCAATGCAGCACTTAACCAAATCCATTAAGTAACTCCATGGGCACTCATCCAACCGAGCGACCGACAAAAAGACAGACCTACCAACCAGCCCGTCCGCCCTACCAACCGCCCACCCAGTCAGTCAGTCATTCAGTCATTCAGTTAGTCAGTTTGTCAGTTTGTCATGTATTCATTCATCTATTCATTGGCCATAAAAAGCGCGCAAGGCAGCCCGCCCGACCGTCCATTGTAAGCTTTACCTCCTCCCCCCGCCCTACCAAACCCATCCACCCACCCAACCATCACCCTTCCTGTGTGTGTGTGTTTGTGTATATTTGCGTGCCCGGCGAGTAAATGCGTCCATTTAGCGGCAAACAAGCGACAGATCCGCTTGTAATCCTTTAAGTGTATGCAGTGGCAGTGGCAGAGAGATTGAAAGGAAGAGCGGAGAAGAGGGAGAGGGCGGAGAACAGCTCAGGAAACAGAAAACTGTCGCTGTGTCGTCGGTGACAGCAAGTGCAATAATTTGTTTGCAGTTTTCCCCGTTAAGTGCTCTATTTTGTACAAATGGAAACATCACAGAACAAGCTAGCGATAACCGTTCTTGCCAAATGGAACCAGCCAGAGTAAGAGCGAGAGAGACGGAAGGAAGGAAGGAAGGAAGAAATTGAATAGAGAGAGTAACGTTGCGCGTTCAAGGGTGCTGCTGAGTGTATATCCTGTCGCCGTTATTGTTGTTATTTTCCCTAACGAAATCAATTCAACAAAGTCAAACAAAAGGCGCTCTTTGAGGGGGTGGTAGCGGGTAGAGGGTAGCGGGTGTTGGTGGTACTTCACTGGCTCGACATTCTGGCAGGATATTATCCGACGCTCTGATAAAGTCAAGTCACAGTCTGGTTACACCGAATAAATATTTTGTAAGCACTGTGGGCCAAAAGCGTTTAAATGGGTAAAAAAAAAAAAAACATTTTTGGAATGGAAATCTGTTAAAAAGTAAAATAAATCAAGGAAAATAAATGCTGTATTCCTGAAGTTCATGGTTAAATTTCATTAGATTGGGATTTCTTGTCGCTAAACTATCATTTATAACCTTCCCACAGCTCGATTTACCAAATACATTCTTTTGTACAGGACCGTACTTCAAAATAAGTAAAAATTTCCTAGTTAAATTTCATTAAGATGGGATTTCTTTTTATTCAAAATGTATGGTATACATGTTTCGATAGTTCTTAGTTCAAAACCTTGGGTCATTTATAACCTTCCCACAACTCGATTTACCAACACCATTTACCAAATACATTCTTTTCTACAGGACCGTACTTCAAAATAAGTAAGCATATCCGTCAACGACCAGCGTATCAGTTATGACGAAATCCCGCTGTTTGTTTTGAAGGAATCCCCTCCTGTTGTTCTGTGTTTTTGCGAGGACAACCCTCAAACACAAGTTGTAGCAGTAGGAGAGGAATGAGGGAGATGAGAAGGAGAAGGGTATTACATTCTATAGAGTTTGTTCACTGGCTATGATGACATATTGGTGTGCTGTCCTGTGGCTTGTGACTAACTCCCCCTTTTTTCCCGCTGCATTCGTATTCTACTCTACTCTACTCAATAAAATTTTTTTATTTTGCTTACTGGTATTTTGCTCTACATACCGGTAATGCTTCGCGTTAATGCTTTTAATGTAATAAAAACATTTTGCAGCGTTTAGGGGGCGTTTATCAAAAGCAACAACACAGAGAGTGAGAGAGGGAGAGAATGGGAGGAAGATACCTTCATTAAAGAAGTTGGGGTTGAAGTAGGTTTGGGTAAGTGGTTGCTTTTGAGACAGGTTTCATTTTAATTCACTTGTTGCTGTCCCGTTGATTCCTTTTGAAGTCAAGGATCTTAAGCAGCGGCAGCAGTGGCAGTGGCAAGATGCCTACGTTGATTGCCCGACACAGGAGTGCAGCTGTGCAAAATTTAGCTCGCTTTGTGTGTGTGGCAAGGGTTTAAGGCTTAGCCACTGACCTCATGAATAATGCGCCAGGCCGCACCCAGAAAGTCAAAGCATATATGTATATATATATAGAGTGTGGAGATGGCACTCCTCTATATATATATATATATAGTATATGCGAGTGCAGACAGCTAAACAAAAATGGGTAAGCCATAAAACTTGGCCCAAGACTCGGGCCAGGGCCATTTAACCTCCTGACCCGTTCTACCATCGACCCTCTCCCCCTCCCCCACCCATTTTATTCCCTCACATGGACAGGGTGTAAAATTTCAAAACAACGTGTTTTTTTATGGCAGCGTGAAGAAGTTTTTGCTACAATATGTTGCTGATTATGCCGCTGGGATTAAGTGTCAGTGAGAGCTGAGCTGAACTGAGCTCAACTCCAACCGGCTGCATAATGACCTTAATCAATTTTGAGGCACAACCAGAAGCAACCCCAGTTTGGAAACTATATATAGCTATGACTTTGAAAAGCAGTTTTCACACTCGAAACTGTTGCACAGCCCATTCAGTTCGGAGGCACTTAACTTTGTTTGGTGGTGGATTCCCTATATATTCCTATTCCTATTGATAATGAAATTGTTGTGAATTGTTGTTGCCCCCAAGTAAAGTAAACACTGCAATAAAAACTAACGCTATCCGCTATGAAACTTGAAACGAACAAAAGCACTTGGGTTTGGTCCCGGTCATTTGACGGATTATTATCCTCTGCTGTCTCTTCTTCTTCATTGTAGCATACACGCGACTGAACGCATGCTTGACGCACTCCCGTTATATTGGCGGGATATATCAATTATTATTTTCAAGTTTGACGCTGTGAAATTTTAGCTGCGTGGAAATGTTTTTAGCGAGGAAAAGCGATCGGCTTAGTCGGTTCTTAAGTTTCCATGCAATTAGTACCACTGAAGATAAAACTCGTCTCGACTTTAACTTCATCTTCTTCTTCTTCGTGTTCTTCACGTACGAAGAGGCCCTACAAAAAATGGCGCGAGTAACGGCACTTGACTTGTTCTGTGTTTGAGTCGTGTTAAAACGGTTTCACTTGTGCGGCACACGTGCCTGCAATTAAAAGCCAAGTGCAGTAACTTAATATATGTACATGTACGATATACTAGTACGTACACCCGACCCGTAACCGGGGGGTTAGGGAGCTGCTCCCTTAAACTTAGCAGATTGTTGACGAAGAAGAAGAAGAGTACATTGTGGGCTATGCCATGCCACAATTAGGCCATGTTAACACGAGAACTCCGCACTCCTGCTCATAACCGTTAACGGTTAACGGCTAACGGTTAAGAGGGTCGGACTAAAACACCTGCGCGTGTCGACTGACTCTCTCTCTCTCCCTATCTCTTTCTCTCTACCGGTTAGTTACCAACCCATCGTTGTCTTAACCAGATAACTGCCCCATTGCCACGACGAGGTTCATTTCCATTAACCGGCAAAAGGCGTTTAAGTTAATAGCTTGGCCAAAGCGACTCCCATTCCAAGCCCTCCCAAACCAACAGCATTTTGTCCCCTTGTTCTTCTTGCTTCTTGCTCGTTGCTCGTTGCACTTTGGCTTTGCCACTTTTAGTGTTTCATAATTAAAAATGTTGCTCGTTGCTGTTGTACGTTTATGTGAGTGTAGGTGTGTTTGTGTGTGTATTTGTGTTTCTGTCTCATGCAATATTAAACCAACGAGAATCTGTCGCCATCTGCAGCTGCGCCATTTCGTTGTTGTTGTTGTTTTTGCTGCTGTGCTGCCAAGGTGAATTTCTTTTTGGGCACCTTTTTAATGCGTTTGCTTTTAATTCCGTACGAAGCACTTACGGTCTTACCACAAGCACTCACACTAACACACACACACACACAAACACATACAAACGTTGTACATAAAAGTATGCAAAGTAAATGGCAACACAAAAAAACATTGTGACTTGTCGCTTGGCTTCTGCCACGTTTTTATTATGCCTATTATAATTTACTTTATGCAAGTGTGTCTTTTGCTCTCTCGTTCGCTGTTTTGCGCATTTTTTCACTCTTGGCATTGTTGTAATTTCTTAATTGCGGTCGAACGAGCTGTAAATGAAGCAATTGCAACTCTGGGTGAGCAAAGCAAACGATCAGCTTTGGCAAGTGAGTAAAAGTTTGGGTATGCAAATAGAAGCTCGCTGCTACGGTGTAGCCGATCTTCAGCCCCAGCTTTTGTCCTCGTTGCACTTTAAAATGAAAATGTCAGCCATTGTGCCATGCCAAAAACTAAAAGTTGCTTGGCCCAGCGTGCAAGTGAATAAAAAGGCCGCGGCAGCCAAAAACCAAAAATTAACTGTCAAATATTTTAGTTGAACAATTTTGTGGACTAGCACACAAAAACGTACGAATGGCAACTAAGTAGCAGCTTGTCATGACAATACAACGGGCGCTCCATTCACATTTCTTTCTCTCTCTTTTCCCTGCCCCAGTCATCATCAGTTGCCCCATTGCCATTTCCCGCGGCTGTGGCTGGTTAGTACAATAACTTTTCAATTTCTGGCGCACATTCCAGCTGACGTCCATTAAACAATGGAGCCACCACACACACACACACACACACACACACACACACAAACACACACACACATTCTCTATTTTCAATTTTCTATTTTTACGCTCGCTTTTGGTTACTTTGCAAAAAGCATTTTGTTCGCCTTGTTATTTTTGTTTTTTATTGTTTTTCATTTCTTGTGTGTATGTGTGTGTGTGTGCTTATTTTTTGCACTGTTGGCCAAACAAAAGGCGCGCACTCGTTGGCAGCCATTCAAGCGTCAAGCCGACAAACGACGATGACGACGACGACGACGGCGACGGCGGCGTCGACGAGGAAAAGCCCAAGCTGACCAGCAGCAGCACCCTTGACCGGGCTATAAAACAGAGCAAAACAACAGCGGACAGCAGGCAGCGCCCAGTCTGTTAGAATACAAAAAGAAAATGGGAGAAAGACTTTATATAGAGGAGTCTCAAGCAAGCATGGGGCACAGGGGCAACAGCAGCAGCAGGAGCACATGGTTACTGGTTTTCAATTTTGAATGCTATGTGGCCATCAATCGGCTTGCCTTTATGATTATGCCTGGGCCAAGAAGAAGCAGCAAAAAAATGGGCAACGGCTGTGGCAAGAAGTTTATGTCGTTCTTGTTGTTGTTGTTGTGTGAACTGCAACTTCATCAAACCGGGCCAAAAGCAAAAGAGCGAAGGCAAAGTCAGAAACCCCCGGACTAAGACCGAGACCCGGAATACGGATTCAGTAAGCAGCAACCTTTTGCACATTCATCGAAGCGCTTCACGAGTTGGCAAACGACGTAGAAAAGCAAAAGAAAAAAATATTTATAGAAAGGAAAAAAGGTTTATTGCGGTCTCTATAAAAATACACACTTGGGGTGATTTCCTTTTGAAGCGCTCACACAAAACGTCCTAGATGCAGTTGGCTGGGGGAGGAGGGAAGGTGATGGGATGGGTTGGGGATGGGAGGTAAGGGTACAGGCGGTTGGTCTAACGACTTCGTTTTGGTGCCCATTTTATTATTTGCCTTCCTTGATGCGCTGAATGAACTAAGCTGAGCTTCTGCTCCTGCTCCCTGCTCCCGTTCCTGCTCCGTTACTGCTGCCAGGCTACCATTATCTTGGCTTTGGGCTTTTGTGTGCGTTTGATGAAGCCAAGATGGCGCCGAATGCTTGGAAATGGATAAATGGGGAGCTGCTATTGCTGTTGTTGTTGTTGTTGTGGAAATATCAGCCACAAAAATGGACGTCGCCGTATATTTATAGAATGGGAAAACGATTCCAAAGTCTAGTATGTGCGAAAGGAACAGAAGAGATTTGCCTAAGGGTTGCACTTGGGGTTGGTTGGCCTTGTGCTGTTAGGTGGGGCCCGGAAGGGGGTGAGCTGTCATTGAGTATTTGTAGTTGGCAATTTGCTTAGGCAGCATTTATTGCATGTACTTAATGCATTTATATCAACCTAACCTGACAAACAATTTGGAAATCATAGACAAAAATTACTCGAAAAAATACCAAAAAATATGCATAAAAACGGGATGAAAGTTAAATTCATTTGAATTTAAGATAATATATATATTTTTTTCAAGTTTTATATTGAGTGCAAAATCTGAAAGTTCTTAAAATTATGACCTAAGGATTTTTCCGAATTTTCTTTTATATGTTTTATTATGATTTCAAAGAATGTCATAATAAAGCATTTATTGTGTTCATCATTACGTGTTGCTCCTTGTTCAAGCATTAAAAGCAAATTTATCTTGAATATTTATATAAAAGGATTTTGTTGAAGCTAAGAAGTTCGAAATATTCTTGATATAAGTATTTAATACTCGTACTTAAATCATGAATGAAAGAATTTAGATTTGCAATCAAAAATGAATCTTTTCTCTCGGTTTTCTTCATCAACACCCAAAAAATCTATATACAAATTGTTTTAAAAATAACGCTGACTCGTTTTATTTACTCGCTGCTCCTGATTGTGCTGAATCTCTGTCTCATAATCTTGCATGGCTGCATGGTCACGTGCATTGGCGCCTAGAAGCATGCTATAAATTTTTCTCAAGTGCAAGTTTTCAGTCGAGATTCAGTTCACAAAAATTGAGACGTGCAATGGCCGCCATCAACAATTTACGTTTAAGTTCTTAATACTGTGACAGAACGAAATCCAAGCGTGACCATACATACATATATACATATATACATGAATGTGTATGCATGTGTGCGTACGTGTGTCGCCCACGTTCTGCTTGGAAATGCCATTTGCAGGCATTTTTTTAAGCGCTATTCCCAAATGTATGCTGGCAACTCTCAAACATTTTACAGTCTGACCTCCCTTTTGGTCCCCCGGACCCACAAGTTGCTTGCATTTTAAGTGCACTTTATGTGTTACATTTATTTGAGCAGTGCTTGGTTACATAAAATATCAAAAAAATACATATATTTATATGTACATATACATACTTAAAGAAAGAACTTACGAGTAAAGCTGGCGGCATTTTCGCACTCAATTAGTTGGCATTAGAGACGCCGAGACTATAAAGATACAACGATGGGATTTGTGTCGTTCCATTAAAGTTTTATTCACGCAATCGACAATTGCCTGCGGGAAGGGCAGGGGCAGTGAATGCGGACTACTTTAACTCCTTATGCCACGTTGTCACACCAACTAAGCAACCGAACGAAGGGTCTCTCACTCTCATTCTTACTCTTACTCTTACTCTTTTTCTCTCTCTGCTCGAGAGGGATAATAAAAAACAATTTGCCACCCATTGGGCATTAACGACAACAAACGACAACAGCATCTCTTTCTCTTTTACCCTCTCTCTCTGCTTGTCTGTCTGTCTGCTAACTGCCCAACCCACCCGACCTGTTCAGCCAGTGTATATGTGTATGGGTGTGTGTGTGTGTATCGTGCCTGGTGCAATTTTATCACAAATGGCAACATATGGCCAAAATGGTTGGAGTGGTTTTTTCGGGGCTTAGATGAAGGCCGCTCATGCAATAAAATCATTTTGTTCATTGAACGCTTTCAGCTCAGCTACGAAGCAACGCATAATTTGCGACATACGCTCAAGTCAATGGTCAGGTCGCTCTATACTTAACTTGAGACCAGGACCAGGACCGGCTCGGACTGTGGAGTATTTAGTTGTTGTTGTTGTCTGTTCGGGACTTCGGGTGTCGTGCATTTCGTAAATAAAACCATTTATCTGTTTAGCAGCTCCTGATTTTTTGTTAGGATTTCAATGATTTTATTGGGCTACGCTTGGGAAATGTACGAGTTTTACAGGGATACAATAGAATAAATCTGTTTTTTTTTTTCGGACTATAAGCTATAATTTGACTTATAAAAGGAATTTTAAAATATATTTCTCCCTTTTGTTGTGTAAATTTCAAAAGTATTTTTGTAAAATAAGTATAAAAAGACTTTAAATAAGATCAATTTATGAATGTGGAAATGATTTGAAATGAGATAAAGTACTCAGAGAAATAAACATGAAGAAGATGTAAAACTTGAATGTTAGGTTTGAATTAAGTTAAAGTCTACCTAAACCACCACATATTTGTATTTATGAAAGTCCAATTGTAGCTTCCAAAAATCAAATATCGATTCTTTCACTCTTCCTAATATTACAATTAAGATGGCTCTAGTCGAAAAAGCTCCACTAGGAGATACACTGAACACTTAACTTGATGCGTTCGGTCAAGACGAACATTACATTGAATTACATTTATAGATTGACAGACAGAAATAGCTATATCGCATTGACTGTTGGTACTGATCAGAATTATATATACTTTATATGGTCAGAGATGCTTAATTTTTGGCTGCATAAGATCATTACACCCTCTTTAACTTACTTTATAGATTATTGTTATAAAGAGGAGATTGCAATTTAGTGTTAATCTCTAACTCCGTTTTGTTTTATCTTTATCATGTTGCTACTGTGTTTCTTTTATCTGTTAGCCATGCCCTTTCCCTAGTTGTTTTACTAGGTCAACTTGAAGTACATACAGAGTTGAGAGAGGGTTGCGATATCGTGAGGTGGCGGTGTCTTCAAAGCGTTTAAATAACTTTACTTTAGATTTAATAAACGATTATATTTGACTTAAACCCAAGTAGCAAGTTTTACAAACAACCCACAATAATCAGCTACTCTAGGCACAATCACAGCCACATTTATGACCACTTCAGTGGACTAAACCGCCTGGAGTAGTTAGTAAGCTCCTATAGCCACTATGGGATAGATAGGGCTTCCAGTTATACAACTGTGTTTGACATTTTCAAGTGCTCTTTGGTTTGGAAAGTAGTTCAACATCTAGTGTAAATAGCGCTAGAATAGTGCAACATAACCCCTCTCATAAAAGAGGCAGCATAGGCCACATGAGCTAATAGGGACTCGGGCGGCACCTCTTAGAAGTTCGACGGGGTTTTTCTTTGCACAACAATCGAAACTGTCTACTTTGTGTTACGAATCTGTCGTGTTGTGGCTCTAGATCCGATGTATGCGTAGTTTGGTGTTGATTTTTCTTCTTTTCATTCTATTTTTTGTTGATTTCGTGTGCCAAGAGTGACACTTATCTATTTGGCTAACTTCGAGTGTTAGTGTGAGTGTGAAAACCTTAACTTATCGCCCATAAGCCTGATAAGCCCAACAGAAGTACCCGACCGCTGCTTAAAATCAATACAAATAAGCGGATCTGCAGAATTATGTGACCAAACATGTAGAACGGTACGGCATAGACAAATTTTTATTTTTTGCGCAAAAATATCTATAAGAGATATCTGCTAAAGGGAGATATGTCGTTAAAGTAATGAATATTTTTTAATTTTAAGCCTTATTGATAGCAATATCTAGTCAAAACTGCAAATAGGTCGCACTACCGAGTGCACTACCGGACAAAAACGGTTTTAAAGTACTTTCAAGCGTACTTATGAATATTTTTTAGTTATAATCATGTAGATGTGATCCTAAAAACCACAAAATGTTAGCAGCTTTAAGTATAGATGGATGCGTCACGTGCTTATTTTGAGATATGATTTTGATTCGTGTTATCATTTTGGATTTCGATTGAAAGATCCATAATAACAAATAAGTCTTTTGTAGTATATTGCTGCTTGAACGTGTCCACTTCATAGGCCTCTCATGGGGCAAAATCAAAATCACTCTACCTTCGGTTTGCCAGATAAGTTAAGTAATCACGACGATTATTGTTAACTTTAGACATAACGAAAATTCGATTGTTTTATAATGACAAAGCTATAAAGAAATGTGCATTCGTCAAACTGGTTTGGTTTATTAAGCTGTTAAATAAACTAAAGAAACTCTAAATTGATCCAAAACCCACAATTAGCACACCTGTCCAAATATTATTCCCTTGACTGAAGTCCGATAATAATTTGTGGTTGACTTGACGGCCAGAAATCAAAACGCACTCGCTTTTGTGTATGCATATTTATTTAAATACATATAATATCATTGTTGATTGAAAGGTAAACACTACAAATAAGTGGAACAAGCAAAGAGGGTGTGTGCCACGGGATCTGACAAAAGGACCTGGTACTACCGGCGACTCCTGGCAGAGACTTCAGTTCAGTAGCCCTGCCACATGCTGGGACCACCTGTTTAGATACGCTTCCAGACAAAAGCCCGCTGACAGACAATGGGCATAGCGATGTGGAAAATAATCATCAGATAGCATAAAGGCACAAAAGCCTCTCACAATCCATGCAAAAAGGGTTGGCACAAAGTCAGAGAGACTCTACCGGCTGAGCTAAGCTCAGGGTTGCACATGAAAAGATTTGTTGTTGTTGGATGTTAATAGGCCTCATTTAACACTATGTGGATGGATTTAAATGGACTGAAGGAGCCTTTTTTTTGTTCAGTTTTTATTTTATTTCACAAAATAAAAAGAAGTTGTTTTTGTTTTTCCGGAAAGACGATAGTTGAGTAACCGTTGTACAGCATTTCGGCGTGCAGCTTGCTATGTTTTCTTATCGAAACATTTATGTGCCGTTGCTGTTGTCATGAAGCCAGTGAAAATGTAAACATACATTCATAGTACATAGTACATACATGCTTGCATGTCTCGTCTCAATGGGCAAATCTTGTACCATGCCGTTTAAGTGCCCCCATAGATAACCGTCGAACATGCCCCCAAAACCGAGACGGAGACGACTCTCTGGAACTGGGTTCTTAATAAGAACTCTTGCACTTAATGTAGTCTGTTATAGAATTAGAAAAGTAGGTACACTTCGAAAAAAACCTGGGCTGTATTCAAATCACAAATATTCAGAGAAATTGAAAACTGTTTAAAATTATTTTAAGTTAATTTTGTATGATAAGACCTTTTCAAAATTGATATACAGAAACAAACTCAAGCATTTTTCGCTCAGTGCATAAAAATCGTATGGCATACTACGGTGTACATCTTATCGTTGCTGTTGTTGTGCCGTTTTTCAAGGTATCGACTGAAACGGTGTACAAATATTTACACTTGGCAGCGGCAGCGGCTTGTTAGAGGAGTATCTGGCAAGTTTTTGACCCGACTACCGACTACTTACTACAACAACAGCAACAGCAACGATAAGCAGTGCAGACATGGGCCACGCTAATTGCGGAATGATAAAAGTTGGTAACTGCTCCCGGCCACAATTGAATTGAAACGCGCAATTCAACGCCAAGATTTCGACTTTACCATTGCCGCAACGCACAATCCACAGTTCTTATTGCCCGGCAATAACGAACGATGAACACATTTTGTTCCCATTTGACTAAACCGGCCCCCAAGGAATACACAGAAAGTCCTTAGCGTTGCCAGACAACGCAAATGCGTATGCCTACGATACGGCAACGGGCTTAGGGCGAGTTTTGTTGAGCTTCGAGGCTTCAATTGTATTACATAAAATATATAGAAGAAGAGCGCAGACAAAAAATAAAAAAATTATGATTTTCACTTGGCAACACTCACCAAAAAACAAAGTACACACAACAGCAACAACAACAACAACGACAAGATGGCAACGTACATAAAGACAAGAGCTGGAGAGAGAGCAAGTGTGAGACTGAGAGAGAGAGAGAGAGAGACGGGGCGTGAGGGTTGCCTGCTGCTGTTGGTGCTGCTTAACTGTCAAAATCGTGTAATTTAATAAAGTTCGCTACGGGATATTGTTTGCACAACAGCATCTACATATAATAGAAGGAATTCTCGTACTCGTACTCGTATCCAGTTTTTCCACTTTTCCTCATTTTGTGTCTGTGTGTGTGTGTGTGTGTGCGCTATACGTTTTGGCACTTTTCAGCGCTACTTTGCCAGCTGTTATGTGTATTGCCCTACTCTAGCCTTTCTTAATGGTGTGGCGCCTCAAAGCATGTTGCAAAAGCAAAGCCAACCAAAGCATCATGCCATTTGTGAATGTGTATTTGTATTTGTGTATTTGTATATTTGTGTTTGTGTATGTGTATTTGTATTTGATGCTTTAAATTTTAAATTTCTATTGCCATTGCATAGCGGTACATTGCACAGTGGTTTTGGGATTTGGATTATGTTGTTGAACTGTAATATGCTGTAGAATAATACTGTATTGAAGTAAGAAGAAGATATCAAAAGTTTCACTCGCAAAACAGAAGATACTTTAAGCAAATTATCTAGTTTAAATACTAATAAAATGTTTTATTGAGAATGTTTTTTATATTGAACTTCTTAAATCAAACTGTTTTACCATAAGCCTAAACAACTTATTATATAAAAAAAAACCTAATGTGTTTCATAATTTTTTCTACTTAAATACACACAAATGTAATAATAACATTTTTTTTTATTTTATATCAATTGATATGGGTTTTCTAACTACTGTGCTTTGATTTCACAGCCGGCAGCTTATGACACAATGCAAAAACTTGTACAGTATCACACATATTTACATATCAAAGTATACCAAAGTATGTACAAATATGTATGTATATGTATTTAGTGCACATTTACTTATTAATGTCTTTGACTAGTCTGGTTTTCGAGATCTTTGGCAACAAAAACACATACAAATAGTTTAGCCTTTGTGTTTTCGGGTGAGAAATTTGGTCATCAGTTGCAAATATCTTTTTGCCTAAATTCAATTTAAGCTACAAGCTGACATAGTTTGAGCTAAGTACATATATATACGTATCGTATGTTTAAATATTCTAATGCCCAAACAAAGCAATTGAGATTTCTGATTTCTATTGAATAATAATGGATTATATAATGTCTGCACATAAATATTATAACTGCATCTCAAGCAAATTGTTATTTGCTTCTCTGGCTTTAAATTCTCTAGCCAAATTTAATCTTTGATTTATGCAAAAAAATCTTCATATATCTATTGTTTGACTTATTCAAAAGTGTGTTCCAAGACTTTGCACAGATTTCATTTAAGTTGATTGTTTTATAAAATTTAGCCAAAAAAAGAGGCAAAAAGCAACTTTTACCACTTATTTCCAACTCTTGTTAAAGCTTTTTGCCACAATTAGAGGCTTGCAACCTAAACACCCTTCCTTAGGTTCAACCAAATGGCTTCCACGACCCCTTCGACTTTTTTCAACGACTCTAAAGTGTGTGTGTGTGTGTGTGTGCGTGTGTGTGCGTATGTGTGATTTTTTAGCAAGCAACTTTCATATTTTATTTTATTAAGCAAAAAGGAAATGTGGAAGTAAACACTGACTGCAAACACACGCACACCAACACACACACACAGACACACACACACCAACACACATACATTTACTTAGATATACTGTAGGTGTAGGTATGTGAGCTCCCCAGGCGTATGAGACTTCCCTCACTCCCCCCAACAACCTCACTACTGCTACTCGCAATGTCATATGAACGCCCCATTATTTACTTAACGTAAGTTAAACATTTGCCTCCTCCTCCTCCCCCTCCCCATCCTGCCTGCTGCTCCTCCCTCGCCATTGCCCTCGAATTGTTTTTTTTTGGGGCTGTGAGCTTTTTTGGGTTTGGGGGGTTGCTTGCCAAAAAAAAAAAGAAACACATACAGACACTCACAGGGAAAATAAAACGAACAAGAAACAAACAGAAATTCTCATAAAGTGTGTGTGTGTGTGTGTGGGAAGGGAGAGGCGGAGGCGGAGGCGGGGGAATAGTCAGCCGCTTGGCTTACCTTGCCAGGCTGTGTAAAGCCAGGCAGCCTAGTCAAAGAGCTGTCGTCGATGCTAAGCGCAAGTTCCCCACAGGCTGCCTGCCCCCGAAACGCCCCCTCGCCACCTCGCCCCCCTCTATCGCTCGGTCGACCCATCACAGTGTGTAGCAAGTAGAGTAAACAAAACCGCCATGAAATATGCAGCAGGCTGAGTCCGGGCAATGGCGAACAAAAAATGATTTATGTGGACGCCATCAACAAAAAAAAACGAAACGAAACGAAACGAAAAAACGAAATGAAAAGCAACAATAACAAAAACAAAATCAACTGATTTCTTAACTTGGCGCTAAGCCCACGAATCTCCTCATTCCCCCATTCGCCCGGCCCCATTGCTATTCGCGTTCATTCTTCATATTTTCATTTGTTATTTGGCCTAGCAATGAAAAATGCTTAAAATCGTTCCTAAAAGGCATCTGCAGAAAGAAGGGCACTAAAATGCGGATACGGATGCGGGTCTGAGTAAGGTCTGTTTATTTCTTCTTCAAAAGATGATTAATTTATCTCATAACGTTTAGAAAACTTAACACCAAGACGAATATTATATACACTCCACAAATGATCTAAGTGATAAAGTTATACAGAAATCAAACAGCTTTGCTTTTGCTGTTAGGAAGATTAAAATAAAATCTACTCATTTTAGACCACTTTTTTTGGAACTACATCAAAATTTTGAAAGCATAAATAACTTAAAAGAGGTATGAGTTCGGGAAGTGAAACAAGTTTGTCCCCAAAGCCGACGCAACAAAAATGCACCATTAAACACGATGTACGCCATATCTGCTAAGGTGAAAAAAGACTGGGTAATTCCTTATAAATAAAATAACCTTCGCACAGATGTCGGTTGATTTTGCTGCTTACAACGCTTTTCGATGCGATTTGGCCAAGGTGCATAAAACCTTCTCTACGTGTACTCAAACTCAGTTCACCGAGGAAGTTGGAACGCTTACCGAAAGTTCGCTGAGCTGCAAAATTCTGAGCAAGACTCCACCACCAGTGCCGAAGCGAAAACCCCTGAAAACGCCACCAAATAACCATGTCCAATAGGGACGAAGGTACCAAGGAAGTACCAAGCGGATCAAGGGAACAAAACTCTCAGAGCTCGGGATTGGGTGTACAACAAAATAATGCTTCAATTACGATTCTGCTGGAAGAACGAGAGAAACGTGGCTTGCCACTGAATACAAACTCGGAGAGCGACTTTCCTGGCAGTCAAACCTCGTTATTACTGAATCCCATCACATCCGATTTATCGCTGGAAGCAACTAGTTCCACTTTCTTCACAACAGACACATTTGTGTCCTCAGTTGGCTCGTTGGGAAGTCATCGGTATACGCCAATCGAGTCACAATCTTCCGGCTACACCACAGAGAGTAGCTACCGGACGGCAAGGGGTGTGAGTTTCTTAAGCCCGTTTGGAAGTTTCTACCGCTCGAATTTGGGCCGTGAACTATGTGAGATTCATGTGGCTGTGGAGGCCAGTGCAACAGTTGCCCAGATCCAGGAAGTACACAATAATATGCGCAATCTTCTCAACAGTGAGATTGCCTTCATCCAAGCGACATCCGGCGAAAGTCGAGATGCCATATATCTAATTGCCTATCAGTACATGTAGCGAAGTACAGAGAGATACTTTCCCACCCAAAAAATACATATATACATTCACATTTCCCAAGTTTTATTCACTTATACACTTGCTGTTTACTAAACTGGCGATCATATCGCAGAGGATGGGTTGCGCATCCATTCTTTGCCTTGTTGACATTATGACAAATTACGTGCGCAAAAGACAACCCTCCACCTCCCCAGCTACCCCAACTCCGTGTTTTTTTTTTTGGCAGGATGTCAGAAAGGAAACAACAAGCCAAAGCGATACGCTTAAGCATTAAGCGTCATAGGGTGCCCGACCACCTCCTCTTCGTTCTGTCCCCACCCTCGCTCGAATGTTAATAGGAAAGCCACACAAGAACGACTAACGAACGGCACGCGGCAGACGAGCGCGCTCATTCAGGACGACTCGGATGGGTCGGATGGGTCGGTTGAGTGAGCGACAAGTGCGCGAGCGCACAGTTCATGGAGGAGGGTGTGCAGGGAGGAAGGGGTTGGCCTGAGGTGGTGAGGGTGTGGCATTTGTTTGTCCAGTGGCTAAGTGCACAAGACCATAGGCAAGTGGAAATGACAAACATATTTACACAATTTTTGACAGGCCCAAACCAAATGCGATATATGTATACTCTATCCTATGCGAACGGGTGAAACCAAACACCCGTGGGTGCAGTGAGTTTCCCACCCCTCTATACGCACTACAACATACAACAACAAGCAACCCAAACTCGATAAATATGTTTATGGGCAAATAACAAAATATTTGTCGATTGCCGTCTCTTCAACTGCTCTCAAGTACTGGTACTGCGGTACTGGGGTAATGTATAAGGTAAGGTATACCCATGGGCAGGCATGCATGCTGGCAGGTAGGGTGGGGGGCAGGGCAGGGAAGCACCGCAAGCGCATAATTCAATTTTTCTGCTCGTTTTGCACGACGCTCGTTGAACGGCGCTCAACTCCTATGGGATGTATCCGCATCTAGTCGGTCTGGTCTAGTCTGGTCTGGTATAGTCTGTATGTTCAGGTTCGGGTTTGTCAGGCCTTTTCCCGTTACATATTAGCGACACGTGGCATTCGTCTCTCTCTTATGTGAAGGGCATATGCGGTTTTAGCACTGCCCTGTTATTTATTTGTTTGTAATTACGCGTGTTCTAAACAAAATCCCGGCATACTTGAAAATGTAACGCGCCCAGTTCCAAACGGCAATCGGTTGTCCCGGGCTGTGGCATGCTCATTTCAATGTTGCACGTGCTCATAAATGGGCTGGGATTGAATGGGATGGGATTGGGATAGGAAGATGGCTTTTGGTATATTCCCTGCGCATTAGCGACAATGGCGTTGAGCTGTTGTCTAAGCCATTTGGACATTGTCAACAATTTTTCGGGCTTCGGCTTTGACTTTGTCTTTGTCTTGACTGCACATGTTCCCTGAGTAGACGCGTGTCCTGCCGTCCCCGATGCCTGCCGCCTTTTGTGTCAGTTGTCAACATTTTGGGCTGGCTTTTAGCGGCGGGCTTAGCTTGTCAATTGATTTGCGTGGGATCGCTAGACATGTGAAACATAAAACGAAATCATAATTGTGACAGGATTTGCCAAGAAACAGCAAAAAAAATCCTAGACTGCAGGCTAAAGTTTGTTGTTCAGCGGGATTAAAAGATGAAGATTTTTGGTTCAACTAAATATAGAAGTTTATTATCATCAATGTTTTATTCATTTGTATCTGCTATCAAACCGATTTATGCCCATTTTCCAGCGACTACTTTATTATATTATCAATTTAAAATGCAAAAATACTCTACAAACTGAAAACGGCATATGAAATGAGCAAGACTGTGATGACTGTGGTAAGAACAAGGCAGTTATCCCTAATTGAAAAACACTTTGGAATTAAGCCAGGCCAAAAACCACAATTTTTCACCTTAACTTCCGGAGTTGTTGCCACACATGATTCGCTTTCAACGGCGCTCAATCAACAGCTACGAAAAACACCTAAGCCACACCCAAACTCACACACACACCCACACACACACACCCACACTCACTCACCCACACAACTCATTCGTCCTGCTTTCGCTCTCAATGAGAGTTAAATCAGAAAACACAACAGCGAAAAACTTTGCATAATTAAAGGCATAAATAAATAACTGTCAGCAGGCAAAAAGAGAGAGAGAGGGGAAAGTAACTAACTACAAATATTAGACAAGCGGCGAATGAACGAAGAAATTCATTAGGACAGCCTCGCTCAGCCTTTAGGCAATATGGATGACGACTTGGCCTGGCCAAATGGACCTAAGACCTACCGAGCTCTCGTCCTGAGCTGTTCAAAAAAAAAAACAAGCAAAACATTTTCGTACTCACCCTCAAGCGCTCGATTCCTTGATATTAAAGCGAGCACCAACTCTGGATTTGGGTCATCATGGTCGACAGGCAACACGCTGACGCCAGCAACGCCACCAACTCCACCAACTCCACCAACTCCAACATTTTGATGATGATTGTGTTGGCCAGCGAGCAGGTGCGATGCCTGAGGCGTGGGCGGCAATTGTTGCTGTTGGTGCTGTTGATGAATATGTTGCTGCTGTTGCTGTTGCTGCTGCTGCTGATGATTATCCATGACTGACAGATGTTGTTGCTGTTGTTGCTGCAGCTGTTGCGGATGTGGATGTGGATGCTGAAGTTGGTGATGATGTTGATGTTGATGCAGTGGCGGTGGCGGTTTCAGGGTTTGCATCATTTCTAAAGCCAGTTGCATGCACGCTCAACACAACAACAATTGCAGCAATTAATTGCTCAAAATTTGGGGTAAACTTTTCTATTTTTTTTTTCGATTTATTTATTTGTGTCGTATGTGTAATAATTGCTTGCAGGCACTTTTCGCACTTTTACTTATTCAATTAAATCAGCTTGTGCCTATTTAAGATTTTAAGGCAATAATTAATAATAATTTTTAAGATTTTTCTTCAAGTTTCACACGCGGCGACGTTAACGACGTTAGCGATCCAAACTTTCGTTTTGTTGCCTGCCCGGGCGAAGAGGCGGAAATGTTTAGTCACGCGGCGCAGGTTTTCGATTTATTCTACTACGTTTAAAGGCAGGCAGCTGGCACTGGGTCTATAGATAGGGCATAAGATTGGATCGCTTGCTCGTTCGTTCGGTTCGTTCGTTCGGTTGGTTTGGTTGGTTTGGTTGGTTGGTTGGTTGGTTAGCTGGTTGGGGTGGTAGGTTACTGTTGACTGTTTGAGAACTGGCACTGTGTAAAGTAACCGTCGCCGTCGGTCGCTGCCGCCGTTGCCGTCGCCGTCGCCGCCTCGTCGATGTTACTACTACGACGTTTTCTTATCAGGCGAGTGAGCGAAACGCGCGGCGGTTTCTTTTTGTATTTGGTTCGGCTCGATTGTGAGTGTGTGTGTGTGGGTGTTTGTGGGTACTTCACGACGCTGTGCTTTAGACTATACTATCAATTTGTACTCTTATAGTAGAGTAGTACTACTTGCCTACCCAAGAATCTGCTAAACAACAATTTCAATATACAATATACAAAACAAGTAGTTTCTATTTGTATTTGTGTTGTGTCAAGAATGCTAAAGATGCCAATCATTTTTTATTACATAATTATGCATCAATAGAGCAGTTTGTAGTAGCTACCGAAATGTTCAACATTTCAGTGATCTTGTCTTGGCAAAATTTCAAAAGAATGTCGAACCGAATTCACTAAAATAGTAATATCACAATTTTGACTTTACTCAGAAATTGTTGTATTTTTGGCGTATGTAAAATGGTTATTACCGTTTTTTTTTGTTGTGTGATACCGTTTTGATTGCTTAACCGTTACACGCATTACAAAAAACACTTTTAATTGTTTCAGGCAGGTTCATTTTTTACTAAATTATTTACTTTTATTTTTTGTTAAATCGTTTAGGTACAATTTGCAATATTTGATTTGCTCTGATTCACTTAAATTTTGACTTTGTTAGACTTCACGCAAACGCCATTTTGCGACGGCAATTGGCAACGCGACGGCAAGCAGCGACAAAATGGCGGCGGCTAAACGGACAGCAAACGCACACAGCGCGCAGCGTAGAGCAGCGAAGAGCAGAGAGCATGGTACGGTACGACACGACACGGCATGACAGGGCATGGCAACACTGGCAACAGAAAGAAGCTGACGGCCGCCTGCTGTGTATGTTGTTTGTAAGGTCTTTCTCTATATATATATATATGTATTTTTTTGTTGTTGCCTGCTATTTGTGGCACTCGGGCTGCATTTTTTGCGCACTTTTTGTCGCTTTTGTTGCCGTTGTCGCTTTTGCTTCTGCTGCTGCTGCCACTGCTGCTGCTCCTGCATTTGTGACTCCCGTTATAACTGTTGTTGTGTGAGCTTTTTTTTTTTATTTGACTTTTACGATACTTTTTATGCCGTTTGCCTTTTTGTGCCATAGAGTGTGTTGTTATGTATGTATGTTTGTGTGTGTGAGAGAGTGTGTGTGTGTGTGTGTTTACCAATTGATCTTAATGTGACACAAATGATATGGTAAAATGCAGGCAGGCAGGCAGGCAAACAGGCAGTCAGACAGTGAACCAGTCAGCCAGGCAACACAACAATGGCAATGGGCGACGTTGTCGACATTTTTATGCTGTTTTTAGTATGCGCAATGTTATGCTCAACCTTGCTTGCCCTACCCCATTTCCACTCCTGTCACCAGTTACCATTCACCAGTTCCCCAAAAATCCTATACCATTAACGTTCCCGTTCCCATTCTCGCTCTTGTTGTTCGTTATGCAGGCAGCATTACAATATTTTGTGAAACCTAAAAGTTTAGTAAAAGTTTTGCTGCTCAAGAAAGTCGAGTTATAACTGCAAAAACAAAAAAAAAAACAAAATAAAGAAGCACTGCGGCGTTGGCGGCGGCAGCAGCAACAACAACCACAACAACAACAAAGACTAGAACAAGAGCAGAAATGAGCCAACGCCTGGCGACACCTTCGCTGTGGCCCCAAAACAACAGTCAACAGCACTTAAAAGTCAGCGACGGCAGTGGCATAGCACAAATATGAGAAACTTAACTCAAAAGTCCAAGTCAATACGGGCGGTCAACACACACCAACAACAACAGCAACAACAACGGGAACATGAAAAGTTAACTTCCAGGCTAAACGCAAGCACCGCCCCTTTATATTGAAAACATTGGAAATCGTTGATAACAACAAGAAAGCAACAGCAACAATAAATGCCCCGCCGCAATGCTTTTTGGTCATGCGCGAGAGTTCGTTATCTTATCGTTCTGCTGTCGACGCCATTAAACTGGAATATACTGTGGGTGGGTGGTGCTCAAGGGTTAAATGCATTCCAGCGGCTGCGCAATGCAGTCGCAGCAGAGCGCCGTAGCAGTCAATCATTTTTCGTTAGCCCGAGTCACCCTGTGCGCCCTGTGTGCATTCTACTGCGACTGCTGCCGTGCATACCCTGTAACAATGTTAGGCAAATACCGTAAGATCTCTACAAGACAGCTGAAAAGTGTGCCTTGAAATGTTTCTGCTGATATTTAGTATATCTTAATCAATCAATTCACTTGTTCACATTAACATTAAAATCATCATATTATAAAATGTTACAGGGCATTTGCTCGTTGATCAGTCTATGCGTGTCTATAATTTTTGGGGGTGTTGGTATGCTCCTCCTGTTACACACATAAATACATACACATACATACACATATACATTACCCGCCCGCCTACCCGTCTGCATGGCATTTTGTTTTCGCATTTATTTATGAACCGCTTAGAGAGCACCAAAACACTTTGAACCCCACAGACTGACAACCCCAAACCACAATGATGGACTTTAGTGAAGAACAACAGCTAGTGGTCATACCCTGACCGAATATCAAAAGCGCAAGAGGACTCTTAATGTGAGAGCTTCCCAGCGCCAGCGAGTTATCAATAGCAAAAATGGGTATTTAATACTTGGATTTCTTTTACCTATAGGTTATTGAATACAATTTTTATATATTTTTTAAGACCACGCACAATTTAGCATTTCTTTTTTTCTACAGTTTCCAACGTCCGCTTCACAATCTTTCCTCATACTTCAAACTTTGTGTATTAACGGAACCAAATTGGAGCATGACCCTGAAAATTTCAAAAACAAACAAGAAAAACGGCCCAAACTTGTGAAATGCAATGACACCCCGCCCGCCCCGCCACCTACTCGTAGTCTGAGCGTGATGATGACGATGATGCACTCACCACAGCTCGAGCTGCGCTTACAAAATAGATGAATCTTATCGAGCCACCATCATCATCAATAAAGTGTGACTGTGACTTTCAAAAAAAAAAATAAAGGTTGAGCACGGTCGCATGACTGCGCGGAATGGTCTTCAATGGCATATAAACTAATAGAGCTGAGGAAATGTTATGCATTTAGTGTGATTTTTGCCAAGTGACAACTGGCAAGACCAGATAATAGATAAAAGTTACTTATAAACCGGATTGTCACAAACAATGGATCTTCCATTAGTTGCAGTGAGAGAAATGCAATATGGAAAATGCTCTTAACTGAAGTTCATTTAAAGAATTTTGAAATGACCTTCTAATTAATATTTGTTAAATTTTTAAACAATAAATCTTTATTACATCATTATTATGCAAAAAAAAAGTATTTATGCTAATTGAAAGTCTAATAAATCTGGCTTAGTTAATTATAACATGGTTATTATTAAATGTTCTGTTCAAATTTAATGGGATTTTTTGGGCATGTGGCTAATTTGCATATAGACCAACAGGTTTTGGGCAGTGTAGTGACGCTTTATTAGACAATTAAACGCTTTTCATTAAAATATCAACGACGATTTTCATGTTTTGTTTTATTATACACGTGTGCAAAAGGTATGTTAACTATGTGATGCGGTGTGTAACATATTAAGGGAAAGATCAGTACTTTAAAGGAAATGATATAAAGTCATGTTGGACTTAAAGTTAGCATATTTCTACAAAACTTTCTTGATAAAACGCAGAGTCAGAGACAGAAAGTGTTTAAAATATTTTTGACAAATGTTGATTAATACAATATTCGAATTATACCATGAAAATATTATTAAAGTGCTTAAAATACTTTTGACAAATGTTGATTACTACAATATTCGAATTATACCATGAAAATATTATTAAAGATTTGACCACATCTTCTTCAGTGAAATCAGTAAGTGCATTTAATCTTCGTTGTCTGCAAAGTTAGTCGTTCTTTCTTGTTCGGTGGTTTATTGCTTACATGCTTACGCTAAAGTAAACTGTCTTAATGTCGTTTCTGAACATCGTCAAAGTTACATAAATCTCTCGCCAATGGTAAAAACTTGCTAGCTGTGCACATTTTTACACATATTGTAATTTTTCGGCATCTGTTGACTGCTCTTCAAAGTTTCGGACTACGAAACGGCGGGCTTTTCAAGCGCTTGTCGAGGCTTTGACATGTCGCAGCGAGCTCATTTGTAGTTCCGAATGTCAGCGGTGAACAAGTGAAGAATTTCAACTCGGCTCAGCTCAACTAGCTAAGGATTACCGATCTAGTGGATCTTTAGTGCAGGATTACAATACAACATTGTTCTGTTTGTCAAGTGTTTGATTCGATTGTAAAATGGACTTTGGCGAATTTCGCGAATTTGGTCACGCCTCAATTGACTTTATTATCAACTATTTAAGTAACTTACGTGACAGGTGTGTGTGTGTATTTGTGTATTTGTGTGTTTGTTATCCTTTTTAAGCTATTTGATACTTTCACAGAAATGTGCTATCCAATGTGCAACCGTACGAGATTGTCAATCAGCTGCCAAAGAATATGCCCGAACAACCAGAGCATTGGCGCGAAGTTCTCAATGATCTGGAGCACATAATAGTGCCAGGATTGACCCATTGGCAATCACCGTATTTTAATGCCTTCTTTCCATCCTCAACGTCGGCTGGCTCCATTATTGGAGAGCTGCTCATTGCGGGCATTGGAGTTTTGGGATTTAGTTGGGTGAGTTTCAAATATCGCAAATATATATTAATTAAATGATAAAACTTTCGTGGCCAAAGCAATGGTCAGATTTTTATTATGATATGATAATGTGTTATTTAAAAAAAAACAATATTAAACTAAACCCGCTTAGAGCTAAATTATCAAAGCTTTAAATACTTAAATCAAAAATCATTAAAAAAGAAGCAATAACGAAAAGCTTGTACTTTAACGAAATCGTTAATGATTTTACGTTATTAACCCACTTACGCACTTTAATATGAGCAAATGTAAAAATAGCAAATTTTGTAATTTTTTCTCCTTTGATATACCGCATTTGATAATTTTTTATGGAGAGAGAGTGTAAATGTGCGAAACTATGCCATTAAAATATACAACATTTAATTGGCCAAATAAAAAAACATTATTTCTATGTGCAATTGTATAATAGTTTTTAAATTTAAACATTAAATTGCGACAACAAAGTTACCAACACAAATGAAAGTGTCATTCCGATGAGGGCAACGCTTTAAGAGCACGCACGTTAAGAGAAACAAATTGAGCGTGGGAACAGTTAAGTGGGAACAGTTTTAAATTGTCGTTTTTTGCTCACAGTTTAAGCAATATGTTTGGAACTTAATGGAAATGCGCGATATGTTTGACTCGGGAAGTAATTTATAGATGCAAGCTCAAAATACTTAATGCATTAAAAATAAAAGCCAAAATTGACGGCATTAATTGATAATTAGTAACTGCTTGCTTGCATCATTCTGTTTAGTTGTGGTTAGTGTTGCACAAACATATACATTTGAAATTATTGATAAGTTTTCAATACCGCATCTCAATTATCGAGTATATATTACTTGTGTTCCGTGTGAATATAGTTACAAAAGAAGATTAAAACCCTAATTACATATTATTGACCACATCAATTCAATTGTTCGTAGCAGTAGTTGCATCTGGTCAAGAGTTAACCCACATGCATTTTAGGTGAGCGGCATTTCAAAAGAGTCGTGAGTTTCGGATTTCAGACAGCGGCTCAGTATTCCAGCTCTGATTTCGGCCCAGTTGGCTATAAAAGCCATCTCACTTGCGGCGCGCGACAACAGAGTTAACGTTAACTTCGTAGTGGCAACAACTCAACAGAAGATCAACAGCAACAACAACAACAACAGAGTAGTGGGGCGACCGGGCGACAGAACTTTGTAAACAAATCGAAGGCAAACAAAACGTAAAAACGTACAAATAGAAAACGCGCTAAACAATAACAATATCAACAACAGTGACATCGAATTGACAGCATTGTGAAAATGGATGCGAAAGAGTTTCGTGAATTTGGCAAAGCGGCCGTTGACTTTGTTGCCGACTATTTGGAAAATGTACGGGAGAACGATATACTACCTTCCGTGGAGCCAGGCTATCTGCTGCAACAGCTGCCCAAAGAGATGCCCGAGTCGCCACAAGCTTGGCCCGAGATTCTCTCCGATGTCAATCGCGTGATCAAGCCGGGCATCACCCATTGGCAGTCGCCCAACATGCACGCCTACTTTCCCACCAGCATATCCTATCCATCTCTAGTGGGTGAATTTCTGGCCAGCGGATTCGGCATCGTTGGCTTCAGTTGGGTACGTGCAGGTGAAATCTTCAAAGAATCACAGTTTATTGTTGAATCATGTTCAATAATACAAGCCCTTTGTCTGTGGGACAAGTGAAAGCTGGCGACACTCAAAGAACTCGACAAACAGGTTGAATAAGTGTTAACGAGAGGCAAAACATAATATAAACTGATACGTGTATTATTATTCAACGAACTGGGTCAAGTTCAATAGAATAGTCTTCACTATATTGGTGAAAATTAATTTCATTTTTATGACTTCAATTATATATGGTTGATTTTATTCATTGTTAGAGTTCACTTGAGATCATTTATAAAATTGCTTTCTTAACTGATTGTATTACAGATCTGCAGTCCAGCATGCACTGAGCTGGAAGTGGTTGTTATGGATTGGTTGGCCAAGTTTATGCAGTTGCCGGAACATTTTCTGCACGAGACCGATGGACCTGGCGGTGGTGTTATTCAGGGTTCCGCTAGCGAAGCTGTCCTTGTCGCGGTTCTGGCTGCACGTGAGCAGGCCGTGCGCAGGGAGCGTGAAATTCATCCGGAGATGAGTGAGAGTGATGTTCGCGGCAAATTGATTGCCTATTCCTCGGATCAGAGCAATAGTTGCATTGAGAAGTCGGGTGTGTTGGCTGCCATGCCCATTAAACTGCTGCCAGCTGGAGAGGATCTTGTTTTGCGGGGTGCAGCTTTGAAGGAGGCTATTGAGAAGGATCTGGCCGATGGTCTTATACCAGTCATATGCATTGCAACACTGGGTACAACTGGTACGTGTGCCTACGATGACATCGAATCGTTGGCCAGCATTTGTGAGCAGCACAATGTGTGGTTGCATGTGGATGCCGCCTATGCCGGCGGAGCCTTTGCTCTGGACGAGTGCTCGGAGCTACGTCGTGGTTTGGATCGTGTGGACTCGTTGAACTTCAACTTGCACAAATTTATGCTGGTCAATTTTGATTGTGCAGCAATGTGGTTGCGTGATGCCAACAAGGTGGTGGACAGTTTCAATGTGGATCGTATCTATCTGAAGCACAAGCATGAAGGGCAGACGCAGATACCAGATTTCAGACACTGGCAGATTCCACTGGGTCGACGTTTTCGTGCACTCAAAGTGTGGATAACATTCCGGACGCTGGGAGCTGAGGGTTTGCGGGCGCACATGCGCAAGCACATCGCATTGGCTAACCAGTTTGCCGATTTGGTTAGGGCAAATGAACGATTCGAGTTGGTGGCACCTCCCGCCTTAGGATTGGTTTGCTTCCGGGCGAGGGGAGACAATGAGTACACAGGGCAGTTGCTGCAACGTTTGATGGAGCGCAAGAAGATTTATATGGTCAAGGCAGAGCATTGTGGTAAACTGTTTTTGCGTTTTGCTGTGTGCGGCATGGATCCTAAGCCATCAGACATTGAATTTGCCTGGACAGAGATTGATACACAGCTGACAGCGATATGTGCAGAGCAACAGGTGAACGCACGCAAAGCTGGAGATGTAGCCGAACTAACACATCACTTAACTGGACTACAACTAACGAATGAAACGTTGCAACGCTAGATGCAGTTTCGAAAATACTCCAACATTGAAACCTATTTATGTAGACATTATTTATACTTAACTTGATTTTAGTTTTTCTTTCGAGCGTTGGTAATTTAACAAGAATTTAAGAATTAATAAACGGATTTAATAAAAAAACAACTCAAATACTGCAAACTATTTTATTTCTTAATTTAATACATTTAAATTCTACCACCATTAAAGCAGTGTGCGAAAATAGCGAAAAGCTAGCCAACACTATTTTAATACGATATCGCTATGCACATACGATATAAATAAATAAAAAAACAGGGATGCCAGACGACTAGTGAACAGCTGTTTGATTCATAAGCAAAAAACAACACAACGCACGCAAAATACACTTTTTATTGGTTATTAAACAAACGAAAATGGTTTTTATTGCAGTTGCACGAAACTGTTATCACAAATTCGTTTGCTTTAAGATCTTTAAGGCTTATAAAAGTTGCGGAACTAGACAAAAAAACAACAAAAGATATACAAAGCGTTACAAATGTTTGACATTTTGTAAGGGCATTAGAAAACATGTCTGATTGTGCCAAAATAGTAACAACAAAAAACGTCAGATATATAAACGTAAATCAAAACAAAATTCACCGTTTTCACAAAATAAGCAATAATTCGCAAGCCGGCGGGTCTTTGATATGCAGTGGTAAGTGAATTGGTTACTTAATGCTGTTAATGCTGCCTTTTTGACGAGTATTCTTTCTGCATTAATTTAGTTATGTATAGACTAGCTTTCAGACGCAGCTTATACAATGCAGTGGCACTTAAAGCTGAGGTAACCGGACTGCAGCAGCATGGAAGCCGTGTTGATTTCAACTACAACATGGAGACGGCTAAGCGGAATGCTCAGATTGTGATAATTGGTGGTGGACTTGCTGGCTTGTCGGCGGCACAACATCTGCTGGCCAATGGATTTCATAATACACTCGTATTAGAGGCAACGGAACGTTATGGCGGTCGCATCAACTCCAAGCGATTTGGCGACACATATTGCGAACTGGGCGCAAAGTGGGTCAATATTGATGGCTCACAGGACTCGATGTACGAGCTGTTACGCAATGCCGAAGGACTGACTAAGCAGCTAAAGCAACCGACGCGTGTCCAATACATTCGGACAGAGGGCGATGGCGATCAGAGCGAAGTGCCACCCAGCATGGTTGAGCTAATAGACATGCTCTTTCGGGACCTGTGTCGTGGCTACTCAGTGCGTGACAAAGTGAAGAGTGGTGGTGATCTCCAATCCCTGGATAATGTCATGAGCTATTTCCAGTCGGAGAGCGATAAGCTTATAAGCACGTCCTTCAAGACGCCCGGAGAGCAGGCAACGGCACGCGAGATATTCCAATTGCTCTTCAAAGATTTCAGTAGCATTTTAGGCTGTTGTTTGGAGTATGTGAATATTCAGTATGTAACAAGTTGTCCACTGGAGCAAGAATCGAATCCCATTTACGTGCCCACGGGTCTGGACAACATCGTTAATTCTTTGACAGACGATCTGGGAGTACAGCAGCTACAAACGGGCAAACCAGTTGGCCAGATACAATGGAAAACGCAAACAGAATGTCAGCTGGTTGGCTGCTTGGATGGCAGCCTGTACCATGCAGATCACATAATCTGCACCTTGCCATTGGGCGTACTAAAGAACTTTTCGGGAGCGCTGTTTAAGCCAACGCTGCCGCTTAATAAGTTACAGGCCATAGAGAATCTGGGCTTTGGTAATCCCGTCAAAATATATCTATCCTACAAGCGACCTATTAATTACTGGCTTAAATCGAATCTGCGTCCTCTTGGCTCCTCAATGCAAGCAATTCGAACCGAAGGCAATCCCTTACGTTGCTGGACACAACAGGTTGTGGAAGTCTCTCAGCTGCCCAGCAGCAAGCATGTGCTCGAAATACGCGTCGGTGGCGGATACTACGATGAGATCGAGAAGCTGCCCGATACCACGCTGCTGGAGCAGATAACTAAACTGTTGCGTCAATGCCTCAGCAATCCGTTGATACCCTATCCGCAGGCCATGTTGCGATCCGATTGGAATAGCTCGGCCTGCTATTTGGGTGGTCGACCCTATTTCTCGGTGAACAGCAGTGCCCGGGATGTGCAAAGCTTGGCAGCACCACTTGGCGATGCGGCACCAACGTTACTTTTTGCCGGAGATGCTACGGCCCTGCATGGATTTGGCACCATTGATGGGGCACGGTCCAGTGGTATACGCGAGGCACAGCGAATTATTGACTTCTACAATATGAAGCTTTGTGTTTAAATCTCAATCTCCAGTTACCCGAGATTCTAGTCCAAATTTATAGTGAAAGATTTTATTTAATATTATTTAAGCACATTTATTAAATATATATATTTATATGAGTAGCATTTAAAAGACAACAACAACGATAACAATGGTTAATATATGGGGTATATGAAATGAATATGAACTATATTTTTCTTGAGCGGATGAATACTAAATATATATTCCCTAAACATGTCACTCTTAATGCATTTATAAAGATCTTCATGTTTTTTTTCTATTCTTTACTTTTGTTCAGCTTTTTCGCTTTGCTCCATTTCATCGGCGGCGGCGGCTACTTCCTTCCAGGAGTACTCCATATCCTCGGACTGTGTGAAACGTGAGCAGACTGCCATGCGCAAGAAGTAGACATCGCGAATCTTGGCCGGCACCAAGTGTATATGGCCACGTCCATTGATGCGCTTGAGTAAAGCCTCATTGCGCTCGTTGCTACCCTTAAGGCGGAAGCAGACCAGACCCATATTCACTTCAGCTGCCAGCTCAAAACGTTCATCTTTCACACAGAGATCACCGAATTGTGTGGCAAAGCCGCAATGGCGTCGAATATGAGCCTGAAGATTCTCCACACCGTACAGACGGAGCACGAACCAGAGTTTGAGTGCACGGAAACGGCGACCCAATGGGATTTGCCAATGGCGATAATCGGGCGCCGAGCCTTGCATATCATGCTTCAGGTAGAGTGGATCCACATTGAAGGCGTTAACCACCCAGCTGGGATCCTTAAGCCACATGGCAGAGCAATCAAAGTTGACCAGCATCCATTTGTGTGGATTAAAGTTGAACGAGTCGGCCATCTCGATGCCCTTCATGTGATGACGATACTCCGGGCATATGAAAGCGGAGCCAGCATAGGCGGCATCCACATGCATCCAAACATTGTGCTTGTTGGCCACCGGACCACACTCATCCATGCGATCGAAGGCGCATGAGTTGGTGGTGCCCAAGGTGACCACAACATAGAAGGGTATAAGACCATCGGCCAAATCTTTTTTGATTGCCGCATCCAAAGCATCACCACGCAGACGATTATGCTCATCGGCCGGCACCGAACGCAGCTTGATGCCACCTAAAAGACCTGCTCGCTCCACGGACGAATGTGCCTGGGCAGAGGCATAGCCCACCAGCTTGCCAATGATTGTGTGCTCATCCCACTCGGGATGCTCCGCCTTCACTTCCTGCATCTTCTTCGCCTTGGCACCCAGCAAGGCCACCAAAGTAGATTCACTGGCCGTCCCCTGAATAACGCCGCCACCCTTGCCGCCCGAACAAGCCAGAAACTCTGCAGGCAAATCCAACATCTTGCCCAACCAATCGAGCATAACCACCTCCAGTTCAGTGCACGCTGGACTCGCTATCCAGGTGAATCCAATGCAAGCAATGGCACCACTCAACATATCTGCCACAATTGCCGGATACGAGTTAGCTGTGGGGAAATATGCATGGAACTTGGGACTGTGCCAATGTGTTATGCCCGGCATAATGACTCTCTCAATGTCCTTCATCACATCCTGCCAATCCTCGGGCTTCTCTGGTGCTGCATCTGGTATCAATGGCTGCAAATACCCAGGCTTTACTTCGGGCAAAACACGCCTACAACATAACAAAAAGAAAATAACAAGCAACAATTGCATTAGTAACCTCTTTACAAACCATTCAAGAAAGGTCCCCATGAAAAGCTCAACACAAATTTAATTTCAACCCACCCACCCACACAACTCACTTGGCAACATTTTGCAACTTGTTGCCAATTGCTTTAAGCTCAAGAACAGTTTAACGAAGCTTATAATGTAATTATTTTCACATTCTTTATGAATCAATTTTATTTCATATTGAACTTTATTTTCTATTTTAGATACACTTGTGATTTGTAATTTGGGAATGAAAAGTGTAAAGCAACTGTCATAAAGTATATACTATATATATTCATGATTAGTATCGCAAACTGAGTTATCGGTCAAAAACTGTGATTAAGGTTTTCTCTGTGTTCAATTCAGTTAATTTGCCAAAATCGGTCAAATCGTTTTACTTTATCATAAAAAAAACGAAGTCTTTGTTTCATTATTCTTACTTGTTTTTAACTAGCTTTGCTTTCCTATTCAATCGGTTCATGAATATTCAGGGATAATTTTGTAATAAATAAATATGCAAATTGAAATTCTGAATGAGATTGCAATAGCGTGCAGCTGTTATTAATGTGGTTTTACATTATTTATCAAAAAATTCCATTTCATTTTTATACAATTCATTGTTTCTAACAGTTTTTTTTTGCTTTAATATTAATATTTCAATACAATTTTATGTTTTATTTAAGAAAAAAAAATCGAGGTCAAGAAACCTTGCAATGAACCCATTTAAAAATCGTGTTACTCAGATAAATAAATTTTAATAAAATTATATTTAATTTAATTTATTTTATTTATAAGCAAACCAGAATTATATTTTTATATGAAAGTCACATTTTTCAGACATTACCCAAAGACCCAATAAATTTTTAATTAACAAAAAAGTAGTTCTTGACTCGATTACGTGTCTCGATCAAATTGAATTTAGAAAATAATTGGAATAATTAGCTCGCAGATAAACTAAGGTTTACATGCGAAGCAACAGCAAAAACACTGAAAAATTAACGTTTTCACACCCAAAGATTTGATATGAGTTCCAAGGCAATAAGTGCTAGCTAGTACCATAAAAATTATTCAAGAACAATGAATAACCAGCTCTCCATGCTATAGCCAAGGTATAAATGAAATAATGTTGACCTTGACACGCCAACGAAACATTTGAACACAAAAACCTTATAATGTTGTAATTAATAATAAGCTGGCAATTTCAAAAGCACAAACTGGCAAAAAAAACAACTTTGTGAAAGGCCTGAAACGGTTGGGCCTTAGAAGGCCGAAACGGGTGAACAAATCTGATTGAGACTTTCTCATGACTAATAAATAAATAATAAATGTCATTTACTTTGATGCGGAAAACATTCGCTAACTGTGGGTCAATCAGAACGAACTTTCGAAAATTGTAAGGTCAAATCGTGTTAAACAACAAGTGAAATCAATAACCTAATAAAAGTTAAATGTATTTGTATTCCAGTTCCGAAATGATCAATTCAATCTGTTATAAACGTGTTAGACACTCACCTTTCCCGTATGTTTTCCAAATAATCGGCTATATAATCCACCATCGATTTGGCAAAATCTTTAAACTCTGGTGCCTCCATATCGATCTGTAAAATGCAGTTCAAAACCCTCGCACTAATTAGCAATTATTCATTAATCATATTAGCATATACACAAATTAGTAAATAACCACTCACCGACACCTTGGTATCCTGTTTATCGGCCACCACAGTATTAGCTTTCGAATTACCCTCACTTGGCAAGGGCATTGTTGTATTAGTAGGTATTGTGCTCATGATCAATGAAGAGTGTATTAGACAGTAGTACTGTGAGTTGGTGATGAATTAAATGTGCAACAGTAAACGTTTTAATGATATACTATTATATGTTTACATTAGTGTTAAGTACCCAAGATTACCCAATCAGATAATGCTTATCAGTGCAGTTGAATACACTCTATAATGAATGCAGTTGAATGTTAATTTAATGATGCTAAATATCTAATCTATTTTCATATTTTTTTTTTTTTTACTCTCAAGATTTAAACTTTTTTTTTCAAGTGCACATGTTGGATATGGCAAAAAGAGATAGATAAAAGTTGTTTTTGGCACAAACTTGGGCTACATTCAAGTAAGTTTTAAGTTAATTCAGTTACATTTACTTTTAAGCATAAATCAATTCAGCAATAAATACATTTGTTAATCCCTCTTTTTTGAGATGCAAACAAGTCTATAAAGTTGTTTTGGCATTGAGGCTGTTAAAAACCCGATCAGAACAAAAAAGCCAAAAATTGATAAGATGTAAGATTGGAATGTAAGTCGACGGTCGACTGTCGACGGAACAAGGTTAAATGTTTAGTTTCAATTTAAATTCAAGCGAAGCTTTAAAAAAAAAATGTTATTCCGCCATATTACGTATACGCCCATATAGTTATTTAAGTGTTATATGTAGTACTATTTAGTAAAGCAAATTAATTGTTTAAATATGCCCAAGAGGCACACGCATTTCCACACACAAGCACACACACACACACACTTATACACTCACCGTTTGTGCACTTAAGTTGACTGCTTTTAATTATTTGCACTTTTTGCTGTTGTTTTTTTTGTTTTTGTGTATTGTTTCGCGTTTTCTGCTGGTTTGTTGCTCTATTCTTTTAGTTCTTACTAAATATAGTCACTGTAGTAGTAGCTGTGCCCGCTCTGGCATCCGTTAGCCAACTGAGTGCTGCTCAACGTACGGCCAGGGCTTTTAAAGCATAGACCCCAAAATGAGAGCTGCATGTGTGAGTGTTGTGTGTGGGGTTGACTCTGAGCTGTGAGTTTTGTTGAGAGTAGCCGCAGGACCGGTTCACTTGATACACTTGTCAATCGGCAGTCATAAACGCTGAACCGATGCTCAAGAATTAAATGTATCATAAATAATACATACATTACAGGTGTGCGTATAAAGTTATAAAGTTGACAAATCAAAGCTGTTTATTATTTTGCACACCTCATTTAATTCTCACACACACACATAAAAGTGCATTAAACCGGCGACAATACGATATATCAACATTAATCTTGAAGATTGAGGGCTTGCGTTCAAGAAGAATTCCCCCAGAATACCTATGAGTCAGATGTTGGTTTGGGGTTTCCTCAAACTACTCGAGAGCGCAGAAATTAAGATACAAGTAAACAGGCAAAAGAGATACTAAACTGTATTAAAAAGTCAAAACAAATTTGAAAGCTGAAAATTTACATATTTTTTGACGTAAATGCGAGATTTTTGCGACAGGTTTTTGGTTTGTTTGTAGAATTCCAAGAGGGCAACTGGATCTGTATCTGTATCTGTTAGATAGTTCGGCTTCATACGAGCACGAGACTCGCATCAATGTTTGATGACGTCAAAAGCTTTACGCTCTATTATGTGAACGAGTGAGGGGGAATAGGGGAATTCACCCAACTGTTGCTGTGTGTGTGTGTGAGGAAGTGAGTGTGCGTGCGCCTGGCATTTGAAACGAAGCCACTTTGGAAAATCACTTGTCTGAATCAACAGATTTTTGCAATGCCAACGGCAACTTGGCTTTTATTGTGAATGTTCACCCGCATCCGTTCAACCAACCCCCAACATACTTTTCTGTACAAATGTATGTATATGGCGCTGTGTTCTAATGAGTGGGGAATGGAATGATGTGTCGTGAATAGGGAGAGAATGATGGGGATGGGCGGGGAGCAAACTGCTTCTATTCTCCTATCCTACTTAATGTTGAAGTGCTTCAATTTGATTTATGGCTGACTTGAGTTGAAAAGCTTTGGCTATTCAGTGTGGGTCAGAGGCAGTCTGATGGCGTCTTGAAGTTTGGGGGATTGCATAATCGAGTGAACGTAAAGGATACTAAATTTATTCCTATATGGGATAACAGCATCCAAAGATAACACAAAACGGGCACTAAACTTAACCTAAACTTGTGGAAAACTTATTGGAAAACAAAGTTAAAGTTAAGCAATCCAAAGGTAATATTAAGGCCTTTAACAAATATGTGGTAAGCTGTGACCTTTAGATTGTAATTTAAAGTTATTTTATGATTACTTAACTCCAAAACTTAAGACATAGTTTGAAGCTAAGCCAAAACTCAATCATATTACAAATAATCAATAAATGAAAAGCATACTTTTAGGATGAGTTAAAAGACCAACAGAATTGCTTTGGGGTAAATTTGTCGTAACTTCACTATATTCACTCTTTTTATACCGTTTACCCATGAAATGGGTAAAAATAAAGGGTATAACTTTTCAGATTTACGATATACATATGTAATTAATAACAACAAAATATTGAATTTCAAAAAATTGAAAATGAGGATTGAAACTATAAGCAAAATAATGAACATCTGTGAAATTTTTATTAAAGTCGGTTTAGAAACACCGGAGTACACAGCCATATATATATGTCTGTCAGCCCGACCGTCTGTCCGTCTGTATGGTCAAGGGTTAGGGCCTTCTTACTTGTTTTTGGTGATGCTCTGATTTTCATTAGCAAAAATCAAGTCTCTTAAATACTTAATAATTCTTAAAGTCTCATAGATAAAATAAGTTATATTTACTTTATGTTTCCAAATAAAAAGAATGTTATGTATGTTATCTCCATATTTAATATGTATTTATTGTATTGAATTATTTTGTTCACATAACAAATTTTTAATAGTCCTGCAGCATGTAACTTTATGCTCTTCTGTCTGAGTCTCTGGGATTTGTAAGGATTAGCTCAGATGCGAGCGCTTAGCCGTCCATTCGGCAACAACAATATTGAACGGTTAGCCCTCGCACATACATTGAAAATGAGTCCAAAAGTGATTAAAAATGTTGGCCAATTACTATGCTGCAGAAGGCGATGGGTTACAATGTGCATAGTTTGGTAGAAAAACAAAATCGAAAGTACTTAGTAAATGCTACAGATGGTTACAACTTATTCGACTAGGCCAGTCAGTCTATTACTGCGCAATGGTTGAGGGCAGATTGAGCAGCGTGCTCTGTCCACTGGGCAAATAGGCGACGCCACGTGACCTGGATAGTTGGTAAGCAATGTCCTCGGCGGCCTCGATACGACGCAGCTCGACAAGACCATCACCGGCCTCACCGAACGATTTGGCCAGCAAACCGGCAGCCTCGGCATCACCCTCAGCTGAAATGATTGAAGCCAATTTCTGTTGCTCTGCCTTCTCGACGACAAAGCGCGCCTTCTCGGCCTCCTGTTGAGCTACCTGCTTCATTTCGACAGCCAGTGTGAATTCGCGGCCAAAGGTCAAATGTGTCAGAGAGATATCATCCAAAATGAAGCCGAATTGCTTGGCACGTACGGTCAGCTCCTGAGAGACGCGCTGCGAGACCATCTGAAAATAAAACAATAGAGTTTAAAATATGTTTTTATTGAACAGTTTTCAATTATTTCATACCTCACGCTGTGTAATCAATTCGCCGGCATCGAATTGAGCGACAACAGCTTTCAAGACCTCAGGCGCAATGGAAGGCAGCACACGCTCGTCATAATCTTGACCTAGAATAGTGTAGATCTTGGGCAGCTCATCGGGAATGGGGCGGTACAAGATACGCAATGTAATGTTGACATTCTGCAAATCCTTGCTGCCAGTTATCACCGGCACATTGCGTGGCTGTGCACGAATATCGAAAATAATGGGACGCTGCACCCAGGGAATATAGAAATGTGTGCCTTCGCCGACGACTTTCTCCTTGATGCCGCTAAAGCGATCGAAAATGACCGCCCGATGGCCACCCTCAACGTTATATAATGCGGAGTTGACAACACCGCCCAGCAGTGCAACGCCGAGGCCCATTTGGCCAATACGATTAAAGAACTGAGCAGCCATTATCTAAACAAAAAAACACGAAAATAATGCACCTTTAGACCAGATATAAGTAATATTTGTATCGATTATATGTTTATGTAAATGAACTGAATGCCGACTGGGATTTTGTATTTCATCAGATTTGTAGGTTAGAAAGTCATGTAAACTTGTCGAGTGCAAAGTCTGAGCAGTTAATAACATGGAATGTGGGCAGTGTATGGAGCCACATTGATTTTTACGCTTTTTACTAACTTTTTATTTGTTTGTGCACTTGTTTAAATTGTATAATCACTTTAAAGTTTTACAAAATTGCTCGCTTTATTAAAACCGCACGCAATGAGAAAGACAGCTGACAGTGCTGCAAAATGTCAAATGGTGCACGTTGCTTACAAATATCGATAGGTCGATAGTCCGTTAAAATCCAATTGGATACCGGATAACTTTAAATTATCAAAATAAAAATATAATACAAAAAATGCAAACAAGATTATTATTTAAAATATTTATTGTGTCATCTCTGCACGCCCTGCCCCTTTGGGCATCTTTTTATTGGTAGAGTCTTCCAGTTCCTTTGCCTTATAGTAGTGGGGTGCCACCTCCAGCAGCCATTTGCTTTCAATTTCAATAACCTGACGCATGTACTCCTTGGACGTAAAGACAAGCTCATGGTAAAGTACCCAACGTGGCAGCTCCTCAAATAGCGAAGAGTTGGGATGTATCATGACAGTTTGGTTGTGCTTAATAGTCTTGTAATGACCCCCCTTGGAGAGACGAGCCACATGATAAAAGTAGCCAGCTGTGGAGGCCTTGCGCACATTAATTGTTTCTGGCAAGCAGCTCACCATGTCGATTTCAACACGTTGCATCAACCCAACCAATTGTTCGCGCACATCCCGTGCCCGCTTCATTGACCGATATTGTATGTAGTTCTCGTAGCACCATTGCGTGCTATAATCTGTCTCTGCCCACTGATTGTAGACCTGCAGCAGACTCAGATGATCACCGTGCATGTGATTGAAGTTTTTGCGTGCTGTATCCGCATGTATAATCTTATCCTTCGGCCTATAGAAGATGGCGCTATTCACTGACAACATGGCCGCTATGGTTACCATCTCTTCCGAACACTTATATCTGCAAAAGAAAGTTTATAAATATTTGAATTAGGAGAAGTTCAAACACTTACTTCTCGCTGGCTAATAGCATCTTGCCCATCATTGGGTCGACTGGAAACTCGGCCATGCGTCGACCTAACTTCGTCAATTCCCCGTGATGATTAAGAGCACCCAATGCGTACAGCTGCTCCAGGGCCAGCACTAGTGTCTCATGCGGTGGCGGATCAAGAAAGTCAAAGTGTATCAGATCGTTAATGCCTAAAGCTTTGAGCATAAGCACCGCATTGCCCAGATTGATACGACAGATTTCCGGGACTGTATTTTCCTCCAACTCGTGCTTGTATGCCCAGGCGGTGTACAGACGGAAACATTTACCAGGCGCTGTACGACCAGCACGTCCAGCACGTTGATTTGCCGAGGCCTTTGAGATTGGCACCACCATCAGGGATTCCATGCCGGTGCGAGAGTTAAAGTTATTCTGCTTAGCAAAGCCCGGGTCAATGACATAGATAATGTTGTCAATGGTGAGCGACGTTTCCGCAATATTCGTGGCAAGGATGACCTTTCTTGCATTCGGTGGCGTCGGCTCAAAGATTTTGGCCTGCATATCGCTGGGCAGATTGGCATAGACCGGAACGACAACGAGCTCGCGTATTTTTGAGCCCAAACGTTTAACACGATCCTGCAGAACCTCCTGGCACGTCTCAATCTCATCCTGACCAGTTAGAAACACCAATATGTCGCCGAGTGGTTGGGTGGCATGTATCTGCAGGACTGACACACAACAGGCATCAATGTAATCTGCTTCCGGTGCTTTCGTATAGAATATGTCCACGGGATATCGTCTGCCTGGTATGCGAAAAATGGGTGCATCATCAAAGAAGGCAGAAAACTTCTCAGCATCCAGAGTGGCACTCGATATTAACAGCTTAAGCTCGGGTCGAAAACGTGCTATATCCTTGACCAGGCCAAACAGAATATCTGTATGCAGAGTACGTTCGTGAGCCTCGTCAATGATCATGACGCTGTAGGAGCCCAGATCCGGTTCGGAGAGGAATTCACGATGCAGTGTACCATCTGTCATATATTTGAGTATGGTGCGATCCGATGTGCAATCCTCAAAACGTATACTGTAGCCCACTTCGTTGCCTAGTTTAACGCCCATCTCCTCGGCCACGCGAGCTGCCACGGACATGGCGGCAACACGGCGTGGTTGTGTGCAGCCAATCATCTTTTTGTCCGCAGTGAAACCAGCCTCCACGAGATACTGCGGCACTTGGGTTGTCTTGCCAGAGCCTGTCTCTCCTTCAATGATCAGCACCTGATGCGCCTTAACGGCTGCTATGAGATCCTCTTTAAAGGGATAAACCGGCAATGATCGGCGTGTCTCATCCAATGTTAGGCGTTTGCGTTCTTTCTCAGTTAGCTCCGGTTCCTTGCTACTTTTCTCGCGATGTCCATCGAGCGTCAAGGCCTGAATAAAGTCAATTTGATCATCCAGCAACAGTTCATACTCCTCCTCAGCTTTGGCATCTTTGGCACCAAACTGGAAACGTGCCGAAGCCAACTGTTCGGCCTCCCATTTCTTTTGCTCTGAATTGGGCTGCTTTTCATATTCATCCACTTCCACATACTCGGCTGAAACACAATTAATTAGTTTATTTGAAATCTGTCAACTTGGATAACCTACATTTTTCTCCCTTCTTCAGATCCTGCGGCATATGATAGCGCTGAACACGTTCAATCTCCCGTGCCTTCTCATGCTCCTTTGCAATGTTCAACAGTTGTTTCTTATACTGACGTTCCTCCCGTTCGCGTTTGGTTAAGCTGAAAGATTAAAAATACATACTCAACAGCTGTCAACATTGACGCACTAAATACTTACACGCTTTCGTCAAACAGATACTCATCATCCAGGATATCTGCCTCAAGTTCGGCGACTTTGTCATCCTTGCGCTTCTCCAGATACTGTCGACGGGATTGGATACGCAGATGTGGTACAATCTTGTCGCGATCTTCATGCTCTAGCTTAAGCCGCTTGGTTGCCTCCTCAATTGCCTTGCGTCCGCCTGTGGCCTCAACCACTTTACGTGTGCGATTCTCATCGCGCTGCTTGAGTCGTTTGGAGAACTCATCTCGCTCACGCAGATCCTGAAGTCGTGACTCCTCCTCACTGTCGGGCTCTTCAGCGCTGCTACTGCTACTGCTGGCCGTGCGTTTCCTATTTCTGCTCGACATTGTTGTGAATAAAATTTAATTACAAGACCTAATAAACAATGAAGCTCGCCGGTTGCTTAAGGCCCGTATGCTGTTCACAATGGTTGAGAGTAAAATGTATACAATCGGCGCACGGCGATCGCAACTAAAAGCAACAAGAGATTACTCCACTTTATTTGTACAAATAATATTAAAATAATTACACTTAGCAATAATCACATTCAGTGAAAACAACATTTGTAATAATACAATATTAATTGTTTTTATGCTGCAAAACTCTAATTTTGTATCAAAGTATATCGATATCGTGGTTGTCTAAAAATCGATTACAATACGCGCGCACCTTGCGGCTCACACAACAAATAAATGTGTGGTCGTTTTTGTAAACAAAACAATTTCAAATCATGTCGCGACAATTAAGCTTCAGTCCACAGCAGGAATATGAGCTGATTGAATATCCGGGTCGTGTAGTAAACACAGATCGCATGATTTCTACTCTGGGTGGTATAGTTAACATATCAAAGGTACAACGAACAATCGACAACAACAACAACAATTTATTCATTAATCAATTTCGTTTTCCAGGTCCTAGGCGATGAGAAAAGGCGTCTGGAGTTGCGTTTTCATCCGGATAATCCGTACAACAAACCCACCTTTGGTGACTGCACCGACAAATCGGGCGTTCTCCTCTCCATAACTGTTCGTCGTCACAAACGTGACAAATCGCGTCCTCCCCAGCATTTTGTGCGTGTCTTGGGCCACTGCAGTCGCAGTTTCTCGTTTGAATGTAAGTGATGGGAATACAACCGCTGGCTAACTGCTACTAATCCAAGTCTATTAGCACTTTGTGACTTTCAGTATCTGCCACTGTGGAGCACGCCCAGAAGTGAAGATGCCAATGCCGCCTCTGAGCTAAAATATGCCTTGGATCAGGTGCAGCCGCGTAATGTGGCCGATTTGGATTATTTCAAGTGAGTGTGAGTTCTTTTTACAAAAACACAAAACTATTCTATTAGTAATTTCCCATAACAGGCGCGCACAGTCACAACTGCTATGTTTGCCGGAGCTGTTTGCACGTGTTGACATTGTCCATGGTGGACACTATCGCATCGATGGCAACGAGGATGGACAGCAGGAGGTTTTGGGCGTTTTGGCCAAGTCCAGCTATGACAATCACGACGTCGTTTCATTTAACATGCAGGATACATTCCCCACGCAGCCGGATGCACAGATTCTCAAGCGCCTTAAGGTGAAATACGTCTCGGATGAGCAGTTCGCCAGAGTCAAGAAGTTGTTCGATGACAGTCCTATTTGGACACGTATTGCACTGCTCTACGAATCAGGCGTGACGAATGAGAAATTGAAATGCATCATACCCTCGTTGGCGTTTTACTTCAGCAATGGACCCTGGAGAACGCTCTATGTGCGTTATGGCTATGATCCCCGCAAGGATTTCAAGAGTCGCCACTATCAGACATTTGACTTTCGCCTGCGCTTTGGTTCCGGCGTGTCAGAGTTCGTCTACTCACGCAAGTCGGCCAAACAGAAGAGATCATCCACAACTGCTGCCGAGGAGCTCAAATGCGATCTGGTACAAAACATAGATTATCCGTATTTTGATGAGCACAAACTACCTCGTTCCAGGCAGTGCATGTTGCGCTATTGCGATGTGCGTCTGCCCAAGATACAGGAAATGCTAGAGAAGATTCCTACGCCGTTGACGGGCGCCGTTTGCAATGAACGCACTGGCTGGCTGCCACCCAGCTTTGATGCCCAGGTGCGTCAAATTGTGTGCGCCACAATCAGTGATTTGCTACGAAATCATTATCGTAAGGAGCATTTGACCGCTGAGGTGGATGCAGTGCCGCAAACCGATGGTGAACCCGAGGCCGAAGAATTCGAAGAATTTATCGATGAGGAGGAGACTCAAGAGGATGTCGACATGGAACTGGACGAGACACCAGTTACCGAAAACTTTGTTGATAAAAACATTGAACAATTGCTGAACAATATTACGAGCTGATCCAACTGGATCATTGCTAATAGTGTTTAAAACTTTGTTATACTTTAGAAAATATCTAACATAACACTCAGTTTGTTGAAGTTAAATGTAATTTCTTAAAATCAAGTAGCCAAATGGGATTTCCAAGCTCACCTTCATATAATTCTCAAAGTAATTCAGTATAAAATTTTTGCTCCAACATAGTACAACTACAAATTTACTTAGTTAAATATCGTAAATTTTAATTTTTTTGTGATATTTTAAATTATAAAAAAAATTTCGGATACTTGAAAATTATTTTATTTTCCATTGATACACGAAATGTCTGCAAGATTCGATCCATGTGCTCCATGTCCTACAAAGCGGTCAGCCTGCAAGAAAAAGAAAAAGTCTTGCTCATCCTCCGGAAAACGCCGGATTAATCCTGGACCATTAACCAATAATTCATATTTGAATTATATACGATATTATAGGAAGAACTCGTGCAGCACAGACCCAAAGGCCCAGATAATATCTGCTGCCAAAAAATGGCGGTGTATGAACGACGATGAGAAGTGCAAATTCCGTAAACAAGTAAGCATCATCACCTTCATTATCATCAATGTACAATATTCTCTTTTATAACAAGGCCAGAATGGTGCAAATAGCCGAGCGTAGGAATCGTTTGAAGGGCTTTATCAAGCGCAAAAAAAACAAGTGCAGATCGTCTTGAATTACATGAGGGATGCGGATACAGTTACTCCTGCAAGGTGCAATATCCCCTCTAGTTTTAAAATTCCAAATGTTTCCAAATAAAAAATAAGTTTTTAAAGCTCGTTGACTCCTTGTTCATTGAAACTCGTATGCGGTGTTTTTCGTCTAACTGTCACAAGGTCACACTGGATCTGTCAATAAGAATTTATACGAGACAATTTTGTCTATTGTAGTTCATTGTTTTATTAGCTGAGTGCAAATATTTATATTTTCTTTTAGCGACAATTATTTGCAAATTGCGAAATAGTATGAATATAGGTTTAATGCATAGATATAGTAAATTGAAGCTTGAAGCTGAATCTGTAAATGCTTTTGTCGTAGTAATGAAACGGCGATCCACAGCTTAGGGCTTGCATCTGTCGAGGAAGCGTGGATAGAGGCACACCTCACGAATGTGATAGCGGTTGAGCAGCCAGCAGAGGAAGCGTTCCAGTCCAAGACCATAGCCACCATGTGGGGTTGTGCCGTAGACACGCTGATCTGTGTACCAGTAGTAGGGTGTGGGATCGATGCCCTCGCGTTTGTAGCCCTTCATTAGCTCATCAATGTCGTAGATCCTCATTGAGCCGCCAACAATTTCGCCCACATTGGGTAGCAGGACATCGACGCTCTCGGTCAAGCGCTGATCATCCTTGCAGCGGGGCATGTAAAATGATTTGATCTCTGCTGGAAATTTAATCAAGAGTATCGGCTCATTGATGGTATCGGTCATTTTGCGTTCGGGGGCCTCGGGAATATCCTCGCCAAACTCGTAAAATGTGCCATCATCCTTGGTCACATTGTTCTCCTTCAGCCATTTGATAGCATCGGCATATTCCATGCGCCTAAATGGCTTCTTTGGTGGCTGGAAGTCCGGGTTGAGCTCCTTCACCAAATAGCCCCATGGTGACTTTAAGATGCGATCAACGACATCGCTTACCAAATCCTCCAAGCGATCCAACAAATCCTCGAATGTAACAAACGGAAACTCGGCCTCAATGTGTGTATACTCAGCCAAATGGCGACGCGTGCGACTCTGCTCGGCACGATAGCTCTGGGCAATGGTGAAGACATCGCCCAGTGCCGGCAAACATGTCTCCAAATAGAGCTGCGAGCTCTGGGTGAGATAGGCCTCCTCGCCAAAGTACTGCATCTTGAAGAGTGTGGAGCCACCCTCGACCTGTGTTTGGACCAGAGTTGGTGGCGTCACCTCGTTGTAGCCGCGATCAAAGTAATGCGCTCGGAATGCCTGCATCACAACCGAACGCATCTTGAGCACCTTGGAGGTGTTCTCGCCACGTATCATAATGTGCCTATTGTCCAGCTGCACATCGGGATGCGCTTCCTCGTTGAGTATGGTATCAGCACCGCCAGGTGGTGCCAAGCCAATCAGCTCCCAATAATCCACATTCAACTCGTGACCACCCGGCGCCGTCTTGCCTTCGGGCACCAGGCCCAAAGTGCCATAAAACAACACCGAGCTCTCCGTGCTCAGCACAATCGCTTCATATGTCTGGCAGAGACGATCGTTGAGCACACATTGGACGAATCCGGTGCCGTCACGTAATGTGATAAACATTAGGGATTTACCTTGGCGACGCAAGCGATGCACCCAACCATAGATCTTAACACGAACAGCACGATTTTCGGTGCCCTCGGCAATGCGTATGCGTTTGGCCACCGCCCAACTGGGATCCTCACTGATCTTTATTTTGCGAGCTTCATCTAAATTTTGTTGACGCTTCTCAGCATCATCGGCCTCACGTTTTTCCTTATCGGCATTCTTATGTCCCTCGCGTACAAAGAGTTTCTGGATTTTCTTCAATTGTGATTTTGCAGCCGGCTCAAAGACTCCAGTCGCCTCCGGATCCTTGCTGTCCACATAGATGGTGGGGAAGGGCTCTTTGCCGGCGTGACGCATCGCCTGCAATATGGTCTTATACGGCTTGGCCTCGCTACCATCGCCTGACTCATCGTTGCCTCCCTTCTCGGAGGTAAAAAGCGCACCTGAAACAAATAAAGGTAAAAAATTATCATTTCCTAACACATTTATATTCACATTTCACAAATACATATAAATGACAACGTGGACAGCCTCAGATGGTCGGCCGCACTGCGAATTTATTTCTGTATTAAATATATTTATAAACCGCACTTACTTATACTTAATTCAGATAACTGTTCGTCAGGCATCTTGTTTATTCAATTATTAATAATTTTCTGTGCAACGAATATAAATACTTCAGCGTGCTTCGAAAAATGCACAAAAATTGCATCAGCTGAAATGAATGTGGAGTTAGTTCAATAGAATTTATCTCGTTAAAGCGCCTTAGCGGCTAGTAGCAGAAGCTTGTAGAAAAACAGTGCTGTATAACAACATTCGTCTGGTTCGTGAACTAAAATAAGCTCGCAAAGCCAGCGTTGCCAAATTTATTAGCAATATATAGTTTGTTTTTGTTATCAAAAAAGCAAAAATAAGTTTTTGATTGGTAAGCATAAAGCACTATACCATATTCTGTTCAATCTCAAACCAAAAAGTATTTAACAATGCCCATGGAAAACAAGTAAGCCATTTTCTTATACATGTATGTATTAGAGACAGCAGAAATGTTAATGTATTATATTCTTGCGCCCCAATTCAGCGTTAAAATTTTCCCCAAGTCAGTGGTGTGCGAGGAGAGTACACTACGGGGTGACATCACCTTCTCCGCTGGCTGCGTCGTCCATCCCAGTGCAACAGTCATTGCCGAGGCTGGACCCATTATTATTGGTGAAAATTGCATTGTGGAGGAGTATGCAACGATAGCGCATCGCCTGGCCGATGGCGCCAGTTGGGACTCTAACAATATACTCAGCATTGGAAGCCACAATGTGTTTGAGGTCGGTTGCACCGTGGAAGCAGCCCGCATCGGCGACCGAAATGTTTTCGAGAGCAAGTGCTTTGTGGGCAGAGGAGTGACTGTGTTAGGCGGCTGTGTTATTGGAGCTGGCATTCAAATGCGTACAGTTCAAGTGCTGCCCGAAAATACCATTGTGTATGGACAGCAGGCGCTGCAACGAGAGGCCATCGAGAAACAAGGCTCACAAACACTGCAAATTGACTTTTTGCGTAAGGTGTTGCCCAACTACCATCATCTGCGTAAGCCCAACCACGACCCAAAGAAGGCTCGCAGCGTAGTCTAGCATTTGTTTATAAGTCTATATATTTTAATGCATTAGTTACTCTCCACAGCGGTGGTATTAAAGCTATTTATCTCTTTCTCAAATGTCTCCATTGTGTATTCACAAAGTGCCTCCAAATCCTCCAGACCGCGCTTCAGCAAATCTATTGCACGTTCACGATTTGACTGTATGCGAAAATGAAGCTTCTGCTCGGTGGGATGTGGTATGGTGTAGCCGCAGAAATCCACCTCTGGGTAGCGTGCAATGATCGTTTTTAAAGCGTTGCCCAGCGTATGGCCCTCGTTGAGGAACACAAATGTCCGTGAGCCCTCGCCATTTTTCTCATCACCTGCAAGCTAGGATAGGCATTTCAATTGACATAACTATTAAAAATAAGTCTTTATTGAGTCTTACCTCTGACAGAGAGCCCATTGTGTTGCGAATGTAAATAAGCGATGTGAACAAAAACGTGCACAGTTCTTTGTTTGTTATCGGTTTGTTGGCAGCCCTGTGCTATCGATAGCATAGATGTATTCGTTTATTTTCGATGGCTTGCAACACTCGTGTTCTTCTTGCACAAACAGCGAGAACACGCTCGAAACTGAATCACTGCGAATTTATAAACATAGCATTGTATTTCATTTATATTAAGTGCAATCATTATTTAGGGCGTAACAATAGTACTTTAATTACTTTCTAGTGTAACTCAACGCTTGTGAACACAAATTGCCAAATTTGAACGAAGCATAAGCATATTGCATACATTCAAGTGCCGCGAGTGTGTTTGTGTGTGTACAGCCATACATACAAACCATGTGTCTATATATGTGTGCTTGTGTTTGAAACTAACAAAAAGTCTTATACAGCAGAAAAGGCGGCAAAAAAAAACACAACAAAACAACAGTGTACAATATGCAAAGCAAGTCGGCAAAAAAATGCAACTGCAAACATAATTATTTGTGCAATGCATTTAACGTGAACGTCGGCATCGGCACATTGCTCTAAAAAGAAACCAACTATACAACAAAAAAATACAAATGAACGGGCACAAAACTTTTTTGTAGTACTTTGTTTTGTGCGTCAATGCAGTCAGGAATAAAGAAAGAAACGGCGAAAAAGCAAACTGCAAGAGACCAACCAAAGCAAATGAAATACAGGTTTGTGCACAAGCAGCAATAAAATTAACAAAAAATCTTCAAATCAGCTTTTTATCCATCCATATGTATGCGCAAAATACATAAATATACTTTATTGTAATTTTATTAAACAGAAAGGTGTCATTTTTTGTACATTTCTTTTTATTGTGAGGCACCACGCCTCCCCGCCAATACATATGCAAGTTACGTACGTACATATACTTGCACATACACACACAATATCAAATTATGCAAATTCATGCACACTGGCAGCAGTTGCGCGCTGCCGCTGACACCAAGCGTGCGCAAAGGCGGAAGCGTATGCTAGAAGACCAGTTCGCTGCCAGCGCACAACTCTGTTATTCTTTTTATTTGTTTTTGTTTCAATACATACGCACATACAGACATATGTGTGTGTACATATGTATGTATGTATTTATTATTACTTCAATAGTTGCTAGGCTGTTTGCTCTCCACCCTACGCCGCCTCTGCGCCCATTTTATTTCAATTTTTTTTTACATGTTCTGCGGCTCATTTGTTTGGTGGTGGCGGCGCCGTCGTCATCGTCGTCGTCGCTCACATCTGTTGTTTGTTAAAGTAGCCTGTCTTTGGCCTCTTTGGTGGTGACTAACGCAAAACCGTGTTCCGTTATCTCAAAACGTTTCTCACGTCCCGCTATCCAATCCAGATCCACACCCACACATTTTAAGCGTGTTGTAATAGCGGAGTTTTTAATGCGCCTGTGTGTGTGTGTCATTCGTTGGGCTTTTATGGCGCTTGGCGCCGTTTCATGTTTCACTCAACGTCATGCGTTCCCCTTACATATTTGCAATTTGGTCTAGTCTGCGTTCCGTTCTCATTTCGTTTCCCCTACTATGCTGTGCGCCCTTTTGCATGCTTGGCAATGCATTTGCATTCAGTTATGTATGTTTGTATGTATGTATGTATATGAGGTCTGTATGCTTTTATAAATATGTTCAGCGAGACAGCTGCCTTGTTTATATGTATATACATGTATGTATGTACATGCATACGCACAGAATGTTGATTGTTTGATCGAGTTTTTTGTAACTTACATATTTTTTTGTCAAAACAATGATACTTGGCTGGCAATGCGATGCGGGTTTACCTGCACTGTTTACTTAACTAATTTAATACATCTACATGTATGTACCGGTGGATGACAGGCAGATGTATACAAACGGAAATTAATCGAAGTTTGCCGATTAAAAGATTCTTGTTGGACAGTGTCTTTTGGTTGTATAAAGGGATATTATTATTGAGATCACAGCTGCTTATCCACTCTGATCAAAGATAATTAAAATGGAATATTGTTGAATTTCGCACTCAAACGCCGAGCTAAGCAGATACATAAATACACACATTTATCTTTGTATGTGGATTTATTTACGTCTGGCTGTGGCATCGTCGGCGGCTAGCTGTCAAGGGAACAACGACGACAGCGCGGCAGACCATGAAAACTAAAAACCCTGTCGGGCGTCAACACAGACAAGGGCACAGACCACGACAACATCCTGTGCAGCAGCCACGAATAAAAAACACATAAAGCAAAATGAAGAGAAGAGCAAAAAAAAAAAAACCTGTCATCTGCTGGTGTTCTCATCCCCCTTCACGCACACAAGTTTCGATTTGTCGAGACTGTCCAGCAGCATGCATCTGATATGGGAATATACAAACATGCATACATACACAGCCATAAGCACATACATATATATGTATGTATGTGTGTACCTATAGCGAAAAGCAAACATGAAGAGGACATTGAACGGTGTTCGTCCATCGTTAGTGCAGAGCGCTGCACAGACACAGGCACAGACAGAAGGCAGCATTTTTAGAATTCCCAAAATCGACACAAAAAGTAAATGACGAGAGCAGACAACACAAATAACGAGAAGATGAACAATAACAACAACAACAATGACAATCCGAACAGGGCCTAAGCTAGGGAAGGTCTGGCAACATCATCACGTCCCATTGTTTTTCTTGTTTTTTACTGATTGCCGATGCTGTTGCTGTGCGAGTGATCCAGCAAGACAGATGCTAAGCCGTGCAAAGCACACACAAATGCACACATACATACATATGTATGTATGTATGTATATAGCTAAACTGAATCCTTTTTGCATGCTTCGTTGCTGTTTTTGATTTTTTTTTAAGTCTGCACAAAAAGAAGCATAAAACAAAATGATATTGCCAGATCAAAACAGTACAGGTGAGCTCTGAATGTTATCGACAACGTTGAACAGGATTTAAAGGTATCGAATGCAACGTCGCTGCTCAATTGCAAACGTATAAATTGTATGTATTATGTTATCTACCTATTCCGTCTGTACTTTATATATGTATATTAAATATTTATGTACATGTACATGGCGGCAATGTCCTGTGCTTGTTTGTGTGTGTGTGTGCGTGTGCAGTTTCATTTCGTTTTCGTTTCACTTTTTGCCCGATTCGGTTTCTGTTTTTGCTTCCTACTTTTATTGTTTTACTTTTACAGCTGCCACTTTTTCCAACTTGCATTTTTGCCCTTCTCATTTGTTCTTCCTGGTACCGTTTTGTAGTTGTTGTTGTTGGCAAGGGGTGGAATTCGAATTCTCTCTTCGGTTCGTTCGTTCGTTCGTTTGTCGCAGCCGTCGCAGCACAAAACACAAATTTATAACATTCGTTCGTTCGTCTGGCTTTGATCCTTTTGGGTATTTTGCTTTTATTATTACTTTTTGTTGTTGTTTTCTTTTTGTTGCTTTGGCTCAGACGTCTGTCGTCTGGGCCACCACCCCACCAAAAAATTGAGCAATTCGCTTAAGTCGTCGAAAGAAGAAGAGGGGTGGCAGCGGCGGAAAGTGTCTTGCAAATAAATAAATAGTCATGTCAGCCATAATATTAATGCCCGACCAAAAATGCTTCTGGAAGGTGGTGCAAAAGTTTTCACCGTTGGTGCGGGGGAGGGAGAGACCGTTGCTAATCAACCCTCTGGGGCGCTGTATGAACGGACGAGAACGGAGAAGAACAAATGCAGCAGGCAGTTGGCGGGCGGGCGGGCAGGCAGGCACTCAGCCTCCCCCAAAAATGCTGTGCGTGTCGTGTGTCTGTTGGGGTCAATAAACTTTTGCGCCACCATCTTGTGCAAGAGCGAGAGAGAGAGAGAGAGAGAGCGCGCGCGAAAAGCGAATGGACCATTCTCAAAACCAAAACGAAACCGAAAAAAATGAAATAAAAATAAAAAATCCCGGGGACCGGTTTTCCTTTTTCTTTTAGAGAGTTTCACCCTCTTTAGTTCTGTTCTGTTCTGTCTTTCTGTCTGTCTGTTGTTTTGCACGTTCTACGCATTTTTGTGCATTGACCCCACGCACCGAGTGCCGCCCCCCTTTTTCTCGCGCGCCCTTTGACCCCAGCACACACACACACACACACGCACACACACACTAACAATGGGCACAGGCAACCCTTGTTGATTTGATTTTCATATATGTCTAAGTGCGGGGGGGAGAACAGCAGGTGAGGTGGAATGTAGTAAAGTTTTTCTTAAACCTTATGAATTTGCGCTGCTTGGGTTTTATGTCTGTATTTGTTTTTTTTTTTTCTGTTTTTTTTTTAATACAAATAATAAAAATACATATTCTATTCATGCAGCTTCGATTACACCTTTATGATGTCATAAACTGAAGCCGGCTTTAATTGCACAGTGGTACAAAATTTTAGTGCTTTTTTTCTTCTTTTTAAGCATAAAGCATTAAACTGTTTTATGGCCACTTGGATAAATGCCTCGTCATGGGCGTGGTCAAATGTTATAAAGTTAAGAAAGAGACACGAACGAACGAACGACTGACGGACTGACTGACGGACGGACGGACAAACTGACGGACATTTCCTGTTTTGTTTTAGCTGCAAAATTGGTATTTAACGTGGAACTATTTTGCCATGTAATTTCCTTAACAAAGAGCTAGGCCTGGCAATCAGAACATCATCATTAAAGGTCATTATGTAGGGAGGGTTTTTTTTTGTCTAGGGGTAGTTTTGACAATTTTACAATTTCTTGGGAAACAACAGGAGACCCCAGCTTACAAATACAAATACAAATATATATATTTATATGCATATATGTATGTGAAATTTCACGCTATACTCTGAATATATGTAAATGGGTGTATTGTCCGAGACAAACAGGACATTACAGGGCGTCTTTCATGTAAATAGATCTTTATGGCAGACAAAATTGTTTGTTAGTGTGTGTGTGTGTCTGTCCTTATGCATGAGAATTTTAGTAATGTGTTGAAAGTTTGCAAGGGTTCGTGGGAAATTTTAATGTAATGAGTTCGTTATAGGGGTTAGGAGAAACAGCAAGAGAAAGTCACAAAGACAGACAGATAGAGAGAGAGAGAGAGAGCAAGAGAGGGACAGAGCTCAGAATTCCAAGGGTTCGAACAGGTTGCTGCTTTCAGGCAACAGAAAACTGAAACTACTTGAGACGAGCTCCTCGAGTGCAGCTTATAAAGGATATTTATATAAGAAAATGTTATTATATTAAATTGTATAACAGCATAAGATTTCATAAGCAAAGAAAATGAAACTCTTAAGACTAATCTTTTTAATAGGCAATTTAGTAAAAATCTTCACAACTTTAAACATTCTTTAAATAGCAAATTATATTAAAATTGAAAAGGAAACAGAGAGAAAAATACTAATGCATATAGTCGGCACTCGGTTTCTCATTTCTTTGCAAAATGTGCAATACATTTCTTATTTCTGAAATTATAAGTTTTGTTAGTTACAGTGTGTCAAGAAAGTGTTTACACATAGTGAACATTTTTAATATTTTCACTTTACAATGGTGTGACCCTAGCTGGTTGTTGTTTTTAATTTTTTTGTATATATTTTTTTATAAGTTATTCGATAATTATCTCTTAAACCTATTAAACAACACTTAAAAAACACAAAAATTAACAAGGAAACATTAAAAATACTAACAAAGGCATAAAATTTAACTGTCAATAAAGTGTTTACACACTTCTTTTTTTTTTGGGAAAAAGTCCTCGACAGTCGCTGTTCGCTTAAGCAAGTTTTCATTGTAATCAATTGAGTAAAAATTCTTTATAAACATTAATATATATATATATATATTTCAAAAATATTTTCCGATCGGAAAGTCTGGGTTACTATAACCAGACACCACTGTAAGAGCAATTTAAATACATATATTAAAGTTTTTGCTTCCGTTCGTTAAAATAATAGAGCTGTATAATACATATCTGATTTTCTTTGCTCGACTTTGATAAATAAGTTTCAAACTTTATTTCATTTCATGTTGTTTTTTCCAAGCAGCTTGTTCAGTGTTTTTTGTTCTCTCTTTTCTTGGAACTGCCACAGCATGTGTTTTTGGGGCTTGATTTTATTGTTGGATTCGGATTGGGTTCCTCATCTTCAGTTGAGATAGAGATACACAGATACAGTATATCTGTATATGTGTATGTGTGTATGTGTATATTAATTTCTCAGTCTGTTGTTGTTTTTGTTATTCTTTTCTTGTTGCTTGCACTTGGCGCTCTTGTTGTTTGTCTGCTTTTTAAAGCTCACAAAAATGTTCACACGCTGACTGAATGTTGTCATATTGTTGTTGTTGTTGTTGTTGTTGTTGTTACAGATTGTTGTGTTCTGTTTGCTGACGGCGGTCTTGGCCATACTAGAAGACAGCTGTTTAATGCAAAATCAAACAACAACAATGCACACATCATGAGGCTTTTGTTTCCAGCAGCTGAAACAGATCCACAAAACCAAAAAACAAAAAAAAAATACGAAAAACTAAACGTAATCAAGCATATATTGAAACAATCTACACGCGAGAATTATGTACTATGTAGAAATATTATCAGAATATGTATTTAGTTCGCTTGAAATTGAAATTTGTTGCGCTGATAAATTAACAAAGCAAAAAAGCACAAAGCAAAAGCTAAGCAAATTCGAAAGACGAGAATGCTCAGAAACCAAAGCGTGTACATAAAAATAAAAATAAAAATAATAATAATAATAGTAATAACAATAATAAAGTGATAACTCGCAATTATAAACATTTTTAGTTTAATTCAAATTTAGAAATGTAATTTGAGATAAAATAAATAATGAACAAAATATTTCACAATCTTATACAGTAGAAAAACAGCTCAAGCATGGAATTTTTTTTTATAGCAATTAAAAATTCTGTTTTGTTTTTCCTGGAAAATTCCTTTTATTTCACAAAGCTTAACATTTTTAAGCACATTATTTTGTAAATATACATACATACATACATATTGTTTGTATGTATGTGTGTGTGCGTGTGTGTGTTTGTATAGAAATGTTTCTTATTGTTTTCAAAGAGAGCTTTTGTGGATTGTGATGTTGATGTTGTTGTTGTTGTTTCCGTTGATGTTGTTGCTTAGAAATAGAAATGATTTCACAATTTTATGTTTTGCCATCCACTTTGATCGACCCCACCTAGCACCCCATCACCCCATCACCTCCTCAAACTACCCAAACACTAACCCAACCATTGGGAACGTATTAGAATGTTCGTACAGTGAGGCTTAGTTTTGTTCTGGCCTGCAAAAACAATGTATAGTATATGTATGAAAAGAAAAACACGTTTATTTTTATTTGTTGTGTTGTTGTTGTTGTTGTTGTCCAGCCGTTTGCTGATTTCATATTAGATATTCTTGTGTTGTTGCTTGCTTATTATTTATTCTTTTGCAGCCACAAAAAAAAAAAGAAATAATAATAATAAGAAACCAACAACAATATTAACTTGTGGTTGGGTGATTCAGCGTCGTGTCCAAAGTGAATGTACTCAACACTTTATTTTGGCTAAGTTGTAAAATGTCACGCTTTTGTTGTTGTTGTGGTGATTGTTGCTGTTTCTGTTTCTGTTGTCCAGCCTTAAACAATATTACGTTTATTTTATTGCTGTGTGCGCAAAAATTAGACATACGGAAAACCCAGCTGCTGCTGCAGAGCTTAACGACAAACGACAAAACGAGACGGCACTATTAAAGGAAGCCGCGGCCCCTTTTGACGAAGACACAGCGTCTACTTGTGTTCGCTCTTTCGTACTGTTGTCGCGTATGCGAGACCGTGTTTGTCTGTATGTGTGCATGCTAGTGATTGATGCGCAGAAGAACGTAAACATAAGCAAATGCAAAAAAAAAAAAAAGAAAACAAGCTGATCGACTAAGCAATAACCTGCAATTGAAAAAGTGAATGGCGAAGAGTAGCACGTATTATGAATTAATGCACATACATTCAACTAGTGTTACAAGTGCATAGCTTCAAGTGTACATACCCCGCGATCAACAGTTGATTTATAGGGTACAAACAGTGCGCAATTAGTGTGAGAATGAGAGAGAGCTTTAAAACTTTGTGCTGTTGCTGCTGCGGCTGCTGTCGACTTCTGTTGCTTCTTCTTTAATGAAGGTCAATGTTCGTGCGTTGGACACATACACCGACAACGCCGCCCCCTCCCTCAACCCATTCAATGTTCTTTTCCGCTGCTTCGCTCCGTTTAGCTTGGATTGTTACTATTGTCGTCGTTGTTGTTGTTGTTGCTGTTGTGGTTGCTGACTGTGATAGTGAACTGTTGTTGTTGTTGTTGGTCGGATCAGCTAAGGCGGCAGCGGAGTTCAACAGCGTACAAAACTAGAGTCAAAACCCCAAGAGGCGGCGGCCCCGCTCAGAAAACAAGCCGAACCCAAAACATTGAAGCTTTGCTAATGGTTTTTCATGCTTACTTATACATTGTATATTGTAATGCTGCAGGCCTCTCTCCATCTCTCTCTCTCACATATAGTCTCTCGGTCATAGACATAATTATGTATAACATACATAATTTAATTGTTTCAATTTTGGTCTGCTTGACGGCACCCTCTCAAGAGATTGGTTGCTCTCGAATCTGGGAGGTTTCTGTTTCTAGAGTAATCAATGTGCGCTGAACATTAGAAGAACCCAACCTTTTGACCTTTTTAAACGCACGCACACACACACACACACAAACATTCTCTAGTGTGTAATTGAAGTTTATCCAGCCACAAAAGTTACAAAAAAAAATATGAAATTATGCCTATTTGTATCTTATGGTGGAAAAAAACCAAGAAACCAAAAAACCATTAGAGAACATCATTTGACTTTTTGTGCCGAAGTTGAAATAGATTAATTAATGTGTTCAGAACTAAAAATGAAAAAATTTCACAAGTACAGATTAATATTTAAGATACAAAGTAAAAATAGATAATCTTTTTCTATCTTATTAAAAGTTATACAAGTTTCCTTACCCCGTTTAAGCCACAATTCTGACTTCAAAACGAAAGACAGCAGAAGAAAAGTGTAACCCCTAGTGACAAAATTAGTAAAGGGGTTCCCATGGGGCAACTGGGTTCAAGGAACCGCAAATGGAATGGGAATGGAAATGGGGAAAGGGATGATGAACGTGAATTACATATGTATGCAAAATACTTCACACACAGAAAAACACAAGTTTTATTCAGAGAAGCAACAGCAAACTTCACGGGAAAAACCAACGAAGCAAACTTTGGAGGTGTGGATGGGGAACCAACCAACAACTCCATAGAAATTAAAGCCCAGCGACCCCAAAAGTGCCATTTCCGATGAAATTAATCTGTCGAAATAAAGTGTATACCAAAATGGTAATACTACAACTACAAATTGGTGTTCATACTTGGAATTATTATGAACTCCAGGTAGTAAAGTAGTATAAGCTGACCGCGGTTCGTTGGGTTCTTAGTTACAAACAACAACAACGACAACGACAAAAAAAAGAGCAAGCCATCAAGTACCAGCAACAATTATGAACGTTGACCTTTTTTGTTGTTTTTGTTGTTGTTGGTGTTGCCAAATTTTCCACACAGCGAAACGAGACGGATGCAAAGGTGAAAAAGCGGAACAGAACAGAATGGAATGGTATCTAATGGTGTGGTGGGGAGGGGGGACGCATTAAGTAAATAAAACGCGCTGAGCCGCGAAGAAAGAAGAGATTGCGCCAAATGGCATAAGAAGAAGAACACAGAAATACAAAAAAAAAAAAACTTTTCAAAAGCAAATAAATAACCAAAAGGCCAAAGAACACACAAACACACATACACACACACACATTTTGTCCATAGAGCAAGGGGTTGTGTTGGTGGGGGGCCGTATAGTGGAGTATGTATGTATTTGTACTATGTATAACCTGGCGCTGACTTTGTCTTTTTGAAAGTTGAAATGCTGCCTAGGCAGAGTCTCTCAGGGCAGCCGCGCAGCAGCAGAGCTAGAGCCAATAAACGGGTTTGAAACAAAAGAACAGACGCTTAACTCTGCTCTCGCCTTGCCCCCCTCTCTCTCTCTCTCTATCTTCACACACTCATACGCCACCTCCGCGTGAAGATCACGAGAACACAACAACAACAACAACAGCAGCAGCAGCAAAAACAGTGCGCGATGGTGTTTTATGCCAAGAGAGAGAGGAACAAAATGGTAAAAACTGAAACTGGAACTGGAACTTTTAAGACTTGTGGGGGCAATCATTGTGGCATTGAACTGCTAAAAACAAAAAAATGTATTTAATGCAAAGAAGGATTGTCAGTCTATTAGCGCCATTAGGGGGTTGTTTTCAACAAAAAAATATGTACATAAATTATGGCACACGATCGTAATTATTGATTGCTTAAAGTGGGAATGTTCTCACAAAATTTGCTAATCAATTTCGCAAAGTGAGAAATATTTATTTTTTGCTAATCATGGGAATTATAACTAATTAATTGTCATTCATATGGCAATTAAAAATGACTGGCACCTTATTAAAGTTTCATATCACATTTTAAAAAGCAACTGTTTAAACTTAAAACACACGCTTGATTGGCAAGGACAACACACTATCTGTCACTTTGGCTTTGCTCAGCTGCAAAATTAACCTAAAATGACAGTTAGAGCCAACCATAATTAACTGCGTTCATCAATTACACACATAGGTACACAGACACACGCACTCACGCACACGCACACATACACCATCAACCACACCCACACAATGCAACACAGACAAAGCTTTAAAGAGGGGGCCCCCCATCGAGAAGTTTCTAGATTTGTTCTATGCCCTTACGAAGGCGAGTATTCTGTGTTTAATATTAAGAATGTTGAGCATTAGAAAGTCAATATATTTTTATTCCAAAATACATATATTATTTTAATAATAAGTTATGTAGTTTTGAAAGCCAAATTGAGTTATTAAGTCATTACCGTATCCTTTAGCAAGAGTATTAAAACTTTGCCACCACTGATAAAGGTGTTTTCTTTTGTGTGTATGTGTGTGTGTGTGTTTTTTTCGTCTCATAACAGTCGTGTAATTAACATGCGGTAATGGTGTAAGCGAGCGAGGGTTGGTGGTGGTGGTGGTGGTTGGAGAAAGCATTTTGGTGACTGTTGTCATTTTGCGACTTGTTCAAATTAATGCGAGTACTTAAGAGCTTTCCAGCCCACAACACACAAGCACACATATACGCACACACACACACACACATTAACGTTTAAATATCGCCTGCCTGCCAGCAGCAGTAGCCATAAATCTTCAGACCAGAGTCCTCTCTCTGTCCTTCGCACTAGAAATTCAATATCTGCCAAATCACTTGACGGTGAGTGTAGTAGACAAAGAAGAAGAAGTAGCATCCATCATATCTCACGTACGAACAACAACAAAAACAACAACAAAATGAAAAAAAGTAAATTTGTATGCCATGCGGGTGCCAAAGAAGAACAGCGACTGACTTGAGTGAGAGTGCAAGGGAGACAGAGGCAAACGCGACTTCCGACTTGTGCTGAGAATATGTAAAGAGAGCGTTCGTCGTTGTATACACATACATACATACATATTTCACCACAGGACAACACACACACACAATCTTCATTACAACGTTGCTAAGCTTACAAACCATTCTGTGTTTATTTTTATTTAAAGCTCGCGTTGGTAATTTATTATTTCTTTATGTTGTCGTTCTTCTGTTGTTATTATTACTGTTTCTGTTGTTGTTGGTGCATGATTGTGCGAGAGCAACAAGTTTATAAAAATTTAACTGCTTTTTGGGCTTTTGGATAGTTAATGTGAGCTGCTGCTGCTGCTGTTGTTGTTGTTGTTATTGTTGCTCTTAATGCTTTGTTTGGCTATTCATGGGCGACCCTCTCTAAGCTCTCCACACGCACTAAAACATCAAAAGCAACAACAACAACAAACAATGACACTAACAACGAGGCGGGTCGACGGTTAGGTTAGTTGGTTTATTGACATCGCTGCCAGCGCCTGCGTCTGCGTCGCTATTGCCACTTTTTTTCAAGTTCGTGAATTTTTTAGCCGTTCGTTGACTTTTGTTTTGTTAACGCTGTTTATTTGTGTTGTATTATGTTTGTTTGTTTGTGTGTGCTTGTCCCAAAACTAATGTCATTTTAACACTGGTTTTCTGTTCGTTCTGCTTTGTGCTCTATTATTTTCTTGTTGCCGTCTGTCTGAATAAATTTCGCAACAGTTCGTTGGCAGTTTCTGGGAAACACAAGAAACTGAGCTGAGCTAAAACAAAGCTCACGCTGAGACACCCGCAGAACTTTTGTGCACAATGACCGAGAGTGCGAAAGAGGCAGAGATAGAGAGAGAGCCTGATTGAAATTTCCTGCACATGTCTCGGCCTTTAGGGGGCGCTCATTAGTTTAATGCGAATTATATACACACACACACACAGATACATGAGGTCAGTGCGAGGCCAAACACAAGTAAGTAAAAGAAGAAGGAGAAGAAAAAGGAAAGGGTAGCTTTTGTGCTTTGTGCTGCTGCGGGTCCAGGGTTCAATAAAACTGTTCCAATTAGCTGTAATGTAAGTGGATATTCATCGTGGGCGTTGAAAACTGAGAACATCTCTCGATCTCTCTCACTCAATTTCGTTCCCAGTCATATACATAAATACATATATAAAATAAAAGTTTTAAATTACAAATTCAATACGGAAAATTCGATAATATCAAATTCTGATTCTTGTTATTTCTTCTATTGCAGGTAAAAAATAAACAAATTTTTGCATTCTACACAAACAACCTTTTTTTACACTGCTGACCTAGTGATAACAATTTTCTCAGAACAGAATTGTACATATAATTATTACTGTATTATGCAATCAAGCGAAAAAAAAACACACACACACACCCTCTTTCATAATCGCACAATATTTTTTGAAGAAAAAAATATAACAATCGATCACAAGAGTCGCTCCCTCGGGTTGTGAAGCTCCCTTGAGCTTTTTTTTTTTGAACTTCCGGCGATTTAATGAGCTCTCCGAGAGCGACTTTACGATCGCTCTGTTTCTCTCTCAGCTCTCTCAGGTGTGAGAGCAAAAGGATAAGCAAGAGAGAGAGAGAGAGAGCGAAAGAGATGGTTAATGCGTTCACGCACGACAGCTGCATCAATTTTTTGGTTCAAGCTGCCTAATTTCCGGTTTCAAGTGTCACAATTTTTTGTTTTTTCTCCTCCGAAAATTATTGAAAGAGCCATAACCAACACAACACATACATACATATGCATGCTGCATGTATGTATGCTTGTATGTATGTATGGCCTGCATTTTTGTTGTTTTTATATGGTTGTTTTTGGGTTGGGTTACCCTCTCTGAGTAAGCAAACATCTGGCAGCCCTGCCTGACGATGACAGCTGCTAAAAGGGCCAGTCAAGGGACCCTCTCTCTTTCCCCTCTTCTATCCATTAGTCGAACTAAGCCGAACCCGAACCGGCGTTTAATTGGCTGGCTGTGTGTTTAATGAGCGCGCGCGCTCGATCGATTGAATTGTCTGTCAATATGGCAATAAAATTGTTTGAGGTTAGGGCTGATCTATTCAACAAATGCAGCCCCTCTCAACATAAAGATGCAATAGTGTCAAGCGCCAATAATTTTTTTTTTCTTTTGTAATTATGTATTTGCCAATAGCAAAAAAACAGTTTTTTAATGCCTGGTGATCTGTGGCTGCTTTTTTTTTGCGACTTAAATGTTGCTGATGCTTTGACTTGCCTCGCCTCTTATTCTTTTCGTCTTCTTTTTGCGTTATTTGTTACTTTGGCACGTTCGACGTCTCTGTCGTTCGTCATTCAGGGGAGGTTCATGAACCGCTTGCAAGGACAGTCGAACACAGGCAAACGGCAGATCGATCACAGAGAAGCTTAAGCTCGGAAACGAAACAAGATGTCGAGAGATCCCGATGTGCCATTTTCCACTTGTTTCCAACAAATACATATGTATGTGTATACACACACACACGTACGAGCAACACTTGAACCCATAATTCTTGGAATTCAGACGGCTGAGCTAAAATAAAGCAGACGTGTGCAGCACGCAGCTCTCTCTCGTCCCTATGCTGCAAATGTTGGGAACGTTGCCACCTCCTGCGTGAGTCACACACCGAGCAGCGAACTCACACACATACATACATACATGTGTACGTGAGTATACGTATTCGAGTATATGTACTCAGCAGCGCAGACTCAATCAAAGTTGGCAACGTTGGCCAAAGCGCGCAAGAAATCACTGACCTTGACTTTTAACAAAGTTTAAGGCCCTTTTAGTTGCCAGCAAACTCGCACACAAACACAGCATAATTATATATGTGAATACATACATACAGACGTGGGCTTACGTGTATTTCGATATGTATGTACGTTTGTTTGTATATTGTAGGCAAGCGCGCTCGTTTCTAGACTGGTTTATTGTGCGCTGCCGATGCCGATGCCGCTACCGCTGCGCGCTATTCTTAAGCGTTGCTTAACGCACATGACGCAAGCGCGATCGTCCGCTGCTGCGCAGACTTTTACATTTTTCCTATTGCATCAGCTCGAAGCGACTAATCACTATGTATTTACACACACACACACACACCTTAACAGACTCACTCGATCGGTGATTTGTTGTTGTTGCTGTTTGTAGCCATAAAAAGAATATGTTTGTTTGCATATGTGTGTGTGTACAGCAAATAGCGCATTTAACTGAAAAGCAGCACGCCGCAAATTATCTTTTACCTGTCTGCTCTTTTTCTCTTGTTCTTCACGCTCGCACACAAAATAAATCTATTCTGCTTGATGCACGGCAACCGAAGAGTGTCAATCAGGCAATATATCAGTATTGATCGATTAGTTTAGAGATAAAGAAAAGATAATCGAAAACAATCAATAGAGAGTGCAAGCAATAATACTTCACTAAACACCATTCACATTTGCATACATATACATATGTATGTACATGAACGTATATATGCATTTGTGTTGAAATTAATAAAGTTCAAGTATTCTTTTTCAAGCCTCTTTCTTGTTGCTACAGCAGCGGCAGCAGCAGCAACTCGTTCACTCCCACTCTTTCTCTTCCTAACTCTCTCACTCCAGTGGATAATATATACATATATATGTACACAGAGACTTCCTGCAGCAATGAGTGCACTGCTCCCTCTCGCAATTTATGTTTGTTCTTGCTGTTTCTCACTCTTGTACTTCTGTCACTATATGTATGTGTGTGTGTGTAGGAGGTTGTCAGAGGTCAGTCTCATCGGTGGCAGCGCAGTCGTTGCTGCTGGCCTATGTACAATACATTCCACATGTACATACGTTCCATTTACCATTTTGTTGCGCATTTTGCTGTGCTGTGTTGTGGGACCCCCAAACTAGATTTTGCTACCATGCTGCCTGCCGCTCAACTGCCGCAACACAGCACAACGCCGCTGCCGCTGACGTTCTTTGTCTCTGTTTTGTGTACGCGCCGAACTGGTTGTGTGAGTTTTTGGCTTGGTGCTGTTTCGTTTCGTTTCGTTCCGTTTCGTTGCGATTCATATTGTATCATTTCGTACCGACTGTTCCACGCCGTCGCTTGTTTCTTGTAAAATTCTTCTATGTTTACTCATTCTCATTCAGTTCTTTGCGCTCGCCGCATGAACAACGTGTACACGCTAGACTCTTCGTCGTCGTCCTCGTTGTGTTCGTTGTCGTCTCGTCCATCATCATCCGTCGCGCTGCGTCGTACGTTTATACCAATAACGGTTGTTGTACATTCTCAATGTATGTGTGAGTTCCAAGCGCAAAAAAGCAATAAAAAGTATTAATAATAGTGTAATAAAATAAAAGTGCAGCGCACACTTCTATGTACACACATATGTACATATAGACGTAGAAACAAAAATAAAAAAAAAAAAACAGTTTTTCCTGTTCCTCTATCCAAACACACACACACGCCAAGCGACGCCAACACAAACAGCAATAGCAATAGCAGCAGCAGCGTCGGCGTCGCAGAGTTCATCAACTTGTTTAGAATCGGCGCGCTGAGTACGTGGTACGTGAGTGCGTGGCTGTCTCGTTTGTTTATGTGTGTGTATGTGCATGTACATTTGTTTGTGTTTGTGTATGTGCTGTTGCCTTTTTCCTGCTCGCCTTTTACGTTTCATTTGTCTACGAGTGCACCGCTTCACTTGCTCTCGCTATGCATGCATTTGTTTGTTGTTGTTGTTGTTGGAATACGGATACGGCGCAATGCAGTCAACAGCAACAAAAACAACAATAACAAGAAATAACATTATTTTTGTGGCTTTGCTTTGCATCGCGTTTGTTCTTTTTCCGCGCGTTTTATGTTTTGTTGCTGTTTGCATTGAACGTTTACACATTTTTTGTTATTATTATCTCATTTCTTAGTGTTGTTGTCTTGTTGGTGTCTTTTTTACCGCTGCTTGAAGTTGCCTGCCTACAGTCACATCTGTAAATGAAGGCCCCCAGTGCATAAATTAGTCAGTTGGCCCAAAGGCTAGTACGCAGTACCAAATTATAAACAAGTTTTGACAAGTGAAACACGGCTGTGTAGAAAAATCATAGAATGGCTTAAGTAAAAAAGTTGATTGACAAGAAAACATATTGCTTTGCTTTATTGGTGTTGTTGCTGTGGACGACGCTTGCTAAATTTAAACTTCCCGGTTCTAAAGCTTTTTTCAATTAGCTCATAGTTTTTGTTTTCAAAATCCAAATGATATAATTTACTCTAATACATTTATGATTATAGAAATCACAAATACATCTGTAAATTATATCTTAGAAAAATAACCACCAAAGATGAAGGATTTGAATCATTCACTGCCTTCGCTCACATTAACTCTGATTTCTGAAGCGCCGATTAAAGTGACCAACAGTTGATTAATGATTAATTATAAATCAACGAACAATCATTAGCGGTTCAAGATTATAGCTCGTGTGTGTGCTTGCCCTTGTGTGCGTTCAGTTTATCTCCCAACGGTGCTTGTGTATATGTGTGTGTGTGTGTCTGTTATCATAACTCACGGATAATTTCTAGCTTAACGTTTATTTTCTCTTAACAAACAAATGGGATTAATTGGAATTATAACAATGTGTGCTCAAGATGTATAAACAATTTTCACCTTGCACCACTCCAAACTAGAAGGAAACAAAATTAATCAGATGACGGTTGAAGCGAAAGGTGCGACAACCTTTTCGGGGGGCGCGACCTTGCTGCGGCTGCCTGTGCCTATTTGTTTGCCAGCAACTGTATAAACAGACTGATCAAGATTTTTACTGCCAGTGTCGATGCGGAAGAATGGATGTTATTTCACTCTGCTCTTCTCCCCTCTCTGTCAGTCTCTTACTTGTTTTTCTTGTTCTTTATGTGTACTAATTTTAAAATCAAATTATATTACGCCAATGTTCTTTAATTTTACTCACCGACAACGACGACGGCGACGGCGACGTGTGAGCTGTGAGCCACGCTGATTTCCAGCTCATTAAAATACAACGGGCTTTTGAGAAACGATTACGATTGTATATACATATTTGTATATGTGTGTGGGTGCGCGTTTTTTGTGCGTGTGTTCTTTATTTACGTTTAGCAAAACTTGCAAAAACGTGTTTAAAATGTTTACACACATGTGTATGATTTCGGTATTGTATTCCATGTGGCGTGGCTTGTTTCACGCTTCATACCGCTTTTTACGTTGGTCTGATCGCAAAAAAGGGACAAAACAACAATACACAGCAAAAACAACACTCGTGTCATTGATCAAATAAAAGCCGCTATTTTATTGTAAAATCGAAACAAAACGGAATTTCAATACAGTTCTTATCATCGGATTATTTCTAAAATTAGTTTTGAATATCTGAAACGCAACTCATATATAAAGTTAAGGGCAAATAATCTTTATACACAATATATATTATTTCATCAGATGTTTCGGCTATACTATTACATACATATTTGTGTTTTGTTTTTCTGTTCTTGTTTGCTGCCCGAGTTACTCAATCTCTGTGTACCAATTTCGTTTATATAAACTTACATATATATTATTTTCATTATCAAAAAGTTGCGCTTGGTGGAGCGCTTGTTTTAGTTGCTTTGGGGGGCTCTTGGGATCTTTGGTTGCGTTCCACGTAATAGATAACGAAAGATACATAGTAAAAGTGTATGTGTGTTTGTTTGCACACAACAAAAATTGGTACAACTCTAATTGAAAATGTTAAAGTAGATAGTAAATATTTATCACAAGTTTACACGTAAACGACCCACGAGACACGTACCGTTTGATTGGATACATTGGCTGTTGGCTGTTGCAGCAAGAAAGCAACAGCAACAACAACAACAGCAGCAATAGGGGCAAACCCAAAACTGAGATACAAATACGAATACATGAAATTTGGGCTTGCATCAATTATTAGTTGTGGACACTGTTATATACCGTCACTGTACATGTAAACGTATATGCACAATGCGCAAGTACTTTACTGTAAAACGGGAGGACAACAAGGCGCATTTTATTTCCATTAGCGTTGCCAGGAGAGTCACGATACTCACACACACACACACACACTCTCACATAACTCTTACAAGCCACAGACACTACAAAGCGCAGTAAGAAAAGAAAACGTAATGCAAAACGTATAATAAGAATTGCAACAGTCGACAGAGAGATTGCACGACTTTAAGTTGACTTGCTAAGAAACATAAAAAAGAAAGAAACATAGCCGCAGCATGTAAAAAATACATACATAGGTAAATTCGGAGCAAGCTTGAGCCCATAGAAGAGAGTACATAATTGTATAAGAGAACTTGTTTTCTCTACTTTTATAATTGACTTTTGTATGCAAAATGTGTGCAGGGTATAAGAAATTGCACTCACTGATGGCTCGGCGTTGACCTGCCCGGACCTGCTGCATAAGAGCAAGCGAGACATATTGAGAGCAGCATCTAAAACTTCAAGTGTTAGTAAGAGGAGATGCGCGGGTGAAGAAACAGTGTCTGGAACTTGTCGACTTTGTTGTTGCTAAATTGGATGCTGACTGTTGTTTTTGCTTCTGCTGCTTCATGTCTTGTTTTTGTTGTGTGTATGTGTGTGTGTGTGTATGTTGTCTGCGCCATTCTTTGTCGTTTTTGTCGCTGTCTGTCTGTTGTCTCCTACAACACAATAATAAAACACAACTCCCTTGTGTGTTTCTGTGTGTGTGTGTGTGTGCCATTACCCATTGTCTTTTCTTGTTCAATAAAATGCGCCATCTCGCCGTTGAGTGAATTTCATTCAGCATTCAGCAAAAGCAGCGACTGCTTTGGGGGTCGCTTGCTGACGCATAGTCAGGCGTCATCTGTTGTTGGAAAAGGGGAGCAGCGGCAGCAGCAGCAGAGCAGCTCAGACGATCTCTTCCAATTCAACGAATTCTTTGCTGTTGTTGTTGTTTTTGCTTCAACAGAAAATTGCAAATAAAACAAATTTGCATCGAACGCGGGTCGTGCAAGGCCCCTCACCACTTATCCCGGCAAGCAGGCAGGCAGGCAGACAGTCATTCAGTCGGTACCTTTTCATCGATGGCCACGTCCATGGCTCTCTAGGAACATACAATCAACCACACATAAGTTAATTTGTTTCTGTGTGTGTGTGTGTGTATTGGCAGCTGCAGCCCGTTTAGAAACGATGGCGCAGGTAAACGGTTTCGTCGCAAAATTTCGCATGCTTTGTTCTGTTTTACGGCATGCGCTTTGTGCTGGGCTTCTATGTTTTTTTTGTTTTTTTTTTTTTAGTTCTTTTTAGTTTGCGCGTCTGTGTCATGCTCTTTGGCTTTGTTGTGGTTGTTGCCGCTGGGTACCATTGAACTCTGCTGCTGCAACCCCAAATGGACAGAATTGAAGAAACGATGGAAATTGAAACGTTTGTTTTGTTGTTGGTATGTGTGCATTGTGCAGCCCATTTCTGTTGTTTTGTGTGTGTGTGTGTGTGTGTGTATGTGTGCATGCAAAAAACTGAAACGGTTCGAAACAAAACGAGAACTCTATATGCATTTTTGCATTTTGGTCGTTTTTGTTGTGCATAGAAGAGAAGAGAGCTGCTGCTTTGGCTTCATTTTGGCTGTTACGCTTTACATTGTTACATAGATACATACATATGTATGTATGTGCAATTTTTGTTTCCCTTGCATTCCAATGCAGCTTGCCCTCATCCTCTCTTCCGCACTGCACATTGGTAATTCCTGCCTGCAAGTCTGCCCTGAACTTGATATTATTATGTTTTTTTTTGTGTTTGTTGCTGATGTGGTTGACTGCTGTTGCTGTTCATTTGCCTTCCTTTTCCTCTTTTTGTTCTTGTTCTGCGTCTGTTTCTTTGCTTTACTTTGCTTCCTTCTTCTTTGTTGTTGTTGTGGCTCTTGTTGCTGTTGTTCTTGTTGTTTTTTCCGCTGTTCACTTTTCAGCCATGAAATTAATAATCTTCTACAAATTGTTCTGCATTAGTAATGCCTTGCGCGCAGAGTTTTGTTCCCATTTATTCCATATTGTATTCTACACTGCGCAACCCTTTAACACCCCCGCCCCGCTCTGCTGTGCATATTTGAACTTAGTGACCCGAACGCACGCCCTCAGCAATGCCCTGCCTTGCACTGCACTGTACTGAGAAGACGGCCTGATTATTGTTATTAGCTTCTATTTTTAAACACTTTTAAGAGCAGACCCTCTGGAATTTGTACATACATACATACATGTGTACATGTACATACAATGTGTGGTGTGTAAATGTTCTATTGCCATCAGTTTTTGAAGACGAAACATATGGCATAGACATTAAGCCCCCCAACAACAACTGATATTTATCTTGTCATGATAATATACAATCCATATGCACTGTCATGACACGAAACCCAATTTGCTAATCTAATCACATTTGGCCAGGTCGATTATTTGGGTTGGGTTGGAGGGGGGGTTGGGTGGTTGGCCAACTCATTGACTTGGCTGGCTGGCTCGCACTATCAATTAATAATTTACTATGTGTGCTTTGTTTTGTTTCCTCCTTTTTCGGATGTGTTGTTGTCATAGGTGTCTAAATAGAAACTACTGTTAATGTTCTTATTATTGTTGTTTGTGTATGTGTGTGTGTGTGTGTGCGTAGTAGTAGTAAAACACTGTCACGCAACTCGTTTATTATTAAGCAACCTGTTGAAATTCTTGTCAAATAAAAATCTACATTAAGTCAGAGCTATATTTATATAAATGTCGTAGTTCCAAGAAGCAAAATACAAATGTTTTTATCGGTCAAATACAAATAGAATGTGAATGCTTAAAATATAACTGTAAAGCGTTCACAATTGAAACTGTCAAGAGGTGGCAACGCTTTAACGACAATCAGCACCGTAATTGTAAACAAATTTAATGTTTAATGGGATGCCAAGTTATTTTTAAATATTTATGTATTATTAAATGAACATGGTCTTGTCCGCACTCTTTCTGATAAGGAATCAAAAAAAAAAAACAGAACCTGATCTGTTTTTATTCAATCTGATCTCATTTTATTTTGCAACAGTTGGCAACGCTACATGCACTTACATACATACATACATACACATACTTACATACATACTTACATACGCATGCAAATTTAATTATTCTATTCATATGTAAATATGCAAGCGTCTGTCTGGCTATTTGGTCGACATGTGTAGAGACATTTTTGCCATTCTTGTTACATACATATAAGTACATACATATATAAGTATATAACACATTCATACATAGATATTTGCTTGTAGTCGTTGTCTGCTGTTTGTTTGTCTCCATTGCTAGCATTTTCCATGCACCTAAAAAAAGGAAGAATAACTTTGACTACTTTGCTATGCTTCTGCTTCTGCTGCTGCAACCGGTGCTCTGTTCGTTCGCTGTTGATGCTGCTTGAATTCGACGCGAAAGTTCTAGGGCCGGGCCGGCGGCAGAGCACAATAACATGGGCGAAAAATCTATGCTGCTTCTCATGCACGCACGCACACACACACACAGCATTAGAAGAAGAAGCAACTTAGAGCGAATTTTATTGTTATTGCTTTTGTTAGTATGTTGCTGCGGTCGTTGTCATTGCTCAAAAATGCGAAACATGCGCAAAGAGAGAATGAACGAACGCACACGTGAGTGTAGGTGTGTGTGTGTGAGAGAAAGAGAGAAAGAGCACTTGTGTTATCGGTTTATCGCTTACAGTACTGTTTTGCTTCCTGTTATATTTCAGCGCTCTCTCTCACACTCTGTGTCTCTCTCTCGGAGCGCACAACCTGTAGCGCATGGAAAAATTGTTGCTTTTTAATTTGGGTTTGAGTGGGTGACTGGCCGACGCCATATTGTTTTAGGGGTTGGTTAGTTGGTTCTGCTGTTGCTTCGTTTTGTTGTTGCGTTCCGCTGTCTGCGCTGTCTGCGGGGGCTGCAAATTAACTTTTCGACCGGTTTGGGCCGGCATTCAACAGTTCGGCATTTGCTTGCTCTTTCTTTCTTTCTCTCACATACACACTCTCTCTTGTGTGTGTGTGTTGGTGTATGTAATTTTGCTGAGGGCGCTGCTTGTTGGCAGTTCCGTGTGTACGTACGTACTGTAAATATGAATATTGATTTTTCGCATTGTGAAAATAATTTCATTTTGAGCTAAGCTCAGGTTTTTGCTTTGCGCCCAGAGACTGCAATGTGCAGCGTTGCATTCTGTTGGTATTGTTGCTGTTGCTGACGCTGACGCTCTGCTCTGCCAAAGGACACTCACCCAAACATATATATAAACTCGCTCTCTCTGTCTCTCTTGTGCAGTAGCAGCAGGAACAGGAGCAGCAGTAGCACCAACAGCAGCAGCAACAGCAGCAGCGCTGTCAACACAGCAGCTTTACCCGGGTCGCTGAATAATGCGCAAAGTTTAGTTTTGCACGAAGCTGCGCGGCAACGCGTCGCGTTTTCATATATTTTGTCGTCCTTCGTCCGGCGGCTCCCAACGGAGAAAATAATCATATAGTGTAAAAAGTGCAATTATCAATCTAAAAGAAATACACAAAAATAATATGTTTATAATATATAAAATTAGTTGAATACGGAAGAATATCGCCTAAACATACTAAATGTAATTTTTTTTCTTTTGATTTTTTTCATTGCAGCATTTTGTGCGCCCAACGCAAATTGTAATTGGTAACTGAAATTGGCAGCACCCAAAAAGTATGATACAAAAATATTCAACTTGTTACCAATGCACAGACGACAACAGCAGCAACAACCGCAGCAACAACAACAACAGCAACAAAAGCAATAATAACAACAACAACGAGAGGAAGTACTACATAGAACTAGAACAAAAACAAATAAGGACCATTAAAACGCCAAATTGGCAGCATTTTATTTCTGGGCAGCATTAAAAGTGAATGCACTAAGTAGAAATAACAACAAACAAAAACAAACAAAAACAAAACAAAACAGAAAAACATTTATTAGACGGAAAAAATACAAATATCAAAGGTAAGTCAATGCCTCTTTCAGGCTATATATACATATATATGGATTTGTGTGTGTGTGTGTGTGTGTGTGTATGATAAATGTACATACATTCAGTCTAGACAGTTGCAACCAACCCCTCTCCCACTCCCTCCCCCTCCCACACCCTTAATTTAGAGGGGGAGAGACTCGACTCGCACGTTCATTGTTGACTTGCCGCTTCAGTGGTCGCCCCCTTTTGTATTGTATTGAGGGTTGATTTCACGTTTCGCCACAACGGAGGAGGTTAGGGAGACAGGGAGGGAGGGAGGGAGAGGGGGCTGTTTTGGCTTTGGCGTTTTTGCTTTCACTTCCAACTTCTTTGGAGTGACGCGCTTTTGTTGACGGATGTTGTTTGTTCGTGGACTCGGGCGCGGGGCTCTCTCTGTGTTTTGGATGAAAATGGAAATCTAGAAAAGTTGCTTGTTTACTTTTTTTTTTGCCCTGCCCTGACCGTGTGTGTGTGTGTGTGTGTGTGCACCCTCTTCAAGTAGTTAAAGCAGGGAGTAGTAAGGGTGTTTGGGGTCTCGTTGTGCGTGCGCTTATTGCATTTCCTGTTGATGGTTGAAGTTGTGAAGTTTGTGAGGGGGGGGCAGAGAGGACAATTGCGGTCTGTTGAAAAGGGGAGGGTTGCTACGACGACTAGTACAATAGATAGACAGAGAGAGAATGAGACTCACTTCAAACAGGGATAGGAATAGAAGGGATCAGGGGCTTTTGGGGTACAGCCTCAAATTGCGTTTAAAGGCACTTTGTTTTGCTTTTGCCAAATGTTTTGTAGGTGGTGGTGGGAGTTCGGGAAAGGGGGGTGAGCGGGGATTACAGCGACACACAATTAGACAACAAATTATGTTATACAAAAAAGGAAAACGCAAAGGTGAATCATAATACTTTTCGTTTCAAACAAAAAAGAATGGACTAAATAGTTTTACTGCTGAGTCACTTGCAACACAGAAAGGCCAAGGGAACAACTGCAAAAACAAAGACAAAAGCAAGTGGGGTGGTAACCCTGACAGTTTGGGCAAGTCCCATGAGAGTCTCCTCTCCTCCTCATGCACCTGACAACAAAACATAACAAATATATTTCTGTGTTCCGTAAACCGAATGAACGATCAAATTCAATCACATTAATTGGAAATGGAAAAGGGTAATAATAATGAATACCCTTAGAAATTACCTAATTATTCGGGTATTTAGAATGTAAAGTTAAACAAAATCAAACGTAATTTGTGTGAAATCAAGTGTGAAATGTTTCAAAATGAATCAAGTTAGTTGATTTTGCAAAGTTCAAAAGCCAAGTCAAAAATATTCGATAACAATCAAAAATCGATTTAAATCGAATCTTAAGATCACTGCTTATACCCCTTTTAACAACTATTTCTATACTTTTTTTGAATATATTATTTATGTTTTTCCTCTCTCTTTTTCTCATTTCTTTGTGGCAGGTGTGTTTGAACCAAAAGACCAAGAAAAAAAATTGACTTTTTCCCCCCCGACGACACACACACAAACACAGAGAAAGCTTAAGAATGATGGCGTCTTCGCCGACACCATCGTTGGACTCCATGCGTGGCGCCAACTCAATTGAATCATATGAACATGCCGGTTATCTATCCGATTCACCATTGACATTGAGCGGATCATCGCCGCCAGCGAGTGATTCGGCAATATGCAGTGATGAATATAATATGGCTGGGAGTCAAGTGAGTGTTGTTGGTGGTAAAGTGCGTCAGGATGTTGTCACTGTTATCAATGGGCATCATCCCATATCGGCATCGGTGTCATCATCATCATCGGCCAGCTCATCATCCTGCTCCTCGTCTTCGTCCTCATCGTCCTCATCGTCATCATCATCATCGTCCAGCTCATCGACCAGCGGCCTCAGCGGCTGTGGCAGCACCAGCAGCAGTGTTATCAGTGGCACCTCCAACAATGTCAATAGCAATGGTGGACCCGGCGTCATTGGCAGCAATTTGCCCAGCAGCAACAACAGCAGCAGCAACAATAGCATTAGCAGTCTAGTTGTTGGCGCCGGCAAAGGCAACAACAACACTAACAGCAGCAGCAGCAACAGCAACAACAGCAACAACAACAACAGCTTGTCGCCAGCACGTTGCACAGCATGCAAAAGTAAATGCAGCGATGCGGTGGCCAAATGCTTCGATTGTCAGAGCTATTTGTGTGCCAATTGTGTGACTGCTCATGAATTTATGCATTGCTTCAACGGACACAATGTGTGCCTCATCAAAGGCTTTGAGGCAACGACCAATAGCAGCAGCAGCAACAACAGTATCGGCAACAGCATCGGTATCGGCAGCAACAGCAGCAACAATCCAGCTTCGAGCGATTTCAAGTATGCCAGCTCTCTAACCATGATGTTGGCGCAACAACAGCAACAACAGCAGCAACAGCAACAATTGACAGAGACACAGCCGCAACAGCCAATGTCACAGCTATCGAAGATTGTGCTAGCAGCAGCAGCAGCAGCCAACAATTCACAGGACCAACAACACGACACACTCTATGCAACACACATGCAACAACAACAGCAGCAACAACAGCAGCAGCAGCAACAACAGCAGCAGCAGCAGCAGCAACAACGTCAGCTTTTCTGTGCACGTCACAAGCATGAGCTTTTAAAGTTTAGCTGCCGCACCTGCTGCACCCTTGTGTGCAAGGAGTGCATTGTCCTTGAGCATTCGACCGGACTGCACGAGCTGGAGAATGTACAATCGCCAGCCGCCGCCGCAGCAGCTGCAACAACAAATGGCAATGAGGCCGCATTGCAAACACTGCTTGCCGATATGCGTGGCAAGATTGGTGAAATTGTGTCAATTGCTGGCAGCGCCGAACAGAGTGTAACCAAGGTCAAGATCCAATACCAGAAGGCACACAATGAACTAAATGAGACACATCAGTTCTTTGCCTCGATGCTGGATGAACGCAAAACTGAGCTGCTCAAGGAATTGGAATCATTGTACACGGCCAAGGTCAACAGCAATGCAATGTGGCTGCAACGTGCCAAGGATATCATTGACAAGGGACTCGCCGCCTGCGAAGCGGTCGAACGTTCGCCCACAAATGGCGGTGGACCGCTGCTTGCCGAGGCATTGCTGCTGCGCAAGACCCTGGAGCAACAGTTGCAGACGGGTGTCCAGGATATGCAGTTGCCATTCGAACTGGAGTTCATGTCCAACTATCAATCGATCCAAGCGGGTGTGCGCAACACTTTTGGCTACATCCGGGCAAGCAATGGTGCTCCTGGCACTGGCTCCGTCTCCGGCAATTGCTCCGAATCGAGTCTGACACTGGGTCACAATGGTCATCTCAATGGGCACAACAATCACAACAATCACAATGGACTTCATGGCGGCGGCGGCCATGGCAAACAACCGCCAATTGCACGGCCCACACAGAGTGCAAGCAATAGCAGCGCCAGCAGCGCCGGCAGCCATCATCATCAGCAGCAGCAACAGCAGCAACATTTGCAGCTGCAACAGCAACAGTTGCTGCCAGGTTTGGGCCTGGGCAGTCTCTTGGACAGCAGCAGCAATGGCAGCAACAGCTACAGCAATGGCAGCAACTGCCTGCTGCTCGGCGGACGTGAACGCAACTTGAACAACGATTTGCAGCACTTTGGTGAACTGTTGCCGAAGCGTGCCACAAGCATGTCACACTACAATCCCTACGAGAAGTGGAGCAACGGTGGCAGCGATAATCTCTTCAACACATCATCAGCAGGCAACATGGGCAATGGTGGCAGCGGCGGCAGTGGCAGCAACAGTTCAGCTGTTGTGGATGCCTTTACCGCAAGTTTGTCAGTGAATTTGAATGGCAGCAGCAACAATAGCGCTGTCAGCAGTGAATCTCTCCTGGATTTGACCAACAAATTGCTCTCTGCCTCGATCTATCCACCCAAGTCGCAGATCAAGCGCCAAAAGATGATTTACCATTGCAAATTTGGTGAATTTGGCGTCATGGAGGGACAGTTCACAGAGCCAAGCGGTGTGGCTGTGAATGCACAGAACGATATCATTGTTGCCGATACCAACAATCATCGCATTCAGATCTTTGACAAGGAGGGACGCTTCAAGTTTCAGTTTGGTGAATGTGGCAAACGTGATTCGCAGCTTCTGTATCCGAATCGTGTTGCGGTTGTCCGGAATTCGGGAGATATCATTGTGACCGAACGTTCGCCAACGCATCAGATCCAAATCTACAATCAGTATGGACAATTTGTGCGCAAGTTTGGTGCAACGATCTTGCAACATCCGCGTGGCGTCACCGTGGACAACAAGGGACGCATCATTGTCGTTGAGTGCAAGGTGATGCGTGTGATTATCTTTGATCAGAATGGCAATGTGTTGCACAAATTTGGCTGCTCCAAGCATCTGGAGTTCCCCAACGGTGTGGTGGTCAATGACAAACAGGAGATCTTCATCAGCGATAATCGGGCGCATTGCGTCAAGGTCTTCAACTATGAGGGACAATATTTGCGACAAATTGGCGGCGAAGGCATTACCAATTACCCCATCGGTGTTGGCATCAATTCCAATGGCGAAATCTTGATTGCGGACAATCATAACAACTTCAATTTGACGATATTCACTCAGGATGGTCAGCTGATTTCGGCATTGGAATCGAAAGTTAAGCATGCCCAGTGCTTTGATGTGGCGCTCATGGATGATGGCAGTGTTGTCCTGGCCAGCAAGGATTATCGTCTATATATCTATCGCTATGTCCAGTTGGCGCCTGTGGGTATGTAAGCAGAGAGAAACACACACACACACACACACAAACACACAAACAACAAAATATAAACAAAAATCAGAAACTTGGACTTTAGAATTGAAAAACAAAACATATTAAATATATAAGTTGGCAACTCTGACTTGCGCGCGCGATTCTCGCTCTCTCTCTCTTTAGTCTATCTCTCGCCCCTTTCTCTCTATCTAAAAGAAAAACTCTATCTCTCTGTCTCTTTCTCTGCCTGTTTCTCATAGCATGTAGCAAGAACTCTCCACTCTCTCTCTCTTCTTATATTAAACAAAAATATTATATATATATTGTACACTTACTATATTTTTTATTATTACCTTTTTAAATTATTGTTGAATTTTGTTTTTTACACTGTGTTAAGACTTAATGTGTTTTTTTTTTATATTTTATATATTTGTATTTGTGTATTACTATATATTTGTTTTATTTAAAAAAAGAAGAAGAAAAAAGTTAAAAATCAACTCGAATGGCGCCCTCGCTATAAAAACAAGTCTCTTTTTGACATTTCGTTTTATATATGTAAAAAATAATGAAAAAAAAAAAAATGAAATACACGCAAAAAAACACCAGAAATAAAATCCCTCCACTTTTTATGTTTGCTCGTCTATCGTTTCAAAGGCAAAAATGAAAGAAAAAAAAAAATCTTAAAAAACAAACAAAAAAAAAGATAAATTTTAAACTGCTTCAACAATTTTTACATAAATCGATCGAGCATATTTTATTAAATGTAGTTTTTAAGCTTAAGGCGCAAATTGTTTGTTATTATTTTTGATTGCATTAAAATATAACTGCAAAAAAAAAACAAAAAAAAAAAATTATAACAAGAAAAAAACTTCAAAACGAAATGATAAAATTTGATATACATATATAATATATATTGAACTGTTTTTTATGTTTATAAATTATTTTTGATTGTAAACTTATTGATTACTGATAACTGATTATTTATATGCATATATGTATTTTGATTATTATTACTTACTTATTATTATTATTATTATTATTGCTGCTATTATTAATTATTATTACGAAACTCTATTATAAAATGTTTGCTACTTTTATACCAACAAAAACAAAAACAACAACAACAACAAGACCAACAACATACAACTTTTTTATACTCGCTTAGTTTTTATGTTTCATTGTTTTATTATTATTATGATTATTACTTAAACGAATATACAAAACATATAACAACAAAAAAGAGAAAAATAATTTAATGCTTAAACAAACACAGAAAAAGATAAAAAAAATATCTGACATTGCCGCTTCTTAATTTCTTAATTCTAAATGCACTGAAAAAATAGTTAAAACAACAAAATAATAATGTTTCTTTATTGTTGATTGATCTACACAAAAATGTATAATTTATTATTTGTGCTGTTTTCTTTTTTGTTTAACATTAAGCTCTTTTTGCCTAACCCCCTGCCCTGCCAACGCCCCCCACCCAACTTAAAAGAATTTTGTAGTTGTTATTAAAAATATTTCAAATTGCAATGAAACAAATGAATTTTTCATTTTTGTTGGTAGTTTTTTTTAGTAGTGTGGCTTGATGAAGCAAATGCAAATAGTTTTTTCCATTTTTGATCCACTTTTAAATAATATTAGATGACAATTTACATATATATATACACTATATATATGAGACGAAGATGTTGAATAACAGTAAAAATGGTTGGCAATCAGCGCAGAAGACTTAAACAATTTATTATTATTACTATCGAAACTTAAAGAAAATAATTATATACATATATATATATATATTAACGTAAAGAAAACCTTAGTATAAAAAGAAATCTCAATAATAATAATACAGAAAAAAAATAATTCTTTTCTTAAACTCGAAATCAAAAACCGTAAAAACAGAGATCTTCAAAAATGCTTAAAATATTTGAAAAAATTAACTTAGTTTTGCATTAATTTAAGCATTCTTATTCTATTTTGTTCCAACGTTATACAAAAACACGGTTCAGAATCGAGTTGTGAATAATAATAATAATAATAATAATTGAAGAATAACCTTAGAAAGAAAAGAAAAATAAAGTATAGAGCGCAACTGTATGAACATTTGAGACTACAAACGCAACAGTAACAGGAACAGCATTTAAAAAATGTTTATTTTATAATTTAAAAAAGAAAAACAAACTGATTAATATCAGTGTCTCTATATATATACAATATATATATCTATATATGTATTTGTTGGTTTTTAATTTTTATTTTGAGCTTGGGACCCCAAATTATACGCATAGGTATTAGAATTTATTAACATTAATGTTTTTTTATTTTGCTTTTGTTTGTTTCAATTATTATTTTTTGGTTTTTTTTTTTATGTTTTTTTGAAAAACGCTTGAAATAATTTTTAGTAATTTGCATTTTTAGAATTTTGACGTACGTCGTTTCGTTCGTTTTTCACTTAAGTGAGATTATTAAATTGTAGAATTATGAAAAACATACTAAAATATATACTAAATATATACATCATATAGATTGTATATATAGTACATGCATATGCATATATTTGTAATGTGTAATGTAATGTGCTTTGCAATTGCAAAAGGCAAAGTTCTTAATTTTAAAATGCTTGTTGTAAACTATATATAATATAATATATAAAGTAATTAATTCATGTACTGTAATAATTGTAATTGTAATATGTAATTGTGTGTGTAGCTCTTAATGGAACGGTAAAACAAAGTATTGTAAATTTCTTGTGAGAATTTTTTACTTGACACCAAAACTGAAACTGTTGAAAATTTTTTATATACATAAAATTGTTAATCATACTACACGAAAGCGAAACTGCTAATTGATGGTATTTATTATGGCCTAAAAAACATATAGTATATACATATGCATATATATGTGTATATGTGTGTGCGTAATACTATTTAATTGTATTTATTATTATTATTCATTATATATATATATATATATTAGCGTATTAACACTTGCACAACAACAACAACACCAACAATAACAAAAGAAGAAAGCAACAAAAAAAAAAAAAAAATGAGAAAAGAAAATATTAAAAAAAAACCAGCCGACTATTTTGACTTGTGCTTATTTGTTTTTTATGTTTACTATTACATTTTATTATTACATTTTTAAATGTTAAACACAATACAAAAATGGGACACAAATAACTTTAATATTATTATTATTAAACATAAAATGCAAGCGAAACACTTTTTTAAAATGCATAATACAAATTGTTGTAAAATGACAAAAAAAACCCCACACTAATACACACAAAAAAACCAATCAACCAACCAACCAACACACAAAACGAAAAGGTTACATAATTAAATGATTTTTTTGTATATTCCGAAAAGAAGAAACAAATATTGTCTTGGCTTTGTGTTTTTGTTTTATTTACCGTTACCGTTTTACTTTTAACATTTTGTTTGCGCCCCTAACATAGTTCGTTGACGCGAGCCGCTGTTAACTAACATACGATCTTTGCCGATATTACGGTAAAGTGGCAGTGGCCAGTGCATAGCCATCGTATCGTATTACATTCCTCTCTCTCTCTCTCGCTCGCTTGCGCTTCCTTCCCACATCCCACGTTCCACGTCCAAATCCACTCATACGAACATTCAAGAAATGCATTCAAATTGCATTATGTATATGAAAAATAAACCAAAAATGGAATTAAACTAAACTTCAAATATATATATATATGAGTATATATGATATAAATGTATGTTGATAACAATTTTGATGAATTGAGAATCTAATAGACTGTGCAAAATGAATATGTAACAATTTTTTAAATATATATATTTGTATAGGTATATATATTTAAAGAACTAAAAAGCCCAAAACATATTTACGTAAGTTAAATCGTGTAACTAGAACACATTGTGCGCTATCTATCAAAAAATAATCTATATATATATATATATACATATACATACACTTATTGAACATTTTAAAAAAAATAATGTATTTTTTTCAAACAAACAAAAAAAAGTTAAAAAAAAAACACCATTAAAATGTAAACTTTTTATACCGCCAATTAACTGTGCTCTCTCGATATATACATACATATATACACATAATTACACATAAGAAGTCCCAAAGCTCGATTCGGTTTATCGATAAGCGATAACTTGCAAGTTGATTGGACATTCGTGAATTTTAAGGCATATACCCCATCTATTTAAAAGTAATACATAAATAGTATATACATCTATTATAGACTATGTACATATTCTATATACATATATGTATGTTACAACTAAAAAAAAAGGCAAAGTCATTAACTAAATGCGTTTGGTGACGCCATTTGTGATTAGTTTTGGCGCACGAAAATGATCATCATCATTAATCGTTTCATCACTATCACATCACTACCACCACCACCACCAGAACATGTATTGCTATCGTAAGCGATAACCGATTACCGATAACTCCTTAAAGCATATTTTTAGTAGTAAGCATCAAGTGCTAATAAATAGGCAACACTTTTTTTCATTGTTAGGCTATGAATGTTACACTAATATTAACAACAACAACAAATTAAAAAAGAAACCTATCTTAACTTTAGCAGTCCAAACTCGGTCAAATAAACAGAGACGCATACATAGAAAATAGGGCAATGGTTTGGTTGAGTTTTTGAGTTTTCGGTTGAGGTTGATGAGACTGTCGGCACAATTTAAATAGAGATGTAGAGAATGATAAATGGATAGATGGATGGATAGATGGATGGATGCCCGTGTATATGCAGAGGAATCATTTTTAATGTAGTTTATATTTTTGATAAATGTTATTAAGCAAAAACCAAAACCAATCCAAAATCAAAGCGAAATGATAAGCAAAAGCATAAACGCAAACAAAAAGCAAAAGCCATATAAAATACTAAAAAAACAAAATAAATACCAAAATTCGCGTATCTGGCGCATTGTTGAGCATTTTGTACGGAATTTAGATTTTGTACATGTATAAGCAAGAAAAGAAAGAAAATATGATTAAAATGAATAAGCAAAATTTCGAGAACGATAACGATAACGTAATCGATATTCGATAAGCAGCAGCAGCGAACTAATAAACAAAATTCAAACTGGCTTCGTAGAAGTGTTTTTAAGTATTATTAGACTATATATATATATATACACATACATACAAAATCATAGTAAATACTAACATGACATCTAATGAAAAGGATAACCTAACAATTTGAGTGTTCTCCTAACCTTATTTTGTTAGTAGACAGCTAAAAAGTTCTATTTATCCGTCAGCATAGAGAATGATGAAGTAAAACTCGTAAACTACTTACAATAATAATATACATATACATATATATATATATATTTATTGTAGTAGATAAGTTACACCTCCCCTCCCTTCCTCTCTCCACAAAAAACAAAAAAATGTTAAATTAAATGTTAGAGAACTTAATATATATACATACATAAATACATACATACATGCCGATTAATGTATGTGTATTTTTTAAAGAAATCTTAACTACATAAATTATTAAAACAAAAAGAAAAAACTTGCTTGCTTGCGTAGTTTTTTTTATGTATTTGTCCTACATATAGACAGACATACATATTCATATTCATATATGCATAACATTCACATACATTGTTGTTGTCGTCGACCCTCGCCCCCCGCCCCCCATAGTTTTTCAATCTACGTGCATAAGAGATAAAAATAACAATACAAGTTCAATTCAAAAACAAAAACATTCAAAATAACTCGCATAAATTGACACTGAGAGCATACAACATAGTAATGCATTACGACATGCATAACAAGTGCAGCTGGGTATGTGTGTGTGTGTGTGTTTTTGTTTGTTTGTGTGCTCTCCCTTTTTCAGCTTTTTATCTACAGAGCTTTGCTCTTCACTCTCTCTCTCTCTCTCTTTAGTGCAATGCTTTCTCAATCAACGCACGCAAACAAACAAACATACACACACAGACACACGCGAACGCACGCACAGGCAGACACACATATGACATATGTGTATGCAAACATATTTGATAAATAAAAAAAACAATTAACTATGACTGATTTTTACACGAGAACATTTACACATAAATTATATATACATATTATACTACTATATACATACATCTAAATACAAGAATATAAAAAAATGTTGCTATATATAGTATATATATAAATATATATATATACAGATATCTTTACATGCATACATTAATAATAATACGCATGTATTTGTAACCCATTACATGTGTGCTGTGTCTTTAAGGAATTAGTAGTGAACTTAATATTTAACACACATTTTTTATGACACTCAAACAAAGAATAACAGAAACAACAAAATCTTAGACTGCTTCGAAAACGTAAACGTGAAACAAAACAAAAAACGAAAAAACATAAAATAAATACCAAAAAAAAAAATACTTTATGAACTTATTAATGAAAAATGAAAATGGAACGCGACTCGTTTAGGGAATTTTCAAAAAAAAAAAAAAAACAAAACAAACTAACTTTTAGTTGTTTCTTTCTTTATGCCAAAATGCTTTCAATTTTCACTCCAACTGTAATCTATCTGAAATCTATATTTTAACTCTTAACTCAACTTTTTCTTTGCGCGCAAGACTAAATCGAATAATCGAAGAACAGAAGGAACAGAAAAAACTTACACACCACATAATTTCAGCATATTTTCTACTTGTAAGAATCAAGAATCAAGAAAATTGATTAAGAAAAAAAAAAAATATTTATAGCATATAGTTATTATATACAATACATAAATGTAATTGTAATACATATTAAAAAAAAATACATAGAGTGCATATATACATAACTGTTTGTTGTTAGCTGCTTATACTTCCTATTGAAGACTACCAACACATTCATATCCAAGCATTTGTAGTTTGTATTTGTATTTTAAAAGTATTTATACGCATCTTCAAGCATTTAAACAGTAAGGACTCAAACTATTTATCTATGCTCACACACACACACACTTACACACATGCATAGATGTCAAGCATGACAAATCAAAAAAAAAATCATTAGAAATTGTTAAAAAAAAAACAAAATAATTGCAATAAGTTGTAAACTGCAAATATATCTATATTTTTTTATTATTATTTTACTAGTATTTATTTTTACAAATGGTATTAACTACGTATTTTTTTGTTTAGTATTTTCTTTGTTCGTTGTTTGTACTAGATATCAATCATAAACATTAAAGTTATTTCAGTTGTTTTCAGAAAGAAAAAAAATCCATTTGCGTTTTATTTATTTATATCATTTCGATTTGCACTTTTTTATTTGCAGTGTCGCGTACAATGCACCAAAGCTTGACAGACCGAATCCTTCAGCAAGAATATATTTCAATTGTATAGATTTGAAGACAATTGAATTGAGGATTAAAATACTGATATTTGTAACTTTTAGGTTAGGTTTGATGCAGTTATGAAAACAATCTTATTCATTCCATTATTCAACACTGGTCTTTATTTGTTTATCTACTATTTGCGTTGAAGTTGTTTTCATCTTGATTAACTATTGCTACTTGGATGTTTACGTTTTAATACATAAATAATTTAAATCAATTTTGGGACTCAAAAATAATTAAAATATGAAAATATTACAAATTACTAGATTCTAGTGTAATGAGTCTCTACGGTCGAACCGCACACACACACACACACAAACACACTTACACATACACACAACCATTCAACTGAAATTTGCTTAAGAATTTCAAATTGATATTTATATATGCAAATTGTTAGCTTATAAAAGTCATATATATAAAAATATATATATATTCATGCATTTACATCTAGTATATATATATAAATACATTACACATACTTACATCCTAGATATAGTATATACAGATCATGGAATCATCATCTAGTCATTTTACAAATTATTATATGTCAATATACATATATGTATTTTTATAACTATTAAACAACAACAAACGAAACGAGGAAACCAAAAAACAAATACTAAACAAATACTACAAGGAAAAAAAGAAAAGAAAAATATTATGAAACACCAATTTAATGTTAAATGTCGTTATAATTAAGTTGATATGTTTTAGCAAACGTTTTAAGCATTTTTACTATATATACAATACTTGAAAAACATTTTACCATTGATTTGACCATTGAAACTCTCTGCTAAGAATATAAAAAAAGTTGAATTTAAAGAAAAAACAAAAAACCAAAATAAACATAGTATACAGGGTGTTGCTAAATGGCTTTATATACAGACATACACATACACACACACACACACATATATGTTTTCTATATAGTTATTTCTTCTAAACAAATTGTTTAACACACACACACACACACACAAATACTTACATACATCTCTTAGTTAAAGCATATTTCGCTCAAATTTAGTTTATTTATTGTGAATGAAAGTTTGTTAAAGCAAAAACCAAAAACCAAAAAAAAAAAATAAATATAAAAATCGAAAAACAAAAAAAAATACACAAAGAAAAATATGGACTGAAAGGTAAATGATATATCAATGGGAGTGATCATGGGTTGACATTATAAAATTAACAATAAATTTTTGAATGTTGCCCGCTCTCTTGGCTGTTTCGGGAAAATTGTTAAATTTATGTTAATGAGTTGAGAACAAAATGGAAGTAAGAAGGGAATGATATGATATTAAAATGAAATGAAAAGAAAAGCAAAACAAAAAAAACACACACAAACACCCACCAATGCATACTATATGCACACTGTTTCTTATTAAAACACATATATAGTTGAGTACTATAAACAATCTTTGAACATCTCAGATACTACTACTACTACACCCAGGATACATACACAAAATGCAGATACAAATCACTAATTTCATTCAGTCAGTATTGCTTATGATTTGAACGGTATTTTTAACGGTACAATGAACTACTTACTACTGCCAATATAAAACATACACACATACACATTCTTTCGCTCGCTCTCTCTCTCTCTATCACTCTGTCTATCTGTCTCTGTTTCGCTATCGCCTATCTCTAACGCGCTATCTCTGTTTCGCTATTTGCTCTGAGTAGCACAGTGGACGACACCCTGCATATGTAATTTTTATCCCATTAAAAACTAAAGTACTTCAAACAAACAAACAAACAAACAAAGCACAGCAAAAGAACTAAAACGCATATGAAAAGCATTTACTCGGAGTATATTTTTATGTATTAATATTTTTATTATTATGTACTTGAAAGCAACAACAACAACAGTAACAAAGGAAAATTAATTAAACAAAATACATAACTAAAATACACATTAATATTTATCGTAATCGTATTAAGTATGTATATCAAATACGAAATACCGATGTAATAAATGTGAACGTTATTAACTCATTAAACTATTATTATTACGATTATAATTGTACGCATAAAAGATACTAAAAAGAAAATGCAAATGCAAATGAAAATGAAAAGAAATGAATCAGAACAAGAAGAAGATTAATGACAACATTCATTTTTCTAATGTGTAAGAGAGAAAAAAATTGGGGAAAGTGTAAACTTGAATAACGGTAACACGCTAAAATGGTAAAATATATTCAAATATTTTTATACACCAATAACAAAAACATGAAAAAAAAAAAACTGAAACTTTAGCAATTTGAGCAAATAAAAAAAAACCGAATAAAATAAAAGCATGTTCGATTTGAACTTATTTGTATGAATTGAATTAGTATTCTACTCGAACAGCAAAAAAAAAAAAATACTAAAAAAACTAAAAAAAAAAAAAAATACCAACAACCAAACAGAACTTGAAGCAAATATAAAAGTCTTTTTAATGCTTAGGGGCCACAATTTTCGAAGTACATAATTAAAAAAAGAATGTAATTATTATTATTATTATATATTGTATTAATTAACATTTAAAAAATGTTGTGTAACAGTAATAATAAAAGACAAACAGCAACAGCAACAACAACAGCAACAATTGTACTGTAAGAATTTCTATTTCCATCACATAAAAATAAATAATTTTGTTTTTAATAAATCCCAAAAATGACTTTATTTACTAACAATGTAAGTTTCCTTTACTATTTAACATATTTAACTATGAGTGTTCAATTTTTGTCCGAGTGTAAGTACATTTGATCCCTTTTCATGCTTGCCACGTGCTGTTTTAGTTATAGATGATGTAGACCAAAGAATGAAAATTTATAGTTTAAGTCGCCGGAGGCTCCATTACAGCAAGCCCCTGCAGTATAACAGGGTCCGCCAGGGGAGTCACAGGTTGTGCGATAGCAACAGTAGCTGCAATCGACTAGGCAGCACTGCACACAGGATGTTTCACGATAGAAGCGACTTTGGCAGCACATGGCAGGGATCTTAAACCATATGATATATTTGTCAGTGGGCGTATATACATATATATTTTTTAATATTTAATACTTACCAAAGTTAACTATTTTTGTTTGTTTTTTTTTTGGGGAACGGAAGTTGAGCCTAACTTTCAGCTTGAGATTACTAATGAAACTGAAGCTTAACTGTATTCAAGAAAAAGGGCTTGTCGTAAAAAGGCAAGGCCTATTAAAGTTTTTACAAAATAAATAGTTAAAAGGGAAAGCTTTTGAACTAAGCGAAATGGATCTCGTAAAACCAATTTAGGCTCAATGCGTAAGCATATGAAACCTATTTATCAACAAGTTCTTTGAATAGAACTGCTTGCAGTTTTTGACAGTAGCATGGTCTAATCAACAAAATAAAAATGCCATTCAACTAATGTAATTTTATATATTTTTTTTTTTGGTTCTACATTATTAAATTGTTACTTTTCTTGGAGTCTGTTAAGCAAAACCACTATATTAAGTCTGCTTTAAGATAACTGTGACACGGTTGCCTTTTATAATTTAATTTAAAAGAAGCAGCCACACTGCAAATAGGCCGGGGTACAGGGCGAAAAACACACCTCGACACAACACTGTTGCTGGCAAGCTCCTCCACATGGAGGTCCACAGAATGCACACCAACCAGCTGGACCACAGCACATTTTCTGCAAACAAAAAATCCATGATTTTCATAACTTTTACAAAACTTTAATACATACTGTTTAGTTTGGATTTGACTGGAACCGTTAAAAAAAAAACAAAGTGGTTTTTAGAGAACACCTAACAAAATAATAATGTAAAGGATTTTTGACAAATTTTGTACGTGCTAACAACACGAAATGCCAGCTAATAATGAATATTAAAACAAATATCAAGACAAATATAAAATTAATTTGTTTTTTTTTTCAAGGCCTACTTTAATAAATTATTCATTAAATTTGATTTTGCTAGTTAATGATTTTTGCTGGTGATTTTCCATAATGATTTTCAATGCCGGAATTTATTTATACCACTTATATGGAAGTAAATTTTAAGGCCTTTCTGAAATCCTCTGCCAAGATAATGCATTGTGGAAGAGCAGAAGACGTTTAGTGACCTTGTAAGCAGCTTCATGTCTGTCCAGCTGCAAATTATATAATATGGTAATAGAGATTACAAAATTATGTTAATATACCAACCTTAAGATTGCAGACAAACTGGAATAACTCAGCGTTGTGGGGACTCTTGATGAAATAGCTTACATTTTTATTATTATTATTATTATTGTTAGACTACCACTTCAATGTTTTTGAATTGATTTGCCTAGCTTACCCTGATAAGTATACTATGTATAATGTTTAGCTTAAGGTTTCGAACCATTTGAAACCGCACTAAATTGTCGGTAGTCCGACTGTGTGGCTGCCTCGTATTCCTGCACCAGGCAGTCGACAGTATCACGCGCTGAGTCTAGCTCATTTAGATCATCCTGAAACATGGGCTCTCGCCGGAACTGATCCAAAAAAGCATTGCGCTTCTTTAGCTTATCGTACTGGGCCAAAGCACGATTGAATAAAGCACTAATGCCTGTATTATTGGCCATCATCAGGCCAGATACTTTGTGCGCCGTCTGCACGTAAGGAGAGCTGCGTGACAGAGCCACCTGAATGCTGGCCGGACCCCACGGTATAAATTGGGCTAACTTGCGTTCTCGTATGCGCTGCAACGATTTGTGCACCTGTGTGGGATCCACTTCACCCTGTATGATGTTTAATATGGAGATGTAACAATGACGCTTATCAGCCGTCGATGAGACCATCATATTCTTTGGCTGAAGCAGGCGTCGCATCACATCCAATACAGTTGTCTTTCGCACATTGACCGTTGTCTATGATTAAGGGTGAAGATAAAAACAGTTTTCGTATCAATCAACCTGCACTTTTACGCACCTCAACATCGGTGATTAGCGGCGTATAGCCTGTCATGAGAAAGTGCAGCTGTGGTGTGGGAATCAGTGGCGCCATCAAGCCAATCATATTGTTGTTCATGTAGGAGGGATAGCGCAACGTCGTGGTGCTTACACTCATTATCGTCGACACCAGATTGTTGATCTGAGTGAATGTGGGTGTTTGTAAATGCAGGCGCTCGGTGGCAATGCGATTTAGTGCCGTGTTGTCAAGCACCACAACGCTATCGGCACAGTTTGTGAGTCGTTTAAGTGTGAGTATTGAATTGTAGGGCTGTACAACAACATCACTAATCTCGTCCTGATTGGGAAAAACGCTGAACGTTTGTATGAGCTTTTTGGGAAATCTGTCAGAGAGGCGTTCGAGCACATAGGAACCCATGCCAGAGCCAGTGCCGCCGGCTATTGAGTGGCAGAGCACAAATCCCTCAAGTGAATCGCTACCATCGGCCTCACGATCCAATATATCAAATACCTCCTCATGCACCTTTTCACCCTGGCTAAAGCCCGAGGCCCAGTTGTTCCCAGCTCCGCCACCATGTTTTGACAAGTACACATTTTCGGGATTATAGAGCTGCAATGGATTTGTGAAGATTGTTTTCCGGTATTTGTGCATCTCTGGCTTACCTTGGAGTAGGGCGAGCTCATGATGTTGTGTATGACACGTGGTTCCAGATCGATGAGCACCGATCGTGGTATATAATGATTGTCGTCCGCCTGATAAAAGAATACATCTTTGCGATCGTGGCCGTCGGCTGCAAAGTCCTCAAGAACGCCGTCTGGTGAGATACCATGCTCCAAGCACAAACGTTTCCAGAACTCAAAACCAACTGTTGTGCTTGTTGATAATTAAATTTTCTTTATTGTATATATTAAAACTTACTCTGATTGCCGCATTGGCCTAATTGTAAAGTTATTATTTCACTTGGCATTTTTTAATTTCGCTGATCATTGAGTTCAAAACAACGGTGATTTGCGCCATGTTTGGTTACTAGTTAACAGAGCTGCCACCTTTTACCAATAAGAGAAGAAACAATAAAACTGTGGCCACCCTGAACAGCTGTTCGCGGCGCTGCCAACTTATTTGAATTGTTTATTGATTTCTTGGGCGCTTTTGCAATGCTTTAGACTGCATTATTATTTTTATTAAATATTTCAATTAAAATCAACATGTTGCGCCAGGAAAACTTGGCAGCCAACTTCTGTGGACTGCTGGCCACCCAGGGCTACAAGGGTAAGTTTTTTTTAGCTTAATATATATCTCTTGCTACAATACAAACACTTTTGTTTATTTGTTTTGGAATGCAGAAAAGGCTAATGAATGGCGGATTTTAGGCCAAGAGCAGGATGGCTCATTGCTGACAACTTGGATATTTGAATACTTAGATGCAGAGCAGGATGGTAAACGGGAAACCTGTGTTGGTCATTTCCATGCCACAAAGAAGCAATTACGAGTTTTGTGGACAATGCCTGGTTGTGTGGAAATAATCCAGGCGAGCATCAACAGTAGCATCACCTTGTTGTCTTACGTAGTCAAGAAAGAGATGCGCTATGAGGCTTTTGTTGTGGAGGTACGCAGCAGCGAAAGTGGCGAACCGACGCCCCTTAATTCGGAACCCTCGCCACGCCAGATAATGACACAGTTCCTCTGGAAAGTGGATAGCGCCACACGCACCTGCTGGCAGGATAAACTTCTGGTGCTAACGCATGAAGATTGTAAGTAATACTTTGTGTTTGAAAAGCATATCTTATGAGACATTTGCCTTTTCAGCCATTAAGCAGTATAGCTGCACGGTCAAACAGAGCTCGACCACATCCCAAACGGGTAGTGCGGATGGCAGCACTTGGTATCTGGACACTAGTATACTGACCAACGAGACACTGGCCAAAAATTTTAGCTGGGCCCAATGGGACTCGGAGTGTCAGGCATTGTACTACATTCATCTCAAGCCCAAGGCGGTGAGCTTAAGTCTGCTTGACGAACGGGAGCAGACAGGTGAACAAATGGCACCAGTTCTTAGTCCCACACTCTCTGCATTTCAGTTTAATGAGAAGCAGCCCACCGAAACAGTGGTAAGTAGTGTTTAATGGCGTTTGTGTTATAGTACAATTTTGTATAAAAATATTATTTCCAACAGCTAAACATTCCATTGAATTTACCTAAGTTGCCCGCAAATTCCACAGAGGAGGCGCCCAGCTATGATGATGATGTAGTGCCGCTGCGCGTGCATGATAGCTCACTGAATCTTATCATTCTGGCTGATAGCTCGGGCATGTTCTTTGTATGCCACTATTATCTATATCAACCCATGCAGCCACAATTTGCCCAGGCAGCAACAAACAGGCAACAACAGCAACAGGATGTTCACTTTGCTTACTCCGTTTCGCTGTTGCATCATGGTTGCGTGGTGCATTGCGTCATGCCTGGTGTACCTTGGAATAAGGCAAGACTATTGCGTCCGACTTTTGCGCTGCAGGGAAACCATCATCTGCTTGTCTCTTCGGCATTCTTTGTGCATTTGTTGGATGTGGGTTTGCAGCATGAGCCCACTTGTCATATAGTGTGTCCGGCTGTCAATAATCGCAGTCCCGATGTTATTCACCTGGTGCCGCTGCGAAAGTGGGGCGCCTTGGCTTATGATGTAGCCACATTAAATTTGGTGTCTCTCAGCGTGCCCAAATCGCATCTTATTGATACATTCCGCAATGACAACTCACTGGATAATCGCATCAGCATTATACATTATTTTCTAATTCATTCCGGCGACATGGAAGTTTTGGCCGAGCTGCTAAGCAGCATTCTGGAGCGACCACTCTCACTAGATACGGTGGCGCTGCTCAAGGAAGCTTTGGTTGCCGGCAGCTTTGCAGCAGCTGTGCGTGGCTTACCCGAAGAGGCAAAACCACTGATGCGCCTACTCCCATTGACAACGGCAATTGCCACACGACCCATACAGGCACGTGTTGCAGACATCAGCGTAGGCATCTCCCATGAGGCGCTGCACAATACAAGCATGATGTTGCTATCGCCACAACAGCGACTCTCCCCGTATCGTACCGATATTTGGACTCGGCTCTGGGAGCTACTGAATGAAACAGCCAAGCAGGAGCAGCCACGTTTTGCTCCCGAACAGGTGACTGAGAAGCTCATCTTCAGTCTGGCTTGCTATCAGCCAGAGGCCCTCTCTCGCAGCACCACGCCCATGACACCGAATGCGGGCTGCGGTGGCTTTGGGGATTACAGCAGCGTTCCGTTCAGCAATGAGGTGTTGCCATTTATTGAGCTCGAGGGATGTACGGCCAGCAAGCAGGAGCATGTACTCTCTGTGGTGGGTGTGACAGAGTAGACCATATATTTGAACTTAATTTCACTTTCTGATTTCTTTACCCAGTATCTTCGTGAACTGAGCGTCCATTTGGTTAAGCACTCATCCAAGCCACATTCAGGCTTTCGTTGGCTTAAGGAAACCTTCTTCGAACGTTCGCAAGCACCGGCTCATGTTCATGCTGTGGCTTCCCAATTTGTTTCCGCTCAGTTGGAGTTATCGCGTGCGCTGTGTTCACTGGTCTGCCGTGCCGCTGGTTTGGATGCGCGTTTGGAAACGTCGCGTGGCTTTCAACTTATGTGGGTTAATATATTAGTGCATAATTGATTCGTTGACTGAACTCATCTGCTTTCAGTGATCAGATGGCCAATAATCAGCAGCACTCATTGTTTCTCATACTGGAGCGTTATTGTTTGGCTGTAGAATCAATTGCTTTTCCCCTACCTGAGGGCTTTTCTTCATTCTTCACATATTTGGGCTATCGCGCTTTGGACTATGACATGTTTCTGCAGTATGTGGAGAATCACGTATTTGAACTGCAAGTGGATGTTATGAAGGCTATTGTTAATGGTAGGATCGTTGTTTAATCTCTCCATTAGACAGATTATTAATTGGGATACAATTTTCTTTTAGATATTCAAGACTCACCCAAAGGCATTGAACGCAAATTGTCATTGCTGTCAGCTTTGCCAAAACAACGTGCTCAGCGTTTATTGAAATGCTGGCAGCATCCCGAAAGCCTAATGATACGTGGCAGGGAACATGCAGCCAACATTCTTTCGGGTCAGCATCAGGAGCCGCCACAGCGACGTGGTTCTGGCGGCGTCACCCAATCCCGCATGCACACCAGGAGCGGTAACTAAACCTGTTATCTCATTTCATTTTTATTTATCATTTTCATCATCATTTTTGTCACCAATTCATTTTTCGATTTTTAGCTTTAGGCAAGCCTACAACAATTGTTTGCCATTCGTTGCTTTTGGTTTTTTTGCTTATCATTTTAACTACAGCTGTTTTAAGTGTTGCACGATTTGTATTTGTGCAAAGACCCGCTATATCTAATTCTCAAGCAACTTCCTCTGGTTGGTAAGCAGTTATATTATCTGTCTTAACCAGTGTTTGTCTGTCTCAAGTTGAAACTTATTGTTTACACAAACATATTTATTGCCTTTGAACTAACACAACTTGCTTTCATTTATTTTTAGATCTTAGTGCGGAAACCTTATCACCGCTGGATTCGTTTCTGGATTTGCTAACTGCCAAAGCGAGCCTCAATGAATTGGACTACAATTTGTTGATCGAAACAACGCTCAGTTCTTTGGATCATCTAACAATCGATGAGCAGTCGAATTAGATCTTAAATGTATTAGTAATAATATATATGTGTATATATGTTTATGTGTGCAGGCCAAAGTTAAGTGTCAAATGTGTCTAAACATAATCGAAAGTGCAACATGTCAAATAGTATTCAAATAGTAATTAATTAAGCTTTTTTTAAAGACTAATCTACCGTAATTTATTTAAATTGTGTTCCTTTCTCAAAGTAATGCCAGTTCCATGTGCTATGAATTTATGCTTGTATAGTATATTAATTATTGAAATTTTTGTTTTAAGTTTAGTTAAGTTAAAAATCGCAGCTATTCTACTTATAGGTAAATAATACAAATAAAATGAATGCATTTTTAACGCATATTTATCATAAAATAAACAACTTTGAAGTTTACATTTTTTCTTCAGAAATTATTCTATTACTTTGTTTAAGAGATCTGTGGTAGAGAGATCCATTCCATCAAATTATCCCTTCCACAGGCAACTGTTATATGCCAGCATTTAGTACATTAAAATAACGATAGATGGCACGATAACTTAACAAACCACTTAACATTGAGACAACATAAACATTTATAATTGTTTTCAATGTGAAATCACATTGCTCAATGAAAAAATAAATATGAAAATATAATACTTAAAAATGTGTTTATTAATTTAATTTACGGCAATATACAAATATTAGTTATTTCAATTATACAGTAACATAACAGTCTACTACCTTAGACTAATTAACATTGTATGTTAGTCTATGGTCCACTACAAGAATGTTAACTGTTTGTCGAACTCGAAAATTCGAGAACAGCTGTTCCACAACAGACAACAACTTTGTCCTGGCTGTTCGAATTTATTTCAGGCTAACAATAACAGTGCGTGTACATTAACAGCGACTGTTAAAAGTATCTGAAAGATACTCGAGCATTAGCATTGTTTTGTTTATCCAGTTGACAGTTTGTGGAAAATCGTCACGGTGCGCGCATCAACGAAAATTTGTTGCGGATAAACAAGAGCCCCAACACGGGAAAAACAATTTTGTCTTGTCGCTTGCTTGTCGCATTAAACTTCTGCCGAGTGCATCGCAACGTAATAATTCCGATTGGAATATGCGCGTCTGAGTCCTAGAGTCGGAGCTTTAAAGGCGAGGCGCAAACAAAAAATGCCAAATGCACTGTGAAATATATATATTTAAACACAAAATGCGCGCCATATCAACAACAAATTGATAATATTTAATTATTGAAAAAAGTTTTCAACTGTTAATTAAGAAAAGAAGTTCAAACAATCAACAAGCTAATATTAATTAAACAATAAAAGTGTCAACATCTAAACCTAAACAATAACGCAATGGAGAATAACTTTAAAGGCATCTTCACAATCGGATTATTTCTGGCGTTGCTCAGCAGCGGTCAAACCCATTTGAATATATTTTTGAATTTGCATGAAGTTCTACGTTTAATCGGTGAGTTGACCAACCAAATACATTGGATATAGGCATACTATATATTCATCATAATTATAAACCAATAAGCATTTAATATCAAATATCAATTAGCTGTCATCATTAGGCAATTTTCATTGTTGTTGTCGTTCTCATTGCTTTGATTAATTAAAACTAAACGTTTTTTGGAATTTAAGTGGATTTTCCAAACAAAAATATTTTTGGCATAATAAATTGAGCTAATCGAATGTTAATTTATGTGTATTTTCAATTTTTATTTATTTTTTTTGAAATATTATCTTTGCCTGCATTTATACTGCAATCATAAATTTGAGATGGTTAAAATTGATTTTTTTTTTGGTTATATTTATCATAAAATATTGCCTGGTCTGGCGTGTGTTGCAAGCTCATAAATCAACAGGATTTAAATATATATATATATATATACTATAAATATTCTTTGTAATTTTATACTACTTACGTATAAAGTTAGTCTACTTGCAACATATATAAGAAATCCAAAAATGTTTTACGAGCTGCTCCCAATATAATGACAGTATAATAAAAACCCTTTTGCCGCTGTTACCCGTTTGTTTATTGTTGTCGCTGTCGCTGTTCAAATATAAATATATATGAAATATAAATCTATGTTTGAATATGATCATAAAACACATGCAAAGTGCTTGTATGGGCTGCGCACCACTCTTGAAGTACAGAGCGACACTTACTGTATGGTTGAATTATCAGAAATTATGTTGTAAAATTTACAACTCTCAACGGCGTCGGCTGCCTGTGCAAACAAGCCAAGTGATTGATGAGGGACAGTGTTGGGGGGGAGGTGAGCTGGTATGTACATTTATACTATATATATGTATATATGATATGCGATCGCGTCACTTGTGAATAACTGGGTAAACATTTGGGGCGACTGTTAATCGGGCGCTTATCTAACAGCTATCGACTTTTGTAAATAGTTAGTACTATCGATGTTGTTGTTTTTGTAATTCATGTGTTGTTTTGTTGTTGTGGGCTTATCGGAGCGCCGCCGCACAATCAATCAGAGCTGCAACACAGCAGGAGGCTGCTGCCCCGAAGTGATCCATCAATTAGGTTAGGGAAATTTATTAGTTATGTCAGCCGCGTGTCAAACAAAATCAAAATTTTGATGTGCATTAATCGAAATGCTAACTGAGTGTGAATGTTTGTGTCTGTGTGTGTGTGTGTGTGTGTGTGAGTTTGAATTTATTGTGGTTACTCTGCCATTTTGTTGCGCTACGGCAATTGCAACTTGCCCCACTGCTGATGATGATGATGATGATGATGATGATGATGGGACACCCTCTCCAATTATCCAGCGTTGACAGCAGGTTGCATGCCTGACCTACTTTTGGCTTACCTTTTTTCGGACGCCCGAGCTCTCCCCTACTGTCCCCTACTGTCTCTCTGTTTGTTGTTGTAGTAGGTGTCATTTTTTTTTAGCGGTCTGTTCAAAAGCTTGACTCCCAACCATGTGTGTGTGTGTGTGAGAGAGAGTGTGTGTGTTTGACCTGTCTATGTGTGCATGCGTGTACATCAATTAAATTGTCACAGGCCACAAACAAACGACAACAAACAGAGAAAAAAGACAACTATACTACACAGCACTTGCTGCTCTGCTGCTGCTGCTGCTGCTCGTTAGGTTGCACTTGTGGCAGAATGTGGGGGCCTAAAGGATGCGTTGTGGCACCAAATTGCAGCTTCGGCCAAAGGCTTTTGCGTATATGTACATACATATATATATGTATGTATATTGTTAACCATGTCAGGGACTTACTGACAACGCACTGCTGCACCCCTTGCAGCTCGTTAACGGAACATTAGCACACATGGGATCATTAATGGGTTTACCGATTAAATGAGGAACAACCAAACGTGACATAAAATAATGAAATACCAAGCTGCAGAGTGAAGATTATGTATAAAGTTGAAGGTTGAAGTGATCTTCTCAAAATGGATTAAATACTTTATTAATGGGTATAATTAAGAGAATTAAATAATTTAATTAAAGTTATTAATGAGACATTCTCGCTTAAACTTTCTTATAACCATCTAGTACTTAATACAGCAGACGCTTCATGGTTTTAAAAACAGAAAAATGTTGGTATCTTTTAACCTAATCACAGAAGTAAAATCTGAATTGAAGTTAAAGTTGGTCGCCTTCTGGCCATTAACCCTATTCTCCCTTCACGCTTCGCTTGTTGACCTGAGTGGCCGATCAATAAGCAACCCTTCTGCATATATCCCTTAGGCAGGGATAAACTACATAGTCATGGTTATAGTGTATATCAATGCATTGCTAATCTAAACCCATCCAAGCCCATCCAACGGAAAGCATTTTGATCGATTGACATTTTCAACTACTACATTGGCAGGCGCAAGTCGTAAAGATTTTTAGCCAGCCCGAATAGTTGCCAACTCACGTTTAGCTAATAAAACGGCAACATTTGGCTAAAAATACACACACACACACACACACAGAGAGCGGCATTTAGTTATAGTATAGTATTTTGCCAAGTAATGTGAACTCAATTAGTGAAAATGCGGCAACAATAATATGAGCAGAGAAAATCCCTTTAAGCATTGGATGGATCTTGTTGGCGAGAAATGCGCAATGTGCGTGCCGAATTGTTAGTGTTCGTGTTTTGCACAGACTTTAGCCACACAGAATAAATAATTAATAAATACTCTAAACTGAAACTGAAGTCTGAAGGGAGAGAATTGCAGTTGAAATCGGAGGCATTAGCAGGCGCCGTTTGGCATGCAAAGTGCGAAACAAAGTTGATGTTGTTATTGCCGTTGTTGCTGTTGTTTTTGTTTTTTTTTGCTGCTGGCAATGACGACATTATAAACAAGTCGACAGCAGCATGTCGTTGCCATCTGTCTGAAAGAGAGTTTGTCGTTTTGGTTGCCTGCATTTGAGTACAGTGCGTAATTGGCAAATGAATGAGAGAAAGCGATAGACAGACCGAACGAACGAGCGAACGAACGAATGAGCGAGAGAGATGATGATGACATTGCAGAAGAGTAGGCGAAAGGCGAAAGGAGAAACATGAAAACAGCATGAAGCTAGCGAAAATCTCAGTTGCATTTCAATGCGCTTAATTACGAGGGTGGTTCAGAGGGTTGTCCCGCGATAGAACTGACTGACAGCACTGACTGTGTCTGTTGAGTGGTGGGGTTGGGTTGGGGGAGGAAAGGTGTTGTGTAGCTGCCACTTATCCTATCCAATACACACACATACGTACATACATACACACGCGTGTCAACAGCAGCATTGCTTGCAACATCAGTAACAAAATGCCACCGAGGACCCAACTCAATAGCTACTTTTACTCCTTCTCCTGTTGCTGCTGCTGCTGCTGCCTTTTTGCCAAGTCATTGGCCCTTCATTGCGTAAACAGTTTACACTTCAGCAACGGTCACAGATTGCTGGCCACGCCCACCCATCAAACCATATCTATACATAAACTATGTATATACGCGATATATAACAACAACAACAACTACAAGTGACGCCCATTTGCGCTTAATTAAATCGCTAAATGCTTTGCGGATGTTGTTGTTGTTGTTGTTGGGCAGTCTTTTGACAACGCACAAAACAATGGCAACAATGCGTGCCACACGCGGATGCATTATCATTAACAGCATGTCTGCTGCCACCAAAGCTTTAAATAGTTAACTGTATCATGACTTTGCATTTTTCGCATTGTTAAGTTTTCGATCCATTTAATTTACTATAAATATTCAGAAATTTTTTTTTGTATAAAATATTTACCTCAAAACAGATATATAGAGAAAAAATATTCTTTTTCATAGTTTTGTTATATATTTTTTTGGAATTTTTGCTTGCTTTCACATTTAATTTCTGTATATTTGAGTTCAAATATTTGATATTCTTTTTGATGTTCTAATCACCTAAAATTGAAATTCAACATATTTGGTTAGTTTTTAGTTTCAACAGAATAGTTTTTATCTTCTAATATTGTATCTCGTAGTTGAATTTGAATTTCAAAAATCACTAAAATATTTATTACTTTTATGCACTGCAAATATTCTGCTTGTCTTATTTAAGATAATCAAAAAATATATATATTTGAAATATTTGCAACTATTATTTTCGTTGCAATTCGATTGCTGTTTTTATGTTGAGCTTGTTGAAAGCAACTTGAGTTGAAATTTATTCACATTTCTAAGCATATTTCACATTCCCAATTGGCAACGAATAAGTTTCTTCAGCACGCATACATAAAAGTTCTTTCCGTATGCGCATAGATACCGAATAGTATCCACCCAAATGTTGCATGTGCCACCCCCAATAAAAAAAGTAGAAAAATAAAAGAGCTACTGCCATATCTCAAGTGGCAATCCCCAGACTTGGGCACCGCCTCGTTATCAAATGAATTTAATCAGTTTCAATTGTTTATGTTTTAGTTCTGCCTTTTTTGCATTTGATTGGTAGCCGCCAGACACGAAACGGAAGTCGGGCAAAAAGCAACCAAAAAGCAACCAACCCAGAAAAAAAAAACCCTCTCGAGGGAAAAGCGAAAACATTTCACAACTTTTCAATTGACTTGTTGTGAAATTAAGCTTTTTATAGACGCTTTTTTTTCTCATCATCATCTATCTAATTGCTCTGCCATCTCGTAAATAATGTAACTGACAAATTGTTGCAGCCACAATTATGAGGCGTTTCAATGGTGCGATGTCTGCCACATGTGGGTCGTCAAATGTTCACTGACACCTACTTGACAGCACTATGTGGCAACGAAATCGATTTGAAAATATCTATATACCCAACTAACTGGCCATTGAGTAGATAGATGTCTCAGCTTTAATTTATGACCAGAAACACACAGAGTGGGAAAGAGAGAGAGAGCGAGAGAGAGGCTGGAGAATATCTTAATCCTCAGGACTCTCAGGCAAATTGTCTGACCGACCAGTGGAAATGCCTAAATTATGTTAATGACCAGCGCACAAAATGACAGTTACAGATAATAAAGTACATGATATTTGCATTAAGAAGAAGAAGTTTCCGCTTTTAAGGCAATATCCGCATTACGGGATTCGGGATTCGGGATTTAGCAAAGGGCAAAGGGAAATCCGGCGAGGATTTTATTATTCTAGCCATTTAGCGTAATTAACTTGTGTTTAAGGTGGCAAATGCGAAATGCTTTCTCACATCGCTCAAATGATTACGGTAGGGAACGGAACGGAAGGTGGCAGGGGAACGAGATGTGTTGCAGTTGCATTTAAGGCTAAGCTGCAACAAAAAATTACTTCTAAATAAACAAGGCAAGCGACGCGTGCGGCCTTGCGGAGCAACAAAACATATACCCTACTCTCCACTCCTCTCCTCCTCCTCCTCCTCTGGGCTGCCTGCATCAAAGTGAGAAAAGTCTCAAACAACAATGACAAACTGCTGCCAGAAGGCAGTTGGGAGGGGGAGGAGGGTGACAGACTACCTTTATGGCAACAACAGTAACAGCAACACAAACATCGCTACTTAATGGACCAGAAATGCGCTGTGCAAACACACACACACACCCGTCTCTCTCTCCCCCTCTCTCCCTCTCTCTCACTGATGTCTTGCCCGCTCGTCCTGCTAAAGCTGCTGCTGCCACTGTTGTTGCGTATGCAAACAAACGAAGCCCGGAAGCGAAATGCGAAGCGTTGGCAATACGCACGAGTATGCCGCCAGCACTTGAGCACGCCGCGTATGCCGCACCGAACCGAACTGAACCGAACCGAACCGAGTCACACCAAACCGAAACCGTAAACCTTAACCGCCTTGCAACTACCACCACCCGTCTATCAGCTAGCGATGTTGTGTTGAGGGCTTCATTTGGAAATGCCACCCGAGGGGTGGAACGCCCCTTTTGAGCTACTGCGTCCGCACTCGGCACTTCGATATCGTCGCATATATATATATTTTTTTATTGCCCAGCAAAATTCCAAGCGGGTGCCGCCGCAACACCCTCTACCCCCTTCTCGCTTTCACTCTCCCGTTGACTCTTAATGAGGCCGTAAATTACTTTTTATTATTTTGTATTTAATTTTTTCATTGCTGTTTGTTCGACTCCTTGCACACAAAAAACAAAAAAACCAAACCAAAAAACCCAACAAAAAATAAAAATAATATCAAAAGCGTGTGTGGCATCCATTTGATTTCAAATTGATTGTGGGAAACGGATATGCGAATAAAATATGATCGGACAAAAAGGGTTGCAGCAATTTAGAGCATCTCTTAGAAACGTTCCACTAAATAATCTATTCATATTCATAGTATATATGGTATATTTTCTTAGTGCACTTCTTGTGCTCCATTTCCAAGCTACAAATTTATTAATGTTAAATGTTAATTACTTTCCGCACAATTTTACGGCACATATATCTTACTTTCTCCACCCTCCACTCTACATATAAAAACTAACTAAAATCATAAGCGTATCATCATTTATAGTCTCTCTATCGCGTTCTCTCCCCATTTCTTTTGCCATCTCTCCATTACTAAGTATATACTTATAGATATACTACAAATGCAACTTATTGGAAAATTTCACACGCCCGCAGCACAACAACTCTCGTACAAAAACAACAGTTCTTCTTCAACAGCTTCCCACGCAGCCAAAGTACTTTCTCAACCCAGAGAGAGAGCAAAAGAAACAGAGAGAGAGAGAGAGAGAGAGAGTGAAGCGATGGTTGCTTGAGGGGGGCTCACGTTCAGTACTGATAAAATATCTAGTAATTAAAATTTGGGGCACTTAAGTGCCGCAAAATATGTTATAATGCTACCCCCAAAACGCATTTTGCGCCCATTATGAGTTATGATGTTGCAAGTAAGTGGAGTCGGTGGAGAGGGGTTTTTAATAGCTGGAATGCGTCTCTTTGGGGTTCAAATAGAACGAAAATAAAAGTCGTCGAAGTACTACTAGTTTGCCAATTTGTCGAAAACAAACTCTTGGGGAATTTTGTTTGTGTTCGATGTAATGAAAAAATCATAGCTGACTGACTGACTGACTGACTGACTGACTGAAAGAGTGACACAAATTGTTGACCTAAATATAAGTGAAAAACTGGGAGACATAAAGTTAAAATGCGAAATGAAAGTTAGCTTTTTTGCTCGTTGTCAGTGGGAAATGAGTTTGTGATTTGTGAAAAAAGGTTATAAAAAGCATTGCATAAATTTGTTTGTGTTTTATTCAATCAATTTAAAAATCATTTGCTTCTTGCAAACTTTCAGAGAATTTCACAGATTTAAGGGTGAAAAATGTGTGAAATTATTCATGGACTTCTTCTTACAAAACACTTCAAGTTCAATTATACAATTTATATTTCAAACTTTCTTCTTAATTTACTCTCCCATTTTGACCTATTTAGTTTCCTAGAGAGCAAAGCCAACTGTTGTGTGACATATGCAAAGCGTTAAGTTCAATTATGCGCTAATCAAAATATCAAATGCGAATCAAAAGACTTAAAGGCACTTCTACCCCACGCCCCCCCTGGTTGAGTTGGTTGGGCAACGCTGACACAAAGATTATGTGCACACGATTCTACCATATAATTTATGCCTTCAATCAAACCGACTGACTCTGACTGACTGACTGAATGACTGGAAAACTGACTGATGACAGCGACGGCGACTTTACGACAAAAAACGAGAGGGATAGACAGTGAGAGAGAGAGAGAGAGAGGGCGAGTTAAGAAGGAGGCGGACGTGGAGCCTAGGGGCCGTCTCTGTCTGCGGTAATTTCCCTGTCACGCGTGATAAAACTCGCACATGGCACGTGAAGAAGAAGAAGAAGAGGAAGAAGAGGAAGAAGGCGGTCTTTTTTTTGAGAGTCAGAGACTCAAATTATTATTGTGGCAACAACAAAACGCCAGCTGAAAAAGCGAAACGAGTCCTGATTATTTGTGCGGCCCGTTTCAACTTTAATTAAGCGCTCATTTCCACATACAACAACAACAACAAAAAGAACATTTATATATATTACAACGTACTTTAAAAGAGATGAAAACATATTCGGTTTACAGAATGAGCTTCCCCAAAGTGAATTTGCTGCCTGGGCTTTAGCCAATTCGTCTCGTTGCGAATGCGATTCGTTTCGGGTATTTGCTTCACTCGACTCAACTCGACATTCATTTGCCGCCGTGCATTAGTCGCGGCTATTATCGTGTCTGCCCTCGCTTTATTATCAGTTCTCATCTCTCATCTGCCTTTGTGTGTGTGTGTGTGTGCTTTTCCCGACCACCAAATGGCGTGAAATGTGTGTGAGAAAGAGACTGTTGTCTTTCTTTTTGTGTTATTTATTTTTTTTTTTTATGTTATTATTTTCATACGCATATTGCTATTTGGACAGGCTAATGGCTTTGAGTGCCTGGATTTCGGTTTGGGTTTGGGTGTGAGAGGGAATATTAGCAGAATTATCATTAACATATTTAAAAGTGTGGATAAAGCGCACAAAGCGCACGAATAAATGAATTTTAACAGCAAATGATGCTTGATGTGGTTTTCATGCAGCTCAAAAAAGAGTGAATGAAGTCATCAAAGCAACTAGAGGAGTGAAGATAGAATTCCTGTACAGGGTTGATTTTATTTTGAATATATAGATAACAGGGTTCTTTCGGGGTGCGAGGTATATGAAACTCTGCTTATTATAAAAAATGATTTGGAAAAAGATGAAATTTAAATATATTTACACATATATATTATATGAATATTAACAGAAGATAAGCTTTGTTGTGTTTAATACACATTAAAGAGATAATAATTAATTATTCCAAATGGATTAGTTAATGGAATCAACGCATGTGAATAACAAATAATGTATCAAGTATTAAGCTCAGTATAAGCTCATCATAGAAGCAACTAAGTAATATAATTATGTATTCATTAAGTAGTTCACAATTGTTTCACCGATAAGCTGTTAATTATGCATGGATCTTAACTGGTAATGCCACACTCTGCCGATAATTGGTCACACCAATTACCAACAGCAACCACAGCAAATTGACACCATTACCCAACACCTTGCCCACCAACCCGCCCGCTCGCCCTTTCGAACCCATCAGAAACCTACCTACTTTGAGTATGTGTGTGGTTCGCTCTTATAAAAGTTTTTGAGTTTTTTGCATCGTCACGTTTACAAGATGATAAACCCTTAACTACTTCTCAACACACAAAAGCAACCGAAAAACATGCATATAAATATATATATATATAGTTTGTGTGTGCTTGTATTGGTATGTATATTTTTTGACCCAAAAGCAAAAAATTCTCTAGCCCCATAAACAAAGTCCGAAAAAGTTTTCAACAAACAAATCTACTAGAGGCAGAGAAAGATAGAGGGAGGGGTGGTGGGTTGTGTAGGTGGAGATGCGTCCACTTCAGTGGCACCGCCTACACAGACACACACACACACAGTGTGTCATACATACTAATGCAATGGCATGCTAATCTCTTTTACAGTCTGTTGTTGTACTTTGGCACTCTGGGAGACCTGAAACTGCCACTGGGACCGGGAGAGAGAGACCCGGTACCCGGTACCCGGTATAATGGGCAGCAGCAGAAGCAGCAGCAGCAATGTTGTTGTTGTTGTAGTAGTAGCACTTATTGTTAGGCCAAGCAGCTGGCTTGGATGGCCGAAAAAGTCAATACGACGACGGCCCTGCTGCTGCTGCTGCTGCTTTTCGGAGTCGGTCAGAGTCATAAATTACGCCATCCCGGGGGTGCTATTGAAAAAATATGTGTATGTGTGTGTGTGTGTTTTGCTTGTTTGTTTGTTTGTATTTGAGCATTGGCCCCGAGGTGTTGTTGTGCTTAACAAACGAATTTTTGCGCTGCTTGCGCTCCCTTTAGCGAGCCGAGCCAACACTGTGTGTGTCGCTTGCAGTCATGTCAAAAAAGTGTTCATAAATTTCACCTAAAAAAAACAGAAAACAAAAATGAACCAAAATTTTTATTCGGCACACAGGAAGTTGGTGTTTACTTAAGCACAAACATGCACATTAAAACGACTTTGCAGCAGTCTTTTCTCTCTTTCGCGCTGATCTTCTTGGGTGTTGCCACCCAAGTTGCCATTTTGTGGGCCTTAACCACAGCGACGCATGGAAATCAAGCCACAGGGCACATTACACAAGCTGACCTAAGCATTCAAAACCGCAACAAAACTCAACTAACTGGGCCAATCATCCCTCTCCTCCTGAACCTCCCACCAAAAAACCACCTGCACCTGCTGTTGTTGCAGTCCCGACCACGCTTTATGGCTATCCATAAATTTTATGGCAGCGCCTAGACACATTTGGGTCTATCTATCTGGTGTTGTTGTTGTTGTTGTTGTTGTCTGGGATTGCGTCCAGCCAAAGGTGATAAAAATTTCATTACATCACGCAAAAAGCCGATGCCGATGCCGTTGCTCGAAAATTGAAAGAAAACTTTACACCAGTGGCATATTAATGACCCAAACGTCGACTTTGAGTCTCTCGCCAGAAATCACAGACACACAGTGGATAGATACTACCTGATGAATGGCTTGTGGGTGGTGCGAATATCACTTGGGTGCCATTTGTATTGGGTGGCAAGCTGTCGGCAGTCAGCAGGTGTTGTGTTGTGTGTGGCTTGAGGCGTTATTTCTTGCTCACGCAAGCAAACTTGCGCCTGGGTCTGGGTCTGGGCCTGGGTTAATAATCACATTAACGTTTTTCCCGATAATCACATTTCAGTTTTATTCGTCTGCTTTGATTTTTACGAGTCAATAATTTGCACTTCTTCCATGTGGGTTTGGCAAGTTTCGCCCCGGGCCACTTAAGGAATCATCAGTTAGATTAATTACGCATTTATTGTACTACTGCTCTTGTTGAGTGCCTTTGACCTAAATGGTCCTTACACTGTGTGCTAATTAGTAATGGGAGTAATGAAGAGTTGGTTCCAGGAAAAACCTTCAACCCAAAGTGAGTTGTGGTATTTGTATTTACATTTCAAATTGAATACGCAAGAACTAGAACTCGTTCATGGCAACATCATGCCATAAACGTAATGTGTTTTTTTATGGTTTGTCATAGAAAATCTACAAGATCATAATTTATGCAACACCCGCTCTCTTCCCCACCGCACTCCAGCAGCACTCCCATGAACTTGAATTTATGGCCAACCAGACCATGCCAGCAGCTAGAAGCAGTGAGAAGCCAGCATCGATGAAGTTGAAGCCGCCACCGCCGCCGTCGTCGTCGTCGTCGTCGTCGTCGTGTTGAGGTGATAATGTTAAAGAAGAAAATACAACATAAACTGCAAAATGGTAAAGGGAGACCCGTTGATTGCGTCTGGCCTGCAGGCACAACAAAACAGAAACAGAGAAAAAAAAATAAGAGGTCTGGCCAAGGCGAAGAGCTTCATTGCTTCAGAGAGCTCAGAGTCGAGGCAAGTCGAGGCAAATAAATTGCAGCTGCTCGACCAGGGCGATGAAATACAAATAGAAATACTTGGCAGCGCTACCGTTGGCGTTTGCACGTTGCACATTGTACGTTGCGCGTTGCACGTTGCACGCTGCACGATGAAGTTGCCAGAAACATCATCATCATCATCATCATTGTACACTACTTCACATGTCCTTTCAGCTTTTTTGTCTTTCACTCTGACGCTCCTCGTCGCGCCCGCTCGTTTTCGGTCCGCTATCCGTTCTCAAGTGTAGTGAAGTATGTTTGGCCAGACAACGGCGAACGAATGAACGTCTTTTTAGTCTTCTCAGTCGAGCCAAACGAGCTAGCGAATCATGACCATTTGGGCTTATAAAAATTACCTTGCCTCGCCTTGTCTCGTCTCGTTCTCGTTCTCTTTTACTTTTTCCGGACTCATCTTCGTATTGACCTTCTATGGCCCTGTGAGTTACCTGACGGCGAGTTGTAGCTGACTTTGGTAGTGCGATTTAATCAGTTGCAAGCTCCAAGCTCCAGCATGCAACTATTCATTCCGTCATGTTGCAATGGCTCTTGACTTTTTGGAACTGGGCATGACTTTACACACACACACACTCACATACATACACACATAAGCAAATGTGCACAAATTGAATTCGCTTGAGTTATGATGCTCTCCCCACATTTTTATTTTTAACATCCAACCAGGGCCGGATTCAAATTTGCAGCACATAAAAAGTTTGTCACAACCCTTTTGGCTACCCAAAATAAAAGAAATACGGCACTAAATCAGCATCAGCTTCAGCTCAGTGGCCACCAATGTCATCATCAGTCGCGAGCAAAGTCAACTTTCCCGCCCTTTGCCCCCCCCGCCGACTTACATTCATTGATATAATAATAAAAATGTCTGTAGTCTGTCGCCTTGCCAGACTCTAAAGCTCTGTATCTGACTGTTGCCTAGAGAGAGAGAGCGAGCGAGAGAGAGAGAGAGAGAGTAGTCTTTCGTCTGCGTTTAATGCACAACATATTCATGTGTCAAAAGACAATTTCGGATTTATGGCCTGCGAAATCCCCAGGCTGACGACGTCGACGAACGACGACGACGAAGACCAAAATGACGCATTGTGGGCGGGCGGCGGATAAAGTCCGTTGCATTAGCATAGAGCACAGAGAAATAAATAAAAAAACATAGAAAAATATGTTAAGAAAGCACAAAATGATATCCACTAGCCAGCCAAGACAACATACTACATACATATACTCATGTACATACACATTCAAATCTCGTCCAGCTTTTTTTGGTTTGCATAAATTAGGGAGAGAAACGGGTAGAGCTGCTGCTGCTGTTGTTGCTGGCCAGGGTTACATATCGGCCCAAAGCGTATTTGGGGCGCAAAAATTGCCATTCTTATTCCATTTTTCTCATGTTCCTTTTTCTATGTTTTTTTTTTTGCACATAGAAAAGTTTTGGTTTATGCGTCTGCTTGGGTATTTTAGGGTTGTAATTGAAATTAAATAGATGTCGTGCCATGAATTCAAATCGCTTTCTTAGGGAATTTGTTGCATACAAAATGTGAAAAGGACTTAAAGAGTTAAAGCAACAATAAAAATAAATGTTAAAGTTTTCAACCTAAGTATAAACACTGACTTAAATAAGTTGTGAGACAGGGAAATTTATTGCTTGATTTTTGTTTGTGCGTTCATTAAAGATTATTAAAGTAACAATTTTATGCAATCAATTTCTTCAACTCCTCAATATGCTCTTATAATCTTAACTATGTGTATACGCTACATTGATCCACACATTTGCCAGTTTTGTCTCAAAATCCTTGTTTTTATAGTGTAGAGACTGGAAGTTGCTTTCACTTAAGACCACCCTCTTTTGCCTTTCTGGAGGGGTCCTGTTCGTTTGCATTTGCTTTTTATCAGCTTTTTGCCAAACATTACTCCTATCTGCTATCTCTACGTTGCTTTTGCTCCATCCTCTTTTTCCTAGTTTTCCTGTTTCCTTTACTCGCTTAGCTCTATCTACTTGCAACCATTTTCTCGCTTTTGCAATTTGTAGCACTTTAAGCATATTTTCACAGCTTCTTTTACACACTTTTCGGGGCAACTTTTACTTTTTTTTTTTTGTTTTTACGGGTGGCAAAAACGCGCACACAAATTTATGTCAGTGGCACTTGACGAAGTTGCCAGTGGCTCAGGGTGTTGGTGTCTGAAGGTGACTCGTCCTGGATAATGAAAATCGATTTTCGCCTGCGTCTCGGCAAGGTGACAGGCGGAAGTGGCGAACGGGCGAACGGGCGAACGGACGAAAAGACGAGAAGGTATGCCAAAGTAATGGCCATTGTGTGGGAGTGGGAGAGCATCATCGACTTCATTTGTTAAGCAATCAGCTCTAATTAGTGCCAGGCACTTGAGATGCAAAGCGGGTTGATGTTTTTTGGGGGGGGGGGTCAACTGAATAATTTGCTATTATTTGTCTATAATTGGGGGGTGTTGGTGGGTAGTGTGAGCTGGGAGTTGGGTTCAACAAAAGTTTTGATGTCTGTGGAATTTTAATTGCGAATGTTTAACACGCCAACGAACAAACTGAGCTTGACTCTTTTAACCCCTAAATGATCAGCTTTAATGTGGTTTTCTTCTTGTTTTTGTTTTCAATGTTTTGCTTTTGTGTGTGTTTCCTGCTCACATGTCTGTTGGCCGTTAACCCTTTCGCCAAGTTATCACAACTTTGCTATCTACCTTAGTTCATTATGCGACAGTATTCATAACTGCAAAATGTCATATTCCAACACATCACCCTCCGCCCGACAAAGTCCACCTCCTGCCATTCCGACTACTCCATTCTATGGTCCACCAGCAGCAGCCGCTTTCACTAATTACATTTTCAAAGTGCAAACGAAGCGTGCGAGGTACGAGAAACCGAGAAACCGAGAAGGGAACGGCAACTAGAACTAGAACATTGCTCTGGGTGCTGGGTACTGAGTGCTGGGTACTGGGTCCCGGGTACGCTCCACTAATTAGTACGATATGTATGTATGTATGTATATTTGTGGACGAATAAGTGGCATAAATTAAAATAAAATGTACAAGTATAAAATGTAACTGCGACGTCGACTGCGATAAAAATCTAAAATAAACACCGCTCGCTGCGGCGGCGGCTAGCGAACTGAGGCATGCAACATATGTATGTGCAGCGGTGAGGCAGGCAAGGCTGCTAGGCAGGAGAGGCAACGAACCAACGAACAAACAACAACATCAACATTAATTAAGCATAAACATTTAACCTGCCCCCGAGACACGCCTCCGACGCGCTGCGAACGTCGCGTGTCCGCCAAGTCCAAAGGAAGGGTCCACTTTCTGTGTTTTGTTCAAGTCGCCCTTTTTTTTCATACTATAATTTGATTGATTTATTGAGCCCACGCCAGAGCTGCAGAGGCAAGTGGCATGCAGCAAGCAGCCAGCAGCAGCAGGCAGCAGGCAGCATGTAGCAAGTGCAAGTCGTAGCAGGTATCCGCAAAAAGGCGCCAGCTGTAGGCCGGATACCCCAGGAGACAAACTCATATTTTTCCCACTAATTTAATTAAATGCATTGCAAGGCGATCGCTGGGGCAAGCATTGTTGCAACAACTGGTTGCAACAGACCTGTCACAACTATCAGATATTTATCAGCAGCGAGGTCAGTAAAAAGAGCTAAACCAGCTGCAGCTTTGTTGGAACTATTTCGTTTTAACATTTACTGAATATGGATTTTGGAATGTAGGTTAAATTATATTTAAACATGTGAAAGTGATATTAATTAAAGCAACATGCAAATCTTTTTCTTATTGCAAGTCGACAGCTGGCAAACATGAATTGGAACGATTATGGTCAGGTGATTTTTGGGGTAGTTATTGGAATTGGAACTGCTTCTGTTTATGTGAGAAGCACATTAAGTTAGAGATATCATGGGGATAAGCAGGTGCTTAATAAAAGTTCTAGAAATTCTTGACATTCTTTTCGGGACAACCTTTTGAAGTATATGGGATATAAAAATAAACAACTGTCTTATCGATAAATATTTGTTAAGGAACTTTTCCTTATCCCACTAATACAAAGAGCAAAAGTATTCTTTCACACAATTGCTCAACTTCATTCTTAGGTCTTTAAGTGCAAACTGTTATAAGAACGTATTTTATTTTTGCTTACACAGCTTGTTTGTCGCTTTTGATTGATTTAAGAGGGGGGTGAAAAAGCAATAAGAAAGTGTCTGGCATTTGAAGACATTGTGCGGGGGTTCAGCTATTTAACTCCTTCAATATGTCACCAAAGTGTCTAAGTGGACAGATAATGCGGAGTCTAGTGGCAGGCAGCCCAAGCCCAAGCCAAAGCCAAAGTCAAGACTGAAGCCAAAGCAAAGGCAAAGGCAGCTCGAAGAAAATCAATTTGACAAAGTAAAGAAAACTGTTATCCCCGGTGATTGATTATGCAGTCGAGTCGAGTGACTGGCCAAAAGTTGTTCGATTTCGATTGGGTCACCAAGCGTATCATTAATTTTCAGAGACAAAACTAAAACTGGGTGTGGATAGCGATGTGGGTTGAATGCCATGTAAGCAACCATTTGGTACAAGCATCTAAACTTTTTTTTCCTCTCTTTCTGTATTGCAGGCGTATCCGCGGAACTCTACTATGTGCGGGAGGGTGCCATCAATGATTACGCACTAAACTTTGCAGTTCCAGTGCCGGCGAACATTAGTGATGTGACCTTTACCTGGCAGTCGCTGGTGGATCACCCATTGCCCTACAGTATTAGTGTGGCTACCTCGGATGTGGGCGTATTGCCACGCCCCATGTTGAACATCTCGCGCATTGGCGATGTACCACAGGAACCACAAACATGGGGTGTTAGTCTCAAATGTTCGGGCACCCGTGCCGCCGAGGTCACAGTCACCATCAGTGTGGAGGTCATCCTGGATCGAGCAACAAACAACAATACGAATCTTATATTTAAACGCAAGAAGATTTGTCTAAAGGACGAACACAACGATGCACGCGAGGAATACGATGATGAGGAACCACTGCATCCAGATCTGAGTGGCCATGATGATATCCACTATACGGAACACAATGAAGACACGGCCGAGCATGTCATCTCCGATGGACATCTACCTACCAATGTCGATCACGGCAAGGGCACAGAGAGACATCGTGTATTGGTTACGGAACCAACTGTTATTGTAGGTCGTGGTCAAGGTGGTGCGAATTCAAACAATGAATATGATCCCATGTTGCGGGAAACCCTTGTGCCACCTACCAGTGGATTAATCACTCTGATTGTGGGCGGGATTTTGGCATTGGTTCTCGTCTCGACTCTCATTCTTATTGCCTATTGTGCTAAGGGTCCCTCGAAACGTCATCCTTCTAATGGGGTGCATTTGATTAAGACCTCCAGCTTCCAGCGACTGCCCACGATCTCTTCGACTGCACACAATTCGATCTATGTCTGCCCCTCCACCATAACACCCACATATGCGACACTGACGCGGCCCTTTCGCGAATATGAGCATGAGCCTGAGGAGTTCAACCGCCGTCTCCAAGAGCTGACAGTCCAAAAGTGCCGGGTGCGTCTCTCCTGTCTCGTTCAAGAGGGCAACTTTGGGCGCATCTATCGCGGCACTTATAACGATTGTCAGGAGGTACTGGTCAAGACTGTGGCACAGCATGCAAGCCAGCTACAAGTGAATCTACTGCTTCAAGAATCAATGATGCTCTACGAGGCCACACATCCGAATCTAATGACAGTCCTCGGTATTTCCATTGAAGACTTTGCCACACCCTTTGTACTCTATGCGGCCACGGGCAGTGTACGGAATTTGAAAACCTTCCTGCAGGATCCCTCATATGCCAGAAGTGTAACCACGATTCAGACAGTGCTTATGGCTTCCCAGCTGGCCATGGCCATGGAGCATCTGCACAACCATGGTGTCATTCACAAGGACATTGCGGCCAGGAACTGTGTGTAAGTAGAGCTAAGCCTATTATCATAAAAGGGAAACCCAACCCAACCCGTCAATCGGCAATTTGTAATCCGTCTAATCGACCATTTGCAACCCTCTGTTTTTTGCCCCTTCCTGTCCTTTAGTATTGATGATCAGTTGCGCGTGAAGCTAACCGACAGCGCCTTAAGTCGCGACCTCTTCTCCGGTGACTACAACTGCCTGGGGGATGGGGAATACCGGCCCATCAAGTGGCTGTCACTTGAAGCACTGCAAAAATCCCACTATAATGAGGGCAGCGATGTTTGGTCCTTCGGTGTGCTGATGTGGGAGATGTGCACGCTAGGCAAGCTGCCATATGCCGAAATAGATCCGTATGAAATGGAGCATTATCTCAAAGATGGCTACAGATTGGCCCAACCCTTCAATTGTCCCGATGAACTGTAAGTAATAAATGATAAATGGAGCTAGATAATATATTTCCTCATCAGATTAGCAGAATACTCATTAAATGCCTTGTCTTGTTTTGCTCTTGTATTTGTAGGTTCACTATTATGGCCTACTGTTGGGCCTCCATGCCCGCCGAGCGACCCTCATTTAGCCAGCTACAGATCTGCCTATCGGAGTTCCATACACAGATAACCAGATATGTTTAACCTGCGGTAATGAAGCACACCAAGACTTGTAAATACAACAAGAGGCGACGTCGTAAGATTTCGCAACAAACGACGTCCGCAACTCTGTTTCCAAAGACATATTTAAATTATAGCGCCTAAAAGGGGGCGCATAAGAAACGATAAGTGTGGTAGATATGGTTACAAGTGTGGGCCCACTGTTTGTCTCTCCCACAATAAATAGTTACTTACTTACGTTAATGGTGGGCGATCCAAGACAATTTCAAATGAAAGAACGAAAGTCAAGAAGCCCTATATAATTATCAGTTAGGTATATAGGTTAGTACGTTACGAAAAACAAGTAAATATAAAAGAAAAGAAAAAAAACAAACATGTGACATTTCAATGCAAGAAACGTAGTAGATAAACTTTAAAACACACAAATACACATAAATGTTAAAGACACACCTTAAGAGAGAAGCCCAGTTAGGCGGTTCCCTGCGAATCCTTACATAACCTAAAAGCATTTGCATAATTTAACATTATAAAGATACATGGCTAAAGACAGGAGAACCACAATATATAGTACACTCCCCAAATAGGCTAGGCATCAACGAGACCGCATATTCGGGTAGCTCTGTTGTAGTTTCGAGGAGATCGTCTTACAGCAAACGAAAAAAATATATTATCGAGTATATGGTATATATAAATGTATTTATATGTGTATGTATATTTATGTCTAACACCGTAGTGCTAGTAAACTCGAATCTATTGTATTTAACTAATGTTAGTATGAAAACCAACGGTGCACTGCAAAACTTCCCCATTTAGTTGACCCTCCCCACCAAAACAAAACCTATAAAAAACAGGGAGTCACTTTCAAGTTGAATCACGGTATATTTGTGTTACTTATACAAACGTCTCAAGAAAGTTTTGTAATATACTTAAGTATTTCGCATTAGTTTTAAGTTTTACTTATGATTTCTCGGAAAAAAACAAACAAAAACAACATCAACATCCAAAAAAAAAAAAAACTGAAAACGATTTCAATAAACGTCCGTGCATAACATTCAAAAAACCAAACAAATGCATTTGTGAATAGAAAATGGGTATGTGAATGGGAAATGGGACGACATTTAAGTAAAAAAAATATATTCGTGTGTAAGTATAACGCTAACAATTGAGCCACAGCCACGCCCATTACTTACCCTAAAACAACTTGCACTAAGAGCAATGTGTTGTTTGCGTTTTGTACCTAGCAGAGGAGCCTGCCACAACGACAACGACAACGACAGCGACGGGGGGGATCGGACTTTGGTTTGGGTTAACCATCTACACACACACACACACTCACACTTACACAGCCTCGAGCCAATCTCTTTGCCAGGCCAAGCGTGCTGGCAACACAAAAGGCATGTAGTGCCAACTGCCTATTTGAGGGGCCAAAAGCAAGCAAGCAAGCAAAGCAAGTAGGTTCAGGAGACGACGGTGTGGAAGGTGTGTTGGGGGCAAAATGTGGCTCTGCCCACACACCTGTACGTGAAAGCAGTTCGTGGTGCGCGTGCACAGCTTATGAGGTAGTGAGACGCCATTTGGAAAGCATGCCCTTTGATGCCTGCACTGACACTACTTAGTTTTTGGCACGTCATGCCACCCGGCACGATGTTGGCCGTGTCCTTTTTAATATGCCTGTCACAGCGTTAGGACAGACCAGAACAGTCCGTACAGCCAGTACAGCCGGAACAGCCAGTACACCAGCCCGTGAAGGCGACTAGAGTCGTGTCCTTCTCCTTCTCCATCTTTATACTGTTCCTTTTTTCGTTTATTTTCTTCTTTGTTTTTTCAAATGTGTTTTTTTTTTGTTTTGTCTAGCTGGGAACGTCTTTAAAAAGCGCTCAAAGAGCTCAAAGCTCGTTGGGCACGTGCTGCAGCTGAAATGCGTAGCATTTAACTAAAGCCACTAGCCAAATCAAAAGCTAATGGTAAAAGCAGTTACAATAAAGCCACTACTACACATAACTGTTAGGTTAAAGTGCTAAAGAGATTATACGGAAATGCTGAAACTATCCACATTGAAGCAGGGGCTTTACTTGGGTTAAGCATATATTTTATGGACCTAAGACCTATCTCACTAAAATGTTAATAAATATGCGTTATTTAGTAACATCTGCTTAACTTATGGTTAGTAACGAATGAAACATATACAAAGATTACAGTTCCTTTATGTAATGCATTACAAAGATTTTTTGCGAATTTGGTTTTGTCCGTTTGCCTTTTTAACTTAACCTTTCTCTACTTTGTCAATGGAGTAATAAAACTGTGTAAAAAAATATATTTTCTCCCTTCAAAGAACTTTTTTTTCCTCTCCTTTTTAGAGTTTTTTCTATCGCGAGTTGTGATTTGAGCAGCTGAAAGTAAGTGAAACTTTGAACAGTTTCGTTTCAATCAAATTAAAGCGCTTCAGAAAATTGACAAAAGATATTAAGTTATTAAAAACCACGCGAGCAGAAAGAGCATATTTTCCATGCGTTTTTAACTCTTTTTTTTTCATAAAAGTCACACACAACTAAAACATAAAACGTGCAGATTGGTAAGGGCTGAGCTCATTGAAACTTGAGCTCCCCACACACACACACAGATACAAACACAGACAAAAAGAGGAAAAAAGAGTGCAAATTGAAAAAAACAAAGTCAAACTGGGCAACTTTGTTGTTGTTGGTCAACACTCTAAGCCAAAAATCAACAAATATAAAAAATTTCATGGAACGTGAGGCAGCATTTCAATTTTTCAGTAGCTTCGCGCAAAAAAGTTTGACAGCAAACCCTGCCCCCTAACACTTTTACTCCATATAAACCACACACACACACCATACTCCAAAAAGTCAACAGTAATACAACAAAAACAAAAACAACAAGAACAAACAAAATGACGACAGGTAGTCATCAGGCTGTGTGGAATGTAAGGGGGCCCAGAGTTGCTCCCCACGGAGCCATTGGCAGCCCTGCGGCTTTGCCAGGTGATGTTTGAACTTTCAACAGATGAGCTCGACCGACTGTTGGTCGGTTAGGACCAGGGTATTGGCAAACCCAACGTAACGTAACGCAACGCAACGCAACTGCAGCAGCAACATCAACTTTTTTGTCAGAAGTGGGTCGGTTGGAGTCCATGGCCTCAAAAATTGATTACTTTGTAAAGCAGGCGACGCACGATGCCAGTTTTTGGAGTTTTCGGCTTTTACTTTTTTTTCTGTTTTTTTTGGGTTTTTTTTGAGGGTGGTGCTTTGGTATTTTTGAGCTGTTGATTATGACCACAAGGCATTAGCTGTAACATAAATATTTACCATTGAAATTATTAAGCAAAGTTTTCTCTGATATCGGTGGTTAACTGTGGTAACCCTGGACACAGGTACAGGTACAGAGTGTCGAAACCCTGTTTGAGTAAGTACTGGGGGCTATGATTGTTCTAAATTGCAGCAAAGTTTGATGTTTTTCTGATTGCAAAACTAATTAAAAAGTTGATGAAACTCATTTGGAATTGCTTTAAAGATTTAATTCGTTTTTGGGCAAGGGTTTTTTATTTTATTTTATTTTATTTCATCGGTTGGCAAGGTGCTGACTTTGCTGACTTTACTAATTCCCTTTATTTATTTTTTAGCTAATCAGAACTTTTTTTTAACGAAACTCTTAACTTTAAGACTGCACATAATCAATGTCTAAGTATTTGACTTAAGTTGCTTATTGAACTCTCCTAAGGCGCTCGCTCTAAAATTTTTAGCGTTACCCTTCGCCCCTTAGACACCGCCCTTCCTGAGAAATGCCAAATGCAAAAATTGTTTTTCAATTTCTTTTCTATTTGGCAATACACAAAACAGCAGAAGGAAATGAAGAAGTGCTAAGGCTGAGGCAGGCGAGGCAACATTAGCATACAACTTTTCTTATTATTTTTTATGTGAAAAATTTTCCGAAAACTCGCCAAGGGTTGAAGCGAGAGCGAGTGCGAGTGCGTGGGAGGAAGAGGTAGAGAGCAAGTGAGTGGGAACGCAGGCAAAGCAACAAACTGCAAAGCTAAGGAAGCGGAAACGGAAAGCATACAACGCAGACAAACGCCAACAAATTCGATGCTTGGCTAAGAGGAATCGCCGTAAAGCCATTTGGCTTTTTATCTATCTCTTGGCGGGACGACTGTCGATGAGCTAAGCACTTGCAATTGGAATTGGCAAAACGCACAAAAAAAGAGACAAGACAAGGCGAGGCGAGGCGAGGAAGATGTAGATCGAGTCAGTGTTGGCATTGAGCGTCAGTGTTGAGGGCCAGACAAAAGTGAAAACAGTCTGAATGAGCGTCGCGGCAGAGCCAAAAATACATAATAATGACATGGAAGGAAATCATTTTCATTTGCAAGCTAACGCTTCATTGCTCTTCTTGACTCAACACCCAAAAAATTCTTACCATTCCCCGGATGGAAGAGGGGAAGGGAGTTCAGCTTCCAGCTCGTCATTGGCTGTCGGTTGAAGTTGGCTGCAACTTCGCGGCGGTTGCCTCATTTGTCGCAAAGTTTTATTGAATTACTCGGGCGTGCCTCGGATCTCTGCCGTGAGTAGAGTAGGAGAAGCGGCACCGTTTGATGTGAGTGAGACATAGACAGATGAAAGCCAGAGAGTGAAAGGTGGGTGGATGGGTTGGTGGGTTTGGTGGGTTGGTGTAGGGTTGGGGTAGGGTTGACAAAGTTGCCGATAATGGGTGTTGGCGTTTGTTCCTCTTGATTATCACGCCTTCTGAAATTTTCATTAAAACTTTTTTTGTGTGTTACTTTTTTGTTTGTTTCTGCCCGTGAGCCTGCCTGCTTGTGTGCCAATCGATTGTCCTCTCTGCCATGTGGAACTTGTGGCACCTGCATTCATTTTTCATTTTGCACAGCCGTTTTGTCGTGTTTGCCGTTTTGCGCCTTTGACTCGCCTCTGACTTTTTGCCAGCTGTCATTATTCATCCAAAATGTTTTCGCTTAGCTTAGTGAGCAGCGTGTGTTTGTGTTTTGCTTGCTGCTTGCTGCTTTTGCTGCTCGCCCCAAACTTTTTCCAAATTTCCCACATATGTCGCCAACTGCGATATGCGGACTGGATTGGACTGAACTGGACTGGACTGGAGTGGACCAAGGCCCACATGTGATTAATTGTTGCAAGTGCTGTTTGTCGCTGCTGTTGCTGTTGGTGTTGGTGTTGCTGCTCTTGCCAAGACTAACACAGTTGGGGGTTTTTTTGGGCTGGTTTGCCGGTTGAGTTATTGGCATCGACACAAAATTCTTGGCCAGTGGCTCGTAAACCACTCGCATAGTACTACTACTAGTATATAGAAGCGGAGAGATAGACGTCAGCTTTGAATGTTTTATGGCACAACATACTTGCTGAGTGTGTGTGCGAGTGTGTGTGAATATTTAGTCAGGCAGCGATTAGAAGATGTTATCATATTATGATTATCCGAATTTGGACCACACAGGTATTGGCTTAAATTAATTAAGCAATTCTGGGCGTTGACCAGAATATTGATTAAATAAGAATTTCATGACTTTTAGATAAAATATTGATTAAGAAGTGTTCAACATATTCTAATACTTAAGCTAAATTCTTTGAATTTATCCCCAAGAACATAACTAAGCCTCATGAAGGCCATCCTCTTTCATTCTTGCACGCATAAAAGAGCAGGACATGAACGTGTTCAAAAATCAGATTTCTATTTCGTGCGTTTTACTATAGAATATGTCGAACAAAGAAATACCTAGAAAATCCCACACATCATTTTAAAAAATTCGACAAAATACATTTCTATTGTAATTAAATCAATTGTATGAAATGTTCCACACATGTTCACACTATAATATTTATTTTATTTTTTATAAAAAATGTGAATTGTTTTTCTATTTAATTTTCAAACACTCCCAAATCAAGCCCTATTTCGTTTTAAAACTTATTTTCAATACCCATTTTACATTTTTAAACTAAAATATCTCACAGTTTTTTTTAAGTGTATGCTAGTGTAGTTTACTTTCTATTGATTTTTATTTTACACCCTAATATTTATTTTATTTCTTGCAAAACTTTTTTAAATGGTTTTATAAAAAAAGCTTCAAACACTCTTGAATAAAACTCGGTTACTTATTGAAAAGTGTTTTAACACACATTTTTCATTTATTAACTTAAAAAATCTTAAAGTTTTTTCAAGTGTATGTTAGTGTTTTGTTATTCTCATATGCCTTTTGTGTGCCGAGACGCCTACAAATGCAACATCAATTTGTCGAATAAGCAACTTAATCATTTGCCATTGTCAATGGGGTTACAGTTGCTATAGATGTTGCTGTTGTTGTTATTGTTATTGTGTTGGGGCCTTTGTTGTTGGTGGTGGAGGCCTTTTCCAATGGCCTTTAGAATGTGGCTGTGGTGTACAGTGAGTGCAACAGAAGCAGAAGCGTTTCCAAGGCATTCATAGAATAAAAATTATGCAGACTGCAGTCGATGGTGGGATGGATGAAGGCGGGTCAGACCAGTGGAGCGACAAATGTGGCTATGCCACTTGCTGCCAAAATCAGTACAAACACACACACACATACATACATACACCCCATACACACACACACATACATACATACACCCCATACACACACACTGAGCCAGTGTATGGTGCAGTCAAGTTGACTTGGACTCGTTTGCTCCTCCGGCCTCGATGGCAGTTGCACAATTTGTCGGCTTTCATTTTTGGCTATCCGCTTGGCAAGCATATCGCCAAGCTGCCATATTGCCACATTTGCCGTATTGCCACTTGCCGCTTGCCGCTTGCCGCTTGCCACTTGCCGCTTGCCGCTTGCCACTTGCTTTTATGCAACAAATCATTGGCATAATTTAAAGCTTCGCTCGATACTCGTGTGCTCAGTAGTCTCTCTCTTTTGCGTTCGTTGGTTGCACTGTTTCTCTTGTGTTATTTTTGCTGTTGCTTCTTTTTTGAGGGCATTGTGGGGTTAAGTGTGCACAGTGTGAGGCAGTATGTGGCAGTGTGTGGCAGCGTGTGGCAAGCAAGCTGGCATTCAGAGCTCTAGTCTGGTAGCTTCGCCTATCTCTGCTCTGTGCTCTCTATGTGTATGATTATTGAATGTGGTCGAAGATTAATGATGCCCCTGTATTTGCCTTGGTATCCTCCTAAGTATCTCTATCTCTTTCTGTGTCTGCTACGTCTGCCCTTAGTTTGGTTCTCTGTACATGCTTCAAGTTGCGCCATTTGCTATTTTCTAATATTGTCTGCAACAGTGGGTGGCAGCACTGGGCGAGTGGGCGAGTGGATGGGTGGAGCAGTGAGGTAATCCTAGCGCAGCTGTGCAACTACTTTTCCTGGTGCTTCTGCTTTTCATTTTGCACTTAAGATGGTAACACAAAGCTGATTAGTAAGTAAGTAGAACTTGAAACAGAAAAGCATATAATATAGAACAAATATTTGGATCGACAAAATGTTTAATTTGAATACATTCTAAGATTACAGCGTTTGTTTCAGCAACAGACACAGCAAGTACTAAGTTATATAGTTTTCTGTTTAAACTTATTCGTCCATTAATGTGTAACACAAATGTTGATAATTCTACGTTCAAGTTTCATTTGGAAGTCTAACTAACTGTCTACGTATACATTTCAAATTATTTGTCAGACTGCAAAACAGAAACCAGCTAGAACGTTTCGAAAGTTTAATAGACTTTTGCTGTCACATGACCGAACAGATGCGGTCCTCTTGAAAATCCGTGGGCTAACCCAAACTTGTTTATTATGTATTTGCAGTGCAGTGGATCCAGTAACAGCAACAGCAACCGAACCAGAACACCACTGGGCAAGAGTGTTAAGACTCGCTTATGAACTTTTATAATAATAATAAAAATAATAATAATAATAGTAATAAAAATAGGAGCACTCGTGCGGCGTGCAATTTAATTAAATTTTCGGCCCCGGCTGTCTGCCCTGGTTGGGTTGGCTAGCCTACGTGAGTGCCTTTGCCAGAAGCAAAGGAGTGTTTCTACCTGTTCTGCTCCAGGTTTAGGTTTACGTTCATTCCTCTTGCTTTTCTTCTTCTTTTCTCTCATTTTCGTGTGACATATGTGACGCATAAATTAAACACTCCAATGAGAGGCGCTCGAAGTCCACATGTCCTCACGTACATCGCCTAGGAAATACCAGACGTCAGGCGGTGTTGAAGTTGAAGTTGCAGGTGCTTTGAGGTCGACTATGTTGAACGTATAGGCAAATAAATGCTCATTAGTTTTTCCGCAATCCGTCGGCACTCTGACTTTATTTTTTTTATTGATTTTAATTCATTTATTTAAAGCTTTCCAACTGCGGCGAATGAGTTTAATCAACTGGTGCCAGCCGGTTTGCTTAATCATATGGGTAGCATTAAACTGTTTGACGTTGCAAAAGGTGTTTGTCTGCCCCTCGAATCTCTCTCCCATCTCGCTCTCTCTCTCTCTCTCTCTCTCTCTCTCCAGTTTTCCATCTGTGTCTATTCACAGCAAGTGCCATAAAGTTTTGATTGAAAAAAGAGAAAGAGAGTAGAAAGAAGTATTTCTCGGGGCTTCTTTGGTCTGATTGCGCGCCGGGGTCTTGAGGGAGAAACGAAGAAAAAATTGTAGCTGAAGTCATGTACAGAGTTGGCTTTTTGTGTGCTCATTGCTCATTGGAGTGTGGTGTGGTCCTGTGGTTTTGGTCGGACTATGGGGCAAGTTTATCAATAAAATGCTGTGGCATACAAAAGTACACGAGTTATTTCTTTTGCATGAATGCTTTAGGGGCCAGAACAGGACATCTGGATATGCTTGACTTATAGTCACGCAAACTTTTTGTGCCATACTCGTTCTATTGAATCGAAGTTTTATGTGTGTGCGTTCTTTATACGGTTTTAAAGCCAGCTGTATAGATATCTTGTTATATGTTAAAAGATTTACAGCCCAACTATTACGAGTCTCATAAAAAAATGCAACAAACTAGTTCAAGTAATAAATCACTTGGGGTTATTGAAACTATCTACGTTGCTCAGCTGTCGTCAGCGCTGTGTGTGAGAAGAGAGTGAGAACATGTCGTGAAATACAATCCTTAGAGCACAAGATGCAATCAAAAAACATAATATTTTTTCGGGAACTGCCGGAAAACAGAACTCTTAAGCTACCCTTTGTAGCTTTAATGAGCGAACAAAGATTCAAAGATCTCATTTTTGGCCAGACAATACCTGGTAACGAGACCTTAAACGAGATCTTGTAGGTGTACTGTTGTATTCATTGATAACTCAATTAACATGTTACTTCCACGAATTATTATAGATTTTGCGCTCGAACGAACGGACCGTAGTCAGTTCAGTTCAGTTCTTAAATGAATTCTCATTGAAGCGTTAATCCGTTTAGGTTCAATCTATTTTTCTTTTTTTTCGAGCCAGTTTAGCCTGAGGGTCACAATTGGTTGTACGCACAACCTAATCGGATTTAGGAGCCAAACTCTCACCTTATTTTTATTTTTATATTGAAGCCAATTGCTTGTGTTGCCTTAATATTTAGTGACAATGACCTACTTATGGATACCTCTGTCCCAATGTCCCCCTGAAATTGTGCATAATTATATTTTACATAATCTAAACTATAAGCCCATAAAACGGGTGACCAAACAACCAACCACTTTTTCTCACTTCCTCCTCTCTCCCTGTGTTGTTATAACATGTATATTTTCTCAAAAGCAAAATTGATGACAATGCGGCTTGTCAACGCCTCGCCGGCTTTGTTGGTTGTTGCTCCTGCTGCTGATGCTGCTGCTGCTCCTGCTCCTGCTCCTGACGGGCTTCCTGCAACAAAAGATAAAAATTTCATTAAAACCATTATAACTGCCATCGTAGTAGATGCAAGCACAACAAAAAAAAAAGAAAGAAAGGCTGATACCTAAGCGAGGTCGCAATAAAAAATAAATAAATTCTGGCAATATCCGCCTATCGAAAGCGGTACGTTGTGATTGCAACTGAGGTTTTGATAAGCGATAACAAAAAGTTATTAAAAGTGAAAGTATATTTTTTTAATTTTATTTCTAACTTTCAAACAACTTAGTGTTTAAGAACTTTCCTAAGGATTTTCCCATCAGTTCGTTACTTCAAATACCATATAATTTAATAGAAATATGTATATAGCTCTCAAAATTTATGATATTGTATAAAAACTTTTCTAAGGATTTTCCCATCAGTTCGTTATTTCAAATACCGTATAATTTAATAGAAATATGTATATAGCTCTCAAAATTTATGATATTGTATCGATCGATTTTCATTCTCCAGTATCCAATTACATGTGATGAATAATAATTTATTGTGTATATCATCTATACCGCAATTGGAACACAACTTTGAATAGGTAGCGCACACCGACAATCTGATATATTTTGCCACACATGCCCAATACAATGTATTCACCACGTACATAATATCTTTTGCTCTGCTCAAATTACCGCTATACACACACACACACATGTACATGTACATTTACATATACATATGCACAGACGTCTAAGCAAATATCCCCGTTGTGTAAATATCCTGTCCCAGTCGCTTGTCGCTGTTGCTGTCGTTGTCGCTTTCGCTATCCCTGTCTCTCTGTCATGGCTTCGCTTACAATTTTGCATTTTCCACTTTTGACTACCCTCTCCCCCTTTGCAGTTACCCAAATACGGGCACTCTTTAGGCTTTTGTATGCCACGCGAGCTCAGCGAATGTCGTGCTGGGTACGTTGTATATACATACATATATAGTGTATGTATTTGTGTGTGTGTGTGATAACAACCCAAGGATTATTTCGCATTACTTTATTTTCACAAGCGCTTGCAAGTTTGCGGTACTTTGGCATGGCCTCGCCCACAGCACCGCCCCTCGAGGCAAGGCCCGCTTATAATTTACACGCTGATTGCGCTTTGGGATTATATATAATTTCTCCCCGCAGTTTCCTGTGCCCGCCACCTATCCACCTATCTCAAATCTCTCTCTTTTTCACATCATGCAATCGCCATCAACAGTCTATCCTATCCCTTTCCAGGTACCTATTTATACGGCTTTATCTGATTTTTGTAACTCTCTGTGCGGTTGGTTCCTTTTTTTCATCGCTTCTTCACACGTTTTTATGAGCTTATGAAATTAATTGTATATTAGCGTATGTATGTGTGCGTATGTGTGGCTTTTGATGTGATGGATATGGCACATTTGATTATGTTTTGGCTAAATAATGAAATTATCTGGCAATAAAGCGTTTTATATATTCGTGGGATCTGCAATTTTGAAGGTATTAGCGTGATATTCCTTTTGGCTTTATGATGGATTAGGTAATGAGGGAAATCGGGAAGTTAAGGGTAGGGCGTAAGTGAAAGTCAGAAATGTAATTGGCAAAAGGCAATAATCGAACTTTGGTTTGACCTAACACAGTAACCACATTACCCCCACCACACCACACTCAATCACCCAACCCAAGCTAAGTAATGTAACCGATTTTGGTGCAAATGCAACTGAAATTGAAACTCAAACATCAGACCACCATGTCGGTTAAGTGGCCAACTGCGTAACCATAACCTCAACCATTGACAAATATTGAAAAAAAGCATTCCCTGACATTGTCTGTGGAACGTAATTAACGGAGGAGTAGGAGGTGGGAGAGATTGAGACTACTGCGGAGTAACCCAAAAACAAACGACAAGCGACAAAACAAAAACTCGAACCCAAAACCCGACAAAAGCAACATGAAACATAATACAAATAATTAAAAATAGCCATCCAAAGAGAAAGAGACAATGGGGAATTGTTGTTGGAAAAAAAGTATGTCTAGCCGGCTGGCGAAAAACAATTGTGTCAATAGTTCACCCGCATTTCGAGTTCGAGTCGTGTTGAGTCCGCGGCGGCGACGGCGGCCAGGAGATAAACACAAACGATAATGGGCTGCTTGCAACTGGGGAAGGTGGTGCGGGGGGAAAATGGTGAAAAACAGCTGCTGGCAACTGTCAATTGAGTGGATGAGTCAAAACTAATGTCAACTGGGTTTCCGAATCCAACAGGCAGTTGATCTATGCGACACATACTTGAAAGAGAGAGCCTTTCCCCTACCACTGCCCCCTGCCCCTTCCTCATTCTCTCTGTGCTTATGTGTTTATGTTTGTGTGCCCTTGGAGTAGGGAGCATTGTAAGACGACACCTACAGGCATCATTTGTTTACACAATATTGGATATTGGATAGGCTCTAGATGCAAGAGGAAATGGGCATTAGCATGAAATTTGTAAGGCACAACACGCACTCGAGATAGACATAGAAAAAGGAACGGAAAAGACGAAAAAAAAAAGGATCAGTTGAGGAAAATTTATGCAGGCGACAAATTCAAAACACATGTCCTGCGAGCGAGCGCTCGAGGACAATAACAAAAACAACACTAGGAGGACCGAGATCCGAAAATACGGGGAAACCAATCAATTGTTTATTTATTGTCTGTTACTTGTTTGCTTTTCTTTTCCATTTCCATTTCCATTTCGATTTAGTTCTTTTGTCTAGTGTGTCTGGTGTGCCATCTCCCACTGCGTTAGACCACACAAAGGTAACCAAGAACGTCAGTAGTCACTAGTTCCAGAGGCTTAGTGAAGTTGTTAGTAAGTACTAAAGGGCAGGTGCCAAAAGGTAGACCTCGTTTACGCAGAAAAACAAATAGAAAAAAGGTTCATCGAACAACTTCATTTATGGATTGGCTCATTTTACGCGTATTATCCATTATTCTCATTATCTGTGGGCAGATCTTTCGCAGTCGCTGTCGGTCATCGGATGCGCATTGTTTTCAGTCTGTGTTCGGTCTTTTCAGTACCAATTATGGCATCAGTTTCCTATTGTCCGATATGCTTGTGATTAGTATTGCCAATCAGGCAATAAGCCACACACAGAGGCACAAATGCCCAACGACCAAACTACAATGGGTAATTCGAGTTATTCTCTTTTCATTATTCTCTTCTTTCCTTCTCTTTTGCAAAAAATCAATATATGAATTAAGAGCTATTGTTTGTTGCTATGTATTGAGCTTAAGATAAATATTTTTAGAAATATTTTATATTTGAATAGAAATGATTTATTATTATTAATAAGTTTTTTGAAGTTTTACTCCCACGATATAATTATTATTTACAATATGTCAGCTTTATGTTTTGAGATCATTAAGTATTATTACGCATTCGATTAATTTATCATTTCAATCCGCCAAAACAACCCCGGGGCAACAAGCATTATCTGAAGGCCTTTTGCCGTGAAGGACTCTGTGGTTGCGACTTGTCCAACTTAAGTCCTGGGGCTGGAGAGAAGCAGCCAGCAGCAGAATCAAGTCGTGCCACATGCCGCAGACAAGGACACGGCGTGTGCCCAATGCCAAGTCGCATAAAGCAATATAATCTCTCATTACAACTGCAACAAAAGCGACCCCAGCAGAAACTCAACTCAACTCAGCTCAACTCGGCTCAACTCAGCTCTCAGCTCTAGTGGCATATGCTGCCGCTCCTCCTTCCTGTTGCTGCTGCTGCTGCTGCTGGTGCTTGTGGCGTCTCTGCAGGCGTCACGAATTTATAGCCCCTGCAGTGCCGTTGAGCGTCGCCTAGCCTTGCCTCGTCTTGCCCCGCCTCGGCCTGCCTTGCGTCGAGTGCAACAAGCACAAAAATTTATAACTCAGCCATAATGAACTCATATATTATAACGTTTATTAACCCATTGATAACCGGCCAAGTGCTTAACGGCAACTGAATTTATGCGTCTGGTCGACTTCTTCTTCTTCTTCTTCAACTCAACTCAACTCGACGTCGAAGTCAACGTCTTTTTTTTGGGGAAGGGTAAGGGGGTGGGGTGGTTTGGGCAACCGAGTCTGCGTCTGGCAGGGTTTATCGAAAACATCCTAAACGGCCGCCGCGGCAAATGCCTTGTGACAAATAAATGTCATATTAATGTCAGAGAGACCCACAAGCAAAATTGATTCGCTTTGTGGCCCCCACTCTCCCCCATCCCCCCCTTTTCCACTCTCTTGCATTCAAATCTTTGGCCCTATGGCCCACCCCTCCACACTTCATCGCAAGCTGAGTTTGGCTTTTTGTGGCATTGAATTTTTCAAGTGCCACAAAAGTTCCGCACGAGGCATCTCTGTCTCTGTCTCTATCTCCGTCTCGCTGTCTCCTTTAGTTTTATGCATGTTTCCAATGGCTTTGCGCTTTATTAGGAATTCGGGCGATAAGCCTGTGTGTGTGTGTGTGTTATGAGCATGTGTTATGGTCTTCACTAACGCTTAGCCGATTCCCAAAACAAATTGTGTGAGTTAAGCGTAGAAATTGGTTTACATATAAGATAGAGCTTGCCACAATTGGGCGAGTCTAATCGGAAATGAGTCTGTTAAGTCTGCTTATAATCAAATGGTATTCGTATAACGAGTTATATTGCCAATGGTATTTTTGTTAGTAAATAAAAAAAAGAGAAGACTTGACTTAAACAAAAGCACTGCAGTGGTCAGGCATGTGTATAAAACTAAAACACTTGCAGAATGATTTTTGAAATACTTTAATCTTATCGTTTTTTGTGAAAAAGTTTAATCGCAACTTCTTACCTTTAAGGCTTTGCTTTGCTAGCAGTCAGTCAGTCGGTAAATTAAGATTAGGATATACATTTGTTTGGGTTTATTGGTTTGAAAATGTCTTATTGAATGAATCATAAATAAATATTTAATATTCAATTTTATAAATCAGCATATGCAAGCAATAAATAATGTTTAATATATTGCTTTTAATAAACGATTTTGAGGGTAAAATACAAATATTGAAACTCAAATAACGCTAAGCTGCCTTAATCCTCCCCCTTCCAACCATAAAGGAAATCAATTTTGTTACCCTTCTTAGTTAGTATATATGTCTGTGTTGCTTTCCTTTACTTGCCACTTCCACTTCACACTTTCCTCCGGTTTTCAAGCATTTCTTACATCTTCCGCATCTCTCGCCATCGCCATCCCGCATTTAACACATCCCGTTGTCGCTGCCCTCGAGGCACTCATCTCCTGACGTTAGCCGCTTCCGTTTCTATTTGGGTTGACGTCTGTCTGTGTGTGTGTGTTTGTTTGTTTGCATTCCTTGCCTTTTTGCCACGCACTGCCCAGTTACCCCAGTTAGACCCCAGTTTTACACAGTGTTCCAGGTTCGCAACATCGTTTCCCTTTTGGCCAGATTTGCCCTTTTTTTTTGTTCTGTGTTTGCGTCAAACTAAATATTCCCTTCTGAACCGAGCGTTCGAGCAATCAAGCGTTACTGTTGTTTGCTTTTCGGAACTGGAACTCTGGTCCATTAAGTGACGTCGTTGCAGCCGTCGGCCAAATGCCGTTGGTGACTTTTCGCACTCGATGCGCAATGCGATGGGATGTGATGGGATACGATGGGACGCGTCGGGTCGCGTCGCGACGGTCACGTGTCGCGGGCCGTGCCGTAATTGTATCTATGAGATACAATTACAATTTTTCAATATTTTGCACAGCAGGAGTATTCGAAGGAGCCCGGAACACTGCTCCGGGGTAGGGGTAGAGCGCTTTTCGTGGGCGTTATTATTTATTTATAGTGACACTTTATTGCAACTGAAGCCGCCGCTGGCGCCGGCTGCAGGATATATGTATGTATGTATGTATGTGTGTACATGCACACACACACACAGGACACGGTCGAATGTAATTGCGCACTTGCGGCGTCTTGACTACACTACCAGAGGGGGGAAAGAGTGATTCTAAGAGGGGGGTGTGGGGGAGGGTACGGTAGTTAGGGTAGGTAGCACGTTAAATACAACGAGGACAACGAGTAATACGAGAATATGTTGCATCATCTCTCTCGTCCGTGGCCTTAATGTCCTTGCCAGTTGGCAGTTTCCCGTCGCCTGTTTAATGTTGCGTTGCGTACTGCACGTCCTTCAGGGTCTTTCGTGGGGTACTTTTCACTTTAATTTAGTGTGCCCAACAACAGTTCTTTCTCCTTTGCAGCATTATCATAATTTTTCAATTTATTAACAAAGTCAAAACAGTTTAGCTCCGTCTTCCCTTCCTCCCTCTAAACGTTCATTTATTATCTGTATTATGAGGAAGGAAAATCGCCTTGGTCCTAGTTTATACTGTTCCAAGTTGTGTCCTGCGGTGTCTCGGCATGAAATGCGCGTTAAAATGCCTTTAATTGTTTCTTATTTATGCTTCCGTTACTGTTCAACTCCAACTCCAACTTCGACTTCGACTTTGAGTTTAAGTATGTGCAATTGTTTTTTGATATGATAATGGATCGTGAAATTGGAATTTGTTTTGAGTTGAGTTAGTGTCTGGGAAACGTCTGCTCTCCCTGACAGTTGTCGGCTGGCTGTTGGTAACTTTTTCCTCTCAAAATAATTCCCTGCACATTTTTTAAATCGAAATATGTTCAGAGTCCGGTCGCCCCCACCCAAACAACTTATACAAGTCAAATGCTGATTAAGACAAATTCTCTCATCGTTTAAGCAATTCTCAACCATATGCCTTGGCACTGACCAAATTATTCATTTCCTTCCTTCCTCCTCAACTTTTAAAGAACATTAATAAATATGTATAGTATGTACATATTTAACTATGTCGCGTTCATTTCGAGAGACCTCTTCAGACAATTGCATCAGTTGTACTTAATTGATTGAGAGAGCTTCACTTTAATTGACCCACAATTATTCTTTCTTTTATTTTTTGGAAAGATTTAAATTAAAGACACTAGCAAATGAGCGTTGTTTATATAACGGATTGGAGGGGTAAATGCCTGCGCTTGGGATTGGGTCTTGGATGGTAGATACTATTTGTCAAGGCCCTACTTATAAGGCACCCACGTAGGCGAAGGAAACAAACTTTAACACTTGAGCTATGAAAAGTTCTACGGTACTTTTCTTGAGCTGGAGCGAAAACTCAAGAAACTCAAAAACCAAAATCCAATTTGCAACTTTTTCGAGTGCGCACACACACGCAAAATTCTTCATCTTCGGCCTGATGTTTACACAGTGACGCCTTCACCTCCTTCCGTCATGCCTTACCCATTCCCGATACCAACCAGCTACAACGTTGACAATCACGCACGATTTCAGGCAAATCTAATTTAAATACGACTACACATCACATCAGTTGTGAGAGTCGCTGAGGCGGTGAGGTGAGGTGAGGTGAGGTGAGGTAGTTGGGGTAGATGGGGTCTAGCAACCTTTGATGGCTTCTAAACTGAGTGAGAACTACTGTTCCGTACCGACTGCAAGTTACTTTAGTTAGTTAACTGTTTATGGAACCATCCCCTGGCTAGCTGCCTCAATGGTAGGGGGCGTGGCCGGGGCACTTTACACTTTTGTGCGCCAGCTCTTCTAAAGTAATTAAGTGTTTTTCCACATGATGGCTTCATAGACGCCAACTGGGCAGGACCAAAATTCAGATGTAGAGGGACGAGGAACAGTGGAAGTGGAAGTGTTGCCAGGCAGCGGCAGCAGTTTCAACTTGTGTTCCTCCTATTCCGTTCCTCTGCAGTGCATACTCATATAATTGGTTTAAAAAAAAAACATAATGGAAAATATAAGAAACGTGAAAGCAAAGTGTTGGCCTGGTTTGATAGTTGCAGATACTTTTCCCTCTCGTTCTCGTTCTCCAACTTCTTCGGCAAGACAGTTTTAATAAACTTTTCAGTATCAGCAAAGAGTAGCAACAAAATCATTAATAAACTATTAAGGTATTTCTACCAAGTGCTTCTTTTGGGGTTTGGGCGGGCGTCAAAAACTTTGACAGACAATGCAATTTGATCTAGGTAAGCCACAAAGTCTACTTGGATGAAAACTACTTAACGCTTAAGTTAAAAGCGTTAAAGAGGTTGAAATGAATTAAAGGAGGAATCTTAATAAGAAAATGAATTTGTTTCAAATTTTCCGTAATTTTAAATGTCTTACTTGTATAATTACAACTTCTACTTGAACTAAAATATCTTGTGCTTTAACTTTTACTTCTGATTTTACTTCGTCTACCATTGTCATCTTCAACTTGTATCTCATCTGTAACTTATGTTTTTACTTTTACTTTTTCTACTACTTCCATCTTTGTTACCTCTAACACTAACTCCACTTCTATTTTCACTCTTACGTACACATATAGTTTTTCTTCTACTTCATCTTTATCTTATACCTCTAACACATCTACTTCTACTTATTGCTCCCTGCACAAAAAAACTTGCAAGCAATAAGTATTTATGTCAGCCATTATCAGTTTTTAGCATTAATAGATCCAAATGCATATTTTACGAATACGAATACGAATGAAGTTGAAGTCGAAGTCGACGGCGTTGCATTTGCCATACAAAATACGAAATACTACATTTGTAATCAGGTCCAATTAATCTTATGTTAGCGACGTACTCTCGCAACAGCAAGTCGACAACTCTGATCTTGCTGCCAATGCTGCTGCTGTTAAAAATAATTTCTGTTGACACAAAGATTGAATACCCCGGGGCAGAGACAAACTGCCGACCGTGCCTCCGTATTTCCCGTCTACTGTTCCTAGCTGTCCTCTGACTTCGGCGCTGTGATCTGCTATCTTTTTCCTCGTTGTTGTCGTCGTGTGCATAATTTATGCCTTCGATCACATGAAGACATGAAAAATGTCGCCACAAGAGCGCCCCTGAGCGATGATGACGACTACTCTAGTGGACCGACTGATCGCAAAACAGAAACCGATGGATGGAATAGCCATGGCCATAGTTGAGCGTTGAGCAGTTTTGCCAAATGCGGCAGGACCGGCTAAAAGGGCAACCTATCGGCGGTAGCGAGGGGTCGGGAATCGAGCATAAATTAAGTTGACAAGCTCTGTGTGTACAAACGTGTTTCGTGTAAGTTCCGCTGCCGCTGCTGCCACTGAGTGCAACGCCCAAACGAGCTCTCTTTTTCCCTCACTCATTCACTCGCTTTTGACTCTCTTTTGGCGTCAATTTAATGTGCGGACATAATTTTGCTGTCGCATTCAATTCAATGGCAAGAGTACCAAGACCCGAGACCCGGGACCCGGGACCGTATGAAGAGGAGGACTCTAAAAACAACAAACATAAAAACACTTGCACGTGAATTGCATCACTGATGCTGTTGCTATTGCTGTTCCAGCTGAAGTTGATGTGGATGTTGATGCTGATGCTGCTGATGGTGATGGTTGATGCTCCTTCTCCTACTTCAGCTAAGGTTTTTGGGTTGTTGTTACTGTTGTTGTTGTTGCCTGATGATGAGGCTGATGTTGCCGATAATGGCCATGGCAATGTGCACACGTTATATGCACATTTGTGAGTACTTATATGGTGGTGGGGACAACACACGGGTGTTGTGACTATTTGATTTGGCTTCGTTTCAATTCAATTCAATTGCAATGTAATTCCAATTCCTATTTCAATTGCAATTGCGATTGTATGTTGCAGTTGCACATGGCGCGTTGCACACGACCTATAGGCGACTATTCTAGGTATTTGGTCCCCTAACAGAGTTCTATTGGAATTACTGTTGTTATTTTTAATACATGTGTTCTGGTGATGACCTGCCCTATCCTTTACCTACTTTCAATGAGTTGTTAGAGTGGAAATAATAAGTATGCGGGTTTTGAATTGCTTTGCGATGATGAAACTCAAATTTGAGCAGCTGGAAATTTATATCTCTCAAATGGTGATTAAGTTACAATTGATAAGTTATTCAGTTAAGTTAAGCTGGAAATTTATATCTCTCAGATGATGATAAAGTTACAATTGATAAGTTATTCAGGTTCGCTAAGTTATGTTAAGAAAACTTTATTTAGTAGGAGAACCTTACGAAACTTTCATTTCTTTTACCAAAGCTTGGGGATATAGGGATAAAAATTGATTACAGGAATCCTTGAACATATTAACCTATCTCAGTTATGGTTAATTCAATTGTAATTTAAGTTCTTTATCATTATCGCTTGATTGAAGTTTCTCTTATTTTTTAGCTTAACTCATTGATTGTAGGTTTTTGCTCTACCAATCAAATGTTTGTATTTAGCTTCACTTTATTCATCTATAGGTTGTTTAATCCATTCTTGGGTTCTCTATATATATGTATATTGATTATGTCGCTTTAACTGTATACATTTCCTGTGCCTTTCCCTGTTTTTTCTTTCTGATTTTCCCCTTCCACAGCTAGTTGTGTGTTTCTTTCAAGCTGTCATTGTTCTCGACATGCTTAAAATGTTAGTTAATGAAGTCATTTTGTTGTAGTTGTTGCTTCCGTTTAATTGTGGGTCGTTCTTGTTGTTGCATGCCCCACCACTACCATCACCACCACAACCAGCACCAGAACCAGCGACCAAGCGACGAGCAACGTTGAATGTCAATTGCTGATGAGCTTTTAATAATGTATTTTTGCCTTTGCCATCGTAATTCTTGTTGCCGGCACTTGGCGCATAATTCGATTATGCCGTTGCCGGCGACTTTCAAGTGACGTTCCAGCCGCTTTTCGCTTTTTCGCGGGCGTGCAAAATGCCCGAGGAGTTGCCTCCAAAGTGTGTGTGGGGCACACACAAACAACATCCCGTGCAACGTCGGCGTTGGGCTGCAATTTAATTAAGTGAAGTGCAAGTTGACGACGCAGCGGCAGCGGCAAATCAGATAGGATGAGTCAAAGTCGACGCCGTTGGAAAAAAAAAACCAACAACGACGATGCCGATCAGCCGCGATTATCGAGCTGGTGGTTGTTGTGGTTGAGTTGAGTTAAGCCTGCCACGCACCCACGCTGCGAGTTGCAAATGGTTAATGGTTTTGGGTTTGCGATTGGGTTTGGGCTATGGGAAACGGCATGGTTTGTTGTCATTGCCACGTGCGGCATTTGCGTTTGATGCAACACACACTCACTCACAAAGGTAGTGGGTGTGTGCTTTAACAGCAGCAGGTTGTTGGTGCCACGCCCACATAATTATCGCTATCGAGCTGCTTCCAACGGTGCTTTGCCAAGTTTAGCCTGTGCCGCCGAAGCCGCTGCCTTTTTGACGTTGCCTTTTGCGGGAAATCCGTTGCGTTGCTGTTGTTGTTGTTGCTGTTGTTTATGACTCCTCCCTTACCTTACAGCATTGTTGGCGGTGCATCTGCGTCATTTTGGCATGCCACAAATGCCTTTGGCAAAATCCGACGCCGCCTGCTGACAATCCAATGGCAATCGACTTCGACCGGCTTCAACTTTAATATTTATCAAAAACCACTCAACACTTGCTGTTTTGGTCTTTAACCCATTTGGAATTTTAGTTTGTTGCCTGTCTGAATGGATTATCTAAACCTATCCCAAACTAAAAAGTTTCTCTCTATTTCTCTCTCTGTACAGCTTCCTTTAATGGAGTTGTTATGTTTTTGTTTAAACTCAATTCAACTCAATTATGCAACATGGTAAATACGTTGGCTTACATCCGAGTTTTTTGGCAAAAACTAAACAAAATCGAAAAGGCAAAGCCTTTAAGGCAGCCTGGCATAGTGAGTAATGATTTAACGAACTCTAATTGAGGAGATTTATGAAACCACAGTGTTTTCGAATCCCTAGAAAGTATACTCTGTCGTTGGTGAATGGCTTATATAATTTTATATTTATAAATTTTAATTAGAAATAATTTAGATAATTGACACAGTTTTCGGTTGCATTTATAGCCAAAAAAAGCTAAACGAAGATAATTGACAGAGCCATAAAGTATATCATGATCTGAGTTATTATGTTTGTTCATGTGTTGATGTTTGGGATAAATATTAAGTTTAAGAGAAGTCTTACTTACACTTTAACTTAAGCTATACAAATGCTACGAAAATCTCATTCAGTTTATTTTTTAGATTCCTGAGAAAAATAATTCGCTTATGTGCAATATTATAATAAATGTTTTTCCTAGAAATGGATTTGGATAATTAATATGAATAAAAAAATAAAAAATAAATAAATAAATTAAATATTTTTTTTGTAATGAAACTAATATTTCTTTCATTTATCTCTTTTATATCTTTTAGTTTTTGTGTAATCTCTTTCACCATCTTTATATATTTTCTTTCAGTGTATTGCTACTTTATTTGGTTGCTTTCCATTGATAGATTTTATCGCTATTTGCTATTTGATTTTGGTTTTAGCTCTCTCTCTCCCTCTCTCTCTGTGTCTCTCTCACTCTGTGTCTGTGTCTCTCGTTTATTATAATCGATGTCTCTGTAGCTCAGAGGAAGGTTTAAATCCCAAATCAATTGAACTGCTGTTTTTGGCCCCTATTGTCGTAGTTGTCGTCGTCGTCGTCGCAGTTGTCGCAGTCGTCGCCCTTTTTGCCGCCACTTTGCATTCTCGATTGGGCGGTTGGCCTATTGACATTCCCATTGCGATTTGTTTTCAAGTCACTTGACAGGTAATGGCAATCTCATTCTCCCTCTCTCTCTCTCTCGCTCTTTCTCTCTGTTGTGCTCTCTCTCCGGCCAGACAATGGCGCTTTTGTCCCTGTGCTCCTGTGGCGGCGAGTGGCAAACCCCTTTTCAGCACCGCCCCGTCGCATCTGTTGCCTCGTTCATTGTCACCATGCGGCGGCCGTGACAAATTGCTTTAACATTGATTTAAAGACAAAAATGTTCGACAACGGCAACGGCGACGGCGACGACGACGACATTTCACACAACTGCCACGAAACGTCACTCAGGTTGATGTTGCCCCTAAAACCCAAGCCTCGATGCCAAGCCGCACATCCAATCTCGGTGCAACCCCCGCGTCACTGAACAGTTCAATCGATGGTTTGGATGAGGAAGAGATGACAAGGTCGCCGTCTGAATAAATTGAATGAGTTTTCAATTTTCTTTGTTTTTTGTTTTTAATAAAGCCCACAAACACATCAACCAAATAATAATAATATAAAACGTGAGCAAAAATTCAAGTAAAATGCATAAGCATCGAATTACGCAGAAACCGCGACTCGACGACGCTGTCCATTATTATCCTTGATTTATGTGTATATTATATATATCCTGCTGGTCGTCTATCCAGTCTCATTCTCACTCTGCCTCATTCTCACTCTGCCCCTCTCGCTCGCTCTCTCTCTCTCTGTCTGTGTTCGCACTGGGCTTTGCCATAAACAATTATAGCCAGCCAGGGCAGCTGCGGCTTTTTCGCAACGTCCTGCCCAAAGTCAATGTTGGTCCTGCCTCCCTGCACCCCCCTCTTAGCACCCCTCCCCTCTCCACTCCCCTCACTCACTCCTCACTCTATCCGCTTTCTGACTGGCTTTTGCATTTTAAAAGCAATTAGCAGAGCATTTTTTTGGCCATGCTGTGTTTTTGCTTTTCTTTCATTTATATATGTATATATATTTTTTTTGTTGCGCTGGCGATTTTCAATAATAATAAAAGAAAGCACAAATTGTTGTTGTCCGTTTACGGCCTGTTTGCTGCTTTGTTGTTGTGCATGTTTGTGTGTGCTTGGGTGTGTGTGTGTGTGTTTGTGTGTGCATTCGGGCAAAAAAATGTGCTGCCAAAGCTAACAACAAAATGGCGCGGTCACGTGACGAACAACGTAGCCCATCCCCCCGGTAAAGGCCCCTCTTCTTATTGCGATAATATACAAAAAGCCACGCTCCATTGTGGGCTCGTTTTTGTTATAAGTTATGTGTGTAACAAAAAGTAATAGTAACACACAGAGAACAGATACAAATAGAGAGTGAGAGAGAGAAAAAGAAAGAGAAGAGTGAAAAAAATGAAACATAGATCAACTGATGCGTTATTTACATGTCAATGCATTTTGTTTCATGATTAGTTTGCCAAAGCTTTTGTCTCAATTAATTTACAGCAATTCAATTACAACAGCCCGTCAAAAGCTGTCAGCTACAGCACTACAGCACTTAAGTCAAGAGCGTTATTAAAGCAAAGTGAAACAAAGACAGAATGAATAGAGAGAGATAGAAATAGAGCGACTGCATAAAATGGCTTTGATGTTGCATATTTTAGTTTGTGGGATTAAGAGGAATTTATATACTTTTCTAATTGACACGTTGGCAATACATATAAAGAAAAGAAATCATTTTAATAATATTTAAAAACATTAAAACTAGTTTTCATCTTTAGTTTTAGTAATAATTGCCCTTGAATATCCAAAGTTACCAATGACGAGTCTATCTTTTGTTTATCTTAATCAATCTTGTATTCATTTACTTTGTTTTCTGTATATATATATACCCTTCACTCATGAAATGGGTGGAAAAGAGTATAATGGTAGCCATGTCTGTCTGTTTATCCGTCTGTATGTATGACCGCAAAAGAACTACAAAAGCTACAGACACCAGATTTTGAATATGAGCTTTCCTAATCCGTAGGCATAGCAAGTTTTTTTTTTTTTTTTCATATTTTCGATAACTTTTCCGGATTACGATATACACATTAAATTAATAAGAAAAAAATCATGAATTTCGAGAACTCAAAAATAAGGATTGAAACTATTAACAATATAATGAAAATATGTGAAATTTGTATTAAAATCGGTTGAGAAACACCGGAGATATGAACTCATCAAACATTGGTACAGTAGTACACGTATGTGAATGTCTTGACAGCCCGACCGTCTGTTCGTATGTATGGTCAAGGGATAAGGGTATCTTCTAGTCGAGCTTACTCGTCTAGAGCCTTCTTATTTGTTTTATTTTGGTTTTGTTTATAAAATTAATGTATTCATCATGATAATAAAGTAAAGTTAAATATGGACTCAATGGCTTAATACAATTCATCAAAATATTACAAGAATTTTGTTGTTTAAGCAAACAATTAAATATTCAATCCATTAAAATATTCTGAGACGTGCCAATTGCCTTCTCCATCCATCATCTAATTATTGAATTAAATTATTTAAATTATTTCATTGAATTCTTAATCATTTTTTTACTTAAAGCCAACATTGTTTTTCTGGTACTTTTTCCTTGGCACCAACAAAATTAAAAAAATTATCAGTTTTGTCTCGGCCAAACAACTTTCTTTCTGTTTTAGTTGTTGTTCAAACAGGTGCAGCTATCCAACATCCAACATCATCTTCGATGTCTCTGGCGTCTTTTCCATTTAGCTGGTAGTGCAAACACGCAAACAGGCAAACAGGCAAACAAGGCCAGAAGCAGCCAGCACCCACACACGTCCAGCACATCCTTCATGCTGAGCAACGTGGCGTCAATCAAATGATTGATCACTTGAATGCACAGAAATTGCCGCTGCTGATGTAAGAGGGGAAGACAAAGATGGAAACAGTGGCAGGCAGGCAGTCAGACAGGCAGATAGGCAGATTTTAATCTACCACAGTCGCATTAATAAAACAAAAAAACAAAAAACAAATATACAAAAGCATTCACAGGGAAATTGTATGAAACAGAGAGAGAGTTGGGGAAATCAGTCAATTAGTAGTCATTTTGATATGGCCACAGAAATGATTCGAAGTTGACCCCGACGTCGAAGTCGAGGGGGGGAACTTGATAAGAAAAAATGGAACTGAAACTGGCACAACCAAATTTATGCTACAAACACTTTGTAAATAGATAATAAATTATGGTAGCTGCCTACAATGTTTATGTTTAGGCAACTCGTACATAGCTCTGCTCAGGGCTCAGGGCTCAGGCTCGGGCTCAGGCTGCTTCTTAGGGAAAAGAGCAAGTCAATTTTTGGGTCTGACTGCCGCTGGTTTTTCCTACATCAATCCATCCAACCATCAATCAACTTGCAAGTATGTAAGGCAATGTAAATAGTTCTGTGGCAGTAGGTTCAGGAGCGTAGTGAAAACAGGGAGCTGGAGGTAGCGCTGCTTCTTCAATTATGCGCCTGTCTTAATATTTATGAAAATTGATTTTGACGGCACTTCGAAACACTCAAACGTCAATGTCAATTAGAAACAGTTCAAGGGGGTGAAGTACCAGCACGAAACGAAGAAACCAAGAAACGAACTCCTTTCGGGTGAAAATCGGTCAATAATGAAAAGAGAATTAAAATGAAATTTCCAGCACATGTGTATTTGAATATTATTATCTATGTGTGATTATAACTAATGCTTTTTTTGCCGCGTGACAAATCCACAAAAGGTGAGAATTTACACACAAAGGCCACAAAGACCAGCTGTAAACATTTCGCAGTGAAAATCTCTTTAATTGATTTTTAAGCGCTCTATTAATGCAAAGGCATTCGAACTCTCAACCAACTCATTATGACAAGAACACACAAAGGGAAAGGTGTCGAGTGAACAATACAATGAATGACAAGGGGAATGGAAATGGAAATGCAACTTCAATGGAAAACTGACATAGATTTTTAATCTGGTTTCGTGTGTTGAATGTTCAATGTTGAAAGGTGCAAAAATATATATGTATATATAAATCCCAAGCACAATAGACTCAACTACTACGAAAGAGGGGAGAGTGGAGAGAGAGAGGTTCGACAGGTAATAACAGGAAGAAAAGGCAAGAAAAGCAAAGAAGAAAATTCAATCAATGCGACAGCTTAGAAATGCGTTTGTCATAATTTCAACGAATGATTGCAAAATATTTCTCATTTCTATCCAATTTTATGGAGTTGCATTCGTATTTTTTTTTCCTATTCAACCAAACGAAACGAAACGAAATGTAATGAAATGAATTTTTTTTGTTCCTTTTCTTCTTTTTAACTCAAGATGCGATTTAGCTGTGTAGCATTGCAATGATAGAAAGAGAGAGAGAGAGAGAGAGAGAGAGCGAGAGAATGTTGTTGGGGCAGTGTTATTGACATACATTTGATATGTCTTGAGCTACAGTGTGCATTGTCTGGCAATGAAGTGTAGACTAGAGTAGAAAAGACCTCATGCAGGCTGGCGGGCAGGGCTTTGCAAATGTCTAGGAGTTCTATGACAGGGGATTACCATCAAAATCAGCCATCATAAGCATCAATGAGCAAAGGTGTTTTCCTCCATATACACACACACATATAAGTGGCTTTCAGCTGGTAAATCGTCAAAATATCATATCAATATAGTATGAACAGAGCTTCCAACCCTGTGGCTGTTTGTCATTTTGGAGGCATTACTGTACTGTAGCCGTGAAACGTGAAAAAGCTCTGAGAAAATACTTATAGATCATTGATTCCTGATAATAAAACTATCAGCAATGACTTCCAAACGCAGCAGCATCGCACCGCAAAGCAAAAAGCAGAAGCAGAAGAAGAAGACGATGCCAAGATGCGAAGAAGAAGCGAGAAGCAGAAGCCAAAGTTGAGCTGTCGAAAGCAAGCGTATAAAAAACAATAAAAACTCAATAAAAGCAAACGCTTATGGCTTTTAAACGCTGCAAGGACAACGCCGCCTCTTGCCTCTTGCCAACAGCCTGAGCAGGCGGCACAGGACGAACCTAGGAACAGCTAGCTGGCAAAATGACAATAGATTTGATTTTCCAAACGCAGGAAACGGAATGGGATTGGGAATGGGAATGGCAGTGGCAATGGGATTGGCAGCCAGGCTGTTTGGTTGGCTGGCAGGCAGGCAGCAAAGGCCAAGACACAAAAGCAAACAATAAAAAAAATAAAAAAAAAAAAAATATAACAAGAAATCGTCAGAGAGAAATATATAACAAAAATTCAAGAAGCCAGGCAGCAAAATAGTTCAACAGACAAAAGAAACGATAAAGTGAGAAGGGAGGGAGAGGTCTAGAGTAAGTGAGGGGCAGTCACAATAAGCGCACATTTAAAAGTGTCAAATATCCTTTTTATGCGCTTTGGTCCCCGACCAACAAACACTTTATTTTCATTCAACTTTATTCTTTTTTCCCCGCCTTGTCACTATGCTGAGCAGAAATTGTAAAGAAATGTTAATGCGATTTGATTTAAAAGAATGAAAAAGGCAAAAGCAAGAAGCAAGAAGCAAAAAACACAGAGGCAGCAGAGAGGCAGAGAGAAAGATGCTCTCAGGGGCAATCTAGTACGACCCTGAGCATACATTTCCATATTTAAAGGTTCCGAGTTCAGTTTAGTTCTTTATGACTTCATTTCTTAGTAGCACAGGTAGCAGGAATCTCCATCTCTATCTTACCTCCAGCTCTCTCTTTTTCTCTCTTTCGGCTCAAGGTACAACAACAATTAAGCGTTAATATCTGGCGAGTTGGCCTCTGGGAAACGTTGCCATTGTCCACTTGCTATGACATTAATTTAATCCTTGAATGCATCTTTGACAGGGTCACCTTCTCTCCTTCTCCCCTTTTCGCTCTCTTTGTGTGTCTCTTTTGCTTTTGGTGAAACAACTCAACTCAACTCAGGCAGCTTCTCGTTAAGCCATGACAGACCCAGGCTAACATCTCTACCATGCTACCATTCCCATAAACTGTGTCCCTCCCCATTCTTTCCTTCATTGTGGCTGGTGGTGATGGCGATGGCGATGGCGATGGTGACGGTGATGGTGATGATGCCGGCGTGTGGCATTGTCAAAGGAATTAGTTTTGTGTTTTTGATTTGCACAAGGAGCACTACCAAGCCAGAGATGACTCCACACACACACACACACATTTACACACTTACCAAGCTAGCCCAGCAGCGGTCTGTGTTGATTGCTTAAATAAATATGCGTCCAGTATATACATATATATATATATGTATTTTTTGGGGCGTGCATCAGACAATGCCTTTGAGTCTTTGCATTTTACATTTCCTCAAAATGTGTGCTGAGTGTAATTTGAGTTTTTGTCACTGACAGTTTTGGGCACTTTATTAAAATCTTTCTGCTGCTAAGCATCATCATAATGATTGTGTAGTTTGTTTGTTCAATGTGTGGAAATCCTACAAAAACTTGCCAGAATCCGTTAAACTTTACCATGAGATTAAATGGAATAAACGACATTCAGATTTGCTATGAAAACAAGGAACCCGGCTGAGTTTAGGATTATCCGTTCTTCTTTTACGAAACTGAAGTTGAATGATTTGAATTTTGAAACCAAAAGGTTGTTGTTTCGGAAGAAACAGGCAGACAGACTTTGTTGAGTCGGCGAATATCTGCATCACAATTGGTGACAAAATTCTAAGACCCTCGTCAACGGCAGTACAATTTTAATGAACTTAACAAAGGGATTACTTTGCTTAGCCCTGTTTGTTAATAATGAAAAGTAATAATGATTCAATTAAAATTTATTTTAACAAGAAGGATAAATAGGAGGTTATTCAGACAAGTCGACAAAAGAAATACCCTTATCTTTAAGTATATTAGTGAACAATGTTTTTCGGAATTGAGGATTCCAACGCTTTGATATTCTTCCTATGAATGTAACCTTTGAATTCCCTTTATATATGAACTTATTTAACTGTTTCCAACAATGTTTTTCGGAATTGAGGATTCCAACGCTTTGATATTATTCCTATAAAAGTAACCTTTGAATTCCCGTCATATATGAACTTATTTAACTGTTTCCTCACAGCATTTTTTGCTGAAAATGAACAGGAATAAATAAGCATGGACACAATCTAACTGTATACCATAATTATATCTAATGACAGTTATACAATATCGATGGCTGTCAGCTACTACAACACCTTTTCAGTGGAACGGTCTGGACTGGAACTACTGCGAACCGGTTTGATTGATCATCTGTCGCATTTGTATTGCAACAATCATATTTCAATTGCACTCTAATGAGCTATGCCAACACAAACACAAACACAAACAGAAAGCAGAACGCGCCAGCGCCAGGGACAACTTCTCAATTCAACTTGTCCACTTGTTGCCCCAGTCACAGACACAGACACAGTTTCAGTTCCAGTTCCAGTTTCGAGTTCGAGTTGCAGTCGTTATGCAAAAAGAGACAGTTGCGTACAGTGAATGGTGGGGTAAGGAAGGAGTAATGAGGGGGGGTTTTTGCTGTGGCAGACACAGTTATTAATTAATTAACGAAACGCTCAAATTAATTGCACTCATTTGTTGCACAGTCAGCTGCTTGCCTCTGCTCTGCTCTGGTCCAAAACAGTTTGCAGGCGATCGATCATAACGAGGCGGCGCCGAACCACTTTGTTAGGTTTGGTTCGACAGACGCGAGCTGCCGTTCGATGTGTTCAAGTGGCACTCAACGAATGTGTGGCAAGAAGAGTGTGGGAGTGTGAAGCTCTTTACAATGTGCTCTGATTGCCCAGCAACTCTTATATATATATATATATGGGCCAGAAAACTAAACAACGCCCATTCATCCCCCCGCTAACCGCTTAACCCACCTCCACACAAGCACACAATGAAAACTTAATTAAGTTGTCAGTTCGCTCTCTTTCAGCAGTGGCAGCAACACCAACAGTAACAGCAGTGGCAGCATCCTCATAAAATGCTCATTAATGCCGAACCAAAACGCAAACCAAAGCAAATCAAATGGCAAATGGCAAATGGCAGAGCTCAGAGCTCAAGGTCCTTTTGGTGCGTTAGTCGTTGTCACCCTTTCGTCCTTGTGCCAGACAATAAAAACAGTTTCAATGTGATTGGGCGCCAAGCGCTTTGGTTTTGGCTTTCTCTGTGTGTCTGTCTGTATATTTCTGTTTGTGTTGCCTACTAATTTGAATATAAACAAGTTCTGCTTTTCGGCTGCTTTTCACAAAATGAAAATGTTGCGTAGATAATTTATGCATATGAACATTAGGACGCGAAAAAGGAACCCCTTCCTTGACAAGCAAGCAAACAAAAGCCACCCCATCCTTCCTCTATATCCTTGTCAGGCGCCGCTAATGCAAATTTATTTAGACATCGTGACTCTTTTTTTTCTTCTTTTTACTACATATATGCCTGGTAGGCGTTAGGCGTTAACTGACATTTGTCGTATTTATTCATTGGGATGCAAACAGAACTTTGTTTTTTGGTCCTTAGGGGGGTGCGTAGTCCTCTAATATAAACACTGATTTCCTACTGACAACATATGACTCATTTCTGTGTTAAGGGTTGAACATTACTTCATTAAGTTATTTTTAATGTAGTTCATACATACATATATGGAAAGAACTAAGGAACTAAGTAGCATCAGCTTGAAGACAGCTCAATAACAAGTCGACTAGTATTTGACCCACATTTCTTAACTTGTGCAAACAGAAATCAACGAACAGCATTAAGAATAAGATGGAGGAGAACCCCAGAGTTGCCTAATGAACTCAAGGTTTTACTTTGCTTTAAATGTATGTACTTAATGGAACTTACACAACTACTTCTATAGCCAAAAAAACCGAAAGAAAGAAAGAAAGGAAAAAAGAGAAAAAAATAACACAAAAAGTTAAATAACCCTTCGTAGCTATTTCAAATTATTGGAGCATTAAAATTGAAATGATTATTGTGTGCTTTGGCTTCACCATTGGCATCGACAAAAAAGTGAATAGCAAAAAAAGAAGAACAAGAGAGAGAGAGAGAGAGAGAGTAAACGAAACCAAGTGAAAGTACTACTGCACCAAAATGGAAGCAAAATTACCCAACTGTATGGGGTGTAAGGGGTGGTGGCCTGGGCTGGCTGAACAAGAGTTGAAGAAGAAAACACATTCACACCTCCATTGAAAGTGAAGGAGTACGGAAGTGCGGGGGAGGGGGAGGGGCTACAACCTCACCCATTTGCGGGAATGTGCGCGCCGTCGAAATCGTGGTGCGAATATAAAGTAAACACAATAAAAACATAAAAAGTAAATTCGCATTTGCAAATAAATCAGAAGCAAATCAGTTGCTGACAACCGGGGGGGGGGGAAGTATTTATGGCTCAATGTGACAAGAAGAGAGAGAGAAAGGGGAAGAGAGAGTGGACCGCCGCAGGCTTTCTCGCACCCTCTGAGATGTCAACCCCTCTGACCCTTAAGACCCACCCACACACCCACTCTATCGAGTTGGGTGTCCCTGTGTTTGCTTAAATCTAGAAGTATAGAACAAATTCGTAAAAATTAAGAAACAAATCGAAAATCAAGCGGTATACAAAAAAAGAAGAAGCAGAAGCAGGAAAAGAAGCACAAGAAAATTGTATAGAGCTTGTTTGTCCAGCATCCGCCCTGTACCAACTGGTACAACCCTCCCGGTTCAGTACTGGGATAGAAGGGTGGCAAGGACTGTATTTCTTTTGGCTTTTCTTCTTCCTTATTTATTTTTTTGCTGTGTGTATGCATTTTTATGGCACAAAATTTTCAAATAAATTTGCCAAGAGATTAATTCGGACCGTTTGGCAGCGTGTAAATACAATTTTCATGAACTTCTTGCGTGGGGCACAAACACAAATACATATACATATATATATATATATATATTTCTTTTTTTTTTTTGGTAGTTTACTTTTCGGCACAAGGCTTAGAGTCGGAGTCGTAGTCGGAATCGGGCGCTGGCTTTGGATTACGCTAGATTTGGCAATGTGTTAAATGTTCTTGAAATTTTCAGAGTTGCCTCTCAGCTTTGGGGTCGCTTCGAGATGTTGCCACGCTGCTTTGCCCACTTGAGTGGCATGAATCAAGCTGCCAAGTTGGTTAATTAAGATGTCAAGGTTGCTGCAGCTGTTTTTCCTCTTTTTCTTACGATGGAGAAGAATTTTACTTATATACATATAATATTTATGTCTTTTTGTATAAGGTACTTGAATTAATTTAAAGGTTAAACCTAATTAGGTATCTTATATGAAGTGGCTCTTAAATACAATGTGGTATTATTTGACATATATCTTTTTTAAACTTTTTATGTCAAAATGTAAAATTGTTTGACTTTCAGATGTGTTTTTGGCAAAATCCAATCTATGTGCTTATCTACGATTTACATGCTAATATTTCACGAAGAAGTTAGTTTGCTTTGGCATATCGTTAAGTGCTTTGATAGCAGTCAGTCAGTAAAAGAGAGAAGCGTGTTTTCCTTCCCTGATATCTACATAAATAATGGAAACTTATGGTTTTGAATGCGAACATCTAAATTTAAATAATTAAGCATATTTATTTTTTATTGAATTTTGCTTATGTTTACATTACGGCTCATTAGGCAATGAATTACATATACACACTTAGCAAATTGTATTAAAGTAGTCCCATTCAAATGCAAATTTTGTGGCATACAACATGGAGAGAAACAGAGAAACAGATAGACAGAACAGAGTTCATTATCTTTTAATGCGTTCCATCGTTTGGGGATAAACACAAACAATTCGAAATTCACACAAAAATAATGCGTCAAAATTATGAATTCAACAATTGCCAAATCAATGAAAATTAATTTTTATAAGCAAAAACAACAAAACAACATTGCGCCTGCCACAAAAAGCAAACAAATGTTTCAGTCGACGTTTTTGGGATTTTTGGGGTTTGGGGATTGGGGGGGCTTGGCGTTGAATTGGAATGATTGAGTGAATTGGCAGATCTGTTGGCGAATGAAATTACATTTTCATTATTTTTAGCTCTCACTCTGTGCTGTGCTTTGGTTTTTGCATTGTATAGATAAAATGTGTGTGGGTGTGTGTGTGTGTGTTTGGAATACACAATGTGAAACAATTATAAATGCGCATCCATTTAAGTTGTTGTTGATATTGCTGGTTGTAGTTTTCTTTTTGGAACATTTGTCGAACTGAATGGCAAATCAAATGATACTAGGACCACACACACATTGACAATACACGCACACGAATTCGAATACAATTTCATGCAAATCAAATGAGTTTTAAATTTTTCAACAACACAAACTCAAACACAGAACGTGAATAGCTCGCTATTCAAAGCCGGGCACATAGCAAGAATATAAACAGGGCCAACAAACACAGTCGTCAGTTGGCTAACAGATAGCCAGACAAATAAACGGACATATTTACAACTGCATTTACGTTGTTGGGTGGCCAGGAGACCAGGGCTACCAGGGGGAGAGAACAGGGGGGAATTTGTAACAAAAACGTAAAACCAAAGAGTTGTTGCACTTTGCGCATAATTATTTTTGCATATTTGACTAGGCTGCGAAACAAATTGCGAGCGGGGCGAATGATAAAAATTGAGTTTGAATTATGGCACTAAATAAAACATGCAGTCAAAAGCAGCAAAAGGGAAGGAATGAAAGGGAAAGAAGTGGACACAACAAGAAGTCGTAGAAGGCGCCACTTGACTGGTTGTTGTTGTTGTTGTTACTGTTTCTCGTTATAAGTTTGTAACTTGTAATTTGTTTTGATCGTAATTTATGTCAATTTCAACCCAGTGGGCGGTAAATGGAAGAAGGCAACAACTATTTTTTTAATGGTGTGTGTATTTGTGTGTGTGTGTGTGTGTTGTGTTTGTGTGAATATTGATGTTCTTCAATTGAGTGAACGCCGTTGGTGGGCCACCCTAACTCAAAGTTAATTAGTGTCCACAAATGGCTATGGCTATGGCTGTGTGCGTGTGTTTCTTCTTCTTCTCGTTCTTATTCTGTCTGGGGTTTTTTATTAATAGGTTCAGTCCCAGTCTTGATATGATATAGAAAACACTTATTTACTCACATTAGTTAATTTTCTGTGCATTTATACAACTGATTAATGAAATTTTACATTCATTAGTGTAAGTAGTTTAAAAATCGATAATTATCGATAACAGAAATTACTGAGTTAAGTGAATAATTTGACTTTCTTGATAAGTTTGGACTGAAAATGGGCGAAAAGCCATTAAAATATATACTGTTAGAGAAAGTTGTTTGAAAATCAATAAAAATGGATAACATGAAGTAAAATAGTTATTGAGTTAAATAAAGTTAAGTAAATAGTTGGAAAACTATTTTCATAGATACTTTAGTGAAAGTTGTTTGAAACTCAATAATTACCGAATAATAACTTAACTATCCTAATAAGTTTAAAGTAAAAATTGGTTAAAAACTCATAATAAGAACTCTTTTAAAGCTTACTAATAATTTAAAAACAGTTCTCATATATCATTTTCTTTTGGCACTTTTTCGACTTTATCGACTCTAGTGCACTTTGCTACTCATACTTAACTTTTAGTGAGTAAAAACTTTGCTGAACTGATTTAAATTCGATTTTAAATATATACCCACCACAAAATCCATATACACTTGTTCAAAGTTTAGGTTAAGTTCACTCTCGCACACACACACACAACTAATGCACTTCCGATAATATTTGGTATACCATTTGCGCAGCTAAAAGCAAAAAGAAGTCTATATATGCAAATGCAGTTCAGTACAGAGAAGAAAAGTTCAACCTTCAAATTTTGGTATTTATGTTATTGAACTCACCAAGATTTATGAGTATATCTACTCAATTTATATGTGCGAAACCAAATGGCTGCAACGAAATGGAAATTTATGTGCACCACATAAGCCAGGAGCAGCACGCAGCTCAACCCCAACCAGCTCACCCCACCCATCACCCTTTACCCTCCACCTGGTGTTCGATTTACAGCCACTTTCACCGCATAAAATGTCGTAAAGTTTATGCTGTTAAATCCCCAAAAAATAAAAAGAAAACACCAAATGAAATGTAAAAATTTATAAACCGCAAAAATATATATATATATATGTGTATATATAAATGAGTGCAACGATGTAGCAGGTGCCACCAAGATGCCAGCCCAGGTGGCAAGCACGCGTCGCGCATTGCCTCCTCCCTCTCTCTCTTCTTGTCAAGTTGCACATTCACATTGCCATTCCCAGTCGCATTCACATTCACATTCACATTCGCATTCGCATAAACATTTGCATTTCTTTTAGCTGCCAACCATGTTGTTGCCTTTACAAAATGGCGTTTGCGGCGCGCCAACAAAATGGCGGAGGCGTCAACGGAAGTTGCTTTTCGCAACACACCAAATAAATTGCAAGTTATTTGAGCAAAAGTTGCCAGCCAGCCAGCCAGCAGCTGCTCTCGCATGTGTGTGTGTTTGTGTGTGTGTGTGTGTTCGTGTGTTGGAATGTGTGTGTTGGTATACCTGAGACCGCAGTAAAGACGTTCTTCTCTTGCTCATTGTTAGATTCGCGCTGCAGTCGCTACGTGTGCTGCATTTTTCGCCAAGCCCCCCGCCCAAACCCCACTCCGCTCCGCTCCGCTCCTGAGTAGTCGTCCTGTGGCGTCGCATTGCTAAATTTATGGCAACATTTATGTGTCGTGTCGCGTGCGCGGTAAATACCGGAAATACCGGAAAGAAGTGCATAATAAATGACGTTATTAACCCACATGCACACACACACACCAACCCACACACCCACACACACTTAGCACACTTGGCCGCATATGCAGCACAGTTTAGTTGGTTTTGGCCTCACTGCGACAGCTATTAGGTATTCAAGTGTCCAAACTGCAGGTAAAAATACTCATTTCTCGTTTCTCGTTGGTAGTATAATTTGGCTATCGATATATGGTGCTGCTTTATAGCAGTTTCTTGCAGCTGCCTTCTTAGCCCCATCTCCCCCAACAACAACAACAACAAGCACACATTATACAACTTGTCTGTTATTATTTTAGCCCTAAAGGCTTTTCAAACATCTAGAACAAGTGCAACAAAGAGGTTGCCAACTCCCTTTTTGTAAAATGAAATCTGCTTTTTAGCCAACTAGGAACGCGCCTCTTAGCCACTTTTCCTTCGTCTTGGGGTGTGGTGGAGCCTGTAGCGCCGCCAGCTTTAATTAAATTTTTCCTACTTCCGTTTGTGCCATGCCTAGAAGACGCCTTCTTTTGCCTTCGCCTTCGCCTCCCTCCTGATGCCTTTCGTTTTTCCTTATACACACACACACACACACACACACAGAGAGAGTCGCAGCCTCTGCCTCTCTGTGCTTTTGCTAACAAATTTTACTCAAGTGCCGCATAATGAGCGCCACGCGGCGTATGATTAATATTTTTTGGGGCCGCATTTAATTCGCGCTGCATTATGATTACATATACAAATAACACATTTTATGCGAATACGAATCGCTTTAAAATGCAAATCACGTAACACTCGAACATGCCACATATGTATTTTAACCACCCCTCCTTCCCTCTCTCGCTAACTTCCTTCTTGCCGCTGCCGCTGCTGCCACCGGAACAGAGCCATCGGTCTTATTTACTTTTTGGCCGAAACTTGAGCGCAGCTGCCAAATACATTTCAATATTTACGTTACTAGGCGAACCGAGACTGGGTTAGCCACTCTCCCCCTCACTCGCTCCCTCGCTTCCCCGCCAACCGATTCGATATCATCGTTCTGTCTGCGTGTAAAATGTGCAAATTACCTAAAAGAACCGCAGACGAACACAACGAGACCACAGAACAAATTTAAATAGACATATTTTTTGTGAACCCAACTCTCCCTCTCTCTCCGGCTCTGTATCGCTATGTTCTCTTCTTTTTTTTTATGGTTTTTAGTGTTTTTGTTGGCCGTGGTCGGGTCGTACAAAAATTTACAATATCTAACATAAACTGTTTGGGTGGCGGCTGCAAATTGATGCGGGCTTCATCGGGGCAAGCGGTTAGTCGGTTTTTCGGTTTGTCCATCCACTTTTCAGTTCGAGAGAGAGAGCATGAGCGTATTTTATTTTGTATTTTTAGCGCTTAAACAAATTGAGGGGCTCTACCACCCAACAACTGTGTGGAGTGACCCTATAAATAGCTGCACTTTTTATCCGAATGCCCTGCAATCGGCAAGGTTTATTCAAAAACGTTGAGTTTTGAAAATGGGTTATCTTCTTATCCTAAGCTAAAGCTAAATGTTTCAACCATTCAACCTTTATTGGCTAGTCAATTAAGGTTAAACAAAAAGCACTTTGGATTTGTTAACTCAATGTGATATGTCTTGGTTACTTCATAAGTAATTGTATCATTCATTGAGCAATTAAATCAAACAAGTTTATATACTCGCTTTTTATGCCCTTCTCGTCTAGTTTATCACTCCAATGAATTGACCACTTTTATTTCTATAGAGAGAAAGAGAGTGAGAGAGAGATAGAGTGAAAGAGCGAGAGACAGGGTGAGAGAGTTTTATTTAGTTTTATTGTGTTCCATTCGAGCGCTGTATAAATAACAACAAAAAGGGAACACAAGGACACAACAGTTCACTTGGCATCTTTACCCAAACTCAACCCCTCAACCCTCCAAACCTCCCTCCACTTGTTGTTTAGTTATTGTTTGGTTATTTAAGAGCAATTCAGCCATGTTTAGATATTGATAACAACCATCTAGCCGGACGGACAAAACGGGACAGCTGGACATCCGTGCAGCAGGCAGATAAGCCAGGGACAATCGGGGCGGAGACGGGGGTCTGCCAAACAAGGATAACAATTTCAGTTGATGCAATTTTTGCATACATCTATATATATATATGCACATATATATAATGCTAACTATCTGGTAGATTTGTATGTTGAATTTTTTGTTTTCATTTTTTGTATGTTTTGGTCAGATATAAGCCATGGTAAATTGTTTTTAGTATTAAATAAAATAAATGTTGATGTATAAATTGTGTAAATGCTCAGCCAACAATAAATATGGACGACAGCTCAACTCCAATTTGACAATGTGTGTGTCTGTGTGTGTCTGTATGTGTGTGTGTGTGTAGCACAAAAATAATTGCATGGCTGCACAGGCTGTAAAGTTTGCCGCACAGCAAATTGAGGAGCAGGTCCCGAGACACTAACAGCAACAAAATGGGTTCAATTGTTACTTCCGCTGTGTGGTTCAGCAAAGATGACTCCAAATGAATGCCAATCAAAATGTTTGAAAAGGTCAACAGTGATTTTAGTGTAGTTAAACATTGCCCCATGGTAAACATTAACAGTAGAATGTTGAGGAAGCAGAAGGGAGAAATTAGATTTGAAGGCTCAAAGTGTTTAAGATCTGATTGTTGGAAAGAATTAGTATTGAGTTGATAAATGTTGAAGAAAAATATTTTTATTGCCGAAAGAAAGGAAGAAGAAATGTTGAGGTTTGACGGAAACTTTTATCCATTGCCATTGTATGTCCATTGTACAGTGGCTCACAGCTCATTTTGAGCAATGTACAGCAATAATCTTAACATCTCTAATGACAAATGTTAGGTACATATATTTAGCACCATTATGAAAATGTGACCGTAATAAACTGGATTTTCCTCGGTCTTATGGGATATTTGCATTAAAATCTACTGCCTGTAATTGCCTTTCCCTAACAGTTGACATAGTCCTATGAAACACTTAAGTTTCAAAGCACATCCAAACTTTTGCTTTCAATCACAAAAAAACAACAAACAAAAATGGTAACTCAGACAAGCACTTGACCGCATCCTGTGCAAAATTTAATACTTTTGGATCCACAGTCTTTTTGTGCAGTCGAAAAATTAAAATTTACATAATTTCAAATAGAAAACAACATTTGACTTTACAGTTTTTGGGCAAAAGCAAAAAGTACTAGGACGTACCATATATAAAAGTACAATTCTGTGGCATTTATGACACAAACGACGTTGCCGAATTTTGTGTGTCAGTCAGGCTGTGGCAAGTGGCAAGAGGGCAAGAGGGGGGGGCTGGCATTGCGGTGGGTGCTTGTGGTACAGGCTGGCCGTTCATCATAAATTCATGCACTCTCTGCAGCCTGCAGTGACCAAAATTACAATTATGACAACCGCAAAAAGGTTTTCTGGTGCACCAACAACAAGAAAAAGTGTGGCAAAAAAAAGAGACGGCAAAGGGAAAAGGAGAAAGAGAATTTCTGCGTAGTGAGGGTAAAAGTGGGGCAACGTTCATAAAATGTTTAACACGATTAAACGTGCTGCAGTGCGCAGAGCAGAGAATGACAGAGAAGGGGGAAGCAGGGAAAAGAAGTGAATTGAGAAAGATGTGAAAAATGTTAAATATTTAACAACTTGATGAACTTGCCAACGAGAACAGCAACAACGAAACTGGGGAGTCGCCAGAGGGGGAGCCAGAGGGGAGCCCGCGGCGGGAAGAGCAAGCAGTCAACGAAGCGTGGCCCAGTCGAATTCCAAGCGAAATTCCAGCTGAAAGTCACTCGCTTGTGAATTCTGGCAAATTGTCAGCAATGGCTGCGATTGAGTTACGTCAAGAGCACCAGTTCTTCTCATCCTCATCCTGCCACACACACATACAAACATATACTACGCCCACTGCATTGCAACATGCCATAATTGCATAGCAATACTGGAGCGAAAAAGAAGGAGGAACAGGAGATGTAGAATTGGAATCAGTAACAACGATAGCGACAATTAACCATGGCTAACTTAGTAGTGGAGTCGCGGAGTTGTTCGGGAGTCTTTTACTGTCAGCTGCTGTCGATGGTAATTCGAAACGTGAAACCGCAAAATCCAATTCCCAGACAGGCAGCAACTGTTCGTTCTTGTCTATACGTAGTATTATACTTCTTTTTTTTTTTTACCAGTTACCTTCTACATTACATTCTTCGTCAGTCGTCATTGGACGCCGTCATGTGTGTGTGTGTGGGTGGGCTAGATAGGGATAAGGATTGTTGTTGGACATTGTTTGCAGCTTTGACTTGTTTTCTACACTTCATTGATTTGTCGAGTTGCTTACAAGCGCATTTAGACAATCAATTAATCGACTGCATTGTCGGCTTACTGAGTGCTTCGAGGAGGAGGGGACAAGATGAAGTCCGAGTCGTACGCGAAGTCGAAGTTGGAGGAGCTTAGTTGAAGTGTCCAACTTGATTTATGATATTGAGTTACAGCTCGCAGATATTTGAAATACCAAACGCCAATATATATTCTGTATACCTGTCGATGCGTTCAGTCACAATCATTATCTTGTAATGTGTTTAAATTGCTTTGGTGAATGAAGCCCCAAAGCTGCCCAAAGCTGGAACAAGTTTTTCGGTCATAAGCACAACAACAACAACTGCAACTGAAGGGCAAAGTGTGTATCGGTGTCCAAATTCAATATGCGATTATAGTGTTTGCTATACAAAGTGATTGAGTCTTAAGCATATCTAGAGCTTCATGCTTCAAAGTTTTCCAATTATCAACAACATTTTGTGGTCAAATTTGACACTCGATCTTCTTACAGCATTATAAGGGAATTTTTGCGGCTTATGTTCGTAAAGTAAAAACAATAATATTAAAGTTGAGAAGTTTAGTTCGGAATGAACTTAAGAGTTGTAAAATAAAACTACAATATTTTTCGTTTTTATATTAATAAATATTTGTTACACTTTACATGCGAAGTTAAATGGCTCTAGTAGAGTAAGCCGGACTAGAAGATATACATTAACCATGAAATACTTACACAGTTGAGTTTTCGAAATCAAAAGTTTTCCTGTTATCGATTACATATGTATTTCGTAAGCCGAAAATGCTATTGAAAATTTGGTATACACTTGTTCTGCCTAGGGATTAGGGTGATCTGGTGTCTCTAGCTCTTATAGTTAAAGAACTATTAATCCGTCCGTATAACTATAAGAACAGGGCTATATACTTTATGGATTTGAATATATATTAAGGTATTAAAAGTGATTTTTATTTTGAGCTAAATAACATTTTACACCGGAGAATGAATGAAAAAATATGAAAATGTCACTTTTTCACACTCTACTTCAGTCAGATGAAATCAGTTTAAGTGCTATGTGCCCAGACACAGACACAGATCATTTCACATCGTATTTATATATATACGAATGAGTATGAATATATATATGGTGCCTCCGTTAATAAATAAAAGGCAACATTTATTACTTTATCCGGGCTAAAATTGCAGTTGCAGTTGCAGTTGCCTTTTGCGCATTGGGGGAAGCGCAAAATAAGTACTTGCATTTTATGTTATTTGGCCATGCAACTGGTGGCTGCAAAATATTTTTACCTGCCACCTGCCACCTGCCGACCGAAGCATACACCATAAAAGTTCACAACGTTAAATTTTACAGCGTCAGCGGTTTTGCAGTCGCCGTCGCAGTCGCAGTTGACGTCGCAGTTGCTATTGAAACCACAGAAGCCATTTTGCATTTTGTAGCACATTTTATGGCGTCTCCCCCTCCCCGTTCCGCCCCCAGCCTCATTGTATGGCCATTGGCAAAGCCATTGTTGTTTGTTGTTGGGAACATTTGTTGTTGTTGTTATTGTTTGGGTGCGCATATTTACCTTTTAGCTGGTCACACTTTTTTTTATCATACACACAGACACGCACACACACTCTTACAGTTAAAGGTATGAAAAGTTTTTAGCAGTGCACAAATTTGCTGGAACCCCAAAAATAGCGAAAAACTTTTGCACAATTCACTTAACTTTTCGGGCAGACACCGTCGTCGTCGTCGTCGTTGCCGTAAGTTTTGCGGACTATTCGAATGGTTAGATAGCAATAGGGCGAGCGTAGACACACCCACAACACCCGCTACGCCCCCGCTAAGCACAATAGATCATTTCATGTCGTGCGCTTAAAATATGCACAAAAGTTCAGTGCAAAAAAAAGTTGAAAGTCGACGCGATATTATTTTCAGCTCTCGAGCACACAGAGTTGCATTTAGTATGTTTTCACTGTAATGCATTAAGTCATTTGTCAGCACGAGCTTTAACCCATTAATGTTACTCACTTTCCCCCTTCCCCTGCATCCTCTTGCATTATTATTTCGGTTTATAAGTGAAATATGTCAACATTGCTCAAGTGAACACATTCTTGAAAAGAAGAAGCATGTGAAATGGCCCAATTGAAAAGGCGGAACGAACGAACATACAATCCAGAATTTGTGACAAATCATGCGCTTCATTTGGCTAATGGTTTGAACATGCCTTCCCTCCCCTCATCCCTATCATATTTTCCGCTCCCCGCTGCTGGCAATTAAACATTTTGACAGCGTTGCTTTCAGTTCTTCTGCGCTTTTTTCTCCACTCACAAACTTCATTAGAGAGACAAAAAAGAAAATAACGAAAATATTATTAATGCTTTGAGTACAACGAAAACGAGAAAAATGGAAAGACTTTCCGGCAAATGCTGAATGCTGCCCCCGCCGAGACAGAGAGCGCATTATTTCAATTAAACTCATCAGCGACGGCCTCCGCTGCAATTAAACTGAAAACTGAGCAACTGTGCAACTAAACGGCGGCGGCAAAGACTCTTCTTGCCACTTGACTTCTCTCTATAGAGAGAGTGCGGGTGTGGAGTTGGGCCCCTTCTACATATAAGCATAAATATGATGTGTGGTCGTTATATATCTTATAATAAATAAATAATGCAGGCGGCAATCCCCCTCTCTTTACCCCCTCTCTCGCACTCTCTCCCGCTGTTAAGTGCATTCGAATGCAAGTTTGAACTATTTTCAGCTCTTGTTTATCAGCGCAAAAGCTAAAAATATAAAATTTATTCTCACTTGGGGACGCTGAAATTGAATTGAATGAACAAAACATTATGATGGATATAAGATCAATCCTAAGTTCTAGTATTTCCTTAAAAATATATATACTAAAATCATTTAAGTATTCACATAAGCTGGCTTCTGTCATAGACATAAAATATTCAAGACATATGCCAACGACAGAGACAACAAAAAATATATATCGCTTGGCTTAACGGAAAGTGTTTCCAAAACTGAGCAGGAAGTCGAAAGTTCCGCCGCAAGAGATTAGCCGTAAAATATATTTTGTGTTTCGCATACTCCAAAATTGTCAGAGAGATAAAGTGTAAAATGCAGAAACGACTTTAAAGTATTAATGGCAGAGTAGAGACTCGATAAGTGGGTCATAAATATTTTATTTTTTCCTGACTGAGTCAAATTTATATATAAGTTAAGATAATATTGAATTTATTTCCTTAAAATAAAGTTAAAATAAAATGAAACACATTAATTCTGTTTTATTATATCTCCACCAAATTGCTGTCACTTTTAACGAGTGCACACTGTGCTCATGGCAATGGCAATGGCAACAATGCCACGGACAATACCGTCAACAATTACGAATATGAATTTTTGAAAGCGACAGCAGCCGCGCTTCCTACTCCTCTACCACTCCCCTCTCTCCTGTGCCACACGTCGCCTCTGAGCTTTTGGCCCTGTCTCTGCGGGCATTTGGACGGCTTCACTTGCTGCGCGAGGTGTGAGGACACAAACAGAAACAGAAAGAGAGCGCTGGTCATCGCAGCTGATGTCATCGTTTGCACGGTGTTGGCGGGGGGCGGGGTGTGCGCCGGTGCTGCTGCCACTGCGACTTCCGTTTCCGTGCAGTTTCCGCATTTTTTCCGGGCAGCAGCTGCGTTGACTTTGAAGTGCCACCAAAAAAGGGGCAACAGCCAGTTGCAAATGCAGCTCCCCAGATTCAACTCAACTTTTATGCCACGCCACTCGACTCGACTCGCCTGGACTCGACCCGCCTGGGCTCTACTCGACGCGACTCAACTCGACTCGACTCATAGCCAATGTCAATTGAGTAAAATTGCTGGCTGCACTTGCCCCCTTGCTACTCCCAACTGCCCCACTGGCCCCGCTTGTGGGAATCCTTAGCCCATTTTGGGATGTGTGCGCGTGCGGTGCTAAAATTTATGGCAAGTTTTTGGGTTTCTGGGTGCCAAAGGCCCATACATATACATACATACATATGCATGCAACATTGCCCCGGCATCCTCTGTGTGTTCGTCGCGCATAAAATGTGTGGCACATTCCCAGCCGAACGGGGTATGAGGGTACGGGGTATCCGAGCACGGGAAGGTCGTTCAACTTGTTTACTTCCGGCATTTCGGGCCGCCATTTTTGTAGCTGTATAGCTGTGACTCGGCGCAAGTTTAAACAATAAATTTTATAATTAAATTGGTGCGAAACAAAAACAATAAAAAAAGGGGGCAACTAGGCGTGGTATGCCGTACCGAAAGCCGAAAGTTAATTGAAACGTTGTGTAAATAAATATTTAATCTTTATTATGCAATAAATTTAAATACATTTATTGTCCACGTCACACATGCGACATGAACTAACAAGGATTTTCTCTATCCAATCCACACACACACATATATATATATATATATATATACACTTTTTTTCTACCTACATCCACATTACATTAATGTTTGTTCATACGTACATATATATTTACATTGAATAATTAATAATTAATAATTACATCAACTCTTACGTAATTGCTTATTATGGCCAGCTTTGTGTACCATTAATTACGAAGTCCGAAAAAGTCGACAATTGTGGCAACAGCGGCAACAAAATTAATAGCACTTGCCAAATCAAGCGACAAAAAACTTTCTGTCAGACAATAAACTTTACAGACAGCCTTACCAGAAAAGAGTGCCAAGAAAAAACCAGAACAAAGTGTTTGAAGGGAATGGAAATGGCAAGTTATAAGCTCATAAATATCAATTATTGTTTTAGACAGAGATCAGCAATAAGGCGTTAGTCGACTAGAAAATACCCTGAACCTAACACAACTTGATCAGATTTTCAATATCTTGTTTATGCTTTCAATTCTCATGCATAAATTTTCATTTCAATTCAAGCTTTTAATGTTATCGATGCCATGTGTTTATCGTAAACCGGAAAACAAACTTGTACTGCCTAAGGCTTAGGAGACCTCATATCTCCAATAGTTTCTGAGACCGACACGATCATACATACAGATAGACAGACGGACAGATACTCATCAAGTATTTATACATCTGGACAAAACCATTATACCTCTTCTTTACCCATTTATGTCTTGTATTAAAATGGCATGACAAATGAAAATCACATATCTGTTAAACAACTTGAAGTGCCATGCAGCATCATGTTAAATACTTCTTCGTTTTTCTTTGATTAATGAAAGTTAAGAAGTCTACAATGAAGTCTTATGTCTTTGAAATCGTATCCAAATGTCAACTTACCTTAACTAATAAGAGTTCAAGACATGTTTGGATGATTTCAATTTGTTGCCTCTAGAGTGCAGTAAGTTGCTTGCAACATGATGCATTTGCCTTTGACTCACTCCAAAGTGGCGCCACTTGAGTCTGAGCTGATGTTTAATATGCAGCTAAGCAGCTCTCTAGCGACTCCCAACTCCCTGACTCTCCGATCCCCTGACTCCCGTTGTTTCATCACAAAACATCAATGGCGGCGAGCTGTTTGCCATCAGACTTCCACGTCAAAAAGAATGAGTGAAAGCTAGAGCGGGGGAGAGATAGAGAGAGAGAGAGAGAGCGAAAGCGAAACTCGCTGCTTTTGAGTTGTTGCATTAAGTGTCGGGGAGCTCGTGTCAAAAACTCGACTTGGACTCGCGCCCCTTACTGCATCCATTGATGCAACGCGGCACAAATGGGTTTTGCAGTTGCAACTGCGCAAAAAAAAAAGAAGAGAAAAGTAGTTGTAGACAGAGAAGAAGCAACTTATTAGGCATCCAGGCAGCTGGGCAGTGAGGCATAATCCTTTGATGCCAGTGCCACTCGACACTTGACATAATTCGAAAGTGTTTGGCGCTGGTTTAATGCGTTATGTTAATTAGTTTGTAGAGTAGTGCTGCCGCTATAGTATAGTTCTCTATTGGAGTAGCAGGCGTCGCTTTCAAGTGTCTCTTTCCATCGCTCTCCAGTGCCAAGAACACTAAAGCCTGTTAATGGGTCAATAGCTTTTGATAACCAACAACCAGTCAGGGCAGGGCAGGGCGTCGCAATGCCTGTCCAAAAGAGTCCTTTGCATAATTCATGGCATTTGCAATGTGTAAAACCAGAACAACAACAACATCAACAACAATAACAAAGCAAAGTTTCTGTTCTGTTCTGTTTTGTTTTGTTTTGTTTTGGTGCTTCGGGCCCAAAAGTCATCATAGTGGAAATTTGATTTCACGCGAAGAAGAAGGCAAAACCAGTCAATACCACCAGTTGGCAATAACAATGGCAACAAAAGGGGTTGGCATGGCAAGGGGTTCCGTTTTATCCAGGCTTGCCACACAGCCAGGCTGCCGCTGCCACACATAAAAACGTATTAAGCATATTATCTGGGCAGGCACAGCAGACGCCAGCCAGACGACGACGTTGTCATCGACGACAACAAGAACAAGAACAACGATGGCGATGAGCTGAATCTGTTTTGGCTTTGCCTGCTTTTTGACATGACCAAAAACGAAAGCACAAACATGCGAGAAACAGATCTGTAGAGACAATATAGCAGGGAGCAGCAGCAGTAGGAGACAAGGAGAGCTTATCCTTTCGTAATGAAACTTCAGATTTTTCGTTTGCGTTTGTGTATGTGTGCGTGTGTGCGTGTGTGTTTATGCGTTTTATGGAAATGAGGCAGTGACAAGGACTAGGACCAGGACCAGAACCAGGACCAGGACCAGACTAGGGAGCAGCAGAAACAATGTTGTCAACAGCAGCAGCAGCAGCAGCAATGGCAGCAGCAATGACAGCAGCAACTATAAAAGCAATGCAGGTGCAAAGAGAGAAGAATTTTCAGGTTTTTTGGCAGTCAGCCGCAGACCAGATTGAAAGGCAACAGTGCGTATGAGTGTCATCATCAGCCGTTGAATTTGTTGGGCTATGTCGGCTAGGCAGTCAGAGTCAGATTCAGAGTGAGTGCAAACAAAACAAACACACATTATCCTGTTCTCTAACGGTAACAGAGAGAGAGAGAGAGGGAGCAAGGGAGTGAGAGATCGAGAGCGAGAGTGTGTGAGAGGTACAATCAACATACATAATGAATGGTATTATTCATGGTTAGCATTTAATTGGTTCGGCCATCTCTAATTGATGGGTCTGTACACACACACACACACACACACACACACACACACATGTGCACACTTAACAATACACAAATCGACACCAAACATGTGGCATTGGCTCGATTTTTGTGAGAGGTGCGAAACAAATCCCAGAGTAAACCTAATTAGCGACAGATTAAATCGGATTAATTTTCATTTAACGCATGAATCAAATACAGGACCAGGAAACAAGTCCAGTGAATGTCAGGCACAGGCGACAAAAACACACACACACACACACACAACAGAACAGAATTTCGAGGACATGCTTTTGTGCTCATTCATTTGATTCTTATATTTTTTTTTGCTTTGTGTTTTCCCATTTGGTACAAAAGCTCGGGCAAGCCACTGGCAGGCACTCCCTTTCAAGTGGCTCGCTTTAAACACACACACACACACACAAGCACACCCACAAAATAAATAAAATATGCATGGAAAAATTGAATTTTTCCAGGTCCGGAACCCGTCGAACGGTGCGAACAATTTGATTTATGCGCATTTGAAGCAATTTGTTGAGTAAATATCAAAGAAAGCAGCATTTTAATTACATTTCAACCCCCCAAAAAAAGTGACCGAATCTTGCTCTCTATCTGTCGCCGACTGCTCGTGTTGTGGCTGGACACCAGAAAAAACAAATTGCTGCGATTTTCGTACATTTAAAGTAGTATTTCACTTCACCCATTTACCCGTCAACTCCTCTCTCAACTAATTGCGAACAAAGTGTCAACAGTTGCGCAAAAAACCATTTTCGCAGTGTGCTGTGTTTGCCAAAATGAAATGTTTTTCGGGTGTGGGGGTTGGGGAAGGGGCAAACGCTTATGATTTAGTTAAATAACAATTAGATGCAGTCGCTGCTGCTTCTGCTTCTGAACAGCTAAGCAATTTGTTTGGCAGCTTAGCGAAAAAAAAAAGAGAAATGGACTCATAATTAGACTTATTGCGGCAAAAGACTCGGTGGAACCAAAAATGTCTGTGGGATAGTTTGTGAAAAAGGTTTGTGCTTAAAATTGATTGGGTAATTTGGTTTAGATGTTTTTCTTTTGGGAGTGGAACATTATTATAATTGTATACAAAATTTATTCAATATTTAAATCAATTATAAATTGTATTGAAGGTAAAAGTAATAGAAGGTAAAAAGTGCAACTGCACCTTAAATTACATATTCCATGTTTAGATATGTTTGTATTTTAGTTTCTTATGTTCTTATTACGATTCTTATCGCTTTACGTTTTCTCTTTCCTTAAATTTTGTTATCTTTTTTTCTGTTGTTGCATTTCGGGTTACTACAAAGTGGCGTAGTTTGTTCGGGAGCAAGCCTAATCCTTTGCAAGCATAGGCAACTACTCGGAAAATGCATATCCAAATGTTTTGAGGGGTCACACACACACACCAACATACACACATCGGTTGCCTTTGGGGTTCAGCAGCTTCAATTTTGCACAGAAAAACACATTGGCAACATTTTAATGAATGTTGAATCAGGCAGGAGGCCTCGCATTAGGTCACCGCCCCGACCACCCCCCAAACCGAAAGACAAACAATGAAATGGCCTAAAGCACCGCCTCCCGCTCGCCCCCGTCCCCCCCCCCGGCAGCCCTCACAATGGTTCACTCTCATCGAGCTAAAGCAAAACGCTCGGCAAACATTGGCCTAGGATAAAAGTAAGTAAGAAGAAAAAGAGACACAGGCAGACGGGCATGTGGCATGTGGCATGGCATAGGCAGTGGATGCAATTTGTGTAAATGTTGTGGCAGGCAACGAAGCCGGCTGCCTAGGCAACCGCCACCAGGCCACCAGGCTGCCAGATCCAAGATCCGGAGCAACAGCCACCGACTCCACTCAACTCAACTCGTCTACAGAGCACATCCGCACATCCTGGACGGGTATATGGCATAGGCATTTTTGCATGCACCGCATGGTTGCATTTTTTGGGTTTACCCAACGGGAAGGGCGCTAGAAAGGATAGAAAGAAGTTTGAGTCGCAGAGTCAGAGACGAAGACGACGGCATGATAAACGTGCTGCCAATAAATTACACTGCGTCAAGGCAGCAGCAACAGCAGCAGAAGCAGCAGCAGCAGCAGTAGCAGCAGTTACTGGGATCGGGGAGATGTTGCACATTTTTGCTGCCGTACCATTTAAAATTTACTACAATTTTCTTTTGGCTTTCACGTGCGCGTCGCCCCGCTTCATACGGTAAACAATTTGAATGCTTTCGCAGTCAGAGCACGTAGCACGGGCGTACCCAGAGAGAGGGCGGAAGAGGCAACTGCGACGACGACGACGAGAGGATTCACCCAGGATGCACTCTATCCATGGGCCCCTGCTACCTCTCTCTCTGTCTCTGTCTCTCTTTCGCTTTCAGTGTGTGTGCAGCAACAGGACAAATGTAGAATAAAAAGTTTTCTGTGCCCCTTTTCATTGTTACCCCGCAAATACACACGCTCCCCTCGGAGGAGGAGCTCGAGGCAAGCACAAATGCAAACACAACCAATGCCACAGAGAGAGTGAGAAAGAGCGAGAGTGGGAAGCGTGGGAGCGTGGGGAGACGCCTCCATTGAGCCAGGCACGCATCGCATTGTGTAATATGCTCTGCGATTTATGCTGCCACAAGCGATGGGCGATGGGCGGCTGGCACTGGTGGAGGCGTGACATCTGCATGTAACTGGCATATTGAACAGGCCAGCGAATGAACATAAATTGAAATGCGCTTGCAATGCATTGAAAAAAAAATCGTATAGAAAGAATTGAAATCTTATTTGGGCCAAATGCAGTCGTAGTTTACTTTTCAAGCTTCAAGCTTCAAGTAATCCTCCTCCTCCCCCTCCAAAGCGTTTTGCATTTATGCATCTCTCACATATATCTATGAGTGTGTTTTACTTTTTGTTTGCTCAATCATATTTGCTTTTCATTGTTTGCAAGCAGCTAAGCTCTGTTTGGTAAATGGGAAATGTGAATTTAAGACTTAGTCTAGTACAAACAGTGCTATTTATGAAGTTTCTTCATCTCTGTACAGAGTTAACAGTTTAATGTTAAGATTATAACAGTCATTATTTATGTATGTTAAGTGTCTGTTAAGCTTGTAAACTTAACAGAAGCCTCTTCATGTTAAGCTAGTTAAATGTTTAAGTTATGCTTTCTGGCATCACACACTAAAGACGACAATAAAGCATAACAACAACAATAACAACAAGAAGAAGAGTGTTAGCAAAATGTGAATTGAATTGCCCTGACCGCAAATAAAATAAGTGCTTTGTTCTACCGTTATTTCGGTATATGTAAAGGTGATTTGGAGCATTTTTATGACTAAATATAATTTTTATGTGCGGCCATTTTGAAGAAGTCAACAGCGTTCCAACTTCCCAATCTTCCCATCAATGGCACCTGGCAGGCCAAAGCAGATCCTGTAACATACATATAGAGATGTTCGAGTGAAATTTTGGTTGCCAAACCGCCTCTCACCTGTTTATGGGCGTACATAAAGCGGTTTTATGTGCGCTTGCAGCTAACTTTAATGCTAATCGTTGTCGTCAGCATAAACTGCCCCCGAATGTTGTTGCAAGTGCGGTCATGATTATCTTTAAGCACGAAGCGAGATTGTCATCGAGATATAAAGATGGAAAAGTACGAGTTCCCTTTAGGGTTAGCCATTTTAATAAAATCAAATTGGTTGTAAGCGATTTTTGATAATGTTTTCTGGCACATCAAATATTGAGAATGGTATTGTGATGATGCAAGATGCTGGATAAGTCGGTTAAAGAATGCCGCCAGACAAACTTTAACCTTTTGTTTACATCGAATAACAATTCCTTCAAGAAGTAATGTACCAAAGTGTCCTTTTATCTCTGCTCGCAGCTATTAACTGTAGTAATTACACATATATATCGACTTGATTGTTGTAAATGTTTTGGTTTTGTGTGCTTATCTTGTTGGTATTTTGAATTGGAAATATCTCAATATCTGAGAGAATTGGTAGCAATAATATTTGCATGCCTCGCATTTATTAGCATCCATATGCGTATTTCATAAGTACATTAATATTAATGTACAAAATAACAACATAGTGGAGGGCGGTAGGGTAATCGGTAGGGTAAAAGGGGGTGGGGGAAATGCAACATCAATGAATATGAGGTTAAGAACAATAATAAATGATAAATCTATACTTGTTCATTACGAGCTCCCAATTGCATTGTTGTTTGTGGCAGCAGGTGCCTTGTGGCAGGTCAGCTACAAATCCCCCCACCATAAGCTTGAAATCATAACAACAGGAAATTAGAGAGTTTGTAGAGTAGAGGAGAGGAGAATGCTGCTGTGTGTGTGTAGGTGATTGCTTTGAGCTAGAACAAGCATTAGTTGTTGTTCATTAATGGCGCAGTAAACTATACAAAATTTGTTACTGCATAATGAGTACAACAACAACAATAACAACAACTGCATCGACAATAATGATAATAATAATGAGGGCTGTGACTTGGGTACAACATGTCGTATGCTTAATCTTGTTTAATGGATCAACAGTATTCATTGTCTGGCAGCTTAGTAGTCCTCCTTACTCCTTACTCAGGCTTCTCTCTTCTGTATGTGTGTGTGTGTATGAGTGTGTGTTAACTATTTTCGTATCCGCCACATAAATTTATAGGGCTTAACTTCCCATACAAATACATATTGTTTGTAGGTGTGTGTGTGCGTGTTAGAAAGATTGGTCAGTTTTGCTAAGCATACAAATCCAATTCATAAAACTGACAGCAACTAAATGTTATGCATATTTATGTGATTTCATTTACGTGTGTGTTGGATTTCGTGTGTATGAGTGTGTGTGTGTGCGTAAGTTAAGTTGAATTTATGAGCTGTTTGGAATTAAGTCAAAGGCAAATAGCAAAAAAAAACAAATATATATAATTTTTGCTCACAAACATTTGAATTATAATAATATAATGTTAATTATAATGAGAAACGAGAGCATAGATCAATAAATTAATATATTTGCATTTAATACCTAACCTTTTCAATCTGAAATGTAAACACAAATCAATAAATACTCTTAATCTTTTGCTCTGTTATGTTCAAAGGTTAAGTTAGAAAAGGTTAAGTTGACATCTTTCAATATGAACTTTATCATCTCATCTTTCTGTCCTTCAGAATCTGCTCAACTGTCATCACAATTCCATCGAATGACACGTAATGTGAATGTTGCACACTTTTTATATGTAAATGCTTAAGAGGCACAAGTCTAAAGCTGGTTGTTCTTGCCACATATTCTGCTAACTGAACCGGCTTTTAGGCCTGACAAGAACCCATTTACATTTTACATACTTAATTGTTTTCACATTACAAGCTTGCCCGGAAGCTGCTACGATGAATATCCCACAATACACATACGTGTTGCCCTTTGCCGGCCCCCCTTGGCCCCCTCTTGTCGTACTTGCTTTTTGAGCTGCTGCTCTTGCAGGAAGTCAAAGCGATTAATGTCAACTTTGTTAATAGCATTCCAGGTTCTGTTTCTCGCTCGCCAAAAACTTAAAGCGCACTCAACGCTGGGCCCAAAACATAGTCACAGTAATTTCCCTCCCTTCGTACCCTGCCCTGCCCTGCCTTGCCCTGAAGCTGGGCAACTCAAATGCAGGCTCAACATGTCAAGTCACTGCTTGGCATATTTGGAGAGTACGAAGTAGGGAAGGGGTGGTGGGGGTGTGATGCTGCTGCGGTTGTTCGCGTGATGAATTACACACTCGCCGAAGGACACGATGATGAAGTGCCTGTCATTCGAAAGCCAAAAGAATGTCCATCTGTCGCTCAGTTCTGGGCTCACGGCTCTCGTTCCACAGTTCCACAGTTTCTCAGTTCTCTCACAGCTCGCAGCTCACAGCTTTTAGCTCCCAGCTGTATGTTGTAAGTTGTATAAGTTGTGAGCGATTTGCATAGCAACTTCCTTTTCCATCTCCTTCGATCGTCTCGTCTTCTATCTTCTTTCGCATAATTTATCGACACTTGTGCAGAGAAACTTTAATTACTCGACAAGGAGGCGATGGGTTTTTCACCCCGTTGTCTAGTTGAATGCCCCCCAGGCAAAATAGGGGAGTATTAATATATGTATGTATGTAAATATATAGTATGTGAACTCATGCATATGGAAATTTGTGGAATGCCTTGGCCTTTTGTCTGTGCCTGTGTAATTCAATGCGTGTGTATATCCTTTAGCCAAATGGTGGATGGGATGGAAGGGCAGAAGTGTAAGTTGGATTGAATGATGCGTAGCTTTTTCTTTTTGAGTTTTTTTTTGCCAATATTCAGCTAATGGCCTTTAATTGAGCTATGGGAACATTTTCAAGTGTTTGCGGCTGTTGTTTGGCGAACAATTTTTGACGAAATTTGATATTGAAAATGAAGTGGCGCAAATGTTGATGCTTCTCTGTCAGATTGTGTGTGTGTGTGCGAGTGTGTGTGTGTGTTAGCTTGAGTGTTGTTTGTTGAGTGGCATAATGCGCCACAGGATTGTTAGCGGGCATACAAGTGCCCTAAGAGCTGGGGATTGTGCAAGGAAACGATTAGGAGCATAGCCAAGATGAACACTGCAAAAAGCAAAAAGAAATGTAAACAAAAAATTCTTGGCAAAGAAAACAAAGAGCTGAAGAAGAAGAAGAAAAACAAGTTAGGGAAACTTGCCAGCATTGTGTGTGTGCAAATGTAACTCGCCAGCGTGTTGTGAAAAATATGAATTTCCCGACTAGGACTTAAACAAATTATAATGTTTCAAGTGGGAATTAAAGTTAAGCGGAGAACCAACAACAACAACAAACTCGACACTCTTGCACAATCGCATTTATCAAAAAATGTACTTCAATTAATAAAAAGCACTTTCATTTGCTGTTCCAGTTTCAAAAACCGTACATAAAGGCCTCGACAATTCCCTTCAGCCCACCAGCTAACAGCTAACAGCCATCAGCAAGGACAAACCCACACAATTTCCTGCCCATTGCCACATAAATTCGCACACACAAGAGCACGAGAGCTGTGCTGCTGCCATGGCGGTGCTATTTATGGACCAGTTCCTGTTATATACACACAAAAAAATACAAATATATATATGTATATATTGTATATGAAAGAAAAACGAAACTCAGCTACTTTTATATGATGGTAGCAGTTAGTAGGTTCTCTGTTCCGAGTCTGGCGAAAAACGAAAACGAAAACGAGAAAAAAAAACACAAACATAAATCCAAAATTGTCGTTTGTCGCATAAATATTTTAGCCTGTGGCTGCAAAAGTAAACCGGCATACCATACCGGCCGACTCGTTCCCCTGCCCCGCACTCTTTTTATAAGTACACATATAGACAATAGGCTCTAGGAATATATATGTATGTATAGAGAGTACGTAGCCAGAGTAAATGACATTATTTCTTATTATTAGAGCAGCGCAAATAAATGAGAGTCGACTCAGCTCAGTGACAAAATGGAAGACGGAAGTCGTCGTCGTCGTCGTCTTGGGGGTACATTCTAAGAGTTTCCGGAGTGAGAAATAACCCGACTACTATTATTTTTTTCGTTGTTTGCCTAACCCCCCCAGTAGTCGTCTCCTCCGTGCCAGAGCAATTCCCACATGTCTGTCTTCATAAATGCTTTATCTGTGGCCAAACACACACGTCAGAGCTGCCACAGTTTGTGTTGGCTTTTGTAATTATGTGCATATAATAAAGTTGACCCAAATAAGATCTTATATTAAACTCACACTTGATAGTATGTTCAAAACACAATGTACATATATATGTTGCTGGGGTCTTTTTGTTGTTATTGTTGTTGTGTGCAGTTCATTAAATGATAAGCCATCGGCATTGCTTTGACAATTGGGGATTGGCATTGAATTGGAGCTGGTTCGGGTCCTGGTCCTGGTCCTGAGACCATTTGTGCCTGTTGCCAAAAACAATAAAAATAAAAACAGAAAAGTTCTTGGCAACAGCAAAGAGCCAAAAGTGTAGAAAACATGAAATTCCTTAAGCTGTAACAAAGTCATATTTTACATGCACCGTAAACCGAAAGAAATGCTAAATTTTCAGACTAAAAACTTCTCATATGCTTAGCAAAAACTCTTTTGTTTTCTTTTGCCCGTTCTCTTGTTTTCTCTTTGGCCACATTCTTTATTGTTTGTGACGTTTTGTGTTCCGGTTTTATGCTGAATATGCGAGCATTATCCATTAAATGCGATGAATCAACTGTTGGCCACCATAAACAATCTTCGGCTCAGTCGCACGCTCATAAAACGGTTTCTTTCTTTTCTCTTCTCTACTGTTCTCGGTTGGCGGGCCGGATATTTATGCACGCCATTTTGTTTGTGTGTGTGTGAGCATGCCATTTGACTTCCTGTTGACATAGTTAAGTGTGTGTGTGTGCAAAAAACGCGCAACGCTAAGCGATGGCAATAAAAACAAAGTGAAGAGAAATGCAATTTGATACAACACGCAAAGTGGATGCGATGCGATAACAAATATTATTGAAGATGAAGTGCTGCAGCTTAAAGTTTTGAGTGGCTAAGTTATATTCCCTTAAAGCCAAGAGACACTTCATTCAATTTATCATGTAGTTGAATCATTTTGTGTGGCCTTTTTGTTTTTGCTGTCATTACCTTTTGCTTTTGCACACTGGCATTTTTGTCATTTAAACAAAAATGTGGCTAAAATGTGTGTGCAACAAGGCAACAAGGAGAAAAAGGCAACATCAACATCGATAGATAGCAAAGACAAGATAATTGATTGTTTGATTCAATCGCAAAATCAAATGCTGCTCTCTGGCTCAGCTCAGCCTTTCTGTAGCAATTGGATTGATGTTCTTAACCGCCTGCCTGATTGCACACAGAAAGAGAGAGACAAAGAGTGAGCGAGAGAGAGAGAGCGTCAAAGGAAACGGAAACAAATGCATGCAACAACCAAAAATTGTTCGTAACCAATTCTGATTAGAAGCAATACAACAACAAACAGATATGTATGTAAAAAAGGGAAACGTTTTGGTTGGTTGGTAGGTGTGGCACACACACACACACATACAGAGCGAGAGAGAGAGAGAGTGAGCAAATTGAATTGTATTCGACATTTGGAAAATGGGTCCCAGTGTGTGCCACACGATAAGACAAAGCAATCAGTCAGTCAACCAACTAATGGCAGCTGGCAACAGGCACAAGGCAACAAACAGGCAAAGGCGAGGACCTTCTCAGTCTCAGTCTCCAGAGCTCTTGTAATTGCCAGTCGGCTGTAGAACTGTAGCAATAGGCTTGAACGAAGATCGATTCGATTAATTGCAAAACCAGAATTGATGACAGTCGCATTTCGCATTAATCCCATAAACTTTTTTAGTCGAGACATGAACCTTTTATGGATGACTTTTTTCCAGAATGTGACTAAAATCGAAAAAACCACATATGGTTGAGAATAAATAACTTATCAAAGTTACATGTGGTAAAATTGGATTTTGTTTTTTTGGCTATGTAATGAAATATTTACAATTGTATGATGAATAATTAGTTCAATAGCTTTTTTGTGGCAAGCTTCAAAGCAAGATTTTACAAAATATTAAATTTCGTTTTGTAAAATGTTTAATTATGTAAAGAGCTACTATTTACACAAACATAAATGTATTAAAAATAGCCAAATTCATTACACATTCAAGCGTCAAAAAAAGATATATATATAGGATGATAACACATAATTAATTTAATTTAAGTTATTTTTTACTTTTAGCTGACAATTGCACTCAATTGAAGCGGCATAAACTTTTGACTCAACCACATTTAACCAAATATATATATATATATTTATATCATTGCATTATTTTTGCCAATTTCCGGTGTTCAATCAATTGGCCGCAAAAAAGTATTCATACATTCGATTATATCCAATTCTACATTTTACCAATTACAATATTGTTGATTGGATTGTTGCCCATTTGCGTGTCAGTTGGTTGGCATCAGATCAGATTGATGAGCCTTGCTTGCATACCAGTAAAATACCAAAAAAAAAAAAACATTATTCCAGTAACTCAATTAAATTGAGCTGCAATCATATTCGATAGCATTTTTTATTCGCTATCGCCATCACTCTCTCACTTTCTCTCTCTCTCTCTCTCTCTCGACCACTCTATGCATTCATTTTCATACCTGACATACCTGACTGGCAAAAGTATGTATCTTTTGAAAATTCGAATTCATATTACAGATTACAAATTAAAAATTACAAATTCGCAGCATGTTTGTCATTCCACATTTTGGTATTTTTTTCTTTTCTCTCTTTTTCCCATAGCCAATTTTAATTGCATTGTTGTTGCTTTTGTTCTCACGTATATCTGTATGTGTGTGTGTGTGTGTGTGTGTGTGTGTGGGTATCTCGTTTGTCCTTTATTTGATTTCAGTTTCATTTCGAAAATTTGTAATGCGGCTCATGTAACGAGCAGGTCTGTGCCACGTCCTTGTTCCTTGTGTCTGCCAGAAGGATAATGAAACTATGCGCTTACCAATTCGTTTGCTTTCCCTTTCCCTTCTCCTGCCCTGCCCTGTCCTGCCTTGCCTTGTTTCGGCAAACCCCACGTATCGCGTATAGATTGTTGCGGTGGCGTATGAGCAATTTTCAACAGGACACAGTGAAAACTTCAGTCCGTATTCTGTGCCACGAGTGAAACTTCCGCAGTCCTCCTCGCAGTCAGTAAAGTAAAGAGTTCACTGTACTTGATTTTCGTCAACCTCGGACCGACGACTGTCATCATCAGAGCGGCAAACCACCAGACATCTCCTGTCTCCTGTCTCCTCGTCTGTCCCAACGCGTATCCGTTTGTCCCTTGGTTGGTTTTCTCTTCCTCGTCTGTGCCCCTCTGTCCCCCCTGCCCTGTTTGAGTGTCATTTCTGTCGTGCGGTCTGCGGCATTTCAATTTCAATTTAATTCCAGCGACAACAAATAAACAAATAAAATGCATGAACGCCCCACATGAATATATGAGCAATGAATCAAGAAAATATTTACCAACAAAGACAGCAGAAGCAGCACACAAACAAGCTTTGTCCAGTTGTCCAGTTGACCATCCAGGTGGTTTGTCCAAATAGACAATATTTGATTTAATATACTTTGGCAAATATTCCAAAAAAGCTAAAAATAAAACAAGGAATGTTTGAATGTTTATAATTAATTTTCAGAGCGAATAGATTAAATAACTCAATAAAGCAATTTTTATACCGTCGATTGATTTTTTAAACAAAATGCCATAATAGTTTTTTCTCTACAAACCAAAAAAGATTTCATGCCAAAATTTCCATGTTCAGAATGAAAAATAAGCTGTTGGCGATAACGATTTGTTAAATTAGTTAGCGAATACTATATTAAATTGGAATTTGAATAAATCACTGTATCTTTTCATAATTGAACGTTTTTAAAATCTATTTAAGCTTTTTTTATGGCCAACAGTTTAGACAATCGATTCAAATATACATATATAGTATTATCCAACTAAGCCCAAATTTATTTATTTGATTTTTTTTTTCAGTATTTATTGTTTTTAATATGCTTACTTCATTTAGTTTTTGGCAGACAGTTTATGACACATTAAAAAAAAAAAAGGTGACAGGTTCGTTGGAGCGTTCAATTTGTTGTCAATTTAAACCGAGTTACTAATATCCTTTTAGCGTTAATATTGCGCATACGCCACGTATGCCACGTTACATTCAGAGTTCAGCGCTTGTGGTAGCGGGCAGCGGGGAGAGAAGGGCAGAAGGGCAGTCGGCGTTGACAATTCGATTAAGTTACATAATTGTTGTGCAAATTATCAGAATATTAAATCTGTTTTTATCGTTTGCCAACTATCAGCGCATTAAAATGTCAATTATGTTCAACATAATCTTTATGCTTATAAATGCTCATACCGCTTCCCCCTTCGCCCTTCCCTTTTCGCGCATCAATCCAATTGCTTTCTGACACTCTTTAAATTAAGCAGCATTAATGCATCAAACAATTTTGTGATTTATTTTTGCATTGCATTGCTTTGTTTTGTTGCTGTTTTGTGTGTTTCGGGCAAACAACAAATTTTGTAGATTTAATTCACAAAAGTTCGCGCAAAGTGTGAATTAAATCAGGTGTCTTTTTGTCTTTTTATCTATGGTGTTGCAGTAGTTGTTGTTGATGTTTTTTTTTGTTTTTGTCGTTGCCGTGATTGCAATTTAAAACTTATTTAAATTGTTATGAAAATGCCTGTGATACGGCAATCAAGAGCAAACTCAACTGCAATCTGTGATTATATCCATCCCCGACAACGAATATTCACAAAAATCACCACACACGACCGTTGGGGTGAGGCAGGTGGGCGTGGCAGAGTGGGTAGGTCGAGCCAGGAACCGCAAAATCAATTTCAATTGTCAACACAAAGTCACAAACAGGAAAAAAGCACACAATAGCGAATAATAATAATAAAAAAAAAGTGAAAAAAACCATAATAAAACTTTTAGCAACATTCCAAGGACTACGACAAACAAAAACAACAAGAACAACAACGGCAATAACAAAACGTGTACAAGTTAAAGCTAAGGAAAGAAAAACAACAAAGTTTTGTTACTACGCTGAGCGAAGAGCTGCAGGATCAGGATTCATCAAGAATGGTATTTTTTGTTGTTGCTGAGCTGGTTTTGGGTGGTGCGTGCCTTAAAAAGTTTTGTGGTTTCTTTTTCAAGTGACCTCAAAGACGGCGTGTTGGGGCAACTAATAAAGCTGCTTCGCTGCCAAAACAAACCCGCCTTTCCCTCCCCACGCCACCAGCAGCAAATCGTATGAATATACTGTGTTTATTGTGTCCACATTTTAACCGCTGGCATTATTTTTAATTTAATTCATGGCATTAATTAAAAATGAAGTACATAAATAAATATAAATATTTGTGGATAAATGGTTGACTAATTCAAAAAAGAACGGTAAAAAAGCCACAAGAGATATACATTTATATAGATTTAATTTTAAAAAATACATGACACACATTGATGCAGGTTTTTTTCGCCCACTTGTTAGTGCAAATAATCAGCGAGAGGTTTGCGCCATTGTTTGACACTAAAATTGAAAAAGTAGATTGATGTGCATTGGCAGCAACAACAACAACAACAATATATATCAATATATATATATCTGATGTGATGGGAAAAAGTCATGAACTTAATAATGAATTTATACGTGTATTTAATTTCAACCAAAACAATTAAATCAAAAAATTCAATTAATCAATTTTTTTCAACTGTTTGTTGTTCGGGAAACTTTATCACATAATAAAGAGAAAAAATTTAAATATATATTGTTAGCTTGAAAACTCGCCATTTCATGCTGATTCGCTATAAATAACTCATCAATGATGGCAAAATATTATGTTCATTTTATTAAATAAACAATTTCAGTACAAACGAAATCAAACTACAATGAATATCTCTCTCTCTCTCTTTCTCTCTCTCTCTCTATCTCTCTCTGTTGTATTCCCAAGATGACCCAACTTTATAATAAAAAATCGAATTGAATCAAACTCAATTCAATTTCCACTATATATTGCAATTGTTGTTGCTTCATGTGAAGGAGGCGCAAGGACTTTAAAACACACACACACACACACACACACAGAGAGAGAGCGAGCGAGCCGCATCTGTTGTTGGTCTGGTAGAACGAAACGCGATTGTGACCCAAACATCCGGTGCAAAATATTTATTTGTGCAACAGGAACAAGAAAACTGAAAACTTCTGCCCAAGGAAGAGGACGAAACCAGTTCTATAACGGAAATTGATTTCGCTTTGAGGCGACGGCGGCACTGCAAAAGCAAAAGCAAAAAGCCAGCAAAAGTAAGCACCAAAGTAGTGCCACCTACAAACAAACAAACACATATACAGAGCAGAGCAGAGCAACAGGAATGGAGTGTTGGCATCCTCCTCCGTCCGTATTCTGCCAGCAATATACGCACATTTCCTGCGACAAATTTGCCAATCGATGGAATGAGTAGAGGTTGTTGTTGTTGTTGCTGTTGTTGGGGAATGCCAGCCATGCCTTGTGCCTTTTAAACGAACTTTGACTTCCATGTTTGGCACTCAATTTATGGGTCTATGAGTTTGTTAACTAAAAGTGCACATAAACAAGACTTTTTGCGTCAATTTTAATGGTAAACAATAAATTTGTAGTGGCATTCAGTTTCCGGTTTCCGGAATCCGCACATACCGCACATACCCATACCCAATAACCAACCAGGCAACAACAGGCAATTCCATCGATCGATGAGCAGCAGCATCTTTCGTAACGTAAAGCGTAACGTAACTGAACGTAACGTAACGTAGTTATAGTCGTTTGCAAATGAAATATATATATTTTTGGGTAAAATGAACATGACACATAAAAATAAAATAGAAATTGGCGAGAATTGCGCATTTCACAAAAAGGGCAGACAACCTTTCATTTATATTGAAATTTATGCGCAGGTCAAGTCCAAACACACACATATACGTATATACTGTGAACTGTATATTGCATATCTGCTGGTCGTGTCCTGATGCCAGAACACACTTTCAGCTTTCAGCTTCTGCTTCTTCTTCCACTGCTGCTGCTGCTGCTGTTTTTGCTGTCTAAATATTTATATTCATTGTGTCAGAGTGTTAAAGCGATAAAATGCAGTGTAAATACAAAACAGGAGCTCAACTGAACCGAACCGTACCACCCCCCCGCCCCACTCTTGATTAGCTGCTGCTGCAAGCCATTTTGTACTGGTGTAGACCACAGAAACCATTCGAATTATTCATGCATTTAATTTCTCGTGTAATTTGCAGCACACAATTTCATGTTGGCCGAGCCAAACTCAAAGCCAACGGAGCAACAAACCAAATGTTCGACGTTCCTTCAGAATCATTTGCTTAGTTTGTTTTTGCATAAAATACTGAAGTCGGTGTTTGTTGTTGTTCTTGTTCTTGTTGTTGTTGTTGTCGTTTGTTGCAGCATCTTTGTGTTTTTGGCAAGTGATTGGGAATCTGTGTCGTGGTTTTTGTGGCTTAGCGAAAGTGTCCTGCTTCTCAAAATGGGATGTGATGTGATGTGTGGTGCTGGTGGTGGTGGTGGTGCTGCTTCTGGTGGTGGTGGTGCACGTTGACACATTGGTCAGCGAAGCATCAAAATGGTTGGAAATTGACAGGCTGACGGTTTTCGGGGGGTTTCAGAGAGATTAAACTACAAAATTATTTATACTAGCTGGCTTTTGAGATGACCTAATTTGAGTTTTCCCATAAGATGTTCCGCTGTTATAGCGACAAAAATCTCTAAGGAACTTATTATTAAAGACTTGTTGGCATGTAATCTTAAGATCAAATCTGTTAACTTCTCAATTGCAGTTGGCCAACCAGCTTTAAGTTAGTTTCTTAATCGTGCTGTCTTTATAGCCGTCCCTACCTTAACTTTTGTCTCTTGCCGTCCCGGGAACAGCAGTTATCTATTCCGTGCTAATCAACGTAACAACTATGGCAAATAGCTTAATTTGTAAGCCTTGCTTGCCACAGCCGCACACACAGAGCACTGCAATGCAGTACAGAGCGAAAGAGAGAGAGAGAGAGAGAGAGAGTGTGTACGTGCAGTCAACTAATTAGGCTAGCCACGTTAAGACGCTGCTAACATGGCTATATCGTGGGGGTGACTTGTTTTGCTTTAGTAGTTGATAGCATGAAAGCGAGGAAAAGTCAGCAGCGAGGTAAACAGAGAGGTAAAGCTTCTCACATTAATTATTTTCGCAACTAAAATATTGAGTACGGCAAGAGGTCGCAGTTATGATAATTTTCCAAGTAACATGTTTGGGTTTGGGTTTGGTATGGGATGGTGCTGATGCACTGGTCTTGGTCTGCACTGGAGCGAGCTGTTGACTAGTTCCATGTCCAGGCTTAGATCCACATATTCATGTTAAGGCTTATGTGTGTGTGTGTGTGTGTGTGTGGCAGGGGTAGGTAAGTACCTGATGTTACTTTGCCTGGTTTGGTGTATTACAAGTAATTTCCTTAATGATGTTGCGCCGCTGTGGCATTATCTTGTTTGCTGATGCCACACTCCTCTGTGGCCAGGAGGGTCTCTCTCTCTCTCTCTCTTTCTCTCGCTCTTTCTATCTGGTTGATGATAATTTATGCAAAATATATACATATGGCCATCTGTGTCTCAAAGTCTCGCCCTCTATATCTCTGTTTCTTTCTCTGCAACATGCATGCATGCATGTATTCAAGTTGCATGCAGAACTTTCCACACAGTTTTGAAGGTGGTGCTTGGTATGTCTGGTTTTGGTCGTCATGTTGGCTTGTTTTGGTGTCTGTGTGGTCCAATTTACACGATTTCACTTTGGCAGCTTGTTGTAGCCTGTTGTAGATGTAGCTGTAGCTGTAGCTGTAGCTTGTTGCTGCCTGATTCCAACTAGTAGCTGGTAGCTGATAGCTGCTTCTAACTACCGCTCCACCCCTCCCATCCTCCCATCCACCCATCCACTATAGTCTTACAAACTGCTCGCATTTATGGTTAGTTGGTTAGCTAGTTGTCTGTGCAGTGAATTAACTAATGACCAACTTTGCACACACGCATTACGTACAACATACATTCAGTTCTGGTGAGATAGAGAGGGAGAGAGGGGATACTGGGTGGTGGCAACCTGTCCTGGCATAGTAATCACTCGAGCATGTGCAACACGGCATACATGCATACATGTAATTAATTTACATACACTTTTCAGCATAGGTTATGTTTAAAAATTATTGTGCATCACTTAAATTTGCTAATTGCTCAGGGCCATTAAATCGGATTTTAAAGCTCTGGCAACAACAAAAACACACTTAGGCACAGCAGCAGTCAGTTCCCATGGTCTGATTCAGTTTGGCTTTGGTTCTGATATTAGTTGTCAATTCACTTAACTCAATTGCATTCACATTACCCAAACCCAAACCCGAAACCCCAGCCCCAATAAGCAGTAGCTTTTACTATCTCTCCTTACTTCTTACTCCGAAACTCAGTCGCATCCATTATCCTTGAGCATTTTACAAGTGTTTAACGTCTAATTAAGTGCATGGCGTAGAAGTATCCACAAGTTTGTTTTCCCACCACTTTCAAGTGTGTGCCACAACTTGTAGATGGCGTAGAAGAAGTAGCAGAAACAGTGAGGCAACCATTGAGGCAACCATTGAGGCAGCAGCAGCAGCAGCAGTTGAGGCAACGCGTTTTTAATTAAGTTTTTGACACTTGCAGTCCACGCCTGAAACTTACATGTTAAGTGCTTGCTTCCATTACACAATGCCGATAACGATAGAGATAACGATAAGTTTCTTCAGAAGATGAAGATTAATACCAATGTCAATACATTAATGCAGGCCCCTAATGAAAAATGGGTTATTGCGAGACTTATTTGATTAAAATTTATTAGGTTTTAGGGATTAATTGTATTATCAGTTGAAATAAAGTCGATTAATTTATTGATTTCCAAGCTTTCCAAGCTAGTTTGGGCTAGACTTTCCATCGCTACAGAATTGAACGAACACACTCAATGTGTAAAAATGGAACTCAAGGGGTTAATACACAAACTTAATATTTGTATATTATTATTATTATTATTAATATTATTATTATATTATTAATATTTGTATTGAAGTCGAATCTCAACATTTCTTAGATGTATTTTAGCAAAAACCTTTCTTATTGCCTTAAAAATTTACTCGCTCTTAGTTATCATTTGTATTAGTCATTGATAGCAGAGTCAGTTAATCAGTTGAAAAGTTAATTATAACATTAAGAAACAGAACATTTTGGTCATTCTTATACATTATATCTATCCTAGACACGCACAAACATAACTCTTTACTTTATTGTTGTTCATTGCCTTTGGCTTTGGTGCTAAAGTAACTTGAAAAATGAAAGCGAGGGCGAAACTTCAGCTGCTTTGCATTTTGCATTTTGCTATTTGGGAAAATTGTAGTCGGTGAAAGTGCTTTGTGCTGTTGTGTTTGTTGTGTTTGTTGGCTGCTTTTGGGTGAAGATGCCTTTGACATTTTACGTTTTTACGTTGCATAAGTTGCATAAAATAAATTAAAAACTGCTTTATGAAAAGCACTTTGCATTTGCATTTTGCCTTTGTCGTGTCACTTTTCGGCACCGGGTATACACATACATATACAGTGTTTGGGAGTGGAGTCATCCACAAAAAAGGAGACCTTAGATGGTGTACTACATAGTTGGTGTTTGACTCCCGTGAAGTGGTTGGTTGCTTTGCGACTTCTCCCGGGAATTGCCTTTGATGTACTACATTTAATGGAGTAGGCAAAATGTAGTCCAGCCTTTTGCCTTTTGCGTTTTGCAATTTGCGGGCTTGACATTTTTCATAAACATAAACACGAGTCTTTCTACAAAGAACGAGAACGAGAACGAGTTAGGTGACAGACAGGTGACGGAGAAAGAGTTCTCCATTTGACATCTGAGGCGTAAGGCGTGAGGCGTGAGTCGTGTTGCCAACAACAAAAGGGTTCAAAAACGCTCATACGGGGCTTACAACATGGCTCACCACGTGGTCTCAATGACTGCCTGACTGCCTGTCATTGGGTTTAATTTCCGCTGCCGCCGGTAATGGCATCGAACGCCATCATCATCATCATCATCATTGTCATCATTATCATCGTCATCGTTGAGGCAGCTGAGACATGCAGATATCCCGCCGGGCGAAATTGAAATTCCTTCGCTCAACTTGGCCCAACTCCACTTTAAGTCGAAGACAAAACTAGGTCACAGTGAATACTACACACGCAGCCGAAAACTACACTACGCCCTGGACGAGAGTTCTTCTTCTTCTTCGTCTTGGCATTTTTGGGTATTTATTGTGACATTTTTATAGCAAGCATACACTGCTCCCGCTCTCTGACATGACGCTCTCAACTTCCCTGCCCGCCTCCCGCCTCCCTCCCGCATTGAACACACATCGAATAGGGTTTTGTTGGAGCGTGTGACGGTGGACGGGGGGGACGGGTGACAAAAGTTTCTGGCTGCATTTGGTGATTTCCTGTTGCGGGCGCTCGTCTGACATTTTTATGTTTTATTGTTTGAATTTTGTCTCCCTGTTTTTTGTTCTTTATTGTTTGTTCGTCGTCGTCGTATGCGACTGGTGAAATTTTTGAATATTAAAGTGATTTAGTGTTTGCCGTGCGCCAAGTTGAAAAATTGTGAAAAATCGTCGGATAGGTAGGAAAAAACACACGCACACACACACGCACACACACATGCAGAGAGATCACAAACCGAAAACGCAGACGACACGCTTCCCTGGCCATGTAATCCATAAAACGTTTTAATTAATGACAACAATATGCGGCGTTGTTTTTTGAAAGAAGAACAAGAAGCGACGAACCGACACTCGCCGGGGATGGGGCCGGGGACGGGCTAGTCGGAAAATTGGTGTAGAATTTGACATTTGTCGGAGATTTGTGTGAAAATGGCTTAGGTGCTCCGCCTCACTCTGCCTCACTCCGCCCTCGGACTGTCATCGCTTATAATGTGAATGAGTTACGAGTGAATTGTGTCTTGCGTGGGTGTTATTGTAATCTAAAACCGAAGAGAACCACCAAAGTGGAGACCAGGTCAATTAAGTTGAGCGAAAACAAAAACAAAAACTATTCTGAAAATTAGTTTCCGTTCCGGTTGCAGTAGCTGATATACTTGCTAATAGCGTGACAAATTGACGTATCGATTTGCATAGTTCGACAAACCAAACAATTGGGAAAGAGTGTTATACAATGGCAGGAAACTGCCAGCAGGCGATTTGCCAGCTTCAGATGCTTCATTCAGACAGCTAAGAAAGTGCCACAATGAAAAAAAAAAGAAGAAAAGGGTTTCCATTTTCAGTTCCCCCAACCCCTTAACAAATAACAACAGCTAGACGATCAATTTCAATCAATCAACTGCTGGATGAATGCCTTGTCTTGCCTTGCCTTGCCTTGCGTTGCTCTAGCCCCATATCAAAGTCATGCTCCATCACTCCACCCAGCTCCTCCTCCTCCCGAAAGTTTGGCACTTAGACATCACCATAAACCTTTTATTCATTCAATGGATGAGTGAGGGGGAGGGGGCAGGGACTTGGGCTTGGGCGAGATGACAGAGAGATCTGTGCAAAGTTTACACAAATAATTTGTGTTTATTTTAACAGCTACGGCAAACGCTTAATGTCCCGAAGGCTCTCTCCCAACAACATCTGTGTCACTTCCCACGCGGCACTTAATGGCCTCCAGCCTCGAAGTACTCAAGTGCTGCTGCTGCTGCTGCTGCTGCTGTTGGTGCAACTGGACCTCCTCCATTGATTATGCAAAGAAACGTAGCGGGCATCAACTGACAACAGAGGACATGGACTCCCATTTCCCTTCCTACTTCGGACTGTTTGTCCTTCAATGGAGCACGCGTCGTATGCGTGATGTCCAGCTTAAAGCCTTAAATGGCTGCCAATTAGGAGAGCTTGTGCCGTACTCGCAACTCGCAGCAACTACGCAAGCTCAGCTCGCAGCAAACATAATTTTGTGTTTAACCGCAGGCAGCCGCTGTCCAAGCAACGCTCTTTCCACCCTTCCCTGCCCTTCCCTTTCCCTTCGGTTGTGTCGGCTGCGGTTGCTGGGACTGACCCCAAATCTACCCCACGGCTTGTCCAGCTCATCGATATCAAGTTATTAATGGCTAATAAGTAGAGAAAGGGCGGATAAGTGACAGAGAGACAGAGAGCGAGAGAGCGAAAAAGAGAGAAGCAAACAACTTAATTTGGTAAACAATTTGACCGTACATAAAAGCAAGATGAAAACTATTTGCAGTAAAACGAATATGGGAATGCTCTTAATAATGAAATATAAGATTTATTCTTATTGCAATCCATTTAACATATATCACGAGACATATTACCAAACACAACTTTACTTCAGATCTCAATTATTACTATCTCAACAATTTCAAGTTTCTTCCACTTGCAATGTTATAACAATTAAGCTCTATTAGACTATTAGCAAGTTCTTTTTAAGGATGTTCTTATATCACACACACACACACACACACACACACACACACAGAGATAAAGTTATTATTTTGCGTTGGATTTTTGGCTAGAGTATCAAAAATGTTTGCCAACGGCTCAAGTTGCTAAGCAGTGCTACTACTACGACTTCCAGTGCTCATCATATGATTACCCACACTTCGCCCCACCCACACCCCCAACCCCTACCCACCGACATAAAGTCGAAGGCCAAGTTTTACTCCCGGGCAAATCATCCATTCTGAAGCAACATCGCGTAGCCAAGAAAAAGAAAAAGCAACCAACCCAGCTAAAGTCGTTGGCTTCATCTTTTTCGTTCGCTTCGCTCTTTTTCTGCTCGTTTTGCTACGGGATTTAAATGCAAATTTGTGTCGACATCGACGCACTAAATGCGACTTGCAAATTAATGAAATGAACCTTTAACTTGTGTTTAACTTGGCGCCTTTTTTGTACATAGTGAGAGAGAGAGAGAGAGGGAGCAAAAGATAAGGCGCCACCAGCACAACCAGCAACAACAACAACAACTGTTACTGGCAATTGGAGCACAAAACGGCAACAACTACAACCAGAACAAAAACAACAACAACTATGGAAAATGGCGCCCAAGTTTAAACAAAGTTGATTATGCATGCATTTGGTTTCAACATCGCAACATAGCATTTTTGGCAACGCGCTCATTTTATATAGCCACGTCTCACTTAGCCCTTCCCCCCTGCCCCTGCCCCTGCAACACTGCTAAAAAACACACCCACTTCCTCCTCTGGGAGGGAAGGCACCGCAGAATTTTGACCTTTGCATTTTGTTGCGCAATTTCGGGGCGAAAGTTCAAGTTGGTTCCGTATTCAGGCTTTATTTCCTCCGGTCTCTGTTCTTTTTCAGTTTTGTTTCTGTTCTGTTCTGGGTTTTGTTTAGCTTGTAGTTATTGTTGTTGCTGTTCTTGTTGTTGTTGTTGTTGGTCTTGTTGCGTTGGCTTGATGGGTTTGGTCCAATTCGTTAGCCCCGGTATAAGGCAAATGCTTTATGGTCATGAAGTGCGAAAGTGGAAAATATGAAACAGTCTTTATCTTGTACATAGCATCATCAGCTTAACAATTTTGTTTTTGTTTTAAAACATTTCTTTGTTAAAGAACTAATCAGCACAAGATACAAAGCTAATCTGTGTGTACGGACAGAGTGTTTAGAAAGAGCTGAAGTTAGAGAAGTTTAGAAAGTCTTTAAATAAGATTTTTAGCAGTTGATTAATGGAGCTTCTAAATCAACTGAAATGATTTAAATTTAACTCAAAAACTTGTTCTAAACTTTCCTTGCATTGCATTTCTAGGAAAATTAACTAAAAGTTTTGGAGAAATTAAAGCTCGCAAAGTTTTATCTTTCTCAGAACTCAAACATTGTTTTGAAAAGTTTTTTCAAGCATCTGTTTCGATTTAAAATTCCCGACCTTTGCCTTAGGTACACTTTACCCCTAACAAAAAATATATATATATTTATCTAGGATTCCATTTTGTGTAATTAATTCGCCTCTAGCTTCTACTCATCATTTTTCCCGAACATTCTCAATATTAAGGCTATCCCCACTTTAAGCAGATGGTAGAACCCATTTTTCATCTATTAGAAGACAAATGCAAATTGCTGCCAGCTAAAATAATTGCTTTGCCACACGCACATACATACATGTAACTGTCGTCTCCCTCTTAAATATCCTGTGGCTTACTGGTGCTTAGTCCTAGTTCCTAGTACGTAGTTCCTAGTTGGTTGGTTGGTTGGAATCGACCCAAAAGTTAGACGTTGCCAAATGTATAAATGCGAAAGCATTTAAATTTGCTCAACTTTTGCGCTCCGATGCTTTAACTTTTGACACCTACACGACTAACATAAGCATCTGAAAGGGGTGCAAAAGAGGGTGGGGGGGGGGGGGTGCCAGTACACAGGAAGCAATGAATTCATTCATTTGTTTACTCACTCAAGTGGCAACTTCATTTTGTAAACACTTTCGTTTACATGCAACTTTTTTGTACATACAATAAAAAACAACCAGAGTGTTGGATAAGGGAAGAGAAATGGAAGGGAAGAGTGGGTGGGTGGGGGCTTGGCGGTTGTGTAAGGCAGCCCACAAGTTACATATCCTTTCTCACACACAGCCGACCGCTGAGCCGTTCTCGCAAAAGGACCCGAACCCGGAGAGCGCGACACGCTGCCTTTTGCGGCTCTCTCCCACAATGCTTACACCCCATTTACCCCCCCTCTCTCCCTCCACCACCACCCAAACAGTTGCTCTTTGAGTTAGTCTGGTCGTTGTCGTTCTCATTGTTGTTGTTGTTGTTGTTGTTGTTTCACAGCTTCGCTCGGCGGGTTTTTGCAAAAGTTTCGTGTTTTACTTTTAGTTTGTGGCTTTCCTGGTTTTATCTTCAACTTAATAAAATGCCGTCAACAGTTTTAAATGCAAATTTTCAACTGCTGCTGCCGCCGATTATGTTGTTGTTGTTGTTGTTGCTGTTGTTGTTGGATATGCAACTGCAACTGCTTGCGGTTGCAATCTCCGAGTCAGCACACACCACCATCCACCATCCTCGAGCCATTTCCTTCATTTCCCCTACTTAGCAGAAATGAGAATTGCAAATGATTATGCGCTTTGCTTGCAAAAGTCTTTAAAACTCGAGTGAGAATCTAGCGAGCAGCTCCCTGATCGGGGGACAACTTAAAGACATTTTATCAATTTCTGCTGCAAGTTTGTGCAGCTCCGAAAGTTCTCAAAGTGTTTTTATCCCCCCCCCATCCCCGTAAGCATACCTATTTAAGGTATGTGCGGTTTGAAGCAAGTTGGCAGCTCAGGCAGCTTAATATATGTGTTTAGTTTTGCAGTTAGTTGGCCATTTTGTTGTTGTTAGAAGGTCAAACATATGTGTGTGTGTGTGTGTGTTTGTGTTTGGGGAACATTTAAGTTGAGCATTCCTATGCTCCACACAACCTTTTGCCCCGTTTTGTCCCAGTTAATGAGCTGGAAATGCAAAGTTTTTCAATGTTGGTAGCTGAAAGCTGTTACTGCTGTTTGTTGTTGCTGTTGCATGCCTCAAATTGAAAATCAGTGCCAGTGACAAATAAAGTTTTGAAATTAGCATAGAATATAAGTTCACATGGAAAGTTTTTAAACTCAATTTGGAATACTTTAAGCTTTTATTATTTATATTCAAAAATATTTAATAACTTTTATCTTCCCTTAAGTCAAAACTTTCTGCCCTGCCAGCAAAAACAATGCCTGTCAATCATATCCATGTTTTATTTTGTTAAACAACTCAATTGAATTCTGAAAAAACAAAACACAAAAAGTAACTTACTCAAAAGTGTCAAAGCAATCAACAGAAAGAAACAGAGAGAAATGTGGCAAAAGTTTCTCAGAAAAAAAGCGTCCGGACACGTACAAGGGCGGCGTATTGCCACGCCCCATATAAAACAACACTTCTAATTAGTAGGGAAAAAAAAGAAGATAAAAATGTGAAAAGAAAATAAAAGTGGGGAAAAGTCGAGCTATACAAATTTATGATAATATTTTTCAGAGCAACAAGAATGAAACAAAAACAATTGAAAATTTATTTAAATCAACAACAGAGACAGAGAAAGCGAAAGAGTGAGAGGGCAAGAAAAAAGAATTGTTTGGAACATAAAGTAATTAAAAAGTTTGCCACGCATTTATGGCTTTTGTTCTTGGGCCAAGCCAAACAAGCTAACAGAGAAACAAATCAAAGCTAACAGAACAGAACAGAACAGAAGCGTGCCATTTGAAATTCAATTATTACAATAAGAGAAATGTATTTTTTTTCAAGGGATAAGTAATCAAATGAGTTACATTACATATCAGTACTTACACTCTACACACAGTTAATCATATATTATCAAGAGAAAGTGAATAAACGAAATGTTTAATTAGGTGCCGGATCTGTGGTCGCGGCGTACATGGCGTATACTTAATATTGCTAAAAGCGTACTTAACTTACATTCAAGTCGCTAATGCGCAAACCGTTGGCCACTTTGTTGTTGCCAACTAACAAATCTATACAAGCAGGCAGGCAGCAACAGTACAAAAACAAAGAAAGAGTTGTCATTGTGTTAAAAATAAGTAAGCCATAACTTCATGGCACATAAAGAGAGAGAGAGAGAGAGAGAGAGTCGAGAAACTCTTAGGGACACAAAAACAATGGCTGCTGCTGCTGCAGCTGCTGCTCGCTTAAAAACTAAAGCTAAAAGCTGCATTTCCGCTTGGTTGCTCGAGTTGCGACACGACGAGTCGAGGGACGAAGGGCTGTGGCCTCAAAAATAGCTGGCAATTGGATGGCAACTCAAACACACAATGAGGTAACAAGAAAAGTGAGTCAAAAGCAAGCTTTTTTTGCTTGTTGCATTCAGAGCTTCCAAATGAGGTTTACTTTATGGATAATAAGTTAATTCGCCTGTAAATAAGTTGGTCAAATGGAGAGACACCAAAACAGAGAGAGAAAGAGAGAAAAAGAGAGAGTGAAAGCGAGAAAGAGAGAGAGAGAGAGAGAGAGAGAGGCACTTATAAGTTATGAGGCGAAGTCGAAGTTGTCGTAATCTCTTTTTGAGCAGCGAATACTTTATTCAAAAACGCAACCAGGTAATTTTCTTTACCCCAACCGCACCCCGCCCCGCCCACCCACGTTTCACTATTTGAATGCGAATGCAACTTTTTAGCATTGCAAAGGCATAATTCATAATTTAAATTGCAATAACATTAATGCATGGCAAGCGAACTGTGCGAGCTCTGTGAGCTTAGTTAAAAGTTCAAACTCAAACTCAAAAGCCAAATTCGCATTCGCAATTTTGCCTGCATAATGTGAAAAGTGTGGAAAGAGTGGGAAGAGTGGGAAGGGTGGAAAGTGGAGAGCCAACTAACACAAGATACCATAATACCATAATTTTGGCTATTAACGCATTGCATATTCAAATACACATACATATATACATATATTTTAAAGCAAAATGTAAATAGAAACTGGCCATGAACAGTTTTGGTTTGACTTTGGTTTGACTTCGGGGACGGGGACGGGGACATTTAATTGAATTGAATTTTCTCTCTAAAATTATAATGAAAATATGCAAAATATTCGCGTGGCTAGTTTAAAGGCAAAATTGGCAGTACTTGTTGCTAGTTAATTTAATTAAACGATATGCATGTTTGTTAAAAATAAATAAAAGAAAAAAACACGAGAGAGAGGTAATAAAGTTATATATATATATATATATATGTATCGAAATTGCAATTAAATGACACTTTAATCTTAAATTCATAAACGTTGCTTGGTAATCTGGTGCATCAATTATTAAACAAAGTGTGCGAAAAGTTTTGCAATTTGCATGCCACGCCTACAGCCCACAGCCCACACCCAACCACCCTCAACCGCATCCATATTTGATGGCAACGTCCCACAATTCTATAGAAGCGCATAAATATAATGAAATTAAATTAAATGCATACGTTGCGCATACGCCACGTTAACTGTTGCTCCTTCGCCACGCAAAACGTGTAGCTGTGTATAGCAACGAGAAACAGGGTGGCGGGGTGAGAGTGGGGGGCTATGAACGTGCTAACGACCTCCACACTGGCAAAAGTTTCGCCTCCTTTTGGCAGCTTTTGGTCGCATTGCAATTTCATAAAAAATTAAATAGAAACAACAAAATGCAAGCAAAATAAAATAAAAAAAAACTCTACTCGCGAGTGTGTGTATGCACGCGTGTGTGTGCGAGCAGGTTGGCGTGGCATTCTAGTGAAAATTATGTACTTAATAACTGTGCTTCAGCACAACTTTACGTTATGTTATGGCATTTATGAGAATGCAAAAACTTAGAGAGACTTTCCTCATTTTCATTTTCTTCTTCTTGCGTCAGCGTCTTTTGTGTCGCGCAACACTTGAAGTGTTGCCACTTTTCCTTGACACGCATAGACGCATAGAGAGGAGAAAGGGTTCGTTGCACTAACTTTCCATGTGTGTGTGTGTGTAGGTGTGAAGTAACTAAAAGATTGTCAAATAATGAGTACAAGTGCCTGAATATGATAAGTTAAGTGAAGTGGCATTTAACTTGACGACTTTTTATCACTTTGAAGTCTTAAACTAATTTTTAGTTAAATCTGAAAAAGTTACACTAAAAAAATCAAATCCATTTCCAACTGGGAGAAACCTTTTACTGCCACAAACAAAGAATATCTTCATTGAAGTAATAAAGTAATTCGAATGTTTCTGCTTCAATAAAGTTCTTCTTCAGAGCAGCTGCAGACAGATTTTGGTAGATTCAATTCTCATTTCTCATTTGTTCATGGCTGGACAAAGGAGTTAGCTGATGATGATGGAGGAATTCAATGCTCACGTCCAGGACTCAATGAGCCGCAAACTCATTGGAAATTATTTGTACGTCAAACGATTAGAGAGAGGGCCAACTGTTTGCGCCTGTTTAGCAGTTTGGCAGTTTGGCAGTTTAGCAGTTTAACAGTGGCTCTTTGTCTGTTTTGGCTGGGCAACTGTGTCTGCTCGGTTTGTTTGACTGTTGGACTGGATGCTAATGCTGATGTTTGGCACATTAACTGGATTGGCCGCAATCCAAGAGCAACAATCGGTAATTGTTGGGCGCATAATTACGACGAGGCGAACGTGAGGAAAGGCCAAGAAATTCTACTAAATACCAAACAAATTGCCGGTCCAAGGGTGGGGAGGGGTGGTAAAAGTGCAGTCGATTTGTCAGTGGAAACGTGGACAACCCTTCAGTTCAGTTTGTAGTTGTTGCTAGTTGTTGTGTGTTGTGTCCCGAGACAAGAGACAAAATCCAGCGATTTCCTGCGGATTTCCGGCAAACAAATTCAGAGTTTGGTTATGGTGTTACTGTTGGTTGCTGTTGTTGTTTGGGTTGGGTTTTCTGATGTTGTTTTCATTCTTTCTGTTTTTGTTTTTGTTTTCTTGGTTGTCGTTCAAAGTTTTCGTCTATAAAACTCTGGGAGTAAGCTAGACCCAACCAAGTCGCTTCAGACTTCTTTCATCTTCGAGTGTCTGGCGTTGAGCGAAATTTCTTGTTTACGAGCAAATAGTTGTTGTTATTTTAAGTTTCATTTTGTTGTTCCAAGGACTCGGCTGCACCATAAACTTTACCCAAGCCAACCCCAGCCCCCCTCCTCTCACCAACCAGTTCATGGCGGAAATTAAGTTTCAGGGAAGCTATCTCAGCCTTTCCTTGTCGTTTTTTTTTTTGGTGGAACTGGGCGATAAGTGCGATTTTTGACGATTTTGTTGCTGCTGCTGCTGCTGTTTTGATGATTTGCCGGAGATAGAGGAAGAAACTCCCAATTTTATTTTTATTTTTTCGCCGCATCGTCTTTTTGTGGCATTTATTGTGCGAACGAACGGGTCCTTGAGACCTCTCCAACCAAAAAACCCAAAAAAAAAATGTGTATACAACGCCGCTTGAGACTCTTTCTCTCTATCTGATTTGGAGATTGAACTGCATTCGGAACGCGTTCAACTTTACGACAGACTCCATTTTCTTAAGTTGTTGTTGCTGTTGTCGATTTCACCGCAACTTTAATGACTCGAACTTGAAACGAGCAAGTTGTGGTGCGGCTGAGCTCTCTGCTTTCTGTTTGCGAAAGTGCTCGAAAGTCGCTTCAAAGTCCGGCAATTGCAATTGTAAATACAATTTGTAGTCGCAGTAGTTGAAATTGAAAAAAAACCAAATGTCGGCGGGGGCCTCTAGTCTCTGAATGTGCTTAATCAACGAAGAACCTTTGACCACAGCTGCTTTGGAGCTTAATTACACAAAGTAAAAGTTAAAGTTTCACTTTGAATAGAGAATAGAGAGACTGTGTACATACATATAAGGACTTTACTGAACTTAAGAAGTATATTGAATGTACGACTTAAGTTGACTTAAACTATATGTCAAGAGTATTAAATCGTGTCTGATTAATAGAGAAATAATCCTTTGCCATCAGAGAAGATTCTTTATATTCAGTTTTCCCCGATGTAAATTCGCTTTCAGTGCAACTTGATCAATTTTAATCTTTAATCTGCAAATTACCTTAAATCACCTTTTGCCACTGACCCACCTGATTTTCTTGTCTTCTTCTTCTTCTTCTTTCTACATAACCACAACTTGCGTTTTTCTTTCAGAATGCTACCCGGTCATTTACTTAATGTGAGCATTAATGTAGTTGCCGAAGAGATTCAGCAGGGGAGGGACGTCATTAATTACGCAATCTCTTCTTCTTCTGCTTCGGCTACAGCTTTTGGTTTTTGTGCCTTTAGCAAAAATGTAGCAGCTGGCCTCCAGCTGTGCCTCAAGGAAAGCCCAAGGGGAGAGCGGGAGCTGCTGGCTGTCAATTGCATTAAATGCGCAAATATTTTCCGTTTTTCAACTCACGATTTTTATTCAATTTAACAATTTTATTTGATTTCGCCAATCGCCATTTTTGCCATTGTTTCAGCGCATCTTTTTTTTTTTGGTTCTTTTGTCTTTATTTTGCCCGGCCGCATGCGTCAGCAGTTTGCGTGTGTGAGAGAGGGAGACAAAGCGATGATATTGCATAACCAGCAGGAATCGAAAGCTGGAAAAACTGGGAAAATCGTGAAGCTCCCCCCATTGTCAACGGCTACACGCGTCAACAAGAATTTGGCAGCTGATTTGTTGATAGATGGAATTTTCCGTACTCTTGCTGATGTTGCTTCACCACCGCATCCAGCGCCCACCTACGCTCTCCCCTCTGCCCCGTGCCCCTCACCGTTCACGTTTCTCACGGTCCGTGGCCATTGTCAGCACCATTTATGCGCTTCGCTGGGCATGAGGACGAAAAAAACTTTTACACAAAGCTAAAATTCTATCTGTCGACTCTGCCTGAGCATGCAAAAACGCAGAAGCAAAAAAAATATCCAAAAACGGAACTAGAAGCAGAAGCAGAAGCTGGAGCGGGAGCAGAACGGGAACGGGAACGGGAACGTGAACGCAAACTAAGGACTACTGGAACCACGAACACAGAACACGCACATGTGCGCCTACAACTACCGCTAGTTAGAAAGATAGCAAGAAAAAAGAACAAAAAAAAACGGCCGTGTAGATGGCAGACGCAAATCGTCGTTACGTATTTTATGATATGTATTTCTTCTTTAGCAGAACCAGCCTCCAAAAGAGAAAGAGAAAGAGAGAAAGAAATCATTTTATTTTGCTGACTGTCGTTACCGAAATTGCCTACTGCTGACTGCCGACTGCAGCAAAGCTAACAGGCAGAATAATATAACTGTGAAACTAAGCAGAGTAAAAGCGCCCTGTAGGAAATTTAGTGCAAAGCTAATGCACAAAGTATATAAATTGAGAGTAGACAATGTTGAAATAGAAAATGAAGAGAAAACGAAATCAAATGAAAACATATTGCATCAAAACAATATTTGTCTCAGCCTTTACTTGCATAACTAAATTAATTTCACGTTAAATTTACCACTGGGTGTACAGTACCACACTTTGCTTAGAGCTAGAACAATACCAATTGTGCCTTTCCCCCCCCTGCACACTTCTTTTATCGAAAAACACGCCCAATGTTTATGTGGCTCTGGCGTTTTTATATCTATTACCGTGTTTTCTATTTACTTTCATCACCGAACCGCAGTCAACATCATCAAAATAATGACATAAGTGGCGTAAGAAACCGAAAAAAAGCAAGAAACAAAACAATGCCAAGAATAGATATACAAATAATAAAAGGAGCAACAAGAAAACCTATTTGGTATTTTTCTTTTCAATTTCTCAGGCAATTTTGCATAAAATTAGCTTTGCTTTACCTTGTCCTAACGGGAACTTGTGGCCTAGACGCTGTCCAGACATAAAACAGCCGTGATTTCAGATCAAAAAACCTGTAATAGTAGGGACATTGATAGGAGACGAGGGAGGGAGGAATTTTTGGGGATCTAAAATACAACTATGACGCTTTTGGGTTGCGGCAAATTCAATTTGTTTTGAGCATATCAAAATGTTGTCAGTGGCTTCGCTCGATTGATTGGGTAATCCCCCTCCCTATTCTCTTCCACCAAACTGTTTCTAAACGCACAAATTGAATTTATTTGCGAGTTTCGAGTTGCGAGTTCGCCAATACACACAAAATACAAATACAATTTTCAACCTGCAACCAGTTTTTGTCAGTTTTTGTTGATAGTTATTGCCAGGCTACATTTATTTTTGAGTATGTGTATTTGTGTGTGTGTGTGTGGGGGGTGAACATATCTGCATTAGTTTTTGTCCATTGGATGGCCCCAAAATATAATTCGATTTGATTTTATTTGCATTGCTTTGACAGGTTTAAGCGGGCCTGGTTGGGAGTGTAGGGGGAGCGTGGAGAGAGGAGAGGGAATAGAGGGCAGTAGATATTATGTGGACGAGCAGGCATGATAGATAGGCTTATAATGCGCTTAATGTGCTGGCAAATTCGATATGAAAATGTGATTTGAATAGTCTGTTGTCCAATCGTTCTATATAGCAATCTATTTCTATTTCTATTTAGTCTATGTTTTGGTTTTATGCAACGCACATTTCCATTACGTGACATTCTTCTTGTTTTGTTTTGGCAAAACTGGGAAGAGGGAATAGGGAACAGGGAACATCTGCTTGTTGAAAAAACCGAAAAATAAACCTATAACAAGTCAAAATTATTTACGATTGCCTTGGCATAATTTACGAGGAACTCTCCAACAACAAATGAACTAGAAACCACTCTGGGTACAATTTTATGGTCGCACACAAAACATACCAAGAAATAAACGCAGCTAATTGAAATATATGTTGATATACTTTTTTACGGCTGAGACGCACGCCTTCTGTTAACCAGGAACGCCAGGAACGGGTAATAGTAACGGTTAATGGTTTGTCACCCGGGGGTAGGTAGCGGCGGTAGCTCTCGAGACCGCTTTTAAGGGAGCTTGTTATTTTTTGTTACCTCACCATATGGCTGTTGATTTTTACGATACCATTCCACATAAAAAGAGAGATGTGCTTCCTGGCTCAAGTTTCCGAGAAAGCTTAGACCTTAGGAGGAAAAAAGTCCTTTGGAATGGCTTCATTAGCCAAGTGATAGGGTGGCAGGGTGGCAGGGTGGTTGCCTAAACATTTGTCGGGATCTTCTTTGGCGACCATTTTATGATTAGTTGTCCTGTCGTTTCTGTCGACATGCCATTTATTCCAAGGACCTTTCACTACACTGACACTTTTCATTTTCCTTTCATTTCATTTTCCGTTTCATTTTTTGCTGTCCGCTGGGTAGGCCGGTAGCCCGGGTAGTCCGGGTAGTCCGGGTAGGCCGGTATCCCGGTAGCCCGGGTGCCATTAATCAAATCTATGGTCTTTTCATGATGCATTTTTAATTCAATTTCGCATAAGACCTCGGGCCAGGGCGTGGCATTTAATCGAATTTACTTACTTACTACAAGAAAGGGAGAGCGGGAGACCGGGAAAGCGGGAATGGGTAAGTGTTGGTCCTTCAGTAGTCTAAAATATTACTTACTTTTGTCAATATTTGATTTAGCATTGCTGCCACTTTACTGACAGGCCTCAGAATGGCAAAAAGCAATGGCAACATCAATTAAAGTGCGTGACTTGTTGGAGGCAGGGTCGAGGGGGTGGCTACTTGACGGGAAGGTGCCGCTGAGGAGACGACGCTTTTTCTTCCACTCAGGTAAAATTCAATTTCATTTCAATTTCACAAACAAATTTTACAAGAAAATTTAATATTTAATTTTCACTAACAGCAAAACTTGTTTGGTAGGTTTGTAGGACCCATGTGAGGACCCACACACACACACACACACACACACACACACACACACACACACACACACATACCAGTTTTAAGCCAAACTCAATTTATTTTGGTAATAAGACAAAATAATGAGGGTCATTTGGCATAAATGATACAGGCGAGTAGGAAGTAGGGGCGGGGCGTATATACCATTGGGAGAAAAGTGTACTATGACTGAGAATGGGTTTTGGGGGGTGGGGCGTGTGTGTAAGTCCTTTAAGTTATTTGTTTTGTGCTCGCTCGCTTTGACAAATTTGTCTTTGCCACAAATTTGGTGTACGTATGTGTGTGTGTGTGTGTGTGTGTGTGGGTGTGGGTGTGGGGGTGTTATAAATTGAGATGCGGGCCAAATGGCCATTGCCAAGTTTTGAGTGGCAGGCAGCACGTCGTGCCACTTCCCCTAAATAGGATTCTTGGGGCTGTGTTAGCATTTTTGTTCTTTCTTTCTTTTTTTGAAATCGATTTACAACTCAAATTGTTGCAAACTCTTTACGCATAGATCAACAAGAACAAGAACAAGAACAAGAACTTCCTTAGTCCATTTTCGAGAATGCATCTTTCATCGTTTGCGTTTTAGGCATAAGCTCGGCAATCCGAACCAGTTTAAATATAATCAGCCACTCGAACAGATGCGCAACGAAGCAAATGTTTATTCGAAGTTTGCCACCCTTTTCACTCTGTCCTCCCCCTGCCCATTCCACTGAGACGATGGTAAAATATTACGCATACGATGTGCCACGCCCTAACAGGCAGACGCCCACATCCCATGTCCCCCACTCGAAAGTCTATCATACAATTCGCCAATTTTCGTTCAAATAAAAAATCAGCGAAAAAAATTTCCAACGAACAGAAAATACACATAAAAAGGCAAAACGAAAAAAAAAGAAATGGCGAAAATTTCAACATCAATGGAAATGCGCAATAAAAATCGTCTATAAAAATCAGCAATGCACACACATATACATATACAGACAGACACGCAACCACACACACACAAACACACATCGATATATATGCAATATGAGAATTGCCCGCATGCTCATCAGAGTCGAGTCGAATCGGTGATGTTCTCGCCGGCACCAGGATCGATGCCGTGTGTGTGTGTGTTGGTGTGTGTGTGTGTGTGTGCTAAAGTAAATGGCGCACTTCGTTTAATTTTTAATTCCGAGCAGCATTATCCTTGATTTATTTTATAGGCAGCCTCCATGGCAAATTCAACAATTATGACTTTCAATGTGCTTCTGAATGTTCCAGCTCGCAAAAAGTGGTGGAGAATTGGGGGGAGGGGTGGGGCAATGAGATGGAATCTGTGTGTGTGTGTGTGTGGATTTACGGAAGCCCGTCGCCAGTAGTAGCTGACAGCAGCTGCGTTGCAAAAAGCAAAAAAAGTGCGCTCCTATCGATAACCTTCGGAAACCTCCAATCCTTCTCCCCATTCTCCCTGCCACATGCAGGTAAGAGCGAGAGAGGGTGTGCGTGTGTCCACATCGTTAGCCAGGTTTTTCCACTCGTTCGTTCGTTTGCTTTTTTGCTTGTTTGTTTATAGCACATTTGTGGCCATGTCTGATTAACTGTAAATTTAATTTTTCCCAAGTACACGAAGATGGATTAAAATAAACAAAAACTAGTCGATAAATGTATACTCTCTGACGAAAAACTTTTACTTTTGCTTTGATAATCAACTGATTCTTCTTTCTTATTAAATATTTTTATATTTTTTATTGTTTTTTTTTCTTTTTGTTTTTTTGTCAAAAGCTTTGCCAAAGTCAAAACGCCACATAAAAATGTTCTTTTACTTGACCATCGAGCGAGTAATTCTCTTGAAATATACGGGCAGAAATGGTACCTGCACCAACTCTTAACAGGTTGCGTCTGTTGCAGTTGCAAGTTGTCTGTGTGTGTGTGTGTGTCGAGAGTCGAGGATATGGGCAGATATAATTTCATTAGCATGATAATCCATGAATATGGGAGAGCTTTATATCAAACTTAATTGAATACTATTGAAATATGTTTGGTTTGATATTTATATGGTGTAAGGCTTTAAGAACGGACTTACATATGTTTTTATATGTATCAAAAAGTATTTACTTCTCTCTGAGTAAGTTCCGTAAAGTTTTTGGCGAAACCTTTTCAAATGTTTCCAATAAATTTCGCGAGGCTCTTTGCTTAAATAGGACATAACAACAACAACACAACCCCTACAAAATGTTTGCAATTTTATCGACACAAGTGCCGGAAGCAAACTCAAAGTAAACAACAACAAGAACAACGGGAAAGCCTACACAATTTCATGGCCGATAAGCGGAAAATGTGTCCCCAAAAAAAGAGAGCGGCGGAAATCAAAAATTGTACACGTCGCCGCCAGCTCTTTGAATTACTTGCAAAGCGCGCCGATAAGCAGAGACAATGCAAAAGCTCAAAAAGTAACTGAAGTGTAGAATGAATCGTTAAGGTAAGGTAGGCTCAGATAACAGAGGTATCTGGTAGGTATGTAGGTAGGAAGGTAGTTACCAACACCGCATCAAGTTAACGCCTCGGGTACGCTTTGTGCGCAATCGCATTTAAATACTGTAAAGAAGAACAGAAAGAAAGAAAAATTATTCAATAATAATTAATGCAAGTTTGCAATTAAATGCGAATTGCATTCGAAATGATAATGAAGACAATGACGGACGCTTCAACTGGCTGGCCCAGGGGCTCAGTTTTGAAAGGGTTGAGAGTCGAGAACTATTTGAATGTTACCCCTTTTAGAAGGTTTTGCTCATTAACGACGCCACTGCATACTTTTGCATTATTGGCCAGAGCGGGCGGCTGCTGTTGATGCCTTTTGTTTTGTGTATCTGCAACACAATGTGTAACGTGCAACATGCACAGCAACAACATCGAGCCTGAGCCTGTGACTATGCCTGGACGAGAGTCGACAACATTTCCTTTTTTTTTATGATGGCTGCATTTTAATTGAAACTGTTTTTGCAATTTATGAAGCGCATAACTTTAAATGGCACTAAAGTTAATTTCAATGCGGTTGCCGCAACTACAACAACAACACAAAAGCCAACTCGCTCTCTCTCTCTCTATATATATAAGGTGTAGGCGTCATAATAGGGCGTGGTCCGTGTGTGTGTGTGCTGGTGGTCCTTCTGTGTGTCTGTTGCATGCACCACACAGATATTAACAGCATAATGGGCGGCCATCATTGAAGTGGCGAAAGGCAAACAAAAGCTGCCAGCTATGAGTCGAAGTGCAACTTGAAGAGCAACTCTGCGGTTCTCTCCACTCTACTACTACAATATGTGTGTATATAGATATAAGTACTTGCAACAATTGGTGTCGAATTCAGAATTCACAATTCAGTCCATTCAGCATTCACAGTTCAATAGCCTGGGCAACGCAATGCAATTAAACTCTGTTTAATAATTGCCTGTAAATGTCACTTTAGTTTAAATGAAACTACTTCCAACTACTACTACCACACACACACACACACACAGAGCCAGCGATAATGGACAATAATAATCGTAGTAATAATAATGTGACATATTTATTAACATGAATAAAAATGTGAGCGAAACGGATTTAAATGCTATTTTTATCGTTTCGTTTCATATCGTTTCGATGTGAACTCATAATTATAATCCAATTGTCCTTAAATATGAACAGCAATGGCAATAACAAATTATTTATCAAGTGACCGCTGACCCCTCACCCCTTACTTCCTGCATTGCAACTGACATTTGGATGTACTTTGTGGTTAACATAAAGTACAGTTTTCCACTCGATATAGTACACATAAGTGCTCGTTGAACATTTCAACGAAATCACTCGTTTTGCGGGCTTAATACGTTACGGTCAAGCTCATTAGTTGGATTTGCCTGGCCGCAACTCAATTCCAATATTGGGTATTTTCAATGTCCTGGCCACCAACAACAACAACAACAACATAGCCAACAATGCTACACTCTGTCTATTGCCTCTCTTTAGATTTGTTATAAGCACCCCTCCCTCCCCCGCCCAAACCATCCGAACAATGCCTAATTACCGTAATGAGTTTTTGGATTTTGGTTTGGTTTCGGAAACTGCTTTAAACTGGTGCGTGGTGTCCCACTTTCAAATTGGGTAACTTATGTTTATGCCCAAAATCTGAAATTTATGAGCCAAACGCCACAAAACTTTTTTAGATAAATTTGCCAAATCTTATAAGAGGATGGATTGAAGGGGAGTTGAAGTAAAGACTAAAAGTTTTTGCTCGTGTTTGAAAGTGATTCCAAAGTTTGGCAAGAATAATTTTTGATGTGCTCTACGGCAATTAGCTGAAAGGTGGTTTTTTCCCCAAGAAATTGAAAGTGTGAGTTTTGACGTGAAACAATATTCCTAATGGCGTTGATAAGGAAATTCTCTTGAGAAGAATTCGAAACATGAATAAATAGTTAGTAAGTGGAGAAGGAGAAATACTTTAGATATGCTTACTCAGTTTCATAACTCATAACTGTGTTTTGGGTTCAAACCATAAGAAAAAGTTACCTAGTAGACTGCTTAGGATTTGACCTAGCTTTCTGGAAGATCCTTTACTGTCCTCTGCCCATGTAAGCTCTTTAAGTTACATGACACTTAAAGCAAATGCTCAATAGGTGTCCTTCTAAATAGCTTAGCTTAAACCACAGGATCTGTTAGTTATGCATTGGGTGCAGCTGGGCAATAAGCCACTTAACGGCTTCGGTAGCAACAGGCAACAAGCAGCAGGTCTTAGGTACAACTGCTGCTGCTGCTCAACTATTTCACCAATTATGCACAGTTTCCAGTGCACTGGTCACATCTTTTGGACCACAGCTCACACACACACACACCCACACTCGCACACACACATGTGAACATTGGCCACATCAAAGTCTGAATGGGAAAGCCTGAGGTTGCGGCATACTAAAGTGTCAGCAGGACGTCATCAACATCAACAGCAGCAGCAGCGGTGGCAACAGCAGGAGCTCATCCCCCTCACACAGGTGAGTTGGGGGTGAGGGAGTAATGGGTTGGGGGTTGCATATGCGTGTGTTTATAATATTGGAAAGCGTGTAATTTTGATTGAGCCTACCGTAAGCCAGAACACGCCCCACTCGCAGATCCCAAGCAGTAATCAAGTCAGCCACTAAACAGACGTGCGACTAATTGCTACTTAATGGACACCTGCTGTGTGTTTCAGTGCCTGTGCTCGTCTGTCATGGTTCATGAGGGCGGGGCGGGGTGGCTGGGTGGTGTTCTTGGTTGTTTCTAATAAAATTTGTATTGCAGCAGACAGTTGACAATTTGCTTTGACATTTGTCTTGAGGAAGTTTTGTAATTTTCTTGGAATTAATTCAATAATTGTTAAGTGCATGACGGGGCAAAGGGGCGTGGCTTTTGCGTGGCAACTATTGACTCTAATGTGTCGCCTGTGGCCTGTGCCCTGTGACCCAGCCCCGTTTTTAGGGATTTGTGTGTTCTGTGTTTTTTTGGGGCGTGTTGGGGCGCGCGTTTTGGCTCCATTGTTGTCTGTTTGCGCTCGTTGTGTGTGTGTTGAAAAGAATGCACAGACACGAAATTAATCTCCTGTGGTTTTGCACACACACGGGGGAAAACAGAAAGGTAAGAGGTTGGACTACCGGACGGATAACATTGCGTATGTGTAATGCGTCTCATGTTGCGAGTGAATTGCTGCTTGCCGCAGCCACCTTTTGCATGTGGGGTTAACAACGAGTGAAGCAAAAGCTAAATTAAATTTTCGCATTGTGAGCAGGTTTTACTTTTTTTCCCCCCTTTCACTCTCTTTCGCTCTCTCTATCTCTCTCTATCTCTATCTGGTTTTTTCCATTTGGGACAAGGCTGAGACGAACTGACAACCAAGCCTGGCTAAGCTGAGCCGCATTAAGCTGATTTGCTTGGCTTGGCTGGGTTGCGTGTGGATGTGTTTTTCTGGTGTTTATGCCGCAGTGCAACTTTTGGCCAGACATTTGCAACGAATTGCGTATACGACGTGTGTGTGTGCAACGCTTTGGAATTATTTCGCATTAGCCGCCGCAGTAGTTAATTTTAATACAGCATTTTAATTAAGCGGATGTTGTCTATGGCCATAAAATGAGTTTGTATCGCTCCCCTGGCACCTTTATGACTTTCATAACGAAACGAAACGAAACGAAAAGTGTTGCCAAGAGAGTTGTGTTGGACTGACTGGATACCCTTAAGTCTGGTTTTTAGTTTTGTTTATTAGCTTAACATGATAAAAATATGTTTTTTCCTAACCTTTTGATAGATAAAAGTTTGTATTGGCCAAACAATAGACGAAATTCATACAGGCAATTGGCCAAGTTATTAAAAACTTTTGCTGCAACCAATACCAATGTCAGTGTCCATGGAACATCATTGATGGCATTCACGCAAACATGGTTCATGGTTCATGGTTGCCCTGACAGAGTGGCCCTAGAGTGGCCAAAAAGTAGACAAAAGTCACACAACATTAACTTGAACTATGCCAAACTTTTCTGACTTTGACAAAGATGTGAAGGAATATTTGTGTGTGGAACGGTACAACGCATAATCAGCGTCAAACCAAACTCAAGCGAGAGTAGTCGAAAAGTTTTTCAAAGCTATTTTTGACTGCGGTCAACTGAACAAACACCAAAGTGTGAGCAGGCTAGTGGAAACAGCCCTTTTATCCCCTTCCACCGTATTCGCCCCTTTCGCCAAACAGAAAACTGTCGCCAAAAGAAGACAAACTTCAGCTTGATGCGGTCGGATTCAATTAGATGCTGTCCCAGACATGGCTTCAACTTTTTCAGAGTCAGCCAACAGCAGAAAAAGAATCAAACAAGAAGAAATCTTCTTTTCGCTTGGGCATTTGATTAGAAGGCGTCTTGGCTTGGCCAGACCGACAGACAGACAGACGGACAGACAGACAGTGAGACAGCTAGACAGGGCATGTTTAGGCCAACGGTCAGTTAGTCAAAAAGTCTAAATTACATCGACTATAAGGGTCCTTCCTGTTTCTGTTGCTGTTGTTGTTGTTGTTGTGAATTTGCATTTGCGAACACAAATATCCGCAGGCGTTGTTGTTGCGCTTTATTAAAGATGCATAGTTTGAAATATTCAATCAACTTTGGGGCTAACAGCAACTGAAATTGCCGTTGTTGTAGTTGTCGTTGTTGTTGTCGTCGTTGCTGCTGTTGCTGTTGCTGTCGTTGTGTTGATTTATGCAACGTTAACGTTGACTTTGCTGCAAGTCGCATTGGTCGATGGCTCAATGCTTGATGGACGTTGCACGTTGTTGAATTGGGTCTGGCCTTGTTGCTTGTATGATATGGTTCGTGGTCGGCCTGTGGCCGTTTCTGTGGTTCCTGCTTTTGCCTTTTGCCAGCCCAGCTACCCAGCTGCCCAGCCACATCGACATAAGCAAATATTTTGTGGACTATTGCTTGATGGCTGCTGTTTCTGCTGTTGCTGCCACAGCAGTATGTATGTACTACTGTGCTCCTGCGCTCCTGCTTTTGTCGTGTGTGTCCTGCAGGCATTCAATTATGTTGTGCCAGAGAGTCGCTGAAACCCCGCCTTGACTGACTGACTGACAGACTGAATGGCAATTTTGAGGCTCACGCCACACACACCCAAACAGAGTCTGAGATGTCACAGAGTAAGTGTGTGTCTGTGTCTGTGTGTGTGTGTGCAAGTTAATTTGTTATTCAAATTTGTGTGTTATATATTGTTATTACAGTGAAAATTGTTGTTGTTGCTGGGAGAGAGAGTGCATTGGCCGACAGGCAATGGTTGTTGTTAGCAACCGAAATGACATGACAAGGCGAATTTCAATAGACGTCTAGCTAGATTGGACTCGGAAATGCAATTCCCCAAGAATGCTTTGATAGATAAATGCCATCAAATTATTTAAAACATGTGATAAAGCATTATTACAAGCAATTTTTGCAATTTAGTATTTACTTTTCCCTATCGACTATTAAAATTATTTAAGGTTTCCTAAGTTCGAGTATCAGAATTGAATATTTAACTATGGAAAAATATTTGATTAATTAAATCATTTATTAAATCTGTCTACTCAAACGAAATCCCGCTTATCCGCACTCCATTTATGTTTTCTATATATGCTTTGACAATTGAAAACCATTAATTAACTGAGTTTGGGACATTCCCCAGTGGCTCAATCATTCACCTTAACACCCGGCCAACACAACAACACAACGACACAAAAGCACAACAAAAGGGAAACCCTAGGAAAACTTGAGGCGAACACTAACCTGGTAAAGCCATCAACCACTACCATCCATTCCCCATACCCGCCCCGAACCGTCTAAGTCAACTATTAAGGATTAAAGCTTAACCGTCTGGCAATGCGTCTGGGTTCTGGTTGGGTTCTGGTTGGTCTACCATTTGTCTAGTCTGGCAACCCCAGCGGGAGGGAGCACCCACTCAATAAGGTAAAAATGCGAGCGGCTAAGCGGATTAATTTGTTGACGTGTTGCTCAATAGAATAGGCGAATAAAGAGTGTACAAAAAATACACACACACACACTTACACTTACACATACACATAAAGCATACGATTCGAACCGAGAGGGAAAACCAGTAGAAGGAAATCCAATAATAATTAACGAGGCCAATGCCACGATGAGAGAGGGCTATGTTGGGAACAAATTTACACAACAAAAGGCAACCGCGACTCGTTTTTATTTTTCAGCTGTCAGCATTAATTAAAATGTTTTCATATACTCCAAACTCAAATCTTATACGAAGAACGGCTAAGTTCTAACACCTTTCAAACTCCGAATGGGCGGAAATGTTTACACCGGAATGGGAATCAAAACACGAAACGAAACGAAACGAAAACTCAAAATCAACATGGCATAAAAATGTCAAATGTCTCCCATTCCCATTTCTCACCGAAAGAGTTGAAGATTTTCAATTTATTTTTGGGATTTGAATTTGTCGCCCGTAAGAAATCTTTTTTTTTCTTTGCGCAATAATCCAACTTTTATAAATAAATTATTGGACAGTTTTTGGGACTTAATTTTTTGTTGCATAATTAAAATGCAATTTGTCAATTATTAAAAATATTTTAATTATTATTCTTATTGTTACAACAATCAATTATTCAAGTGCATTTAACTTTGTGGCACAGTTAAAGTGACTTTTGGTCAGAACTTTGTGATTTTTAGTTAATTTTAATTTTTCGGGGGGTTGGGGGGCGGGATCACAATGTCAAGTGGTCGACAGGTTAAATGGCGCAACGAAGGAATGTCAATGAATAATTGAAAACCGACGCAAGTCCCTTTTTTTGCAGTACTCGGGGGGTAATTAAAAAACTTTTTCAATATGCCTCCGACGAGTGTCAAGTCGTGCAATTGACAATACTTTTTTTCTCTGTGTGTTTTCCGCCCCTTTTATTTTTATTTTTTTTAGCTATTGTCAGCCGTTCCGCTAATTGTCAGCAAGGTGTGGGAAGGAAGAGAGAGAGACAGAGAAATGGAGCGAAAGAGAGAGAGAGAGAGAGAAGCCTTGGCTGACGTAATTAAAATGCCGTCAAGCAAAGTTTTGTGCAGTTCGTAATGTGCAATTGATGCGACAGGCCGTTAACTGCAGTCTCCCCGGGTCATTCCGGATAAATGCGACCCACTCCCAGCTTTAACTTGCTCTCCATCTCGGTTCGTCTTCAGTTTTCTAATTAAATGAGCCAGCGACACATTTGTCTTGAGTGTCCAACAATTTTGTGACTTATGACGACTGCAGATGCAGAGAGAGCACAACAAAACTTCAACTGGGACTCGAACTCGGACAAAAAAGAATAACGTTAAGGCGGGCAAGAGGGTAAGGGAAAGAAAAGCCGTCGTCCGGTCCGAGTAGGGCAAGATTTATGAGGTAAAAGCAATTAGAAAGTGGCATCAACAAGCGATTGCAGTGGGGCACTATTAATAACGTTTAAGCGTTGCAGCAAAAGGGCGAACGCGACAAAGACAGAGAAAAATAAATAATAGGAGAGTTTATTTAAGAAATACTTTAACCCAAACTTTCCATAAGCAAAATACGATTGAATATATATTATTTTCTTATAGTTAATATATTTAAGAATGCCTTTTTAGCCCTATTCTTCAATGCTTTTTCTCTTGCCCAAGCTGCTTTTAACTTCATTTTCCTCTTTAAGTTCCTTAAGAATCTCTTGCAGTAGCTCCAGCTCAGACTTAATGAAATCCAATTGACCCTCCACATCGGACGGTCCAATTTCATCATTTATACCTAATAGTATTAAGGTAAGTTCTGATTCATGTAATATTGTAGTCCAAAAGTACAATTACCTCTTCGTTTACACAGTATGGTATATAGGGCATTGATTGCGCCAATGCTGCGCTGTTTTTCCAGAAAACTTGCTGCTATTGTGTCCTTAGTGACCGCTAGGATTTTCTCCCATCTATAGCATAGGGCACGTGATTCATTATAGGAACGTTCCAGCTTACAAAGATCATTTTTCAGGCCCAACACAGTGAGAGCTGCCTCATTTGTAATCTTAACCATATGCTGACGCATTTCCTCGATCTCCTGCAGCTTCTTGTTCTCCAGCTCACTGATTTCCACCTGAGCGAGCACTATATCATAATGTTATGGTCAGTACAGACACTATGAAGAACTAGTCTTTACTTACTCAAAGCATCACAACGATCCATGCAATCTTTGGGCGATACAAAAATATCGGAGACCTTGACAACCTCTTCGAGAACCTTCTCATAGGGTTGAAACTCCTCGACGGTGCCTTTGAGAGCTTCACGAAAAGTTGTCAGCTCGCTAATGGAGGTCTTGAGCTTCTGGATTTCCTCGCTGAGCTCCTCATGCATCTGTTCCTCATCATTGATGGCCTTCTCAGCTATGCGCTTCTTGTCCGCACAGTCCTTGATGAAGCTGTTCACATCGATAAAGCGCTGTCTCAGCTCCTCCTGGACCAGGTACATCTGCTTAACTCGCTCCTCATTTATCTGTGACTGGCGCTTGGAGTTCTCCAGCATCTCCTTTTGCAGCTTGAGCATTTCCTCATGCTCCCGAGAATTGTGTATATAAAGTAGATTGATAGAGTCACCAGCGGTATCCACCAGAGGCGGTTTGCTGGAAAGATGTTATAGTTAATAAGGAAACGTGGCTTTTTAAGATACAAAACTTACATAAAGTACTTGTCCTGTGCTTTCGAGAGCAAGTAATCACCCACCGCCTCCTCGGGCCGCAAATCCAAATTGCCAAGGACATCAAGAGTTTTGGTTGGCTTAGTGCGTGGCATTGCAACAATTAAAGTTAAACGCAAGAAAATTCTTAAAAGAAACAAAACCTAATGTTAGTGTAAGTATTTTAACTGTGAATTATGAAGCAATGAATCAATACTAAACAACTAAGTTAAAATGTGAAGTAAAAGAAAAATGTATGAAAACAATTTTGGTTTCTTAGACAACGAATGTTTGTTATATTTATTCCTGACCATGCATGGGTTAAGTAGTTAAGTAGCTAGGTAACCGCAAAGGCCGTAACTATCAGCTTTTGCATGTAAACATTTCTTTTACTGATCTTAAGTTAAGCATGAAAGCAATTTTAACTACTCATCAGCTTTTTACAATGAAGACTTCAAGAGATTGTCCTTTCCTATTATAGGATTTCCCAACCCCACATCCACACATCTAACTTTTAATTTCAATTCAGTAATATTTGTGTTTATTGTCAAATTGCCTCTATAGGGACGCAATACACACACACAGATTCATTAAACATCACAACGTTAAGAACAAATACTCATAATACAATTTTCCCTAATCAAATAGTTAAGAAAAACTAGCAAAAATGCCACGCCATAAGCCCACTTTGAAGACCGATGTCCTCGGCAATCTGGATCTTAACCCAGAGGATGCCGTGGGCGAATATTTAATGTCTCGCCAGCAGAAACAATACTTTGTGTAAGTTTATTAGCCTAACCGCTCTATGAAATACTCACATTCTTTATCGATAGGAAACCACCCAATTGGGATTCGGCTGGTGACTCTGTGGAAATGCTATATATAGCTAATTGTCGCGAACATGATGCCATGTTGGTGCTGCAGCGTCAGCTCCTGGAGGATGCAGCACGTACGACCGAGCTGAACCATCAGCGAATTGCCCAGATGTACAAGATGCAGGAACGATTGCGACATCGTTTTATTGAGGTGAATGGATTCATTAAGGACTGTGCCGACAAGAAGCGTTCGGCGGAGAAGATCATTCGCGAGCAAGAAGCACAACATGATGAACTAACCACTGGCATAGAAGAGTTCAAGAAATCGCTTACCACGTTGAAAACATTTCGAGCTGATCTGAAGCATACTGTACGCGAGTTTGAACCCTACGAGCGTGTACTTGAAGATGTCGTGAAGATATCGGACATATTTGTATCACCCAAAGATTGCATTGATCGTTGTGATGCATTAAGTAAGTAAATCAGAAGTCCTTGAATGTGTTTTATACCCAGCTGGAATCCTTCGCACAGTGCTTGCTCAGGTGGAGATCACTGAGCTGGAGAATACAAAGATGCTGGAAATCGAGGATATGCGTAAGCGTATGGTCAAGATAACCAGTGAGGCGGCCCTAACTGTTTTGGGTCTCAAGAACGATCTAGCTAAGCTGGAGCGATCCTACAATGAATCACGTGCTCTGGGGCTAAGGTGGGAGAAGACCCTAGATATCTGCAAGGACACGGTGAGCACCAATGATTTGGACAAAGAGCGTGCACTCGACGGCATTCAAATCATCTATCGCATGTTGTCCAAGCGTCGTGGTAGGTTATCTCTTATAACAAAACGAGAACCTCAATTGATGAAAGTTTCTTTCTACACCAGGTATCGATGCCAATTTAAATCGTCGAGAAGTGGAGAAGACTATGGATTTTATCAAACGTGAATTAGAGCTGCTGACTCTCGTCTTAAATGAACTTGAAAGAGGCAACTCCCCCAAGGGTGAAAAGCCCGCCACCCAGGAAAGCGGCTTTTGCGGTTATTAGAAAACATGCATACGTAAAAGAGAACCTTTGTTATGTTGTGAATAATAAATAAAATAGAAAAAGCTGGCCATTCAACTGAAAAAAACAAACGTTAGCTTACGTCATCTCTTGTTCCTTATGTTAAACTAACCCTTAGATTTCTCAATTCCCAAAACATATGTTTGTGTCTCATAAATTTGTGCTTAGACCCCGCCAAATCAAATAAAACTCAATAAAAAAACAGAGAAAATGGGGGAAAAATAAAAATGAGACGCACACACATGGAAAGAATTTGGAAAACTTCTCAAGTGCCTGTCGATTGGGGGGAGGACATTAGATGGAAGAAGCAGAAGCCCTGGCACTGGCAAATAAATTGTACGTTTCGGCGGCAAAGTCGACAAATCGAATCTCTTGCATCTTTCCATTCAATTGGCAATTGGATTCTATGGCCAAACGATAATCTAACTTAAGCACAGATAATTCTTTTATGTGAACATTTTGATTTCGATTTCTGTCCTCGCATTTACAACTTCAAGCTGAAAGCTTCAGCACCATAGACAAGGCACAAGGCACAAGTCTCAAGTCAAGAAGAACTAGCAACTAATTTTGCCACGCCCCATTCCATGGAATGTGAAGGCGTGTCGTTTGTCTTTATTCAATTTACTTTATTTGATTTGCGACTTTTGCCAATATCAAGCTCAAGAAAAAGTAAGTTCCAAGAAGAAGAAGCAACGGCGGCAACTCTCGCCTAAAAAATCAAATCAAATTTGAGCTGGCACAAAATAAAATGCAAAGAAATTTATTTTGCCTTTAGAAAAAACAGTCTCTTACATAGAATTTGTTTGTGTGTGTATTTGCAGTTGGTAAAGTCAACGTTGGTTTATTTAAACGCCTCCATCTGACCGCCCACAAAACTCCTGCCGCTCCTGCCGCCTCTACCGCTCTCCCAAAGGAAGCAACTCGTTTCGGTTTGTGGTCCTACTGCTCCTGTTGTGTCCCGAGGAACAGCAATTACATTAAGGCTGAGATAGTTTCAGTTTCACCCTACTTCTTTTTTGTGTTCGTCCGTCCTGTCGCATTTTGGTTAAATTGTCAGAGCACTTAAAATTTGTTGCCTGTCATTTAAATAATTGAAAATATATCAATTGTCAGCAATACGAAAACAGAATTGAGGTAGAGTCAGCTAAACAGGAAGTAGTTTTTTCTCCAGTTTTCCTATCCAATTGTGTGTGAATTATTTGCTTACTGTCCAACCTGTCGCTAAGTATGTCGATGACAATAAAGCCTAATGGCATTCCCATTTAATCCTTTAATTGCATTACAATTTTACAGTCTGCAAATTAAATAATAAGCTACATTCAATTGTTGTTGGCAGCAGCAGCAGTAGCAGAAACGTGGGTTGACTCAAATGTTATGAAAGTGTGAGAAGTTTTCGAATCTAAGAATTCCAGAAACACCAAAACGAAACATTAGAGTAAATTATGTTTAAAGTTCTATCAGACAAGTTTTATTTGTCTTTTGTTTGGCTAACTAATAGTTCGGAGAACTTTTCTGGCCACACACGAAAGCAGTTGCCTTTTGAATTTTTCTGCATAGTAGACGAAAGAAACACTTAATTTAACTTTACAAGTTCTTAATGTGCCGGCCAGACAGCTGAGGTATGGGCTGAAGTCGAGGTAACCCCAACGAAGACGAAGAAGGCAAAGCGACAAATGGCAATTAGAGAAACAATTCAAGGCAATGGCTATGGCTGGGGAGCAGGACAAACAGCAGAAAGCAGATGGAAGCAAGGTGCAATTAAATACGGCTTGAAGTCGAATGTTGTTAACTTTAAGTCACAGTTTAAAGTGAGTGGCAGGCAGAACGGTAACTGCAATAAATGTCATGCGATTACCACAACAACAACAACAGCAACAACAACTGAAACATCGGGAGCAACAAGAAGAGAAGGCTTCAGCTTGATTAATACTATAACACATGATTTATTATGCCTGTCAATTGACAGCCAGGCCTGTGTAAGCCAGGCAGCCGACAAGGCAACAAGGCAAGTCGGCAAGAAGTCATCCAGGCAGGCCGGCGGGAAAAGCACATTATGAAAGCTCAGACTCCTGAGTCGAGGCGCTTGAAGGCACAGATTGGTATCGGAATCGCTTTTGGCCCCCATGCGCCTGTGATAAGATGGCAAATCGGCTTAAGCTCAGGTCCGCCCCGTCGCTCAACCCACCCGCCGTCCCGACAGACAACAAGCAAACAACAATCGTCATCATCAATTCAGTCAGCGACATTAATATCCTCACGGGGCGGGCCAAAGCTGTCTTGTGACATTTGTGACACCTGCATTGATTTGTCTTCCTTTGGTATCCCTGGGTTGTGCCTTCGAGGTTCTCCCACTCCCTCTGGGTCCTTTAAAAAAGCAGCCACCTGCCCTGCCATTGACTGAGTGCCTTTCATGTCTTACAAATGCCTTTTTTATGCGCTAATGTCGCTGTGGTTTCCTTTTTTTCGGGTAACAACTTTAACTTTTACCTAGCTACCTGCCCAACCACCCAGCTAGTATAGTCGAGAGGGCCATTAGTGCCAGGTTGTAATGGCCTAGACGACAGGGCGCTGCAATTACTACCACCCCCACAAAAAGGCAAACAGCAACTAGTACTTGAGCACTCGATTCTATTCATGTAAGTACCTTCACATAGTTGATAATTTATTCATTTGCCAGCAAACACCAACGAGGACGAGGACGAGGATGTCGACATCAGTAGCAAGCAACAACATTTATGGACCTCAGTTGCTCAAAGTTAACCACAAACACACTCGCACTCTCACACACACACACTCTCACACATACACACGTGTTTTTGAGATGTTTTTATATATGCATGGTGAACTTACGGCAGCTACCCTTAATGACTTCATTAGGAGGAAACTAAGAAAAACAACCCCTTTTTTTTGCTACCAACAATGCGAGCAATCAAGTCGACTATATCTTAAGTCCACTGATCCGCCCTATATGCGGGGCGATAGCAAAAAAAGAATTTATCTTAATTTTTAATTTGATTGCCAGGCGTCAAAAGCAACTCACACGAAGAATTCAAGAATTATGTACGAATGGGCTCTTATATAACAGCTGTGCCACAAAACCCAACCCCAACCCCTTTCTCTATTCTAGCAGATTTTTCAATTGAATTGCGGGCCCTTTGTTGTGCCTCAAGCTGGGTGAATACAAAGCAAAGTATTTAACGCAGCATTTTGTAAGCCAACACAATTCTGTTTTTTTTTTCATTTCATATCATTGTTAAGTCGTATTTAGGGCGGGGACAGTTTAAAGACTCCGCACAACTGTTGTAAAAATTGGAATTGTAAATTTTACACTTATCAAGTGGCATTTGTTGCCTTTTATTGAACCCGAATTGCTGGGCATATGTGTGTGCTCCCTTTCAATGTATTCACTTCTGATTGCGATTTACATAAAATCATCATTTGAGGCTTGAAAAATTATGTTCGGGTTTTATAGCGATTGAACCCCGGTTTAAAGGAAGTCAGGAAGAAATCGTTTATCGTTTCTTTTGTTACCCGATTTGAATGGCGTTGCTTCCGAAATGTCAAAGGAGTATTTATTGTAACAAATGAAGCAGGTATGTAAATTGAACCCTTCGAAGGATTATCTATTCAAACTAGTTTTAGGTCTTAGTTTGAATTTTCAAACTTTAAGAAGCTTCTGTTCTTGACTGATATAAACCAGAAAGACATTACACAGAATGACAAGCATTCATCCCTGCAAGCTGGAAAGCTGTCTCTGGCCTTGGCCTCGGCCTCTTGGGCGTGTAAACATTTATAAATATTGACAACTTAAAGTGAAGTTTATAAGTGACACGAGTTTGGCTCACCCAAGACCCAAGACCCTGCCAAGCCCACCGCCCCCCACCTAAAATAATAATAATAAAGGCAGGTTTTTAGGCAAGACAACAAAAGCAACAACAACAACACTTGTGGTCAAACTTGAAAGCCTGTTTGATGGTTACCTCATGACTGACTGACTGACGGGAGAGAAGAATAGCGAGAAATAGACCGACCGACCCTGTGTGTTGTTCTGGGTTGGGTAATAAAGTCCGCTACTTGAAACTGTCAGAAGTAAGTGCGTGTGCCAGATACTAGAAGTAGGGATTGATGGTTGTGGGGGAAGATTGGGCGTATGCCACAGAAAAAGTAGGAGAGATGACTTGGTGAAAATATTGACAAAGCAATTTGCTTGTCAGACAATTAAGCGTCTAATTGGATGAATGCACGGCCCACGTGATAAAGGGAAAATAGGAGAATAAGTGGAATTAGATAGAAAGAAACGAAGAAACGAATAGAAAACGGAAGTTGTTGGCTTAAAATTTAAACAACTCTAATGCCAACTCAACCCAAGTGTGTTTTGGGACGAATGCGACAGAATCTCAGGATTTATGTGCAGGCAGCAAGGCAGACATTCAAGGAACGATATCTGCAGACAAGTGAAGCAATAATCGCAGGGCCATAAATTCCAAGTGTTTTGCTTCTCTTCCTCTTCCTCTCTCTGTATCTCTGGCGTTTCAAAAAAGCAGCAAAGGCTAAACAAGAGAGGCGGCAGTTTTTATTAATATATATAACTCAGAGATATGCTGGCTAGAGAATGACAGCTGTTCGGATGCGGATCTGGACACTTTGTCACAAATGAAACAACCGACGTCGACGTCGAGCAAAGATGCAAAAATATAAAATATATTTCAAGTACATTATGGCAGCTGGAACAACCAGAATGGGCAGCAAATCCCTCTCTCTCTCTCTCCTCTCTCTCTCTTTCTCTTTCTCCCTTTCTCCCTTGCTCAAGGACTAAGCTGAGATTTGCATGCAAGCATAGCAAGTGTGCACAGAGTGAATTTTGTTGCCAAAGATAAGTGAAATGTAATTCAAAGTGGCAGTGAAAGTGCCTAAGGCGGGGGTATTTGTAGTATAACGGGGTGAGGGGGAGGTTAGATACAGGCTTAACTGGCACTAAGTGGACTGCATCGCGATGCTTAGATAGCTGCATTAGAGGCTATCAAAACGCCATTCAACCGCTCGCATGCATTTGAAAACTGTAATCAAGTCCGTTGCTCAACAAACTAGGTCAGGCAAATAGAGTGAGAGAGATGGGGAAGGGTGAGGTGAGTGATGTGGTGGCAGCATGTCATCTCGCCTCGCTTGTGGCATGAACACATGAAAGTATTTGCAATCCAACGCAGTTTCCATTGAAGTTTATTTTTTTCTTCTTGTCCCCACCGTCGTTGACTTTTTTTTCACAAATTGTCACCATTTGCTGCGCTCGACAAGACGACGATGACGATAAACCACAGTTTTCACCCCGCTTAGATAAACACATGTGTGTGTGTGTGGGGGGAGATGGATGGAAATGGAGGGCATGCCTGGTTGGCTTTCAAAGCGTTTACATTTACATTTCTTAGCTAGCTGATTTATGTTCTGCAATTGACATGAAATTTTTTTTCGGCTCTCAGATTGATGAAGTGACAGTTTACCGAGGAAAGTCTAAAGGATAAGGGATAAGAGTAAACTTCAAGTCCTTGAGTTGTTGCCTAGCAACAATTGACTTTAAGAAGTTCCCGGTGGAGTTCATTAAGAGCATTAAGAGCAAACCGCAAGAAATACAGAAAACCACACTCAACTCAATATAGCCATAATAGACAGCGTCGAAAAACTTAATTACTCTCTCTCCCTAACTTCCTAACTCGCTCGCTGGTCACAAAAATGTCGTCGTTCATGATTGGCCCCTTCACACCTCATAAAGACCGCAATAATAAACGCAATTTGGGCAAAAATCCAATTAAATGCTCGATGCCCGATGCCAGATGGCACTAAACACTAAACCACAACGACAACTCGTTGTAGACAACATCATCGATGTGTGTCTATAAGAAGGATAATAACTGGGCTAACTGGAGGAGTGAGGGAGTTTAGATGAGCTGGTCCTAAGTGACTGGGTCCGGCTGGGTTGCCTGGCATTTATTGTGTTGCTTTGATAAAAATTGCAATTATTTAGCTCGCAGTAGGCGGTGGCAACTCTACTCGAGAGCTGCTTCACGTCCTGGTCAAGTGTGAGACGAGTAAACAAACATGACAAAGACGTCTGTAATTTATTTCCTCTGTTAACTGTTTGGCTGTTGGCAGTTGGCTGTTGCCTGTTGGCATGTTGACTTACCCCTAACCAAGAAGACAACTTGCAACATTTTTGGTCATTGATGTGGCGACGACTTCAGCGATGAGCACTTTAAGTTCTCGTCTTCTCGCCATGTGGGCGTCTCTCTATGCTGTGGCTGTGGCTAATGAAGTGCATGCAAATCTATCGAGTATGGGATATAGAGAAGGTGTTTGAGTTGGCTTGCAACTGATTTTGTTTTCTGCTGCTCTTTGCATCTAATGAGTTCGAGGCTGTATGGTGTGGCAGTAGGTGTGGCAACAAAGTGCTCAAGAGTTTGTGCAACTTTATAATGCCAGGCTGCACTAAAGTTAAAGTTTAGCTTTAGCCTCTTTTAGCCAGGTCCGGCAACCGGCAACCAGCAAGGCATACTTGATGTGGCCAATGTGCTGCCGTTTGCCGTTTGATGTTGATAAATGATGTTGCATTTTCATTTAGAAAATTTGTTGCTAAAGAAAAGTCACTGATTGACTAACAGGACGAAAGCAGCAGGCAAAACTTGCCGACATGCTTCAGTTGGAGATGGAATTATAGTTGGAGTTGGAGCTGGAGTTCGAGTTGAAGTTGCATACATGGACAGATGCAGTGACTGCTTGTCAGCAAAACGTTTAGTGGCAAAACCAACACACACACACACACACACAGAGAGAGTTAGTTACTCTAACTACCTACACACAGACACACACAGAGACACACATACACTCAACCATATAACCGAGCTGTGTGTCTGGTGAATCAATTATGCTACAGACACCAGTTGCAATCAGGTCCAAGGAAGCAAAGCTGCACTCAGCCACACTGCAACACACACACACACAGTTGCAGCAATAGATAGAGATAGGTAAACTCGGAAAAGTAAGAAAAGGAGAGAAAGAGTCTCTCTGAGTCGCCCAAGTTTCGAATACAAGCAGCTGCTAATGCAAAAAGTTTTTAGCCTTAGCTAAGCGAAATGTTGACGCCTAGCTCTGTGGCTTTTAAAACAGAGTTAGATAGTTGGTTGATAGAGATAGGTGGGGGAGGCGGGTGGGTAGCGAGAGGGATGTTTTTGTTCTTGTGTCATGGTGTCATCCTATTAATCAATTGAACAAATCGCTTTAAACACGAAACGAAGAAAAGATTTCAATATGAAATAAACTTTCTTTAAATTAATACTTTTTCAACTCTTGATCTTATTTTCAACTTAACCTAACTCATTTCTTATTAAGTCATCTGATTACTGCATAAATTATATAAGCAACATTTTAAGACACAGAAAACCGCAATCTCACGCTCTCGGGGGTACTCAGCCTTGTTGTAGCATCTCTATTTAGTGTCCGACCACCACCAACCAACCATTTGCCATTCCAAATGCTGATCCGTGGAAACCTTTCCAGTCTTATACTACTTATCTTCCCAGCAAATCTTCAAAGTGAGTGACGTCCGCTCTGCTGCTGCTTGGCACCCATCGGTTCTGCCAGCTGGTTGAGCACAAGCACCAAGCAGAAGCAGAAGCACAAGGACAAGGACACGCCACCAACACAATCACCCACATCAACTTGCAACAATGCAGCTGGCAATGCTGAGGCAGAGGGGAGACTACTCAGCTAGCTGCTTTTGTCGCGCTCTCCAAAATGCCATTGCAATTCCGCTCTGCCATTCTTTTTGCTGAAAATGCTTTAAGCACTTTCATTCTGGGGTCCTTTCCTCCTTTCCGGGTACTGGGGTGGTGGGTACCGTATTCTCACTTGTAAGCATCATCATCGTCGTCGTCGTCGTCGTCATCGTGGCATGCCTGGCCGCCCATTGTCAGTGCAACTTTTGTTGCAAGGCGCATTGCTTTAATCTTAAACATGCCAGCGGAACACTTGAGCATTGTCAAGTGGCTGCCAGCTGCCAACTGCCAGAGCTGCCAGGGCTGCCAGGGTTGCCAGGTTGCCCTACCACCTACCACCCAAACATTTGCACAAACATTCGTTCCATCCAGCCATGGCTGAGTTGCCCTATCCACCCAAACAGCACCGACATTTGTCCCTTGCACGCAAAGCAGACAGTTGACTAGCGCTTAAGAGGAGCACCATGAGAGAGATCCCTCGTTTTGAGAGAGTGTGGGGAGAGTGGGGTGTGGGTGTGGGTGCAGGGTTGCCTTGGCTTACTTCGATGGTATTTAACATGAATGCTTTTTAACTAAACTCAACTTGACTCAACTCAACTCGTCTCGACTCATCTCCACTCGAGTCGATTCAAATCGACTTTGGTTAGAGGCTTTAAAGCTTTTGCTTAATTTCCATGCCAAAATCCTATAGTCATTTGAAGTGTTTATCTATATCGCTTACCGCAAAACTCGATGTTCCTACTTTCCACTTCCCACTTACCCAAGCATCCGTTGTCGAATCCTTTTGCTTTTGCGGAGTTCCTGGCACTCAATTTGTTGTTGTTTTGGTTTTGGTTTGGTTTGGTTTTTCGGTTGTTGATTGTCGTTAGTCGGTTCGGTTCAGTTCGGTTCGGTACGGTTCGGTTCGCTTGTTGTTGTTGGTTCCTTCTGCCTTTTTTGGCATGTGCACATTTAATTGAAATTTCCCAACACGCCCACCGATCCCGCCCACTTTTCTACGCACAACGCGCAACTCTCGTCTTGAGCGCAAGTTTTAATTAAAATTTTCGCAGCGCTTTGTCGACTTTTTCTATTCTGTTCTTATTGTTGTTGTTGTTGTTGTTGTTGTGTTGCTAGCTTTAAAGTGTGAATTTCCAAGACACTTTTGCACAGCATCTATGGATGGAGTCTCCCCCCCGCAGAATCTCTGCCAACCCCTTTTACTCGATTTCCCCCCCTCTGCACCCTAAACTCTTGACAGCCGCTGGTAAAATATTTAACATGCAAATGAGTTTGGCTCTGCATAAAGTTTCGCTTTAAGTGTGTTTATTTTAGTTGCCACGCCCCCATCAGCAGCCACCGCCTACCACATCCTACCGCCAAACGCCTAACGCCTCCCCCATCGACTGTCTCGTTAAAAAGAGTTACAAAGTTAGTGAATATTTTAACACTTCTTCCATTGCGTTGCGTTGCGTTTAACATTTATTTAGCCGGAGCCACTTTCGCGGGTTCTCTACGTTTTAGGATACACAATCCCCTATCCCTACCCCTGATTTTTCCATTCCCTCTGCCCTTTGGTCGTTCCCCACCCTCCACCATTCATTCGACTTTTTTACATGTTAATGAGTTTTTAAATTTCAATGAGCTGGCCAACTCTGGTTAGGAGGTGGGAAGAATTGCGCTTTGATTCTTGTGATGTGGTTTTTTCTGTAAAAAACATTTCTAGAAACTTTTTACAATTTATAATCAACAGCAATTCTATTGACACTTTTCACTTCACACAGCACACACCCACACTCTCCGCACACTCGCCCACATCAGCATGCCACACGCCACATCCACACTCCCATTATCATCTAAATCATCATCATCATCATTGTCGTCATCATCATCATCATCATCGTCATCAGAGTCGCGGTTGCAGTCACATTGCGAACAAATCTTTGGCACGTTTCAATTCATTAGCTCCGTGACATTTGTCGTTTGATTTCACTCGGGCAATAACTTTTACCCCAACACCCCCCCCCCCCACCCCCCTCCTCTCTCATCCAGCCAATGGCCCTTTGACTGTGCTTTGCGCTCGACCTGTGTCCCATAGCAGCGTCGCACGCTCATTCATGCATTCATTCGCATTCACACGCATGCCCCGTTCCAGCAGCAAACCCCCCCTCTTCTACCAAACCACACCGCCCCACTCTTTTATCCATATTCGTTGCAATGAAAGCGCATTGTGGTCGAAATTGTTAACAAAATGTCAAACGGAAGCTCGGCGAAGTCAGCAATAGCAGCAGCAGCAGCAGCGCCGGCGGTGCCCAATAAAACTTCAATAGCCTCGACGACCCAACACACACACGTAAACGCACACGCACACACACACACACAGACAGAGTGAGTGATTTTTACTCAGCCGAATTATAGGAAGTGCAAGCAGATGAACCAGGGGGAAGAAGAAGGAGGTGAGTTGAGTTGAGGGGGAGAGATGAACGGGTGCCAACTGATTGTGCGGTTGTTGTTACAATTGTTGTCATTGTTATTGCTGTTGCTTTTGCTTTTGCTCTTGCTGTTCATGTTGGTGTTGTCGTCGTTATTGTTGTTGTCATTTGCTTGCACGTGATGAGTGCAATGAGCAATGGTCAGGGATGAGAGATTCATGTAACTGTGATTTGGAACTACTGTTTGAACAATGAACTGATTAAAGTTGAGAAAGAACTTGTGTGATTGGATTAATATATAGATAATGTAACTTAAAAACTGTACAATATTTGCCATACAAATATTAGCATGCACATTACTTCATGGCGCCGGAATCACTTTAACTTTTTTGGTGAATTGACGTGAACTTTAACTGAAAACTTTGGCAACACTTTCAACGCTTTGTCAACATGAACTTTTTCTATAAATACACAATACACTTCACATCTCTCTCGCTGTTTCTCTTTCTCACTCTCTCTATCTCTCACTCTGCTCACACAGATATCCCGTGATTGTTATTTGCAAAACTTTATCCATGAAAAAAAGCAAAAAAAAGAATACAAACTGTGAAGTGTGATTTTGTTGCCCATCCCTGAAACTGAATAGCGGGACGCACGCGACTGCTCTTCTTAACTATGCTCAACACCTTTTACCATTTACCGCTTTCACTGTACTATTATGTATGTGTATGTGTGTACTGTTACTCATGCCAGAGTAGCTCATTTTGAACGAAATAATGCGAAAGAGATTTTCTATGTTGTTGCCGTTTCATTTGTTGTTGTTGTTGTTGTTGTTGTCACTGATGTTGTTCATAGTGCTCTTAATTTTGGGTTTCGGTGGCGGGCACGTATTCGGCTCCAATGTAATTATGGAGCGCACATGTGTTTGCCTGATTAGGCGATAGGTGGGCGTGGCAGTAGTCACTGCTGTATGCAGCCGTTCCTGTCGTTGGTGTTGCTACGGCTGCTGCTGCAACGATTTGTATGCAACACCATGCACCAACTGCAGCTCTGGGTAACTGTGCTTGCCTCTGTGTACGTGCGAGTGTGTGTGTGTGTGTGTGTGTGTGCGTGACCGGCAGTTGTTGCGATGTTTGACTTACAATTAAAACAAACATACATGCATATACATACATAGAAGCTCACAACTCATTATCAAATTTGTCGCGAATTTGTATACCATGTTGTTGTTATATGTATTTATGTACATATGTATGTGTATGATGATAAGAGGAGGCGGCGAGGTGTGAAACAGCGTTGTTGCAAGTAGTATGTTGTGTTGTGGTCAGGTGCGAAAAATGTTGTTTGCACATTGATTAAACAAATAGATAGAATGGGTTCCGTTTGGGTTGGGTTTCAGTTTGAGTTGGGTTCGGCTTGGCAAATCGGATAACACAATAACAATAATAATTATAAATAGATAAAATTATAACTATGTATGTTGCATTATTATGTCAGTTTAATTATCTCTCTCCAACTGCTGCTGCTCCTGCCCCAGCTGCCCCCACAACATCGAATTGCATTAGCCGCAATTACATTTGAATATGTTCAGTGTCTGTGTTTGACAGCAACAACATCTTTGGTCAGGCTTCCTCTTTTTGGCTGGGATGTCTCGTCAGCTTCAGCATTAAACTCATTTGCAACTTGCAACTAGCTACCTGATGCATCCGCATTTCGCACCCCCACCACTACCCCACTGCCCCACCTCGTTGTCAGTCAGTCAGTCTTTTGGTCGTCATGTAAACGGCGCAACATGAGCAAAATTTGCACATGCAACATAACATAACTAACACGCTGAGTGGCTTCCCCACTACCCTTACACTGAGAGAAATGTGTATACAACTCTTTTTCGATATAAGTTCGAAATGAATGAATCGAAGATGAACACTAAAATTAGATAACTTTAAGAGATAAACTTTTACCGGAATACATATATCTTTTCTTATGTTCAATAAAAGACTTTTGTTTCTCTTAGTGTATTTGCTTGCTGGTTTCACTGGTTTCCCTGCTTAGTGCTTTTCGCAATGTAGCGATCCTCAGCGAAATGCAAACCAATTTGCGGCAAGTGCCTCAGTTGCCATGACACATGCCACGGCCTCTGCGAAGCATGATGCTGGCATGCCTCAACGAATGATGCATTGCTTCCGAATATGATGACGAGGCGTGTTAAATGCTGTTGCAACAACACAAAAAAAAAAAAAAGAAATAAAAACTCAGCGAAATATAATGAAGAATTCTGAAATCTGCCTCTAGCAAGCGGCCCATAGTCGCCAGTTGCCCGTTGCACGTTGCAAGTTGCCCGTTGCCAGTCGGTGGCAGTGTGGCAAGCCGAGAGTTGGCTTCATGGGCGATGTCGTGTCAGGGGACACGCTTGAAAATTTATTGCCACAGTTGTAAAGTACGAAATGCGTCGTAATTAGTTGCAACTTGAGTTATTTGTGCAACAATTCAGCATGCAGCATGCAGCATTCAGTTAGCAAACCAATCGTCCAATGAATTGCCCAACGGAACAGCGAGAGAGTGAGAGAGAGAGAGAGTACCCCCTCCTCCCTTCCTCATTAGAGCCGTTGCAACACCATTCGCACATTAGACACGTACGCCAGGCATTTGGCATTAACTCTTCTTCTTCTTCTCCATTTTTTTAAATATTTTTCGCTTACATTTTAAATATGCATAAATTTGAGTTTGAACCATAAATTTTCGACTCGCACTCGTCACTCCGCGAATGCCAATGAGACAAAGGCGAGTAACAAAAGCAGTTGCGGGTGGTGGGGGGAAAGGGGGGCCAGCCCTTGTCGATTTATCTGGAAATTGTTTATTATATTGTAGAAGAACTCTTTATTTTTTTATTTTATGTCCACTCAACGCGAGGACAACGAGTCGTTGGGCGTCGTTTGCTTTATGACCAAGCGACATGGTCTGGGCCACTCCTCTCCTCCCTCCCCACTCATCACTCTTTCCTAAGCTGGCGACTTGCGAACCATTTGGGTGGCAAACTTTATGACCATGTGTGCGTGTGTTTGTGTGTGCTTGCCAAACCGTGGGAATAGTCGCTGTTGCACATGCCACACCAGCCATATGAGTGAGTTTCTGATTGTGATTCTGATTTATGCCAGAGATTTCAATAAGAATGTGAAACAAGCGAGAGAGAGAGGCAGAGATATTGGATAAGTAAGAGAGAGAGAAGAAAGTTCAAAGTATTTTTCCTTATGAGGTGAATATAATTAATTGTAATCGATTGTTAAAGTTAATATCTACTCATAATAAACAAAACTCATTTGCAAGCATTTTGCTGACGTCAACGATTATGAAAAAGTTTCCAGGAAGAATGACTATAGAAAATGCATAATAAAAAGTTATCATATCGACCATAAACGAGCCGTAATTACATCTGTGTATTGTAGAGAAGAAACAAGTGAGATGGCTCTAGTCGAGTAAGCTCGACTAGAAGATACCATTATCCCCTGACCATGTAGACGGACAGACGGTCGGGCTGACAGACGATACACATACTGACCGTGAACTACCGGACCAATGCTTGATGACTTCATATCTCCGGTGTTTCTTAACCGATTTTAATGAAAATTTCACAGAAGTTTATTATTTTGCTTAAAGTTTCAATCCTCATTTTCGAAATTTTGAGATTCAAGAATTTTTTGTTATCGATTACATGTGTATATCGTAAACCACAAAAAGTTATCGAAAATGTGAAACAAACTTGCTATGCCTAGGGATTAGGAGAGCTGATATCCAAAATCTAGAGACTCTAGCTTTTGTAGTTGCTGAGATCGACGCGTTCATACATACGGACGTACCACACGGACGTACCAGACGCACATTCAGATTTGACTGTTGATGCTGATCAAGAATATATATACTTTATGGAGTCGGAGAAGCCTCTTTCTCCCTGTTACATACATTTGCACAAAACCAATATACCCTTTTTTCCCCATTTCATGGGTTAAGGGTATAAAAACAAAAGACTTACTTGATGATTATCAAAGATAGACAATCAGCAAGCAGTTCAGACTTACTTAATGCCTAGGTTAAAGAACCCTCACAAAAGCTTGTCATTTCCGTTGAAATATATATATATAGGAAACCACTAAGAAACACAAACAATCTGAGCTTAGTTTTAAATGAGTTTCTTTTGACATTAAACATAAACATATGTCAAATGTTTCTCCTCAGGTATCTGCATCCTGAAACCAAGAAACACAGAAATAGAGCAGCCTCACTTTAAGGGTCAGAGTGAAAGTCACTCCCACGCCAGCCAGCCCCCTTGGCACCCACCCCCCCTTTGGTGTGTGTGGGCCACCCATGAAACAGAAGAAAAAAAAACACAGACACGTCGGAATTAATACTCGTTTTTACCCCATGTTCGGGTTGTACAAACATTTCTACACATGTTGTTGTTGTTGTTTTGGGGGTCTGTTCCAATTATGCCGCACTCGAATTTCAAATTAAGTGCCCGCCGCCGACTATGACAGTTTTTATGTCTTTAGCACCATAAAAACTGCAGTTCCCCCGGCCCTCGCCCCCGCTATAAACGGGTGAAACACGCCATTGAACTCGAATCAACTCAGAAACAAAAACGAAAAAATAATAATATCCACAAGACAATTATGGAAATCCGAGAGGCGCCCTTCACACCTACACACTATAATAAGTTTTTCCCTTTTCAGAGAGAGAGAAACCTAAAAAGAAAATATGACACGAAAATTCCTTTGTTTTTGGCTTGCAACTAAAGAAGAAAAATGCTAACCTCATTCTAGTTGCAACACTAAAATAATATTTCATAAATAGGCAAATTTGCGGCAGGGAATCGAAAGTCGAATAAGTCGGGGGGGACGGGGGATAAGAAATCTCTTAGGAATCTCTCTCAATCTCCCTCCCCCGCGCTACGGCAGCAACAGCTGCTGGTAATTAATGGCTGGCCGCGTTCAATGCACTGGATAATCACGAGACTCGCGCTTCTTGCCAGCACCAACTCTTTTTTTTTTATTTTCCCCAAAATCTCGGCAAATAAATCTTGCCAAGAAACTGCTTAAAAACGACCGAAAACACACAGAGAGAGAGAGAGAGAGGGAGATACAAAAAAGTTCTTTATTTTTGGTATAAATTATTGCCTTGGGTAAAAGTGTTGCGATTTGTTAAAGCAAAGAGCAAGAAGCAGCGCCAAATAAAAGGATTTTCTTTAGACTTAAGACTAGGATGAGTTTGGATTTAAGCTCGACAAGAAGAAGAGTTAATGTTAAACATTGATAAGGCAAACGTTAAGTTTTAAATATATTATATGCAAGAGCGGGCTTGATAAAGTTTAAAAAACACATTTCTATACCAAAAGATTTTCTTAATTTTTAAACCGTAACCCATGAAATGGGTAAAAAAAAAGGGTATAATGGTTTTGTGCAAAAGTATGAAACCGGAAGAAGTATATATATTCTTGATTAGCATCAACAGCCGAGTCGATTTAGTCATGTCCGTCTGTTCGTCCGTCCTTCCGTATATATGAACGCGTCGATCTCACGAACTACAGAAGCTGAAGACTTCAGATTTTGGATATGACCTATCCTAATCCCTAGGCATAGCAAGTTTGTTTCAAGTTTCGATAACTTTTTAAGTTTACGATATACACATGGAATCGATAGCAAAAAAATCTTGAATTTCAAAAATCTTCTTAATAACACCGGAGATATGAAACCATCAAGCATTGGTACAGTGGATCACGTACATACTATGTGTATGTCGTCAGCCCGACCGTCTGTTCGTCTGTATGGTCGAGGGATAAGGGTCGAGCTTACTCGACTAGAGCCTTCTTACTTGTTGAAAATAGATCTATAAGCTTTAGACCTATTATTTTTTGTACAATTTTATCTTTAAAAAGTATCCCATTTAGACCAAAACTGTGTTCAACACAATGCTTTGCTACCTTTTTTCCCTTTAACCCATATACTTTTCTTTCAATTTGGGCCAACTTTTTTGTCAATTGTTACATGTCTCATTTCGTGTTCTTTTTTTACACCTTTCACCAAGTGTACGCCCAAAGACTACCCATAAAAAAAGTGCACATTATCATCAAAAACAATGGGTTAGTGATATCACATAGTACATACATATACACATACACATACACATACACATACATTTACCTTTACCTTTATGCTACAGCGTTCTAGGTTAAAAGCCGCCTGCCGTTTTTAATACCCTGGCCATTTAATACAAGTTAGCTGCAGCCTCTTCTCTGCCTCTGCCTCTGTTTCGATTGTTGCGTGTTGCGACACCACAACAATGCCACACAGTTGCTGCTGTTGCTGTTGCTGGACTCTGCCAAGGGCTTAACCAAGTTCTTTGTCAATTTTTGTTAGCCAAACAGACAGCCAGTTGGCCATTTCATATAGGCGTTATGTGAACGAGGCAAACTATTCACACTAAAGCCACGGTACAATAAATTCGCCATGTCGAGAGAGACGACGCGCAACAAAGTGGTGGCAATGGGTGGTGCGGTGCGGTAGTTGGCTGCATATTGAGCAATCAAAGCCAACTGCGTCCATGCCTCATCATGCTGCTGCCACTGCTGTTGCTGGTCGCATCTCATCCGCTTTCTGCTCCTCCTCCTCCTCCTCCTCGTCCTCCGCCAACTTCTCTAATTGCATGTTGTGTTGCTCGTTTGCGTTGTCGCATTGCTTTTGCTCTTGCCGCTGCCACCGCTGCTGCTGCTGCTCCATCAGTTGGGGCACTTGTGCCCATTCAGCCATTAAAAGTCCCCCTTGATCCAACCGCCTCCACAACTTGCAGCTTGCAACTCGCTCGCTCTCGCGCTTTCGAGTTGTTTTACATTTTTAATTGAATTTTCGCCATAGTTGTTGGCATTCTTTAACCATATCTCTTTCGTTCTCTTCTTTGCTCTTGTTGTCATTCCAATTGTTATTCTTGTTGTTGTTCTCGTTGTTGTTGTTTTAACGCTTTTTCATTAGAATTTACACTTATTCATTAGTTGCAACATGCAACAGCTGCAGCTGTAATAAAATTTTATTTTATTATGCGGACATACAATTCATTAACCAACACCAGATACTCTACCACTTCTATCTATCCACTATCCACTATAAACTGTGTGTAAAAATTGCAAAAGTCCCCCTCTCTCTTTCTGTCTCTCTCGGTTGCGTGTGGCACAAATGGCAAAAGTGTCCATACTATATGGGTTTCTGGTTTATTGAATGAAGTGTGCAACATTTTTTTATTCACATTCAACTACTAGTGTTATCGGGAACAACAACAAAGTTTGGATTTTATGGGCAATGTAGCAACGTTTCTAGCTGTAAATATTTATATTTCAAGCACCCCCCACCTCTTAATATCCGACAATCAACAATCCCCCCTTTAACTTCAAGGACCCAGTTGTTCTGGCTCTCCCCAACTGTTTCCCCGAGAGCCTACTCAGGTAATAAGTGGCCATATATATGTAAAAACGTTGCTCGAGCATCTTTGCATCGTAAAAATGTGTTGCGGCATAAAAAACTCCCTTGGGGTCAATGGAAATGGAAGCGGAGGAAGGAGGCAGGAAGTTAAAAAGGGGGCGCAACGGCGAAAATATTCTTTCATTTTTATATAATTTTAACTGCTACTTGAAAATATATAGTTGGGTATTTGAAAATGTTGCGCCATAAAAACATAAACACAACATCACCCAAAAAAAAGAAAAAAATACCCACAAAAGAAAAAAAAATACAAGCTAAATGAAATTCGAAACGGTACATCTGCATATTATTAATGGCCGGTAATTACCTATGCAGTGTGAAAGGGACGGGGCTAGCCAAGCACACTCACAAACAATGTGAGAAATGGCCCGGCAGAGGGCGCTGCTGCAATTGTCAGAGTCTCAAGCTAATGACCCACCCCCAGCGTGAAAAAGTGGAAGATTGTTGTTTTTTCTTTCTTTGGGTGGTTTTTTTGCTTGCATTCGACGAGCGATTTATTTGTTTATAAACCGGTGCACATACTCGTTACTCGTTACTTAGTCGACTTTATGATGGAGCGCATGGAATAAATAAAAACTTCAACATATATAATTTCAAATAAACAAATTACAAATTATCTACAGTTGGAGTTGCGGGGTGAATCCCAATTCATCGACAGCCCGTTGATGGTTTTATTGTACAATTAAAGCGCGTCTGAGTGTGGAAACCGAAAGAAAATTGTATTTAATTTCCTTCTCGGTGTTGCCTTGTTGTTGCTTGAAATATGCCAGCAGCCCTCGTTTCAAGAATTTTATATACTTATAGTACCGATGTACCCCGAGGAAGTTGCTGGCGCTCACGTTTTAAAAATAATATTGATCTTCATTGGAACGAAGTGATAATAAAATATTATTCTTTGCCTTCTTTCTTTCGGACATTTCATTGCTTTTTCATTGAAAGTTTTTCTCTTTTTTTCTGTTTTTGTTGTTGTAATTTGTGCATTAACACACACAACAGTAAAGTAAAAAATAATAATAATAAACGAAAATGAGTTTTAAAATAATCATGACGTTTTTATGATGCCCTAATGTTGAAATTATGGCTCACATAAATAGTAAAAAAAAGCAGCCATCCCTCCAACCAGTCAGCCAGTTTGGCTATAAAAATAATATTATGTTTTATGAGTGAATGTTGTGCATAAAGAATATTATGTCGACAAGTAGTTGTTGTAGTAGCTGTGATTCTCTCTTGATGATATGATGAAGGAGAAGAAAATATATTTGCAGATAAGAAAGATATTTAGTAAGATTATGAAGAAATTCTACCAGAATTATCAAAACACTCTTTTCATTTTGTTTTGTTATACCCGTACCCCGTACGTTAAACAAGCCATAAACCAAATGACAAACGATGCCACATAAATTTTGAAAACTACCTCGGCTTTACCGAAAAAACTTATCAAAACATTTAGGTAAAATAAACGCCAAACAATAAAGAAAGAAAGAAAAGCTAGACGAGCGCGTGAGGCGGGAAAGAGAAAAGTTTAGATAATCAGAGGCAAACAACGGGGCGACAACGGTGATAAAAAATGAATGCGGAACAACTTTCTTAATGAGCTGCCAAAGGCGGTCAAAGACCACCTCCCCCCCAAACTAACTCAAATTTGAATAAGAAATGGCTCCGCTCGTTGTAAAAATCGAATCGTATTCGATTGGGTTTGGGGAATTGGAATTGGATGACAACAACGCCGTAGCTGTGTTGTGATCAAGTGATTTCGGCCTTTGGCTATAGGTCGTCGCCGTCGTCGTCGTCGTTTAATCTCGTGAAGATCTGTAGGCGGCTGCTGTGCGCCCATAAAACGATTACCAATGGTGGACGGGGAGGACCCCAATCTGGGTCGATTGGATAAAGAAATTGTAATTAATTAAATTTATGCGACATGTTTACAGTTTTTCCCCATTGTTAGACCCCAACAACAACAAATTTACATACAATTTTCCATGGCCTGACATTTAGAATCCAAAATCACATGTTGCATGTTTATTTCGGACATTAAATGAACTTGTTCATCGACATTCTGGGTTCCATACTCTAATGCTCTTTATGAGCTAAACTCAAGATAAAGCTGTGAAGAAAATCCGATTGAATAAAGGGAATTGAATAGTATACTTGCGAAGAGTTAAGTGATAATCTGGGGATTATATTGCTCTATTTGGGTATTGGGTACACTTTTTAATTGTGTTGCTTGGAAATGATAAGATTTTGATGGTATTTCTTGGGTAGGAATTGGAATCTGTTCTAAAGAATGTCAAATATTTAGGATCTATTTGCGGATTATATTCAACCTATGTATTATATAGCTTGTCTGGCAATTCCTTAACATGTATATACAGTTTATTTATTTATTTGATTTTATTTAACACATTAATGCCTATGACGAGTCAGACTCGTACCCAAAGACTAAATAATTCTCACCTTAAAGTAAAATTTCTTTTCATTCCAAGGAAACTGAACTTTTTTGTCCATTTTATTAAGGTTGTAGGGTCAAGCCATAATATAATACAAATGAAAAAGTGCAGTAGTTTCTGGTGTTTTCGAGTGAAAAGAAGTTTTCAATAATGGTTTAATGGTATTTATTTGACAGTTTTTTAATTATTTGTGCTACGCTCCCGAGAGAAGTATGGCTCTCAACTATTATGCCCCCGTTCGTTTTCTTTCGTCTTTCAGTCAAAAGTGGTAGCATCAATAACTTAACTTAAACCAGACATGCGTTCCATATATCATATATGCATATATGAACTCGGGTTTAAATTGCTAAAAAAGGCCCCAAGTAACAAAAGCACATGCATCATTCAAAATCAGTTCGACGTATTGAGCAGCAGGGAGTAGCCCCAACCAGTAGAAGAAGAATAACAACGTTGCAAGTTTCCCAGTCTCCCAGTTCCCAGCCAAGCCGAAAGAGAACCCTTTTCCCGTATCCGTCTGCATTATTAAAAAGTTCGCTTGGCTTGGCTTTGACCGGCACTGCAGGTGATTTTGCTTAACAAATCTGAAGGGGTCATTGTCGTTACCACAAAAGACAGAAGACGAAAAAATATACAAATATTACAACGTAATAAATTTTCAATGCATACATCTGCATACGTATACGAGAGAGATACATGCATATAAATATATGTTTGAGTTATGTTTTTGTGGTATATTTTTTCAGATGGCAACATTTGGATAAGATGATTAAGTAAAGATTAAGGAACATAGAACAATAAGTCATTTCCATAATCATTATTGATTAGTTATTGATTATTGATACATTTTTAATAAAGAAATTCAACTCTTTTGCATTTTTCTGCACTTTTTCCCAATTAAAAAGTGGTTTTTCCGTTATAGAAAGTAATGTGATTATGAAAAAGTTGTTTCTTTTAAGATATGCTTAGATATCTTGATAAAAATATTCAAATACTATAAAATTTTGATCTTTAATAAGCTCTTTCAAACAGATTTGTTTCCATTTAAGATTAATTAAAAGATAATTTATGTTGATCATGCTTCTGTTGCTGTTTCTTAACTTCCGTTTGTAATACAATTGAGATTTCAATTCCAAGGCATAAGTTAAATGTTGCAAATGTCATCTGATGTTACTTTTCAACACATCTGCTCCTATTATGTGCCGTTATGTTCCATGGTGGTCGCCATATGTATGCATATGCCCATATACCACTTACATATATACAGAGACACACTATATGTATGTATGATCCAGACCGCAGTCAAATCAGAAGAAGTGACAAATGAACTGTCAAAATAATGCAAGTGACGACGCGAATGACGTCACACATATGTATGTATGTATGTGCAGGGTACTGAGTTCTCTTTGGGTGCGGCTTCATTCTATGCCAGACTTAAGATTGGGAGATTGGTGGATGCTCTATCAAGTATCCAACTGTTGACAGCTTACAGAGAGTAAGCCGCAGGCGAGAGACAGTTTAGTGGCAGACAGCAATTTGTGGGGCACACTGAACTATGAACTGGGTTCGGGCCTTGAACAAATTACAAAAACACTTAATTACATGCTTCCTGTGAGACTGACTGCGAGGCAACTGTAAGTCTGACTATGATAAGGCGAGATTGACAATGAAAAAATTGACAAGTCAGTGGTGGTCAATGATCCGATTGAAATCGCTCAATCGCTGAATCGATAAACTGCAGCAGGTAGTCCGAATGAAGAATGAAGAATGAAGAAAGAAAGAAGCTCGTTAGGCATCAAATCGAAACTAAATACGAGAACAGAGAGCAAAGCGAAACGGCAGTCAAAACACACTCACACAAGACTCCGCAAGAACCCCAAGATGAAGATGAAGAAGGTCCAAAAGACTAACGACGGGGCACACACAAAAACAGTATTTTTCATGTGTTCTTTTCGTAGCGATGTTTATCGGCCGCCAAAAGGCAAGACGAAGCCTAAAGAAAAGGGTTCATTACAGGCCTTTATGGCCTAACCTTAAACAAGCAGCGCACGTATTAAGTGGACCCAAACCCCAACTCCTACTCCGATTCCGATTCCTTCTCAAGATGCCTTGCTGCGTGCTGTTATTTATATGTGTGTTTGTTGTGTGTGTGTGTGTGTGCGATTGCCTTGTTGTGATAATGCCAGAGAGACACAAACACACACACTGGACGAAAGAGCAGAGAGCAATCAATTAAAAAGGCAGCAGCCGAGGCAGCTCAAGCAGCCAGTTAGCCCGGGCAGCACCTTTTTTTATAGTCTCCGATGCTTGGCAAAAAAAATAAAGAAACTTCCCTGGAAAGAACCAAAGTTGAGCTGTGTAATGAAGCAATTTCTACGGGAGATTTCAAGGCAGCGATTACAAATGTTGAATTGTATTTATGTTTTTCTTTTTTTCGTTCTGTATGTAGTCTTATAAATCGTTTGTGTTATCGCGTCATGTAGGACAGACACATATGTATATACATAGAGAGAGAGAGAGAGAGAGAGAGTAGTGCAAACTGCTGGTAACAGCTGATAAGAGGAGCACGTCTAGGGGAAAGGCTGTGATTTATGGCAAGTGCAACAATTGATGCAGCTATCGATGAGTTTATCGATAATATTTACAGCAACAAACTAATGACCCTTTGCTGGGTACAGTTGTTACACGTTTATGCTTAATGCTGCGGTGCTGCCAATTCGCTTGTCAGAAAAAACCCGATGCCGTGGGAACAGCAAGAAAAGGAAAGGAAAGAAAATGTGTGCCTGACAAGGTCGTTGTCTATCTGATTTCCTGACTCAAAAGAAAACAAAGCGACAAACCGAATTATGCAAATTACCTTGAGGCGTTTTGTCAAAAGCGCGTAGCACTTACATTAATCATCTATTAGATGGTAACACAGTCATGCATATGTAAGAATCTGTTTTAAAACAAAAACGAGAAATGCTCCTCTCGTCGTCATTTTTTTTATTTTTATTTTTATGGTGGTTGTTTGCTGACGCTGGCGCCAAGTGACACATTTTGCCAGTTGATTTATTGTCTTTGGTTTGTGTGGAAAATATTATTTAAAAAATGATTTATAATCCTTATCGGCGCAGTCAGATCGTGTGTGTGTTTCTCTTGCTCTTGTCTCTTCAGGCCAGATAGCCATGGGAGAGCTATCAGAGCAGAGTGCAACAGATACCACCACATACAAGGCAGGGATAAGCCGGGAAAGCAGGTAGATAGTTTTATATGTGTATCCCCTTTCCAATAACACACACATATAACCCATAACCATTTCCAATTCACAATTCAAATGGCGGTGAAGCCTTTCAGCTTCGTTGCCATTTTTCGCCATAACCGCTAAAAACTTTCACGGCAACTTGGCCTTTTTGCAAGCCAACAAACACAGACCGAAGACCGGAGAACGGAGACCGAACAGACCAAAGACTAACTGAACGAACGACCCAGGCCAACGCCCCAGAGGCGCAAACATCGAGCATATTTCTGTCTGGCATGCGATTATCAGCTTTGGTGGGAGACCCAACTGGCAGTCCCAATGCAAAAATGTGTGTCAAAGTTCAAGCATAGGAAAAACGTGAAAGGAAAATTCAACGCAACGCAATGCCAAAGGAGCAGTTAGGGGGGGGAGTTGGTACTGTGGCACTGTGATGGCACTCACCCACGTTCGAGTTTTGAGTTATGACCGCGGCAAGCAAATAATTGCAAAATTACAGCCCAGCTGCAAGTTCCCTTGACTCCCCCGCCGCCCTCTAAACCATAGGCTCCTCACTTGCGTCTAGCTAAAAACTCGGACTTGGTCTAAAACTCTGTTTCGCCATCAATTGGCAACCAATAACACTGATCAACAAGGTGTTTGGTTTGGAATTTGTTTTTTTTCGCCAAATCTTGAAAATATTATAAATATTATATATAAAATATTACAAATATATTTTCAAGTACCTCAAATTTTAAATAAAATTCATTTCTAGATAATATTTATTATTTGTAAAATAGTTAATTCAACTTTTAGATTATTATTCTTACAATATTCTTAATCTATAACAAACAAAATATTGAACCTAAAAATCACTTTTTATGTACTTAAGTTAAGTTTTAAGCAATATACATATTCCAATACTGTATTTCATTTATAGTATTCAAGATATACATTAAACATATAACTAGTTTCATGCCGGATAGTGTACATTTTATAAGGTCGATGTTTTGGGGCAGTTCAATATGAAAATGCCTACAAATTGTTGGCCAGAGCTAGAGCTAAAGCTGGAGCTGGTCAACTAGGTTCAGCTGCAGTTGGAGACAAGGGGAGTGTGAGATGAGTGCAGGGTTGGAGTTTTTAGTTGATGGCATGGCAACGAAGACGGAGCATGCTTTCAACATAAATTTCCATTAGATTGAGGCAACCAGCAACAACAAAGATAAAAACAGCAACAACAGCAAGTTGCATGTGGCATGGAAAAAGCTGCCTGCCACAGGAAATATCTTTCGGCAGCCGCATATAATTCTCCACGTTTGCTGCTCGCACTTTGACATCTGGCCAGGGGGCTGAGGCTGAGGTTGAGGCTGAGGCTGGTAACGTGGTAGCTGAGGGGAAGGAGGCGGGAGGTGGCAGGCTTCACTTCGTGTCGAGTTGAGTTGGAGTTGGAGATATTTTAATATTTGTCTCTTTGTTGACATTAAAACGCAATTTATGCAGCGTCATTATTATCAGTCTGCCAGTTGAGTTGCAGTCTGTCGAAGTCGAAGTTGAAGTCGAAGTTGATGTCGAAGCCTTTTCCTCAGTCATTGCAAATGCCATTGCCACTGACACTGCCACCGCCTGCGGCATGCAACTTTGTGCATTTTTATGCAGCGGTTTTAGTGGTTTATCAGTCTCCAATGCGTGCGGAGATATATATCGATCTTGGTTATTGTTTAGCATTTGACTTTAACGACTCTCGCATTTCATTTAATGGCATTTCTGACAATAATCCTATAATGTATTTCTGCCACAAAATGTACCATAAAATGTTGAAAGTAAAGCTTGAACTGGGTGAAGATTTGAATGGCTTGAGACTGTTAAAATTGTAATTAAAAAGCGTATCGTCATGTCAGCAATTATTAATCAGCTGATTTTTCTCTTTCCACTTTCACAATAAAACATTTATTTCTTTGTAAATATAATCCCTTGGGAATTTACAACATTTATTTAAACAGTTTTTCCATGAATTGGGAAGGACCCGCAAGGACATCCTTTAACGAACATAAAATTAAATAGTCACAATATTTTTTCTGGGCGTAACCCAGTCAATGATTGCATCTCTGAGAGAATTAGCTGCACATTTCAAGAATATATATACCTATAACAAATGCCACATTTAAGGGGCATGAGGGGCATGACTGCGTAGAAAGTGTCACGCTGTCTTTATGAAGTTTGCCTTAAATATTTATGAAATACACTCAGGTAGTTCGAGGAGGTAGTTCCTCTCCCAACCCAAAGGTGATTAGTTGAAAACAAAGCGAGTGTGGAAAATGAGATTAGATACGGTCTAATTGAGGTCAAGCGACAGTCAAACGTTTGAGTAGGAGTTTGAGTGTGGAAAATTGAAATGACCCAATGGCAAAATGGGAAAATGCAATGATTGAAAATGATTTGGGGTATGGTATTTTAATTGAATCAATTAGCATTTGAAGTGTAAAACCCTTTATTTCCGAATAACATCATTTTACACTTAAAAACAAAAAACAAAAAAACATAAAACGAAAAACGCAATTTTGCATTTAACAAAACACATTTTTTTTTTTTTTGCTGTGGCATTTATTGGATTGAGAAGAGGATTGTGGGCAATTGTTCGAATTATGTTGTTGTTGTTTTTGTTTTTGAAATTGGTTAGCTCTGGCTGCTTGTTGACCTCTGCTCTAATCTTGGCCATATTCCCAAGCAGACCACAGCAACAGCAGCAACGGCAATCAAAAGTTTTAATGTAACTGCAGTCAGGCTTGAAATTGAAGGCAAAACAATGCAACAGACAGCAACGAGAAACTATATACAACAACAACAATAGTAAAAACAAAAAAAAAAGTATTAGCAGCAGCAACTGAATGAGAATGCAAAAATGCCTGGCCACAAAATTGCACCAATTGCAGTTGATTAAGCCGAGAAGAGCTGAAGTTGAATGTTGAATGCTGAATTCTGTAGTAGTTTGGCTTGGCCCAAGCCAACTAAATATAACTGAATACGAACACCGCAAACAATAAATTCTAGGCTTGGAGTTCGGGCAGGGGGGCAGGGCCTAAGCGCCACAAAAGTTTAGCCAACAATAATTTCGAGTTAACTTTGACACTTGCAAAACGGGTGGCAGGCAGGCAACAGGCGAAATGGACTAAACACAAAAGCGGACAGAACACACCAGAGAACACAGCACGCAATAGGGACCGCCTGCCAGGAAGAGACACTGAGAGAAATCACGGATGCAAACTTAATCGAGAAGCTGTGAGACTCTCATCATAACATTCTTATATCACTTTTAACAAAAATCACAATTTTAGATTTAGGAAAGAAATTTTCTAGGCAGATTTTTTTTTCTTAAGTGTAGGAATGCACAATACATCATATTATATCATAAAATGATGTCAATCTAACTGAAATTTTGACAATAATCAGGAAAAAACAAATGTTTTTGAGAAATGTTTTCTCAAGTGTAGGAGGGATTCATGCAATGAAAAGAACCGCCCAGGAAGTCAAGGGCATTGTGAGAGTCAGAGAGTCCGAAGAGTCAGAGGCATTTGTTGCTTTACGTTGGCGTTGCAGCTTACTCGGCAAATGCAGTTGTCATAATTTTGCATTTTGCACTGAGAGACGACGCTCTTGTTGCCGGTTTGTTGCCGCTTACTGGTTGCTGGTCACCAATGGTGGTAGTGTCGCCTCGGGACAATTTGTACGACTGGCGGCGGCCTGCTGTGACTTGTGCCAAGTTATTTAGCTTTTTGGCGCAATGAGTAAAATGCAAGCAAGTTATTGCTGGGTGACAGGCAGACCGGAGACCAGTTTTCAACTTGCACTGCTCAGCAGGTGCCAATGGTCCACCGGGGGGATGGGAGTTGGATGTTTGGATATGTTGCAGGTGCATGCTGCTCTTCTTCTCTCTGCAACTTGAGCTCATTACATGCCAGCTTAGAGAAACATCAGTAAATCCTCTAACTCTATCTCTCTCTATCTCTAACTCTATCTCTCTGTCTCTCTCTCTCTGTTTTATGATAGCCCATTTGAAATGTGGGTCAAATCATAGCTTGGCAGCTGTGGTGGCATTCACTAAACAGCCATTGCCACGGTACATGGTCAACGTGGTCAACAACATTGTTGGCCGAGTGTCTCGCTGGCTAACTGACTGGCTGGCTGGCTGGGTGCTTTGGCTGCTTTGGCTGGGACATAAATCCTGACGCTGCAAACGCTGAAAAACAATTTTCTACGGGTATGTTAAACATCTCGTTGGGGACATGAGCTGACAACGACACCCGAGAGCCGGAGAGCCGCCACCAAATGCAACCAACAGCGTTCAGAGACGCTTCAGCTAAACGACACGATTGCTATGTGGCACTTGGGCGAGGCAAGGCATATCTTAAAAACACTGTGAGAAAGATCAATGTGAAAAACTAGAAAACTCAAAAAGTTTGTAATACCATTTAAAGATTTTATTAAGCCAATATCAATCTAATCTTATGATAATTTATTAATTGTTTAGTATAAATAATCAAATATATTTTTGTCGAGTAAGCTTGACTAGAAGATGCCCTTAACCCTTGACCATACATACACAGACAAACGGTCGGGCTGACAGACATATGGTATCATATCTCTGGTGTTTTTTAGCCGATTTGAATAAAAGTTTCACAGATGTTCATTATTTTGTTAACAGTTTCAATCCCCATTTTCAAGTTTCCGAAATTCAAGACTTTTTTGTTATCGATTACATGTCTATCTTCACTACCCTTTTTTACCCATTTCTTGGGTAAAGGGTATACAAAAATGAAAATAATTTTCTTATCTAAACTCGTCATTCATAAGAGTGAAACGTTAGTTTTAACTATACTCCAACAATAACAACAACTTCAGTGTGAAATAAGTCAAAAGAGAAATGTCTAATGGAAAAATGAGTATTAAAGACTTTTCCGACTAACCTTGAGAATCACCTGCTTTTCTTTTGAGACGCAGCCTGGAAAAACTTAATTTGTATGCATGCACAGACACGCTGAGACTTGCAGAGTAATTTGCATATGCTTATTCAAAGATTAACATATGTACATAATTTGTTTTTTTTTACAGTGCACAGTTCAACAGAACACTGCAATGACGTAGCACATTTCAGACGACAAAACTGCAACATTTTTTCGGTTGTTGTTGTATTAGCTGCTGATTCTGCTGTTGCTGCAGTTGCTGTTGTTGTCGCTGTTGTTGATGTTGGAGTTGTTGCTGAAGTTGGAGTTCTTGCTGCTTGAGGTTAAAGTGACGATGCAACGATGCTGATGCAGCAAGCGGCAGCAACAGCCACGGCAGCAAAATGCAAACAAGTATGTCAAAAATCTGCATGTCTGCCACCACTTGCTGCACCAACAACAGCAACAACAACGACAACGGCGACACGAAATCGCCTTTTTAATTTATTGCACAAGTGCTTTAAAAGACCACAGCAACAGCAGCAACAGCAACAGCAGCAGCAACAACAACCCACACCAAATGGCAACAACCACATTGCCCTTCCCTCTTCTTGCCACACCCACTCTCTCTCTCTCTGTCTCTGTCCCAAAACAAAAACCAACTAAAAACTCCTCCAACCTCCGAGGAGTAAGCCTCGGGGCTTTAAGCAGCAGGAGGCAAAATATGATTTGCCTGGTTATTAAATTACAACAACGGCCGCCGCACAAAAGTGAAAAAGACACAGAATTATATTACTCGACAAACGACAAGACGCACGAAAGAAGCACCAAAAAAAAAAGTGGCGCGGGGGGCAAGAGTGGCGCGGGGAAGGCAACAGATTTCTCGTCTCCTCATTTCCACTGAAAATTATTTGCATAAGTAACGCGATACGCAATGCAACAAAAAACAAGCCACAAAATGAAGAAGAAGAAGACGACGAAGTCAAAAGAAGTCAAAAAAAGTGTCTTCAGGGTCTGGCCAACTGTGACTGCTGCGACGGCTGGTTATAGCTGGTTAGTCGGATGATGATGATGCTGATGCCTCCCAAACACGATCGCTTGAACCATTATAGCCATTATAGCCAACGAGGCAATGCGTCATGCACGCACAGCATGTGCGACATGGGAAGGGGGAGAGCTGGTGGAGAGCAGTGGGCGTGAAAGCGGCAGGGATTAGGGAGTAGAAAGAAGAAGGCAACGAAGGCGAAGGAGGAGGAGCCCACGCAATGTGAAATGGCAAACAAAACAATGATCCATAGAAATCTACTAAGAGTGAAGTTTCGTGTACCATCTCGTGATGGGCAATAACTTTGGGTATTATCAAGAGAGATTTTCTGTTATTGTAAGCATGTGAGGTCCTTACTTAAGTGGAAATATGCTTAAAACAAGACTTAATCTTGAAGAAATTTTGTATATATGCTTCAAAATAAATATTCAATGAAAGTGTAAATCTAACTTCATTCAAACTTCCATTATTTTCCCACTTTAAACTTCAGTTTTCTTGCAACATTTTCCAATCAATAGTCAGCTTGAAGCAACTGAAAAACGAACTCATTGGGTCAGTGGCATCAAACATCAAACCAACTCCAACTGTGGCAAGTCATCAAAGTGCTCTTCAACAAATACGGAAAACATTTTGCCGCTTTGACAACAAATTTACTTTAGATTTTTATCGCGAAAGCGGAAATATTTTCTCCCAACGCAACGAATTCGTCCTTGTCAATGGTCCATGAAATTTTTGTGCTTCACACACACACACACACATACACACACTTGCGACTTATCATAATTAAAAATCAGCAGTAACAGCCAACTGGCCAAGTTCAGTGTTGTTGTGCAGTGTAATGGGTAAACATGTTGGACAGTGTGTCACAAGGAACACTTCTCTTTCAGTTCAGTTCTGTTCTGTTCTGTGTTCTGTGTGTGGGGACACTGCAAATCTTTCAAAATCTATGCGCATAATTTGCCAGTTTGCCTGTTTTCCCAGTTTCCCAGTTACTGCTGCTGCAACCAACACTGCAGTTTTGGGAGCCGAGGTCTGAAGTCTGAAGCCTGATTTGGTCTGACAGCCAACTGACAGAAATTGATTAAAAAACCATTGCAAGGCGTCGGTCGCTCTCTATAGAGTAGGCCGAAACGGCTCACAAATCTGCCCCAAAAGAATACATGCATAGATTTTGTTGCCATTTTTTTTTTTTTATTATTCTGTTATAGCTAAAGGTTTTTCAATGCAAATGAAGCAAACGTGGGCTTTTGACATTTGCATTTCCACACAAAAGATTTTCATTCGAGATGGACGCGTGCATTAAACGTGAATCTTGTTAAAAAAAAAAAACAGTACTAAGAAAACCTGGTTTTGCCTTAGTTTAATTGTAAATTTTTTTATATACATTTTTTATCAGATGAATTTTAAAGATTTTATCATAAGATATTTTGTGGTATTTTGTTTCTAGGCTTTTGCTAAAACGAATATTTGAATTAATCGATTTTAAATGAATTTTTATATAAACTCTTATAACGAATTACATATGAAAACTTTAAATAAAGTTTTTTGGGCATTAAAACAAAAAACTCACAATTTAAACATACATTTTTTTAATGAAAAATATTTACGAAATAAATTTGAGTATTTGTGCGAATAAAAAACAAGTGTAAAGATGAAATATTAAAAGCTTAAAATATGTGAAAAATATAAAATTATTATCAATTTTAACACACAGTTTTTTAGTCAGCAATCAGCGCAGTTATTCATGCAGTTTCAACCCAATTATAAAGGCACATACTATCATCATTTTATATTTGGTATACATATATTGTAGACATGTTAGCGTTAATAATAATAATAGAGCGTGAAAGTGAGGAATAAAACACGAAAACATATAAAAATAACGAACAAATATGAGCACGGATAAAGACTAGCTTAAAGTAAAGCTAAGATTTCTTACTTAGAAAAAAAAATAAATATACGGCGCTAGTCTAGTAAACTCAACTAAAAGATATCCTTAACCCTTGACCATACAGACGGACAGACCTGCGGAAGGGCAGACATACACATACACACGTGTAGTACTTTAGCAATGCTTAATGGTTTCATATATCTGGTGTTTCTCACCGATTTTAATAAAAATTTTACAGATATTCATTAAATTGTAAATGTTTTCATTTCCCTATTTTTAGGAAATTTTCTTTTTTTTTTGTTTTCGATTACATGTGATAATCGTAAACAGGAATAGTTATCGAAAATTTGAAACAAATCCTTCCTAGAGATTAGGTGAGATCATATCCAAAATCAGGAGTCTCCAGCTTTATAGTTCCTGAGATCGACGCGTTCTTACACAGACGGACATAGCTATATCGACTCGGTTGTTGATGCTGATCAAGCATACATATAATTTATGGGGTCGAAGAAGCTTTTTTCAGCCCGTTGCAAATCTAAAAAACTATCATTCACTTAAGATTAAAAATGAGATTGGGTTTTATTTCAGTTCATAAAGACAAGTGGACATGTTTTATACTTTGATTTAATGCACTGTAATCTGTGCTGTTCGTTCTATTCAAAAATACACAATTGCATACCATATTCTGTAAGTGTGTGTGTGTGTGACTGTGTGTTGTAGGTTCCCAAATACCAAATACAACCATGCAGAGTGACGCAACTAATTTGCATGCAAATGCCAAAACGCGTTGCACCTGCAACATTAGCATAAGCAGAGACCTATAGAAATATATCGATGATTAGACAGACATCTGTGTGCATACATATACATATAGCTGGGAATTTCGGAGGGGGGAAAGGGGGTTAGAGGTTTAGCAGTCAGTGTTCTCTCTCTATGCTAATCAATAGGCCACACTAGTGCCAATGATTATTTGGCCATAAAATTCAGTTAGTTCTCTCGAGAACTGATCCAAACGTGATGCCAACTGGATACTCTATTCTCAATTCTAGTAACCCCCCTGACCCCCCTAACCATACACTTTCTATCTGTCTCACGCTGACTCTGGGCAGATTTCGAATGGGTTTTTGGGGGGTTTGCAAGTTTGCATACAGAATTAGTTTGTGCCATGTTTGGCGTTTTGTGTTGTTGTTGTTGTTGCTGCCGTTGCAGTTGCAGTCAAGTTTATGCTAAATAAGCCAATGCCACGCCCACAGCCCACCACCAGCACCACATTGCCGCCCACAGTAGAAGTGATTTCTGGCTAAAGACGCAGCTGCATAAAAAAACTTTCTGGCCATAAAAGCAACTGCGTAGACTTTGAAAATGCAAAGAGAGAGGGGCAGCATGGGAGGGGGTTTGGGGGTTAAGAAGGAAAAGTGGCAGTAAGACAACTTCAACTGTTATGCTGGAATATATATATTTTACTTTTTTTCAGTATTTATTTTATTTCACTTGACGGCACAAGCTACCAATTTTTACAGTTTTTACAGTTTTCTCCTTGCCACATTCAGAGTAAATCTTCCACTGCCACTGCTACTGCTACTCTTTTTTTTAATATGTTTAGTAAACTTCATGTAATACACCCCCACCCCCACCTCGCTGCGCTGCCCAACCACCTACAACAACAACATGCCCGCTGGCACAGACAATTTTCCGCGCTGCCATAAAAACTCAGAAGTTTTTTGTGTGCAATGTGCGCAGTTTATTTCCGTTGCAAATACCTTGGATTTGTAGCTCTTCTTGAGGTGTAGGGAGGGACGGAGCAAAGGGTAGAGCGCGGAGGACGAGAAGCGGTGTCAAAGTCATCTCTCTGGTGGCTGCTTTGTGGACCACAGATGCTGAAGCTCTGATGTTGTCGGTTGCTTTTGTCAACACTTTTGCTCGTTGATGGCTGACAGCTCTATATAGAGTATATATTTATAACTGTAAAAAGTAAATTATTTATATACCCATGAAATGGGTAAAAACTGGTATGATGGTATAATAGTTTTGTGCAAAAGTATGTAACAGGTAGAAGGAAGCATCTCTGAACCTATAAATCCCTAGAAAGTACAGGTTTGTTTCAAATATTCGATAACTTTTCCGGCACATGTAATCGATAACAGTGATGCAGTTATGAGGTGAAAGGTTAAGGGTACCTTCTAACCGAGTACGCTCGACTCATACTTGGTTTCGTATAGTTGTTGACTATTATTATAGTATGTAAGGCAGAGGTAAAGATGGAAGCATCTCTGAACCTATAAACTGACGACTTGACATTTGAGCTCTCCTAAGCCCTAGAAAGTTCAAGTTAACTTTCCCGTCACATGTAATCGATAACAGTGATGCAGTTATGAGGTCAAAGGTTAAGGGTACCTTCTAGCCGAGTACGCTCGACCCGTACTTGGTTTCGTATAGTTGTTGAGTGTTATATTTGCCACTGTTGTGCAGTTAACAAGAAACTGAACAAGTTACTTGAAACCTAATCGCTTTTATATCAAAAGAGATACACACAAAAATCATTTATCATTATGGTTAGCCTGAGGTTTGTGTGCACTCGGGCCAAAAAGGGTTTAAGATTCAACCATTCCGATATTAATTGACATTTTGCACCCCTTCAAAATCATAAGAACTTCCACATTAACGCATTTGATCGACGGCTCAAAGAGGGTAAATGTTTTCCCATAATTGCATCATTTATCAAAATGAAAAATCTTAAACTCTCATTAATTTAAAAAGCCCCTCGAAAATAATAATCGACATTAATCAGGCGACAACGAAGAGAGAGATTATCGATAAGTGTGTGTTTAGGCAACGCTTCGAGCTTCTTCTTCTTCTTTTTGCTGTCAGCAAACGAGAGACTGTGGCATGTTTACCTTTCGGAGTCGCCTAATTGATTACGCCCGAAAACACAAAAAAAAATAAACGCGAACCTCCAACTTTATCATCCAAGGCATCACCAACAGCAGCAACAGCAGCAGGAACACTTTTTTTCTTCCATCTTTCCCCAAAAACCAAATCACGTTTGGTTAAGAATCTGTTCGATGCTTGTTTCGTTTCTTGTTACCCTTCGGTTCGACGGTTCTCTGCCTGATGTCTGATGTCTGCGATAAGCATATGCAAAGGGAGTTGGGGATATGAGCTCCACCTTGGTTCGTTGTTGTTGTTGTTGTACAGACTCCCTAGTGATTATTGTGACTGTGATTTTTATCGCTGGTTGGTTGGTTGGCTGACTTGTTTTTTGATGTTTCCCATCAGTGAGTGAACATTGTACAAACAAATATTCATATTTTATTTATTTATATTTACATTTTAATATGGAAAATATTCAATGCGTATTTGCATTTGATTTGGGAATTAGTTTTCCACACAGATTTTTATCACAGTTTATTAGTATGTTTCTTATCTATAATGCAAATGTCATCTACAATTTTTTGTTGTTGTTGATTCTGTTTGCCTGAGTTGAGTTTCAGTTTGGTTTTATTTATTCAGCTAGCATCCGAAAATTCATTCGTTTTCATCCTCTCCAAAAAAACTCTATCATACTAAACGCTTCACTCGTTCTCGTCCTCTTCCTAGTCCTCTTCCTAGTCGCCGGTTGGCTTGACCCACAAAATCCGATGCACAAGCCCAAAAGTAAACAAACATAAATCACCATGGCAGAAGAAGGGAATGGAAATGGAAATAAAAACTGAAATCGAGCGGACTCTTAAATTTAAAAGCAATCTGCCTCGGCAATCCCAACACTCCAACAACTCCTACAACTCCTGGTAGTTCGTTCCGTTCTGGTTTTTGTGTGTGTGTGTGGCCTTTGGCCAATTTTCTTATTAAAAACAACAGAGTCGCAAATGTTTACCAAACACAATTCTCGGCAAATCCGGCGCTGCTTTGCTGGCCTAAACTGTAAATAGAGCGGCCAGTGAAAGTGCGGACAGCCCAACGAAAACCAAAAAAAAAAACACATTGAAAAAAGGAAAGAAACGATACGAGTCGAGTCGAGTCGAGGCACACAAAAGGACACAAATCCTTGGTTGCAACAACAATGCCACCACATGCTGAGTTTGTGTCCGGACACTACGTTTACTCTCTCTCTCTCTCTTTCTTTCTCTCTGGTATCGGTGTCAGAGGATTCATTGTCTAAACCCCACCCGCAAGTCGCCACGCCAAGGAAAACGTTTTGTTCGAGGCAAGCCGGGAAAACAGAAAACAAAAAACGCCATTGCTAAACCCATTAAATGTCCCTGTTGCCAAAGAGAAGCCAAAACAACACAAGGAAAAAAACAATTGTGCTGAGCTAAACAGCAATTTGCTCAACTTAAACATACCCTAAGCCGCTGGCAGCTATGAAGGATCTTTAAGCCGAGGTCCTACACACCCTTTAATCTAATTTCTAGGTTAACCCGAGAACAATATAACATTCAATTCGCTTGTCTTGCACTATTTTCTTCTATTGTGCTTAACTTTCACTTTCTGTTCTGTTTGAAACGAATCGAGTTGTCTGCTTCTGTTTTGACACTCGGGAAACTCGGGTATAAATATTTGTACATGGGACACTGATTAGTGCGACCAAATGAGACCAGCGGGCAAACCAATTTGCTGCCAGCTAACCGAGAACCGAAACTTTAATCGAAAATTGAATGCCATGTTCATTGGTTTCTTTTTCTGAATTGGTTGTAGTCCTGTCCTGTCCTGGCAAACAACAACTAAGAGCACAAACATCAATCAAGCCTCAGGTTTTTTTTCCTTCTATTTCCTTTTTGTGTGCTCGACATTGTCAAGGAACTCTCCCGTCTCCCATCTCCCGTCGCAGGTTGGTAGGTGCTGAAATCGATGTGGATGTGGAACACCTTCGACATCGTCTTGAGCATTTTGTTGGACACACGCCAAGTGCATTGCATGGGCTCCGGCTCCTCTCTCTCCCTACTGATTCTCTGCTCCCACATGATTTACTACAACATTTTCCGCTCTTCATTCACCTCATCCAAATCAGCTCCCCCGTCAGCCAGCCGTCTCCACACGGTTAGCTGTTGCCATGTTTGACTTGATTTCGTCTAAATTGAGTTCAGTATCAACAGAAAATACTTCCGTTTCCTACCCCCTGCCCTGTCTGTCTGTCAGTCTGTCTCTCATCTCGTCTCTTGAGTCTCTTTTCCATTCCCCTCTCGCCACCTACCACCCTCCTCCCGCCTTTCATATTGCTCCTCCATTTAGTCTGTTGTGTACCTTTGCCTGATTTTGCGTTCTATTTTCAAAACTACCAAAGTAACCCATCCAACAAGTCGGCCTTCCTTTCAGACAGACACAATCTTCTCCTTCTTTCCAGTTCTTCTGATTGTATGAGTGTGAATGTGTGTGTGTGTGTCGGTGTTGGACTATGTGTTTACTTTGGCAGAAGCTCATACCGTTACCAGTTTTACTTCTGGTTCTGTTTCCAGCTTTAGCACCTCCACCACGTCCCTATCCATCGTCATCGTCATCGCCATCGTCATCACCTTCGCCTTCATCATCATCGTCAGCGTCGTCGTCATCGTCGTCCTCGTCCTCGTCGTCGTCGTCGTTGTTGAGGTGTTTGCTTTATTTTGAATGCTTTTTATGTTCAATTTGTTTCAATTTAATGTTGTTTTGCCAGAGATCAGCCAGGACGCGTTATATTTTGCATGCATTTCAAATGTTCTGCACCTTGTATGATAAATAGCATTAAAGGATTTGCGTGAATAAGAAACTCATGGCTTACACAGTTGTTGCTCCTCTTCCTAGTTCTTGTTGCAAAAGAGTTTCACCAAGTTGGTCGTAATCTAAGTAAAAAATTGCAGCCAAGTTTTTCCATTTACTTTATAGAATGGATATAACGCTTACAGCTATTTCTGTACTTAAATAATGGTATCTAAATAAACTATTTTAACATACTAAAAAAGAAAGTTTTTCATGTCATGAAATTGTATTTTGGATTTTAATTAATCATATATAAAGTTTCATACTCTATCATAAAGGTAAAAATGTTTTTACTTAAAATGAATATGAAATATGATTAAAAAAGAAAACTTTTAACATAAAGTTATGCCACTTTGATACCGGCTTAACAATTTTGAAGTTTCATTCATGCTCTTCAATTAATATCATATAACACAAAATTACTTTAACAAAATGATAATATATAAATGAGTGATTAATCTTTTATTTATATATGTGCTGTGAAGGTTTTAGCTGTAAAATAATATTAGTGAATATTTTTCAAAATCTTTCGTATCAACAGTTTCTTCCAGTCTTACACACATTTTTCCCCCACCTAAGCTCGATTATACAATGATTTTCTCTGGAATTGTTATTTCTTTCAATTTCTTTGGAACTGTGGCGCCGCCAACTGTGCCAACATAAGCCCCATTTCCACCTTTTCCATGTAAATGCATCAAAGTATTTTCGCTTTTTTTAACAACAATAATGCTCCAAAAAAGAAAAAAAAATGAAAAAAAAAATAGTCACAAGATATAAATGCTTCATTCAATATTTGGTCAAAGCTAAATTTATGCATAGACTGTGACTTTTTTTCAAATGAAACATTAAAATTCCATTAGCGGATGTGTTGTACATAAATTTAGAGGCGCCCCCCTTCGCCTCGGACGGCTCTGATGTTATTGGAAGCTTATCGCCTGGTGCCGGGCAAATGACCAGAAATTATGCATTTTGTTTGGTTTTAATTGCAGCACACTTTATTTATTTGGTTTGTGTATTTGGGATGGAAAGGGAGGAGGCAGCTTTACTTCATTTCACTCAGCTTGCGATAATCGAAAATAATTTATAGAAAATAAATATTTCCACACAATGTGCCTCCGCCGCCGCCGCCCTCGACGCGATGTCGATGGGAAAACAAAATAAAAAAACAACAACTTGAACTGCTTTGCATTGTGCATTGTGTGTGTGTGCAGTTGTTTATTTAAGTTGTCATTAGAATTGTGCAGCAGCAGGCAGCTCCATCTCTCTAGCTGCCTTGGCCTGTTCTGGCCTGGCCTGGCCTGGCCTGGCATTGGTTCCATTTCTCTACATACTACATGTGTATATTCACATAGAAGCAGAAGCCCGTTCGTCGCCCGTTCGTCGACGGCGCAAATAAACTTTTTAAATTATCACCGAGGCGCACTGCAAGTGTGTGCCTGAAAGATGAGTGTGTGTTCGGCCGGGGATGGGGTAAGGGGAGGTACGTCCCATTGGGGCGCGTTCAACTGGCTGCCACTTGAGAAGCAGACGTACGTGGAAATCGCATGGCCATGTGAAATGTGAAAATGGAGCCCCAACTAATGTTACCCCGTTCTATGGTCGATTCTCCATTTCCATTGCCCCCCCTTGTTGCATGTTCCAGAGAAATTCAGAGGCACGGTCTATGCCATTGGATTTGTCTGCCGTGGTCTTAATGTGTGTTGTTGTGTTGGCGCCTTGGCAGCCGGAAACACAAGACAAGACAAGACAAGACAGTATATATTTTTGCTTATAGAATTGAACTGTTTATTGGGCATGTTACGGAAATGTTGCAATCTTGCAAATACACACAAACAATGTATAGAGTCGTCAAACATTTAGTCAAGAACATAAAAACAGAAAGATTGATGAGATTATGGCAAATTCATTCATCAAAAGTAATCAATTGAATTCATAAGTTTTAAAGAAAGTAACTTATTAAACAGGTCGAGCATAGTCTTCACCTCAGATCTAATAGCTTTCATTTCGCGAAATAATAATATGTCCAGGTCTTATCATTTCATATTTTAGGTTATGTTTCATTACAAATTTTTTAATAGTTAGCACCTTCGATCTATTTTCTATCATATCGCTATAGAATCAGATCGATTATAGCATTCAGTCATTCTTGTCATTTTCTATTCAATGTTACATTATAAAGTTTTTAATAACATATTATGGGCAGAGCCATTATCTTTTATGTGTATAATCAGTACTAAAAGTTAGTGCCACACAAGTCAAGGAAAAAGCACACACAACAACAATAAGATGCTGTGTGGCCTTAAGAAATCTTAAAATCTCCTATGTATGTATGTGTGTCGGATGTGTTTTATGTTTTCATCTATCAACATGTGAATAGCTGCAGCTGTCAGATTAGCTAGTTGGCCATAAAGTGAGAATGAGCAGCCGGCTAAAGACATAGAAGATATACATATATGTACATATATAATTCATAAAGTAATATCAAAGTAATAAGTATAAACAAACTATGTGCTTAGGCAAACTGTTTACAATGGTCGTCCTGGTCGTCCTTGGCTCTGGCCCTGGTCCTGGCTATAATGCCTCGTATATCACATTGCTGCATTTGGCTTTAGCTGCTTGAGCGGGCCAAAAGCAAGTCAAAAGCAACAGGCAACGGGCAATGGGCAACTCGTAACGGTAAATGTAACTTTAAAGCCGCTTAAGGCAATAACCAAATGTCATGGCAAACGAAGCAGGTCAACAAACACACACACAGGATTACCGCAAGCAAGAACCAGAAGCGAGGCAAGTCGAGGCGAGGCAAAGCAGCAAGGCAAGGCCAACAGCAAACTAAGACAGCAGGTGCCGCCTTCTATTCTCCGACAACAATAACAAGAATTCGAGGGAAGGAAGCTGAGAAAGCAACAAACACACACACACACGCGCACACACACACACATGCACACGAATGAATGGCAATAGCAAAAGCGATTCTGTCAAAATATTTACGATATGGCTCTGGCAATGGCTGTTAAAGTGTAAGGAACACTGACACAAACAAACACATGTGCAGGACCACACACACACACACACACACACACATGTTGTCACGCACACGCACACACCTACTTAGTGTACTTTTCGCAATTTCCTCATAAGATATATATAGACATGCCTCCTACATGTGCCATTATACCAGGTCTCTGTGTGTGTGGCCAAGGACACAAAGTCCCAAAGAGAGAAACCCGCAAGCAAAATTGATTTGTCTTCCCTTAGTTACGGGCGGGCGGCCTGTGTGTAGGCGCTAACCAACACTTTTTTCCCTCTTATCCTCTATCCGGTTAGTGTCTTTTCTGGCTGGGCCAAAACATTGTCATGTAAAATTAAAATTTATGGCTAATTTGTGTGACCGAGAAGCGTTTTTATAGTACTTCATCTCTTGGTATTTGGTATTTGGTTGTTGGTCGGTTGGATGTTTGAATGTTTGGGTTCCGCCTTTTCCAATTCCCAGTTTTCACACAGACAGTGGGTCATAAATTTTCGCAAGGCTCACTCACCAGTGTTAATCTTTTTCTTCTTCGGCTTTTTCATTGGAATATGAAACGAAGAAGGTGACTCAGCTTTAATGGGCTTATCGGGAATAATACCCTTGTTTAGCTAGAAATAATAAAATCCGATTTTCTGTTTTTTTTTTTTTTTTGGAATTCTTCTTGATTTATTTATTTGTATATTTTTGTTTTGTTGGCTCACATAAAATGTTAAATTTTCAAAAAATCTTCTCCATATATGGAAGTAATTGTGCAGTGTTATAAATATGTGTGTGATTTATTTTAATTATTATTATCATATGTTTATGGATGTGTATACTTTTAAAACTTACATAATTGTATAGATAAATATCACTATATTTGATTTCGTTTCAAGGTTCTTTCGCTAGAAGTATCTTAATTTAAGTGTTATTTCGATATTTTCAAATGCTTTTGAGGCTACTCAAGCAATCTCTATAAGTCGCATATCTCTGAATATGTATTTGAGTCTTTCGTTGTTCAACTAAACAACAGAACTTAGAGCATAAGTCGAGCAACTACTATACTATATATTTACAAAAAAAAAACTCGTCCAACTGAACTAAATGAGACTCTAAATATAAGATTTGGCAATATAACAACGTACAACATACGACTAAATTGGACATCGGCTAACTATTGGTAAGAGTGTGTGTGGAATTCGAGGATACGAGTTGATATACAAAGCCGAATGCTGAATGGATGATCATCAATTCAAAATGGACTAGGCACACACTTTAGAAGTGCATGTAGCACCCTGTTAGCTGTTAGCACCCTAGACATAGCGTGTGATCTGTGAGTAAAAGTCCGAGAGGCAGGATTGCAGTTGTGCAAAGGTCGGACGTTCTCCCGGCAACAGGGCCCAACAGTAAGCCATGATGGTAAAGCTGTTGAGGAAAAGGGTTAGAAAGAAACAAAATAAGAAGACATAAAGTAAGTAACAAATTATATTTTCAGTTTCTCAATCTAAGTACTTACAGCTCATCGGGACAATTGAAGGGTTGCGCTAGACGATAACCATCCTTGAGGTAGTGCTCCATTTCAAAGGGATCTACCTCAGCATACGGTTGCTTAGCAGATGTGCACAGTTCCCACATCAGCACACCAAAAGCCCAGGAATCACTGGCCTCTGAAAATTGCTTATGCTGCAGCGCCTCAAGCGACATCCACTTGATCGGACGATTCTCACTGTCACCCAGGCAGTTGTAGTCTGAGGAAAAAAGATCGCGCGACAGCGAACTATCGGACAGTTTAACGCGTAGCTGATCGTCAATGCTAATGGAGAGAAAAATGTAAGGAATAAAATTAAAAAATGAGTCAAAACAGTAAGTTAGGTTAAGAAAGGACCTGTCTAAAGGGATTTTGTTAAGGGAATTAGATGGGACTAGTAAGTTAAGATGACCCTTGACCTGAGTGAACCTATTTAAAGCGGTTTTGTGCTATAGAAGAAATAAAAAGATTCAAAATACTCTCAGCATTCCTACAAAGATCTACGTGCATCTTCTACTCTCCTCGCTAACTATATTTTATCGACCCAATTTATACTTACATGCAATTCCTTGCAGCAATATCCTTGTGTACCACACCATGACTATGCAAATGATCAAGAGCCATGGATAGTTGGGAGGCCATCATAACAATCTGAATGGTGGTAACGGTGCGAGCACAGGCAGGATCCAATAGGAAAAGTTTCAGATTACGTGTGTTATTCAGTGCCGGGTAGAGCACAAAGGGCGTTGTATGATCCTCAATGGAAACGCCCAAGACGGAGAGAATGCCCGGATGAGAGGCACCATAAAGCAGCATTCCCTCTTGAAGCAGAAGCAACACTTGCATCTGGCTGGCATGCTGAGCAACAGTTTTCACGAGCACATCTTGGGTGTCGTTGTAGGTGCCGCGATAGACACGCCCAAAGGTGCCCTCCTGCAACAGACTGGAGAGACGGACGCGACAGCGTTCCACTGTCAATTCGGAGATGCGACGATGCAGTTCCTCTGGCTGCTGTTGCTGCTCCATGGGCACGGCCACCTTGCGCGGCAAACTGGATGCATGCATGGGTCCACCAAGTAGTGAGGGCGTCATATAGGCAGCCGAACCCATCGAGGATTGACAGGGCGGTTGAGTGTTGAGTCGCTGGAAACTGGATGTTCGCATGGGTTGACCACCATGCTGATGATGTTGTCTCTTGGCAGCTGCTCCACGCACACAATAAGCAATCACCAGAAGAATACAAACAGCACTCATGGCCACAGTAACGCCCACGACCAGAGTGATTAGACCCGTGGGCGGAGGCAGTACCGTTTCGAGCAATTGCGGATCATCAAGATCATTGCCCACAGCTATCTGATGTTGCTCTCCCTCCTCGCTCTCGCTGAGCAGGCAAATCTTTTTGCGTCGAAACACCAAATGGGTTACATTATTCAGAGCACGATTCAGCATCACCTCCAAGCTAATTGTGATATCCACCTCCGCTGCCCGTAATCCGCTGCACTTCAATGCCACCGCCCACGTTTGAATGTGCGTTGGTATCTCACCAATATGTGACACATTCAACGCCAGACGCGGCACCACTTCCTGATCCGAACTAACCACATTCAAACTATAGGGAAGTGGACGTCCCGACAACGATTGCCACGTAAAGCTGACATCTTGCACATTCGCCGGCACGGGCACAATAAAGTTCAGAGCATAATTGTTAATGTGACCCTCGCGCACATAGTAAACTTCAGCGGAAACGCCTGGAAAATATATATAAAAGAGAATTTGTCAGTTTATATTGAACTTCTATATAAATATTTTAGACCAAATACTTGGATTACAGACTCAATTACTTAAAGTAATTCCGAAGAAGAATGAATCAATTACCAAAACAAAGTTTCCTTAAACAACTAACACGTAACCTAAACAAATTATTTCAGTTATCTTAACCCATTTAAACACTAACTGTTTTAACGATTTGCAAGAACGCAAGAACGTAAGAAAGAAAACAACGTTACAATAGTTCATATCAAGTGACAAGCATCCAAATCACGTGCACCACAACACCACCCGACAAATTTTATGAAAACAAACTCAGTGCACTTTACATGTAAATTTATCTAGATGCAAAAGATTTGTTTGCTTAAAGAGAGAAAGAAAGAGGGAGAGGGTTCTATACTTTTGTATAAATAAACATGAGCGACCGAGTTTAGGGAATTCCTTGAAACTATTTTCGAGTTTATCAGTATCTGTATCTGCATTTGTATCTGTGTATCAGTATATCTGTTTGTTGAGATCTATGTGTAACAACAACAACAACAAGAACAAGAACAACAACTCGTGTCGCCAGGCCACGATTCAGAAGTAGAAGTAGCAAAAATACAAACAGAAATGAGCCATGACCAATGTCTGAGATTTGTTCTTCTTTCAACGGTTTGGTTATTATTCTTTCTGATTCCCAATGTTGTTGGTCTTCTCAAAGGTTTATTTGACCAAAAAAACGAAAGAAAAAATCAAGTTAATGAGGCATCGTTCGACTGCAAAGAGATTGTCTGGCAACGATTGCCAACTCATGTGTTTGTGTTTGTATTTTATGATTGTTTATGGTAATGATTTTTCGAAAAAAAAGTGCAGGTAGTCTTTGAGTGAGAGATTATAAGTAGTTCAGAGGACCACACACACAAATGTTACAAAAACTAAACTAAAGTGTAGAAGTTTAGAGCTGACTCTGGCTAACTGGTATTAAGATTGATTATGCTAAACTATATAATCTTCAATCCTACATATACATATATATGTAGCTTCAAGTCTTGGTGCATTCAACTCTTTTGGTGTTGGTGTTTGGTATATGGTGGAGTCGCCCGCTGGGCTGCCACACAAAAAAGCACAGGAAATAATTTACAAAAAATGATGGAAAAAAAGCAAGAAATCCAACCAGACCAGAGGGGCAAAAGCAAAGCGGGTTGCACCACTTCCTTTGACAACTGGCAATAACAATAAAAATCAGTGAGCATGTAGGTTGACAGAGACACCGAGAGAGAGACTGGCGAGAGGCAGACAGATAGATAGATAGATGGCGAACGACGAGAACGAACCTAACTCTGTGAGCCTTCGCCTTAAAATGTCTCAACTATGGCGGGCATAAATTGTGTCAGACACACACAGAGAGTGAGAGAGAGAGGGGGAGAGAGAGACGTTGTTTGGAGGCTGTGGCAGACACACACAGCTACGTCGGTACGACTTCCTCTTGTGCCAATGTGCAACATGTTGCACGTTTGTGCTTGTACAGCGACAAATTCCTCTATAGCTCTAACGCTATAACATTTTAAAAATAGCGCCCATGACTTAATCAAATGCAATTGACAAAAGGTAAAGAGGGTGGGGGCAATGGGCATGCCGCACGCTTCCATTGACCCTTTTGACTGTTGAGTGGCTTAAAGGGAAGAGGCAGCTACAACCATATACAATTCGATTGAGTGTGGCATGCAGCAGTTGAAGCAGTGGCAGCAAGGAGGCACAGCAGTTCACAGGTTCATGTGAAAGTTTGCACTTGGGTGGGGTATGCGGCGATGGGTTGCAGTGCAGCGCGGTAGAGTAAGGGATAAGGTAAGCGGCTGCAGCTCTTACTCAAGAGTCAGTCTTGAAGTGGCGTCGTCGTCGTCGTCGTTGCCGTTGTCGATGTCGTCTACCTTCATGTCACGAGCAAATGTCACTCGCATGTGCCCAGCTCGACGGCTCTTGAACTTTTTTAACCTTTTGTGTGCTGCGCGCGCCATGTTCATAACTAGCTGGATATTTTTTTCGACATCCTATCCCAGCTAGCTTGCTACTTTTTTGATATACCCTAAGCACATAAAAAACGTTAGAATAGGGTATTTTGAAGTTAAAAGACAAAAAGTTATTTATTTTTCAAGAGCATAAACTATAAAAATTCAATACTTGTTATGTATTAAGAATTCTTTGACAATCGATAAATATCGATAACTATAAAACACCCAACTTTCATTAGTTAACTTTTTCAAGGTACACCTCGTGACATAATACAAAATATCTCTAAAAGCTTAATCAAAAACAGTTCAGAACTACACAAATTATCGGTAATTTAATCAACAATCCTGGGTAATTCCTAGTCGAGTTGATGCGTCTCAAGCACTCTTCGCTTGCTTGTTCGTTTTTGCTTAAAAATTTGGTGGGGCGTGCCTGAAGCTACAGTTGTTGTTGTTCTTGTTGTTGTTGTTGCAAGGAGAAGGAGCAGCATACAGCCTAGGAGTTGTAGGAGCAGCACATAGGTATAGGTATAGGTATAGGTAGGTGGAGGTACATGGAGCTATACGTATACGTATATCCATATCGTATGTCGAATTTTGCAGAGCGTGCAGTCATGACGTTGTCGTTGTCGCTGATGTTATTGTTATAGCTATTGTTATTGTTGTTGCTATTCTTGTTGTTGTTATTGTTGTTGTTGTTTGGCAGTATTTTTTAATAGCTTGCTACCGAACCGAGAGTCGTGACCATTGTTGCAGGCAACATACAGAAAAGAAGACAAAAAACAAAAAAAAAACACAAAGTTTAGAGGACTCCCAGGCTAGAAACTAAATCGAAACTAGACAACTGCCAACTGGGCTAGACACTCAAAAAATGTTTTTTTCTTTTGTTTCCCTTTTTTTTTTTTGTGGTTTTTCCCATTTTCTTGTAATTAGCGTTGCAGAGTTCGTGAAGCTTTTCTGTTTCCAATTTTTGTTGTTCGCCGAATTGATGCTGATTTTTTTTTGTGTTCAAGCAACTAAAAAATGTTTAAGGCTCTACAATATTGTCAATTCTGTTTTGGAAAACTATATGATGAAGTTGGGGTTGTTTTCACTATCTCCAAAACATCATCAGCTCTCCATCAGTACACAAACACCAGAAACACCCCAACGAATTGCAATCCGATGATAAATGATGAACACGCGTTTCGCATTTTGAAACCATCTAAATAAATAATATGTCAAACCTGACTGCACATTTCTGCATAGAGAAGAGAGAAGAGTCTATGGCTAAATCGAAAAATAAATAAAACAAATGATCTCTTTCACAGCTGTTAGACAGGTTGTTGCCATGTCTCAGTGTCTCAGTCTCAGTCTCAGTTTCTGTCACAGTCTTTTGGCCATTTTCTATTCATCTAATGTGACTTTGTTTTTGGGCTTATCACGCACAACAACAATCTCGCTTACAAGCTTACACACAAAAACAGCAAAAAACGCCTACCACATGTCAACATTTAACATGTTTTTGAGATTTTCTTCATTCTCTCTAACTGCACACAGCATGTATCTGTAAGCTGTTAGCTGTTTAACTGTTGGATGTAGCTGTATCTGTATCTATAGCATTAGCATTAGTTGTATCTCTGTCTCTCTCATCTCACGTCGCACGTCGTCGTTATGATAAATGATGCTAACTTGTTGTTGTTGTTGTTGTTGCTATTTTGCCTAATATTTTATGGTATTCTTCTTTTACTGTTTATCCGTTTTGGTTCCTGTTGCCGCGGGCGCAGCGTTCTCGTTTCTCTTGTTACTCGTTTACGGCTTTGATTGTAACAAATTTGTGCCAGCTAAATTAGCCAGGTTCTGTTTTTTCTTTGTTTTTTTGTTGTTGAAGGGCCAGCTCTGCCTCTTCTTCAGTTGGTTTGGCAACCATTTGGCACAGATTTGTGTGTTTTTTTTTTTTTCTCTTTTGGCTCTTTGCCTTTTGGGCTCGATGCCGGCAAATTGGCTCAAATTAATCATTCAAATTTTTCGACTAACTGACAAAAGTTTATGGCTGCAGCCCGAGAAGAGGAGACGACCCGGGCTTGAGCTTGTAATGCCTCAAAATCAATAGTAATTAACCTTAATCGCTTTTAGTTGGTTGAGTTGAGTTGGTTGAGTCGGTGTTGACTTGTGTGTTGTGTGTTGTGTGTTGAGTGTTGGGTGTTGAGTGGCTGCCAACTAAGGCTAACTATTAGCCATAAACCATTAGCCACCGCTAGCCAAAATGCGGGAGGAAGTAACTTTTTTTTGCCTAACACAACATCATCCAACAGCTTGTAAAGTGTGTTAAATATATTTTTAAGCCAATTTGACAAAAAATAAATGTTGGCAAATATGTTAAAACAATATTGAAAAAGCTCATTGATGCTTTTAATCATAATTTTAACTCTATTATTAAAAAGTATCAAATATATTAAACTCTTTTAAAACCTGTAATTTCATTTTACAGTTGCTTAACATAAAAATAAATATGTTAAATTCATATTTCATATTTAAAAGTGTAAACGATCAATAAGTAAATACAGTTAGTTTTACTATATTATCAAATAATTTTACAAGGTTTTTAATGACAGTTAGTTTCCCATTATAATCCCCAAACAACATACTCTACATTTCATTTTTTCTTCTCCAATTCATGAAGATTTATATTACACTTTAGTTCATATAGTACTTAAAAACAACATATGCTTTTATTAACTTTAAACAAATATCAACATGATCAACAATGTTGACGATGAAGATGACGATGACGATGACGATGAGGATGATGATGTCTCTTGGGGAAATTATACTAATGCCTTTTTTGCCTGCATTTCTCACAAATTGAAGACAGCCGCAAAAGCCAAAAGCCAGAAGCCAAAAAGCAAGAAGCAAAAAGCAAAACAATGAGAAACGCATGATTTTATTCACTTATATTCCATTCATATAGTATGCTCAAGCAGCTTTCAGCTTTTCAGCTTTTCACAGAGAGATGGCTTTTGGTAGCTGCAGCTGTGGGGATGTGTGTGGTTAATTCCCACAGAGCATGGCCCAAATAAACACACACACACAGACAACTCTGTCGCTATCTCACTCTCTTGCTCTCTCCTGCTCTCCTGGTCTACAGCTCAATAAACATAACAACATAAAAGATAGCTACATGCAACACATTGGGATCGCTGAATGAATATGAAATGCCACAGAGCTTGGCTGCTTTTATTCCCCTTTACAGAGTTGCACAGAGTTGTTACTGTTGCTGTTGCAACAACACTGCACTGAATGTGGCATGGAAATAAACTCGCTTCAAAATTTTCATTCATTGCGCGCGCTATTCGCTATCAACTGTTCTTGTTTGTTGTTGTTTAAATATAAATACATATTTATGTATATAGTACGTATATATATACAGTGCAAAAAGGAATAATCATATAATCATACACACATATATATATATATATATATATATATAGAACAGAGACTGACTGAATGGCAAACAATGCAAGTTATTTATTTATTGACATGCAGCATGCAGCATGCACCATGCGTTGCTTTTGCCCCAAAGGGGTTATCAGTTGACAGAAGTAGTAAGTATTTCTATCTCTCTCTTGCTCTCTCTTTCGCTGCTGTTGCACTGATAACAACACACACACACTCACAGACAGGCACACAGACAGGCGCCGTTTTTAAGCCTTTGACGTTGAATTGCGATTTCGATTTTGGCGTTTATTTGATTTGATTTTTTATTTTTTTTTTTTTTTTGCTTTTTTGCCCACATCACAAAAAATCAGTTTATGCGATTTTCATATTATTTAAATGCTGCACACATTTTGTATTGTTAATAGTATTTATGTATGAGCCGCCTTTAAGCCCGGGCTTAGTTAAGTTTATGACGGTTTTATGGTCAGCATGGCAACAACTTGAATGAAAATGGCCCTCATCTGATTACAATGACGATGAGGGAAACATAATAAACAAAGAACTGAAAACAAATTTCCATGTAATTTGAGACCTGAAATTGTGTCTGACACTTTTTATTATGACGCTGTCAACAGACCATTCAGTTGTAATCGATAACTTATCGTCGAGGCCACAACGATCTGAGAGAGCTTTTAGTAAACAGTTTCAAGCATCAAATTAAAATCAATACATACTTATAATGAACACAAAAGATGAGAGATGACATCTTGTGATGACCCCAAAAAACAAACGATTGCTCAATGAAAACAAGAGTTGAACCGATAACGATTATCGCATCCATTGATCGCAAGTCAAGGGGGTTCGCTAGTAGCTGTACTTAGGCTTAAGAACAAAACTGATAAGAATTGATGAGTATTGGGAACGCAAAGAGAAGATCAGCTTAAATGACATAGTTAGGTTATCTTTAATAGTTACTTTTAGCTATCACATCACACTATATACAAGTGAGAATTTATAGGCCAACACACACACACACACAGACACACACACACCTGTTGAGCAACAGGAAGGCAAGTAGGAAAGCGCAAAAGCCTAGTTTAAGCCAACACATAAGCTGTTAATTGTCTCACATTGAAGAAGAAGAGAAACATGGTTATTGCTTGTCGCACGAGATGCTTGCTATGCTAAGCTTATCTCACATACTACATACTATATAGTTGGTGGTATAGCTTCATTAGCTAATGGGCCAGCCAGCTTCATTATGCCCAGAGAGTGGAGTGTGTATAGAAGCAAGCAGCAGCAACGGATTCTTGTGGTTGCTGCTCTTGTGTTGTTGGCAACAACAACAAACCAATTAAAATATAGATCATGCCACAGCGCAACAACGCAACAACAACAACAACAAGGTCTGACTGCCAACTCGCCTGCCTGCCTGCCTTGGCTTGGCTTGGCTTGGCCTGATCATATCACAACACAACAACAACAACAGCAGCAGCAGACATTGCACAAAACCGTTAACACAACTTTTGGCCTCCAGAGATCGCAAAGCAAAGCAGTTCGTGGAAGGCATTTAGCACGACAACAACTGCAACAACATCAGCAACAACAGCAACACCAAGAAGAAGAAGAAAAACAACAACAAAAAGGAGAAGCCAACTCTTATTATTATCAGCTGCAATGATCTTGGCGAGCAGTGCGAAGAACAAGCCATAAACCCAAGACAAGATAATATTGACTCCGCGTGTGTGTGTGTATGTGTGTGTGTGTGCGCGCATGCTTATTATGGGCCAAGATACGCTTATTGGCAATGTGATAGGTGCTGCCTCTTAGTATTAATAGTAGTAGTAGTAGGTGCTAAATGTGGTCACAGTAGCTGTAGCTAAATGGCTAAACAGCTGCCCGTCTTTGTGTGTATCTTTCAGATTCATTTTTTGCGTTAGCTTGTTTTTGGCCAGGTGAGAGACCTTTTGGTTAAGAACCGAAGCGCCGCCGCACGAACGAACAGTTTCAATATTTATGCAAATCGCATATTTATAGAAATTGGAAATTGGCCAACAAACAACAAGAGCAGAGTGAGTCGGGATTTTGTTTATGGGGGGCCCGACTGGGCCCGGCTAACAGGCCTTGGCTTAATTTATTTAACACAGTTGGTGGTAAAATTAACACGTTTGTGTTATTATTGTTATCTTTTGTGCTGCTGCTTCGCCAGTCTTTAACTATTGTTATTGTTGTTGTTGTTGTTGTTGTCATGGCTGTTTAGTGTTGCTGCCACAATCGATCACTCGTGTGCGTAAAATGAAGCTGATTTGGGGGCGTTGCTCATTTGGGCGTTCAATTTTTAGCACCAGCAGCCAGCCATCAGACACTCCAAGCAAGCTAGACAGAGAGAGAGAGATAGCAGACAGTGTTTAAAACTGAGCAAAAGCAGGAAGCTTTTTTTGGATGGCAGGATAAAGAGAGGGAGCGAGAGAGAGAGAGCTTGATGCTGTTAAAGGCGTGACGAAAGGAAGCTTTTTGGCAGAACGGAGAAGGATCAAAATAGTGCTTGAACAGTGATGAAAGTGACAAAAACATACGAAACAAGAACGAAGCATAACTAAATATCATTTTTGTGGATGCTTAACTAAATGTCTTGTCTTGAAATAAAAGTAAATTAATTAAAAAAATGTGCTTACAAAACAAAATTTCATAATTTTTCATTCTCTTCATTTTAAATGTACAGTTTTGTCTTCTTGTCTCACTCTATACCTCTCGCAAAAGCTTTTTCTCTCTATCTCTCTCTAACTAATGCTGTCTTCAAAAGTGCAGTGAACTTTTGACTGCAGCTTCATTAACGCACAGCAAATGGGCAATAAAATTAAAGCAAAGCACCAAAAAAAAAAAGAAAAAAAGAATTACAAAGCGCACAATGGGCTCCATAAAATACATTTGAAATAGTCAAAGAACAGAAAAATTCCAAAGCGTCAAAGTCGTAAAACACCGAAAAAAAAAAAATATATATATATTGTCAAAAGAAAAACTAACGAAAAATTGTCCAACAAATGTTCACAAATAAAATGGCATTAAAATTCAATTTAAATAAAATGGCCCCTCAGTTAAGTTAAAAAAGGCATTTTTAAAATGTAGCGCGTGTCACAGCTGCAATAAAACTTGTATGCAACAACACAGTGTGGTTGTGGGGCTTGAACGGGGTGCGCCTATTGGTTAGGTGGGGAATGGGAATGGGAATGGGAATGGGAACTGGAATGTCAGATTGATCGTGTATATATATATATATATGTACTCTGCCGCACCGCAGCTGTCTGGCTGATTATATTTCATATGCCTTGTTTTATGACTAAAAAGGCTTAAAACTGAAATCCGAGCGGCATTGAACTTTATCTCTCCTCTTCGTGCCACTTCGTCTCTCTCTCTCTCTCTCGCTGGAGTCGCCTCAGCGCGATGACTCCCTGTGGGGATGAGTCTTCCGTCTCCCGTCTCCCGTTGTTCGAACAGAAAAGAAAGAAATATGAATAAAATGCAATGCAAATAGCAATTTATTCAAGCCGCGAATGAGTTTTCAACTTCGGACGGACCAACCCCTTTTTTATTTTGGCCAAAAAGGCACACAAATCAAATGCAAATTATGCTGGCTAATTGATTTATGGCTTAATGCTGTTTTACTTTATTGCACGCATATATCAAAAGACAAGGCAAGGCAAGGCATTTGTTGGGTCTGCAAAGTTTTAAGCTTAGTCTTAATTAGTCGCCGCCATTTTGGCTTAAGTTTGCCCCATAAGAGCGAAAACGGAATGTGCTTAAAGCGCCCCCACAGCCCAATAGCCCCACACATAGCGACAAAGCCCCAACGGGCGACGATGGCGACAATAGCCGACACCCAAGCTATGCCAACACACACACACACACACACACACACACAATCCAAATCCAAATTCAAATTCAAACATACGATATTTTGCATATTTGATTTCACGCCCCAAAATTCAAAATGCATACGCAAATTATGCGCATCGTCGTTGTCGACAACAAAAAAATGCAGCTCCCACACATGGCAGTGGAGTATTACAACAACAACAAAAAGAAGGCAAAAAAAAAAACCTCTATCTAAACTTAACAAGCAGGCAGCATGCCAAACACCAACAACAACAACCAAATCATATGCAGTGGGCGGCAGCTGTTGTTGACTTGCCAAAAAATACGAGTGCCAAACCAAGCCACAGGCATTGCACAGTGTACTCAAATGCCAACTAAGGATATAAATTCTTAATATTTGGATTGGGAGACAGCAACTCTACAATGTCAACAAGAACATCATAAATTATATAAATATACACATGTCATCCACATTTAACTTGATATTTTCTAAGCAAAAATAAATGCTTTTTAGAATTAAATTACTCATGTCCTTTAACGCCCACTGTGCACTATGTTGAGACCCCATCAACTCGAACACCAATACAATAACAAACACAGACAGACCGTAACACACACACACACACACACGCACGCACAGCTGACAAAGTTTCCTTCGCTCTCATTGTTGCTGCTGTTGCTGCTTCTGGTGATTCGGCCCTCTCTCAGCTATTGCTCTCTCTCTCTTTCTCTCTGTTTGACAGAGACACTTGCTTGCCCCTCTCACTCTACTCTACTGATTCTACTCCAAGCACTCCGCTTGCGTTTGCGGCTGCTCCAAGTCACGTTTTGCCTTTGCCTGTTCCGTTCATGTTGCTGTTGCTGTTGCAGTTGTTTTTGTTGTTGTTGTTGTTTCCTTTGCGTTGTCATCTCGTTTGCGTGTCGTCTTTTGTGTATGTGTGTGAGTGTTTTTTGGTAGTGGAATTTCAATTCCAAGAAATATTCAAAAAATATTCCCTGGCAGTGAAATAAATTTAATGCTGCTTGTAAATTTGTGTTGTTGTTGTTATTGTTGATTTTTCTTGTTGTTGCCGGTGCTTCTTTATACGAAGCGTAAAATTTCTTAACGAACCAACAGAAAGTTATGTTATAGAAGAAACAGTTGTGTTGTTGTTTTTTTTTCGTTGTTGCTGCTTTCGCATTTGCTTTAGCTTGTTGTTTGTTTATTTGTTTAACTGTTTAACAACACCTGCAGCAGCCTAAGCATGCAGGAGTGAGATAGACAGAGCTACAGCGGGAGAGTAAGAGAGCATCTAAAATTAAGCCAACGCAAACAAATCAACATACATATGTATGTATGTATGTGTATGTACATAATTTCAAAAAAAGCATTTCTCAGTTTTCAATGAATGAAAAATTTAGAAAAGTAAAGCTGCCGCATAATTGCTTGACACAAATGGAACATCACTAATTGCTCAATTGCTTTGTATGGTTGTTGTTGTTGTTTTTATTATTATTATTATTGGCTGAGGTGGAGAAATCAATAACAAAGGGCGCAACATATTGACCAAGGGTTATGTTGTTACAGGGGAATGTGAGCAGAAGGGGGAAACTCACCAAGCAAACGCATCACTTCCTCTGGATTCAGGAACACATTCAAATGAGCTGCGACGCCGCTGCCATCACGCATCAGCAGCGAAATAAATGCAAACAGCGTTAGAATCACTTTATTGTTGTTGTTTAACATGTTGATTGATGTCTTAAGGCTCGCAATTGGCATTTTCATTCAAAAAGCGTAATTTTTCAATAGTTTTTACACATTTATACACACACAGAAATTCGTAAACAATCGAAGCAGCGAAGATGTTGGCAAAGCACACGCGCAGAGAAAACAGCGAAGAGCGCAGTGGAATAACAGTGGCGTCGCATAGGATAGCAAAAAGCGCAAAATGGTCAACACTTGAGTAGCTAAAACATTTTAACACTCGACACAAGCTATTTAATTAATATTTAACACAATTTTATACGCGAGTTTTTCTGTTTTCTCCTTTTCACATTTCATTTACCGGCCGCAACAACCACACGCTTCAGCAGAAAATTCATGAATAACATAATTGTTCAACTAACAGCGATAGTTACCTAAAATGTTAATACTCTGCACAGCGACTGGTGAAACAGCTGATTGCAATATTTGGCGGGCTGCTTTTAAACACTGATTTTACATTTTAACTATCAACACTATTTTGAACATGATTTAAATTCGCCGCATTTTTAATTGTACGTTTGATCTATTTGGCTTTCAGTGCTAATACATTAACCCAAATGTATTAACTTATTCTTTGGATATAACCAAATCTCTGTTAAGTAAGCACAAAAGACATTTAACAGCGTTTTATTTCTCTCGCTCTCTGTCTCTTACTTAACAGACTGCAAGCGAAGCAAGAAAAAAAAGAGTATACCAGAAAATTTACAATTGCGCCATCTAGCGTAAATTCTATTGTGATACATGCTCTTTGATGCTCATACAGCATTCAATAAAGCGTAGAACGGTTTTGCTGAGTATGGGAATAATTAAGATTGCGCGCGCGGCTTTTCGAAATATTTGATCGCGTTTATTATCATCCTTAAGCATTTTTTTATTTAAATATAAAAATATATGTACAACAGCAATAGCAACCATACCTTTTCATAGCTTAAATATTAATATTTTTAAATATCAATTTACATTTCTTAAAGATTTCCCGCGAGGAATGGCGATATGAAGATGGTTCTTCAGTTTTGATACAAATGTTCCAAATTAGGTATATTTTTTAAAATTTAAAATTTTAAGCTTTATAAAAGATATAAAAACTTTAAGTTCAACGTATTTAAAATTTTCTTGATATTTTCTTTTAGCTAAGTATTTGGCTAAGATAATGCTCTAACCCTTCCCCGACATATGTATCTTATAATATTTTGAGTACACATTGGAACAAAAAAATGAAAATTGGCAACTGTACAGCATCAACAAAGAGACTTTCCAATCTGACAACATGCTCTCCCAAGTTTACATTGCTTGCAAACTCATAAATAAGTATTCCTTTTCAGTTTTGGGGTATAGGAAGTACAAAAAAGCGATAAAGAGTGATGGAGAGTGGAAGAGAGCGAGAGAGAGCGATAGAGAGAGAAATGAATTAAAGTGAAGGTCATCGTTTCGCATTTTTTATTGAAATGTAAAGTAAAAAAATACAAGTTCTCGAATAAAAGCTAAACAACCCAGAACTAACAGATTAGCTCGCAAGTTTCCTTATCGGGTTCGGGTTCGGGTACGGCCAACATGGCCAGCGACGATAAGGGTACTCGTTGTAGTATTTCAGGTGCAGTTTGATATTGGCAATTGACAATGCCAAACAGCTGCCAATTAACACAGCGCCGCTTGGCGTTCTACCTATGCCTCTGTGGCCTATTGATGCCCCATGTGGCAGCCATGCGTTGCAAGGTACCCTACGAAAAGGTGCAGGAGAATTACTGTTACTACATATCAGATGAGGAACCACTGGTAAGTATTTCCCCACCTAAAGCCAAAATTCTTTCATACAAGATTCGTGCTAGGTGAGTTCGTTTAGCAACTTTTGCTATCAGGAGAAGCGCACGTCTCGCGTGTGCCTGGACAGCGAGGAGGAGATGCGCATCTTGGCCAGCTATCTCTACGAAAGCGGCTATCAGAATGGCACACAATTCTGGAGCGCCGGCCATCGCTGGCCAGGCGATATGCAATTCTATTGGAACTACTTTGGACGCGCCCGCCCTATGAACTACACCAACTGGCTAGAGGGTGAGCCAACGCCTCAAATGGGTCGCAATTGTATGATGCTGACGCTTCGAGATGGTGAACTCTTCATGTCCACCAAATCCTGTTACGCTCGTGCCGTCGACATCTGTGAACAGCTGCTAACCAATGAGCCAACGATCATGCACTGAATAAAGCCCAAAAAGCTTCAGGCATCGCAATCTATCCGAATTGAGGAAAAAGCTTTCAATGAGCTTTTGAGCAGATACAAAAGCCCAACCGATCAAATTACTGTGAACTTTACTGTTCAACTCGAACATTTTTAATTTGAATTTTATGTAATTTTATTTTATTTTTAAATTAATCGATAACTCACTTTGAGTCAAAACAATATTGATTAAAGAGCTGTCTTCTATAGCATACATATGCAAAATATAGTTCCGATACTTACACTTTACGACAATCATCTTAAATGATAAGTTCGGATTGAGTACAGAGTATTTTCAAGTCGAATTAAAACATCGTGTTTTCTTATCTAATTTAGCAATTGTAAATTTTTACATTCCGCGAATGATAGTAATAATCATATGTGATAAGCAGTGATAGTGATAGGACGCGGTCTGTCGAGTATTTTATACACTTCAAACAAAGCTTATTTGTTTTGATTTCAAATTTAAATCTACTAAAAGAACTTGAACTTAATGTGATCATTGATCTGATTTTGACAACTGCAACAACAAGAGGATGACCTTAATTCAAAATCTGATTGAGTTGTTGACATAGTATGAAACGGACGGATGAATATAGCTATACTTTCTCAGCCCGCTGTAATGATCAAGAACATATATAATTTATGAAGTTAAATATGCTTCCTTATAGGCGGTATATATTTCATGACAAAATTATAATACTCCTTACAAGTGTATACAAAATAGTCAGCGACATTCACTTACTAAGACGTGTTTATATTTACTTACAAGTTTATTTCCAAGAAAAAGACAACTTACGTGTTTATATATTGTAAATTAATCGATAAGAACTTAAACTTAAAAACCTACATACTTTTCACATTTTAACGGCTAGAATCACCAAATATAGATGGCTAGTGACTTCCCCTCAAGATTTTCATTAATAAAATTGGCATACTTAAGCCTTTAAATAACACAATGAAAACTATATAAAATAATGCCTTGTATCAGAACAATGTACATTCATACACACACTATCAGACATATGTTTGTAAAATGTATTAAACGGCAACGTTGTTTCTTCAAGATTGTCGAGAAGTCATTTCAGTCATGAGTTTACTGCATGTCAAATAAGACGTTGCACAATGCACACAATTAGTATTTGGGTTATAGGTTTCGGTTTTTATATAACATCAACAACCGCGGCCTCTAATTGCAATGCAATATACCAAAAGATAGGAAAAGGACTCTACTTTGTGGGCAAAGGAAATATGGTAAGGACTAAATTCGACTCCGTTTGTTATAAATCAATGTTGGATCTTATTTAACATCTTTCATTTGATATAGTCGTCCGAGCTTCTTCGTCCACTTGAAGAATAGATAATTGCCTTATTATCTTCGCTTAAGAGGCGTCAAGTGTTATTGACAGTCAAAAAAATGTTTCATCCTTTTAATGCAAGTACTAAAAAATATAAAACTTTTTTAGGATGGACATATCTTCGATTGGTTTGACGCTCGACAGACTTGTTGGGATCATCATGGTCAGCTGCTATCGGTACAGACAAAAGACGAAATGATTCAACTACAGAACTATATAGTTGCCCAGGGATACAAGAATGGAAGTACATTTGCGACATCGGCACACAGTTTCAAAAGTGAATATCCATACAGCTGGGAAGCTACCCTACAGAAGCTAACTTACACCAAATGGTTGCCCAGTGATAAACCTCTTTCGAAAAGTTATTTAAGTTTGAAACTGTACGATACGGAGCTCTATATGATCCGATCGGGTGGTGTCGATCAGTTTTATATATGTGAATATGAAACGAATTTGCAAAGTTTTTGGATGTGGCTAAAGAATCCATTCAGCATTCTGTTTCTTTGTTCTTTGGTCGTGCTTGTTACTGTAATGTATAAAAGAATACGATACGGGCCAATAATTAAGATTAAAGGAACAAATAGTAATCAAGAATATATAGCGAAGCACTTTGATCGGCAGCAATTAATAGTTTGTGTATAACCACAAAGCATCGATTATCGATGTACCACTTTGCTTAGTGGTATAACCATAAATGTTCTTTAAGAACATTTGAAGCATAGCTTCAAATCTGTTATTTAGTTGATACTGATCAAATATATATGTTATAATATTTAGTTAATCTTAATCCATCACATCGACGATATGAGCTAACCTACCCTCCAAATTCCTTGGTAACTCTTTTCATTAAGCTTTCCTTGCCAATTTATCAATTTTTAATATTTCAATTAATTCTAATCATAACAGACATTTTAAAAATATGAAATTTATTTTATAAGTCGCATAAAACTGGAACCAATATTTGCTGAACTAATTAATGTTATTAAATATAATTTCCCGTTTTGTCCCTTCAGTACGAAATTACATTTTTATTAAGATCTTTATTTTTTATTGCATTAAGGTATCTAATCATAACCACTAACTACTAATCATCTGATAGGTCTGATTAGGTTTTTTCTGGGTTTTTCCCAATCCACGCAACAAATGTTGGGCCAATAATTTTCGTGTTGAATTTCAGAACTTTTACCCAATTTAACTTAAACTTCATTTTATATTTTATTTTAAATAAACAAATAAATAAAAATATAATAGTATCACCTATTGATAATAAAAACATGTATATATTCACAAAAATATTTTAAGACGTAATTAAATATTAGGTCTCTAGTACGTTAAGGCGAAATATTAAATACCTATAAACAAATACAAATACAGCTTGCATTTGCTTGAAAATCATATACAATAAATAAACCGTACCTGCTTGTACCCAACTTCAATTGAACACATAGATATTTGATAGCCTCGTTAACTATTTCTACAACATTTGTTGAAATAATTTTATTTGATATGTTGTCCAAGCTCGGCTCTATAAAACCAGTTGAGCTCTTCCATTTGCAGTGCAGTCTTTCATTTCTTATATGCATGATGACAATGGTAACGGGAAAATTTTGGAAATTACTTTTACTCGTTCTACTCATACTGTCCAGTTATGTGTGTATCTATTTGGAGTTCTGGCAACGTAAGTTTTAGCAGAAATATACTAAATTATAACTCATTTTTGGTAATAATCATAATCGCCAGCCCGTTGCATGCCGCCCTTTGTGGAAATTCAAAACAAGTGTTACTTCTTCTCCACCAACAAAGCAGTAAGTATATATATTATCTACCTTAAACAGTTTCAAATATATACAAAATATATAAATATGTTTTAGACGACCTACGACTACTATAAGGTTTCCTACAAGGGTCAAATCTTCAGTGTGCCCGCTGAAGTAAGAGTCTTTCTCCTTCACCTATGCATAAATAACCTTTCCCAATTTATTCCCCTAACTAGCTGGACTGGCTGCATGCCGGCTTTGCCTGCGAGACAATCGATGCCAATGCTCGACTATTGACCGTTCGATCTGCCCAGGAGTTGGACAATTTATCGAATTATATGTGGCAATATGCACACTCTGATATACATCCGTTCTTCTGGACCGGCGGACATTGTGGCGATTTTACAGCTAGTCAATTGGATCACAGTACTCTGGAAAAGCATTACTGGCTCTATGAGACATTTCCCATGAGTTTTACAAAATTCAGTAAAACAAACTCTTCACGCTTTCCATCGGGTTTCTGCATTTATCTGGACTTTGTGTTCGGAGATCTGTTTATGGCCACAGCGAGTTGTAAACAAAAAATGGCTTACGCTTGTGAGTTAGATCCATTAAATTAGCTTTTATTAATATTTTCAACTTTTAATAAATAATCTAACAAAACAAAACAACATAATTGTGGTATATTTAATTGAGATATTGACAATTTGAAACATGGACATGAAACATGTATGTGTATGAAGCAAGCGGAAGTATTTGATAAAACAGTATCTACCGCAAAAAAATACATTTATACATATATTAGAAGCAGGCGATAAACCTTAAAATTAGAACGAACAAGTAGGAAGCTGTTGTCGACTATGAGATACTCTGAACCCTACAAATATACAAACAAAATTTGCTATACCTTTATTTTCTTTATTGTTTCTTTTTACAATTTTCAATGATATTTTACACATTTTTAAAATTATGTAAAATATCTTAAATAATTTTCTAAATTTCGAAATGAAAAGAGTTATCAATAATAATGATGCAAAAATTTTCTGTCTATGGCTCTCGTACTCTCTAGAATGGACTCTCTTCTACAGACAGACTTATCGTCTGCTATATAGACTTCACTGTTGATGCTGATAAAGAGTATACATATACTTTATGAGATAGAGGATGCCTTCTCCTTATCCGCATTCAATGAGTTCAGGGTTCATAATAACCATTTTGCCCTTATGGCCCCAAAACAAGCTCAAACGTTTCCATCCTTTAATATTGATGAGCATCCCCATTTTTAGAAATGTTTCCTTTGGCTATGCATCTGTGATGATTTCTTGAAACGCCCTTTGGCCAATCAATCCCCACAGTTTGTAATTACCCTCGGTCGCTGACATAATTGCATGCATCATCCTGAGAAAGTCTTTGTGTCTGTGTCATTTATTGTTGTTGTGTAATTAATCTTTAATAGTCGAGTTGTGAGTAAACAAAAGCTGATAAGAGCTTTTCTTTGTTTTCATATCAGTAATGACCACATCGAGTATGACCTCACTTACAAAGTATCGATAGTATTTTGAATAGAGTTGAGCCACTAAGCATACAATCGATATCAATTGTATGCTTAGTGGTTGAGCCAACGACTATGTATATAACGAGTGACGAGTAGTGTGTAATGTATCTATTCGTTAGTTGTGCTTAAGGCGAGCATAATCGGAAGGCGATAGCACAATAAATTTAATATAATCAAGTAAGCAGGGTCTTGTTGGGTAAGCTCGACAAGAAGATACCCTTAAACCTTGACAAAACAAACGGATAGAAGATCGGACAGACAACCATTCACATAAGCCGGAAAAGTTATCGGAGATTTGAAACAAACTTGTACTGTCTTGTGCTTAGGAAAACGCATTTCCTGTAGTCTATAGTTTTTATAGTTCCTGAGATCGGCGCGTTCATACATACAGACGGACGGACGACTCGACTTTTAATGCAGATCAAGAATATATATGTTTTATGAGTTCGCAGATTCTTCGTTCTGACTGTTACATACTATTGCACAGCACCATTATAGCCTTTTTATTATATATTTATGGTGTAAGGGTATAAAAATATACCTTTCAATAAATATGTTCACGACCTTAAATCCATACGCGTTCAATCATATCTCTGTTTGCTTTTAGGCAAATAAAGTTTGTTGTCCCAGAAACTGTTTTGTGAATTAATGTCATAATCTATCGAGTTTCTAAGTTAATAATTCAGCTATCCTAAATCAATTTGGGTAAAACATTCGCTATGTGATACAAATATATTACGACTAAATGCTTTTAAGAAGCAGTTGCAAAGACTCAAAACTCTCGACTCACGACAATGACTCACGATTAAGGAACACACACACCAAGTTTCATTCCAGTTATGGGGTGGGGAGAAGGCAAGGGGAAGCAACGAGACGCGTTGCGTCGCATGGCGTCAATTAAGTCAAATTGATAATGACGACTAAAGTTGTAGAATGGCTGAAAATTGCCAAAAAGATGTCGCGGGGGCAGATGGCAGGGAGTCTAGGAAGTAAATGTGTAAATATGGCTGCCTTCTGGCCGTGACGTGATTTCATTTGTGTTCATGCAAAATGGCGACACATTTCAACACGTCCCGGAGCATTATTATTTCGGTTCACATCGGTTCGGTTCGGTTCGGTTCGCTTCAGTACAGTTCTATTGAGTTGCAGTTCGAGTTTAGTTGTGAGTTTGGGTGTGGGTTTGGGTTTGGGCTGGGGTTTTTTGTAGGTTTGAGTTTGCCCTTTGGCATAATTAAAATGAAATAATTTTCGACAAGTTGGCTGCCTTTTTTTTCGGGTAGGTTTGGGGTCGGCTCTTAACAGCTTTTCATTGGCACGTAGCGGCAGTTAGAAGGTCTGCCATATGATGATGAAAACTTTCGTAGCACTTTTACTCGCTCCCTACACACCCGCTCCTATTTTCCACTTCTACTGTTTCTGCTGCTGCTGCTGCTGCTCCTGCTCCTGCTCAATGTCTGTTGTGTTGTGTTCGTGTTGGAATTTTTATTTAATTTGCTTGACTGTCGTCATCGTTGCTTTCCAGCTTTCTTGCTTGTCTTCTCTCTACTGTTTGCTGCATTGTTTGAAATTAATTTTACTTGTCATAGGGACAGGATCCGGGGTGCCATGTCCTATGCGTGTGCGTGCTGTTGTCAATGGCGCTTAACGTTGCATTGTTGAAACGCCAAAGCCAAGGACAAAGTTGGCAGCAAGTCAACTTCAGAGTCGCCTCCTTATGCTGCCCCTAACTCCATATGGTGCTCCTATGTGCCTTGTTCTTCGCCAAATTGCACTCAATCGTTTGCCTAAATCATTGCGCTAATCATTTAGACCCTAAACGAGATGCTGCAATGCCAATGAACACACTGACTCAATCACACTGTTCAGGCACTGTCAACAGCTTGTCACTCTTTGAAGGCTCCACCAACTAACAGAAGCAAGCTACACTTGACAAAACTAAAACTGGCAACTGCGAAGAAACCCTTAACCCTTGACCTTACACATACGGTCATACCTGCACTAATGTACCAATGTTTGAGGAGGAAAAGCTGCACAATTGCCTTACTTTTTGATTGACTTTTCTCTGAGTGTAGGCAATACACAACACACTCGAATTTTCATCATTCTTTTTTGCTGCACGGCCGGAAGTAGTAAACCCATAAATGTCAAAGAAGGGAGATTGCCAACAGCAGAAACAACAAGAACAACAACTAAACGGGGGAAAACCGTTGCTTGTTGTCAGCGTGTTTGGTTTGGCTAACTTATGTGCCATCCGCAGAATCAACGCCACAGTTCTCCTCTCTCTCTCTCTCTATAACCATTGCTCGTCTTTGATATCATTAATCACTGACAATAATGAACTTCCGTCGTTTGTAGTCGCAAAATGGCGCCGACTTTTGGATTCCTCGGATTCGGACTCTGAGAGAGACTGCAACGGATGCTGCGACTCCTGCTGCTGCTGCTTCCAACTCCTTTTCCATCTTGTGTTGTTGTCATTAGCGCAATGTTGCAAAATTTATCGTGTGACTTATGAGACGAACGCGCAACAACAGAAAACAGCTGGACAGAGGCTATAGTTGACCAGACCAGACCAGACCAGGCCAGACCAGACCAGATTAGAGCCCTACCCGGTCAGGCTAAGAGTCTCTCTTTGGCCTCTGTTTTGGTCGTGTGATTTTATCGCTTCGATTTACGACTCATAAAAATGCAAGCGACTCGTTACTGTTTCCTCTCTCCCCCAAACTCCACTTTATCTATGGTAAGAGTTTTTCGGTTATATTTATCGTGCTTTTTTCCGATTTTATGCTTCACTAAGCCTTATCCTGCCTCCCCGTTTTGCTGTCTGCAGTACAGTTTTGTTGCATGAATGTCTCTATGTATGTATATTTTTGTTTTTTCGTTTTTCTATCTAAATGTTTGTTGATTTTTATGGCCATTTAGTGATGCAGAAAATATTTGGATATGTTGTTGCTCTCTCTACCCATTTAGCCTTTAGCAATTGAACCAAATAAATAAATCGTAAAAGACCGAGCATAGTACTAAAACTATTAAAAGGTTGAGTTGAGAATTGAGGCAAAAGCTGAATCTCTGATTTATGACAGGCAGGCAGCCAGCCAAGCCAAAAATCTTTATAGTATAGTAGACATACATATATCATCTGTTATACCATGAATATGTATTAGCTTTCATCGAATCAATTGAAAAATCAGACAAAAACTTATTTATTTCCCAGACAAATCATCATAAAATTAAATAGATTTCTTAATATGACCAAATTACCATTTTAAAACTCATCTCAACTTGCTCACACATCAATTTCCAAAGCCATTCATTTGTTATACAAAAGCCATTTGACCAATATGTATCCTATAGTCTGCCTGCCTCATCTGGTTGCTAGTGAAGTATCAACATGCTGCATTCGACAGTTATTAGATTAACACCTACACAACATACTCTCGGTTACTCGGCTCTGTCTCTCTACTCGAATAGGCAGAGATAGTCGCATAGTCGCATAGTCGCACGGATAGCTCGCTGCCTGAATTTTCGCAAACAATAAAGCGCTCAAAATGTATGCGAACAAACATAAAATCTTCGTCCAGACAACGACCATGGTGACAAAACAAAACAAAAGCCAACTTGATGGCAATGTGATGGGGCCCCGGATCTCAGCTCAGGATGCTGAAGGTACCAGGTTAACCAGGACTACCAGCAGCAGCAGCAGCACCAGGAGCAGCAGCAGCGGTAGCAACAAGCGATGTCAATTTCAGACAAACAACCCAATGACTATATGCAAAACTCGTTGAAACGCAAATACACAGAGAGAAATGTTGAGTAAGTTAAAATATTTTGATTGGAAATATTCGAACAACGAAATTCTGTAGATAGATAGACAAAACTCCATGGTTTTTCTCTCTGTGCATAGACTTTTTAATGCATGTTTGAATATAGTATATATATGTATGTTAGGCTGACTTGTATGTGTCTCGTTTAAGATGTGACAGTCGCCCACCGAATTTGACTACTCGCCCCCACGGATTGCACATTTACGTGCTACATAAAAAGACGCTTACGTTTTAGCTGGGGACGGGCAAGAAGGTAAGGTTAGCTTTGAGATGGAGGACAAGTTGAAAGCTGTCAGTGGCTGTTTAGATTTACGTGCCGCAGTGCAGTGTAATGTCAGCAGGGGCAAACGGAGACGGAGACGGACAGACATATGGCCATCATCAAGAGAGGTGTGACAGGCACAAGCATCCCCCAAAAACTCCCCTTTCCATCCATGCACTTTGTAACAATGCAAAACCAAAACGAACACACACACACACATGTCAGTGTGTACCGGGTACTGATTGTCATCGCTGTGACTTTTTGTTAATGAAAGTGTCAGCTAGACAAACGCACCCAAACCCAAAGGACATCATCGAACAGCTATCCTCCACCTTCTACCTATCCGCCTGCCCTACACTCCCTGAAAACTGACTCTTTGTGTTTGATTTTGTTGTTTTTTGGAGTAAAATGCTTTCCATTTTGGCCAATAAATTATGATCAGGCTGATTTTTAGAGGCCCCTTTTGTATTGGGGTCGGTTGTATAACCTAACAGCGTGCGGTGTTTCATGACATTAAAATGTCCTGGACAGGATTGTGGCTGTAGCTTTTGTTTGCCATCAACATCAACCAATATCCAACATTTATTGGTTAAATTTTCAAAAATGTTCAGAGATTATTATGTGATAATCCATAAATTCATATATGTATATGTATATACAATGCAATACCGATGACAGCTAGTTAATGAGTTTTTGGGCAGCTTTTCTCATTTTAACAGGTCATGTTAGGAAAATATACAAAAAGTAATATTAGGCTCATATATAAATATTGGAAAATAAATTTTTAAATCTTTTTAAATCTGATCAAACAAATTTTTCCCATTAGTGTGCTATGTTTAATCGTGATCCTGAAAATATGTTGCCTTTCACATATTGAAAGACAAGTTAAACTCCTATGTTACATAAGGATAAATAAACATATACTACACATCTAGTATTATTGTCACATATATTCACGCGCCAATTTTAACAATTAACAACCGCGTCATATCGCCAGTTTGGCATCTCGAACGCCTACCGGCTTTATGTCCTATTATCCTAAACGCTTCTAACTCAATTTACATACCGAAACGTGGTCGTAATAGGGGGCGGGCGATGGAGGAACTTCGGGCTTTTGGTATTTCCATTGCTGTGCATTATTAAAACGGATAAATCGCGACGTGGAACGTTGAATGAAAGTGAAAACCTGTGCGTGGGTAATTAAAAAGTCAACGACAAGGAGGCAGCGCAGCACAGATGAAACCTAATTCGCATGTTGAATTTTAATTAATTAAGAGAACAGACCGAAGGCAGAGAGAGAGAGAAAGAGAGAGAGAGAGAGAACGAGAAAAAGGGAACGAAGCTGTTGTGTTAGAGATAGATAGATAGGCAAGTCACGTGTCTCATTCGCACCCGGATACTAAAGTAGGTTAATGCGCTTAGAGACACAAGTGTAAAATTGTAAGGTTGCGGGGGACAAACGGGAGTAACGAACCTTAGGTGTGAGATGGGGAAAAACTCTGACAGACACTGTAATTGGTGGCGTTACAAAATATTTACAGTTAACGTTACATGGAAATGGAAAAAGATGATAAAGTGCGCAAATGTTTGCACTTCTGCCTTTTTATGACTCTTTAGAGACATTTAGAGAGGTGTTTGAGCCATTCCCCCCTGTCGATGGGGTCGATGGGACTAGCAAATTGTATGGGGGACGGTTTTTTACTCTTTGCAGGAGTGTTGACGTCTTGATAAGCAAAAATGTTCAAATAAATTTAAATATTTCTATATTTTAACAATTTTGTTGCGTTTTTATTCCTCCCCACTTTACAGAAGCTTTCCAACTGTAGTAGGCCTTAACTTGAATTATTTTATACATATTTCGCTGGCATTTCGACAGAGTAGCCCATTCAAGTAACAACATTTTGGTCGCAGTCACATAAAGTCTTAATACTATTTTTTTACATTAATATATATCGTTTACGAGAATACACATTAACAATGAACGCTGATAAGTGTCCCGATCTTTATGAGCGCGCCAAGCGTGTCCATGAACCTGGCAGGGTCTGTCGTGAGCAGCTCTATTTGCGCGCCAAGCGGGTAAGTAAACCCAAATTATGACCTCAACTTGTTAGACGAACCTTCATCTTCTGTTGCTGAAGGTCGCTCGGGAGGTGCCTGCTTTCACATATCAGGCATTGCAGAAGGGAACTGTCGTTATACCGCCCAAAAAGTAAGTAACCTCACCCTTAACCATTTCCATTAATACAAATTCAATCCTATTCTCAGAATTGATATATTCAAGCGTCAACCGGTTAAGGAGACCGTCTTTAAGATCTACTTTATGCGCGGTGATATTCCGGTAGCTCTTTCGGGTCGCAGCAACAAGCAGGATCCCACCAAGGATCGTCCCTTGCGTTGGCATTGCAAGCCCGAGGATCTTGACTATTGCTATTACCTGCCCATCTTTCTAGATGGCTTGGCTGATATTGACAGTGACACACGTCTCTTGGCAGTTAATGCTGCTGTCGATCTGATCATGAGACAGCCCCACAAGGTGCTACCAGTGCTGCCCAAGCTTATACTACCTCTTAAGCGTGCTTTTCAGACTCGTGACAAGGGCATTATTATTTCAGCTCTTCAGGTGCTTCAGCTAATGGTTCGATTGGGTAAGTTTCTTAACGATACTAAATAAAAATTATCTACTAACATTTTGTATTTTTCCGGTAAGGACCCTGTGTGGGACAAGCCTTGGTGCCCTTCTATCGCCAGCTGCTGGCTGTCTGCAATCTCTACAAGAATGTGAATGTGAATCTGGGCGAAGGTGTTGATCCGGATCGCAGTAAGCGCATTGGCGATGTCATTGAGGACACTCTTAAGCTGCTCGAGTTCTGTGGCGGACCGAATGCTTTTATTAATATCAAGTATATGGTACCGACCTATGAGAGCAGTGTATTCCCTCGTTGCCAGGGTCTGGATACTGGCTCTAAGCAGTGATAAACTTGTTTAATTTAGTTGCTTAGGTTATTGATTGACAGAAAAATTATCAACAGTTTGGTTCGAAATTTTAGCAATTGAATAAAGTCGGTATGGTCTAAGGAATACCGTCTGTAAGCCTAGTGGTATTTATTTGTAAAGGGTTTCAGTTGGGAATATTTTACTGTACTGTTACTGTAGTGCTATGTAACACTCTCCTCTTCCTCTCCCTTAAAAAAAACCGTCAAGCCATCTGTTAGCGATTCAGGATTTCAACACGACCAAGACCAGACCACACCAGAGGGGAGCCAATGACAAATGCCTAATTAATTTTAAATTTCCAAAACAAGCTTCTACCATACAGAAACGAGCGGCCGTAAATAAAAAGCTCATTACAATAAATCATAAAGTGAAAATTGTTCAATTCTTGCCGGCTGGTTTAATGGAATATTCATGTCTGCCATCAGCTATCCACATTTGTCTAAGGATGGAGGGTGTGTCGCTCTTACCACCTACCTATTGTGCGTATAGTACAAACTCCCTGCCAGTCGGTCTTCCTGCCTGCCTGCCTGCCTGCCTGCCTGCCTGCCAGTCTGACTGTATTTTTTTCCCCGGTATCTGGCCAAAATCAAGCATTGGGCCACACACTCTTAACTTTTGACTGCTGCCGGCACTTTTCACAAATCGAAGAACGAGCACGCTCTAAAATTAATTTAGTTAAATTGCCGCCATTGCGGATGGGGAGACTGTTACTGGGGAGTACAGGAGGTTTAAGGTTGGGCTTGTGGCTTCTCTCTGGCTTCTGTGGTTCTGTTGCGCTTTTCAACGTAATTAAGTACCCGACCCTCCATAATTTTAGAGAAACAAATCTTGTTATCAGAGCGAACCAACACAAAACACAGTCCGCTTCTGTTTCCTAAAAGTCGTTCAGTCGTTCAGTCGTTGTCCTGGTTGGTCAGTCCACTCTTGTTGGTGGTTTTCGTCCTATCGACCTGTGTACTGTGTACACCAGACAACTGCTGACTGTTTGAAACCACCCGAATGGCTGACTGGCTGACTATTTGATTGTGGTGCGGTGCGTAGATAAAAACCTGCCAAGTGTTGCAACTCAATTTGCCTCCACATTCTGTTTTTCTGTTTCCACCCTCCCGATTGGTGGCTTCGTTCGTTCCACCACACAAGTTCTTAATTCACTTTTTGGGTATAACGTTAAATTTTGTATGTGTGTCAGTTTTTTTTTTTTTTTTAATCTCCTGTTGACGGTAAATCAAACAGTCCCCCTGGGTGCAGCGGCACTTGACGACCCACCACGCCAGATAAATTGCATTGCGACTGCTTACCGAAAATTTTCATTTACGTTTTTATTGTGTTGCTCTTCTTGTGCTAAAATCGTTTTGACATTTTTACGCAGTTTTTTGAACAATTTTTATTGCGTCTCATCTTCCAAACAGGGCAGGGCAGGGCAGGGAGGGAGGCGATTGTGTAGAAAGGGTTCGCCGCGGGGCGCTAAACTTTGATTTAGGTGGAATATTGCACCGAAAAGAGATTGAAAAGCTGTTTGAGCATTTATACAACGACTACTGCTGGGCAAAACTTTCGAGCAGTTTGAATTGAATCTCCACAGCTTAGCCTGGCATGTTGGGTTAGTTACTTGAATGCCCAGGAGAGCATTTCCGTCACACACACACACACACATATTACTCGGACCACTTGCACCACTTTGATATGTATACATATTCATATGCATTAAGTCATGACCATGTCCGGCGTTGGTGGGCTGGAAATTGCTTTAATATACCGGAAATTGCAGGAGAGTTGCATAAATTGACGCGAATCGCCCCCTGGGCACAATCCAATGTAATGATGTAGAGCCTCCAGACTTTGAGGTTTGGGGGGCAAACCGAAAGTGTTGCTCATTCTATTATTTTTTCCATCCTATGTAACAGACAGAAGGAAGCTTTTCCGACCCCATAAAGTATAAATATTCGTGATCCTTAATATTTTTTGAAGTTTGCTTAATAATTTTTGGAGATAATTGGTTAAATAACATAAAAATTTAAAAATAATATAAAAATCAACATCTAGTGCGTCTCCTCTAGATCTAAAGTAATAGAAATAAAAAATTTCACAGTGTGTAAACACTTTTGTGCCAAACTGTATATGGTTGAAAAATGGTATTATTTGGTAATGGTAATGCTGATAATATTCTTTTCATTATTTTCTGAATACAAGTAAATACTAAATTAATGCAATAGTTATTTAAAAAGCGCACGCCCTTTGATTTTATTTGATGTCGTATTCATTTTACTGCTTAACTTTCTTCAAATGAAATTATGTTTAGTCAAAATAACTGCGTTTCATATGTAAAATTCACACTGTGATATTAACTGATTATTTCTTTGGGTGTACGTCATATAATCATCACAAAATTAATTAGCCTTGCCGAAGCCCATCATTTATTTTTCTAAATACACATTTCTGCTTCTGCTAGAGTATGTGGGATCTGTACTTGTTTGTTGTTGCATGGGTTGGCTTAATAGTTCGCCTGTGCAGACTGGGCAGCTGTGGGCAGTGGGCTGTTTAGTGGCGACTTAAGTTTTACAGTATGAGTTTACGCTTACCCATGTTCGATTGGAGATATTTAATCCTGTTGCAGAGGCACATAAAGGGATGGGCCACACAAAGTACGGGAATCAGAAGAAGGCTACTTAAAAGTATGCCCACCCAAAACATATTCTAAAATCATATAGAAACGATATTAGAAGTACTCGAGAAATGTCAGCAGGATGCATTAATAAATCACATAGAACAAGTTATTGTAAAAATAATGTTATGAGTAATAAATGTTCAAAAAAAAAACGTTAAATTGCAGTTTAAATTTTTATCGATAGCACAATTGTATCGAAATCGAAAAAAGAATAGGTACTTACTAAAGGATTAATTAACTTATCGCAAACCATATCCACACCGCGGTTATAAATACCGGCAATCGGAGCATTTTTACCAACATTAGTAAGACATTCGTTTATCACCATTTCTATATATCCTGTAACGACCTGTCGTGCAGTAAAGGGGACTGTTTTCCGCATCAAGGCGTAATCAATCTCAGAAGTTGTCCATATATATACTTCGCCTTTTCTCATTCGGGCTTTGAAATCTTGCACCATCGCATCATATGAAGTTTTATTATCTAATAAAATTAGTTCATCAATTTGAGATAGTTTAAGTGCAAGCTCATCCATAATTGAATTGATATTCTGAATGAACGCATTCTGCGAATTAACTAAATTTTCTGCCTCGGCTTCCAGGGCTATTCTGGCCCAATCGTAAACACCCCACTGAGTCCACAGATCGGATCTCACCTTCTTAAGGTCGTTTGCCAATTTTGTTAAGTCTAAGGGCGTCAGTTCTCTACATAAATTATCTGTAAATTTCGAACTATTGTATTCTCTCATTTCTCCATCTAAGTATTTCCATGTATCCTTGTCACCAAAGTCTCTTGCCAAATTATAATGAAACTCCGGGCCAAAAGTAAGGCCGGGCCACAATTTGACTGTTGGCCATGTATGTTCTTTTAAAATTGTAGTACTTGATAGTTCATTTATATCATACAAGCCATTGAGTTCCAGAAACTCGAAGATTGACTCGTTGGCCTTAAATGCCCTGATTAATTCTGACATACGCAACGATGGCGGATTCAATTTTTCGGAACTTTTCGGCCGATACCGATTGAGATCAATAGATGCGTCTAAATAGCGAAAAATCGCATTCTGTTGATGTTCCCGAAGAGGTGCACAGGCACCCTGATAGGTTAGAAAACCTATAACTAAGTGAAATATTCCAACCAAAACGGTAAACGAAAACACACAAAATATCAACATTATGGTACTACAAAAAAAAATATTTCATAATCAGGCTATATATTGAAGTATTTGTTATCCTTACATTAACAGAAAAATAGATCCCATGGCCTTGCTACAAACGCCAAAGTGATTGGCACGCTGATACCGTCCACAGCATCCCAAAATGACACCAAGAATTAAAAATATAATTATCTTAAAAAAAACGGAAAATGTTGTGTATTGAGCCTTTTTAAATTGTTGTTTTTGTACTTACGATCGATAGAAGTGAGCACACAATGAAAGCGAGTACACTACGAGTGTTACCAAATTTGGTGACAACATCTTGAAACGATGAGGTTGAGGTATGAGTATTTATGTGAATATCACTGATCACCAATTCAATGATGGCCTTTATGGTATCTGCATGCGATCGGAGTAGTGCTTTTCCAGCGTCCAAATCATCAACTAAGAAGTTAATGACATCTCTGTTAAAATTATGCAAATTAGAGAAACCTTGACCGATTGCAACTAAATATACTCTGAGAGAATCGAAACCATTGTTTTCAATAGTATATTTCATGGCATCTGCAAATTTCCTAGCGTCGGGTATCTATAAGACAATATAAACATTAGTCTGGATGCCTGTGTTGATTCGACAGACACTGTTCTCGGTGATTTTCCTCTCAGATTATTATATTTAAAAAATAAAGATTATGTGGCAACAAAATTGTTTATTGTGTGTACTTTGATTTTCTTTCTTTATCTTTCAACTGGAACTTACCTTACGCATGGCATTTTCAATCAAATACATGCCAAAGAAGTCAGTGTTATTATTTTTTAGAAGGGGGAATATATGTTTTTGGCAGGAATACCACATCGCATTACCATTCTATCGTTATTAAGATGTTGAATTTAACTACACAACTCTTACCTCGTCGAAGTGAAGACATCGTGAGGTATCAATGAACTCAATATTCGACGTCTTTAAAAAGCGAAGACATTCCGAATTGCCACAAAGTACGGTCATGATATATGTAACATCTTTCTTAATAGCTCGCAGGCCTAACATGCATTTAATATACTTAGTAGCAAATTAACGAACAGAAATTACTTACCATCACTAAGTTGTCTTCCATAAAATTTTAAATCAGTAACCAATTGGCTCACATCATACATAAGGGACAGAGCTTTTTCCATGTTTTCTCCTTTTTTAACGATATCTGGTGAGGTTCCTATACCAGCATTGGTAAGTAATTGCCTATACATTTGTACATGTAAATCTGTCAAAAAACCCCATTTGGCTTTCTAACATTCTCAGACAGGCTAAACTAAACGATTATACATACTATTTTTTAAGTCCCATATTAATTGTGAACATAATTCTTCGTAGTTATTTATAAACAAGTGGCGAATCTGGTCTGAAATATCATTTAAATATGTACAGGTATCCTGGGTAGCCCAATCCACTTCTTTGGTTGCATGCTCAATAGCCTGACTTAATTTATAATTGCCTCCAAGGGAAATAGAGATCCCAAACCTTGGATTTATTACTTAGAATGTTGATGGGTATGATAGATTGGCATTGATTAGACTTACAAAACAGCAGCAATAAGCAATACAAGAATATATCCAAGGCAGCATCGTTTCCGAGTGTTTCTCTCACTATCACAGGGGGGACATCCTTTGTGGCAACGACATGCGCAGAAACAACAATAACATACCCTGTGAGAAGACAAATAACTTCAGATTGCAATAGTCTGTATTACTCACGCGATGCAGGGTATTATAAGCACAAGGGCAAGCAGAAAGGTAATGAATATGAGCAGCACCCAGTATTGAATTAGGAGATCCGCCCAGTCATTCTTTTCAACCTTTGGTCCTAAGCTTAGAGAGTTATTGTCCTTGACCGCAATGTAGTCTGAAGCAAAAATCATTATTTACATGTTATATGTCTTGGTCATTTAGATGTGATGTTTCCTTACCAATCGGTAGTGCATGAATATCCGTTATAAGGTTATCAAACAAGTTATGAGTGAATCTATTAATCCATTTTTCTAAAGAGGTTATTCCATAGCTCTGTTTTCCTGTGTACTTTGCAATGGATTCGTAGCTGGTATACTTTGTAGGATTTGTATATTTAATATTATTATCATCTTTTTCATTCGCCAAGGCTATGGTGAATAATGTTGCAATGAAGAAGCACGTTGTCAAAAAAGCTACGTTTCGGATGAGCAGCTTGTTTGAGTTTATTTTGTATGATCTATTCTTGCTGTTACGATGTCCGTCGTGTTGATTGTGTATTATAATTTCTTTCATTCTGTTGACCTTTATGTATTACCACAAGCTAATTTTTGTGTTGTACTTTATCAATACGAAATTATTTTAGTTTATGCTAAGTGTGCTTGTTTAGGTTGTAGAAAACTAAATAAAACACACATAAAAAAAATCGTAGACTGCTAATTGACCTGACGATTTTTTTCATAAGCGAACGAAGCATTGAAATAATTGTTTTTGATAGCAAATATGGTATGGCCTATGTTTTTGAAAAGACCGAAAAGAAAAGTATGTTAGTTGCTACAAAACCATCATGACTCTCTGTAAATGATTATATTATTATATATTATACATGACCTGCGACCTGGATCGGCTAAGATATGTCCAACTGTGCGTTCGTCTGTATGTTTGATCTCTGAATAAATATAATTTTGAGTTTCAAAAATCTAAAACTAAATTCGGTTAAGAAACACCTGAGATATGATATGAAATTGAAGCGAAATCATCAGACAGTGGTACAGTATTGCATGTATGACCTTATGAGTTAGGTCAAGGGTATGTTCAAGTTGAGCTTACTCGACTAAAGTCTTCCTACTTAAATATTTAATAAGAAAAAGCTTTTTAAAAAAGGTTTTAGAATGAACGGTAACAGTTAGAAATTGGTTAATTGAATAAGTAAAGGAATATTATAAATATCTCCTAAATGAAATGTTTTTTTAATGTTAAGCTGTTCAAACCCCTTAAGGATCATTGAGTCTGACTTTTGTTTATAATATATTATGGGCCTGTGCTATCTAACCTTTTAACTGTCTCAAACTCTTAAAAGGAATAAAGACATTTCAATAAAGATGTAAAATATATCAATTATGAAGCATTTAAGCTTTAAGCTAATACAGATAAGCTAGGTCGCAGCAAATGGAACAGTTTACTTACAAGCTGACATAGTTTGTGGTTCTTTCTCTTTGTCCTTTGTGCCATAAATATATGTTATATGCTATGTTTATACAGTCACGACCCAGCATAAAGAGTGCGAATCCTAGTTTTAGGACGCAGATGCTCACATTTCGCGAACTGCGTCGAATCACGTACACAGAGCTAGCCCGGAAGCAAATCGAAATTATCACCAATTTGCAGTCATCGAAATCCAATTACGGGGCGTGTGTGGAACCACCATTGAAGGGACAATGCTCATAAATGTTACCTCTGTCTGGCCATATGCTGGCATCGATACAAAAATGCAGCGAGTGCAACTCTGGCACTGGCTCGAAATCTGAAGCAGGAGGAGAAGCCAGGGCAGTAGACAATAATCGGATTAGGTTTTGCTGTTGGACTCGCCAAAAACATAATTTGCGAGAAATGTCACACGGCGACTGCCCGGCGACTTATTTGCAATTTGCCAAATGGAAAAACGACACGAAAGTCGACGGTCGAAACAAGGAAATGAGGCAAGGAAAGGGGAATGGGGAAAGAGAAAAAACAACGGCTGATTGTGGTGGGTTGCGGGTCAGGTTTGTAACAGCGCACTAAATCATGCATGTCAAGTCGAGTAGTCGTATAGTAGTTGTCGTCTCTATCAAACCCATCATAATCGCCAATGCGTACGCATCATTATCGGGATCGGACCTCTTCGTTTGCACTACGCTCGAAGGGATGGCGGGGGTGGTTTCTCATCTCGTTTCGTCTCTCGGGTGCCACTGTTGTTGTTTAGTTCCGGCATGCGACAGATGCAACAGACGTGCCCGCCGGACGACGGAGTCTGTGTGGTAAAACCACAAGCGGCTCTCCATCCCAGTCATCATTGTCCTCAAAGCTGTCACTGCTCATTGTCAGCTAAGTGCCGGGCAATGGGCGGAGTTGTGGCATATGAGGAGGGCAAAGGCAGGAGGAACATGTGGGGGGAACAACATGCTGTTGCTGAAATAGCAGCAGAATCCGCTTCTGCAGTGGCTAAAAACCATTTTCATTTTCAAGGGCCCTAAACCAAATTTTTTGCTCTCAACATAACCTGCTCGCTTTCGTTGGTGAGGTGGGAAAAATGAATAAAAAAAAGCCTGCTTGCACAGTGGGGCAAGTATTTAAAATCTCGGCTAGAAATTAACCATCAGGAAAGAGTTGTGAACGATAATAAATTTAAATTAATGCATATTAAATGAAAGAGCAAACTAGATTTTTTTGCCATGTTATTGCCTACAGATTAACATTTAACATCGGTTGTTTAACATTAAGTTAGATAAAATACACAAAAGTTCCTAACAATATTTCCAATACAATTAGTAGACAAGTAATTGAATAGCTTATGAAAACATGTTATATTTACATTTTTTGAAATAATTAATACGTTGCGTAGATTACATAATTATCTCCTTTGTTTTCTTGTTATATATCTAGCATTATATTACAATTTTGCGTCGATAAGAAGATTGTCATACACATTATACATTCAAATAATTTTTATAGATTAAATAATATTTTGCAGTACATTTTGTTAGCCCAACATCATCCAATTTTTCTACTACCTTTTTTTCCTCTTCTCTGCTCACAACAAACAAATATGACTTTTACAATTGATCTGGTACCACTGTGACTGGGTGTAAGCCACCCGCTACGCGGCAACCGCAACAACAGCACCAGCACCAGCGACGGCGACGGCGACAACAACAACGACGACAGCCGACGATGGCGTCTGCGTTGTGCACTCCAAACGGGAAAACGATAAGACGGCAAACGCAAAGCCGGTGTCGGTGTTGGTGTTGGAGTTTGAGTTTGAAGGCAACAGAAGTCCCATTGCTTCCGCTGCAATGCAACTAGAGCGAGGGTGATGGTGAGGGTGAGTGATGGTAAGGGTGGGTGTCCGACACCCGCGTCAACAATAAAAGCAAATTCAATGCGTTTTGTGATAATTTCGCACTACACAAGAAATGAGAAGCGATAAAGCGGACGACGATTGCAAAGCTAAAGCCGTAAACGAGAAAATAATAAAAACTTTCTATATGTATATTGTATATTGCCAAGTAGAACGTGAAAAAAAAAATATTATAATAATAATGCCATCTATATAGTAGTAGTTGTTGTTGAGGTCGGAGAAACATGAGTGTGAATAGTCAATAAGAGTGTTTGAGAGTGATTGGGGGTTAAACAGCTCGAAAGCGGATCGAGAGTTTTTTTTTTGCTCGGATCATTGTGGGTGACTAGATGCTCTCTGAGGGGTGGTTAGTGTTTGGTGATGGTGTTGGTGTTGGTGTTGGTGGTGGGAAATCAAACGGTAACAATGCAATCAAAATTTACGTTTTCCTTTACCTTGGGTGCAAATTTAGTTATTGTCTAGACTCGGGAGTCGGATTCGGAGGCGGAGTCGGAGTCGCAATACGCACTCGAGGGAATTGTTTGGCCATAATTTAATTCAGCTGCCCCATTATTTCATTAGTTGAGCTGAGTGTCGCCACCCCACCTTATCCAGAATATTGTGTAAAATTTTGTGCAATTTATTTTCAGTATTGTGTTGCGCTTTCTGTGTGTGCGTGTGTGTGTGTGTATGTGTGTGTTGTAAGTATTGTAAAATGGCTATGGCAGCTAGACGCATAAATTTGTGTATTTCGATTTTGATTTTGCCATTTTAATTGTTTGTAAACTGGCCACACATGCTCCAGCCACTTGCTCCTTTGTCTCTCTATCTGTCTGCCTGTCTGTCTGCCACACTCTCTACAAATATACATATATACATATATATGTACATGTGTATATGTCTCTTTGTGTCGCTATGTCTGAATTTTCTTTGTTGGCCAAACATGTCGTATCTTTGTATCTGCATCTGAACAGGCTTTCAACAATGTGTTTTATGCGTTTTGTGGGTTTGTATATTTAGTTTGTGTAATTAACATTTATGACCAAAAACTTCAGATATTCATATATTTCAAAAATTGTACGATAAAGAAAAGTGCCTGTTTCCTGATAAAACTAATTTTGCATTTTGGTATTTGTGTGTTGGAAAATATTTGCAAAGTTTATAATAACAGAGACAAAAATAATACTAAACAATTAAATTGACTTAATAATTGAACAATATTTAATTTTTAGCTAGCCAATGATATGATTGATATGTTTCAATTGAAAATTTGTATGATGCAAAAACATTACAGGCAAAATAAACTTAACAAATTAAATAACATGTGAAGGAAGCAATTCAAATTCACTATCTTTACTTTCCATGCCTGAAGGTATGCTACAAATTTAGACTCATTACATTTAATGCCTAAAATTATGCTACAAAAAATATGCAAAGTGTAGCATTGCAATAACTGAATGACTGCTGAGTGAGAAAGAATGAGAAAAAATAATGCAAGAATACAAAAAGCTAGAAAAATAATGTTCAAGAAGGCGGGGTTGAAGTAAGGTGACGACGCACTTGAACTTACCAGCTACACTCGAGTGACTTCACTCTGCCGTCCACTCTGGCAAGTGCAACATAAATGCATAGAGACAATGAAAATTAAATTGTTGCAACTTGCAACCAGCACAAAACTCTATGCAAATAATCAAGACGCAAAAGGCAGAAGGACAGACGGATGAACTGGACAGACAGCCAGATGAGATTTTAGCTTAACTAAAAGCATATAACGAGCAAAAAAAAGAAACGTCTACAACGAAATCCATCTGTTTAATGGGTCTACCGCAGGGCGGGACAGGTCACGGCCCAAAACCCACCACCCACCCAGACCTCCACACATATTCCTGATTGTGGGTGCTGCGCCTGTAATGAGTGTGCTACCGCTTCTAATCCACCGGATTACAAAAGTGTGAGGCAAAGTTGGAGCTACACATATCTATATGGCTACGGGCAACAATAATCTCGTACCCATTATGTGAGGCAAGACCGAAGGCGAACCCTTGGCCAAAACTATTACACTTGATAAATTCGAGATTAAAGTGCATTTGCAGTTGAGCAGGAAAAGCAGGAACCCAAAGTCCAGGGCAGGCAGAGGCCATCAAATTTATGGCCATATATACGCAGAATTTTCTTTTGTATGAAAAACCACTTGGCCCAGAACTCGTGCGCCCTTTTAATTATCACACGTAATGACAGCAGCAGAAGCAGCAAAGAGAAGCAGAAACAAATGCAATTGCTAATTAATTGCTCCGGCGAGAGTACTGGCAAGGCCCATCAAAATGAAAAGAAAAATTTATGGTTCTTCATTTGTTTGGCTTGACATTATTATTCCAACATGTGTATGGGTAGGTTGGTTGGGTGAAATGCAATTGTTCAGGACCATTACAACCATTGGGGAGATCAGTTAAGCTTATCTAAACGCAAACGCAATAAACTTAAAGCTTGAATCGAACTTGAACTTGGGAATGTGTTTTGATTGTTATTTTTGGTTATTTTCGGTGGTTGTGGCAAAATGCTCTAATGGACATAATCGTCGTTATTGTGTGTGCTGTCAAAAACGCCACCAAATACAAAAATATAATTGTGATATGGCGGCCATCGCATGATTAACGATGAGAGCCAATATGAAAAAAGAACATAACACAAAATTAAAAATATTTAGTGAAAAAAAAAAACGAAATAGACACAATGGAATCTTTAAGATACAAACTCGTACTCGTATTGTACTACAGCGGAAACTTCAGAAAACAACAATAACAACACAAAAAAAAGATGCCAGCCAAACGATTATGGGCAATTTAGTAAGGGTATCTGTGTATGGGTTGGTGTGGGGAACAGTGGGGCAAGAGATTCGCTCTTATACGCATTACAATTAGAAGCTTCAGATGACGCTAAGCTTAACTCGAAAAAAAAAAAAACTGCAACTGCAGTAACAAGCTTAACGATTGACTTAGACGAGAGCCCAAGTCAAGATGTTATCGTTAAGAAAAACAGCTCAAAACGTCAGAACATCAGAAACAACAGAAACGGAGACAAAAACAACTGAACTGAACTGAACTGAGAGTTGGCTAGTTAATTTTTTAATGAATCTCGTCAGATATTTGAAATCGGTTTGCTGTCGGTTAACATTTGTTGCCGTTGTGTTTTTTAGTTGTTTTTTTGTTACTTAGTCGTTTGTCGGCAGTTTTCAAGTGCGCATAACAAACGCGCTTCAATCTTAACCAACAGTCTCAACGCCAAGTTCTTAACGCCAAAAACCCCCCAGAAGTCAAGCAGTGTACAAGTCTATCGAGTGTCTTTTGAATTTGAAAAACAATTTTTTGTTTACCAGATTTTCTGTGTGTGTATTCCCGAAAATGTTCCTGGGTTCTGTAGCCTATTTGGTATTATGTTGCTGCTTTCTGTTGACTCATCATTGTGCTCAAGGTGCGGTAGAACAACGAATCGGTTACTTAATTGACTATTAAGCAATTAGCGACATGTGTTGTCGTTGTTTTTTTTTGTTTCAATCTTAACATCTCACCCACGCAAACCAATTGTTGGGCATTTCCAGTACTTTGGGAATTTTCTCCAAATCAAACAAACCGCGAAAACAATTTGGCAAAAATAGTTGAAGGAACTTTGCAATGAAAAAGTTTTGTAAACCGGATGATAAATGAAACGATGATTTGATAAAAAAAAAAGAGATTGAAAAAAATAATTGTTAGAGAAAAAAGTTTAACAAGATAACTAAAGACACTCGCGATTAAAAAGGTTTTGATGCGAAGTTTAAAAAATTCAACCTAAAAAATATACTTGGGATAGGTAAATCTAATTTCATTAGCTTTAGTACTTCCAGTTAAAAACTGAGCTAGTTTGCAGAAAAGCAGAGGAACACGTCTAAATCGATTTAGCTGATCATGAATATATATATATACTTTATGGGGCCTAATATGCTCCCTTCTACACATTACAGAAACATATTCTGTATATGACAAAATCAATATAAACTATAAAAAGTCCAACTAGATTAATTGCAAGTGAAGACAGATTTCACTTTCAATCTTAACTAGATAATTAATCAGTGTTAAGTAAAAACCAAAAGCCCTTAAAACACAGTTCATTTTAGAATACCAATCCCGGGCTTACCCCCATTTCTGTAATTGAGTTGAGGTTTTGCAATGCAAACTTTGCATATTGAAGTGCAATTTAAAATTGGTCAAAGTGCGCATGGTTATCCACTCTGAAAGCAGTCAACTGTATGTGGTTACGGGGTGGGGAGATGGTGAGTGGGTGAGAGAGAGAGATGTGTTCATAAATAAGTCAGCGTGAGCTAATTGCGCCACTTATAGACAGCGTCACGAGAAACACGCTCCAGTTCACCCGATTCCCTCTTTTGGTTTGGGTTGGCAAGTGTTTGCATAACTTAAATGAATTTTCTTTTGCTAAATCTAATTTCTATGCTAAACCAAAAAACAAACAAAAACGTTGATGTCCGACTGGTACGTGAATACGGCCCGCTCAAACCGTAAACCGTAAACCGTAAACCGTAAACCCTAACCAGGTCAGGCGAATAAAGTGTCATCCAAACTGGATTTCGATGACATGGAGAGCAACAACAACAACCAGACTGGTGTGCCAGTTATAATCGGACAGGGACAGGGGCAGGGGCAGGGACAAGGACAGGGGCAACAGGGTAGCGGTGGCTATGATCAGGGACGCTCTGGAGGTGGAGGAGGTACTGGAAGTGGAAGTGGAACTCAAGGAACAAGTGGCAGTGGCAATCGTCCAAAGATACATGGCGTGCGTGTTACCGTCGATACAGGCGATGGCCAACAGCAGACGAAAGGTAATTAAATTTGGCTCAAAAGCAAGACCAATGAAATCTATGTACAACTAAAAGCGAGAACAACTTCAAAGCAGAATCCAAGGAGAGTGTCGAAATAACGGACTTGGGTAAACACAAGAAACGTGTGGGCATCCACACGGACATCACGTTCGAGATAACGGCCGAGGGTGATGCAAATGAGACAAGTTCGGCGCAACAGCACGGCGGGGAGAAGGGTAAGCTGTAGATTACTGCATCACCTGCCAGCTTTCACTTTTACATTTTTACTTCCCTGCCCGCAGAGGATGCCAGTGTGCCGATTTACAAAGGTCGTACGAGCAGCCATGATTCTAAGCACAAATCGAGAACACCCCATGATCCGAAGTCACAATGGAATCCCAACTATCCCAGCGAACATCGTGGCTACGATACAGGTAGTCGAGGTGGCTCAAGGACTTACCCTGGCTCCGGCTCAAGTTCAGATGCCTACTATCCGCAGTATTATCCTCAACATGTCTATACTAGTGCCAGTGATCCTGGAGCGGATGCTGGTAACATCTATCGGAACGGAGAAACCTGGACACACTATGTTCCCGTGTGGACAACGGAACGTTCTCCCTATGAGCAGAGCCAGCTGCAGAGAAGACCCAGTTGGAAGCCCTGCTACTGCATGTCCGCCTATGGCACAGACTACAGACATCGCCGGGATAGTAAGACGAGCAGATGGGGCGTCCCAGTCAAGAAGGGTGTAGTCAAGACTCCCGTCCTGCAAATTGACGGAAAGTTGGAGCAACCGTTTTCATAAGGAATAGATAAGATTTTTTACACTGCTCAACAATTGTTCTTAGTTGATAATAGAATACAAAAATGTTAAATTCAAAATATAATCAGTTAACCCTCCCTCAATTAAGATATTTTCCGGTGATTTTGTTAGGAAATTTTACTTTAATTTATTTTTGGCAATGTTTTTCTTGAAATTCGTTACTAGTAGTACATATTTAGTATTTATTTATGAAATCATTGGCAGTTCCATCTTAAGAGTGCACACTGTAGGTGCTGACTTTGCCATTGTCATCGACAGAGGCGGTGGCGGCATTATAACCATACTGCTTGCCATTGACATTAAAGTTCTCGCTCTCGCCAGTAGCCAGATCCTTATAGTTCTTTACATGACCATTAGAATCGAACTGAGGAAAACAAAAGAGGGAAAAGGAAATTGGGTTGAGAAAAAGTTGTACAGGAAAAATTAGAGTAGGAACTCACCTCTGACTGGGAAGACCACTTGGATGTCTTCTCCCACTGCTTGGTCTGGTAACCATTGTTGCCACCAAGATCAGCGTTAGCGCCAAAGTTGCCTGAGCTAGCCAATTGCTGCTGACCGGTCAGACCGTTGGAGAGACCCAAGCCATAGCTTTGCTGTGCATTCAGATTGTTGGTCGATCCGCCCAACAAGGAACCACTCAGCAGTGAACCACTCAAAAGGGAGCCACTATGACCGGCATTCAGGGAGCTGGCAGAGTTCAAGGAGCTGGCGGAGTTCAGAGAGCTACCAGAGTTAAAGCCAGAGTTATAGCCATAGTTCGAGGAGAAGCCATTAGATCCACCCGACTGCATCTGGTTGGCACTGGAAAGACCCGAACCGCTGCTGATGGTGCTGCCCGAGGCTGCCTGTTGCTTGGCTGTCTGATGAGCCTGGTTGACCAGCTGGTGCAGTTGGGAGCTACCGGAGTTGAAGTTAAGGCCGCCAGATTGACTACCAGTCAGCAGAGATCCGGTACGTTGACCGTAGTTGCTGCCAAAGGAGGAGCCCATGTTCTGATTGACCTTGAAGGCAGAGTTGGTGCCGAAGGTGGAGCCAGTGTTGGAGCCATAGGTGAAGCTGGCTGAAGGCTGCTGAATGATCTGTGGTGCCGAAGCGGTTGTGGTCACCTTGCGCTGATAGTAATGCTCAGAGGTGCCGCCTGAGGGCTGAGCAACCTGGACCAACTGCATAGTGGGCTTCTGTTCGACAACACGCTCCACATGCTGCACATACTTCTGGGAACCACCGGGCACTGTGTAAACAATCTGTTGTGGTGCGCTCGAGACCACACGCTCATGGTGCATGTACTCCATGTTGCCACCGGTGGCAACTGGGGCAGTTAGTGCAATCGGTGCCTGCAGATTGGCAGACGACAGAGTTTCCACATTGGTTGATCCAACGCCACCAAAGTTGACTTCAGTGCCGGCATTGTTGTTATCAGCGAACTCAACATTGCTGCCAGCATTGTGAGCACTGGCGCTATTGAAGTTGTGCTGTGCGCTGTGGCTGGTCTGGAAGGCCGAGTTCGTGGAGAAGGCACTGTTCGAGCCGAAAGAAGCGGCATTGTTGGCACCGAAAGATGCAGCGTTGTTAGCTCCGAAAGAAGCTGCATTGTTAGCTCCGAAAGAAGCTGCATTGTTAGCTCCGAAGGAAGCTGCATTGTTAGCTCCAAAGGAAGCTGCATTGTTAGCTCCGAAGGAAGCTGCATTATTAGCACCAAAGGCAGCACCGCCACCGACACTGCTGCCGGTACCCTCAACGGCACCCACCGAATCGTAGGAGCTCTCCAAGTTACCCAAAGAAGCACCACCACCGCAGCTGGCGCAGCCACCACCAACACCGCCACCTAAGGACAGATCCGCGCTACCGCCAGCTCCATAGCCGCTTGAGCTACCGCTGGAACCATAAGCATTACGACGTGCTGTTTCAAGTGCCTGCTGATGGGCAGTGTAATGGCTAATGGGAAGGGTTGTCAATATGTTATATTATTAAGTTGAATATGTCGAATCACTTGCAATTTTTTGATAATGCTTTGGAAAAATATTTTTGTTTTAAGGATTAGTACCATGTTGCCAATTGGAAATTTCGATTTTGTCAGTTACAAAATGAACTCTACAATAATTGCCGCACGGCACTTACCGACTATGAAAATCGTCCCTTTCATGTCCAAACATTCATTAACCAAGTTTGTAAGCAAAAAATATACATATCAAATATTGTATTAAACGATTCTTAGTAATAATTATTTATTTTTATTTACCTGTTCTGGAAATCTGCAAAAGAAAAGTTTGAAAAATTAAGATCAGCTTAGATTGAATGGACTATTTTTAATATTTGTATACCCTTAACCCATGAAATTGGTAAAAAAAAAAGGGTATAATGGTTTTGTGCAAAAGTTTGTAACAGGCAGAAGGAAGCTTCTCCGACCCCATAAAGTTTATATATTCATGATCAGCAACAACAGCTGAGTCGATATAGCCATGTCCGTTTGTCTGACTGTCCGTCCATCTGTAAGAACGCGTCGATCTCAGGAACTACAAATGCTAGAAAATCCTGATTTTGGATAAGAGCTCTCCTAATCCCTAGGCATAGCAAATGGGGATTGAAACTATTAACAAAATAATGAACATCTGTGAAATTTTTATTAAAATCGGCTAAGAAACACCGGCGATTTGAAACCATCAGGCATTGGTCCGGTAGTTCACGTATGTGTATGTCTATCTGACAAGGGTTAAGGGTATCTTCTAGTCGAGTTTAATCGACTAGAGCCTTTTTACTTGTTTAAATATATATTTCATATTATTTTTTTGTATATTTTTTAACAGTTGTGTACTTGAAAAAGTATATGACGCCATTGAATGTCGACATATGTCAATCGTTGCATAATTTTATGTTGTGTAAGAATTTATTCCGCAACACTCATTATTAATAACGAAAACGTTATCAGTATTCCAAAGAAAGAGAAAGAAGAGCACAACACTTACAACAGGGATATTTTGCACACTGTTCACTTGCACTTTACACTTATATATTTGCATACAATACTTTGAAAAGGAGTTCTTTACCTGCACAAACCACACCCAGGCATAAGGCCAGCATCAATAATGATCTCATATTGAATTGTGTTTTTTTTTTTTGTGGTGTTTGCTGCTAAAAATGCCGTGCTCGACGTGCGCCTGAAATTGTACTAATGAGTGGGGGAACGTTTCGAACGCGCTTTAAAACCCAATCGAATGATTGATAAGAGAGATCTGAGACACTCTCTATACGGACTTGAAACCGATTGCTTCTTGACCTAGAGATAATGTTTGTATATTCCATTAAATTAAACTCGGAATTGGTGCAGAAATTTTTGAAAAATACATATATTTTTATTTATTTCAATGATGAAAGTAATTGCGACATATATACTATATATGTGCATATATATATATAGGTTTATTACCTTGTAGCAACTTTTACATAGACTGAAGTTGATAGGAATTGTTTTCGTGTCGAAACCTTGGAATCTATGAGGCACTAACACATTCACATATCATCGTTGCCATGTACAATTCAGCTGGGAATCGCCACATCGTTTTTTTTTATATATTTTGAATCCATTGACAGAAGTGTTTTAGCATTAGAGAATTTCTAAAATTAAACTATTTACTCATGCTTCCTCTATATGAGGTAAAGGAATATCCGTTTTCTTTAATCTTATAGTTTCATTCTACCTTTTGTTATAGTAAAAAAATATTTAATAAATGTGAAATTTCAGTCTTATCATCTTCAAGTCATGTTAGTATGCTACTATTTTTGAGTAGCTAAGATTATTTTTAACTCTTCTTCTAACTAACTAACTATATAATGTTCAGTATTAAACTCTATCCAAAAGCATACTTTCGGGCTTTAGTCCAACTTAGTTAGCCATAGTTATTTTTATGTCGGTATAATTTTATGTAGTACAACTTATTAGCATTTGAAATGAACCAAGTTCTACTTTTTATATCCTTAACCCATGAAATGGGTAAAAAATGGGTATAATGTTTTTGTGCAAATGTATGTAACAGGCAGAAGGAAGCTTCTCCGACCCCATAAAGTATATATATTCTTGATCAGCATCAACAGCCGAGTCGATTTAGCCATGTCCGTCTGTCCGTATGTATGAGCGCGTCGATCTCAGAAACTACAAAAGCTAGAGACTCCAGATTTTGGATATGAACTCTCCTAATCCCTAGGCATGACAAGTTTCAAATTTTCGATAACTTTTCAGGTTTACGATATACACATGTATTCGATAACAAAAAATTCTTGAATTTCAAAAAATGAGGATTAAAACTATTAGAAAAATAATGAACTTCTGTAAAAATTTCATTAAAATCGGTTAAGAAACACCGGAGATATGAAGCCATCAAGCATTGGTTCAGTAGTACATGTACATATGTGTATGTCTGTCAGCCCGACCGTTTGTCCGTCTGTATGGTCAAGGGTTAATGGTATCTTCTAGTCGAGCGTACTCGACTAGAGCCTTCTTACTTGTTATCACTTACTTTTACTTTAAGTATTTTTTTTTCATTATTAATTTTCAAGACACACATAAAAAAAACAAACAAAAATTCAATATATTTTGCAATACCTTATGCAAAATAATGATTTCAATTAGCACTCAAGGGCTAAACATTAAATGTTGAACCGGTTTTTTTACGCTTGGGATATTTTTGCGCATTGCGTTTAAAAATATATTTGTGTGACGCTTTCCGGAATGAATTTTTGTCGATTTTGTATTGTGCTTGTTTGATTTGATTTCTAAGTAAAAATAATGTAAATTGTTTACAAACAGAAGCTGCTGTTTTATTACTTCCGCTAAATGCTAATTAGCATGAATTGAACTGATTAGAAAACTGGAAATGTGCCTTGAACTTGAGCTAAACGAGTTTTGTATACTCTACAGAAGTTATTAACCTTAATATTTATCCTTAACAAATCCTTTGAACTTACCTGACGTGTTCTGTTTTAGACTGTTTTATCAATAGGAAATTTGCTTAGAGTTTTTTGTCTACCTATATAGTATTATGGTAGGTTATAATGATGCTATTATAATGATCTATATACCTAATGAGTCAATTAAACAATTTCCTGTGGTGCCTGATAAGCTTTTGTTCAGTTTCATTATCTGGCAAACTTTTAACTCACCAATACCAAAATGGACACTGCTAAAAATAAAGTATATAGAAAGAAGAAAGAAGGAGAAGAAAATACATACCCCAAACACTTAGGAGAGACCATATCAAGGTCAAGAAAAAACAACAAAAAAAAACATTTTGGCATACGTCTATCATGCAAATGGTTCGACTTATCAGTAACAGAAAAAACGGAACTTTCTAACAAACGATCGCTGTGCACAGTAAAAACCCAATAAATGAGAAAGTTTCAAACAAACTGCTTATAAATGTTATAAAAATATATATATGTATATGTATATATAAGTATATATTGTTTTATTCAAACATATAAATAGAGAATTGTTTGCTTTCTTTACGTATATAATATGCTAAACACCAAAAATATTGAGTTGAGTTGAGGCAAAATAGCAAAAAAAAAAGCAATTTCAACGTATTTAGGAGTGCACTGAATATGACGTCACCTTGCCATTATCATTGACGGTTGTCTGAGCGCCGCGACGACTGGTACCATCGCCATTGCTTGAGCTGAACGAGGAAACAGAAACGCCTTTGTAACCACCACCGCCGGAACTGCTGCCACCAAAGCGGTTCACAATGTTGGGAGTTGCCTGAATAAAGATACAAAAGTATTAAGATCTTATAGATGGAAATACTGTATATATACTAACCGCATTGGCTGGGCTAATGTATGCGGTTTGTCTGTGTCCATGTGGTCCAATAGAACCAGCAGCTGCGGCATAGCTGGGCGCATACCGATGAGAATTATATGAACCAGTTCCGGAACCAACGCGATGTCCATTGTAGGCATGCTGGGCAGCAATCTGTTGCTGAATGCGACTGTGAACAGGGGAAAGGAATCAAAGATGAGATATAGAGCGAACCACTAACTACATATTTATCATGCAATTATCTAATTTCGTTTAGTAATTTCCAATTAGAAGCGAGAGCAAAAGAAGGAGAAAAAAGCATTTCTAATTACGTGTCATCATCGTCGCTTATGGTCGCATCCGCTGATGCGTACGCATTGCCAGATGTGGCCAGTCCCGTTATAGCTCTACAAATATACAGATAACAAGCACCGTTAGCAGTTAACACCATTACCCAAACTCAAACTAGGGAAACCAGCCCCAAAACAGTAACCACCCAAGTTAAAGAACTAAAAAACTCTCTCTGCTCACTGTTGGGTCGCATAGTTCTGGGCCAGAATCTGATTGGTCAGCTGCTGATGGAACAGATAGGGATCGGTGATGCCAAAGTGTGGTGCATAGCCGCCGCCATAATCATCATAATCATTGTAGCCACCAACATAGCCACCCGTTGATCCTCCACCATTGGCATAGCCACCAGCATAGCTGCCGGCATAGCCACGACGACGACGAGACACTTTCCGTCCTGGCAAAAAAAAAAAGAGATTTAAAGTAAGGTTATCCAAAATAGGCAAGAACTTAACATAACCTAAAAAAAACCTTGATTTCTGTATATATACATATAACGCCTTTTTAACTATACTAGGCAACTATTATAGTAATACTATGACCCAATATATCAAATATTATAGCTTATCCTCACCAATTTTTTAATAAATTCAAGACAGTTTTTTAAATTTTATGGGTAGCTTCACATTCACACTTCAAAATGGAATAATTATAATTAATATTTAGTAGATCTAAAATGAAATCTTTTCCAATCTAGATTCGTATTTTAAGCTAAAGATAGTAATTAGTAAAGTTAATATGCAAACTTTTACATAGATATGGATCTAAAATGGAATATTTAGGCAAAAGTTAGCAAACACTTACATTAATATTCAAAGATTACAAAACAACTTTCTACATCGATGTATATTTTAATGCATTATAAATCGGGGAAAAACATTTTCGGTTTGACTTTTTAAAAGGCATATATAAAAGTCTTAGACATTATTATCATAATAAAAGTGAAGGGAATTTGTTTCCTGAATTCGATTATTTATAATGGATTAAAAGCTTCTATATGAATTGCTTGCAGAATATTTAAAATAAAGTAAGTTTTCTGTTTGATGTAACCCAAGAATATTTGAAAGGTGCTAATATCTTAAACTAATAGAAAAACAAATAAAAATATATATTAGTTTATATTGAGATCTACTGAATATGACTAATACTTACCAGCAGCATCAGTCTCACTGTTTAATGCGCTCATGACGATACAAATTAGCAAAAATTTCCACATATTATTCGATTTGCATTTGCGTTTAAATAAAAATTCGGCTTGTTCTTGCTAGAAGAGAAAAATACAAAAAATAAAACAAAATATTAGTTAAAACAATTCCAAATAAAAACAGGTCTCGGCTAAAAGTGTAACCAATCCGGTTTTGGTGTTCAAGATAATCATCTTTAAAGCCATTCAGTTGTATTAATTACAAGATTTAGTGAAGGTCCCTTGAGTTGATGAGCTTATGTAAACTAAGTAATCCGTCTCCAAAACACTATATATGCAAATTGTCATCGTAATTTGAGTATTTCTCATTGTTTTGCAGCAGCTTTCTCAGTAATCAGAGAAAAACTAATAAATTGATTGTCTTCTCTCCCTCTATATACACTGCATGTAATTAGTCTCGTTTTGTGGGAACATCCCCCAAAACCGGAGTTAATACTTAATGAAATCGAACAATTATACAATTTGATAAAATCCCGCCCATAAAATGTGTTAGCTTTGGGCTTAGGGGGCTGTCCATTACACGACTTTTCAATTATGGATTTCATTCGTTTATACTATGTAAATAACAAAATATCCATACAAGGGAGCTTTTAAGTGAGGGAATACAAAAACCAATTCATAGCGGAAATACCCACAAATGTAAATTAATGGATTTCTATATGACTTTGTATAATTTTTGGGCACGAATTTTTGCTAGTCTCCCGAGATTTCTAAACTGGTTTCGCTAATTGGTTGATCTTTTTTTTTTTTGTCTCTTGCCAATTAATATAATTTCTTTTGTTATTCTTTAAAGCTGTTAACATTTTGTCTGCGCATTTTGTGTAGCACATTTGAAGATGTGCTCAAGAAGTACTTTAACAAAATTATTATTTATTAACTTTAATATTTTTGTCTGTCATACATTAAGTATTTTATTGTTATTACTCATTCACTTTGTCTACTTTTTCGCTTTGTTTTTGCACTGATCTCATTTTAAACATTTCTGTTGACCATTTTTGGTTTGTGAATCTTTAGACAGTGTCTCCTCTCTCTATTGCTTTCTTCTTGAGAGCTGAGCTTGTAACCAAAAAAACCCAGACATTAAATTAACATATATGATACGTTAATTCACACAAGCTGGCAATTGTTGTCTCTCCTTTATGATGTGACAAAAAAGTTAAGATCATTTGCTGTGCTTTGCTTTTTGCTTCGTAGAACATCATTTGTTTGGTTTCTTAAATTTTTTCAAATGTTTTTTTCTTGTCGAAACAAGTTGTTCTGTTGATAAGCACTTTAATAGTAAACGTGCCCTGCCCAAAGATTCGAAAACAAAAAAACACAAAACACAATACACACACACACTGACCAAAAACCGTACTGAAACTGCGCCACAAATTTGCAAAGCCATCAAACTTATGCCAGAACAAACGAAGCGTCTATTTACAATTCTCTCAGCCAATCTTCGGTCTCACACAATTCTCTGCTCATCATCATAAACGTTCGGGAGCAAAACAACGTAACGATTCGTTAGAGCTCGGCTTGTACTCTATGATTAATATTGTTAATATTGTATGCTAGGCACGATTCTTAACCAGGTTTTCACCCTTTTTGCGCTCACTTATTATAACTTGACTCATTCCACTCACTTTTTGATTGTATTTTGTTTTCTTTTCTGTCTTTATTTTGTTCGATCGCACACCCGCTCGTCTTTACAGTACGGTTAGTTTGCAACGTCTGAGCTGGAACAGGTGAGCACAGATCCTCTTATAAACGGGGCTTGGCACCGGCAGCAGAAGCTACAGACAGCTACAGTGACGAGCACCTTTGGACACTGATGCCTACAACACACACACACACACACATACACATACCCGATACATTCATATGTAAAACTGCGTGTGTATTTGTGAGTATATTTATAGTACGGTGGGTGTTTAAATGTGTAAAATGAAAAAAAAAAACAAAATATTGTTTACATATATGATTCGGTAGTTGATTAATTACTTAATAATGGATCGCTTTTAGCTTATACACTATAGGCCGTGTTCACATTTAGAATATTAACTTTAAAGTAATGCAGTTACATGATTGAAAATAAGTATTATATTTATAATTTACACTCAATTTATAAACCTTTAAGTAGTTATAACCGATTTTAGTTTTAATTTTATTCACATCACTCGTAACAGTTTACATTTTACACACAATAAAATAAAGTAGTAATAGAGTATATGTATGTATATATAGTAAAGTATAACAGTTGTTATAGGGAGAGAGTACAGTTAGTCCAAACTATAACATTGATTTTTCTTGCTACAAATTACTTTCATTCATAATAAAACACACAAGCAAATATATAAGATTACACTTTTTAAGGGATTTTAATATTGTAAAGTAAAATCATTATATAAATCAAACCTAAAAGTAACCGTTATCAATGCTTATATGAAAGCTTAATATTATTTAATACAATATTTGATTATAGTTCAAAGAAACTGAGACCTAAGTTATATATATATAGGTTTATATACTCTATCCATAACACTTTTTGATTGTTTTTTGCCAAAAACTACATCGTATATAGAATGCATATAGAATAAATATTTATATATGGTATATCATATATATGGAATGCATTCCGATACAAATACCAGTAATACCCGATGCGATATATGAAGTACTTTAACAATAATGAAGTACTTTACAATTACTGTAAGTTGTTTGATCTGATCGCTTGATCTGATCCCAGGCACTTATCCTTACTCTTTCCGTCTTATACGCCATTCGTCATCTCACTTACAGCTTTGACTTTTCCTGCGGTTGTGGAATGATGACGTCACGCCACCAGTCGGGCCGCTGGAAAGCGCCTTCATTGGTCATAAATTCGTTTTGCAAATTCTCATAGAGCAGCCCATCGGCGCGGGCAATCACCGAATTGAGTGCAAAATCGGGCGGTGCAATGGCATCGGCCACACTGACAGCCTCATCCTTAAGCTGTGCACAGCTCTTGAGCAAACGCTCCTGAACAGCTGCAGCAAATGCGCCTCCCACAGCAAATCCACCCACATAGAAGGTTTTCATATGCTGCTCCAGCAGCCACATGGCATACACATCGTACAACAGACGCAACACCTGCATATAAGACTGCTCCACCTTTAATTTTCGCACGTGACCAACATAACGACTCAGTGCAAAGTACTCGGCATAGGCCAAAGACAGTTCCTTGGCACCGGCCACCTGTGAGTTGTTGCGTGCCTCAAAACGATGAGCGCCCCCAGATAACTGGGCTTCAATGTGCGCACTGGTGTGGGACATCAGGTGGCACAGTAGCCATTCATAGCAGCTGAGTGCAACTGCAAGAAAATTGTTCAATTCGATTATCCAAAGATTGGGAAAAACTTTTCTTATGCTTACAATCCCAGCTGTCAAGTGGACTTTGCTGCACCAGTTGAGCATATTTCAACTGCAACAATTGTTGGCGTCGCTCCAAAAATCTGACACTGCCAATTGGCGTCTCTAGCTCCTTAGAGTTCCATTGACGCAATAGCCAATTGGATGCCTGCTGGCCAAGCACATTGTTATCACCCTCGTAGGTGCACAGAGGATCGTGATCGGTGCGCATTTGCCCCAGCTTGGCAGCCTGCAAATAGCCATGACCACCACAAGCTTCACGTGCCTCCTGAATGGCATCACGTGCTGACCATGTAATACGCGGCTTAGATGCCGAGATTATAGCATGTATCTCACTAGCTTTTTGTGTCTGTAATAGGTGGAATATGGAATTTAAACTTTAACCGACTTCAGCCATTATTTTACTTACCAACACATCAAATCCATTTGAATCATTTTGAGAGCCAGCTATGATTTCGAGATAAGTATTGGTCAACTCTTCGACGGCTATCTTTTGCACACATGCAGCAGCCAAAAAGGGGAAGATGCGATATTGCTGCAATAGTAAATCAAACCGGATAAGCAATTGATTTCTTAAAGATATTCCGACTGCACTTACATGCAACTGATACTCGATGATGGACATCTCCTCGCCATGGCGTTCCGGTCCAAACTGTTTGCGAACAGCTGCATAACGAACAGCAATGACAGCTGCGCTGCACAGAGTGTTGGCCGATTCCTGCATAATGCCAATGCGTCCGGCCGAGAAGCTTTCGAGTGCAGCGCCCAGTGCCTTGCTTGGCTCAGTAAAGACACTCTCATAGACACCTTCGGGCGTGACGTTGCCTGTGCGATTGAGATGATTATCGAGGGGAATGCGATAGTTGGTGAACACCACAAAGCCATTGTCGATGCCGTTCAGGCCACACTTTTCACCAATGTCGCCAACAAGAACGCCCGGATAAGAAATCAATGTCTTCGGATCGCGAACGGGTATGAGAAAACCATGCAGACCATGATTCTCTCCATCTGCCGTGATGAGATTGGCAAAGGTAAATGCCACCGTGGCGGTTTTGCCCAGATTGCCCACCCAGCACTTGGCTGCTTCGAAATCCGGTGTGTTGATGACAAACTCCTGTGTGCTGGGATCATAGGTGGCTGTGGTACGAATTCGTTTTGTATTGCTGCCATGGGAGAGCTCCGTGACGGCTATACAGGTGATTACCTCCCGATTCCAGGCAGCCTCAATGTACTTGGTGTGCTTCTCGGTACCCATGGCGCGTATAGCATTGTTGAAGAGGCCGACGCCAAGCGCCAACTTGACAGACAGACTGGGTGAGTAGCTGGCCAGAGCCTCATTGATGTGCATCAGATACTTTGTCTTGGCCGCAAAACTCAAACTTTCAATTTCCTTGGGCACCAGCTCCAAATGTTTCATGCGATTCACCTGCATGGCTGCCAGACGCTTCTGTTCATCCATGGGTAATGTTCTTGAGGGGTGGGCAAAGAGAGAATCACTTTCCAAACGACGCCATACTTTGTACTGTATCAAATAGTAAGAGTTAGTTACAGTTTGATGATAACTGATAAATGCTAAACTAACCTTAACGCGAAGACCTTGCTCCTTTTCTATAATTAAACGCAAACGCTTCCAATCGAAATTGGCCCGTTTGCGATATACCGCAAGTGCTCCGCCGGTAGGTAGGTCGGGAATAAAACTTGTGTCCGTGTTCTCCATTCTGTACTATATACCTCTGTCTGGACAACGTCTGATTCTATTTATAGGGATAGCTGTAATAAAAAGAGAAAATCACGATCAGCTAAGTTGGTTACAGTTGCAAATGTGACGACGCAATATTGTCTTTTGTCTACTTTTGTCTACTATTACACTCAAGTGGAAGACTTCAGCTAAGTACGAAGCCATAGTAATCTGGACTATGTAACTAGACCAAAGTAGTTAACAAGGTATAAACTGTTAGCATATAGCCGATTGACTTGTATAGTTGCAGAGCAACTGTTATACAGCACTTAGCAGCCAACAGTCATTCTCCAACCGTGCACATTAAACAGTTTTTGAGCCACTGTTTACTGCTAACGGTTTTGGAGTAGTTGCCAAAAATAGCTAAATTATTTTGTTATCATTTCACCAATCAGTAATCCATTTTTTTGTTATCTATTTCCTAAAAAATTGATAAGAGAGCGAGATTAATCGTATAAATACATGGGTCCAAAATCTTATGGACTTCAATCCGAGTATTATAAATACAATTTTATTTTATGTAGGCGGAAAACAATTGACGATATGAACAAACGTTATTAAGTGGATGAGACATTCAAGTGATCGATAAACACGTCTGTGTTTTGTTTATTTACCCATTCACTGTTAAATACAACGAAAAGAAATCAGTTTTTAGATCCACTGTGCAGTTGGCATAAAATTTGAATATGAAGAGAGCATGTTAAATTCCGCTTATATCAAAAGCATTTTAGTAATATTTAGCATATAGCCGGCAAATAAATTCTGCTCGTCAGTGTGTATGTGTGCGTGTGTGATAAGAATACGAGACTGGATGAGAAATCTTTATGCAACACTGTCACAAGACAGACAGCAATTAAACGTTTTTTTTTGAGTAAATGTTCAATTATCACCTCTCTCGCTCTCTTTCTTTCTTACGCAAACAGCAGTAAAAGAGAATCTTAACTGTTAATACTCAATGTCTCCTAATTATCTAAATGTTAAAATGCCAAACATAAGACTTTTAAATACCCTACGGTGATCAAAACGTATTTTCCGCCGACACTTTATAGGTAAAGAGTATAACAGAATAGAGCGAGTGCATTAAAGCTTATTAAGATACCTGATATGTAGAATTTTAATAAATAAATATGTACATACAAACATTTTTCACATTCAACTCAACTACTGGGTCGACTTGCAAGATGCCTCCATAAATTGTTTGCATACACTCAAGTGTAGAGAAGAAGAACGAAAAATGTGAATGTGAGACAATCAATTGCTCAGCAACAGCAGAAGCAGAAGCAACAACAAAAGCCAGACAGAGAAGTACTTGGAATACTTTGAATAGAAAAGGGGGCGTGCGTCAACCAACTAACCTTTGCAGTTAATATCGACGACTAAATACTCTAGTTACTAGACATCAAGGAAATCATTTCAGTTTTCTTATCACTTCCTGCCCGCGATATACCTTCAAATTTAATTGTTATAATTAGCTTTCATTTCTAATCCGATTTACCGAGCTGAGTGCAAAAATATGCTTACCTAAAGTAGGCCCTATCTTTGATAGAGTATGTTGTCAAGTGGCATTTGGCTAGCTTGAATTCCAACTAATTGAGACATATATATCTTATCGGACACATGTAAAGCAAAATTCAATTTCGATTCTAAAGGTAATGACAACTGAATGAGTATTCAAGGGTATTAAAATTTTATGATTCACAATCAGAGATTATTTTCTCCAGTTCTTGATTAGTTACGGTTCAATTAATTTGAAGAATTTGTATCCGCTCGGTCTATTTGTTTTTTTTTTTTGCTTTTAATTTTTGTGGCCTTTGATCCGTTAATGAGTGTCTGAAGCGCTTTAAACTTTGGCCAAGATAATAACATATCAGTTAATATGTATTTATTATTAATATTGGGGTAGGGAAAGTTTACGCCATATCGTGTTTTTTTTTTGCCAATCTGGATGCATACTCAATAATAAATATTTGATATTTAGTTGTAAAAAAAAATGTGAACAAGTAAATAGTTACTATTTTTTATAGGGCATTAACTAGTTTACACTTCATTTAATAAGATATCGCGCCATATGTGGAATCCAAAAAGGCGTAAATTGAAACATTGTTGACTTGAACTGATAAGCTATGTAAATAACAGTATTAGTTGAACAGCCACTGAACAGTAAGCACTTAATACAGAGCATCTCAAACTGCTCAAAAGCAACGTGTACGTGTACGTGCCTCAAAAGCGACCAGCGACTGCTTGTGGCATGCCTTTAGTAGCTCCGTTGAAAGCCAATTTATCAGTAAACATTTTGTATGTACATATGTTTTACCAAATCGCAACACATTAAATATAATTACCGTACAAGCCACAGTCAAATGTACAAATTTACTCGTTTTATCACATATCTGTACTCGAATATTGCTTGTGTGGGACAATTTTTCCTCAATTTACTGATTCAATACGTAAACATGTAAATTATCCATTTTCATATGTACACATAAAAAGTTTTCTGACTGCAAGTGTGTGTGTGTTGGCTCGTTGGCCTTATAAATGAATTTACAATGCAATTTAAATTTGATTTTAAGTGGCGCAATTGGCATTAACAACAACAGCGCCCATAATAATAACTGCAACTGTTAATTTTACTCTTATTTACATATCACAATCATTGACAAATTGCGGCACACACAGAAAACAGAAAACACAGCCAGACAACTTAACATTATGGCGGGCAATTGATTTGTTCGTCTGTCTGTTCGCATGTGTGGGAGTGTAGACTTAATTGTGTTTTGGTCTCCTTGCTCTCTACTCTCTTCGCTGCTAGTGCTGCTGTCACGTTAGTGCCTGAGAGCTGTTGCGCTCATGTGGGTGGTGTGCGTGACATTGACTCTGACTCTGACTCTGCATCATGACGAGCAGAGTTATCAATACAAAAAAAAAAGCACCCTGTTTTCGCACGTTGAGAACTTTTGCCGCATGTTTGTTTTGTTAAGGACTTAAAAATCGGCTCCTATTACATCACCGCAATAATAAAAGACATATAAACAGTTCTTCGGCATGGATACGCAAAAGAGTCAAGTGATATTATATTTGCCTGTCTGCTGTCAACTCCTCTGCTTGTGTGTTTGTTTGTATGTGTGTCGGTGTTTTTATACTTCACCAACCTGTAGCTCTTCTCTTCAACTCCGACTATCCTTTTTTAATTGGTTGCGGCTTCTTTTTTTTAACTATGAAATCACTTAGTGTTGAAGTGGATAAGCAGTTAAAGCTAAGCGCAAATTAATTAGGCCGGATGATTCAATCAAATGCTATAAACTGTAAAAACACACACGATACGAAAAAAGTATAGACGACGCAAGAACGGACCACGCGAGTATCAGGACCGACTCAACCGACACAGCCAACGGATGAAAAGTGAGTGAGTAAATGAATGAGCGGAGCGAGTCTAACGCTGACGCTGACTGATTCATAACAAACGTTCGTGCTGCAAACCCTACAGCGTTTATAGGGAGCGACGCACACACACACACATATTGCCGACACGACACACAGCAATGTGGGAGAGCGGGCAGTTAAATACACGTTAATAAGTTGGCGTGAGCACGCAGGCTGAGCTCAATGTCAAGTGACGAGTGCGAGCGAGCTGGCTATCGAGCAGCCGGCCGGCATCTTTTCCAGATAAAAGAATGGCACACATGTATGGATGTATGTATGTGTGTCTGCTTGTACACCGTGAAAGAGAGCGAGATTATGGGAGAGCCTGTAGTTTAGGTGCGCAGATTGTGAGCAAATAAGATATGTATGCATATGCATGTAAAACTGTAGCAGAACCAACGACAACGGACAAATGATTGACCAGCACCAGTTAGTTAGGCGATGCTTGTACAGGTTCGTGTCTTGGCTTAAACAGTAAACATATCAAAATGAAAAGATTCTTTTTATATTTATTTATTTATTTATTTTTATTGTAATGATTTTATTTTTAAAAGGGCAGAATTATCGTTCAACCATCATATTGGTTTTTGGGTATTAGTGTCGTCGTCTAATTGATTATCATGTGTCTGTGTTAATTATATTACTAATTTGACTCGGTTATACAAAGCACAGATGAATTATTTAGTTAAGTATTAATGGTAAAAAGACATAAATCGTACAAAAACAGTATCATCATCATCATCATCATCATCATCATCCAACAAACGGTTCAACCGAATATCTTGTCAAAGCAGGCATGGCAGTATGGTTTATCCTTTTGCTCCTTGAATGTGCCCTTGTTCAGTTGCTTCAGACAGAAGGCGCAAACAAAATGTTCCGGATGGAATTTCTTAAACATTGCGGTTATGCAACGTCCCGTTATCGGTTTGGAGCAACCGGCACACAGTGATCCACGTTTGGCATGGTAATGTGTCTCACAGTACGGTAAACCCTCATGATCAAAGAACGAACCACCCTGGAACGGTTGTCGACAGTCCTGTGAATGAACATAAAAATAGAAAAATAAGTTTTGAAAATAATTCGAAAATATCATTTTCAAAAATGCATATTTCAATTAAGATCTATTATAAGACAAATGCTGTAAAAATCTTTGTCGCCGTCGCCAAAATGCTAATTACAACCATTAATTTGTGGCCATATAGCGTGAACAGCGTGAACAGCGTACCGCGCACAAGCCAGAAAAAGAATATTCAAATATTTTTCTGTATATTCTGTAGAATCAAATTATTTGTGCAATTTTATGTGAGAAATTTTACGCCTAACCTGCGTTGTCCAATTATAAGTTTTGTCGTCAAACGGGAAATATTGAAATGGTTATTGGCAAACGTTTTTGTGACACTGTGCACACTGTGTCAATCTACAGATTTTCGTTCAAGAACGTAAAGCATTGCCAAACAATCAAAATGATCAATTTTTGGCACATTTTGGGATTACTTTTTTTTTTCATTACTTTGGAAAAACATTTCGAACCAGCAATAACAACAACAACAACAACAGCAGCAACAACAACAACAGCAGGAGCAACAACAAATCACATTTCTTTTCAACAATAACATTTTGCGCACGCTTTTGGCCCAATGCCAAGGCACAATAAGTTTAAACATGCGAAATAACATATAGATTTATATATATATATATATATAAAAGATAGATAAATAAATATATATGATATATAAAAATATATGCAACTGGCAACAATTAAATATTTCCTTGGAATAACCGACAACAGCTGCCTTAAGCGTCTATCGAATTTATGAAATCAATATAACAATTCTAAGAATTCTATCTTTGAAAAAGAAAGATATACAAATATGAGGTTCCGATTTAGTTAGTTTTGAAGTAAAGAAAAGTAAAAAAGTAAAGAAAGTAATGAAAAAGAAAAACAAAGAAGTAAAGAAAACCTAAACTGAAGTTTGAAAAGACTTTCTTATCAAAGGGAACATTCTCAGGACATTAAGGTACACAAATGTTATAATATTAAAGATAAAGAAAGATATACAAATTTTATAGTGGGTCCGATTTAGTTAGTTTTGAAGTAAAGAAAACCTTAACTGAAGTTTGAAAAGACTTTCTTATCAAAGGGAACATTCTCAGGATATCAAGACCACACAAATATTATAATATTAATGCCATAGACTTCTTCCTTACATTCATTGTTAAAGTCCTAACGTATCAATCTCATGCAAGGAACTAGATGCTATTAAAGTTTACTTAAAGGTTTTCATATTTTTTTAACAATCAACATATTTCTTTTCCAAAACCTTTATTATTTCTGTCCTCAGGTCTGTCTTTACCCTTTCAAGACTTTCAACCTCTTTAACAATATGCTTGAAACATTATTAGAAACTATTTTTAGGAACAACAGGTGCATTTTTCATTCTTAACTTTCTATATACTATATATTTGTAAAATACTAGAATATATTTGTAAGTGGGCCAAATTATTCAATAAAAACACACAGTGCAAAATCGTTGGCATATTTTTAAGTTCTTTCAAAATTGAACATTGATACATATATATGTTTATAATATGATATATGGAAAAACTTTGAATGGAATTTCTAATGTATTGATATTGAAAATTAAGCTATTTCAAATATGCATTCAGATCATATTTTTGGAAATATTTGCATGTGGCAAAAATCACAAAGAAATGACAAGAAATTTAACCAAATTTTACATTCCATAAGAAGAAAAGGAAATAAAGGAAAAATTATCTACATTTATGGGCAAGAGATATGTTTATACAGAAAAAGTACAGCCAATTTGTTTATATATACAAACATATTGTATATTTAGAATAATTTAGTTTATATTATGTGTGTGTGTGTGTGTGTGTTTTATTTATGTGAGACGAAACGTCAGCAACAAAAATAGTTTCCACTTAGTTATAATGATCATGGCGCAACACACCCCCTCCTCCCTGATTACCTTGTGGGGCGGGGAGAGCTAATCTGAACCCAACAAAATCTAAATATCTATGTAGCAATATTTTTTTAATTTGTTTGCAAACACACACAAAAATCAACAACAACAACAACAATTGAAGGTCGCCGAAACGTGACATGCGAGAACAAGATGAATCTCATCAAGGTCAAAGAGCTCTTGACACTGATCTTGAACTATGTATGTATGTCTGGCGTGAACTGGAACTGATGAACTTTGGGGTAGGAGGAACCATACCCTGTTCCAGTTCCAGTCCCAGAGCCAAAATTTCAATTTTCAATTGTTCTGTGTTTTGTTTGTTTGGTTTCTTTTTTGTATATTTTTTTGTGTTTTTTTTTTATAATTATTTAAATTTTATTTACAAAAACAAATTACAATATTGCTTCATAAATGTTTAAATTTAAAAAGATACCTAAAAACCTTAAAAACTACATTTTTTGCATACAAAGAGAGTGAGAAAATCTTTCAACATTCGGAGACAAGCTTACAACAAAAATAAATGAAGAAAAGGGGGTAACAGGTGACAGGGGCGACAAATGGGACATGGTCCATGGACCATTCATAAAACAAGGTCTTTGCGGTTCTTTTTTCATAGGCGGCCAACAGCCGACCTGCCCAGGGCCAACTCTCGGCCTGGTGGTCAGCCGTCTACCAATCCCAGATAGAACCAAAGAACCTGGGGATAATTCTGCTGCTGTTGTTGTTCCCTTAGATGTTGTTGTTGTTGTTGCTGCTGGCTGGATGGATGGCAACAAGTCGGCGGCGGCAAGAGCAAGCAAAAACAACAACAACCAAAACTGTGCAACAAAAATAGCCCCTCAAACAAATTGAGTGAAAAGTGGCACGCAGCTGGTTTACACAGATACAAATGTATCTGGGCGGGGGCTATTTTTGTTGCTGCTGCTGTTGTTGTTGTTGCTTTTGCTGCTGTTGAACTTCAACAAGTTGTTGCTGCTCTCCGTTGTTGTTACTCTGCTGTTGTTGTTGCTGTTGTTGCTGTTGTTGCTGTTGTTTATTCCTCCTCATCGACGCCGACACATTGCGGACAAACGGGTTTGCCCTCCATGGCATAGAAGGACTTGCCACGCACAGCCTTCTTGCAATCCTAAATGCATACCATAAATATCATATCATATAATAAGAAACGATCATAAAATATATTTCTCAAGTTAGTTACAGTTTGAAAGCAATTGGGAAACACTTACCCGGCAAACAAAGCAATCGGGATGCCATTGCGAATTCAATGCTGAGATATAGTTCTCCATAATGGCACGATTGCAGCCATTGCATTTGGGTGCAAACATCTCAAAGTAATCGGTGCGGCAATAGGGTTTGCCATCACGCTCATGGAACCCATCCTCGCCAAACTGCTGACCGCACTGGGCGCAAAAGAAGTGCTCCGTATGCCAGGTCTTGTCCAGCGCCGTCACACACTTATCCAATATGGCACCATTGCAGTAGGCGCACCGGGGACTGAACAGATTGTGATAATCGGGTTCGCAGTAGGGGAAACCATCGCGTTCAAAGAAGTTACGTGTGCCCAGCTCCTGGCTGCAATGGTTGCACGTAAAGTGTTCCGGATGCCAGGTTTTGCCTAGGGCCGTAATGACCTGACCGACAATCGGTTTCTCGCACGCATTGCAGCAACCCTTCTGTACTGTATTGACACCTTGACGACTCATATTTGCTTGTAGATTACCAAGCATAGAATCCAATTGATCTTCACGCTGATCTTGGTCTCCGGGGGACTCCTCGACAATGGTTGTCTCCTCGATTGTTTGCGTCAAATGCGCCTGCTGTGTTCCTTTATTGGGTTGGGCGTAATCCGTTACTTGCGGATGCTGATGTTGTTGTTGTTGTTGATGTTGATATTGATGATGTTGTTGTTGGTGTTGGTGTTGCAACTGTTGTGCGGTTGAATGATCGTAACCGTTACTATTGCCACTGACCTGCAATTTGCAATGAAAAACTGTTTAGTACAAAAAAATTCGAAATTCAAATTTTCCCAATTTTCTTTTCTTCTAAGAGATGAAAAAGGAAAACTCGCTTCGCTTACGTCGCTGCTCGATGTGCTCGGCTCGACTGAATTCAATTTTATGCGCGCGCCAACAGAATAACTTTTGCTTTTTTGGCCGAGACGACGCCGCCTCACAATTACAACAACAACAACAAAAGTTCTAGTTGTGTGTTGCCTACAAAATCTTATTATTATTATTGGTTAATGTTGTTGCTGTTGTCGTTGTTGTTGTTGTTGTTAGATTCTGTCTGTATTTGTTGCGCACGACGCTCTCATCATCAATGCTCAAAACACAAACAGCAAGAAGCAGAAGCAGCAGTCGCAGCCGCAGCCGCAGCAGCCGTCGTTTTGCTAGTTGACGTAGTTTTTGTTCATTGCCAAAAATACAAAAAAGCAACAACAAGAACAAGAACAGTTACAACAACAACTACAGCTACAACAACTACAGCTACACACACAATAATTCCGTCTGTCTCTGCTCGTTTTGATGTTGTTGTTCTTTTTGTTTTCGTTCATCTTTTTTCGTTCTTTTTGCCGTTTTTTGTTGTTGTTGCTGGTGATGTTGTTGTTGTTGTTCTTAATGTTGTTGTTGTTGTACGTGTTGTTGCTGTTAATGTTGTTGTTGTTATTGTGTGTCGTGCGAGTTTCCATTTCAACATTCAAAATTTCTTTCATAAACTTTGCATTTTCATTTGCTGTCTCTGTCTCTATCTCTCTGTGTGTGTGTGTGTGACGCTGCTGCTGATGCTGCTGCTGCTTCCCATAACTAACCTAGACGCCTAATTGAGTGCTATACTTCTACATATGCATATGTGAATACATGTAAGTGTGTGTGTTTGTGTGTCTGCGTGTGTTTATATTTTCTATCTAGCGGATTCAGTGACGTTTTATCAATGAATTTGGGGGCGCTAAAAGCTTAAATTACTTTTTTTTTATTTATTCAGTGGCGATTAAATAAGTTAATTTATTATGACACTGAGCTTTGTTAAATGGAAACTATATTTTCTTAGCTAATTGAACGGTGTTCTTTTGAAAACTTACATTATTTACTTATTTTAGGTAACTATTTATTTATATTATTATTTATACTTGGGTAACTGTTTGCCCAGAAACCTTTCTAAGTGTTCATTTACAATCCAATATACTTTGACTTCATAAGAAGACGACATCGTTATCCTTCTTGCTGAGCGTTGATAAAGTAAGACTTAACGGTATGCAGATTGATGCGAAAAATAAATATACATCATTTTGCATATGTTCCGAAATATTATTTGACTAAAAAGCTTTTATTCCTATCTAAAACACTTTCCTACTCTATATGATCTTAAGAATTACTTAAGCATGTCTACATTATGTAAACTTTAGGCAGGTAGAAGAATATATACTATTTAGAGAGAATTTTAACTGAACAAGTAAGAAGGCTCTAGTCGAGAGAGCTCGACTAGAAGATACCATATACCATGTAGACGGACAGACGGTCGGGCTGACAAACATACACATATTGACCGTGAACTACCGGACCAATGCTTGATGGCTTCATATCTCCGGTGTTTCTTAACCGATTTTAATGAAAATTTCACTAATGTTTATTATTTTGTTAATAGTTTCAATCCCCATCTTCAAGTTTTCGATTTTCCAGGTTTTTTTGTTATGGATTCCATGTGTACATCGTAAACCGGAAAAGTTATCGAAAATTTTAAACAAACTTGCTCTGCCTAAGGATAAGAAGAGGTTATATCCATAATCTGGAGTCTCTGGCCATTGTAGTTTTATTTCACTAAGATTCATATTCAAAAGTATACCAAAAATGGAATACTTTCATGAAATTTAACTCTAAAAATCACCGTTCAAGAGCTCTGATTAATATTTAATGCGCCCCTTTTTTTGCTAAAGCCAACCGCATTCCGCCCCTGTACTCAATTCGCTTGGAATATTTTATTAGCGTTGGCGTTCGGATTATTTTTTTGGTGCTATTTAAAGAGGAAAATCTAAATGTTGGATGCGTCTACCTATCTCGTATGTATGTGCATGTGTGTGGGTCTGTGTGTGTATGTGTGTGTGTGTGTAAATACAAAAGCTAGATAATGAAATGATCACAAATCTGGCTATAAAACCGAAAGCTTGCCGGGCGGCCAACAGGATTTCCCCATAAAAAGCGCATGGGTATGGAGATAAACGCTTCTGCTGCTGCTGCTGCTGCTGTTTGGCGAAGAAGAAGGGGTGTGTGGGGGGTAAGGAAGGCACAGGAAGAGGCCAAGAGGAAATTTCGATCAATGAGCTGAAAGTTTTTATGAATGGGGTGGGGTGGGGTGGTAAGGTGAGGGTTGGTAGATCGGAGGTTTAGCTTGGTTTAGTTTTTGAACAGACAACAGATTGCCAATTTGGGGCGGCAATGAAAAACGAGCATAGAAAATACAAATATGAATACAATATTTATACACAAACACAGATGTTGTATGTGTGCGTGTGTGTGTGTGTGTGTATTAAAAAACGTGTTCAAAAATAGACATGCAAATGATTTGCAATGAGAAAAAAAAACCACACAAACTGAGAACCAGAACGAGAAATATTATTAGAAAAAAAAAAATAGTATAAAGATCGCTGCGATCTTCGTGAAAAAACTTGTTGACAGGGTGATGGTGACCCAAGCGGGCAGGGTGGAACAGGGGGGTTGCGATTGTTGCGGGGGCGTGCAAACACTGGCAGTGTGTCGTGTGGGCGCCCCACCAAAAAGCGAAAAAGCCAAAAAGAAAATATCCAAAAGCACAGTTCTACATTTTTTGTTCAGGGTGCCGTGTGCAATATTGTTTATATATGTTATATATATATTTTTTTTTGCGCCTGCCCCACACACACACACATACGCACACAGACAGACACTCGCGCACATACAATTAGCCATTTCATATTTATCATCTCTCTCTTTTGCGGCATATCAACAAAAGTCACGGACACGCCTCGAAACGGCTCGAAAATTGAAAATGATATTAAATAATTAACAGACACGGTCAAATACACACACACACACACACGCACACATTCATCACTCGTCAATGACATTGAATTGCAATTTTCATCAACCCCCTCTCCCCACCACCAACATCTCCACCCAATCATCTTGCTTTCCCAACTTGTTGTCTGCCTTGCGTGACCATCACGCTTTTGCCGAGAAAAGTGAAAAAAACAAAATCTCTCTCTCTCTCTCTTTCTACTCAGCACTTAGTAATTAATTAATAATTAATTATAAATATATATATATGTGTAAGCAGTAAATGTTTATGTTGTCTAATTAATTGTGTTTTGGTTGTTTTGTGGTTTGCCAATTTGTAAACTTTTCACCTTTTTGTTTTGAAAATGGGAAAAACTTTGTAGTAAAACCAAAGCATAAACTTAATATCATAGATTCCATACATACAAGGAATATTAAAACAAGGACAACCTAATCATGCTGAAATAACAGAAACTTTTGAGATTATATTGATTGTACAGTGTGCGATGCAAGTACAAACAATAACCTAACCCAAGCTAACCTAACCTTACCAAACCTAACCCAATCTTACCTAAAGGAAGTTTACAGTATGCGAATAGATTCGTATCTGAGACTCTATCTAACGCCCAGATTAAGAAAATACTTTTTTTTATCTCTATGTCTGATTTATCAAACTATCATGTGCTTAAAATCAAAGTTCCCATACATTAAGAACATTAAAACAAGGACAAAATGTTATAAAAATCGAATAGATTTAACTTAATCATGCTGAATTAACAGAACTGGTACACTAAACTATTGAGATTATATTGATTGTAAACTAACCTTACCAAACCTAACCTAATCTTACCTAAAGGGAGGTTACAGTATGGGTATAGTTTCGTATCTGAGACTATACCTAACGCCCAGATCAAGAAAATACTTTTTATATCTCTATGTCTGATTTATTAACCTAACTTTAAGGCATTCTTTAAAGCTACGGCATAAAAATTTAAGCAATTGAAAAATGCTTAAGAAAACTTTAAGCAAATCTTGCGAATACCCATGATTGGGAACTCTAAGCTATGCCTCTGCATTATCAGCTCAGGTCTTTAGTAAGTTAATCAGGGTTTCGTATAGTGCATAACACTTTCTACACACATATTCTACTAATATAGGGTCTTTCAATAAGGGCGGGTAGATGTTGAAATGGAATAAGGTATGTGTGTGAGGTATTAACTTAATTTATTGTTTATTTGAAAGGCCCTTGTATGCCATTAATTATAAAATATGACATCATTCAAATGACCACTACGTCTACCGTAAAATGGGCGCAATGCGCGCAATTTACGTATTAACGAACACCCATTTTGATAATAAAGTTTTATCATTTGTACGTGCTGTTCAATCGTGTAACTTTCCATGATGATTTGGCATGAGCAACTTAATAATAAAAAAATATTGAACAGCTGTGGCTAAAACAAAATGGCCGCCACGTGCCGCCAAAATCTACCCGCGCCATTTGAAACACCCTATATAAGGAATGTAAAATGTTTTTGTAAAAATATTTATTCTTCTTTTCGGCACGAACTACTGAATGAATTTTAATGAAATTTTACAATATAACATATAGGCTATAAATTGTGAAGACATTGTATGAAGGCGTTGACATGTGTTCTTGTACCAGACTGGAACTGATACAAGTCAGAGACTAAATTAAGAAGGTAAAACATATTGGTAATAATAATAATACTTTGGTACAATTTGATGTTTCCCGTTTCCATGCGTGCTTATTGAATCGCCATAAACAAAAATATATACAAGTTTTTCAACTTTTCGAAGGCTAAAAGTAATTCCATTGGGATTAAGTTTTCATAAACAACATTTAACATAATATATATATGTTTTTTTTTTGAATAAAAATAAAGAACTTATTATGATCCAGACAACAATACTGCTCGACTAAGCTATACTGCGTGTATTTGACAAAACAAAAAATGAATCATAAAGAAAGTGCTTTGAAAAAAAAATAAAGCATCTAAAGAAAACTCATTAAATGCGTATTTATCAACTTTTATGTTTCTAGAAAACTAGAAAAACGCAAAAATACACAAAATAAATGAAAATGATATACAAATTTTCATATTTGTTTACAGGCAGAGTAAAATTATGAAAGCTGTCCAATTATGTAAATAAACAAAGTGCATCTTGCAATATAAAGTGCATCAGTTCTTGGAAACCCATAAAAATGGGTCAAAAACGAAACCAAAAACATTTATATCTAACATATTTATATTTGATCGATGCACTCAAGTTAAAATAAGTATGACAAGTAAACGGAATTTGTTTATTGTGCATTTGCAGCCTTGACCCAATATGGAAACAAACAAACAAGAAAGAAAGCAAAACAATTCCACTTTCCACTTTCAGTTTAAATATGGAACACAAAGGAAGAAAGCGCGTGCTTCGAAACGAATAAAACAAATAAAAATATAATGACAACAAGAATGCCCAAGCACACATCTGTTAAGATATATCATCATCATCCATCCGTTGTGTACAATGTCAGAGAAACGTTCTAAAAACAACTGTCAAAAGATGCGAGAAAAAGCAGCGATAGCATCCATTGGCTAAACTTATGGCGGCAAATGTGAAAGCACTATGAAAACAATATAATACCAATCTTATATATATAGATAGAGATATAATCAAAAAGCGGAAACCGCTCTGCCTTTATGGATCGTTTAAAATGCAAATAATGTTTTTTTCTGTTTTTTTGTGATTTTTGTTTACTTAAAACTAGTCTAGTGATTGATTATTTTATGGACCCGAACCGAGCCGAGTCGAACCCGGGGCGATTCGACTTTAGTTGGGTTTTCTATATTATTTATAGGAAGATTTATGGTCATTTAGTTTTTATGGCGCCGTGTGCAATAAATCGCATAAATGTGACAATAATTTAGAAATTTCTCTGCCATAAACTGGATGAATTTATGCAAACATTAAAAAACATTCCCTGTTCATTCATTTAATTAGCACAAGTCAATGTCAAGAACGTTCCGTAACAAAACTGAAAGAGGGAAAATCTCAATTAAACACACTTTTCATTTCTTTTACAGGTAAAAATCCGAAAAGTTCCAACAGACAGCGGGACTATCTATGGGTTTGACTTGCTTGAGCGACATGCGTCACACAATTAAACATGATAAATTTTGTTGATCTTATAGTTTTTTTTATTACCATCACGAACACGAACAAGTACTAAAATAAGAAAAGATTCGATTCCGTTTTGTTTGTGCCAAATATACAATACGACAATGTGCTTTTCATGGCCAAGCTAAAAAGTTCTCACAATTAATGCGAAAAGGAGTCCCAACATATACGCAAATAAATTTATCCAATTTGCTCAGACGACAGGTAAAAAAGTGAAAGCATTTGGTTGATTGGCAACATAATCTCAACACCTAAACAGTGAAGATACCCTATAAACTAACTGTTTGAGAATAGAGGGAAGATACCAAAAAAAACTCAACGGTTTGAATTCGATGACAATTATAAAGTAAGTCCAAGATACATTTTCATTGGATAAGAATTTTTCTTTTCGAAACAGAATAAGCTTAGATTTTTTTTTAGTAAAATTCGGATTTTCGGATGTTTTTTCCTTGGACAAATATACTACCACTGTTGGAAAACTTATTATCAATGAAAAACTGAAAGTCTTTTTAATTTTCTAGATTCAGACTTTCCTTAGTTTTTTATAAGACGACAAAATGTATTAAGAAACGTATATTCCCCACAAATATACAAAAAAAAGAAGAATAAACAATACTATTTTAGTAGTTAAAAACATTGGGTTAGCAATTTTTAGAAAATTTAAAAATAGCTTTATACAAAATGTTTAATGTACCAAACAACAAGAAAAATCGGAGAGTTAAAAATAAGAATTTAACTTTTATATAATCGGAAAGCTGGATGAATACAGAATTTTTACATTTAACAATTACAAACAAACCATAAGCTAATCAATATCTAAGATCGTAACCAAATCGCTGCACATTTAACACAAAATAACTCAACTCAACTCAACTGATGGCTGAATGCAGTTTTACAATGTACAAGAGTCTAAAAGAAATTCTTTTTTATAATACAAATACACATACATTTTCATTTCAAACACACATTTTTTTTCTAAGCACAATTTAAATGTTGCATACTTTTAGGAACTGCCTAAAGATTTTCATTCTTATAGGGTTTTTTCTTTACACTATATATATGGAAATGTTTGTAAGCTCACCTTAAAGTCCGATAGCGATGCCATTAAATCATCCAATTCCTTGGTGGCCTGCGATGTGTAACCTTGATGATGAGTTGCTGGCGCTGCCAAGTTTGGTGAATACGATTCCTTTTGCTGAACAATCTGCTCCTCAATTGAACCAACTAAAAAAAAGGAATATTGTATAAGTTTCAGACATATTGCTAAGGGTTGCTAAATGGTTTAGTTTAAAACCGTACCTGGACCATCTGGCCCTGAGAGCTTTTCGGTTTTGGTTTCGCGCACCGTAATGGTCACATGGCGTCCTGGCGTTGGAGATTTGTGTGCCGAACTAAAAAGGGGTAAGAAAAGTTCGTTAGAATTGCAGCTAAAACGCAAAAAAAGGGTCCACCTACCCATTGGGCACTGCATAGATGTGGGCATTGTCCAGCTCATTGAGCAGGCTATCGACTGAGGGACGCTCTTCAACCGTTGCATAACTGTTGTACGTATTGTATTTGGATACAGGTGAACTGTAATTAACGGGCACATCCACATCTATAAAGGAAAATGATTTGGATTAGAGTTTTTCCCTTTCTGTTAAGGTTCAGTTGCAGCTCACCTTTTCGCTCGGTGGCACCATTGTTGTAACGTGCATTCTGCAAATCCTGCAACAACATATCCAGCTCTGACAAACCCGAGCTATTCGGTGCCACACCCTGTCCATTCTTGTAGCCGGGTCGCGGCAGTGATCCAGTGCCTTGGTTCTGATAGCCATTGCTCTGCTTACTACTGCCATTGAAATCAGCTGCTGCTGCCGTTGGGGATCGAGTCTCTGAGCTATAATGCTCCTGATACTGTCGAAAAAAAGTAAAGGTAATCAGTTAAAATGAGTATAGTTCAGTTGAATAACAACAACTACTTACCACTTGGGGTTGTGCCTTGCCCCTTAGGCTGCCATAGCCAGGTGTGTTATCCACAAACTGTTGCTGTTGCGAATTCTGCTGCTGCTGCTGCTGTTTGGGTTGAACAGTTCCATATTGTGGCTGAGATTTTGGTGGCTGGCCGGGCACACTGTTTTGCAGATCGGCAAGAAGTGCATCTGCAAATATGAAGAACACAAATAAAAACAAGTTAGATAATGTCTCTAAACATGTATATGGTCCATTTGCTACCCAGATTATCGTAATCGCCATAGTTAGCCATGGCCTATAGACTCTGACTGGATCTGAATAGACCTAGAATCAGCTAACGTAACTCTCCTGACGCATACCACTAACTGATAACTGATTAAAATTGCTACAAATGCCTGATTTCTTTATATTTTCATTTATATACATATACATACTGTATATCTTGACAAAAGTAACTGATAAGTAGTTACCTATGAGTATGTCAATATTTGTTTGTTTTTCATTTTGCTTTTGACTGGCGTTATCAACGGGGAGGAGAACTTATAAAGACTTTGCCAGTTATGGGCTTTTATTAGTTTAACTGGGTTTGTGTCTTAACTATATTAAAAAATTTCTAAGCTTTTTGGTTAATGAAACTCTATTGAAGAAAAATAGAAAACAACATTTGACATTTTTGTAAGGTGTACTATAGGTTGAATGAGATAAGGTTTTTTGATTGCTTTGAACGCTAAAGAAATCTACATTTTCTAAGGTCCTTAATGTTTACATTAGATGGTTTTTTGTGCCTTAAGGCTTACAGCTTGACTTATGTTTTTGAAGTTCTTAGACAGCTTATGATATTTTCTTTATATAACTCAAATGTTCTTACATCTTTAGCTAAACTTTAAAGTATTGCAAATCAATAAACACTAACAAAATAGCAATTTGACCTTAACCTTGGGACTGGTTAGAACTATGCCGGCTGGGTTGGGTCATTGGACTCGGTCTCAGCCCACATAGAAAGTTCATCACTTGTCACTGAATGTCTGAATGGACTTACCCAAGCGTCGCTCAAATGCGCCCACTTTAAAGCAATCGTTGAGGGGCGTACTGTGGAACGACGATGATATCAGATTTGAAGGCATTTCTCACTCGAATCGAATCAAATCGAATCACAAACAAATATGGCCAAAATCGATGAAGACGCTGAACGAGGTACAAACGATTCGATTATAGCTCCTTTATTGGCCAAATTAAAACACTGGCAGCAAAACACACAGCAACAACAACAACAACAACAGCAAACCGAATGAAATTCTTAAAACCTAGTGTTGCCAAGTGACCGAATTTGGCCGAAATGGCAAAAGGCATGAATGAAAACTCAATCAGAAAGACCAAAAGACCAAAAACTTAAGCCGAATTCACACCCACACTGCGCCCCAAAAACAGTCATAGAGGGACAGAGATAGTGATAGTAAGAGAGAGAGAGAGAGGGGTTAGACGACCATCGAACGTAGACGAGGTCTATACAAAACATATTTATATGTTTTTTTTTTGCTTTTTCAATATGTATGCTCGTGGGACGAACTAGTCGAACGAGCTAAAAATCGCACCAGGGCATGAAATATCGCATATATGATTTTATATACATATATATAAGTATTAATGTGTATGCAAATATATATTTTTATCAAATTAGCGTTATTTGCATTGTGTTTGGCTATAATTTGGCTAAAAGCAACAAACAAAAATCAAACATCAACATCAAATCAACAAAAGCCCGGTTCGACCCAAAGTGATTATGTGAGAATATGATTTTTTTTGTGGCTACAAAATCCATATGGATGGCCGAACTTTGAAAGGCTCTCCAAATTGTCAATCAAGCCTATTTGACCTGCCCAACCCTGGAAAAGACAGACAGCACAGCCCTGTCCAACATGGAAAACATGACAGGCAGCGATTAAGACATCACTTAACACAGCCAGAAGAACAACAAAGAACAAAAAAATAATAATAAATAAAACAAATAAATCATCAAGTTTTGTTGGGTTGGGTTTTGAAAGTTTTGAGCCAAGTGCAATTGGTCCAATGCCAATATTAAGAATGAAAATTGAAAGCAAAATGGCGAAATCACTCAAAGTTTAGTGTAATTCTTGAGTTGAGTTAAAATCAAGTGTGACGCGCTTTTTTGGCAGCAAAATTGAGATTTATTGAGAAAATATAATAATAAAAACGCCAAATGGTATAGGGATGTACATATATTATGAGGCGTCGGATAGATAGATAGATAGAACGGTCAGCGATGAACGATGAATCTATATTTAAAAGTTCAGTTTGGCAAATCGTTTCACATTTTGCATACATATACATAAATAATATGGTAAGGAACCGACGATTCATGAAATGGGCCTTCAAACATGTGGTTGACTTTTTAGAGTGTACAATGTTTATTTCCATATATATGCCATATGGTATATGGTAATATGCGCAAGACTATAAATAGAACTTGTAGGGTTATCAGAGCGTCGCGCTTCACTGGGTCAACGTCAAGACTGCGACGCGAGAGAGAGGCCAAAAGTAGAAGAATTATGAGACGAACTGTGTGGGGATAGGAAATGACGCGGAAAGTGACATGAATCTTATTCCCCTCCCGTTCCTGTGTATGTTGTGACTGTGAATGATTATTTTGAGTGTGGCGTAACGGTATTAAGATTTAAGATGAATATTTATGCTAGGCTAGCTAGAACGAGATGTGGTATTCCGAGTATTTATTGTGTTTAGTGATTAAAGGGAGCAGAGATTTGCCGATTTATGGAATATAAAATGGAATTACTAAGTAAATTATTAGAGTTAAGTTCAAAGAAAAAGCGAAGTGACACCAAATGCTTATAACTTCATATAGTTTAAGGGAATTATTCAGAATTAACTTTTGAATTTGTCTTAGTTACCCAGAAACCCCAATAAAAAAAGATTCATTAAAAAGCCATCAAATAATAGCGACAAACTGCATTCAAGTTGACAATTGAAGCTTTTGGTTAACATTTTTGTCAAGTTGCGTTCATTAAAACGCAATTAAAATCAATTAAAATCCAAAATTTAACCGTCGAGGGAGCGCATCAATTGAGTGAACAGCGCTTCAAAGTTTGTAAAGATGCAATTAATCAAAATAACTGTAGAAACAACAAAGAAGTGGTCAGAGAGAAGAGAGAGAGAGAGCAACATAGAGTGTCAAAGCAGACGGTGCGGACAGTTGCAATTGCAGTCACAATAGTCAAAAGTCGGAGTTGAGTATATGACAGCTGTTAAAAGCAGCGACCGTTGCCTTGCACAATACACACAAAGCGCTAGAGAGAGAGCGAGTGAGCGAGCGATGGAGAGATACGAGAGAAAGAACGTGGGCGAGTGTAGAGCAGGTCAAGCAGCACGCGCATGTTTAATGTGTTTTTTTTGCAATGCTTTTTGCTTGTTGTTTATGTTATGCTCTTGACTCTACACTGCTTCAGCTTCTTCTTCCTCTTCTTCTTCTTCATCAACATCATATGGTGCTACAACTTGCTCACAATTGCTGTTGACATTGTTACATATTTTGCAGCTTGCGGCTGTCACTTTCGTTTTTATGTGTTTCACTTGTTTGCTGTTGTTGTTTGTTATTTGGTTGTTGCTTTAATCGTGATTCGCTGCCTTCCTAATTAAATTCTACACTCGGACATTGCCACAAATAAGTATAAATATTATTTTATGGTCAAACACACACACACTGACACTCGCACACACGCATACACACAAGCAATCGATCGACGATTTTTCACGCACAGAGCGACGGCGACGGCGACGACAAACAGAGCACCCAAAAATTATTTTTCGCTCGGCAAAATCTTAAAAGCAACTGAACAAGACGTTCGACCAAAACCGTTGCTGAAGCTGAGGCCGCTGCGAGATTCGCAGCAACAGCGCACACTGGTACGCAAGTTGTAAATCTGGTTTTCCACCAAAACAGCTGGAAGAGTTTACTTAAAACTTCGCTTTTATTTTGTGCTTGCATTAAATCTAATAAAAGGTAAGTTTAGAATAAAAGATTCGAATTAACAACAAGTTGTTTATATGTTGTAATTTTTAATTGTTCTATTTATATCCCGTTTATGACCACTGTGCACCATATAACTCACTCAAGAGAGGGTGGGAAAACACGCTCAAACTGAATTGAGCAATTGTTTGTGTGTGTGTATTTTATTATTGATATTGCTGCTGTTGTTGTTGCTGTTAGCTGCTGCTGATGTTGATGTCGATTGCAACACTATTATGAATTGTAGTTGTACAACAAAAGTGTTGAGTAAACGTTGCCATTTGTTGCCCGTTTGCCTGCCACCTGAGTGCCACAGGCTTCTTTTGTTGGGTGGGCGTTTGTCGCAGTGGCGCCACCTGCCGTGCATAATCATCAAACAGAATCTCGCGCACTTTTCTCTATGGGCCGCCGATGACTCACTTGACTTTGACCAAAAACTAAAATTAGTATGCAGCAACAACAACAACAACACAAACAAACAACGACAAACGAAAGCAACAAATTAAAAGTGTTTTTGTTGATTATTTCGTATTAATTTGACAACTTGGTGGTTTCTTTTTCACTCTCTACACACGCAAACATACACACATACATATGTATATTATATTCACAATTGATTGCGCAGATTATTTGCTTCTGGCGAGTTCATTATTAAGGTTAACTGGTAGAAATTTAAACTTCGAACTCGATTCTACTATAGCTATAGCAAAAAGCTATGATTATCAACAAACTGGTTTGTTTTTAGAACTCAATTTCCGGTCTGCTGACAAGGGAACACTTTAATATTAATCCCCAAAGCATTTGTTGCATTGACATCAGACCAAAAAAAGCCCGCCCGACTTCATTTCATATCAAGGCTTGAACTGTTGATCTAGCATTGAAGCAATTAAAAGCGTTTACATAATAAGCAAATACACAGGTGTATAAACACAATACACACACCAATATATGCAGTATATCAATAACATGTATGACAATAAATAGAACAGAGAACGCTAAAACTATGCTACGCCCACATATGTTGGTCGTATAACACTTTAATGCTGCTGTCGTTCAATGGAATGATCTAATGAATGAACCACGTCATTGAGGGTTGTCGTAGTAAAATCTTACACTAATACACACACACACACAGCGCACACACACAGCGCAAGAGATTGCAGCTTACCGATTCTCATTGTTAATTTATTGTGGTTGTGTTTTTTTTTGTAATAATACCGAACAAAAGTCGTTAGTTCGCGTCGATGAATCGCGTACAACGTCTAATTACAAACTGAATTCAAAATATGTGTATTCAAATCAATGTCTGACAACTTTTAAGACTTCACTTTTGATGCAATCTGTAAATAATGTTTAGGTGTTTGTATTTTCTGTGTGCACATGTGTAAGTGTGTGTGTGTGTGTATTTACGAAGATTCAACTTGAACAAACTTGTCAGTGCACTAGACAAGTGCTATTATAGACTAAAAGATGCTCTGTAAACCGTTCAAAGTATTAAGAACTGATGTTAACAAATATGTAAAATCAGTAAAAATTCAACATTAATTTAATTTAATTTTTAAGTTGTTTTGAGTTCAATATAGCGAGCGACCCATTTTTACGTACTTTACAAAACGAATCTCAAATGGTTTATTTTTTTGATCATTTTCTATTTTAACTTTCAATTGATTTCGATTTGGCTCTTTTCAATAACGCACAAATGCAACAACGTCTATATGTATGTGTGTGTGTGTGCGTGTTTGTGTGTTACGTCATATAAGTATGTTTTGTTTGGGACTTCAATTGTTTACATTGGAATCGCACTGTATTGTAAAATTTGTATGCAATAAAAGCCATAAACAAAAAGTTTTCTATACTCTTTGTTTAATATTGTGCAAGAATCAATGAAGAGCTTAACACTATTTTGGTTCGTTAATTTTGTTAAAATTACAAATTAAAATTATTTCAATTGTTTTACATTATATTTAATGAAATTAAACACTTCACTTTAATTCTAAAATACAGAATTATCAAGTTAATGCAAATGTTCTCCATTTTCGATTGTTGACTACAGCCTAAAAGTAGGCAATATCAAATAACACTTGGCATTGATTTCAAATGTGAGCAATAGATGGCGCTTAGTACAGCATTGAAGAACTCAACTCAATTGAAATGCACAAATAACCTTTTTACAATAAATCTTATCTACAATTAATAATTTCTAAGTGATAAATACGGGAAAAATAGTGCTGGAAATAATCAGTTCCGACATAACAGCTAATAGTTGATATAGTTAAGTTTCTTGATAATTTCAGTTACAAATTGACGCTGTTTAAGTTTAGGCTTCAAATAATGTTTAAATATTTGCCGGTGCTCTTAGTTTTGGTTATTGCTATCAATGCAATTCCCATGAATAGAAAAGGTATGAGAGTGAAAAAAAAGTATAATATTCAATTACTATTATTTATGTAGTAACATTTAAGGATGAAAGAGTGATTGAGATCGGTGAAAAATTCTACCACATAACAAAAGCTGTGCGAGCCAATTGGTTTGAGGCATGCAACATATGTCGCCAAATTGATGGTTTCCTTGTGAATTTGGCGAATGAAAAGGAATTGCAGGACCTAAGCGAACATTTGCATCCCGCCAAAAGCTATTGGATATCACTGAATGAACTTGGCAACCGAGGCAAGTATGCATCTCAGGCAACTGGCAAAAAAGCTACATATTTGAACTGGTCAACGGGTCAACCGGATAATATTGGTGGCTTGGAGCATTGTGTGGAACTTTGGAGAGCCACAAGTTCATTTCAAATGAACGATGCACAATGCGAGACGGAACTGAACTTTATCTGTGAGTTGGTTTAGTTCTTTTTTTTGTTAGTTTTTGTTTGGTATATACTTACAGCCTGGTTGTATACCCTTGCTGCGTACTGTGCGATAGGGTTGTCGCGCACCCGGATCAATTTTACCATACATTGTTCTATCCATTGTTAACACACTTTAATCTATCGCTGCTTCAAAAAAAGTCAATGAAAAACAAAATGAAATAAACATAAATCTTTTCTAGTCAGCTGCATTTTGTTGATTTATTTAAAAGCTTTTGCGCCTCCCTGCCCTACACGATGTTTTTATACATATATTTATAGTTTTTTTTTTTTGATTTTTTTTTCATATTATTTATAAGCAATGTTTTTATTTTTGGCCCGTTTTGTGTTCCCGTCGACGGATTTGTCGTTTCTTCTTTTTTTCCCTATGTTGAGTTTTGGCTGTCATTCGGTATCCGCCTGTCTGTCAGCGTTTTTTTCCTTTTCACCCCTCCCTATTGGCCCTAAAACCCATCATAATGTTCAGATGGGGGCGGGTGCATATTAGTTATGACTTCTAATTGTTGGGATACAACAAAACCATAAAAACTATCACACATTAATAATTTTACAATATCCATTAACTAACACACACAATGAAATATTTATTATAATGTATTTTCCCGTAAGGAAATGCAACTTTAGATAAGATGCAAAATTATTCTTATCATAACAGATCGCATAACAACTTCAAATAAATCCGATTGATTATCAGAGATCAACATTTTAATGCTCCATTCATCTATCAGACTAATGAGAATGTCTAATCAATCGCCCAAATGAAGTGAGTGGGATTCCGAAAAGTTGACATATAAGACGTTTTGTTAAGATTTACGATCACCCCCACACCACATTGGACGAGTAGGAATATGGATCACATGGATGATCCGAAAGAGCCATAATGCCAGATTTATGAACCATTTAGATACCAAAATGAAAAGTTTAGCTAACATGTGTCTAAACAAATAACGACAGATTGGCAAAAGGTAACAAATAATAAACATAAATTAGACATCTAAAAAAAAGTTGAAAAAAAAAACTGCTAAAACGCAGCATCAGGTTTATCGTTGTTGCTATTGGAATGGAATGGATGCTAGCGGGGAATCAAGGTTGCCAAATTACGTCAACACCATGATCGAGAACTAAAAATACGTAGAAAATAAACCAAAAAAAAAAATAAAAGTAAGAAAAAAAAAAGTATTCGCAAATCAATTCGCGACGTTTTCGTCTCGACCGAAAAGCAGCGAAGCGAATTTCAACTAACGGCACACACAAAAAAAGATTTAATTAAATAAAAAAAGAAAGCCGGCAACATTTCCGCACTGCATTGCCAAAAAGGTAGCCCAAAGTAGCCACGGACACCCTGGGAACTCTGACAAATCCCATGCACTGTTTTCCAGGGTCTCTAACCACGGGCGTGAGGGGCGATGAGGGGGTTAAAAGGGGGGGCAGGAGGGCTAGTAGTAGTCTCTATGACGTCGGGCAGGCGGCGGCAACAACAGCGGCAAAACGAGCAACAAAACGATTGTGTGTTTGCCAGAGTTCTAAATTTAAAAGTCAAAGGCACGATATTTCTGTGGTATACCCTGTACATATGACATGGCAAAGGGTATCATAAATATAAATATACAACTGGAGAAGAAAGGGTAGAGAATGTTTTTATATGACACAGATGCATTTGGTTCATTTAAGTTTATCGATAACATTATCGATTGTAATAAAAGAAGAAATTCGGTAGAATTTTAGTTTGAAATCTTTTTAATATACGAAATATATACTAAATGCACTTAAATTAATCGATAATTGTTATTTCCAGTCGAAAAAGTTATTGAAAAAATATTTATCCCAGATTTTACACAAAATATTTAAGAGAAATGTGCAAAAATACTTGTAGTACGATCTATAATACTTAAAAGTACAGATCACCTTCTAGTCGACTACAAGAGTTTTAATCAATTTTGAACGCAGGAAATTCCAAACACATTGGCGGCTAGTTTTCGAGGGACTTGGACTCTTGTTGACCGACGTATCGGACAAACTCGTCGAGATTTCTATGTAAATACGTTTATATGGTTCTTTTATTAGTAAGTACATAAAAAAAAACCAGATGTGTGTGTGTGTGTGCGTTTGTGTGGCTGACCTTGCCACAAGACGCCAAAGGTGAAAACGCAATCTGTGGCCCAGAAAAAATTTACATTCACGTGGGTGATCAATACATAAACGCCGGTGTTTTTTTTACCATAAATATGTTTAGTTTATGCTAGACAATAAAAATGTTTTCATTTGTTGTCCAACATATGGGAAAAGGGTCTATAAAGTCAAATTTATTTGATCTATTGTGGGTAGATTTAAATTGTAAGATTTTTCCTTTCTTTTTTACACATTTTTGCGCCATTTTTAATGAATTTGCAACCGTTGGTTCAATACATAACGGTTAAAAAGATTGTTTCAATAACAGATTCTCTAAGTCTTACTTCTCTCTTCAAAACAACGTCAAGGACTGAATGAGATAAACTATGTATGTGTGAGAGAGGGAGAAAAAATGCTCGAAACGGTTAACGGTTAAAAAGTCTTAAGTCTCGGCAAAACACTCAAGGACTGAATGAGATAAACTATGTATGTGTGAGAGAGGGAGAAAAAGAATGCTTGGAAAGTTCTCTCCGTTTTGTCGTACTATGAAAACAACGCACGCTAATTGAAATTTTATGAGTTGGCACTTGGAGATAAGAATCTGTTTGCTGATTGAAAATGAGAACTTGCTACACTCGTACTCGTACTCAAACTCATGCTCATGCTTACAAAACGAACGATGAACTCATTGTGGGTGGGGATGGGGGTGGGGGTGGGGGTGATGGGAAAAGGGTTTTGTGTAGAGAGGTGCTAGCTCCGCTCTTGGTACTAATGCATTGCACAAACAATTCAACCGAAGAAGAAGACAACAAAACACAACATGGAATTGAAACCCGTTAGAGTTGCCCTCAGAGTATGCGTGTGGGCGGCGATGCTAGGTCAGATCGATTTTGTGTGGAGAGAGAGTCATAGAGAGAGCGAGAGAGAGAGAGAGTATGTGTGTAAAGGAAGAGTGCACTCAAAATGCATATATATTTGTACATATACACGATTTTGTGACTAATTGAAATTGATTTGGCGGCAATTTCAATAAGTGCACTCTTAATGGATGCAAACGCTGGATGAGCCCCTCACAATTCCAATAAACATTTTCCATCATTTAAGCACTGTTGTAACTCGAGAAACTTTGTTTACTATTTGTATCTCAAGTGGATGAACTCGTGTGTGTGTGTGTGTATAATGTCATGCTCTTGTTATTGCACTTTTAATTGTTTATGTTTTTTATACTACATATATTTTCGTATTTCTTTTTTTGTTCCCATTCTGATCAAACAAATATACCCTCTTTTTAAGACGCCCACGAATTTGTCTAATAATTTATTTTTTTAATATCTCTCGTAATCCGCCTTGTCCGGGCGTCCGTGCAGAGACGCAAAATTAATGTCACTAACCAAATTTCACTGCTCTTGTCACATTTAGGCATATTTCTCGTTTTTCATTTTGTATTTTTGTGTTTGTATTTCCTTTTTTTAGCGCTATTTGTTTTTGTTGATTCAATTTGAGAATTAGCTTTATAATTAGTTGAAATTAAAATTCTAAAAAGCTCTACAAAAAAAGATGTCGCTGGATTTGCCGAGTGACAGTGAGAACATTAATCTATTGACTGAAAATATTTACATATATATAACTTTTTTTGCGTTTCTTTTTTGACTTGTGTGTGTTTTTTGACTATTTCTGTTATCAGTTTAGCTACTGGAATTCCTCGTTTATCTCGAGTAGTGCTTTAATTGTATTATATATTTATTTACCTACGAATATTAAGTTTTTTATCTGCAAAGCGACTTTAAGCAAAAGGTAAACAATTTTCCCACGCTACACCACCTGTCGCATTTGATATCCCCAACGATTTTTCATTGACTTTTTTGTGCAGTTTTATTTTGGATTCACATTGAGCACTTGATCGATTGATTGACTTGTTGGCTGCACGTTATCGATTTCACTATGTTTTCGAGTGTATGTTTTGTTTTGTTATTTTTGCGAACTTTTGACTGCACTTCGACCGAATTGTTGTCTCATATTTTGTTGTTATTTATTTCCCATTGTGGGGACGCCAAGGCGAAAGAAACGAGCGCGTCGCGTCGTGTCTAAGCAAAACCGTCGCAAACGACTGAAATAGAACTTGGCGCTTGTGCACACTAACGGAACATGAAATGGAACCACAAAAGCAGCGTCAATGGAGCTTCATTAAAAACAAACGCAACGATGCTCTCACGAGCGCCGCGCGCATAAAAGAGCGAAAGACTCACTAGAAGAAGAGAGAGTAAACAAACGAAAAGTTTCTCATTCATTGGATTCGCTTTGCGGTGTTTGTAGCTCCCTCCTATCGTTCGGTCAGCGTCGCGACGTCGCTGCCAGCTTCTGTCTGACTGCGGTTGCTGCAAGTCGTGATGATGAGGTTGTGACGACAACCACGCAGCGACAGCAACAAAACCGCAAAGCGAAAGCCGCAAGTGGGAGGCAAAAGAAGGAATTAGTAGCAAGACAGACAAACAAAGATTGTTAAGCGCTCACAGCGGCGATAACAGTGGTTTCAAAAGCATTCATACTTAAAAACATACATTAACATTTATTTGGATCAGTATGTGCAGTGTCTTTTATATTAATAGAAAGCTTTTATTTTCTTAAACGCTAAATCAGCAAAGTATATTTTTAATCGGCATGAAAATCGTCCAAAAAAGAAAACCAAACTATTTCCACACAGTGTTGAGTGACAGTGCTCTCTAACTGCAACAAGATTAGACACATCAACAACTTTGTTGCACACGCAATCCGACTCCGATTCCGATTCCGGACGTTGCGTGCAGCGAGTGGGCAATCTCTTTGACGGCAGTAATCAATAAAGTGGGCACACTTACTGCTCTACTCAAAATTTAGGCTAAACAGACGCAGCACTTTCCAGTTCATACAGTAAGTGGAGTGTTTGTGCTTTCATTTCGCGCATAAGTGCGACACTGTGCGTGGGCAGAGTGCAGTCAGCTGCGTTTCAACTTTAAAAGTTCCACCGAAGCTGTCAACTTTGTTGCTTTTCCACACAGTGAGTATGAGCGGCCTTTAGTCAACTCATAGGAATGTCTCCACTTCTTTTGTATGTATATGTACGAGTATGCGTTTATCAGAAGACATCAACAACACAACAAGCGCAACAGGCAGAAAACAGCAATGAAATTGTGTCATAAAGAAAATAAAGCAAAATAAAAAGTCAGAATGGCAACAGCAACAAGGGCAGCTGCAAACAGAAGATGACAATACACGAAGTTCTGCTGATGATGACTAAAAGTGTTTGTGTAGTGGTGTGTGGGGAAAAAAAACAAACAAGCAAATGGCAAACCCAGTTAAATGTTGGATCAACCTAACAATGTCAGATCATTAACAATATCAACGTACATGACAAAGCTCCATCAGCAATGCCGAATTTTGATATATAAAAACGTGTAAATAAATGCAACGTCGACAGCGACAGCGAAACGCTGTTTAAAAATATTGATTTGATTTTGCAGGAATGTGTATAAGTCATAAAATCGTGAAGAATGCAATGGCGAGGATGCAAAGTATTCATAAGCAGCGATAAGATGTTTGTGTTGAATAACGTACGTAAATACATATGTACTCATGTGTAGATAAGGAGGGGACTAAATTTGGATAGGCTCATTCGTACACAGTATGATTAACCCGGCATGCAATAACAGATAAGGGAGAAGCATGAGTCTTAGGTAGAGGTGTGAGACAAATTCAAAGAATTCTTCAACGGCCATCTACCGGCAACTCTCTGTAACTACAGGCTAGAAATGCTAATTAGCTATGTATGCTCAAGCCGCTAACAAAAGTTGACCTTGAAGCAGCGGCAGTAACAACATAAAATCAAATACAGGGTGCTATGCTATGGTAACAGGAAATGTCTATGTGTGTGTGCCACTCACCTAAATCATCCATTTCGCAGTTTCCTTTGAGTTCGTCTTGTTTTAGTGCAGGTAAACGAGACTCTTTGTGTTTGTGTGTATGTGATAAATTCTCCAATTGGGTTATTTGAAAAACAAGGGTTTTCACAACTGCTGCCACGCCTTAAACGCACACTTATTAACAATCATATATACATATAGATATACTAGGTATATGTTCAGCTGGAATGGTTAGAGTCCGACACAAACGTAGTTAATTGACTTTAAGTTTTTAATCCACGCAAACAGTTTTTTCCTTTAATGCGACAACAACAACAACAGAGCAGTTTAGAGTCAACGACGACTGGTTGATGTTTTATCCGTCGCGTTCGCGTTTGGAATTGAAAATATTTTTGCTGAAATGGCAGTGAACGCTGCTCGCGAGTGTCGCGTAAGTTGGAGACGAGTTTTATATGATTCACTTTAATTTTGGAGCGGCATCGACCACAAACACGTAGACAGCAGCACAGACATAAACAATACACACAATACATACACACGCATTTCATGTGCGAACAGCTGATTGACTATCGATAACTTACGCGCCCTTTTGATAAATATCTTTCTTTTCAGTTACCTTTTGCGATGGAAGCGGCAACTACTACATTGTTAGTCCTAAACGACGATTGTCTGGACAATATATTTATGTATTTTACACTGGATGAACTGATGGTGTTATTTGGAAGCGTTCACTCTCTTATTGATGCAGCCGTCGAAAGGCAGCTACACAGATTCCCCCACATTGAATTTAGCTTTCGCTTCCCACCTCAATATAATGATAACCAGAAATATGCAGTGGGCCAACACTTGCACAGTCTCAATGTTAATGTGGGATATTCCGTGAGCAATTTAAATACCATAAACATCATTCAACCATTCATTGTAGGAGCAAAGCAAAGTGGACGACTGAAAGCTCTAAAAATACAACATACCTACATAAATAGCCAGTATTTAGAGCTGATTTTGATGGTGGCTAACTTGCTGGTCGAACTAGATCTCAGCCGTTGCGACGTGGTGGATACAAGTGAATTGATGTTGTGTTTACAATCGGCCACGAAATTAAAAACACTGGCATTATACAACAAGGATGCAGGGGAACTGGATGATTCGTTGCTGAGTCGCCTGCATCTGTTAAAAATTAATTGGATGGTGGGGACAGAAATGTTTGACGTTAGTGCGGTCAGCCAAAAGTATCCATTTTTAAGCATTGTTGTCTACCAATGTGATCATGTGAAAGTATTTGGTCCACCAGCTGGCGGAAGAAAATCATATTTTCAGAATATTTAAAATAAAAATGCAGTTTCTAACAAATTGTCACTACTTATCGATTGGCAAGAATATGTAATAGTGGTGGAAGAAATGCAGCTCTGCATTCGATTGTAGCATAGCTGTTATACAGCCAGTTATAACTTAAAACAAATTTAATATTTTTACAAGCATCAATAGCTGTCCGAGTTTGCAAATATCGTTCCTTTGGGCCGTAACATAATTTTGCAACAAGATGCATTAATTAAATATGTACTTTGCCTTGATTTCCACATTTTTTAGTAAACAATCAGTCCATAGACTAACATACAATGTTAATTAGTCTATGAATCAGTCAGCTCTGTTAATTGCCATACATGTTATTGGTTTTAGGGTGCCCACAGCTGCGTTCATTGTGATTGCCGGCAATAATCAGCTGCATTGCATTCACTGTCGCAATAATTGCAATTTATAAGAAAATTTCAAATCAAGTTGCGAAATACATATAGATTGACAACGAAGCAAACAACTGCTCAAAATGGTCGTGCGGCCCTATGAAGAGGAGCTGAAATATCTGGAAAAGATCAATGATTACAGCTGGCGCATCAAGAAGGGCTTCCAGCCCAACATGAATGTGGAAGGTATATTCTACGTGAATAGTCGTCTGGAACGGCTTATGCTCGAAGAGCTGAAGAACTCGTGTCGGCCCGGTGCTATTGGTGGCTTTTTGCCCGGAGTCAAACAGATTGCAAATGTGGCTGCCTTGCCGGGAATAGTGGGCCGCTCAATTGGATTGCCGGATATACACTCGGGCTATGGATTTGCTATTGGCAACATGGCAGCCTTTGATATGGATGATCCGCTCTCAGTTGTTAGTCCTGGTGGCGTCGGATTTGACATTAATTGCGGCGTGCGACTACTGCGAACAAATCTGTTTGAGAAGGATGTGCAGCCGGTAAAGGAGCAGCTGGCTCAATCGCTCTTCGATCACATACCTGTGGGTGTTGGCTCCAAGGGTATTATACCGATGAATGCACATGATTTGGAGGAGGCGCTCGAAATGGGCATGGATTGGTCATTGCGTGAGGGGTACGCCTGGGCCGAGGATAAGGAGCATTGCGAGGAGTACGGCCGAATGCTGAACGCCGATCCAGCCAAGGTGAGCATGCGTGCGAAAAAGCGCGGTCTACCACAGCTAGGCACCCTGGGAGCCGGCAATCATTATGCCGAAATTCAGGTGGTGGACGAGATCTATGACAAGTGGAGTGCCTCCAAAATGGGCATCGAGGAGAAGGGTCAGGTTGTGGTTATGATACACTCGGGCAGCCGCGGCTTTGGCCATCAGGTAGCCACCGATGCCCTCGTCGAGATGGAGAAGGCCATGAAACGCGACAAGATCGAGACCAATGATCGCCAATTGGCATGTGCCCGCATTAACTCTGTTGAGGGACAGAATTACCTAAAAGCAATGGCCGCTGCAGCCAATTTCGCTTGGGTCAATCGCAGCTCGATGACGTTCCTTACGCGTCAGGCCTTTGCCAAGATGTTCAACACAACACCAGATGATTTGGATATGCATGTCGTTTACGATGTCTCACACAACATTGCCAAGGTGGAGAATCACATTGTGGATGGCAGGGAACGCAAACTATTGGTGCATCGAAAAGGCTCCACGCGTGCATTCCCACCTCATCATCCCCTGATACCCGTAGATTATCAGCTTACTGGACAACCTGTTCTGGTTGGTGGCACAATGGGCACCTGCAGTTATGTGCTGACCGGAACCGAGCGTGGCATGGAGGAAACATTTGGCAGTACATGCCACGGAGCAGTAAGCACATTTAAATCTAATTTGGAACTTGTTTTAAGCTAATTATAAAATCCAATTAAAGGGTCGCGCATTGTCACGCGCAAAATCGCGTCGTAATCTGGATTACAAGGAGGTCCTAGATAAACTGCAGCAAATGGGTATTGCCATACGTGTTGCCAGTCCAAAACTAGTCATGGAGGAGGCGCCAGAAGCCTACAAGGATGTAACCGATGTCGTCGACACTTGCCATGCTGCTGGCATCAGCAAGAAATGCATCAAAATGCGACCTATTGCGGTTATCAAAGGCTGATCAAATATCAATTGCAATTATATCGATAGATAATATTTTAACAATCATATGTATTCTTTTGTACACCCTTCCCTATGATTATATGATTTTCAATGTGTAACAAAAACGTAATCAATTATTTCAAAACCTATGAAATGTGTAAATACATATAGTTATTTGACATATTCTGAATCATAATAAATTAACTATATTTAACAATATCACTATACTGTTATTATCTTATCAAAATTTGGGGGCTTAACATTTTAAGCCCTGCTGCTAACATTTGTTTACATTTTTAACATGGCGCTAGTTCCGTGAACATGTTTGTTCGTGGCTCACCATATCATTTGTCAGCTGACTGTCGGTCCAATCAGACGCTTCGCGGCGCGATAGCGTTGAATATTTAATTTTAATAGTTTCAATTGCTTGCCTTTTGAAAAGTGCACGTCAATGCCTGTAATTAATGAAACAAAAAGTGCATAATCAAATGCAGTACAACGACAATCGTGATTAATAGATACCAAATAACAAATTGTTTTTACCGTATATAACAATTGAATTTTGTAAAAACCAACTATTTGATCTGCGCATCAGTTTCCTTTTACATACAAAAAATTCTAGTACTCATTTAATACTGAGACATACATACATCTAGCAAAATGACAAATATGCGCCCACCACAGAAATCCAAACTACTGAAGGTCATCATACTAGGGGACGGAGGTGTAGGTAAATCGGCGCTCCTTACTCGCTTCGTGTCCAATAGGTATGAGGAAAATAATTTCCATACTATAGGTGTGGAGTTTATGAACAAGGAACTTACAGTGGATGGCGAAAAATACACTCTGCAGGTCAGTAATGTCAAATACATAATTGACAAATTCACTTAACATTCGTTTGTTGTTATTCTCAATGTTAAAATATTTTGATGTGAAGAAATCCTAAGTTAAAGTTGAAGATTTTGCGTGACTTTAAAGCAACGGTTTTTTTTTTACTTCAGCTTTTAACGACTTGTTTGCTTCGTTGTTGTGTTTTTATTATCTATTCCATCTGCTTTCCACCCGCATAAACACACACACACAGACATACCACAAACACAGAGAAAGCTCAATTAACGTACAGTTTAGCATGGCAGAATCCGAATGAACAGCGTCCAACAACAATGCGGCGACTTTGTTTTAGGTTTGTAAATGTGTAACAGGCATACAAACACCATCACACACACAACCTAATTCTGAGCACATACCTACATATGTATGTATGTATGTACGTATCGTTGCCTAGGAAACCCTTTATATACAATGTGTGTATGCAAGTCTGTATGTTTGTAATTATTTAAATTACTAACGCACGTCTTTTTTTTTCCTCCCCCTCCCCCTTCCCACTTCCTGTGCACGTTTCTTCTTCGTCATTGTTTCTTGATGATGTTGCACTCTACTCTCTTTTTATCTATGCCGTCAGTTCACATATTTCACTAGACAATTTCTTTGTGGTTGGCTTATAAATATGCAACATGGGGTAGGTTCGTTGTTAGTGTGTGTGTGTTGTGTGTGTGTGTATATCAAATGAGTAATCAGTCGGCGGCTATTAACTGGTGCAAAATATCATTTAAATAATTCGAATAATTTAATTTTTTGCAATTGCGCAAAATCGATTCAACAACATTTCTAACACAAATTATTTCAGATGTTGAAATATTCTGCAAAACAAAAAAACTTGGTAGTTTTCAACTTAACGCTTCGTTGAGCTTTAATTTTTAACAAGAAAAAGAGGGACGTTTACAGTTTATACATACATATACTATGTACATACATATATGTATGTGTGTGTGTATATGTATATATGATTCAAGCTCAGCTTTTTGATTAAAGTAAATAAGGGGAAATACCCCAATGCAAACTGTTGAAGAAATCTCTTGGACATACATAGTGTATAATATATGTATGTTTGTTTGTACATACATATGTATGTATATTTTGCACTTAAACCGGAATTGCCTACTTATCAATGTGTACATATAAAGATTTATATATAGATTGTAAAGTGCAATTGGTATTTATTTAGTAAATATAGTGATCAAAATAACTTATAAATTATAATTTTTATAAGGGGACAAAAGAATGGATTCTTGATTCTGGAAGTGCTTTCTTCATGGAAAACTTTGTTGTTTGGAAGTTCTTTATAGAGAAGTTCAACTGTTGTGAAAATTTCAACAGTAAAAACATTTGTACAACTTTGTCTAAAGCTGATGATCGTATTTGCATAATATTGTATTAAGGAAAAGCAGATGCTTAGATAAATGCATTAAGTTTCAAAGACAAAGAAGCATTCTTAAACTTCCCCAGTACATACATACTTAATAACAGTTTAAGAAAAAACTAAAATATTTAGGTTAAAACCACTTCCCACACTTAAATAACACACCTTTGTGTTTATTTTCTACTTTTGAAAGCATTTCTTGTTGTGAATTTGTTTTGCTTTTTGACTACATTATCAGCACATTTATTATCATTAACTTGGTTTGTCTTTGGGTCTAGGCTTTTAAGTTCTATATATACAAATATGTATATTCATAAATGTGACGCAACATTTTGCTATCTTTGAGCTCTAATGACCTACGTTTTGTGCATCCTACTAATATATTAAGTATGAATGTTTACACAAAATACTATTGAATAAGTTCTAATGAAACTTTACAATAATATTGCTTATAGTTTTGGAGATATTATATTGGGGGGGAGAACTTATTGTCCCACGATTAACTTGTGTTTGCTCTAAATTCTAACTATTGTAGATATGGGATACGGCTGGACAGGAACGTTTTCGAGCACTGCGTACACCCTTCTATCGCGGCTCAGATATGTGTCTGCTCTGCTATGCCCTGGATGATAGGGATAGCTTGCGAGGATTACGTTTGTGGCGCAATGAGTTTCTCAACTATGCGGATGTCGATGCAGAAAAGTTTCCTTTCATTGTGGTGGGCAATAAGGTGAGTAGCGAACGAATCAAAACGAAAGTTAAGTTAATAATCGAGTTATATAACAATTGAACAGAATGACATTCGACCGGAGAAACGGCAAGTGAGCTATGAGGATGTGCAACAATGGTGCACGGCACAGGGCATTGGTTCACACATTGAAACCTCCTCGAAGATGGCATCAAATGTAACGGACGCCTTTATGCTTGCCCTGCGCCAATGGAAACATATGGAATGCGTTGCCGAAGCGGAGCAGCGACAGAATGACGACACCATCGATTTAACACAACCGATTCGTCTAATGCAACGAAGTAATTGCTGCATGGGTGCAACAAAAACCAAGAATGGCATTGATGATGATGGTGATGGGCGGAATGCGGATGCTTCTATGCGAACACGCAAATTGTTTGGACAGTGGCGTAACTCGCCAAAGGCGCCAGCCAGCAATTACCGACTTTGAATGGCAGACGATGACGAGTTTATATACATATAAGAAATTTTTTAATGAATCGATATTTTATACTGCGTTCACTACCACATTCCAGCTGAGCTGAAAATGACAAATGATGAAAAAGACACACTTTGAACCAACTGTAGTTGGCAGCAGTAACATTATAAGATTAAGGATAAGAGCGAGTTAAGAGTAAAATTGTACTATTATCAGTGTTGTGTATAACAATTGTGCCTTGCATTTGACCATTCAGCTAAAGCTGAGCGTGTATAACACTTACACAACTATGGTAACTGTTATATAGAGCAGCTTTTTTGTTAATGTTAATCTCAAGCTAGATGTCTTAAAGTTACATAACTGACGTGCTTTGTATAACGATAAGCATATACTTACATACACGTTATTCGTCTATATACAACATAATTGTAAATTACACGAATAAAGAAACTCAAATAAATTGAAGTAAGAGAAAACTTAATTTTGTGCTTTCATTATAACTCTTTATATATGTATGTAAATATATATGTATATTTTACAATTTGTGTATATTTTTATAATAACAGGCTATAATTACGCTTAACCCCATTTAACTTTTTTTTATTAATATATATAGAGTGGATAACACTTAATGCCAGATGCTTAAAACTAAGGCAATTTCTTGGCTTTAACGAAAATACAACTACATTAAGTATATATAGATCGCAAGCGTATAACAGATATTTAAGCTTAATGCATATAAAACGAGGGAAATATATCACTTGCTGTACACATTTGTGGCCGATCGCCGATCGCCCATCACACTTTCAACTTTCCACTCTTTCACTTCTTTTTGTAGCCATAAGAGTTGATGGCATCGTATTCGGTATCGCACATGAGCAACAGCTGATACCATTGTTCACCATCGATGCGTGGCATATCGAGAATGCCACCATAGCAGGCGGGCAGGCACTTGGGCGACATGTATTTGTGCAGGGAATCGCGATCTGTGCCATGGAAAATAATGCGACTACGCAACTTCTCGCGCAGGAAGGGTTTAAACAGCGCAAAGACCACATTAAAGATCTTGGGTTGATTCACAATGTGTATGGCCTTGATGCGCAATGCCACCGAATCCTGCAGCCAGTCCACAATACGCTTAGCAAATGGTGGCGTAAACTGCCACGTCTGCTGCAAACTCAAACCATCCATATCGAAGATGACAACAGCGCCATTGATTTGTGTCTCTGGCTCCAGCATGGCAGCCTCCAGGAATATGACGGCACCCTTGAACACCTCATCGAGCGTCACCTGCTTGTGCTTCCAGCGTTCTAACACAGAAAGAATATAAATAAATAAGTTAAGCACGCAAGATCAATTTTCTCTGTCTTTTTACTTACTGCCCAGCTCAAGTAACAAGATGCGACGTCCACACTGATCCCGATTGGGAAACACTGTGAGTACATTGTGTTTAAAGATGTTGGCCTCCCGTGTGGGTTTCAAATCATTATACACATCTGAATGTTTCACCTTGAAGGAGTAGTAGCGCTTGATCTGGAAAGTGATATAACAATTAGTTAATGGGTTTACTATTTGTAATATGTCAGCTTCTAACCAAATCGCGAGCACTCTCTGGATAATATTTGCAGGGACGCAAGAAACGTATTAGCCATTCCTCGTTATCCTTGGGACAGTTCAAATCGGTTTCCGCTGTAAGTTTACAAGAAAATCTATATTAATTATAGTCTATTTACAGATTTCAAAATTAGTGTAGCCAATGTTTGCTAATGACACCCAGTTAAGTGCTGATCTTGTTGACCTTTTTCCAACTAATTTAACGATCACAAAGTTCTCGCGAAAGTCAATGTTAGATCGATCACTATATACATATATATATACTTGGGTTTACTTGTGTGATTATCGTGTAAGTTACTGTAATGAATGGGGTCTGTCGAGGAAATCAACTTCAGTCTCATCGTAATTTGTAAGATAAGTGAAGGTTTTGTTGCTATATTATTAGTCACATGCTTCGAATTCACGAATTGGCTGTGGGTCAACAAATGTTAGAAGAGTTGCAAAAAAAAAGTTGAGAAGGTTTTTAAAAGTTTATTTTAGCTTAACATTTTCATGGCGATTTGTATCAATTTGTTATGAAAACGTTAAGAACTCTTGATGAAGTATTTTATATCTTTTATACCCTTTATACCCTTAACCCATGAAATGGGTAAAAAAGGGTATAATGGTTTTGTGCAAATTTATATAACAGAAAGAATAACCATTCTTCGACCCCATAAAGTATTCTTAATCAGCATCAACAGTCGAGTCGACATAGCCATGTCCGTCTGTCTGTCTGATAACAACAAAATCTTGAATTCTGAGGATTGAAACTATTAACAAAATAATGAAAATCGCTGAATTTTTATTAAAATCGGTTGAGAAACAACAGAGATATGAAGCCAGCAAGCATTGGTACTGAATTTCACAGCTTACTCGACTAGAACCTTTTTACTTCATTCCACATCTGTTTTTATTCCCCTCGCAGACATTTTAACAAGTTCACATTCGGCTCTCTTTCCACAAAAAAAAAACTAGGCACGCGTGGCCTTTAATATCTAAAAAATATTTGTTCTAATATACAAAGTTTAATAATTAATTTTTGTACTGATAAGCTGAGCAGTTCAGTTCGGAGGCATGTGTTAAAATTTGTTTATTTCTTTTATCAAGTTTTTTTTTCACATATTGAAAATATCAAAAAATTAACATTTTGATATCGTTAACAAATTGCCTTATAAATATATAAGATTTTGGATAAGAGCTCTTCTAATCGTTAGGCAGGAAAAGTACATTTCAAATTTTCGATAACTTTTCAAGTTTACGATATACTCATGGAATTAATAACAAAAAAATCGTAAATTTCGAAAACTCCAAAATGGGGATTGAAACAAATATCAAAATAATTAACATCTGTGAAATTTATAGAAAAATCGGTTGAGAAACACCGGAGATGTGAAACCATCAAACATTAGTCCGGTAGTACACGTACATATGTGTATGTGTGTCAGCCCGACCGTGTGTCCGTCTGTATGACAAAGGGTTAAGGGTATCTACTAGTCGAGTTTACTTAACTAGAGCCTTGTTACTTGTTACTAAAAGAATTTGTTTGATTTGAAGTCAAGAATCAGTTCAAAAGTAATATAATTTTAATAAATTTATTTTAAACTGATCTAACCACATGTCATTAGGTCATTTACATTATTAGTAATCAAGTTATTTTCCCATAAACTGTGGGAGACTTTTCATTTCTGTTCAAGTAGTTTATGTTAATCGCAACTAAACCCAAGTTCTAGTTACTGATTTATTGGCTTTACCCATGGGTAATAGCCATATCTTAAGTTTCACTTACCCTCCAACAATCGCTTCAGCTCCTGTACTGTCTGCTTTTGACGCTCGGGAGTTTCGCGCAGTTCCTGTACGGCAACTTCTTTAGCTGCAGCTGTGGGTTCGCCCAATTCAAACTGTAACGTATAGTCGCCCAGCTTAATTGTGGGCAGTGCATCGATGTCCGATAACATGGTGGGAACTCCTAGAAAAAATTAAAAATAAATACAAAATATAATTATACAAAATAATAGATGACAATTAAAGTGCAATTAAAGCGTGTAAATTATAGAGACTTGCTGCTGAAAAAAACCTATCAAGTAACAATTATATATTCGAATGTTTCTATATCTGTGTAAATCCTCTTAAAAAATACATTAATTATAACTTACTCATTTTGCAGCCTTTGTTTTTTTTTTGTTCTCACTGTTTTTGTTGTTTAACCTGTTTCTTTTTATTTAATATTAAGTGAAATAATCTTTTTTGTTACGCTTTGTTTGCGTTACAATTGACTTTAAGATCTTAAATCTGTCTATATTATTTATTTTATTGCTGTAAGACAAATTGTGCATTTGAAATTTTAGAAACCGGATCATTGAATGCAGGCAAATTTGTGTCTAGAGCCAATCATCCGGTTATTGCTTCTGTTTTAGCCTTGAACTTAACCTTGACATTCGTTTTTGATGTGCGAAAAAAGAGCTGAAGAAGAGCTGAAGAAGACAGAAACCCAAAAGCGGGTACTGCAAAATACGGTTTTTCTATTTTACTTCCGTTGGCTTTGAGACAAAAATGCATTTGCCATAAGAGATATGAACTTGTTCTACTTGATCTTTAAACTGTTACATATTAAAACGAGTTTTTTGCATATGAAATTTATGAATTTTGAAATGGAAAAACCTTAAGAAAAATATAGATATAGATGACTGTCTGTTTTAGGCTTATGCGCAATAAAAACAAATTATCTATGGAAGTTTAGATCTAAACAAAACAATCAAATATGGCATTGATTGACTCTGATTAGATTGAGTAGGCGATTTAATTTGATAATTTGCAATCATAACAAATAACGATATATAGTAAAAATAAAGTTAAACTCTTTACGAGAAGTTTCGAATTGATGCCAGGCAAAACCCAAAATCAAATGCACAAATATCAAACAACAACAATATCGTATAATATATGTGTGTACAGCATAAACTCATGAATAGTTAATGTCTTTCAAAGCAAAACAACAACATAATAATCGTGTATATAATTTATATAGTACACACACTTTGGGCAAAGCAAAAAACACAAAGTCAAAACATATTTAACTGAAACTGAAACCGAAAACGTTAAACTCGTTTTTTTTATTTTTTTTGAGGGAGGCTCTTTACTAGTACTACCATAAATATAGATATCTGTGATAATGCCGAAGTTTGACAACGACAACGACGACGCGTGTAACGGAGCCGAAAGAGTAGACGAAACTGTGGCAGCTAAAAGCGCTTTACGTAGATTTTATACCAGACTAAGAATCACCAAACTGGAAATTAAACGGAGATTCCAGCTGAAGCTGAAGCTAAACTTGAGCGTGACATTCACAGAGAGTACCACCAAGAGAGAGTGAGAGAGATCGATTGCGAGTGAGTAGCTTACTAAGGCAGATCAAAGTGAGAGGATGCATGAGAGGCAAATGCATTTGGGGAAAAAATAAACCATTATGCCAAAGCTGGTTTTTTTTTCCACTGCGTTTGCTCAGCTGTTGCTCTTGTTGTTGTTGTTGTTTATTTACTGGAGATTATTCCAACAGAAACTGTTTAATGAATGCGAGACGGTAGCAGAGTAGCGCATCTCCTATATTAATGTATGTATGTATGTGTGCGTATGTTTGTATGTATGCGTACTCATCCGAAGTTGTGACCCTCAAGCTTTGTACTTTCGGTTCAATGTTAGGGAGTGATATACCCGTCAATTAGTCATTACCCAGTAATTATACCTGTTTGACAACAAATGTCCAACCAAGTCATAATTATGACCAACACGTTTCAGGCAACACCCCAACCATGGACATGATACTACTAGTTGTTTCGCCATAATTTTTTTTTTTTTTTTGGGCCTAATCAACACCAACACGTGCGAAGCGGGCAACTTCCATTCATTATTATTTCGAGTGTACAACTCAGCGATTTTATTTATTTGTGTTTTTGGTTTGTATAGTTTTAAATAAACATGCTGACGAATAAAACATTTGTTCAACAGGTGGTGTCTTTGGAAATTCCTATAAAATAATTGTGTACAAATTTATTCATTATTTTTTAAGTGTACATTAATCTAGTTTAACACATGGCACAATTATCCTTGACTTGGAGAATGGCAAAACAAATAAGAAGTTTTCAATGAAAACAAGTAAGGATATAGTTAAGTAAGCTCGACTAGAAGATACATGGTCCTACATGCCTACTGTATCATTGTTTGATGATTTCCTTTCAATTTCATATCTCTGGTGTTTCTTGTTTGATAGAAATAAAAATGTTATATGTTCTGCCTGCTACATACTTTTGCGCAAAACCATTATACCATTTTTCACACATTTTATGGGTTAAGGGTATAAAAGTATGCGAGAGAATGCAAAAAGGGCGAAAGGGAAATAACAATGACATCAAGATCGTCAAGATAAGTGTTGAGCAACAATGATGAGGTCAGAAGTCTTTGAAAAAAAATTACACAACAAAAAAAAGGTATAAAACTTTGCACTATGAACATGACAAGTTCAATGTAAAAAGTGATTTAACATTACGTGCCAAATCCGTATTATGAAAGATAAACACAAACATACATATGTATGGAAGTATGTTTGTATGCTTGTGCAAATTACACACACATATACATATGTTTAACTGTATTGTATGTCTGTCTCACCTGAATCAATGGAAATAGAGGCTGTGATCCTTGGCCAGCAAGTTGTTGCAGTCGCCATTATGACCAATATTGATTTTTAAATATTGATTAGTTGAATGTATTACTTTGCAGTGTAAATAGCGATGCAATGCATTTGCTGATGCACGTGAAAAAGGAGTCGACCACGCTGGAATGCCGGTTTGTAAATGGGTCAATGCCAAGCGATTATTGAACTTGCACGCAAAATTTGAGGGAACTGTAGTATAAGTTGCGTTAATCGCGTGTCTCTCACAGAACTACAATGCGAATGCAATGACTCTTGAACAGTGACGCCAAAAGTAAGTGCAAAAGGAACAGCAAGTGGCCAGTGCTGGCAAATGTGCAAAGTAGTGAGAATTGCAGTAATTGTTCTTGTTGCTGTTTTCTTCGGCTTGTGTGTAGACATTGAATTTGTGCTCTTCATTATGCAAAGGGCAAACACAAAAGAGAGTCACAAGCAAGAGTTAGGAGAGAAAAAGCAAGTGTAACGAAGCGAAAACAGATTGCTTGCAACGCACGCATTAGCGCATTTCAGGAATGCAATAACAAACACTGAAAATAGTAAACTTACCAAAAATGTAATGCAGGCTCAGCTAATCCCAAAGGCGAGATACTTTAATATCCTTAACAACGTGTCTTGCTTCTGATGTTCTTGAGATAATTACAGTCTTTTCGTTTTGAACTGGTCTATCTCTGTCTTGGCACGTTTAAAGACTGAAAATATAATGCTGCTTACTCAACAGTTTTATACCCGCAACGTAAATGTATCAAGTTATATACGCTACAAGGTAGTTTAGAAGTAATGTACTAACACACACAGACTCACTTTTAAACCCAGGTCACACATAAAGCGATTAATTACAGCTAGTGTCAGCGCGATGGAAAGTACATGTCTCGTTAGCTGTTATACAGCGGACTACGACAATGTCTCCGAGCTCTCTTCGTTGTTGTTATTGTCCATTTGGTTTATTTTGAAGTACTTTTCAGCACTGGGGTTAAGGTCAAGGCTACAAACCTTTTGATTAGCTTGCTCTGTTATTTATATGTTGCGCTACAGCGATCTGATAATCAGCTGTTAAGCGCAAATGATACTGTTATACCTTAAAACAGTGCACACTTTCAGTTCTCTTTTTTTGTCGCAGTGTACAAACTGGATATAATTAAAGTTGAACTTTTGAACGCTCAATCACAAAAAACACTCAGCGCACATTACTTGTATTGTTAGCAATCAAAAGTCTTATGTATGCGCGGATATACATATATATAGTATAAGACTCATTAAAAATCTTACAAACGTCGTTAAAATAGCAGCTAACGCTCTCGCACTTTGTATTAGGCACTTTTTCTAAGCTAAGCACTTCATAATTAACTGCTCTAAAAGTAAGCAGCGAAACGAATGGAAAAAACGGGCTTAACTCGACCGATCCGACGTCTTGCGTGTCTTCGTTCAAATGTACAACTGACGATAATGCAAACTCATTGCCTTAACGCATTAAAAGCTTAAGCAATTAATTAAGTATCGAAATAGTATAATTCAATTTCGTTTTTGCTTTCTGTATTCCGTCCGACAGACCGACAGGCGAATAGTCAATGTTGATTATTGCGCTACGTCAGCTTTTTAAAGTTCAATGGAATTTCGAACCGCTGCTGCTGCTGTTGCTGCTGACAACAGATGCAATTTAAACGACAATTAACTTAAGCACTTTGCGCAGTGCATTTAACAAATATTGAATATATAGAGATGTTGCATGATGTGTACTAGTTTTGTATAAATAGTTAGTCAATCGACAGGCTTAATCAATTTGTCCGGTTGCATGATACTAAACGCAGATAGTTGTTGATAGAGAATCTAGTTTTTAAGAGAAGTAGTTAATATTTATTTACATATATGTACGTATGTATGTTTGTAGTATTTTGACTTGATGAGTTTCTCGGTTACAAGTGCTAAAAGCTGATATACATTCTTTTTGAGAGTCATTATATACTTACACATTAATTATTTCTAGTTAACTAATTGGTAATTGGTAAGCACAGACGCAGATATTATTATCTATTTTGGGCTTTACGCTGTATTGTCAATATACTAATATATAACTAGACGAATGGCTAAATACATTGTGCTTCGTATAGGTTGTTACAATTGTTACTATTTTTCTTAACAATTAACGATATCATGTTGCACTTATTATCAACTATGCTTATCATTTAGAAAAAATCATTAATATGTCAACGATATTCAATGCTAAAGTCTTTAGTGTCTTTCACGAGTTGTTTGCTTGATTTTAAGTACAGATTAAGTCTAGAGGCGCTTTATACAAAAAAATACAACAAATCAAATGAAATTATCAAAACTGTTATACAAGGTAACCCAACTAAAACCGTCATTTGGCCTGCACTTGGCCATTTCTAATTCGACGTTTGCTCTTTGCCTTACCCTTGCCCTTTGCAAGCCATCATTTTGGCCGAACTTTCTCATACATAAACTGTTGCAAATGCTTATTATCTGGCTGCATCAGCTTCTTCTTTGTAAATTCAAACTGTTCCAGTGCAAATTCGTATAGATCGTTTTCCATTTGCCATATCTTTGATCTCTGTATGGTCTGGATGGTTGATTCACTAGGCGGTATCTTCGATGAAGTCACACGTAAATGAGATTTATTTGAATTTTGATAGTGTTCACGAAAACCTTGAAAAATTCTGTGCAAATTGCAGAAGACATTTAAAATGAGATTACGATTGGTATTTCACAATTTTAGCTCACCTGGGCAGTGATCTTTCAAGCAGATCGACAAACTCATACATTTGCTCAGTGACACCGACTAGAAAATACTCATTGACCAAATTGTGTTTGGCCTGCTTTAAGGCCCACTCACTGCCGGGTTCCCAGCACTCGGCAGCATGGCCACAAAAGAACGGAATTTGTAGCCACATATTTCTAGGATCACAGTCGGGCTGCTTTTGAACAACGCACTCATCGAACGTCTGCATGAAACAAATACAAAATATTAATTACCATAAAACCAGTAAAACATTTTTACTTACAATTTTATTGCCGGCTTTCTTTCGAACTAAATTCGGTCGATAGTTATCGCCATACCGCAAGAAGTAGTAATAGGAGACAAGTCTATCCAGAGGCTTACGAACTAGATTTATATAGATGGGCTTGTGTGCAATTTGAAATCTACAACACGAAGCAATAAACATAGAATTCTAAAACTTTTATATATGTGTGATAAACCTACTTGGAGAAATCCAGAAATGCCATGTGTCCATGGTATAAAGCTGGTTTCATTTCATGCCACCTTGTCACATTTCGAACAAAGGATATCTAAAAGAAACATACAGTAAAGAATTTGTTTTTGGATGAATAGCGAGCCGTTAGCCGAGACACGCACCTGATTTGGCAGCGAAAGTACGTGCATATTGGCAGTGACATTAATATGCAAGACATGATATCTATTCTGTTTGCACAGATCGTAGGCAATGTTCACGAAACTGGTTGAGCCCGTCTTGGGTACACGATTGTACAGCACCACCAATTGTTCCTCATAGTCAAAGTTATCCAATGTTGGCGCAATCTGGGCAAGCGCTGATTGCTCCGCTTGCGTGGGACCGCTGCTAGCGAGCTTGGACAGTGGTTTAAAGGCTGCGTATAAAGAAATGAGATATAATTATTGAGAATACATATGAAGTCAAGCAAATCTTTCTACAAACCGTGTTCCAATCGCAGTCCAAGAAACCAGTAACCACCAAAAACAATAATGCAAAATGCGAGTATAAACCAGTGCACCGGACGCATTAGAGGCAACATTTTGCGAAATTTCTTATACATGTTACTGTTTTCAATCTTTTAAAGTGGCTGAGCACATTTTCATCGAATGTGGTTTATATATTTTTAACCAAATTTCGTGCTGTTCTTTTGCATTTTGCTTTATTTTTACGGTGGCCTGCTGGCTACAAAGTTGACCAGCGTAAAAGTCAGCTGTTCTGTCAGTGTTGTGTAGTGTGGCCCGAAAAAATTCCATCAGAATCTGATGTGATTACACCTGTTGTCTAGGCTAGCAAAAGAATAAAACTTAAAGTATGTAATATAAAATGTTAATAATATTGTTTCTAAGAAGAAGTAAAAAAACAATATTTTCTAAATAAATTGAATTTTAAGCTCGTTCACAAGAGCGAGATGGCTACAATGTCCGATGTATTATCGAAAAGCTATCGGTTAATATTGTGACATTGCTGCACACATAAAAAACAGCTGTTGATACGTCGTAAATAGACGCTTAATATTTGTTAGTAAACTACAATTAGCAAAGGAAAACTTTGCTGAAGAAAAAACCGAACAGCACACCTACAAAATGTCATCCGCCATTTATTTGGAAAACTATCTAGATGGTATGTGAAATAAAAAATGTATAGTGCACTTGGTAATTATATTTAATTTGAATTTTTAATAAGGTTTGGAATCGCTGCCCACCGAACTAGAGCGAAATTTTAAGCTAATGCGAAAATTGGATGATCGGGCACAAACAGCGATGAAAAGCATTGATAGTCATGCGAAAGATTTTATGCGCAAGCTAACCGCAGATAGTGGTGCAATGAGCGAGGAGGAGCGCAAGGAGCGATTAGAGGACATAAAGGCACTATTTGGAAAGGCTAAAGAGTATAGCGATGACAAAGTGCAGCTGGCCATACAAACGTACGAGCTGGTTGACAAACAAATTCGCAGACTTGATAATGATTTGGCGCGTTTTGAGGGCGAGATACAAGAGAAGGCATCGTCCACGCGTGCCAAGTCCGAGGAAGCCGTTGCTAAAAGTACGTTAACTCGGCTAAAGAAAAGTTAATATTAAATTGCTTAATTTTACAGAGGCTGGGCGTAAAAAGACAAAAGATGGCAAGGCGACGGGTAAAAAGAAAAAGCCAGCTTCCTCTGATGAGGAAACTGGGCGTGGTGGCAATCATTCGAACAGTGCCAGTGGCGCGAATCTCAATGCCAGCAGTAGTACTGGTCAAGGTAGCAAAAAGAAAAAGTCCAAGGTAAATCAAGAAAAAGAAACACGCAAGGGGGGCGTACAAAAGGTAATTCATCTTCATCAAGCATTATTCATATTATATCTAAATGTATTTGTTTGCTGTTACGATTGTTGCTCCTTTCTTTTTATCAACTATTTAGTTTGTTGGTAGCCTAGATGAATATTTTACTATTCAAATGCTCCTGTTCCATTACCTTTTATCGTATGTATTCAGTGTATTGGATTAGTTTTGCAACTTTCATTTATTTTCACCTCACCTCTACCTGCATGATTCCTTATAACAGCTCAATTGAATTATATATATCTTGTATTTATACTCGTTTTCTCTTGCTTCCTGTACAGAAAACTGTTGATGTTGACGACTCGGAGAAGGAGTCATGCCACACGACCGCCACACATCCGAGCGATGTTATGGATATGCCTGTGGATCCAAACGAGCCTACATATTGCTTATGTCACCAAGTCTCCTACGGCGAGATGATTGGTTGTGACAATCCAGATGTGCGTTTATTTATATTTTATATTGTTTCTATTTATAATAATTTACTTCCTTTTATTTTATCATAGTGTCCCATTGAATGGTTTCATTTTGCCTGTGTGGGTCTCACAACGAAACCGAAAGGCAAATGGTTTTGTCCCAAGTGCACGCAGGACCGTAAGAAGAAGTAGAGTATAGAGTATTGACCAATTCCACATTCAATAAAAGCAAATTACGTCGGAATACATTGTACATAGCCTTAAATGTCACTTAGTTCATAGTTTAGCATAAGCATTGCACATACTTTAAATAAATAACTGTAATTCATAAACAACATGTTTTCTATGCCATCTTTGTCAAGTAACAAATCTTTGAAAATCCACTCAGAAATTTTTATTTAAGGTTATTTACTATAACATACAAATATGTTCTTTGCTTAAAACTATTGTGTGATACCTTTGTTTAGTTCATGATTAACATCTATATATAGTTAAATATGGAGTATACTATATATACTCCATTAATGTTTAGCTGCCATCGACTTTACAAGATAAACAAATTGTAACTTAGTATCGAAAGTATAACATTTTCAAATTAATTTGATTTTAATAACATATATCAAAATTTGCAGGTATATATATTACAGTTTATTTGTTTCGGTTAGCGTGCAATATTATCTGCAATCTTATGGGGTGTTTTAGTTTAGGTTTCCTTCATAAAATTCCCTGAAAATGTATTCAATTGTAAATTACTTAAAATTAGGTTGACGAATTCAATTCTTATGGTGTTTAATATCTATGATTTTCGAATTCAATGTCATAACGAAGATCAAAACAATATGTTTATAGTTAGTTAATACAGTGTTGAATATTGTTGGTGGCTGTGTACCACGATGCACAGCGGGGCTTAGGGTAGAACATTTCCTTATCGTCGTCGTCATCGTCGTTGTGATGTGCGTTCAGATTTTGCTATTCAGTAGTTGTTTTCGTTCCGTTTACTTTTTGGTCATTATCTTTAAATACTCTAAGGCATTCTGAGCTGCAAGTCGCTGTGCCTCAACAGCCGTTGAGCCAGTGCCATGACAAACGCCGACTGGCAACATGGATAGCTGCACCAGGCACTGAAACTGACCGCTAAATGTCCTCTCCTCAATATCCACGTAGGTGACCTCAAACTGATTTTCGGTTGCAATCTCACCCAATAGTTTAACGGAGTCCAACTTGGCGCTCTTCAAGCATGTTTTCTGTAGGCGAAAGTAACAATAAGTTTACAGTTAATAATAGATTATGCCATATGGCTGTTCCTATTAGCTTTTCGTAGCTTGCACATTAATTTACCTGTAATTTAAGTAGTTTTTTGCCCGTCGCATTTTTCAATGTCTTATGGAATAGTGAGACTTTGTTACTGTGCTGCGTGGTCAGTGTAGGCACTGTAATATCTTTCAAATCACCATAATAATTATCGTTATTGCGGGGCTGTAAATAAGAGTGCGACATTTTTCTTATTCAATACGCATTAAACTCTCGCCACTCAATGGTGAGTTGAAACATATTACAAACTGTCAAAAACAAAACAAAAATTATATTCTAAAAAATTTAACAAACAACCTAGAAATAAACAGAAATAAAACCTGATGAATTAATTATTATTTGGGAACGTTCAAATCAGTACAATGATCACTTAAACAATAATATAAAACTCAGGTTTTATACAAAAATCTTAGAAATCTAAACTAAATACTAAATAAAGGCACAAGTTATTGCATCCAATCATATAAATATTGCATTACGTTACGTACAAATTAATAGGTGTTTACTGATACAACAAAAAACCGGAAAGCATAAAGTGAAATAATTAGTAATAGAAATGTTAAGCTTTCTAAATATCTTGTATATCTAAATCGGTTGAAATGCGCTGATAGTACCGACTTGTTGTTAGAGGTGTGGAAACTACTGGCGGTTGTAATGTAATGTTACTTACATCGCCCTCGAGTTCACTGCCAATGGTATCGTTAATTTGGGCAGCATCGATGGGTGTCTCCTGCAAGCGTGTCCACATTTTATGTGCAGCCAAACGTTTGGCAATCTTCTTGCTCTTGCCTTTGCCCACCTCCCGATAGCTTAATATGGTGCAAGCAATTGTGAAAAGACGTTCGTGTGGTAATCCCACTTCCGTCTCTGTTTCATACGATGGTGGCGGCCAACGCCGTTGCATACACTTCTCCTGTAGCCAGCCAATTGGATTACCCACAATCTTGTCACCGGAGCTAACAGAAGAAATACATTAGTTACTTGTCACAGATAAGAATTAAAGGATTTTAGAATACTTACTCGCCACTGCCAGATGTATTGGCAGTGTTGCCATTGCCATCGCCGTCGCCACCATTGGCTCCTGCCAAGGCGCTGCCAACAACCGCAGCCACTGCTGCAGCTGCAGGCGAATTGCCCTGGGTCTCCAGCTGGACACCTATAAGCTTACCGATCAGGGCATGAGCAGCTGCATGCTTAGCCTCTTTTTTAGAGCGTCCGGCGCCCATAGCCGTAAACGGTGTATCCTTATCCTTGAACGAGACGCGAAAACGGAATGTCGGCTCATGGATAGCGCCCTCGATCTGCACAAGTTCGTAGCCCGGTGTAATGCCACGTCTACTCAGCATTTCCTGCAGCATGCTGACCGGTGTCTTCATGGCCAGCCCATTGGCATCCGTCTCGTTGACAAACTTGAGAGAGTCATCAACGGGTAATGTGCTGCTGCTACTACCCACCGCACCGCTCAGCTCTGCCATCTGTTGTTGCTGCTGCTGCTGTTGTTGTTGTTGGATTGCTTGCAATTGTTTTTCTTTCCTGTTCTTTGTCCGGTTTACCATCATTGACGGCTTTACCATCGATGTGTTGCTGCCGCCGCCACCTACGTTGCCATTGGCCAAATAAGCAGCCGCCAAGGCAGCGGGCGAGTTGCCCATATTATCATATTGACGACGTGGGGCGAATCCCGCCTGCATGGGCTGTTGTTGTTGCTGTTGCTGCTGCTGTTGTTGTTGTTGTTGTTGTTGCTGCTGCTGCTGAAGTTGTTGCAAATGCATTTGCTGATCATGCAGCTGCTGCTGCTGATCATGACCATGATAGTTATTCATTTCCATATTCAACGAAATTAATAATTATAGACTGTGTGTGTATCTGGAAATGGATGCAACGTTGCTTGAAAAAATCAATAGAATGCAATCAATGAGGAAGAACAAGTATGATGCAAATTATGTTTGTTTGTGAGCACCTGTTGTTGAGCAGTACTTACGTTTGGTTTGCGGTTTTGTACTGTTTTTTATTTAATAATAATTTATTAATTATATATTAATAATTCATTCTTAAATAAAAAATCCAGCAAAATCCAGACGCACACACACGCTATCTACAAAATGTGTATTTTTATGAAGCTTCTATGTTGCCGTAGTTTATTTAACTGACATAAAGCTTTCTGGCAACGCCAACTATGTGCACAAATTCGAATGTCAAACGATAAGAAGAAGCCGCGAAAGTGCGCAATTCAATTAAATTTCAAAACATAATATTTATTGCAATTAAATGTCTTTGCTTATTTGTTGTACATAATGTTTATTTATATATATATATAATAGATTTTTAATTTGTATATTTAATGCACGGGCAACATTCAAATCAAAAAGTGAATGTATTTCTTTTATATATGTTTGTATGTGTGTTTTTTGTGGAATTTGCAGATATCAATTGCGATAGAGGTTTTTGGAGCTTTTTTCCCGAAACAACATAGGATTTTATGGTACTTCTATGCATATTATCAAATACAGCGTGTGCTTTGGAGCAGCAATCGCATCTAATCATCGCTCAAAAAGTCATCATCCAGATTAACATCTGTTGTATCAATGTTGTCATCTAGCGTAATGCCATCAATTTCCAGATCTAAATCATCATCATCGTCATCTTCATCATCGACGGCAGCCGCAGCAGCTGCAACTGGAGCGGCAGGCTTTGTGCTGCTTACCGGCATATATGTCGGCTTCTCTTTGTCCTCCTGCTGACCAACACCACTTTGCTGCTCAATCGCATATAGTTCCTCGAGTGGATTACGCTCACTGTTCAGTGGCAGCTGTCCAGCTATTCGGGCTGGCACTTTACGCGCTCGCTCTTCCTGCAAATGTTGCTCGACACGCAACGCATCGCCCAGACCCGGAAAGAGATTTGTGTACTGTGTTGGATCGGCCAGCGATTGTCCAGCCTTCTCATTGACCTTGCCCAGCTCCTCACGCCAAAGTTCAACTACTCGCGACATTTGGCTGGGCAAGTAGGTGCGTGCAAAGAACGCCGCCTCCGGCAGGCGGTTTGTCTCGATGAGAATCTCCAGGCATCTGTCGACGTCCGATCGAAGGAAGGCAGATAAGAATGCAATATTATGGCGTCCTTGTGCGGAACTTGTCGCACCAACCTCCTCTAGCATCTTTGCATCGCCCGAGGCAGTGGAGAGCAACAGCAAGCCACTAAAATCGTTTGCCTTTTGCATGCATTCCTTAACCAGAGCCATGTTATTCTTACGCGACGCCACATCCGCAAGCTGTGACCATTTCTGTGAGTTCTCTGCCTCGCGTGCCAGCTTCAAGGCGATTTCCAGCTCACCAATTTGCAGTGCCAGATCGAATTTGTGATCCGCATCGGTTGACACCTGCAGGGCCTGCTCCTTGAAGCCCTGCTTCTCCAGGAAGTGTGCGACGCGCGTGCGATGCTCCTTAGGTATTGTGGGCAACACAAGATCGGCACGCTCAAAGTCACGTCGCATAACGGCCGTCTGGTACTCCAGCACAGACAACTGCAGGCAGAAGCTAATCACATTAAGCTCCTTGTCGCCTAAATACAAGCGATTGTCTTTGGGCACATAGCCCAGCAAGTACATGGTGCGATCCAAATGCGAGATTGTCACAATCTCTCCACCCACATAGTAATTGATGCGATTTACTGAATTTGTGTAAATGAAGCAATCGCCTACCCACAGACCAGTCTTAACTGCCTCGGAAACCTCACCTGCAACAAAAGAACAGCGGATTATTATTTGATTTGCTATTTTGAGGTTTATTGCCGACTCACCCAGCACATTGAATGCACTTTCCACGCCATCATCCTCGAGTCCTTCCTTGGTCTCTAATGCATTGGCAATTTGTGCCGCATCCACACCTAGTACGAAGTATGAGTCATCGGTGGCAAGGCAAACAAGGCTGCCGCTTTCATTCCACAGTACACTGCGCGGCTGCACTTCGATGCGTCGCACCAGCTGCAATGTTTCCCAGTCGTAGAAGGCCAGGCCCGAGGAGGTCTTTACGCCAAAGTAGAAGCCACCATAGATGCTCTCCGCGCCGTATTCGGGTGTAAAACTCTTGCGCTCCTTAAAGTTGCGGAAAATGCGAACCGTGCCATTGTTTTCACGTATGGCATACTCATTGCTCTCCAGCGCCCAGACGAACTCCTGAGCAGAGCCGAAGGCTTTATTTCGCAATGCCATGGACGTGTAGATTATGTATTCGCCATCACCACAGACGACCACAAAACGGCCATTGGGATTGTGTGCAATGGTCTGCGGATAGATCTCGCAGGCGCCCATATCCTTAACGGCAACGGGCAGACGCTCGCCGTCCTTAATTTCTGTGCCATCCGCAATGGTTTTCAAATTGACCTACAAATAAAAATGTTGAATATGATGGAATTTAAGTTTTAAGTATAATCTACTTACCTGTTGCATTTCGGAATGTTTGGCCCAAATAATTTTGCCACCGACCACATCCATGGACATGGCTGGCTCCTCACGGCCCACCTTAATGATGATGGATCCCTCGTCATAGCCCAAGGCAACGTTGTTGGTACCACGCATGCTAGAAATGGTCCAAACCCGCTCAAAGCCATAGTTCAGACAGGTCTCCAAGCGATAGGTGCCCGAATGCCAAATACGCACTGTTCCATCTTCGGAGCCAGTCAGCACAATGGGCAATTCTGGATGGAAACAAACTGCCGAAATGTTTTGTGCATGCCCCTCAAGTGTTTGTACACAGGTCTTGTTCTGATAATCCCAGATCTTTACCAAGCGATCGTCGGCTCCAGAAATCAAATACGGTTTGTCACCACCATGATAGTAGTCCACACAATTGACGCCCTTTTCGTGACCCTCCAACGTAAAGTTTGCATATACTGAACCAAGCTGCCACACCTTAACGGTGCGATCCAAAGATGCGGAGGCAAAGGTGTTGTTATCCTTTGGATTAAATACAATCTGCATGACATAGTGTGTGTGACCCTCAAAGACGCGCTGACATGCCCACAACTTTTCCCAGTTCCACAATTTGATAAGCATATCATCTATATCAAAAAAATATGTTGAAATCGTTAAAAACATATAGATAATATATTGAGTCATTACAGGGAATTTTCATTTTGATGATGAAATATGGAGTCATTACATGGAATTTTCATTTTGATGATGAAATATGGATACGTGGTGGTTGATAAAAGTTTTAACAGCGATCTTAAGATAGGAACCGAAAAGACTGTTTTTGTCTTTGTTGTATTTGTTTATGTTTTGATTGATCCTCTCTTAAACAAAAATTCTAATGTAAATAAATTGAGGTCAGCTCATGTTTGTTTATGATATTTGCATAAGGTTTCATTAGCAATATTATGTACTACGATTTCAAAAAACTTTGGTTAGTATATATAATTATACATACCGCTGCTGGTCAGCACTAGTGGCTGCGTGGGATGCACTGCAATGCAGCGCAAGTAGTCGGAATGCGCCTCATAGGAGTGAACCTTTTCCAGTGTGTTGTAGTTGAAAATGCGGATGAGCATGTCATCGGATCCGGTTATAATCCAATTCTTGCGTGCAACGAAGCGAGCAGAACGCACAGGGACATCGCATACCTCGAAATCTTTGACCAATTGCTGGTTCTCATAATTCATGATGTGTACGTGGCCATTGTATAAAGCGCACAACATCCACGGTTCGGCCGGATGCAGATCAACACACTTAACACGGTCCGAGCGCGATGTAAGGCGTCGCTTGATGTCCAATTTAAGGGGCATCTTTATGGTGGCGTTGCTTTGTGTTTAGTTAAAGACCCTACTAAAACTAATTAAAATAAAAACTCCACTGCGGCTAGATTGTAAAATTACTTGCTGCCGTGCTTCTTCTTCTTCTACCTCTTGTTAATGTGTCAGAGTGTGGTCTAGTGTTGCCAGCTGCCACGTATATTTGACAGCGGTGCATTTTCATTTAAATCTTTAATTTTTGTGTTTATGCGCAAGACAAATTCATATAAAAAATAAACCATTTCAATTTATTCTTCATTCATTTTTGTGCCTAACAAATTATGTTTTATTGTTAAATATGATTATAAGTTGTGTTCACCTTGTATTAATAATTAATAATTAACAATTATGGTTTTCACAAATCGTAAATCAGTAGACGTGTAAACGATTTATCAAGCGACTTGGTGGTGTGGCAACGCTGCATCTAAACGCTGACGTCCTCATCGGCATTTTAAGTTGCAAGTGTGGATCTGTGGGAGTGAAAAAATGCATTTATTACATTAGTTTGAAAGAGTTACACATATTTTTAAATTAGCTAGTTAATATTGTTAAGCATAAAGTACAAGGCAATCAAAATGTGGATTCATCGTAATCAGTTTATGCTGCGCTGTTCGTTGCTGTTGCTGCTGCTAGTGGCACTTGTTGCCGCCAAAACGAAAACATCCGCTGTACAGGATGACATAGCAGACTATAAGGACTTTAAGAAGCTGTTGCGCACCAAGAACAACGTCTTAGCATTATATGTTTCCAGTGCTAAGGAGGCTGCCGCCGAACTAAAGGTGTTTCGCGAGGCGGCGGAAGCTATTCGTGGCACAGGAACCATGTTATACGTGGACTGTGCTAATCAGGAGCGCAAAAAGCTTTGCAAAAAGTTGAAGGTAACGCCAGCACCGTACACCCTCCGCCACTACAAGGATGGTGACTTTCATAAGGACTACGACCGACAGTTGACCGTTGGCTCCATGATCACATTTATGCGCGATCCCGTTGGCGATTTGCCTTGGGAAGAGGATCCAGCCGGTGAAGATGTATTGCACTTCAATGATGCCGCCTCATTTACAAAGCACATGCGCAAGGACATCCGCCCGATGCTCGTTATGTTCCATGTACCCTGGTGTGGCTTTTGCAAGCGCATGAAGCCCGACTATAGTAAAGCAGCAACCGATCTAAAAGCCAAAGGTGGCTATCTATTGGCGGCAATGAACGTGGAGCGTCAGGAGAATGCACCCGTACGCAAGCTGTTTAATTTAACTGGTAATGTTTGTGAATCTATCAATTAAACTGTATCTATATATAGTTACATATATTTTTTTTACTTAAAGGTTTTCCAACATTAATTTTCTTTGAGAATGGCAAAATGCGTTTCACCTATGAGGGCGAGAATACCAAGGACGCATTGGTTGATTTCATGCTAAATCCGAATGTAAAGCCAACTCCCAAACCGAAGGAACCCGATTGGTCGGCTGATACAAACTCGGAAATTGTGCACTTAACCACGCAGGGTTTTGAGCCAGCGCTTAAAGATGAGAGCTCAGTGCTGGTCATGTTCTATGCACCATGGTGTGGTCACTGCAAGCGCATGAAGCCGGAGTACGAGAAAGCTGCACTTGAGATGAAACAAAGCAATGTGCCGGGAGTGCTTGCAGCACTGGATGCCACCAAGGAGCCGTCCATTGGCGAAAAGTACAAGGTGAAAGGCTACCCAACGGTTAAATACTTTGTCAATGGTGTTTACAAATTTGATGTAAGTGTGCGCGAGGCCTCCAAAATAGTTGAATTTATGCGCGATCCAAAAGAGCCGCCACCACCCCCACCGCCCGAGAAGAGCTGGGAGGAAGAAGCAGAAAACACTGAAGTACACTTTCCCAATGACGAAACCTTTACCTCAACACTCAAGCGCAAAAAGCATGCACTTGTTATGTTTTACGCTCCATGTATGTATTATATACCTTAAATTGTTAAACCATGTCAATAATCCTCTTTTCGTTGCCTTTTAGGGTGTGGACATTGTAAGTCCACCAAACCAGAATTTACAGCCGCTGCAACAGAATTGCAAGACGATCCTCGCATTGCCTTCGTGGCCGTTGATTGCACCAAGTATGCGGCATTGTGCGGCAAATATAATGTACGCGGCTATCCCACATTAATGTACTTCTCCTACCTCAAAACCAAGCTGGAATATAATGGCGGTCGTACCAGCAAAGACTTTATAGCCTACATGAATAATCCGCCCAGCGCAAAAGAACACAGCGAACTGTGATTAGCAATTACTAAACAATCACTGATTGAATCTCTAACATAATCTGTTTTAATATTATATTACTACTCTTATTTTATATATACTTTCTATCCTTGCAAAGTATTCTAATATTTAGTTAACTGCCTATTCTTGGTTTTAAGACTCTTAACCATTAATTTAACTCCTTTAAAAGACTAAACACAAATGCTGATTTTATCTAAACATCTGCAAAGGTTTTAAAGCTTCGGTTGACCGAATGCAAAATCGTAATAAATTTATCTTCTACGCCCAATTTTGCAACGAATTCTCAATGTTCTAGTTTTTAATTTAGTTGTATTGTGGTATTAAAAAAAAATTAATTTTTAATGTGGAGTTCAGTTTATATTTGTATGTATAATTTCAGTAACTGCTATTAAGTTGCTTTAAAAACAAGCTTCTAAATTTAAAACAATTTGTTTGGTTTTTTTTTAGAACATATATGTATGTATGTATTATGTATTGCACATTGTACATGTATGTATGTTGCTCTAATCTTCAATTTCTTCAGTGTGGCACACAAGATTTAACATTTTAAATGCCTTCAAGTTGCGAATGCTTTTTTATTGCACAGTTTTGCACATTTAATGAATATAATCTGTTTGTTAATAATTTTTGTTTGCATTGCAAGTTCTAAAAACTTTCTTTAACCCTTATAATAAATCTTTCTTTTTTCTTTATATGTATACTTAAAAATGAATTAGAACATAGGATGATTAGGAGGCCATGTTGCTCTTGGTATTTCTTGCTGTAATTTCTCTCTTTCCAGTGCTGTCTGAACTTCTTGTTGGGAGGAACAAACGTACGAAACGTTAAGTTAGTTCCCTTAGCGCTCCCGTTCTGTATCTGGGTTGACCTTGCGTCGATGGCGACTAAGGGTGCCCAGCCAGCTGCCACGTTGATCATTTGCAGTATACTCATCGTTAATTATTGTAAAGCTATTGAACATGTCCTTCATTTTGATGGCGCGCGAGCATGCATAATTTTTGGTAGCTACATACATTTTGGTTAAAAATTCGGGCATTTGTTTCTGTGTCACCCACGACTTGATGTTTTGGGGTATGGGCACACCCGGATCGTCGTAATACGTAAGAACAAAGTGGAGTCCTGGCTCATGGAAGCCACGGAATGGCTTGATGACCATCAGGCTCCAGTAGTCCGTGACACGAACCTTGCCCGAAATAGTTGGATATGTTCCATGCTTCGCAGCCCGACTACAGATGAATAACATTTTCTTTTTTTCGTCCTTGTGATAGCGACGGCAATACACATAATCCCGATTTGCAAACAGACGCGGCCACTGCATCTCCCAATAGATGAGATGCGAATTGCTGCCAGGCACCGGATCCTCGCTAATCAGCTCTAGCCTGAGAGCCGTATCGTCCCATTGCCTGCGATAGTCCAGATCCGTTTGCACATGCAGAAAATCATCGGCCGTTATATCATCGAATCGAGCATAGACCTTATACGAGTAGAGGGAGGAGCGCTCTTCCCGCCTCCAAATGCTAAACTCATTCTTGCTAAAATATGGCTCCCATTCGCGATCCTCTTGCGACTGTATCAGAACTTCTCCTGGTGGCGCACATCCATCCAACTGCAGAGAACTCTTGCAGTTGCTTATGCTCGCGGTCTGCTCCTCTCTGCTTGGGGGCACGGCAACACCACCTTTTTTACACCGTTGATTGCCCAACAGGCAGTAGCAATATTTCATCTTCTTGGTCTGGCAATTTTCGCATAGCTGGTTCACAGGTAGCGTATTAATAAACTCAATATCTCTTTGGCACATATCGAAATTCGAAAGGGCCAAACGTTCCTTGTTCCAGTCGAAGCCATCACTACCCATTTGCTTCATGTTCAATCCCATTATGCCCACGGCACTAAGCATGATTCCGCGTAGCGGCGGTTGAAGCTCCCGGCGATAATAAGCTCGCCACAGTTGCTTCAATCCCTGTGTGCCATAGACTGATTGATAAAAGCTGAGCAGCTGTTGCAATCGGCGAGAACGCTGCGCAACTATCGATTCGCATTGATAGGTCCAAGCACGCAGTGTTTCCCTTGATTGATTTTTAATGGCCGACACTAGACGATTTAGCAGCATGACGACCGGCTAATTGATTGCTGCTGCACAACACAGGTGGATGGGGGGCTTCTGCGCTGCTTGCATAACAATCGGACAGCGGCAGCTACAGCTACTGTACTGTTATTAAAGTTTGCCTGTTCCTCTGCTTTGAATTTTGATACTACACACATACACACAAAACTGTCACATTTGTTGCCCTGCCTTCCACTTGTATAATTTTGTTTTTGTCACTCTGTGGTTGTTGACAGATTATTTATATACAACAGTATATATTATGTATGAATTCACGTCGCTGTTGCTTTGTTATCTAGGCGCCCACATTTTTGTTCAAAACGTGCAAACTGCAATTTGTGTTGTTTTTGTAATTCGTATTAGTGTTGGAAAAGTTGAAGTTGTGCAGCAACGGTGCTGAGCTGAGTTGAGTGTTATTAAAATAAAACAACCAATTTGTAGGTATGTATGTATTTAATGATATTTTTACTAACGTTTACTGTGTGAAGTTTTAACAAGCGAATCTGTGCTGGGTAAATAAAATGTTTTTTATAACAGCGGTGGAATAATAAATCTTTAGATACTATATTAAGGCGAGGAACAAGTATTGAGTGTCATTCCAGTATTCTGCCTATTTGATTTGATTTTGCATGAGCTGCATACTGTTTATAAAATATTTGCTGTATCGTTGTGCAACACTGTATAGACAAAACTCGTGCTACTGCACATTTGTTACTGTTTTTCTTGTAGCGGCTATTTTGCGACTTAATTGTTTCGTCAGATAAATGTGAAATAAATAATTTAATAAATTACGCCATGTCTTTGCGAAGGCAACGCATTAAGGCAACTGCCAATCTCAGTCAAGTCAAACGCAAGACACGCAAAGAAGATGCCGATGCAGAGACACAACCTAAGCCCGAACCCCTCCCTCCGCCAATTGCAAAGCAAGAGCGTACCGAGGAGGATGTGCCTGAAGTTGCATTTAAAATGCCTGCTACTAGCAGCTCCAATCAGTTGGAAGATGTATTTCATCACTCTGATTTGGAGGACAATGTTATACAAATGGATTTGCAAAAAACTGCCAGTGGATTCCCCATGTCGCCTAGCAAGGCACAAGCCCGCCAGCGAGTGCGTCCTACACCAGTGTTTGGCCAGCGACGCAACAGCTTTGTGGGTTCGCCTATGACGCCGGACTACGATGGCGAATATCAATCGCCGGGAACACCGACACGACGTGAGCGGTACCTGAGCGGCTCTTCGATGAGCTGCGGTGGCGGTGGCGGAACGCCGCAGCATTCACAGGCATCGCCTAAGTACTTTCCGGGTGGCGTAATGAGTCCAGGCATGGGACGCATACGCACCGAATCCAGCTGCTCCGTCTACTCGGACAGTGGCAAGCAGAGAGGCAAAGGGGAGGGAGACAAGTCGCAGTCGATGGCTCAACAACGGATCAATGTTAAGCGAGACTTTGAGACGCGCTTTAACAAGGGCATACCGGACAAGTCAACATTCAAAATGTTTGATATGATTTTTTACAATCCCGATAGCAATCCCATGGAACAAAAGCCTTTGGTTACCACTATCAAAGCAGAGGCAGCTGGTGTTAACAACTCTGAAGAGTCAAAGCCAACATCGGCCGATTTGCTGGAGGCCAAATCGGAGCCGACTGCTGGTGGCGCTTCAGCCATGCCGGTGCCACAGCTTAAACTGGACGCCAATGGGGAGATGATAATTGACGAAAAAACACTGGAAATTGAAACTACTGCCGAGGTGGAGGCGCGTAAGGTTCTAGCCAATTCATCGTTAATCCTTATGGACGAAACAACTGGCGATAACGGTTTCTATAGGCGTCATAAGCGCACGCCCACCTGGACAGCAGATGACACTGTACGCTTTTATCGCAGCTTGCAAATCATTGGCACGGATTTCTCCCTCATGTGCCAAATGTTTCCCAAGCGCACGCGGCGTGATCTAAAACTTAAATACAAACGGGAGGAGCGCATCAATGGGCAGCTTATAAACAAGGCACTGCTCTATCCAAAAGCATTTAACATTCAGGAGCTCAAGGATCAGCTCGAGCTGGAAGATCGTGAGCGTGCTGATGCAGCTCGCAAATGGCAGGAAATTGCTTCAGTTCAGGCAGAGATTTCGAAAAAGGTAAGGATTAATAGCAATAATGTTATTTGGCACAAGTTATCTAATTTGTTTAATTTTATATATATCTATATAGCAACGAAACAAATCGACCATGAGCAAAGCGGCGCGAAACCTCAGCGATGGCGATTTGATTTACGAGAATGAGCATGTGACCAAGCAGAAGATGGGTAAACATGCGCTGGCAAAGCGACGTGCAGAGCTGAATATGCAGAACGGAGAAGCAGCTGCACCAAAGCGCCAACGCCGGCCCGCAAAACAGCAGCAGCAACCGAAAAAAGAAGAGCAAATGGAACAAGAAGCCACCGCTTCACAACACGCGCAGGAAGTCAGGCTAAACCTAGAAGAGAATCTACAGCAGAAAGTGCAGCAAGAGGAACCTTTGGAGATGCAACAACCAGTGCCTGTGCAATTGCTACAAGCTTTTCATTCCCTCATTAAGCGGGAAAATAGCACTAACGATGCAGAACAAATATGCAGTGATTCGGGGATTGTGGCCAAAGGTGAGCAGCTGCAGGAAGAGCTAAACTCGCTGTTGGATGATCCACAGCCTGAGATTGCTGAGAAGAAGCCGCTGCACGATAAAGTTGTCGTTAATATGGATGATGGCTCGCTGAATTATGTGAGCGATGTGGAAACGGCCACAGATATTGAGGCAGCTTTTACAACACAGGAGACGGAGGAATATATAGTGGACTACATCCCAGATGAGCCACCAGTAGAGAGCCCCAATTGTATGGAGGCTGTTAGTGAACACGATATTGAACAAATACTTGCAGAGCTTTCCGAAGGCTCAATGGTTTTAGTGTCTTCATTAAATGCCGAGCAAGAGGATCGCGTTGTTAATGAGATTTATATACACGACAAGGTGACGGGCGAATTGAGCGAACATCCGCTGAAAATACCTGAGCATATTGTTCAGTGTATTCTGAATGTTATGAGTTAGATGAAAGATCTTTATTTTTTCAATGAAATTAATTCAATTGAATAGTTTTAAGCACGTACATAACACATGTGTATGTTATTATACCTATATATATATATATATATATAACTTATTTAATAAAGTTAAATTTTACGCACAGTTCTCATAAAATCTGGCAACGTCTTTTATTAGTGTTGGTCAACTGTTTACAATACGTGTTTTGCAGCACACAAAAGTTTTGACAGTTCTTCTCAGGTGTTGTTGTTTGTTAGTAGGAAATTGCAGATATAACACAAATCCCACAAACGAAACATGGCCCAAGTTCCCTTGGCAATTGTGTCCCACAAGCGCCAGGTGTGCAGCCTTTACAAGCGCGCATTGCGCAATCTAGAGGCCTGGTACGATCGACGGTAAGCGCACGCAACCCACCCACAATTTCAAGCCGCTCGATTATATAATAAAATATTGTGCATCCTCTTCATTCCAGCAATGTATACCGTTATCGGGCAGTGCAGATGCGTGCCCGCTTTGATGAGAACCGCAACAAGGACCTAGGCGAAGGCATTCGTCTGCTCGCCTGCGGCCAAAAGGAGCTTTTCGAAACAAAGCATTTCCAGCCCAGAAACTGTATGTCTTAATATTTTATTCACTTCAATTGTATACAGAGTTTTAATTTGTTTATAGTTGCAAACAGTGCTGGAGGCTGTGCCTTTGAGCGCGAAGTTATTCCACCCGACTGGCTGCTGGACTACTGGCATCCACTGGAAAAAGCCCAATATCCAGAGTATTTTGCCAAACGGGAACAGCGCAAAAAAGAGTATGTGGCCTGGTGGGAGAAGCAGTATGGAAAACCAGATCCTAAGGATTTGGGACACCATTAAAATAGCATTAACAAATAATATTGTAGTCAAATCAAATATTTGTTTCTGAAGTAAAACCGTCGTTCAAGTTCGTGCACTTATTGATTGCAATTAAAAATCTTTCTTTTTTTTATAAGTATTTAGATGCTACTAAATACTTACTGATTTAAAGATAGAATAAATATATTTAAAGTAATGGGTATATTAATTGATTCCCTGATTAATATCTAATAGAATCTATAAAAAACAGTTTCGGTATGTAACTTTTTGAAGTATTTATTTTAAGCATTAATGAATAAAATCTTAATGCTATATGGTAATTTTTTTTTCAGAATAAAGTTTACTAATGTGTGTGTATTATTTTACGCATGTTTGTATGTGTGCATGTATATGTCTATGCGTGGTTGGGTCGCTGCTTTTGTTTTTTACTAGTGTAACTTCAAATGCCTTAATTAAGCTCGTTGCCATCTAAGCGAGGACGCTTTTTGCTGTTGCTGCCATTTGGCGTGCTGTTAGCATTGTTGCTGCTGCCATCGGGCCCGTGTTCTCTCTTGCGTTGAAGGGTTTTCTTATCCCACTGTTGGGTGAGATAGCGAAGAAGTACACATCTCTTATCCATTACGATCAGCTGGGCAGGCTCAGGCACGTCCTCCGTGGGTAAGTAGACGGAAGCACGCTTTTGCGACGTTCGTATGCCATGATCGTTGCTCAAGTGTGTGAAGTTGTTTGAGTCGTGAATTGGTAAACCTTTAATGAAATCACTAACAGACATTCTGGTGCTTTTTGCTGCTGTGATATTGATGTTTTCACTGATATTATTTCTATTGACTTTAAAGCGAAAGTGAAGTCGCTGGCTGCTTGTGCGTTTTGTTGCTTTCTTTTGTTTGGTTTGTGTGAATCGAATGTGCACTTTGTGCACTCTGCAAAGTTGTAAATTATTTAGTGTCTTGCCTTTTTTGTTGTTGTTGTTATTGATAGGTGTAGATATACAGTGTGACCGCTGGTACCTTCAAAGAAATACCAAAATTGTTGTATACCAATATGCAAAAGCGTATTATTTGGGGTGTTGCCTCAAGCTCGTGCTTTCAAATAATCACAGAAAAATTACTGCCAATAAAGTCTGACGCATAGCTTTTTTTTTTTATTTAATTAGTGCTACTCATGATATCAGTGTCTAATTAAATTAAAACAAACATCGTTGTTCAATTGCACAATTTTATCTCAAGATGGCAACTCTGCAGATTTGTTTTGATAGTCTTTGACGACCAAATGAAAAATTCAAAAACTAAACAAAAGTAAAAAGAACCGTGGGCTTGTTTAAATAATTTTAAGAGTTGCTATTTGCGATGTGCTTAATGTGTGGTGCTTAAGAAGTTTCATATAGATATTTTGTTTGTTGGTAAGTTAATTTTGTTAAATCTGTCGTTAACTGAATATTTACAAATATATTGTTTTATTGCAACTAGGCAAATAAAACATGGGTCAAATTGATATAGAAACTGTTTGTTTTTTAAAAATTAAGAAATACTTTATTCATGATTTGTATAAATGGTGAATTATGTAGTTTAACTACGATTATGACGATTTCCATCACCACGACGAACCACATCCTTGTATTCATCCATTCGCCGCATACGCGCCAAATATTCGGGATCGTCTTCCTCTACCTGTAGTTCGACAGCTGCCTTTTCCTCGTCCTCCTTCTCGTTGGGATCCAATGCGGCGGCAATGGCCTTTTCTTGATTTATCTTTGCCATTTTCTGCTCATCGGGAAAGATGCCCTCGTCGACACGTTGTTGATAAAATTCATCAACAGTCATAATGGGCAAACTGGGATAACCTAAGCCAAACACAGCCTTTTGTGTGGCATTGCGGGTTATGATAAATGGTTGTAATGGCTTTGGCTTCGGCTTTGGCTCCCCATGGTGATGATGATGAGGATGTCCATGGCTATGGCCATGTGCATTTCCAGAAGCTGGTGGCTGCTGCTCAGCGGCGACAGAATTAGGCAACGGCTTCTGTTCGCCACCTTTCATGCGTTCCAGACGCATTTTAAACATCTCCTTCATCATGTGCAGACTTTCCAACTCTTGCTTGGCATCAATGATACTTTTTTGCAAATATTTCAAAAAGAACTCGCGACGCACTTCGTCATCAGCGGTTTTGTTCTTTACAGCATTGCGCGTGCGTGACATATACTCGTCAATTTCCTTCACTTTGCGATATTGTGCGATTTTATCGTTGCGATTATATGCCGCTTCCATCAATTCGCGTTGCTCGCTTTTTTGCTGAGCTGCATCTGTTTTGCTGTCCTCCTGAGCTTTGTTTTTGGGCCCTTCACACAGCTCGTACTCTTGGCAACGCTGAAGGTGGTCCTTGAAATAAACTTCACCCAATTCCATTGCTTCAGTGTTTTGCTGATTGTTAATTTTAGTGGTGAGTTTTCCCAAGAAATATGGTAGCAGCATAAAGGGCAACGAATCCGTTGAGACCTCGTCAATTAATTCATTTGGGCTGAACATGCTAACTTGATTCACGATAACAGTGGCTTTCTCGAAGTAGCCCATTGCAGTTTTGACTTTATTCTAAGCAGAAGCATATTAATCAGATTTAAATTTTTTATTTTGCAAGTTTGTTTTCATGTTCTTACCTGAAATTCGGTGCCATTAAATGGTAGCTCGGAAACTTCTAGTTCATCGATGAGATTCCAACCACTTAAAAATATGTCGTACAGGTTTTTCTCTGCGCCATCAGTTGGAGCAGCAGCACTGGCTTCAGCCATCTTCAATTGATAAATTTAAGAAAATTTGTGTGTGCGAAATAATTGCTAGCCGCCAGTGTCAGCTGTCATTTATCAGAAAGTATTGCCAGACTCTATAACAGTGTTGAATAATGACAACAAAAATAGCTGTTTGGTGTGTACCCTTCAGAAAATATATGTAAATATGTTTGAAGCCTGTTTGTGATTCAGGAACAATTTTAAAAATCGACTAATAACAAAAGCCAAAATATAAATAGTCTATGAATGTACATTTTTTAACACATATTTAGGAACGTACGTATTGCCATTTTTATTTTATTTTTGTATAAAAAAGTCATTGGAAATTGTAAATTTGTGAGAAGCAATGTTGGTTCCTGAATTCATTTGTCTAATTTCGTGGCTAACATAATAGTTTAGCCCTTAAGTGATGCTTCCAGTTCGTTGTTTGCCAAGAGTTCCTTGATAATGTCCAGGCCACCAACTAGTTCACCTTTAACATATACTTGCGGATATGTTGGCCAGTCTGAGTAGGTCTTTAAGCCCTGGCGGACTTCTTCGTCAGAAAGAATGTCAAAAGTCTCATAGGGCAATCTGTATACAATACGTTCAGTTAAATAAATATAACATTTAAAAATAATTTAGCATACTTTGTCTCGTTGACGATTGCAATTAGCTGCTTTGAAAAGCCACAGCGCGGACCATTTCGATCGCCTTTCATAAAAATCATTAGCGGCGCTTTATTGATAAGTGCCTTAAGACGGTCATCCAGGGTTTGACCTGTTGCGGCAGTGCTGCTTGCACTTTCGGCCAGTTTCTTCGACTTGGTGCTGATGGCGGCAATATCCACACCATCCACACGATCCACAGCCGAGCCCTTGTTGAAGAATATTACTGTCGGCACTGCCTCAATCTAAATGTAATGTAAATATAAATCATATGGATGTAATCTGAATCACTCATGTGCAATAAACCTTACCTGATGTTTCATTGATATTTCGGGGAATTGTTCTGCATTAAGCGTGATGAATTGCAGTTTATCACCCAGAATGCTGGACAGCTCCTTGAGAACATCGCTAACCTGTGCACATTGCTCGGCCCACTCGGCTGCGAAAAGCGCAACAGTCGTCTTTTCGTCGCTAATATATTTTTGATATTCTTCAGAATTATTAACAGTTAACACAGACATTTTTAAGGCAAAGTTTGTGTAATGTTAACTGTATAAAGCCAATTTAGTTAAAATGGATATTAAGAATATCAGCTGGAAAAAGTGCTGCCTACTTTGTCTTATGTTCAGTGTTGAAAAGTCCCACACAGCTATTGCAATCAAATAAAATTAATCAATTTTTTAATCAATATTAATTTAAATACAAAATATTTTTTTTATAAGAGGTTAGGTATTTTGAAGACAATTGTTTTTATGAGATTGAAACGAAATATTATTATCGCCTATTTTGCCCAACTTTAGTATCGAGTAGCCTTTGAACATCTTCAGTTTTTAGCGCATGCAACTCAACAAGTGTTGCAAAACGATGCAAGCGTACCATCAAATATTAATCGATTTGTACGAGGCCGCACAACACGTGCGCCCTCCTCTCTCGTAGCAACCGCATTCAATACACACACCGAAGGAATTTGCAAAAAGTAAAATTCCGATTATTTTGTTAACAATAAACAATGGTTACGAGAAAACGGACTATTAAACGCACTGCCCAAGTGGCTGCAATAGATCAAGGAAGTGAAAGCGAAAACGAAGGCGCTTCACAACCCAAAGTGCCAAAAGAGCTGCTGGTAATTGCACAGGAGGTGAAAATAGTGCGTGCCCTCGCCTGCAATGACTTAACAAAGCGCAATCGTCAGATCCGCAAGCTGCGGAAGTGGTTCCAGCTTCGTGCTGTTAGCTCATTTCCATTTACCGAGGATGATTTTATGCGTATTTGGAAGGGTCTGTACTATAACGTTTGGATGTCGGACAAGCCACTAGTGCAGGAGGATTTGGCTGAGCAGCTGGCCCAAATGGTAGACAGCTTTGGTGGCAATACCGCCTGCAGCGTCGCCTATTTCAGCGCCTTTATGCGCACCATTTGTCAAGAGTGGTTCGGCATTGATCAGTGGCGCATGGATAAATTCCTAATGCTTGTACGTCGCATGCTGCGTCATATGTTACGTTTATTGAAAAAGCACAAATGGTCACCGGATCTCATACAGACATTCAATACAAGCATGCAGGAGTCGGTGCTTGCGGATCAGCCCAAATCCCGCGGTCTTACCATGCACTACATGGACGTGTTCTTTGAGGAGTTAGCTAAGGCAGCCAATGAAGAAATCACCGCCGAACAGGTTAACCTTTTCGTCCGACCATTCGTTCACTATATGGGCACACAACGAGATGCCAAACTGGTGGCACAGTGTCGTACGCGAGTCCTCTATCATTTGCTTTATCAGAGCGAACTGGGTCGCGAGTACAGCGAGAAGTACAAGGCATGGAAGGAAATGGGCTTTCCCAGTGCTTCAATCGATGACGTTGAAAAGCTTGATTCTGGCTTCGACGAAGAAGAGGAGGATGCGGATGAGGAACAGTCACAGCCAGAGGCCATGTCTCTCGATCCACGAGCAGGCAATGTAGATGTGATCATGCCCGAGCTACCGTTCAATGCCGACTGCGTGCTGGACGAGTTGCAGACATTGTTGCGTACCCATGACTACAACAGCAAACGTCGCAAGGGACTGCGAAAAATTCAACACATATTTGAGACATACGCAGGTGGCGAGTTCCCGCTTGGTGTACGCAATATGCCCAAGCCCGAGGGCACTACACTAGCAGAATTGGTGGAGCAGAAGATTGCCGATGCGGATGAGTTTGAGGAGTCGAGTTTTGCCACTGGTCGTAACCTCAAAAAGCTAAGCAAAGCTAAACGTAAGCGTCTGCTCAAGTCTATTAACTTTGAGGAGGTCGATGAGGATAACTTTGATGAGGTCATTAGCAAGGCACTTCCATCCAAATTGGAGAAGCAAGCCAAACGCATCAAGAAGATGCGTTCCAGCATAAACAATGCATGGATTGTCGAAGATGTCGACGAGGAAGAGATGATTGAGGCAAAGAACGTGGAAAAGCCGAAACCCAACAAGACCAAGACGATTAAACAGCAAGCAAAAAAGGACAACAAGCAGAAAAAGGCAAAAGTTGAGGAGTCAAAACCTGATGAACCGAAAGTTAAGCAACCAAAATCTAAGAAACAGTTAACCGAACAGAAGCAAACAGCGAAAGAAGAAGTAGTAGAAGCAGCATCCGATATTCCATTGTCAGCGCCCGCACCAGTTACCGAAGAAGTGCCAGCGACAACAGAACCCGCATCAGCTATACCACCACCAACTGCTGAAGAAGCAGACTCTGCGAAGGCAAGCAACGGCTGGAACGAGCCGCTGCAGTCGGGGGAACAAGAATTCTTTGTGCCCGCGCGCAAGGTTCAACTAAAACAGGCCAATAACAAACTGCTCAATCCACTGGCTGCACTGGCCACGCCCAAGACTCCAGCACAGAGGCTCAAGTTTGCGGCGCCACAAACGAGCAGCGGCAGCAAACGGGTGCGCATTATGACCAAGTGCAATAGCGCCTATCCCAAGAGTGATTACTATAGACAACTAAAACTGTCGCCACAGTTGCCGTACGATGCAAATCGATTGCCTGGAAAGAGTGCTCTCAAGCCGCACGTGCTGCCCGGTCCGATTAATCCCAGTTTCAAGAGGCCCAAGCGACTCTTCAACGATACGCTGTGACGTTGTGTAAACTGGCTGCGATTGGACTGGATTTAGATGGAGAATTGTATGAACTGAGCGAAACTGGTTTGCTCTAGCGATTGCATTCGATTGCATTGGATTAGTTAATACGATATATATATATATTAAAATATGTAACAGATATTTTTACATACCTACATACATTTATATTGGAATGCTTATTATGTTTTCATTCCTTTTTTGCTTGTAGATTATTTTCATGTTCAAATTAGAATTCATATTACAACTGAAATAAACGTAATCATAAATGTGAAACCTATTGAGTTTTATTTATGGATATCGACTCACCGATACGTTCTGACGATACAAATGATTTTATATTTTTCGTCAAGGATTTTGATTATATTATTCTTGAATCTTTGCAGTTGCCAAGGCATTAAGTGGGCAAGGTGAGCTCTTTTGTTCATTACAACAAAATGCAAAAATTCACATTTGCAAGAACCACAGCCTGTGCAGAAAACAAAAATTGGGAGTCGAACGACCGACTCGTTCGAATGTGTCAAGTGTTTTTGAATGAATGAATAATGAACAATTCCACAACAAAAGAGACGCATTCATTTGACAGTAATGCATGGAAGTATTGTATATGCAGAAGTTACAAATCTCTTAAGATGAAAAAACAATATTTGCTTGTGGTTTAATTTTTTTATTACGAGGCTTTTATTTTCTTTTTAACATTGACAAAACTGTATACTGTGACTGATATACTAGCTTAGCGAGATGTGCGTCAACTGCATAGCCTGCTTTCTACTTAGCAGAAGGAAATTTAAGAGTACAGCCTGAAATTAGTTTTCGATTCGTACAAGTATGCCACAAGTTGTAAATATTTAAATAAGGCTCTAGTCGAGTAAGCTCGACCAGAAGATACCCTTAACTCTTGACCATACAGACGGACAGGAGGTGGGGCTGACATACATACACATACAGTTTGTCAGGAATCTCTTTACAAGCAGTGAAAATTTTCGATATTTTCACTTTAGAGATATACGGACACGCTGGATGTTTTACATTTTTTTTTTTATTATATTTTATAAATTATACATTTAATTATCTCTTAAACCCATTAAACAGAACTTTAATAACATAAACATTAACAAAGAAACATTAAAAAAACTAACAAAGGCACAAAATTCAACTGTAAGACAAGTGTTTACAAACTTATTTTTTTTTGTTTAAAAGATAATTAGCTGTATAATTTATAAAAAATAACAAAAAATTTAAAACAACAGCCAGTGTGACCGTATATCTCTAAAGTAAAAATATCAAAAATTTTCACTGCTTGTAAAGAGATTCCTGACAAACTGTATGTACATCTACTACTGTAACAATGCTTGATTACTTCATATCTCCTGTTTCTCCACCGATTTTAATAAAAAATTAAACCGGAAAAGTTATCGATTTGAAACAAATTTGTCATTCCCATAGGGATTAGAGAGCTCATAACTAAAGCTGGAGTCTCTAGCTTTTATACAGGGTTTTTCAATTGACGCGGGTAAATTTTGGCGGCAAGTAGCGGTCATTTTGTTTTGGTGACATCTGTCAAATCTTTTGTTTATAATTCAGTTGCTTATGCCAAATTATCTTGGCAAATTACTCGATTGAACAGCACATTCAAATGATAAAATTGTATCATATAAACGATCTATGCGGAAGAGTCATTGAAAATTGAACCACTCGGATTCGTGCCACCGTAAGAAGCCAAGGCAGGCATTTGCATGATGTGATATTCCGTACCTAATGGCATACATGGGCATTTCAAATGAAACAAGTAAGAAGGCTACCTTAACCCTTGATCATACAAACGGATAGACGGTCGGGCTGACAGACACACTCATATGTACGGGTACCGCTGTACCAATGCTTGATGGTTTCATATCTCCGGTGTTTCTGAACCGATTTTAAGAAAAATTTCACAGATTTTAAATTTTTTGCTAATAGTTTCAATCCCCATTTTCAAGTTTGCGATTTTAAAGATTTTTTTGTTATCGATTACATGTGTATATCGTAAACCGGAAAAGTTATCGAAAATTCGAAACAAACTTGCTATGCCTAGGGATTAGGAGAGCTCATTACCAAAATCTGGAGACTCTACCTTTTGCAGTTGCTGAGATCGACGCGTTCATACATACGGACGGACTTTATGGTGTCGGAAAAGCCTCCTTCTCCCTGTTACATACATTTGTACAAAACCATTATACCCTTTTTACCTATTTCATGGGTTAAGGGTATTAAAAAAAAAATTTTGTTAATACCTAAAAACACAGCTTGTTTTATTCCATTTCAACATCAACCCGCCCTTATTGAAAAATATTTGACAAAATCATTATACCCTCTTTTAACCATTTCATGGGTTAAGGGTATAACAACAGAAGGCTAGAAGAAGTGAGGTTAAAACGGATAGAAAGACTTGTGAAGACGCGAATCGCCTTAAGAATCGTCAAAGATTGTTGCATAGACAAGCCAAGTCAACTGAACAACGAGATGTTTGCTTAAAAGCGTTACGAGAACATAACATTTAAAGTAAGACCGAGGGCTAATGCTGAACAGAAAAAAGCATAAGGTATATAACTTTTACTATTTCAGTACGTAATTGGTTTGATTTTTGAAGTATATATTTTTGTCTATTTCTCTCTCAAATAAAAGCTGGTTTGAAATTTTTATGTGATTTTTACAAAATAGGTAAATTCATTATTTATATAACAGGCGTCATTAAAACTGAACCAACCTTTATGATGAATGCAGATGAATTTAAGGAACTCGATAATATTATTGGATTGGCAGACAACATGCCAGGAAATAATTTTGAAAGTTTCTCTGGTACTGAATTGCTACAAGAGCTCGTAGCTCTGCTCGAACTTCAAAAGAGGAAAAGCTGCACTTGCTCAAAAAAAAAAATAATAATATTCAGCAGCGTTTCTTTGAATATGGAAATTGACGAGCTGAGTATAAGCATGATATCGAAATGCTTGAAAAACAAGCTATTCTCTAGGATGAAAAACGAGAAAGACAACTCCGACTGGAGCTGTTTCAGTTGGAGTTTTTGGAAAAACCAAATAAATATAGGGATATGATATTCTATTAGTTTGTACATGGTTAGCTGTAACACGTTTTAAATTTATGATATTTTATAATTCTTATATAAACACCAAAAATGATTACGATTTATATTATAAAATACAATCTAAAAGTTTTAAAAATAATATACATTTTATTTAATATTTTTAGTAAATAATAATACAATGAAAATCAATCAAGGTTTAATAAGTGCTCTGCTAATTTTATGTTAACTTAATTTATCATACTGCTTCACAAAATTTTGCTCAATGCAAATGCAACTTGCACTCGTTGCTTTTTAGCACATTTGAGTCGAGCGACTTTCAGCTAAGAGCATTGAGCACAAAATGGTGGCAAATACAATTCAACTACTTAACTAGTAGCTTGAATTGTCTTTGATATGCAGCGTTGTGAGTGGACTCAGAAACAAAGCTGAGCGCATTATTGCGCTCAGCAGTGAATTAAGAGAGCGTCTTGCCAATAAAATTGATCAAGAGTGCACTATGAGCGAATTTACCGTTTGAGCACTAAAAGGACCTGCAGCGTTTCACTCCACTCGCAAGAAAACTCAGTGCATTATTGTGCTCAGCTGCGAATTAAGAGAGCGCCTTGCGAATTTACCGTTTGAGCAGTAACAAGACTTGCATCGTTTCACTCCACTCGCAAGAAAACTCAGTGCATTATTGTGCTCAGCTGCGAATTAAGAGAGCGCCTTGCGAATTTACCGTTTGAGCAGTAAAATGACTTGCATCGTTTTACTCCACTCACAACAAAATTCAGTGCATTATTGTGCTCAGCTGCGAATTAAGAGAGTGCCTTGCGAATTTACCGTTTGAGCAGTAAAATGACTTGCATCGTTTAACTCCACTCACAAAACTCAGTTCATTATTGTGTTCACCAGTGAATTAAGAGAGCGCCTTACGAATTTACCGTTTGAGCACTAAACGGACCTGCAACGTTTCACTCCACTCACAACAAAACCCAGTGCATTATTGCGCTCACCTGCGAATTAAGAGAGCGCGAGACCAATTGCAAAGAGTGCACTATAAGCAAATTTACCGTTTGCAGAAAAATACTCAAAATGTAGGTAGTTGAGCTTAAAATTTATAACATTCTTCATTTTAATAAAATAAACATGCAAACAGGTTAAATAAATATTAATTTTTTTAAAATAAAATTAAATAAGTTTCATTCATCTACATTTGAACACATTATTCCATTCGTACTTAACTTACTTTAAGTTCAAATATCTTAAATAGTGCCAAAATCATGTTTTACTACAGCATTTTAAAGCTGTTTCGAACCTTGTCAAACGTTGCCTCAATATATTTTAATTTATTAAAATGCATTTGTTTTTGATTTAATGGATGTATTTTTTGCACACTTGTTTTTGCTTATTTGTAGATTATCAAACAATGCAATCTAGTCAGAAACTTTGCTATTCATTTGCCCATTGACAAAACTCACATGTCTGTTTGATTTTTTGTTTTTGTATTTGTGAACTCATTCTTAACACTTCACTGGAACTGTGCATTTTAAATAAATTAACATCCGATTTTGTTTTTTTTCGTTTCGTTTCGTTTTGGTTTGGTTTGGTATTGGTTCTTCACATTTATTTGCATATTTTGCGTGTATAGAACAAAATTCGATTGCGTTTTTTATTTGAGCATTTTGCAAAAGGTCGAAATCGGCAATCACCTCTGCAATTTTGAGTGAAAAAATTGCCATTTATATTGTTTGTGTCATGGAAAATGCGCTTCCGATTCATTCAACAGAAGCACATAATAAATTTTCATATTAATTGGAAATGTTCACAGCTCTCTCGTTGTTGTTGTTCTTGTTGTCCCCCACACAAAAACTGTTAGTGTGGGCGTGGCTGGGCTGGGCTGCATATGATGTAAGCATATAAATCACCATTTTGAATCAACATTTTCGTTAGATGCAATAAAGCAAACACTGAATTTCCTCAAGGATAACATCTGTTAAAAGTGCTTGAACACAATTTAACAAATTAAGTTTAACATAACAACAGCAGGCACAACACAACACTGCACACACATACTACTACACATAATAGAAAATAGTAGCACGACAGGCCATGAAGACTACGATGACAATTACTATTATTGAGAAGGGAGGTGGGGCGCAGGGAAGTACGTACGTGAGCGTGTGTGTGTGTGTGTGTAGCACACACACTTTTGGCGCGTGCCTTGCACTCAATGTTGTCTTGTTGACAATCTGTTTAAGTTGCGTAAATCTCAGTCAAACAAGCCGCCCAGCACTCAGAGTGCAGCAAATACAACTGCAAGTAAGTATAGACTAAACCACTCACTGGAATGTTCTCTTCTTCGTATGTGTGTGCGTGTGTGTGTGTGTGTGTTTGTGTCTCGTCTATCGAACGAAACGTCTGCATTCACATTCACATTCACCTTCGCATTCACAATTCACAATCACAATACGATTCGCACATGCACCCGAAGTCCCCCAAAACACATTCAGTCTCTATATAGTATTTGTGTCTGTCTGTTCTATGTTCTATATGTGTTGTATGTGTGTATGTGTGTAGTAGTATATCTTGTGTATTAAAACTTGTCGAAATTTTATTCAATTTACGTGCACTTAAGCGACGATTGTGCATTAAGATATGACGCAAAAGTTGCAACGCCTTCTCCCATCTAAATGCATTGTAATAGATACGGACATGTGTTGATGTTGTACTAAATAACAAAAAACAATGAAATGTTAGTCAGTTTGATACAACGAATATTAAATACACTTAAACCTTACTAGAAAATGTTACTCAAACGAATTATAAGTTAAGTCAGGTTACAAGTAAAGCGCAGGATCTGCAGGATCTTAGAAAAAACATGTAATAGTTTTCTACTTGTATCGAAGCTAGCTCAATACAAAATCTATTAACCTTCTTGTTTAACAGGATAACCATTTTTTCAGTCCTAACTTCCAGGATATTACAAAAAATATGAATACCTTTCAAGTCTTTAGTCCCAGACAATGTGAACCGCTTACCCAAGATAAAGAACTTTCACATTCATAGAACACATTTAAATTTGTTTTGATTTCAAAGCCATTTACCTTGATTACTGAGCCATCAAGTGACAGTGGGTTATTTTTAGATACCGACAGTCAGACTTAAGGCTAAATTTAACCCAATAAAGAAAAGCCCGAGGCATCATCATCATCACCTATTATCTGATTCTAAGTCTGGGTGTCTCTCGAGGCTATAAAAAGCGCGAGGCCATTTCCCACAGTCAGTTCAAGAGCAAACGAACTGCTTGTTAGCATGGATCTCTATCAACTACTGTACTCAATAATATATCTTTTGCTTTCTTCTGCCTCGACGACTGTAATGGGCAGTGAAGATACTGCAGGACATAAACCTTGTACACCGTACAGCCATTGTGTGCCATACGATTTGTGCCATGATGGCATCTATGTGGATGGAAACTTTTATCCCGATCGTAGTCGAACGCTGCTGGATGAGCAACATTGTCACTACATGGAAAAGTGTTGCAACACCACCGAACCGGTTCCAGAGACAGTCATCCATAAATATAATGAATCGATGTTGTCACTGCAACAATGCGGTTCACGTTTGAATTTGTGGTTTCACTTGCGTCCATTGGGCTATAAGCAGCAGGAGGCCCAGTTTGGTGAGTTCCCCTGGCTGGTCGCCATCCATCGAACTGAATATGGATATTTATGCAGTGGTGCCTTAATCACACCACATGCGGTCCTAACTGCTGCCCACTGTGTCCATAACGATACCGCATCTGATCTGCGATTGGTCGCCGGCGAATGGGATGCGGCTGTGCAATTGGAACCATTGCCGCATCAGGAGCGTACAGTGTCGGAGTTGGTGCTTCATCCAAACTATACACAATCGCCAGCTGGGCACAATGTAGCACTGCTCCTGCTGCCCCCAGACAAGCCCTTCGAGCTAGCTCCTCATGTGCAAGTTATCTGCTTGCCGCCCATGCACTTCAAGTACAACTATAGTCAATGCTATGTGGCGGGTTGGCGTCATTCCGACTACAATACCAATGAGACGTTGCCCAAGTTGTCCGCACTCTTTGTCCTGCCCCGGGATCAGTGTGCGGCCAAGCTGCGTCTGGCCATCTTGGGTCGTCGCTATGCTCTTAATGATACGCTACTCTGCACTGGCGGCGATAAGGATCCTTTCGTTTGTGGTGAACTGGGCGCCGTTCCCCTAATGTGTCCCCTGCCCGGCAGTGAGGATCGCTTTGTGCTCGCTGGTCTCTTGGCTCGGGCAACACGTTGTGATGCTCCCCAACTGTTGGGCATCTATTCAAACATAAAGTTCTACAGGCGTTGGATAGATCATAAGCTCAGGGAAAGAGATTTGGACATAAGGCAGTATATGGTATAAGAAATATGACTTTTTTTTTTTCCAAAAGTGAATATGTTTGTAAGCTGTTTCATATATATATAAATATGTTTCAGTCAAGTAAACAGTTCGTCTGTGTAAGTTGTTGTTTGCAATCTAATCCCAATAACTTAACAATAACAGTCCACTGATTTCTACGAATACTTAATAATTACTTTATCGAAATATGATAACCTTGCCTGAAGCTAAGCTATAAAAGCAAGCCAAGGCTTAGGCTCTAGATTCAGTTAGTAATCAGAAGCGTTGTTGGAGAATGTTTGCCTGGCATCTGTTGATTCTGTTGCTCCACTTGGTTCTATTGGTGCATGGACAGTTCTCACTGTTTGGTGCGTCCAACGATGATGATTTTGTGGATGTGCAGTTTCAGGATTGTAAAACCTGTGAACATAACTATCGCAATATGGTGTTTCGCCTAACAAGACCGGATGAGCTACCTGAAAAGGCGGCCATATCCATTTATTCCATTGTGTTGCTATTCATGTGGCTATGTCTGGGCATTCTGGTGGCGCTACAACGTTGGCGCAAGAGAACTATTATAGCATATCATGCTTAAGATAAACAAGATGTTTAATCGACAATATTAACTTATTCAGTTTGCTTTTTTACTAAATAAAATACTTTTTTTTTTGAGTTAGGTTGAACTTGATTTAAAGTTTGCTCCCAAACGTGTTGCGGCTGATAAAGTAGATTTGTTGGGGCAAGTGGACAAGTGGACAAGACACAAACTGCACCCAGGAGTCACGTTTCGGAGAGTGTCTTTTTCTTTTCTTCTCGGTTGACCACTTGACCACTTTCAATCTGCATGAAATGTTCGTAAATCCTGTGTAGATTACTTATTAATTGTGAGCATGGGCCAACAACTGGTTGTCTCTCTCTCTATGTGTGTGTGTGTGTGTGTGTTTGTGTCAAGTGCCGGAACCTTTTTGGGGCACACATTTGTCTTCCGCCTGACACAGTCGTCGATGTCTATGTGTGGGTGGCTGGGGGTGGGGGGATGGGAAATGCCTTGAATTATGACCAGTTTGCTGGGTTTTTTTGTTGCTGTTGGTGCTGCTGCTTTGCATGTCGCGTCGTGGTTTCGTCTCGATGGCGTCTAAAATTGAAAATTGAAAAATTGCTTATTGCAATTTGTTGCCACAATCGGCTGACCAAACCCAAACACTCACACACTCACACACACACACATAGTCCAATACCGTTGCCGTAACGTATTCGCGTCGGTATCGTTACATGCTCTTTTGCGCTTTTTGAACTTCCGTTTGGCATTTGGCGTTGCACGTGCCACCAACTCCGGGGCTACCAAGTTACAAAGATGTCCACCACCCGCTGCTGGCTGCTCTGGCTGCCGGCTGCTGTTGCTCTTTTCACTGTGTATAAGTGTGTGTGTGTGTTGGAGAATTTAGCAATATATTTTTCTTATTTCGTTTGACGTTGCTTGCTTGCTTCCTACTATCTCGGGCACAAGAGGCAGCTGCAGCTGTAGCTGGGGCAACGGGGCTACTGGCAACGGGGCTACTGGCAACTGGCAACGGGCAACTGGCAAATGCCAACTGAAAAGCTTAAAAGAGAGATGAGAGAGAAAGAGAATAAAAATAGTGCTAAAAAAGAAGAAGAAGAAGCAAAACTTTTGCATATTTTGTACTTTATGCTTGAAATATTTATGATCTCATGCAATTTGTGGCTTACTTTTGGTCGACCGACTGTCTGTCCATCCGTTCGTCCATCTGTCTGTATGTCCGTCCATCTGTCTGTCTCTCTGTCTGTATGTCTGTCTGTCTGTGTTGGGTTGCCTGGTTACCATGGAGGCCATCGAGCGACGTGTCTGCCAATCTGTGAAATATGCTGCTAATGCACTTATTGCCATGGCTATTGAATTTATATGGCAAGCGTCTCAGACTCAGTTCTCTCACTCTCTCTCGGTCTTTCGGTCTTTCGGTCTTTTGGTCTTTTGGTCTTGGTAGTACCATTGAATCTCGTAGTCCTGTGGTCTTTTGCCTTTTGATAGTCTGCAGTAGTCGGCAGAGAGCAATTTAAGACAAGTTTTGTGGCTTTAGTTAGACATGTGTCCAGCACTCAACTTAATTGTGTTTCCGGTGTAGCATTTTCAAAATGCATAGGTTACTTTTATTATTATTACCATTACTATTACTTTAAAGTATCAAATAAGTATGAAACTTTGTATCTTTCATATTCAATATGAGTTAACCTTAATATCAAACATATTTATAGACTTTACTTTATATAAAACCAAAAATCCTTTAACCACATCGTTTATTGAGTATTGTATATTTCTCTTCGGTGTGCAAAATGCTTTTCTGTGTCTTTTGCATTTTTAAGGTTTCGCTGGCGGCGACGTGACCCGGGCTAGATTAATTGCCATGCCAGGATTTGGAGTTGGTCTGTCTGCTAAATGTGTGTTGGTGGAGGGGTGAAGTAAGGGAAATGGTCAGCGCTGTGCGGCCTTAGCTCTAAAAAAAGCCGGCTGCCTAATTTATGGCGCACTAAATGAAAAAGCCCCCAAAGTGCATTTTAAGTTGCGAGTACGAGTGTCGAAAGTTCGGTGTTGTTGTTGGATGGGTCTGGACCCGCGTCGGTCCGGGTCCGGGTCTGGGTCCAGTCCGGTTCGGTTCAGTCCGGGTTCTATCAATGGTCAATGCAGTTAAAGCGTCAAGCCATGGCGTTAACACAGTCACAAGGGAACAGAACACATAGCACCAGAATGTGGATTTGTTTCACAATTCGTTGCATTTGGTTACCAGACTCAATTCGATTCGATTCGTTTCGATTTGGCTTTGGCTTTGATTCGATTTAAGTGCCATGAATGCTGTTTTACTCTGTGCATGTGTGCATGTGTGTGTGTGTGTGTGAGTAGTTAAGCTTAGTTGTGCTTCTTGCGGTTTTGTTTGGCCGAAAGTGCTTAATCAATTGGACAAAATGTATGCATGTGCATATGCATGTGGGGGGAAATGCGACGTCGCCCTTTAAGGCGCTAAGTTCATGTTTTATTAGCTGCGGAAATTCTGCAACAAATTTTTGTTAGCAAATTTCTCATACAATAACAGTTCGCTGTTGGCTGTTGGCTGTGGGCTGACCAGCCAGATACTAAAACCAAACACAGAGAACCATGTCATGGCGAGGGGGAGGTCAGCCTCATGGTCTCTTTGGCCTCTCTTCTCGATATTGCTGGACTGCCAACTGCATGTGCTTCCGTTAAGGAAATTACCAAACAACGCGCGCTTCCGGCTGATATGCGACGCCGCCTGCGGAGCTGCTGCTGTCTCCTCACAATGGTTTTTTCATTTTAGTTGCACTACTCGCCGCTGGCTGGCGCCATTTACAGACGTGGATTACCAGCGCACAAAAATGAAGTGAAATTAATGAAATGCCTAGAAGCATGCTATGGTTTTTTTCAATGTTTTTTTTCTATTAACTCTCGCTGTTGCAGCTGCCTTTGTTGGCTTTTGTTGCGTGTTCATTTGTTGTTTGTTGCGGGATTTGCAATAAGCTTTTGCGGGTGGTGTGCTGTTAACTTAAATTAGGTCTACTATCTCTTTAATTGTTGTCCATGGGCCATGGGTACGAATACAATTAAATAGTTGCGAGGCTGAGCGAAAGATTTGATTGGAAAACTGAACATAAATCTAATTATCAATCAAGGTAACTTTTTTCAAGCTTAAAGTTTCAACCAAGTATTAACTCTTTGTTAACTACTCTATCCAATGCTTAACTCGTTATGCGGCTCATCATTTTAGTTATTTTAATCACAGTATCAAAAATACAGTCGAGTGCACGCGAAGCAAGTTGCGGCGCGGCGCAAGGCGTACAGGTAGGTAAGTTTTCCTACTATGCCGGATTCCAAAAACCCAAAAATGCTTTACTTTGCAAACTCATCAAAGTTGAGTTGGCTACAGCCACGTGATGCCACTGGAGGAGGGGAGGGGAGTGGAGCGGAAGCAGTGGTATATGATACGACTCGATACATATATTTTTTTTGGCAACCGCCATAGTTGCAGGCTAGGCAAGCGAGAAAGCGAAGAGAAATGTTGTAGAACTTGAGAAATACCATAAGTTGTCTCGAATTTGTTTGCTTTGCTGAATTTTCATTTCAATTTTGCTTGCTGCAGTTTTATTTAATCTCACTTCAGGTGCAACGAATGCGTACAAGTGTTTACTTTGCCGAAGTGGTTGGGTGGTTCGCTGGGTGGGGTGGGGTGGGGTTTTGTGGTTTTTTGTCGTTTGAATATTGTTGACATTCATTTCTTCGACTATATTCGAGACTGTTGATTCTTATTCTTTGCCAGCGCATTAGTTAATTTGTGCAATATGTTTGCTTTGAAGTTATCTTAAATTGTGTGTGTTTGGTTTTAATTAGAGAAATCCCATAAGTCTTTCGCGCCAAAGTCTTACCAAAGTTATGGACTCCAGATCATTTTCTAGTAACTCTGGCCAGTGGAACTTTGACTATTATTTTGCCATTGTTGACGATGTTGCCGGTGTTGCTGGCGTTCTTGTTGTTGTTGCCGTGTTGTTGCAATGACAAAAGTTTAGCAAACAAAACTGTTATTCCCAGCGCCAAGGGGCTGTGGGTCGATGACGACGATGTCGACGATGTCGACTATGAACGCTGAAACGATGGCTTCAACTTTAGCATCGGCCACGTTTCCTGTTCCGCTTCCTGTTCGCCACCTCAAAATGCCACTTAGAAGGCGTTGGGAGTTGTCCTCGTCGTCGTCGTCATCGTCGTTGTCGTCGTAGTCGTCGTAGTCGTCGTCGACTCGAGCACCTTTTTCTTTGCATATTTGTTTTCAAAAAACTTTTCAATTGCTTGCTGAATTTTGCACACAAATAAAGACGCACACACACACACACCCACACCAAGTGCGACAAAGCGAGGCAGAAGGCGAGAGAGGAGGCGAGTGTGGTGGCAACGAGAAATGGAGAAAGTTTGAAAGGCTCTCACATAGACACACACAAACACACGCATACAAACAAACAAACAATTGTCATCGCAAATATTTTGTACTTTTCTCTTTTCATTTGGTTCGCTCGTTTTTGCCTTTTGCAATTTGTTCCCAATTGATTTCAAACACTTCAAATTTATTGGTTTTCAAAAACTTTACTGAATTTTATTGTTTCCGCTAATTCTTTTGTCCAGCTCAATTCAGCCGGTCAGCAGCAGCAGCCGCAGCACCAGCACCAGAAGCGACAAAAACCAGTCGAAGGAACATTCAACAGTCAGTTCAAAAACAGGAAAAAAAATACCAAAAACAGACAAGCAGATAATCTTCACTGGCTGGAAGTGGGTTTATATATGTATGTAATCGTTGTCGTAGGTAACAGCTACATGTGTATGTATGTGTGTGCATCCTTATAGCTATGAAAATGTCCAATAGATATATGCAGCAAAGTTTTTGGGCCGGATATGAAAGTCATTGAAATGAAACACTTTTAGATACTTATTAGAATTTGCTCTTTATGTAGCATTCATTTTGAAACTTTCAGTGTGCTTTCGTTTAACAGACTAAATGGCATTATTAAGTGGCTTTACCTAAAACTAAAATCAGTTTTGTAAACGATATTACAAATCTTTTTTTATTTTTATGCTTACTCTCATAAAAGCAATGAATACAAAAACACTTTAATTTTATGTAAAATTTTCACTTATTTCAAACCATTTTTGTCGAAAATATTCAGTAAACGGAATGTAACATATTTGTTTTTCATATTCCATATTGAAATTAATAAAAAAAATTTTTTTTTTAAACTATATCTTTATGTTAAAGATCGACCAAAATATAACCAACATTAAAGAACTTTCGCAAAGAATGACTCTTCTTCAAGTTTGGCGCGCATTTGTGTTGAACCCTAACATCAGCTGATACAGGAAAACAGCTGTTCCTATGTCTGCCAGGCACTGCGCACGTCCTTTGAGCAGGCTCAGCTGCGCTGTGTTGTTTTCATGACAGATAACGAGAGAGAGCGAGGGAGAGAGAGAGCGAGCCAAGTGAACTTGACTGTTTTGACAGTTGGCATAACCAACCAGTCGAAATAAACGAAAGTTGAAAGTGTAAAGAAGTAATAAAAATATTATAAAATAGGCTAAGAGTGAAAAGTATTTAGTACATTTTAAGATTTAGTTAAGTGTACACAAAAATGTATTAAAAAGGTGAAAGCAGTGAAAAAGTGTTAAAAGCTCATCAGCAAATAGCAATACTAAGAGCTACACTCTTTTTGTTTAAAAGTCAACTTGATTTAGCTTAAAACATAATCAGCATTTGCTTGCTTATAAATACACTGGACTTGACCATAATGAAGTTGTTAAAAACATATAAAACAGTATTAGCTTGCATTTTGCTAATCAAAGTTTGAATTTGAAGCAGGGAAATGCGCTGCACCGATTTTTATTGATTTTTCCTTTTTAATTGGCCAACAAGAGAAAACTCTCCAGCAGCAGCATTGATGCTCTTTTTACTCTCTTTCACTAACTCGCGCTCTCCCGCCCGTTCGCTATCTGTCGCTCTTTGTATCTCTCACTTGCCGCCGGATTTTGTTTTGTTTTGCTTTAGCACTTGCTAATCAGCTGCTCCGATTTGGTTTTGCCTCGTTTTCAGTTGCCACACTAAAAACAAAGAAATAAAAAACGAATCAAATGCCAAGTACCTAGAATCAAAGTGCAAAATCAAATCCATTCGCCAAGCTAATAACATCCACAACAACAACAAAAGCAATAAGCAATCCACAAGTGTCCAAAACTAACCACGTACAAAACTAACCCACCTCCCAACTCCTCCACGCCGCCATGGTAGGCAGCAGGAGCCCCCCATCGTACAAGCAACTAGCAACGGGAACGGGGGGCTCCAACAGCGCCTCCTCCACTCTCAGTTCCACATCGAGCTCGAAATCGTGCAGCAACAGTTCCCTCGGCGGTCATCATTATCAGCAGGCCTACGTGAACCACTCTCACGCCTGTTACCATCATCAACAGCATCAGCATCAACAGCAGCAACAACAACAACAACAGTCTCATCATCACGGAAGTCGCACCTCCCTGACGCCTACCATGAAGCGGGGCAAAAAGAACTGGGGCAGCCGAGAGAGATCTAGCATGAGTTTCCTCATTGTCATCCTCTTCTTTGCTGTCTTCGGTCTTATAATACTGACTGAGGTAAGTCTGAGGGAAACTATTAAATGTTATTAAAAAGAATCCACGAATTGATGTTTGCGTGGCTTACTAAGTAATGGGTAGTATATTATAAAAGTAGTATAGTATAAAAGCAAGCAAACAAAACACTTGTATAATATTTTAGAATGGTGATAAGCAAATTATTTAACTATTTTTAACTTAATAACTCAGTCTTATACTTTTTATGAGCTGAGTGAACATTTTTTATCAACCATTTTTTGAACATTGTTATTGAAATTTTAAAACTTCAATATGTATATAAAAATGTTAATTAGCAATTCGTTAGCCATAAAATATGCATTTACCATTTTAAAAATATCTCGAATTTTTAATTGCATTTGGCATTGGCATTAAAAATGCAGTAAGCCATTAATTACAAGACCGAAAGTTAATTAATGTGTTAAAAATGCGACTAGCTTAAAAATTCCACAAAATGTCCTTCTTTTTTTTCCCAGCTTTGCCTTTTATTAATCAAAAACTATACCTTTTTGTATGCTCTTTTCGCTTGCTGCAGGTTTTTATGATCGACGAACGCTCCCATAGTGGGCTGATGGCGATGAGAGCGGGCGGTGGTGGCGGTGCCAGTTTGGGCGGACGCATGGGCGACTCGATGCCGGATTATGATAATGTAAAGGTAAGTTTTGTTATGCAAATGAAATGTGCGATGCCAGGCGCCATGGCGCTCTTTGCGCGCCCGAAATGGTCAACAATAGTTGTTGGTGTTGTCGCAACTGTCATAACGTTGCAACTATCAGCAGGCAGCTTGAATTGGGGGTGGCGCAACCATTTTTATGGTCCCAAACCGTGGGAAAACAAAAGATGTTGCCATAAGCCATATTTCGCAGCATACTTTTTGAGAGAGAGGCAAAGAGAGATTTGCATATTTAAGCAAGCAGCACAGCACAGCGCATAATGCATATGATTTACTCACAGTTTTTCTTTGTTGTTGTTGCTGCTGCCTTTTTTCTTTGCGCTACTCTTCAAAAATGAAAACAAAAAGCTGATTTATTTGCACCCAAGCGCACCGCAATGCACTTAACTAGCTTATGATAACATGAGAGTGTTTTTTTTTTTTGGTTATACATATTTATACAACCAAAAAGCTGACAGCTTTTTTCAACATATGAATATGTGTATCTGTATCTGCATTGGTTATGAAATTCGCAACAAGAAAGCTAATATTTAAATTGTGTTAAGTGTTGTTTTGCGTGATTCAAACTTTAACTGTATTTGATGAACAGTTTTAAGCATCGTTAATTTATCGATTTGTGGCTTCATCGATAACATTAACTAAATTGCCTTATGTCATTTGCTAATTGCTATTGCACTTACTAACAGATAAGAAGGCATTTAGTTGAGGTATTTAATTTAAAGATTTTTCCTACTCTTCATAGATGAATCTAACACTAAAACACATTCAAAGCCATTGTCATTGAATCTTTAAAAATCGTTTGCCATTTATTGAATTTTATCTTTTGATTGATAATAAAATTGTGTGTGTGTGTGTGCTTTCAGGAGGACTATGATCTGGATGACAGCATTCTGGGTGATAATAAATTAGGTTTTATACAGTTTCGTGACAATAAAGTGAAAACTCAAGGTAAGTACTGAGAGTGGCAATCAACGCCACACAATGGGCCACACATAATGCAATCAAAAGATAGCCAGACAGACAGCTAGCTAGCTGGCTAACAATAGATAAACCGACAGTATGTATACGCCTTGTATTCTATCTCTTTTTTTGTGTTTTCTGGGGTTTTTGTGTTTTTTGTCATTTCACAGATACCGCAGGCGTTGACGGTCAACATCCTCGGTATACGGGCATGATGCTCAATGGAGCTGGTGGTGGGGGCGGCGGACCCGGTATTGGTGCTGGCGCCTTTGGTATGGGTGTTGTGGGCGGTGGCAATGGCCTGAACATGCCATTGATACCCTGGGGCCAACTGCTGCCCGCCAAGGTGGAGGAGACGCTGCCACGTTTTCCATTTGGCACAGCGCCCAGCGATGGCGCCTGGCAGGTTGTCAATGGCACCCGTTTCAAGTTCTTTGTCTACTCCGCCTACTTTGATCGTCGCGATGGGGCACGCCTTGTACGCGTCGTTGGCGCAACTAAAACACGTGGACCAGAGCGTGTCTGGTGTAGGTTCTGGTACGGCCCGAGGACACACAACAGCAGCGAGGCATCCACAGGGGCAGCACGGGCCAAATACACCTCGGCAACGGTAATGGCACGCGTTAAGGTAAGTGAAAATCGGGAAAAACCGACAATTGTATTAAATATGATTTTCTTATCTTTCTTTAGATTATTCGTGAAAACTGGAATCTTAAGTACAGTGCCTGTTTTGTTTTGTGTCCGGTGCGTGCTCCACTTTTGGATGTGCCCCAATATGTTAGTGTTGTATCTCGCTTGAGAGCACCACCTGGAAATTTGATAACGTTACGCAACACTGATCAGGATGTGGACTTTGCTCCGCCGACAAGCAATGTCAGTGCCACTCATCAGGGACCCATGCGCAAACCTGTACCACATGCACCACCCAGTGGCGAACAGATACCAGATCGCATAGCTGTTTGTGTCAAACCCTTTCACTTTAGCTACGATCAGGCTCTGTATCTAATGGAGTATCTGGAATTTTATGCCTTGCTGGGCGTTTCGCACTTTACCTTCTATAATCATACGCTGGGTCCACATGCCTCATGTGTGCTGCAGAGCTACCAAAGTGGCCAGGTCCCGGGCAATCTGACGGCCTTCGATTGGGAGCCGTTGCAACCAGCCGAGGCAGCAAATAATGCCACGCCGCGTGTGCTCAAATCGTTGCACTATCAACGGCCAACTGTTAGTATTTTACCATGGAATTTGCGTATGCGCTCACAGAAGGAGATACGCACTGAGGGTCTCTTTGCGGCCCTGAACGATTGCCTCTACAGGAATATGTATCGCTACAAATATCTGGCTCTGGTCGATCTCGATGAGTTTATTGTGCCACGCTACACGGACACGCTTAATGATTTGTTAAGGTGAGAAGTTGGTAATGATAATTTAAGGGATATGGGACTAAGGACCTCAGGCTATAAATATTCCAAAGGATTTTCGAGTTGCTTCGGAAACTCTCGTAGTAGCAAATCTCCAGTTAATGCTAAAGAAATACCGATATATTACTTTAATAACAATCGATTCATATTTTCTCCTGACAGCTCACTTAATCAACGTTTTCGCAATCGGAATACAGGCGCGTATTCATTTCAAAATGCTTTTTACTATCTGCAATTTGCTGATGATCCTTTGGCCAGCTCGGGCATATCAAATGGCAATGATCAGCTGAACAGTGTGCGTGCCTCATTGGTAACGCAACGCAAGACGCGCAGGTAAGTTGTAAAGGTTCTTATTACTAAGGGATATATAGCTAACCCTCTTGAACGATTTAGGCGCTACAAGTTGCATCCACAGAAGCAACGCTCGAAGTACATATGCAAACCGGAAGCAGTGGTTGAGGCTGGCAATCATTTTGTTTGGGAATTTTCGCCAGGAATGGGTTCATTGAATGTGCCACCAAAGGAGGCCATCTTGCAACATTATCGAGTGAGTAGAAAACCATTTCAACATTTCCAAGCCTATGTATCCTCTCACGACTACTTCCTGTTTTCCTTGTTTGTGTTCCTGTCACAGGTTTGTGAATTCGGTGGCAATGACTGCATTAAGGCACCCTCAATCTTAGATCGCACCACCACAAAGTATGTGAACCGCTTGGTGCAACGTGTGGATGCAGTTTATCGACATTTGCGACAACGTTGCGACTTGCCCGCTCTGCCCACAATCCCCAAACGTCCCAATTCCCAAACGGAACAGCAGCACAACGAGAAACCAAAGTTACTACAACAAATGCGTGAATTGAATGCAGTAAAGGAGCAGTCCAAGGAGCAGGTCAAGGTACAACCAAGTGCCACAACGAAGCAGGAGCAACCCCAACCGAAGGCAACGACAAAGAAGATGACAACGACAACAACGACGAGAGCACCGCATAAGCAGAATCCGTTGACAACCACAGTGAATACTATGACAACACGGACAACAGCGATGACCGAGGCCAAACAGTTGCCGCCTGCGTCAAGTGTGCGTAAGAAACGCAAGATGATTGTTTTTGAGCTAAATGATATGGGTGTTCCTATAGCACGAGTGGAATACCACTGAGATGATGGGGAAACGGATTTGATTGGCGATATTGTGCATGTTTTGTAGACAGGCCTTGGGCAGATTTAATTTGTTTTTGTGCCAATTATATGTAGAAACGAATGTTAGCAGCGAAAGAAAGCAGAGCTTGAATATATATTTTCAAATAGATTTTAGTATTTTGGTTGTGCTTTAGAGCGGTTGTTGTGTATTACATTTTGCTCAATGTCATATCAAAATGAGAGGCAAATGAGACAGAGACAGAAATAGAGAGAGAGAAATAACGAAAAACAATTTCATTACAGTTACAAAACTCGAACAGTTTTCTAATTTTGTATTGCAACGCAGTTAATCAGATTTATTTTCTATACTTAACTAAAGAGCATTTAACTTATACGAAACTTATTGGTCTGTTATTTTGGTCATTCTACTTGAAAATATCTTTAAATGGTATATAGAGATATACAAAATTATTCCTATACAAAATTCTGAAAAATTCCTAATAATAAAGTCAAACTGTTAGCCTAAGTTTAGTGTAAGCGTCCCAAATACCAAAAAGCAAAAGAAAAGAAACCCCAAGTACTGTTAGTTCGTACGTATGTGCATTTTTCAATTGCAGAATGTTTTGCCGTTATTTTCACAGCACCTTCGAGCTAAGCACCAAAAGAAACAAACTGATAGGAACTACACTTACTTAGGCACTTAGCTAGTCACTTTAAACAAGTTGCATTGCTATGATAGGACGATATGATATGGATATGTCAGAAATACCGAGTAATTTAACAATAAACCTTAACGAATTTTAACAAAATGCTTCAAAGTATCGCACACATATTTCTATATATAAATATATTGTATATTTTTGGCTTGGAACAGCAACTGCAACAACTAAAAGAAGCATCTACTAAACAATTAAAACAGTATTTATACGAAGTATCTAGTTATAGTGCTCAGTAGTCAATAAGTGAAAGAAAACAAAAACATTCTCGACTATATGGGAAATTGATTATAAATAAATAACACTCAATAAATCAAAATGCATGTATGCAAAAATACAAAAGTCTAAACTTTTTATTAGATTTTGGTTGGGTTTGCGTTTGGAGAATTCTATAGTTACCCCTAATGAGGGAGAGTTCATTTTATAACCATAAAGTTGAGCTTTTGACAAGCTTTTCAGCGATTGCAGCTGGGTAGTCAAAGCTCTTATAAATGTCTCTCTCACATAGTGGCAAAATATAACACTTTGTTCATGTTAGGTGTTATACAACGTTAGAGCCGCTACTCGAACTTGACATTTGTATATGATAGAAGTAAAGTATAAGATAGTAGTATAGTATAAAATAGTAGTATAGTATAAGATAGTAGTATAGTATAAGATATGCTTTTTGTATAACAGACAAAGCTCAAAGTCACATACATTATGGCAAAGGGAAACATTTTATGGATGGGGAAAAAAAGCAGGGTTGATGAATTTTTGTGTAGAAATATTTAATGAAAAGCTCAATGAGGGGAAATACACAATACTCATATGATATGAGCACAAAGTGTTGAGTTACTTAATATACTCTTTTGAGTTTTATTACTTGATTACTAAGTTATATTTATTAGTTATTTGCCTAAACTCATTTGACTTGTATTGGAAAGATAACGTCTGTTGTTCACTTAACTAACGACCTTTAATGGTATATTAGTAGCATGCGTATTAACTATAAATGCATCAGATAATATTTGTATTAACATATTATCAGAGATGGCATATTTGATCAGATGCAGCAACTAGAAACAATGCTAATTAATTAGACAACTGAAGCTTAATAAAATATTGACCAATATATGTATATTTGTACATACATACATATAAACAATAAGTCAAAAGATGAGTTATTCAATATTTGAAAATTCTATTTTTTATTTACCAACACCTCTGATTAATTAGTTTAATTTATTTTTGTGGTACTGGGCTTATTACTGGAATGGAGCTTTCTTCTGGTGCGCCGATATCTTCTGGTGCTTCGCTTTTTTCTGGTGCGCCGCTGTCTTCTGGTGGGGCACTTTCTTCTGGTGCTTCGCTTTCTTCTGGTGCGCCGCTTTCTTCTGGTGCTTCGCTTTCTTCTGGTGCGGCACTTTCTTCTGGTGCGTCGCCTTCTTCTGTTATGGCGCTTTCGGATGCTTCTTCTTCATTAGAGGTTGCTTCGTTTTCAATGATTTCATCTAGGTCCTTCTCGCATTTAATCTTATCCAACGCCAATTGTTTCATCAGCCGAACAAACGTTGCACTTGCATTCAAACCATCTTTGATCAGTGCTTTGCCCTTTTGAATCCAGCTCAGTATTTCAGCTTTGGCATCACTCAAATTCTCCACAGATTCTTCAATACCATTTTGGCAGCTGTCATTGCGTCCTATTACTCCGCAACGGTTCATAATATCAATTAAAGTCTTGACGTTACCGGCATATTCATCAATTTTATCATTTAAGCTCTGTTCAATCACGCTCTTTTTGTACTCAAGCTCTTCCAGAGCATTGATGATATTTTGCTTGAATCGTTCATTGAGTTCATTAACAATCGTAATTGCCTTCGCGACTCCCGATCCCCGGGTGCCCTTATCCACACGTCTCAGTTGCTGCTCCATCCATTGTTCCATTTCATCAATTATTTGATTATATTGTTCATTAACTTTCTCACTCAGTTGCTGGGTGAGATCAGCAAGTCCGGATTGCAGCTCGTCAACCAACTGCCTTAATTCCTCAAGAGCTGCCAGTCCCTTTCTCAAAGCCAGTCTTCTTCCTATGTTTGTCTCCAGGGCAACTTTAATCTTAAGAGTTGGAATACTGCGCTTAATGTTCTCCGACAGGTCGAATAGTCCGGTCTTAAAGGACTCCGTAATGGCATCAGATAGAAGCTGTCCCAATTGAGTCAAATCACCCAAGAAGCTGTCATCGGACTCTTCCAAACTTCTCCGTAAATCGTCGCCAGTGTTGGCGCCATCCTCGGCTGACTTCCGAAGACCATCGATAATGCTCTTTCCACCATCGGGCAGATCATTAAAAACACGATCATATACACCCAAACTGGGCGTACACCAAATTCCCGTGGCACACCAGCAGAGTGTCAGCAGCAGAAAAGTATGCCTAATCGACTGCATCCTATTAGTCTAACTATTATAGTATTCGTGGCGCTGCAATTTCAGTGGCTTTTATATCAAACATCATCGGACTACAATGCAACTATTATTTGCTTTCAATTTAATGCCAAATATTTAAGCAGCTGCGATACACTTCATGCTTTTATTTGTCAGTCATTGTCTGGCAGACTGGCGCACTGACACTGCCCGTGGCATTTTGTTTAGATCAGTTGCCTAACTCTATTTGTATAAATGCGGCCAATGACGTGGTGTTAACTAAATAGTTAAAGATTCTGCGGTTAAAACTAAATTACTAATTATAATATTTTAGTAGCTGAATTACACCATTTAGAGTAGAGAGTATATCCGAATGGTAACTCTTAGTCAAGGTCTCCACACCTCATTGAATGGAGCAATAAATTCGAGACCATTTCAAGCTTAGCACCAAAACGAAACACAAATTTAAGCATTTTCAATCAATGGGAATGGGAAAAAGAGGAAGTTACCGGAAATATAACCGGAAACACCAATGACTTAATGCCTCGCAGTTTGCATTGCCAATGCTGCCAGACACCGAAACTGGCAACGGTTTCGCCCGTGTTTCTGGGGGATGCGTTTGCACTTAAGCAGGCGATGCACGATGTGCTTGGATCAGCGAAAAAATGCTGAACCGTAAAATGGTCAAAAGAGGTGAATGGCGTCATAATTGCAATGAATACGAAAATAAAAACTGAATGCGTGGCACATGAGGCTAGCGAATTGAAAGGAAAATGAGACGCTTGCATTCAGAAAAGTTGAACGATTGATTTTTTTGTTTTTTTATTGAAAAATGTTTTTTTTTCTCTTAATGTTTACGTTTAAATTTTAAGGTTTTACGTTTGTTATATGAAGATTTAAGCGATTATGCTAAACTTAATCAATATGCAAGACATTTAAAGGTTTTTTATGCAAATACCGAGCATTGCAAGTTCTTTCAAGGTATCATATGTAAATACGAAAAGACTTAAAGACTTAATTTAACAAACATGGAAAACGGTGTACCGTTGCTTTTTCAAGGTAACTTTGAACTACAAGGAACATAACCATTTTTATTAGTCTACTGTTTGTTTTGCTTAATTATGCTGTCATTAACTTTGTCATATACACACACAAACACACACTAACACACACAAGCACGTGCAAAAGAAGCACGCACACACACACACACAACGTCACACGAATGAGAATGCACGCAAAGATACAAGGACAACTGTAAAACAAAAGTTAACATGTCTAAACGCAATTATTACCGTGTGCCAAACAAAGAGCTACAGACATTAAGCAAAGAGGGAGAGTGCGAAAGAGACAGGGACACACAGAGCGAGAGTCATTTCTCTGTATGCATTGGAATGACAACGGTTGTTGTAGTTGTAGTCGTAGTTGTGTACACATACATACATACATATAATATATGTAGTCGAGGGCGGACGTTTTGGCTATCCAGTGTCAGTTTGTCCTTGCATCCGCCGCCACACTACCACCGCAGCCCATACCCCCCACCCCTACATTCCCCTAGAGCGACATAGTCGCGGTCTGTTGGTCACTCTCGGCCAGACATTTAATTTGCATTTTCCACTAATTGGCTTGCATACTCGCTACATTCTCGCTTCGCTTAATTAATTTAATTAGAAATATGTTTTGGCACAAAGAAACTCTCAACTTGTCTATTCTCTTCCACTCTCTCTCTCTCAATGTGTGTTTATGTCTGTGTATTAACTGCAGAGTGTGTGTGTGTGTGTGTAAGCATTAAATGCAGTCAAGACTGACCAAGCTTATGATAATTGGAAGATTGTAACGCCTTCGGGCTCTTCTCATTTCCCTTTGCTGGCTTACTTCTAAGGTTTTTGAGCATATTTGTTTTGCAAGTCAGTTTGATTAAGGCAATTGTAATCGCTTTGGGAAGTAATTAAACACTTTTAATGATTATTTATTCATATAAATGAGTGACATACATTGAATCTTTGGCAGAAGTTATTTTCTTGATCGAAAGCATTCACAACCGACTGAGTTTATTTGGGGATTTGCTTTCACCACAGATGAGTTAACAGTCCTATGTTAGTCTATGCCTCTGTAATGTTAAGACACTGTTAACGAAACAGAGTGAATAATGATGCGAGTTTCTCTAATATAATATTTATTTATTTATTAATAGGAAAATGCTCTAGCTAAATTGAAACTATTAAAAAGCCAACTATATACGTTAAGATCATGTGAATTGTTGCCTCTTTCACCCCCCATCTACTTTAGCCAATCTATGAATCCACGAGTCTTCTGTAAGTGCACCTCAGCTTCGTCGCTGCGATGTGTCGAGTATGCTTTTATGTTTTTAACGCTGACCCCAGTGAGCTGCAATGAATGGCCAAACGATGGAGAGAACAAATGGAGCAGGGTGCAGTGCAGCCCGGACTATAATGCTGCTGGCTGGCATGGCGTGGCAATCGCAGCCATTAAGTCATTTTGTTTCCTGTAACATTTCCGGTATCTTTTTAGCAACCATGTCTGCCTGAGTGCTGCTGCCACTGCTGCTGCTGCTGATGCTGGTTCGCCCCTGGGTGGAAACCCAATAATGCCCACGTTAGTCTGCAGGTCCTGTAAATGCTTTTAAAGTAGGTGGCTGCTTGTTCAATTTATTGCTCACCAAATGCATTGTTGTTGTTCTTGTGTTGTTGTTGTTCTTTCCAGTGTTCGTTGGGCCAAATGCAACTCTGCATTTCAAAAGTGTTGCACTGAAATTAACTTGCAGTCTTTATGCCCAGCAGCCAGATAAAATTGTTGAACAACCTCTTGCACTTAATGATATGCCAGATAGTGTTTAGTTAAGTTTTGTATATATGGATATAATTAAATACAAAGAATATTTCATGAACTATGTATTAAACATTTTATGAAGCAAGCTTTCTTAATGCATGAACTAAAGAACAACTTCAACAAATTCCAAATAGATCAAATCTAATCGAATATAAGAAGAGTTCTACATGACTTGAATATATATATGATTGAATATAAAACTAGATAAATATACATATGCATTAGATGTTTGTATGCAACACATTTGCCATATGCCATTTTCTCTTTTTACATCAAATGAGTGCGAGGTCGTGTTCTGCTTTTGTTTATCTAGTCCCAACTGATTGTTGCATGTTGCGCACACTCAATCACTTAAGTAGCTGCAGCTTTTTATGCCCACTGGGCTTAGACAGTTAGTTGTTGGTGTTGCCGCTGCTCCTGTTGCTGCTGTTGCTGCCCATAAACACTAATTTAAAAGCCCATCATAAAAAATCTGTGTAAAATGCGTGCACAGATTTCACACACACACACACATGCACAGATTTGTCTTACTGAATTCAGTGAGCAGTAAAAAAGATGTTTGCATGATTTTGAATATATATATATATATATATGCACTGAGTGAAACTGAACGCAACACAAGCCTAAATCCAAATCTACAAAAAAGCATACCTTTGGCAACGTTGCTCATACGCCGCGTTAGCTGGAAGCAAGTGCATTTCTGTGGCCCCTTGGCGCACATGAGGCAGATTTAGTGTATGCCAGCTGGATGTTGTTGTTGTTTTTGGTTTTTCGTTTCGTTTCGTTTCGTTTTTTATCTTGTCGCGCAATGTGCTGCTTTGGTCGCTCTGGGGATCAAGTGGCAGCGGCAGCATCAGGTACTCTACGTGTGGCAACAACATTTGTTCATATATGAAATTGCCTGACGCGCATTCTCTTTCTAACTGTATTGCCTGGCAATCCCAACTAGTAGTCCCTCTCTGTCTGTCCCCCTCTTTCACTCTCATTCTAACTAACAGTCACTTAGCGCGCTCACCCCTTCCACACACACCCCTCTCATAGCTCTATATGTGGTCGTTACTTCATTGGCACAATCCCCAGACTCAGGCAGGCAGCTCGACTGCTTTGGCTCGTTTCATTGTTTTTGTGCTGTGCTTTTATTTTTAGTATTTATTTTTTTTTTTTTTTTATTTTTTAGCCACGTATTTTCCTTTAATGCGCTGCGGATTTGCTGTGAAATATGCCAGCACAGAGACACACACACACACACTCGCACTCACACACATGCATGTGTGTGTGTGGAGTCAAGAGTATGCCCGTATCTGGCGACATTTTGCCCAGTTTGGGGGCACTGCGGCCCAGCACTTTTATGGTAATTAAGTTTATGCTAATTTAACTTATTGCCACTAAGTTGGCCCACATATGCGGCCAGCCGCAAAAGCTGCCGCTTGCATTGCATTGTGTTGCGTTGCGTTCTCGCCTTTGTTCCCGTTGCATTCCCATTTACGTATTCGCCAACTATTGGCATTGGGGTTTGGGGTTCGGGGATTGGCATTGAAAATCCATTAAAATGGCGACACTAAATTGAATTGGTTTGGCCATTAATGCGTTATGTAATTAATTGAATAAAAAGTAACATACACCAAAATGAAGTCGGCTACAGCGGGATAATGTTCATTACGATATTATTGCCAGCAACATACACGGCGTATGCTTGACATTTCATATTGTATACGTTCGCATTCGCATTTTACTGCATTTCACAATTATACATTTACATTCATACATACGTACATATACGTACATGTGTAAGCATACACACATACATACATATATGCATGCATAATGTTGAATATTTACAACTTAAAAATGGCATTGGCGTTATTCTTCTCGTCCCTTTCTTTCTTTCTTTCCTTCATTTCATTCATTCATTCATTCTGTACGATTTTTGTGCATGTAAATTGCATTTAAAGCAATAAATCAGTTTTAATCAGACCCACAGTCCAAACAGCTGAGTCCAGGCCCGGCCAGGAGAGGCAAAGCAGCAACATTGATGGCGACGGCGACGGTGACGGTGACGGCGACATCGCGTCTGTTCTGCTCATGATAGGCCTCTTAATAAATACATACATACAATCTATATAGAGATACATATATATATATATATAGTCATATGGTCGGTGGATTGTCTGGTGACTCAGGTGGCATACAACAAATACAAACGCAAACGCAAACGAAAACGCAAACGGAGTCCGTATGGACATATCGCTTCATTAAATAGTTTGTGTGCATTGGTTGTTATTGAAATCCGTTCATTAAACGTTCACAAACTGAAAACTTTTGTGCTGTCAAAGTGAGCAGCAAAACCGAATCAATTCCTCTCTGCATATTGTATTGTATTTTTGTTTGATTTTTCTTTTTATGAACTGTGTTTTGTTCATTTTAAGCGCATAAATAAAATATGTGTGTTGCCAACGGAGGAGATTTATTTATTTTTAGTGAAATTATTTGTATTCAATGTTATTTAAGCTTAAAGATATATTAAATTATTTTTATATACTTCTTGTATTTGCATATTGGTAGCTTCTTATTATGACCTGAATTCAGATTTGGAACTTATCTTCTCCCCTTTCGTCTTAGGCAAAACAAATATGATGCACATAATCGATAGCTCTGTTATGTCTTAGACATGTCATCGATAACAATGAAAGTTGGGTTTAAAAAAACTATAGAATAAATAAAAGCTGTGAAATTTTATTTAAAATCGCTTAAGAATCACCAAATATATAGTATAAAGTAGTGCAGATCTAGGGATCTGGTTACCTTCTCTTCTCGGTAGTTTTCTTATTTGTCTTGAACACACATTTTTGTAACATTTTTGCAACACATTAAACTTCTTACCACATTTTTTAATAAAATCGATTTGACCAAAATTCCAAAAACTAAAAGAAAGAAAATACTTTAATGCTTAAACAAGCATTTGGGTTAATGTTTCAGTGCTGCACACATACATATGCACATGCATATGTGTAAAAGCGCGTATACGCTATTAAAAAGCAAGCGTTAAGCGTGTATGTGTAAAATGTTAATTAAATTTGCAAAGCGTGTGTGTGTGTGCTTGTGTTTGTGTCTGTGTGTGTGTGTTTACATTTGCAATTAAAATGTGCAGTAGAAATTGGGTGCAAAACAAATAAAACACAAAGCGGAAAAACATTGGAAAAACGCCTTGGCCAAAAATAATATATACATATACATATGTATATACATGTGTTTGTGTACAAGCTTTTGGCATTGTCAAATTATTTAGCTGCATGTAAAATTTGTTGTCTGTTACCAAAAACACAACGCACACACACACATGCATACACAAACATACATGTTCATGGCACGCATACAGATTGTTACAGTTGATGTTGTTATTGTTTGGCAAGGAAAAACTCAAAAAGTTAATTCGTGGCAATTATGTTGACATGCCAAATGTTCAGATGCCCCGATGTCCTGTATATTTGGGTTTCGGATTTCGAATTTCGGGGTGCCGGATCCCTGGTTCCAGTTGCCGGTCGACGAGTCTTGGCAATACGCCATTGCCACATAGTAGAATTTATAGCTATGCCTTTCTCCTCTGTCCCGCCCTCTGTCGCCCCCTACTGCAATTGGGCGCTGCCTAACCGTTATCAGTTGCAATTTGTGCGTTTTTGAATTATTCGCCGTCACCGATATTTTGGCTCAAAGCGTTTTTGGCTCTTGCCAACAACACACACACACACACAAACACATAGTTTGAGGCTAATTTACAACTAGATTCGTATTCGTATTCGTATTCGAATTTGATTTCAGTAGGTTTTTAGTTTTTTTTTTCTCGTTGATGCGGTGCAGTTAATTTGATTTAAAATAAGGGAATTTGATTTTAGCTTGTTTTTGCCTAATAACCAAATACTAACTAACACCATGCCACGCCCACTCTTTTGTTGTTGTGTTGTGTGTTGCGTTACGCTGCGTTGTGTGCTTGGCAATTTTGTTGTTGTTTTCGCTGCGGTTTTTTGTCGCATTCCTTGTTGTTGTTGCTGTTGCTTCTCCACCAGTAATTTGTCCCTGTGACTAGGCAGGTTCTGCTCTTGTACATGTGTATGTGATCTATGCATGTGTGTGTGAGTGTGTGTAGCTTAAATGCTTTATTATTTATGCGCTTTAGTAGCTGGCACTCAGTTTTTGTTGTTTGCCATGCGCCTGAAAACCTTTTTAGCTGACATGACGACAACTTTTTGCCTCAATGAAGTTTTGATTTTGGTCTAGTTTTTGGGTGATCCGAAGCGATGTATAGACGGAGAGAGGGCAATTACATGAAAATGCATTTATTATTGTTTCAAAAATGTTTTTGCTTTTTCCACATGAAAATTGCAAGTTTTTGTTTAGTATAAGTTTGTGGTATTTTGTTTTTAAGTGGCCTTGCCATAAATTTGTAAATTGATTATAAAACTGTTCATGCCCGAGCATAAAGCTTTAAATGTTTGTTGTTGTTGTTGGCCTTTTCACATGCATTGCGTTGGCTTTTCATATGGAATGAGCCTTGGTCAAATGGAATTAAATTTGCGTTCAATTTTTGGTTGACAATCGCAAAAGCCGCATTTAAGTCAATTGGATGGATTTCATATAATTTAATGACCATTTGATTTACGTGATTTTTCGTTCCATTGAAATTTCAATCACACAATTGGAACTGTAAATAGATAGATAATTTTATTCCATGCATATTGAAATAATAATTTCACATTAATTGAGCGTGAGATAATTAGAAAAAAATACGTTTTTTTTTTCAATGAGAACATATGAAAAATAATCATAAATATTTATACATTTTTTATTTGTTATATATTAATTATTCATTAAATAGATTGTTTGTTTAATTCCTTAAAACTTAAAGCTCAAGTCAAAGTACCGAATGTCGGAATACTTTCAGTTTTGTTTTCGTACAGCACGAAGGCCTCCAAGCCAGCACTAAAATGTCTCCAACTTATTATATTATTGATATGCTCTATGCGAGCTACGCGTAGCCATAGATCATTATTAGGAATAATAATAAAGTAACCTGAAGAAAATTTATCAAAATCATAAATCATTGCAAATTGCTATCAATTTTTATTCTTTGTGTTCGTGCGTGTGTGTGTGCTTGTGTGTGTGTATGGGTGCTATAATTTCTCAATACATGCATGTGACGGAGCTTGAATTATTTGCAAGCTGGCGCTGAAATGTATGCTATGAAATAAATTGAAGCCAACTCTGAGTGCAGTTATGAGTGCATAACTGGTTAACACGAGTGCTGAGTATGTTCGACGAGTGACTCTGAATTGAGTGTATTTTCTGATGTTTCACTCAAAGAGTTTTTTGTGTGCTCTTTTAACTTGTATGCTCAAGAGAGTAGTGTTTGGGCTTGACTTCGAATGCACTCAAAACATTTTCTCTTTAAATTTGAGAGTCTTTTTTGAGTGAGTTTTTATGGTCGTTGCATGCGAACAGTCTAAGGGCTAGTAATACATTTAAATTCATTAAATTCTTTACTTTGTTAAACATATAATAAACGTATTTACTTTACCTTACCTAAGTGCAACTATCTAAGTTGCATTTCAACTCTACTCTTTCCACTCTCTGTTCATCCATTGCGTACTTTAATGATTACCATAAGATAATTGCATAAGTACAATAATCCTGCACTTTGTTTTGACTCAAAAAGGCAGTATTAGTGCTTAAGAGAACAGCTTGAGAAGCTTATTAACAAGGATTTGCTGAAGAAGCTGTACTCGTTGTTGAGTTCATCTCAAAGCGCTTACTCAATACTTTAGATACTTAAAGCGCGCTTAAAGATTAAATATCAAAGGGCAAACTCCTAGAAAAATACTTGTCGAATAAAAAATTTCATTTGAATTCACAATCTTCTTAGATGAATGCAGGAGGAGTGCGATACCCGTAAATACCATAACCAATAAAATCTAATCTTTAACTTGCGTGGAAATATAAAATACTTGTCATAATTGAACTACAAACGTTATATGTTATATGATTTCAATAGCCAATACAATATAATCTTCAACTTCATTCGTGGAAATATTTCTTGTCATATTACTTGCCATAATTGAATTACAAACGCTTAGAAGTATTGCATTATTCACCAAGTGCCAAGTGCTTAAGACGAGCAAATATTGTTCGTATATATACTTTTAATTATAAATTAAATCGATCAGCAAATGAACAGAAATAATCGCCAATAATCAACAAGCTGCAAGCCAAAACGATGAAGTTGCCGTCGCTTTCGTCGTTGTCGTCGCCGTCGCCGTCGCAGCCAAAGCCAAAGCCAAAGTCGATGGCATAAAAATGCATTGGCAACCTTTTTGCCAGTTGCCAGTTCATTTGAAAGGAACGGCAAATCAACAAAACGACAAACAAGAGCAAACAAACAACAACAACAACAACAAAATGAAGCTATAAATACATTTCGTCGACTTCGTCCTCGTCATTATCGTCATCATTTTAACTCCTTCACCTGCTGCTTTTTCAGCTGCTTTTGTTTTTTGTTGGTGTTTTGGTTCGCTTTGAGCTGGGCGATTTTTTAATTAATATAAAAATGCAACCTCCAAAAGCGGTTGGAGATGGGTATGAATGTGTGCGTGTGTGTGTGTGTGTGTGTGGCTTGGGAATTGGGTTTTGAGAGTGTGCGGATAAATCACGACAACAATAAAAATTAAGTTAAAGCCCATTTAAAATGCCAACACTCAACGGACAAGGCATAAAATCAATGTGCGTGAGCTTAATGCAATTCACATATAAAAACACTTAACTTAATACACACACACACACACACACACACACACATACACATACACATATATATATACACTTATATAAGCGCCGACAAAGCAACAATCGTAATAAACATACACACACAATGGATGAAAATTAATTTTTGTTTTTAAATAATAGGCTTATAAAATAATTAAAACGCGAATGGCTTACTTTATCGAGAGAGGGCACCGTGGGACTACGGGGGAAGGGAAGGGCGTCGTAACCGAGACTGACATTGGTGTGTGGTTAACTTTGAAGGGTCATACAAAAAAAAAAAAACGGAAAAAACGAAAAAAAAACCGGAAAAAATATGAAAAATGCTTCTGAAAATTTGTTCAAAATATTTTGCATTTTTTCGCAATCATTTCGAATACGCTTGAAAAAGGCAACAACAACGAAATACAACTGACAATTAATTGTTAAAAATCAATTTACGGAACGCATGCGGTTAACTCATTTATTTGACTGCCTTTTCAACTTATTTTGTAGTCTCTCTTTACATTTTTTTTTCATTTTTTCATGCATTCATTTATTTTGCACTCCATTTAAATAAAACGCGTAACGAGCTGAAAATATGTACGTTAAACGAGAATCGCATTGCAAACATCATCAATGTCGACCAATAACAATAAACGAACACACATTTAACTATTTTTAGTTAACAATTACAGTTGAAAAATGATTTTCAACAAAGTTATTGCAGCAAAAATATGAAAGGTATCTAACACACAAAAAAGTCGAGAGTTTTTTGGTTACCTTATGAATTTATTTGTTTCCCTTTGGGACACTTCATCTGATATTAATCGAAGGCAAATTGAAAAAAGCCCATTAATAAACGACATTCAAAGGGTCACGCACAGAAGCTGCCTGCTGTGATATGCAACAATGTGTTCGTTGTTGTAGCTTCTGTTGCTCCTGTTGCTGCTGTTGCTGTTGCTGCTGATGTGTCTGTTGTAAATGATGATGATGATGCGTGTAGTAGTTGGTCGTCTGGCTATTGTCTTTGGCATTGGCAGCGTGCGCGTCAATGTTAACGTTAGTCTGCCGCCTATTGCCTGGTTGCCTTTCTGATGTGTGTAACGCATTACTCATACGCCACGTTGCAACGTTGCGGCCGCAGCTTCAGCAGCCTCGCCTCATTCATTTAGTCGTCAAGTACGAGTGCATTTGCATCAAAATTGATTGCTCACAAAACTGCCGATATGGCAAAATTGCCAATTTGGAGTGTATGTATGTGTTCGGTGTGTGTGCGTGTGCGGGGTTTGTGGAACAATGCTTGGTAAAGGTGGCTGCAGCGCGTTGCTGTGTTGCCTCCAACAGTCTGTGTCTGTGTGTGTGTGTGTGTGTGTTGATTAAAAGGCTGCTTAACTAAAATTGAGAGGGCATTCGTTTAAGTTTAATGCCACTTGAGTTGAGTTGAGTTGCCACATCCCTGCCTGCCTCCTCTCTCCCTGCCTCTGGGTGTATGTTTGTTCAGCGAAAAACGTTTAAAACTCGTAAATGAACAGTTTTAATAGCCAGCCATGCAGCAGCCAAGTTACAAGTGGCAAAAGGCAACACCGACGATCTGCAATGATTGTTTCGCTTGTTATTGTTGTCGCTGCTATCGTTGTTGTTGTTTTTTGTTTTTTTTTTCTTTGTTGTTTTTTCCCGTTTGGCCCCGTCGACATTTCTGTTTGCTTTTTTTTTTTTGAGTTTTTTGAACGTAACTTTGTTTTTACGTTTGTTACTGCAACTTTTGGCTGCCCCCAAAAAAAATATGTTTCATAAACAGGAATGAAAAATTGCACACACACACATAGTGGGAGGGGCCAAAAAAGTTTTCAAATATTATTGTGAAAATGTAAATCAAAATTGAAATAATTGCTGGCAACTATTTGCCATTGTTGTTATGCGAGAAAGCGTTAAAATAAAATCAGCAAGATAAACAATGAAAGAAAAGTAAGCAAACATTTAGAGAGAGATCAAAGCAAAGTTCGTCCGCGCTGCTTCTGGTTGGTTTTTACAATAAGTGCATTTTGTATTAAGCGACAAAAAACGGGTAAATAATATAACTTTGTTGTTGTTAGTTTTGGGCAGGTAGCATAACAAATGCGTGCGTAAGCTTAAGTCAAATATTTATTTATGTAAAAAGTTAAATCAAATATCATGAAAAAACAATCTTAATAAAAAATATTTATAATCAACATAGTTGGTAAATCATTTTTACACCTATCCAACAGTGTTGGTAAACGTCAACATAACTTGCTAATTATGAGCACTGACAGCAAAACATCAATCAGGCGCTTTTCTCTTCAAGAGCTGAGCGACAATTTGCAGAAGCGATATATCCATATACAAATATGTCTGATTAATATCTGATTGCCTCTCAAGGAGTAATCACGATCTGAAAACATCAATCAACAGGCCAGACGTAGGTCTGTCGATGACCTTGTGGTCGAATACGACGACGAAACAGCCTCGAACTCGAACTTCAACTTAGATTCGAACTCAAATTCAAACTTGGACTCAAGCTGTGAAGGCTCAACTGTGAAGGCTAATAAACCAAGACATGGACCCAAGTGGCAATTGTATAGGTGGATTAAGTGTGTGTGGGCGTCTGTGCGTGTGTGTGTGTGTGTGAAAGGAGCATACTTTTGACAGCTGCCAAACAGGCGTTGCACATTATCGGCAATTGCTTTTAAATTGATTGATTTGCTTAGCTCAGCTCAAACGTAAAGCTGCGTCGACGAGGCACACACACACATAAACACACTATGACAGCTATGGCATGATTGCATGTCCGTTCTTCCCCTCTCCCCATTCTCACGCTCATCGTTTGCTCAGTTTGGGCAAACAAAAATATGATTGCTTGCAATTAGGCGCAACGCTTTTGGCCCTGCAACCCTTTTTTGTGGTGCACTTGCGGGCGCATTAAATAAGAAATTTTCCAAAAACTGCTAAACAACACGCCAAAAACTAATTACACACATGGCAGGCACAAAACAGTCAACACGGTCAACACTCGCACCTGTTGTTGTTGTTGTTGTTGCATGCATGCAGTGCAGGGTGCAAGGTGTTTGTCAAGTGTGGCGGGGCGGGGCAAAGGGTATCGGGTTGGGTTAAGAGTGGTTAGCTGTTGTGGTGGTCAGCGGCAAACGACACATTGAACTATGACCACAGCGTGAGCGAGACAGAGAGCGAGAGCGAGACAAGTTCAAACATAATACGCAAACACTCATTAACTATGCCCAAAATTGACTTTGGCAAGAACAAAGGCAACAAAGGCAAAGCGTGTTGAGTAATTATTATGATTATTTTGTTCAAAAACAACTAGATCCACATTTAATTAGATTTTAACTATGACGTGCATGATGTGATTGGAGACAGAATAAATGTTTTCATAGCCTTAATATATAAATATTTAATAACCTTTCTGCATAATGTAGGAAATCCGATTAAATAGCCGCACTTGCAGCGGATTAACTTGGCCATGTGCTTGTGGTCGGCACTTGGAGAAAGTGTTTTGAAGTAGTTGTTGCATACTTTAAGGCGCTTTTCACACATCACAAAACACAAATAGCCGCCGCAATTCATAAGTCTCATAGCAAAAGAGTACAAAACGGCCGACCAACCACCGACGACGTCATAACATATATGCTAATAAATTTCTAATTGAATAAGCCATAAGCATATGTGCCGTCCACTCAAAACACACACAGATAGAGAGGAGGAAAGAGATGCCCGCACATAACTTATAATGTCATTCGAATGGCTTAAAAGCGTTATCATTTCTTTATGTTTTTCCTTATTGCCAAACGGACGAGAGCGAGCGAATAAGTGGATAGGGATTGCAAATAGCTACATACACACACACACACACACACACACACGAAAAAAAGCAATATATATACATTGTATGCATAACGTATATGGCCAACAAGCAAAATGGCAGACAGTAACAGGCTAGGGCCAGCAAGCAGGCAAACAGGCAAGCAACCAGGCAGGAAGGCAGCCAACATAACATGGGGACGAATAACAGAAAAGCAAGAGTAAAGCAAAGCAACGCAAAGAATGAACAAACGAGCGACGGTTTCGCATTTGCATTTGCATTTTACAAACAATTGAAAAAGTAGTTAAAGTTTTTCATACGGACAACGACGACGACGATGCCGACGCCGACGCCGAGGACGCTGCTTTCACTTTATCACAAACACACAAAAGTATGCTACACTTTTTTGTTCCGTTGTTAGCTCTTCTACTGCGAATCGTGCAATATGCAATGGCTCACAGTGGCGAAGCGGCATCGCATTGCTGTTCTGGCTCTTGGCCGTCACAATCAATGCCAGAAGTGAGGGCTGGGTGGAGTTTCTGTTTTCTTCTTCCCTTTTTTTTTGTTGCTAAGCAATGAGAGATGGCGAGCCGATGTGCATCATGTGTTGGGGCTAACGCTAGTTTTTCCATACTTTTTAGCACACTTTCGCTGGTTTTTTCGACGTCTGTGACTGCTTAGCTTAATATTTTTTTGCACGGTACATGTGTGTGTGTGTGGACGTGGACATGAAGTTCATGTGCTCACCTGTGTGCCCGTGTGCAGATGTCAACTAGTATAACTTGACACATTTACTACTCTTACTTCCTTTAGAGTTGCAGTTGCAGCTGCAGTTGAACTTGTCACCATATGCTGTTACGCATTAAACAGAATGCCCTAATGAGATAAAGATTGAGAACACCAACACCTACAAAAGTGAGAGGTATACTAATGCAAATGAAAGAACTAATAGTAAAACGGGTTTTTTCCAACTTATCTGTGATTTTCATTCCACAAAAACTAACATCTCCTTGATATCCTCTACCATTCTATCATTCCTTTGCGATTAACTGTCTTAAGTTACTTATGCAAAAAATCAATCTCCAAGCATAACAGTTAACAAAGCTTTCTTGCCACTTTTTGAAGCAAAGTGAATGCCATTTGGCTGCCTTGGCTGCTTCTGGGACTGACTGAGACTTAGTCTATGCAAATCGTTCATTATTTTGACTATCAATAACTGATTTACATTCGTGCTGAAGCTGCGCCAAATACTCACACTCGCAGCTAGCAAGAAAATTGGAAATAAAATGGCAAACAGCTGCAGGCTCACATCAGAAAGAGCGACGCAAAGTTTCCGATGTGGATGGAACCCGAAACAAAAAAAACAAAAACAAACGCCGAACAAACAAAAACGAAAACGAACACAATGACAACAAAATATGCTGCACTTTGGGGGGCAGCCGGCACTTAAATGAAATGCCAACAAACCAAACAGTTAAATCGCTTGGTTATAAGGGGGGGGTAACTCTTCCATTTTGGCCATGGCTGGAAACGGAGTTGGGGCAAGCGTTCCTAACCGGAGGGCGCAGCTTCATTTCAGCGTATAATTGAGCGAGTGCAAAATATGCGACAAGCAACAACAACGCGGTCTCCCCACCGACCGTGGGCGTTACTGCGGTGTGGGCGTGGCATTTATATAGTGCATTCAGACAAACAGGCAGACAGACAGACAGATAGACAGTCAGATAGGGGCAACTTGAGTAGCGGGCATTGTGTGTGGCTTTAACAAAGATTTTGCGGAAGTATGAAATTTTCGTATTACTTTGTGGCAGCAAATAGAGCGGAAGTCACTCAGTCAACCAACGTTGCAACTCAGAACGCCACTTGCCACTTGCCACTTGATTGTGTCATGTCTGTGGGCTGTGTTCAAGTCTTCAAGGCTAAATGGGCGTGGCATAGAAGAAGCTTGCATTTGTTATTGGCTTATTTGATGGCTGAAGTGTATTCAAGTCGAATTGAAATAGAGCTCAAATGGCGCCAAAAAGTAGGCAATAATAATAAGTTGGTAATAATAAGAAGTTCGACACAAGAATTTATGTTTGAATTGAATTTGATAACAACTACTTCCACACAATTATATATTTTTAAATATATTTAAATACGTTTTATGTTTACTTTTTGAGAAGTAACATATTCAAATCTTAAAAACATGCTTATGTTAATACGTTGCGGTAATAAATAAGAGCTTGAGACAAGAGTTTATTTTTAAATACGTTTAAATACGCTATAAGTTCATTTTGAATAATTTACATATTCAACTTTTAAAGTACTTTTATTAAATGCATAGAAAATCTTGTTTAATTAACTAATAAACATATCAAAATAATTCGAAAGACCACAAAACGACTATAACATATTTACCCAACTATTTATTTAACAATTAACTACAAAAACCACACTCAAGATGAACTTACTTTGATTTATTTAGAGCACATCAGCTGTGGTGTGCCTGGTCTGAATGCAATGCTCATAAATAAAATGTCATAATTTGGAGCCATTACAATTTGTCAACCATTAAACGGAAACTGAGAAAGAGCGAGGCAGATAGATCAATACGAAACGCATATATGTCGTATTTAATAGTTAATTAGTACCATTTGGGCAATTGTTAATTGTTTATGTCGTCTTCTGGGGCCCAAAATTCAGTTCAGGCTGTGGCCGTAATTGTTTATCGAAGCCAAATGACCGCGCAAAGACAACGCCTCCAGTTAGCCTTCTGCCTTCTGCCTTGTGCCTTGTGGAGCCTGCCAAAACCCCATAACCGGCCGAATAGAGCTAAAACAGATTCAGATTCAGAGCAGAGCAGAGCATATGTATCATTGGAATGCTTAGTTGCCGCTGCTATGCAATGCATGTGTGTATTTGTTGTGTGTGTTTGTTGTCTGTGTGTGTGCGTGTGTGTGTTTTTGCACATAAATTGTTGCATAGCAAGCAAACGCTTTAAGGCATTCGAGCATGGCGTGTACGATGCGGTTTGAAGCCTCAATTGCATTGCAATCTCATTTTGTGTGTGTGTGTGTGTGTGTATGTGTGTGTGTCTGGCATTTTGTTGATTGATGGTTAACCCAAAAATCAATATCGCTATGCTAATGAGACTCGACGACGACGACGACGGCGATGGCGATGACGGCGATTACACAATACGAACAACAAATACGATCACAAGGCCTTGACTTGTTATCTGTACTACATACATACTTACTACATACACACTGACTACATACATACTTACTACATACTTACATACTACACACATACTACATACATACTTACATACTTAAATGGTAATGAACTACTTGAAATTAGTTTATACTTATTTTAGTGAAGCATAAAATGCTGATGCGTCCATTTTTTCTGTTAGTCAATTATTAAATTGTTTTGTGCGGTGTCATTGATGCGTGTGATGCGTGTTTAATGCTGCCCTTTGCCACTTGGTCACTTGTCAAATTGTGCGTGCACAACCCCTGCTGCCCCCCTACCTACCTACCTACCTACCTAGTCGTTATCAATGTTTTTGTTTGTCATGCATGATCTGCAATCTATTCATTCATGCACTTATTCATTTTACACCGCGTGTGTTCGTTGTTTGTCAATTGTCGGCCATGCTGCTAATTTAATTAGATTTTCATTTATAATTGTCGTTTTGAGCAAACATCAACTTATACCCTGTTTTGGCAGTTACATTTGAATGTTTTGATGTTTTTTGTTTGTTTTTGTGTGCAAAGTATAAGAGTTATTTTTATTTTCATATCACTCAGCCTGTGACATAGAGCAAATCTTACATTTAAATGGCGGATGTGTTTTTTGTTGTGATCAGCGGTTTCCATAGCAGTTAGCTTGGGACATATCGCAAAACTTAGTTACGTAACGTTACACTTTTAATCGTTACGTAAACAAACAGGAGAACGGGGTATTTGACAGGTTTTCATAGTTTTTCGTCATTCCGGCTAATTACAAATAATGTTTCAAATGTTGACTGGCAGACAGACGGACGAACGGACGGACAGACACAAACGCTATGCGGCATTCTATTAATAATAAATTGCATTTGTATTATGTTGCATAACTTTAGGCGCTTCAATTGACATTGCCCCGCCGCGTAATTAGAGTAAAAGAGATAGCCAAAGCGATTGTTGTTCTCTGTTTTTGTGTGTGGAAAATTAAATTGCCAGCTCGAATGCTTAATGGGCTTTGCAAAATGCGCAGATTAATCGCCAATGGGCAAAAAAAAAAAAAAATAAACGAAAAAAAAAAATATTAAAAAAACGAATGAAAATAATGCGCATAATATTGAATATTTGTTGATGTGATATTAAAGCTTACGTTCAAAATAGATTACGTAATAGACACTCCAATTAATAGCCGTCAATGTAACTGAAACTAATCGTTAGTGTGTGCCAGCTCGGCGAAATACTTTTTATTTTTATATGTATGTACACACATACATACATATATATTTAATATATAATTAAGCGGATTTACACCTTAATCGGTGCTGACAGTTGGCAAGCACTTGTCAATTATAACCGCAAAAGTTACTGACTGAATCGACCAACCAGCCAAACCAACCAAACCACCCAAAAGCCCACAATTCAATCATACTCCCCCCATCCCACCCCACCCAAAGGGTGAAGGCGAGTGATGGGTGTGCAATTGTGGCAAGCATTTTAATTATTTTGACATTTTGCCATTAGCTGTGCAATATAATTAACTGCCACAAACACGATTTAAATGCAAATTGACAAAAGTATAAAAAAGTTCAGATATATTTTAAATCAAAAGCAAATATTTAAAAAATGCATGTGTACATATGCACTATAATAAATGCAAGCAAACATCTTTTCGTTTTGCAGCACATTTAATTATATATTTATTTTTTCCGTTGGTTTCGTTTGTTTGCTCTTTGTTGTTGTTTTTTGTTGTTTATTGTTTTTTCACTTGTGAAAATAACAAAAATTAATTGCATTAATGTCTACCGTTAGTTGGAGAAATATTAAAACAACAGATATACATATGTATTCATTTTTCAATTCATATTCATGCATATCAATTAATTGAGTAACTATGCTTCATGCATTACATAAATGGCTTTGGTTTGGTTTCGTTTGACAGATTTTTTTCGATTTACAGGATTAAGCGTTAAACCATTTGACAGGCGCAAACAAATACTTATCGACAGCTGATAATAATGAGACGCCCCCACACGGAGTGAGAAACGTTATCAACTGACGACTGACTGGGCTTTAAGTAAACAAAGGCAACAACATAATTCCTTTATAAAGTTGAGTTAAAGTGTGATTTACTCTAAATGCACCTCTTGCAAGCAGTGCAAATAGCAAATTCATACTCTACGCGCACTGCTTGCCACAATAACTGTAAATCCTTTGTGTTGGAAACAGTAAAAATCTATTCTAAGTTAATTAGGTGTATTCACATTCTCAATCAATTTTTTGTTTGTTATTGTGTGTAACTAGTTTCTTGTTGTTGCCGCTTCAGCTGGCTTGATAAGGCTTCAATGAAGAGACACCTACTTCGCCTCAATCATGTTCACAATTAACAAACAACTGTAAATGACAAATGTCTCTCCAACCATTTGTCTATTTTCGTGTGTGTGTGTGTCTCTCTGTATCTCTGTGTGTGTGTGTTTTGTGTCATTTCTTTGAGTCAAAGTCGTTTGGCGGCATTCTCTTTCTAATTTTGCACTTTACTTTTGCAATTTTCTGCTTCAAAAAGCGTTTGCTTGCCTGCAGGTTGGCACCTCATCTGTCTCTCCCCCATCCGCCATCCCCTCTCCATACCACGGTCAACCCGCACTGGCAAATTGGCAGAGACTTGTTGCATCTTTTTGACTGTTTGCACAATTGCCAATGAACATTTTCCGACATGAACTGCACCATTTGCTTTATGCATGAGCAATCATTACTATTACATGTATATGTGAGTATGCCAATGTGCGAATGTGTGTGTGTGTGTGGCAATCAATAGTATGTGTGTGTGTTTGCCCAGACCCATGTTTGTATCCTCCAATCACAACAATTGGCAATTGGCAGCCAAATATCGCAATTGCATGCCCCAAACCAAAAATGATGATAAATGAGTGCGTTTTAGTTTCCAATGCATCTTTCTGCTTGCAATTTGTTATTTTGCATGCATTTCTTTGTGGATTGAATGGGATGTGGGTGGAGGGAGGGGGTAGAGTGGTGCCGCCTTTCACAAATCATTGTCAAATACTGATTTCTGACAAACGAATCTAATAAAAGATGCATTAAACATCAACTGGGAAATGAGTCATATGAGTTACGAACTGTGAAAGTAAGTCTTGTACATAATATTTATGGCGTCTCTTAATAGGTATCTTAGTATATAATCTTTTTTTGGTGCATATATCTGAAAATGAAAGTTGATTAATTATTTAATTAGAACAGTTTAAGATTCATACGGAAAAATTGTTCTAGCCGAGACTTGAACCAGATGCAGTTGGCTTGAAACTGTACTCTGTATAAGTTTGAAACATGCACCGCCAGAGCGCTTTCGAAATCACTGCTTGACACTGCTTTCTAACGCGCACTGCTTTAACCAGCCGTTTTGCAGCTTGAAATTTAAATTGTTAATAAGGAATGTAAATTTTTTTCAATGAGCTTTCGAAAAGTGGATTTGATATCTGGATTGTTATTCGCATTTCGGTCTATGATCAAAATAAGCCAACCAGATTTCATATCTTCAAATTATAATAAATAGCAGGCAATCAATTGCAATCACTTATTAAAACGTAAACAACGCAGTAAAGTTTGAAAACTTACTCTTTAATTAAACTAGAGACGCGAAACTTTTCTCTTATTATAATTAAATCGCAACGAGCTTTGCTTCTCATAATCCCAAACAGTTGTTTTTCACCTGCCCGAAAAGATGAAATGCATAAAAGATTTTGAGAAATGTTGTTGTTCTTGCAACTGCCACTGCAACTGCCACTGCCGCTGCTGTGTCTTGTTGTTGTTTTTGCAAACCAAAAAACTTTCTCAATTACGCTAAAAAAAACTTGAGAATCTTGAGAATTTGCAAAAGCAAGTGTCGACTAATAAATTTTTAATTCATTTTGCGCGTGCTGCAGCTTACACAACAACAACAAACAAACAACAATAAAAAAAGAAGAAGAAGAAGTGGCGGCAATTACGCTGACCCCCCACCCATCCCTTAACACCCTTTGGCCATTCCGCGACAGGTGAGCATAGATCATCTTTAATTTAACATGCATTTTTGCTGGACTATTTGTTGTTGTTGTTGTTGTTTCTGTTGTTGCAACAAACCGAGTCGCGAACTCGTGGCATGCTGGCATGCTGTCAAGGTCTGTGTGGCACTGTCGCCAAAAAGCACAACACAGCTTTTGGATAGTTGACTGGTGCACCATGCCCCCATCCCCCCGCCGATACCAAAACCACAACTAACCTTTCCTAATACAAAATTATTACAACGGCCTTCAGCCGCAGCAGCAGAAGCAGAAGCAGCCGGGTGACGGAAATCCCCCAGGCTCATTCCCAATTGTCAGACAGGAAGGATCTGTCTCTGCATGTTGTGCATAGTCAACTATTTTGGGGCGGGGCGGGGGACGGGGCCACGCACCATGGTGCACAAGTCAATAATTGAAGGCATAAATAATGTGCGATTTACAGTGGTAATAAAATGTAAAACTATGGAGAAAAATGAAAAAAGTTAATAAACAATAGCAAGTTTAATATTATTTCGAAAGAAATTTACTCAAAAATGATTTTATTAAATATTCTTAAAAATAAAAAAATTGTTTATATTGTTTCTCTAAGTTGAAAATACTTGAAGTGATTGAATTAACCTGTATGTATTTGGTACATCTTTTCAAATAATATACCTGAAAAAAAAATAATATTATTAAGTGTTTATAAATGATTTTCTGCTTAAACTAGTAAACGCATTATTTAAAATTCATGCTTTTGTCCCATTGTACATAACTGACATAAAGCTTTGCTCGGAAAGTGTTTTATGGTTGAGCTTTAGCAGAAAGCTGTGAGCGGCAGATTCTGTGCGAGAGCTTTTCATTGAGCAGGAACATTGGGGCAGGTAGTGTCGATTGTCCCGTTAGACTATGGTGTGTGTGTTTGTGTGTGTGTGTGTGTTTGCTTGTGTGTGCTTAAGGACAGCGACGGCGTCCTTTTGGCTACGGTATCTCGTGAGAACTATACATATATACACATTAAGAAAGAGATAAAGAGTGAGAGTGAGAGTGAGAGGGAGAGAATGGGATAGGTTTTGACCCTCGCCTCTGAGAGCAAAGGCGCCGCGGTGTCTGTTGGCTTTTAGGATTCTTTAGTTGGCATCTAAAGACAATGGTCCAAAGGATGACAAAGCTGGCAAATAACCTGAAATAAATATATTCTAAGGGGTTGGGGTAAATATTTTATATTTTGTTTGCTGCCTTTTAACAAAGAATATAATTGAATAATAAGTCTTAATGTCAACCTAAAACAATCATTAATATTTGCCATTAAATAAAGTAATTTATTTCAGAGTCGAAATGTTTTCAATTTCTGATTAGACAACAATCGCAAGTCATTTGTTACATTCATATAGATCTGTGTGTTTTGCACGCGAAAAGCATTTCCTGCTCATTAATCGCATTGTCTTTTGACCGTATTCACATTTATTAAGCCATCATCTCCGTCTGTCTATCCATTCGACCGTCTATCCATCTATCAAATGTAAGCCCACCTGCCTAAAGCGTCAATTCTTTCGATTATCAACCCTTTTCTCAGGCTCAGACTCAGGCTCCTTAGCTCAGGCTCAGACTCAAATCATTTGCTTTCCCTAACATATTTCTTATTAGCGCTCTCACTCACTCACTCACTCTCTCTTTTATCGCTCTTCCTTTGCCCAGTTGGGAGCTTCGCCAAACAACAAATTGTAACAACTTCAAACCGGCTTTTTGCAAGACAACAACAACAACAACAATAATAAGAAGAACACACATAACAAAAAAAACTGCACAACAAAAATAAGCGACGCCTAATTCACACACACACACACATACTAACCACTAATACAGTTACACATCAGGTGATGGTGACTCACGCAGACAAACGCCGAGCCAGAGCCAAAGCCAGAGCGAGAGCGAGAGAGAGAGTCTGACTTAAAGCTTTGAGAGCGGCATTGTGTGTGTGAGAGAGAATGTTTGGCACTCGCTTTCGCTCTCGCTCTCTCAGGTTTGGTCTGGTCTGGCTCAGCTGATGTGTGTGTTGTTGTTGTCGATGTCGTTTCGGCTGTTCACGTGGTTTGATTTCCATTCGGTTTTTTGCTGCTATTGCTTTAGGCCATGTGCAGTCCTGGCAACACGCACGCACACACACACACACACTCGCACACAAAGAGAGGCTGACTGTGTATGTGTGTGTTATTAGCGTTTGGAATGTTTTTTTTGTTCTTTTCTTTTTTGCAATTTAGGCTTTGGAGCGCTTGACAGCAGCAGCTAACGCTCAGTTGGGCGACAGACTCTGCAAACGCTAGACACGACGACGAGCTGAAAACGCATTGAGAGAGAGATATTTGTAGAGATATTCAGCTGCAACTGTAAAATGTTCTATTGGAAATAAATTTGTGTGTGAAAATTTGAAACTCAGTCAGTTGAAGGATTTCAAAATGAAGGGAAAAAAGTGCGCTTAATTTTTCTCAATCACAAAAACTATGTGCAACTGCAACAACAATCAAAACAACAACAACCAAAACAACAGCAACAACAACAATTATCAAGGCAGCAAAAGGAAATGCAAGGAAAAGTGTTTTTGTTTATGTTTCGATTAAGTTAAAAAGTTCTTCTTCTACTTCGACTTTGAGCAGCAACAACAAAAACAAACTCAAACAAATGTAGCGTCAAAGTAAGTAAGCATCAAATATTATTATTATCCTTTCGAACAACAACAATAACACGCACACACATACTTACACTTACACTAACGCACACACACCGATTTCCCCAGCAGCCAATCATTGAACGTTGGTACAGCCGCAGCTTTGGCATTGGCCCATCTTTGCTGCATGTTGTTGTTGTTGTTGCAAGCTATTGTCGCTAAATGTCAGGGGCATGTGCACCCAAAAAGAACTGTGTGTTCACAACACACACACATGTGTCTCTCTCCTCTGAAACCTACTTTTTACTTTCATTAACATTACGCTTAGGACTCTTCGGACCGTTTTCAGTTTCACTTTCAATACCCAATTTGTCGGTTTGCTTGCCACAATTATCGGCAAATTGCGTGTGGCACGAGATTCGTTCGCCCCGCGCCGGCTGCTGCTGACGCTGCTGCTTCTGACCACAAACAACAACAATCAGGATAATTTGACAGTTCCTCTTTTTTTGTTTAATTATGTTCTCATCTTCAAACAACCCTCGAAATCGCGGCATATGCAGGCACCTGCATAGCATATTTCAATGCTTCAACTAGCATTATAAATGATTATATATATGTATATGGGTGTATGGGTTTATAAGTATGTATATGGGGCAAATAATTGTGTGCGAAGCAGTCCAAGAATTCTTAACCAAGAAATGCCAAAACGCAAAACTTTTAATGAGATTTTTGCTTGAAAGTTTTCGTTTTCGTTTTGTTTCGTTTTGACTTTTCGGGGCGCAAAACAATCGAACGCATTTTGGCTTTAAACACAGAAACTGGCAAAGAAGAAGAAATCGCAGCTATTTGCATGTAAAATGAAATTAGCCCTTAAAAATTAGAGGGTGTAGTGGGGGGGGGAGGGGGGCTGCTAAGAATGAGGCAACAAAGATAAGCGCAAACATAATTACCAAGTGTGCAAAAGTTTTCTTAAAAAATGTTCATTAAGTGTTTTCGTTTTTCTTTTTCGCTTCCTCTTTTTGCGAATCGAAAGTTTTTTTTGCTTTTGCAGTTTTCTTCTTGTGCAGGGCCAGCAGCACCTGGCCAGAACGCCTGGCGCCAGGAAATGGTCAACAATCCGCCCCACCCCACCCCGTCTACCATCTTCCGCTACTCAAACCCTTATTGCGTGCATTAAAATTAAAAATTAATGCCCCACTATTAGAGAAACTTCCGGCAATGAGCACAACTGCCAACAAAGCGAGAGAGAGAGAGAGGGAGAGAGAGAGAGAGAGAAAATGCTGTTGGTAGTTAAATTAAATTTCTATGCTTCCTTTGAGATTACAATGTCTACGTTTATGGTCAGCTGGGGCAAGTTTGATATACCAAGCAGCAGCTGCAGCTTCACATTAAATCATAAACTTAATCTACCTTATTTCTCTAAGTGTTCTAAGAATCAGTCATAAACTTAATCTACCTTATTTCTCTAAGTGTTCTAAGAATCAGTCAGCATTAAATATGTATAGTAGTTCCAGGAATCGATGAAATATAAACAATTAATTATGCAAAAAAGTTTTAATTAAATGCATTAAAAACTCTTGCGAACCTGGCAGAAGAGTCTTAATAACCTTATTAAAAAACTTTTAAAACTAATATTAAAAAAAAATTCTTCTTCTTGTTTATAGTTTTCACCTTAATGCCAAGTTTAACGAGCTCTCGACACTAATTAAATAAATCTTAAAATTAATCTTTATTAACTAATGGAAAATACATGGGAAAAATTGATCAAGTTTTTGCTTTGCTCAATTTCTAGCTAAAACTGCTAAAACTGCTAATTTGTATTTATTTTATGCTTCCGGGAATTTAGTGCAGCAATCAATTTTGTAATTGAAATTTGAATAGGGAAAGAATTTTTGACTGAAATGCTTTCAAATAGTTTCAATACTTTTTGTTCGTTTTGATTTGAAAAGAATTTTCTCATTTACAAAGCGCTTTAAATCTAGAAAACATTTCTGAAAAAAAAAGGATTCTCTTTCATTCTTTCGTTGTTGCCGCTCTGTTGCAGCAGTTGCTTACTTACCACCATTCATGCCACACACACACACACACAAGCACACTTTGCCACGCCTAATGCATTTTAATGGCATAGACATGATGACAGCCCTCCCCCAAAAAAAAAAAAATACTTAAAATAACTTTTTGTTCAAATGCTTGGGCCAAAAAAGAAATCTCAACCAACCCACACACACACATACAAATACACACTCACACAGTTTTAGTTCTTTCAACACTTGTACACGTGCCTAAAGCTGAAACCAAAACAAATTAGTGGAATGTGCAAAGTAATGAAATTAAAATTGCATTTCATTGCAGTGCCGGTGGGTGGGATGAGGGTTGATGGTGGTTTGGGGGTTTGGGGTGTTCACGCTTTCGCTTGCGTATTTTTCTATTGCATACTTTAGTGCGTTTCGAGCTGTCGCTATTTTTGGTCTGCGTGCAGCAGTAGAAGCAGCATCCGTGTCCTTGAATTCCCCAAGCAGCTGCTCTGCGCGTGCGTTTGCCTTTAAATTTGTATTCTGCTTGCCACAGAATTGAATGCAGCTTGTCAGTTTTCAGTTTTCACCTATTTGGCCAACAGATGGCCAGAGCTAACCGCTCAATTGACACAGTGCTCTGACCTTCGGCGGGGGGTGCGGTGGAGTGGGGTTGTTCATACAATAAACATGCGACATACGCATCAATTACGCGGCACTTTCTTAAGCAGAACCGAAAGAGAGCGAGAGAGAGCGAGAGCGAGAGAGCGGACTAGCTCCCACGCTCACAATCAGCTGAAATGGGGGCTTATAGACTGATATAGACTGTGAACGTGTGCTCCGAATTCGCGATCTGCGTGTTGTTGTTGTTGCTCTCGACGACTCGCGACTCTCGAGTCTTGACTCTTGTGGGGCGGTCAATTAAATTGATCCAGCGGCACTCGCCACACAGATGGCACACAATAAATGTAAGTACGTAAGATTGATCAGCGCATTGTGTGGCACTCACATGTGGCGTGTGCACCTTGTGGCATGCATCTCGCGTCTCACGGCTTCTGTCCAGAGATCTCGCGATCTACAGTTCAATCATTGTGGCAATGCCAATAGAGACGTCATCCGGCAAATGGCAAGCGGTAAGCGGCATGCAGCATGCAGCATGAAGCATGAATGTTGGTTAGATTGTTTTCTGTTCCGCTTCTGCATAATTGGCCTGATTTTAATTTATGATGAGTGGGGAGAGGGGGAGGGAATGAAAACGATTCTTCTTCAGTGATTCAATTGAATTTTAATTGAATTTAACCTGTCTTCAATGATCAGCGAGTCAGACAGACAGAGAGACAGCCATCGAGCCATTGGCACTTTTGCAAATTGAATTATGTCTCAGTGTTGATATTGATAAATGGCAATATAACAAATCGAATGATGGGAAAACATATATATACCATAAATAGTAAGTGCGTGAATGATGACGCTGATGATGATGATGACGGTGATGATGATGATGATGATGATGATGATGATGCAGAAGCTGGTTTAATTGAGATCAATAAATGTTCACTTGTTTCTTTAATTTAATGCAAAATAATAAATTCAGATTTATGTATGGTAAGAAAGTATGACTAAGTATGAATTGGCTTCATTTCAGTTTAACATTTAAGTAAAATGCTTTTCACTATTCACTAGTTTCGGGGTGTTAGTAAAAACATATAAATTATATTTCATTTCATAACAAATGCATAAAAAAAACAACAAAATTTGTTTTTTTTTTATACCCTAAATCAGTAAAATGCCATGAAAAGGGGTATACTGGCTTGAACAAAAAGTATGTAACAGGCAGTTGGAAGCATATTCGACCTTAACTTGTTCTCAAGCCGTAGACAGAAAAACTTTGTTACATATTACCGACACGCTTTCCGATTTCGATGTACACGTGTTATCGATAACACTAAAGTATAAAGTGAAAATTTGCTTATTAAGTTAAAAATTTCTGAAATTTGTCGATTTGAAAAACAATCAAGCACTGTGTCTATGTCTATTATGGTTCAGGGTATACCCTAGTCTAGCTTAAAGCCTTCTTAAATGTCTTTTTATACCCTTAACCCATGAAATGTGTAAAAAAAGAGTATAATGCTTTTGTGCAAAAGTATGTAACAGGGAGAAGGAAGCTTCTCCGACCCCATAAAGTATATATATTCTTGATCAGCATCAAAAGCCGAGTCGATTTAGTGATGTCCGTCTGTCTGTCCGTCTGTCCGTCCGTATGTATGAACGCGTCAATCTCAGCAACTACAAAAGCTAGAGACTCCAGATTTTGGATATAAGCTCTCCCAATCTGTAGGCATGACAAGTTTGTTTCAAATTTTCGATAGCTTTTGCGGTTTACGATATAAACATGTAATCGATAACAAAAAATCTTAAATTTAATTTAATTAAAATTTAATTAAATTTTTAACACCGGAGATATGAAACTATCAAGCCTTGGTACAGAAGTACACAGCCATATGTGTATGTCTGTCAGCTTGAACATCTGTCCGTCTGTATGGCCAAGGGTTAGTTAAGGGTATTTCCTGGTCTAGCTTACTCGACTAAAGCCTTCTCACATTTCTTTTTTTTAACGCTTTGGGGCATATGGGGTAACCACAAAAAAATGTTGCTAGCTTTATTTTGACACATTTCAATATTTTTCGCTTAGTTTATTTTTGAACATATTTCAGAATTTCCAAATGCCGATGCTATGAATTTTGCTGCACATTTCTGTATATTTTCCATACACTAATAAACACATGAGGTTAGATAACAATGATGTCCTGCCAGGCATTCTAGGTCGTTAGGTATTCATTGCAAGCTCATAAAAAAAAAAAACGTTACGTTGTGATTTTGCTTTGGCATAAGCTGAATTTACTGGCCCTTTTTTTATGTAGAATGTTACCAGCCAGGGCACTAAATAACTTTAGGTTTTTGCCATTTGCATTTGTAGCTTATTCTCGTTTTGCTATGCCTACTTTTTTTTTGTAGTTGTTGTTTTTGTCAAGCATTTATCTACAAACTGGCTTTTGGTTAAGTTAGTTAAGGTTTCGTTTCACAGCTTTTTCAACAGCTTTCAACAGCTTGAGTCCGGGGCTAAGCTTGTGCTGGAGTGTTAAGTAAATGACCTAAATATATGCAAGAGATAGTTTTGCTTACTTTTTGCTGTTTAACTTACACTTTTATGTACTATTTTCGCTAACCATTAACTCTATCATTAAGAGTTATCAAGGTCATGTGTGTGTGTGTGTGTTACGGTAAAAATGTTAAACAGTAAATATTTTCGAAACTAATTATACGCCTCATTGCCCCCTGTTAGCCCCCTGTTAGCCCTGCCCTTCACATATGGCTGGCTGTCAGAGAGCATTAGTATCATTAATATAACAGTTGTGGTTTTTGTTTATGGTTTTCACGTATTAATGAACTTGAACCAAACGATTTTCGACAAGAGACATCGCAGATCCATTCACCTGTGATGTCAACCGATAAACAACAACAACACAAAATAACACCAAATAACACCGACAACCACAATTAGCTGACTGAAAAATAATAATTATAATATCAATATACACAATAGACAGACATCCCATACAGTGTGTGTGTCAGAGTTTTAAATAATTATGATAAATATTTACAGAATTCTAGGCTCTAGCCTTGGTTCAAACCAAAACTAATTAACATGAACAATTTGCGCGTGACTTCATTAAAAGAGCATCAGCAAAATGTGTGTGTTTTTGTTTTTTTTTTATATATATATTTTAGGTATTTTTGGTTGCATTTCACAGAAGCAAAACCCAACTAAAACTCTTTCGGTGTGTGCGAGTGTGTGTGTGTTTAAGTCGTTGTGTAAAAGTGTAACTTACATCAGAATCTGTGTAAGTCAGCTCTTAAATATATATATATATATATACATACATAGCTGATGATATTGTTCATTTGCGAATGAAGGAAGCTCGAGCTTGAGCTGGAGTTCCATGTCATAAATATTTCAATTAATGTTTCGCCTGGGCCAAAGAGTCAGAAAAGCTAACAGCCAGGCGCAGGCCCAATGTTGAATCGGCAAACGGTGGAAACCTCGGGCCAAATTGTTGTATTTATGTGCACTTATCCTTCAGGCGCACTCTTTATTCCTCGCTCATTTGACTTTTCCTTTGCTTTTAATGGCAGGCCTCCTTTTTACCGTCATCGTCATTGTGTTGCCAAGAGGTATTGGCAGCAAAAAGGAAAAAAAAATCAGGTAAACAGGTAAACAGGTAACAGAGGTAAAGGGATCAAGTTTTTTCCTCTAATTGTTTCTAGGGTATCTCTTAGTCACTCTAACCATATGCACATATACATTGTTGTAATGTTTTGGCACACGTTTTATACAAAATAAATATTGCATACTTTATGGCACGGGGGCAGCAACAAACGGCAGCAACAAACGGCAACAGCAAGCAGCAACCAAGTTGACTTTTCGTCATCGCCGTTGGCTTTTGTGTGTTTGTGTCTGCCCCAAAGTATTTTCGCCATTTTATGACCCCAAAACAACAACAACAACAACGACAACGAGAACAACTACAACAATGGCAACAACAACAATGTACATTATGTATACGCATTGTGCAAATTTGCCAAACTCTCAGCTCTCAGGTCCACAGCTCTCAGCGCGAGCTCTATACATTCTATACACATATAAACATATTTGTGCGTGCTGTTTTGCTATATTTGTATATGTTTCCCACGATATTTAACATGTGGCATTGATTTTATGGCCAAACGCGTGGCAGCCTGGTTGCTCTACTTGGCCTGAAACGCTTTAGACACTCAAGTTTTATTTGGCTCCTTATTAATTGCCGTATAGGTGTGAAAAGGGGCGAATGAGCTTAAACGCTTTGTGCGCTGGCGCGGGGTGGGGGGGGAAAGTGATTGAACAAAACTGTTCTTGTGTTTAAGTTTGAATAGGTTTGAAACGGTGATGATCTATTAATTAAGTAATTACATTAATATTTCTCATTTTCAAAAGCATAATAAGCTATTAATTCATTCATTGTGTTGAAGCTACTTAAAGCCATTTCGAATGCCTTCTTCCACACTCACATGCCACGCCCCCACCCTTCTGTTCGTTTAAAATGCCAGAGTTGCCAGGCCAATGATCAGGTTGGGGTCATTAAATGTTGCAGTCAAGCGATTAAATGTCTCTTCGAACATACATATATTATACTATATATATAGAACTTTCGAGCTAAATGTGCCGTTATGTAATTAGCTATAATTTCAGTGTAAAAAAAGGGCAATCAATCATGCGGCTTCGTTTTATATATATGTTTCAAAACACAAGTAATTAAAATCAAATCGAAAGAGGCGAAAAAAAACAGTGGACAGAGCGTATGGAATTTTCAATTTAAGCCGTCGCCGTGAGTGGCAGAAACGTGGCAGAAAAGCGTGGCAGAGAAACGTGGCAGACGTGGAAGGCAACACAAAAACTGAAAGATAAAAATGCCAAGTAATACAATGAAATGCTATTAGGTTAAATGGCCAGTAAGAAGCCGATGAAAAAGCCGTAGACAGAGGCTGAAAATAGGCACGTTTGGGGCGTGGCATGCAAATGGCTTCCAATCATTTTTTGGGGAAGCTCCCAACGGCCAGCATAAAGTTAAGTAAACACTGGCCGAAAAAAAAAAGAAAAATATGTTAAGAAGATGGGTCCAAGAACCAAAGAAAAAGATACATAAAATAAGAATTTGCATACTGATGCGACTGATCGAATACCCTGTTATGTTGTTATGTCTTAAGCTAGGTTAATTTAATTGAAGCCTCAGGAAGCAAGCAAGCAAAATGCACGAAGCGCATTGCAGCATGGATAATGATGACATAAGCTGCAGTAATTTGCATTTGTGGTTATAATCATCATCATCATTAGCATTAAGTATACGCCGTGTGCGAGATGTAGGTTATAATTGCTATTTACTCATTTTCTGCATGATTTGTCAATTTTAATGAGCGTTATTAGTACGGCAGCAGCAGAGGCAGCAGCAGCAGCAGCGCCAGCAGATGCCAATAGACAAGAAGCCAAGAACAAGAACAGAGACAGAGAGCGAGAAGAGAAAGGACTTGTCACAAAACAGATGGCCCAAAAGCCAAGGGCGAACAGCAACGCAATTGCCATTCGTGCCGTGCGTTGAGGAAGTATTCGCTATGCGACCAGCCCACACACACACACACACACACACACACACACTCAAATATGTACTCAACTATGCAGGAAGGCCTTTGCGTTTTGTCGAAATTGAATTCGTTCATGATTGATTGAGCATACGCCACGTCTGCCCGGGAGCACCCAACTCACACTCCGCCCTTCTCTCTCTCTCTCTGTCTCTCTCTGTACCAGTGTTCGGCCAACACTCTCTCATTGGTATTTTTTTGCGCATCGACTTTTGCCATCGCCATCGCCAACATTCAATTCACCAAAATTTCGCTTACATTTTGTTTCAATTTCAGTTTATCTGCGTTTTCTCACCGTCTTCTTAAATATGTGTGTACAAGGTGTGTGTGTGGGAAATATCCTGTGGGTGTATTGAACTTTCATCGAATTATGTTTATGTTGTGTGGAGCTTGTTTGTGGCTTGAATTCAGTTTGGCTTAAATGTGTTTGCATTGTGTGCGTGTCAAACTGCTGCAAAGATATCACACGAAAACCAGACTAACTGACTGAATGACTAACTGACTGAATGACTCACTGACAAACTGACTGATTGACTGGAATTTACATTTTTGACGAGCTTTCGAATTAGACGTTTTTGCCTGTTGCTTTTGTTAATTCAATTAAATCGATATGTATCTGCATAAAAGGCAAAAGCAATTTTTCTTTTTTTTGGCTCTTTTGTTAAGAAATGTAAGGTGAAAGGCATTATTTATACAATAGTTATCAATTTCTGTAATAAATTCAGAAATTTCAATCAGTTTTTCAATATGAAAAAGGAAAATTTATAAGAAATTCCGGCAATTTATTTATTATAACAATAATTTGTTAAATTCCATACTTTTCATTCAATTTAACTACAATTAATTTAAAAACGTACAAGAAATGCATTTTTTACCCCATTTTAATGTTAAACAAGCGTTAAACTCTTAACAAAAAAGAGTTTTTTTTTAGAGACAATTAGAGTATCGGAATTGTTTTCCATTCGTGTGCGCTAAATTGTTCTCATTTTTTACATTTTTGTATAATATTTGAACGCAATATATATTATTTTTCTTCATTTCTGTATTTTTTGTCGTGAAAATTACATTTATTTTTTTTCCCTTTTATTTTTTTGGCATTGAGAATGTCAGCGAAGTTTGTTGTTGTTTTTTGTTGCCATTACACACATAAATTCTCACGCACAATTGTTTTTAAGCATTTAATTTAATAGTTTGTGTTTGTGATTGCTTTCGTTTTACCATTTTTTTCGGGTCCCAGCTACAAATCTTTTTAAGTGTGCAAATTTTTCGGGCGACATTTTATCATGTGCTCTTTTTCTCTCCCTCTTTTCCTCTCTCTCTCTCTCGCTCTTTTACGAGATGTACGAGATACACAACAATTTGCAGGCAAATGCAATTTGCCACTGTGCTACGAGGGCAGGGTGTGTGGGTGGGTGGGTTTCTTTGCCCCTTCACTTCCTGCCGCTGACCTCCTCCCTGACCAAGGCACTCGAGTGTCTAAAGCTGTTTGGCGTTGTCCTGTTGCAACGGACGAGTTGTGTCAATTTTTGTTAAATTGTTTTGCAAACATGCGACAGCATGTTCAACACTGTCACACAGTTCTAAAGAAGGATCAAGGATGCACACATATATATATATATATATTGAGTGGGTTTCAGGCTTCATATCCTGCATATCCTTGATGTGTACACAGTAGATGTTTGTAGAGTAGAGTAGATATACCATATATGTGTGAAAGAATCTATGAAAGTGCGTAAGCAGCTGCAGCTGCAGCACTCTCTAGGAACTCGGTATGTGTGGGTGGAAATCAATGTATCTGTAAAGAGTTAAGGATGCCTGAGGAACGCTGCGGGGTGCGGGTGTTTCCTGCCTGGTACTAAAAACCATTACCCAAAAACCCGTTGACGATGTCAGAGCGTCTGTTGCACATTTAAATTGCATTTTAAATTGACTGGCAAAAAGAGAGAAAAAAGTTTATAGCAGTCAGGGCAGACGGATTTATCTGCAATGTGACAAAGTCTGTCTCCACGGAGGTATGCAACATCTCATGTCAAAAAATGTTCCTGTTCACTGTTCCCATTCCCTTGACATCTTTGCTTTGGCATCATTTTGCCCCAAAGGACTTTGGACACAATATTCGGCCAAAAATCAAAAGACAAATAAAATGAATACGAGATTGTAGTTTATATAATGACAAATTGATTAATAAGTATTGCAACATGTTTGGACCACACACACACACACACGCACACATACACACATCTACCCGCAATCCAATTTGAACAAATAAAAATGGTAAACCGACAAAAAAATTAATTGTTATTGGTATTCATTAGCTTATGTGGTATTGTTTGGTTTGTTTGATCGATTGCCAAACAAATAAGCTGGATTAACGGGAGAACAGAAAGAGAGCGAGATAGATAGATAGGCATGTAATTTTATCTCACACACACATCACATATGTATTTCGGTTTTGGGAAATTGCTATTTTTTTTTTTTTTTTGGCAAACAAAAAAAATAATCAATTGTCAGCTTATAAATATGAAATGAACTGGGAGCGAAAGTGGCAGTGAAGATAAAGGCTAAAGCAGAGATAAACATATATAAATGTTTTTATTTTCTTGTTGTTGTTGTTTTGACAGCAGCTGTTGTTCTTTTTCCGTTTTTCTTTCTGTTTTCTGTTTTGTGTTTTTTTTTGTTTTTTTTTTTTGAATATTTTTTGACTGGCATCAAAAACAATTAAGAGCATCAAATTGTTAGTTTGCTGGAAAATTGTGCACATTGTTTCGTTCGTAGCATGCGTCAGAGCGTGCATGCAACTGCCACACGCTGCACAGTAGCAACTGCTGCTGCATGTCTGCTTATCATGAGTGCACTTCGGGGCCTTTGGGGGCTTTGGGGTCTGAGTGGCTGCCACTTGAGTAGCAGTATCAAGTCCGGGCTTGAGTCCAGCCTCAATTCTGATGCCACTGGGAGAGAGTATCGCCTTCACATTTTGTTTTATGTCTGTCTGTCTTGTTGTCTGTCTGTCTGTCCGTCTGTTTTGGCTTTGACGTGTGTTCGGCTTGTTTGAATTTAATTTATTGTTTTCGTCTTGAGAACAACTGTTTGCTTTGCTTTCTCAACACACACTCATACACACACACACACACACACATACACACACTTTCACTCTTACTCTCCCACACTCTCGCTGGCAGTGTGCCTGGTTTTGGAGTCCGCTTAAGTGTCACAACAATGTCGACGGCAGTCGCCGGTTTTTATTGCCAAATATTTTTTTTTTTGCGTACTTATTTGCGCTAATTTAATTTCTTGTGTAATTTCATTTTTATGTAGTCAACTTATGGCAACGGCGACTGCCTTGAACACTGAGACACCCACTCTGTAACCACCCTACCCACCTACCCACCCACCCAGAGTATGCGGCAGTTGTTGTTTGCCTTGAGGCGAACTTTGTCAACAATTCCGCGCCGCGCACAACATTGAAAACTGCTGCTGTTGCGAAAAAGGACACAAACGGCGCATCATTATGAGCACATACCCCCCCGCCCCCATCTCTCTCCAACCCCATCAGACTCAAGTTGAAGGCGGTGATGCAGGGGCGTGTCAGTTGTGTGTGTGTGTCACTTTAACGAAAGCAGAAGACGAAAGCAGAACCCAAGCTTGCGTTTGTCGTTGTAGTGTCTCGAGGCACTCTCGTGGCCTAAGGTCAAGCGTCTTTGTCATTTTCTTTTTGCATTGCCTACTTTCGGGCGCATTTAACGCCGCTATTTTCTACCAAATAAATAAATTTCCAACACACAGAAACGAACACAAACACTCCCACTATTTTCTTTTTGGTGGCGCCTGCAGGCGACAGCCCAACCACTTAACATAATTCAAACGACTGTCGTTAGATGGCGCCCCAAAACTAATGCACCTAAGAAAAGCAGCTTAGTTCTACAATTGTCAAGGTATCGTCGTCTTCTTTTGATTCGTTTTAGTTTCGGATGCATTTGCCCTTTAAATGGATTGTTGATAGTTTTCACAGTTACCTTTCAATTGCAACTAAATGAGCAAAGTTTTCTATAATAGTTATATGGTTATAGTTATTGCTTTTGCGATTTGCAGTTCGAATCCTATTATTGGCACTTAAAGAGATATTTATATGTTGACCTTTTTTGTGAGTTGAGCTCAAAGAACCATAAAAGAAAAGTTGTACAGTATATAAATGTATGAAGTGTTTGTTTTTTTTTGAGTTCAGCTCAAAAAACCATAAAAGTAATGTGGTATGGTATAGTAAAAGTATGAAGAGTTTTCTTTTTCATTTCCTCCATTTGATGCTGTAAAATGTTAGACTTTAATTCATACCTCACTTGGTTTAGTTGGCTTACTTCGACTATATCCGCTGATAGTAAAATGTATATGTTATTTTTATGATGTAATAAATGATGAATTTATGGCTTAATAAGCAGTTAACATGTTTTTGAAATTGAAAATGAAATCTATTTAAGTTTGAATTAAAGTTTTGTATAAAAATGATAATTTTTTAATTAACTTATTTAAGCTTTAGGTTTTTAGTGTGATTATGTAATAAGCTTTTTATGCAAAACACCAAAAAATAGATTTATCCAACCCTCATAAATATATTTGCATTTATATCAAAATTAATGCCCACATATATATATAGAATATTGCATAAAACTAATAAACTTTTTTTTTGGTATTTCGGGTTTAAATTTCGTTTGACTCTTGGTTGAAATTTGAATAATTTGCAAACACAATTACCCTCATTTTGCAGCTAGTTAGTTGGATTTCCAGCTGCCCAGCTGCAACGTTGACTATTCATTAGTTTTGACCATATACATACGTACATAAGTATTTAATCCCCGTGAGCATTTGTACATTTTTGTTAGAGGGCTACGAAAAATGGAAAACGAAAAACGAAAAGCGTTCGTTTTGCTCATATTCATATGCGACACGCTTACGAGGCAAAAGTTTAAGCACAGTTCAAATGATTGGCCCAAACTGTAGCATGGGGCCAACAATATGAAAGGCTAACTGAAAAAGAGAGAGGGAGAGCGAGTGTGTGTGTAAGGTTGGGTGTGCCACAGATAGGACACCTACACTTTTGCGCGGTTGCAAGCATTTCGAAATGTTTACATTAACATGCAAAAGCGCAGCTACCCACACACACACACATACATACACGACTGCTCATGCGATAAAAGTTTTTGGCTAGTGCATATTATTTTCACTTTGCGATGTTCTCGTTGCATTTTGGCAAGAGCACAAAACTATGCAAATGGCAAACACGTTGCTGGGCTAACATTGCACAGCATGAATATATGTGCACATGTATGTATGTATGTTTGTATGTGTGTATACGCATGTGCGAGTGTGTGTATGTTGGCCAAGTTTTGCGTCAGATTTTTGGCTACGCCACGCCACTTAAATAGTAAACTTGCAACTTTATCTTGGCAGCCAAAACGTCGCCAGCTAAGCCGCATTGCAGCAACTTAATTAAAAAGGCCATGTTGACACTAACGCACAGACTTACACAGAGAGAAAAGTGGAGTCTGAGCTAACATAAAGTTTGAATGAACTTGAATTAAGTATATGAGCAAGTACTTAGCTTATATATGCATTAGCTTACTTTCTGTATTTGTGAAAAGTTTTCAGTACAACATTTTCCACTGTGTACAGAGTAAGAGAGCGAGAGAGATAGAGATGCTCGCTATCTTAGTTAAGTGCTGGTGGTAAAAACTGTGAAGTGAGTCAAAAGTCAACACGCATAAAAATCACTTGACACGCGCCCGTCTGTCAAAAGCTTAACGCACAATGCGAGCGAGCGAGCAACGGCGCGCGCTCGACCCAAACGTTTAATTTGGCAGGTGTAGATGCGGGTTGGGCAAGGTGGGGAGGGGGGGGGGGGGATGTCAGGGGCAAATGGGCGTAGACCCTTATAAATTGTCATGGCTTCAAGAAGAAGCAACGAAAGCCCAGGCAGCCATTCATACTACTGTCAATACTGTCAAATGTATATGTATGTGTGTTTCTGTGTGTGTATGTTTGTGGCATACATTTGAACGCCAAAAACGGAAATGCTTTTACGTACAGCAAAAAAAAAACAAGGCAACCAACTAACAACATGGCGACCGACAGCTACAATAACCACACGGCTTTCACTTCTATTCTTTGCCTCTTCGCTTGTATCTGTCAAGTTGCGAGTTGATTTTTGCTACAGTTTCCTACTTTGGCAGCTTTCCGAATAGTATATACATATGTATGTAATTTTATTACGACATGTGTAGAACATTGAAGATGCTTTCTTACGACTCTGAGTCGATAAACACTGACTGAGTCAGTTCAGCTGTTTGTAACTATTTTTAGTTCCTGAATATTTGAAAAGTTTTTCTTTACAAATGCCTGTTAATATTATAGTCACACTGCTGTGTTGTGGTATGGTATCAAAGATAGGTTTTGTTCAGGTTATTCTGGATCCAGAACATTAACAATTTATACTACAATATTGTCTTTTAACAAACTGCAAGCATTACTCATCTGTCTTAAATACTTATATATATATATATCTCTTTAAAGCACACAAAAAGTGTATTTTCTGTTGTTTTTTGTTTGCTTTTGGCTTTGTAATTTCAGTTTTTATCGTCATATTTGACCATTTGTTGTTGTCGTTGGTGTTGCTGTTGCGTGTGTGTGTGTGTGTTTTGGCGCAAATGTCGCTTTTATTTCACAAATTATGACCAAGCGAACAGCAGCAAGAAAACAGTTAGCTGTTTGGTGGTGGTAGCATCATGGCAATAATGTTTATGACCAAGCATTTTGGTCGCTTTGACCGCCATTTTGATGCAATTTCTTTTGTCGCATCCCAGGCGAATGGTTGGGAATGGGAATGGGAATGGCTGCCGCAAATGTCTTGCAAGTGTTCTCAGTGATTTAGTGCTCGAGGCAAGTTTATAAATTAAATTTAATGAAGCAGCAAGTCAAAACTATTATTTACCCACTACTTTCATTCACTTTCCGTCTTTTCGACATTTTGCGCCATTGTCCTGTGCATCGATTATGCGCCATGGCATTACCATTATTCATACACCCACACAGCCACACACACACATGTCCACTTTACTTGCGCTTTAGTTGTTTTAGCTCAAACTTGAAAAACTTTCCGTACTAAAACATTGGCTGCAAGTCAAATTCACATTTACGTTCCTTCCATGTTGCCAACCTTGTGCAGTTGTGATAAAGTCATTTGGCAAACATATGACTGGCATTATGCAATAACAATACCAACAACAAGATAACATCAACCCTGAACGCCAGAGGCTTCGTTGTTGTCGTTGTTGTTGTTGCTAAGCCCCAATTGGCCCATACAAATTGCGTATACGCATCAATTAAGAGTGCTTAGTGGAGAGGAGAGGAGAGACACCGCCCACAAAAGGACCAACCAAAAAGTAATTATCGACAAGTGACACCCCCCCCCCCTCGCTCCCTTCAAAAAACACAACACCCAAGCAACAAAATGTTTTAAAATTCAATAGACACACACACACTGACACACACAAAGACTCTCTTTCTGGCAGCAGCAGCAGCAGCAGAAGCAAGAAAAGTACCAACAATAGAACGCCTGAGCTTATGCAACATAATCCTAGTTTATGACAGTTGGGGTCCCACGCCGTTGCACGTCTTTGTGTGTGTGTGTATTAGTGTGTGTGTGTGTGCGTTTCTATACCCTTTATGAAACCAGCAGCTGCTTAACCAACTGTACAAACACACCAACAACACTTACTCACACACACACACACAGAGAAAGTACACCCACTAATAGTGGGAGTGAGAGAGAAAGTAAGAGAAATAAACTCATAAGACAGTGGATCGAATGGGGGGAAGCGTATTAAATTTGTGCTATTTATCCAAAATTGGTATGATTTGGTAAAAGCGAAACTTGTCCTTAATCAACTTATGCGTTAATTACAGTACTTTGATTGCTTTTAATAACATTTGGAATGTTGCTTTTGGGATGGTGAAAGTAATTATTTTTAGAGAAATAAATAAATTTGAGCTAAATTGAACTAACTTAATATCATATGGTTTTGATTTTCATTAAATTTGTTCTTAAGACAGAAGAAAATGTTAAGATTAGTTTAAGATTATGAAATCAAGTCAATGTAATCTAATATTAACCATTTGTGATGTGATGTGATCAAAATTATTCAAAAATGGCTTATAAGTTTATAAAATGAATTATTTCACGTTTCATGCAATAAAATCAAAAAGTTTTTTTTAAGAAAATAAGTTATAAATAGTTCTTAATAAATGAAAATCAATATAAAGTTTGACTGCGAAAAACTCACAACTTGCACCACTGTGCACTCTTCGAAAGTCACACACGTATCAGTTCGTAGAATTTTGTGAATTCCTACAGCTTTGACAAGTGTCATCGGCACAAAAGACAAGCCATGATATGGGTAAGAGAGAAAAGGAATGCTGTTGCTTGTCAATGTCTACACATTCAAACATATATACATACATACATGTATGTATGTGCTTGCATATGTATATGACCCCGGTTTGTTGTAGGTGACACATCCTCCACATTTGGCCAACCCCTTGCCCAACATGGATGCCATAATTGAAGGTTTTCTTTGTATTGTACCAGCAGTCAATAGTATTGGCAAAATATTTGTTGCCGTATATCTGATGCAATTTAAATGGCAATCACAATTAGAGTATAAATATTTGCCAATTGGAATGTTTTATGACACTAGGTACAAGAAAAAAGTTTTTTCTCTTTCGTTTTTGGTTTTTCAGTGCAAGGTCACAGAGATCGGGGGGAATCTCTCTCTGTCAAGAGGAAGACAAGACACAAATTACGGGGGCCATCATGCAAATATGCGGGCATCTACACATACATATACATACATGTACACACATACATTTTGAGCGAATCAGAGGCGGCAACAAGCCGTTGACAGTTGTCAACCATCATCGTCCCTGTTCACTGTTCACTGTTCCCTGGCCCTGACATTTGACATGACAAGCGGAGAGAAGGAAGACGGAATCATCTAACTAAGCGTCAGGCTGAAAGCTTAAGGCTCATTTGCATGCTTTTAGGCGCGTCACCCTCCCATCCGCTCTTTCCCTCTCCCTCTCACTCTCTTTAATTTTGAAAATGCATAAAACTTAAAGTGCGACATGTGGTTGCCACCGTCATTGCATTGTAGCTAACCTACACTCTCCGAGCAGAGTCCCTGTGCTTTTATTGCTCATTGAACTCGAGTCTTACTTGAGCTTAGTTTTTATATACTCGACCGGGCCATAGTGCTCTGGCATACATATATATATATATATATATATATATAGAATGTTAGCGCTGTCATCATATTAATGGAAACAAAAACAAATGTGTAAACACAGAGAGAGAGAGAGAGAGAAAGATAGAGAGACGGATACATAAATATCATTCAGCGATTTTGTTACTTGGTCTCTAGTATGTCTGCCAGCTTGTCTTTCTTGTTGTTCCTGTTGTTGTTGCTGCTGCTGATGTGGTAACTATCCATCCATGATTTTCATTCAAGCATGTTTTTGAGCTTCCGCTCATTGGACAAGGACGAGCTGGCTATCGTCTGGCTCTCTGGCTCTCTGGCGCTCTGGCTGAAGCGACCATTTGTCCTGTCCGCTTTGGATATGGATATGCCAAAGCTTAAGCTTTAATAGCCACACTGAAATTGATGTTTGGCCATTAAATGCAGCCAGTGTGGCACTTGAGCGTGCCACTTTGACTGAAGAACCAGTCGAGGCAGCTGTTTCATAGCAAAACCTTTAAGACGAATCAAGGCATCAAGCACGATGTTACGATGTGTATATATATAAATGAACGGACATGTCAATAACCCCGTTCGATAGCCTCATTTCAACGTAATGTAAGCCGCTAAAATTGACAGCTGATCCATTAATGCCCGGACGACGACGACGACGACGACAACGACGGTGGGCCAATGCGATTTTACGGCACAGTTCGCAATTTTAATTACACCTTAATGATATAGGCAGCCGCCAAAGCAAATGTTCAAAAACAGGGTCAACCAGCTGACAGGGTTCACATAGGCCAAGGGGTTAAGGGGTCTCTCCAGCTCGGCCCTAATATATCATGTTACTATTGCAAACTTCTTATGATCAAACATCAGCAACTAAAAGTCATTTGAACACGTTCTCAGTTACATAAATCAATTAGCTTAACTTAATTTATAGCCTTTTCATAACCTTTAGCTATTAGTAATACTGAGAAATGAAAAGTTCTTAACGCCTTAGTACACAAAGCTTCAATGTTATTAAAAATAAATAAATGCCATGATTATAATTTTCCTGGAAAATAATTGCATTGCAGCAAATGCAAATAGTATCTAACATTTTGTGTGTTTGTAGAATTATTCTGGATTTGTTTTTGTGGTTGACCGTTTTCATGTTGTTGGCTTTTGCTTTCGGTTTATGCCGAGTAAAAGAGATTGACAAAATGTCATCCTATGAAAATTCACAGAAACTTTTCAACCGAACAACAATCACAATACTATCATCATCATACTGTCTGTTCCCCCTCGGGCCCTCGGGCTTGCTTTGAATTGTTGGTTTTGTGTTTGTGTTGGTTGCCACCACCACCGCAACGCAACGCACAGAAAAAAAAAAAGAAAATGTTACGTTTTTTTGTTGACAGTAAAATTTCTTGTGCTAAATTTTCGCTGAACTGTCACTGAGAAAGTGAAGCAGACGGACGGTGAGACAGAGAGAGAGAGAGGGAGAAAGTGTGTGTGAAGCATTGTGGCTTCCGGTTGAGTTCAGTGTTGCCTTTGTGGCTGCTTACCAAGGCAGCAGAAAACCATTCCCTCATACCGATTTACCAAATTCGTACCCCTTCCATCCGCTTGCCACATTTCGCCTTTAATTGCGGTCAGCGTGGTTACGTCTTTGTCTTAATCCAAAATGGCAAAAAAAAAAAAAAACTGCAAACAACTGGACAAGCAAGTTTAGTTGCATAGTTTTAGGCGCTCGCAACGCGCTTGCAAAATATTTTGTCGAGAAATTCCATGCAGGTAGTAGTTAGCCGAGCTGCAGAATTGTGTTCAGGTATTCTCTTTATACATTTTCATTTTCGTTTTGTTTTGGTTTTGCGTGTTGTTATTTGTTTTTTTTTTTTTTTTTTTTTGTGGTCGCGTTGTAGTTGTTCCGAGTTTTGTCCTTCTTCTATATTTTGTTTTTGTTTTTCATCTCTTGTTTTTTGTTTTTTTGTTGTGCTTCAGTTTTCGCATCAGTTTGTTTGCATTTAAAACTAGCAGCGTATTGATTCGCTGCCAGCAACGACTGCAGCAACATCGACGCATACGCATTTTTCCCCATTTGTCGGCCTCTGTTCAAAATGGTTCAAAATGGTTTTACGTCTGTCTGTCTGTTTGTCTCTCAGTTGTGCTCATGTTCTTATGTCGCAGTTGTTTTTTTTTGTTTTGCTTTTGTGGTTGATCTGAATTTCCAATTTAACAAAAAGGAAAATAAAATGAATACAAATGTTTAATGTTTTCACATGTAATGAATGTAAAGAGGATATTGCATTAATTCGCATTAAAAATTCAGGAATAACAAATGAATTATTTGGAAAAATAATTCGTAATAAATGAGAAAAAATCGAAGTGAACTTTAAGTGAAGTGTGTACTGAATATTGTGTGGGTATAATTTTGGTTTCTCGGAAACATGTTTAATTTATTTTGCAGCTGTTGGCTGCTGTTGTTCTGGTACCACTGTGCACACATGAAATGTGCCTGCCGAGATGTCACGTTGTGACTTTCAATTAAAACCGTTTTCGTTATGCATTGATGCGTTTTTAGTTCTCAATAACTGCACAAACGAGCAGCTGTGCGTGTTACCGCATAGCTGTTTTCATTATCTGATTCTTCGAATATCGACCATATTCAGCATCAAAATTCAACTGAAATGTTAGTTAGTTAACGTTGCGTATGCGCAATTTGTTGCATATATCAGCTCATTATGTGTATGACCTGTGCGCGCGCTGTATGAAACTGCAATTAAGTATTAAAATTTCAAACCGAAATTGCGCATAAATCATACACACACACACACACACACACGAACACGCGCATACACACATATATTACCTAGAACGTAGCATATGCTCGCAGTTGTTGGTTGGCTGGTTGGTTGATGGGCTAACCGCTTAATTGAACTAAAAGCAACTGCTTTTGATCGTAATGACGTTGCTCGATGCTGATGATGATGATGCTCGTGATGATGATTATAATGATGATGATGGGGAAGCTGCCGTTGTTGTTGTTGTTGTTGCAGCAACTGCCGCAACATTTAAGTGATTTATGAGGGTCAGACACACGCAGGCCAACTCATCGCGCTCTATATACCTTGTTTTTTGTTTTTTTTTGGTTTTTTTTGTTCTTTTCAGCATTCATGTTTTGTTTGCCCATATATCAGATAAATATGTATGCGCATGTATGAGTTGTATATACACACACACACACACACACATTTCTCATATGTGACTCTGTGTGCATGATTTTTCAAGAGTGTCAACAACTGACAACTAGCATACGATAAAGTCCCTTTAAACAGTCGTCTGTAATGAAAAATTAAGTATTTATTTGCTGGAAAAATTGGTTGACTATATCTTGAATACAATAAGCATTGTAAGAATTTTGTGTCCCAATTAATCAGCGTGAAAATCCAGTGAAAATCTTAATTACTTATGAATGTGTGAAAGCTTTTCTACAAATGAAAACGGAATGTTGAAATCTACTCGACCCAAAAACTATTCACACACACATGTTAAGGTCAAGTGCGTTGGTTTTCTTTAATTTGCATATAAAAGAAAGAGACCTTGGATATTTGTTTCAAGAATCTTAAGTCTTCTTGATTTTCGCATTTATAATACAAAATAAATACATTTATTCTTGCCATGCTCTTCAAAGCAAATATACTCGTCATATGATATGACTAGCCAAAGTTACAAATGAGGAGACTTACTCTTCATCGGGGAATTGATTCTAAACGCATAATGTGTTAATAAAATTCTAATAAAAAATATAAATAAAACGTGTTAATAGGTTCTTGTTCAGATTTCTTTCATATAGCCTTAAGCTTAATAATTTTCCTAGCATTTGATTTAAGTTAATTCAAAAGAAATTCAGAACAAATGTATTTTAGTTAAAACCCTTTCATTGTCATTAATTTCATTAACAATTGTTTTGTTGACATTAATCAAAGCTTAATTATGCTTATTTTGATCGTATCGTATTATTAAAAGGTTAATCAAACACTCATCGTCATCATCATGACCAGCAGCTAACTGAGCATTATACTCTAGTCTATTTCAATTTTGATTAATTCCATGGAAAATGTCATTTGAAGAGCTTTGGCGGCAGTCAATGCAATTGTTAGCGGTAAATGAAAGCGCATTGAAAAAATGGCACAGAAAAAGAAGAAGAAAAAACATGTTGCACGAGAGAGTAAAAGCCAACACATTTAATTAAGCCAACTCGCACGACAAAAGACCTGACAGTTGTGTACTCTTTCACCTCTCGCCCCCCTTCGTGTTCTTGTTTCCACATTTTGTTGTCGCAGTTGTTGTTGTACGCAATCAATGTCGGTGCAGTTCAAGCAAGATCAACGCGAACTGTGTCTCTCCGGCATCCCCATCTAACCCTTACCCTTACCCTTATCAAACCATCTAGCGGTGACATCGTCAACGCCATCATAGTATCTCGTCCTTCTGCTGCTTCAGTAACTACTTCTTTTTGTATGCCCTTACTCTACCCTTCTTCTGCTGCTTCCATGTTGCGCACTCATGCAGTCAGTCATCGGTACATGGCACAGACACATACCTTATGGTTTGATGATGCCAACGTACACTTATTGTTGCTCTTGCATTTCTCTTTCCCCCCACCATATCTCTGTAAATATTTTCAACTCATTATTCGACTTACTATGAGTATTTATAGCCGTACTTTCAATCTTAAAAGGGATATGCTATGCGAAACACTTTAGAGATTTTTACCTAAAATATATTTTTTTTTTATTTATTTATTTAACTTCTATGTCTTTGAGAAAAAACCTTGTTCTGGGTATTTTGTAGTCAAGCAACAGTTTTTTTAGATTCATTTTCATTTTATATTTATTTTCACTGTTGCACGTCATGTGCGCAGTTAATTTCCCTCAATGCCCTTGGGTAAGGGTTGGTGTGTGGAGCTGTGCCGTGTGTGGAGCTTATTTGAATTGACATTGGTTGATGGATTGTCGTCTGCATGTTTCATATGTGAATTGATAATACAACTGTATTGAATATGTTGTTGTAAGGTAATCATTTATTTTCATTTAATTAACAAAGCTCTAGATGGAAAATCATTTTTTTTAGTTATGAAAGACAGCTATTCTGGTTTAAATTAAAACAGTCATAACTATTAAGTTGACTTTCTCTCTAATTTGTTATTTTTTTGTCAGCGAATTGCGCTTAGAGATATATGTTTGCATAAGAGCTTTGACCGATGAGATTTATGAGTGGCAATTAAATCACAACTACACACAAAACATGGATATATGTGTGTATATGTGTGTTTGTTGTGTCGTTAAGAATATGCCACAACACATCAGCTATGAGGGCAAATAGTTTTGTGCAAATGTGGAAAAAGAATTGCCGTAAATCAAAATCCTGTGCACATGATCTGGCAAAACAGAAATATGCTGTGCACAGCAGCAGCATAAAAGAAAAACTTGATAAACTGCTACGAAACGGGAAATTGGGCGGAGAGATTCCAAGAAGCAGATAGCAATAGGGAAAGTGAGTGAAAGAGAGAGATAGCGCCGTCCCTCTTAAGATGCTTTGGCGAAAATTGAATATGAAAAGCACTCGGCGCTTGGCGGTGTAGAAAATATATATTTCCGCTAACGACAATCAGGCGAGCAATGCAAAAAGTGTCGCGGAAGTTGTCAAAACATTCGAAACGAAGCGATACGAAACACAAATGACAGATAAGGCAAAAGCAACTAACGGCAGCTGAGGCAACGGCAACGGCAACAGCAACGGCAACGTCAACACAAACACGAGCCTGTTGGCTCAAACTGTCAGTTAGACAGACTGACAAACTGACACCGGACACTCTTAGCCGAGCGATAGAGTCGATTCGAGAGACGAGAGTCGAGAGTGGGATGAGTTTGACGTTTAAGTGTTGGCCATCTTTCAAGGTACACCTTGAATATTCTTAAAGCCAAGTCAAGCCAATTGGTAAGGCGCATCTCTTCTTTAAGCCAGAGCCAGGCATAAATTAATTTTTATGTGCTTATCGGGCTGGGGAATTTATAATCGTAACCACTGACCAAGAAGACTGCGAGTCCTTGCTGTGCGAAGGCTTTCCTTATTTATTGTTTAACTGCGCAAACACAGATAATAAATTTTGCCTTCATTGTCGTTGTTCTTGTTGTTGTTGGTTTGATGTTGCAGGCGTGAAAAATTGTTGGCGTGCATTTTACATTTATTTCATAAGGTTTTTTCCTCATTTTTTTCCACATTTTGTGTGTGTGTTTATGTGTGTGTGGAGCAGCCATTAAATATGCAGCAGGGGCATTTTTTTTTTTGCACACTTGGTTTTTTTTTGGTTTTGGTTCTTTTTTGTCCAGTTTTCAAGGACGTTGTGACAACCTTTTTAATGAAATTAATCTGGCCAAGCAGGGCCCCAAACTGCTGCTGCCAACAATTTTGCATATAAATTGCAATTTAAGATGACCATTTATCAATGCTTATAACTTTCGATCGAGTCTTTCGACCCGATGCCTGTCTGCTATGGCTTTATTCATTAATACCAGGAAATACTGGTCAGCTACAAGTATGTGTGTATATGTGTGTGCGTGTGTGTGTGTAGAACATTGTGCCACACTAATGGACACTTTAAGGCCTTTGGCCATAATTGACAATTGAGTAAAACTTAACTTAATCTGGCATTAAATCAACAATAAATTTTCGTCCGTTTCGTCCATTCTTATAACAACTTTCACTTTGAGCTTATGTGTATTAAAATGTTAGTGAAGTGAAGTGAAGTGAATATTATGTTGCTTGAACTTATCAAAGGATAGAGCAGATGTTAAGCTTTAGGCCAATTAAGGTGTAGTTTTATGCAATCTTTGTCATGTGATAGGCTATGAATTTTAAGATAAATTAAGCTTTCTTTCAATAACCTACTAAATAATATACTCTTAATGCTGCTGTATCTTAATATTCCTGCCTCAAGCAGGTTTTCGTAACAATATCTTATTGCCGAAGCAGGCAAAGAGTTTAAGTATGAAGAAATAATCTGATATTAGACAAAAAAAGTTGAGTTTTGTTTGCTAGTTAAGTTGATCATTAGAGCTAATATAAAATGAAAGAGTATTATTATATGTTTTCGCCCAAAGGTACAATTATTTTCTCCAAATGCACATATGATAAATAATAGTGCATATATAGGAATATGTAAATGTATAATGCCAGGCAAATGTGAAATGAATAACATTAAATGCGAACTCAAATGCGCACTCAATTAAACAGACTTTGGCAGAGTTTGGTTGCTGCTGGCTTGTGGCCTCTGAGGCGGACATGTGACAATAACTAACACGACCTCGTTCTGACCAGTTCCGACCGAGTGTCTAACTGATAGACTGACTGACAGTGCCAGAAACAAACAGAACAACAACAAAGACCAGCTTGTGGTTATCATTGAATTGGGTGTTGTTTATGTGTGTGAGATTTGCTTTCTTCTACTAGACGAATGCCTTTGCATTCAGTTTTGCGAGTCAGTCAATTTATGCACTTGCCAAGCGAACAAAAAGCGTTCAACTTTTGTCTTTCATCTTCAACATGTTGAGATCGTGTTGGATGGATTTTGGGTTGGTTGGGTGTTGGCCAAAAGTTGTTGAGCTTAATAAGCCTTTAAAGCAAAATACGCCAGGCATAAATGTTCATATTACACATACGCCACTTGTGATTCAGTAAGCTTACACATTTCTGACATGTAAATAGCTCATTAAAAGTTTCACACACAAACGCACACGCGCACACACACATGTGCACATGCACTTACACACACACACACATACAAAGATATGTACATACTCGCTGGGGCCATTTATTAAATGTTAGCTTTACTATAATTTCATGTGGGCAAACATTTCGCCATAAAACAAACGAGCAGCAGCAGCTAGACAAGAGAAAAAAATGTCACAAGGCAAGTAGTGAGCGAGAGAGAGAAAGATAGAGAGAGAGAGAGAGAGAGAGAGAGAGAGAGAGAGAGGAAAAGAGAAAAGGGCATGTTATACATATATACTATACAAAATATATATATATGTATATACTATAGCACTGTATGGCATAGCAAACATGAGCTGTCTACTTCCGCCTCTTCCCAAGTTCTTTGTCTGGCTGTGTGTGTGTGTGTGTTGGTTTTTGCACTGTGCGCCTGCAGCACAACACTTCCTGTTTACATAAACAAACACGTCAATGTGTCTGACGTGCAGCTTAACTCCTCCCTCAAACCCCCTCCTGCTCAACCATCTTCCTGCGTGGGTTTCGCTGCCATCACATGCATAAAAATTTTGCATTAGCTCAACAAGGATTTTGTTTTTCAATATTACAACGTCACATGGCGAACAATGTCGTTTGTGTGTTTGTTGTTGTTGCTGTTGTTGTTGTTATCGTATCGCTAGCAAATTCATGGAAAAAGTTAACTTTGTTAACTTTGTCTGCGGGCAACTGCTAAATACATTTCAAAATGTTTTTTCACATTGATATTTTTTAATGACTGAAAGTTGTTCGATTTGCAATTATTTAATATATATTTAGCATAATGCTTTTAAATTAAAACTGATACAAGATATTTTGAGAAAGGCATTTGCTCTTTGATAATGTTTTACGCTTAAAATATTTAAGCAAAAAAGCCAAGAAAGTTTAAATTCGCTAGATTTCTTTGATAGCAATCTAATATGTTTGACAGGCGCACAAAGTTTATAAGCTTTAGCGGCGCAAAATGTTTTGCCGACTAAGCGTAAAGCTTGCAAAACTTATAAAACATTTACAGTATGCTTGTAAAATACTTAAGCGAGAGATTTTCCACATTTCACTTTTGTGGCAGGCAGCTTGGAAACATTATTGGCACAAAAATATTTCTCATTTTAATTAAATTGCATTCTCGAGCGCGTTTGCCTCTCTCTCTATCCTAAACCCAACTCCACAGCAGCTAACATCGAAACACAAAACGTGGAATTTGTGTTAATCAAACGCAGTGTTCTGTATGAAAAATGCTTAATTATTACATAACCCTACTTTAAGCTAAACACAAGGTTAGACTAGAGATGAGTGTGTGATAGCTAGAGGAAAAAAAGTAAACTGAAGCAGAAAAATCGAACTTGGAGTAGGATGAGCAGGAAATCGTATACATATATTATTCACGTGTTCGTGTCACGCTATCATCTCAAAATACTTATTGGTAATTATTATGTAACCCAACTTTGAGCTAAAGACTAGGCTAGACTAGAGATGAGTGTGTGATAGCTAAAGGAAAAAAACGAAACTGAAGCAGATATAGTTAAAGTTAAGCAAAATCGAACTTGGAGTAGGATGAGCAGGAATTCGTATACATATATCTCAAAGTACTTATTGGTAATTATTATGTAACCCTACTTTGAGCTAAAGACAAGGCTAGACTAGAGATGAGTACGTGTTAGCATGACGGCAAACTAAAGTGAAGAAGTCAGAAGTTGAAGTGTAAGTAAAATTGATCTTTTACTTTGATCAGCTAGAAATCATATATCATATTTAGTTAGTTCGTGTCACGCTTTCATCTCTAAGCAAAGTCTGTGTGTGTCTGCAGCTGCCATAATTCATTTAGCTTTCGATACAAAAGTCTTTGGCAATTAATTCACGCGCCCGCTATTGATAAATCAATGCGAGATTCTGTTTCAAAGGATAATTAATGCGTCGCGAGGCAACGCGCGGCTTCTGTATGTGACAGCAACAGCGACCGCCAAAAGTAATCCTATATATGTGTGTGTGTGTGTGTTGGTGTGTGTTGGTGTTTGTTGGTATGCGTGTGAGCGGATGCGAGTGTGTGTTAGTTAAGTTATATGTAATCAGAATGAGAATTCTGTTATTTTCTTCTTAAGTTTCATAGTCAGCCAATTATGTGTACAAAGTCTTAGTTTAACCATTTTTCTTAGATATTAAATCATATTTCTAGAAAAAAGTTACAGCCAAATAAAATTGACTATTGCAAATCTTGCAAAGTTTGGGTGCAACCAAGCAAGCAGGCAAGCGAGCAAATGCGTTGCCCAAAGTTCTGTCCGCTCGAGCGCAAAGTACAGTTGCGTACATGCGTGTGTGAGGATAGAGGGTGAAGGAGGGCAGAGTGCTTGGCGGACATGTTGAGACATGCTTTTGTAATTAAATTAGCATTAATGTTGTCGCTGAGATCATGTACTGACTGCGAGCGCACTCTCTCTCTCTCACTCTCTGTCTCTGTCTCTCGTTACCATTGTCATCGTCATCATCGTCTTTTCTCCTTGTGCGACTTCATTAAACATCGTTCATACGACATGTGTGCCAGCCTGCCTATACATATATGCACACGTATATGTCTGTCTCCTTGTGTGTGTGTGTGTGTGAAGTCTACTTGAGTGAATTTATGACACACTTTTCCGCTCGCACTTTGTTTACTTGGATTTCCCTGAGCTACTCGCTCTCTCCCACTCCCACTCCCTCTCTCTGTCTCTCTCTCTCTCTGTCTGTTCTCTGCTCTTTTTGTGCCTTTCAATAATATCTGCCTGTAACAATGGCTGCAGGCAAATTATTATTGGATTTTACGAGCTGAAAATTCACTGTGTGCGCCTAATTGCTCGCTGCACAAACAATTATCCGAATATATTTTTTCTGCATGCCTGCCAAGTGGCTATAAATAACCACCCCCGGCTCAACTAAAGCCAGCCAAAAAACTTTTGTTCAAATGTCCTGCACAGGTTGTTTTATTTCATTTTTTTCTCATTTTTTTTGAGTTTACGTCGTGTTTTATGCGCCCGAAAGAAAAGAGTAAAAATGATTGAAGCGAAAAGTTAGAGCTTAAAAGTTGAAACGAAGTTTTTCCAAGCTCAAAGAAGAAAAAAGAAAGAACTGCAATGCCATCAATAAAAAAAAAGTTTAACAATCATTTTATTTGTGAATTTTAAATTCACTTTCTATTTCAACTGGTTAATTGAGAAACATATCATATTGTTTATTTATCTAAACACTAAAAACTAGAAATACTAGAATATCACATACCTATATATAAGCAATTTTTCAGCTTGATTATTTTTGCCAAATCATTTTATAACATCTGAATATTGCACAAGCTAGCCCATAAAAATGTATTCAAATATCATTTCCAGTAGAGCAGAGCAAGGCAAAGCAAAGTAAAGCAAAAGCGTTGCCAAATTTATACAAAAACCTTATGGCATAGTTATTTTATGTGCAGCACAGCTGCTGGTAAGAGTACGTAATAATGAAAGCAGGCAACAACGAAAGTGTTGGCTCAGACCCACACTGCGCAGACTGTGGCTGCGGCCGGAAGTGTATAAGGAAGTACCATATGTATGTGTGTGTGTGTGTGTGATGGTTTTTGGTAAGGGCTTTTACTGTCTTTAGGATTGCTTGAAATTTCGTGCTTGTGCCGGTGTGAGTTTGAGTGTTATTCAAGCAAATTGCCAGTGTGAATATTGCAACAACCAGCCACAGCAAGAGCAACAGCAGCAGCAATAGTAACAACAGTCGCAAAAGCAACAGCAACATCCAGTAGTAATAACAAATGCGACCCTTGTCGCAGCTGTGTAAACAGCGGCAATAACAACAACAGCAGCACCGATATTGCTGACGTCAAAAGACTCGCACACTCGTAATACACACACACACACACACACACACACGCACGCACGCACAATCAGAGCACATATTACACACTAATACACAACCAAATACACACTCAGAAAATGCATTTAGTTCGCATCTCTACAATTCCCACCAAGCAACCATCATCCTTTCCTTCACCCCTTTGCTTTTACTGCTGCTTCGGCTGTTTTATGCAGACAACAAAACAACTTAACTCAACCAAACAAAACCAAACGAAACCAAACCGAACTCAATTCTAGCGGCCAACCAACCAAAATGGCCGCAACGGAAGTAACTCGGCCGCCATTTGCGTTTGCTGCTACGCGCATTTGAAATTTGATTTGATTTTATTGCCGTTGTTGCTGCTCGTGTTGCTGTAGTGTTATTTTATGTTTCTATGTTTGCTTTAGTCCTCGTTTTCAGTATTTAGTACAACATTTAAACCTGTTTGTTTGCTTGTTTGTTTGTCTCTGTTGTTTGTTTCACACAAATCATTAGTTGCCCCATTAGACAATCGCTTTGTTATTTTGGCAATATATTGTTAGTTATAAAATAAATAAACAAAATATATTTGTGTGCAAATATATAAGCACGACTATGCCATAACTTATTAACTTAATCTGAACACATAGCATATTTTATGTATATAACAAGCAATAGGAAGAGCTTTCTACCCCATATAGTATATACATTCTTGATCAGCATCAACAAGCAAGTTGTTAGATCCATTTCAGTCTTAGTCTTTCCGTCCGTCTGTCAGTATGTATGAACAAGTCGATAACAGAGACAATAAACGCTGGAAACTCAAAAAAATACTTTGAATTGTCGATAATTTTATCTGTTCTCTTAACAGATTACGCCTGTAATCGATAACACTGAAATCTTAAATTTTAATAACTACAAAATGGTTTATCAGAATGTAGACGAATTAGTGAAAATCTGTTAAGTGTTCATCAAAATCTGTTGGGTAATACTGAAGATATTGGAGATTGAAATTAAGTCAGGGTATTTCATACTTCAGCTTTCTCCACTGAAACCTTATTATTTGTTTTTGTTTTTTATTCTTTTGAAGGTTAAGAATACATAAAATGAATTTTACCTTCAAAAAATAAAGATTCTACGTATCTTTACCGGCAACGATATATGTATAAGGGTCGCGAACATTGAATAATAAATTTAAAAACTATTTACATAAATAATATATTCATAAATAGTTTTAAGCACATAAGCAAGAAGGTTAAAAACTTTTTGGCGTTGTTTTGTACTTTGAACTTTTGGAATAGTTGAAAAGTTTATCCTTCAATCCGACTTATTTTTATTACCCATATATGGATAAATATATTGGAGATAAACATGTAAACAAAATCAAGTTCGACTTAACTGTAGATAAAAAGAGAGATTTTATTTTCTTAATATTATTAAAATTCCATATAAAAAGTTATGCATTGAATTTGTTGTTTCACTTATAAATAAAAACTCACCTGAATCCAATTAAAAAACCAAACAATTGAGATTTAGTCAAAGAATTTTCTCATTTAGTTGCAAGTAAGAGCTTTAGAATGCAAAAGAGTTACGTAACACTTTCAATGCCTCTCACAACCGTCTCGAGAGCATCTCTTCGTATTTCAATGCAGATTCACCCTTTGAAGCAGTCTCAACTTGAGATTTCATTGAAATGCTGCAAAATACTGAAACTGAATTGGAGAGAGGTAGTTTGAGCTCATTTTCAAATTGTTTTTGCATCCTCAAGCAAACATTTTAATCCACGAGGCGTATACTTAATGCGCGTCTAATTAGTAATGAGTTAGCGACTTGACACGACACCAACATATGTATATGAAAAATAGTAGTACTCAACTCACATATTTTTCACTTGTTCTACTTTCAGCACCAGCAGCAGTAACAACAACATCAACTGGTAAGAGCAACCACAGCAACAGCAACAACAACAGAAGAAGTAACCGCAACAACACTTGTTAAGTGGTAGGGCGCGAGGCAAAAGTCAACAGCAACGCCTTCACATTGGATTACGCGCAGTATTACTTTAGACCGGAGCCAATTAGTGGCCAACAGCAACTACAACAACAGCAACAGCGACAGCAACAGCGACAACAACAGCAAGTAGCGCGACAACAGCAGACGCCGCTAACACAACAACAGCTGCAGCTGCAGCGACAGCAACAGCAGCAAGTCCAACAGCAATTGCTCGCCCAACAACAGCAGCAACTGCAGATACAACAGCTGCAACAACAACTGCTGCTGCAACGGCTCGAGCGTGAGTTGCAGCAGCAACAGCACCAACAGCAGTTAGCCCAACAGCAGCAGCAGATTCTTTACCACCAGCGACAATACTACGAACGTTTGAGCAATCCGGGACGACATCGTTGGCTCTCCAGCAGTAATCATTACGATTACCGTCCACTACATCAGCAACACCAACACCAACAACAACAACAACAGCAGCAGCAGCAGCAGCAACAGTATAGTTATTACTTTAGTCGTGGTAGCAGCAGCAGCGGCAGCGGGCTGGGTTTGGGTCTAGGTCTGGGCTTGGGTTTCGGTCTGGGCAGCAGCAACTTAGCCAGCTGGTACCATCTGCCCTCCACCTCGGCACACATTTACATCGGCAGCAGCAGCAGTGGCGGTGCAACCTATCCCTATCGTTTGGGTTACAGCGGTGGGGGCTATCCTGCAGCAGCGCTGATTAACTTTGACGCCTCGCCCACACCGTTGTTGGGTTCGGCCGGCAGCTCGCCGGGTTATCTGCCACCGTTGCCGGCACCAGTGTTGCCACCACCACCACCGGCGCCCAGTGTTGCCACCGATTACTATTTCAGCAGCAGCAGCAATCGTGCACCCGCAGCCATAGCTCCTGCCGCCGAGCCGTTTCAGGAATACGCAGCGGCAGCAGCAGCAGCAGCAGCGGCAGAGGAGCTACAAACTGGCGGCTATCGCTATCGCAAGTCAACGCCACGCCGGCGCTTCGACGCGTACGACAACTACGGCTATTTGCCGGGACTCACCAGCACAACCGAGGACGAGGACGATCTGCTTGAGGAGTGCTTGCCAGCGGCGGCGGCCCTGTTATCGACCGATTGTGAGAGTCTCGAGGACGTACGCCTCCTGCAGTACAATAGCAATCACTATACGGAGTTTAACGACGAAGAGGACGACGAGGAGGCGCAGCTGGCGCAGCATATACTCGACATTGATCTGCCCGATTTTCTACGACCTTATAGCAGCAGCAGCGGCGGCGGCGGCAGCAGACACAGCCACAAAACGCCGCCGCAAAACGAATATCAAACGGAGCACGGCGCCCCAGCCGGAGCAGGACCCGGAAGCGGAGTGGGGGGTGTGGGAGGAGCAGGAGGAGGTGGAGGAGGAGGAGGCAGTGTCAGTGGAGATCAATCCACACATCGTGAAACGGAACAACAACATCGCTATCATCACTACCAGCAACAGCAGCAACAGCAACAACAACAACAGCAGCAGCAACACCACCAACACCAACACCACCAACATCAGCATCACCAACACCAGCAACACCACCAACAACAGCAACAACACCTTCTGCCAGGACAGCAGCAATCGCAACAACAACAGTCCTATCAATCCTATCAATACCCTTCACACGACAGCTGCGAAGGCTTCAATCAATTTGCCAACGATCCCAACAGTTGCCTGGGCAACCAAAGAATGATGGTCAGCAAATTGTGGAATAGCTGCTTTCCGGAATTCACCCCGGATCATGTCCATCGACACAACTTCTATCTGTGTCAGGTAAGCACCAAACGACTTTCTAAATCATTGATTGACTATAAAATCATTGATTGATACGATCTCATTCACAGTGGCAGCGCAATACGCAGGTGCGTATTGTATATTTGTTCTATCGCTGGATAACGGCTATAACGTGCTTGGCGGCATTGGTCTGCTCGCTGCTGGACATTGGACGCACTGAGGAACACTTTGAGCATCACTATGCCAAGTGGTGGATCTATTTGACCCATTGGGGATTGCTCTTTTGTACGGTGCAGGCATGGCTGGCCGCCTGGATTGTCACCCAGGGCATGATGGTGGAACGCGAAGACTTTGAGATTGTGCGGCAGGCGAAGAAGAGTCGTCTGCATCACCTCTACTGGGTACTCTATACATGTGCGACAGTCTATGCCTTCATTGTGACCATGTGCTATTGGCTGCTCGTTCACAATCCGGGTAAGTTAAATGAGAAAAACAAAGTGAAAAGTCTCCCTTGACCCTAGACCCTTAACCCTTGACCTAACACATACACAAACTTGTACTGTACCTAGGTCTTGAGACAGCTTATATCCAAAATCAGGAGACTCAAGCTCCTATAGTTTCTGAGATCGACGGACGGACGGATGCTGATACAGAATATATATGCTTTATATGGGATCGGAGATGCTTCCTTATGTAGTAACATACTTTTGAACAGCACCATTAAACCATTTCTTCACCATTTCATAGGTTAAGCAACAAAATCATAACAATAAACTTTAATCGGTTATTCTAATTATATACAAATGATAGACAAGAGTTGTTTAGTTAGGTCAAACTTCTTCTTCCACATAAAATAGTGTATCTGCAACGCTCCTCCATTTCAATGGATTCGTTGGCAATGCGTATTATTATCACCAAAGCAGCCACATTACAAGCATAGGTGACAAACATTTTGACTGCCGGCGGCAGGAAAACAAATCTTCGAATATCATATCGGGTGACCTCAAAAAGCTTGTGGGTATTGTACATGGTCCAGGGTCCGAAAACGATAATGCTTACAGTTATGGGCATATAAATGTGCATCGCCAGACCGATTCCCAAAGCTATAGAAGAGATGATCACCACCATGATGCTGGCCAGTATCAGTATCCATAGATTTGGTGGCAGCTGGCGTGGCATCCATATACCCAATGGTGTGTACAGCAACAGCACACAAAACGCAGAGAGTACAAGATACCAGGTGAGATCGAATTCCCGAAGGCTGAGGCACATGACCAGCAGGGTGAGACATTCAAATATGCAGGCAAAGACGATCCAATTCAGCGGGAAACTGTACTGCAATCGGCGAAAACCCAGAAAACCCAATATCATGTTTAGCAAGGTCACGAACAACAGGACTATATTGATATTCCGCTCCTGTGAGGTGAATTGAGGCTTCCAGCGGTATGTGGTGCCCATCCATTGTAGCAGGGATATCAAAACTTGCACTGCCAGCAGCAAGTAGACTTTGGCTAGGAATGCTATGCGGGCAGGCCGTTCCATTCGAATTGGTGACTGCTCCCCTGCCTGTTCTGTTTGCTGTAAAAAGCGATCATAGTCTGGCACATACACATCAATGATTTCAGGAGGAACATTATGGGGTTTTTTTTCCGTTTGCGTTCCCGCTGACCTTGCGTTGAGTTCGGGCGCTGAGGCAGATTGGTAATTAAACATATTTCCTTGACAAATACAATTCAGTTCAAGTTTATTATTGTTTTCGACACAATGACTAACTGACACTGACACTGACACTGACACACACACACCCTACCAAAGTAATACATACTAAAATAGGAAAAAAGGAACAAAATTAAATATCAAATTCTAATTGATCAACTGATGAACGAACCGGCCCGGATATCGCCGCATATCTGCCGCACATTCTTTCTGCGTTTACTTGGAGCCGGACTTGGTTATTCCTTACTCTTTGTGCTATTGCATGGGCTAATTGGGCTGCTGCATGATGATTCTAGAAATGTCCAAGACAGACTCATTGCCGCCATTGTTCTATTCGTGGTCGGACTAATCTTCTTCTGCATCTATGTCAATCTGCTCCGGCTGCGTCACAAATTGCCCGCCAATTGGATCATCTGCTCCCTGATTGCCCTGATTATCGGCGCCGCCATGGCCTGTGTGCTCTCCAAGCAAGGTGTGATAGAAATCATAACTGCAACCGTATTGGTCGTTGTATATATGAGCCTTTACCTGCTGTTCGGTTTCTGGCTGCCATTGCGATGGCATCCCGTACACTTTATAGGATTAGTGTGGGTGATTGCCTTGATGGTTCAGTGCATATTGTGTGCACTTATGTTTAGTTGGGTGGAGTTGGTGCGCAGCTTCATGTGGTTCCTCGTTTGTCCCATGATCGTGTTTCAGTCTCAAGTAATGAATGGCTTCTGGGACAATGCGTTCCCCATATTGGACACACCACTCTGTGCATTGTTGCTAATGGTTGACTTCATGACCTTGTTTGTGGGCTATGGCACAGCCGATGATATGGCTCATGCCGCTGAACTATTATCGGAATCCAATAGAAAACTAATTATCCGGAGAATGGGCAATATGTAGAACTGGGCAGATATGTGTAATCCCGACCGATTCCTAATCCAACAAAACAAAATTGTACGTACCAACAAATGACATATTATCTAAGTAACAAAAAAAAACAAATATTCGCAAAATCTTTAAAGAAATGTAATGTTTTTTGGAGTATAAAGGCCGCAACAGTATTTCGACTTAGTACTTTGTGTTAAAATAAAGCAAAGTTTTCAAAACAAATCCCTCTGTAATCATTGAATATTTAACGATGCCTAATCTGCATCATCTCCTTCTGGGATTCCTGTTAAATGGTCAGTCAAAGCATAAATTCAAAGCTTTAAATTTTTCGTTTCAAAAGCAAAGAGACGACCCTAATGCCCCGGACTTAAGTGTTGTGGCTTAAGCTAATGGTGCATCAACTTGCTATCTTACCCACAAGAAGCGCTTATTTAAACATATATTTATATATGCATAAATATTGGCTAATGCGAAGAGAAACTTCACCTCAAAAATAACAATTTTAATCAAGCGATTTTAACCATTCTTCTTGTTTTTCTCCTCTGCAGATATCCACAAGATTGACACATTGAATATAATGGTGCATGTCTTGAATACGATAATAATGCTTATTGACCTGGCCATTGTGGGTCATCCGATTAAGATGAGCCACGCCTACTTTACCACAGGCATTGGACTGGCTTACGCCATATTTACGGGCATTTATTTTTTGGCCGGCGGCACAGACAGGTAAGAATTTTAATCTTCAAACCACATTGAAATGAACTTTATTGTTTTTCTCGAAAGGAAAAATCAAACTGCCATTTATCCGATGATGGACTGGACGAAGCCAGGCAAAGCCATCATTGTGACGGCATGTGCCATCATCTTTACGTTCTTTGTTCACTTCTGTTGTTATCTGCTCTATCGTGGACGCGTCTGGCTCTTCACCAAGCTCTGCATTCGTGGCCGCCATAATCGGGATGGTGAAATGGGTGAAGGACTCAATGATGATTCGGGTTCGCGTATGGGTGGAGGCGGAGGTGTTGGTGCCGGGGGTGGTATGGGTGGTATGGGTGGTGGCATCGGTGGTGGTATCATCGGCGGTGGTGGTCTTGGAGGCAGCATTGGTATTGGTGGTGCAGCTACTATAGTTGGCGGCGGCGGCAGCAGCCAGGACTATGCTCATCAGCAGCAATATCCGATTGCGCATACGGAGCAACCGCGCCCAATCTCACAGCAGCCGCCATCCAGTTACCAGCTGCCTCCACAGTACTCGGGCTATCTCCAGCAGCCTGTTGTGGCCGGCGTCAATGTGGGCGTGGTCAGTGCGGATGGCGTCTATCAGCCCATTGGCACAGATTCGGGACGCACCAGCGGTGGCGGTGCCGGAGTCGGAACTGGCAGTGGCAGTGGCAGCGGTCCCGATGGCTCTGCCAAGCACAAGGTCACCGGTTCTGGATCAGGCGCTGTCAACGGTTCCGGCGCCGATTCGGCACTGACACGCACTGTGGCCCACTTGGATGCGGCACAGCGGGAGCAGTTCCTCAATCCCAACAAGATCGTCGAGTATAAGATGTAAAGGCGTTGTACCCGGCACCGGTATACGTTCCGCTTGTCCATGAAGTTTCTGGAGAAGCACTGTGCGCAGTGTGAGGCCGCTCGACAGGCCAACAGCGAGGAGCAGCGCCATCTGGCGGCTGTCGAATCGCATGCGCACAGTGGTTAGAGTTTAAGAAGATTTGCTTTTGCTGTTTTTGATTTCCAATGCCAATTGCCAGCAGCCACTTACCATATACACATGCATATATATACATAGATCGATAGTTACAGTTTGGTATTTAGTATTTGGCATTTTGGTATTGTTGTAGCCAGTGCATTTGGTATATTCGTAGTAGCTGTAAAAGTAGTTTCGTAATTTTGTAAAAGCTTTGCCAGTATTTTCATTTTGGGTATTTTGTTTTCGATTTTACGTGTAGCCGCTTTGCCAGCTACAGTAGTAATTCGTTTTGTGTGCCAGTTGCATGCAATATCTTTATCTTTTAACTATTTGATGTATGTAGTTGTCATATCCTGAGCATAGAATATAGACAGAGACTCATCACAATTTTTGAGCAATTTTAAATATTTTTCAATGGACTAAGTTGAACATTTTTATGTTACAACTAAACACAACACACACTAAAACACCATGTTCACATACACTTTCTTATTTAATCAACAGCAATTGTGTTCAGAAACAAATAGCAAATATACATATATGGTATATATATATATTACAACACAGAGCGTCCATTAATTGATAATTTTGGTTTTTGTTAAGAAACACATACTGCCTCAAGGTGTGGCACTTAAAACACATTATAAAAACTCACTTTAGTAATATTTTAATGCTTGATTTATTCAAAAAATTATATACTATATACACACTATGTATCGGTGCAGGTGTACAACCACAACAAAATGCGTGCAAAAATGCGTTCTGAATGCAGCAAAAAAAAATTATAATTTCTAAGTTGGGATTTTAGTTTGCTTGCACTCAGGACACTGTGCGCACGCTTAAAACCATAATCGGCAATATTTTGTGACACAAAGCTCACTATAAAATATATAATATATAAATATTAAGTTTAAGACATGCTTGGCATTGCTTAGAGTTTACCAAAAAAAAAAAAAAAATTGAATTAGTATTTTGAAGCAAGTAAATGCTAAATGCAAAAATCAAAAACAAATGATTAAGTGCACAATATTGAAATTTATAAAGAAAATACTAATCTAAAGCAAATATTTAAAACACTCAAAATTGATGTTAAAAAATCTATTGAAAGCAGTATTAAACCAAATGTTATGATTAATAAACTTATTTTGCTCAACAGAAACACAAACAAAAACAAAAACACAATGAAAATAGTTGTACTATATCGAAGGGCTCAAGAGATTTTGTGAATAGGATACCTTGTACCACAATTCAAATGACCTGAACATCTGGACAACATAATAGAATAGTACCTAAACAAAATAAGAGATAATGCAAATATTGTATGTGTATGTAAATAGTTGTTTTACATATACGTTCTATGTATGTATATACCAGCGCATATATACATATATAAAATGTATATAATACAAATAAATAAATATGTTCAAATGCAAAACGAGAAACTGTTGAAAATGAGAAAATTTATGAACAAAACAAATTAAAATGTTATAATAGAACAAATCAAATGCAATGAATAAAACTCGTCAAGAGGAATGTGTTAACAAACAAATAGATACAACAAAAAACATATTTAACTTCATACATTCATACCATACAACCCACTCACACATACACACATATGCACTATACATAAACGATGTATGTATAAGTAATATGTGTAAATTACACTTAATTTTCGATAGATTTACATAAACACAATGATATAATAATACCAATAAACAAGCACAAACAGATAAACAAAAAAAAATATATGATATATTAAAACAAACATAAAACATATTTAGCATGTATGCATGTACATATAAAACTGTTAAAATAAAAATCTCCATTAAATGTTTTAAAAACCCTAGCAGAGAACATTTTTAAAGGTTTCTAAGATCCGAATGGATCTCTTAACTACTTCCCAGTACTTGTTCTTTAATTTCGACTTTCTTAACCAACAAAGTTGATCATAATCAATATTTCGTCTGCCAGGGTATTGAATTGCATGAATCGGCATGCCGATTGCCGAGTAAACTTTACTTTTCGTATTATATTATAGTAATGTTTTTCCAATATACATATTAGAATGTGTGTATTATGTGTTTTTTGGCATTTTTCGAATTTATTTGTATTTAACCAATTTTTGGTTGAGGTTTTAGCAGAACTGAAAATATGCTTATTGATTTTTACTTTTTTAGTTCCCGCCTTTTAGCATAAATGTATAAATGTATGTTTATATAGACTGAATATTATTAAATAAACATCTAAAAAGAAAAAAACACAAAAAAAAAAAAACCAAAATATTCATATAACAAATTATTAAAAAACAGTTTTGAATTGTGTAATATATAAAAAAATAAAAACTTCGTATTAACCACAAATTAAAACAGTAAGCACATATCAAGAATTAAGCAAAAAATTAAAAATGAACGAAAATTAACGTCTTTAAACAAAAGTAAAATACAAAAGTTGCATATTCTAAAACCAAATCAAAGTTGACCTCATTAAACACCAAAAGCAAATAAACAAAAAACAACAAAAACAAACATAATTATTATACATGCATAAATGTTAAACAATCATATTATATATAAAAATATATATGTATACATTCAAAAATATATTAAGTTAACGAGGAGAAAATTAAATATTATATTTTGTAGATTTTTAGTAAATTAGCTGAAATGTCAACAAACATTCGAAAATATATATCTACTATATACTAACTATAATCATACAAGCCCACTCACATACACATACACAAACATGGTTTGTTATATCGATAAAACGATATGAAGAATCCGTAGTTGTATTCGAAAATGTTCAAGCAACAAACATGAAATGGCAAAGCTTTAAGATACTAGAACTGTTGGACGGAAACTTTTTAATAATATAAAATGTTTCAGTTCTTCTTAGCAAAGATGTTGGCTCATTTAACAAACATAAAAGAAAGTAAATCATTTGCTCAACTAGCAGTTAGTGACAAAAACCTATAGTTAAATAAAAAAAAAAACATATATATGAATTGCACATCAACAAAAAATGATAACTAAATAAATGAATAATAATTTTAAAGCCCCCCAAAAAAATTTAAAATGCATGTGTTGAAAATATAAGCATACACATTTCAATATACTTAATTGTGACATATAACAAAAAATATAATAAAAACTTACACACAAATGAAATAATTGTTTAACCTTAAAGTATTTCTGCGCATTTAAGCAAATTGATAAAAAGAAAAACTGTTCAAATGCAAAGAGCTGAAATTGTGTTTAAAAGCCTAAATTGCAAATAATAGAACAAATACTGAACAGATAATTTTCAAAGCATATTAAATTCAAGGTTATTTTTAATAACAAATACTGTAAAACAAGCAACAAGAATAACATAAACTTTTAAAGTGAAAGAACAAAGATGGATGACAAACAACTTAAGATAAGCTTAGCAAAATGGAGAACTACATACACGTATTGTTACCAAAAAACAGAAAGAAAAAAGAACAAAAAATATAATAATAATAAACCCATAATTACGCATATATACTTTCATATGAAGTATAATTAACTATTATTATGTATTTGAAAACCAAAGCATTGTGAATTAGTATTAAAGCAACCAAACAGCAAAAAGGTGGTAAATAAAGATTGTAAACGAAATCAATAAAGTATATATATAGTGCATTTTTCATTAGGGTGAGCAGCCATGTTGAATTAATAAGTTCATATTTAAATTTATCATAAAACTTTTATTCGAAACGAAGCAATACTTCAAAAGTCAATAAAAATGTCCATACAATACTTAGATTTTTATTTATTTATTAATATATGTTGTGATTCCTAATACTTAATACAAAATCTATTTCTTGTATTTGTTTTTTTTTTTGTTTAGTTTCATACGTTTATAATTGATTTCAGTTTTATTTTTGTTTGTTTTATAAGTCATAGATACATTTTGTTTTTACTTTATTATTAAATAATTAGTAACATAATTTGGTTTACTGCGACTTAAACATTAATCGTCATTTAAATGTATACATAATCACTTTATTTTGCATTCACTTCTCTTTTTTGTATAATTTAACAAATCGTTCACAACAAAAACAGAAACGGAGACTGCGAAAGTTAAGTAAATACACTTTATATCACGTATGGGGTTTTTGTGGTTGGTTGGCAGATCTTGGACAAAAAGCAACAAAATCGTATGCAAAAACATAATTGAAACTTGGTTAATCGTTAATCGAACACAAGTGCAAAATAATTTAACAAAGGAGAGATATTTATTTTTGATACTGAAAATTTGTTGTTTCGCACGATGCCTTATGCTCGTCTAAGAGAGCTTCAAATAGGATGGTGGCGAGCATTTCTTGCGTAAGAACTTGATTATGTAAAGCGGCAAGCAGGAGACGACCGTGATGAGTGATACCTTCCACAGAAAGTCGTACGACCAGATGAACTCCCAGTCTAAACAATACAAAAGAGATAAGTTATATTCCAAACATACAGCAGATTAAAGTAATGCTAATACGCACCGAAATACTCGTGCAGCACTGCCAGCGAGATGAGATAAAGTGCCAAGCTGAACAGCTCCGCCAAAACCATTAGCCTGGTAAAAAGACATGAAAACAGTTAGATAAATCGCACATAGTCAGAGCTGTTATTGTAATTGTTACCTGTGCCAGGTGCGCACAGTTAACGCAACCATAATGAGTTCTGTCATAATTAACGCCGAAAAACTGATCGCTACAATGTGTATAAACTCATCTACGAATAAGATAAGTGCGCCGTACATGATGACGCCGCCTTGGTATATGCTAATTAGTACCCAAATGAAGAATGTTTTATAGCTCAGACTGCGCCCTTTGGATAGATCCTTATAAAGCTCTGGGTATGTGACAGCTGTCTCTGAGGTAATGTCCTGATCCAGTACCAGAGAGAACACGGGAAACATGGTATACAACGTGGAATAGCCGACCATTAGGAAGCCCTGATACAGAGCAACCGAACTCAGATAAAACACAGCCGAGAAAACTGCCTGCAAGGTGGTTATTATCAATCCGCGATGTATGACGAACTGAGAGAGAGCCGCCGAACGTTTGTAACTGCGCCGTCCATGGATCAACAACAGCTTGGCAATATGTGAAAATTGTGGAATGCTAAAGTCACCAGCCAGCGATGCCTGACGGCCTTCGCGTCCCTCAATACCCACGCCTGCATCAGCCTGCTGAATCATGCTCACATCGTTGCCACCATCACCAACGGCACAAGTTCGTTTACGTGTATGCTTTTGAATAAGCGCCACTACCTGTGCCTTTTGGGTGGGCGAGCAGCGGCAGCAGACGACCGCCGGTGAGGCGGTGGCCAACTCCAAAAACTCAAGTCGATAATACTGCAGGCACACCTCCAGCGACTCGCCGGATATGACCAGCGCATGTCCCTGCTTGCGCCGAAACTGGTTCAGCTCTTGATGTGCCTCTGTTCTTGTTTTTACCGAGCGCAGCACATGAAGACCCTGGTTGCGTCCAATCAGCTGCGATGATTTGGCAATGCAGCAAGCTGTCTCCAATTTATCGCCCGTCAACATCCAGACACGCACACCAGCATTGCGCAGTAGCTCAAGGGTGGGACGCACATTCTCCTGCAAACGATCCTCGACACCAGTGAGACACAACAGCTCCATTTCTCGCTCCAGTGACTCTGTCACGGCAGCCACTTTCGCCACACGATCCGTGATGCTAAGCCGTGCCGCATTGTAGCGCATTTCAAAGTCGTTGTACTGCTCCTCGGTAAGCACTTTTTTGGCAACCACAAGGGTTCGCAGACCCTCACGTGCCATGTTGCCCGACTCCTCGCTGAGCCAGTCATTATATTGCACAATGCTGGACATGACAACATCGGCTCCTTTCAGATAAAATGTTATCTGACCCGTCTTGCTCTCCCGCACAATGATTCCCATGCGCTTGGTCTCACTGGTAAATGGAAAGAGCTGCAGTATCTGATAGTGCATCAGTATGTCATCTGTAAATTATTAAGGGTAAGCAATAAAGTCAAGTTAATTGCACACAGAAATACGTACTTTCTTCGCTGGCGGTTTTAACTTGCAGCGTCATGGTGTTCAGGTCTCGGGCTATTAAAGTTAGACCAACTTGTTCGGTCCACTTGACCAGCGCAATCTCATCGGGCGAGGCTGCCTGATACTGATGCTCTGTATCGGTGCTACCGGGTGCCTCAATGTTTATCACAGATTTCGTAGGTGAATTATTGCCACCAGTCACCGTTGAAGCGGTAGACACCGAACGATTATCCTCATCATCGCTCACCGGTGTCACATTGTGACAGAGGGCCAAAGCACGCACTGCCTCCCACTCACGCCAGCCCTCGGGACGACGCATGCGATTGCCAGCAAACATAATAGGTTTAACCGATTCGCCGGCACTGCTCGAGCTGGACAGGCTACCCAACTGATTCTGTTGTTGCAGTAGATTGCCAGAGAGCTTCTGTATGATCTGGCCAATATGATGAAATGTGTCCGCATCGTGAGATACTATACCCAGATGTATCTTTTTGAAGACCATTTCGTTTTGGGTCAGCGTGCCCGTTTTGTCAGTCAGCACATAAGAGATGCGCCCTAACTCCTCGGGAATTGTGGTGGAGCGCACAACAGTGCCTTTGATATTGTCATCGTTTTGCATTTGCCACGAGTAAAAGGCTTTGCCCATGTCGAGATTCACACGCAGACTAATTGGTATGATGTACGAAAAGAGCAATACGAAGCGGAACATGTATCGGTACCATGGACCACCAAAGCCCTTCAGCATCATCATGACCAGTGAAAGTCCCAGCACGGCACAAAATAGCACCTAGAAGATATAAATGATATGAATTACTCTTGATCCCAATTAAGTATTTTTATCTAATACGTACCTTTGTCAGTCCGTTGATTTCGGTGTCCAGAAGTCCCACCTTGGAACGTGGCTGTGAGTTATTCATCACGCTGCGCGTCTCGCAGCCGGTATAGATGACGATTCCCGTGGCAGTGCCGGCAGCAACTACGGTGTTGGCCCAAAGTGTGTTTTCCACGCTAAGACCAGTGTCCTCGCTACCATCGGTCATGCAGAATGTGGCAATAAAGCTGTGAATATCATTTTGTGGCTTCTCCACATAGAAGCTTGCATCGATGTTGTACAGATCCGCATCCCGGCTAAGTTTCTGAGTGTAGGGTACCGCTAATCGTGGCTTCCAGTCCGTCTCACCGTCCAGTTGATCAGTGCGCACAAACACTGAACCGCTACGATCGCTGGTGCGCAGAAGTATAAGATCTGCGGGAACACGCTCGTTCTTCTCCACAATGATGACGTCACCCACTTTTAGCTTGGAGCTGGGCACCATCTCGTAGCCGTTGCCATGTGCTGCCGAGAGGCGTTTGTACTTCTGTGAGTTGACTTCATGATCACGCTGATGCCGTCGCAGATCGTCGACTGCCTCCCGACAAATGGTCACCATCAGAACAAAGCCAAGCGGACCCCAATAGGTGTAGGGATAGCCAATGCGAATGTCCGGTATGAACTGAGAGAGCGCCATCAGCAAAAAGTACAGATTGAGGAAGAAACGGAACTGCTCGAACAGCACCAGAGGCAGGAAAGTAATAAAATTGTACTTCTGGTTCCGTATCTCGTTTGGCGGAAACTTCTCCGTGTTGGGCCTGCCCAAGTTGACTGAGCGAGCTCGCAGCTCGCGTGGCCTGAACCATTTCTTCCAGCAGCTGCAAGAACATAAAAAAAACAATTAGGTTACTTTAGCTGATAACAAACATAAATATGAAAGAAAATTTAGATCAAGGCATGGAACCTTACGATTAAGAAAAACATAATTCATAAGATAAACATACTATGTATACATTTTTTTAGCAAACGCTCTATCAGCAACGCTTCTCATATGAAATGGTTAAGTAACTTTTTTATCTCAAACAACACAGTTGCAACAATAAATCGCAACTTTAATATTAGCATGTGTAAGCGACCTTGACAAAAAGAAATCAATAACAAAAAAAAAAACAATACACATACATGCACACATAACAAAATACACCCCCACTTAATCATGCATACACATACACACATATATAAAATAATACCTGTGAGCGGGGAGTAAGTGGAACGGTTGTTATTAAAGCGCCTGTCAACAAAAACAACAACAAAAAAGAAAGGGAGGATGCAGAAAGAGAACAATTGCCATTTAGTGCAACAGATTTTTCTCTATATCTGTCTTTGAATAACTGTCTGCCATGCGGGAGGACGTACAGATAACTTTCTGTGCGAAAATGCTGATAAACCTGAATGGGTCCGTTAGTCAAGTCAGGGGTCATGAATGTTTAGATGATTCACCTTAATGAGTACCAGCGATTGCGCTGACGATTCAATAACGGAATATTCTCTCTGGTCATAGGTGCTGCTGCAGACGTTTGTGAAGTGCCGTCATCCATTTTCCCGTTCGCTCTAATTTCACAATTCACAGCTTAAATTTGCTCACTTTTTAATTGAGAGCTGCCTTTTGGCTTTGTTCTAGCAGCAGCTAAGGCGTTGTTTGTTTTTTGTTGTAGAATGACTTTCATAAAGTAATGCACATTGTGCATGGTATACACTTCACTTCACGCATTCACATGCCAAATTACAATAGCTAAATCGCACTTGTAGTTGTAAATATAAACGAAAAATTCTTATGCACAAAAATTAACGCAAATGAAAATTCCGTGTCCAAACTACGTTGTCTGGCATTTGTTAAACAACCCTGTATATTCAAAGAGAAATCAATAACAAGGCCTGTACGTGTAAGTGAGAGCGAACGTGCGATAGTCAGTATAGCGCGTGACATTGGTTGGAAGAGTGCAACTAATTCAACACTCGTTTATTCCAACAGTCTGGCAGCATTGTCAGGCAAAATTTGCGCGCGCTCTGTCACATCGTTTGAAATGGGAAAACAAGTAAAATAATATGTGTGTAAAATTTCAAATGCTGCTGCTTGCGCATCTAGCTACGTTCGCACAACCGTATTAATTAAATAAGCAGCGTGCGGCTTTCGTTGTTGCTGTTAGATCAGCTATATCAGCAAAACCGTCTGGCATAAATTGTATTTTGTTTGTTTGCGTTGCCTCTCTGGCTAAACTTGTTTTTTGCTTTTATGGGCCTCGGCTCTTGCTTTTGCCTTTGCTCTTGCTGTTGTTATTGCGGGCGTTAACGTATCTGTATTTGTATATTATTCATTCGAATGGATTGCGCCTTAAAAAAGTTTTGTCAATAGGGTCTTGAAAGCATACTCGTTGCGTTTTCGTGCTATGATCTCAGAAGAAAAAAGTTGCCAACCGAATAGAAGCAACCACCATAAAAATAAAGAGCCACCACCACAAGAATGCCAACAACAAATGTAATACCATAAGGAATGGCAAAAAAAAAAAAACAAAAAAGGTTCAATGACATCAGCACGCTTTATTTTGAGGTAAAAGCTTAAAAACATTAAGAAATGGCCAAAAGATAAAGATCTTTCCCAACAAAAAAAAAACAAAGAGAAAGGGTCAATCTGTTCATACCTGTTAGATGTACTATCAAGGGAAATCTGAATCTGCAACTGAATCTGAATTCAAGTTTAAATACCTTACTTGGTTTTCTGACTCACAGAGTCAAGGCTCATTGCACTTCAAAAGCCTGTGCCGCATTATATGTTGTCATCGTTCCATTTCCAAAGCTCGTGCTGTTCGTTAGCTATGATTATATACTTCATAATTGCTTACCCAGGCCAAAAACGTAAACAGTTTTAGCTTGTTTCATTTGCCATTTCCTTACCCTTCTCCACTAATTACAACATACGAATTGCATTTGATGCATTTCGCTATAAATGTATGACAGCACGTCTCGGATACGAGTACGAATCGGACTTGTGAAACGTTTCAAGAACTGACTAACAGTAGATATCATTGTTATTATACGATGACAAGCACAACTTTTCCCTGTTTACACTATATATAAACAGCTGTATTTGCTGTTCTCTTTATACTTATTACCAATAGCGATGGTTTGAGATAAAATAAGCTTGATTTTTAGCACAACAGTGATTTTTATTTGAAGCAGTCTTGACTTTTGGCTTATATAGAATAAAATAAACAGTATCAGTTGATACTGGTTTTCTACAGATTAATGTTGTTAAATATTCATAGCTTAAATACTCTATATGGTATATGTGTTACAGGGTATAAAAAGACAAACGCAAAAAACCACATTGTCAACATTAAACCGGATTTCTTTTAGGCGTTTTATTTTAAGAATATTTGGTAAGATGTAGATATATGATTCCAGAAAAACTTTCCTTAAATCTGAATATGTTAGAGATGTGCTAAATTTTAGAGCCAAATACTTAAAATAAACCATATATTCAAATGCAAAAAGTGTTTATATATTTTTTTGATATTATGAGTGACATGTAATGAATTCAGCTCGCACACCAAATCAAACAAGCTGTATTGAATATGGCAATTGCTAATGGCTAACATACTTTTCCCATGCTATTTACTGTGAGTTGATGTGAGTGTGTTTCTACCATTTTAACTGGCGCTTTGGACACGACCGTTGTCGTCGTGCCTTTTGCATGCAAAACAGTCTTCATTTCGCCCCAAGTTTCAGTTCCATTATCATAGGGAGGGGCCCTGTCAATGGCAACGCCTAATGTTATTATTATTTCAATTGTTGTGTTGTTGTTGGGCCAAAAGACGAAAAAAAGAAAACGGTTCATTGTTTCACCCACTGGTTTGCTGGCTGATTAGCAATGCGGGTTAATAAGCGAAATATACGCAAGTCAGCCCAGCCACTGGGCCACTGTCTGCCTGTAGGCCTTTGCCTATTTATAGCCTTATGCTTTGGCGGAGACCACTTATTATTGTTGCTCACCTATTTTGTACAGATGTCAGTAGAGCGGGCAGACGACAGGGAAGAGGTGAGGGGGGCGTCGGATAGCCCGCTTGTTGACACACAAATTGAAAATAAGACGGTTGTGACTAGCCCGTGCACTAGCTAGCTGGTTAGCGGTTAACGACAAGTGCTAAATGGCACATAAATTATGCACTTCAGTTAGTTGAAACAGTTCATCAATCCATCAGTTAGCCAATAGCTTATTGTCTGCACTGAAAACTGCTGTGGAAAACATAAAGAGAAAACAACAAGTTGATTTTTCTCTTTTTTTTGTTATTACACATTGTTTGTGTGCATTTTGAAACAATATTTAAATATATTGAAAGTCGCTAGAATAACACATTAACTACACATTGTTATCGCTAACGTTATACTGAGTTAATGGAAATCGTTTTGGCTAATGCCCTCAATTAAGCCATCATCCATTATGGGTTTAAATGGAACGAAGGGCGGCAGTGTATAGATTGAAAACGACACCACATTGGCTATTTTTGTGTATTTTTGTATGGTTACCCTTAACTACCCAGCCACATTACGATTCTAATCGACCGAAATCTTTGAGCCTCATATAACACAGGCTGCTTTTGGGCCCAGACCGCCTGCTTGAACAATGCAAACAAAGGCCGTAAAGCGAATGTGTAAAAATGAGTTAGGTGCTCAGTAAGCGCAACAGCAATAAGACCTTGAATGAAACACCCAAAAAAAAAAAACGCCAACACAATAAGCTCAAAAAAAGTGTTGAAATATACAAAAAATGAAAGAAATTTCAAAGCGATAATTAAGTAAACTCAGGGTCAGTGTGTCAAAAGTTTGGTTTACTTTAAACTTGAATGTCGTATAACAGAACAGATAAGTATTTATGGATAAGCTTCAGTTATATACAAGCAAAGCAACTCAATTATGTTTCTCTGGAATGCAACTTTTACAGTATTCTTAAAAGTTGATAACCTTATTATCAGATAACAGTTCAATTAGCTTAATGTTTAGCACGCTCCTGTTAAATTAATTACTGATAACAATTCAATTATTCTAATGCAAATTGAATTTGATAAAAACTACATACATACATACATATGAATAAAGTTTGCAGGGTTTTTGTTTTTCTTCTTCCAACATATGCTTAGGTTTTATATAATAGATGCATATTACGACATGAACGCATATTACATTGTAATTGTTGTTCCACATGCTCGAACAATGAGGCTCAATTCTCAGGCACACACATACATTTACAGTTTAAGATTGTTTTATTTATGTACTAACTATCTTAGAGATGTGCTGTAGTATATTGTAGCCATTACCCAACATCTCTTTGGCGAGCCTTTGCGACGGGTTGCGGCTCTTTTTTGCAGTCATTTTCAACCGTCATAGTCGACACTGTTCGCCACTGAGCACTGACCTCCTTCTGATAAGCCACGAGGGCACATAACTTTCAGTTTTTCGACACAAAAAGAACGAAACAGACAAAAAAATATACCCCAAATAGTGGATGCGACTTTTGCTGCGGAACTCGTTTGTGTTTTATATTTTCGTTATAGAAACCTTAATTTAAAATGCATACATCTAAGCAAACTGGTTTCTGTTGCTAAGTATTCGGTTCTTTTAAGACGAGACTCTCAAAAAAAAGAAGCGAATTGCGTTTGTTGAAGGAGTTACACGCTAAAAATCGATTACATATGCAAATATATACAGTACAAAACTACGCCTATAACAATTAGTGGTTTACGAAAATTTGTTAGCGTGAGAAATGTGTCGTTGGTTTTTTTTTCGCAGTGCTTTGTCACTTGCCAGATATCGCACCATTTATAAGTAAATGGTTCACTTTTGTTGTCGTGAATTTTCCTATTCTTCCCTTTTAGCTGGAATACAAATGTATCCAAATGTACATATATAGATATATATATATATTGTATAACGAAACGAACGTTTTGGTTATTTGTGGATCACGTTTATCGATTTCGTTTTCGAGTTCGTCGCAAATGGCGAAATTTGTTTTTTTCTGTTCTTTCTTTATTTATTTTTTCCGGCCACATTTGCTGTCCGCTGTCTTTCTCCATTTGCCTGTTTTCTTGTCTTGTTGTTTTTATACCCTTAACCCATGAAATGGGTAAAAAAGGGTATAATGGTTTTGCGCAAAAGTATGTAACAGGCAGAAGGAATCTTCTCCAACCCCATAAAGTATATATATTCTTGATCAGAATCAACAGCCGAGTCGATTTAGCCATGTCCGTCTGTCTGTCCGTCTGTCTGTATGTATGAATGCGTCGATCTAAGGAACTACAAAAGCTAGAGTCTCCAGACTTTTGTTATGATATGATTGAAAAAATTGAAAATGAGGATTGCAACTACAAGCAATATAATTAACTTCTGTGAAATTTTTATCAAAATTGGTTAAGAAACAGCGGAAATATGACATCATCAAGCATTGGTACAGAAGTACACAGCCATATGTTAAATAGAAAATGGCGAATACTACGAATTGTTAATGATTTATGTTTTTTACTTGGAAATAATTGATAAGAGAATAAAATATATTATACATTTTAATATGCCATATAAGGAGTTTTGCAATGATTCAACATATCCGAAATAACTTCTAAAAATATTTCAGCACAATAGTATTTGTAATAATGGTTTCGTGCAAAAGTATGTAACAGGCAGAAGAAATCTTCTCCGACCCCATAAAGTATATATATTTTTTATCAGCACCAACAGCCGTGCCGATATATGTCCATGTCCGTCTGTCTGTCTGAATTTATGAACGCGTCGATCTCAGGAACTATAAAATCTAGAGACTCTATTTATTGGATATGAGCATAGCCAGTTTGTTTCAAATTTTCGATAACTTTTCCGGTTTACGATATACACATGGAACCGATAAAAAAAAAAAAAAAAGTCTTGAAACTTGAAAACTTGAAATTTGGGATTGAAACTATTAACAAAATAATTAACATTTGTGAAATTTTTATTATAATCGGTTCAAAAACACCCAAAATATTCAGCCATCAAGCATTGGTCCGGTAGTACACGAATGTGTATGTCTGTCAGGCCGACTGTTTGTCCGTCTGTATGGTCAAGGGTTAAGGGTATCTTCTAGTCGAGCTTACTCAACTAGAGCCTTCTTACTTGTTTCTTCTTCTAATTAAGCAAATTAAAAATATATTTATATATCTTTCTACACTCTCTATATATACATATACGCAGTGTGTCTGTTGAAACAATGTGTGCCACATATTGTATTCACACACAAACACACACATATAACTATAATTGTGTACAATTTTGTGCTCGCGTTTCAAAAACAAGCAACTTTTCTTAGAAACATCTTAACAATCATTTTTGTCTGCCTTTGCATTTTTCATAAGTTTATGTGAGGATTTCAAAATCATTTCATTTGCTAGTTTTAATTTCAACGATTGTTGTTGTTTTTTATTATTATTGTTGTTGTTGTTGTTGTTGTTGCTGCTGCTGCTGCTGCTGCTCAACGGCAACACCATTAAACAGCAAGCACAACATCAAAACGATAAAAGCAAGGGGAAAAAAACAAGCCACTGGAGCAGAACTTGCTGCCTAGAAGGGGTTCAAGATGAGATTATTACGTTTTGAGGCTTGAGGTAATAGCTGTAACGTTTGCCAAGAAAAGCAAAACAAAACTGTAACACAACATGTGGCAAGCAGGAAGTTGAATCAAACGAAGAGGAAGTCGTTTTCAAAGATCAAAGAAATGCGGAATTTATTCACCAGTTAAGATAAGTTATACCAATAACTTTTCTATCTTTGTTCTAATGTAGTAGTAGTTAAACAGAAAGATTATAAGGTAATCTCATATAGTAGTTGTTTATATAAATCTGTCTAGAGCAAAAGCAAAAGTAAACCTTATGCATTGTCACCGCTTATTTCTATCATAAAAACAAATAAACAAAATTGTATATAGAACTTATTCGTACAAATGTACTCAATTTGACCACAGCACATATATTGTGTTTAACAAAAATATATATAGAAAAATGTATATTAACACCAAAATAATTTAAAGCACATCAACAACGAAAAATGTTATGTTAATTGCGATCAGTCAAACGTACGAAACAAAAATAAACACAATTATAATAGAACAGCTGTTTTTGCAAACACACACTATTCTCGGTGGGTGGTCTAATTATTGTCAGCTGTTTTTGAGTTAATATCCATTACCTGCAGAGACACATTTTACAGACATTGCTGATGCTGCGACCTTTGCTGCGCCTGCGATTATTTTGATAGAAGACCGTTGAGGTGCCGTTCTCAGGATCGATCACTGTGTGGGCGCCAATGCCGTTGGGCGCACCAATATCTGTGTTGGAGGAGGCGTGCGGAGCATCGACGCCACTGGCGCCCGTTTGTGTTAGTTGCGCCAGTTTCGTTTGGCCAATTGTCGTTGTTTTGTTGTCCGACGTAATGTCTCGCGATGCAGTGCCGCTGCTGTTGCTATTCGAGTATTTGGCGCGCTCGCGACTCCGCTCATTTCTATAACGTATCTGGCCGGCGGCTGAGCCAAGACTGAATAAATTGCCCAGAAAGCTGGCGCTGCCGCTGCCTCTGCCGCTATTGCCGCCGATAGAGGGGCTACCAATGCTCCCGATGCCGCTGTAACCAGTTGAGCTTTTGCGTCGTCTGCCTTGCCCATGATTGTTGTTGGATTTGTTGTTGCTTTTGCTGTTGCTATTGGCAATGGCAACGTCACTGTGTCGTATGAGCAATTCTGTCTCCGAATCAGTCTCTTCGCTCTCTTCGTCAAAGTCACGTAGCGGCAGCTCGTTATCAGTCATGGCGAAAAGAGAGCGTCTCTAAATATAGTTGAGTGTGTGTGTGTCTCAAAGAGAGCGGAAGAGGGCATAAACGTGCGAGCTATTACAGGTGTGTCTTCTTTTCCTCGGCTGACTCAATTTTTTTGAATTGGCTAAAGTTTTATTAATTCTTTACAATGTAGGTGCTGTTTTCTCTTCCCCTTTGTCAGTTGCCTTAAAATTAGCTTAATGCTTAGCTAACCTTTTTAAGTCCGCCTTAAATTAGAAGCTTGCCACGTTTTCATACACACTACACAAACAAAACGTGCAATATTTCGTTATCAAAGTTATTTTTATGTGGGCGCGTAAACATTTATAACAACACTTCACGTATCGTAAATTGGAATTAAACAAACATTTCACTTGTAGGCAGCTGCGGCTAACGGGCGTGTTCCCCCATCGACGTCATCTATCACTTCCCAAAATACATACATATGTACATACATATGTATAATTCATGCTCTGTCATTTGCTTAGTAGTTATATGGCGTAATTGATAACCAATTGATTGCCAATTGAAACAGTTCAATATCACAATCTATGTGTACTATTGAACAATAACGCGGCACTTTTTTTATTTTATTAGCAGTAGCCCAATATACCCGGGCCGCATACACACACACACATACAAGTAACGAACAGGCAATAAGACATTTTTAGCAACTTCGTTTAAATACACGTATTGTTTAAAAGCTAGTGGTTTGTTATTCACTTATATAAACGCATATATAACTAACTAATACTAATAATTTAGCACATGTTTGAGCACGTTTCTTTCTAATTTTTTATTGTTTGTTAAATATATGTTTCTACTGGCCCACTGGCCGATTGTATCAATTTGGCCAAACTGTAAAACAGCTGTGCGTGCAGTGTTGATTAACGCTGTTTATGCTTGCATATGTGAAGTGTTAAGCGCAATTTTAAAAGTTTGAGTTTTTTTATAAAACGTTAAATATTCATACTAGTATTGAAAAGCTTGCGTAAATATTTATAAAATTGTATATTTTTTATTAAATGTATTTATATATTACTTAATAGATTAGCATATAAACGATGAACGGGAATTTACAACGAGATCTTAATCAAAGAAACAAGTTAAAATGCTCACAATAAATCAATTTGCAGTTTTGCTTATCAAGGCAGTCTATATAATTTAAAATACATACACAAGTACATAATACGTTTAAAGCGATCTAAACAAAATAAAATTGTTTCTATAACATAATGCAAAACTGTTTGTTAATTATTGGTTGTTTGGATTTTTGCAATATTTTTTGTATAAATATGGATACTTGTATTATGTATAAATAGGTTAATATGTATATGTGGGGATATATTGCAACGCAACCATGCACCGCTGATTTTATCTGCGCTCCACTTGCAGCGTTATATTTGAGTCCGAATTGGAATAGTTCTGTTCCAATCTGGGTCGATAATCATCTTCTATATCCGAATAGGAACCCACAGACCGAGACATTCTATAGAAGACAGGAACAAGAGATTATAAATGCTTTAAGCAATCACTCTAATGTAATATGTAATAAATAAATGTAAATAAAGTATAACTAATACCGCTGAGTTGACGCATTACCCTCGATGGGCAGAGCCTGACTGACGCCGGATGGTAATAGATGCTGCAGCAGTGCATCCATGGCTGCATTTGCCGATGTGGGGAGTGGCACATGATTCATGTCCACCGATGAGTGCGACTGAGATAGCTGAGGATTGGCAGCCGCTGCGGTCAAGCCATTCACATGTATTCCAGTTGTAGCAGTCAATTTGGCCCGCAGCGTATCGAATAGCTTTAGCAGATTATCAAATGTGTTTCGCATATCACAGAGACCGATGATGTCATAGCACAGCTGCGATACGTTTTGTCGCAGCAAATAAATGGCATACTTGGTTTGTTGAGATGGCAGAATGGACCGCGTATACAAAGGGAATCTACATCAATCAATAACAAAATATAAAACAATGTTTATCCAATAAACTTTTCTATTTTTGGCTCACTCTTTCGTGTTATAGGTTAGCTCCTTGATTTCGTCGGCAATGCGCGAACGCGATGGTTCATAGTGAATGGGATTGCGTAGAGGGCGATCCATAATGAGTGCTACCATCTGTACTAGATGCGCCACATAACCCAGCGCAGCACTCACCGCCAGCGGCGAGACATTCTCCAGTATCTGAGCATTAGCGGCTTGTCGCGATTCGCTTGTATAATCTTCCATAGGAGGAAAGGTAATGCCACAAATACTAAACTGTTTAGTGTTCAAACTCTCGATATTATAAATCTCTTGCAGCTCCAGCACCAGCGTTATCATGCGACGCTCCACCTATGGGGAAATCTCTTAATATTAGTATAAAATTGTTGTAAATTTGTACAAATTTTAAATAAATGTTTACCTGATCTTTTTGAAGTTTTTTTTCGCGTTGTGTTTGCTGCTGTGGTGTCAGAGTGCGCCATTCCAGCCGCTCTTTCTCCAACTTCAGCCTTTGGTTATGCAGTTTACACTGCAACTCCTCGCGCTGCTCCCGAAACAACTGTAGACGCTCCTTTTGCCGCGCATTGCGTTCCCTAAAGGTAGCACGTTCTGATTGCAGTAACCGTTGCTTGCAACGCAGCGCCTCAATTTGCTGCATCAACTGCTGAGCACTGTACAGCGTGAGGGGCGCAATCTCTTGTTGCTCGGCCAGCAACACGGAAAGCTTTCGGCCCATGGAATGATGATAATGCTGGGAACTCTGACTGCCATACGAAGAACTAGATATTGAAGTGGTGCGCGGTTTCAGTCTCAGTTCGTTGCGTGTAATGCACCGAACGCTAAGACGTGCGATTTCTCCGCTCAACTCCTTGACGTCCCGTATCTTTTTAAGCTGATCTCTCTGACGACGCTGCAGCAACAGCAGATTTTCCAAATTGTAACTAGGCCTTATATTTTTCTCCTCGCAGCCGAGCTGTGTGTAACGCATGGTGCTCATCCGCAGCACTGGGCTGCTGCTGCGACTGACTTGCGGTGAATTTATGCCGCCCGCATCGCTCTCCACATTTGTTTCCTTATTGTCGTAGTCGGCATAGCTTTGGTATTGCATATGCAGCTGGGCATATAAACCTTGCTCACTAATAAGCTCCGGGGAGGTGAACTTCTCGCCATTTAGATGAAAAATTAAACAGTTGGCTCGACAATTTTTTAGAGGTAACGATGCTAGCGGTATAAGGCCGGAGAAGTAAACGCCCCAGCTAAACAAGAGCTCCGGTGGGCGCGGCAATTTGTGGGGCGTTAACTGCACATTGGCCAAACGTTGCTTCAGCTGTGAACTAGAAAAAATAATCAACATTAAAACTTAGTCATACATTACTAATTGGATTACCCATAGCAGGCACTTTTTTTATCTCTTTAATCAACTTGTCTTTCAAGCGAGAGTCAAATTAACTGACATATGATATGACATAGAACGATTATTTGTGGTATATCTTTCATTTCAATTCCACTGGATACCTAAATACAAACCTTTGCGCTGACTCCCTTGTTTGCTCAGTCTCGTTTGGTCCGCTTGTTGTCGTTTGCTGAGCGGTTGGCTGATAATGTGCCCATATTTTCACACAGACGCATTGCGCATTCGATTTTCGCCAGACGTCGTCGCCCGCATAAATCTCGGCCCACTTTTGCTGCTCATGGCGCTGCGGCAGCGGTTCGCTGGTATAGAACGCTTCACTAGCCTTATCTGCATGCAGTGTATAATAGAGCATCAGCTCTTGCTCCTCTTCCGTTGCGCACTCTTCGCTGCCAGCACAGGCATCCAAGGTACACTCAATGCTGAGTCCTTCTATGCGCGCCAGGTTGCGAAGTCGCAACTGCTGCGTTGCTAGTGGCAGCCATTTGCATAAGCGTGGTGGAAAACTCATTGCGGATTCCTTTAGATGTTACGCTGCGTGAGCCGCGGTGTACATAGTAAGCCTACACTAAAATTTTTTTAATTTTATAGAAAATATTTCTTTAAAAAACACTTTGGCTTTAACAGCTGTTTTTTGCTGAAGAAAGATAAGAGCAGTGTGGCCGTAGCGAATCAAATTAACTAAATGGCAACGCTCGCAAGTGGTGGTTTACAAGTGCTGCTACAACTCCTGGAAGCTAATTTCACTGTTTAAATAAAAGCTTGTAATATACGTCATACTTAATAATAATTTCATGATTTGAAAAGATCTAAATATTATAGAGTATGTCTATAAGAGCTAAAGCCAAAAAGCATGCATTAAGGCTAACTTGTTAGACAATAATTTAGCCTTCTTTATATTTAGCCTTTTTAAATTCAATGAGCATTACTGATTGTGAGCTCATAAAATTGAATAACATTGGCAGCGCTGGCCGAATTGTAGTTTATATTGGTGCGCGTAAAAGGCAGCTTGTTGCAAGGTCCTCCAAAAAAATAATAATAAATGTGGAATTAAAAGTGTATAAATGTAAACTAACAATTATTTTTATTGTAGATGCTCAACTTCATTACAAAATCTATAATGATGCCGTCCACACGCAGCAGCTGTAGCAAAAACAACCAGAACACAAATTCCAAAGAATTGGAGAAGAATACTGATAAGAATCAGAGCCATGAAGCGAGAGCTCCCGTCAAGATGCAAGGCTATAAGATAACGGACAATGAACGCACACGAAAATATGGCATAGGTGCAAATTCGTTGAATATGCTCATCCAAAAGGCACAGCTCAAGTTCCCGGTAGGTTTTCAAGTAGTTTTGCAAATTGCGTTTCGACATAAAAAGCTGCCCAAATCCACAATTGCCTGTGGCCCTGCCCCTGTCTCTGGAAATTCAAGGCCAATGTTCTTCGGCTGACTTCCGCTATGTTTGTCGTTGCTCTGCACGTTTCAATGTCAGCCATACTCCCTACTATGTATTACTGCAACCAATGCGCATGCCCCAAAAGAGCAAGGAAATGACAAAACAAAATCCGAGCACCTGTTGATATTTTGTTGTACTTAGGTCAGGGTCTAGTCTAGTTCGAGTCAAGGGCAATTTACTCTATGACTGCTCTATGTTTTTTGTCCTTCATAGCTGAAGGAGCTAAACATTTATTTGGCCTTGGATGGCTTCGAGGTGTCTGACGATGAGTACTTTCACAGTCTGCCCGCCCAGACGCTTTTTATTGTTGCTGGTCCCGATGCTGTCATCACCACAGGTGAGATGGCATTTTTAACTCAATAAATAAAAATTAAAATTCACTTTCGTGCAACAGATGCGGACTTTGAGTTTGAGAAAATGCGCCAACAATCGCCGTTGCTGAAGGTTGCCGACATTTTCTATGACTTTATTGAACAGCATCCGGACAAGTTTCGGCGCATGATTACGGAGTACGAGCAGCAGAAGCAGCGACGAGCTTTGGACAACACCAAAGCACATTTGAGTCTGAAGGCCGAACACATGGAATGGTTTGAGGGGAGCGAGGAGCACTTTCAATCTAAGGAGGAGGCCATGGCCATGAGAGCACAGACACGTGTTCGCGGTTACTACTACAAGACTAAAGAGGAACTAACACGCAATCCACTGTACAGACAGAATGCCAAGGCGCGCCAGATAATCAATTCGGTGCTGGAGCAGTTTCGTTATCTACTCATCGGCTGCGATTACTTCTCAATGATGTTTAATCGCAAGTGTCAGCGGAAGCACGAGACTCTACTAAAGCAAATTGGCGAGGAGCAACCAGATGCGATTAGTGTGCCCAACAAACGGTTGCGTCAAGTGATTAAGGATTACACCGCACGTAATGCAATACTTGATGAATGGTCGGTTTCTTTGTGCACAGATCTAGGGGACTTCTATTGCCAAGGCGCCTATTCGGATAATGGAAATTTCTGCTCGATGCAACACACTATAAATCCGTATGCTTCGCGTGAAAATCTAATATTGTTTCAAGTGTGGAATCTCGACCATCAAATTGAGCTGTGCCGCAACACTTTGCCATCTTTGGTGGCCAATGTTCAGAAGCTGGTGGAACAGCCCCAGTACAAATGTAACCTACACAAACAACGAGTTGTCGACATATCTGTGCTGGAATACTTTTTGGAAATATTCTCGCTAAAGAACCTCAAGCTGGTGCACATTGTCTGCCATGAAAAAGTTCAGCGTTCTAATCATTCCAATGGTCGTCTCGTTTGCTCCGATTGTCACGAATATCGTATTGTACAGGAGCTCATGAACTTGCAAATGGCTGATAAAACTATCTAGGAAATTAAGTTTTAAAGTATCCTATACAAAAGCAATAGAGCAATACAATAATTATATATACTTTTATCTTGCAAACATATATGCGGGCTGCTTTAACAAGGCTTCTGGACCTTGAACTGTATGCCATGTTAAGCTATATGAATATATACTATATGCATAATATATAATTTATACAGGTCTCAAAAAAATTAACTCAAAGTTAAATTGTACAAATCTCAAGTATCTCAAAGTTAACTATCAAAGTTTAGTGTTAAAAAGTATTATATATATTGACATATGCATTTAATATATACATATATCGTATATATATATGGAAAAAGATAATCTGCATACCAATAACATTATATATACAACAATATACATATATAAAATTAGCTTTAAATGTTGTTAAATGTAGGGGGCCTAGTTGTGTTTTGAACAGGTATTTTGGCCGTTGCCTTGTTCAACATGTCCATTTTAAGATATTGTTAACTCGAAACACCAAACATGATGATGTCTCAGTGTTATTGTTAACAGGTAATTAAATTTCTACAAAACTAAATATTGTAATCAAATATAATAACCCGAAATTGTATTTGCCTTCAGTTAAGTGCAATACAAAAACTACTCGAATTACTTTAGAAGAATTTCTCAATGATATGTGTATGTATGTAATTAGTGAAATATACTTACAGTAGTTGTCTTTTCTACACTTGGCTTCTCTGTACCTCTGATTATACAAATTAAATAAAATATATGAGTTTCAAATATTGAAATTGTGGCTTCTTTTTTGGAATTAAAGTATTTTATTGTTTTTTTTTTTGTTTTAAGATATTTCTTTATTCACTAAAAATGTCACTGCATAAAAAATTATACAACACAAAATATATGAGTATATAAAATAATAATAATAGTAGTCAAATAAATTTGATAACACATTCGTATGCATACGAATACCATATGTATGTAAGTTTTGTATAAATAACTATGACATAAACAAAAAGAGAATCATGTTAAAAATGAAAAATGTTTTTTTTTTAATCTGTTTGCTGCTTGATGAAGACAACACACAGACAGTTTTCGTAAACCAATTTTTTTTTTTATTATTTAATTATTAATCGTTTAATATATATGCGCTTTCGTATTATCCGGATACATTGGTCGAGTTTGTTGTCATTGCGTTTGTTGTTTTTCGTTTCGTTGTTACCTCATTGCGTCTAATGTGATAATTTTTCACTCGTGTAAACTTTTTACCTTTTTTTATAAGGGTTAGTAATGATTCGCTTCGCTAGTGGCTTTCGTAAATTGTGTTAGAAGTTTTAGTGCTGCTATCAAATCGCGTTAAACAATTGAAAAACAAAATAAATGGAGAAAAATACATACATAAATTTCCATCTCAACTACAATGCTAATAATAATGTTAGTTTTAAGAAATTTCGCTATAAACTGTTACGGCAGGTCCCGCTCAAAAGCTATTTGACTGTGGTGATCCTAAGTGTGCTGGTACTTAAACTATAGACAAGTGCATTTAATTGCATCTCTGTATTAGCTGTAGCTGTCTGCTTCTCAGCTATAATTGATTTCTATGGCGTTAAGAAATAATTATAGATCCGATTGTCCAGGTCCTGAAATGAATGTAAACAAAACAATAATTAATATACAATGTTCGTCAACACTAATCGAATACACATATAAAGCTAACAATAATAAATTATGGAAAGTTTTTTGTCTTCGTTTTATCGCTTGGTTTTCAATATATTCAAATCCAAAGACCAGACATCCATACAAAGTATATACAAACAAAATAAAACAAAACACAAATAAGCAGCAAATAAAAATATTTGAAACTTGCAGCAGTGCAAAGCAGCAAACAGAATTTCGAGAGGAAACTTCACCTTTTTAGTCTTTTTTGTTTGTTTTTTTTTTTTATTTATTAAATGCAATTTTGTCAAATTTTTCTTGAATTTATTGAAAAAAGCCATTCATCATAACCATCATCATCAGTAAAATTAACGATTAATTTTTGTGTTAAAAATATATTTAAATTGTGTGTAAAAAGAAAAACAAGTTAATCAAGTTTAAAGAAAAGAAACATTCAATTATGTATTGTAACTTATGAATGGTTAATGTTACGAACGACTTCTTTATTTGATATTGTACAATATTCTTGTTGGTTGATGTTCTTTTTGATGTTTTATTTGTTTCACTAATGCGATTAAAAAATCTTCATTCGTTGTTCAGCATTTTGTTCAAGGTGGAGTTTTCTCTCCAAAATATCGATTTAAAGCTTTACAAATTTTTATTTTGAAAGCATTGTTGAAAGGTATCATAAATTAGTTAAATATTTGCGATAAGACATTTTTACTTTCTTTTTTCATTTATTTTCGACTCTTTTTTATCTAAATATTGTTTTTGATCAAGCCAAGTTTTATACTACATGACATTTAGGTTGGGTTAATATTTTGGGCAGCTACAGAAAATTTAAGTGTTAATTGTAGAACATTATTTAGATACAAACCTGGGTAATTTCGATTTAAAAAAAGTGTAACTATCGCAAATATTTGACGTAACAAAAAAATAATTAAGAATACGGCACATATAATTATATAAATCAAATAGCGGCAAAAAAATAAACAAAAGTAATACATAGAATAGTATAGAGAGCAAAAATTTGAAATAATGAAAACAATTATAGAAAAATTAGTTCAAATTTGGGTTTTGATATAAATTTTTAATTTAATTTAGGTACCTTAGGATTTCGAACGAGTTTTACAAAATCATTGAGTTGATGAAATTGTTTTTATTTTGTGGCGATTTGATAGTTTTTTGGTTTTTTTGCATATCGTTATGATTATTTCTTTCGTTTTTTGTGGATTTTTATTTTGGACTTTGTTGTTTGTTTGATTTGGTTTTTTTGAGGTAAGTAATATTTGATTCGATTTCGAAAATACATAAGTAAGTATATGTATGTAATTGAATTTAGAAATGACTGGCGAACATTTTGCGCTTTAACTGAGATAACAAACGAACGAGCGAACGAACGAATGAACGATTTTTTTTTTTGGTTTCAGTTGGTTTATATACATTATTCATTATTATAAGATAGTATCTTTAGTTTATTAATAGTCTGAGTGCTGTCATATATTGTACAATGTGATGTGAAGTGAGAAATGCAATAACTGAAACACCTTCAATCCTTAGCCAAGGCAGTGAATTTTTTGCTGGGCAAATGCAAGTTTCCTATGACGCTAGTTTCCTAAAACCTATTTTTTTTTTTTTTTTTGATAAGAACCCCGCCCCTAGATATACACAATTAACTAACACCCCTGACTAGACCTTGCGCCAACTACTAACTGAGCGTTCTTTAGACTGTTGACGAAAGCATTCGGGACTTTTACTGCCACGACCACTCAGAATTTCGGGTGATTCTGTGACACGAGCCAGATCGCGATTGATGGTCTTGGAGCTGAGGACGCGCGGACACCGCACAGTCCAGGGACTGCGACGTGGGTCCTGCAACGCTCGGAAAGCTTTCGAAGGGATAATCTCCTCGCCCCCGCTTGCTTCTGTCCAGCTGCTGTAGTAGTCAGCATATTCTTTGTCCTGTTTGGGAGTAATTGCTGGCGTGCTGTCAAGCGAGCTGTTCTCCACGGAATCCATTTCCTCAACCAGAGCTCGCTTGGCCGCCGCTTGAAGTCGTTCCATGGGCAGATTGCGCAGATGCGTGCTGTCACTCTTGAGCAACAGACTCTGGACAAGCTCATTTACCAGTTTATCACTGACCACACGCTGTTTGCTAGGCGATGGTCCCACAATCGGTGAGGCGGGACTGTTGGGTGTCGATGGGTTATCCGCATCAATGCTAGTGTTCTTGCGCAGAGGCAACGAGAGACGTTCTCGTCGCTGTGTAAGGGTCTCAGCTTCGCTCAACGCATTAGGATTCTGGCGACGAGTAATTGAAACGTTGTGAATAATCTTGCGTCTACTGGGCTTAAACTGAAGCTCGTCTGCCTGCCCAGCTCCTGCACCCTCGGGCACATCATTCTCGTCCTGCAGCAGTTTGAAGAGTCTGGAATGTGTGGCGGCACGCTGATAGCTTGTCATCTTGCGCAGCTCCGGAAAACTCTCGGATTCGGTGTCCGTCTCAGAAAGCTGTCGGTTCATGTCCGTCACTCCGGAATCGTCTTCCTCAATTTCCGATTCGGAACGCTGTGTGCTGCTGTTGCGGGAAAGCTGACCCTTGCCACGGCCACTGTCGACCGATAATGAGTGAAGGTTCAGTGCCTTGTTTGTGTTGGCCATATCTGTGTTAGCAGGGCCCGACTCGAATACATTAATACGATCGCGTATTGATAGTTTGTTTGTTTCGTCAAACTTTTCCAAACCGAGATCGGGAAGGCCATTCGGCAGAAATTTTTTCTGCTCTACCGGCTCTGGTTCGACGTACACCTCTGGTAGTTCTGTGATATTGTTGGTAGGTGTTGCAGCACTAGCTCTCTCTTCTTCATCTGTATTTAGAGTATGTGTTTGAGTAAGATGTTCCACGGCGACGGCAACAAAATCATATTGTCCAGGAGAGCTCAGTTCGGCTTTTGCGGGTTCCTCGGTTTCGACAATAACGCTGTTTCGATTGGATTGCGTTTTTTGCTGAACTTTGTGCTCATCAATAGAGGTATTAAAGAAAGCCATAGCCTGGCGATAATTATGACGTTTTTGGTTGGCTTCCTCAATCTGTTCTTTCTGTATGCGTTTCTCTTCAATATCTGCCCAAAAATCGGGTTCATCGTTGTTTTTTTCCTCCACGTTCATCTCGTTATAGGGTAACCAAGTACGAACTGTAGCTGGTTCATGCATAGAGGCCAACGACATGGTATCCACATGGTTGAGATTGCTTTCAAGAGAATCTTGCTTCACTTTGGGCGACTCTTCAGTGCTTTCATGTTCAAGTTCTTCATATTGTACTGCCAGTTTATGTTCCTCTTCCACAACTGGATCGACAATTTCAGGTTCTTCACCACGAGCTGCCTCCAATGTAGACCACACATCTATTTCCACTGCTGGCTCATCGGGTAGCTTGGCCCGGAATGCCTTGGTCCCAACTAGCTTGTAGGGTGTTTCTTCAATGGAGTGTTGACGTTCTTTGCGTGCCCAGAACGTAGCTGATTTGTGGAAGGTTACGTCATCATCATCGGGATTGCGTTTCGCTTCGATTTCTGCCCAGAAATCAATTTCTTCATCGGTGTCCACCTCTCGAGGTTCCTCCGGATACTTTGTGGGATCGAACTGAAATTCATTGTTATTTGTAATATTTTCTTCGGATTTATTGTCAGACCAAAAATCAGTCTCTTCCTTCTCTGTAATTTTCTCATTTTGGACTTGCAAATATTCCTCCGCTGACTGATCTCCCCAAAAGTCAACCTCCACATCCTCTGTGACGTTGTTTGAGACGAAGTTCTGTTTTAAGCTCCTATTATCGCAGACATCAGCTGACTGCTCTGCCCAAAAGTCAATCTCTTCCTCTTTTGTAACTTCAATTTGTTCTGTGGAATTTTTGGTTTTTGCTTTATCTACTGAAGCCCAAAAGTCCTCCTCAATTCTTGGAGATTCTTGAACACGTGTCTTTTCTTCTACCATGTAATGGACTTCAGCACATTGGGACTTTGGCAAACATTTAACTTTCACTTTTAGCGCAGTTGTCCAATGCTCCACTTTGGATACTGTTTCCTTTTGAAGAGGGATATATGTAACAGTTTTCTGTTTCTTGGTCCACTGACTTTCATGAGTTTTTGGTTTCATTGTCAATTGACTCTGTTCATTGTTGTCTTCTACAATTCCCCATAAGTCAGTATCTTCAATTTGTTGATCTTCCTCTTGAAGTGGCTCAGGCTTATTGCCCGCGTTTGCAAACGTGGACCAAAAGCTGTTTTTGGCTGCCTCCAATGAGGCTTGAGTCTTAGTCATGTCACATGATTTAGGCCTTGGTTTGGTTTGTCCGGTATTTTCCTTAGTTCGCAGCTGAACATTCTCAGCTTCCGCAGACTTCTTTGTCTGTTCTTCATCTGGCTTTGTTTGTGTTGTTTTCAAAAAGTTCTTGGACTGTTCCATCATTTTTTGTGCTTGCATTTTGGTAGCCAAGAGTGTGGCAAAGAAATCGAATTCCTCTTTAGGTGCTTCAGAAGCATCCTCAACTTCTTTGGTTGTCTCTAAGTTAGCAATATTGTTTATAAGCCCACCATCCAATATATCCGCAGAGAACTTGTTGCGCATTCCCAACGAAAAGGAGGAAGAAACATCTTCGTGACTGGTCTTCCTGGCACTTGTCAGAACTTTTTCGGCATTACAGACATTTTGGGGTAGTGACGACATATCTACTGAGTTTGAACGTGAGGAGTTTGACAGGCTAATTGTAACGCTAACCTCACAGTCATCATCATACTCGTCTTCGCTTTGTACGTGAGCTATACTGAAGGAATTACGTTTGATGTCTAAGCTAGGACGTCTCTCTTCAACCTGTGTAGTACTGCCCACTTCGACAGTAGCGATGTTTTCGTCATTCGAGCTGCGACTAAAGGAGAAACGCAATGGCAACCGCACAGTCACTGAATTGGACTCTTCGTCTTCGTCATCATTGTCATTGTTCTCAATTTGCTTGTCAAATTCATCGACTTCTTCAACTTGACGATCATCAATTGTTGCATCGCTAACACTCGAACCATTGCGGTTAATAACTGTCCTGGCATAATTGCTACTGCGATCTAGTTCGCTTTCCTCTTCGTATATGGTGCTCAGATCCTCTTCAACAATATAGTCCTCATCCAGTTCTTCAATTAGCTCCACATCGATATGTTCGTCTTCTTCGTCCACCATTTCATCAGCTGTTGTCACATCTTCATCCTCACTCTCGGATTCCAGCTGTTCAACTTGAATTTTACCCAAACCCTTATACACCTGCACATTGGTCACCGATTTAATGGCTTGCAAAGGAGATGGATGGTTGGAGTGTTTAGGAGTATCTGAGTCCTCCTCCTCCCCATCACTGCTGTCATCCGTATCGCTATCGCTATCTTTATTGTGAAGTACAGCGCTTATCTGCACTGGAGAAGCATTCTCGCTAGGTGACCGTGATCCTAGTTCTTTAAGCTGTTCTCCTGCATAGCACTTGTGCACCTGCTGTGATAGATTGGCCTGGGTATTCCCACCAGCGATTTTATTAATGTTTGCCAGGCGCTGGCTAAGCATATCGATGACCTGCTCCTTGTTGTTGCTAATATTGCGTGTCTTTGGGCGACTAGCAATCTCCTCGATCTCAACGGAGTGCGCTCGCTTTGGTGGCTCTCGATGCTCTACCTTGATGTGGTGTTTCATTATGACCTGAGAGGGCACATCATCAGTGCTGGGCGTTATAATAATATCGGGCAGTACACTGCTAGCACGACTTTCCGTCGAGCTTTGACTAAAGCTGGGAGCTACCGGATAAGGGTATGGGCCATAGGGTGGCACAAACTGGGGATAGTTATGCATGGGTTGCTGAGGATCGTTGGGATTACTTGACTGACCATAGGCTGGTGGTGGTGGAAAATAATAGGGATAGTAGTAGGGATATGGTGGATACCCTTCTGGTTGTTTGCCATCTACAGTTGATGGCATTGGTGGTGGTGGATAAGGATAGGGATAAGGCCAGTTTACCATTTGTGGTGGTTCCCCATTGGCCTGCCCCGGAGCGGCATTAGGTGGCGGTGGCATATACCAGGGATAAGGATAGCCATAAGCATGGGTATAGTGCGGTGGCACAGATTGAGAGCGTTCGGGTTGTTCTTGAGCTGGACAAGGACTATCTGAACTAAGTGATGAGTTGGATGTGACATGAGATGTGTGTGTGCTTGTGTTTGTGTCAGTGTCTGGTGGTGTGGATGTGGCTGATATGTAACTACTATGACGTTTATTGATTTTATTGTTAATTTCTCTGTTATGGTTACTCTTACTGTTATTATCATTATTGTCATTATTATTATAGTTATTATTATTATTATTATTATTATTGGTTTCGTTTAATTCAATATTTTCCAAATCCGAGTCCAGCTCGGTGTGAATTTTATGTTCTGAGGTCGGTTTTGGTGCACGGTTATCAAAAATAAAAAAAAAGAAAGAAGAAAAGAAATATAGACACGGTGAAAGTGCATATTATGTGGATAAAATACCAACAATTTTGGGCTGTGAATGATTCTGATTAAAGATCAATTTCAAACGATCAAGCAACAGTTAATATTTACAAGTATGCAATTATGATTATGATGTCAGAATGTTTGATATAACATTATGTTTAGAGAAAGTAATTTTCTTTACTCTGATTGTAAATGTAAGTAAGTGTGGATGCCTTAAAAAAATGACAAATATGTTCAGCTGATGTTGTGTGTGGAATTCAACATGCATCAAGCTCAATACCTTTTAAAATTAACTCTTGTGTTTTTGTATATGTTTCCAACATTAACAATAAGGTACAGATTCAATGCAATAGTATAATCAAAAATTAATGTGAATGTCCAAAAAAGTGAAATTTCTCCATAGAAAATACAATTAAGAGCATGATGCAGATGTAAGTATAAAACTCGAGAGTTGTGTGCGAGTGTGTGTATGTTTTTATGACTGATGATTCATAGTATATATATACAAATGTTGTGTTAGCCGCGGGGCTAACATTGAACTCGGGCGTTTTGTCAAAAATAATAGAAAAATAAACCCAATTTCTCGCCGCAAAGAAAAAGAAACACATTTATAATTTGTAACCTAAAGTGGCTTACCGGCATTCTCTGGTGTTGTCATTGCCTGTAAAATCTTAAATGATCGACTTGGTATTGCGCTACCGGTATATTTTTTAGGTTCGAACGCCTGTTGTTCACTTGCCGGTACATATTGTTGTTGAGGTGTTTCTGCAGGAACAGTTGGTTATGTAATGCATTCTAAGAGTAAAATTACATTGACTTACCGTATGGAGAACGCTGTGGTGTAAACCGGTTCTGTGCCGAAACGCCATTACCTGCAATAAAAAGCGATTTTTAGAGTGTTCTATTAAACAGCCTTTTGATTTTAAATATTCGAAACGAGCTTAGGCTGCTTAGCAGTGCTTGCAAATTTTGATTTGAATACTAAGGCGATACCGGCTGGTTTTCCGGTGGACACACACAAGAAGCGAATTAGTTCGAAAATTTTTCAAAATAGTTTGTTGTTGCAGCTTAAAGCGCGTTTAGGTATTAGTAAAGGTAGAGTACCCAAGACTTAAAGGTGAGACCAAACCCAAAACCACGACCAAGATGAAGACGAAGGGAAACTTTAAGACACACTCTCCAAAAACACAAAACCTTACCAATCCAGTTGAACTAAACAGAGAAGAGGGTAGGGGGCGGGGTCACCGTTGAAAGAGCTCACCTTGCGGAGACCAAGATGGAGGCGTACCCGATTGCTGATCCTGTGCAATTTGCAGCCGCCTCATTTGCTCAATGGTTGGACTATTGCGCGCCTGTTGAGCGCTCATCTGGCGAGCGAACTGTGGTCTCTGCAACTGTGGCGGCTCCAAATCCAAATGAGACTGTTGCTGAGGCGATGCCAGCCGCGAATCGTTGCTGCCATCGTCCACAGTGTCGGTTATCTTTTGCAATATTCTAAACGATTTCGATTGTATGGGCGGTGAGCGTGGATCGCTGCAAGTAGATATAGGCGTATGTTAGGTTAGGTTGTTGGTTAGCATGCACGATAATGGCTGAAAAAACCAATTTTTACACAATTTTGCTGGTGTTTAGGGTTAGCTAGTGTTAGGTATTTATGACTGGCTTAATACCTCATTATCGTTTTTGCAAGTGAGATTTTATTGAAATTTGTGTGCGCTCAGATGTTGCCAGAACACGCTCATGACAAATGTCTTGCAAATTATCAATGAAATAATTTTTAAATGCACAACACAACAGTAAAAAAACATATTCAATGAAATTGAATTGAATGTAGTGTTCTTGTTATTGAAATTGCTACTAGTTTACAACACTGATAGATACAGTTATTGGTTATCGGCTATCGATGGCAACGGCGATTGTTTTTACTGTACTACCTGAGTCGATTCTTTCTGTAGCGTATCTCAGCCTCGAGCGGACATTGATGCACATACCAATTGTAATTGCCACTAAAAAATGTTGTAAGTAAGTTCAATGTTAGAGAAGCACAAGATTTAATATGCATTAGTGCTGGGTAGTTGTTGTGCAAATCTGTTGTTTAGTGTGGTAAAGCACAAAAATTTTCATATTGTGTTGCCTTAGCTTTCAATTGTACAAACTGTACTTACTTTTGTAGGACGATTGGTGATTGGGAGATTGGTCCACCGCGTCCTCCTTCAATCGCAATTGGTATAATGCGTGTTGAATTGTTATTGTTGCTGTTGTTGTAAAGTACTTGTTGTTGTTGTTGTTGATAGGGGACAGCTCCTGGTGATGCTGGATAGTTGTTATAACCTTGATCAACAAATTGATTAGCTGAGCGTATTATGTGACCAGCAGGCGCTTTCGTTGGAAAGAAAGAGTATACATAGACACATATTGATATCGAGATGGAAAGTTACACATTGGACATGGTAGATTGAAACATTAAATAAAGGGGGGGACACAAACGGTCATGGGGAAAGTGGAAAGAGTAAGCGTTCAAATTTGTGGTACACAAAGGGAGGGAGGAAAACAACATTGGGGTTGGCTGGTTTTAGTAACAAACATATACGGGTCTTAGCAAAGCACCAAATAGAGTATTTTAAAAGACATACACAAGCACAAAAAGTAAGCTTAACAACAACACAACACTTACCACCAAAATTGGGCTGTGCAGCGGCATAAGTTGGCGTTTGTTCCAGTGTAATAGGTATGATGCGTTCCTACATAAAAAAGTCTTATAAGCAACTGCAAAAACTTAATGCTGTTTCAAGTTTACCCGTGGTCCACTTTGATTAGCATTGTTACTATTCGGATTCGTGATGATCTGCAGACGTAGTCCAGTCTGCGGAGCATTTGAGCCAAAGTTTTGCTGTGGTGCTGGACCGGGAGATGCGGCTCTTGCATAACCATTACCCTGCACCATCGACTGTGGCTGATAGAAAGCTGTCGTTGTGTTTTGTGTTGGCGCCGATGGGGCCGTACCTTGTCTCAAACTGGAGGGCACTACATTGCCATTCTCCTCGGGACGAGCCCAGGGCGCCTGCTCCTTGCTAGCAGGTTGTGAGCTTAGCCAACGCAATGGCTGACCACCAACCTGTTGCTGTTGCTGCTGTGGTTGCTGCTGCTGTTGCTGTTGCTGTTGTGGCATCTGTCGCATTGGTGAGTCACGAGCTCCAGACTGTTGCTGTTGCTGAAGCAGAATGCGCTGGGCCTGAGGCTCTGTGGGTTGTGCTAGTGGAGCTATATAAAGTGAGCCCACATTGGTCTGCCAGAGAAAAACAGGGTTTACATAAAAACTTTGATTACTTTTTGTATTATACACAATGTGTGTACTAAATGAATACAATAGTGTTGCCTCAAGTTCAAAACTCGTGTTTGGCCTTTGGCAATATCTAATTTTAGTTAGCTGCACATAAGAAATGCGTTCACTCCTTCAATGTAGTTGCTGCAGTTTATAAATAAATTGGAATGCTTCCGCTAATGTTTTCGCGAGTGCTACAACGAAATACAGATGTGCGATGATGCACAAAAATGTTGTTTCTCTTGGTCGTTAAGCGCAATTTTGGCTTTAAGTGTTGTTGTATATGTATGTGTGCATATGTCCGTACTAGTTGCAGTTGTTTCAAAACCTTACTGATGATAAATTATGATTCATACGCAATAATTGTGTTAAGTGTGCTTAAGAGATGTTAAGGTCAAATTGTTATTGGTTAATACCAATGGCTATAAACTCTTGACATACGCCAAATACTCACCGGCTTCGGTCCTTGATATTGCTGTTGCTGCGGCGGATTGTAAGCTGCTGCTGCCTCAGTTCTGGCTGGGCTAAAGACATCGCGAGATCGTTGTGGCTGCTGCTGCTGCTGCTGCTGTTGTGGCACATTGTTGTAAATGGGCTGCGGATGTGTTGGTTGCTGCTGCTGTTGTGGAGCGCGTTGCGTGCGCCAGGGCACAGTTTGTGCTGCTTGTTGCTGTTGTTGTTGAGCTAATGGAGAAATAGCTGTTGGTGGACGCTGTTGCTGTTGTTGAGCCAGCGGAGAAATTGCGGTGGGTGGACGGGGCTGCTGCTGCTGTTGTTGCTGTTGTGCAAAACGGAAGGGACTTTCTGCACGCTGTTGTTGTTGCTGCTGCAACTCAAATGGTGAGCGTGGACTCTCCGTTTGACGTGTGTAAACATTAACAGCTGGCGATTGTGGCATGGGCACGCTGCGAAACTGTGGCTGCTGTTGCTGTTGTTGTTGATGTTGCTGTTGAGGGGGTGTTGCTGGTGGCGTTGGTTGCTGCAACTGTTGCTGCATGGGTGGTGTTTTCGGTGAGGGCGATAGCGGACGCTGTTGCTGCTGCTGCGGCGGTGTATAGGGGCTGTAACTGTTGTTGTTGTTACCGTTGCCATTGCCATTGCCATTACCATTGCTGTAGTTGTTGTTGTAGCTGCTGGCGTTGCCAGATGGCTTATAAGCTGCAGGTACAGAAAGAATCGCTTATAAGTATACAATTTGGGCACATTCACAAATTATGATTTCGGGTTAGTGGTCATTAGTAGTGGGATAGTGCCAATAGATAATGACGCTTAATGTCTGGTTTTAGTAATATGTCGTTTTTAAAGAAGCACCAGAAACCGCTTAGTAAATTTGCCGGCGAACAACATGAGGCGAGGAGCGGAACGGGGCCAAGAACTGTTCCATGAGAACTTTGGCCCTCTTCAGTATTAGAGAGAAAGAGTGAGATTGAGAGAGACGGAACCCAATAACCAGGGAGCCATAAAAGCCAACGAAATGATGATATCCAAAGTCAATGCTGTGGCGAGCTCACCATCAACGGCATCTTGGCTGAAATTGTTATTGTTGCTGTTGTTGCTGTTGAAGTTGTCACCATTTTGTGCTGGCTCCGGCAATGGGCTCTTGGATCGATCCTTAACATACTCATCCTTCCAGAAGGTGTTCTTCTCAACGGGTGGCGGCACCTTGCGCAGCGCAGCCATTGGATTCGGTGGAATCTTAATCTCCGGCCGGAATCCCAGTGGCGGTGGCTCAAAACGCTGTGGCGTTGGTGATTTGCGTGCCGCTGCCGGCGAACCGGGTGCACTGCCTCGACCAGCTGGCGGTGCTAATGTACTTTGAGGGGGTGGTGGTGGGGGTACTGCTGCTTGGCTACCATTCTTACCCTGATTCTGTGACTGCGGCTGTGGTGGCGGCGGTGGCGGTGGCAACACCTGAAACGGCATTCCCATTGCTGCTGCACCCATGGCACTGGCCGCTGTACCCGGGCTCGTACTCGCCCCAGGTGACTGTGGCGATGGTCTGTTCTGTTGCGAGGCGCCAGTAGCGCCCTCAGCCTGGGCATTGCGCGCCAGCCGCTTGGCCATGCGCTCCGAACGGATTTGCGAGAGATCTATGCCGCCGGGCGTATAGGTAAAAGGCTTCTTATCTTTTGTCATCATGGCGTTCTGGACACAAGCAGGCGCCTCATAGCCACCTCCACCTCCAGCACCTCCGCCTCGTTGACCATACCTGAAATAAAATTTGAATGAATTAATCGTATGTAACATGTGAAAATAACTGCATTGGTCATAATAATATTATTATCGAAGTGAAAGATTTATAATTTGCATATTCCGAATGTTACGAATGTTTTTTTGGTCATCAAAACGGTTTTATTTTCATGCTAATTTTGTTGATTCTTATAACTGTGAGTGGTTTTTTTTTTGCACGCCTCTTCGTTTTGTTTCGTTTTGATTTACCATAATTTGTTTTTTTGGCTAAAGCTATTGTTATTAAGTGTTTAATTTTGGCGCTCCGAGAGCCAAAAAGCCAATAGCCCTCATTTGTCTGACCAATCTTCAAGATCTTATTATATTCCACGCAGTTTGACTAATGACTGCGCTCATCGACAGTTCAATGAGCTAATTTTTTTCGCTTGCAAAATTTATGTGTGTTTTTGGCCTTTGAGCGAGGGGAAAGTGAATTGAGTATTATGCCTTGGGCATCTTTTTTAGCCTCTTATTAGTTAAAGTACAGTGCTTCGGGCCACAACGGACAACAGCTGAAAGTGAGAGCTTTTGAATGATGAAAGAAAATAGCATTTAATAGCTGATTGGTAAAAACATTAATGATCGGAAAAGAACAGAAAAAAAGAGAGAAATGAAAAGACATAAACCTTTTATCCGGAAAGCTTGTATAAGTCGAAAATGAGTATTATAATATCAAATAAAAAATTCCACTGTTCTCTTTGTTAAACACATGGAATTAAACTAATCCATTATGGGTATGCATTATATGTAGATAATACTAGACAAATATTGTGCAAGTAGGAAATGCGCATTGCACATTCACAACAATTAAAATCTGGCAGTTTTCTAGGCTTGTCAGGCATTAATAATTCTCATAATCGCGCCACCTTAAATGGCCAGCAACTATTAACAAACAAATAGACAAACAAAAACATTTAACAGTTAAGTTAAGTCAGAGCAAAAATAAATTTCCTAACTTGCCATAAAAAGTGAGCTGCAACTGGAAGGCGCCATAAAAAGTGTTGTCAGGCCAAAGTCAATGCACGTCAGTAAGAGAAAGAGAGACAATGCGAGGGAGATAGCTAGATAACGATTGCAAAAACTAACTAAACGACCTTACAATTTTGGTTAAAAACCGGGAAAAAACGTTGCAGGAGCATTAAACTTTAACTAATCAATGCGAGACTTAATCAATGACAAGTTCATATACACTTGCTGCGCATAGCCAAGCCATAGTTCCAGATGATTCAATATGGTCAAGTAGCATATCATAAATGTCATGTGATTGCGTGTGTGTGTGTGCGCTCAATTAGTGCTGTGTGTGCCTTTGTCATCGACCGCAAACAGAGTTACGTCACACATCTTTAAGTTAACGTTTTGCGATTTGCATTTTGACATTGATGCACTCGCTCCAATTTGCATGTAAAGCGGATTGTGGGATTGCCGTGCAGTCGTGAGTTGTGGGCGCTTTTGCAATACTAACTAACTTACTAACCAGCGGCAGCCTGTGGTTTGTGGTTTGTTTTGCCTTCGCATTTGCGGTTATAACAAATAAACACACACACGACCAACACTTTAAGCCAACACTATGCGAATCTTTCACGGCAATCGCTCACATCTCACATCACCTGTTCCTGTTCGCGTTCGCCTGACCCACTTAGCCATGTTGTCGGTCACGCAGTGTATTCTATGCGTACATCTCTCTACTCTCTGTATTGTGCACATAAAAACTAATGAAGCTGAAACTGGCGACACACCATCATCATCATCATCATCAGCAACAGGCTCAACAACTTTTGCAGAACCCCGATTACACCGAGAGGAACAGAGAAAGAGAGGGAAGGCAATTGACATGGTCGCGAGAGGCGCACCTGATTATCACTTTCTTTTGGCATAACTTGCTGACCATCTGATGCTTACACAGGCCTATGTATAAATGTTTACAGGCCTCTTCAGCACTCAGTTTTAATTAGCAAATATGATTAAGAGGAGAAAACGGGTAGCCGAAATTGCAGTTATTTGATTGAAATCAAGAAGCTTAAGTATGATGAGGTTTTCTTTAAAGTCATTAAGATCTTAACTTAGCATTAAGTGTTTGTCAAAGACATTAAATTGTTAAAACTTCTTTCTATAATTGCACAGCATTTGGGTTTCCTTTATGAACATGTAGAAAAAAAGCTTACCAAAACCAAAAAAACACATTTCTTTATTAAAAAGAAAACACAATAAACTATAAATCTACTCATACTTTACGCCTTAAAGCTTTTATAGCCTTGTTCTTCCTTCTAACGAACTGTCGTCATAGCCCATTTAGTATTAGACACGTGTCTAAGTCAACCACAAAACGAGTGAAAAAATCATTTTGAAAGAAAACTTTTTAGAAAAAACTGAAAAATTATGTACAAAGATCAAGCGTCAGCAACGTCGTCTGGTGACGTCAAACTTACTAAAGATTTGACTATCTGCTCTGGTTTTTTTGTTTTTTGGGGAAGCAACTAGAGCATCAGCTGATTTTGACAGCATCGGCAATTAAAGTGTCAACTTGGCAGCCAAAGGGAAGTGCCACAAAACACGAACTTTAAGAACTAAATAGCCTGTACTTTTGATTTTGCCATTTTGCATATGAATCATTTTGGCATTGATGACATTTGCATTGCATTTGCATTTGTTGCTATAAATAGGTAGCTGTAATTTATATATAGACAGAGTACAACACGAATGTACAATACGAACAGTTGAGGCGAAATATGCCAAAAATAATATTGGCGTGGTACATTTAAGAGCTTGGCATGCGTGAGATGAAAATAGCAACAAAAACAGACATGCAAATGACGATGAAAATGGTGCAAAAACATCTACAAAATTTTCTCTTTTTTCTTATTTTTAGCTAGTATTGCATGCAAATGAGCGTGCAAAAATGTGAAAAATAAAAAACAAGAAAATGAAAGAAAAAATAAACTGGATCTCGGTTGGATCAAGCTACTCAAGAATGGTTGCCAGTTGGCGCACAAATATATATTTCAAGATCAAGCGCACACACATACACCAACACCAACACACACTCACACATACCTACACAACTTGCAAGCTGCCACATGCAACATGACATAATGATAGTCATTGTCCGCCTGTTCTTTTAAGCCTGGCCACAGACTCTGTGATAGTCTCTTCTGTGTCTGTTTTCAGCGAGTCTATAAATAGCGCTAGAACCTTCGTTACAGGGTGCTCCATTATGAGTTGCACATTCCACACCACACAGCGAATCTAATCTCATGTCAGCACAAAAAAATATTTACATAGAAATTCTTTCAGTTTTGCGTAAAAAAATTTGCTTATCGCTGGAATTTCTGTCATAAATACATATCCCCCTCCCCACACACACGCACACCATCATCACCACCACCCACTTACGTTTCAATGCAGTTCTTCACATGGCCATTCTCGGTGCCATTTAGTGGCAGCTCCAACTGAAATCCACGATCCTCTCGCACCATATAAGCGGGCAGTGTCTCAATAATGGCATTGGCCTTATCATTGTACGAACCCAACAATTCTCGATACTTTGAGTAAACGACGCGTTTCAATTGTGGATTCTTCATCGCCGCTGGACTCGGCGTTGTTGTGGCACTCATCGTTGATGTGGCCATTGTTTTTTTCTTTCTTTATATTCGATATTGGCACTAACACTGTATTTCAGATACTTTGCATAGTTCACTGGGCTCTGTCAGAGAGAATGAATCACACAAAACTGTTCACAAAATGCCAATCAATGTAATGCCTTCGGTCGTGTCGTGTCTCGCCCGGAAAAACTACTACTGATAACAAACCATTAATGTTTCAGTCATGAATGGCTTGTGCACAGTCACAATAAATATATATAGTTCACTTGACTGATTACTGTTTAATATTTCACATTAAAAAAAAAATGGGTTTTTATATCTACTTGCTGACTGCGTGTTAAGTGCTTTGGCTCATTTGACTACCTAGAGATAAGCTAAATAAAACACATTGTATGATTGTGCAATGCATTTACATGGTAAATGGCCGAGCAAATATTGACTTTGTCAAACACAAAAGAGGCACAGAACTCACTGAGCAATCAAAATAACAAAGAAACAGACAAATAAGAGCTAAACAAGGAACTGAGTCAGTGTCCATCGAGCGATCGATTGGCTGTTAGCAATATCGACAGACCTTTGGCTTTGGGCAACGGAAAGCAAGAATGATGACTCATAATAATAATAACATCAGAAAACACATCATCAACTTTTTGAGCATCTTTATCGGCTAAACTATGTATGCCGGCATGTTCGGTCGGACCTGCCTATTGCTCTAGATATATGAGGCAGCTGTGTTCTTTCGTGTTTACGACATAACAACAAAAAAAGATACGTTTTCATTTCGACGCTCACGCTTGTTTATTATTTTTAGGCATGAGCTAAAGTTTTGCCGAAATAAATAATAATGAAATTGCGACATTTGGCTTTTGGCATTGATTGGACATTCACAGTTAGTTAGTGCTTACAGCAGTCGTTCTTAATTGACACACACACACACGAACACACTAAATGCACCGTTTCAAATAGTTCAAATAAACGCGCGTCGCGTCAAATATCTCGAAGTAACGATAGTTAACAAATGTATCGGTTTAACTGAAGCGTACGGCGCGACTGCACATAGCAAAGTCTGAAAGTGTTTTGAAGCCAAGTTCGTTCGACTCGTGGCTCGCGACTCGCAACTCGCAACTGGCGACTTCGACGTCAGCGTTAGCGTTAGCGTCAGCGTAGCTGTCGACGTTTAGCAACTTGTTGCAGATACATTTGTGTGGTGTAGTCTACCGCTGCCGCTAAAGGAAAAACCCGAGTGCATGACAAACGTTCGGCTGGCACGCTGTACACACATGCAAGATATACAAGATACACGGCCGCCTGCCTGTTGGCCAACCAACCAACCAACCAACCAGCCAGCCTGCCTGCCTGCCAGCCTGCCATGACTGTGGAGCAATTTATATGTCTGTCAATTCGTTGGCAAGTTGTTGGACTGGCATTTCAAACGCGGCGACAAATTTAAAGCTAAACGCCAAATGCTTTCAACTTTTTTGGCTTTACTTTTGCCAAGTATCTTGTCGTTTGTTTGTTTGTTTGTGTGGAGGTATCTTGTATCTTGCATCTTGTATCTGCGTTTGTTATCGTGCAGCTAATTGTTTTCATTTTGGTAGCCATGTCGTCTGCTTATTACTTTTGTAGCTTTTCATAATTAAAACGACATTTATCAACTTTTGTTTTTCTCTCTGTGTCTTATCGTTTCGCTTTCGTGGAAGTTGACTTGAGACGTGCTTTTGTGGTTGTATTTTTTATTTAGTTACCAAAAATGTTTCACAGTTTAGCGGCCTAATTGAGACAACTGCGGAAATATGACAACAGCCTTGAGATACAATTGTATTTGTTAACTGATAGCGAAATTATTTCTTATCAGTTTGCTCTTAACCCCAAAATACAGAAACGAAGTTGGAAAGAAATTTCCTTTAATAATGCAATTACTTTTTTGAATGCGAAACTAGATGGAAGATAAACATTTTCAACATTTATGTTTTTAATTCCAGTGTATCACAGGTTAAGGCTTGTATATGTTTGTTCTATGCTTTCGAGAATCGATAAAGTGACCTTTCCTTAGATTATCAACTAATAAAAATGATAAAAGTTATTTTTGTAGTTTGTAGAATTTCTGCCAACAAGTAGAAATAAACAATCAAAAACAATAAATAAAACAACAATATCACAATAATATAAACTATTTTTCGTTCTTTTTGCTTTTTAAAAATTCAAAAGTCTTGATTATTTATGGTAAGTCGGATGTGAAAAACCAATTACAATCATTATCCACAACATTTTCCTCAGAACTACTTTGAAAAATTTGATTTCTATTGCATTCCGGCAAAATGTCCCGTTTGGGGATGTGATGCAGAATTGCCGTCGCAAGAATTGTTGGCACATCTCTTGATGCGCCATCCACCCGAAGATTCGATGGTGGAATTGGGTGACGAATGGCCCAAATGCTACGAACTGGACTTGTTCGAGTTGGACACCGGCTGCAATCATGTTGTGGGCGTGATTGCTTATGCCGGCTCAAGCATTGGCATACAAAGCCGACCCATTGACAAGAAACTGGAGCTAATAAATCATTTGCCCATCTTGCTAATGATGTACGTCAGTCCGCCGGAGCCCAAACGCGAGAAGCAGTACATTCTATACTTGGTCAGTCCAGTTGCCTCGCGCCGTGTCCGGGCCCACATTAGCCTGCTGAGCGAACGGTATGGTGGGGCCGAGGTGCGTGGATTGCGTTGCCTGCGCAACTATTTGGATGCACCACTCAATGATAGCGAGGAGTTGCTGCACTGCAACATGGACTATCTGATCTATACGGAAAAGGACATTTGCCGGCATCGTTCCATTGGCAATATGGGAACGATCCAGTTCAATGTGGTGCTGCTGGGCGAACCGGATTTGTTTGAGGTGCCAGATTAGCGGACCAGGAGCAGACTTTTACAGTGGCATGCCACTCAAAGAATGACTCATGTTGTTGTGGCTGAAAACTAACAGCTGGCTCGTAACCAAAAAAAAAACACTATCTTATGTCCATTGACGCACACTTGTGTGATCGTGAGTGCCTGTCAATAATAATAATACATTGTTGTCTCTCTTGTTGTTGTTGTTTTTGGGTATTGAATGAATGAATTGCTGCTCAAACTGTCAGAAAATGGGTCTCAACTTATTATTCATTCAATAATTTCTTGGCGCGCCCCAAAAACAAAAGTGGGTCACACCTAAAACATCTATACATACATCTATGAACTGGCTGGCCGCCTAGCCATCCATCAACGATGTCTGCCCAATAAGATAGCTAAAAGGCCCATTTGATTGATATTAACTGCATTGTGGGAAAAATCTTCTTCAAATTAGGCGTCAAATGTTTTTACTCTTCAAAACGTTTTCAAAACATTTTTGTTTGGCCTAATTTGTGTGCCTGAATGCATTTTTTGAAAAATGTATTTCTTAAATGTTACATGATAATATGTGATAAATTTTCCGCTGATTTGAGATATATGTAAAAGAGTTTTCTTAGAGATTTAGAAAATAAATTTCTTGGTTTTTTAAGGTTTCGCACATTTCAAGGCTAATGCCAAACAGTCTACTTGCAGAAATCATAAATTGAATTACTACACAGCATACTAAAAAAAAATATATAGTGTATATATTAAAAAAAATTCTATTCGGAAATTCGCAAAATAAAAAGAGAAAAATTTATGCGCTATTAACAAATAAACAACTGCCAAAAACCAAAAAAAAAAAAACTATTTAAAAACGGCAAGCCAAAAAAGAAGGAAGATAAACTAAGATAAACACTTGGTAATAAAAAACTTTGCTAAATGACACCTACGCAGATAGTAAAAACGCACCAATAAAATATGATTTTAGGCCGTATTCTCAGTTGGCTTATTATAATTGCAATTAGTTTTGGTTATATGTGAATCATGTGCGACCTTGAAGGGAAACTGAGCAAAACATAATCATAATAAAAATCAAAATATCACAATTGCTGCTCATTTATAATTGTACTGCGCTTTCTTCAACTCGATGTGGTATGCAACGAGCGCAACTCGTTTTTCATTTGTCATTGGAACTGGACCTGAACCTGAACCGCGTTGATTGCATGACATGAGCGCATCAGACCCGGCTGCCCGGCTGCCTGGTTGCCTGGTTGCCAGGTACCCGGCTGCTTGCCTGGCATCATAATTATTTATATTAATCTGGCGGACGGGTCAGCAGCGGCGACTTAAGTGAAAGTAAAGTCTGCGCCCCAAAAATATCTAAAAAGCAGCTACAAAAGTTGCAAATCCAATTCCAAGTCAAAGACAAAGTGGCAGCCAGCGCCTGTTGCACAATATAATACGCGGCTATATATACATATTTCTTCTTCTTCAACTGCGATACGAATATATTGGGTTTTTTTATTTTCGATCAGTTTTCCCGACCCGAATGGCCACATGTGGTCCGTCCCGAACCGTCAGCCAGTTACAAGTTTGGAGCCGCCAGCATGATTTTTAGTTGTTGTTCATGTTATTTTTTGTGTTTGACCAGTAAACAAATTGTTTTGTGTGTGTACTGTGAAAAATTGCTGCAATATTGATTTGACCAATGGAAAAATATGACGCAAGCAAATTGTGAGAAATAATGAATAATGTGCATGTACTTAAATCAAAAAAACTTTCCCTCAAATGAAGTAAGTCTACTGGTACTTTTCATAGAAAAACTTCCCAGATGTTAAAGTTGAGATCACATAAAATATTATAAATCCTGTATTACGCTGATTTATTTTGTAAATATCTAGAGATATTTTTGTATGTGAATATATTTCACGGTCATTTCTCATGCACTTGAACTTAAGTGCAAGCACATAAAGAGCGAAATGAAAAAATTAACCATTAACAATTTTTGAATGCATAAATGCGTAAAATAAATAAATTCACACCTCATTTACGTAACTCACAAAGAAGTGTTAAAATAATTGTCGCTGACATAAATCAACAAAAAATCCACATTCGAACATAAGACATACACAAATCAAGTGTACAATAATTCAAGAACGCACGAATATTAATGGATTTAAGTGCGACTCACATTTTATTTTTACGAGTTTTACAAGTTCACGTATCTGAAAGTCATGGCTGGCATGAAAAAGGTAAAGTTTTTACTAACTAAATACTTAAAAAGCAGATGATTGATTAAATTTAATTTATTTCATAGTGGAATTACAAAAACACACACATTAAAAATGTAATGGGATAAAATGGTAATTTTCATCGAATCTTTTATACAAGAGAGAATTTATAAAGTATAACTTATAAAAATTTCCATATTTAAAAATTTTTTAGAATTTTTTTATTGATTTCTATACGTTATATTTATGGGTTTTGAATTGTGTTTTTTTTTCAAGTTTTCTTCAACAGTTTTTCTCATACATAAATTTGACCTAATTTTCATAATATATTTTTCGCAATTTGCAAAACATTTTCATGACGGTCGGTGAAAAATTTATGTGCGGCACACATCAACGTCAACAAAAGAAGTGCAAAAAAAAAAAACAGCAATATAAATAAATCGACTCTTTCACCAAAAAATCTTTAAAAAATATGTGAAATGCATTTTTATGCCAAATTCTTTTGCTTTTTTTCAATGGTCGCGAACCAATACTATCTATCTGTCTACCTATCCTTCCGGTGCTGTCAAGAGCTAAATTTTTAACACGTGTGCTAAATTTGATAATGTGAATTGTGTGTTTCGAATTCGAAACTGATGGTGGGCGAAGGGAGGGGAACAATATATAAAGGCGTCACACACAAAGACACAGAGTTGTTGAGAATATTAGAAACATGAATTAATTAATTCGTGTGGGAAAATTTAGAAGAAAATTACGGCGAGGGGAGGGCAGAGAATATGTGAAAATGTCGCCTGCCAAAAAGCGCGTGCAGCAGTGCCGCGGGCTGCCAAAAGGAAAGCGGCGGCCTGTATCGCCTCCGCATCTCTGTGGGCATGGACATGGGCGTGAATGTGTATGTGGATGTGTGTGTGGGCGTTTTTGTTGGCCTTCAATTTTGATATGAACCTTAATTGTGTTGTTGTATTTCGAGTATATATGTGTAAAGATATATATTTACGAGCATACATATAGAAATGCGTTCACATATGTTTTATTTATTTCAACGCAAAATACAACATGTATTTTTTGTATATATATTTTTTGCCGGGTGAGGAATATTTATGGTTCTTGTAAGAAAAGCATCAGCAGCTGCATAGAATTGTGCCGAAACTAGACTGACATTAACAAGAACTTAGGAAATCAATCAAAATACTTTGTATAACAAATTGTATCTCATATGAATTGCGTTCAATTTTATATTTTTTATGTCACATTACAACTTACCCAGAGCTCATTGCCTTTAAGATTTGTTTCTTCTGTACTCAGAGTATTCGATTTGTATCTCACTTTGCACAGATTGCAATTTATCGTAGTCGTATCTGATGTTGGTTTTATTTGCACTTGATTTCTACGAAAAAATGTGGATAATCTATGCACATAGAAACACTGAAAATGATATAGAAAGTATGTTTAATTTTCGTGTATTTTCGCACAAAGATCACGCCTTCTTATATAACATTTAAAATTTAGCAACACACGCGCGCAATCACACACACACACACTCACACACATACAGACACACGAGCAGCAAATAGTTTTTATAGTTATGTTCAATGTTGATTGATTTATATAAAAAACACACGAATATTTGGTTTTGAGTTTACAAAAGTCAAACTATGGAAAATCCTTTTTTTTCACAATTATTCGCGCAAGAATTTTGTAATTTTCTATTTATAAAACGCGACACGACGCATTGCTCACTTTTGCCACTGCTGCAGACTCAGCAAATAGATCTATATATATATACGTATATGTATATATAGACAGCCAAATAGATAGATGGGTAGATAGATAAATATGTATGTGTTAGTTTATAGTTGAAGATTTTTCTATTTTTCGGATGGTTTTTCTCGTTTGCAATGCGTTCAAGTTAGCAGCCCAAGTCGCACTGAATTCGCACACGAACATTTCTTGGTCGAAAAGCCGAAAACCAAAAACAAAAATTCACATTTCGAAATGAATTTCGTCGATCTATATATTTCGGCAATTCTCAGTCAGTGTGTGTGTGTGTAAAGTGCGTCTGGTTGGAAAATTCTATGAAATTTTGGGTTTATTTAAAAGAAGAATTGAGCAAGCGGCAACCAGTGGGCGATCACTGTTGTCGGGTTGTTTGTACTCATTATTTATTTATTTTCTTCTTCTTCTTTTTGTACTTATAAGCATTTCGATCAGGAGCAGCAGCAGCAGCAAATGTTTGCCCTAAGCTTTATGGCATACTAAGCTATAAGTTCTTGTTAAAGCCTGCAATGAATTGAATATTGAGAAAACTTTCTCTCTCATTCAAAAAGCACAAAAGTCTTTTTTTGTATTTTAAAAATGTATTTAGTTAGCAAAAGATCTGCAAACTGCCTATATTAAGATGAACCGCACTGTATCTACATCTGGTACTTAAATTTTACGTAGCACTATGGCAATATGTTTAAAAGATTTTTTTTTGTCAAATTGATCGGTTGCCAAAAAAGCGAAACGCCAAAAAGAAAACATAGAAACAAACAGGCGCATGCAGCTCGTGCCTGTTTGAGAAACAACTACAACTGAATATATACATAAAGCAAAAGCGCCGAATCAGTCTAGTATATATCTATGAGAACATTAGACCAACAGCCGACCAATATCATGCACACAATGCTGACAATCAACTCGGAACGCGAATGTGAATTATGCCAAATGTTTGGGTCAGTCAGAGGGCTTTGGCTGTGCATTGCGGCCAACTGCTGGGATATATCATAATAAATCACATTCTAAGCACGAATACTAAAAACTTGTTCAAACATCGAGTGTTATATATACTCGAAGCGAAACAAAACACAAGTCCAGCCAGACAAACCTATGTAGAATATGCAATGTCTGCGGCATTAGAGATTCATTCATCTCAATACTTAAACATATATATATATATTTATTTAAGTTTATATGTATACTTGATATGAATTTGGTTTTGGCTATTCACTTTTGGGACCACCTGCCTATATATCGAATTGGTTTTCTGATCTTAATCACGATCATTAATTATGTTGATGCGTTCATTAAATATATGTGTATTGGCTTGTACTTTACTTTATTTTTGTGCAAAATGCGCCATTAAATTGTATAAATAGATGGATGAAAAGGCGCAGAGAGCGGCGTGGGCTCGTGAGTCAACCAGTGCCTCGAACATTAACCTCATTAGAAAGAAGAGTGTAAAAACATTTTGTATTTTGTTTATCTTACGATATACATACGGTATACATTTGAATATCTATATACACCTCTATAGCTTTCAAGTGGCCGACAAATTGTCTATAAAATGGGTGCGGCTGCCCAAAAAAATATCTATATATATGTGTATTGAACCACAGCAAGGCAATGAAATGTCGTTTAAACAATTAAATTATTGTCAAGGTACTTAAGCAAGCTGATCATAGTAATCCAAGCAAAGACATGGCAATGCTCAATGTTCACAATAAACAAAGGAAATTCGTGTGATTAATCGAGTCTTTGTGATAATATATCTACAGGCTTAATTTTCCTTCTGTTCAAGTTCTTTGCACAGGATTGCATCAAGTATACGCACGGTTCAATTATTAAACCATTAAGCATGCAAAACTTAAATACACATCTGTTTTTTTTATGAATAAAAGCATATGTAGTCCCAAAAATAAAAAAACACATTAAGCATTAGAATCTAGGAGAAAACAAGAAGAAAATTCCCATTAAAAGTTCAATGCACTCGTTGCTGGCAGATTGAAGAAAATGCTTTAAACAAATCGACCAAAAGGAAAACTACTACTAAAATACATGTCAAAGCGCAGACACAAAAAAGGCACTGAAAGAAATTTGTGTCCATCAATCAGTGAGAAATAATTCTATGCGTTTTAAGTTGCGCAACAACAACAAAACTGAAAACGTTACGCGTGTTTTGGACATATATATTGGCCTGCCACCACCGCCCCCCTTCGTCCACCCCCAGCCATAATCGCAATAGCCAATAATAAAAGAAAATACAAAAGTCAGCGCAGTATAAGCCTTGACCATAGAAACAAACGGACGACGCGTCGCAAGTGTTTTCAATGTATTTTTGTTGTTTTTTATTTATATATTTGCAATTTCATTTGTTTGGCATTAAAAACTGCGTTAAGGCGCAAGTTGTATATGTATTTGTATCTTATATCTACGTACATACAATACATACATATATCTTACGACTTGTAGTTTAGTTTTGTGCGTCAACGGAAATTTTGGCTGCCGTTTAAATTTAGCGCAATTGAATTTTTTACTTATTAATTAGTTGAACAAAACGAAATGAAATGAATGCCAAAAACACAAAAAAAAAAACTAAAGCTAATCATATGCCGTACTAATAGCCATCATCAGTATCCTCATCCGGTGGCAGACGAATCGCATCTCTGCTGACATTGACCAAGGATTCGCCTTCCACATCAATCGTGAGAGGTTTCCTCATGTCGAAGGCATCCTCTTCCGGATCACCGGGATAGTATTCAAGTAGCACACGTCGCAGTGTGAAGCCCAACTTCTTGTACAGCTGGAAGGCAACCTGATTGCTGCACCGCAAATACAACTCCACATACCAAGCCTCCTTTTGATCCAACATCTCTGAAAAGTTGTTCATGAGCAGCGAGGCAATGCCCAAACGACGATAGGGCTCAGCTACGGTCAAGGAGCAAACGTAGCCATGCACCGGTGTATCGTCCCTTAATCCATCCAAGCACTTGCCAAATATGAAGCCCGTCAACTTGCCATTGGGCGCTGTGGCAGCTATGCCAAGATCAGGCCACTGTGCGAGATGCCGTAAATAGAAGCTGAGGAAATAAACCTCAGTGAATGGGTCAATGACTAATGAATTGAATTTGAACAGATCATCGGCTCTCAGATCGCGTAGTGACGTCATTGGAGGATTTAGGCATTTGATAAATTTGATTTACTGATAATTTGTTTTCTATTTTATTTGACTGCTGACATTTATTTTATTGGCATGTTTTGATAAGCCTCCTGCAATATCAAAAAATGTTGCATAGTTTTGGGCTGACTTTTAAATTGCCTTAGCAAAGTTCCTAACCATTGCCTTTTGCCTATTTGAACAGGGCATAGAACATAAAGCAGACAACAATTACAGCCTATGCAGTTTATAATGTTTATTACACACTTTGTCTCAATATCACGACTTAAACTATTTAGAAATTCGATGTTCATTTAATATTCTTATAGATCCATGGCAGCAGCGAGGTAACACGAGTGTAAACGCCCGGATACTGACCCTTGCCGCAGCCAATGCCCCACGAGACGATGCCCACCTGAGTGTAGCGACTGCCTTCATTCACGATCATCGGACCACCCGAGTCACCCTGTCAAATAAACAGATGATTTGTATTAATTGATCAATGAGGAAAGGAACATCATATCTTACGCTGCATGAATCTTTGGCCGCTTGACCCGCACAGACCATGGACTCAATAATGCCACCAGGCGCAGCACGTCCATACTTATGAGCACACTCGGAATTCGTCCAAATCGGTATGTCCACCTTTTGCAGTATGGATGGCTGTGGTCCATTCTCGCGCAGACTACCCCAACCGGCCACGGTGGCTACCTGACCGCTGTAGGAGCGTGCCTGTTGTGCCGGCGATGTGGGCAAACAAATCGGTTGAATCTCTGTGCTAAATGGCACTGGTTCGCTTAGCGTCAATATCGCAATGTCATTGTGCTATACAGAGATTTATTGATTGAGTGATTTAGAATTTAAGTATAAATCTTTTACTTACCAGCGTGCTAAATTCGAAACCTTTGTGGCGCACCAAGCGTTTGATGCGTCGGGAAACATGTTGCACCTCAAAGTCCGTGCGTATATTGTAATCACCCAAGTGTGCCGTTAGAGCAGCGACATCCCAAGAGGTCATTCTAAGATTAAAATATACTATTGAGATACTTTTACTTCCATATTTTCAAATAGCTTACCGTGCCACACAATGAGCTGCTGTAAGAATGTGATTGTTGGTGATTAAGCTGCCGCCGCAGAACTGTTTGCCTGATTTGAAGAGCACCGCAATCCAGGGGAACTCATGGGGGCTGGCATTGATGCCGCCTACAATGCGCTCTTGATCGGGGGAGACTGGATTTTTGATGCCACACTGCAGGGGCAAGCCTTCGGGACTTGTGCCGCTCGTTGGCCGGCGAGTTGTTGTGGATGATGCCACAGGGTAACTGGGTCTTCTGGTGGTGGTGGTGCTGCTAGGAGGTCTACTTACTGGACGTGGTGTAGTGCGTCGGGTGGTCAATACAGTGCTGGCTGTGCTTGATATGGGTCGAAAGGTTGGATGCGTTGGATATTGATGGCTTGGTGGATGTGTTGGAATCGGTGGTGGCCAACCACCAACGGTGGGCGGGTGTGTGGGCAGCGGTGGTGGCCACTGAGGTAAGCCGCCGGCAAAAGTGCCAAATGGCCACTGATAGGGATAAACAGCGGTTGTGGGTGGTGTGGGCGATGGTGCCGCTGGTTGTGGCGCCTCCGCTTCAATGGTGTTCATATCCTGAAAGTCCGGTGTGTCCTCAACGCTATTGGCATTGTCTATGGGTGCAATATCTGCATTATCGGGTTCCACATGTGTTTGCTCCTCCCCTTCATCTTCTGCTTCATCTACCCTGTCAATCTCATCAGCAGCTGTTGATGGTTTCTTTGTCGTAGTTGTTGTCGTTGTCGTCGTTGGTATGGGGAAAACGCCAAAAGTGTTGGCATCCATGTCCGTGCAGCAGATGCCATTGTTGACACGTCCCAATTGATCGTAAAAGTTGCAAATATCTGAGGTCAACCCCACTGAACCTGTGGGCTGCCACTGTCGCAGTGCTATGAAGGACAACTGTCGTGCCACACGATAATACTGCTTGCAACTGTTGATGCGAACACAAGCACCAAGTTGACCCCTGGCCGTCAGACATCTGGAACCCTCCCAGGCGCCACTGCCAGTTAGACCATTTTGCAGCAGAAACAAACTGGGATCAAAGAAGAACTGTCGCTGTTTTCGTGCATTGGATTCCAGTGATAAAGCTACAGAAAAGAAATGAAAACAAAAATATCATTCAAAGATCTGACAAGTGAAGTATTCAAGTGCTCGGCAGCTGTCATAACAATTTAAAAACCATCAAATGCGAAATGTGTGCCATTAACCATTAAATATATATAATATAAAATGTTTACATGATTTGGGCCACATGAGTAATAAATGATTGGGAGCTTTCTTCAGGAATATCTCTGTATGTATGTTTTGCACTCAAATTCCAAGTTTCATGACTCACAATAATGTCAAAATAAGTTATGCCTGTTTGTACCAACATTTTCGTTTGTGTGTAAGCTTTTTGTAATATGCAAATCTCATTTACAATACGATTATTTAATATGCGTAACCAGTCTGCAATATGCTGTCCATTAGGCCTTGTGCACGGCCAATTCAAACACCACGTCCGAATTTTTCTTTTAAGTTGACTTCATGCACTTTTAAGTGTCGATTAGTTGAACACTTCTGGCAAAGACTTAGGCAACGAACTTGGTCAGCAACTAGAACAACCTCTTTAACATAAGTATAACGAAAAGTAATATTCCACTTCGTTTAGCCTTTGTTTGTGCGTATTATAAAACTCATATAAAATGTAAATATTATAAAGCTTTACAAACAAAAAATCTAAACGACTCATTTAGAAGATAAGCTTTTTGCTGAACGCATAAATCAAAGCAAACTCTATTGATATACATACAGAAATAATATATGGGCCACACGCAAAATGCTTAATAAATTAAACAAATGGCAGATTTGTGTTAACTTGAAAGAACAACAAGAGCAGCTGGGACAAAAGCTGCACGAACAAAAGCAGCCTAGATTAGTTTTAAGAAGCTGTCAAACACACTCTTCCACTTACATATGTACCTGTATTTTTGTATATATATATATATGCATGGCATGAAATATGACAAGTGACAGTAGAAAGTTGCTTAGGGGGAGCGACTCCGGCGGCTTACAAAGAAATGTTGTCAATTGTGCGTTGAAAGGCGCAAGACAAAAAAAAAAAAAAACAAACAAATAAAAAGTAAAACAGAAATGAAGAAAAAAAATGGCACAGCAATTGTCATTCAGCTTAAAAAGCGCTTAAGTTTATTGTCAATATTCTGGCTATTGTTTTTCGTTATATGTGTTTTTCGTACTTTGTACAGAAATGTCAAAATATTGAGTAATCACTCGAAGCGTGGACAACAGAAATTGAATTGGAACTCGTAGCGTGAACGAATGTTAAGTAAATATTTGTTGGTCTTCTTTTGCGGTTTTTGGGTATTTTTTTATGCTTTGTCAATACCGCGACAGATTGGCTTGAGCTTAAAAAATTGTTCCTAGCAGGGAATAGTTTCTCCCAAGCGTCTTTAATCTCTTCAAAGGCTAATGAACTTTGATGTCTGCTGGGTGCTTGTTGCTTTGTGCTTGGTTTGCACATGGTATAATCATATTTTACTACACATTACTTTACAGATCTGGAGACACACCCCTAGAATTGCAAACTTATTAAGTTTATGTGTCAAGCGTTTAGCATAAGGCACTAAAGATGCACAAAACAGATAAGACCAACTACAAGATCAAGGTCTATAGACGTTGGCCCCCTTTAGTCTGAAGTCATTTCCCAGCTCGATGCACACAAATTAAACTGGCTTAACTTGAAACAAGCTGCAGGAGCTGAGAAGCTTACTTTAAATGGGTTTGTATGTTCTTCAAGCTTGCGCATATAACATTAATTTATTGTCTGTAGTTAGTCAGTGGTAAGGGCTTCTGCAGTCGTTTAACAAACTGATGTTTCCACCAAATTAAAACACAATTATACAATGATTAATTCTTGTACCAAAGTCCATTAATAGGCTTACAGTGTTGCGAGCAGATCACGCCTAAATATTATATTTTTGTAAGCATAAATAATGAGGTAACAATCACCATAGACAGACAACAGACAGGGCGTGGAAGTGCGCCAATTTCATAGGTATACATAAGATACACCTTCACTGTGATGTAGTTTTTTGGAGCTAAGCGCACACAGACAAACACACATAAAGTAGAAAGTAGAGAACACCTTTACTATGTAAAATCACTAAATCGTATTCCCTATAATATCTATGCGATCACTATGCGATTTATATAGAAATCTGAAGGTCACACAAGCAATGCTGTAAAAGCGTGCCAAGCATACATATTTATCAGATACTATATAACGTAGCGCAAAGTCAATGAACTCGTATAGTGACGTATAATAAAATATGTGGGAAATATATACGAAAACGAGACATAAGAAAACTTTAAAAATTAAGTTTACATGAACTTAGTGTCCCAAGTGCAAATCATTTATAAAGTGAAAATATTATTCTAACAATTTAACAAGTTTGTTGCCTAAGTCTTCTCTTTTTCACACTCACAATTTCACTTTTCATTAGGGCTTCCTCAAGCTACAGCATTACTCACCAATTTCGGGGGCATCAAAATCTTCAACCACCGTACCTTTGACAGCGGCCGGGGACTCAACCGCCTGGGTATGTTGAATTTGATCCGATATTGTTGTTGTTGATCTTCTTATCAATGGCACATCCTCGGCTAATGTCGCTTTAAAATGCAACAAATGCACACATAGTAATAAAATTTGCATAAATGCAAACATTTTGCCAGCAAAATACTTATACTTTGTATTCTTAATTTTTACTATTTTGTTTTCGTTTCAACTCAGCGGGAATTGCAGACCCATATATATAAATGATATAGTATAAAAACCGCACAGCAAAACGCGTCTCGGCTTATTATTTTTTGTCTTTTGTTAAGAATGCGACGCACGTTGCCCGATGATGGCATTCACCTGGGGCGGGCAGACAGACGACTCTCAAAGATGTTTTCGTCCGCTTGTTCTTGTCGCGCAATTTCGATATCGTTTTCGACTTTCGCGCGCGCGCTCTTATTAGAAAACAGGACCGTGGGCAAGCGAGGTCCGCAAGCTTCTGAGCCAAGTGCCGGTAACGTAGTTTGGTTAACAGCTATGCGAAGAGACAGCGGCCAGCCAGCGACGTTAACTGCGACGCTCAGCTTTTTGGCGTAGACACAACAGCCGAAACGTCAATTACTCTCACATATTGATTTACTTGATGTTGTTGCTGTTCGATACTTGGGATACCAGAGACGCTGTGTGTATTGCACGCCTGTAGTAGTATTGGCTACCTTTTAACCAGATTCGTTTGCATTTGTAAACTAGTTCTTTTAATGCTTATAAGCATATGCCTACTCCATTTCTTCCGGCCTTTTCCTTTTTGCCCGTTGTCTAGAGTTATGCCAAGAACACGCAACTTTGCTCCACATGCAGACAAACTGGCATTTATACCGGGACTTCAAAAACAGTCAAGACAGTCAATAAGAAATGTCTTGCTAGCCTTTTTTTCTTATGCACTGAACTAAAAAAGTTTCCTCGAACCCAACCAAGCTATTCAAAATCTCAAAGAAATTTCTCAGAAAATTATTTTGGAGTATATCCAATTTATTCATACCTATGCAATATCTCTTTAAATTCCTCTCTTAAACAAACTGCCAAAATATTTGAATACGCAATTTACTATAATACAAAATGTTCAAAGAAATGCAATGGAAGAAGGATTCAATTAAAAGCATACAAAAATCGCGTACTCAGTCAAAGCGCCTTGTCACGCTTTAGGTGTTAGAAATGTCTCAAAAATTAAATCAATTGTTTGTTGGGGCGAATTGGCCAGCTCATTGTTGGTTCACTTGATCCCGTCGCTGAATGGATAATTGAGCTCGCCCACCTAAAATGCAAAGATATGAAATCTGTGTGAGTGTGATGTTCTCGAGTGTCACCGGCCATGGTGGCCTCAACCTTTTGGGCGACATGGCGCAAAATCAATCAAAATATTTATTTTTGCCAACTAATTGTGTATAATTGGATGCCAAAATGCCAAAGGGGCATTTGCCTTATGATTTATCGCAAAATGTGTTCTCAATTCGTTTTGGAGTGTTGAGTTTTTGAAAGCCATTCACTGAATCGAACAAGGCATCAAGATCAAGAGACAGCTGGAGAGAGATGAATAAGCCAGTCCGGATTTGAAAATATTGTAAATTATATAAAGCACAAACTTTCTTTGGACTAAATGAGACACAAGCCAATAATACTTCGTACAAATTGTAATAGAAGAAAATATAATATTCAAGCATTCAATTTTTTCCATTATTTAAAATGGGTTATAACACGAAGAACACGAAAAAAAATGCAAGTTCTAAGCTGCTGCTAAAAATTCAACATATTTTTCAATTCATATTCCGCTTAAATTTTGTTGCATACTTTTAGGATCTTCAAATATTTACCAGTTACTGTCAAACCGTGCTGTAATATTCAATTCAATTTAAACACTTAACTAATTAATTTTACATACAAATTTTATAATTTTGAGGTATACAAACATATGTGTATTGGAGTAAAATGAATTTGTATTAGAAATGACATAAATAAATATAAATTTTGTGTGTTTTTGATTAACAAAAAAGATGAACAATTCTTGTCAATAAGCCGCTAACAATTCAAAAAAGTTAAGTAAGTATTTGGAGGCAGCATTAAACATTATTAATTAATAATTCATATAAAATAACTTAAGAACTAACTAACTAGCTAGATAAAATGCATAGATTTTGGGCTTTGAGCACTTTACTGAACCAACAATTTCTCTATAGGAACCGGTGCGAAGAACTCATTGATATGCGTAACCAAAATGGGTGCCCATTGTTCACGTGTGGCGGGAATTCCGACACGCGTTATCTCCGGCAGGTTCTCATTCACCAGATTCAAGATCATAGCATCTGCATAGAACGAAGTAAGGGTTAGTAAAGGTGTGAGATACTAGTTTAGCAACTTTAACTCACTTAGATTACGATCCGAGAAGATGCCATTGGCCAAGACGCGAGCATTGCCAACATTAACATTCGCATTCAGTCGATGCAGACTAAGGGTCTGCTTACCGTTGGGTAGCTTCTCGATATGACCATCGGTTAGAATAGTGGCCTTAACGTCATCTAATAGAAATCGAGTTAAAAAAATGAATTATATTTATTGCCTGCAACTAACCAAACTACTAACTTACCAATTGTTATGTTGAATGGTCCCTTGGGCACCAGACGCAGTCCGCCGAACTTGACATCCGCCTTAAAATAACCACCAGCCTTCAGCTGTGGCAGCTCCACGCCCAATTTGATCACAAAGCCGCTGTCCGTGAAGTTCGATGACACGCTGTTGACTTTCAGTCCACTGATGCCATAGATTTCCATGTTCTTGATCAGCAGGCCACCCTGTATGCCATCATTGGTGTACCGAAAGAGGCCACGCTTGTAAAAGTAGGGATCAATGGAGCCCATGCTCAACTCGTTCAGACCCTGTTCCTTCAGTCTCGGCACAATCGTATGGAACAAACCACGTATGCATTCATCCAGATCGGTTGAGCTTAGGCTGCAGCTGCCAGCATTGAAACCATCTCCCGACCCCAGAGGTACTGTAACATAATGGCGAAAGTGTTTTGTTAGTCGCTTGAGTCATGGCCAGGTTAAGAGTGTGCGTAATAAGCTTAGTCAGTTATAGATCATTGTGCATAGCGCCTGCTCAGGCATCCAACCAAGCGTATCATACAGTTCACAGCTTGACATCAGATTTTACTTTAATTTTGACATTCAAGCTATATTTGTTGTTGCGTGCTTTGTGTCAGGGTGACAGGTGACAACAAAGTGTTGCATTCAAGGTCTCTGAGATGGGAGCCCCCCAAAAAATAGACGAGGCAATTGTCAATGACTTTGACTTTAATGCATTGTGGAGTGAAGAAAACTTTAACTTAAGTTTATGAAAATTACTCAAAATATTTGTAAATAAGATCATTCTTAATCAAACTGTATGATCTTAAGAAAAGGATTTTTGCATTGATATTTAAGATCCGAACAGCACAAAGCGTCATTAAGTTCGTTTTAGCCAAACACAGAGATAAAAAAACTCATATAAATATTATCACAACAACTTTATTAAACAATTTTTTATTGCTGACTATCAAAGCAAGTGAAAATAAAGTTTTTGATTTCACTTAAATAGCACTTAGTATAAAAGGTTAAATGCTGCATTTACCAAAAATTCAAGCTTGAAAGACTTCTAGCCGAATATATATGACAAAAAGATTGTAATTAATTTATATATTCTATGAAATCATAGCAGAAAATTACACAAAGCATTAAAGTCGCAAATTACCCACAAGATATGCTTACTCTTTGAAGTACTTACAAAACGATTAGGCTTACACCTTTGACTAAGCCAGTTTTCAAGTCTTTAATTTTGTTTTGCGTGTTTTGGAGCTGGCAAGTTCAATGTCAAAGGTGAAACGCCAAAAAAAACACAGATGGCAAAAAATAATACGAAACTAAGCAAAAAATATGCCGTCAACACTCAAATACGTTTAAAATGGGCGGCTAATACGTTTTCGACTCTGCTTTTTTTTTGCTTCAGGGCGTGTCATGAAGTTTGTTGCCTAAGTCTTTCGTTTGGTTAAGCCAATGCGAGTGCATAAGTCAATAAATTTCTTGTATTGTTCGTTTTTAACTGCTTTTGTTATTGCTGCTCGACATTTTACGCAATTAGATACTAGTTACAATTTTTCAACTGGCAGCCTCTCAAAACTTAACGCAAAGGCCCATGCGATGTTGATGTTGATGTTGATGCGGTTTTCGCATTGATGTAGGTCAGTTTTTTTTCAAGCTTTGTGCTTTTGAGAAATGTGCGCACGATCAGCCGGTTTTTTTTTTTGGTTTTTTTTTCTCGCTATATTGTAAGCCTCTTTGTTGACGCGAGCGAAATCTTTTTCGCAAGCGCCTCACACCACACACACACACACACATACATACATACAAATCTATTGATTTAGTTTTTTTTGCGTGTTTTAATTGGAGATAAATATTTTTGTGCGACTTGTGTGTTGCTTGTGTATCTGGGGTGTTTATTCTGCACATTTATTTTGCATAATCAATCAATTTATTTGCTTTTTCAGCGCAGAATTTGCGTTTGCACAAGTCACTGTTTGACAGTCATTGCATATTTCAGCATTCACTTTCAGTTGGGTTTTTTTTTGTTGGTTATTGCTCTTTTGCGGTTTTATAACTTTTACCACACGAACCCAACAACAAAAAAACCACAGAAAATATATGTCAAGTTCAAGCGGCTCCAATTTGTTTCCACTTTTTATTGCTGTCTCAGGTGTTAAAAGTCAAACAAATAAAAGTTATTTTTCTGTATTTCTTTTTACCCTTTTGGGCAGGCTGACTTGCTAATTTCTACAGCAATTTGTGTGTAACGCATGGAATTATTATTTTTTTTTTTTTTATTCAAGAGCTGTTGTTTATTGCGTTTTTGAAGGTTGTAGGCGTAAATAGATCAAGTAAGTACCCTGCTTGATTTTTGTTTATGATCGGTTTACCCAATAAAACATAACTGAACATAAAGATTATCATTGACTAAAGTTTATGTTTATTACATTCCTCACTGAATAATTTCCTGGAACGATTTCCGTCACAACAATTGCAATTGCGCAATTGCGCCTTCAAGTCATCGAATATGTCAGATTTAGATATATTCATATATACATTTGTCACACACATTCAATTCCCCGAAAACTTGTTGCATGCCTTGCCAAATTTTGTTTTTTCTTTTTGAATATCAAGTTCTTGCAATCTGGTTGCATAACCCAAACATACCTGCATCGAATTGGGCGTCTGCTGGCAAGGAGGAGACAGACTGCTGTGGGTCGCCAGAAAACTCGCCAGGACTGGACGTTGGCAGCGTCGCGGACAATACACTTCCGAGTCCGAGAGCCGCAATGGACAGCAAAATGTAAAATGCTTGCATTTTTGTTTCTTTTTTTGGGTTTTCTTTTGACAGTTGCTGCACAATTGGCAATATAAACTAGTTAAAATTGAATTTTGTGTAGTGCTTGTTGATGATTATATAGCTTGATTAAACACAAACAAACAAACACACTCACACACACAGAGAAGTGAGCAAATTTTCGCTTCGCTTTTGTTTTTTGCGTAATTTTGAAAACCGGCTTCACTTTTGTTTCTACAAGATATTTTTTTTTGTGTTAACAGTTTGCTGTTGTTGTTGCTGTCGTTTTCTCGGTTAACTGCAATTGTTGCTGCAATTGAACACACTCACAGAAACACCAATACAAACACACTGCTTGCCTAAGAAACACACACAAAAAGGCTTCTGCAAAAGTTGAAAAGTTTTAGCGAACTATTTCGTTGACGGCCCGCCGCTTGCAAATCTTTAAATGAGCGCTGCATAAAATTCACGTTTATTTATAGTTTCAAGCTTAAAGTTTTTTTTGTAAGTTTTTCCATGCGCCCGCTGCCGAAATCAAAATACACACGAAAACAACAACACACAGCCAAGGCTTTCAGAGCGCGCTGATTTGAGCTTTTCGAAGCTTTTGACTTGTTGAGTTGTGTTTTTTTTGAGAACTTGTGCGCGCCACAGTTGGAGCAGCGCTGTACTTGAATTACATGAACATGATTTGACATAAACTGGGGGAGCAATCATCACTTGAATGTTAAGTTCGCAATATAACTGAATCACGTTCGAGACGTTGATATTATTTAAATTTAATTATATTTGTTGACTATCTAAAATACCTAAGATCATTTATTAAAGGTAGAAGTAACATAAACAAAATGTTAGAATTGCAGGAAACTTAATTCGCTATTTAATTATATTTCGTATTTTTTTGGTAATTATATAGAATTTTGCATTATTTACTGAGCAAACGTTATGCTATTTTGTTATTATGATAATCTTTTTGTTTGTTTGTTTGTTTTTTGTCCAAGTGTTTATTGCTATTTAAACAGAAAAACATTTAGGAAAAATACCCGAGCTATATATTATTATAGCTTAGAAGCTTTAAGAAATTTAATTAGATTTATTATGTCTAGCAAAACTTACGACCGAAAAGATTTTATATTATTACAAAGATCTGAGGATAAAACGAGGTTTAACAATACATGAGTCAGAGAATTGAATTTAACATTTAAGTTAAACAAATTTAACAACAATTAAAAAAAAAAAATAGGGTATATATATATAAATGCACAGACTAATCAATATAAATGTTATTGCAAAAAATAAAAAAACTCAATTTAATGTCAATCAATAAATGGCGCCTACAAATCAGTCAATTTGTAAAGAATGAGGAAACTGTCAGCTGCTCCCATGAACTTACACACCTATGAAACAGTTGAAGAGATATTGATGCAGTTGTGCAAGCATTGGAGCTAATAGAGGTATTTGGGTTCGCCTTCGACTTAGTAATTAAGTCCAAATGTAGGCCAGTTGTAAATCTTTTTGCACTGTATATTAAAAAAGTTTCAAAGTGCTCGACGTGACTCTTTTTTTGACATGTTGCATGCCTTTAAACTAGATTATTGCATTCTCGGTGCTTCCGTTTTTGAACATCCGTTGAACCACAAGCTAATGCGTCATTATATTATATGGTAAAACAGAAAAAAAGCTCAACTCAAATCTAATATGCTTGGGTTGTCTTTAAGCAGGCGACACTCCAGCGTGTGCCTAGCATATTCATTTTGGTAATTTAATCATAACCATAAACTAATTAACTATGCATGTCACAGCATTGTTGATCGACGTTAATAAGCCAAATATGCATAGAAGTGTGTGCTACACTGTTCTCTCATAATAATAAGCTGCTATGGGGCAGAGTGAACGCCGACCCTACGGACAACCTCACATTTCACAGCCAAATTACAAGCTGCATTATTTATGTCAACTATTTTTTTGTCTCTCCCCTTCTACCTGGTCAACCTTAAGCTTATGTTTATGCGCATAAATCGAACTGCAACAAAAACCCCAAAATCAAATTGATTTCATGGTCAACAGACGTTGACTGAACTGAACTGAACCAGAAAAAACAAAATTTGTAATTCTATAGGTCTTTAGTTAAACACTTTACTTACTCAATTGCATACTAAAAAAGTTGCTTTTATGATGTCAGGGAATATTTCTTCAAATGATTTCTTTATTAAAAAAGTAATCAACAACAAAAAAAGGTAAACGAAATCTCTAAAAATACACATTTATCTAATTTAAATAAACAAATTTTTCTAATTCTCTTTCTATCTCTCAATTGATTAAATGTATTCAAGCTTGTCAGTTAATAGCTGCTAATTTGGCGAGAATGTAATTGCTGTAACTGTATGATAGCTTGAAATATCCCAGTTGCTCTCAAACAGTTAGTTGCTCAATTTCACTTTTTATGCCTACAAAAACTTAGATAGATACATATGTACATGTGTAGATAGTAAATACTAGTTGTCAAGGTCAACCTCTCGTGCACTTAACCTCATTAACTGGGTGCAGTCAGAGGGGGGTGGCAGGTGGAACGGGTGGCAGTTACGCAAAGTTAATTTATTTAGGCACATAGCATAATTTGATGCTAAATGAAACTGGGGCATGACCAAAAACCACATGTAAACTCGTTTTCGATCTAACCCGTTAATTGTGCATGAATAAAGTGCGCCTGAAGTTAATAACATCAATTTAATCGCAGGTTTTCATTTTATTTATTATTAGAGGTAACCCGGTTTAACTAAGAAATTACCATAAAAAATCACAAAAAATAATTACTAATAGGCAATCACAAATGACGTACATACATAAAGCAAAAACAACACAGGTTAACAGTTCCCGATGACTATTCGGTTGTCTGTATGAACTGATCGATGGGCACATGCAACAGAGCCTGATTGATCAGGCGCAGCATGAGCGGAGTCCATGATTTTCGTGTTTCTGGCAATACGATGCCATAAATATCCCGCCAATAATTATTGGCCACACTTAAAGCAAGTTCATCTGGGGAGAATGTGAAAATATAAGACAAGGAAAATATGTTTTATTACACACACTTACCCAATTCGGGATCCGGAAATATGCCATTGGCCTTGATAATCATATCACCAATCTTTGGATTCGCTTCGATATCCTTGAGACGAACAAAACGTAGACCATCCTTCGTATAAATCTCACCATCAGCAATCATAGTGTTCTCCACATCAACTAATCACATCAACAACATCCCAATAATCAATAATAGTATACAATTATCAGTACAATTTTTCTCTACTTACACAGTGTGACGTTGAAAGTGCCCTTGGGCTTGATGTGCAGTGAGTTCACCTGCATTTCCGCCTTGTAATTGCCTAATAAATTCATTTTGGGTATTTTTGAAACAATTTGCAGCTTAATCTTATCGCCATCGACCTTTACATTAAGCTTCTCAACGGAGTGCTCGGCCAGGCCATAGAGTTTGACATTACGCACGGAAATACGACCACTTGCCGTATCACTGGTATATTGAAAGCTCAAACGATCTATGACAAAGGGATCGTAGGGTTTAATGTCTAGTTCAGGTACTCCGGATCTTAGGCGTTTGATCAACGTATTGAATATATTTTTGATGCACTCCTGAGCCAGGGCGGGATCCTGTGGGCACTTTGGCAAATCGTCAGCTGAAAGTTTAAACATGTTATACACGGCGTATGTGTAATATTTTGGCGTACACACCCTGTAAATATTTTGTTTTACTTGCTGCTGTTACTGCCTCAGCGGGTGCTGCCTGAACTCCCGCCAGAAGGCACAGCGTTGCTAACACCAAGTACAACATTTTCATCCTTGCTTAACTAAATGTATTCCTTTTGACTTCTGCGTTTGACTTCAAGTGAACTTGTCACTGGTATGAACACCCTACAACTGAATAGCCCAGACTCAACTTGGTGCTATTTTATTCTCGGAAAATGGAAATAGCTCACGACTTGAGTATGAAGTTAGCTGCTTCGACTAAGCTTAGGAAGAATATAGTACTTATATTCCAGTAAACGGCAATGCGACTTCGACTGATTAAAAAAACCGGCTTTTGCTGCTGACATATAATGTCGATTCATTAAATGGAAAACAATTCCAGCAGCCGATCAATACATCTGCCCCACAGCCCCCTTAAAAAGCCATCACTTTGCTGGATTTCGTATGAGAATGATTTGCATTAATAATTTCAATAATAACAACCCATTCACAATAAAACATAGTCATTGTGCGTGTTGCGCTTAACTAATTATACCCTGCTCGCATCAAGAGTTGAACTTTAACTACCAGAAATGTTTTCAATTCTTAACTTATTTTCAATTAAATATGCTTGTGTGAAGTTAAGAAAATTATTTTTTTATTAATTTATAATTATTCATCATAATCATATGGTGAAAATTTTAAAACAATTTGCTTAAAACAAAAAAATAAAAAATTTTTTGTTGTTTACTAATTACCAGAATTTAATTAGTATTAATTTACAGTTGAGTCGAGTAACATTCATTTAAAGATACCCTGTATTTTGATCCACTTGAAACACTATGATATGACTTTAAAGAAAATATAAATATATCTAGAAAAAAACCAGTATTCTCCAGCTTTTTATTTACACAAACCTATAGGCTGCCAATAATAAAATAGAAAACCGTAAATAGAATCATTGCTGATTAGAAAAATTAACATTTTTAATGCAAACGGATGTTAATTGTCCTATAACTAGTTGAAAAACTTGTTGATATTTATTACACCATGATTTGTTATGTAAAGGGCTCTATAAAATTGAGACCTCAAGTGATTTCCATGTTCATTTTATTTGTTTACAAACTAATTTAACATTTTGTATAGTAATATCTGCTACCCCATTTAAAATGATTATGAATATTGACCCTCATTTTCAATTCTTGGTGACAATCAAGTCGAAAGGCAGAGCTGCCAGGAAATCATTGCCAGTTTTCAACAGTATAGGCTCCCAAATGGCCATCGTTTCCGGCAACATGGCCTGATACAGCTGGCGCCAATACTGATTTATAAAGTCCAGTAAGACATCGTCTGAATGAAATGGATATAAAAAGTGAGTCATGCAAAAGATCAAATGTTGTTTTGTTTTATGCCGACTCACTTAATGCTGGATCGGGCACCAGGCCATTGGCATAAATTCGCATATCGCCCACTTTGGGCTCCGATTCGAGCTTGGTCAGACGCACATAGGTGTGACCGTCGCGCTCGTATAGTTCGCCCAAGGCGCGCGTTTTCATGCTGACATTAACTAAAATATCAAACAAATTAATTAAGACTCTAATTATACAGTACTCGATTTTGATAATTACCCAGCGTTATGTTGAAGGTGCCCTTTGGAGTTATCTTCATGTCGTTGAGCTTGATGTCCGCCTTGTAGGCGCCCTCTGCCAGCAACTGCGGCACATGGGTGAAAATCTCCAAGCGTATGCGATTGTTCTTCAGCCGGTAATCCACCTTGTCCACAATGCCTTCGCTCAGACCATGCACAACGACATTGCGCATGGCAATGCGTCCCTGCAGTATGCCCGAGTTGTAGTTGTAGGAGCTTTTGCCCAGATGGAAGGGATCCATTGCTGGTATATTCAGATCGCTGATGCCATTTTTCAAACGTGGCGTAATCTGCTGGAATCCCTGCTTGATGCATTCATTAAGATTTGTATCTTCCTGGCGACATGTCGGTATATCGGCAGCTAAAAATCGATATGAAATAGATTTAATGAGACATACATATATATATAAAATAAACAACAACATTCATGAGCACAACCATGACATACATTTCACGCTCATCTCATATCATCTATTTTGATCTATGCGCATTATGCTCAGAACGTGACATTTTAGATGGGAATTCCGCTTTTGCCTTTTGCCTTTTGCTTTTGTGTTTTAATCGTTGTCGCCTGGCACACACCCCTCTCTCTCTTTTCTCTTTCTCTCTCTTTCCAGCGTGTAATTTATTTGTTATTGTTTAGATTTTTTAACTTGATGTATGACAACAACTAATGAAAACTTTTTCAATTGCTAATGTTTTGCTGTTTGTTTTAGCTTGAGCATTGACTAAACGTTTTTATTGTAGCACATATCGCACTGTCGTATGAAGTTTGTCGCTTAAATCTTTTGTATTGAAGGCTTTTTGCAATGGTTGCTGCCGCTGCCGCTGTCGCTGCGAGTGCGGTTAAGGCCATTTAGCGGAAGTGACAATTGACTGCGACCTGTTCAATGTGTTATGAAATTTAACGACTTGAAGATGAAAAACATTTGGCAAATATTTTAACCAAGGCTTCTAATTAAATGCCCAGTAAAAAAAATAAATATAAATGTAACGAATAATAATAATTTTTATGTCTTTTATCTTGGTTATGTATGTTGTTGATAAATGTTATCCATATGAATTTAAATATCATTTATTTTCTGCTTTCCGACATTTTATAGACAGCTTTACCTCATCAGGAATACAAATAAGATATTTTTTACGGCAAGACATTGGAATGCAACCCATTAGATGATAACCCTATTAGGTCACATCACTCATTAAAATATTGTCACACATTGACGATTGCCACGAATCATCTAATAGAAATTTTATACATTTATGCAAATCAAATCACTAAGGCTTATTCCATAAGCAAAATTATTTCTTTCTGATGAGTTCTCGTAATTACCTAGAAGAAGCGCAATATGTATTTATATACATAAAACTATTATTGAGTTATTCACTTCAGTTTCTGCTTGTTGTGACAATTACTTTCACGTCGTATCATCATCCAACATCATATCTTTTAAAGCTCTATCCCATGATATACTCTGATGTAAAAACTATACTAATGTAAAGTTTCATTAAAATCCAATCAGTAGCTCAAGCGTGAAAGAGTTACAAACATCCAGACAAACTTTAACATTTGTAATATTAATAGAACTCAAATTGCGTGTTTCTCACGATTTTCGCTAGTAAATTGAGTTAGAGACTCGAATTATTGATATTTATCTAGTAATTTAAAAATTTCATTGTTTTTTTTTATAACTAAAACCCTTATATGATTCCGTTGATGACAGTATAATGTAGTTAGGAACCTTTGCAGGTCATTTAAATAGATATTGTCATTATAAATTTAACCTTTTTGGCATGTACACCATTTGTAAACAGATCATTGGATAATAAAATTAGTTTTCACTTATCATCACATTTGCGTTTTTGGATATTATTAACATAAATCAGTAAGTTTATCACATAACCTTACTTTTAAAAAATTCTTAATAATAACGTTTTGATATATATTATTTGAAGTCAAAAGACTTAGAACACAAACTCAAAGTTACTTAAAACTTCTTTGATTCTCTAATTTACTTACCCAATTGTGTAATTGGCTTAAACTCCGCTGGTGATAGGGTAAATCCTTCCTCAGCAGCAAAACTAACACCCAGCAGTGTAACCAAAATAAATACACTTAAAACACGATTCATTTTGTGGTTTTTTCCCAGAATTTATCGAAAAGTTAATTGTTTGTTTGGTGCAAAAGCAAATTTCACTTTCGTTGGGTTTAAAATTTGAGACAATAAAAATACACCCCCGGCTCATGCAAATGCGAACTGGCTTCTGAAACCTATGGCAATAGATCGGGTTGTATTTATGGCGAAAATAGAGAGTTAACGTTAGAGCTATGCCTCCAAGCAAATAATGGGCGCTCATTGAGACAGACAGGGAACTGAGCTCAGGGATTGGGGGGTCGCTATTGAAACGAAAATAACTTGAAATTAATAATGACGACGACAATGGCGCTGCTGCCGTCGTTGCTGCCGCTGTTGAGCCAAAGCAAAACCATAGCAAAATCGGTAGCGAAATACAAATGACATTATTAAAAATACCCTAGACAAAAGTCGTGAGGTTTGTTGGGAGAATTTCAGCTCCGCACCGCCACCGGCACCATATCGAAGCGGGCGGCCCCCGTTTCCCAACCATATCCCAACTACCCAACCAACTACCGGCAGCTGTCCGATGTTTTCGATGCGCTCCATACCCCATTGATGCTTCCTCGTCGCGCTGATTATTGGCTGCGCTTAATGCGAATCTGTTGGCCAGGTTGACACTTGAACGGTTAGCCAGGCGTAAAATAGTCAATGTTGTTGTTGTTGTTGTTGCTCATCCCCCTTACTGAATTTAGTTATATACTAATACTTATCGAGCAACACTGTGTTGTAACATTTAAGATGCTTCCCTGCCAGACTTACAGATATAATTATAGTCTCAGTGCTCTTAAGTAAAGTGGCTCACCGAATTAAACTTTTACTTTTTGCTTAGCATTACTCAGGCATGGGAAAAATAAACAAAAAAATGTTATGTAATCATACAAAAAGAATCTTGAATTGATTTTAATATCGTTGTGTATCTAATGATTTTTTGTATGAAATTATATTATTAGAATATTTATTTTTGTGATTAATCCCCTCAAATGTCTTGCACATGCTGACAAGCAAAAAACAAACAAAAAATCTGTCTGTAAATAGTCTTAAGAAATGATTCAGCAAAATTTGATTAGCTTATTTGCAAAAGCAACAATATTATAGCTGAGTGGACAAGTTAGAGGTTAGCTAATTCTTCTTTTATGACAACGTCTCTATAAAATCACTTTATATAAGTAACTATATAAAATAGATTAGGAAAGCCCTTAAAGTTCATCTAGTCAGCTGACACTTAAAGTTTATTCGCATTAAAAGTCATATAACTTTGTATAACAATGTATTTAGCAAGCTTATTTAAGTGTTTTGTACTTTCCATACTTAGCATTTTGTTTAAATATTTATAATCAGAATTATTAAGAAATATATTAGAATATCTTTCTATTCTAAGCTGGTAAGCTTTGAGTTCAGTTCTGAAACAAAGTGTAGCACCTTAATTATCTTGCACGAAAATAAAATTTCATTTTTAAAGATTTTTACCAAACTATCTAAAAACCATTCACCATCTTTTCACTCATATCTTTGTGTGAAAATTGAATTTAGGTTTTCCGTAACCTTCCCTGCACTATTTATTTTATCTGCTAAAACATTCTGTTGATCTCGACTCTCTCAATAAAGAACCCAAAAATATATTTTATCAGCTAGCGTAATGTCTCTGCGTCTGCCTTTTGCAACCGGAGCTGAAGGCATTCGAAAAGTAACATCTTATCAATATCAACAGCATGATGCACCAGAATGATGCCAATTCCAAGAACCAAAAACACACTCAATAACAAGTAGGGAGAGGAGGAAACAACAACAAACCAGTTTGACAATATCTTATCAATAGAGCCGAGGAACACACACAAAAAAGATTATACAGTCAGACAAATGAGCCACAAATATCTCAAAAAAAAAATTGAACAATTCTAAATGTATTGAAAAGAAAAGAAAAAACACATGGCAACGCCTTAAACTATTGACAATAGCTGCGACAATGTGAAAAAGAAAATGGAAAAATTATCTGCAAGCGAAACAAACGCAAATTGAATGAAATATAACAAACAAAAGGCGCGCATTTTGCCACCTAGGGAGCTCGACAAATACACAAAAATCTCTCAAAAACCATACCAGATAGACAGCTCATTAACTAGGCAAGAACAAACACGCACGTACAAAAGGCTTATCAGCGGGTGGCGGTAAGCGGAGTAGGTAAGGGGAAGAGCAAGCGGCGCATGCGCGAAACTTGGGTTCGGGTGCGGAACGTGCACAGGCAAAAAAAACAGCTGATTTTATGATCTTGTTTACGTTTTGCAAGAGGAATTTCTCAAAGACGAAAATTTTGTGTAAACAACGTCATAAACGACCGATAGATGGATTAAAACCAACGACATGATAACGGAGCAATCTGTATATAAACTTGCCTAGCAACAGTAAAGGACATCATTCAACCGAAAGACTACAAAGCAAACGCATCATGGCTCTGATTATCGAAAGCAACAACTATCGCCACAAGAAGTTTGATATGCGGCGCCGACGCACGGAGGAGGAGGAGGAGCACCAAATTAAAGCAGAACTAATCTCACGTATTTGCACGCCTACTCCGACTAGCAGCAGCAGTTGCTACCATGAGGAGGAGGAGGAGGAGGACAACAGCAGCAGTCAGTGTTCCAGCGAGTATATGTTGTCACTGCCCAAGCGAAGACGTCTTAATAGCACCATATGCGACGGCTCAGAATCCACCTCGTCCTCACAATCATTGCCACCATCCATTAGCCCCGAAGCGCTGCGGGACATCTGCAAATATCATGGCAATATGGTGCGTAAGTTTCCCAAGAAGGAACGCACACCCAAGGATCAGGATCGACGCAATAAGAACACAATTGCATGCCGCATGAGTCGACGTGTCAAGAAACTCGAACATCTGGCCATTGAGGAACAGTACAAGGAGTTCACCATGCAGCATCTCAAGATCGTCGAACAGAGCATGCGTGCAACGGCATATTTCAACCATCTCAATCAGCTGGTCAAGCACGAGAAGGTCAAGGCACCAGCTCCAATATCCACAAAGAACTTTAGTATAGACTACCTGATCAATGGCATCAAACGGGAACAGTGTTAAATTTTAATCACCGTGTGATTTGCATATACTTTAGTACTTATGTTTGCTTTATTAGTTTGTACATTATTGACAAGTTATGTTAAGTTATGTTAATATTTTTAAATGATTTCTTTAAGAAATACAATTTAATCGCTTATTTTCATAATATATTGATTTTCTGGGAATTAAGTTATAGGTTAATCCAACCAGTGTCTGAGAAATCTTAAAAATATCATTAACATCCTTTCTTTATTAATCTTATACTTCTTATATTTTCATGTTAAGCGAAAATATACGAATACGTTCAATTTCCTTCAACATTTAATAGCAAAGTTTTTTCCTGTCACAACAGCTAACCAAGCGGAAAATCAATGGTCCATAGACAATGCAAGCTTCAAAACAAGTATGTACTTAAGCTAATATTCGTTCATAAGGAAGTTTCTATGATTAATGGCAAATTTTTAACTTGAAGGCACAAGCCAAACTGGCTCAAATTAAGCCAAAAGCAGTCAACTGCAACAGCAACTGCAGTTAATTAATCTTGGGTATTCATGTCGAGTTGTCGAATCGTCCCACTCCATCTGCCAATTAACTCTTTAGGCTTTTTTTTCATTGTTGGCATTGCGCAATGGCCGAGCAGCTACTAATTACTTTTAATTTTCATTGTAGGCCATTTGATAATGGTCCAAGGCTTTACTTCCTATGGCCTGCAGCTGGAAAATCCAATGCAAAAAGTTTCCGTTCCACTTTACCCACACATATTGATAACAAACACCACCACTTGGCCAAAACACCTGTAGATGCATATACATACATACATACATATATGGCCAATTATTTTCTATGCTGCTGTTTTTGTGGTGGCTCTCTCGTTGCTAACTTAACATTGAAAAGACCATTCGATTTTCACACCAGCTACACAAATTGCAACGTTTAGCAGTTACCAAACTTTTGTGGTTACAAAACTTTGGCACACAAGCAACAAGTGTTGTCTTGTTGCTGAACTTGAGCTTAGAGCCAACTGCAATTGGCGCCCTCGGCTCTTGTCGTCTAAGCCAAAATATTAATATTTGTTGAGGTTTTGGTGTGTTGTAATTATGTAAGACTGCAGCTCGTTTTCTATTTGCTTGCATTCGACCTTGAGAAATGCAAAGAGAAAAACAGAAAAAAACAAGTAAGAAGACTCAAGTCGAGTAAGCTCGACTAGAAGATACCCTTAACCCTTGGCCGTACAGACGGACAGATGGTCAGGCTGACACACATACACATATGGCTGTGTACTTTTGTACCAATGCTTGATAGTTTCATATCTCCGGTGTTTCTTAACCGATTTTAATGAAAACTTCACAGAAGTTCATTATTCGATTACATGTGTATATCGTAAACCGGAAAAATTATCGAAAATTTGAAACAATCGTGTCTAGGGATTAGGAGAGCTCATATCCAAAATCTGCAGTATCTAGCTTTTGTAGTTTCTGAGATCGACGCGTTAATACATACAGACGGACGGACAGACAGACGGACATGGCTATATCGACTTTACTGTTGATGCTGAACAAGAATGTATATACTTTATGGGGTCGGAGAAGCTTCCTTCTACCTGTTACATACATTTGCACAAAACCATTATACCCATTTTTCACCCATTCACACCAAATAGCTGACCACAGTTACTGAGAAATCAAACTTTATTGCATAAGATACTTTAACACTTTGTAAATTAAAAATTATATTTTATTAATCAAGAAATTGATTATCGTGTTGTTAATGTTCAATGTGCAAAGTACTTAAGTACATACCCCGTATTAAATCATCTTAATTTTCTAGACAACAAACCGATTTATATTTATATATTTATTCAACCAAATTACATTCAATGCGAATTAAAAATTAAATTTGATTAATGAATAAATTTTATTAACCACAGTAACTGAGAAATCAAACTTGATTTGTAAATTAAAAATTATATTTTATTAATCAAGAAATCGATTATCGTTTAGTTAATGTTCAACGTGCAAAGTACTTAAGTCCATTACTATATCATCTTCACATTCTAGAAAAAAAAGTATTGGCTTATATATAGATTTTGTGTTATTTTCAAAGTCAACAACAAATAGATTTATATTTATTTATAAACATAAAAATTAAATTTTATTAATCAATAAATTGATTGATTATCAATTCTATAAGTCTGGTCAAAGTACTTAACGTTGTTTTAACAAAGAGAAATCTTATCCATTATTATATTATTTTTATTTCAACATTTAATTGTAAAAATATTTTAAAAAAAAAATTGAGTTTTTTTGTATAATTTATAGATATTTTGTTTATTTTTAAAGTCAACAATAAATAAATTAAAAAGTTATTCAACTTAATCACATTCAATGGCTGTCAAATTACTAAATCTAATCATAAATATTCGAAAGTTCGATCACTGTTGTGATCCAAAGATCAGCAGTTGCTGGGAGAGAGCCATTTGCTGTAGGAACTGTTGCTGTTGCTGGGGCAGCTCAAAGCCACCTAAAGCCGTAACGCCACGCTGAAAGATCGCCTGTTGCAACAATTGACGGTAGTATAGATTGAATCGCACTTGTTGCTCCAAGATGGCTGCTTGCTGTGCTCGATATTGCTCGAGTTGCTGTGCCATGCGAGCATCCTCTAACTGTTTGGCCCGACGGTTCAAAAGGCAAGCCAAAGTATTGCGATCACGCCGCTGTTGCTCCTTGGGACTGCGCTGGCGTGGTGTCTGGCAATGACGCACCATATTGGCATGATACGTTGGATTGACCAGTGGGATTGGAGTTGAGCTGAGCTTCTGTTGATCGGTTTCCGAGTTTTGCTCATTATCCAGCCAAGGACGAAAAAATCCTTTGGTTCGACGACGTTTGCAATCTGGCGGTGTCTGTAGCGTCATGTTCTCTTTGTTCTCCTCCAGAATCTGATCCACATCACGTTTTCGTTTCTGCGATGCAAACTTCTTGTGCTCGTAGCAGGACAAATTGCTAATCTTACAGTGATCCATTATTTCTTTTGCTCTGTAGTCGTTTGAGTTGTTGATACTTTGACGTTTGATGTCAGAATGCTGTCTGTCTCCGCTTGATATCCTGTTTATATGCGCATAATGGAATGTCATCCCAGACAGGTAGTTTTCCTTTTTTTTCGAAAACGCGTAAACAAACGGATTAGCGCATCTTTATTATCCGCCGTGTAATAATTTTGTTGAACATATTTTTATGACCTGCTTTGCCTAATTGCCCAAGAACATTTGGTTGCAATTACCTGTTCTCTACCTGATTGTAGGGTCACTCTGGATAAATCAAATATTTTCGTAGCTACCGGAACTGGAAAATACTCGGCACGGCACTCGAATAGTTGAGCCATTATATTGACCTACTTGACGCCTGGTCGTTGCGTGTGGTCTCAAAACTGTTCTTCTTTAAGGTAGTGTTTAGTTTTTTGTCACGATTCCTAGGAATTTCGTGTGGCTCTAATACAAAATTTCTTGGAGATTGGAAAAAAACAGAATCTATTCCTTGAATTGTCTTTTATTTGTTTGTGGGTAGGGATGAGCAAATATTTTTCTTGTGGTAAAATACTTTTCACGGTAGATTATGTTTGGCTAAAATATTATAAGGTTGGTCAAAATATTATTTTTAAATGAATACATGAAAAAAAATAAAATCAATTTAAGAAACTTATCTTATGCATGCGAAATATGATTTTATATTTTATGATTTTTATATATTATATGATTTTTGTATACAGAGTAAAATCTGTGTATGATTAGTTGTTCTTATGTTAGTTATTATAGATGACCAATTTAGACAAGAGTTTAAAATGCAACAAAATAAAAACCTTGTCCGAAATGGAGTCAGATATGCTTCCTTCTATGCGTTACACATTTAATGGCCGAAATTTAGGCCTAAATGTAATATTTATACTTAACTGAATCGCGGACACTTGTCTACATTTTCTGTCACGTTTTCTCACATGTTCTAGCTTCCTTCCTTATTGTATTTATCTAGTAACAATCAGCGTCAGTATGTTAATAAAGTCAGAAGTGAGAACGTTTTTCTGCATAAAATGATCGTATCATTTCATAAACAATGTACTCTATAACAAATCTTGTATTAACTTGCATTTAGTGTAAAAAAGTGTATAAATTAAAAATGTTTTTTTGAAATTACCAATTAAAGCTGAATTATTTATAGATTACGAAAAACTTATAGCTTTTACTCATTTGAGAACGCATCAATTTACAAACAGGCAAAAAAAAAACTATTTCGTTTATGATTGATATGTTATTTGCGGTCAGAGATTTGGGTTGAAGAGAAGTAATAATCGGCATTGCGGGTTTTTTAATGCTTTATGCTTCGGCTTCATATTAAATACTTGTATGACCTTAGATTAGCCAAAACTACAGCACAAAATTAATAACATATAAAATGATATCTGTTGCTTCTTTTGGTGAATGTTAATTTATATTTTTTCCAATATTTATAGGTACAAAAAACTTGAATGGTTGGATCTAACACTTTAAGCATCCTAAACCTGAAAATCTCGAGTTAAATTTTTTGTTTCCTAAAACTTGCAATTAATATTAAATAAAAATTTCCTTTTAACAACTTTGTTTATTGATAGTCAACAATAATAAATAGAAATAATTCATTGAATTAAATTCATACTTAAAACTAAAATCACAATTTAAGTAGATTAATAACTTCCTTTGAAGGAAGTATAGTCCAGTAGGTGACCTTTAACGCTTCATGGCAGTTGCCTGTTGGGAAAAGCACCTCGGAACCTGATGCGTACCGGGAAGAGGAGCTCGCGATGTAGCCATCGCCTGCTGCAGGAATCTCACATAGTAGAGGCTCAATCGGATTTGCTGCTCCAAATTGGCTTCGTGTTGTAGTTGATATTGCTCACACTGCTCCTCCATGGCCACTTGCTTCATCTGTCTGGCCCGGCGGCTCAGGAGGCATGACAAAGTATTGCGATCCCGACGCTGTTGTTCCTTCGGACTGCGCAATCGAGGAGTATGAGAGCGCACCATGTTGGCATGGTAGGTGGTGGCCACTGTAATGGGGCTGGGTTTGCGTGGAGGTTGTTGTGGATGTTCCTCTGTGGCTGTCACTGTTGGCTCATCCAGCCAGGGACGAAAAAAACGACGCTTGGCTGGCAGCTCCATGACGAAAACCACATCATCTGCACCCTCATCCTGGCTACGCTTTCGCTTCAATGCCGAGAACTTCTTGTGTTCATAGTTGGGAGCAGTATCCATTGTGTTAAGTGTTGATGTTGTTCTTGTTCGATGTCGGGTTCTCGACTGTGCTGCTATTGTCCTGGGTGTCATCTTTTATGCAACATTAGGTAATGGCTATCAAAGCCATTTTTGACAACCCCCAGACTTTTCCCACCGAAATCCCATTCGCAGGTATTTCCCAATCAACTTCATTCATTCAAACGTGTGCCTGCAGTTCGGACTAATCATCTTGGACCCGGCAACCCCTGAAACATTCTTAGGTCACGCTACCTGTACAGCCCAAGTGTCATTATTGTTGTTTTCATGTTGTTCTCTAGAGCAGGTATGTATGTCGTCGTCCATAACTAATCCGCCGGCTGGTGGAATTTGTTAAGGGCGTCATAAACCAGTTGCCCTTTTCCCATTTTTATTTTTTGCTTCAGCGATTTTCGGTGGAAATACCTGTTGTGTGCAGCATAAACTGGAATGCTCTGGTCTGGTCTGTTCTGTGCTGGTATTTTGTAATCCTGGCGCTCATATGGCCAGTCTGCCTACATGCATATTGTTCGGCCTCCTTTGTGGCACCTGAAAAGTTTTATTGTTACTCGCCGCCGATCCGCAAATCATTTATGACTTCAGCTTGTGAGAGATCTGTTTTTGTTGTTGTTGCCAGCTGTAAATTCTACTCTTCCCAAGGTGTTGGACAGAATTACTGAATCCCTATATATATCTCCACATAAATACACACACACACACATCAGAAGTGTCGTCCTTCCCTTTTCGTAAGTGCGTTTAGAATTATGTCGGATTTTTTTTCTTTTCATTCAATGCCTCTTTGTCAGAGAGAGTGTGTGTCCATTGATTTATGTAGTCAATGTTTGACTGCCCAACAGCTAAGCGGATTTATTTTAGGTGGGCTTGAGTCCTGCCCTCAACATATTGCTGAGTCAAGAAGCAGGATTCTAATTGTTATAGCTGCTCTCTAAGTATTCAAGTGAATGATTGCCATATTGTTTGATTACAATGCCCATTTCTGTTAACCGGAAAGCATGCATACAAGATATCTAATGCAAAGGTCGTATTAGTTTTTTACGATTGTGTAATATAATAATGAGTTACACTTTACCAAATCTACCAGGAAATGCTTTCTTTGATTGTACTATTGTTATCGAATACTAGTTCATGAAACAACAAGGAGAGAGAAGGCAAGAAAACGGTTGTGAATGAAATGTGTTTTATATAATTGATTCACTCGATGACCTTTCCCACAATATGTCTGGCCTGTAGGAGGAGAGTAATCTGTTGAAAGATTTATATCCTCAAACTATATCGATTAAGTACTTTACTTTTATGGGTACTTATAGTAGATGATAAGTTATACGAATATAGCACTCTTGCTTAATATAAATATCTTAATTAATAGTATAAAACATGATCAATTGATCTTAAATAAGAATCGTTCTATTTTACAGAGCATTATATTTTAAATTTCCTTCCGGCCTAACTTAGTAATCATACTTTTCAATATAGAACAGTATTTAAAAGTGCATAAGAAATCATTAAATACATAACTCCTACCATAAAAGTAAGTTAATGCGGGGAATATTTTTACTAAAGTTTTATCAAAATAAAACGGACTTCTTCTTAATCAAAATCATTCAGTAATCAAATAATATATTTTTTGGGTATGCAAACAAAATAATTTCCAAAATCTTAAGTTCCAAAGCATATTATAATGCCAAAGTCTTCGACAACGTAATATGTTATCTGTTAATTACTTACATATGACTTTTATATATTTTTCAGCGTGAGTGACAATATTTAAATGACATCTCCAGACACTAAGTAACACGCAACGTTTCGGGAAAAACCAAACAAATTTCCATTCAATCTGGTCATTGTCACTACGCCGACGAGCTTCGTTTCTGGTCTCTCTCCCTGGAATGGTGTAGAACGTAATGAGCCAGATTAGCGGTAAGCAAGATAAGAAACCCAAAAAGCGTTGAACCAAAAGCCGATCCAATGCCGAAAGACAACGGGATCTTGCATTAGGAGAATGAAAACTCATCAAAGAATATTCTGGGCGCAGGCGCTCTACAACGAAAGCAACGGCCTTCTGGTGAAATGTTATTGTGAAATACCAGGAAAATTGCAGGCAGCAAGCAGGAGAATACAATGCGCGTGTGTAGGTGCGAGCCTGAGCATCGAGCCAAATGAAAAATTAATTACAAAAAAGGACCCAAAAATCAGGTATACAGAAAAAATATGCCATGAACACAGGCATACACATCTTTCGATAGTGGAACAAATCCTTTTCTTTTTATGACAATACAGACCTTTTGTCAACGAAGTATTTCCCACAAACACCACCAAGACACAGATCGCAGTGTACCTTAATGTTAATTTCCTCGCAGGTAGGCAACTGACTACCCTGGCCTATATAAGACAGGCATTGCGCAGCACAAGGAGCACAGTCAAACGAAAACCAGCAACGTAAACACATCAACATTTTACGATGGCACCCTCACAACAAATGGATTACCCGAACAACGAGAAGGAAACGTCAAATATCGACTATACACATACAAAATTCAATACCGGCTGCTACAAGCACAAGAAATTTAGCAAGCGCAGCGGCAAAAAGGAGCAAACGCCAGCAACAGCTCCACCATTATTTCGTCCATATGCGTTGAGCGAAAATACACCACGCAAGCGACGTCAGGAGTTCGAGCAACGAACACAGCAGGCAGAGCAACACCAATTGCCGCCAACGCCACCAACAACGCCTCCACAACAGCAATCGACACAGCAATATCATTTATATACGCCCACGGTCACGCCAACACCAACGCCTACGCCAATGATCAATCATCAGGCGTTTGCCTATATGCTGCAAAAACAACGCGCCGTGCTCCAAATGCGTCAAATGCTTAGCATCAATCCGGATGCCAACACATGGCCAGCAGAATTACGTAATGCACTCTACTCCATGCTGCAGCAATGAGTGAAACGAAAGTAACGAAAAGGAAAACGACTTATATAGGTAATTTGCCTAGCAACCAGTGATATAGATATTTAAGTGACCTCCGCGCAGATTGTATATGATATGATATGATAAGTGATTGTATATATAAAAAAATATTTAAAAAATTTCCCATTTAAGTAAAACCGAATAAAAAAAAATTGTACAATACTCTACATAGAATTGTTTTTATCGAAAAATACATTGGTTGCTCCAACTCCCGAAATGGCTGAGCATCAAATAAAGTATGTCAAATAGAGTGCGTCACATTTATGTTATATTCATATTAAAACTTTCGCAAAAGTAAGAACATTTAGTGCACAATATAGAGGATAATGTTAACTGAACTAAAATAAAACTCTTAAACAATTATTACGGTTAGCTGCCTAAAGCCTACAAAGAATTGTTGAATCCGAGTCGATCGAATACCGAATTCGACTGTGCTGGCCTTGGCCTGTTTCCAGCATTCATGCTGGAGTGGCGACGTGGAGCAAAGTGCTGCAGCTTTTGATCGCGTTGCGGTATGCGCTTTGGTGGAGCTGACTTTACAGTCGATGCCGATGAGCCCAGACGTTTGTGCACCGGCAGCGAATCCTGGCGTGCGAGCAGCTCATCACTGCGCATGCGTATTGCTTTGCCCTTGACAGGACTCAAACGCGCACCTGGTTTCTTTGGTGGCGAGGCTTTGAGATTGTATGTTTTGCGTGTGGCATGTAGTTTGGAAACTGTTGAAAGAAATTAATTTAGCTAGTGTGCTTAATTATTTATATGTATGCTTACCCATTCCCAAGCGAGACCGTATGTTGCGCGCAAAGTTCATGTTGGCACGTGATTTGTAGGCTGTATGTGGTGCTATCTCTCGGACCTCTGCGGTTGAGGCAAATTTGACAATTTTCTCGGCGGGCACCCCCATATCCACATCATCTTCATCGTCACTGAACTCGCTGTCCATGTCACTTTTGTCAGCATCTTTAGAATCATCATCCATGGTCTCATCTTCGCTGTCATCGCCACGCTTCAATGGCACCTTATGCACCAGCATTACCTTCTGCTGTGGCAAACGCATTTGTGCTGTTGTGTTTTTGGCCTTGACTATAGACGTGTTTCGCTTGACACCAACTACACCGCCGCCACCACCGCTTATTCCTCTGTTGCTCTGAGTGTTTTTCAATATCGATTTAATGGCTAGACCGTTATTTTGCTCTGCATCCACAGCCTGTTTGCCGCCTAAACGTGCAAAGACCGAATTATTGCTAGAGCTGGCTGCGGCTATGGTGTTGGACGCCTTATGAATGCCAGTGATGTGAACTCGCACGTTACTTTCACCGCTGCTGGACACAATGCCCTCCTGGGCATCATCATCAGACTTGCTCTTGTGTAATCGCTTAAAGACAGCTGTCTTCTTTGTGCTGCTCACACGATCTGAGTATACTGCAGGTGGGAAAATTAACTTAATTAAGTAGGATTTGCATTAGTTAGTATCACTATTTAACATACGCTGCTCACGCTTGGCCATAATTTGCTTGCTGCGCTCTGTGGTACCCGATGGCAGAGTTACTTTATATTTGCCCTCATGCTCGGGAAGGACGCGACGTGCTGGCTTTGTTGGTGGCGATGCTTTGACACCGGACGATAATGCCGCTTGCTTGTTACTGCTGGGCGGGGCAGGAGGAGTAGTAGGAGTTACAGTTTTTGCCTTGGGCTTGGGTGCTGATGGTGGCTCCGATATTAGGACTTTGTCAAGGGCATGCTGATCGCTCACTTGCTTTGCATGGCGCAGTATTGCTATAATGTCGCCCATGGGTGTGATACCCATTTCACGCAGATACTCTTTGTTTAGATCAAGCAGCATGTCGTCCTGTATACGATTTTCGACAAAAATGTGAGCATAGCTGGCTGCGGCCGGAGATGGAATTCCCCCGGCGTTGAAGAACTTGACCCATCGTGCTGTAATTATTTTTATTTCAGTATATGCCTAAGTGTAAAAACTTTAATTCACACCTGCACTTGATTTAGACATGACTTTTTATAGTTGTGCTCTATTATAATGCTTATATTTAATCTATATTTATACTTTTCACATCACTCAGGACTGAACAAGATTGATAGTTGTTTGGAATTAGTTCAAACTACAGTTCAATGAACAAAGTAGTTCTTTTTGAACAGCTTTCTGACGTTGTCCCACACTGAATTTATTTAATAGTTCGGTTCGCATGCGAACTGAGAGCGTAAATGAAGTTGACAAAAAATTATTTAGGTGACTTAAAAAAATATTTTCAGAGCTAACTTATCTATTATATACATAATACAAATTATATATAAAATTATATATATATAATAGAAATCTTATATGAACATATTCTCACATCATGCGCAATTAAGTGTCATTTCAGCATGTATCGCTAATTCAAGCCCGTGCTATATATCGTCTCGTGAAGACTGGTCACATTGGAGTGCAACAGTGTCGCAAAACTGATACTCTGTTCTATCGCTTAACCACCACAATCTGCACTTAGGCACACAAATTTAGCAACTTTTCCAGGCATTGTTTATGTTAAAACACTTGTTGCACTTAAATAAGCTGCGCAATGTCTGATAACGATGATGATTTTATGTGCGACGACGATGAGGATTACGGACTGGTATGCAATATCTTAAATAAAATGTATCTTACGCTATTTTCTAATGCCCGGCATTCGCTTTGTCTGACGGTTTCATTGTAGGAGTACTCCGAAGATAGCAACTCGGAGCCGGACGTAGACCTAGAGAACCAATATTACAACAGCAAGGCGCTCAAAGAAGAGGAGCCAAAAGCAGCACTCGCCAGCTTTCAAAAGGTGCTTGACTTGGAGAATGGCGAAAAGGGTGAATGGGGCTTTAAGGCGCTCAAGCAAATGATTAAAATAAACTTTAGACTGGTTAGTATATAAGCTCAAAACAAATCCGGGATATACTTTAAAAATGCATATTTTTAGTGTAACTACGAGGAAATGATGGTGCGTTACAAACAGCTACTAACCTATATAAAGAGTGCTGTTACACGTAATCATTCAGAGAAGAGCATCAATTCCATATTGGATTACATTTCAACTTCCAAAAATGTACGTTAAATTATCGCCTAATCGAATTCTTTAATACTTAAAAGTACATAATTTTAGATGGCATTGTTGCAAAACTTTTATGAGACCACATTGGATGCTCTGCGGGATGCAAAAAACGATCGATTGTGGTTCAAGACAAACACGAAGCTGGGAAAGCTTTACTTTGATAGAAGCGACTTTACCAAATTGCAAAAGATACTCAAACAGCTACATTCGAGCTGCCAGACAGACGATGGCGAGGATGATCTAAAGAAGGGAACACAATTATTGGAGATTTATGCGCTGGAAATTCAAATGTACACAGTGCAGAAAAACAACAAAAAACTGAAGGCTCTCTACGAACAGTCACTGCACATTAAATCAGCAATTCCACATCCTCTGATCATGGGCGTTATACGCGAATGTGGAGGTAAAATGCACCTGCGCGAAGGTGAATTCGAGAAGGCGCACACGGACTTCTTTGAGGCATTCAAGAACTATGATGAGAGCGGTTCGCCCAGAAGAACCACCTGCCTGAAGTACTTGGTGCTGGCAAATATGTGGGTGACGGTTTAATTAATTTTATTGACTTGACAACATTATTAAGGTCTCATTTAATAGGTTAATGAAGTCCGGTATAAATCCGTTTGACTCGCAGGAGGCCAAGCCTTATAAGAACGATCCTGAGATTTTGGCCATGACAAATCTGGTTAATTCCTATCAAAATAATGACATCAACGAGTTTGAAACAATTTTACGTCAGCATCGTAGCAACATTATGGCTGATCAGTTTATACGCGAGCATATTGAGGATTTACTACGCAACATACGCACACAGGTGTTAATTAAGTTGATCAGACCATATAAGAACATCGCCATACCGTTCATTGCCAATGCACTCAACATTGAGCCCGCCGAGGTAGAGAGTCTGTTAGTTTCCTGCATATTGGATGAGTAAGCAGCTTGTGTCAACAGTTGTTTTATCTTTGTATTTATATTTGGAAATTTACTTTTCAGCACCATCAAAGGCCGCATTGATCAGGTGAATCAAGTGCTGCAGCTGGACAAGGTTAACAGTAGTGCTGCGCGCTACAATGCACTAGAGAAATGGTCCAACCAAATTCAATCCCTACAGTTTGCTGTCGTTCAAAAAATGGCTTAAACATTGGGCAACAATTAAAAGAATATTGAAATTAAGTAAAAAACCACTCTTTTCGTTTTATTTAAATGTTAAGCTCTACAAAGTGCATGATTATAGGGTATTAAACGGAAATGCCTATCATTCATATCTATATAAGTGTAATGGTCCTTCAATAAGCCGATAACTGCTAACAACACATAAATATGACATGTTCAGGTGATAAGCGAATGAATGAACATATATCTTCATACCCAAAAATTGATATATCAATTGTGCAAATATGACAATTATGCAGATTATTTTTAATACCCCTTGCAGACGCATCTGACCATGGATAGTTTACTATCTACATATACTATTTCCTGTAATGTATTTGAAACTTTTACAATAATTAGACCTTAATTAGATATGATGTAGATTGGCAATAATCGGAAATTTAGTATGTTTTCTTTTTATGACCTTTCTGATAAAAGTGTGGAATATTTCAAACAAAAATAGTTTGAGGTAAGTACTTTTCTTAACTAACGTAGATGCTTGCTTTATAAAAACTACAATTACTTACAGAAAAAAATTGAACTATTATAAGTTTTTTTGGTATTTAAACAGTTTGAACAGTTTCCGTTGAGGCTGCCATTTGTGTTTGCATAATTTCCTGAGTTTTCGACTTGCCGCACCGTTCGTGCATCCATATCCTAAATCTATAGATCCAGAAGACTAAAACACAAAAGAGCAGGGCTAACACAATGCAACCACAAACGCTGCCAATGGCCAATCCCGGTTGCTCCCAATCCAGAATAAAGTAAATAAACCGATTTCCAAACCTGCAAAGGTAGGATGACAAAGAGAACAATTTGGAAAATTATAATTAGCGCTTACATATCTGTGCCGCCTGCCCAAAAGTAAATGAGCGAGAATGCCCCATAGAGCAGACCCGCAACCAGTGGATAGATGAAGTGCATCAGCCGTGTGGGAAATGCCACTATGAAGCAATCGAAGAGCATGCAAACCGAATTGAATGCGTGAGCCCAAAGATTGTATAGTCCAACAGGTCCACCAGCCATGGCTATAAATTAGTTAACGTTTAAGTTTAATCGAGATGGATATGATCAGCATGAGTCAATACTAACAAGGATAGAGCGCTGTCCAAAACACTAGAGTTATCATTAGAGCCAGAACCGTGGTCGTAAAGTGAGAGGCCCAATATATTTTAAGGGCCCAACTACCAGATTCTGGCAAATATATTACAAACGTTAAGATTGTAACAAAATAAAATAAAAAAGTTGGTTAAGCTTACCAAAATAGCTGGGCTTTATAAAGTATATAGTGGCTACTATAGCGCCATAGGCACAGGCATAGAAACATAGGGTAAAACCCCAGTCGGTGAGATAAATAAACCAATGGCCCTCATTGAATGAATCCACAAGACTGCCAATCACCCCACCGGCAAAGAATGCTGCCAAGAGCCAACGATAGATCAGCCAGATGAAGGAACGTTCACCACACTGCCACTGGGAGCGACAAAAGTCAGCTGGTTCATCGTGTCTAAGTGAGAACTTGGAGCACTGAAACTCGTCCAGCAATGGCTGACAGCAGCATTTCTGGCTGGGATCACGCATGTCGGCAGGATAAACTCGATGTCTACGAAGCTGGAGAAATGCTGCTAGGGCCGCCCAGAGCAGCTGGCTGGATCGCTGGTAGAATGCAAACTGTCGCAGCCATGCCCAAAGTTTGGCATTATTTCCGTAAATCGCTGGAGCTGATAGCCAATACAAGTGGGACTGGACTTATCAGGTAACGATCCTTATCGTCGGGCGTATGTGTGTATTTCTAGCTGGAAACAGTCCCAATATGTTTGATAAGCTGCCGGCCAAACTGACTAAACGATTAGCTGCTGTCACTCGAACTGACTTGGCCAAATCAAAAAACGTGGCTAAGAAGCAGCAACCAACGACTTGACGAATCGATTCGATTTCCCACGATACGTAGTGGTTTTTTTTCCCTTATAAATAAAATAGACACGCGCAAAAAGTGCTTTAAATTTTTAACACAATTTTGTTTATTATTTTGGTACTTTTGCACATTAGTTATGGTCATGAACAGTATTGACAATAAATATTTGCTAGCTTTACGCCATCTGATATGGCCTTAATGATAAGAATTATGCCAGCAAAAAAAAAACCTAAAAAAAAAACCACCCATTTCATTCAAACTAAAAAGCCTCGCCCTGCCAATTTGTCATTTATAATTAACAATTTAATCAGAATAGTAATTGAGTAATGTGGAGCATTTTACGGATTTGATGTCTGGCGTAGGTGCTTCAAATTGGAACTTGAGCTTAGGTGTCCAATGAATTTGTTATGAAACATGCGAATCTAAGCAATTGGATGGCGTCAACAGTGTCAGTTAACGATATCGTTTAATGCATCAGTGAGTTATTGTGCACTTTGGATACCCTTACCTTTACGGTCATAGCGAACAACACGTGTTGTGTGATAAAAAGTTGTAGTAAAATGACTGAGAAAAAAATTATCTCTCTAATCTCCAACAAAATATTGTTAAGATAGCTTTGAACAATAACAAACACAAGATTTTTAGTTTCTCTTCAGTTGAAAATATGACTTAAAAAAGTTTGCCTCTTTTTCACAAACCCCAGAGAATTTCGAAGGTTTCCTGCAGATTTAAGACTTTTGAGATGGTATGCAAAATTTATTTGCATAATCTGGGTAGACTTTCCCACGCCTCCAGCACAATTTACTTCATATGTCACGCAAAACTCAAATTGAAATCAAATATTGAGCTCAAATCCATTGCTGCAGACATGCAATATCATTATTATCCACATGCAGATATCGTACAGACATGCGAAAAGTATCCAATCCACAATTGTCAGTAAGTAATTGTGGCATCAATTAGCAGTGCTTGAAATTATTAGGGGAGGGGGCTTGTTCTTAACGGTCGTGTAAATTGACCAATCAATTTGACTTGTAAATTGAATTTGTGCCGATAAAAAAACAATAAAAGTTAGTGAAATTTTTTCAATATTATTACAACGATTGCCGACACTTTCGATTTTTTACAGAGAGAGATAGTAATATATGTATGTATGTATATATTTCAGTTTCCAGAACTTGATTCAAGTCAATGGCAAGGTCGAAAAAGAGTAGGACAAAGAACCAATGGCAAATTTGAGGGGCACGTTGCTTTTGTTGCTGTGCCATCAAAATTTCTGATATGTTTATATATATATATATATTTGATATATTACTAAATTCAAGCGGAATTTCAAAATGTGTAATCGATGCTTGTGAGTTTATTAAACTGACCCTCAAATGATCAGGTTACGATATTAAATTGAAATGGTTAGTCCATCATATATGAGCATGATTAGTCAACTATTTGGATCTAAATAAAGTACTCAAAATATACGCAATTAACAATAACAAAATTGACTAAAAAAGAAAGTAATTTTTTGCTATTTTTGGCACATTTTCGCAAAACTTATCTCTCTTTTGATAAGCCAAATGTAGGTCAGACATCTAAAATTCTATTTTTCTGTTTTCAACTGCGTTGAGACTCCCACACTGTTAGCTTTTTTTTTCTGTCTATATACAAATGAAAGAACTCAGTGTTTTTTAATTGATTGACCCCCATGGCTTCAAGTTCAATTAAGTCAGCGGAGAGCCGCACACGCACGTTGACAGACGACGCTGCTCCCTGTCAATATATCATTGATATCATATCGTTAAAAATGCTTCCCACAGCATAGAATTTATTCTGTTTTTGGAGGCAGGCAGCACATAACAGACTGTTGGTGACTCTTCTATTTACACTCTCTCTTGCATATATTTCAAATATTTCGTATTCATGAACTGCTTTTAATTAAATTACTTTATTTAGTTTATTCCAATGAGCTGTTTTTGATGGATAAAAAGAGTATGCTGAAATATGAAATATATTTGGGATGAGAATAAGTTTCAGAGATCAAATATTATGGTTAATAGCATAATATCTTACAATACAAGAGATTAAAACATTCTTAAAAATTTAGTCATACTTACATTTACTTTAAAATTTTCTTAATTTTTTTTCATTACGTACTGATGAGAACAAGTTTGTAGGATAAACAATTTTTGTTATATCTAAAAAAAACCATATATGAAAAAAATCACATTTTACTTATTCCTCTCACACATTTTTTAGCCCAGTGTGTAGTTCGATTCCAATACTTGTTGTGGTTAAACAAAACACCTTTTTTGCAACCCTTCTAAAAACTATTTAAGCAATTAGTTAAGCTTGTCAGTTTGCCCACCGCCTAATTTATTAGCTACACTTAAAAAGGGTATGTTTGTAGTAGGCACCCCTATTTGATTCAGCTTTTGTATTGATATTAATTTTCGATTCTCACTGGCGATCGATGGGATGTTGGCTGTACGGCTTCGTATATAAAGCGTACGAAGCCTGCGCCTAGCGTTTGTCGTTTATTTGCAGTGAGCGCGCGTTTTCTAATCGTACATCGGTGGGTCTTTGAAAGGGTAAAAGCACTCTACTGCTTTCAGTTCGCTCTGTTCCGTTGTCTAGTGAACGAGTGCGCGTTCAAGCAACTCGAAGTAACTGTCCAAGCGAAGCCACACACAACTCGATTCCGTCCCAAGTGTGTAAGCTTAGCAAAAATACTTTCAAGATCACAGTGCACATTGCACGAGTTCCCAAAAAAATAAAATACTGTGTGCGCATGTGTGTGTATTTGTGGATGCCGCGTAAACATAAATTAAAGAGTTTTTCGTCTGTAGTGTCGCGAAGTACCACGTCGTTAGATAAATTGAAAATTTGAATTAAGATCGCATAAAACATGCAATTTCTCGAACGGTTTCGCAAGGGCCTCAACAAGGAATTCCAAAAGCATAATTTTGGCTTCGAATACAGTCACGTGCATCTATTCTACAAATCTCTGGTAAGTATGATAAACCGGAAATGTGAGATGACAAAACTATTCAGAGTTTAAAGACCTTTACTCTTACTTAATTATGAGATCATTTGACCACTCAATCTCGTGTAGTTTTTATTGTGCACATGTAGGTGCTATAAAGTTAGTTTTATAAAGAAACTGACATGTGTAATACCAGTAGAAATCTTCGAACCGAGACCCGCATACACTTTCCCATAACAATTTGCAATCTTCTTGGCAACACTTAAAAATAGATGCCTAAAATAAGAACAATAGATTATTAGAATAATATTATTTAGTTGTCATAATTAGCTTTAGATAATACACGATTATACAATTCGTAACAAATGCCCGCATATTTATCTAAATATATCGTCCCAAATAATTTGTCATGCTCATGTCATTGTTATTGCGAATAATTAGCATAATGTTCAGAACATTTGCACTTGATTTTGAAAAATATTAGAGACGTCAGCGAAAAGTGAGCGAAAAACTTGTCATTATCTTAAAATCACAAATCAATTCTTATTACGTAATTGCTGATGCAAAAAAAAAATAACAGTAATGGCGAAGAATAACCAACAACAAACTAACAAACAACGCACTAACAAGACATACACGAACCTCGGTCAGATAGTACGCGACGTCACGACTTGACAGCATCACACTCATACATGTATTTATACATAGTGATAACGGAGATAGAGAGACGGAGAAAGAGAGAGATAACAGCTGTCAGACAGACAGTATGCGAAAATGTCTTTGTTCAAGGTGTGTGATTTTGATTTGCACTAGCGGAATATTTTCTATCATTTTCAAATAAAAACCAATCGTAATTTGCCGGGTTAATTAAATAAACATGCCGTGTACATAGGGTCAGATAAGGTATTAAAAATGCTTACCGATTTATATATAATAACATATGTATGTACATAAGTATACAAGAAATGACGCAGAACTAACATAAATTTCCGGGTATGCTGAATCACAGTTCTCACTAAAATTCTTATCAACATTTTTATGTTACGTATCTATGAGTGCTGAGCTTATTTATAATTGGGTAATTGGAGTTTGATTTGTTTTGGCCGTTAAACACACATACATATGTATGTATAGAAAGTCATTGGCTTTGAATGTTTACAGATTCTAATCATTTTCTTCCTCTCCCATCTACAGTGGCAAAAGAATGAAGTTAGCACAATTTATTTGGTATATCGGTGGATATGGGCGTTATTCTTTTTGGGCGTTTATATCACATGCTGCGTTTTGCAATTCTGTGACGGCAAATTCTTTATCTACATGACCAACTGGGGCTTGAGCATGATCACAATAACAATGCTCATTGCCGCCGTACACGTCACATGCTGGCACTACGATATCCGAAACGTTCGGAGTCTAGTGCAAGAGTCGGGACAGAAGGCTCGAACAACGTGCGGATTAAAGATCTATTGGTCGCTACATAATATGTCACTTCTACTGGCACTAATCATATCCACAGTATACTGGATATTTCTAAATGGTCGTATGAGTGAGTATGAGTACACAATATCAATTTCCAAATATAACTAACTTTGTATCTATTCCATATACGTAGACAAGCCGACGCGATTTCCTGCCATTAGCATTATAACGCATGCTCTGAATACGGTTTGCATGATGATCGATTTTCTGGTTGTCGCATTTCCATTGCGACTGTTCCACATGGTGCAGACAATGATTTTGGCCATTGTCTTTTTCCTATTCAGCCTCATCTATCACTATTGTGGTGGCACCGATGAGTAAGTATCGCCCCCTTCCAATAACTTTCATTTCATAAACATAATTCATAAGTTGTTTTGATTTCTTATAGATTTGGGAATCCGTATGTTTATCCTATATTGGACTGGAATAATTCCAAACGCTGCCTGGTTACCTTTTTTGGTATTTTCTCAATTATTGTCTGCTATTGGATTTTGCTTTTTGGTGCCTATAAACTGAAGCAGGTCTTCAATCGAGCATTTAGCATCGTCTGGACACCCCATGCAGTGGGCCTTATATAAGACACGACACTGGACAAACCAGACACAAAATCAGTCACTATCACACAATTGCATTCAACATAATTTTTAAGTAGAACAACCCGCATGATATTGTAATTTTTTCATTTAGTTATTCTTTCATCTTCACTTTCATTTATAATACTATTTATATATCACACACACACTCACACACACTGTTTATCTGTATGCACTAAATTAATGCTTCTCTTGTAGTTAATGCTTCACGGAATGCGGCTAGTTAAGACATTATAATATTTTTCTTCTGGTTCCTTAATGCCGAAGCAATATACATTTGCTTTGGCTATTTATTTTTAACTGTATAAATAACTGAATAAAGCTTATTACTATGGAATCCATAGTAAAACGAGATTATTGAAGACAATACAGGAGAGAAATAATTTTTGGTGATTTGAGATTCTTATACACTTTTAAATTAGAAAATTTAGTTAAAGTAAAACTTTTTTACGTATAATTTTAAGCAAAATAAGTAATAAAGCTATATATGATATGCCAAATATTATACATACAAATGTACATCCCTAGGCATGGCAAGTTTGTTTCAAATTTTCTATAACTTTTTAGGTTTACGATATACACATGTAATCAATAGCAAAAAATCTTAAATTTCGAAAACTCGAAAATTGGGTTCAAACAATTAAAAAAATTATAAACGTCTGTAAAAATTTGATGAAAATCGGTTATGATATACCGGAGACATGAAACCATCAAGTATGGGTACAGTAGTGTATGTCTGTTAGCCCGACCGTGTGTCCGTCTGTATGGTCAAGGATGAATTGTCACTTCTAGTCGAGCTAACACAACTAGAGTCTTCTTGTTTTATAATAAAACCTGGAAAAAACACCTTGCTTTCGTAAGATAGCTATAGTGGTCGGATCTTGCTGATTTTGGCAAATGTTCTAACTGCAAAAAAATGAAGACCTTCACCAAAGATTCGGCTCTATAGTCTCTTTGACTCTACATGCAACGCTGATCAAGAATATATATACTTTTTGGGGTCGAATTGGATTGCTTCTATGCTATAAACATTTCACAAAAAATAGATTACATACTTTTTTAAGGTTTATAATGTTGTTACCATAACAATTTTATAAATTCTGAATAATAAATTAAATATATAATAAATAATAAATGAGAGCTCATTTAGATAATTTAAATAAGTCACCATAAAAACAGTTTAAAATGTTTTCTATAAAAAAAAACTTTTACTTTAATACTTTCAAAAAAGAACTAACATCTTTAAAAATATACCATATATACGCTCCAAAATTATTTAGCGTAATGAGTTCAATGACATATTCACGTTGCACTTCTTGAGCACATAAGTACATTTTAGTATTTTAATATCTTTCTTATACATTTTTATTCACAATCGTAAAGCCCTTAAGTTGCTCTTGTTAACAAAGTAGTTATACTTGTTGAACTTCTTTCAAGTATTTTTCTATGGAATTAAAGTCAACATTCAGTAAAAAATGAGGTTCGTTCTGGTAGTATTTTTATTGGCACACATTTAAACAAAGCAAAGTAGAAAGACTTTTTTTTTCTGTATAACTCTAATTCAGCTTATTGCTGTATCCAAATAATGCGTCATCAGAAAATATGAAAGAACTACTAAATCATTGCCAAATAATTTTTTATAAAGAAAATATGGCTGTCATGGTGTCTGCCGAGCCAAACAAACCATAAACAAGTTCTCTGCAACAAAAACAATTCAGAATGTGAAAGAGAGGAAAAGATAAAAGAAAAAACTGTACAAAGTTAGAAAAAAAGTCTTGCTGCTCTGAAGTTAAACTGCTTTTATTCTCTTTACGGCGATTGCCAAAACGCAAAGCAAAGATAAAAGACTAATTAGGTCTGCCTCACAAAGCTGTAGCGAATAGTAGTGGGGAGAGGAGTAAATGAGCTAAAAATCAACGTCATCTTTTATAAAATAAAATGAATGCAGTTGGTGAAAAAATGGCATTCATGCGAAAGTGACAAAGAACATAAAACAATTAAATTAATTAAATTTATATTGGGCTTTCTTGTCGATAACAATAAAATGAGTAATTTATCGCACCACAATCATGTTTTTACTATACACACCGAAAAAAAATCAATCCTAAATCAATTAATTCCCATATTTTTATATTTCACCTCCCCTTGTCGACTGTAACCATATTTCAATTCGCTACTTACTTATATTGACATCTACTTCATATCTATGTATAAAAATATTTGTTTATTTACATCTTAAATTTAATTGTCATGTATACGAAAGAGACACAGCAGAACGACAAAGTTCACCTGTGGCTCAGTCGGCGCCAGCAGCCGCGCAAAATGTTACGATCTTGCGACACACGATATACGATATTCAGTTTGTACAATATAAGATATTCTGTGACAGTGGGGCAAAGAAATTGAATTATAGGCAAGAGCAAATAATGTAAAAAAAAAATGATTGCTATTTATAATAATAATAAAACATCACACAGTTTTTTCGCTATAAATTAATTATGAATAATTCATAAATATCCATTAAAAAACATTTAATTTAGCATTAAAGCTTAACGTCATGCTTGCATGATTTTGTTATCCAGTTCATGATCATACATGACCACTGTGCAACGCAGAGCAGCGTTTGACAGCGTCGACGACGTTGGCCTAAACAAGTTGCGATCAGTTTTGGAACGCGCGTCGCGTCAATAAGTCGTGATTTGTGCGGTCTGCGATCTGAAGAGTTAAGTTGAGTTGAGTCGAATTTCGGTTAGTTTCAATGAATTTTGCTGGTATAGGGATGATTGTTTATGGTATCTGAGATCTGTGATCTAATCTGTTATATTGCATGTTGATGGACGCTTTTGGTTCTCTGCTGCATTTGGCGTGTGATTGAATATGAATGTGAATGTGAATGAGAATGTTGTCAGTGCATTTTGCCTGCAATAAGTCAAAGACAAAACACAATAACGTCCCGAGCCAGGCACCGTTATGCAAAGTTGTTGACCCAAAAAGAAATTACTACACAGACCAACCAAGAGCTGACTATTAGGCTGCCAAGCGACGCGAATAAAACACGCAAAACGCGCTACAAAACTCGTTAACAACAAAAATGTATAAAACTAAATAACAATAATAATAATAAAAAAAATAGTAAAAACATACTAACAACAACAGATTGGCAAAGAGCTTAGCCCATTTAAAATTACGTTGGCTTCATTCTTTACGGCATTGTGTGTGGAATTTGTAATATTTGGTTTGTTTTTGAGTGTTGCCAAATTCGTGAGATCGTACAAACAATAATGATCATTGAGCCAAACGACAAATAGCGTAGAATTGCAATGACTGAATTTACGCTGTGTGACACTTACGCAAATCCTATTGACAAACCCAAAAAAATATTTCATCTCGCTCTGAAAAAAATATCAAAAAATGTTTAAGATCATATCCATGTTGAACTCGAACCAACCCACTCGCTGGTATCGAATTGAAATTGCCTGATTTACTGTCACGTACTCGCAGCAGTTGCACGTTTCCCAGTTATCGTTAATGAGTGACATTATTTTCGTTTGGTTAGGCGATTGCCATATGCAATTTTTAGTGAACTAAGTCATAAAAACTTATACAAATTCAATAAAGTTCTGTAGAAGGAATGGCAAGTATAAAAAGTAATCAATTGCCTACACTGAAAAATATCTAGAAGATAAAAACTCCATTACTTTGTGGCCCAACGATACCAGGCACCGGCTTGTTAACGCGCGAACCCTAGCACGAAGCAACCCACCTCCCGCCCGTGATTGTAAGGAAATTATAACATAACTAAAACAATTCCAGAATTGTTGTGGTTTCACCTGCAGGATGATTCTTTTGAAATGTTGTTGCCAGAGCTGGAACTCGACATCTGTTTATTGCTGATATTTTTAATCAGCTAATTTACACCACAATCCAGACGTATCAATAGACTAATTAGCGTTCAAGTCGCTAACAAATAAGCACAAGAATGTTTTTACGATGATTTTAGCAAAAAAAATGCAGGAAATTGTATTTGATTATAGTGTTATGCTCAATGGTATTTGCATATGAAAGCCGTTGAACTCTTCTGATTTCACTTTCTACGCCGCGAAATTGATTCAAAACGAAATGAATATGGCTATGGGTATAATATGAGACTTATTAAGTCAGTTAGATGACAGGCAAGCGGGGAGATGATGATGATGATGTTCAGTTTGTATATAGATTATATCTGTTCGAGCAAGATACCTTATCATTATCTTATCATTATAGTGAGTCGCCCTGGGCTACTTAGTAATATGCAGCGTTTCTTCTGCCATTTGTCTGACTGGCACTTTTTGATTGCCATTCACAAAGTGTTGGTCGTATTATTGTTTACACAGTTGGGGCTCTGATGTAAAGGTCAACATGTTTTCATATACACATTTATAATTTTTTAGTGCTCTTTGTGTGTGTGTCGCCTGGATTCAAGTTTTCAACTTCAAACGAAGGCAAAAGCTGAGGTTCAATGTAGTACAAATTGCAAGAGCCATAAACCTACATACATACATACATGTAAATAGGTGTTGTACCCATTTATCTGGTACTCTTTTTGTTGGTTGACGAAAAATGTGAATAAAATGAAATACGTGAAATAAATGATATACGTATACGACGTACTCATGGTTACCACTTGGTTAGTTCAGAGAGAGAGAGTACTATTAGACTACTCGACGTCTCTTTTAGTGTTTTAGACGTGTCTTCAGGTTTCTTTGGCTTGATATTCGTGCAAGTTCAGGGACGTGAGTGTCGCACCGCATTTAATGTTTTTATTTTTGTTAAAACAGACTTGAAATTCAATTCGAAATATGGTAATTTAATTGATTTTTTGTTTCTGTAAACCTTTTCTGTGTTTTATTTGTTTTGTTTTTATAATACGGTTTAGTTAAAACAACTGCAAATTAAATTAGGTGGTAGCAGGGTTCATAAAAGTTAATTAGGCCGTGCAGGAGTATGGAAATGACGAAAGTTACATATAATATTAATTTAAAAAAATCTAACTCAATAAGTTAACCGTGAATTCCGGGAACAGTTTCCGCAATATTTGTGCGTTTATTTTTAAAATAAATGTATTTTTAACGGATATCAAAATGCATTTTGAATGAATGTAAAGTGTTCACATTATTTTAAACCGGTTTAGGTGTTGCTCAATGTCTTGTGGCTTGTGAAATATTATTAGAAACGGTTTTTGCTTGTTTTTTTTCTTCTGTACAATTATTTACACTAATTGTGGTTCCAGCATTTCTGGCTTTGACTGAAAGATATTTTCCAGTGTTTTTTTTTTTTTTATTTTTAGAATCAGACGTTTGTATGAAAGTAATGATTGTTCGGACCGGTTAAAGGTATTCTCTAGTCGTTTCATTTCACGTTACAAGAGCTTTGTTAATTAGCCAACGCTCTGAATGACCTATGGTTTCATACTTATGATATGAGCTTTAATAGTTGTTGAAACATTTTAATATTTGTTCACCTTGTGGTGCTTTATTATGCCCTTAGTGATGACCTTAGGGGACGAATTGTTTTATTATAATGAATTAAGCTTTTTAGGAACCCTCCCCTCCACCAACTCACCGCCTCATATGATGTGATAATTAAGTTACACAAAGTTTCTCCACAAAACTATTATAATTACAGGCGGTATAAATTGCATGATATTTGCCGACCTCTGCCGGCCGTTGCACTATGCTAAGTGCAGTTATGAACATTAATAATCATGCATATTCACAATAGATTAAATAATTCAACTTGCTATCTAAAATGACAAAACGGTTATTTATATTTTATTTAAAATTATTCCAATAGTTTTTAAATTTCCTTTTTTTTTGGGTTTTTTTTGTCTTGTTATTGCCGTCTATATAAGTTGCACGCTTAAAGAATGTTAAAATATCAAATTTCAAAATTATTTTTGTGATTACTTTCCCAAATATATCAAAGGACTGACAGTTGATTTGGAGTGTTAGCGTTTGTCGGTGTGAGTAATTAACAGCACGATTATACTAAAATCCTAACCTGCTGATTCGGTATCAATTATATAAGCGGAATAATCACCATTTGCATTTAAGACTTTTTTGGTTGCGTCATGATCAGCCTTGCCCAATCTGTGTGATCGACCATAAAGCTTGATATAGTTGTTATTATTATCGTGAACCATTTGCCCTCCACCCAAACACTCTGCGGATAGATCAAGTTCATTGGCTTCCCTCTCCAGTTTTTCATAAATATCAACTAAATATAAAAGATCTAATTATTAATCAATATTGGAGATAGATGACTCATACTTACAGTGATATTTAACATGGGGTATGCCACGTATAACTATTTTGGATTGATGTTCGCCATTGACAAAGACCTTGGCGATGATATATTTCAATTTTCCTCGACCGATCGTTATCTCTGGGAAAGTCACAAGATTCTTCAGTTGTTGCTCGCAGCTATAATAACGGTTGGCTGTCAAAAGTCAAAGTTAATAAGTTTATAAATTGGTGTAGGACAGAAAAACGCACCACGTATTTTAAACCAAGGGGGCTGCATTATTAATTTTCGTACTTTATCCATATTAAAACAATTTTGAATTAAATCGGAAAACTTATTTAAAATGCTTTTCGATGTTGTTTGTGCAGTTCTATTGTTTAGACTAACAATATATATTGACAAAACTACATACATTGGCTACTTGGGTTTCAGATTTTATTTTCAGAAACAGTTCTCACAAAAGGCAAAAAGTTATTAGTATTAATTATTATTTCACTTCATTTAATAAAAGCAAGTTTACATAACGTTATTTGTTTCCACCCCCAGACTCGCCATATCAGAACCGGAATATGGAATTTCTATGATTGCATAATAAAAATAATTAACGTGAGGCACAACAGTTGCATGTTTCAACCAAATTAACCAAGACTTCGCTGAAAAGTAAATACAGGTAGCAAAGCTGCTTACAAAGCTGCATGCAAAATATATATATATATATATATAAAGATAAGCAAGATGACAAATCTTCAAGTGATTGTGCACCCAGTGACAAAGGAATTTAGACGTAAACGTTGTGGCTTTGATCATGCTACGCCCGATGATTTCGTCAAATCGCAGGTACGTTCTTCTTACATATTCAAAATAAATACGCACTTAATTAGTTCAATCAATTGACACGCGCTAGCTGCGTATTATTTGTTTTATTTATTTATATATCAATTTGGGTCTTTGTACAGTTTAAAGAGGTCAGATGGAAACCTATAATGAATCCCTATAAATAATATAAGTCAAAGATATCGCTCGTACTGACCTTAACGAGTTGAAATAATAGCTAACAAAGATTTTATACTGAATAAGAAAGGTACACAAAATATGGAAAAAATTATTTTTTTTTTAGAACTAAAAATGGAAATTGGTTCTTCAAAAAAACAAAGCACCCTTAAATCCCATTATTTTATATTGATCGGCTTTGGTTGGCACCCTTAAAATTGCCTATACATATATGTACATATATATATATATATATAATTTTCTTTATATAATGACCGAAACTATAAGAAATGGGCGTTGCCAGTAGCTAGTCTTTTAACCATTTTATTGTTTCACCTTGAGCATATTTGATGCGTTTCTTTCATTCACAATATCAATAGCATTTGTGGGGCACTGTGCACAGTGGGTAAGCAGTAGGAGTGGTTGCTTGGTGGTTCTGCGGTGTAGTGAACCACATGATTGCTCTAGCATTGTAAATTAAACTTTTGAAATATTTATAAGCGGCAAACAGCTACGAACTGTATATACCAAAACCCAAGCCATGCACCCGTTTTGTGTGCGCCAGGTACAATTCTTGGCATCAAGTACGCCCGATTGTGCGGTCTGTGGGGTACCCTAGACACTAGGTACACACTAATATAGTCGGATACAACTTAATATTCATACTCAGGTATTCTAAATTACAGTGGCAAACATGTACAAAGAGCATGGCATATTTGTTTTACCGCTGGCTCATGGCCCTCTTCTTTGTTGGCGTTGTCATTGAGTCCATGTGGCCGGAAGAAAATGATGAGTACAGTTACTGGCTGTACTTCATCTATATGACCAATTGGGGTATATGGATGTGTATGTTAACCAATTTACTTGGCGCCATACTTGTTACTATCTGGCATTATCATCCAGAATATGCGGGTAAGTTGAAAATGAATGTGATTATATAGATGGGCTGAGGTAACTCATTACTTTGTACTCGTCTAACTTCCACAGATAAGTTACTTAATATGCAGGCATGGACAAGTCCTTTTCGAATATACTGGAGCATGCATATCATATCACTAGTTTTATCGATAGTCATTACCATTATCTACTGGAGTATACTATACGATGGTAAGTTGTGTAGTAATGCCTTCCATGAAGTTTGTTTACGTCTATTTCGCTGTGTGGTGTTTTTGTTGTATTTTGCCAGCTAATGAAAGCACTTTGGATGCAACAAATGTGCTCACCCATGCATTCAATTCCATTTGCATGTTTATTGATCTATGGATTGTGGCGCATCCGTTGCGATTGCTGCACGTATTTCTGCCCGTATCATTCGGCATTATCTATGCCATATTCACGTACATCTATCAACTGTGCGGCGGCGTTAATAAGTAAGTTCAACTTTGACTAACTCAAATACCAATAATAATAATAATTTGAAAACTTCTTTCTCTAATAGGAAGGGAAAGCCGTATGTTTATCATGTAATTGACTGGAATCAGTCCGGTAATGCAATGATTACCGTTGTGGGTGTCTTATTCTTGTCATGCTGCGTTTACGCACTGCTGTTTGCCTTCTTCAAGCTGCGTCTCTTTCTCTCTCGCAGCTGTCGTCAGGGCAGATTTGTGCTGCCAACCACTCACAGCACCAGTAAATCTGCCAAAAACAAACAGCAGCAGGAAACCGCCAATGGCATTCAGCATTCGCCTAACCGCATCTCTATGGTGTTGGGCAACTATGCTGGATATGACAATCAGGCATATACTCCCGGCACTGGAGAGCAGAAGCAGCCGATAAGTTAGGGTCAGCTAGCTAATCTTGCAATAGTGCATTTAATCTTTAATCTGATTGTTGTTTTAGTGTTATATCTTGCAACTCTTAGTCAAATTGTACAGGGGAATATTATAACCCAGTGATATTATATTGTATTATAGTTTACTCTAATCAAAATAAATATGTAGATACAAATTTTAAATATTTTTTTAATGATTATTGGTCACTAGACTCATATATTTTATTATATTTTAAATTTTTAATCGCATCCTCAGTCTATTCAAATCTTCATAATACCTTTCACCTCCTTTTTCCAAGTTTCTTCTTATGCGCAATAATTCATGCTTTGTTACTTTGGCTTTTCCTAATACTTTATGTACATATTTGATAGCCACTCTATCCAAACTAGCATTTAAATTTTAAATATGTATCCTTGACAGCGTTGTCAGTGTCCTTAAGTTTCAAATCAACATTTACGTTAAAGTAAAAACCCAAATATGAATTAAAAATCTCATTAATTAATAATAAAAAAACCTGGTCAGTCTCTATCGTCACATTGTCCCCTGGCTTGGGAACTTTACAGTTGATAAATCAAAAATTAATACACAGGGGCATTTTGTTGAATGGTTAAATGATAGGCGGGAAAAGTTTGCTTGCACCTGCAAAAGTAGAGTATACAAACAAACCGATGAAAGCAGTTACAACAAGAAATATATACATGGTATGTGGTAAGTTTTTTAATACACACAAAGTATACATGATCTTAGAGTCAGTATATATATTTACATACCCTACTTATCACAAAACTATAATTCCATCTGCAAGAGTATATATATATATATAAATATATAAATATATAAATAATATAATAATAGAGCTATTGCCTGAAGGACCTTACTGCGATGTCACTGGTAAAACTGTTGAAGCTTGTCTAATAGCTTGGTGTAGACTCTGGTAAATGGGTGAGAGCCAACTATGGACAATATGTAAATATTTTACACAATGTCCTAATCGCATTGAAATGACTGTTTTAGTACCAAATTGCCTAGATAAAGTAATCAATCACACGGTTTGCTCTATAACTATTTGTGGTACATAACAAAATTACCAGTTATAAAAATAATAACTTCCAATAATTGATTGAATCACAGTAAATAACAAGTATTTAATTAAAAATGATGTTAGGGTATATGTAAAGTGTAATAGAAATCATGATAAAAATAAAAACAAAAATACTTTTTCGTTTTAAATCATTTAATTATTTTTTTTTTGTTTTTATTACCTTTAATATGACCTATTCAACACATTCACACACAGTGTCCTTAATCACAGCTGCCCGATTGTCTTCCTCGCCTCCACGGAATAGATAATTGGGGAATCAATTGACCCAGCTAGACGAAGAAGTTGTAGTTGTTATTGTTTTTGTTGTAACATTTCTTATTGACTATAACCTTAATTAAGTTTCCAAAAGCATTTAATAACCAAAACCACGCCGAACAGCAATTGCTCAAGGACGGGAACGTGACACGTGCTGGCTTGGCTGGACAGTCCCATGATGATGACGACGATGACACTAGCCCAGCGGTTTGAGGTCGTGGGTCAAAGGTCCCTGCGCCATCGAAAGTATTCGAAACACACACACGCATATGTCACAAAGTTTGAGCAGGTACGAATAAAAATCACAGCAGACAGACCTGATTATCCTGACCGTGTGTGTGTGTGTGCCAATCTTATTCGATATTTATCCTTGAATGACATGTGACAATTTCCAGCGTCAAATTAGGCGTCGCATCTGTTAAGGCGCCAGATCGATATATGTGAGAGTTTGTTTTGATCGATATTTCTATGTGTGTTTTTTTTCTCCTTGAGCTGTGAACTTTCTTTTCATGTCCTTGTCGCGCCTATTCACTCTTTTGGAATAGTAGGCTTCAAATCAATAGAACTTTAATTGAATAAGGTATAATGCAGGAGTTTTGGGAAAGTTCTACACCTGTCAGCTGGCAATGTCAAGTCAATGATTATATTTCATTGCACCGTAAACTAATAATATAATTAAACACAATAAACAGTGTGTGAAATATTAATTGAAAGGCTATGGCCATCAACTCATAAAAGCAATTTCTAATTTCTATTTCATTCAAATCACAAACTGATCCAAAACGACCCGCTGCCCCCGCCACCCACTTTATTTCACAATTTAGATTTATGGTTCTGTCATGATTGTGCCATTTTCTACCTATCACAATACCCATTTCATGTAAGTCAAAACACTTTTCGAGCTTGAACCCATCAGAAAGTTAACTACAATGCAGGGCAATTAATTAGGTTAGGCACCATAAAACTGTAATACATTTTAAAATTATAAAAATAGTTGTTCATATAAAACTTCAAGCCGATAGCTTATTGGACCTTACTACTCTTAAGGCCTCAATTGTTTTGGATATTTTCAATATTCATTTTAAATCTTTTCCTATTCTGTTTTGGATATTTTCAATATTCATTTTAAATCTTTTCCTGTTCTATTTATATGACCTAAAATGTCGTTGAACAGCTGCACGTCAGAGGATTTATTTACATCAAAAAAAAAAAAAAAAAAAAATGAAAAATCAACTAAGTCGACAGAATGGCAGTAACGCAGCAATATATTGTATATAATAGGAAACTATAGTAACAATAATCAGAGACGAAGAGAAGAAGCGGAAATAGTTGAAGGATTAGTGGGAACGCACCATGCTGGTCAGAACATTGTTTGGCTTGCATAAACAAACTTCGGGCACGGGAACAGCAGATACAAGACACCGACAAAAACATAGACACAAACATAGACATTCACTTTTGAAGTTTTTGGTAGAGCAACAACTAACTAACTGACTGATATGTGGGTGTTGTGCCGAGTGTTTTCCAGTGCTGGGACTTAGCAGGTCCTGGCTTCTGGGTCTGGTCATATCGTTAACACATACACGAATGCATTGTAAATCATGTGAACTGGACTGGAATTCATAAACTATTCATTAATTGGAAAAGCGCGCTTGCCTGACCAGCCGAGTAGTAGGACTGACTGACTGACTGCCTGGGTAGGTAAAAACCGAAGCATTTGTCATATTTGAAATTCAGTCTCGTTTCGGACGTTCGGGCAGCAGAACCAGCTAGTTTTTACCTACCTACAGAGTCGTAGTACTAGTAGTCCCACAATCGCAATCACAAATCAGGGGCACACTGACGCGTGTCGGTCTATGGTAACGGTAACGCGGCAATAATAACGGTAATGGTAACGGTAACGAACCTGCTTGAAATAACTGACGCTATGTAGTAAATAACTTCCTTTGTGCGTGTTGTCTACATTAAATTTGAACGTGTCTCCCAGAGAAACCAACAAAAAAACAACAACAAATTACAACAAAAATTAAAATAGTACATACAAGTGCAAGTATCAAATTTTGTTACCAACTTAACTAAACTCCCTGAATGTATACGTTCATTGAGTGAAATATAATAAGAAAAGCTGCCAAACAGCATTGCGAAAATTCTGCTATACTGGCCACCGAATGGATAATGGGTATTTGTTTAGACACAGGTAAGTAATTTTTAAAGGTCTAACAATTTAAATTTCACCAGTCAACTACCAAAAACACAATGAACATCGACTTAAGGCAACAGACATGGCAAACCCTGTTTATAGAGCACATATGCATCAAGAAGTACAAGAATTGATTACAACTTTTCTTTCTAACTCGACTAGAATTTTTTATTTAATCTGTATTTAATAAAATGCTCTAATTTGTCTTAGTCATTTCGATTGATTTATGATATTGTTGAGTCAGATACTCAAAATTATGTTTAAATTAAAAAGACCCGACGTACACATACATTCCACTCTCATAATCTTTCAAGTTTAGTGGTTTAAAATTCTTCCATAAACACATCAAACTATCTAATAAATATGATTTTCTGCCTCAAAAATACTTAATTCGTTTCCAGTTTCAAATATTCGATATATTTTCAATGAAACAAAATGTATTGTAAAAAAAAATCGAAATTCATCTAAATAATTCATTATGTATAAAAAAAAAAAAATTTGTGAGTAATGTTTTTAATTAAGTGCATCTCACGAGCTTTAATTAGATATCATACTGACCTAAAAGTATGCTACAAAATATTGCATAAGTTAACTTCACAAAATATTCAATTACAAAGAAAATGTAAACAATTTCAAAACTTATTGAAATTTAATAATGAGTCATAGGCAGTAATTGTCCTGCGATTCGTTTGAAAAACATTTAAGTACAAAACGATTTGACAAAATATTTCTAATTCGAACAGACCTTGCCGCAAACGCTATGTAATTTACGGTGCGCTTGTGGCCAGCAGGACGGCCTCGCTGATTGGTCCTTGGACATGTTCGTTGACCATCAAACAAGCCACAAACGAATATATATATAAAAAAAAATCCGGAAAAAGCACACCACACCTAATGAAAGGCGTGTGTGTGTATGTAGGTGTGTGATAGGGATAGCAACAATAACAAAGCAACATGTCAATTAAATAAAACTGCAGGAAAATCAATAAAAATGTCACAGACAGAAGTGGAGCCACTAATCGCATATGGCGACTGGAAAATACGCGAAATTTTGTTGGCTTTTGCGCAGCTGTTTTTCCATGAATGAACAAGTTATGTTCTGCTTTTGTTCGTTTGTTCGTTTTTTCGTATTGGTGACGCAATGCAATATGACATGCGTAACAACAACAACAAAAACAACAATTTAATAGTTGTAAAACATATATATTTTAATGATGTGTTTGGCGCTTGGCATTATTATTGTTTTTGTTGTTGTTCAGTTAATTTCCTACCCCCACAACAAATGGCTTCCGCTCAAGGGGCAAGTGCAAGTAACACAAGTGTGCTGCTAATGCCATTTGACACGTAATGGGGCGTGGCGCTAACTTGCCAACACATCCGGTTTCCGGTTGTGCTTATATGCTCAACCCTCAACTGTTGCTATGCTTATAATTCTGTGTGTATATGTGTTTGTGTATGATATATTTTAGATGCCAGCGCGGCACAAGATACCGGCGAACCAGGCAACGATTGGAATCATACACGGAATCAAAATGGTCCAGCTGGCAACAGTGTTATGGGCCTGAACGCGAATGGACGACCAATTGGTTCGGCCAATATCGGCGCTATCGATATGCAAAATGCTGGAAAAATCAAATTCGATCCGCCCAAAGTGCCAGTGATATTTGTTTTGGGAGGCCCAGGTAGTGGCAAAGTAACCCATTGCGATACATTCATGCAGGAGCGACGCGGTGTCACACACATCAATATGATGGATCTGCTGCAACAATATGCAATGGGAAATGGTAAGCTCTAACGTGCTTTTCATGTCAAATTATATAAAATTCGTTTCTTTATCATATCAGATATGCAAGACTTTTCGCAATTGTCGTCGAAAACAGTCACCGAGGTGCTGATGTTGGAAATGAAAATGGCTCCAGCTGCCAAAGCATACCTTATATCAGGATATCCACGTTCCATGCGCGACGTTGTCGAGTATTCCGAAAAGGTAAGGTTTCGATGAAGAACTATACAATGTAACAGAGGTATGGTATTTATTATGAAACAATTAAAGGTTCTCATTCTTATTTGGGCTTCTTATTTGTTCAGCAAATTGCTGTTGAAACCATTTTTACTAATTAGCTGCCAAATGGGTCTACGTTTATTTATTTAAGCCTATTTTCCCTTGAATTTTCAGTCAGTCGACCACATAACAATGATCTATACTACTACACATATATGTTTATGTGTGTATGTATGTGCTAATTGACTCAAGTGGCCTCCAGTGGCACATTGTGCTTTATATAATGTAGGAAAAGTTGAGTTTACGGTGGTGGAAACAGGACAGATGGAGAGGAAAACGCTACTAGGGTGTAGCACGATATATTTATAGAATTAAGTGAAGTGTAGAATAATTTGCTAATCTATTTCTCAATTCCTAGACCAATTCTCATAATAGCTTGCAATTAAATCTAGCTTTAGAAAGTTAGCTATTTTGAACTCAGCCTACAAAATGGGTAAAAAGGGGATGATAGTCTTAAGCGAAGACAAAGCGAAGCATGTCCGACCCCATAAAATATATATATTCTTGAACAGCAGCAACAGCTGACTCGATATAGCTATATTCGCTCGTCTGTCCGATATCTTATCCGAATTACGATATACACATGAAATCGATAAAATCGATAAGACAAAATCTTGAATTTCAAATACTGAAAAATATTAACAAAATAATAAAAATTATTGTTATAATGATAATGATTAATAAAATCGGTTGGAAAACATCGGGCATTTGAAAAATTTATATTAAATCATCAAGCATACTACCAGTTGTTCGGGTATGACCGTATGTTTAAAGTCAAGGGTTATAGGTATCTTATAGTCGCGCTTACTCAACTTGAGCCTTCTTCTGGAATAAGGTTGATATGTTAGTATCAGTATGTAATAAATAATATTATTATAGATTTTTTTGGCTATAATTTTAATATTAATATTTATCTCCTAATAGATACAAGTCGTTAATGGTGTGATTTTGATATCATGGCGTCAATCGGTGCTACAAAAACAAATCGATTACGGCGCTAAATTAGGTCATGTTGTACTCTCCTTAGCCAAAATGGAATTGGAAAATTTCTTTAAAAATGTGATGCCCGTCGCTGATTATTTTGATCAAAGTGACATGCTATTGGCGGTAAGTAACAAATCTAATGTGTACATACATATATGTACAAAAAACATTATAGGCATTATAGCCGGTTGTGTAATTAATTTTAACACAAAAATTTCTAGGTAAATGGTGAGCGAGCTCCCACAGAGGTGTATAAAGACTTTCGCACCGCTGTGCTCGACATATTGAGCACTCTTGAGAATCAAGAAGCCATTCTAAATGGAGTAACAGGTATGGGCAGAGGGATACTTGATATACCCGGCAGTATAGTTAGCGTTGACACCGCACCTAGTCAAGCCCAAGCGCCTCACATTACAGACCATTTCACCGCCGTTGCACCAGCGGCTGGTGAGCGCAATGTCACAAACGCTGTGATATCTCATGTGGCTGCCACAGCAGCTGCCGCAACGGGGGTACTGAGAACCGCTGGCACAGGTGCGGATGATGACAGCGGAGTGGTTGTCACACATCAGCCCAAGTTTAGCAATAAGAGCATGGATGCCAGTGATGACTCGGAGCAGATTATACCGCCCATAATTTGGGTAATCGGAGGACCGGGCAGCAATAAGGCAACACTCTGCTTAAAAGCTGTTGGTCTCAATCCCGGCTGGTCGCACATTAGGTAAATCTGTCTTAAACCTAAAATAATTGTTACTAAAGAGATTATTTGCTTTAGTGTTGGACGTTTGCTACGCAATATAACAGACTCGGCGCCACGAGCCAATACAGAGAGTTATGCAGTGAAGGAAGCTCTCGCTGCTGGTGAGATGGCGCCAGAAAAGTCACTTAATCAACTGCTGGACACCAACATTCGTCAAATGAGCGACAAAACGGGCATCATCATCGATGGCTATCCACGTAACCTGCAGCAGGTCAAATACTTTGAAAATAAGGTAAGGAAAGTTTTGTATATGGGTATGGTATATTCAACTTCACCGTCTATTATATTCCTAAATGGATATATCTCAGTCGTCCTAGATATTTCTCCTTCACTGATTTCTGAGTATTTGTAAACAAAATTCGGACTTCTTAAAAAAAAAGTCCTATTAGGTCCCCTTTAAAAATGAGTGCCAAGGAAAAAACTTTAGCTTAATTTGAAATATGTATAAACATCCAACTAACATTTTCTAATTTCGTTATTGATTTTAGTACAAACAACGTCCGCCTACGATTCTATTGGACTGTTCAAAATTGCAGCTGGGTCGTGGACGGATAGACGATACGGTCTCATCGTTTAGAAGACGTCTAGAACTATTTCGTGAGCAGACATTGCCCATGCTCAAAACCATGGATAGCAGTAATCGACTGCAGATTGTAAGTGTGAAACAAATAATCTTAAGGGCTTTGGAGTTAACACAAAATTTTCCATAAGGTCGATGGAGATACGGACAGTCCATCAGTGCAGCGTGAATTTGAGCGTTTGATACGCAATCACATTCAACAGCTGACAACTAAGGTGGGAGAAGGCGATAATACCGGAGAGATGCTGGGAAATCATGTTATGCGCAACGAGCAAACGGATGCCATACTCCATGATCTGGAGACGAATGTGCCGGGTGCGGTACCTACGATCAGTCATCATGTGAGCATGATGAATGGACACCTCAAGAGTCGCGGTAGTGCAATAGATAGTGCTAAACGACCCAACCAAATGGTGAATGGTCATGCGGCACGACCTGGCACAGGTCCGGTAGCGCCACTTGCACAGCATGTCGATTTCCGGCATATGCTTGAGGAGGCCGAACGATATCCGGTAGACTCGTATATGTAGAATTATCAGATATATCGAACTTATGACAAAGGTGTCTCTACGCAGAGCGAAGTCTAGCTTTACTAAACGAATTCGTTTTAGTTGTAAGATCTATTGTTAAATGTTGATTCGTTTTATAGTTTTGGGGCCACTTAGCTGGCTAAAATTTTGATATGGTAGTATTTAAATAAAAAAAAAATTGCACTAAATTCAAATCTAGATTAAAGTAGTAGATAAACACAGTAACGGAGAACACCTAAATAGATTTAAGATGCCTTCTTTGAAGGATTTCAATACAATTGAAGGTAGTACTAGGAAATCTAAAGAGCATAAAAGTGAATGCAAAAAATAATTTCGAATTACGTTCTGACATACACTTTAATAAAAATATAAAAAAAAAAACAAAATAAAAATTTTTTAAATGAGAATTGTTTTTATTTTACACTTATAATGATGGCAAAGTAGTTACTTTCATTTTCATCCAACTTTCCATAAATGGACTCAAATTACTTGGGGGATAACAAAAACAGAACTTCTTTGCAATCTTATTCTTCACACACTCTGAATGATTCTTATAGCTATTCAGACGACTAATATCCGGCACAATCAATTGCTCGATATCCTGTTTTTTCCGATTGTAGCGCAAGGTAACCTCGTATTTTCCCGAGGAGGGATTGGTGCGAAAACGCAAACGGTATGTAACAGTTGAGCCATACATTGACTCCTTGCCATTCTCCTCGAGGAGCATCTTCTTTTCCGCCTTCTCCATATCCTGAAGCAAAATACGTTGGCAAAATCTATTGTATTCATTCACGATCATCCACCGATTGATGTGAAAAATAGTCTGCTTGCCCATCAAATACATTTCGCCATCCAGGTCTTGTTCAATGAACTCGTTGCATGTGCACCAATGCTCTCTGATGCAGGCATCCTCACAGCTGCGCTCCTGTGGGAGAGGATGAAGCAACGACTGGCTACTGGGACAGGTAGACAAGGCAGGGAGCTCCTCGGGTGTTGTGGCATTTAGCTGAATGATATGCCGCAATGTATTATGCACATCGAAGTTGGAGCTCAGACGATTGCGATTCAGCTGCAATGCCTCCGCATACTTGGGATATGCGTCGCGAAACCATGGCGGTAAGTAAATATGCAGCATAGGTAAGCGTTCCTCCAGGAAACCATCAGGCAGATCGAGAAGATCACCATAACGTGCTCCACTGTCACTCATTAGTATAACAATGGCTTGCTCAAACAACTTGTGCTTCTCCAATTGATGCATATACTCCACAAATTTAGCATCCAAACTCGACGCACCAAAGTAATGATCATGTGTAAATGTGCAACTCCAAAAAAAAGCAAATATCGGCTGATCAAGTTCCTCCACGAAACGAGAGATTAATTGCACACAAAAGTCATAAACATAGGATACAGTTAAGCGACGTCCAATACAATAATCATAGCCAAATCTTTTATATGTGTTCATGGCATGAATAAGACCCACCAGGAGCGGACGAAGGTAGAAATTGACTGGCTGATGCTTAAAACCTGGCAAACCATTTACGAATAGACCTTCATTTATAATGTCCTCACCCATTGATGTGATGTAGCCGACTTTTTCGTAATCCTTCCAAATCCAAGGTAGCTTATCCAAATTGGCTTTTGATGCCTTTTGGCCCATCAGCACTGGGTACATATTGGATACTGTGTTGTCCGACACCTTGTTGTAGCCCTCCATTTCGTACCAGCCAAGTTTCTTTACAAACTCTGTCGTCTGGGGCATGGTTCGCTTAAAATTCATTCGCGACATGCTGTCCAATCCAATGATTATGACGCTGGGCTTACGTTTCATATGTTGACTTTCCAAGCGTACCCTTTTAGCGTCTACTTGCACCAAAGAGAATGCATCCTGTTGCACAACTGATGATGCATCGTATTGATCATGGCATTCCACAATGATTCCGCTCAAATTACGAGGTATTGTACATTTCGTTTCAAAATAGATTGGAGGATGTTCGCTAAAGCAAAACGGAAGATGAGTTAAACAATCCGAAGGAATAAATACAATTCGGGAAATACTAAAAATTAAACTTACACGCTGTAATAATCAGGTACGTCATCTTTGCCTCGGGTTACCGCACGATAATTGCATTTAAATTCTATTATTTCAGGCTTTAATTTTGCTAAGATCAGTTCATTGACGTCTAACTGGTAGTGCATTATCTTTTGGTCATATGTTAAATGGAAGAGACTTGATTCCTTAGTGCAGCCCTTAAACTTGGCTGGATGATAAAACTCCAGAACATCACTTGAGAAGGGATCGGCGTAGGGCATCTTACATTTCTTACTATTTACAAAATACCGTGATGAAATTTTAGTCTCTGAGTTAAGTCGATGGCCTGTAGCTGCATTTTCGGAGCTCGAAATACAATCTTCAGCTATTTTGTCGTCTGCTGATCCCGGGTTCAAAAAATCAGTGTTGCCAAACTGATCTGATATAGGAATATCCTTATGTACAAGGTTGAAAAGACGTGCTTTTCTTTCAAGAAAACTTGTTGTTAACTTCGCCACTGTTGTCTTCTCGGATACAGTTGGAGCTGGCCCTGCGACGATGACTTGCTCATTTACTGTGGTATTTTGATTCAGCCATAGGATTATCACTAGTATTCCGAACACTAAAAATATATATTTGCGTATCAGCAGCATCTTACGTAGAGGCATTATGTTAATTTACAAAATCACTTCCAAAACAAAACGTTTATTGAGTGTTCATTGAACTACTGCTAAGATCTAAGTTAGCTCAAATAATTTATTATACTAACATAAATGTCAGTTTATAATAGTAAAACACAGTCGGCTCTTTATACAATTATAATAGGATTTTGGTATACATCCGCTTGATCTACTAAAATGTTTCGTAACAATAATTGCAATAATTGCAATAATACATTACTGGGTTTTACCATTCTTTTACTTCTAATAGTTATTATATTTGTAAATCACAAAATCATAAATGTGGAAGTGGAGGAAAATTTACAATCCACTCCAAACTTATCAAGTGAATTAAATGTTGAACACACGAAGAGCATCGTATCGAATACAATTTCAACAACAATAAAGGATTTCCACGTCTTTTCACAGAATTGCAAAATACCACGAATTGAACCATTTTCTGCAGATATAATAAGTATTTTGAATCCTCCAAAACTAAGGAAATGTACTGATGAACCTGATTTGCTCGCCGTTCGGTTCGATATGAAGATAAAACGATATATTTTACACTTGGTCAAAACAAATTCAATAAATATGTCTAAGTATGGCTGTGTCTATTATGAGATAAGTCATGGGTCGAACACCATTCAATCGTGGTATTTAATTATTTTCAAACCTAGTTGAACTATAAATTAAATTTCAATTTTATTTTAAATTTTCAGGTATACAAAATCCATTACTGTTACAAAAAGCGTAATTGTACCTCGACATTCAAGGTATTATAGTGGAATGTCATAAGCTTAGCAACGAATCGCATGTAACACATCGTAATGCATTTTCCTTTGTCCAGTATCCAACTAATCGAAACGAGACGACCGACAGGGAACGCAGTCGGACCCACCCCAGCGTTATAATGCTAGGCATTGGCTCCATGTCGCAGATCAACTTTCAAAGGACAATGCCTCTTACAGCACAATTTATGCGTCGGCTGGGTGGGTTTGAAATGCTTGGCTATACCAAAACCAGCGAAAGCACCTTCTTCAATCTCCAAGCCCTTTTTGACGGGGGAAGTATCAGAAACGCTCAAATATCCGGCCAACCTGGATGTAGTAACATTTATCTGGAATTATTTTCAAAATGTTGGCTATCTAACTGCTCTTGCCGAGGATGTTTCTATTTTGAATTTTTCGCGACCGCCAGTGGACTATTATCTTCATCCGTTTTGAGCATTGTCGAAAGGATCGTGTGTGGGATAAAACGATCTGCAAACGACTATTGCTTGGGGCGCAAGCAAAGTTTTCAATATGTTCTCGACTATTGTTTGCAACTGGTGGAACGTTTTGTACACCAGACGTCAAACCCTCTTTTTGGAGTTTTCTGGACAAACAGCTTTAGTCAAGATGACTTTAGGGCAGCGGCAAATATTGATAAGGAATTGGTAGGTTACTTAGCACGTTGCAAGAAGCTTGGTTTATTCGAAAGAGCAATTGTCATTCTGTTCAGTGATCAGGGACAAACCCACGGACCTTTGATGAGTTTGAAGTCCAGCTTTCTGGAGGAGCGTTTACCAATGTTGCAGATTTATCTACCACCGTGGTAACGACAAAAGCATCCTAAGATTGCCAAAGCGCTTGAATTGAATCGTCGACGGCTGAGTACTCCCAGTGACCTGCATTTGTCCATGATGCATTTGCTGATTCAGTTGCATCCTCGCCTGTATTATCAATTACGTTTCCATACTAGGCAATCATTATTTTACACCCTGCCGGACAATCGCAGCTGCAGATAATCCGAAATTCGTTATTCTTTGTGTACTTGTCAGCCATATGTACAAGTATCAAAGAGCAATATAATGCATAACTTGGCCAAGTTGGTTGTATACCGCATTAACCAATATCTTAGAATCTAAGATTTCAATTCGAAGTGCCATCTTCTGAAGTTCTTGCAATTGTGGCAAGCGGAACGTTTGCAGCAATTTAATGACAATGGCATGGAGGTGGCACCTTCAGACGGAATTCACTCATATCTGCTTAAGTTCAGTACGCGGCCAAAAGGTTTGTTCTGAGCTACGGTTTTTAAAGTACGTCATTAAAGTACGTAATGAACTTATAGTTCATTTGGGCTCCAAACTAGACCAGTCAAACTGTGTTGAAGAAAGAGAAGAACTCCCAAGTTTTTGCGTTTGTAAATAAAATTTTCAGACGATATTTAATTAATATAAATTACTAATAACATTAACTTTGTACCCCAAAATGTTGTCATACAATACAAACCCATTAACAGAAAAGTTTATCAGAGAATACATATGTATGTTTGTTCGCAATAAGTAAAACATTCGCCAATTTCCTGTAACTTATTATTAACTAATTAGAGCATATAAGTTAACTAATATCTATTTGATTTCTTATATGTAAAATAAGATTAGAGACAACAATGCATGTTCGATCGTATATTTCATGTCTATCATAAAATACATTGTATGCGATAAAAGTAAACTTGCAGAGCTATCATAAAATAAAATACGACACTAAGTCATTACATTGTATGCGATAAAAATAAACATGCAGAGCATAGCAGCTCTTATTTCATCGACGTTTAGTTCAAGTGATCAACATGTCACCATGAGCACTTGAAAGGGTCACATAGCCGGCAATCACGACATATGCGTGTGGCCGCTATGATGGGAAATGCCAGGCTCAGCACTTCATGCGAGGCTTAGCGTTTCTTCTCTCTAGGGCTTTCTAACAATCATATTTGTATTTATAGAAAGACGCTCGTCGTCAACTAATATAAAATTCTCTCGTGTATTTAGTTAACTCCGCAAGTCAGACTTATCGTCGGCTTAAACAACGCTATACCAGACGTATCGTCGGTATATTAACACAATAGCATTTCTTAATGCTTATAACTTAATAATTAATTCACCTTATAAGTACACAGCTTATATAACTGAATAGTTGATAATGAAAAGACTTGCACTACATTTAGTTTTCTTAAGGCTACGATGCTTTGAGACAATCGAAACATATACAATATAGTTTGGCTATTTTATCATTAATACAAATTGAATCCTCCTTATAGGAATTTGTACGACTTATGCTCTCCACATTCACCTCCACAGCCTGAGTAATGTTGTTAAATACGACAGTAGCCTCAAAATCGGCGCTGTTTTGTCGCACCTTAAACTTAGTGCGATACACAGCTGTCTCTATTTGGGGTAAATCACCTTCCCAACTCACATCCAAACCCGTTCTAATTTTCGTTGAGTGTATATAATGTAAACTTAAATTGCTGCACAACTGGCTGAGATTCTTCTGAACAAAGTAATCGTTCATGCGTTCAATAACGCGTGGCGCTATCCGATTGCTCCAATCGAGATTATCGATAACCTTGAAGGGCTGGCATGTGCACCAATGATCGGCAATACCTGCCTCGGGGCAGGTGCGATTTTCAGCGATTGGATAGAACAGGGAATGACAGGTGGGACAGTCGTAGGATCTGGGCAGACCCGGTCCATCTGGTGTGCCGCCGATCTCAATAATATGCTTTAGCGTATTATGCAGATCAAAATTGGAGCTAAGGCGATGCTGATTTAGGGCCAGGGATGCAGCATACTCGGGATACCGGTGCCGAAACCATGGCGGCAAATATATAAACATCATAGGCAACCGCTCCTCCAAATAGCCCTCGGGTAAGCTTAACAGTCTGCCAAAACGTGCACCATGATCAGCAAAGAATATCATAATGGTGTGGTCCATGGCACCATCCTTTTCGTAGTTGAGCAAATCGCCCAGGACCTTATTCTGCATTGCAGAGGGCATAAAGGGATCATCATGACTGAAGTGATTCGACCAGAACATTCCCCAAATGGGACGTTCTTGCACATAGCGCTGCATGAACTGCCGGCAATAATCGTATATATATCTATTCGCCAATCGACGACCATAGCAATATTTCATAGAACAGTCTGGACAGTTATATATATCCATCTGAGACTCAAGAGCACGCAGAAGCGGACGAAAATAGTAGTCGGTAGGTGTCTTGGAAAAGCCCGGCTTGAGGTAATTAAATGTGTTCGAGCCACTCTCATCTTCTGCATAGGCCGTTAAATAGCTGGCATTGCGAAAGTACTTCCAGATCATCGGGATTTTATCGAGACAGCCCGTCTCCTCTGTATCGCAAACATGCTCCTTGGCCTTCTCCGGCGAGTACCCACTTAGTATGGCCAATATATTTGGAAACGAATTATCTTCAACCTATTGGTTAAACAATTTTGTTATTATAATTATTCATTTTTAAAATAGTTGTGCATACAACCTTATTGTAACCCTGCATTTCGTACCAGCCGGGTCCTGTCAGATATTTATATACCAAAGGCATAGTTCGACGTAGATTTATTCTGGACAGTGTATCGATGCCATACATTATAACACTAGGTTTGCGTGGCTTAAACCGACTTGACCTATTAGGCTTGCTTGTGATTGTATTGGGCTGGTATTGTATAAACATATAGGCATCCTTTTGCAGCTTCACAGGTTGTTCCTCAGCTGTTTCGCACTCCAGAAGCAGTCCATCAACATGCAGCGGCACCACATAGTTTTGTGAGAAATATTTATTCGCACTGAGCCTAGTTAAGACGAAATGAAGTCATATAAGTCATATAGATTTACATCCATTAGGCACTTTGTATGAGCGAAACGTTAAGTTGTATACAAATTGGGAAAATATTTAAATAATTACAATATTCTGAACCTTTTCTATCGTCAATAGAATAAAATACTTCAAGGATTTATATATATTTTGTCATATATATTTTTATATAAAATGAAAGAATCTGCATAAAATATAATAATTTCATGCATGGAAATTTAGGTACACATCTGGAAATAATTTACTTATCATAGGTATCCGTCTCTTTTCCATGCTGAATCTCACGATAGAAACAGTTATACTCCAGATTACTAGAGTTAAGCAGCTTTTGAGCAACATCATCATTGATACGCAATACATAACGCTGAAGACCAACATCGTATAGAGCCGAAACGAGATCACTTTCATTCGAGCAGGGAATAAAGGTACGTGGCGAGTAGATTTTCAAAGCTTCCGCCGAGAAGGGATTTATATAGGGTATACGGCACTGGGAAGTGTGCACAAAATACTTTGGCACTTCTGGCACTTTTGGAGGTGTATATTTCGCAAATGGTGTTGGCATAACAATTTCAACATTTTGTGGACTACGCCTTGTGGGTTCACTTTCGACACTTCGATCTCGCATCGTATACAGGCAAAATAAAACGAGTATTAAACAGGCCAAAAACCATTTGAAGAAAAAATGACCACCAGCGAGACGAGCACTCATAGTGTGTATTAGAAGGGATCGCGAACCGAACGTAACTAACCAAAAGTAGCAACTAATTTTGCGAACGAACGAAGCACATATCGAGGAGTATTCGTCGTCTTCAACATTTTATCGCAGTATGTATGCAGGTATTTGACATTATCGCATGTATTTGAAATTAACAAGCTTCAACCATATTTCGGAGAAAATGCTATATTTTAAAAATAGTTGCCAACAAAAGACGAGCCCCCTTTTAAATAAATTGCGCATAAAGCGTTATTATATTATAATTATAACCATTTTAACCATTTCCTGGGTTATGATAGACAAACATTCTAATAAATAATAACTTCTACAAGAGCAATTTGTATAATCAATTTACTGCGTGCCGTGTTGTGTTAAACAGTCTGATTAATAAGTCTTTTTGGCTGTTATGTCATTAAAGATAGATGGCAGTATATTTTGTGAGAAGGTAACGAAATAATTATACACGTTTAACGCTCTTATCAGTCTTCCATTGAGTACTTGCCTACTCCAAAAACGGAAGTCGTGTAGTCGGAAGCGTGTAGTCTCTTACGTTTGAAAGTGTGTGAAGTAGCTAAATGCTAATAAAAATAATACACTTGGCTCGCAGGGTATTGAACTGTTTTTGCTTAAAATCAGTTGAAAGCTTAACAGAGCTCAAGAATGACTGTTAAAATGATTGGTAGCCATTCTGATGCACTTAAAGATCTTATATTTTACTTACATATTTTTAAATGCCTACTATTTTTTTAAGCTTTGCCAAACCACATAAAGACTTTAATTCCAAAATAAAATATCCCATTTAATTTTAATCATGTTTTATTGAATTTATATACATACATATATAACATTACATAATATAACAAGCAAAAACAAGTAAAAAGGCTCTAGTTGAGTAAACTCGACTAGTAGATACCCTTAACCTTTGACCATACAGACGGACACACGGTCGGGCTGACAGACATACACATATGTACGTGTACTACCGGACTAATGCGTGATGGTTTCATATCTCCGGTATTTCTAAGCCGATTTTAATAAAATTTTCACAGATGTTCATTATATTGATATTTGTTTCAATTCCCATTTTCGAGTGTTCGAAATTTAAGATTTTTTTGTTATCGATTTCATGTGTATATCGTAAACTTGAAAAGTTATCGAAAATTTGAAAAGAACTTTTCCTGCCTAACGATTAGAAGAGCACATAAAATCTGGAGTCTCTAGGTTCTGTAGTTCCTGAGATACGGATAGACAGGCATGGCTATATCGATTCAGCTGTTGATGCTGATCAAGAATCTATATACTTTATGGGGTCGGAGAAGCTTCCTTCTGCCCGTTATATACTTTTGCACAAAAACCATTTTAACCTTTTTTTTGCCCATTTCATGTAACTGTAAAAAAATTCTCCGAAAATCAGCAACAAAAACAATTAATTGCACTTGTTATCTTAATTAGTTCACGTTATCGACTCTCAACTGTATATTTATAAGGAAATTTGAATAACGATATAAAATGTTAATTGTTTGACGTTTTCAATATGTGAAAAAAACTCAATAAAAAAAATAAACAAATTTTAACACATGCCTCCGAACTGAACTGAAAGCTCGGCTTATCAGTAAAAAAATTAATTATTAAACTTTGTATATATTTTGAACAAATCTTTCTTTTAGATATTAAAGGCCACGCGTGCTGAGTTTCTTTTGTGGAGAGAGAGAGAGCCGACTGTGAACTTGTTAAAATGTCTGCGAGGGGAATAAAAATAAATGTGAAATTAAGTAAAAAGGTTCTAGTCGAGTAAGCTGTGAAATTCTGTACCAATGCTTGATGGCTTCATATCTCCGGTGTTCCTAAACCGATTTTAATAAAAATCCACAGATTTTCATAATTTTGTTAATAGTTTCATTTTTAAATTTTTTAAATTCAATATTTTGTTGGTATCGATTTCATGTTTATATCGTAAACCTGAAAAGTTATCGAAAATTTGAAACAAATTTGCTATGCCTCGGGATTAGGAGAGCTTATACCCAAAATCTCTATCCAAAGTCTCTAGCTTTTATGATGAATGAATGAACTAAACATGTAACACATTCGCCAGTTTCCTGTAACTTATTATTAACTAATTAAAGTAAATAGTTGATATTGAAAAGACTTGCACTACATTTCTTAAGGCTATGATGGCTTGAGACAATCGAAACATATACAATATAGTTTGGCTATTTTATCATTAATACAAATTGAATCCTCCTTATAGGAATTTGTACGACTTATGCTCTCCACATTCACCTCCACAGCCTGAGTAATGTTGTTAAATACGACAGTAGCCTCAAAATCGGCGCTGTTTTGTCGCACCTTAAACTTAGTGCGATACACAGCTGTCTCTATTTGGGGTAAATCACCTTCCCAACTCACATCCAAACCCGTTCTAATTTTCGTTGAGTGTATATAATGTAAACTTAAATTGCTGCACAACTGGCTGAGATTCTTCTGAACAAAGTAATCGTTCATGCGTTCAATAACGCGTGGCGCTATCCGATTGCTCCAATCGAGATTATCGATAACCTTGAAGGGCTGGCATGTGCACCAATGATCGGCAATACCTGCCTCGGGGCAGGTGCGATTTTCAGCGATTGGATAGAACAGGGAATGACAGGTGGGACAGTCGTAGGATCTGGGCAGACCCGGTCCATCTGGTGTGCCGCCGATCTCAATAATATGCTTTAGCGTATTATGCAGATCAAAATTGGAGCTAAGGCGATGCTGATTTAGGGCCAGGGATGCAGCATACTCGGGATACCGGTGCCGAAACCATGGCGGCAAATATATAAACATCATAGGCAACCGCTCCTCCAAATAGCCCTCGGGTAAGCTTAACAGTCTGCCAAAACGTGCACCATGATCAGCAAAGAATATCATAATGGTGTGGTCCATGGCACCATCCTTTTCGTAGTTGAGCAAATCGCCCAGGACCTTATTCTGCATTGCAGAGGGCATAAAGGGATCATCATGACTGAAGTGATTCGACCAGAACATTCCCCAAATGGGACGTTCTTGCACATAGCGCTGCATGAACTGCCGGCAATAATCGTAGATATATCTATTCGCCAATCGACGACCATAGCAATATTTTAAAGAACAGCCTGGAAACTTATATATGTCCGTCTCAGACTCAAGAGCACGCAGGAGCGGACGAAAATAGTAGTCGGTAGGTGTGTTGGTAAAGCCCGGCTTGAAGTAATTAAATGTATTCAACCAACTCTCATCTTCTGCATAGGCCGTTAAATAGCTGGCATTGCGAAAGTACTTCCAGATCATCGGGATTTTATCGAGGCAGCCCGTCACCCCTGTATCGCAAACATGCTCCTTGGCCTTCTCCGGCGAGTACCCACTTAGTATGGCCAATATATTTGGAAACGAATTATCTTCAACCTATTGGTTAAACAATTTTGTTATTATAATTATTCATTTTTAAAATAGTTGTGCATACAACCTTATTGTAACCCTGCATTTCGTACCAGCCGGGTCCTGTCAGATATTTATATACCAAAGGCATAGTTCGACGTAGATTTATTCTGGACAGTGTATCGATGCCATACATTATAACACTAGGTTTGCGTGGCTTAAACCGACTTGACCTATTAGGCTTGCTTGTGTTTGTATTGGGCTGGTATTGTATGAACATATAGGCATCCTTTTGCAGCTTCACAGGTTGTTCCTCAGCTGTTTCGCACTCCAGAAGCAGTCCGTCAACATGCAGCGGCACCACATAGTTTTGTGAGAAATATTTATTCACACTGAGCCTAGTTAAGACGAAATGAAGTCATATAAGTAATATAGATTTACATCCATTAGGCACTTTGTATGAGCGAAACGTTAAGTTGTATACAAATTGGGAAAATATTTAAATAATTATAATATTCTGAACCTTTTCTATCGTCAATAGAATAAAATACTTCAAGGATTTATATATATTTTGTCATATATATTTTTATATAAAATGAAAGAATCTGCATAAAATATAATAATTTCATGCATGGAAATTTAGGTACACATCTGGAAATAATTTACTTATCATAGGTATCCGTCTCTTTTCCATGCTGAATCTCACGATAGAAACAGTTATACTCCAGATTACTAGAGTTAAGCAGCTTTTGAGCAACATCATCATTGATACGCAATACATAACGCTGAAGACCAACATCGTATAGAGCCGAAACGAGATCACTTTCATTCGAGCAGGGAATAAAGGTACGTGGCGAGTAGATTTTCAAAGCTTCCGCCGAGAAGGGATTTATATAGGGTATACGGCACTGGGAAGTGTGCACAAAATACTTTGGCACTTCTGGCACTTTTGGAGGTGTATATTTCGCAAATGGTGTTGGCATAACAATTTCAACATTTTGTGGACTACGCCTTGTGGGTTCACTTTCGACACTTCGATCTCGCATCGTATACAGGAAAAATAAAATGAGTATTAAACAGGCCAAAAACCATTTGAAGAAAAAATGACCGCCTATGAAACGAGCACTCATTATGTGTATGAGACGGGATCGCAAGCTGAACATAACTGACCATAACTAGCAACCAATTTTGCGAAAGAACGGAAAACGTATTCGTCGTCTTCAACATTTTATCATAAGTATTTATGCAGGTGTTTGAATTATCAAACTGCAACCATGCAACCGTATAATCAATTTACTGCGTGCCGTGTTGTGTTAAACAGTCTGAATAATAAGTCTTTATAGCTGTTATGTCATTAAAGATAGAGTGCAGTATATTTTGTGAGAAGGTAACGAAATAATTATACACGTTTAACGCTCTTATCAGTCTTCCATTGAATACTTGCCTACTCCAAAAACGGAAGTCGTGTAGTCGGAAGCGTGTAGTCTCTTACGTTTGAAAGTGTGTGAAGTAGCTACATGCTAATAAAAATAATACACTTGGCTCGCAGGGTATTGAACTGTTTTTGCTTAAAATCAATTGAAAGGTAATCAGAGCTCAAGAATGACAGTTAAAAAGATTGGTAGCCATTATGATGCACTTAAAGATCTTATATATTACTTACATATTTTTAAATGCCTAGTATTTTTTAAGCTTTGTGAAATCACATAAAGACTTTAAGCCCAAAATAAAATATCCCATTTATTTCTAATCATGTTTTATTGAATTTATATACATACATATATAACATAACTAACGAGCAAAAAAAAAATACGAATTTGCTACGGATAAGAATTATAAACTGCAATGATAAGATATGGTAAAATAAGTCTGAGATTTTATAAATATATATAAAATACCCTCACTCGACGCTTTTTTACTGAACGTTATTTGTATTTTGTATTTGTATTTTTACACCCTTAACCCATGAGATGGGTAAAAAGGGGGATAATGGTTTTGTGCAAATGTATGTAACAGGGAGAAGGTGACTTCTCCAACCCCATACAGTAAATATATATTCTTTATCAGCATCAACAGCCGAGTCGATTTAGCCATGTACGTCTGTCTGTCTGTCTGCTGTCTGTCCTTCCGTCTGTCTGTATGTATGAACGCGTCGATCTCAGGAACTACAAAAGCTAGAGACTCCGTACATACGAGTGTCCGTCAGCCCGACTGTCTGTCCGTCTGTATGATCAAGGGTTGAGGGTATCTTCTAGTCGAGCTTACTCGAGCCTTCTAGAGCCTTCTTACTTGTTTTATATGTAACGGACCTTATAAAGTAGTTATTTTCATGTAGTACCAGGAACTGTGTATATAACAATATAGTATACGTATCTGCAGTATAAAGTTTTTATAAGGTTTTTGATAAAACATAAGATTGATTGTTTACATTTTGTAGCTATTCAATAATGTAATCAATAATATTTGAATTTATTGAATAGTTACTAGGAATTATTAGACTACAATCTCTAATAATGATTGATCGAACCAACTATACAATAAATTCCATTTAAGCTTAGATCAATATAAGAAAATTATTTCATTCGTCATATGTATGATAACAAACCCATGCACCAAACAAATAAAAGTAAAAGGTTTGCCTTGTACTTGTCTCTGTACGCCGGATATTAATACTCACTTTCTAAATACTATGCTAGGGTATTGTTAATTGTTTGGTACACTTAAGTCACTGTGTATATAACAATAAAGTATACAAATGTGCTATATAAAGTACTTATTATCTTTTCAATAAAATATAAGATTGCTTGTTTACATTTTATAGCAAGCTATTTTTATACACTTAACCCATGAAATGGGTAAAAAAAAGGTATAATGGTTTTGTGCAAAAGTATGTAACAGACAGAAGGAAGCTTCTCCGACCCCATAAATTATATATATTCTTGATCAGCATCAACAGCGGAGTCGATTTAGCCATGTCAGTCTGTCTGTCCGTATGTAAGAACGCGTCGATCTCAGGAATTACAGAAGCTTGAGGCTCCAGACTTTTGATATGAACTCTCCTAATCCCTAGCCATTGCAAAATTTTTTTTTGTTATCGATTACATATGTATAACCTGATAAGTTATCGAAAAAAAAAAAATGTGCAATGCCTAGGGATGTCACAGTGACATAAGTGTACCAAACAATTAACAATACCCTAGCTTAGTATTTAGAAAGTGAGTATTAATATCCGGCGTACAGAGACAACTATAAGGCAAACCTTTTACTTTTATTTGTTGGTGCATGGGTTTGTTATCATACATATGACGAATGAAATAATTTTCTTATATTGATCTAAGCTTAAATGGAATTTATTGTATATTTGGTTCGATCAATCATTATTAGAGATTGTAGTCTAATAATTCCTAGTAACTATTCAATAAATTCAAATATTATTGATTACATTATTGAATAGCTACAAAATGTAAACAATCAATCTTATGTTTTATCAAAAACCTTATAAAAACTTTATACTGCAGATACGTATACTATATTTTTATATACACAGTTCCTGATACTACATGAAAATAACTACTTTATAAGGTCCGTTACATATAAAACAAGTAAGAAGGCTCTAGAAGGATCGAGTAAGCTCGACTAGAAGATACCCTCAACCCTTGATCATACAGACGGACAGACAGTCGGGCTGAAGGACACTCGTATGTACGGAGTCTCTAGCTTTTGTAGTTCCTGAGATCGACGCGTTCATACCAGCCAAAAAGACTTATTATTCAGACTGTTTAACACAACACGGCACGCAGTAAATTGATTATACGATTGCATGGTTGCAGTTTGATAATTCAAACACCTGCATTAATAATTATGATAAAATGTTGAAGACGACGTATATGTTTTCCGTTCTTTCGCAAAATTGGTTGCTAGTTATTGTCAGTTATGTTCAGCTTGCGATCCCGTCTCATACACATAATGAGTGCTCGTTTCATAGGCGGTCATTTTTTCTTCAAATGGTTTTTGGCCTGTTTAATACTCATTTTATTTTTCCTGTATACGATGCGAGATCGAAGTGTCGAAAGTGAACCCACAAGGCGTAGTCCTCAAAATGTTGAAATTGTTATGCCAACACCATTTGCGAAATATACACCTCCAAAAGTGCCAGAAGTGCGAAAGTATTTTGTGCACACTTCCCAGTGCCATATACCCTATATAAATCCCTTCTCGGCGGAAGCTTTGAAAATCTACTCGCCACGTACCTTTCCCTGCTCGAATGAAAGTGATCTCGTTTCGGCTCTATACGATGTTGGTCTACAGCGTTATGTATTGCGTATCAATGATGATGTTGCTCAAAAGCTGTTTAACTCTAGTAATCTGGAGTATAACTGTTCCTATCGTGAGATTCAGCATGGAAAAGAGACGGATACCTATGATAAGTAAATTATTTCCAGATGTGTACCTAAATTTCCATGCATGAAATTATTATATTTTATGCAGATTCTTTCATTTTATATAAAAATATATATGACAAAATATATATAAATCGTTGAAGTATTTTATTCTATTGACGATAGAAAAGGTTCAGAATATTGTAATTATTTAAATATTTTCCCAATTTGTATACAACTTAACGTTTCGCTCATAATGGATGTAAATCTATATGACTTATATGACTTCATTTCGTCTTAACTAGGCTCAGTGCGAATAAATATTTCTCACAAAACTATGTGGTGCCGCTGCATGTTGACGGACTGCTTCTGGAGTGCGAAACAGCTGAGGAACAACCTGTGAAGCTTCAAAAGGATGCCTATATGTTTATACAATACCAGCCCAATACAATCACAAGCAAGCCTAATAGGTCAAGTCGGTTTAAGCCACGCAAACCTAGTGTTATAATGTATGGCATCGATACACTGTCCAGAATAAATCTACGTCGAACTATGCCTTTGGTATATAAATATCTGACAGGACCCGGCTGGTACGAAATGCAGGGTTACAATAAGGTTGTATGCACAACTATTTTAAAAATGAATAATTATAATAACAAAATTTTTTAACCAATAGGTTGAAGATAATTCGTTTCCAAATATATTGGCCATACTAAGTGGGTACTCGCCGGAGAAGGCCAAGGAGCATGTTTGCGATACAGAGGAGACGGGCTGTCTCGATAAAATCCCGATGATCTGGAAGTACTTTCGCAATGCCAGCTATTTAACGGCCTATGCAGAAGATGAGAGTGGCTCGAACACATTTAATTACCTCAAGCCGGGCTTTTCCAAGACACCTACCGACTACTATTTTCGTCCGCTTCTGCGTGCTCTTGAGTCTCAGATGGATATATATAACTGTCCAGACTGTTCTATGAAATATTGCTATGGTCGTCGATTGGCGAATAGATATATATACGATTATTGCCGGCAGTTCATGCAGCGCTATGTGCAAGAACGTCCCATTTGGGGAATGTTCTGGTCGAATCACTTCAGTCATGATGATCCCTTTATGCCCTCTGCAATGCAGAATAAGGTCCTGGGCGATTTGCTCAACTACGAAAAGGATGGTGCCATGGACCACACCATTATGATATTCTTTGCTGATCATGGTGCACGTTTTGGCAGTCTGTTAAGCTTACCCGAGGGCTATTTGGAGGAGCGGTTGCCTATGATGTTTATATATTTGCCGCCATGGTTTCGGCACCGGTATCCCGAGTATGCTGCATCCCTGGCCCTAAATCAGCATCGCCTTAGCTCCAATTTTGATCTGCATAATACGCTAAAGCATATCATTGAGATCGGCGGCACACCGGATGGACCGGGTCTGCCCAGATCCTACGACTGTCCCACCTGTCATTCCCTGTTCTATCCAATCGCTGAAAATCGCACCTGCCCCGAGGCAGGTATTGCCGATCATTGGTGCACATGCCAGCCCTTCAAGGTTATCGATAATCTCGATTGGAGCAATCGGATAGCGCCACGCGTTATTGAACGCATGAACGATTACTTTGTTCAGAAGAATCTCAGCCAGTTGTGCAGCAATTTAAGTTTACATTATATACACTCAACGAAAATTAGAACGGGTTTGGATTTGAGTTGGGAAGGTGATTTACCCCAAATAGAGACAGCTGTGTATCGCACTAAGTTTAAGGTGCGACAAAACAGCGCCGATTTTGAGGCTACTGTCGTATTTAACAACATTACTGAGGCTGTGGAGGTGAATGTGGAGAACATAAGTCGTACAAATTCCTATGAGGATTCAATTTGTATTAATGATAAAATAGCCAAACTATATTGTATATGTTTCGATTGTCTCAAGCCATCATAGCCTTAAGAAATGTAGTGCAAGTCTTTTCAATATCAACTATTTACTTTAATTAGTTAATAATAAGTTACAGGAAACTGGCGAATGTGTTACATGTTTAGTTCATTGGTATATTTATGCCCTTAACCCATGAAATGGGTAAAAAATGTATGTAAAAGGCAGAAGGAAGCTTCTCCGACTCCATAAAATATATATATTCTTGATCAGCATCAACATCCGAATCGATTTAGCCATGTCCGTCTGTCTGTGTGTATGAACGCTTCGATCTCAGGAACTATAAAAGCTAGAGGCTCCAGACTTTTGATAAAAGCTCTCCTAATCCCAAGGCATTGCAAATTTTTTTTTTTTTTTATACCTTATCAGGTTTACTATATACATATGTAATCGATAACAAAAAAAAATTGAAAATGAGGATTATAACTATTAGCAAAATAATTAACATTTGTGAAATTTTCATTAAAATCGGTTGAGAAACACCGGAGATATAAAACCATCAAGCATTGGCACAGAAGTACACAGCCATACGTGTATGTCTGTTAGCCGACCGTATGTCCGCCTGTATGGTCAAGGGTTAAGGGTATCTTTTAGTCGAGCTTACTCGACAGAGTCTTCTTACTTGTTATTCAATAATGTATTTAAAACGCTAATAATATTTGGCTTTATTAAATGGATACTAGGAATTATAAGAGATTGTAGATAATTGATCGACCCAAATATACAATAAATTCAATTTATACTGAGATCAATTATAAGAAGATTATTTCTTTCATTAGCAGTATGACGAACCCATGCACCAAACAAATAAAAGTAAAAGGTTTGCCTTGTACTTGTCTCTTTACACCGGATATTAATACTAAATTTCCAATTACCACAATGATAGGGTATTGGGGATTGCTTGGCACACTTTTGTCACATGGTACAGGCTGTTTATTAACCTCTTATCAATAATTATATTCAAGCGTTGTTTTCTCACTGAATATTTTATGTCTTTGCCAGCAAATTACTAAAACAATAAATGACAATCTCTGACTTGTCGTTTATCAGCTCTTTTCAGAGCGTCAGAAAAAGAACACAAGTCCACCGCCTGATGCGAATCTGTAAGCCATCATAAAGCAAACAGATAGACAATACACACAATTCTCTTTCTCTCTGTGTCTCCAGACTATCCCCTAGTTTATTTGGATTGGATGACATCGTCAACAGCGGAAAATCAGACAGCTTACGAGCAGTTGAAAGTCATTCAATGTACCCAAAGATTTCATAGCTAGTTTGCAGCGATAATTCGAGAGAGTCGGTTCATAGGTGAATTAAAATTTTTACTGGGAAATTCCAAGTCCTTAAATACAACATGGCTACCAAATCCTTTATGAAACGCAGCACAAACATAAGTGCAAGCCAATTGCATTATTATCACACGGATTTTTACTATTCGATGCCTGATTTGCACAGTAAGTGTTGAAAGTGATAAAAAAAACTTTATATAAAATTCGGTATGCTGAAGATATTATCCTTAGCTGTTTTTTTAATGTTATTTTGAGATACGATTAAACTAAAATTCACATTTAATTGGTACAGTGCATGTATATCTAACAAGTTGAAGTATTGGAAATAACATAACATTACTTAAAGTTTATAAAAAAGGTGTTATATGTTTTGCTAACAATTTAAAATTTGAATCCTTAATAAAGTCCTTGGTCCCTACCCGTATCATATTAGTGATAAATGAAATAAAAACTCATAATATGTTTTGCCTTTTTAACAGTTTTATATTTTTCATAGTAAAATGTAGCCAAGTTTTAAACCAATGAAGCTAGCACAGCCAACTTCACCTCAAAACAAATGGTTTTGCTCTGAGAATTGTTTTGATTTTTCCGAGCACACAACTTACACATGCTCATTGAAAAGAGACACAAAGCAGCAATACGACGGAGCGAGCATGAGAGTGACAACTAAAGGGAGAGCCTGTGTTCACAATGGCGCTGGGTATTCTCATAGGTTTTTGTTGCTCATATTGTGCTATGAAGAATAAAAATTTCCATTGCAATAGGATTCATTTCTGTGAGAGTTTGGTTGTCAGTCAGTCGTCAGTTGTCAATTGGATGTGAGCGTACGGCGTGACAGTTGGCAAATATTTCGTAAAATATTTTTTTTTTATCACAATGAAAAAACTATATACAAAACTTATAAAAACACACAGAACTTGAGTGCTGATGCCCCTAAAATTACAATTAATTGAACAAAAAAGAAGAGAATAACATGAATTATCACAAAACGAAATTTTTGGTTCGGAGCAAACAAACCCCGTAAAGAGCACACGTCAGAGAGTGCAACGAAAAATGTTGGAGAGACAACAACAGTTGTTGATAAAAATGTGTGTCAAAATATTATAAGAACTACAACGAAGTAGAAGAAGAAGAAGCAAGAGAAGAGGCTCAACAAATATAATGTACGTCCAATAATAAACAGCCATACTATAATGACCAAGGCGTCACACGTGTAAATAACCAAATATTTTGTATTATTTTGTCGCCTTTTTTTCATTCCATCCACAAAGAAAAGACACAGATAAATACATAGTAATATGCCAAAAACGAGCGAACAATAAACAAAACACACTGCATGCAAAAATTTACAAAGAAATTTGCACTTATCACGTCGCTGCTGACATCGCTGTCGGCTTCGCTGTCGACGTTGTCGCCAAGTCTAAATAAGCTAAAAACAAAACACAAAAAAACTACAAAACAAAGCTAATATAATCAACATGTAAGTTTACAAAAAAAGCAAAACAAGAAGGAAACATGAGAATTGAACATATCATAAACACAACACATACTACATAAGTATACGTGTGTATTTTTATATACCAACATTTAATGTTGAGTACTATGTAAATTTTATGAGCGGCCCTCGACGACATTGAACGAGCTCTAGAAATGCAACATGTAAAAGAATTAGTCAAGGTAGATCAAGTTTATGGCATATAGGAAAAAGTGGGCTATTTGACAGGTTTCTTATATATGACAAAAATAATCAACAAACCATAATTATCTTATCTGAATCTTATAGTTTTATTAGAATTATTCACGTTTTATGCTTACCAAACATTTTCCAGTTGTTCATATCTTAAACTAACAAATAAAAAATTAAAAACCATGATACAAAAATAAACACAATAGTTTTCAACACAACCCTGTTTTAATTCTGCAAAACCAGTTTTCTTTTGAAATCAATAACTTTGCATGCTAGGCACAAAACAACCCACACTCAAAAGTTTCAACGACAACTTTTTAACTTAAATAAACCGTAAACCAGCTGGAAAGCTAAAAATGTACAAACCATTATAATTGAAAAGCTATCATTGTAATAGATAATATGTGAAAGTAGATCCTCAAAAAAATAATTAAAGTTAATTCTAGTCAAGGACATAACTTTACAGCATAAAAACTCTAAAAACTTACTTATCAGCTATACTCATGCACGGTTCTCAATTTATTCTTTATCAAAGATAGATTATGCTTCAACCATTGTGTAATGTTATCAAGCACTTGAAATTTGTGATAGCAGAACAAGTCTACAAAAAGTCTGGAGTCTTTTGATACCAGCTGTTCAACTGTCATTACTTCAAGTGCTTTGTTATAACTGATTTTTGCAATAACAATAACAAAGCAATTTACCATAGATTTATAGAAAGAACTGTCTCAATATAACATTATTGAATCAATTACAAAGTATACAAGTTTAATCTAAAACAAATTGATAATGATTGATTTAAGCAAAGAACTAAGAGATTTTCTTTTAATTTTTTTCTTTTGTACAAAGTACAACATAAGTACAAAGTTATAAAGAGATTACAAGTTTCAAACATTAATTGAAACATTCGAGAGAAACGTGATGGAAATGCTATACAAATTACACACGTTCATGTGTATAATTGGAACGTTCTGCCTTTGTTTATTGTGTATTCCTCTCAGTATGGTTATATTGATAGTGTTTATAAAAAGCCAGCCAGTTGATTAATAAGCGGCAAACTAATATTAATATGCCACATTCATAGACATAGCACCTACTTACACTCTGGGGTGAAAATAGCATTTATCAGCATTGACATCAGCGAGAGCGAACGAGTAACTGTGAACAACTGAAGGCTTATTGATTACCATCGAATCGCGTAAATAGGCTTTGAGCTTATGACACCCTTGATTGTTAGTTACAAAAAAACAAGTAAAATAGCTCAAGTCGAGTAAGCTCAATTAAAAGATACCCCTTACCCTTGAATATCGCCGGTGTGTCTCAACCCAATTTTAATAAAAACTTTCACAGATTTTCATTATTTTGTTAATGCTTTCAATCCTCATTTTAAAATTTTCGAAACTCAAGATTTTTTAATTATTTATTACATGTGTATATCTTAAACCTGAAAAGTTATTGAAAATATAAATCAAACTTTTCCTGCATAGGAATTAGGAGAGCTCATATCCAAGAGCTGAAGTCTCTAGCTTTTGAAGTTTCTGAGATCGACGCGTTAATTCATACAGACGGTCGGACGGACATGGCTATATCGACTCGGCAGTTGATGCTGATAGAGAATATATATAGTTTATGGGGTCGGAGAAGCTTCATTCTGTCTGTTACATACTTTTGCACAAAACCATCAAACCCTTTTTTTAGCCATTTCATGGGTTAAGGGTATATACAAAACAGCTTACATTAATTAATTTGATTAATTGAATAATAAAAACATACTAATACGAGGGCTTAACTTGAAAAAAAGAAACGTTGAATAGAGCAGTTAGCATGATTACTATAATGAAAAATATTTCACACGAAAATATTAAAGGTTTAAATATAGCTTAATAATTTTGTACTGCCGCTCCAAAGTATGCAATGAAAAATATGGAAAGAAAATTAAAAAATACAGCTTTAGTTAAATGACTGAAGCAAATTGAGAATGCCGAATATAGTTTCCATATAAAGAATTAGTTAAATGTTTAATAAAAGTCACATTGAATACAAATAAATAATCATCATTATAAGATTACATAAATATAATTAAATTAATCAATAGATTTTTGAATGTGATTAATCAATATAATAACGTCTGAATAAAGCACTAAATGCTAATTAAATAGAGTCTAGTTAGTGCTTATTTTGTGGCTCCAAATGAATCTTGTAAACAGCTTAGGTATATATTTGAACTAAATTTTGCTGTGACTATATCTGTGCCTTGTGTTGATGATAGGCCAACAAAACACAACAACACACACTCCGGTCAACACTTACGCCTCGAAGCCTCTTGTTACCCATGTATATGTGTATACATTCTTATTGCTCCAAGTTGAGCGATAGTAAATAATGAAAAATTGTCGTCGGAGGCAGCAGCAGTTTAATTTGATAATCGCACTATCAACTCAGTACTCAAAAAGCCTGTTTAACAGCAACACGCAACGCGCAGTGAAAAGAAATTAAGGATTCTTAGGAAAAAGAAAAAACCCGCAACAAAATGCTACAATTATCGGAACACCATTTTGAAGGTGGGGAAAAGTCAAACAATTTTTACGGCTACAAAATGTTTCAGGTCATCAGATTGACCATATATTTGAGAAATTTATAGCTATGTAAATGATAAATTAACATGTTAAGTAAAGAATCTCCTTTAATAATTTAAATCTCATATTACATACCATATTATAAAATGATTAGTTTAACAAATTAAAGCACATGTATATATAATAGTTCTGCGAACTGTCTTGTCTAGCTTATCAGAAACTTATCTTGTATCTATTTGCTTAAATTTCAGAGAGCCGCAAAATGCACGGCGTGAAACGTGTGCTCGTATTTTGCATTATGATTGTGATACTGCCAGCAATACTGATCATAATGCCGCTCTATATGCGTAAGACGATCTTTGCCGATGTCATCTATCCCGTCGCCGAATCGGATATCATTGAGATCAGGGATGGCATCTCGTCCATTTTCTGTTCCAAGCACACATTGCGCATGAGCAGCAATTTTAATGCATTTCAGTTGCGCAATAAGCCCGAAATCTCCACAAATCGTAAGCACATTCGGCTTAAGAAGTCGATGACCCTGCCAGATGATACCCTGGAATACTGGGGTTTCTTTCTGCTGAATGGTGCGAGAGTATCGCTCAAGTTCTGCTCACGTTACAATGGTTCTCGCATACTGGTGATCAAGGGTAAGCGAGAACTGAAACTCTGTGGTCTGACAGATCACAACAAGAACAAGCAGGGCGCCAACTATGCTCAGGGTCATGAGCAGGTCAAGGTATTTTTTGAGGATGTCGTCGAAATAACCGAGGAGAAAGTGCCCGCAGATGGTCTGCTCGAGCACGAGAATCATGGCGGTGAGGATTTAAATGATGATATGACGCCAGCTAATTTAACTTCAAATCCAACGCCAACGCCAGCACCAACGCATCTCAAACATTTGCAAAAGAAACTCAAGAAAGGTACACCGCATGTGGCGCCAGAATTGGTTGAGAATGAGAGCAGCCCTGCAGCCCATCAGAGGCATCGGCGCAGGCGTCACTCTGCCCCGACGCATGAACAACAGAAGCGACAACTCTACGAACAGCTGTACAAGCGTAAGGAGCGACAGAAGCGTGAGAATGTCTATGATCGAAAGTACAGTCATGGTGGCAATGCTGTCAACTTTACGGAAACCGATGAATCGAATTCGATTTCAAGTTTTGAGACTGGTCTCTTTGACTGCTTTAACGGTGCCATATTGCTGGCTGAAGGATTTCCACCGAAGCCGGCGTGCAATAATGCGCATTTTCTGGAAAAGGGCAAACACGACACGGTGAAGCATAACATCACGGAGGATGGCTACTACTACTATATCTTCTATAGTGACAACGATCTGGTGCGCAACGATATTCATGCCATATTCGATATCTATAAGCCAACGTTTCAGTACTCAAATCTAAGTGAATCTCGAGGCTGTTTGAACAGCACCGATTGTAGTTTCAACATTGGTTTCCTATCGGATGAGATTGTTGTTGTTGAGGTGCCCACTCGAGATGGCATCGAGCATGAGGAGGATGATATCACGAATTTGATCTCGACATGCCACCCGCGTAGCGAAATCTATGCACTGTTTCCCATAACGGTGCTGGTGCTCATATTGTGCTGCTCCTTTCTATAAGGGATTTGATCACTACAACTACTATTTTGGACTCTAGGAATCTTGTGATATTCTTCTTTTGAGATAACTGAGTGATAGACGTGAGAGCATGAATGTATGCCCAATGGCAGGCCCTAAACAAAAATATAAAATGATATTTTAAGTATGTATGTAAACATTATCATTATCATTATCAAAAGTACCACAGTCTGAAACACAAAACAAATCAACTGAATAATCATAAACGAAATAATATACTATATATAAACATTAGGCCTAAGACTCATGCATTTAGGTTAGTTGACACAAAATAATAGCCAAGTAAAATGTATAATAACTATATATGTGTATATAACACATATTGTACAAATAAATATAATACTATTTTAGTTAAAAAAAACATATTAGATGTGTAGTGTTTTTTTTTTCTTTTCTCAACACGGTTTCAAAACTGATTTGTGAGGCTATTTTGGGTTAAATATGTTAATGACACAAATATCATAAATTTCCACAAATTTGACAAATTATTATTAATTGTTTGACTAAGTAAACTGGAATCACATATGGCCAAAGCGATATGTATATATTTTTGTTGCTTTTTTTGTTTGTTTTAGTTATTTAAAATCAATTCACATGTAATTGAATTTGTATGTAGCGTGACTTGAAATTTTCACTTAGTGCGCAAACCATTCAAAGTGAATAATGTGAATATCAAGCATTTTATAGTAAACATATTTGTGTATGCATACGAATAAAATGAAAAGTACATTGTCATAAATATATATAATTCTTTCACAATGTAAGATATATGTGTAGATAAATGTATAGTATATATCAAGTAAATACACAAGTGCCTTATACAATATAGTGATTAATCATAAAAACATCTTAATGTATAATGGAAAACATAATTAATAAAAATATATAAATTAACAATTTGTCGAGTGAATTTCCTGTACTACGATTTAGATCCAAGCGCCGACCTACATTTTAGGTCGGTGATCCAAGACGATCAGCAAGTGTCCAAAAGCTGTCTGGTATAGCAATGCGGTTTCGAACTTAGCTAAATAGTCACAACTCATAAAATGATTTTCTTCTTACATCAGCGATAAAATATTATACATATGATTTCTTAACGGAACTCCTTCTCCCAATTAGGATCTCAGTGCACATTTGTTACAAACTGGCAATATATTTTCCATTAAGGCTTACTAGTTTAAGGAAAACTTAAATATTTAAAAAATCAACCCCTTTGGAACAGCTGTTCAACTTAACTCTCCTAATATCTGTTTCTAACTCTCACGCTCTCGCACCTCTTTTTGCACAGCTGTCGTGCACACCTGGTCAAGCTGGGGTGGCTATTACACAAAATAATATAATAAATTTCATGATTTAGAGGTTAACTCCCTCTCACCTTATCAGTATTGAGCCTTTTCTTATCGAAATCAAACTAATTTGCTTTTGTGAGTAGATTAAATCTATTAAATTGCATTATCAGCAAGCGCTCTCAGTAGCCGGTTTCCGTGCAGTTATCTCTCTATATATTCACATACTCTCGCTCTCTCTCTCTCTCACTCTCTCTCTTTACTCTCAAGCATTAGCCGCCCCTTTGTCATATGTAAAATTGGGGCAACGCATGCGTTGCTCACCAAACCGTTGCTCAGTGCCGCTCGGCGTTCTCGTGGGGTCAGCGCACATATGAGTTTTTAAATTCCTGCTCGCTCCGTTCTCTCTCTATTTATGGGTCGCGCTTGTCGCAAATTTCGCGCGCTGTCCGTAGTTGCTGTTTTGTTGTCACTTCGTACGCTCGCGCGCTCGTTGGCGTTGCCGCTTCGGAGAGTTGGGAAAAAATAATTTGTTTTAATTAAATATTATCATTGTTGCTGTTGCTTTTAGTGTAGTTGCGCCAATATTAATACAACAATAATACAAATCGCATGAATGCAAAGCCCATTAAATCACCACACAAACGTGAGTGCACAAATCCAAAGAAAAAAAAAGATATTCGTCCTGCGTCACACAACAAAGAACAGCAAGAAAATATAATACAAACTACAAGAAAAACTATAACCAAATACGAAAAATTGTGCTAAAAATCAATTGTAAGTAGCAAAGTGCAGTGAAAATGCAGTAATAAAGTCAAAACAAAACCGATCTGCAAAACATAAAAACCGAAAACAATGTAAATTATTTTTGTCAGCGTTAATTTAGTGTGCTCAGCGACCAGTTTGCTTAGTATGTCAAAACAGAAATGCTGCAAGAAAAAACAAAAACCAAGTGAAGTGCATTCAGAAGTGCTGTAAAATAAAATCTCACATGCAATATTAAGTTTTAAGAATGTTATAAAAAATGAATACGACCTATTTAAATCGAATATTAAGAGATTACAATGTCATACATGCAAATGTGCATATGCATGTAGTATGTTTGGCTCTGTGTGTTTATGTATATGTTTGTATATGAAAGCCAAAGATAATAACATTCAATTGATATACAAGAAAACACATGACAAAACAGGCTCAAGGCGAAACTGCAAACAATTGAAAATTCTTTTTTGTGTGTAAGCTTAGGGTGTTTGAAACTGGATATATGTAAATATGTGTATGTATGTATATACAACAATGGTCTTTTAAGTGTATTACTTAATAAAAAATGTGTAGTGTCAATAACTGAAATAACGAAAATATCATCGACTCTCACTTAAAACTATTACTCCAACCTATTCATAATCTCATTTGATAATCATATATAAATGGTCAAAGTTTATTAATAGCGCTAACGCTAAATAATTTCGTCTTAAGTGTATTTCTACTTCGTTGTGGTTAGCTTAACTTTATAGTTGTTGTTATTTATAATGTGCTGCAGCTACAGCTGCCCGTTGCCTGCTACCTCTCTCGCTCATTCTCGCACTCGCGCCCTCTCTCATTGTGCAGTTGCCATTTCCGTTACAATCTGTCGCCTTGTGCGCTCGGCACTCGACACACACACACACTGTCTCTCTCTCTCTCTCTGTCATTCTCTCGGTATGTTTTCACTCCAGGGGTGAATTGACGCCGCATATCTTTTATTTGTTTGTAGTGCGACAGAATGTGATTCCTTAAATGCGATTCAACACTCCACTCCCTATACGTTTTATAATTCTTAAGTGTACTGTTGTTGTTGTTTTATTTTTACTTAGTTACACAAAATTTATATATATTTACATACACATGTGCATAAATAGTATATGCATGTAAACTAAGATTACATTACTTGGCCCCTGTACTGATAAGCGCCTTCAATCATTTTGCAAGTTTTATAGTAAAGTCTTTAGAGCTAAAGTAGTTCTCGCAAGGGGGCCATTAACTGGATAAAGTAAACCCATACAATTATTATACGAAACTTGTGCTGGTTGATCGATGATTAGGTTTAAAGTGGCCACTTGAGTCACATGATTAACGATTTAACAGTACAACGTTTTTCAAATTCTAAAACTAAAAAAATCATGAGAATGACAAAATAACAGAAATATTTTATTGAAAGTTTAGGACTTTACAGATTGTTGCATATAAGTCTTAGCCATATATCTGGTGTTCATTTTAAATTTAAAAAGCTTTTTAGTTTAAAGCCTTAAAAACTTAACTAAAACATTAGCAAAAATCTATAGAAAGGTTTTAAGGTTCTCCATCTGTTTTTTATGTCTAAAACTACGTAATTAACTACGTACAGGGTATATAAAAATGGCATTAGTTCCGCATGCTCTTGATCATGATCAAAATACTAATATATTTTTCCTTCAATGGTTTTTTTTTTTACATTTATCGTCAATCTCAGGAACTACAAAAACTAGAGGCTCCATAATTCCTATGCAGAAAAAGTTTGTTTCAAATATTTGATAACTTTGCAGGATTACGATATACACATATAATCGATAACAAACATTTTAAAAAGGGGATTGAAAACATTTACAAAATAATACAAATCTGTAAAATTTTTATAAAAATTGGTAGCAATCAAAAAAAGTAATCAACATAATCTATAAACTGTTTCCAACTTTATGGCAAACCTTTGCGTTAATCGGTAGTTCTTTTGTATGCATTCTAACTGCAGTTCCACAAGCCTTTGACCCACTTAAACATAATACCAATTTTGCAACTGGCGCGGGTAGATTTTGGCGGCACGTGGCGGCCATCTATTTAATCTTGGGTTTATTATTCAGTTATGCCAAACTATCATTGCAAGTTTGACCCCGCTGACTTTTTCCTGTGGGGTGTCTTGAACTCGCAGGTCTCTACAAATAAACCACAATCGACCGATGTCCTAAATGTGAACATAACACAGGCCATCGCTCAAATTCAGCCCGATCTATTCGGAAGAGTCATCGAAAACTGAACTACTCGGATTCGTGCCAACGTAAGAAGCCGAAGCGGACTTAATGGCATACATGGGCCTTTCAAATAAAAAAATAATTTGGTTAATACCTCAAACACAGCTTGTTTTATTCCATTTCACATCAACATCTACCTGCTCTTATTGAAAAACTCCTATATAATATTGCAATCATATATATGTATATATATATTTTAATATTTTATCCGCGATTAGTCAGCTAGAACCAAACAAATTGTAATCTTTCAAAGGCTATGAAAAACGCAAAACTTATTTTACTTAACATCACATATGCAATGTCAGAACTAAATGTAATTTAGCATCGACTAATTAGAGTACACGCTTGAAAAATGTAGCCACTAGATAACTATAACATGTGATAAGGTCATGTACATGTTATCTTTGCTGCCAATAAGGCAAAAATGAATAGATAGCAAGTGAAAAAAAGCAATCCAAAATTTTATCAAGAACTCGACTGAAACCAAGTTAAATACTTTTGAAAAAGACATAAGGCTTTATTTATAACTTCTTATCACACAAATTTTCTTAGTATTCACATTAGCTGGTGAAGCCAACATCATTCGAAAATTAAAGCAAAACTCTTCACGAAAAATACTAATGGTATACAATTAGGTGAAAGATAGCTGAAAACAACTACTTTTTGACAAGGTGACATTTAACGACTCGATAAGAGCGAGTACTAACCGAAATACGATCATATGAGAGAATTGCTTTATGGCGGATGTCTGACAAAAAAAAAAAACAAAAGAACAGAACACAAAACATAAACCAAATTATATGATAACAGTTTCCATGGTCAGTTCCTTCAGCGCAAGATAACCGAGGAATTTTGTAAAATTTTGTATTATATTGTATATGCTAGCAAAACAATTTGAAGTAGAGGAAATAAAGTAAAACATACACAAACATTTATATAAAACAATTTAATTAAATTCTTTTTTAGACAGAATCGTAAAGCGTGGCCGATTTTATTGGTTAACCGGCTCGACAACCACAAAACAATTGAACGAACGAACAATTGGTGTTGTGTCAGTGCCATCGTTTTATAAAGCATGCATATCTCTCCGTCCACCACTGTGAACTCACTGTCACGGTTTTGTGACCCAGAGGGGTCCATTCATTGATGCTATAAAGTGGCTATTTCATTACGTCGAAACATATTTAAAATATCTATTACGCTTCGCATGATAATAACTCATTTTAAATAGCAGCAAATCCATTGCATTACAAATTGATTAAAAAAAAAAAAATTTTATTGCATCTAAATTGAATACACAAATTATGATAAATAAATAAATATAAAATTTATAAAGCTATTTTGTATAAATAATTAGATCACAATCATTTATGAATTAGAAACACGTTGCAAAATGATTTTATTGACGTTATTCGTTACAGTTTGTCGAGCTCAATATAGAAAATAATGTGGAATTTTTGCCTTCTCTACAGTTGGAACATTTAACATATGCAATTCATGTTATTTCGTTTAATTGCATCGCTTTTTAAATGCAAAACGCTTTTAGATGAACAATAATTGCCGTGACACGCATTTCGTGCAGTGCACAAAATGCGGAAACAACTGACAATTTATTTGCAATTGAAAAGTCGCCCAAATGAGAACAGCAGCCATGACCGGTAGCACAATTGCAATCACCATCAGTACAAACAATGCGATTTCGGCCTACTCAGTCACGTTTTATTTAACTCGCAGTTCCGTTGGTTCCGCTGGTCTGTTGTTTAACCTATCCTCGTCATCCATGGAATCCTCATTGCTGTTTACGGGCTCCTCAATTGGTGACGATAAAAACTCACCCACATTTAGTTTGGTGGGCAAACTTTGCAGCATTTGTACATGACCATACGGCCTTAAATGATAGATCACATAATCCAAAACGTACATCATCTTGGGTGAGACATAATGAAATGATATGGCATAATCTGAACAGCAATCCAGACCCTTACACAGAATTGTACGTTAGAGTCAATTTAGGTTTTAAAACCAATTTCTTAACTTACATCATCTGTCTGATAAAATTGGTATTTCCAATACCAAAAGTCCTTATCTTTACTGGGTATCAAGTGATGTTCTGGCACAAAGGGAAACATGCGCCCTCGTCCATTAACATCACGTGAATCGCCAGCTGTCACATTTAAATTCTCCATGCATTTGCCAACTTCAATATCCTCATTGACAACTGTACCAGGCAGGCAAATCGTAGGATTGGGAATACCCTCAACCACTAGACGTCGTAATGCCTCTCGACTTAATACGTACCCAGCTCCACCTGACATGTAGCCCTGTTTAACAAAGGTTTTGAACTTAAATCCAAAATGCACGGGTGTCTCTGGATGATAGGGATATAACATATATCTTAAGTTTTCCACCACTGCATAGGTGTCATCATCAGCCTTATAGAACCAATCCGCATCGTTATAATGATGCTTGTACACATACTTGAAGGCCTCCTTCACCTTGCGCCATAAATTCTTTCGACCCTCGCCCACATCCAATTTCACTGTAGGTAGTTCATCATCGTCCCCGGAGCTCATAAATAGTAAAATATTACAACGTTTGCCCCAAGTTCGTTTAACATGACGGGCCTTCTTCTTGTGATTGGTAGGATTCGTCATAATCCAGCAGAGGATCCGCACATCCTTTTTCATTTGATCGGCTATGGTGGAGTTGGAAATTGTATGTTGGTGAACAGCTTTATCCTGTTCGAGCACAGAGTTGTTTATGCGATCATAATGATATTGATTATTATCTTCACCATGAGATGTATAGGAATCAAATAAATCTATAGATAACGGAGTACTGTATATCTTTAGGAGGCAAAGGCCCGAGATTATTCCGGTAATATAAATAAATATTGGGTGTCGTAATGAGGAAACAATACATTGATTATTGATTAAGCGTCGTAACCGCATATTTAAGGGTGTCACTTAACACTTTGAGAACGCGATTTTTGTTTCTTAAAGATTCCTTAAAACAATTTATTGGCACAAATTCATTTAAAACGAACCTCCAATTAGAGCGACACAAAATAGACTGACAAAATGTGAAAAATGTTCAATAAACTCAATATATCAAATAAAGATATACATACATATATACTGTTACTTCTGTACATGTAATTTCATCAATGAACATCAATTGATTAAGAGTTAAAGCTAATTAAATTTGAAAAGCAAAGAGATTAGAAAACAACAAATTTAAACGTTGCAGTCGGGCTCAAACGACAGCGGACTACTCTCATACTAATATAAAAAATGGTGTACAGACGTCTTATTTCAAAGGGGGAGTACGGGACGGCTGAGCTGAAAGTTGCATTTGTTTTGATGCAGATCTTACGGGGATGTCACTAGCTATCTTTCTACCAAATTTGGTGACTCTAGCTGTGAAAATGTGGAAAACATGTGGGTTTTATCGATTTGTATGTCGAGGTGTACCGACTTGTTATCGGTTTTTTGTTCCACCAGTGGGTAGATCCCATTAATCTTAGCACTATGTCTGAGAATCAAATGGTCTAGATATTTGAAATTCATTTTTTTAGATCGAAGGGTGTCAATAAATGTTGCTTTTATACGGACGGACATTTCAGAAACCCAATATACTCTTTACCTTCGGTTTTAGGGTATAATTTGTATGTTGAGAGTCCAAATATTTTTTCTTAAATATAACCAACGTAGCTAAAAATATTTTCAACTGTAGACAATCAGCAAAAACCGACATAAACCCATTATCTTTTTTATAAACACTCAATATTTGAACATATTCAAGTTACGGGCCTCCAAATTTGTGCCTATCAAGAATTGATGGACTGCAAAATAAAATAAATAAAAAAACGACTTATAAGTCTACTGATACGTCCAAATATACAGTGATAAGCTGATAAGTTAATATGATTCACTTCGGCTCTGGCCACAGCTCAAACCAATTAGTCTAATTGCATGAACGATAAACTAGCTACACATAACAAAAAAATAAAAATAAAAAAACCATATGCCAAATAGAACTCAATACTGAATGCTTTCTGTTTTCTACTGATAATGCGTCGCTTTGTAAAAATAATGCCAGCTCCATTTTCATTTTGGTTTGGCATTACCATAACAATAGGAAAATTTTAATTGCACTTGTCGTTGCTTTAAGAACCATTGCTTGTGTTCACATTGGGCTCAGTTGCCGCTTGTTAGTAAATCGTGCAAGCCGATGTCAATTTTCTCGTTAACAAATAATAATATTTAACAAATCTTAAGACTCTGCTGGTGTTTGCTTTGGGTTTATTGAGTGGTATTAAATCCAAATGTTAATATATGTTTCGAATCACATTTAACGGAATTAAACTAATTTCTTTTAGATATTTTCATAAATAAAATATTTAATTCATATCACTAAGGTACTCATGAATACAAAAATTAATAAATAAAAAATATGAAACTTATTTAAAAAGTTATCTATTTGGTTACAAGTGCAGATGGCTTTAGGTTTAGATACATTTTCCAAGTCAAGTTAGCTCAAAACCAAAACTTATTTAATCAACACACAAACACACACTCATAAAATGCAAATGGTAAAACTATTAAATATTTAGTTTTTGTACGTTCAAAAGATCAAAACATAAATATATAGTAAAACAAAAAAACATATAATAAAGCACACGATTCGTGTTGCAAATGATCAAAAACAACGAAGCATACTATTGACCCACTAGAATCACATGTAAACAAACAAAACACACGTGCGAATGATAATTAATTACAGTAGCAAACGCATAAACGAATGCATTAAAATGAGAAAATGAGTGGAGAGACAAAACCAGCAAAATTACAACACGAAAGATGCTGAAATTGGGCAAATAGAATAGAAAAAAGCGTTGCACTTGAGTTTAGTGGGATTCGACGCCGATCAAAAGATTCAATTGTCACGTTTTCGCATAATTAACAATACAACAGAGCCAAAATGTTCAGATTCAAATAGATGGCACTCGTAATTGAGAAGTAGACGAGTACAAAAGAATCGCTCGATATCAACGATAACAAGACGAGAATATATAGATTTAATATAATATTATTTCCTTAACTTGCAGAAGATGTAAAAGAAAGGGAACCTTCAACAACGTAACGCTACCAAAGAGGCCCAAGGCCGTACACAAACCGCAGAGTAGAAACCAAGCCAACTGAGATTAACTCTAAACCCAATCCTCCTATAGCACAAAAGTTATAGCCAAATGACTGCCAATAGCTTGTTAGGACGATCCTTACTAAATGAAGGTAAGTAAAGATCAGCAAACTATAAAATATCACAGAACATATTTATTGTTTAATTTATTATTGCAGGACGTTCGAACAAGCGATCTTTTGTCTCACTAATAGTCGGTCTGATCGTTGGCTTCTGCCTGGCCGAACTATTTGTATACTCATCCACGCCGGAACGTGGCGAGTTTGTGCCGTATGATGGCCACAGACATGGCGATGTTAACGATGCCCATCACAGTCACGACCAGCTGGAATTGGCCGGACCAGAGCAGGATGTGGGCACACACGATCATGCGCACGAGAACAGCAGCATTGCCGAGAAGCTGTACAGTGAGGTGCGCATCCTTTGCTGGATCATGACAAATCCCGCCAATCATCAGAAGAAGGCGCGTCATGTGAAGCGCACCTGGGGCAAGCGTTGCAATAAACTGATCTTTATGAGTTCCGCCAAGGATGAGGAGCTAGATGCCGTAGCGCTGCCCATCGGCGAGGGACGCAACAATCTGTGGGGCAAAACGAAGGAGGCGTATAAATATATTTACGAGCATCACATCAATGATGCGGACTGGTTCCTAAAAGCAGACGATGACACCTATACGATTGTGGAGAATATGCGCTATATGCTATATCCCTACAATCCGGAGACGCCTGTCTACTTTGGCTGCAAGTTTAAGCCGTATGTCAAACAAGGCTATATGTCTGGCGGCGCCGGCTATGTGCTTAGTCGCGAGGCAGTGCGTCGTTTTGTGGTCGAAGCGATACCCAATCCGAAACTATGCAAGAAGGATAACACAGGTGCGGAGGATGTCGAGATGGGCAAGTGTATGGAAAATGTGAAAGTTCTGGCTGGCGATTCTCGTGATGCAAATGCGCGAGGTCGCTTCTTCCCGTTTGTGCCCGAACATCACTTGATACCCTCACACACAGACAAGAAATTCTGGTACTGGCAGTACATTTATTATAAAACCGATGAGGTAAGATTTTATTAGTTCCAATAGATGTGACTGTCTGCAAATGAAACTTATTTGTTGTTTACAGGGTCTGGATTGTTGTTCGGATAATGCCATCTCATTTCATTATGTTTCGCCCAATCAAATGTATGTGCTGGACTATTTAATATATCATCTGAGGCCATACGGCATTGTCAATACACCAGATGCTCTTCCCAGCAAGCTGGCTCTGGGCGAACTAATGCCAGCGCCCAAGGAACCAAAGCCATCCACGGAACAAAAAGACCCAGAGACATCGGCTAAAGCCGAATCAGAAAAGGAAGTGCAGTGATTGTTGAGCACCCACCACCCCAACTTGTAAATAGATTGTGTTGTGTAAATATCGTGCGAATCGGAACATAATGTAGTATACCGTAGATACTTTGCCATTTCCATATGTTGTCGTTTGTATTAATTAGTTTAATTCGCTCAGGCTATTATGGTTTTAAATGCTTTTGAGCCCTTCGACTCTTTTGTACAAATTACCAAAAAAAAAACAAACCAGACATTACTTGAGTGCTGTTAGTTTAGTTTGTAAAAGTCTGCGCAATTATCGTATTTAACACAGTTAATTTATAGTATTAGATATAATATATTATTTAGGTACTCATCATAGATAGGTATGGCACATGATTAGCTCGTAAGACAGCGATCATTACATACATATACGTTCTTGCCCATTTAGTTAGCAATACAAAAATCAATTTAATACTGACATACATATTTTGATAAGCTTTATTACGTACGTACATGCATACATACATTTATACATCAGCATTGCTACTGATAAATGTATTACACACCATTTACCCTTAAAATATTTAATAAAATATTGTATTATAAATGGGTTAAATTAACTATTTTACAACTGAATGATATTTTTTAACAATATAGTTTTCTAAAAACATGAAAATTTAACAGTTGGTATTTTCTAAGCTTTTTTTGTATTCGGTAAGTATTTTGAACGAAGTGGAACTGCTTTAAAAATGCTTTACGTCTTGAACTGCTTGAAAAAAAATGGTATTTGTATTTAATGAAACTATTTGTTAAAGTTAAAAGTTTTCAAGTACTCACATTGTGGGATTATTTTTGAAATAAGACTAAGATATAGGATTTTTAAATATAATTCAATCTAATTTTAGTATGTATGGTTACCAAAATGAACTGCTTGCTCGTAGCTGTGCTTATATGCTTGAACTGCTTTAATTGAAGCTGTTATAATTCAACTGTACTGCTTTCATTTTATGAAAACTACAATTTTCTTAGTGTTGTAATTCATTGACGTGATAATAAATTAATATGTATTTAAAGAGCAACTAACAATTATTAAATATTGTGTTAAAAATACGCAAAATTAATTTTAAAAATGTGTCACTTAAATATTTGATTAGGTGTTAATAATTCACTAGCACTCATTGCATTTATATACTAATAATTAAAATTTAATATATACTTGATAAGCTCCAATCAGGCATAAATAATGGAAATTTTACCATTAAAATTCCAATTTGCAAATATGTTATTTGGCAAGACAAATACAAACTCTGTGTGTTTCTAATTAAATAAATAGGTAACAGAAGAAAAAACGCAATGGCATAAATACAGAGCTTAAAGCACGATTAAAACACGTTGCTTTAAAAAAAAAAACATTCCTTTCGGTAACTTAAATTTAATGATATTTAAAACAAACTAAACATTGACCGGAAATATAAAATGTTTGTTTGCAATTAAACAAAAATACAAATAAAATTAGAGATTTTAAACTAAAGAATAATGTGCGCGTTCTCTACTGGATTACGACTCATCCTGCTAATCACAAGAAGCAAGCCATTCATTCGGTGTTTGAGTTACCCACACTGCCAGTAAATGACTCCCTGGCTGCGCAACTCTATCATCAGGTGCTCGTTCTTGCCTATATCTTAAACAATTCACATTATGTGACTTTAGTCAATTCGACAGCGTGGATAAGCTTGTGTCGTTTCTTAAATAGTCTTTAGCCGTCGAAACATAGTAATAAAATAATTCAAGAAGTGAGAAATACTAATATATTGACATACTTTGTTATAAAATTAAGTCAACTTGTTTAATAACACGTTAGACTAAATATGAAAGCTACAATAGGCAAAATTTAAGTGTCATATGTGCCTAGTTTCGTGTTTTAATATTTTATACTCTAAGAAACATTTGGACATTTGTTAGTAAAAAAAATATTTGCCAATATGGGATCACACGTTGTGTTATACGAAGGTAAACATACAAATTCTCAAGAATTTTTAAAGTAATAGCTAAAAATTATACAAAAAATTTTTAGGAAGTGCTTCGAAAAAACGATCATTCTTAACGCTAATGATTGGTCTGATAATGGGTTTTTGTATGGCCCAGCTCATTTCCTATATGACTTTATATGAAGGCATCCAACCCAGCAACATTATAGCCAGGGTAGAGTCATATAACTATTCTGAACCATCCCGTTTTGAGAGAGTTATACCAAATTTGGATATCATGAAGCACGAGCATCCATATGATAACAGCTCAGTGGCCGAACAGTTAAAGATGGATGTTCGCGTTCTCTGCTGGGTCATGACGAATCCAAAAAACCACAAGACGAAGGCTCGTCATGTAAAGCGAACTTGGGGCAAACGTTGTAATATTTTACTATTTATGAGCTCCGGGGAGGATGATGAACTACCTACAGTGAAACTGGATGTGGGCGAGGGTCGAGAGAATTTATGGCGCAAGGTGAAGGAGGCCTTCAAGTATGTGTACAAGCATCATTATAACGATGCGGATTGGTTCTATAAGGCTGATGATGACACCTATGCAGTGGTGGAAAACTTAAGATATATGTTATATCCCTATCATCCAGAGACACCCGTGCATTTTGGATTTAAGTTCAAGACCTTTGTTAAACAGGGCTACATGTCAGGTGGAGCTGGGTACGTATTAAGTCGAGAAGCATTACGACGCTTAGTGGTTGAGGGTATTCCCGATCCTAAGATTTGCCTGCCTGGCACAGTTGTCAATGAGGATATTGAAGTTGGCAAATGCATGGAGAATTTAAATGTAACAGCAGGCGATTCTCGTGATGTTAATGGACGAGGGCGCATGTTTCCCTTTAGGCCAGAACGTCACTTGATACCCAGAAAAGATAAGAGCTATTGGTACTGGAAATATAATACTGGAAAATTTTATCAGAATGATGATGTAAGTTAAGAAATTTTTCTTAAGATCTGAATTGATTTTAACGTACAATTAATTTTAAGGGTCTTGACTGTTGTTCGGATAATGCAGTATCATTTCACTATGTCACACCCAACCTGATGTATGTTCTGGAATATTTGATCTATCACTTGAAGCCCTATGGAATTGTGAGAACTTCACAATTGCCTACCAAGCTAAAAGTGGGGGAGTACTTGCCGGCACCAGTTGAAAAGCCTGCCAATAGTAATGAGGATTCTATGGATGACGATGACAGATTGTATACTTCTACAACAACTAAAAGTGTTATAGAGCTTGATTCAAGAGAAGTCGACTCAAACGAAGTCGAATCCAGTGATATTGATAACAAAACAAACAATGCGGTGAAAGTTCTGAAAAGCTGAAACGGTTAAGGCGAGAACAAAAGCTACTTGAGCATTTAAATGATAAATATTCATAAATATTATGCTATAGTTTCACATTTACAATTGATCTAAATTTGCATCTCTAATTTTGGGTTGAATCCTATGAATGAATATATATTTGCTATTTCTCTAGCTTTACATTTACATATAGCCAATTTAAATTAAGAAAAAATTAAGTTCAAGCCCTTTGTTAAACAGTAACGTAAACAGTAACAGTACGTATTAAGTCGAGAGGCATAACGATCAATCCCAAAATGTGCCGGCCTGGAAAGTTAATGGGTGAGGATGTTCGAATTGGTAGAGCATGGAGAATTTAAATGTGACAGCTGGCGATTCACATGATGCCCGCGGACAGGAATAAAGTCTTTTGGATAGTGCCATTTCCTTTCACTATGTTTCTCCCGGGGAAATGTATGCTTACGACATTAACGATGAACCCTAGCTGCTTCCTCCCAAGCTGGCTGAAGGCAAATTTATGCCAGATCTAAAACCAATTCACATTGAAGCATAAATAATTAAATCCAACCGTTGTAATTATAATTACAAGGCATAAATGTAGAAAGAAAAGCTCCTTTAAGACGATTAAGAGAACAAACTGAAAGCGTTCTCATATAGGTTACCAAATAAGTTTTAAATCTGTAACGATTCGAAAGATGATTAGTAAAATAAAGCGATTTTGTGAAAATCAAATGTTGTTGTCACCCTTTGCGGGTGTCGCAATAGGTTATTGCCTTACCGAACTGTTTTATCAAAGATTCCTTAAGCAACCGCAAACAGTTATTGTGAAAAACCAATTTAAACATGCCAAAAATGAGAGAATGGCTTTGGTAAAACAATAAAAGAGGAATGTTCGTATTCTCTGCTGGGTTACAGCCAAAAACAATTCACTTTATGTTGAACGTACGTGGGGAAAACGCTGCAATATTCTCATATTTCAAAAGTCCGAAACTGATAAAAAACTGCAACGGCAAAAGCTAAGGACGGCATTTAAGTATATCTACGGGCATTTTACAACCAAACTGACTGGATTTACAAGACTGATACAAACAATTATGCAGTGGTGGAGAATTTGCGCTATATGCTATATCCCTACGATCCATAGACACCTGTACACTTTGGCTTTAAGCGAGTTGTTGAGCAACCGGGCAATATGTCGGATGGAGCTCGTTTTGTGATGAGTCGTGAAGCATTGCGACGCGTTGTGGTCGAGGGTATTCCCACTCCTAAAATGTGCTTAACTGGAATCGTTCGTGATGAAAACGTGGAAATTTATGAATGTATGAAGAATCTAAATATGACAACTGTCGATACGCGTCAAATGCATAGTTCCAAGCCTGATGATACATGTGCTTTATTTCATAATATAACCGATGTAAGTTGTTGAAGTTGATAAAGCGTGTTTAAAGGTAATTTGATATTCTTTCAGATTGCAAGCTGTTGCTTTTCATCCTTTAACTTCCGAGTAAATGTTCACATGGGACTACTTTCTTTATCGACTTTCTTTTGGAATTGATAATGTCTTAACTTTCTGTGTACGCAATTATCACAATTTAAAAACAAGTAAGAAGAGTCTAGTCGAGTAAGCTCGACAGAAGATACCCTTAACCCTTGGTTGTATAGACGGACAGATGGTCAGACTTCTCCGACCCCATAAAGTATATACATTCTTGATCAGCATCAACAGCCGAGTCGATTTAGCCATGCCCGTCTGTCTGTCCGTCTGTCCGTCTGTATGTATGAACGCGTCGATCTCAGGAACTACAAAAGCTATAGTCTCCAGATTCCCTAGGCATAGCAAGTTTGTTTTAAATTTTCGATAACTTTTCCGGTTTACGGTTGGGGATTGAAAGAATTAACAAAATAATGAACATCTGTGAAATTTTTATTAAAATCGGTTAAGAAACACTGGAGATATGAAGCCATCAAACATTGGTCCAGTAGTACACGTACATATGTGTATGGCTGTTAGCCCGAACGTCTGTCCGTCTGAATGGTCAAGGGTTAAGGGTATCTTCTAGTCGAGCTTACTCGACTAGAACCTTCTTACTTGTTTTAACCATATATAACTGACATCTCTTTTCGCAACACTGTTGCAATTGAGATATATGTATATGATAGTCAAATGTGAGAATTATACTTATTCAATCTATGGGAAATCAAAGAAATAAAATTCACTACATATCTACAAAGTACAAAACATAAGAGTACCCAAGTGTGTTATTTATATAGGAAAGGGCAATGCCTTTGGTAGTTTTCAAATACTGTTTGAAAGCTTGGAATTTCCAGCTAGTATACTTAAAAATAGATGATGAAAACAATGTTTTTACGTCATAAAACAACTTTTCGATTGACACAACTGCCATATTACCAAACAAATAAACGCATAAACAAGTATTAATACTTTTTCTCTGGCTGACACAGTTATATTTTATACATCGAAATGGAGACACTTTATATTTAACGGGGTTAAATAATTCTAAAAAATATTATATAGATTTAAATACTTGAATACTGAAATGGAATATGTAATGCATAGAATATAAGCATTTCCGACTCTATAAAATATATACATAGCCTTACTTTTAAAGCTGTCAAACTGAAACTATTGTCAAGGATTTTTTATTATTGCAGTTGGATCGTTTGTCAAAATCACCGAGATCAAGCCACAATATTATATAGCTGTCATACAACTTCAAGATCTTACATAATTTTACTTTGAAAACAAAATAATTAGGTTTTATTTTTAGAGCATATTATGTTCGAAGTCCTGAAGATGGCTTTCTCATTTGTTTAATTTTTAATAATAGATTATCAACATTTTTAGCACATCAGAATTTTTTTTTTTTTTTTTTTTTGTACGTTGATGTACTAACGGACAGTACAATCAAGTGGCCCAACGATACTAAGCACCGGCTTGTTAACGCGCGGACCCAAACATAAAGCGACCCACCTCCCACCCATCCGACCGAGGGGCGCACCGCGTAACGTGCGGTTACGAAGATCGCGAACATGTAGACAAATGACATAACACAATTTAAACAGACTTTGTGTAAATTATGGTGTACACGAATATAAAAATCGATTAGTAAATACATAAAATAAAAAATGTTACTAGGTATTTCCCCAGTTAAAGAAAATGTCTTTCTTATGTTTGCACAGTTGTCTTTTCAGAAAGTTGCTAGTTCTTGCCTATATCTTAAACAATTCACATTATGTGACTTTAGTCAATTCGACAGCGTGGATAAGCTTGTGTCGCTTCTTAAATAGTCTTAAGCCGTCGAAACATAGTAATAATATAATGCAAGAAGTGAGAAATACTAATATATTGACATACTTTGTTATAAAATTAAATGAACTTGTTTAATGAAACTTTAGAGTAAATTGAAAGCTACAATAGGCAAAATTTAAGTGTCATATGTGCCTAGTTTCGTGTTTTAATATTTTATACTCTAAGAAACATTTGGACATTTGTTAGTAAAAAAAATATTTGCCAATATGGGATCACACGTTGTGTTATACGAAGGTAAACATACAAATTCTCAAGAATTTTTAAAGTAATAGGTGAAAATTATACAACAAATTTTTAGGAAGTGCTTCGAAAAAACGATCATTCTTAACGCTAATGATTGGTCTGATAATGGGTTTTTGTATGGCCCAGCTCATTTCCTATATGACTTTATATGAAGGCATCCAACCCAGCAACATTATAGCCAGGGTAGAGTCAAATAACTATTCTGAACCATCCCGTTTTGAGAGAGTTATACCAAATTTGGATATCATGAAGCACGAGCATCCATATGATAACAGCTCAGTGGCCGAACAGTTAAAGAATGATGTTCGCGTTCTCTGCTGGGTCATGACGAATCCAAAAAACCACAAGACGAAGGCTCGACATGTAAAACGAACTTGGGGCAAACGTTGTAATATTTTACTATTTATGAGCTCCGGGGAGGATGATGAACTGCCCACAGTGAAACTGGATGTAGGCGAGAGTCGAGAAAATTTATGGCGCAAGGTGAAGGAGGCCTTCAAGTATGTGTACAAGCATCATTATAACGATGCGGATTGGTTCTATAAGGCTGATGATGACACCTATGCAGTGGTGGAAAACTTAAGATATATGTTATATCCCTATCAGCCAGAGACACCCGTGCACTTTGGGTTTAAGTTCAAGCCCTTTGTTAAACAGGGTTACATGTCAGGTGGAGCTGGGTACGTATTAAGTCGAGAGGCATTACGACGCTTAGTGGTTGAGGGTATTCCCGATCCTAAGATTTGCCTGCCTGGCACAGTTGTCAATGAGGATATTGAAGTTGGCAAATGCATGGAGAATTTAAATGTAACAGCAGGCGATTCTCGTGATGTTAATGGACGAGGGCGCATGTTTCCCTTTGTGCCAGAACATCACTTGATACCCAGTAAAGATAAGAGCTATTGGTACTGGAAATACCAATTTTATCAGAATGATGATGTTAGTTAAGAAATTTTTCTTAAGATCTGAATTGATTTTAACGTACAATTAATTTTAAGGGTCTTGACTGTTGTTCGGATAATGCAGTATCATTTCACTATGTCTCACCCAACCTGATGTATGTTCTGGAATATTTGATCTATCACTTGAAGCCCTATGGAATTGTGAGAACTTCACAATTGCCTACCAAGCTAAAAGTGGGGGAGTACTTGCCGGCACCAGTTGAAAAGCCTGCCAATAGTAATGAGGATTCTATGGATGACGATGACAGATTGTATACTTCCACAACAACTAAAAGTGTTATAGAGCTTGATTCAAGAGAAGTCGACTCAAACGAAGTCGAATCCAGTGATATTGATAACAAGACAAACAATGCGGTGAAAGTTCTGAAAAGCTGAAACGGTTAAGGCGAGAACAAAAGCTACTTGAGCATTTAAATGATAAATATTCATAAATATTATGCTATAGTTTCACATTTACAATTGATCTAAATTTGCATCTCTAATTTTGGGTTGAATCCTATGAATGAATTTATATTTGCTATTTCTCTAGTTTTATATTTACATATAGCCAATTTAAATTAAGAAAACTTAGCCAATTATCTATCATATAAAGAACTTTTCTGTTGGTTGTATTTTCAATAGTAAAACAAAACCTTTAAAAATAAGTATATGTATGTATGTTTGTGGGAAAAATATTTTTCATTTATATATTTTAGATTGACACAGCAAATAACTCCATTAATTGGTCAACACCATCCATGTTACATGTATAATAATTTCTATAATTTTACAACATTTTCAGCTTCATAAAGTTTTCTGTTAGATGCATTTCATTCGTTTTACATAATGCCGTTATGGTAACGGGTTTCTATGTTCTTGCGATCGTGACATTGTGCAATGAGCTAGTTCATCAGCCAAATCAATCAAATGAGCGAGCTCAGCAATCTCACAATGTACTTAATATTTATACGACAAGGTGGCAACGCTAGCGAATAACTGAATTAATTCATTTGCGCAAAACAAATTTAAACAAAAATTGTTTGGCAATGGTACTACAACGTTTAAATCGCATATTCAGCCCCACGGCTCTGGCAGTTTTGGCTAGCTGTCTAATCTGGCTGATGCTACTAGAGTTTTGTTTGCTTGCGCTAAGCAGCTCTGGCGTAAGTCTTATGGACTATCTGCAATCGCCATATAAAGAGAACGTTCAGGACTATGACGTGGGCAGGCGCAACCAAACGCTTGATAACATAACCATAGCCGAGCAACTACATAAAAAAATTCGTATACACTGTTTGCTGTCGTTGACAAACGATCACGAGCGTCGCAAATCAAAGCACATTCTTAAAACTTGGGGACGACGATGCAATCTGATGCATCTTACCGAGTCGCCGAATCCGGAGCGGGCATATCGCCGCATTTACGATATGTACTCCCTGGACTTGGACTGGTTGCTGCATGTGCATGTGGACAGCTATGTGATAATGGAGAATCTGCGCTACAAACTGGCCAGCTATGCGTCAACAAACAGAATTTACTTTAGCGCGTTTCATCTGGCCTATCCCTACGCCCATGTTAGTCTGCGAAACTCGAAAGATTATATCTATAGTCGCGGTGCACTGCAACATATATTGGCAAATGATTGTCAGTCTAAAGGTCTTAGAAGTTGCCTTGCCGAAATGGAAGAGGGACCGAATGCGCAATTATTTCCATTTCAGGTGCCAGCTGAGCTGTTGCCATTTACACTACGTACCCAATTTTGGTTTTGGCCATCCATACACCGAGCAGTATATTCTGGGCGGGTAAGCGAAGCCGTTTTTTTATACCCTTCACCCATGAAATGGGTAAAAAAAGGGTATAATGTTTTCGTGCAAATGTATGTAACAGGCAGAAGGAAGCTACTCCGACCCCATAAAGTATATATATTCTTGATCAGCATCAACAGCCGAGTCGATATAGCCATGTCCGTCTGTCCGTCTGTATGAGCGCGTCGATCTCAGGAACTAAAAAAGCTAGAGTCTCCAGATTTTGGATTTAAGCTCTCCTAATCCCTAGGCATGACAAGTTTGTTTCAAATTTTTGATAACTTTTCAGGTTTACGATATACAGATGAATCCGATAACAAAAAATTCTTTAATTTCAAAAAACTGATTGAAACTATAAGCAAAATAATGAACTTCTGTACAAATTTCATTAAAATCCGTTAAGAAACACCGGAGATATGAAGCCATCAAGCCCTGGTCCAGTAGTACATGTACATATGTGTATGTCTGTCAGCCCTATCGTCTGTCCGTCTGTATGATCAAGGGTTAAGGGTATCTTCTAGTCGAGCGTACTCTTACTTGTTTTTATATAAAAACTTACTCATGCACCTAATTTTTCAGGGCTTTAATAGCGATTTCGATGATTATCCACTTGCTTTTCCCTATGCCACCGCCAATCAACTATATGTGATGGAATATTTCTTATATCATCTACGACCTTATGGATATATGAATAAAATACCTGGTTTGCCGCCAGGTTCGGTGTTTGAGTTACCCACACTGCCAGTAAATGGTTCCCTGGCTGCGCAACTCTATCTTCAGGTGCGTATTCTCTGTCTGGTGTTGACCTATCCGGAAATGTATGAGAGAGCTGCAAGGACCATTCGACAAACCTGGGGAAGTCACTGTAACAAGTTGATTTTGTTTAGTAGTCCCGAGCAGAAGACCCACAGAGAGTGGGGAGTACCGACTGTGGCTCTCAATGTGAGCGAGGGCTATATATACCTGTGGGGCAAGACTAAGGCAGCTTTTAAACATGTCTATCAACACTATATCGATGAGGCAGACTGGTTCTTTAAGGCTGACGATGATACTTATCCCGTGATGGAGAATATGCGCTTTATGCTGCATTCCCATCATTCCGATAAGGCCATCTACTTTGGGTTTAAGTTTCGTGAATTTATCGAACAGGGCTATATGTCTGGCGGAGCTGGTTACGTTTTAAGTCGTGAGGCAGTGCGTCGTCTTGTCATAGATGGACTCGACTCAGGCCTATGCAAACAAACTCAAATTGGCACCGAGGACTTTGAAATGGGCGCTTGTCTGAGCAAATTGAATGTTGTGGCTGGAGATTCTAGGGATAAGAAAGGACGACATCGTTTCCTGCCCCTTTCATGTGAGCACATGATGATACCTGGTCGTTTAGACGATGACTTCTGGTTGCATACATTTACGTTCTATAAAATAAAGCCGGTAAGTTTTGGTTTGCTTATATATGTTATATTTCATTTATATATATAATGTGTTATAATTCTATATAGGGCCTGGAATGTTGTTCCACATATGCCATAACAATTCACTATGTGTATTATTATCAAATGTACCTTTTGGAATATTTGTTATATAAAATGCGACCTTACGGCATTATAATGGGACATGAGCTTTTAAGCAGCAACAGAATTAACAACAGTTTGACAAGGCCGTAAATAGTGTAATCTGGTTTTAAATAATGTCTTTAACAAGTTTATTTTTTTAATAAAAATAACATTAAATTCGATTTACAACTCAGAATTTTTTCAACAAACAATTGGCACTTGACGATTTTACCTAATAGAACTTTATAAAACATTAAATACATTAAACAAATTTTATGTTGTCATTCAGAAATAAGGTTATGCAGTTTTATATTTATATAAATGATTTGATTAGTCCTTGTCTTTGGCATAGTTGACTGGCAGTCAAGTTTTGAAAATTCCTATTTACATGGCTCTTAAGCTTAGTTAAAGCCAAACGCACGCAGTCTGTACACAAAATAATCCAGCTGATAAAAACATTCAGTATTAACGCAGTGAAAAGATATGGCTGAAGTCGAACAGCATCCAAGTGAGATCTGCAAATGTGTAAAATTTGTAATATTAAGAAATCCAATCAAACATAAAAATAATAATAATCTTACGTTGCTCAGTTTTGGCGCAAAGAGGGGCAAGTTATGTTCATCGTTGGCGTTGCCAGCTGCCACGCCCACATTACGAAAACAACGTGCAATTTCAACATGTCTCATGCCATAGTCGCGATTACTGCAAATGCTGCTATTACCATGAGCAAGAGTCACAAAGCGATGTAGCGCATGTTTACTAAATATATAGCTAGCCGATTCCGAATTGTAACCCTGCAACAGTTAAGCTAATACATTGTACTAAATTTTAAAGTTTTTTTTAACTAACCTTTTTCGTATGGGCATTGCTGTCAAAGTATATTGGCGTCTCTGGCGTGTAATCAAATAAAAAACGTTGCAGATTTTCCATAATCATATAGCTAAAAATATATTAAGTTATTAATAAGTAAACTTTTTGAATATTTTTATACTTACGTATCATCCTGAACCATCAGAAACCAATCGTATTGATTGACATACTGCTTATAGACATGCTTAAGGCTTTGGCGAGTTCTACCCCAGGAATTGCTGTGCCCCTTCTTCATTGCCAGCCCCACAACACCCAACTTTTTATTATCAGCTTCACTTTTTATGAAAAGCAGCTCGTTGCATCGCTGGCCCCAGGTAAGTTCTATGTGTTCTTGATTTGATCGTTGTGGATCAACCATGATAATACAAAGTATTCTCTGTGTTGTATTATTATCGCTTGATATCGTATCTGTTGCTGTTGTAAAATGCAGACTTTTGCTGCTGCTGCTGCTGCTGCTGACATATATAAGCTCGGAAAGATCATTCTGGTAAAATTGCAGGCGGACCAATTGCAATAGTTTGGACAATCCGCTGCCACAGATCAGACCAACTAGAAGCAATAACAGTGGCTCCAACCGATGCTGTTGCTGTCCAATGAAATTCATGTTTTTGTTTTCGAATAAGTTTTTGTTTACGTTTTGTACACTGTTCCCTCCAACGTGAAATGCATACAGGATTTGGCATTAACGAGAAATAATCATTTTCATCTATGAACCTAAAATATAAATATATATATTGCTATCAAATAAATATGATGTGTTAAAAATCATAGCTTGCCTATAAATCCATTCCTGTATATGGTTTTAGAGTCACTGTCAAAACTGGAAACTGACTTAAAACAGAGTATTGCACAATCAGTAAAGAAATACTTAAGCTGCAGCGTTTCTACGTTTTTATGCAAATTCAATGTTTTTGTGTTTTTGTTTTGTTTGTCGTCTGGGCCTGTTGTCGCAGTTGTTGTTGTTGTTGTTGTTGAAATACCAAATTAACACATTCTTGTGCGATGACGTATCGGCCGTTAAAAGGCACAAGACAAGATACAAGTAAGATGCGGTTGACCTTCAAGCCAAAACGGCAATCTCACTTATTTTTCATTGCAGGTTGTATTTTTTGTTTTTGGCTTAATTCGCAATTGCAATTGCTAAAGTGTAAACTTTTGGCCCGCTGCTGTTTACCGGGTTTTTTCGAATGCCTCACAAACTGTGTGTGCGCCTCTTCAATTCACGTCTACTGCTGCTGCTTAGCGAGGGAGAGACGCGAGGCGATGCGACGCTCGTTTCGTTTTGTTTGTTTATGTGCTCTTTAACGTTAACAGCAAATCGGACACATACATACATACAACACACGTAAGGAATACTAAACAAACGCAATAAATGTCGTACTCCGTTTGTATATAAACAACTTGAGAAGCGGCAGAAGAGCGCAAAGCCGACTTCACGCTTTGACGATCGTTGACAGACTTTCGAGTTGGTTATGTGCTGTTGTTTTGTTTTGTACGTGCGCGCTTCGATCGAACGGCACTTGACTTGCAAACAGTGTGACCATAACGTAAAAAGTTAGAGATGTGCAATCGATTAGTGAATGAAAACTTCACACTTATTTAATTCCAATAATGAATAACGATTTTTTTGATGCGATGCGATTTATTCCTTATATTAACATATTTTTAAGCTTCAAAAAGTAACCGTTACTAGATAAAATTAAATTTCCTGTTCTGGCAGCTGAAAGCAGATATAAATCAAGATTTAAATACAATAAACGCGTTCTTATTGATTACTCAGCTTTCTGTTCAGTCATTTGAGAAGAAGGCTGTTTAAAAATTCACAATGGGTTACGTTTTTGGTCTAACGCATTTCAATCTACCTCTGTTACTGTCTCTTTTGTAAATACTTACTTAGTATAACATTATCTTAAGATAAGATTAACCAAATTATGAAGAACATAAATAATTGTTCGATAACTCCTGTTCCCTCAAACTGTCACAAAAGTGTTCAACACCCAGTCGATGGCAGCAATATTTAAACTGCCTAAAAGTATGTTTTTAAATATTGTATATTGTATGGACTGCTCATTCGTTCGTTATAACAAACTATAAGAAATTCTTAAAAAATTTGTTCTCTCGCATTTAATGCACTTATAATTTAAAAATTTTTAAAACTAAAACATTTTTAGCCAACTAAGGAGCATTAAAACTTAGGCATAAAGTCCACCGGCTGATGCTTGACGATCTTTTGCGGCAATCACATAACTATCCGAACTACCCGAAGAGGACTTAAGTGTGTTATCAACTCCATTTACAGCTGCAGATCCTGAGGACACAGCAGACAGTTGGACACCGGGCGTGCGCTTATCCACCAGCACTGAGGGTTGAGCTACTACAGCCAACTTCTTGAGGACATAGGGAACACGACTGACGATCGCATTGAAGCCATGGACATCGTCAGCGGTGTAGGTAACGGTCCGCTTGTAGCCATCGGGATCGATGAGGCTATACTGGCCACGAACTACATAACCATCGCGTGTCTCGGTGTGATCTTTAATGTCACCGGTGCTCTCATCGTTAACGGCATAGTTAAAGCTATAGCTGGCTGGCGGAAAGACTTCCGGCTGTCGTTGCACCTGCTCGTGCAGCACGGGCAAGGGCAGGGGGAAAAGGGGAGCAGCGTCTCTAACAGAGCCGGTGATGGCCTGCAATACCATGGAGTCGGATTGATCCAATCGGTTGGAGTAATCGTAGCCAGTGGGCGTGGCCTGTGAGTTTTCGTTTGTCTGCTGTTGATAGTTGGTGCGATAATCCTCGCCAGAACTGGATGTGTGCTGCTCCAATGAGTTAATCTCGCTTGAACTTGATGAAGTTAATTTAATATTCCCATTGCTGTTGTTGTTGTTACCATTATTGTTATTATTATGGTAATTGTACTCGGCGTGAATAGTTCCAAAAAGTGCCGAAGCCAAAAGCAGGATCTACAAAAGGATTCGAAATTGAAATCAGTTATAATACAACATTTATATTATTGCCTACCTTAAATGGCATCATTTTCTTTATCTTCTCTTCCGTTTGTTTGTGTTCACAAATAGTCAACCAACTGCACTTTTGATTGTCGCCGCTTGCCGTTTTTATACCACAGCACGACCCCCAAAAATATTACTTAATACACTTTACCGTTATACAATGTCATGCCCATCATCAATTGCTCGCATTGACATTTTATTTTCTAATTGACCAAAATTAAGTGAATATTATACTTTCGTTTTCATTTTGTGTCGCAGTTTGTCTGCTTTTCTGCTTTGTAATCATTCAACAATAGATCGTCTGCGACGGCCTAAAAAATATCATCATCCAATTAGACAGACAGATGACAATAGGCAATCGAACGATATTCAAATTCGCCATTGAAATGTGCCGCCCTGATGCCACCCTGTCTAGGCGATGCCACCTGTGAGAATTTTGTTGGGTCACGAACTTATCATGTACAAAAGGAACTGGTAGTTGATTTATTGCTTTCTATGAAGCGTGAAGCGTGAAACTATTCGCAGAATTTACTTCGGTAGCTAATTTAACCACCCACCCTTAAATATATGTATGTATAGATGTATGTATGTTTATGTATATATAGATATATAGTATAAAAAAAGTGTTTAAAACAAAAACCGGTCGTTGTCAAAGTTTTTAGCTGAAGCTGCGCATCAAACCAAAACACCAATGCAATAACGTATTCGACGTCGAACAGAACACAACATGGCAAACGCTATGATGACGGCCAAAGGCAAAACAATCGCGAGACTAAGAGCCAGCTACGGTGGTAAGCTACAAGGGCAGCTGCGCATGTTAATAGGATTCCTTTCAGGATTTATGTGCGCCCTTGTATTGTTGCTATACATCAACGATATACACATCGACAATAGAAAAAATTGTTGGTCCGGCAGCAGCGATATCATTAGCACCAACAGCTTAACAGCAACACCAAAATTAATGGCTTGGGAGTTGCCGTTGGTGCAACGAGTGTTGTGCATGGTTTTGACTTGTCCTGGACGATATGCACAACATGTGCATGCAACATGGGGCAAGCGCTGCAACAAGTTGGTGTTTGTCAGCAACGAAACCTACGAACCTCTGGGCGTCATTCAAGTGGTGCAAAACGATAGCAACACCTATGATGATCTATGGAAAAAGACGCGTGAGGGTTTCCGGCATGTGTGGCACGAATATGGCGATCAATATGATTGGTTTCTCAAAGGCGACGATGATACGTGAGTGAAGAGGAACCTAGCTTTACCAGTTTATCAATGCCCTAATACATACATAATTCCCTTTTGAAGCTATGTCATCATGGAGAATTTGCGACACATGCTCAACGCCTATGATCCAAATATGCCAATCTACTTTGGTTATCAACTGAAGCGTTATAATGTGGTAAGTGTTATGCGAAATGACTATCATTAGTCATATTTGCACCATGCCTAAAGCTTTATTAATTAATCGATCATCTTAGCTGTTGGTACAAAAATTTGCATTGCAAATTGCTAGCTCGGCCATAAAACATTTGTTATCGGCCACCAAATCGCAGAAACTGACAAAGCTTAATTAAATTATAGCCATTTTTTGGAATTTCTTGGGTGTTATTTAACTTGCCTTTTAAACTTTTCTACTTGTTTTTTTTGATAAGCTATACGCTAAAAAAAGTTGACTAAACTAGAGAAATTTTATTTATTTTATTAATTCACAGTCTAATAACAAACAACTTTGTTTTGATAATTTTCGATACTAATCTAAAACTAGATATTTTATTTTTATTGTCGGGATAGCGAAATGTTTAAACGAACAATGCAAAATGCAAGTTGTAGTCTACAATTTATTGGCCAGAATAACCGGTTCCCTTGTACCGAGATTAAATAATAATTTATTGTTGTGCGTTTCATATTTTTGCTAATTAAAAGGAACTTCTTTCTTTGTTGAACATTGCCATTCAAACCTTGACAGTTGTTGGCTATAACATTTTCAATCATTTATAAAATCATTAGGCAACAACTACAATTGGCAACATGAACATCAACATAAACATTTCTGCACAACATCTTTGCTCCGCCCCTTGGTTAATGGTCAGTTGTTTTTTTTTTTTTTTTGTTTTCTTCTTGTTTTATGAGCTCATCGAGGTATCTTGTCATTTAATGGATACACAGAGCTCATCTTGCTTAGGGTAACTGCCGCTCGAAGACTCTTTGTGATGTTGTTTGTTATTTTGTATTTTTTTTTTTTGTACCTATTCACATTACATGTTGTGCTAATATTTGTTGTACACATTGTTGACAAACTGTTGGTATTTAATTTCTTGTTGTGTAACATTCAGTAAAACGAAAATATCCAAAAATTCGAAACAACACATATTTTATAGGTGTTTAACAAAAGTTTTCTACTTAAAATGGCCCAAACTTAAATGGTTTTTGGGTTTTACGTTACTTTAAATTTTTTGTTTTAAGCCCAACTATATATAATGCCAAGTTTAAAACACTGCAGGTGTTCGAAACAAAGGTTTTTTTTATGAAACAACATTGGGAAAATTATTAAAAACGCATTAAAATGTTTAAAATTTCTTTGATTTATTACAGCGATTAACTTCCTGCTGTTGGGTTTGGCATTGCTTTTGTCTTTAAGACAAGCCAATTAGCATATGTTTAGTTATTTTATGGATGAATCTTCCAAATCCAATCCAAAAACCAATAATGAGAAGCTAGATTAGAGTTATTAGGAAGATCATGTTGCTAGTCATTATGAATAGATTGATTTGATTTCTTTTCTGCCGAACGAGTTCAACTGGCCAAATGTCAACCCGTTTGTAATTTAAGCTGGCCGTGTTCACATTTCAATTAAACACGTATTTTGACACATCGCAATCGCAATTATGTTTGTTGTAGCTGGATGGTTGGTTTAAATAGCCTTCGAAGTGGCTTAAAATTAGAAACTCATGAACTTACTATGAGTGTGTAATCGAAATCGTTGTGCTTGATGGATTATTAAACCATAACTAATAAACCGTTTCATGTTTCCTACTTGTAGTCAAAAATTTGTGAATACTTTACGGGCAATTTTCATCAAAGCTTACAGATATTTATTCGGGTGTGGTGATATATTAATCTTTTATTTTTAACTTCTTAGAATTATATGTCTGGTGGTGCTTCGTATGTGCTCAGTCGTGAAGCTCTGCGACGCTTTATGACCAAGGCCTACGACTCTGATAATGATATTTGTCCGGAACCCAAAAAATTTGAAATTGAGGATGTCAATATGGGCTTTTGCTTGCAAAACGTCGGCGTACATTTGATAGACTCCCAACGAGCCCTGCCCGACGATGATAAGACGAAGTTCTTTCCGCTAGACCTCAAGTGGTATTTGCAAAATGAAGAAGTACCCGATTGGTTGCAAAAGATGAGTGTCTCACAAATATTAACGGTATGTATATGGTATTTGAAAACATATTCTTCTGCTAATTTTAAATAACTTTTTGAAGGGCAACGAGTGTTGTTCGAATTACTCGATTGCTTTTCATCATACCAAACCGGAACGCATGTATCTATATGAGTTTGTGCTTTATCATTTGCGTGTTTTTGGTCGCAACTATGAGGAACAGTTGCCCAGAAAGTTAACGTTTGACAAGGTGTTGCAGATGTTTCCAGTCGAACCAAATGTGAATATTGCAGGCTTGAGCGAAACGCCGGAAAATTTGTAATTTTTTCGTATTATGTTTGTATATAGAAAAGTATTTTATGTGATTTTGTATTTAATAAATTAGTTTAGTAAGAAAATTGTGTGTGACTGTCAAACTGTTAAACAAAATATACAAAAGACTTAGGCAACAAACTTGATTGGCATGTACAATGAGAGTGAAGTATACTTTTGGGCGTAGCAAATAAAAATGCTACTTTTATAGTCATATAATCAATGATTATTATTTCATGTTTTATGACTAAAAAAGAGAATTTTCCATAAGGGCAAAACTATTTTTAGCATCGCATTTATTTTTATAGCAGCTATAAGAATATAAATGTTTAGTACCTAAAATAAACTTTTATTCCAATAATAAAGCATGTACCTGAACAGGTGGCACATTGTTAGCCACAAGCTTGCATAACTTATTATTATTATTATTATATATATATTTTTATTTATAAACTATAAATGGTATAAGCACATATTCAGTTTGTCACACATTGTTTTGTTTTAACAAAAAACGGAAAACTTATTGCAATTGCCATTACCTTAGCGAGGCTGTTCATGAAGAAGTCAAAGAAGAAGAAGTGGCAAAAATCCTTCAAAATTGCGTTCATTGTGGCATGAAGGGCCAAATGCCGGCAGTACTTTGTTTCATTACCAAAGTCAATGCGATTGTTCCATAAATTTGCCAATTAATTAAGTTCAGAATTACATATGCAAGCATTAATAACTTTTCAATTGAGTCAAATGTGAACATACATATTCATATTTATACTCATTTATATATATATATATATATATTAATCAATTGCGTTCGATGTGCTGCAGCGTGCGAATTAATAAGTGAAAGGGAACGTAAAGCTTCACTTAGCAACTATTATATTTATTGTTGGGCATGAGATCAGTGCTATGGGAATTCTATGGGAATATCTCTTTGCCCAGTTACTTACAAGTACAATTCTAAACAAAAAAAACATATTGTCTTGTAGGAACAGGATTACTTTTTTTTTCTACTACTTTTTGGTTGGTTTACGCAACTGTCCAATTCTTCTATTCTGTTCACATTTTATATCAAGTTTTTTTCTTTCCAATCAAATTGAGTCAATTAATTGAGCTACGCATAGAACGCATTGTGAAACGGTTTGCTAACAAGCTAAGCAAACAGAGCTACCGATTGTTACTGCTACTGCTACTGCTAGTTAGTTAACGTACTTAGCTTTTGTTTTTGTATGGATATGACGTTGACATTAGGCAGCCGCTGTGTCTAACCATTCCAATGGCCGTCAGACAGTGCGTATGCGCAATGCGCTTGTTCCATTTAGTGGCAACACACACCACGGTACACGCTATACACTACATTTTTGCTTTTGCTGTTTGCAGTTGTTGCTCTTGTTATTGTCACCTGTCTGATTAATATTTTTTTGTATATATGTATATCAAATTGTGCGTCGAGTCATGGCACATATGTATGTGCATATATGTTTATATGTTGTGTGTGTTGTTAGGAGGCAGGCAACTGGTAACATTCGTTGTTCGCATTCGTGACCTTCGTTGTTGTCAAATGCGAGCTGTAAACTGCTCCGCTCTCGATTTGCAAGCCATTCGAAATTACCACATTTTCCTTTTTTTTTTTGTATGCTATGAAGAGAAAAAAATCATAAAATAGAAAAAAAAAAATTTGAAAAAAATCCAAATTGAAATTGAATTAAAATCCAAATTGAAACTGTACAAAATCGATTACTCAGCCAATGCGTAGCTGTTTTTTGCAACATTTTTATCTTGTAGTATGTCAATTGCTTTTGGCCACGCACTTAATTTTTTTGTTGTGAAAGTTGCTAACAATGTACCGGTATTATATATTATATATTAAATTAATAATTGAGCAAAAACCTCATTTTTATTGGGTAAATGTTGTAAATTTATTAACCCATTCACTTTTTTTTTTTTTTGTAGCCTAAAGTTTAACAAAAAAATAAAAGTGTATTTGACAGTCGGCTGTGTTTAGGTAGTTCCTTTATTTTCTCCTCATAATTCTCTGTTAATTGATTCTCTGTGCGTAGTTTTTGAAGTCACTTCAAGTATTTATGTACACACTTGAGGTTTGGTATGCCATAATTAACAAAATATTCCCATCATTTAATTGGTTTATTTTTAAAAAATTTGCTTGAAATGATCAGAAATTGACTTACTGATGAATGAACATATCTAGAGGAAGGGTATATGCGATTTTAATACTGCCAAACCATTGACCAAAGTTCAATCATTATTTCAGACATAACAAAAAACGATATTTTATGTCATTTTGTCAACAGATTTGTTCATTTTTTTTCTTCTTCTCTGATCAATAATGTCCCTCACCCGTCTCTTTTCATCTAGTTGCTGCTGCATATGCATGTTGTGCAGCTGTGCACATTAAAATCAATTAAAATTCTTATTTATCTTCGATTCTCGATGCGCCTGCGCCGTCTAACAAGTTCAGCGCAAAGCCAGCGCATCTATAAATATTTATAAATGTGCAAAGCACATTCAAAAAAAACAAAAAGAAGAACAAATATTAAATGCACACGCATTGATATTGAAAGACATTCTTGCCACTCGCTAAAGTGCACTTGAATAGGAACACAAAAAACGATATCTGAGTGTGTTTGAAGTTAGTCTTTACAACGAGCATGGGAATTGTTGTTTCGAACTTCATGTTAAATTGACATTTAAGAAAATTATATAATAATAAAACAGACATAGCTTAAGTTTAGCAATCGCTCGCCACGTTGTGCACTTAGATAAGTAATTAAATTAATTAATTTTTATATGCTGCCAATGGTCTATTCATGTCAATCGGTTGAGTTATCTGTGCGAGAACTCAAAATTACTTATGTAACGGCCTTTCAATGAAGCGTTCATATCGATCTAAAGCTATCTTAAGTAATTTTGGTAGCTGCCGTTTTTTGGTTTTTGTCAACTTACACAAACACGATACGCTAAAAAAATATGAATGAACAAGAAAAAATATAATAACCTTAACTAACACACTCAATTATTTTTACAACCCGAATAACTACAACCCGGATGCTCGGATTCATTTTTAACTTTTAAATTTCTATTATTTGTTCATTTGTTTTAAGCTTTTTCTTAAATCCGCACATTTCAATCATTTACATCGAACTACCCACAAAAAGCAGTATGCTAATCTTGAAAGCCTAAAGGCGTTATTAACAAAAAAAAAAACAACAACCATAAATCTTAATGAACAAGCCGTTAATAATATTAAGAACTCTCGTAAAATTTGAAACATAGTAGCATATTTCCATGGCAAACAGCTGATGGCGACTGCAATCATTGACTTTGATTACTCAATTAGCCAAAGAGTAGAGTTTGTCCTCTCTTGGAGCATATGAAGATGCTCACTCTTTGTACTGCCATTGAAGTGCCAGTCTGTCTGCTCTTTGCATAGATCCGCATAGCTGAGGCGCTCTTCGCAGCTTTGGCGAATTGGAAATGCCCACACAAAATACTCTCATCTGTTTGTGTTCCTGTGGGATACATTGGTTTGACAATGATTAATGCGACACGTTGTCATGTCGAAAATGACGGAACTCATTTAGAGACGGACATGGAGACGGACACGGAGACGGAGACGACCGAGCGTAGAAACGAAATAGAGCATAAGCCATTGTGCTATAGGTGAAGGGGGAACATAGCCCAGCGCAATGCTGAGACGTAGAGAGGGAGAGCGTGAGCAAGACAAAGTAAAAAGCTTCAAAGGCGACCGGTTTTAATGAAGAGCGGTGCTGCGGGCGGGTTGGCAGATAATATGCTGTGCTCCCGAGCCCAGCTGAGGTGCCAGGCACCAGCTGAGTTTTCAGTACTCAACGAACTCTTGGCCGCTGCGGACGTTTGGCGCTAATTTGGTGAGCGACGTGTGAATCGAGCGACGAACTCTCGTAGTGAGAGTGAATGTAAACGTGTCGCGCATGCGTCTTCGTCTTCATTTGTTGCTGCTTCGATCGGTTCGGTTCGTTTTCGGTTTCGTCTTCACCGTTATTATAATTTGTGCTGTGCGCTTTATCTATGCAAAGTGACAAGCGAAGTTATGTGATGGCAAATTGTTGAAATTGTTTGTCGAAAATTGCAAAGTGGAAGGAAAAACATGAAACTATTCACACTGAAAACCAAAAAAAAAAAAAAATCTTCACACACGCTCCACCCGCTGCATTGCTTTTAATAATATCCAAGTCGACTGTCGCTGTTGTTGTTGTTGCTTCTTTGTGATTTAGTGTAGTGCTGTTGCTTTTTTTGGGTCGCCGTTTCGTTGGCACGCCATCTCTTTTGCGCACACGCAAATTCGTCGTCTTTGGGGCGTCTTTTTGCCTTCTGCTTTGTTCGCTCTCAGCGCCAAGCGTTGTCTTCTTGTCTTTTGCTTATGTACGTTTTCGTTCATGAATATTATTTATTTTCGTGTTTATATCTGCGGCTGCTGCGGCTTCTTCTTCTTCTTCTACTAGTGCCATCACCACCTCAACACCATCGTCCCGCTCTCCGCCTTTCCAATGCGACAACTACAAAAACACAGAAACACACACAAAAAAAATAAATACATCCACAACACACAACATTTACTTGTTGCTTGCGCAAGTTTTGCGCTAGGAAAAAATACAAAAAAGAGAAAAATATTATTGAAACCAAATATAAATTCCACGTTCGATAATTGAATAAACGGAAGTGCAAAGTAACTGTTAATAGTGTGCAAAACTGTTAATGCTTATAATAACAATGTTGGAAAACCCAATGTATAAAAAAAGAAAATTATTTAAAAAAAAAATTATATGAAAGTTGCAAGCCAAGTCGTAGAGTGTGTTTAAAACAGATTTGCATGCAAATTGCTATTAACTAGCTAAGTTTCTTTTGAAAACGTATTTTGAGCAGTGAGAGAGGGGATTAGAATGTACAAGCACGGCTATACGTTAAAAGTATTACTCAATACTGGACCACGTCCTCCAGGTGCTTTCCATTAATAACTTTGATTTTTCGAATTGACCATAACAAACTTGTCGACTTAAATGCAAGCCGCATAAATAAGCTTTTTCATGCCGAGCCTTGGTAATTGAGTTGTTAAAATCAGCGGTTTACGTTTAAAATGTATAAATAATATGACTACATAATATTTTTTAGAAAATATATAACATCTAACTGTAATTAATGCAGCATTGAGTAGTCTCTTTCAAAGGGAATGGCAAACATAGCTGTTTTTTCTTGTATATTTTCGATCATAATTACGGTACTTAAGTCTTCCACGCTTTCTTGCATTTCTGTTACTCGTCGGCACACACATTCACACACTCTTTTCTTCTCTTCGCCTTATGAAAATTCCCAAACGAATGCTACCCTACATACTATTATATATACATACATATGAATACATTTTTGTACATCACTAAAATATTTAAGGTCTGAAGCTCTTTTGGATGTCTCTTTAGCTTTATGACTTTGTTTGCTTTAGCTTTTGTTAATTGTTGCAGTTGTGCAATGCTGTTTTTTTTTCGTTTGTTACTTTTATTATTGCTTTGCCGAGTATATGTTGTTGTTGGTTTCTTTAGTTAATTTTTCTTCTTTTTTTTTTGGCTTCTTTCTTGCTATTGTCAATTATGACTAATGGACATTTGTCGGTTTTGTTTGTTTGTAGGCAAGCAGAAGGTCAATTGTTTTGCGGGTAATTCCATTTATTTAATGTCTGCACACATACACAAATACTTACATACATACATATATATATATATATATATATAAGTCCGATTTGTACGATCATTTTGTTGTTGTGTCTTGATTTGCCGTTTATTTTGCTTTACACATTGCACTTAAAGAAAAACGCTTTTTTGTTTGTTGTTGCTTTGCTTTATGCAATAATATTATTAATTTGAAACATTAACGAACCATTTCGTCATTTACCAAAGTCTTTAATTTTGCGGTTTTTTGGAGTTTTTTGTGGAGTTTTTTTTTGGGTTTTTGTCTTTCAATAGCAAATAAAATGCGCCTAAATACTTCATTTTGCCATGGAAAAACAAGTTTTGTGTTTGAATCATATAGTTTTATTGAGTGTTGTGCGAATTTCCTTGATGACGAATATTATTCTTTAACGCGAGTTCCGTAACGGTTAAACACGTGTTCCTAAGCCAAATGTTCAACTATGAAATATATAATATTGTATGAATCAGAAGTTTTATCATAAAGTTTCTGAATTTGCAGCCCAACTTAAAGTTTTCCCGGAAAAGATGAGCAAACGTTAAAAGTTAGCCAATGTGGCGTGTAATAATAATAATAATAATAATACAAATCGAATCGTATATAATGCAAAATTGAGTCGCCTCAAGCTAACCGACTCCCCCCTGCCCACCCACAGTGCTATACATAGTTTGTTTAATTAATTTCACAATACAACCAAAACCGTTGTGCCAACAAATTTGCTTATAACAATAGCGCAATACCGGGGCTATCAATATGAGTGTTCCAAGCGTGCCCCAACAGCGGGCATCAACATCAACTTCATCAACTCCAACGCAACGAAATCGGCGTCGTCTATGTCTGCCACCTGGGGCTAAAGCTCCTCGCAGCGCCCTTCTTTTGTTGCTGATTAGTCTGGGCCTCAGTCTGGGCTTTGTGCATTGTTATGGTGAGTACCACATTTTTATGGAATACCCTTGCAAAGAGTATTTTTTTTTTGGTTTCACTTAATACTTTTTGCTCTGTAAGGGTATGCAAACTTCGGTGTGCGCGAGATAAGCTCTCCTTTCATTTAAAAATATTCAATTAAGTTTAATTTTGCACGAGATATAGCTTATATAAAAAGTAAACGATGTTTAAAAGTTTTAGAAAGTCAACTGAAATTTAGGTTTTTTGGCGAAAAAAAAAGAAAAAATAGAAATACAAATAAAATTTGTATTCATATTCGATCATAAAACATTAAAAATTCCTTGAAAAACTAAAGATCATATACACACGGAAATACATTAGATGTGAATTTTTTTTATTTCGTAAACAATTTTTAGTTCATGCTAACCGAAGTAAATAGAAACAAAGCGCTAACAAAACAAAACTGCTAAGGGGAGAAACATAATGAAATTAGAAAAAAAAAGAAAGGCAAACAAAACGTTTTGCATAGGTCGATACGGGCGCAATGATCCGAACTATTCAATGTGTTTAGCTTCCCCATAGCGCATGCCACATGTGGTGGCTGTGGGGGTCAAATTGAGAGAGGTGGCAAATGTGATAAATAATACAATAGATAATATATATTACATTGTTTGCAGTTACAACAATAACAACAACAACAACACAAACGAACTGTGCTGTGCATAAATCAAATGATTAGCAAAATATAATAATAAAAAAATATATTTATAAAACAATGACACCTATGAAATTTAAAGGGGGGGGGCGTGTGTGTGTGTGTGTGTGTCTGACTTTTGGTGGGGAGAGCTGCTCAGAACCTGAAAAATGCCGCCTAAACAGAGCCAGCTGGCTGCCTGGCTGGGCGATCGTTGACATTTGACTCGGTCTGAACGCCGGTTTACTGGGCCACGCCCACAAACTAACCGACCGGCAGTGAGGTGGTACGTGACCGGCTCGAACATCTGTCAGACATCTGAGTATCGATTGCTTCTAGTGTCTGCTTAGGAAATATATATTTTTTATTTGTTGTTTTTAATGCCCGTGCATAATAAATTGCTAATGCCGCCGATTATCGGTCAGTTGGAGGCACGAGATCATGGCATGTCTGCCGATATGCTGTCACTCACTCACTCGACTCACCAGACAAAGATAGAATAGTTGTGTTATAGACTCTACATGCCATAAATCTGCATCTTCTAATTCGCTATGACGTCAAACAATTGTTAACCGTTTAACTGTTTGTGATGATGGCATCTTTTTTGTTGTTTGTAATTATAATGAAATTATCAATATCCAAGATTTTACTTGTGGTGAATTGCATTAGGAACGCTTGATTCATATCTCAAGTAATGCATGATGTAGTTGCTTTTTAGCATATAACGATAATTGGAAGATTTTTTGGTTTTATATGTAAGCAATTATATTTCCGGATCGTTCATATCTAGAAAAAACTAGTAATTTGTTTTATTTTCATAATAATATCTTGTAAAAGACCTTGAATTTTGATTTAGATATAAAAAATATATAGTGGTCCGATCTCGCTGATTTTGACAACTTTCATCAAAGATTCCCTTTAAAAGTTCCACAACTGAGACGGACATGGCTATAACGACAAAGCTCGCTTTGCTTATCAAGAATTTACAATACTTTTTGATGCTTTCTTTCTCAGGCATTATGCATTCAAGATCAAGAATGTTTTTTGCATTAAATGTTACACACGCCAATATTGGAAATTTTAATTAAACTAATGGCATTTGGATTAATTAAATGAAAATGCCAAAATGCTTTTGGAACGTAAATGCATCGGTGTAAGCAAAATACTCAACACACAACAACAACAACAACAACGACAACAACAGCAAGATCAGAAATACTTAACTTGTGTTTCACGTATTATTTTGTATGGTATTTGGAGAGACTGCATTCTTAGCCAACTATTTTTGTGATGCTGACAACTTTTTCTCAGTTGTCTAATTAAGCCGCTAAAGATGAATAAGAATTTTTGGGCTTCATTACGTTTTCATTTTTGGACAGTACTCGTATGTCTATGTGTGTGTGTGTGTGTATGTGTATGGATAGTGTTAATTGATTTTGAGATGAAATTAAGTCATGTGTACAATATTTTTTGTATTTTTGTCAACTCTCAAATTGGCCAGCAATTAACAGCTAACAAATAGATTTCATTGTCTGATTTTGATTTTTATGTGTCAATGCATTAAAATAATATTTATGGCGTTTTTTTTTTTTGTGACAAATTGTTTGGGGTCAGCTTCTGTTAAATTAGCTAACTATTGAAATGAGTAATACAAAAAATTTGTGTTATTAAAGTATAAAATAGTCTGATTTTAAGGGCATGCAAAACGAAAGTCAACTAGTTTTGTATTATAACAAGTAAGAAGGCTCTAGTCGAGTACGCTCGACTAGAAGAAACCCTTAACCCTTGATCATACAGACGGACAAACGGTCGGGCTGACAGACATACTCATATGTACATGTACTACTGAACCAATGCTTGATGGTTTCATATCTCCGGTGTTTCTTAACCGATTTTAATGAAATTTTTACAGAAGTTCATTATTTTTCTAATAGTTTCAATCCTCACTTTCAGTTTTTTGAAATTCAAGAATTTTTTGTTATCGATTACATGTGTAAATCGTAAACCTGAAAAGTTATCGAAAATTTAAAACAAACTTGTCATGCCTAGGGATTAGGAGAGTTTATATCCAAAATCTGGAGTCTCTAGCTTTTGTAGCTAAATCGGCTCGGCTGTTGATGCTGATCAAGAATATATATACTTTATGGGGTCGGAGAAGCTTCCTTCTGCCTGTTACATACTTTTGCACAAAAACATTATACCCTTTTTTTACCCATTTCATGGGTTAAGGGTATAAAAAATATATGTAGTTTTGAAAAGCCGCTTAATACAATCTTAAAACCTAAAAATATACCAAACACACTTAACAGCTTGTTGTTACATAGATTTTTAACAGTTTTCTTATTGTGATTGATAGTGGTTAGGGAGACAAAAAAAAACTACCATTACCCTGATGATATATTTATCTTACAACCATTTTTCTTCAAGTTTCACCAACAAATTATCCATACATTTGCACAATGCGAACACAGATTATAGTATGTATATCACAAAGTGATAAAGTGGACCGAAATGTAATGCATTACAACATGTAATTGCCAGATGTCACGCATACGTTCCCTGGGAATGAAAATGAAGCACACTCAAATCAAATGACTTAGAAAACGAACGTGAAATCATTTGTGTTATAGAAAGAAAAAAAACAAAAAATGCGACAATTGATGACGAACCAAACCAAAGTCAAACCATCAACAGTAAGCTCTTGACTTGCATATATACATATACATATATATGTATTGTTTTTTTTTTTTTGGGAATCCGTGATGTCGTGCATATATTTTATATGAGCTTTGGAGCAGGTGTTTGTTGCTAACATTCCAAAGCCGCCAACGCAATGTTTGAAAAAGATATACATAAAGACAGCTGACTCTGCCATTGCGTCTTCTCCACACTCTGTCTCTCTTTTTGCTCTGAGTAAATCTTCAGTTAAATGTTGTTGTTGTTGTTGTTGTTTTGACTGTTTGACTGTTGGCTACGTTTTCGGTTAACCGGATCTGATTCTGAATGATTATTGTTGCCTCTGTGCTGTGCTGTGCTGTGCTGCGCTGTTTAAATATAGTCTCAGATCGTCGTCGATGTTGATGTTGCCATCTATCATTCCGCAAACACACACACACACAGAGAGAAGAAACACACACGTGCGAGCATTGCTCTTAAAAATGGCACAAAATATATTGTTGTTGTTGCTGCTGCTGTCTCTTTGCCCGTCAACGTCATGATTTTAATAGCAGTTGCTTCATCTGGCAATCAAAAAAAGAAATAAAAACAAAGAAAAAAAGAGAAAAACGCTTAGCAAATATTTTTGTTCCATCAACAAATTAAATTCGTTTAGCATTTCGAGTGTGTGTCACATAAAATTTATAAGTATAATTACAAAATTAATTTTCTTTATTAAATCGATTACATTTTTATATGAGCTTTGATTGTGTTTGTATAACAAAAGTTTAATACTGTTTGGGATACGGTCATTGGCTCTAATTGTTTAACTGGTTTTACAGTTATATCATTTTAATGGTGGGAGTGTTAAATATATATAGATACAGGGTAACACATAGTTGAGCATTGCACTGAAACGCTTTAGAACCATTTACTTTGTGTTGCATGATGGTATATTAAATATTTCCTAAAAAAGCTGTTACACAAAAAAAATATATTAATTTATGTTTATATAATTATATATGTGTGCTTTGGTTAAATGAAAGCGTGTGTTGTATAATTAAAAAATAAAATAATTAATTAAGGCGCATAGTATAGAATAAATGATATACTTATGCTTTTAAGAATGTTTGGCTTGAAACAAAGAAAATAAATGACTAACAATAAACGAGCAATTTGTCATCAGAAAACGAGCCAGAATACAAATGATTTAAATGACACGCAAATTGAGGCCTAAAGACTGGGGTGGAGCCGCCAAAACACTTTAACAGTTCTGACCGCAACTAACTCTTAATTTGCAGTCAATTAAAGCAGCTAAAAACACGTTTGTTCAGTAACCAAACAATCTTTAATCTTTCAGCACTGCTTCAATATATTTTTAAGAAACACACAAAAAATGAAAAAACAAAACACAAAAAACAAAAAACTGGCTCAATGGGCTAGTTATCATATTGTAAGTGATTTTGTATGTTTGTTTTTCAGTGCTTTGTGCGAAGCAACATTTATGGCATTCTACGATTCTACGATTTTACGATTTTACGATTTTCAACTGGAACAATTTAATGCGTAATTTGCACGCATAAAATAGCATAAGAATCAATCGAAATAAATTGCGACAGTTAACGTTCGTTCAAATGAGCCAATAAACAACTTTTAGCAACTCGAATTTTGTTTAGGAATTACAAATTGAGTGCGATTTGAATACTGATTAGTTAACATTCTTAAACAAACTAACTGCCAGTCGATTATTAATGTGTGTTTTTTTTTTCGTTACAGAGAAAATGTATAGCCAGACTGAAAAGCAACGCTACGATGGCTGGTATAATAATCTGGCCCATCCCGACTGGGGATCGGTGGGTAAGTGCACAATAAACTGAGACAAGCATATTTACAAATTGTGATTATTTTTTGGAAATTTCGGTACCCACACTCTGGGTTGTGAAGTAGGGTCCACTTTATTATATGACTTATTTTCAAATGGAGGATTTTGAAAAAGACTAAAAATTTTCATTGCATCAATCTAATTAAATATATGACAATAGCAATTTAATCAAACACGAAAGCTCTAACTGAGTAAGCTCGATTGAAAGATACCCTTAACCCTTGACCAGAATGCCAATACCAATGGTTGATGACTTCATATCTGCGGTGTTTCTCAACCGATTTAAAACAAATTTCACGGATTATATTGATTCAATCCCCATTTTTAAGTTTTCTAAATTCAAGGTTGTTTGTTATCGATTCCATTAAACAAATTTGAAACTTGTTCTGCCTAGGGATTAGCGGCTCATATGCAAAAGCTAGAGTCTCTAGCTTTTGAAGTTTCTGAGATCGACAAGTTCAATCATACAGACGGACTAACAGACATTGCTTTATCGACTCGGCTGTTGATGCTGATCAAGAATATACTACATATACACTTCGTGGGGTAGGAGAAGCTTCCTTCTGCCTGTTACATACTTTTGCACAAAACCATTATACCATTTTTAAACCCTTTAATGGGCTAAGGATATAAAAATACAAATTTTGAACTAGATCCATATTTACATAAAACTCTCGACTTATTTCAGTTATGTTGTTCATTTTTAAAAGGTCTGGTTTGAATTGGGAATTTAGAATATGGTTTTTTCCTAAGGTCAGCTTCCTCTATTAACTTGATTTTGACCTAGATCACCTTTTGGCCACGTAAAATATATATATATATATGTAAATTTTTTAATAAATTATCTTCAATACATATACCTTTTAAACAACGAATTTCCTCTATCCAGATAGCCATCTCGTGCGCAAGGCTCCACCCTCTTACTCGGATGGAGTTTATGCTTTGGCTGGTGCTAATCGACCATCGACAAGGCGACTGAGTCGACTTTTTATGCGGGGTCGTGATGGCTTGGGTTCAAAATTCAATCGAACAGCGTTGTTGGCATTCTTTGGCCAGGTCGTGGCCAATGAGATTGTAATGGCCTCCGAGTCGGGTTGTCCCATTGAGATGCATCGCATTGAGATCGAGAAATGCGATGAGATGTACGATCGCGAGTGTCGCGGCGATAAATATATACCCTTCCATCGGGCAGCGTATGATCGGAGCACGGGTCAAAGTCCGAATGCGCCCAGAGAACAGGTAAGAGAGTGATGGCAAGGGGGTGATAATTACCACCAACTTGGTGTACAAATGACACACATTGAAACTTACTCCGCAGATAAATCAAATGACTGCTTGGATTGATGGCAGTTTCATTTACAGCACATCCGAGGCCTGGCTTAACGCCATGCGTTCCTTTCACAATGGCACCCTGCTGACCGAGAAGGATGGTAAGCTCCCCGTGCGTAATACAATGCGTGTGCCACTCTTCAATAATCCGGTGCCAAATGTCATGAAAATGCTCAGCCCGGAGAGATTGTTTTGTACGTATATATATGATTATAACGCTTTGATTCTTGCAATTATAACTTTTTGATTTCCTTTATAGTGTTGGGTGATCCGCGTACAAATCAAAATCCCGCCTTGCTCTCCTTTGCTATACTCTTTGTACGCTGGCACAATACACTGGCGCAGCGTATTAAGCGCCTGAATCCCACATGGTGTGATGAGGATATCTTTCAGCGTGCACGTCATACGGTCATTGCCAGTCTTCAAAATGTGATTGTCTATGAGTATTTGCCAGCGTTCTTGGGCTCTGCAATGCCAGCGTATGAGGGCTACAAACAGGATGTGCATCCGGGCGTTGGACACATTTTTCAGGCGGCTGCCTTTCGCTTTGGCCACACCATGATACCACCTGGCATCTATCGACGCGATGGTGAATGCAATTTCAAGCAGACACCCATGGGGTTCCCGGCCATACGGTTGTGCTCCACGTGGTGGGATTCTAGCGTCAGTTTTAACTTCTTTTATGCTTCAACAAGCATTTAATCTGTATATTTATTGCAGGGTTTCTTTGGCGACACTAGCGTGGAAGATGTGTTGATGGGTCTATCATCGCAGATCTCGGAGCGTGAGGATCCTGTCTTGTGTTCGGATGTTAGGGATAAACTCTTTGGACCCATGGAGTTTACGCGACGCGATTTGGGTGCTCTGAACATAATGCGTGGCCGTGATAATGGTTTGCCCGATTATAATACAGCTCGCGAAGCATATGGTCTGCACAGACACAAAACCTGGACAGATATCAATCCGCAGCTCTTCGAGGCACAACCAGAGCTATTGGAGTAAGTAATTATAGTTACAACTGACGAAACGATACCAATTAACAATGTTCCAATTACCAGCATGCTCAAGGAGGCCTACAATAATCAGCTGGATGATGTGGATGTTTATGTAGGCGGCATGTTGGAATCCTATGGTCAGCCGGGCGAGCTATTTACCAATGTAATCAAGGAACAATTTCAGCGATTGCGTGACGCCGATCGCTTTTGGTTTGAGAACGAACGCAATGGCATCTTTACAAGCGAAGAGATCGCGGAACTGCGCAAGATAACGCTCTGGGACATCATTGTGAATAGCACAGACATCGAGGTTGATGAAATACAGCGTGATGTGTTCATGTTTCGCGACGGTGATCCCTGTCCACAGCCAATGCAGCTAAATGCCACAGAACTGGAGCCATGCAACTATTTGGAGGGCTACGATTATTTCTCTGGCTCCGAACTGATGTTCATTTATGTGTGCGTGTTCCTTGGCTTTGTGCCCATACTCTGTGCGGGCGCCGGCTATTGTGTGGTCAAGCTACAGAACAGCAAACGGCGACGTCTCAAGATACGACAGGAGGCGTTGAGGGCACCACAGCAAAAGGGTTCCGTTGACAAAATGTTGGCTCGTGAATGGTTGCATGCCAATCACAAGCGATTGGTCACTGTCAAATTTGGACCTGAATCAGCCATTTACACCGTAGATCGTAAGGGAGAAAAACTGCGGACATTCAATCTAAAGCATGTGGACGTTGTGAGTGTGGAGGAGTCGGCGACCAATCATATTAAAAAGAAACCTTACATCTTGCTACGTGTGCCCAGTGATCATGATCTGGTGCTTGAACTTGAATCATATGGAGCGCGTCGAAAGTTTGTGAAGAAACTCGAGGACTTCCTGCTGTTGCACAAGAAGGAGCTAACACTGATGGAGGTTAATCGGGACATTATGCTGGCCAGAGCTGAAACACGCGAGCGTCGTCAGAAGCGACTCGAGTACTTCTTCCGGGAAGCGTATGCGTTGACCTTTGGCCTGCGACCAGGCGAACGTCGTCGACGCTCGGATGCATCCAGCGATGGCGAAGTAATGACCGTAATGCGTACCAGTCTGTCCAAGGCGGAATTTGCTGCTGCACTGGGTATGAAACCCAACGACATGTTTGTGCGAAAAATGTTTAACATTGTTGATAAGGATCAAGATGGACGGATTAGCTTCCAGGAGTTTCTCGAAACCGTTGTACTCTTCTCTCGAGGCAAAACGGATGACAAGCTGCGCATAATTTTCGATATGTGCGACAACGATCGCAACGGTGTCATCGACAAGGGTGAATTGAGTGAAATGATGCGTTCCCTGGTGGAAATTGCTAGAACCACTAGTCTGGGCGATGATCAGGTCACCGAGCTGATCGACGGCATGTTCCAGGATGTGGGTCTCGAGCACAAGAATCATCTTACCTATCAGGACTTTAAGCTGATGATGAAGGAATATAAGGGTGATTTTGTGGCAATTGGATTGGACTGCAAGGGAGCCAAACAGAATTTCCTGGACACATCCACAAATGTTGCACGCATGACCTCGTTCAACATTGAACCCATGCAGGATAGGCCGCGCCATTGGGTGCTGGCTAAATGGGATGCCTACATTACATTTCTTGAGGAAAACCGTCAGAATATCTTTTATTTATTTTTGTTTTATGTTGTAACCATTGTTCTATTTGTGGAACGTTTCATACACTACTCATTTATGGCAGAGCACACGGATCTACGACACATTATGGGCGTGGGCATTGCCATAACACGAGGATCCGCTGCTTCCCTATCCTTTTGCTATTCTCTACTGCTTTTGACCATGTCCAGGTGAGCCTTGTTTATCTTGTTTTCTAGATATCGTTTACTAATGTGTTTAACTTGCAGAAACCTCATCACCAAGCTGAAAGAGTTCCCCATACAACAATACATACCATTGGATTCGCACATACAGTTCCATAAGATCGCCGCTTGCACAGCTCTGTTCTTTTCCGTTTTGCACACTGTTGGTCACATTGTTAACTTTTATCATGTGTCCACACAGTCGCACGAGAATTTGCGCTGCTTAACGCGCGAGGTTCACTTTGCGTCCGATTATAAGCCAGATATTACCTTCTGGCTCTTCCAGACGGTCACCGGCACAACGGGCGTAATGCTCTTTATAATAATGTGCATCATATTTGTGTTCGCTCATCCGACCATTCGAAAGAGGGCCTACAATTTCTTCTGGAACATGCACACTCTTTATATAGGTCTCTATTTGTTGAGCCTGATTCATGGATTGGCCCGTTTGACGGGCCCACCACGTTTCTGGATGTTCTTCTTAGGACCGGGCATTATTTACACCCTGGACAAGGTTGTATCGCTGCGGACGAAATATATGGCACTGGATGTGATTGATACTGATCTGTTGCCATCGGATGTCATTAAAGTAAAGTTCTATAGACCGCCCAATCTTAAATATTTGTCCGGCCAGTGGGTGCGTCTATCCTGCACAGCGTTCAGGCCACAGGAGATGCATAGCTTTACGCTAACATCGGCGCCACATGAGAACTTCCTGAGCTGTCACATAAAGGCGCAGGGTCCATGGACCTGGAAGTTGCGTAACTATTTCGATCCATGCAATTATAATCCAGAGGATCAGCCCAAGATACGCATTGAGGGTCCGTTTGGTGGCGGTAATCAGGACTGGTATAAATTTGAGGTCGCTGTCATGGTGGGTGGTGGCATTGGTGTCACACCCTATGCATCCATGCTGAACGATCTGGTCTTTGGTACCAGCACCAATCGATATTCGGGTGTCGCCTGCAAAAAGGTTTACTTCCTGTGGATTTGCCCATCGCATAAGCATTTCGAATGGTTCATTGATGTGCTGCGTGATGTGGAGAAGAAGGATGTTACCAATGTGTTGGAGATACACATTTTCATAACGCAATTCTTTCACAAATTCGATTTAAGAACCACAATGCTGGTGAGTAGTTGGGTTTGAATGACGTCTTAAAGCTACAGTTTTATCTGATGGAATATTTTGTATTGCAGTACATATGTGAGAATCACTTCCAGCGCCTCTCGAAGACCTCCATTTTTACGGGTCTCAAAGCAGTCAATCACTTTGGGCGCCCAGATATGTCCAGTTTTCTTAAGTTTGTGCAAAAGAAGCACTCCTATGTAAGTGCTTTCACACAGACAGATGTCGTTCATAAACAAACACTAAACTCACTTAATACTTTCGTTTACCTACCAGGTATCCAAAATAGGTGTCTTCTCTTGTGGTCCCAGACCGCTAACAAAGAGCGTCATGTCCGCCTGTGATGAAGTGAACAAAACACGCAAATTGCCGTACTTTATACATCATTTCGAGAACTTTGGTTGAAGTTTGCCCGCACCTAAGTCGTCTACACAATTCTACAATTATCTGCCAACTACAAAACAGCCACACACACACACACAAATACGATTATGATTAATTCTCGAATATTATGTATAGTATTAAGATTCATTCGTTCAGCATTTAAACGAATTTAGTGGCACACACCTACACACGATCATCTTTCACCTATATATATGTATGATATATGTATGTATGTATGTATGTTTGTGTAGGTAATGCTCTTACGTTCATTATTTAGTCAAGTTTTTACAAGTTTAGTGCATTATGAAAATTCCCATTGATATTTAGCTACAAGAACAGCTTAGCGGCCTCTACTCAATATAGATATACTACTTATGGATGTGTATGTGTATATGTGTATTTATTGAAAATATGATTTGTTATCAGTTTTTGTAAACCGTTCGCATTATTTATTAAAATTTATATTTTAATTGAAACGTTTTTCATTTTTATATTTTTGAAGACTAAGTTCCTATAAAAAAGGACTGCTTGCAAAGCAGTGCAATTGCAGTTCAACTAGTTGTTCCCTATATTCTTGCAACAACTGTACGATCATAATGCGCACGCGCTAAAAACAGCTGTTTTTGTGTCGTAAACCAAACAGGATTCATTGAGTAAACAAAAGTCCTGCCATTTGGCAACCAAAATATTAACGCAAAGTTTGCGGAAATGATTTTGGAAGTGTATCGTGTCTGTTCAGCCTACTATGATCATTTTCTTAATGCCGAGCTGCACATTAACGAATGGGTGCAGGATCAGTAAGTTAAGGTTTCTCTGATTTTATGGGATAACTTTTAACAAACCTTTTGCAGTGTGAGCATTGGAGAGCCGCTTTTCCGCTTCGTAAGCATCTACTTGGAGCCTGGCAATATCTTTAATATGATTATACCACTGCTTGGGATATATCGACAGGAATTGCTAACACATCTCATTTGTGCATTAAGTCTCATTAGCACAGTCGCTTCCTTTCAAAAGTGGTAAGGTCTTAAACTTCGTTTCGATTTGTTTTCCGATTTGATAATGTTCACTTAAAGGATATATCCCGAGTCACGACCATTGTGGCGTCTACGCGAACTCTACGCTGATGAGAATGCCAATAGACCGGCCTTAGGCGTTGCTCTACAAAGTCATTATCTAAGTTGTGAGACAAGTGGCGGCATGCCGTGCTCTCACTCCATGTGCTTGGCGGCTATTCTAATGGTGCTTACCACGAACCTGTCGATATCACAACGCTTTACTGCCTGCCGCATTGTTGTTTACGGCCTAATCAGCTTTTGTATGCTGTGTATCTGGCTAAGTCGCTTATATCTGGCCACAGAGTATCTCCATCAATGCCTCTTGGCAAGTTATATGGCTGTCAGCATTGTGGCCAACAGTCAACGGCTTTGGTATACCAAACAACGCAGCTGGGCGATTTTAGTAATTCTGCTTGGTTGCCTGGCTGTTGCAGTGTACTTTATAAAACTATATTTGGGTCTTGATCCGCATTGGTCGGTGCGACAGGTATGTTGATGGAGTATGCTCTTCCATTCTTTATCTAAACCTGCACTTTGCAGGCTTTCAAGTGGTGTCCGGAACCTACGTATATGCGACATGAGAGTAGTCCCATATTTGTGCTGTCTAGAGATCTGGGTAATCTTATGGGTGTGGCACTTGCAATGCCTTTAAAAGAACTGTAAGTAATTTAGACTTAAAGTTATAACCCCTATGTGTCTTACTTTTCTCTTTTTTACGCAAGCACAAACAACTCAAAATATGCACATCGTTTTGCCGGGATTTCCCTGTTGGAGCTCGTTAATTTTTTATTTCGCTATTACACCCCAAAGCAATATGGACGCTTCACATTTTTGGCCTATGAGTTTACACGGAACTCTATTCACTCATTGGTGCTTATTAGGTACCTGCCACTACTATTAAATAAATTTGTTAAGTAGATAATAAGTAACATTGTATAACATTAAATTTAGCTTAACGGCATATTTTAAATTTAAAAATAGCGCCAGTTTTCTTTGACCCGGTGTAGCAGTTCGAACTGTTATTTGATTCGCAAAGCGATAGTTTACCACAAAATGCCGGAAACAGCAAAGCAGTACCGCGCCATCACTAATGCCGCTCAGCAGACGTCCGCTTTAAACAGCCAAATCGGACTGTAAGCGGAATAAAATTCGAGGCAAACAGAAACAGCAGAAAGCGCCCGAAAAATTTTTTGACTGCAGCCAACTTCATGTATTATCGGTATTTTCGGCACAGCCTACTTCATGTACGCGCCCAACTTTGCGCGCAGCCAACTTCGTGTTAAAGCTCAATACATGCGCGCCATTTATGATTTTACACAAAGATAAGCTGCTCGCAAAGTTTTGATCTAGTACAAAGTTTCATAAACGCAAAGTTCCAACTCGCAAAAAGTTGGCAACTGAAGCAACAAGCTTTAATTTCTGTTCGCCTAGATTTTTATTTCACCATCAGTCCGATTTGGCTGCTTAAGAGAGCGCGACATTTGCGGAAATTGACTAATTTGGGAAATTAACATTGGCCCTGCAATGTTGCATATCACGCTATAAACTAAATTAAATAAAAATACGGTTTTTTTTTGGGCTGTTATTAATGTTATCATGTATTTCATTTGTATTTGTTGAAATTTTGTCTTGCCAAATGTTAGTTTTTTCGTTTTAATTATCTATTTTATACATACATAGGTATAACGTAAAATAGAAATTTGTATGCTAGAATTGATTGGAGGCATCGGTTTTGAGTTTTGAGTTTTCTTTTAGGTTTACGAATAGTGTTGAAACGGACTCAGTCAAGCTGCTAAAAAGGGGACATTTCGATTTGATCTTTATATAGTATATATGTATATATATATATATAATATATATATGTAATATATATATATATAATATATATATTGTGTATATATACTTATGTATGTATGTTATTACTTATTATAAAAAAGATCTACTACAACAATAATATCAGTATCAGTATATATTTTTTTGTGTGTGTACCCATTACCAAACAATTCAAATAATTTTCCATTTTGTTTTTGTATCAATTCAGTCTTGCCATGACTAAGTCTTGCCATGGCATCATACTCCAGATAAACCATTTTATCATTTAAATCATCAATTATCGCATTTAAACCTCGTTTGATCAGTACAAAAAGTTTATGTTTTACGAATACCTAAACTTTGGGTTTTGGAACAGCATCCAAGAAGTGCTCAGAGGTTATAAGTTATAACTATTCATATACGTATGTGCACATACATATATAAATGTATATGCACTATCTTCAACTATTTATTAATACAATATGTATTTAGTTGTGTTTTTTTTTTTTTTTTGTTTTTGTTTCTTGGGCAAGACATTTAAAGTTCTACTAATGTTTGAATTGTTGTTGAATTTTTAAATCGATTAATTGTCATTTCTAGGGATTAAACATAGACACCGAATAAAACATGAGTACTAAATTGTGTATGTGTGTGTGTGTGTTATTATATTTTATTATAAATCTATTAATAGTTATCATTTATGCATATATAGAAAATTGTAGTATTGCTTGATCTCAAACTAAAACTCTTCCCTTGTTCACTTCTTAACCTTAACTGCTTCAAAAGGCCTACGGGCGGCATTTAGGGCGCTAGTTTCGTATATGTATGTATGTACCAAACTATCTTTACGAATTTGCTTGTGCCTTTCCATTAAAAATCCCTGAAAATTGCTTTGCTCAGCTGCTGCTTATGACTGTTTCTAGGTTTTTTTGTTTTCTTTGTTTTCTTTGTTTTTCGACAATGATGACATTTAATATGTATTGTATTTTTCACATTTTTAAGCAAAGTTTAAAGTTTTTAATTTTTTTAAATGCTTCATACGCATAGTATATTGTATATATATTCTTAGATTTCTGTATGTATTATATGTATGTGTATATGTATATTGTGCTCTAGAAGCAAATTCAAAACTGCATTTGCTTAACTACGTTATACATAATCTGTTTGTTAGACATTGACATTATCACACCAATTTATATATGTATGTATGTGTATACACTATATATATATTTATATGCTGGCGGGTAGTTGCTTATATAGATACAAATCTTATTCATGTATGTTTTATCAACTCTCTCTATCCATCCACATTGTATCACCCTTGCGCTACAGTGAAGCCTGACTTAAGTGTCTACAAAAAACTATCAAATGCAAAGGTAAACTCTACACAATGTACTCAGAGTACATACATTACTATATCATTATATATATATATTTATATGTATTGCAATTTTTTTTTTTTTTTTGTGTGTATTTTATATAATGGAGCTGATGGAAGTTTTCGCTCTCTCTCATTATTTTTTGCTTTTTTGTAAACGCATCCGTATTGCATTTAGCTGATCATCATCCAATATGTTTTACAACTAGTATCATAGCTTTTTTGTGAGTATTGCTTTAGTTTTTACAGGGTTTCCATTTGTTAATCTAGTTACTAAAATTTACAAGTACAATGCTTCTTCAACTTGATTGTAGCTGCAGTTACCTATAGAAAGGGAAAACCTGAAATGACATATGTAGTATGTCTAAGGAAAATAAAAACAAATAATAATTTCATTTGTAGATCAGATAAGTTTTGCTTGTATTAAGTGTGTTAACAAATCGTAAAGAGAAAATGAAAAAATACATATATGTAAATATGATTGATTGTTTATACTTAAAGTTGACATTGAAAAAAATCTACTTAACTTCAAAGATGGGAAGGCCAGAAGATTATTCAATGGTAGATGATTAATTATCTTTACTTTATTCATATTTTTAAAATATGGTAAGCTTGATGGTAATATCGATTCAGGGATATCTGCTGGATTTATTTCATTCCATTTACCTTGCATATGTACGAAATGCATCTGTCCGTTATAACCATAGCCAATCTATATCAATAAACATTTCTTCTTCAATCTTATCAATTTTTCATCCTGTCTTAGCTCTAGCTGTGAATATTATCCCTAATATTTCAGCAATCGCTATTTGAATCAAAGCACCGAATAATCGAAAGAAAGACCCTACGGATCGAAATCGTAATCATTAACTGTCATGCCAATCATTGAAGTTGAATTTCTGTTAGAGAACCCCATTGTAATTGAATTAGTTTGTGACCCTAAAACTGTTTATTCTAATTGCACACTATGTTCTACATATATTTGTGCTATTGCATTTCTTTTCCAAACAATAATAATTTGGAAACCCAATATAATAAAGTCAGTATTCTTCTGTGGTGTTTCATCGTTTTTAAAACTCTCTTATTTTTTTTGCCCATGAAGAAAAATAAGAGAGTTTTAAAAACGATGAAACATCAGAGACGAATTCTGACCTTATTATATTGGATTTCAAAATTATTATTGTTTGGAAATGCAATAGCACAAATATATGTAGGACATAGTGTAAGATTAGAATTAAAAGTTTTAGAGTCACAAACTAATACAATAGGTTTCTCTAACAGAAATTCAACTTCAATGATTGGCATGCCAGTTAATGATTACGATTTCGAAGGATCTGTTGGTTCATTCTTTCGATTATTCGATTTGATTTAGATAGCGATTGCTGGAATATTAGGGATATTATTCACAGCTGGTCTAAGACAGGACGAAAAATTGATAAAATTGAAGAAGAAATGTATATTGATATTGGTGTTATCGCAGTTTCATGTGGCACTGGCGTACACCGTTATAGATCGGAGGTGCTCAAATTACTATCTGAATGGCTCTTAGTTATTTTTTTCACTAATATGTCATTTAAGTTTGAATAGGCTTAAAGTTAACAAGATTAAAATAAAAATTAATAAATTCTTTGCTAAATATGTTGGTTTTTTTTAAAGTACACGAGAATTGAAAATCAAATTTATATTACTTTCGACAGGGCCGAAAGTCTGAACAGTTTGGCATGATAATATATTTATTTTGGGGAGGACTAGAAAGTATTACATAATGCATTTGAGACTGCATAACTAGTTATTCATATGGCTGTATCGGCTATATTGTGACTGAGAAACAAGGAAGAGATATAAACTATTCCAGATTATAAAGTTAGGAAAGTAACACAATGGTTTGAAATTGAAAGCAGACAAAGAGACAAACTATTATCTTGACATAGTTAAGATCATGCCAATATACTGTTAAGTAGTGCATGTCATTTAACACAAAAAAAAATAATATAATATATGGATATACCTATCGATATATAGGGTTTATCAAACAGAGCGACAAATACGAGAGATCGTTTAAAAGTGGACCTTAACTGTGTGTGGTTAGTCCTAAAATTTAAGCTATGTTACATTAAAGACTAAAATCTACTTTATATATATGTATGTATATAGTATGTGTGTAAATGTATATGTTTGTATATCGCTTATGATTTGATTTGACTTGTTGATTGCCTACAAGCTAATAATACCTTAGGTTTGCGCTAAGATTTCTACATTTCCTACAACTAACAACTACATATGTATGTATATACTGTGTGTATCATTAAATAAGTTTGTATACAATATACAATATTTATAGAGTTTTGTATATCTATATATATATATATATATATATATATATATATGTTAGTTATGTATACATTTGTATAATATTGCAATGTTTCAATATTCAGTTTCATGACATTTTATGCGTGTGTTTGTTGTGTGTTGTTTTGTTTTTGTTTTTGTTTCTGTTATTAAAGCCTATTTACAATACAAATTGCTTGTCTTTACTTCAATTTTATCAAATAATATTACAAGTTGAGATGTCATTTAAAATGTTTAGGATTTGTTCCCAAAGAAAATTCACAATTTCATACGAAAGACCAAAATATACAAGCATTGAAGCTTCAAATATTTAAAATAAAAAGATGAAAATTTCTAAACAAGTTTGAAATAGTTTTTCCTATTTGATTCTATATACAGTATTTGTAGTTCTGGAAATAATTTTCTACTTGAAATCACTTATGCAATTGCTAATATATATATATATATATATGTTTCAAAAAAAAATTGTTTTTCGCTTTTTTGCATTTTTCTTTAGTTTGGTTTCCTCTTTTGCTTCTTAATATATATCTAAATATGAGTTTCTATTCAACTGATCGCTAGCTGTTCCTTAACAGTTTTGTTCGCTTTATAAGGTATTTCAAATAAAATAGATATATATATATATATATATATATATATATGTGTGTGTGTGTATATATAAGTATGTATGTATATGAATTAAATATGTACGTTTGTTGTATAACTATATTCTAGAATTCGCATTGTCCTTTCACATTCAGAATAGCCCATTGGCGCCGGCTAAGCGTCTGCGCCGAAATCACATGAATCATCATTTGAGCGTATTGTATATGTTATCTTCTCCAGCCAGCTCCACGGTGGTTATATGCTGAGCACCACTCGTCGTCACATGGCGCTCCCCCAACGGCTCCTCGCCCAAATAAACGGTATGATAGCTAATGGCGCTTGTTGTGTTTGGTGTACAATTGATTTCCACACGGCTTACAGATTGCGGCCCATTTGGTTGATATTTGAGCGAGGCATAGTCACCATCGTCGTCATCATCATCGTCATCATCTCCGTTGTGTTCCGCATTCCGCTTTGGCAGCTGTGTCTGTTGCGTGGCACCTGAAAAGCTGTCGCAGGTGTGCGAGGCACAAATCTCCGCATAGATATTCTCCTTGGTGTAGTCAACGGCAGCGGGCGCAACTGGTGTCGGTTCCTGTTCCTCGGCACTATCCAGACTGGCCATGACCAGCGAATCACGCACACTCGAATACGGTAAATCATCCTCCACCAGCGATGTGGGTGAAACCAGTGCTGCTGGCGACAAGGCCACCAATCCGCCTAGCAGCGAAACACCACCGGCAGCACGTCTGCCCGTAATGGGTAACTGTTTACCCAGCTGCAACTGTGCCCGAAACTGCTGTTGGCTGCGCTTCTCCCGCTCCGTTTCGTGCAGTTGCAGCTTTTGCGGCAAAGAGAAGTGACGCAATTGGTGCAAACTGCTTGAGGATTTGCTATACTGTCGCGTCTTCACATGGAACTCATTGTAGAGCTTCTCGGTGATGAAAGATTGGGGCGGTGGCGTTTGATTCTCGACATCATCCAGCTCCGTACCGGCCTCACTGATGGCATCCGTGTGTGCCACTAAAAGATCAGGTCTCTGCTCCTTTCGCTGTCCATTCAACAGTTCAATATTCTGCAGTGACATGGATTTCTGCAGCAATGTATCCAACGACTTGGGCATCGAACTGCGCTCCAAACTGTTGCTCAACGTGGTTGTCTCCGTTTCGCTGTGCAGCGATTGGGTGTCCGCTGGAGCTGGAACTGTTAACAGCTCATTGTTGGCATCACCGAAACGTTCCTGCAGCAGCTTGGACATGTCCGTATAGCGTTCCATGCTCATCCGTTTGGCCTGCACATCCAGCTGCACTTCGCCGGGAGAAGAAGACTTGACCAACTGTTGCTGTTGCTGCTGATGTTGATGCTGCTTGCGAAACCATTTATTTTTGGTGGACTGAAAGACCTTCATGCGTTCCGTGATGCGATTTGTGGTGGAACCTTCACTCTCTCTGCTGGCTAACGTTGCAGCTGCAGCTGCTGCCGCGGCCGCTTCTTTGGCCTCCAATTGCTCCAGATCGGTTTTGCTGAGAAATATAATTGAATCCTCCTTTTCATGGGCCGAACTGTTATTGCTCGAGGCGGCCATACTGCTCTTCTCGCGACGCAACAACTTGGGAAAATGGAGAGGTTTGAGAATTTTCAAGCCCTCTCGGGATTTGCTGCCGGACCGTTCGTTACGCTGCAGCAGCTCAATCTCCACCAGTCTCAAGAACTGATCGCAATTGAATTGACAAAACTTGAGCATATTCTGCACCTGAGCATTTGCCAGCATTCGCTGTTCCGAATCGAAACCCAACAGGCACTTCACCAGCTGCATCTCTCGACTCAAATAAAGTTTGCGCAGTTGCAATTGCAATGGTGGCGTTTGCTGTTGCTGTTGTTGTTGTTGTTGTGCTGCTCCATCGAGGTCCTCAATGGGACAGCCAATGATAACATCCTCCTTGCTCACCCGACTAATACACAGCTGTTCGGGTATCTCGGCGCCAGCGGGTCCAGAAATGTAGCGCAACATCAGTGGCAACTGCTTGGCAGCGGCAACTAATGCACCCAATCTATGCACACACTCGGGATTCAGTTTGCGCTGTGTGTCGCCAACTTTCTGCTGCAGTAGCTGTGGTATGCCCGGCTCAATCTCGTAGAACTTGCCCTTGGTAGCAAGTGGCACATACATAACCTGACGCTCCTCGTTCTGTAGCTGGGCATAGCGTCCCTTCTCCTTGTCCCGACCCATATAGCCGCCACCGCCGCCTCCTGTGATATTGTGCGGCTTGGCCACACTATGATTCGACTGGTTCAAATGATTATGATGATGATGATCCTCGAAAAAGGCTAGCAGCCGAAAGACTTGACCACCGCGTGCCGTTGTCTTAACGTATTGAGGACGATTCTTGCTGCTGGGCAGGCAGCCTTCGTGACTGGGACTTGTGTTGTTGCCACCGGGTGGTGTCGCCTCCGTAAAAGCCGGCATATTGTCCACCGAGGCAAACTTGTAAACACGTTTGCGTACCAATTGCATCAATGAGCCGTATTGCGTTGCCGTTGCCAAACCCTTCTCGTTCAGCAGCGAAAAGTACCCTAAAAAATTAATGAAAAAAAAAAAAATTAATATTTTTTATCAGAAAAATCTTTATATTAATTAAACTTGTATTAAATGTTAAGCTCTTCCTTTTTAATCTCTCTCTTCTCGCAAACATAATCAACATTTAAATCGTTTTTCACTGTTTTTTTGCCGCTGTGCTGCAGCAAGTTGCATAATATTTTTGGCTTATTGCACATTTGCCTCACTTTTCAGTTGGCTGTGAAAAATCACATGAAACATAACAACAGCAACAACAAACACAAACACAAACACAATGGAGACTTCAAGCCAACACCATCATCAGTCGCACTGCTTACATAATCCCCTGATGAGCAATTGTTTGTGTGTGATTACATTCTACAACAAAAAAAGCGTCTTTGTCACACTGTCACGCATATTAGATAAAACTCTGAAACGCTAAAGTGTAACGTCGTTACGTTCGCGTATTGTATTGTATTGTGGATCGTAGCTCAAATGCCTGTCTACTAGTTAGTTAGTTGTTCGGTTATTCGGTTAAGTGCCAAAATTGCCTAATGCCAACTGCATTAGTCATGAGAATAGTATGTGGGTGCAACAAGTTAAGCATTCCAATTACGTAAAATACAGACACACACTACTACAATTGCTAAGCAGATCATTAACATTTATACAACACTAAGTAGCTTCCACAAAAACTAATTACAAAAACAATTATATTATTTAATTATATAGGGTTGTTAAATACTTATTGAAATTGCCCATTTTGGGGAAATAAATGGTTTCAAATGTTTCTTTAGATAAGATTTGCTTGGAATAAGGAAAGCACAACTTGACTGACTGTAGCGATATGATATCTATTAGATCGTAGTTGAACACTAAAAAAGGGGTTTCTTTTAAATGCAAAAGTAAGGGATACATTTGTCCTAACTATTTAAGACTTTAAGAATTATCTTTGTGACTGTGATACACTCTATATTCCTTTCCTTAACTCACCTCAAATGCAAAAGAAACTAACTATAACTATAACTATTTATGACTTTAAGACTTGTCCTTTGAAAGTCAGAAACTTAACACACAATTCAACTTGGATCCCCTCTTTCACCTTTCTATGTATAACTCACCTGGAAACTCCTGGGGTATTAGCACGGTTTTTTTGCGTTGCGACGCCTGAGACTTGGCATTGTGGCCATGATAAATGTGACGTTGTCGCACAAGCCTGTAGAACAGGAAAATCTCATCATGTCCAGGTTGCGAGCTGTTGTTATTATTATGATTGGTGCTGCCAGCGCTAGAAGATGATGTGGTGCCAGTGCCTGTGCCAGTGCCAGTACCATTGCCCGGATCATTGGACATTGGCTGTTTGAGGCCTGCGGAGGAGCTGCTCGAAGCGGCCGTGGAGGAGCCATGGGATGAGCTTGATTGCAGCGTCTCTTTGAAATATTTGCTGCTGTACGAAATGCGAACAAAGCGCGGCAATAAATTTCGCTCTAGAAATATTTCAGCGGGCAAAGGTTCCTGTGCAAATATAGATGGCGATAATGAGCAACAGGTGCCAACCTTTTGCGGACAACTTGATACTTACCTCACTGCTGCTGCTACACTTGGAGTTCTTGCTGTCGCCGGTGGAGTAATCGCTGCTGCCATTCAACCCACCACAGAAGGTGGTGTAGCCACCGCCAGCGTAACCAGCATTGGCAGCAGCACTGCCGCTGGCGGAATAACCGCCAACACCGCTGGCGCCACCCAGACCATAGCTGCCATTGGCACTATTTCGCTGACGACGCGCCAATCGTTGCTTCATCTCGATCTCATTGCGACGCGCGAGACGCGCATTCTCAAAGTCGGCCACGGAGAACATGTTCGAGCTTGTATCGTGGGAGTTGAAGCGACGCAACTTCGGTTTACGTCCCTCGGCTGCAGCTGCATGTGCTTCCACATGTATGGGGCACGTCAACGGCAAAATTAAACCACGTGGAGCACCTGCAAACCAAACAGCAACAACAAAAGAAATAGTATTACAGGTAGGTAAAAATGCATTAGTGAGCTAATAGTCTATATATAATTTTACCTTATATATGCATGTGAAACCACAACAAACACAGACACACATATAACTAATTGTCGCCCCTTTGCATCTACCCACTCACACATACACACACATACACATACAATAAACAAACAAATAACAAATAGAAACACACATACATACATATGACACACTGCAAATGCACAGTTAACGTTAAACGAAATTTCAAACTGTTGCTAAGCGCAGAAAATTTTGCAGTCAAAGTGCTTGCACAGTGGTCGCAGGTTGCTCGAATATACAAGGAAATGTTTTGTAGTCGTAAAGATAAATACAATTTTAAAGCGGCTAATAAAAAATTAAATATGTTATCTTTTGCTTACAACTTTGTTACATGTTAGATAACATTTAGGCAAGAAACTTTACTAACATATTGTAAAGAAATCTAAAAAAAAAACAAAGTAAATGATATAAATAGAATATGAACAACAGCAAAAAAATCTTTATACACTAAAATTCACATTTATCAGCAGTGCAAAAAGATATATTCAAATACTATTTACGTTATCTTATCACAATGATATCCAAACATGTGATAAACAAAAAATTAAAATAAACCTCACATTTGTAAACAATGCAATTTTATTGCACTTTATACGACGTGTTTATTATAAAAGTTCACATTTAAATTTAAATACGCCGTATTTGAAATTTTATTGCAAATCGTATTTGATTTTTTTTTTTTTTTTGCATATTTAAACCGAAAGTCGTTCATTCATTGTGTTTTTGTTGTTTTTGGTTTCATATGTGAACGAACTTTCTACGAAACCAGATAAGCCGGTCTATGCGTAAAGCAGTATTAAGTATGCTAATTATAATTTTTTTTTCTACGTCAAAAAGATTTAATATTCAATTTTATTTATTTCATTCGCATGACATTACGCAAAAAGTTTTGGAACCAATTATTCGAATATATTTTAATTATTTTATTTTACCACAATTATTATATGTATAATGTTTTGGACAAACGAATCGAATGTTAAGGTCATCAAAAATCATTTACTCAGTTAATTAAATTGACTTGTATTTTGCTTAAATTTTTAATGTGAAAAAACTCAGATAACATCATCAATTTCAATTGGATCAAAGTGTTCTTTTATTCATGTAGAATAACATTTCATTTATCGCTTTTGTTTGCACATAAAATTAGTTAATGCGCGCTTGACTTCAATTGTCTATTTTTAGATAATTTATTACCAAGTCGAGTGCGACTGTAATTACAGATCCATCACATACATACTAATGTATGTATGTATGTATTCATTAACTAAAAACTCGCAGGTCAATTAAAGTTGAATATCTCGAATTTGATTGCTTATTGCTCGATTGCAGCCCATTGTCTGATGGCAATTTGTTGTTGCTGTTGCTGTTGCTTTGTAGGTCGGTTGGTCGGTGGAGCTATTACTCACTTTAATTGCGCACATTTGGCTTTATTTTTTGTATACTTAATAAATACACACAAATGCACATACACACACACACATATATGGTTGCAAGCATAGCTAAATCACAGCGATATTATTGTACAATATAACAGAAACAAAAAAAGAAGCAGCAATATACAACAGCAACAAAAACAACAACAACAACAACAACACCAAAAGCTAAACGTTTTGAAATTGTGCTTATCTTTTGTGAAATATCAATTGCAACAACAACAACAACAACAGTGTGCCAAGTACTCGTCAGCCGAGTGGGCGAAAGGCGGTGCAAGCTTTGCGTTGTCGTCACGTTTTGTGAAATTACGCGAAGCGAGCAGCGCGCGCGCTATTCAAGGGAAGAGCACAACAAATGCAAGGCGGTAGCAGCAACAACTACAACCTACAACTACAACAGTAAGCAATGAGCGAAATCAAACAAATCTACAAAAACGTAAACTCTCTTTCGCTCTCACCATTTATCTCTCACGGGTGTCGCTCTTTCACTCGTTGATGTTAGCGCGTGCCTTGCATTCACACAAACATACGTGCATACATATTTACGTACATATGTGCACAATGTACATAGTTATAAATCTTTTTTTCTTTAACCCACCCTGTAGCTTTACTTACCGTTACAAGCAGCAGCGCTGTTGCCAGGCGCGCTTTGCGCTGCAGCTGCCGCCCCTCCCGCAACTGCTGAAGAAGACGCTACTGTAGTTCCAGCTCCTGAAGTGGGTGACGCTGCGCCCGCTGATGCAGCAGCTGCCATGTGCGGACTACTCTTCACAAGCCAATTTGCCACATGACGTTGACGCTCGTACTCAATGTCGGTGCGTTGCATTTTATTCTTGTTTTATTCAGCTATGCAAATTTTTCTCGATGCCTATTGTTTATTTTTTTCGCATTCACGACGACTGCGACAACAGCAGCAACGCCGTTGCCGTCGTTATTAACTACCGTGCGCGTTAAGCGTCTCGCGTTGTCAACTGTCAAAAGCTTACTAATGCTGAGCGTAACGTTACCAAGTGCAGATCGCCCACTACGCTCCCAGACGCTCCGTCGTCGTTGTCGTTGCTGCTCCTGCTGCTGTAACGAGGGATTGAGAGTAAAAAATGAGCGAAAAAGTTTACATAAGTGAGCGAAAACACATACATACATATACTATAGCAAAAAGCAACAATGTTGAAATGTGCAAAGCAAAAGTGAATAAAAAAAATTGTTGATGCGAGAGAGCGAATGAACGAGTTGATTGTTGTGCTTGCGTTTGCATTTGTATTGGTTTGCAAGTATGTGTCAGACTTTTTGTAAAACTGTGTGTATGTGTGTGTGTGTGTGTGTATTGTGCATAAATTAAAATTGGCCTGCGTAACTGTGGCAACGATGACGACGTTATCACCCAGCTGCGATTGAAGTTCTCTCTCGGCTCTTGCTTCGTTCGCTGCCTCGCCGCATTGTTCAATGTCGCCCCGCACAATAATTGTTATCGCAGCCCCACCCATGCCCATGCCTCCCAAAACAGTTCGCTCGGGCGTGCCAGAACGTCTGGCAGCGCAACGACCGCCGCGCGTCATCTTCAAATGAAATGCGACAATGTGTGTACGTCAACGGGGGTCGTTGGTGGGGACGCGGGCGTCATTGTGCCAGGTCTGACGATTAGTCTTACAAATACATACGAAATACAAGTACAACAGTACGTAGTATTTACAGTAATCACCCAATGTGTAATTTTATTTCGCAAATATTTATTAAATGCTGTAGGTTGTATTTATCTTTACATGTACTATGTAAAGTAAAATACTATTTTTAATTTGAGTTTTTTGTGAATTTAAAATTATTCTTATTTTCATGAATATTGTGTTTTGTATTTCGAGCGACTACTGTATTGCTATTGCTTTGTCTTTTTGTATGTTCTTTCTAAGAAAGGGTCTCATAATTTTGTCATAATTTTGGCACAAGTAGCACAGCGGCAAAAAGCCAAAGCACATCGATACATTTGCGCATACATACAAGTACATTTTGTACAATGTATGTCATATATACACACATATATATATATACATGTATGTAGTTGTTCCGCATGACGTGTTGAATTAAGTGATCTGCCGACTTTTGCCCATACAACGTGTCGTATTCATCGTCTGTTGCTAAGTCAACTTTTTATTAGAGCAATTAAATTGGATTGTAGCACACAAAACTATAAATGTACACTTTAATTGTTGGGATTATCAAAATCCAAACAATATATATTATTCAGCCCTAACATTTTGTTACTAGAAAACTTTAATAAAACTTTTTGTGTTGTCGCAATTTTTGTGTGTGGCGAATATACACGTGTCTAGGGTATACACGAACATATAAACATACACATGTATGTACATGTATATACGTATGTACATTATTATAGGCGGCGAGTAAAGCTCTGTGCAAAAGTGTTCTCTCTGTTTATTATATAAAATAAATACATGCATATGTACATGAACTTTCCATTTTGTTTGACACAAAATGAACAAACATGCATATGTACATAATACTTGCAAGTTCTTATGTATAAAGCACAGCTGTTTAACATCATTTTTGTGCTATTTCGCATTTACGTTAGTCCGCATCGAACTCAAAGTATTATGTCTTTCTCTAGTATATAACGAGTTTTTAATTTTTCAGCACTGAGAGTCCGAAATATATCAAAAAGCTGTCTCTTCAAAATACAACAGCTGCTTATTTTAACCTTTTAATATAATTAAACGTTATTGACGTTTTTATTTTATAAAGAATAATAACTTAAATCTTACTTAAGATTCTTGGTTTTTTTTTCGGCTTTTGTGATTTGAGCTTATCACGTTTCATTTCCCAATCATGATTCATGCTTGATTTCAATTAAACCAAGTAAACCTTGAATTAGCGTATACAAAGTTCGATGCGTTGTATTTAAAACGATAACGACAAGTTTATGTGCATAGAAACCAAGGTTATCTATTAATTCCGGAAATCAATTCGATCGTGGTCATGTTTACTTTTTTTATACCCTTGCAGAAGATAATATTAACTGGTTAATCACAGTGTATCAAGTTGTTCATTATTTTTGCATTTTTCGAATTTGTGATTTAATGTAAGTTAATTGCATAAATTGGATGCAGCTGTTGCACTCTTCATATTCTGTCAGTTTGTAAGGGTATTTTAAGTTCACAATGCCTAAGTTTACGTTCTCGTGTTTCTTTTGTATTATATTTTGAACACGCACGCAAATTTGCAATTAACATACATACACATATTAAAATAATGTTTGGGCTATAGACAACACTAAATCTTTTGTACTCAGACATAAACATGTACATATGTATGTACATGCAAGCATATAAACATTAAGTTGTATGAAAGTTTGTTTAAAAAGTAATACTGTGCTTTGCATCTGCATATGCTCGCTTTTTGAGTAACGGGATCAAAACTGAAATATCCTAAGCTTTTGTGAGTCCATTGAGTTCAAAATGCGTATGCATGTATGTATGTATGGTGAGTATATGCTTATTGAGTAAAAGCATAGTTAATTAATCAATGGAGTGAAGTGAGTGGAGAGTACAGCACAGAGCATTGATGCTTCGGTTTCGTTTCACTATCCACCTTCAACTCTCGTTTGTATTCTTTGTTCTACTGTTTCGGTTTTTAGCTAATGAGCATCGGCAATTCGCCGCGAGCCTCAGGTGTTTCCCCTGACGCATTGAGCGCAGCTTTGGCGTGGTTCGCTCACTCACTTCACTGTTCGTTCTAATGCCATTGTCTCGTCGTGTTTTTAGTTTTGTTAATCGCGTTTCCATGCGTTGCTGTCGGCTGTGCTGGCAGGGCCCTCTGTCAGCTGTCGCCGCTCTTTTGATGAATCACTACCCTGGCCAAACCAGCTAAAAATACTTGCGTACACATAGAAAATGCAAAATTCATGGCCGACGTTCCGTGGAATGCGGTGAAGGCGGCACTCCGCATCTACAGCTACATCTACAGAAACAGCAGCTAACTGGCAAATGAGCCAACCATTTGGTGACGCTTACGTTTATGTGCGGGAAAAGCAAGGTGTGTGGGGAGCGGTGGATTTTGTTTAAGTTCAAGCGCCGCTTGAGTTACGCAAATATTTGAAATCTGTTGCCAGGCGACGTTCCGTTGCGGTCTGTGACTCAGAAAAACCATCGCAGATCCACAGTTAGCGGCGGTCAGCCAAGCGGCGTCAGGTGGCCAGGCGACATATGTATGTACATACATATGGATGTACTTACATACATAAGTATGCATATATGCTTAGGTATTTTATGTTTACATTCATACTTATGTACACAGTTTGGGACAGTTGACTGTGGAAGCTAAGCTCAGGTCATGCCAAAAGGTGGGCACAGTGGGCACATATTGAATAAAATGTGGTCAAAAATAGAATCATGTATGGTTGGCATCAAAACAAATGTAGGGGAAACACTGATCTTTATATGTATGTATATAAAACGTTAAGCCAAGCATAAATTAACATTGTATACTATGGAAATTGAAATGTGTTTGCTAATATAAAAATGGCCTAGACAAAAGCGTCTTAAGATGTGGCTTAAATGGGGCTCGTTTGTCTGCGGCCGTCAGTGTCCCAATCCCCATGCTGTGTCCCTATCGCTCTCTCGTTCTATCTCTATAATTCTTACTTTGGAGGCCATGTTATTGCATTCATGTGCAACTAATCGACGTATGCAGGTTTATTGGTTTCGGCTTTTGCCCCCCTGTGCGGTGCGGTGCGGTGCGGCCTGGTGCGGTGGCAATTACGTTGCTTTTGCATTTCGAATTTCGCATTTGATGATGTGGTCAGCCAGGCAAGCAAAGGCAAAGGCAGAGGCAAAGGCAACAAACATGCAAAAGCAGGCAGCAGTCAGCAGGCAGCTAGCCAAAGCCGCAGCTTGCCTATGCGGTTGCAAATACGCCGTTAGAGAGACGAACAGACAAGCGAAGAGACAGACGAAGAAGACGAGACGAGACCAGAGCGCAGCAGGGCAAGGCTGGTTTTAGAACACGGCATGTGATTGGCTGGCCAAATACTTGTTCATATATATTGACAGTGGTCAAAATTCGACACGAAATTCAAATCCTCATCTTGTATTTCTATAAAATGAGAGTCACTCTTAAAAATTACGAGTAACTACTGTACATAACTGCATCTGATATATGTATGTATGCGTGTTTCTCTTACTCAAGTGTGTGGATTTAAAAGAGATGGGCCGATGACCGTTCAATATTATCGTAAGTTGTGCATACTTATGTACTTAATGCATTAAACGTTGGACAATTACTTATTAAACAAGCCATGAGAGTGGTTACAGGGAACGATGGAACGAGGGAACGAGAGAGACAGAGAGTGAGAGCACAAGGTAAATGTGACAATGGCAAAACAAAAGAGTAAACCAAATGACAATGCGAACGGATGATGATGAATGATGGATGTTTGTATGTACATATGTACATATATACATAAATACATTTAAAGAGAGAGCGCACACGTACATTACGTACGAATAGGAAATACAAAAAATAAACTAAACTTCAAGTGGAATTTTTTTTTTCCGCATTTGACAGATATGATGAATGTTTATTAATCAATGCAAATTACGAGATATACCATATGTGTACATACATGTATGTAATTATACTATATATTGCTTGAAAATTATACACATTGGAAAAATAAAATTTATGACATTGAATTTTAAAAATATATATATATATATTTTTAGAAAATTTATAGAAAATATTTGCCATTGTATTTGAAGCCTCTACGAAATCAAGTTTTTTCATAAAACATTTCGGAAAATTTGTATAGATTTCAAAACCAAATAACAGGTTTTGATCTTTTTTTTTTATCACCCAAACTGTCTAACCTTGAGTAAATTGTCGAAATTTCTATTTTAAATTCGAGCACAAAAGAAGAAGTTTTGATATCCAAACACATGAATATCGGAAATATTTGAAAGAGAAAAACAAACATTCAAATATTTTACCTCTCATAAAATCAGAGTTGTAAAATCGCAGAGAATATATATTTTTCTACAGCACTCTGGTAGAGAACCATGCCCAAATTTATCGATGTAGAGCGTTCAAATATAGGGCCAAGTATCGGCCCAAGAGTACAGACGAGAAAGTCTTCTCTGGCATCGTTGATGAAGAAACGTAAATGGATTAGTAGTCGGTTACTAGGTAATAAGTCTGTAATGAAAACTTGGAATAACTATGCCCACGGAAATACTCAAATGTCAGCACATCCAACGAAAAAGTTGCGACAAAATGTGGTAAATGTTAAGGAATATAATATTCTAAATAAATAAATTTTTAATCGCAATATTCTTCAACAGAGCTTCAAACGCATAAATTTCTTGAGCAACGGGGATACTAATAAAGATCTAGAAAAGTTCCAATTTGCCTTCAAGATAATACTAATATTGTTTGTAGTTTGCATTTTTTTCATGGTAGTTTTAACAATTTTTCAAACGGTTACACAAAAGTTTTACATAGATTATGATGGCAATTAATAAATTGAGATTGTAAAAAAAAAAACTATAAAATTAAATATACAATTTTACCAATACTGAAATTATAGCCTTAACCCAAGATGGTAAAAAGTTCAAAGAAGTGTCTAGCCGGCAATAATGGGGATTTACTGATTCCCTCTGTATTGTATTCTGGGGCTTGTGGGGCACGCCTCTAGAAAAAGTTACGACTTGGTAAACCAAAACTTTTGTCGAAAGTTGAACGTCGGCGAATGAGAATCGGAATGGGCTTCCCAGGCGGGAAGTTCTTTTGGTCTTTTTTTTAGTATTTGGTATTTTTTTTTTTTGGTTTTTTTTTTTTTCGGTAATGGGGGCTGTTTGTGGCGCCGGCAGCTGCTTGCTGCTATCTGCAGCTGCGATTTATTAACAGTTAGCAGCCGTTGTTGTTATTTTTTTTTTTAGTTTTTTTTTTTTTTTTTGGTTTTAGTTGTTGTTAGTGTTGTTGCATTTCGCAGCTAGCCGAAAATTTATGGCCTGCAGCCACATGATGAATGTTTCTGATAATAATATTTTGTTATTGCTTTTTGCAAAAAGCACTTTTTTTTATATCCCCTTGCCGTTTTACTTTTTTGCCGTTGCAGCAAGTTTTGGCTACGTTTTGTTGCCAGAACATAATTTTTTTTTTCTTTTTTTTTTTTCGTTTTAAGTCAACATGGAGTCTTAAGTCTCAAGGCCTTGCACGCAAGTGCTGAGGCAGCGGGGCAGCGTGGCAGGGGAGGGGAACAGGAACGGTAGTAAACTAACTTAAAACATTTGGCGGACCAAAGCAATAAAAACAAAAAAAAAACGTGGCCATAAGAAATTTTGGCAGTAAATTTTGACTGGCTACAGAAACACTTGTCATAAATGGAATTTGCGAAATTTTATCTAGATACGTGTGGACCATGATTAATATTCAATAGATTTTACTTATGATATTATCTAAATTACCCGCCGCCCCCGCCGCCACCACCACATAGAGTTGTTACCACAAACATTACAAATGTTTAATGCAAATCGAAGCAATTTGCATTTAATAGTTCGGACGGAGTGGAGTCTAAGCCCCTAAGAATCAAGCTGTATAAGTGGGGGCTACGACGATGATGATGCCATATAGAATGTGGGCTTTGTGGCTTGTGGCTAGTGACTTGTGTGTGTGTGTGTGTGTGTGTGTGTGTGTGTGTGGGGTAGAAGGTGGGCATAATTAGCCTTTTGCTAGACGCCGTGTGAGGCTCATTGCATATGCAAATTACACCCGATTGGTTTCGCATTACGTAATTAATAATTCAATGAAAATGTGCATGTCAATCACGCGCATGCAAGAACCAACTAACAACGTTTCTTGTCTAGCTCTCTTTAGGAAATAAATGTGTATATATAAAAATACAAAATGCTAACTGCTTTTGTATATACCCTATAGAAACGGGTAAGAAGGTGATTGAACTGAGAGACATTAAAAAAAAATAGCTTTTTCATTTGATTTTATTGCGTTAGGGCTAGAAAATAATCGAAATTTCGGGAGATTTCTTCAATATTAATTGAAAAGTTGGAATATATCGGAATATATATTAAGATTCTTGAGCAAATATACTTAAGTTTCAGTCTTATAAGAGAGATATTGTTGGAAAAATATATATACTATATTATCTCTTCCAAGATCTCTTGACATACAAGTAAAAAGGAAATGTACTTCATTTTCGGTCTTATGTATGAAATTTGTAAGAAGATATTTAATCTTTTATCTAAATTTTCTAAGCATAAATACGTAAATACAATTATTTCTTTATCTATTTCAGATAACATATTTAAGTACTAAACGTTTTACAGAGTATCCGCCAGCCGAGCACTTGATATTTACTTACATATAGTATGTGTCTGCTATAATGTATATCGACACACAGAGAGAGTGAGAGAGAGAGAAAGCAAGAGCAAGAGCTCTCTAATTATAGCTAGTTAGTCGACGTTCTCAATGGAGCCTATTTGCTCGAATCAATAAATTTCACAGTTGGATGCACAGGTGGCGCTTTGGCGCTTTGCCGTTATGGCTTGCTACGGATTTGGTATGGTGTGGTTATACGTGGTGTGGTGATGTGTGGCGTTGTTGAGGTGGTGGTGCAGTTGGTGGCACAGCAATTTGGCAGCAGCAAGCTAAGTGGGCCTTTTGTTAACTTTTACGACTGTGTGTGTGCAGTGTGTGTGTGTGTGTGTGTGCAGTGAACATAAATCCATAAATGTTTGCTGCTCTTTGGAGTGGGCGGTATGTTGCCACTTTACCCCACACACAGCAGCAGCAGCAGCAGCAGCTGCACCTGACTGCAACCCTTTTGTGGCCAGTGGCTTGTTTATTAAAGCAAGCAAGTCAAGCAACAACAACAACAACAACAACAACGACAACAACAACAACAACAACAACAACAATTGCAGATGCTACCAACACAACTCATAGATGTGTATAAAGACATATATATATACCATATATATTTATATAACCCATCCTCCTCCTCACCCGCTCGTTAAAAATCACTTAAAATTCCATCATCATAAATTTGTCAAAAAATTTGTTTACACTTCTGCGCTGTGCTTTAAACGTGTTACTTCTTCACCTCCCCCTCTACAGTTTGAATCGCATTGGATTAGATATGGCATCTGCTTTTATTTGTCTTAAGGTTTTTTTTTTTTTTGAGCTGTGAAATTAGATTTTTGCGCTAGTCGTAAGCAAATATTTCCATTTTGTGTGCTGACGCGTTTTGTAGTTTATCAAAAAAACCTTACGGAATTTATTTAAACTTTAGCTCGAACAATAAATCTTTCTCTTGAGACCAATTTGCATTTGAGTCATTAGCTTTAACTTGAAAACTTTTTGGAATTCATTAATTAAATAAATAACCCTTTTATATATATGTATATATGTATTTTCTTTATTGCTATTTTGATTGACGTTGACGACGTGAGCTTATCATCGAACTTTGCTTGGGGAATTGGCCCCTTGCAAGTGATTTTGACGCAACAACTCTCACCCTCTCTCTCTCTCTCACACACACTTTATATCTGTCTCTAAAGAACCGCAGCTACAATTTGCATTTTCATATCGAAAAGCAAACCCAATCCTATCCCATTCTATACACAACACGTAGAAACAGAGCAAAGAACCCCACGCAAATGTTTACATAATGTGGACCACAGTAGAAGCTGTTGCAATCACAGTGCTCTCTCCCTAGTTTGCCAAACCTCAGCCCAGACACGCGCTACCCTGTAATCTTTCTTAGAGATGTGGCATGAACAAGTCTATGCGCGTTGTATGAATCAATCATAATTTGTTTGTTATTGGTGAAGAATATATGAAAATATTTTTTTACAATTAAAAATAATTTTTAATCGTAATTTAAAGCCAACAAGCTGCCAAGCTGTTCCGGCAAAAGTGTAAACCTCGCTTGTTTCCGAACTGTGTGTGTGTGTGTGTGTGTGCGTTTTTTGCTCGTCGGATAAATTTACCGCTTATACGTAGCCCTTGTCTGTGTGTTGTGCTGGGCTGCGCTCTGTACGTGTGTAGTCTCTCTGTATAGGTGTGATGTTTGAACTACACTCAGCTGGCGTGGCTTTATTTTACTTTACTTTACCGTTACTTTGCACGCTGCCTTGCCTGTTTAACGGCCAGTGTTTTTACTTCACTTGGCTCAGTCATAAAGCACGGCCGGGACTTTATCCTGGGGATCCCAGGCGCAGAAGGCGATGGCGATGGCGATGGCGAAGGCGAAGGCGTTGGCAATGTTTGGCTTACGGGTTACGGGCCAGAGGACGCACTGCACCACTTGCCGTAAAATGGAGACGGGACACACAAAGCGACAACAACAACAACAACAACAACAACTACAAGATGAAAAAACATTGCTGACGTTGGTGTTATTAACATTTGTGTTGACATCCTTTGGGTTGCGTTCGTTTTTTCTTTTGAGGGGTGTACATATATATTTTTTTTACACTTTTCATATGTACTTAGCCGCGTTCTCAACTCAATTTTTCATATACGAGACATTTTCATTTAACTTGCAATTTTTTTCCTTCTTCTTTTCTTGTTTCTTTTTTTTTTATTTTGAGGAGCTTAAAGGACTGCATAGTAGTTGAAAATGATTTGGAATGAAAAGAAATTTCTAGGAAATTTTATCTTCAGAGTTGAAATTTAAGTGAGCTTCATATTCTAATTTCAAATAATAGTAATATTATGCTTTTAGGGTTAATTTTAGTTAGAAAAAATCAATCAAATTTCGATTAACATGAATAATGTTGGCCTACTCAACTGAAAATATGTCATTTAGTTTCAGTTGGAACAACAAAGTATGTCGGAATGGATCTGCCTGCGATATTCGGTTGGATCATTATCATTTCCAAATGTGCACTCTCGATATATGTGGCACGTGTTGATAAGTTTAATTTTATGCCCGAGGATAGCGAATTAATTGTTTCGCATAGCATCCTTATCGAACAGGAGGGCAATCGCAGTTATCTCTCGGGCCATTTGGAATTCAGAAGACCTCTCGATTACATTATTTTGGGCGCTTCATTGGATATAGCTCGTGCCCATATGTCGCGTGTTCGTCTCTTCGACACCAAACTGGATTTGTGCGCATTCTTAAACAACTACTATAAAAGCAAATTTGTGAAACAGTTTTACACCAGTTTTGTGTCCTTTATGAATGTTCGACCCAATTGTCCAGTTCAGGCGGTGAGTATTAATCAAAAAGAAGTTCTATTTGTATAATATGTATATATTGGAAATACTTTCAGCACATGAATTATAGCCTGCAACGCGGCTATTTGGATGAACGCGTTCTGCCTGAATTATTGCCAGAGTGCAGTTATTTCTTGAAGCTGGAATTTCGCAACAAGACGAACCGTTTGGCCATCGCTCACTTGTCGGGTCATCTTCGACCTGCGACAACAACTCCAAAGTTTGGCATTAAGTTTTAAATATGTAACATATTTCAAAGACAAATAAAGTTATTACAAAATCAAAACAAAATTTCATAACAATCAGATAACTTAATGAGTAGTTAACTATATATTTTTGTTAGTGATATTAAAAATATATTTTCATCATTAGAACTCATCACAGTCTAAAAGAATGTCATTAGAAATTGATTTGTTTTCAGCGAACATTTTGAGTTTAGTTTTTGACATGTTTGGTTTGCTTTGGTTTTGGCTCTGTTTAGGGTTGCCACCCTATATGCTTGTGGTGGATGCAAAGAACGAGGAGCGTAACTTTCGTTTCATCATTCACGAATTTACAATGACAACAGCTCGAAAAGAACTTTTCGAAGTGCTAAACTGTAAACTGACTCAGTCTCGCTATGTCAACTGTAACATAACATTTCGCCAAAATATAAATCAAGTTAAGATTGAGGCAAGCCTTGACATAGTTAAGCCCAATAATATGACAATGCGTCTTTTAAATGTACGCCTAGATGGCTGTCAATTCTTATCAACCATCCATAAAAATGGTTTATTTAAAATGATTGCGAAAAATTTATTAGGTTCACTCAATGGAAGTTCAAATTGTCCAATGTTGGCGGTAAGTATGCATTATAAAGAATATATCGAAATTACAATTTTGATATCTTGGACCATCTATTTTGCAGCACTACAACTATAAGCTTTCAAATTTTTCTCTGAGTGAGGGAGCCTTTCCAAATTATATGCCTGAAAATCAATTCCTTGTTATAATAATCTATAACTCAGGGTTTTTACGTATATTTGTTAATGGAACTGTAAAACATAAGAATTAATCTGGTATTCAACAAATATGTATCTAACATTAAAATGTAAATCTATTTTAAATTATGGATTTATTGAAATTAGCTCGAATTTGATTCAGTTTTAATGTAAGGTAGTTAAAAATGGAATCATTAATGATTAGCTGACCATTTGTAGCTCATCTTTTACCATGATTGGATAGGTAAGATTTTGGGTTGTGTTGGAAACTTTAACCTTCATGGTTGTGGGTTGCGCCGCAGCGTCGAAATTTTCGATTTATTATCCATAATATTTATCTGAAGCCAGTGGATACGGATCTCTTTGAGCATGTTGACTATAAGCTAGAAAATAGCAGATTCATGACCAGCAGATTTATCCTTAGACGCGATGTCGATCAGTTTGATATAGATACATCTTTGGACATGCTTAGACCCAACAATCAGACAATGCGTCTTTATCAAGTGCGTCTGGATGCTTACCAATTTCTAATTACCATGCACAAGAATCGCATTTTTAATTCGTGGGCCAAAGGTCTTAATAGATATTAAATTTTTACATTAATTGTTTACTTTTCAGCATTTTAACTACACCATCTCTAAGATACATTTGGATGAGAACGATTTTCCAACTTATGTGCCCGATTATCAGTTTAAGGCCTTTACCAAATTTTATTTCCGTAACAAATTGATACTATATATGTTTATGGGTGGTAAAATGAATCATACGGAATGAATTTTGTCTTGATTTATTGTAAGAAATTAAATAAAAACAAGTAAGAAGCTCGACTAGGAGACACCCTGAAACTTGAACCAATATTCTTGATCAGCATCAAAAGTCGAGTCGATATAGCCATATTAGTATTTCTGTCCGTCTGTTTGGATATGAGCTCTCGTAGCCCCTAGGCAGGACAAGTTTGTTTCAAATTTTCTATATAATTGATTACAATAAAATGTTAAATTTCGAAAATTTGAAAGTGGTGATTGAAAACATTTACCAAATAATGAAATTCTGTGAAATTTGTTATTAAAATCAATTGAGAAACACCGGAGATGTGAAACAATTAAGGATTGGTATTTGTATGTCTGTCATCCCGACTGTTTGTCCTTCTGTTTGGTCAAGGGTGAAGAGTATCTTGTAGTCGAGCTTACTCAACTAGAGCCTGCTTACTAATTCTATTTGTTTTCATGTTTTTTTTAATTATCTGTGGTTTTTAGTTTTAGTATAGACATATTCGTCGGTTTCCGATCAGTTTACTATGTTCTGATGTACGCGTGCAGAACGAAAAAATCTATTTTATATCGATTAAAAAACAGGTAAAAAACATGAATTCAGAAGTTATAGAATTAATCTGGCATTCAACATATATGTATATATAAAGTAAAAAAACATTTTAAGAAAAATACCAGTTTTAACTAACATAGCCAGAATGTTAATCTATTTTAAATTATCAACTTATTGAAACCATTTTGAAATTAGCTCAAATTTAATTCCGTTTTAATGTTAGGTAGTTAAAAATGGAATCATTAATGATTAGCTGACCATTTGTAGCTCATCTTTTACCATGATTGGATGGATAAGACTCTGGATTGTTTTGAAACTTTTATCCTTCATGGTTGTGGAGGTTGCACCGCGTCGGAATTTTCGATTTATTATCAACGATATTTATCTGAAGCCCGTGGATACGGATCTTTTTGAGCATGTTGACTATAAGCTAGAAAATAGCAGATTCATGACCAGCAGAATTATCCTTAGACGCGATGTCGATCAGTTTGATATAGATACATCTTTGGACATGCTTAGACCCAACAATCAGATAATGCGTCTTTATCAAGTGCGTCTGGATGCTTGCCAATTTCTAATTACCATGCACAAGAATCGCATATTTAATTCGTGGGCCAAAAGTCTAAATAGAAGCAGTAATTTGAACACATGTCCCTTAAAAGCGGTATGTTTTATTTTTTCAAGTAATATTAACATTAAACATTTATTATTTACTTGTAGCATTTCAACTATACCATCTCTAAGATGCATCTGGATGAGAACGATTTGCCTTCATATATGCCCGATTATCAGTTTAAGGCCTTAACAAAATTTTATTTCCGTAAGAAAGTTGTATTACGTATGTTTATGGGTGGTAAAGTGAATCATACCAATTGAATATTGTCTATTTTATTGTAATAAACTAAATAAAAACAAGTTGGAAACTCGACTAGGAGGCACCGGGAATTACCAAACTCTTCACTGAAGATTGAAGAATGTGCGAACGTGGGAAAAAATAACTGTAAATGCTTCCGTCGTTGTCTTTCTTTAAGGACTTATTGTGAACCGCTTTATATGTAAAATATACTAAGAAGCAATGAGAGCAACCGTGTTTAAGATTATTAGCGATTTCTTAACGGATTTTAATACAAATTTTCAAAATTTGAGATTTTGTTTTATATTAACTACATGTGAATATCGGAAATATTACTTTTTTATACCTTAAACCCTTGAAATTAATAAAGAAATTGTATAACGGTTTAAAGTATGTAATAGGCAGAAGGAAGCTTTTCTGACCCCATAAAGTATATATATTCTGATCAGAATCAACAGACGAGTCGATTTAGCCATGTCCGTCTGTCTGTATCAGTAACTTCAAAAGCTAGAGACTTCAGATTTGGGATATGAGCTCTCCTACTCCCTAGGCATAGCAAGTTTGTTTTAAATTTTCGATAGCTTTTCACATAACCGATAACAAAAAAATCTTGAATTACAAAAACTCGAAAATGGGGATTGAAACTATTAACAAAATAATAAACAGCTGTGGAATTTTTCTTCAAAACCAACCTACTTTGTGGTCAAGGGTTAAGGGTATCTTCTGGTGGTGTTAAGCCTGTTTAGATTTGTCTTTACAAAGTGTGCAAATATTCCAAATTTTTTAATTTTTTCTAAGTTTTTTTTATTTAGTATTTTCTGGAGGTGGAAGGTATGGGCGTGGCTTTAAAAATGTTAATGAATTTGGGCAACGTCAATAACTATCTTTATTCCAAAATTAGTAGTTATAGCTGTACGGGTATATAAATTATGTGAATTTATCGACTTTGAACTATCGATTTTATCGATTTTCCTGAGCCTTATTTTCATTTTGTGCGAAACCAGCCTAGATTTGGCTACATATATACATAAATACATATACAAATTTTCTTGATATTTGTAAGAGTTTTTTCTTCGATTAATCGTTCGAGCTTCTTTTGACCCTGTCAAAAAATATTTAAGCTGTATGAGTATTTTTACTGGGTTTGGTTGATTGGTTTTGGTTAAAATATTAAATTTTATAGGTAAAACTGAATGTTTATGTACTTAAAAATAGATACTGATCAACGGTATTTGCCAATTTCGGTAAAATTGCAGTGCGAAGCAGTTCTAAATCAACCCGCAAATAGTCAGTTAAGCAATTGAGGGTCATTTTTCGCCGTGATGGGTTGGAAAATGTTATTTATCTTTTTGGAGCTAACATCCTTTATTATTGTGGGAGCTGCACCGAAAACTCGAAATTTAAGAATTACTGTCGATGAATTTTCGTTAAAGCCGGTAAAAACTGATCTTTTTGTAACTCTTAAATGGTTAGTAGAAAATCGTAAAAGTGTCAGCCTCTGGGTAACTGTCAGACGTGACATCGATAATATTGAATGGCAAACCTATCTCGACATAAAGAAATCAAACAATCAGACAATACGAATTTTTCAAGCTCGTTTCGATGCTTGCCAAGCCCTAAAGGCTATGCCCAAGAATCGCTTGCTCACAATATTGGCAAAATTATTAAAAAATAGAAGTAATTTGAAGTGTCCATTAAAATCGGTATGTATCTTTAGTAGAGTTTAAATTCTAATTAATTTTGGGCATATGTTTTAGAACTTTAATTACACAGCCACTAAGATGTATCTGGAGGGTAAGGACTTTCCCAAATTTATTCCCGAGTGTCAGTATAAGAGCTTAACCAAAATTTATACAAATGACAAGTTGGAATTAATTCAATCCATATCGGGCAGGATTGAATATTATTGAATTTCTTTCCGTATTTTTTGTGAAAAAAATCAACAAATAAAGTAAATAACTTAATATCGACGTATTTAAATCGCATGTATAATTGTTTTGTGGATTTGTGGATAAGGGAACCAAGGGAAAAAGGTAGTATAAATAGCAATCTCTATGGTTAATTTTAATATGAATATGTTGAACTTGAAATGTGAAAATGTTTAATCAAGAATAACTTTAAAATAGTAAAGTCAAAGATTTATTTATATTTTTTTGTTGCATTTGACATATAGTTATTCATAAAAAAATATATATATATATTTAATTCAAATATGAAATATTTTTGGGTTTACATCCCGAAATTTAACCAAACATTTTATTTTAAATATTCGTTCGATTAAATACAGCTTTGTGTTAAAATTAATATGACACTTTGATTAAAACATATTTTACATTTATTTTGCTGCTTAACTTCGTTTGGTTGTTAAATTAACTGCGTTACGTATTTAATAGTATAGTAAGTTTTATCGTTATCGAAGTTGAAGTTCCTGTAGTTTTTTTCTTTGAGTGTAGTTGTTACTTATTGGTATACATAATGATATATTTTATTGAAATAAACTCAATAAAAACAAGTTAGAAGCTCGACTAGGAGACACGTGTATAACTAATGATTAAGATCAGGGTTTCTCAGAGAATTAAATACACAAATATATTAAAGGCAGCAGAGTTTGAGCACTGAAAAAAATAAGAGATGCGTTTATGCAACAAATGCTTTACAATGCCGATACAAATCATTATGTATGTTCTCATTTAAAACACCTTCCAAAATAAACATGTTCAATTGGCTTAACTATTCACTATTTCTTTTACAGGAAAATTAAACACAAATATTCTTAGTGTTAACCTGAAGCAAAATCAACAACAAATTGCATTGATGCCGGCTGCTGCGACAACGAACTCTTCACCGAAGATTGGAGAATATGCGAACGTGGGAAAAGATAACTGTAAATGCAATCAGTTTGTTGCTCCTGTCTTTGGTGAACCGCTTTATATGTAAAATATACTAAGAAGCAATGAGAGCCATGATTCTCGAAACCCGTGTTTAAAATTATTAACGATTTAACTTTAATCATATCTTCGGTGATTCTCAACGGATTTTAATAATAATTTTCAAAATTTAAAAGTTTTTTGTTATTAACTACATGTGCTAATCGGAAATCGAAAAAGTCATCGATAATTGGAATATTTGGAAATCATTTTTAATATTTTTATACCTTAAACCCATGAAATAAATAAAAAAAAATAAGAAAGCTCTAGTCGAGTAAGCTCGCCTAGAACATACCCTTAACCCTTGACCATACAGACGGACAGACAGATGTCGGGCTGACAGACATACACATACGTGTACTACCGGACCAATGCACGATGGTTTCAAATGTTTTTTAATACGCCTTTTAAGTTTTCTTTGGAAATTTTTTAAAAATATTCCCAAGTGTAAAATTTTGCTAAGAATTTTTATTTGTATTTTTTGAGGGTTGAAGTGCTTTTGCAGATTTTTGGGCAACGCCAATTACTATCTCCATTCCAAAATTAGTAGTTCTCGCTGTAAGTATGTGGAAACTATGTGGATTTATCGATTTTATCGATTTCCCAGCTCCATAGTCGGCATTCCTCATTTAAATTAATAAAAAAAATGTAATACGGCTTTAAATGTCCTCCATTGTTAATGCATTCTTAATGTTCTTATCATTGTTATTACTATTTTTCTATTTGGTTTCATGTTCTTAATTGCGTATTTTTACTAATTATTTGCCCATTTTAGTTTTAGTAAAGAAATAATCACTCATTTGTCATGATCTATTCAGTTTATTATGTACTGATATTTTTTACTATCTCTACGCGTGCAGAACGAAAATTTATGTTTTATTTCGATGAATACTGGTTAAAAAACATGAATCCAGAAGTTCTAGAATTCGCTGAAGGACGCGTAACTCAACTTAACAATCGCAGCTATATTAGCGGTGAATTAATATTACGTCAGAGTATTTCGCGCATGGACATTAAGGCTAATCTGGATATGATAAAGTACAATCGAAAGGTGCGACTTTTTAATTTGCGTTTAGAGGGATGTAGCCTTTTGGAAAACTTGCATAGTAATTATTTATTTAAAATATTACTTAAAACACTAAAACAACATAGCAATTTGCAAAGATGTCCAATGTTGCCGGTAAGTAAAAAGAGATATAAAAATACATGGAAAAGTAAAACGTTATATTTTTTTTATTAGCATGTCAACTATACGGTTTCTAAGTTTTCTTTGGATCCAAATGACTTTAACAACTATATTCCTGAAGGAAAATTTGAGGGCCTTTGGGATTTTGAACATAAAAAAAAACTAATAGCTCGCCTGTTTTTTAAAGGTGGTGTTAAACCTACTTAGATTTGTCTTTACAAAGTGTGTAAATATTCCAAATTTTTAAATTTTTTTTCCAAAATTAGTAGTTATAGCTGTACGGGTATGTGAATTATGTGGATTTATCGACTTTGAATTATCGATCTTATCGATTTTCCTGTGGCTATTTTTCAATTAAATTAATAACACAAAATAAGTACGGTCTCAGTTGTGCCCAATTTAAATGTTTTTTTTTTTTTTTTGGTTAATGACTAGGTTTTGTTGAGAACGGGTCAGTCATTCATCATGATATATTCAGTTTATTATGTACTTATATATTTCACTGTCTCTACGCATACAGAACGCAAATTTATGCTTTATTTCGATCAATATTGGTTAAAAAGCATGAGTTCAGAATATATAGAATTTCTTGAAGGACGTTTAGATCAAAGAAACAATCGCAGTTATATTAGCGGTGAATTAATATTGCGTCGGAGTATTACGCAATTTGAAGTTAAAGTTAATCTGGATTTGATAAGGCTCAATCGGAAAGTGCGACTTTTCGATATGCGTTTAGATGCGTGTAGACTTTTAAAGAACATAAATACACATTATTTATTTAAAATAATATTTCAAACAATAAAAAAAACTAGCAATGTGCGAAGATGTCCACTTCAGCCGGTATGTAACATAAGAAAATAAATGTATACGCTTAATAAGTTTAATGTAGATGAAAATAACTTTTCCACCCATTTTCCGGAGTCCAAATTTGAGGGTCTTTGGGACTTTGAAGATAAAAATATATTAATAGCTCGCCTGTTTTTTGGCGGTGGTGTGGAACCAGCGTAAAGTTGCCTTACCAAATTGTACAAATAGTAAAAAATGTATGAGTAAATGAGTACTTTTTTTGGCTTTGGTTGATTGGTTTTGGTTTATATTTAATTTTATGGGTAAAACTGAATGTTCATGTACTTAAAAATAGATACTGATCAACGGTATTTGCCAATTTCAGTTAAATTTTAGTGCGAAGCAGTTCTAAATCAACCCGCAAATAGTCAGTTAAGCATTTGAAGTTCATCTATCGCCGTGATGGGTTGGAAGGTGTTATTTATCTTTTTGGAGCTGGCATACTTCATCATTGTGGGAGCTGCACCGAAAACTCAAAATTTGAGAATTACTGTCGATGAATTTTCGTTAAAGCCGGTAAAAACTGATCTTTTTGTAACTCTTAAATGGTTAGTAGAAAATCGTAAAAGTATTAGCGTCTGGATAACTCTCAGACGTGACATCGATAATATTGAATTGCAAACCTATCTCGACATAAAGAAACCAAACAATCAGACAATACGAATTTTTCAAGTTCGTTTGGATGCTTGCCAGTTCCTAAAGGCTATTCACAAGAATCGCTTGCTCACAATATGGGTAAAATATTTCAAAAAGAGAAGTAATTTGAAGTGCCCATTAAAATCGGTATGTATCTTTAATAGAGTTTAAATCCTAATTGATTTGAGTATATGCTTTAGAACTTAAATTACACCGTCACTAAGATGCATCTGGAGGACGAGGACTTACCCAAATTTTTGCCCGAGGCTCAGTATAAGGGCTTAACTAAATTTTATAAAAATGACAAGTTGGAATTAATTCAATCCATATCGGGCAGGATTGAGTATTATTGAATTGATATATAAAACTTTTCGAGAAAATAAGTATCTTATTAATAAACTTTTCTCTGCAAGCTGTATGAGTATTTTTATTGGCTTTGGTTGATTGGTTTATATTTAATTTTATGGGTAAAACTGAATGTTCATGTACTTAAAAATAGATACTGATCAACGGTATTTGCCAATTTCAGTTAAATTTCAGTGCGAAGCAGTTCTAAAACAACCCGCAAATAGTCAGTTAAGCATTTGAAGTTCATCTATCGCCGTGATGGGTTGGAAAGTGTTATTTATCTTTTCGGAGCTGGCATACTTCATCATTGTGGGAGCTGCACCGCAAACTCGGAACTTTAGAGTTACTGTCGATGAATTTTCGTTAAAGTCGGTAAAAACGGATCTTTTTGTAACTCTTAAATGGCTAGTAGAAAATCGTAAAAGTGTCAGCGTCTGGATAACTCTCAGACGTGACATCGATAATGTTGAAGTGCAAATCTCTATCGACATAAAGAAACCAAACAATCAGACAATGCGAATTTTTCAAGTTCGTTTGGATGCTTGCCAGTTCCTAATGACTATTCAGCAAAATCGCTTGCTCAAAATATGGGCAAAATATTTCAAAAATAAAAGCAATTTGAAGTGTCCATTAAAATCGGTATGTATATTTAGTAAAGTTTAAATCCTAATTGATTTGAGTATATGCTTTAGAACTTCAATTACAACGTCACTAAGATGCATCTGGAGGACGAGGACTTACCCAAATTTATGCCCGAGTCTCAGTATAAGGGCTTAACTAAATTTTATACAAATGACAAGTTGGTGTTACTTCAATCCATATCGGGCAGGATTGAATATTATTGAATTGTTATATAAAACTTTTCGAGAATATAAGTATCTTATTAATAAACTTTTTTCTGCAATTTTTGTGCGATTTGTTTTAGTATTTTTTGTAAAAAAAAACCAACAAATAGAGTAATTAACTTAATATCGACGTATTTAAATCGCATGTATAATTGTTTTGTGGATTTGTGTATAATAGCTACACTAAAAGAAAAAAGTTGTATAAATAGCCATCTATATGGTTAATTTTAATATGAATATGTTGAACTTGAAATGTGCAAATGGTCAATTAAGAATAACTTTAAATAGTAAAATCAAAGATTTATCTATATTTTTTTGTTGCCTTTGACATATAGTTATTAATAAAAAAATATATATATATATTTAATTAAAATATGAAATATTTTTGGGTTTACATCCCGAAATTGAACCAAACATTTTATTTTAAATATGCGTTTGATTAAATACAGCTTTGTGTTAAAATTAATATGACACTTTGATTTAAACATATTTTACATTTGAAGTATTTTATTGTAATAAACTCAATAAAAACAAGTTAGAAGCTCGACTAGGAGACACGTGTATAACTAATGATTAAGATCAGGGTTTCTCAGAGAATAAAATACACAAAGACATTAAAGGCAGCAGAGTTTAGACTGTGCACTGAAAAAAATAAGAGATGCGTTTATGCAACAAATGCTTTACAATGCCGATACAAATCATTATGTATGTTCTCATTTAAAACACCTTGCAAAATAAACATGTTCAATTGGCTTAACTATTCACTATTTCTTTTACAGGAAAATTAAACACAAATATTCTTACAAGTGCTAACCTGAAGCAAAATCAACAACAAATTGCATTGGTGCCGGCTGCTGCGACAACGAACTCTTCACCGAAGATTGGAGAATATGCGAATTTGGGAAAATATAACTGTAAATGCAATCAGTTTGTTGCTCCTGTCTTTGTCTTTCTTATGGTGAACCGATTTATATGTAAAATATGATTATGGAAAACCGTGTTTAAAATTATTAACGATTTAACATTAATCATATCTTCGGTGTTTCTCAATGGAATTAAATTAAAATTTTAAAAATTTGAAAGTTTTTTGTTATTACCATGTGCAAATTGGAAATCGAAAATCGAAAAAGTCATCGATAACTGGAATATTTGGAAATAATTTTTAATATTTTTATACCTTAAACCCATGAAATAAATAAAAACAAATAAGAAGGCTCTAGTCGAGTAAGCTCGCCTAGAACATACCCTTAACCCTTGACCATACAAACGGACAGACGGTCGGGCTGACAGACATACACATACGTGTACTACCGGACCAATGCCTGATGGTTTCATATCTAATGTGTTTCTTAACCGATTTTAATAAAAATTTCTCTGGTGGTCAACATCTGTGAATATTTTATTAAAATCGGTTAAGAAACACCGGAGATATTAAATCAACAAGCATTGGTACATGTACAAATGTGTATGGCTGTAGGCCGACCGTCTGTCCGTCTGAATGGTCAAGGGTTAAAGGTATCTTCTCGACTAGAGCCTTCTTACTTGTTTTTTAATACGCCTTCCTAAGTTTTCTTTGGAAATTTTGTAAAAATATTCTCAAGTATAAAATTTTTCTAAAAATTTTTATTTGTATTTTTTGGGGGTTGAAGTGCTTTCGCAGATTTTTGGGAAACGCCACTAACTATCTCCATTCCAAAATTAGTAGTTCTCGCTGTAAGTATGTGGAAATTATTCGATTTCCCAGCTCCATAGTGGGCATTCCTCATTTAAATTAATAACAAAAATTGAATACGGCTTTAAATGTCCTCCATTGTTAATGCATTCTTAATGTTCTTATCATTGTTATTACTATTTTTCTATTTGGTTTCATGTTTCTAATTGCGTATTTTTACTAATTATTTGCTCTTTTTAGTTTTAGTAAAGAAATAATCACTCATTTGTCATGATCTATTCAGTTTATTATGTACTGATATTTTTTACTATCTCTACGCGTGCAGAACGAAAATTTATGTTTTATTTCGATGAATACTGGTTAAAAAACATGAATCCAGAAGTTCTAGAATTCGCTGAAGGACGCGTAACTCAACTTAACAATCGCAGCTATATTAGCGGTGAATTAATATTACGTCAGAGTATTTCGCGCATGGACATTAAGGCTTATCTGGATATGATAAAGTACAATCGAAAGGTGCGACTTTTTAATTTGCGTTTAGAGGGATGTAGCCTTTTGGAAAACTTGCATAGTAATTATTTATTTAAAATATTACTTAAAACACTAAAACAACATAGCAATTTGCAAAGATGTCCAATGTTGCCGGTAAGTAAAAAGAGATATAAAAATACATGGAAAAGTAAAACGTTATATTTTTTTTTATTAGCATGTCAACTATACGGTTTCTAAGTTTTCTTTGGATCCAAATGACTTTAACAACTATATTCCTGAAGGAAAATTTGAGGGCCTTTGGGATTTTTTCTAAGTGTTTTTTATTTAGTATTTTCTGGAGGTGGAAGGTCGCTTTAAAAATGTTAATGAAGATCTTTCGGCAGCTATATTCCAAAATTAGTAGTTATAGCTGTACGGGTATGGGAATTATGTCAATTTATCGACTTTGAATTCTCGATCTTATCGATTTTCCTGAGCCTTATTTTCATTTTGTGCGAAACCAGCCTAGATTTGGCTTAACAAATTGTACAAATAGTAAAAAATATACAAATTTTCTTAATATTTCTTATAGAGTTTATTCTTCGATTAATCGTTTCAGCTTCTTTTGACCCTGTCAAAAAATATCTAAGCTATTTTTAGTGGCTTTGGTTGATTGGTTTTGGTTAAAATATTAAATTTTATAGGTAAAACTGAATGTTCATGTACTTAAAAATAGATACTGATCAACGGTATTTGCCAATTTCAGTTAAATTTCAGTGCGAAGCAGTTCTAAATCAACCAATCAAATAGTCAGTTAAGCATTTGAGGGTCATTTTTCGCCGTGATGGGTTGGAAAGTGTTATTTATCTTTTTGGAGCTGACATCCTTTATTATTGTGGGAGCTGCATCGAAAACTCGAAATTTAAGAATTACTGTCGATGAATTTTCGTTAAAGCCGGTAAAAACTGATCTTTTTGTAACTCTTAAATGGTTAGTAGAAAATCGTAAAAGTGTCAGCCTCTGGGTAACTGTCAGACGTGACATCGATAATGTTGAAGTGCAAATCTCTATCGACATAAAGAAACCAAACAATCAGACAATACGAGTTTTTCAAGCTCGTTTGGATGCTTGCCAGATCCTAAAGGCTATGCACAAGAATCGCTTGCTCACAATATGGTTAAAATATTTCAAAAATAGAAGTAATTTGAAGTGTCCATTAAAATCGGTATGTATATTTAGTAAAGTTTAAATCCTAATTGATTTGAGTATATGTTTTAGAACTTTAATTACACCGTCACTAAGATGAATGTGGAGGCGGAGGACTTACCCAAATTTATTCCCGAGTGTCAGTATAAGAGCTTAACTAAATTTTATACAAATGACAAGTTGGTGTTACTTCAATCCATATCGGGCAGGATTGAATATTATTGAATTTCCATCCATATTTTTTGTAAAAAAAACCAACAAATAGAGTAATTAACTTAATATCGACGTATTTAAATCGCATGTATAATTGTTTTGTGGATTTGTGGATAATAGCTACACTAAAAAAAAATAGTTGTATAAATAGCCATCTATATTGTTAGTTTTAATATGAATATGTTGAACTTGAAATGTGCAAATGGTCAATTAAGAATAACTTTAAAATAGTAAAGTCAAAGATTTATTTATATTTTTTGTTGCTATTCCCATATATACATTAGAATATTAATTTTTAATATAATTTTTATATTTCATTTAAATGTAAAATAATTTTGGTTTTACATCCCGAAATTGAACCACACATTTTATTTTAAATAATCGCTGGATTAAATACAGCTTAGTGTTAAAATTAAAATGGCACTTTGATTAAAATATATGTTAGATATATTTTGCTGTTTAACTTCGTTTTGTTTTTTTTTGTTAAATTAACTACATTTCGTATTTAAAAGCGCATAGTAAGATCATTATCGAAGTTGATGTTCTTGTATTTTTTTCATTGTGTGTAGTTATCACTTATTGGTCATTTATTGTCATTTTTCATAATCTATTCGATATGTTCGGTTCAGTTTATTTTTTCGTGTTACTATTTAGTGTGTGCGTACAAGCGGAATCATACAAATTGAATATTGTCTATTTTATTGTAGTAAACTAATAAAAACAAGTAAGAAGACTCTTGTCGAGTAAGCTCGACTAGAAGGTACCCGTAACCCTTGATCATACAGACGGACAGACGGTCGGGCTGACAAACACATTCACATGTACGTGTACCGCTGTACCAATGCATGATGATTTCATATCTCCGGTGTTTCTGAACAGATTTTAATGAAAATTTCACAGATGTTCATTATTTTGCTAATAGTTTCAATCCCCATTTTCAAGTTTTCGATTTTCAAGATTTTTTTGTTATCGATTCCATGTGTATATCGTAAACCTGAAAAGTTATTGAAAATTTAAAACAAACTTGCTATGCCTAGCGGTTAGGAGAGCTTATATCCATAATCTAGAGTCTCTGGTCTTTGTAGTTCCTGAGTTCATACATACAGACGGACAGACAGACGGACGGAAAGACAGACGGACATGGCTATATCGACTCGGCTGTTGATGCTGATCAAGAATATGTTCGGAGAAGCTTCCTTCTCCCTGTTACATACATTTGCACAAAATCATTATACCCTTTTTTACCCATTTCATGGGTTAAGGGTAAACCAAGTTAGAAGCTCGATTAGGAGAAACGTGAATAACCAATGCTTAAGATCAGGGTTTCTTAGATAATGAAATACACAAAGACATTAAAGGCAGCAGAGTTTAGCCTGTGCACTGAAAAAAATAAGAGATGCGTTTTTGCAACAAATGCGAACGTGGAAAAAGATAACTGTAAATGCAATCAGTTTGTTGCTCCTGTTTTTGGCTTTCTTATGGTGAACCGATTTATATGTAAATATACTAAGAAGCAATGAGAGCCATGATTATGGAAAACTGTGTTTAAAATTATTAACGATTTAACTTTTATCATATCTTCGGTGTTTCTCAACTGATTTTATTAAACATTTTCAAAATTTCGTTAAATCTCAGGAACTACAAAAGCTAAAGGCTAAAGACTCCAGATTTTCGATATGAGTTCTCCTAATCCCTAGGCGTAGCAAGTTTGTTTAAAATTTTCATAACTTTTCCGGTTTCCGATATTCACATGTAATCGATAACAATAACAATCTTAAATTTGGAAAACTTGTAAAATGGGAATTAAAATTAATTATTAATTAGTAATTATTTATTTAAAATATTACTTAAAACATTAAAAAAGCGTAGCAATTTGCAAAGATGTCCAATGATGCCGGTAAGTAAAAAGAGATATAAAGATACATGGAAAAGTAAAAAGTTATATTATTTTTGTTATAGCATGTCAACTAACCGGATCCAAATGACTTTAACAACTATATTCCAGAGGGAAAAATTTGAGGGCCTTTGGGATTTTTTACATAAAATAAATACTAATAGCTCGCCTGCTTTTTAAAGGTGGTATTAAACCTGTTTAGATTTGTCTTTACAAAGTGTGCAACCATTCCAAATTTTTCAATTTTTTCTAAGTGTTTTTTATTTAGTATTTTCTGGAGGTGGAAGGTGGCTTTAAAAATGTTAATGAAGTTCTTTCGTCTACGTCAATAGCTATCTTTATTCCAAAATTAGTAGTTATAGCTGTACGGGTATGTGAATTATGCGGATTTATCGACTTTGAATTATCGATCTTATCGATTTTCCTGTGGCTATTTTTCAATTAAATTAATAACACAAAATAAGTACGGTCTCAGTTGTGCCCAATTTAATTTTTTTTTTTTTTTTAATGAGTAGGTTTTGTTGAGAACGGGTCAGTCATCATCATGATCTATTCAGTTTATTATGTACTTATATTTTTCACTGTCTCTACGCATACAGAACGCAAATTTATGTTTTATTTCGATCAATATTGGTTAAAAAGCATGAGTTCAGAATATATAGAATTTCTTGAAGGACGTTTAGATCAAAGAAACAATCGCAGTTATATTAGCGGTGAATTAATATTGCGTCGGAGTATTACGCAATTTGAAGTTAAAGTTAATCTGGATTTGATAAGGCTCAATCGGAAAGTGCGACTTTTCGATATGCGTTTAGATGCGTGTAGACTTTTAAAGAACATAAATACACATTATTTATTTAAAATAATATTTCAAACAATAAAAAAAACTAGCAATGTGCGAAGATGTCCACTTCAGCCGGTATGTAACATAAGAAAACATTTATTTGAATGTAAAGTAAATAATATTATTCTATTTTAATAGAATTTTACCTATACGCTTAATAAGTTCAATGTAGATGAAAATTACTTTTCCAACCATTTTCCGGAGTCCAAATTTGAGGGTCTTTGGGACTTTGAAGATAAAAATATATTAATAGCTCGCCTGTTTTTTGGCGGTGGTGTGAAACCAGTGTAAAGTTGACTTACCAAATTGTACAAATACTTTTTTTGGCTTTGGTTGATTGGTTTTGGTTTATATTTAATTTTATGGGTAAAACTGAATGTTCATGTACTTAAAAATAGATACTGATCAACGGTATTTGCCAATTTCAGTTAAATTTCAGTGCGAAGCAGTTCTAAAACAACCCGCAAATAGTGAGTTAAGCATTTGAAGCTCATCTATCGCCGTGATGGGTTGGAAAGTGTTATTTATCTTTTTGGAGCTGGCATACTTCATCATTGTGGGAGCTGCACCGCAAACTCGGAACTTTAGAGTTACTGTCGATGAATTTTCGTTAAAGCCGGTAAAAACGGATCTTTTTGTAACTCTTAAATGGTTAGTAGAAAATCGTAAAAGTGTCAGCGTCTGGGCAACTCTCAGACGTGACATCGATAATATGGAATTGCAAATCTATTTCGACATAAAGAAACCAAACAATCAGACAATGCGAATTTTTCAAGCTCGTGTGGATGCTTGCCAGTTCCTTTTAACTATTCAGCAAAATCGATTGTTCAAAATATGGGCAAAATATTTAAAAAATAAAAGCAATTTGAAGTGTCCATTAAAATCGGTATGTATATTTAGTAAAGTTTAAATCCTAATTAATTTTGGGCATATGTTTTAGAACTTTAATTACACCGTCACTAAGATGCATCTGGAGGACGAGGACTTACCCAAATTTATGCCCGAGGCTCAGTATAAGAGCTTAACTAAATTTTATACAAATAACAAGTTAATATTACTTCTTTCCATATCGGGCAGGATTGAATATTATTGAATTTGTTTCCGTTTTTTTTTGTAAAAAAAAAACCAACAAATAAAGTAATTAACTTAATATCGACGTATTTAAATCGCATGTATAATTGTTTTGTGGATTTGTGGATAATAGCTACACCAAGAGAAAAAAGTAGTATAAATAACCATCTCTAAGGTTAATTATACCCTTAACCCATGAAATGGGTAGAAAAAGGGTATAATGGTTTTGTGCAAATGTATGTAACAGGCCGAAGGAAGCTTATCCGACCCCATAAAGTATATATATTCTTGATCAGCATCAACAGCAGAGTCGATTTAGTTATGTCCGTCTGTCTGTCCGTCCGACCGTCCGTATGTATGAACTCGTCGATCTCAGGAACTACAAAAGCTAAAGCTACAAAATATGAGCTCTCCTAATCCTTAGGCATAGCAAGTTTGTTTCAAATTTTCGATAGCTTTTCAGGTTTACGATATACACTTGTAATCGATAATAAAAAACTCTTGGATTTCAAAAAACTAAAAGTGAGGATTGAAACTATAAGCAAAATTATGAACTTCTGTAAAATTTTAAATTTTAAATCGGTTTAGAAGCACCGGAGATATGAAACCATCAAGCATTGGTACAGAAGTACACAGCCATATGTATATGTCTGTTAGCCCGACCGTGTGTCCGTCTGTATGGTCAAGGGTTAAGGGTATCTTCTAGTCAAGCGTTCTCGACTAGAGCCTTCTTACTTGTTCATATTCTATTCGTCATATTTGGTTCAGCTTATTTTTTCGTATTCTTATTTAGTGCGGAACAATATTATAAATTCTATGTTGATGAATTATACATAAAAAAAACCTGAATTGCGAACTTGTACATGTCCTAGACGCACGCTTATTATCGCATATTTAATATTTCACCAAAGTATTTCGCGATTTCACGTTAACTTCAATCTGGATTTAGTTAAGTCCAATCGCAAAGTGCGTCTGTTCGATTCGCGGATGGAGGGATGTAGCCTTTTGGAATACGTTAATAGAAATTGTATATTGAATATATTAATAAGGGCTCTAAAAAAGCACGCCAATGCGATTATTAAGTGTCCGCTACAGCCAGTAAGTTACAAAAAAAACAAATGTACTAAAAAAGAATTGATATTATGTGATTTTTTCCAATAGCATTTTAGCTACACATTCAATAACTTTTATGTGGATGAGAATGACCTCTTCAGATATTTTCCAGAGAGTAAATTTCAGGGTTTCTTTAACTTTGAACATGAAATTAATTAAGTGTTCGCATTTTTTTCAGCGCTGGAGTGAAAGCAATTTTGGGAATTGGTTAATATTTATGTGTAATTATCTTTCAAAAAATTGTAACAATTAAAAAAATGGTAAAATGATATGATCAGAGCTACAAAACGCCAACATACACGAAGTCGTCTAACTGATTTATGCATATTCACCGCTTGTACACGAATCATTTTCTATTTAGCGACGTTTTGGTCATGTCTATGTATATCTGGTTGTTGCTCATTACTGCGAGTGCAGTTTCCGAAAAGCGTAATTTTCATTTTATGCTTGATGCGGTGGATGTTAAGCATTGGGCACCCGATCTGGTTCAGGAACTGAACTATTCTTTGACTCAGTTAAACAATCGCAGTTATGTTAGTGGTTTATTCGTACTTAAGAAAAATATCAACAAGTTGTCCCTAAGTACGACGATGGACCTTTGGAAAAAGGACAATAAAAAGCTACGTCTGTATGACTTGCAAACGGATGTGTGTCGATTTCTTTCGATGGTTCATGGGAATCCGATCTTGAACTACGTCTCAAAAAGCTTCAGGGAACATACAACTGGAGACTTAAAGTGTCCATTGATTGCGGTGAGTTTAAGAAATCCAAATTTTACTATTTATTGTGTATTTAACTATTGTGTTATGTTTAGCATTTTAATTATACGCTGAAAAATTGGTTTCTGGACGAAAAGGATTTTCCTAGCTATACGCCAGAGGGAACTTTTCAAACGATTACGGAATATTTTATAGATAAGAGAAAAATTTTTCGAATCTTTACGCATGGCAAAGTGATCTATTAACCTATTTGATGGCTCATACAACATTTTAGATTTATAGATTGAATCAAATAAACACCAAAACAGTTCAAGCCAATTTAAATGCACAGTTGATTAAACAACAATAAGTTCCATTCCATTAAAGTATTTAAGTAAGCTTAAACGCTACATAATTAAAGCTTTATTCCCAAATGAATATATTTATTGCGGATATGTGTATATTTATTTCAGTCAAGCCACTGTGTTTCAGGCATAAGGTAAAGTAAAACTTAGCTGCAGAACAGGAGTCAAATATTGTTCGTGAAGGATTATTACAATCTATCTGCTAGGTTTTGCTGTGTATTGGCCATCCTGGCCAAGGAAAACTTAGTCGCTTGCTCAAAAAAAAAAAAACGCTTTCTCGCGGAACGAATACATGAAGCAACATACTTTATACAAAACCAATATACCCGTTTGCTTCGGTATCAGAGTATAAAAAGTGAAGTTAAACAAAAAATCCATAAAGTGATATGTTTGAATTAAATGAAAAGCATTTAATAAATCAAGCCTTAATGATAAATCGTAATTAAAATTCGATTATCGAGTCTGTAGAAAAGTGATATCAATACATCTACTAAAACGTACAACTAAGTTAAAAGCCCAAAAGATTGCGAGTTAATTAAACAAATATTTGTATTCATTAAAATCGCATTTTAACAAATGTTTACAAAATATATGTAGACATTCCCAACAGTCAATGACAGTATTTCAAATTAGTTTTTCAAAGACAGTTGACATGATCGATCGCATTTTTTACACTTTAACAACATTGCTCCTCGCCTGTGCGTTGGTCACACTGGCAGCAAAGGTAAGCTTGCAATTGAAATTACATTTGGCCACTTATAAAGATTTTCATTCTCTTAATAGCAAAAACTTATGTATGAATTTACCAGTGCGGTGTGCGTGAATCAGAATCCAAAAGTAATATATGATATCAGTTGTCATATAAATAACACGTCAAATAATATTTCTGGCTATTTTATGTCAGTTTCGTTTAAAGAAGATATACATGCTTTGGATGCAACTATGTTGCTGGCCTTAAAACATAACGTTAAATTTGAAAACTATACCACTATAGAGTTAAATTTCTGTGAGGCCCTGCACTCGGTTCACAATCAATACATAATGCAGATGATATTGGTTAGATTGCGCCGTGAATCCAATGCCCCAATCGATTGTCCATTAAAAAAGGTTTGTAATAGTTGTTTTTAATACTGTAATGTGCTTATTTTCCACCATTCTTTTATGTCTAGGACACGCTGTACTATATAAATGGCTTTACAATCGATTTGAAGATAATACCACCCTATATACCCCGTTTAGGCTTTAAGTGGGATGCAATGTTTCGTTATAAAAAGAGTAACCTATTTCACGTAACAGTAAGCGGTGATATTTATCGAAAGTGACTCAATCCACATTTATCATGTTTCGTATTGTATAATATCAATGTCTTGCGGAAACATTATGGATGTCGTCATTTTTTTAAACACATTTTAATTAATATCTTTTTTTGTAAATGGTGTTTGTGTAATCGATTATCCGATAATTTAGGTATGATACTTTTTCTAGTGTTGTATAACGTAATTTAAACAGGAAAACTCGGCAAAATCGATTGTTTTTCGTACAGTTCTAAAGCAATATAAAACAATTTGAGCAAAAATTATTACAACTGATATTTATTGTGTTTTATAGCGCGTGATTTATGAAAATATTGCATGTCTGCTCTACTCCATGTATTTTCTGTTGACATTTTCCAGTTAGCTCCTTAATGTTTTTCTGTATGAAAAGGGCATGCGAGCATCGTTGTTAACATGTTTTCTTCGTTGATTTTTTTTTGTGCTGTTGTTTCTTTTTTTTTTTTTGTGTTATGGAAAGCTGAAAAACTTGATTACACGTGCGCTAATTTAGTTGCACGCGAAAAACACACGCGTAATCAAAAACGGTTTGCTGAAGTGCTCAATCCCCTAAAAGGGCCAACGCCCCCTACACCCTACCTCACTCCCAACCCCTTTTACATGATGGGTAGGTGGGTTGTGTAGTCCCAAGGGCTTCAGACTGTAAACCCTTATCCCGTACGTTCATGTTTTAAATTGGAGTTCATGGCATGCCATGTTTTTCACTGGTTCGCCCCGTGGGCGCTCAACAATTTAATTTATATGTTGTTGTGCGAAGTGTGTGTACACATGTGTGTGTGTGTGTGCGTGTGCATGTGCAAGAATATATGTGTGTGTGTGTCAGTGTATTTATTTTATATATGTATGCATTGGCAACGCGCGCAAAAAAGTATGCAATAAATTTTTAATTTAAATCAAGCCATCACTTTCCTTCCACTTTCCGCCCCCACACACACACACACACACACTTACATATATGGCATATTGTTCACATTTAAGTGCAAAACTCACCTATCTCAGCCACAGTCGTGCGTTAATCTATTCTAGATGTTTGCCTTTGAACATGACGCCGCCGTCTTCGGGATCGCTGATAATGTCAGAACAACTGTAACGAATCAAATGTCAAAACTGTTAATAACATTAACATTTACAGTTATGTACTGTTAAATAACATAAAAGTAGTTATTATACAAAGCATTCTTATACAAAACGTTCTTATACCAACAGGATTAAGAAACTAATAATGAATAGTTCTAAAGTTACACAAAATAAAGTATTTTAATGATCTTTAGCACATAAGCTTAACATAAAATTTTAATGATTTCGGTTTAGTTTAGTTTCTATTAGGAGCTGTTCCATTTGCTTGCTTGACTTTTCCATTTCCAAGCGCAAGTTATGCAGACTTATACGCATGCGGGTCATTTGAAGATCACCCGCTAAAAGCTTCATTTGCTGTTGGCTTGTAAAATCTGTTGATGGCAATCGATTATTGTTGGAAGTAGAAACTAAAGTTGGTTTGGAACTGTTTAGTAAATTCTTTGATTTCGTTTCGGGCATAATTCAACTGAATGAAAACTTTAAATTTTGCCTGTCAACAGAGTATCTAATATGACAACACCTTAATGAACTTTTCTACAAATTCATATACTTAACACTTGACATATTCAACAGCGACTGCTAAGAGCGAGAGAGAGAGAGAGAGAGAGAGAGGGATGGGTGAGTGCATATGTGCACTGAAGCAAACCACTGAGCTTTAATTACAATTAACCGCAAATGATGTAGCAAATGTGGTAACGTCGGCAGCTTTGGATAGCGGGGGCAGGCAGCCAGCCAGCAGCAACAACAGCAACAACAACAACAACAACAAAGAACAACAATTTATAATTGTGGCAACAAGATGTGTGTGGAATGTACGAATATTACATACACTCTTGATTAAAAGATTGATACATAAATTATGAACAAGCATAAAGAATTTTGAATACTTTCTCATGCATGTCTTAAAAATATTTTTTCGAAATGCAATTAATATAAGTGTGCAAAATGTTAAATGTAAATGTAAATATATAGAGTATATACACACACACACACACACACACAGGCACACGTACACACGCAATCATATTATATTGTATGTGAAATATTAAGTTTCACCTTCCCGTTGTTTCCCCCTTCTTAACTTCACTTCACTTCAGTTTTTGCATTGGGTTTGGGTCAGTTTTTGGGGGCTGAGTGTGGGGCGAAGTTTCGAAAGCGCGTGGACTTGACTCGAGGCATGCAATTAATTAAAAATACATGCAACGTTAAGGGCCACAGACATTTTGAGTTCGCCCCACATGCCCCCCATACTTTCTCCCTCAAATGAAATATACGAATATGCGGCTTTAATTTGACCGCAAAGGACTCACATCGAGCAGCCTGGCATATCTGAACAAATATATAGATACATATATGTATAATTGTATATATATATATACATATATGTATATAACGAGCATACTCAAGCAACGCTAAATGCATTAAACCACCTTAGCCATGTCCTTACGGCCCTCCCCCTCCCCCTACCCCTCAACCGCTTGCTCATTCTCTATCTGGTAGCTGGTGGTAAACAACATTGTCGTGGAAAACAAATAGCAAGAACAGAGCAGAGCAGAAACAACATCCAACGCCAACGCAAGGACATCAAATAAAGTTAAGCAAACAAGAGCATTAAGTGCATGGATGTTGTTCTGGTTGTTGTTGTTGTTGTTACTGTTCCTGACCACATCTACTCTTCAGTTTGTCCTCCTTCTTCCCACAACAACAATAACAACAACTTCATTAGGCAAGTGCTGCAGCCTGTTAGCCACGTCTTCGACTTGACTCGACTTCTATTGATTTTCCGTTTCTTTTTATTCTTTTCTCGTCATATTTCCATTAAGGGTATTTTCTATACCTATTTTTTTCACTTCGTTATTTTTTTACGTTTACTTATTTAGTATACCCTGTTTAATTGATAAAGGTGATACAATGTGATTCTTCCTTATTCTTAACTCTTTCTTTTTCTTTTTCCTTTAACTTATAAGACAACTAGTTTTTAAAGCAGGGATTAATCAAATACATCTAGGTACTATATTATAGGTATACCATTTTAATTAGTGGTTAATAAAGAATTCCTGAATAGATCATTTTATTATTAGACAAGAAATATCTTATAAAACTAAACATATTAAACTTTATGTAAAATTTATTAGATTTTTATCTTTACATTTGCAAGTTTTGTTGAATTATTTGTAAAATTCAAAATTCACATTTGCAAGTTTTTTTAAGATGTTTATAATCGATCAGTTTTCAATCAAATTCAAACACATTTAAGAAATTGCTCTTAAGATTTTTCTTAATATTCCCCTAGTATTCTTTATACCGTTATTTCCCTGAAAAGGTCTGATGTGCCAGTGCTGAGCAACTGTAAGTCGTGCATACCTTATTAAAAAGTGTTCTTTTTTTAGTTTTCGTATATACACACCACCTCTTATGTTATTCTTGGGGTTGCTGTTGTTGTTCACTATTTGCACCTGATGTTTTAGCTTTGTCTTGCGGACAACACGCCGTGCAGAGAGTGTCAAATGCCATTAAATGTCAACTAACAGCCGGGAAATGGACCAAGTGACGCTCAAGTGGCCAGCTAGTGTAAAGGACGACAGACAGTCCGTCTCCCCCTTTCCCTCTCTCTCTTGGTTGGCTACTGATTGCCAGTAGAAGCATTCTTGCGAGAGGTGCGAGATGTAAGGGGTAAGGAGTTAGGGGGGGGAGGTCGTTGCCGTTGAGGTTAGCGGATATTTCACTTACCATTCTACCGTGTCTATAGACAAGTGGCAAACGTCACTGACAATGTTTTGATGATTCTGGCAGGTGTAAGCAATTGTGACACACACACACACACACACTTATAATGGTATATATGTAAGGGTATATCTACAAGTATATGTGTATAAGAAATTAAATAGCCATGTGTCATGGGTGTGGCAAAAGTCAATATAAGAAAACTTATCTAAATAGACGCGCGTACTAGCTGTTCAAATATTATTAAGTCGGCTGACACACATAAAAAACCGTTGAGTGTACCAGGGAAAACCCCAATACTTACACATAACACATAACATTATCTTTACTCGGTTAAGAGCTTGTCAAGAACTCAATATCAATAGAGATATAATAATACCTAAGCAAAAGTGACAAGAGAATATTGATTGAGAATATTACTTATTTTAGGATGGAAAATTTTATGACTTCTAACACAAGTAACACATAAAATCAAATTTTCACTACATTACTATTATGGTGATATGGGATTATTTTGGAGTCATAGCGTTTGCCAAATTATGGCAATAATCACGATGATGATGATGATGATGGGTCAGGATAAAAATCTAGAATTTGTGGCAGCGCTTAATTGAATGCATGCTGGGCGATGGCTGGCCGAGAGCTGGCTGCTAAACTTTTGTGGCAACAGATACTGATACTGAATTGCAGCACGATGGCATGATGATAAACGAGCCGAGTCGACTCCGAGTAATAGGAAACAAACAAGCATTAAGCCAAAAAATATACTAGATACGACTCTATATATAGTATAATATTTATGACCGGCTCAGCTCAGCAGCTCTCTGCCGAGAGAAAGAGAGAGAAAGAGATAGAGTGGGAGTGGGAGTTTTTAGCAGAAGCTGCTGGGAAGCAGTTAAGTATTTTTGGCAACGCTTTTCTAGCTGCTGCAATATACAAAAACGAGCAAAAACAACAACATCAACAACAAAACCAAAACCAGTTGCGAAAAGTTTATACTAAAGCTTGGTTTTGGTATATTTATGTGCCCAGTCGAGAGAATAATCAGCAACACCTCATAAATTAACGAGGCGGCGGCTGCTGTTAAGCATTATTTTTAGCTGCTTTTGGGCCAACACCAACACCAACACCATCACCAACACCACAAAACATAATAAAATTTGGCACATTTCTTGGCCAGCGGGTCAGCAGCTGTAAAAGCCGTTAATAATAGTTATGAAAATTATAAACAAAGCGAGGATATCTTAGAAAATGTCTTCAAAAAATTGTTTTTAGCCGAAAGGCAAATGATCAAAAATATATTTCGGCAGTCAATGTCAATGTCAAAAAAAGCTAAGATAACTTTATTGAAATACAAGTTTTATATAAAAAGATTCAACTAAAAATAAAATTTTTTCTAACCTCACTTTTTGAAAAAAAAAATACATTTTTTTAATTGTTTGTAAAAAATGATGAAAAATATATTTCGGGCCAATCAATATGTCTATTTCAAGAAATTTGTATAAAGAAAAATATCTTTAATAAAAAGTCTTTAACAAAATACAAATTCGACTAAAGAAAAACGGTTTTTCTAACCTCACTTCTTGCAAGTCTCTCTCTCTGTCTCTTTTTAGTAGAGTCTTGTACGTGTATGCAACAAATGTGCAATTCTAAATGGATAACTGGGCGGTGGCAGGTTGGATGGATGAGTGGGTGGGTGGGTGGGTGGTGGCAGGTTGGCAGGTTGGCAGTGTAGTGAGCTTTAGGCTGAGTTGTTTTGCTTCAGCACCTTTCAGACACACACACACACACAAACACACAAACAGCAATCAGCTCAGGCAGACGAAATGGGGCGCAGGCATTGGCCTGCCAGTTTGAGCCATTCCGGTATCCTGGCTTTGGCCCATGGCAACAGCAGCATCCATGTTGCACACACGCACACACACACACACACACATACACGTATGCACGTATGTATGTGATGTACTATGTGCGAGAAAATCAATAAATTGTGTGTTGCTTTTTTTTGGTTGGGTTTACTGATGGTTGCTGCAGCTCTCTCTCTTTCTGTCTCTCTCTCTCTCTGTCTCTCTCTGGCCACAGATTTTTGCCAATGGCCAACGAAAATATAAATCTTTGGCGCACTTAAGCCCTTTTAATATTATCAATGGCCAAAGGGAAAAAGATACGCACACACACACACACACACACACACAGGACACAGGACACACGGACAGACTGTATTGTCGGTGGCTGGTGGCAGGTGTCGCAAAACTGGACAATGCTTTGGGGCATCAACGAAATTGAAATGTCCTTGACTTGAGCCTCAAAAGCTTAGCCAACAGCGAATTCTCTCTGAATTATTTATATATTTTTCGCCTTGGCCGGAAAAAGTAATTACAATTTTATAAGGACTTTTTTGGTTCATGAAGTGTGAATGAAAAATGAGAAAAAAATTATTTTATTTTAGTTTTAAATTCATTTAAATTTTGTGAAGTGCAAACTTTAAGACTTCCCTTCTCATGCGTTATACCACATTTCATAACAATCTCATAATACAATTACCAAGTGTATAAATATCAATAAAGAACATAAATCTAAACTTTTACCACACTGAAAATCTTTGTCTCATGAATAATTCAAGTACAACAAAAACAGAAACAAAAACAAAAAAGAAACATTTTTATTCAGAAACATGTTTCTGCCTTTCAGGCAGGCAGGATGTGCCACAAAATGCATTTATGCAAAATAATACAATATTAGTGCAGTAGACCGTAATAATTGTCATATTGGAGGTGGGTTGGGCTTAAACTTGGACAACATGAACGTATTATCCTGAATGTCCAGAATGTCAAAAGTAGAATGGGTTTACCCATGGGGGTAGGGTAGGGAATTCATTGGCCAGTTGCAATACTAGGAAAGTTCAGCAAAGTGCAGACAGTTTCACAAAATTGCTTAATTTAGCGCGAAAAATTATCCACTAGACTAGTAGCTACAACAACAACAACAACAGAAGCTGTCTAAGGGTTAAACTTGCCACAGAGCACAGAGTAGCCAAGCGGTACAAAATTTGGAAATGACATAGTATAAAGAAAAATATGTACAAAATCAAATACAAAACACACGCATACTAAACCAACTAAAAACACATCCAAGAACAGCAACGGCAGCTTCAAAAATGTCCGTTCAAACGGAAAGCGAAGAGAATCGAAGCGATGCGGTGCTCCCCAATGATTGTGTCCTGGATCTGAATATCAATCCAAAGAGTATTGGCTGGAATGTGCAGGCAAGCACAAAAGCAGCTGCAACAACCACTCTGCAAGTGAGCCACAAACAAATTACCGAACGCTTCGTTGAGCTACTCGGCCTATTCGAGGAGTACTCGAGGATCGTGCAAGAGAGCGAGCATGCACAGCCGAAGCTTAGACGATCGCAATCCGAGCAGAATGTTTCGGCACAAATGCGGTCATCGGAAGGTAAGTAAAATTTAAAAGAGAGAGAGAGAGAGCGAAAGCGAGAGGGTGTAAGGTACTAAAGAAAGATAACTTAGCCGATAGCAGCGAGCTTGTGAGAGGTACCATAAGTTTGACTCGCCTACAAAAATCGGACTCAACGCTGATTGCTATGCCACGCAAGCTTCGAACCTGCGAGGTTGGAATTCAAACCCAATATCCCATGGTTTCGGCCAAGAAAAAGCTTGATCAGGGGCAGATCAAGAATCAGCAGACGCAGATATACGATCAACATACACTACACATTGAGGTGGAGTCAATTAATTCGACAACAGCTTTGGAACGTGCACCGTTGCGTCAACGTTTGTGGCAAGTGCTGGCCGAGTTGGGGCGAACACTGGAGGCGTGCCTCACAATGATGGGCGAGAATATAACCTATGCGCTGTTTGTGCTGCTCTGTTTGTGGTGTATATACCTAATTCTCGAACACTATTCAAGTTTCTTGGGTGGCAAGCGGATAAGCGCCAACAAGAAGATTCTAGACACCAAATAATTCGTTTTAGTTAAAAAGGCACAGTTTTCCCAAGAGAATCGTAATAAACGGTATTTATCGATTAGCTAGATTAGATTTATTGAAACATACTCGGTGTACAACAACACATGATAGCTAGACTACAGTACAGGGCCGATGCAAAATCGGTTAACATATAGCAGAAACGATCGCCCAACGGTGGTCGATTGGTTATATTGGGCGTCGGCTCGGTTGGTGCATCAATGAAAACCGTCTGACGGGTACGTTCGCAGGGTGCCAAATCGCGTAGGATTTGATCACCGGGGACTCGTACGCCACTGTAGCGTTTTCGGGAACGCGGCTGTTCCGTTTGGCAGGCTGTATGAGAGTACTTCTTGGGCATAATTTCCAAATCATTTTCTGCGTAATCAATAGAAAGTTCCTATTAGCGATCGTACACAATCCGATCTCACACTCTGTTTACCTGAAACTAATTCCTGATCAAGCCAATTGTACCATAAATGTTTTTGTTCATCGGTCTGACTGCTACTACTTAAGGTAGCAGAATCAAGAAACAATGGTGCTTGGGTAATACCATCACCGATACCCGTATAGCCCACTTTCTTGACCAGCTCAACTTTTTCGTTATCGCTGTCATCATCGTCGTCATCGTCTTCCAATGCGCACGGCAATAGACCCAAAGCATCAAAGAGCCTTTGGCATGGTCCTCCTCCTTTATTTGACCTTGCCTTTTTTCTTGCTTGACTTTTTTCGATCACTTCGGCAACTAAATCGGTTAAGAGGCTGTCTATAAGGACGGCAGATTGTTTTGCTTTGATGGCCATGAAACAATAATTTTGAATTTTCATAACAAATTTAAAAATTACCTGAAAAAAGACATATTTAAAGCAGAAATAAATTGAGACTATCCCTAAATCGTAAATGTCAATTTGAGAAAACAAAATGAGAGTTTGAGCTTAAATTCAAGGAAAAACCAAGCCAAAAAAACAAACAAATTCAAAATTAACAATGGATGATGCTCACAAAAAACCGGCAGCCGAGCCAAAGGAGCCGAATGATGACAGTGGGCAAAATCGAATGTGCCTCAATCTGCCTGATGCTCAAGTGGGCGAAACGGAAACCGATGCACTGCTCTTGGTGCCGGATCCGAAACCTGTAAACTTTGATCCGACATTGGAACGCCTGCTCCAACTGACCGAGGCGCACTCGCTGGTCATGGACATTATAGAGAAGATGTTGCCGCGGGAAGAAATCGACAACGTTACCGACGAATCGGAACACCCAACATCAACATCCCAACTACGCTACACTGATGAACGATTTCAACGCATCCTGCAACTGCTCGATCGTTATACACGCAATCTGGAGGCCATCGAGGAGCAGGTGCGAGCTCGAGAGGACATCGATAGATCCGTGGTGGTCAACCCAGAGCCAACTCTGTTGATGCAACAATCCGAGCTGGCAACTCAAACCCTGCCACCAATGAGACCCAAGAGGATTGTCAGAAGCAACAACAACAACAGTCAACAACATCAGCGACAACAACAACAGCAACAGCAACATTTAAATGCGATACCGCCATGTGAAAGTCGTTATCATACAATAACAATCAGCACACATAGCGCCGCGGCATATGCTCCACCGCCTCGACCAACAACGTTTCTGGGCCGGATTTGGCGTTTGGTGGGTGACTTTACCGGCGCCTGCTGCTTGTGTTTGCAGGTGAACAAGGATTGTGTATTCTGTTTGGGTTTCTTTCTAGCATTTGTGATTAGCGCCAGTTTCCTAACGGCCTTCTTCTATCGCACCATCAAAATGACACACACGCCCATCCGAAATTCCGTCCTACCCGTTCAAAAATTCAGTTCGACGGGCGCACCTCCACAGAACAGTTTGGTCAAAGTGCGTCTAAACGGTGACTATTATTATGTCTTCAACAATCATCAGCAACATTTAGTTTGATTATTGGCACACACACATACGTCTTTGGCACTTTTTCGTTTCCCAAATATACATATGGTTGATAAAAATTGAATTTTTAACTTAGTTTATCCAAAATTTGACTTCATTGTGGTAGACTGTGAAGATCGTTCGACAAATAGGTAAATATATTTAAACAACATCAGAAGAAACATTTTTACTAATGTAAATTAATAAATATTTTTATAAGAAATCTGTTTTTTCTTTTTAGTATAATAAGTAAGTAAAGTAAATCATTTAAAGAACTGTTCATTTTGATATTCATATAACCCAAAGGAAATTTTCCAATTTTTATAAACTCAACCCTCAACAAGAAGTCAAAAACCAAATAGTTAAGGAAAGGAAAGGAAAGGAAAGGAAAGGAAAGGAAAGGAAAGGAAAGGAAAACTTCTCCGCTTGCTTGCAAATGCCTGCCGCTATACAATATTTGTGTAATAAAGTACATTCGCACTGTCATGCGACCGCAATTGGTTTGAGTTGAGTTTCTCTTGGCTTTGGCTTGGGTTTTTTTTTTCGGTTTCGGGGGAGATCACTTTCAGGACAATTTGAATACTCTTGCAGTTTGGAATTGTGGACAAACGACCGTCACGTTTATTCCTGCTCCTGCCCCAAAAAGGAACTCTGCACTTTGCTGCTGTTCTTGTTCGTCTTCTTCTTACTCTGTTCATTCATTGTCCCATTGACCATCGTAACTTGTGCGTTGTCGTTATCCCCTTTTTCCCAGAGACAGAGAGAGAGAATACATTTTTTTTTTTTGTCATTTTTATTATTTTTTTATTTTTTGTGTCAGGCGTCGCATTTAACTTCAACTGACAATGGGTCACAAAACGGCGACCATGCCACACAGCGCCATCGCCCCAAAATTGGCCACAAAACGTTCGTCGCCTGCTGTGCTGTCCTGTGCTCGGTGCTCGGTGCAGCCACAGAAAAGTTTTTGGCAAGATGCCAAGCACAAAGGAATTATTGTTAATATAGGCTGCCCGGACAGGACAGGACAGGACAGCACAGAGCTCAGCTGAGCTGGGGCGATCCATGGTTGGTTGGCTGGCTGGCTGGCAGAATGACCAGGCTTTGAATGTAATTTATTTATGCGAAATATGCCAAACATTTTGAAAATTCGACACTCTACACACACACATAAAGTAAACTAACCCACAACATACCGCACATAATATACACTTTTTTTGTTTTTTGGTTAGACCAACTGGAGAACATGACTAATTGCAATTTTGGAGAACATTTGCATTCCATTTAATTATATATTCTTTCTTTGATTTTGGGAATTGCAAACGAAATAAGCTTAAACATTTTCCATATAAAAAATCATTTCCAAAATCCTAATTCTAATCATTTACCATTTTTCTGTTAAAGCTGAGTGCCATTCGGCTATAAATGATATTTGATATATATTTTATTGAGTTCTCTCTACGAATGCTAAATGGGCAGAGAGATGGGCCAAAACGGATAAGCTGTTTAGATAGCAAATTTTTTTGTACAAAATTGATTTCGTATTTATTTATTATTATTTTCTTGTACTGCCTATGTTTCTCTCCCTCTCTTTCTCTCTCTCTCCCGGTCTGTCTTTTCATCTGTTTTTTTAGATTATTTTTTGGCACTGTGCGAGCACAATTAAAGTTTGGAGTGAAAAGTAGTGGAACTGCCAAACAATTTGGGCAGTGCTTTCAAGTTTTTGTTTTTTTGATGATGAGGGGGATTCCATTTTTTGTTGGTTGCTTGGTTGGTTGGTGGAGAGGAGTGGAGGCCTGATTCTTTCGCTGGGTGAGCACAGGGCGACGCGCGTTTCCGCTGGCAGGAAATTGAATTGCACGAGCACGCGAAATTACATCATTTTGGAACCACGGTAAACAATTTCCCGTTCACCTGACAGTGTCGTTTTTCCCCATTTTTTTGACGTCCATTTTTAGTGGGGGAGTGTCGGGACTGCAATAGCGCATATGAAAGGGGTTTTTTGGGGCCATTTTTTGGGTAGGGAGAGATAGTTGCGGAAAATATACAAAAATTTTTGACAAGCGAATATTTTGTTGCTAGGTTGCCACCTTGTTAACGGCAATTTGTGCGAAAATATCAATTTCACTTTTTTTTTTTGGCATTTCTGTTTTTTGTTTGCGATTTGAAAAGAAAAATACAAAAAAAATCGTATACCATATCGTGCGGGTATATCTTCATATACACATACAAACATATCGTATCGCAAAGTACGCACACACACACAAACACAGGGAGACATAAAGACAGACAGACAAATAGACAGAAGAGACACACGACGAGCTCAAAATGGCGGCGCTATAAAAAAAAGTAATGATAAGAAAAAATAAAAACAACCAACAGGCAATCAAAATGTCTGCGAACTCGAACCAGACAATGACAGACAGCATATGGACGGGATATATTCATGTGTGTACAAACGGTGAGAGGGTAGTTCAATGAGTTTTGTTCAATTTAGAAGATCTAGATGGTGAAAAGTTATTTTAAGTAAAATATGAAGTTTAGTAAATAAGTAAAATCGGAAGACTTTGTATTATATTTTAGGAATAGTTGATATATACATAGAGCGAAATTTTAGGGCATTAGGATAAGTTTTATAAGGAAATATTTCTGATCAACAGCTAAAATAATATTCTAGCCAAAGGTACAGAAAGGATAAAACTGTTTTGCATAATGAAATGTTAAATCCTATATAGAAAAAACACAATAAAATCATTCCAAGTAGACGACTATTTGTAAAAGATAATAATAAGATTTCGATCAAGATACTTGAAATGGGTAATCTGTATAGAAACAAATTTCAGCTAAATATATTTTCAAAACCAAAAAAATTGTTTAAATGTATAATATAGCAAATAACGCAGCAGAAAAGATAAAAACTGTTCTAAATGATGAACTATTTAATAAAAAAAACACATTATATAAACTTTTATGATTTCTGTTCAAATACCCATTGATAAGCCCTCGGTTAAAAATGTTGCTCATATGATGTTGCAAAACTAAAACGAAACTCAGTCAATGTGCCACTCCCACTTGGCAGCCCTTCGACTGCTGCTGCTGCTGCTGTTGGTGCTAGTGGTGCTTATGCTTCTTCTTCTTCTTCGGTTGCAAATGCTACGACATGGCAACGCTGTCAGTTTGAAAGGATTATTGCCACTTGCCGCTTGCGGCGAACGTTCTTAAATTGTAACACGTTTGAAACAAGTTTAGATACGTGCGGCGCTCGTATCTTTTGGATTTGGGTTCTCTGGGTCTGGGCATTAAAGTTTGAGTATGAGTTTGAGTTTAGAGTTTGGAGTTTGGGTATCTCGCAGTCACCGTCGCAGTCAACGTCTCTGTCGCTTCTTTCGCTATGTAAAAAGTCATCAACGGCCAGTCGGCCAGTCAGCCAGTTAGCCAGATAGCCCGAGATAGCCAGCTAGGCAAAAGCGAAATGGCTGCGACTGGTTTGACGGGCTTTTTGAATGGGCCCGCGGACACTCTGCTGGCCAACAAAAACAACAACAACAACAACAACAACAACAGCAATTTGCCCTCACATTCGCTTGAACCCCAGCCGGAATAGTCGTAAAAAAATTCGCGCAAAAAAAAAAACAGAAAATAAAGTAAAGCGAAAAAAAATGGAAAAAAAAGAACTGCACAACGCTCAATTGTTAAAGTTTTACGCTGCTCTAAAGAAATAAAAAAAATATATATATATATCTGTATATATATATATAGTTATAAGCTGAAGAGCAAAGCTTCTAAAGTTTCGGCATTGCCTTGGGTCCCAACTGAACAGAGATTGATTGTAGACGCCAAAGTCATTCATCATGCGATTCACAGCATGACAATAAAACATGAAACTCAACTCTTCTTCTACTTGTGTTTAGAACACGCTCAAGCTCAACGTCGACGAGTCTCAGCCAGAGAAACTCGTACCATTTTTGACACTTGCCACTTGCGAAAACCGTTAAATAATTGCACTAAAATGTGAATTAAGCAAAAATAATGAATAGAACACGAATTGATGTCAATGTAAAATCTTAAATATTTTTTAAGGCATTTTGAACACAGAATCACGAAAAACTATCAATTTTCGAATCGAAAAACTAATACAGATAAGCTTATATAAAGAATTTCATCATTCACTTAAGTTTTATTGAGTTTTTAAGGATTTGTTTAGCAAATTTATTCATTATGTTTCCGGTTTGCTAACTTAACCAAAGTTACAGTTCAAATTACTTAACTATTAATACTGAGTGGGAAGCAAATTCGCATAATTTATTTTCATGTTGATGTAAAAATTGCAGACTCACCTTTAAAAGCTGACTGATTTCGTTGGCGTTGAATGGACTTTTGCATGTGTACCGGTGTATGTGCGTGTGACTGTGTGTGTGAGTGGTGTGGAGCGATAGCTGCTGCTGCTAGAAGATGTTGGTGTTGACGTTGATGTTGTTGTTGTTGCTTTTGCTGTTGTGCATCCTGGCGGCCATTTTGTACGCAATGAGCAGCTGGAGGCACTAAGTTCTACAAACAATTGCTTAAAATTCACATATTTGTTTTTTTTTTCTTTTTGTTGTTGTCGTATTTTTGAATTTCGTTTTGAAGTAACGGGTTTTCACTAAAAACACTTAAGCTGCATTGTGTTTTTGTTGCTGTTGTTTTTGTTGTTATTTTATTGTGATATTTTTATTGTTATGATTTTATTGATTTACTAACGTTTTTATAGATATTTTATTTTTTGGGTAAGCTATAAATCAAGTTTTTTCTTAAAGCTTTTTGAAAGGCCCCCACGCATAAAATAAAGGCAACGGCAAATACTAGAGTTGAGAATTGAAACAAATAGAAAAACACAAATTAAAGTGTAATGTAAAAAAGCAGTTAAACCACTTGGTTTAAGCTCTTGTTGTTGTTGTTGTTGTTTTCTGTCTTGCTGCTTTGCTTGCTGCTTCTTATTGTTGTTGTGTATTTTTTTTTTGGTATTTTTTTTTTAGCCACCAAACAGCTGAAAAACAGCAACAGAGACACTGGCGAACCTTTTGAGAGCCGGTTTCAAACAAACGCAGGCAAAAAACAAAATCGAAACAAGTTGCAAAAACGGCAACGTTTAGGTGCAAGTGACGTCGTTGTCGTTGTCGTCGAAGGCATCAGCAGCAGTAGCAGCAGCAGCAGCTGATTGCGCAGCGCGTTACTTGAGAACTTGTGCAAAGGACCTGCAGCCGGGCTCTAAAAGCGTCGCCGATATGTCAACTTATGTAAAGCTTCACGCAATCAGCAGCAGCAGCAGCAGCAATCTGACGCAGCAGTAACAGTAGCAGAGGCAGCAGCAGTGGCTGCAAAAAAAAAAAAAATAACAAGCACAAACTTTCACGTTTAAATACCCACATCAACGAATACTCTGTATTTATAATTAACACAGCCGAACATTTTAAACACTCTCAAACTGCTAGACATTAATCTAATCTTAAAAACACAAAGCAACACGGCAATAATTAATTAATTTGGTGATCTTTTTTCCAGTTATATTTAAGTTGTTTCTACGCTTAGCAACAACAGACCTTGATTTTAACACAATATACCCTTTTACTCCCATTGGAAATAGAGTAAAAAAATTGTTTTCCGGCATGTATTACTGCACGTACTGCGTGCGAGTGAGATGGCAGCAATGCAATTTGCAGTAACAGCCTATGCGTGTCAGTGTATGTACATATGTGTATATGTGTGTGTGAGTATTTTGTATTGGCGCCTGCGCTGCGGCTGCACAGCTGAGAAGCTTCTGCTGCGCTGTTGCTAGGGGCCTGACTGCAAAAGCTCAGCTGTTTTGTGGAATTACTTCGAAGGGGTAGGGGAGGCCCTATACAAAAGGGGCAGCTGCTGCTGCTGCTGCTGTTGCCTGGAATTTCTATTTGGCCTGGCAACCCAGAAGTAACGGCTTTTTCGATTGATTGCAGCAAATCAAGATATGTAAATGTTGAACGCATTGAGAACTGGTTCTCTCAACACAGTGTGCGCATTAGACACCCAGTGCGCTGCTAACCACTGTGCGCTTTGGTTAAACACTGTTCAAGAAGACCTTGCGAAGGATGTGCACAGAATATAATAAATATTTTTGCACTTTATATTGCAAAACTTTTCTCTTCAGAACGTTTCTCTCAATCGCACGGCTGTTCACTCGCTTAATTTACTCTCTTGTATCTCTCCCCCTCCCTCGCTAGCTCACATACCAAACTGTGCAAACCTGTTTTATTGTTAAGAATTTTCGCCGCCCGCCTGCCACACTGAGAAGAACACTTGCCACCAAAATACAAACAAAAAAACACAAAAAAATGTTCCGTTTCACAACTTTTTTTCGTATTTGTTTTTATGTGTTTTACTTCTTCGTCTATGGTCTGCCGCTACCGTTTGGGCTGCAGCCCAAACTATTGTTGTTACTGCTGCTTTTGTTGTTGTTGCTGCCGCTGGTGTGCTGGTGCTGGTGCTACTTTTGTGTATTTCAACGACACGCGACTACACCTACACACATTCATACACGTACGCAAGCCTTGCACACATAAGAGTGCGCGCGCTCGCTCGCTCGCTCGTTCGCACACACTCACACAAACCGAAATGAAAAATGACAAGAGAGACGACGGCGGTCTCAACGTCCGCGCGCAACGATGAGAAAAAACGAACTGAACACTGAACGAACTCAAAGCTGTTTGCAGCTCATTCGTATTGGCAACATGTTGGGGGCCATTTCCACCAAACGGAAACCTGCTGAAATAATTTCTGGCTTGTTTGAGCTTAGTATTTTGTATTGTATGTTATAAAATGTTTAATATTATATTTGTATTTTATTCAGATTGATTTTACTTTAAATATAAAAAAATTTAATCTTCAATATTTATATTCGTACATAGCTGCAGCAACTTTAAGAGCAGCCCTCGCTCAGATGCAATTGCTGTTTACTTTTGCACAATGCGACTGAAACTGTGGTGATCGCAGAATGCACTCGAAACTGTATGGCAAGAAAACTGCCCAATGTACGGTGTATGTTTGTATTATTGATATGAAATGCTTGTTACTTATGTTGTTATTGGTTATTAACAAAGTTCAATAAACTAAATACCATAGATTTATAAATAAAGTCAATAAATCTATGAATATTCATCAATTCATGCGCAGTGTCCAGACTAAGCTGGGTTTGTGAACTTGCTAGGAATAACATAGGTAATTTAACAGACTGTTAACAGCTTCGTTAAGTAAGCTAACCACAGACAACGAGTAGGTATATGATAGAGGTAAATTTTCATATAGCGATTTTGTGCCAAATTTTTTTTGAGATCAGAACCCACAGCTCTTCGGCTGTCGAGCCGAACGCGCTCTCAGCACTCTCATTCAATTGTAATATGCTTGCGATTAGATGCAGAGTGGCGGTCGACGGAGAAGGTTGGTTCGCGCCGCTTTGCTGTTTATATGAGTATGCATTTTACGTACGTGGCTTCTGATAATTTCGGGGTGGGTTTTCATAGCTCGCATTCAATTTTAATATGCTTGCGATTAGATGCAGAGAGGCAGCCGACAGAGAAGGTTGGTTCACGCCGCTTTGCTGTTTATATGAGTATGCGTACATTACGTACGTGGGTTCTGATATTTTCGATGTGGGTTTTCAGAACTTTACTTGAACTTGCCGCAATGTTTATGATGATGATGATGATTATTTTTTATTACAGGTGCCTAATTTTATTTTTATTTATTTTATTCCTTTTCAAAATTAGTAATAAAATATATTGTTAAAAAAATAAATTTAAATTTAATTATTAAAAAATAAATTTAATTTGTTTATAAAAAAATTTCATTTTAATTTTAAAGACATTTTTATTAGATTACAAAAAAAAATTAATTTAATTATTAAAAATTTCAATCGGCTATTATATAAGAACCCATTGTTATTTGCTGCTTGTTTGAAACACTTATTCAGTTTTAAAAGCAGCAACAACAACCAGAAATCTTTGCATCGATGCAGCAACACAAAACAAAAGTAGTATAATGAGCAAGCTTATTAGCTACATTATCCGGGTTGCTACCCAACTCATAAATAACATTAAAAGATTTAATGCTTTTGAACAATCTGTAGCGTTATCCGAAATGTTAATTAAGCGAGAATTTATGCCAATGAAATTATTTAATTTTTAAAAATGTATTGACAAGCTTAATATAAGAAAGTTCATTTATATTTTAAAAGGGTATCCAACTGTCATCTGTCAGTTCATTATTTTTAATGAAGCTTGCTGTGAGACTGTGTATATGTATGAATGTGTGTATATACGAAGAAAAAGACAAATTTTCAAGGGTTTTGTAATTTTGCTCATGGCATACGCGATGTTGTGTGCACACGCATTTAAATATTGAATGCGTATGTATATGTGCGCTTTGATTCTGCTGGAAGCGGTCAAAGACAAAACAAAAATGATATTTGAACGCATGGACGACAATTCAACTTGAATTGTTTTGACCTGCCTCAACATTTATAATATGAATTTTTAAGAGGTATCGAGTTCTAGGATTGAATATTTTTTTTATATAGTTTTTATACATCTGTACATATATGTATATATAAAATATATATAAGTTTGTACATATTAAATATTTTTTATTATATAGTCTTACATATTTTATTTTATTAATTTGTCCAAACAATTTACATTTTACATTAACAAATATACAATATCAAATTGTTATAAATTAATAAATATCGTCTCCCAATTCAATATACAATTTGTCGCATATCAATATCTGCATTCAAGAGCTTAGAAAAAATACGAACTTCCAAGCCAGCCAAATTTCAGTTTTGCTATTTCTGGTCATACATACTCTCTTCACTTTTTATTCTATGACACAAGCAAACAATTTTGTCTACGCAACTGCCATGCACATGTATAAAGAAGTACATGAACTGCAAAAGAGTATTCAAAGTACAATTGCGTATCGAAAAATATTGCTTGTGTGCGTTCATGTAGGTTTTCTGTCACATGATAAACTACTACGGTCATCTACAAATACTCTTTTACCGCAATAGCAAACATTTTGTCAATGTGGCTGCCATACAGATGCACGTAATCTCCGAAAGCGTATTCAAAGTGCAATTATGTCGAGATCATTATTGCTTCTGTGTGTTCTGTATGCTCGCGATTGTTTGAGTATCAAAAAGATTCAAACAAGCAGCAAATAACAATGGGTTCTTATATAATAGCCGATTGAAATTTTTAATAATTAAATTAATTTTTTTTTGTAATCTAATAAAAATGTCTTTAAAATTAAAATGAAATTTTTTTATAAACAAATTAAATTTATTTTTTAATAATTAAATTTAAATTTATTTTTTTAACAATATATTTTATTACTAATTTTGAAAAGGAATAAAATAAATAAAAATAAAATTAGGCACCTGTAATAAAAAATAATCATCATCATCATCATAAACATTGCGGCAAGTTCAAGTAAAGTTCTGAAAACCCACATCGAAAATATCAGAACCCACATTGAACATATCAGAACCCACGTACGTAATGTACGCATACTCATATAAACAGCAAAGCGGCGTGAACCAACCTTCTCTGTCGGCTGCCTCTCTGCATCTAATCGCAAGCATATTAAAATTGAATGCGAGCTATGAAAACCCACCCCGAAATTATCAGAACCCACGTACGTAAAATGCATACTCATATAAACAGCAAAGCGGCGCGAACCAACCTTCTCCGTCGACCGCCACTCTGCATCTAATCGCAAGCATATTACAATTGAATGAGAGTGCTGAGAGCGCGTTCGGCTCGACAGCCGAAGAGCTGTGGGTTCTGATCTCAAAAAAAATTTGGCACAAAATCGCTATATGAAAATTTACCTCTATCATATACCTACTCGTTGCCACAGACCAGTTAACATTTTATGTTAGTCTATGGATATACCGCTAAAACACGAGCGATTTGAAAAAAAGACAACTACAACTTTGCATTGAGATAATTTACCATTTAATTTAAATGAGCATAAAACAAAATAGAACCACAAAACATTTGTTATAGTTAATAGCTAATCAAGACAAAAGATTTGTGTATAGCTAATTTAGATACGACAAAAGGCGAATAAACATAAAGCACTTGTTAACAATTGCTTAGGGTTACGTGAATGCATAAATATATTAATACAGAGATATAGAAATTCATATATACAAGGGACGACATTGGGTCCATGTTAACAGGTTTCATAGCATTCATACATATATAATGTGTAAGTACGATCTATTCTCGCTATTAGTTAAACGTAATCGTAAATTCAATTACAAGCTCCAATTGGTTGTGTTTACGTTTAATACATATATAATAATGATATATATAGTATTCATATATAGTATTTTTAGGTGATATAATATCCCTTGCTCAGCTTGGGCATACTTTTTTGATCTCTGGGATGCTTTTTTTTTTGTATTGTTTTTGCTACTTTGATTGCACTCTACCACAAACAACAACAATGAAACAATTTTTGTGTCACAGAGCTCCAAACTATATGGATTGATATAACTAATTTGAAATATCTACAGATCGAATGAATATTATTACAAAAAACCGTATGTACAATATGAGTAAATTCGTCACAATTGAAATATATTAATGCAAAAATACCGTTTTCAAAGTTAGTTGAAATAACTATTCAAGAACTTTACCAAGATCTTCCTTAAAAACGGATGGAAAACTTAACAATCGTATATCATATCTTTATGAAATTTACAAAATAGCTTATTTACGCGAAAAAGTCTGAGAAACAAAAATATATATATGTATGCATGTAGCTTGAACTCTGTTGCGCAAATGCTGTTTCACAGTTATAAATATGTTTATATATTATATAATCATAAGATAAGTGAATAATAATAATTCAACATATTGTGCATTAAAAGGTACTTTGAAGGGGGGATTTGATTGGTCATTCTTCATTATCATCTTCATCAACTTAACGTCGATCGAACTTTACGTCGATAATCTCATCTTGGCCATTTGGGCCATTGCCGAATTTCTGGCCATAACGGCACGCATATGCTCTCGCAAATATTCACATATGGAGGTGTAGTTCTCGTGATGGGCCAACTCCATGGCCGTCAAGCCATCCTGATTCTTGAGCATCACATCGCTGCCGGCGGCCACCAGCTGCTTGCAGACGGTCATGTGTCCGAACATGCCAGCGGCATGGAGCGCCGATTCGCCATTGGGCAGCAGGCCGAGATTGGGTCGATACTTGAGCAGCACTGTCACCACAGAGGCGTGACCTTTGTGGGCGGCCTTAAATAGGGGCGTGGCGCCATCACAACGTACTGTATCCACATTGGCTCCATTCTGTAGCAGCACCTTGCATATGTGATCGTGCCCCATCTGTGCAGCTATCCACAGTGGTGTGGCACCATCGATACGCTTGACGTCCATGGAGGCATGCGCCAATATCAGCAGCGACAACACAGTTCTATGGCCATTCTGAGCAGCTATAAAAGCAGGTGAGGCACGATCCTGCCAATGGAAAGAGAGCGAGAGAGAGAGAGAGAGAGAGAATGATGGTAATGATTGAATGACATAATTCGAAAAGTTTACTTTTACCTTCATGCAGGCATTTACATCAGCTCCACAGTCCAATAGCTCTCGGATAATCTTCACATGTCCACCTTGGGCGGCAACAAAGAGTGGCGTGCCGCCATCCAAGGAGGGTATGTCAACTTTGGCGCGTGCCTTCAGCAATATGCGTACCACATCTAAATGGCCACCTTGGGCGGCAAAGAACAGAGCTGTTGTGCCTGTCGAGCGTCGCGAATTCAAATCAGCGCCCTGCTCTAACAGCTCCAAAACGCAATGGATATGACCACCAGCTGCGGACAATATAAGGGGTGTGGTGCCGTCCTGCAAAAAGTCAGACAATTTTCATTCCAAGTCTAAGCGAAATATCTTTAATTTTCAAACTTTTATTTTTATACTCGTGATATGGGTACAAAAAAGGGTAAATCCGTATGCTCTCCTAATTCCTAGGCAGGACAAGTTTGTTTCAAATTTTCGATATCTTTTTAGGTTTACGATATACACATGTAATCGATAACAATAATATCTTGAATTTCGAAAATTTGAAAATGGGAATTGAAAACATTCACAAAATATTGAAAATCTCTAAAATGTTTATGAAAATCGGTTGAAAAACACCGGAGATATGAATCAAGGTCAGTGTATGGTGAAGGGTTAAGGGTAGCATCTTACTTAGCTTACTCGACTAAAGTCTTCTTACTTTTAAGGTTAACTTTATTAACACTTACACTATCTTATTTAAAAATATACTACTACATTAGACCTTCCAAAGTAAAATACACAAATTTCCAGAATTATACTTTTATTCCTGGAGAATAAACAAGAAGTTACATTAACTCTTTCATTGTTAAATCATACATTTTTCAAGGATCTTCCTTTCATTATTGGTTTAAGCTAATCCTTGCTTGCGGTCAATAAGCACTTAAAATAAACTATATTAGCCCTTCTCTAGTAAAAACACTTTAAAGTTTCCAACTAATAATAACTATTATGACATTAAGTTGGGAAAATCTCGCTCGAAATTATTAAAGCGTTAAGTCATTCATTCATTCGCAACCAAAATTAAGTATTACAAAATATATTTAGCCAAAAAAAAAAACAGAAAAAACACAATTACATTAAATATATAAAATTCAATTACAACTTATAACAAGTTAACACTTTGTTTACAAAAGTATGCACCAATTGGCAACGAAACCGAAAAGTGCACCGAAAAGCAAAAATAAAAGCGAATAAAAAAAAACTCAAACGAAATTAAACTGAAATTAAATTTCACTTGGGGTGCAGCGAGGCGCGCGCTTTGCAAAAAAAAAAAAGAAAAGAAAGAAAAAACAGAAACATAAAAAAAACCGTCAGCTGGATAAGCTGGACAAACAAATACCGATGCAATCTGTTTGCCATATTCTCGAATTGGCTTTAACTCAATACAAACACACACACACACACACAAGGGCACAATGCCAGCTGAGCTGTACGTGACTGGACTGGGGAAGCAATTACTTGCAGTTTTACATTTCGCCAGTGATTTGTAATTTTCGCTTCGATTTCGCCTCAGTTGTCAGACAGTCAGTCAGCACGCATGCAAATCAACACACGAAACGAAACAATTTTTATTTGAGTTTAACTGGTGAAAACTAAACGTAATTGCATTCAGTTGAATTCATTCAATGCTCAATTAAGCAACGTTTGATAATCATTTAACCAGTTAAACTAATCACTACCACATTAATAAACTAATGAAATGATTAAATGGGGAAAATTAGCTATTATTAACATATATTTATTCATTGAAATCTTTATTTTAAATATTTTCAACTTCATCAGCTAAAGTTACCCAATACTTAGATCAACTTAAACACTCTTCAACTTGTCAGGTTTAAATAGAGAATCAACCTTTTATCATCTCACCTCATCTTTGCAGTCCACATGCACTTTTCCCGTATCGAGGACACGTCGCATTTCGACAACATCGCCACGTAGCGCCGCCAGATGCAACATCACATCCGAGGGTGTTTCCTTCTGCAAAAGCCAAAAGCCAAAAGCAAAAAAAAGCACATAAACAAATCGTTTTAAACCAACAATAACACAACTTTGGCAGCTGTCAAAAGAAAGGCGGCACTTGACGAATAGTTCCTGGGTTCATTTCGGATATTTTCTTCTTTTTTTTGGGGGATCTGGGAACTGGGACACCCACTCATACGAAAACAAAACAGTATTTAGTTAAGCGCTTGCGGGCGCCACTCTTAAGTAACATTAATTAAGAGGAATTAGTTTACACTGAGCAAGCAGAATGTTTTTGTCACTAATTAGTGCCGAAGGCAACAAAACAGAAAATGCAGAGACCGACAAAAATGTTCAACTTGAAACAGCGGATGTGAATGCATTTTTACAATGCTTGGCGGACGCTTTTGACATCGGACGATTAAGTGAGTCTTAACCCTTAGGTGGCTAACAATTTATTAACAAAATTTTCTAAAAATAAACCTGACAAAACTTTCTTATTTATGCGATGAAAACTTAACAGATCTGTATTATTTTGTTTCTTGTTTCTCAAAAAATCAATAAAAAAAAATTTAAAATCGATAGTTTGAAGGAAAATTAATTTTATTATTTTTAGGTCCTCAGAAAGGTCAAAAATGCTTTCTTTCACATATTATAAACTCTTAACTAAATTTGTATTAACTACCTAGTAACATTTTACTATAGACTAATGTGCTCACTTTAAGCTCCGTTGGACCACTCTGGATTAAAGTACTATAGAAACGATAGGACCAGCAATGGCACAAAAATAACCGAACGTATCAACAGGAAATACGCACGTACAATAAATATTTGAACTATTATCAGAGACCATTGAAGTTGACAGAGAAGAAGAAGACTGTCAACTCGTGAGTTAATGAAGCGAACTAAGTTGGGGGCAAAGCCACCTGTTGAAAAACGGAATTGTTTCCCCGCACCGCCACAGAGACAAGTTGTTGCACATGACATCACTCAAGTTGCCGCAACAATGCAAAAACCTGACAATAATGATCATAACAATGATGACGATGCTGCTGCTGCTTCTGCTGCTGATGATGATGATGACTAAAATATTTATAGACAGACCGAAATGTCAGCAGGTGAGAAGCACTTGTAAAGCTTCAGACAATCGCTAGACGAGGCTTGCAACATGCTTGTGTCACACTCATGTGGCAAGTTTGAAGTGTTTTCGTTGTCTTTTGACTTGATTTATACAGCAATTGTATCAATATCCAAGTGTGTGTCTGTCCACTTTTAACAGCTAGATTATAAATGGCAACAAGCATTTGAACAGCATCTAAAATGATGACTGCTTAAAAGTTCTGTTTGGTTAACTAAGTAAATATAAATGATGATGATGTGATCTTTGTTTTCTCAGTCATTTAACTAAGTGCGCTAGACAAAGAAAATAAATAGAGTTATAATAGAACGCTAGTTAGCTCATGGAAACAAAAATAAACCTCGTATTTTAATTGTGAATATTTTTTGGGAAGTTTGTGGGTTTGTAATTGGCAATCTCTGGATATACTGCACCGATATGGAAAATTCTTTTACTATTGAAAGCGCATATTATTTGTGAATCTCATAAGGTATATATAGTAACCGGCTATATTTTTTCGATAAACAACTTTTCGTACTCATGAAAAACTCCTCATTTTGCCCGCTTTCCTAACAAGAACAGCTGCCAAAAATGGGTAATAATCTAAGCAAGTTGCTTGCAAGCAACTTTATTGAGTATATAGAGTATATATATAGGTCAAACTCACCTTTAGTGACATGTTTTGATTGCTTAGCTCTCCCAGTGCTTGTATCTCTAGCTCTCGCTCTCGCTCTTGTTTTGGTCGCAATTGCAGTTGCACCTGCTTACAAGCCCGTTACCATTGACCGATTTAAAAAAGTGTAACGCAGCTGTTTCAGCCTTAGCTACAAAGCCTTAGAGTTTCCAGCACCAACAAGTTGGAGTAGTAACAGTTATAGCACAATAGCAACAACAATGAACGGTAACAGTAAGTACAACAACAACGGGGCAAGTGGCACCAATCAAATCACTACAGCAAAAACAACAAAAATCATCATCATCATCATCATCGAGGAACCAACGAACCGACGACCAGTTCCAAACTATCCCAGTCCAAGTGCTGCAAAAAACAGAAACCAAAGCAAAGTTAACTCACGGCGACTGCATCAGAATTAAGTTACATAGACAGAGTTTGGATTACTAGTTGGCCAGTGGGGAGCTTTTCGGGGTGTTTGCCAGGTCGACAGGTTTCCCCCAAAGCAACTTCCCAATTACAACAGACGAACAAACGAACAACGAAAAGAAAAAGTTTGCCAGCCAATTGCTAAGGCAAATAATTTGATAGTGTGGCAATAAACAGGATAAAATTATGTCTAAGCCTAGATAATGGTATAGGTCAAGAGCCTAAAAAGCCATATATAATTTATCATCATAGCTATAGATTTAAAATAAAAATAAAAACAAACTTTCATTTGTAACATAAGCTCTATAATTTCATTTCAGTATTTGCATGTTGCAGCCAATCATTATTAATCATTAAAATTTTTAATAATTTGTAGATTGACGTTACCAACGCCCACACAAATGGCAGGTGGGTGTGGCAAATGCATTGCTTTTACTTTGTTACATTGCATTTTAATAATTGCACATCATGCAATCCACATTTTGTTGCTTTTGTTGCTATTGTTGTTGTTGCACGAGCATCATTATCTGCATCAGATTTTTGCTGGCTAGCTGGCTGGCTGGCTGGCTGAGCTGCCTTTCAACTTTTGACCTAGAAAGTGGTTCACTTCAAGTTTTCAACATGTGCCTCAGACGTCATCACAACAACATGCGGCACAAGCAGCAGCAGCAAAGCTAGCACACACGCATATTGTTGCTGCTGACATCACAGTTTCACAGACATATTTTCGTTTGCTCTAAGTCCATTTTAATGACTTTTACTTCGTTTTCTCTTACTTTGTTTCTGTTTCTGTTCAAAGGTAATACTATCTGGAATTGGTTACTTCACATATGTATGTTGTTCGTAATCAATTGTAATGGTTCTAGGTCAAATGTTTGAGATAAGTAGCCAAACTTTAACGTTTTGATATGAAAACTATTATTGCGTTTTTACACCGCTATCAATATCAATTTTGTTATTTGCTCTTTCATCACATAGTAAATATCATTATGGCTAATAAAGCACTAGCAAATAATAATAATCAAACACTACTTAACCTGTTTGTTTTATTCACTTAAAGAGCAAATAACATTATAGTTTATTTGTGTTTTGTTCAACAATTGGTTTCACTTTCATTTCTGGGGAGACCCATCTAATAGTTATTTACAGATGCTTTTGTTGTTTTTGTATCTATGGGACTTTGTTTAGCATTTAAAAATAGCATCTCACGGTATAATCGCACACACTACACAAATGATCTCATTTTTGGCGCATAAATTTACATTTTCTGTTTTTACAATATGCAAAATTCACACACAAACGCTTAAGGTCAAGAGGCTGTCAGCCGGTCCGTTATGAGGTCTGTTCAAGAAATTAACGACTGCACATAAAAATAAAGTCACAAACACGCCGCAAAGCTTTCAGCGGAGCAACTGTCATGAAGCTACCGAACGCGTTGCAAGTTGAAAGACAACTGAGAAGCAAAAGCAAAATGTTACAAGGCAGAACCTGCTCAGATATGATAGTTATGAAAATTTAGTGATTAACCTCTTTAAATGCAAGCAAGACATTAATAGTCATGTTTTTAAAAGTTAACTTACTCGACTAAGCTTAAACGAAACAGTTTAAGTAATAAACTGAAAAATCAAAATTAACGGAAAGGCAGACAAATCGCAAATTCAACATAGTCTTCATGTTAAACTCAACATTGAAATGTTAAGTAAATGTTAACGGAAACTGATCGTGTGTTGAGTTTATGTTTGAAAATCTAAAATTGTACTTTATGTTTGGAGCACATGCCATGATAATAATCAATACATATGTATTTATATTGTATATACATATATAATTTATTTTACGTTTTCAATTCACAAACAAACAAAACACCACAAAGTAACGGTAAGTTATTGCACAAACTGCACAATGGGAACAAAGCTTAAGTCAGTCAGACGACTTAATCCTCTATAATAACAAACTCAAACATCCATACACTCCCACTCACTAACTTAAAAATACACACATAGTTGGCGCAAGTCAAAAAAAGCCTGCGGAAGTCCCATTGACGGAAAATCGACGCTGACACCGGATCAAGGACGCCGCCGCCACAGCCTCTGTCCAAAATCAATACTTACTTGCAAAGTAACCCGTAAGGGCTTGTTCACTAATTTGCAATTTATAATGGGCACGAACTTTTGTTTATGATTTTATTATTTGGGTTTATTTATTGAATAGATGTAGAACTACGAGCTAACAGCTACCGACTTTGCAATGGGCACTAAGGCCGTGAAAGCTCCGGCGCCAATTTTAATGCAATGCAGTACTACTCATCACATTGCCAAACGACTAATAAATATTTATGAGTGGCTGCCAGCTAATCGATACACTCGATAATAATATCGATATATTAAGCAGCAACAAGCGACGCAAGCAAATAAAATGAAACCACTTTTTTAAATTTAAATCAAAATTAGTTGCAGCTTTATTATTTCTTTCTATCGTTTTATTAAATACTCATACTATTATTTTATAAAACTTTTAACTAGTAAATATTTTGTAAACCAGCCAACTTTTAATGTCCCACAAAACATAAATGAATCGCTAACAATGTAAAATATTTCCTAGGAATAAATCACTCTCTTGAGGCTGTTAATTAAAATTTTTAACAATTTTGAATCAAATGCTTATATGTTTATAAATAATAAATAATTTATGAATTAAATATTACCAGATCAATTTTGGTTTTAGACTTATCGGTATTTCGTTGATGCAACCCTCCAGCGCAGCCAACTTCACTCTTTCTCTTTTCAGCCTCCTTCGACGAGTGTTGGTCGCAAATTTGTAAAACTATTACAAAATGTAAGTAAAACTGCAATTTTTTTGTTAAAAAAGTGCAAAAAATATTAATAAATATTGTTGTTTGCATTGCAGCATAATGGAGAACGACGCCGGTGAGAATGTTGATTTGTACGTGCCCCGCAAGTGGTAAGTGTAGATAGAACACGTGTTTCGTCCGCAACAGCGGTGTCAGAAGCAGCTCTTATTGGATAGCAGCTGTTTTTATTGTTGTGTTCTGCTTTTAGCTCGGCATCGAACAGAATCATCCACGCTAAGGACCACGCTTCCGTGCAACTGAGCATTGTTGTTGTGGATCCCGATACCGGCCGCCAAACCGATGGCACCAAGACCTACGCTATCTGCGGTGAAATCCGTCGCATGGGCGAGTCCGATGACTGCATTGTGCGTCTGGCCAAGAAGGATGGTCTCATTACCAAGTAAGTGACTTATATAGTATTCCTCGAAAATAGCAAACCTCTAATTTCTTTTTTTTTTTTTTTGTTTTGCAGGAACTTTTAATTAATGTAAACAAGAACTTGATATGGTAATAAAGTGAATTCCTTTTGTATTTAACGTAAGGTCCACGAAATTTGTGTTTTGTTTTGAACTGCACTGATGGCTAAGACGGCGTCGTTACTTTTCTTTTAAATGGACTTGAAGCTTTGACTGCATTAAAAGTAAACCTTTGTAATCTTCAGCTTGCTTAAAATGATATTTGATTACTATTGACAACGGATGCTCCATATGAATTTTGTCTTTGGATTAGAATTTAGCATTTTGCTATAATATATTTACTGGCCAATCAAATATCTACGCCAAAAATATATGTGTAAAAACAGCGAGCTGTGATACTAAATAAGTCATTACATATATTGGACGTATGTATTAATTAATTATGTATGTATTAACGGACAGTACATTCAAGTGCCCCAACGATACCAAGCACCGGCTTGTTAAACTGCAAGATCCATATTCCAGAATCTGTCGCACAAGAGACACATAAAGATTTTTGTTAGGTAGGGGTCGTCGAATTCCTTCGACCAGCGCTTAATGAACCCCAAGGCACTTGATGCACAATTTGCAATTGAAGAAATATGCTTGTCGAATTTAAGATTTGGGTCCATTAGAATACCCAAATCCTCAACCCATTCAATCCGATCAAGTGGTTGGTTATTTAGAAGATATATATTGAAGTGGGGCGTTCGTCTGTAAAAAGACATAACTTTACATTTACTGCAATTGAGATGCAATAAATTTGTTCTGCACCAAGTTTGAAAATTGTCTAAGTCACTTTGCAGTTTATGACCAGACAGAAGAGATGTATCCGACATGCATAATTTTACATCATCAGCATACATTAGCACCCGAGAGTGATTGATAACGGAAGGAAGGTCGTTAATAAAAAGCGTAAATAATAACGGTCCAAGGTGACTTCCTTGAGGAACACCAGAAGTGACCTGAACCACTTGAGAAAGTGACCCATTAAATAATACCCTCTGAAATCTAAAGGTTAAATAATCTTTAACCCAAAGAGTGAGACTATTGGGAAAGCACAATAGTTGAAGTTTATAAATTAAAAGATTATGACTTACAGTGTCGAAAGCCTTACTGAAATCAGTGTAAATAACATCAGTTTGCATCTTTTCTTCAAAGACTTTGATAACAAATGATGTGAATTCTAGCAAGTTAGTAGTGGTAGACCTATGTTTCATGAATCCGTGCTGGCACGGTGAAATCATAGATTTACAAAGATGTTGAAGATGAGAGGTTATCAATTTCTTAACATAGGATTTTCTGTTTCTTAAGCACTTAAAAACTGTACATACATAATATGTACGTCCAAAGTATCAAATGCAATAACTGAATGATTGCCATATTTTTGAGCTGTAGGCTGTAGCTGTCAGGCTGGGTCCTGATTTTTCCAAAAAACATTCACTTTATAAAACGCCGCAAATGGCAAATTATGATGTTCATAATATAATAAAATGTTTATATTGGACGTAGATGTACTAACGGACAGTACATTCAAGTGGCCCAACGATACCAAGCACCGGCTTGTTAACGCGCGGACCCTAGCACGTAGCAACCCACCTCCCGCCCGACCGACCGAGGGGCGCACCGCGTAGCGTGCGGTTACGAAGATATTATGATTTTGTAATGTTTGGATTCAATATTTATATAGCTTGAAACCGTGTAGTCCGGTTGAACAAATAACAGAGTTTATTTCTACAGTTATGCATCTTTTAAGTTCGAGTTTGAAATTTCAAATAAACCCTAAAAAGAATTTAATCCGCCCGCAGCGTACGCAAGCACTGTTATCGATATTTAGTACGCAGTGTTGCCACAACGTTAAAAAGTCAAGTTTCAGTGTTAAGCAGCATATACCAACAACGCACGTGTTTCTTCAAACGTTTTCATTTTAACTCTGCCCCTCAGTGAAGCACACCGGCCGAGAGGTTGCATTTAAACTTACCATTAAACTACAGTAAATACAATAAATATTATCAAAATGGTATGTGTGTTCGCCCCAGAAGTAGCAACATGTGTTTGTTTATAATCGCTCTGTTTTTTTTTTTTGCAGACCGAGGAAGTGAACCCAAAAGCATTCCCATTGGCCGATGCCCAATTGACCGCTAAGATAATGAACTTGCTGCAGCAGGCTCTTAACTACAATCAGCTGCGTAAGGGAGCTAACGAGGCTACCAAAACGCTTAATCGTGGCTTGGCTGATATTGTTGTCCTGGCTGGCGATACTGAGCCCATTGAGATTCTTTTGCACTTGCCTTTGTTGTGCGAGGACAAGAACGTGCCGTATGTGTTTGTGCGTTCCAAGCAGGCTTTGGGACGTGCCTGTGGCGTCTCTAGACCTATTGTGGCTTGCTCTGTGACCACCAACGAGGGTAGTCAGCTCAAATCGCAGATTACCTCCATACAGCAGGAAATTGAAAGGCTGTTAGTTTAAGGTTGAGAGGCGACTCTCTAAAAACGTACAAATATGTAAACTTTGATAGCATTAATAAAAAAAGTGTATTTTTTAATACAATTTCCCATTTAATACGCGTGTTTATTTTTATTTGTTTATTGGTTAGTGAAATATCGATGATATGTGGTGGTCGATAGACGAGCGCATGCTTTCTACAAAAGCCGGTGCTCAACACTGTCGATCAGCTGTTATAAGATGTCAAAAAGTCTGCCGTGTGGAATTTGGCAATTTTCGTAGACATTTTAAATTAAATCTGCGGCAAGTCCTAAACAACTACCAAAAATGCTTAACAATTCGCTTGATCTAAGGAAACATCTAACTCAATGCAAGTGACAAAAAGCATACAAAAGCAAAAAACACAAAGCACGCAACGCCAACGCAAGCAACAACAACAACAAAAATTAAACGTCTGGCGACAGCTGCAATATGAAATTGCTCGGCAAATACGTGGATAAGGGCATGCAGGGGTAAGTGCAAATGTACCACACTTATAATATGTTATTACTCATTATGAATTTCGATATTCTAGCAATGTGACCCTCATGCCAGAGGAGTCAGAGGACATGTGGCACGCCTACAATCTAATATCCGAGGGCGACAGCGTGCGCAGCACCACCATCCGTAAAGTGCAGAATGAAACGGCCACAGGCTCGTCGACAAGCAGTCGTGTACGAACCACGCTTACCATTGCCGTGGAGTCAATTGACTTCGATACGCAGGCCTGTGTGCTGCGCCTGAAGGGACGCAACATTGAGGAGAATCAGTATGTCAAAATGGGCGCGTATCACACGCTTGACTTGGAGCTGAACCGAAAGTTTGAGTTGCGCAAACCCGAATGGGACACCATTGCGTTGGAGCGCATTGACATGGCCTGCGATCCCACCCAGTCTGCTGATGTGGCTGCTGTTGTAATGCAGGAGGGACTCGCGAATGTGTGCCTTATAACGGCCAGCATGACGCTGGTGCGCAGCAAAATCGAGGTATCCATACCACGCAAGCGCAAAGGCAACGTACAGCAGCATGAGAAGGGATTGGCCAAATTCTATGAGCAGGTCATGCAGAGCATATTGCGTCACGTTAACTTCGATATAGTGAAATGTGTGCTGATTGCCTCGCCGGGCTTTGTGCGCGATCAGTTCTACGATTATATGTTCCAACAGGCTGTCAAAATGGACTATAAAGTGCTGCTGGACAACAAAAGCCGATTCATGCTGGTTCATGCATCCTCCGGCTTTAAGCACTCACTTAAAGGTGCGTTAAGCATTTCAAAATGGGTCATACGCAATGTGTTTATAAAATATATTTTGCAGAGGTGCTTCAAGATCCCGCTGTTGTTGCCAAAATGTCTGATACAAAAGCCGCTGGCGAAGTTAAAGTACTGGAACAATTTTATATGATGCTGCAATGCGAACCATCCAAAGCCTTCTATGGCAAAAAGCATGTCTTACGCGCTGCCGAGGCGCAATCTATCGAAATTTTGCTCATTTCAGACAATCTATTCAGGTGAGTGAATGTCACAATTTGAGCGCAGAGACTTAGCAGACACAGCAGTTAATATGTTAAGCTTAGACAGGTATTTGGCAAAAAGATAATATCTCGTAGATACCATAAAAGCTACCTCAACAAATTCTCGCTGTAATCCTATCAAAATTTACACTGCCTTATTAACTTTTCAGACCCATCATATGTATTTTTTTTTCAAATGTTTATGAATTAAATCAAGCAGAAAGATCAAGAGCACGTTTATTGACAAGCCCACAGCACAATGCCTTTAACTTTAACAAAAATTGTCAGCGAGTCTTGCAAAAGGTTTTCTATTTTTGTTTTTTCATTCGTTTCATTTATCATACGTTGCGTCCTCTGATGCGGTTAATGGGATTTAAAGTTTAACTTGTACTACCACCATTCAATATGAAAAACATATTGTTAACAGTGTATAATATTTTCTACATACTAAGAAAACTACATTCAAAGATCAAGTTCGGATATGATCAATGATCATACCGTTTGTAGCGCATAAAATTTGTCTTCCACATTTATTTGACTGATCTCAAGAGCTTCCAGATCTTGAGTCTGGCATAACTTGAGCACAATTTATGCCATTTAAAGAGAGAGCACGTCCGAAAACGCTAATTTGATGTGCCTCGCTCCCCTCCCAGCCGCACCCCCAATACCAAACTGCTGATGTTCTCATGATCAAGGTTGGCCGCCCGTATAGTCGTCGCCATTTTTGGCTCATGTTTTGTTTTTGTTTTTCGATTTTTTGCGTGTTGTGCGTTTTGTTTGAATTCGAATATTTGTTGCTGAAAAGTGCTCCACCGCATAGCCCGTTTACATTTTTAATGAGCCGTTGAAATTCCATTTAACTGAGCTACAAAAAGAGTAGAAACAATAAAAAAGTTTTGCGTGGCATGCAATTAAATTAAGTGTTATTGCTTTGATTTACTTAGAATTAGTGCTTAGAGATTTATGCAAAAATGTATGTTTTCTTGTTTTGTTGTTATTGTTAAGTTTAGCACATTTAATCAGTCCCGTAATTTATTGTTGCTCTCCTCTTCCTCATTAGAAACTATTTAAATCGCAAGTCACAAAAGTCGCCTTTGTTGTCATCATCGTTGTCATGCGTTGCGTTCCTTGTGCTGCTTTATCTCGACATTTTTGATTGCTGTTGATTGTTGCGCAAATTGATAAAGAAAAGAATGAAATAGTTCAAAATAGGCCCTTGACTTGATAACTGTAATAAATATGATTTTTGTCAGTTATACCCTCTCTGGTTGTTGTCTCCCTGTAGTTGTTGTTGCAACTGCTCATTCTTTAGATTCTTCTGTATTTTCTGTTGCGCCACAACGTCATCCCATTCCCTTCGACGACTTTCCACTTTGGCACTCTGTTCGCTCAGCACCAATAACCGCCTGTTGTAATCATCTAAAGTTTCGCGCAATGGCAAAAGGCGACTTGGACTGTGACTGCATTTGGGTGTGGCTTGTGGGCGGCACTTTTTGTGATATCCATCATCGTATAGTTGCTGATGCAGCTGTGGATAGCCCAGTTCTGAGATGGTATAGTCTGGGGGTTTTGTGAGCATCTTTTTGAGTGTTGAACTTATACTACAATATATAGGAACTGCAAAAGAAAAACAAATGAAAATAGTTGAAAATGTCTTACATTAAACGTGTTAAGTAAGTGGCCTAATCTCACATTCTTTTCGCTTGAATCTAACTGCTTTATAACATTTTTTTTATTATCTATAATTTGTCTGTCATAATCAGTGCCATATTATAACTACCTGTTAAAAGTAAAGTTCTCTGAAAAATTTCAGCTTTAAGTGAAGTTTATTAGTTTATTTAAAAGTTAATGCTAAGATTAAGTTTTATGTGACTAAGTGTAAAATAATTCTACAATCTTGTTGTTGGTTTTTCTCACTAGTTTTTATATACGAAAATAAATCTATTTCACATTTGTATATATAGTATATTCGAAATACTTTTCAATTGTTTTACGCGACTCGCTTTACTGTTCAGTCTGATAGTAAAGAAAACACAGTTAGTTGCTGTTCTAGTTCTTGCCGTTACCCAACACACACACACACACACACACATACATATATACATGTTTAAGTATTGTTATTGTGTTGCTCTTTCACACGCGTATTGTATGTTTCAAGCTGTACTCAATATGCACGCTTCTCACTCTATCCATTATGCATATTAATATCAAGTATTGCAGCTTGAATAGCTAGCGGCATCTGAGATCTTTGTTTGTAGAGCTGTTTCAGTAAACGTCTTGTGCTTTTTATACGATACAGATTTGCACAGCCCTAATATGCATGTAAATTTATATATGTATCCATATATATTTTCAATATCTTATCTGCATATTGTATATGTATTGTATACATTTGGATATTTGTATCTTTTTTTGCGTGTTCCAATTTCTTTGTGTCGCCTTCTAAGTTGCGCTAATTATTAGCACTTACCATGTGGGCAATACAATAATAACAACAATATTTCAAATTTGGTATTTCAACTTATTAAATCGCACCGTTTTTGGTTTTGCAGCGGGAGGCAAGTTTAAAAAGCTTTACGTCTTTTAATTCTGGACTTATTTTGATTGACAGACTTGAGTTCCACATGTGTACGTATTCCACTCTCACCCAACTTCTAGTTATGTCTTGGTAATATGATCCACTTTTGTCGAGTTATGTCTTTGACTTCTTCTCGAATTCTTTGATTGTTGCCATTTCCCACCATCTCTAGCTCTCCTTCTCCTTCTCAATTTCACTGTGGCCCCTTTGCATTGCGCTCTTCAATTGGCTCTTGTTTGTTATTTGACTTTGCTGACTAGCTGCTCTTTGCTTCGATTTTTTCTCATATTTTTTTTTTTGTATTTCCTACAACCAGTTTTTCTAGTCTTTTGTTTTAGGGCGTCTTGTGGCGCTTGCAACGTGCCCCTATTTCCAGTTGCAGCTGCTGCCTGTTGCCTCTAGTTGTTCAATTCGTATGTTGCTTTGCTGCTGTGTAAATATTGGATGCCATAGTATGCAATTGTTTATTAAAATACTATTTTGGGCACGTGCCGGGACATTTCAAAGGTAATTTTTATTTTCATTTTTGGCTCAATTTGCATTTTGTTGTCTTTGCGAAAAGTGCAAAAAAATAAAAGGTTGTTGGATTATAAAATATACCCTCTCCAGACAAATGAATAAAATGACACTAAAATATATCTCAAATCTATGAAAGGGTGATTCATATTCGGCAAGTTTTGTTATTTTCTTTCTAATTTCTATTTAAATTTGTTTAGTATTTAGGTTATTTTGTTGTTGTGGTAAATTAAGAAATCAGTGATTGATCAATCTGCGTTTTGCTGACAATTCTCTGATTCACAGCTTTATGTTGCTATTAAATATTTTGGAAAGAAACTTGTATTGTGAGTTTTTTTTTTTAATTTTAATTTATGTGTCGCACTTTTTCTTTTTGAAAGTAGTTAAAGTATATTTAACAGCCCAGTTGCACAATTTCAATTATGACTGAAAACCGACACAAAGTTCATTTTCATTAACAAAACAAAACACGCAAAGCATTTAATTATGCATTTTTTTCCGCCGCCATCTAAACTGTTTGTGTGTGTGTGTGTGTGTGTGTGTGATATCTTGAGGCCAGCGTACGTGTTTTTGGACTTTCTCGCTGCTTCTCTTGTCATGGCAGCGACCTCATCTATGCCGCCCCCGCCAACCTCATGGCATTTTCACCTACGTTACGTTAATTCCATTATAACAATTGATTTCATTGTGCAATCATTGTCACGCAGCAACAACAGCATACAACAATAACAATAACAATGAAATCAATTCATGACAACTCTGCGGTTAACGGATGAGTAAAAAAAAATACACAGGTATCTTTCACAGACACACAGTTATGAATGCTGCAGCTGTTGCATTGCCCAGCGCTGAGTCAAGCCAACTAAAATTCACAAGGCATCTATAAAAATTTAACAAACTTGATTTCTGGTTTAAGCGCTTTGCACTTGACATGAACACTGACTAAAACAATAACTTTAACTTTCACTTGGTCTGCACGCACCTTTTGCTTTCTTTTTTTTTTGTTTTTTTTTGGGTATATATTTTGTGCTTTTCTTAGCACCAATTTCTTTTGCGTGGCAAACGTCGCGTTGTTTTCTTCGCTCTGTATTCTTTGCGTATTCTTCGTTTGGCGCGCCAACATGCGAACCGCAAGAAAGCCGCTTTACAACTAATTCTACACGAATAAATAGCGAGGCGGTCTCTGCTGCTCACTTGAGCTCTCTCTTCAATACCCAGTACACAAATGAAGAGTGGGGTATAAGGCGTAGAAGAACATGCTTTAAGTTAAACAGATTGCATTAATACAATAACAAAACGATGTGAGTAGATATCGCTCTTTATAAGTGTGCAGAAATATCTGCTCTTCTAACATCCAAAGTTGTTGAAAACCAAAACTACTAATAATGTAATTTATTTATTAGCATTGATTTACAGGGTATATTTTGATCTTGCTTGTCTTTAGATACTCTCTGGCTGCCGCACGTGCTGTGGAACGCATATCCACAATCACATGAATGGCATCCACATAGGAAGAGAGTGAGAGAGATTTTATAGAGCGACCAATTAATGATCTGGCATTGCACCCTCAGCTTGCTGTTTAGCTGTGCTCTTCTCTGGTTGAAGACTCAATACAAATACAGAAACCGCTTTTTTACCTTCAGTATAAAATGATAATTGAATTTTACCTGAGCCGATTTTTTTGCATTTGATGGGAGGAGGCGCAGCTTTATTTTTGTGTTTTTGTAGCATTAACATTTACTAAGGTTTTTGAACCTTGCAGCAGTTTACACAATCGTAAATTTTAATGCTTTACAGTTTGCATTGTCTCAAACCTCAGAACTTGCATTTTCATTGCAATTAGCTCAGCGGCTCTAACTGTAACCTTTGTCGCAACCGCGAACCCACAAATTCCAGCTAAGCCCGGACACCTTATGCATTATTTATAGGTGTAACCATCATATGACTTGTACTTGTTGAACATGATTAAGCATTTTGCTATTCAAGTATGGATGTGCAATATCACGTACTTTGAATCGTAATAGATATTAATTGTTTGATATGTCTGTATCTCTGTGCCTATTGCGGCTTCAGGGTTTTCAGTTTTCGATTTCACATGTAGCGAAATTTCGTGTAGGTATTTTTTCTGTTATATTTTGCATGTTTTCAATGAATGCATACGAACTATGTAACTGAACTTAATTAATGCATTAGTGTTTGCTTAATTTTCCATTTTCCAATACAGTACTTCCATTACCTACATCAATATAATGTTATTTCTATTTTGTTTACTTTCAGATGCCAAGACGTTAATCTCAGGAAAGAATATGTTAATTTGGTCGAATCGGTGCGTGATGCTGGGGGCGAGGTGAAAATATTCTCCAGCATGCATATATCGGGTGAACGTAAGTATCACTCATGACGTAACGCATGAAAGTCTTACGAATTAGCATAGAACAAGGTGTTAAATGATGATTCATTTGCATTTGCATTTGCATTTTTAATTCCATAGCAAAGTGAATGTAAAAGTATTGCAACAGAAAATATGCAAAATGCCTATGGTTGTTTGTCAGTTCGGTTTTGAGTTTTGTATAGAACATGTACAGGCCTCCCCCTGTCTAATGACCTCGTTAAGAATTCTATTTTTACATGGCTCGCATTGCATATGTGCACAGCTACATACATATACGTATTTACATACATATACATATGTTGTATGAGTTCTTGACGAAATCTCCCGCAATGCATAATTTACATCATTTAAAAGTGAAAGCCCTTTCAATTTCTGAAATCAATTGCACATATGCTGTTAATTAAAATTGAATTTAATGTAAATGTTTTGTAAATATTTTTAGCTCTCAAAATAGACATTTCTTACGATTGTGGCTGTGGCTTTAGCTGCTTGGTAAATGACTCACGTGTCGCACATATTTGGTTTTCCTTTTTTGTTCTTATCAATTGTCTGCGACTTGGCAACACTTTTGCCAATTAATATACCCTTTAAAATGTACCAATGGGTTATGGGGAAATATTTAAAAGGCGTTCGTTTTGAAAAGACCCGTTGCTACTCTATTCAAAACTTACAGAGTTGCCAACATTTTTCACTGAACAATGGAAAAATCTTACTTTAACTAAGTTTGAGTATATCTTATGCTTAATTCAACGTTCAAAATCGATGAAAGGGTATATTTTAGTTGATACTTTCTTGCCTTAATCATTTTTACTTGTAACACGTAAATGGGTCGCAGTATTTCTAAAATAGAACCCAATACGTTTTAGCTGTTGCAACATGTGATTTTACGAAACCCTAAAGAAATTTGCATATTCGGTTCTGTCTTTCAACGCCACTTCAACATTTCTCCACACACACAGTATTTAACATGTTATCGCTGAAAGCGCCTACTCAAGTATATTCTGATCTTATTTTTAGTTTTTTTTTTTGTTCTGAAAGTTTTAATCAGCTGCCCATTACTTATATATATAAACAATGTGAAAAGGGTGTAAACAACGAACACTTGATTTAAATTATGTAGAGATAAAAAACAACTCAACAATTTCAATGAGTAAACAAAACAGAAACGATCCGAAACGAATCGAGTCGAAATAAACTGAACCTATGGTACACTAAAGCGCATTGATCACTTAACAAGCAGTTTACAATGTTCTACATAGAATTGATTACTTTACAGTATACAACTTTAGTATATGTTGGTAATTGCTATAATCTTTGTGATGGTAATCAAGTTGAATGTTAAGTTCAGCTCACTAGAACCAGTGAGCCTTGAAATTGTCAATTGTCAATTGCAACTACGCCTACGCCCAGTTTAGAACAGAAGTGAGTTAACTGGTTTGTTTGGTCTGCATACTAGTCTTGATTCAATGTACTACAACATGGTTAGAACTATGGCAATACATACACCGGATGTCTTAATTATCTAGTTTGTGTCAATCTCTAATATTATTTCAATGTGTTTATTTTCAGAACTTGCTCAACTTACGGGCGTTGCGGCTATATTGCGTTTTCCCATGCCCGAACTGGAGGATAGTGATGATGATGATGATGAGGATGGTGCAGCGGGCGGCGATAACAGCGATAGTGATTAAAGCATACTATATCCTAACAAAAACTCTTTGATGAAAACAAAACCAATCAACAAACAATAAGCATTTTTCAAACAACACCAATTTTTTTGCTTGCCCTCTCGAAAACAAAGACGGCAAATGTGAAGCTCTTGCAGCAGAGTTATACAAAAAAAAACATAGAAACAAAATTTTACATATGTATACATATATATAGAAGTAATAGGTACTACTTTTGACAGACTTGGACTGTGTCAGGGCATATACAAAATACGAGTACTATATACATACATACATAAATATACAATACTTAGTAGGTACGATAGGCGACAAATCGATTAACGCATGCATTAGTTCAAATTACATGTATAACAAATTTCAGAACAGTTTATCTAATTAGCAATGTAATCAAACCAATACTTGCTAAAGCTATAAATGTAACTATCCCCTTTAACTAATACTACTATGAACAACAGTTCATGGACTATGCATAACTAGAAATTATCACAGTGTTCTTCAGCGACAATTTTATTTTTTACATTTATAACAATTGTTTCTTTAGCTTTTGCTTTTGACTGCTGTTTTGTTGTTGTACTATATAAATATTTCATGTGTTTTCACAAATTGTAAAATTCAAAATCGATTATGGCGAGTTCTTGTTGTTTAAAAATTATTTAAGCTTTTTTATATAAAAACGAAATGTGTACAAAAAACAAAAATGTTGTCTTTTAACTTTGTAACTTTGGTGTATTTTTAGCTAAAAACAATCCATTTACATTTCAAAGATCATTATACGCAAAGTCCAGATCTATCGGTGGGTATTTAGGGATTTTAAGGTCATTGGAGGATTTATGGTAAAATAATCAAATTGAATTTCAGGTAATGATAACCGACAACGGTGGCTCAACATTTATTGATTGCACCCAACTTCATTAATGAGCAGAATATCGCACGCAGCTAACTTCATTTGTAAACATACATTTGAACGCACTAAACTTGTTTTTACAATTAGCTTTTTTTTTTATTGTTGTTAGGTACAAACTAAGCCTAAGATCAAAACAGAGCAAAAGGAATTAAGTCGATTATTTGCCCAACTGGGCAGCAGCTTCAGCAGCGGCAGCGGCTGCTTTGCGCGCTTCCCTCTTGGCCGACTTCTTCTGCTCCTTGACATCAATGTCAATGTTACGTCGCTTCTTTCGCAGCAGCCACTCCTCCTTCTCCTTGGTCTGTTTTTCACGTATCAGCTTGCGGAAGAGATTGCGATGACGCGGCTTAACCATGCGAGCTTGCAGACGATGTTCATCAACCTCAGCTTTGTGCACCTGCCGCTTGTTCACCTTGTGCACTTTGCCCGACTGAACGGACATTTTTTGTTTCTGTTGAGTGGATTATATGGTTAGATTCTATGTATTGCCCAATTTAAGACTAAATGCCAAACCTCTTCAAGTAATCGTTTCGTCTTTTCGTCCAACTCTTCTTCCTCTTCTTCGTCGTCATCGTTTTCATCCTCATAGAGCTCGTCATCATCGGAATCTTCTTCATCTTCATTGACACCATCGGGACCACCATATTTTTTGTACTCAGCCGTCTCCTGTTGATATGCACGCTGTAGCTGTTCATCGAGAAGCTCTTGCTCAACTGCATCCTCCTCTTGTTGCTCTGCAGTCTCCTCTTCAGACTCATCCTCGCTTTGAGCTGGAAAGATAGTAAAATTAGATTCAGAAATATTTACATTGTTTCTCAGAGCTTACCATGCGTTTCAATCAGTGAGGGATCATGCAGTGCTTTCTCCTCAGGAGGTATATAGGTATCTCGCTTGGCATCCACAAATGGCGACAGATGCGGTGGCAACTTTTCACCCATGAAGTACTGGTTGGTGGGAAGCAGCTCGCGTTGGTTGACACAATCGAATACCCACTGTGGCTGTATGTAATCCCTGGAGATGTACTGTGTTTTCAGGCTAGGTCTGTCCACAATCTGATGCGTAATGCTTTCATCGCTCTCATCGTACGTGGAGCCCGAGAAGACCGAGGAATCCCAGGATACCTTGGCGCCAAACGAGCGTAGAATGATGACAAGCGGTTCGCGTGGCACCTCACGATTGATAAAGAACTTAAGACCTTTGAAGAGGGTACGCAAACGCGATATCTCTTGTGCCTCTTGTTTCATTTTAATAATGCGCTTCGAGTCGCCATCCTGTTCCAGCAGCTCCATATCAATATCGGGCTCTTCTTCATCTTCTTGCAGTTTGTCGGTTCGCAGCAGATCAAAGTTCAGAGCAGCAATGCGCTCCGATACAAAGCTGGACTCATCTGTTGGCAGTTCATCGCTGTCCTGTAGCACACTGCTGGGAAACTGTGGCGGATAAGCCAGATTGAGGCCATGATATAAGCGGAAATTGGTGAAGCCCAACATGATGGTATAAAACTCTACAAATATGGACATGACCTTAAAGTCAACCTCCTGACGCGATTGCGGTTTAAAAGGATAATAATGTGGCACAATCCAATTGATTTTCTGTCCTTTTATCTCGGCCTGGAAGTAGTAGCCCTTTATCGAAATGAACACCTTGCGCAGCGACTTGGACGCAATCACATAATGCAAGAATTCAATGGTAAGCCTACGGCACAGATTCGACTGTTCGCGCGGAATCAAATGCAATGATGGAAAGGTGCTGAACAAAAATAGCAGCGTTAGGCAATCATCCATATCCTTGAGTGCATCAATGAACGTTGGATAGCGTTCTTTGACAATATGATCGAGCTTGATTTCTGGAAACAAGGCCAGGCGACGTTTTAAATTGCGAAAATCCTTAATAGCGCGATCGCGACCTGATTTTTTGGCAAAGATCTAAAAGCAAAAGGATTCCTTTAATGAAGAAAATGTATCCTCTTCGTTGAATATGCGATAAATACCTTATAGTCACGCAGCGTCCACACAATGGGCTCGTGCAACAGAAAGCGTATGTCCTTAGTATGGTAAAGAATCTTAATTTCAGACGAACCCTTCTGAGCGCGTCTTCTGTGCTTGGGTTCACGTGGATAAACACCCTTTAATATGCACAACCGGCGAAAATCATTCAGGGATAGCTGCAACTTACGTATTGCCGCACGGCGACTAATGTACTGTGTTGCCTCGCCGGACTCGTACTGTGTATGGAACAGAGTTTATAAGCAATTGTAACAAGTTTCATGATCAAATAGTTGTACTTTTTTTCGGTAGTGTACAAAAATAACCTCACACGTTTTACAACAAACTGCGTATTACTATATCACCTTAAACTTACCTTCTTTGGACGTCTCATAGTGGCAGTCTATTGAAGTAACTTTAACTAAGACTTGGACAACTGTTTTTTACAGTTGTTTTACTCTAAATTATTTTATATTTGTAGAAAAACACACGCCTTATCCAAAACACACGTTCTCGTGTTGTTGGTCGCGTGGGAAGGGACAGTGTGACCTTAGGCAGAATGTGAGAAAATCTTTCAGCAACCAACCTGTTGTCATTCGCAGCGGGCGCATGAATATTATGGGCAGCACTGTCATGTAGTGCTACCACATCGTTAAAAATATGTGTGTGCGTGAGAAATTCAAATATTAAGACAAAACTTGTTTTCGTCTTTAATAGTAAATTTGAGAATTTAAAATACACATTTTTCTGCCTTTTGGATAACTCATTTTATTGAATCTGTTTTTATTGTTTTTATAGGTAGGTATTGTATTGAGAAAATAACATACAGTCTAAGTTTGTTGTATTATATAATATTCGTTATATATTAGTTAGTTTGAACATTAACTTTATATATATATATTTTTATATATATTTTTTGTTTGCTCGCAATATGCTGACTGCAATTTTGCGTTACAAATTGTTTTTCTTGGTGTTGTTGTTGTTGTTGATAACATAAATGTTGTAATAAACGGCCATTTGATGCGTTTATTCATTTGTTTGCTGCGGCTCTGCTACAACTTGGCTATGTAACGGTTATTATTGACGCGTTCATCTCTGTGATCGTGTGTGAGTTTGTGATTGTGATTGTATGTGTGTTTTGTTTGTTGTGTATTTGTTAAGCGTTATGATTTAAATGTATGAGTGTGACTTGTTTTGTATATTTCACCTAAATAACTAGTTAACATTGTATCTATGCGTATTAGCTTCGTTTTGATTTACATAAGTGTCGTTACGTTTTGCGCCCCTCTTCTCACCTCACCTCGTCTTTTCTCCTGATCACTCAAAATGCTTCCTCTTTCTTGTAATACCTTTTATCAACTCGTGTATTTTTTTGTGCCATCGAAATTGACTATTTATTTGATTTGCTTTATATTTTGCTCGATTTAATTTGATTTAATTGATGATGAAAGGGTTTTGGGATAAGGATGGGTTCCAGGAGAGGGAGAAGGTGGATCGTGATTGTGTCTTGTCTTTTTTGTATAAAATCTAAATGTTGCCTTTAAATATACATATATGTATATATATACGTATTTTGTTTTCGATTCGTTATGTATAAATATGTACTTCTATAAAGTAAATAACATTCTGTATAATATAGCATTGCTGTATTCTATGCAACTGTTGTAAAGTAAAGCCGAATTCAATGGTTCAGCAAAGGGTTCAGGGTTACTCCGGTTTGTCAATCCAATGGATACCATCATCACTTTCGTTTGACTCGTTACAGGATCGATTGCTCTAAATCCTGTTTGTTTGGTAATGCTTACAATATACAAATATAACATAAAAATACAAAAAATATACCATAAATAAAAAAAAAAAAAAAACTGAAAAATAATCTAATAACTGTATTATTGTATTTTGTATGTTATTTCTTTCAAATATACAAACACTTAATATAGTGTCTATATTTTTTCATTATTATGCAATGTTTGTGTATGTCTGTATGTATTTATATAAACAATTATTTGTACAATCTTATGTGCTAAAAGCGTATCAGTTATTAAAATTAATTATGTTTTTTCTGTGTGTGTGTGTGTGTGTGTTATAATTATACTCTCTTGTTCACTATATAAATTAACATTTATGTATGTATGTACTAGTTACAAACATTTTTAACAATTCTCATTACAAAAATCAACCACATATGTATGTACATGCCCCCTAAGTACGACACGTATTTATGTAAAAATGTAAAGTAAAAATCGCACAACAATTAAACTCAACAACTCAACACTGGTGGGTAAGGAATTGTTATTTTTCTTCTGTATACACACGACGGCTTTGTTTTTTGGTATATTCTTTGCTTAACGAACTGTTTTGCCAACGTTATCAAATCAATAGGAATTATCAATGATCGATAATTGCATTGGGCATTTTTTTCTTTAATTTATCTTGCCTATTAAAAATAATAAACGCATTGCTCTTGTTCTTGGTTTTTTTGTTGTTTGTTGTTGTTATATACTTACAAATTTGAAAACGCTATAAAAAACATTAAATTAGTCTACCAATATGTTAACTATTACTTTTTGCTGGATTTTCATTGACGTTAAGTATATTATTTCATCGGCTCGTGTTCGTAATCGTTATCGTTATCGTTTATTTTGCTGCTTAAAACACAACGGAAAGTAGAATGAGTCACCCTGTTAAGCATTTGCATAGCAAAACAACCAACATGTGACACTTAACACGCGTGCTGTGTCCTTTTGGCGCGCCCATCTTAAAAGTTAAAGTAAAGTTCATGCAGACAAAAGCTGACTGCTTTGCGATCGCTGATCGCTGAACGAAAACTGACAGCTAGACAACTAACAGTTGCCGTTAATTTATTGTTTGTTGTTCTTTTTTTTTGCTTGTGTTGTACAACGGACGCAACTTGAAACGTTTTTATTTGATGTACTTTATACATGTATGTAGTTCGCACATATACTCAGATATAACTTTTGTATACACAAAAAAAAAAAAATAATAATAATAAAGTAAGTTATTTATACTATCTGTGGGTAACACATATATATGTATATATACTATATACTTATATAAAATCAATATATTTTCTATATTGTATATATATATATTAATAATAATAAAATTTGGTATTTAAAGCTGAAATTAATGATTACGTGCTTTTTAATTTGAAATATTATCATGGTTGATTTGGTGATTGACTTGTTAACTAACGCATTTCTATATAGCGTCCAGATTTTTATTTGTCTGTGCTATGTGTTTGCTAATTTTATATTATTATAAATTGCCAATTGTTTAAAATAATAATGAATATTTGCTTAATACTTACGGCACTCTGAGCTGTAACTCAAATTAATTTTGGTCAAAGACAAAATTAGCAGACACAAGAATTGTATTTTTTTTTCAATTTTCTTTTTTTTACTTTAATTTCAAACAATGATTTTTTATTTTGTAATTTTAATATTTTATAAAGTATATACTGTTTTTGTTATTTCTTTGTTATATTAATTTTATTATTAATTTCTCATGCTCTGTAACGCTCGATTTTTGTGTTATGAACATTTTTTTTTACTAATTTTCAACAATTTTTTTTTTTTGGTTTTGGTTTTTGTGTGTTACTCAATTATTCAACTTGGTAAAAATCTATAACCATAACAATTTCTCATATATATTTATATGTATATATGTGTATATATAATGTTATATACATATATATATCTTGTCTAAATATATTTAATCTTATATAAGCTTCTTTAAAGCAAGACTTCTACGACTTTCACTTGACGTGTGACGAGTGTCCGTTTGTGTGAGTGTGTGTGCTAGTTTTTGAGAGTTAGGATTTGGGAATTGAAAGGAGTTTTGAGTTCATAATAATATTAGTCATGATTAATCGATCGATACTAACTAAGCTGATTCTTTATTGACCTGTGTGTGATTAATTTTATTTTGATTCGTTCTTCTGGTTTTTTGTCTTTTTAGTGTAAATGTTAACAGACGCTGACATTTTGTACTGCTCTCTATGGATTAGGTTTTCGATTAGAGATTAGAGAGAAAGTGCCTTGAAAGTATATATAGTATGTATGTATATAGTAGATGACCATTCCGTGTGGGAACGCTAGTCGATTAACAATTTTCATAAATTTTGTTGGTTACTTTTTTTTATTATTATTATTAATTTTTTTTTTTAATATTCTGTAGTTAGTTCTACATAAGTTTTTTGTACTTATTCGTAGTACTTCATTGAGAAAAGTGGGCGCGATATGTTTTAAGTGAGTGAGGTGTGTGTGATTTTGTGTATGTATGTTAGTATGTGCTAGGTGTGTTTTATGTGTTCTAAATAAGTTAGTTTAAAGTTTTTCTTTTGGTATGCATATATCGTTATTATATATATATATATAATATCTATAAGTATGTTCCGTATGGATTTTTTTGGTTTTTATAGTTAATTTGGAAGATTATTGTTTAGTATTAACCATATAAAACTTGTTCTTCAACTTTTTGCTTTGTAAGTACTGGAAGTTATCTCATTTTGAAAGCAAGCAATTCAATTGTTGTCACTGTTTGTTGCTACGATTGCTTGACGATCCCAAGACCATTTGATCAATGCGCGAGAGTGAGCTTTTGAATGTTAGGAGAGATTATATTTGAAGGTTTCACTATCACCATATATGGTCCGGTAAGTGATGAAGTAATGTGCTTTTTTGACGAGAGACCAACTAAAGGAGTAAGGCAAGTAAAAACCCTAGAATTTAAAAAAGAATCAGAATATTCTCAGGTCGTCCTAAAAAGTACTCTAACCTCAAAATAGAACTTTACAGATAGATACCGGAACCCAATAGGAGGTCCTAAGATGAAAATTTATTCAATCCTGACTACGTTACATAAATTTCGAATTATTACGTTTAGAGTCCTGGTCTCTATAATAATTTTGTTCTCTTTGTCAGTGCCTAAGGTCATATACACTTTTTGGACCATATATAGTATGTATGTTGTAAGTTTTGATGTCATGTTGTAGGTAGTATAGAACATTTTATGGCCTAGCACGTTTGTTGGCGTGACGTACTTTAAATGGGTATGCCTTGTGGTTTTTATAAATACAATGTGCAATTTCTTGTTCGATTTGTAGTTGGTGTTTTCTGGTCTCGGTTTTGCATTGTATCGTATGTTATATGTCCATATATAATTGGAATATATGTTTGTGTGCAATACTATTTGATGTACTGCACCACCCATGGGGTGTAAAGAGCAGATACACACATACTTATTAACCCTTTTTTCGTCTCTAATACATACATACATACATAAGAAGAAGGTACATAATATGTATCATATTCATTGTCGTTATAGGTTTATGTATGCATATATAGTTTAGAAGTATTAGAAGTATATCTGATGGCATAGATTTGGCTATACAATATCAAGGGGGCCTAAAATTTTCTATTATCTCATTTGCAATGGTTTGTTCTTGGCCGTGCTTTAATATACAGTTTTTCGGGGTTCTATAATGTTTATGTGTGTTTGTTATTATGTAATGTATATATAGTAGTTCATATATATATATTTAACTATATTTATAAGGTTATGTCACTGCCACTAGTTCTCAATTAAATGTATCCGCCTTCGCCTTGTTGTAAAAATTATTGCTTTCTGGTATGAGTTTTGTTTTGGTTTTTGTTTCTCTTGTTGTTGTTGTTGTGTGAGTATTGTTTATAATAATGTTTTATTTTTCATCAACTTTAATTTGCGAGCCATTTGCAAACAATTTTTGGGGATATCTTTAGATATATTGCCTACTTAATTTATAGTTGCATATATATTAATGTATATATACTTTATGTTTTAATCATTTCATTCTTTATATATAAAATATATATATGTATGTATATATATGTGTGTGTATAAATGTCTATATAAGTATGTATATATATATATTTAATGCGTTTTTTTAATGTTTAATTTTTGTTATTCACTTCATTCTTGCTTCCGGCCGATTTTACTATACTATTACGAGCTTACGATTTTTGAGTTGCGGTTTAGGGCTTTAAGATTAAGGTTTTTAGTTTTAGAAAAATGTTACGTACGTTCTAAATAAAGAGAGCAAGTTGATTTTCTTGTTTTGTTACTTTAAATATCGTATATATGTATGCTCATATATATACAAATATATATATGTATAAACAAATGTTTTTATATAGGGGATTCATTAAGCAAAAAGTATATGAAATTATTAATCTTTTTTTTTTTAGGTTTTTTTTTGGTTTTGCATGTAGTCTATATCATAAATATTGTTTAAATTGAAATAACTGCACCTTTTACACGCCAACAAGAATCATAAGTATTAATTATAATGTTCATAATCATAATAATAATAATAAGAAATAGTTGCAAAGGTTCGATCGAGCATCATGGTTTTAAAATTATGTATGTCAAATGTTTAGCAAAAAGGTTTTTTTTTTCTTTAACTATTCCTAGTATTATTCATTTATATAATTTTTTTTAATTTCTCTTTCTTTTATGGTATTTTTTTTTTAGTTTTTTGAGTATAGTTGTAGCTTAACCTTTTTGTCGTTTAATAAGTACGCAAATTATCACTTAATCAATATAGTTCAATACATATATATATATATATATGTATGTATGCGATGTAAGTGTGCGTGTGGTATATATATGTTCGTTTATATATAGTATAAGTTTTCGTTAAAACTAGACCGATTTAGGCTCTGTCTGGCATAAAGCTTTCTTTTTCTTCATTGGAATTTTTCTAGAACAATTCATATGTAGTTGTTAGATAGAGCACGCAAATCATATAGTATTAGAAAGAGAGAGCGGCAAGTTTTTGGAACTAGACGGAAACTGTATATATGTATCTCTAAAGTCTTTATAGGAATGGAAATTGAACTGAGTCCGCTCAAAACATTTTGCTCAACATAATTTTCTGGCTGTCGTAACGTATTTAAGGTGCGCTTGTGCCAAGTAAGGACTTAAATAGATTTGAATATATGTTTTTTTTGTAATTAGTAGTAATTTCAAAACCCAAACGCTTAAGTAAAGTAATTGATTGGGAAGCCATTATTTGTGGATTTCTTTTTATCTTTTCTCTAAATTGTAATCGTAATCAATTATGGATAAGTTAAGTTAAGGTTTATAGTTGAAATCGAAAGACAGAGAGAGAGAGACAGATAGATAGATAGATAGATAGAGATAGAAAGATAAAGCTAACATTTCGTTTTGTGTATATATATATGGTTGTGTGTGTGTTTTTATTGTTTTGTTAATACGGCTTAAAAAGCTGCTGCTAAACATTTAAAGTAAATGTCTCTTTTGTTGAAAAAGGAAAAAACGCTGCACGTAGCACTAACTAACTCGTTTTTGTAGCTTCTTTTGGTATTTTTTGCTTTTGTTTTGCTCTTTTGTATTTCTTCTTGTGATTTATGTATTTTGTTTAACAATTCGATAAGTTTGTTTAGTCAATTTGTTAATTAATTTATTAATTTGTTTTGTATATAAATTTAGCTAATTGGTTTTTGCGCGTATATTTTTGTGTTTCTCTGTGGTTTCTCGGTGTATGTGTGTGTGTGTGTGTGTGTGTACGGGTGTGTGTGACTTTTGTCTTTGTTGCACAGTTTGGATAGCTGCAATTTTGCCCATTGCCGCTTTTTACACGGGGCAAGTGATCAAATCATATTCGAACATCAGCGAAACGGCAACAAAGACAAAGTACAACAAAAACATGGTAAAGCCCAACCCCTTGTTCATGCGCCAACGGAAGCAGGCAATTGATAGCACCACAAAAACGAGCATCATAAACAATATGGTTATGGAACAAACCATGCCCACCGAATTCACTTCAACGGGCGCATCGTAGATAATCCCATAGATCAGCCACGGTATCGGCAAGCTGCATATCCAAACAACCAAATAGGTATCAGTTGTGTATATTGGAAGGAGAAGTATTTAGTTGGTATTTTTTTGTGTACTCACCCAACCGTTACATCGAAGATGTTGCTGCCCACGGAACTGGACACAGCCATGTCGCCAAAACCTTTTCGCGCCACAATCACCGAGGTTATCAAATCCGGTATGGATGTACCCGCCGCCAGGAAGGTAAGGCCCATAACCTGAGAGGAACAATAAAAGAATACTTGGTTAAGCTTATGTGCAGTTTAGTTGGAAACTTAAGATAGTGTTTGAAAATATTTTAGATTTCAAACTCTTAACGAAAAATTCAGAATTCAGAATTCAGTTTTTACCTCTGGGGGTATGCGCGCTGTGTCTCCGGCGACATTGGCCCACCATACCATGAGATATGAGAAGGCAGCTATCCAAACAATGGAGCCTATGAAGGTGACCGGAAAAAAGCGTTTGCCACGCGGTGTTCGCGTATCCGGCAACGTTAGCCACATGGGCACCAAAAGTGGGGCAACCAGAACGTAGGTGAGTCGCTTGCGAGCCGTATCCGGCCAGGCCATGCTCAGGGGCTCCGGTTCATCCTCGATTATTTCGGGCGCCTTAGATGTTGTGAATGGTAGTACATGGTATACAATATATGGGATACGTTTATACATACATAAACATTTATATAAATGTATATATTTAAATATTATAAAATGTCAAAGTTAAAGCTTGTGCGGTGCTTCTTTTTGGTTTGTTTATACAATATATATATATATGTATAAATGTATATATATAATATATATATATATATATATATATATATATGTTTGGGTTCAGATAAGTTATGTATAATAGAATAGTATGTATATATATTTTGTTATGTAGTTTGTTAAAAGATAGAGCATATATAAGTATAAAATATATATCGTATATGTATGTGAGTCTGACATAGATGTGACTATGAATATTGTATGATAGATATGTTCATTTGGCTATGTTTACATATGAGCATATGAGTCTGTTGATATTAAGAATGAAGTATGTGACCAGATTGATTTCGGAAAAGAGTATTTTCAGTTTTGAGTTTTGAGTTTTGTGTGAAGAGGAGACGCACTCACAGACAGGCGTTCAGAGCTTTGCATGGCCAGGTTTCATACTGGTTAAGTAAGTACGTCCTTAAGCATATAGATTAAGTACGAGTAAATGGTGCGGTTTAAGGTAAGTAGTTTGATTTAAGTGTGGCCAGAGTTAATTAGAGTTGTTTTTGCGATAGTAGTATACAGTATTTTTAAGTAATAAGTACAAAACATCCAAACACATATGCACTTACTTTCTAGTTATTAGATTACAATTACGATTTGAGGGTGCTATACGAGTATTGTAACGTGCAGAGATTTCAGCATCTTAGTTTTTTGTTATTGTATATTCTTTTTCTTTTTCTTTAGGCATGCTCAAATGTTGAATTCTTTATTTAGTCTTTTTAGCAAGTGCAATAAACAGGCTAAATACACACACTCACACACACACATACTGAATGGATGCGCATGAGCACAGCCCGTACTAAAGTCGATCAAGTGTAACGAAATAGAAAGTAAAAAAATGTTATATATATAAATATATATATATTATAGTAATACTTAGGTGATTGAAAAGCTAATTAACTATAGATTTAAGTGTTTGTTAGCTACAATTCTTAAAGCGGCCACTAAAGCAATGTGAGTGGCTATAACTCTTACAAGTTTGCAAATGAAAAGCGCTAATTATATATGTTAGTATAAATTCTTAAATACTCTTTGCTAGTTGCGACTTGCGGTTTGTTATTTTACGCTCCTGGGCAAGTGGATGTGGTTGATGACAAGCTAAGCGCACGGCGACTGATAAGCTATGGCGCATTGACGTCAATCAAATTGTATCGGATATTAAATTACGCGCAATTTTTCGATAAAACCCTTGTGATTCATAATTAGTATTAATCTAATGTTGATAAATCATGGTTGGTTCTTGGATTTCTATAGATTGCAAAGTGCATTAAAGAGAAAAACTCAATTTTACGATATTAAATTTTACGATATTTAAATATACGATATTGAGTACATGCCTTTGGGTATTGCCAAGAGCACACGACATCAATATTTGCGATAGAACTTTTACGATATTCAAATTTTAACTCAGTACAAAACGAAATTGCGTATCAGTCAATTACTTTCTGATCTATTACTTAATCGACAGCCCCACCTTTTAATTTAGTTACGATATATACCTACAGAACAGCCTCCCATCAAAATTTATAGTCACGGACATTGGCAATAATAATATTAAAATCGAATATGATTAGCATCATAATGGCGATTGCCTCATCTTTCAAACATGTGGGTGCGAGAACCCATTTAATTCCAATCCAACAATCATTGCCATTATAGCCCGATTATAACCCTCGCATTCCACACTGCGCACAGGAGCGTTGAAAACATCATCATTGAAGCAACAGCAACAGCAACAGCGTTAGAGTCGTCTCTTGTTTGTCGCTGACGTCGCTCAATGCACATAGCAAAGATATACGGTTTAGTAGTACAAATTATAAGGAAAAAAAAATCGTATGCAATAAATTGAGAAGAGAGAGAGAGAGAGATAGATAGAGAGAAGAGAGCAATAATAAATTGTTTATGAAACTAACTTTGATGCTAAATTTGCGTGTCTGAATTTTGACCCTCTGCTCAATCCAGCTAGGACGTCGACCACTTAACGATGGCTTTTGGTATAGAATTGAATTTATGGTTTAAATTCATATTTTATATGTAATTTTTAATTTAAAGAAAATTAAATATTTATGGTATTTTTGTTGAGAATTAATTAATTGAATTTTGCCTTTTGTTTAAGTTCGTAACTTCAGATATTGAAAAAAAACTTGATTAATAAACCAAACACTTTTAGAGATAGTTGGGAGATAGAGTAGTTTGACAGATAGACAGATAGAGAGACAGATAGTGAGAAGTAGTGTATTGGGGAGTTTATTGTTTGGGTTATTACGTAACAAACACATAGAACGGGATTTTGAACACAATAACATTTTGATTTTTGATTTTTATTTTGAGTGTTGGGACAGTTGAGAGCAACAGAGGAATTGTGTTGAGATTACTTTTTCGTTTAGTGTTTATTTTTAAAATTTAGTTTTCCATTCTTTGTTTCTTTTTTATGAGTCAGACCTCAAGTCGGAAGCCGTATTCAGTGTCAATTGTGAGTCGAATTCAAATGAAATATGTATCGAATAGCCATTGAATTAGTTTGAATGGTTGAATTTTGTTTGTTTGCTTTGTCATCTTTTTTGCACAAATCAAAAGTAAGTTAAATAAACATATAAACAGTATCATATCGATAAATGAGCAGCTGCTTTGGCCCCAGTGCTTGCGTATGCGTATGCGTATGCCTATGCATAAGAATGCCTATATTCAGCACACACACACAAAATGTCAACAATAACAAGTTACACACACATTTATGCATGTAGTACTAGATGAAGTGGGTGTGATGGGTGTGGTGGGTGTGGTGGATGTTTGATGGGGTATGGGTGTGTGAATATGTCGGTTGCATTGCGCGTGGCGGCTACATTTGCGAATGTACAATGAAGTGCCATAATGCCTGAATAACTGAATATTTTGGAATGACTTCATCGATCAACAGCGGCAGTGGCAGTGGCAGTGGCAGCAGCAGCGGCAGCAGCACCGGCGATAATATGAATGAAAATGATATATGGGGAAAAATCATTTACGATCTAACAAATTATACAAAGTGTGTTAGTTGTCTATTTTGAGATTATTTAAATGCGAGTACTCATCATTCGTTAAACACTAAAAAGAGTTCAAGATACAAAGCAAATACGATTGGTTCCGAATGGTGTCTGCAAAAATGATAATAGTATAAACTGCATACTTATGCACACAATAAGATTTACTTTGTCAATTCCGAATTAGCTCTTTTTGGGTGAGGGGGGTGGGGGTTAAGGCAAGACAAAGAAACAAACACACGCACACACTCACAGAGCGAGAGAGTGATAGAGTGATACAGAGAGAGATAGAGATATGGATATATGGAATGGTGGACATGGGGCGATAAAGTATTACAGTTAAGGTAAGTAAGTAAATATTACACAACAAAAAGTTTTGGTGACGGGATGAGTGTTTTGTGGTGGGTTCGGAAAGCTGTACGGAAAGTTAATTATTTTGGTTTTGGTTTTGGTTTTTTTGTAAGTTAAATAGAACATAAAACGTTTATTAAAGTCACACATAGACGTTGCATAGAAAAAATACACAGAGACCGCATTTGATTCATAGGGTATACACGATTTAGTCAATTGTCTACACATAAAACATTTGGAATTTTTTTAAATATTTATTTTGAAAAACACATAAGAAACACACATAGATAAACGAAATGCCTGGGAACGGAGGTTTAACATTGAAAACATACGTGTTTTAAATAAGGTATACAAGTAGTTTAGATTCAGTCCAAACGCATCAGTTAACCAATATAGTAATCAATTAGCAATGTAGAGGAAACATGCTGACAGTTAGAAAAATGTAGTTTAGAAAAATATTGAAGAAATTTTGAAAAGCGCTTGAACCTCGCATAATCTAAACATACCGACGTAAGAACAAAAATAAAATAGTTAGGTTAAAATAAAACTCAAATAACACTTAACATTTTATGGTAGATACGCAATTCTGTTAAGTAGGATATATCCATAGCCTACATCTTACGCAAAACGTTTTCGATTACAATATTCATATATTACGATATTCAAATATTACGATATTCATCTGCGATTTGTTGTATGAAGATTGTATGCAGCGCATTGTGTGTGACATTCAGCTCAATTCATTGGTTTTTGTTGTAACATAAAAACCCAAATCAGTGTATATATACGATAAAGGAAACCATTTAATTAAACAAAAATAAATCATGCCTAGAAATCATTAGCACATTTTTGTAGTAATAGCATTTCATTTCATTTAGAATATTATATAGTTTTGAACAAGAGCACAACTTACCGAATCGAGCGTTGTGTCGATATTGCCATTGGGTCGATCGGCCAATGTTGTTTCCTTGAGATTAATCTTGACGTGATTGGCCGCTGAGGTGGTGGCGCCACCCCGTTGCGGCTTTGTGGCATCCAGCAGTACTTTAAGCGAGGCAATGGCATGCAGCTGGGTTGCCTTCTCGTCCACTTTGCCTGGAACATCATCTTTGTCATTGTAATTGTGTGTTGGGGTTTTTGAGAAGGGTGTATTATTTTTGCGATAAAAAAAAACAAAAAAAAAAATTGCATACACAGAGTGTGTTTGTGTATGTGTTGAGGTGTGTGTGGGTGTGTGTTGTTGAGTTGAAGTAGTAGTAGTAGTAGTAGTAGTAGACATAGCAGAGTAGTAGAAGGCGTTGTTTTTGTAGTTTTGTTTGTGTGTGTGTGTGGTATTTTTTTGGTATATATTTTGATTTGCACACAACGAATTGAGTTTTGAACGCAAAATCCGAGTGTTTATTATTTTTCAAAAATCAAACGAATAAAAGAAGAAGAAAGAAAGAATAAAATTGCATCGATTAAAAATGAGAATAAAACGAATTAACCCAGTTAAATATATATATTTTCACATATATTTTTTTAATTTTTTTTTGGTTTTTTTGTTTAATTTACAAGCAGCTAAATGCCCTTATTGTTTTTTTTTATTGGGTTAGAGTATATTGAAAATATTTTATACAAAATGTTGATGTCAGTTGCGAAATAGCATTTTGGAGGTTGATTATATAGTAGTAGTAATAGTACAAGTAGTAGTTGGTAGTAGTTGTATAAGCTAAAAGGTTAGAAACTAAACTAAAGTTTGGGAATAGACTAAAGAGCAGAGAACGTATAAAGAGCGTAAAGTTCAGCTATAGAAAGCTAATAGGACAGTGTTGTATGTAGGTAGGCAGAACAGAGCGGCACAGATACACATACACAAAAAAAACAGCAGTTGAAATCTAAGCATAGTTTAGGGCGGAGGCGTACATGAGTGAGGGGGGCGGAGGAGTTTTGTTTGGGCATTTGGGGGCATTACTAAGCTACAACTAAGACTAAATATGCTAATTATAACTAGACTAATGCACTACTGATATTTACCGTGTCAGAGTCTCATGGATTTTTGGTCTAAATTTTTTTTGTAATTGTTCTTTTTTTTAAAGATTTTTCAAAAGATTTCTTCATCTCTTTTGTTTGTTTTATTTTTGAGTGTGACAGCGAACTTGTGTTTTGCACTAGGGAAGTTGGGAACTTTTTTTTAATTATTATTATATTTTGTTTTGAAAATTTTGAGGTTTTGGATTAATGCAAATGCGAATCGTTTTTTGTTTTGGCTTTGGGAATTCGGACGGGTTTTTGTTAGAATTTTGTAATTTTTTTTTTGTTTCTTTGTTGTTATCAATGTGGAATGAAGTGTTACGTTCTGGGTTGTCAATTGACTGCTGCTCAAGAGCTGCTATTTGTGGAACCCATATATATGACACTGGCATTTTGTTTATACATATACATATGTGTTTATATCGAAAGTATAGAGAGAGAGAGAGACAGATACAGAGAGAGATAGAGAGAGATAGGTATAGCTTAGATTATAGCCTAGCTTATAAGTAAATATACCGAAAAGGTTATAAAACTTACATAGTTCATAAATCTAATATACATATTGATATTGCAAACGTTTTACATACAAGTATTACTTATGCAACTGCTTTTATACGAACTCAGTTAAGCACATGCTTAAGAACAGAACTAAACTCAAGGCAACTGATGGGGAATCGAGTATAGGAAGAGCATTGAAACGTTCTGAAGACTTTGAAGGTGATGACAACTTCAAAGAATTTACCGACAAATCAAAACCAAAAAGCATTCCCTTAACATAAAAATCAGAATAGTTTCGTAATCGATTGTTTCAATGCATCTTCCATGACATTTTACCCATATGTATTGAAATATTTTCTATAAATTGCTGCATTATTTAAAAAAAACAGGCACACATTTGTAGACATATGTTTGTGTACATATTTGAGTACAATGAACATTCCGATGATGGGTAAATTGATGTATGTATCTATGTATATAAGTATGTAAACGTTTAGACCTATGCATAATAAAGAATATAATATAAGTACAACCCGCTCGACTAGTCAACTCAATACATGCAACTCGTTTGCAGCTCATATAGCTAGCTTGTACTAGGCCCGGGCCAATTTTTGAACAGCATTTTTGTAAAGCCAATTGTACTAGTTGCTAAGTAATTACAATTACAATTAAACACATACAACATTCAATGTCTGTCTGCCTGTGTAATATGTACAATAATAAATTATTTTGTTATTGTCACGCGTCAAACGATTCATACGATATAGAAACAGAAACTGAAACAGAAACTCTTCGAGCGAAGCAATGGAAGAACGAAAGCAACGAAAACAATCTTAAAGATACAGATACACTCATAAATATAAACGAGTGTGTAGATACGTTCATTCGTTAATGCCACTAAACTGCGTACAGCATTCTAAGAATGTTCATCAAATACGATAGATATAGTATTTCATAGATTATAGAAGTATAATATTTAACGCATATGTATATAGTATAGTATATAAATGTAACTCCAAACTGACATTGAACAACATAAAATATTTTCGTTACTTGATTTCTTTTGTTTTTGTATTTTTTTGTATATATATTTTTTTTCATTTAAAGCAAATTTATTAAGCAAAAACAAACAAATGACGAAGCAAATAATAATAATAGTTTATATATATGTATGTGGAAAAGTAAATTGCATTTTAATGAGGCAGCAGCACAACTTAAAAAATACTGGCATTGAGGCATTAAGAAGAAAATGAATTATAATTGAATCGAAATAAGTTATAAGGACGGACACAGAAAACTTCTTTATCAATAAGCTTTGAATATACTAACTCGACTTTGAATTTTCCCAGGCATAAAAACCAATATTCAATAAAAAAAAATATTAATTGTCTCAGTTTAAAGACCTGATGAACCCAATTTTTTTTTTGTTTGTTCAATCATTTTCCAATTACCTACTTAGATTGAAATGCCCGGTGGGGCAATTAAGTTAGTCAATTTGTGTGCGAAAATATTAAAGAAAAAAAAAGAATTCTAACACTTTGTGCTTGTAAACCTTGGTACACACCCCAATGTCGACCCTGCACTGGCTGGTTTTGCTTTAGTTTGGTTTAGTTTTTTTTCTTCTGTGTTTCGGTTTTTCTGTTTTTCTGCTTAGCGCTTTAGTTTGAGTTTGTCTTGGACTTGGTCTGTGGGCCATTGCCGTGGCAACGCCATGTTGTCAGCCCCATACATATTTATACCCAAACCCAAACGCCGGCTATGTGCCTAATACATAATAAATCAATGCAAGCACGTCCGGTGCTCTAATAGAAAGCCTAGCCGAACAAATACGTGCCTCAAAAAGCAGCGGGATAACTTTGGTATTAGGGTTAGACCCGAACACAGTAGCAATAGAGAATTGGGACTGGAATTGGTAATGGTAATGACGCCCTGTAAAGGGCGAAAAGGGTAAAGCTGTCAATTGTCGAGCGCTAGACGACTCGCAGTCTGGACGAACTGTTTACTCCGTGGTGGTAATTAGATAAGTGCCCTCAAGGTCAGGCATTAAAAACTAACCAGCGCCAAGTCAACATTGAAACTGACAGAATAAAAAACGCAAACAAACAAGAAAGTAACAAACGAACAAAGCAACAAACGAAATGAAATGAAACGAAAATTAAATGAAAATAGTTAAATATAAAGAGAAAGAGATAGTTAGAGATAGATAGAGGAGATTGGCAGTAAAGATTAAGTAACTTCTTGCTAGCAAGTCAAACATCCAATTAGAAGGAACACAGAATATACAAAGACTTTAAAAGAATTGAACACAAAGTATTTTTTGTTTTTTTTTGTAAATTTCTTTTAGAGTTAAGTTTAGTATAATAGTATAAGTAGTTGGTATCATGTATTTGCTTTTGTTTTTGGATGTAAGCGTTTTGGGTTATAATTTCTTGTACTTTTGGTATGTTTGGGAACTTTTTAAGGAATGGGATAGGTTGAGGTTAATAATGGGTTTTGGGAGATAACAATTTAATTTGGGGTTATTTTTTCTTTTATTTCGCTTATAATTTCTTGGCTTGTGCAAAACACACTGTGACAAACTCAACGAACTTACCATCGTGTAGTGGATCTATCGTGTGTATCATTAGCTGTAATAGGCCATGACGGAATTTTGCACCGGTCTGTGTACTACCAGCGGTCCCACCACTGCTATTACCTGTAGCGCCCGCATTACTCGAACCGGCCGGACCTGAACGAGTCTCACTGGCCGCTCGGGATGTCACCGAACCGCCCGGCTGTGTCGCCATTGACGTTTCCGATGAGTTTGCCGCATTACCCTGAAGTGAAGGAAGAACGATGGACGGGTGGTACGGTTACGATAACGGTTACGGTTACGGTTATGTTGAGAGTTCAGTGTTGAGATGTGGGAACGATTTCGATATTTTTTACGTTTTGGAAACAGTGTAATGGTTTTTTTTTTTGTTTTTAAGGGAGCAAGTGGTTAATATTAATTTTTGTTATTATGGTAAGCATTGTTGTTGAGAAAAAGGTGAAAAGAAGAAGAAGAAAGGTTTATTATTGCAATTTGTATAAATTTACAGTTGAGTGTTGAGCGTTGTTTTTGTTGTTGTTGTTGATGTTTGTTGCTGATTTGTTGTATGTATTTTTGTTGTTTTTCAGCTGTTGTATTGCTTAAAAGCTAATCGAATTGTTAAGTGCAATAAATTGGAGCCAATATTCAGAAAAGAAAAAACTTTAAAAACTATAAATCGAAAACGAAAACTAAGTTAAACAAATAAAATGTTTTACATGGAAACCACAATATGTTACACGGACAAACTAAACAACATACACAGACATATACTTAAGTCTTACGGACCATTACAATGGGATTTGACATTCCAAGTTTTTCTTAAAGATTATGTCATGAACATCATAAGGCTATGTTCAATGATAGAGGTTTGTCTAATGGGAAATTGCAAGTTGGCATTTGATTGAAAAAGCGCAAAGTTCGGTTCGAGTGCAAGATAATGAACGCATTTCAACAGTGCAGCAAAAACACTTTTATGAAACATTTTATATACAGCAAGTAGGATTGATAATGGTTTTTAGAAGGTGCATAGTACATCTGGTGTAGAGGGCAGGCCCATTAAATAAGCAACACTATTATTCGTGTAGCTCTAGAAATGCATTAATCGAAGATTTGTTTTTTTTTGTGGTTTTTGGAAAAAACAAAAATAGAGAAATAATCAATACTCTTCTTTTCTTTTGTTTACATATAAGAAAGATTTTAGGTAAACTTAAACATATAATATAATTTGGTTATTTTTTGCAACTGTTTTTTTTTTAAGTATACATACAAGCTTCAGTTTTAAATGACTATTTTGTATATTTTTAAGTTTAAGAAAAAAAATATACATTTATATACTTTTTTTTGTATTTGTCAAAGCGCAGTGGGAAGTTTTGTTGTATTTCATTTTGCCTTCACTATAATCAAGAAAGTAAACACAGAAAACATAAAATAACATTTGAAAAGTATTTTTCAATCAAAAATTCCAAAATAAACTCAAAAACTCAGACTTATGACTGGCCAAAGTAAGCTCTAGAAGTGCGAGAAGAACGAAAACCAAAAAGTTATTAGCTAGCTAGATATGTGAAAATGTTGAATGGCAGCTAATTAATGACTTATACATATGCTAACAGATGATATTTAGCTAAGTTATAGTAAATACAAGTCAAGTACGTATAATGGATAAGAAAATTCTTAAGAATAACAAATAAGTTATGCTATATATGTGTGAAATTGTATGTATGTGTGTGTAGTATATGTATATGTTCGCAATTCATTCATAAAAAATCTTGACTTCAAATAAGGGCAAAATCCAGTATACTTGGAATTACACGTCGGCATAGTATATATTATCGTAGTCCATTGATAAAATAATTAGAGCAGGTGTTGGACAAATCCAGTTTAGAAAACTGTTGAATATAGTTTTTAGAACTGGTCTAGATTCTATATCATATGTTTCATTAAAAAAATGTAGTTTTTAGAATGGAAGTGGGAAAAGGGCATGATTGAATAATTCCATTTATTATTCAAGCTTCATTTTACTTATATCTAAAGAACTCGTCTAACAACAATGTATTTCATTCATAAAGAATCAAATCGAAAAACAAGAATCAGAGTAGGACAAATCAAAGATTAAAGCATTCTTGAAAGAGACAGTAATAATGTTTGATTGAGTACTAAGCACGATCGTGGGGAGTTCAAAATGGGAAAAACAAGAAAAATTCTTTAATCAAATCTATCAAATATAACACAGACAACATTCGCTCTGATTAAGAAGCCGCCAAGAATAATGATAATATCATGTAGTTAAGATCGTATTCGCATTCGTAGCGAAATGGGGGCAATTCAAGATCAGCTAAAAACTAGCATTTAACTAACAAGTGGCCTAAGCCAATTAGCGTGTGGCTCGTGCCCAGGTGAACTACCTCATGACTAATTATAATGCTAATTAATGCATCCCTCTTGTTTTGCCGGTTTGATCGGCCCCTAAGCGATTCGATATAACTCACGAAGCTCAATCGGTGACATGACGTAAAGCCGACGAGATTCTATGAAACGACTCAACAATATAAAAATAGATGGAAAGAGCGAGAAGAAGTTTAGATATTTTTTTGATTGACTCTGACTTAAAAATTAGCCGTAATTAATATGGTACTAGCCAAATGAAATCTTTCTTTGTCTCGCACCCAAAGAGAGCTGTGAATTCATGTTCAATGCAAAAGCAAAAACAGCAACAAACGAAATTAACAGGTGCTTAAATGACATGAATCACTTTTGCACACAATTTCAAAAACTCAGCTCAAGTTCGAAAATTTCGCCTCAACCAACACAGCGCAAAAAAAAAAAACACAAAAACCAACCAAAGCCGAAGCTAAGTCGAAGCCAATGATTTAAGAAATGTAAATTGCAAAATATATACAATGAACCTGCTCGAACTGTTAGAAAAACTCAAAACACGGCACAATTTGTCACTCAACCAGTTCGGTTTGAGTAGTATTTATGCACATGTCTGTGCCTCTCATTGTTGTCAGTGGGGTAGACCCCTGTAAAACCAGTTCCAAGAATTTGTGCAGATATTCCAGGGATTTCGTCGTATTGACGTCGATATTGTTTACGTTTTGAGTTCGATACTAAGCCAACGACTAGTTATGCATATCACAAACTGATAATAATACAAAAAAGTGGAAAGAGCAATGCCTTAACCCTCTTTGCAAAGACCAGAGATAACTCGCACTAGCAGTGTAGCAGTCACAACAGTTTGGTTTATCGCCTTCAGACTCAGAGTTAGTCTCTTTGTCTCACTGGGTATTGCTCTCAGTCTTCCGACTAAAACTCATACTTCGGGTTTGAGCTTGGTTGCATGGAACGTTGATGTGTATTATATATTACTGGGTTATGCGCTCTGTGCACATCATTTAGTAACGAATCTTGAACCCAAACGCAACGGAACGGAACGCGACATTCTCTGTGTGTGTGTTTGTGTATATGTATATGTATGGACGCGAAAAATGTTTCAAAAAAGGATTATCGAACTATTTACGCTACTCTTCTATTGGATGGTCATAACACCGGCCATCTATCAATATTGCAAGAATCAAAATTGGATACGTTGGGATTTGAATATACCATTCCAATCGTTCTCGGATCATGCAACCTTCGCGCTCTGCCTACTCGCTGGCTATGTTACCTTCTATCGCATCGTCATCTTCATATACATGAAGCTGAAGGTTTGCGATGTAAAAATGTGGCATAAGCTGAAGAAAACCCAAGAGGATCCTGAATCGCAGCTCAAATCGGAGGATAAATCCCACTATCAAGCAGTTTCTACCGAGAATTTGGATACAGTTGATGCAACAACTAAGGAAATCCCCAAAGTTATACGCACAATAAGCCATCCGCTGCTGGTCGAAAGTGATTTGGCGCGAATCCATATCAAGCATGAGACTCGTCCATTGCACAGTGCCACAATGCCCAGACAACAGCAGAAGCAGAAGCAGCATCCCATCTCTAGTCCAACGCCCAGTCTACGCTGTGCTCCACCAGTGCCTGCAACACCGCCGCGAACTCCTGGCATGGCTAGGAAGCTGAGCCATGGCGTTATAATGTCACCTGATGTTTTGATCGGCACCGTACAGCATCATCAGCGGACTAAGACCTAGGAATATGGTTTGGATAAGTTAAGCTTATTTCCATTTGAATCAAGTATTAGCCTTAGCTGCACACCAAAGAATGATAGAAATTTTTTCGCAATATTTGCAGACAATAAGATTTCACAATGTTAGCCAATTTTTTGATAGCTCTAGTAATTTTTCTTGCAAATAGAAATAAATGATCTGAAGAGTAGATGAAATATACATATATTTCTGTTAAGTAGAAAATATGAATACTTTTTGAAAAGTAGTTGCATATTTATTACCTATTTATAAGCCAGATGTTTGTTATCTGTTTATCTATTATATATATACGATATATGACTATAATAAATCAATGTTCGAACGATGCAAAAACCAGTTGCTCACCTGTAAAAAAAATAAATCTTCTTTTTTTCTGGGTAGGGTTACTCAATAAAATGAAATACCCAATGCGAGGGGTATTAAGATATAAATATTTATTAAATTGTTTACATTATTTGATGAAATATTTATTATTTCAAATGACGCAGAGTAAAGTATTTAATCCATTTATTAAATTGGATTATCTTTGAATCGAAAACAGATTTTGTAAATTTTTTATATTTATAGAGAACGACATAGATTTCGCTAAGCTTTGCAGAAACCGCATTCACAGTAATCACATTACATATATTATAAAATCGAAAGCTGTTAAGTGACGAATGCTTAATGTTAATATCGTTTTTAGTTTAGTTCTTTGCATTCACTTAACTGGAGAGCAAGCTTTAAGGATGTTGGAAAGAACGTTTATTGATTTATTTGTGCTGATCTTTTATTGGTTAATATTTACGCCGTTCATTTACTTAACTTTCCTGGAATTGAATTGGGTACCCGATGACATAAGTTACAAAAAAATGGGTGAAGCAGTTATAACTTTGATCACATTCATAATTTGCGATGTTATGGGATTTGTGTTGTTTCACAGAAGCGTGTTGTATATGCATCTGCAGTTTGAAAAGTTTTATAAGAACACATTGTTAAAAGCTAAACAAGAGTATAAGGATAAGGAAAATGATATCGAGGCACAAAAAAGGGAAGACTTGGATGTTCCCGATAGTGCAACAGTCAAAAATCTTAAATCTAAACGACTTAGACGCTTTTAGTTTATCATAATTTTTTTCTATATATGTATGCAAAGAAATACATTTTATAAATAAACATACATAAAATATAAACAAAAAGCTTTATTCTTTATTTATTCAAATATTAGTAATGGCCTGACTAACATACACATTAAATACCACAAATGAATCGGGTTCAAAGAAGAAAGTTTCAGCGATTTTCAATCATTCAGTTATGTTCGTAAACCCATAGGAAACTCACGCATTTCGAAAGGAAACAACAAGAGAAAACTTGTAAAAAATGATACAAAAGAAAATTGTTGAGTTATTTACGTTCGTTTTATACTGGATTGTCATAACCCCCCTAATCATAGCGCTGTGTGCGAAATATAAATGGATCGAATTGCATAAGGAAGAAATGTTTGCATCAATTGAAAAGTGCTGTGCGCTTGCTCTCGGTCTGGTCGCGTGTTATATAATTGTCTATCTAATTGTTGTGCTCATATATTTGAAAGTGAAGACGAGGATTCTGAAACTCTGGGTCATCCATGAGGTAGCAAGCATTGATATGTTGGATGCCGAGAGGCACCACATGGAGTCATTGGAGAACGATGACTGTGCACCGGTGCGCCATGCACCGCCTCCCCCACGCAGGGGCTGCAAACGACCAGACGAAAGAGTGCATTACAAGAAGGACAAAAAAGAGGAGCATAATCTTCAAACTCCGCCAACTTATTCGGAGTGCACCTTAAACTCTGGGCCTCATTGATTTGTTCAATTAATTGTTTATTTATTTAAATTTAAATTCTTGAAAACATGTATGATTATTAGTAGCTTAGTAAGCATATTCTTATCGACACTAAATATAGATTTAGCCGCAAAAAGGTCTAAACAATAAATGAGCCTCAACTTCCGAAACAATACAAATAGGTGCATTACAGTTCCAGAACCCGTTTCTTTCGGATGTGTAAAAATGTTCGGAAAAGAAATATTGGAAGCGTGGATAATAGTCGCGTATTGGATTCTATTTGTGCCCGCGTTGTGTGTTATGTTGAAAATTAAAGATGCTATTAAAGATAAGCCTTTTGATTATATCTTTAATCATTCCGATATAGTGTTGTACCTGATATTGGGTTATCTGGTGCTTTATTACATTGTCTTATATCTTTTTACAAAAATGAAAATTTTCAATCTGAGTTTGTGGCATAGTTTGACAAAGACCAGAATAGAATTAGACATGCAACTGGAAAAAGCCAAATGCAATTCCAACTATAAGAATTTGGATGAAATCGATGGAGCACCAGCAACCGTAAAATATTGCACTCGCGCCATGTCAAAAAAACAACAACCTCCATGTTCTACACTACCTTCACTGAAAAGAAATTTAAATACTCCGACATCTACTCCGCCTTCTACTCTGCCTAATTCACCCAAGAAAAAATCAGCACCAATGCCGCCATCTTCCACACCTCAGCCCCAACGCAAACTGCAACACCAACGCCACTTTTTCATATCACACCCAGAAAATATTAATAATATATAATTATTCAATTATGAAGATTGTTTAAAATACCTAAAATGTATAAATGGCAGATGAATAAAATTGTGAAATAATCTTTCTGCGAGAGCAATAAGTAAAAGCTTTAAGGAGATCAATAAAATGAGTTTCTCTTACACTTTCACCACCATTTTGTTTTTTTTTTGTTTATAGGATGTGCTTAAAAGTAGAATTGTGATCAAAATGGTGCATCTAACAACCAACAAAAAAACAAGATATTCAAAAAGTGTTCTACACATGCGTGTGCGAGTGAGAAGAAGATCAAGCCAAAATCCAGAATCGAGTTCAGATCAAATTCAAGTTCAAGCTGTTTCGATTGGCTGGTGCATGCAAAGTTATTTGGTATCGTGTTCGTGTTGATGTGTGTGAGTGTGGATGTGAGAGTATGTGACAGCTGGTGCGTGTGTGTGTGTGTGTGTGTGTCTAATGTATGGATAAACAAGTCGTAAGAGGCATAGCAAATGAGAAAGTGTTTGAAAACGAGAATAACAAATCAAATGCTAAGCGCTAGGAACTGAGAATCACGAGTTAAGAGTTAAGAGTTACGAGCTAGAGATAAGACTTGCTTAGCGCATGAAAAATTAGAATTAATTCAAATATAGTAGTTGTAATATTTGAATAAGCGTGAACTCAGGGATTGAGTGAAAAACACAAAAAGTACTGAGACCAACCAGTTGACAAGTGTTGTAAAACGATATACATAATTAGTAAATAAATGTAGTCATATTTAATTTCTATTAGTCATAGTATGAGCTAACTAACACCCAACCTATTTGTTTTGTATTTATATTTAATAGTGTCATGAAATTTTCGATTGAATATTGTAAGTTATGCTTTTAGTTCTCAGTGGGGCCTTGATTGACTGTTGAAATATTTATTTTCCATTACGATCTTTGAAAACTTTCAGTTCCTGAACTGGTTTTTGAAAAAAGCACTCACTTTGAGTTAAATCTCAAAGGTGAAATTCAATTAATATTGTCAACTCATCAGTCCCATCATCATTAACAGCATCATCATCATCCTCATCATCATCAGCAGCATTTGGCGTTCAATGCCAAAGACGCATTTCGTGTTAGTCATTCAGGTTTCATACTTATGTATAAATAAGATTGCAATAACTTCGGTCGAATCGGTCAGTCTTTTTCACTCTGTGGGCCCTTAGTCATACCTGTTAACTGGTTAGTCTGAGCCATTGAAAAATGCAATCTTAAAAATTACTTGGCCAAAGGAAAGCAAACGGTTACATGAAAAACAAAATCAAGCAAGAATCAAACGAAAATATTTCCTGGCAAAGGATTTCAATTTTCGTTTCGTTTCATTATTTTTTTATTCGAATTTTGCAGACAATTTGCAATTGCAAATTTCGCTTTCTCTTAAACGATTGTCTTGATTTATCTTTCTTTTTGGTATTAAAATTCTTGAAAATTACTTAATTTTTTTTTTTTAATTTTTTTGGATTTGTTTGCAAAAAAACTTCCCAACTACTTACTGCTGGCATAAGTTGATCTGTACTTCGGACGCGAGTCACCTTGTTTTTGGTAATCATCTTCTTGACGCAATGCTCCACCTGAACGTTCCACTTCATGAATGCCACATAGGCAATATAGATGGTAAACAGGATGAGCGCCTCCCACCAAAAGATGCGATTATCGCGAAAAAAGTAGATCAACACCAGCAGACTGATGCTATAGAATGAGCAATCCCGAAACAGCGGCCACCAGGTAAGCGATAGCACTGTACGTGAGAACAGCGCACACATCCCGATCACGAACAGTATGTTGAAGACGGCGGATCCAACGATCGTACCAATGCCAACATCGTCGAACGAAACGAAAACGCCAATGACACTCGTGAAGAGCTCCGGGGCACTGCCACCCGCTGCCATAAAAGTTGCGCCGGCTACATCGTCAGTGATGCCGAGCTTTTCAATGATTACGTCAAGGGAAGGCACGAAGAATTCATCGCAGACAATTGCCAGCGCCACAAACATATAAATAACTCCGATAATGTGCAGGATGACAGCTCCGTTTTCGAGCTGTTCTTTCGTGAATAGATCTTTTGGGAATAATGGCGTTTTCGTAGCGTTTGAACTGTCGGTTAGCGTTTCTGAAAGCAGAGAAGGGAGAGAAGAGAAAAAATAATATATTATATGTTAATTCATATTTTTAATAACTTTTACAAATTTAATGTCTAGAAAATTACTTGATTACCGATAACTGAACGTGTTGAATTTGCCATTGCGAGCATAAAACGAGGAAGCCTGACCTTTAGCTACTACTATTATGTTTCGTGGTAATTAAAAAAACGCTCCCAAGACATTTAGAGGCGGCATGAAGTAAAGTACACACACACACACACATTCATACACACATTGACATTGCTCATCATATGAGCGATTACAATTCCCCAATTACACATCCTCAATTAAATAGCACGACCTTTTTTTTCGTTGTTGCTGGATGGATAATGATAATAAACGCGCACAAATCGCTGCTAAAACGCCTCACAAGCGGCACCTTTTGTGCGCCATTTGCCATTGCAATTAACCGTAAAATTATGCAGCACATTTTGCAACAATTAACAAATTGCGAATGCAACTGAAACTACAACAACAACACCAACAAAAAAACTCCGATTGAAGTCGATAATGGCAAATGTTAATGTTTATCATTAATTTGTAATGCTGCAGTTGTATGAGCAATCGTTTTGGCGCGTGTGCCAAACAAATAATCGGCGCGTTTTTAATCGCCAGCGGCGCATTAACAGATTCTCTTGACTGATTCATGTTCCATACCCTATACACATTAGTTGGATATAAAAAGGTTATTACAGGTACATTACAGCTTTCAACTAGCGTTTAAATATATTTTTATCTCTTCAAAGTTATTGATTAGAAATAAAAGGTTGGTTATCTTTAATTCGCTAATTTCTAATTTATATGAAATTAAAGGTGGCTTATCTAAAGGTCGCTTCTTTCTCCACAATATGTCATTAACCTCTTTTGGTAACCCTCTACAGGGTATCGCATTGTCTTAGCTTTCATCGTTTCTCCTGTCTCAGTTCTTTGATTGTTTGTCTGCACTCGATTTGTCATTTGCTTTCGCTTACAATATTTATATTGTTTGCTCAAGAGTTGTCAAGTTATCACATTGGCTACGATTATGTTGTGGCGTTATTTCTATTCATATACACACTTTGTACTTGGTCTATAATTGAGTGGAATTGGGTTGAGTCATTTGCGGTCGTTTGGGCCTCGGTCAACCCAGAGCGATGGCAAACCGGTTATCACAACACAACAGATTAAAACATAGTAGCAAATTTGCATGCAGCTCACGGATTGAAAAATTTAACACAAAAACACACATCAACATCCACACATCAATCCACCTTTTACATGTTTGTGCTTGGTGTAGGTGAGAATCCCCTTACTTCGTTACGTGCACGACAGTCTGTCTAGGCTATTCCCTGTATACTATTCGGTTCCGGCCGTGCTCAGGGAAATTGGGGTAAGGTCGTTGAAATAGCCTTTTCTTTTGACACGCTTCACAATAATAAAAATCGTAGACAGAAGGGAAATTGGAGGACTAAAGTCAACTGTACTCATGATATGGATAGTGTAAAGAACTTGGTGAGGCTGTTCTTCTTCTTAACCCTCCCTGACTGTAAAATTTTATGATGCTATTCTACTATGCTAGTGCGTGTGGAATTAGTTAGGTGCGCAATTTACAAGATTTTAGTTCATAATTAACATATTTAATTTAAATATAATTATTTCATGGCTTAAGACTAAATTCATGGTTATTCTTCTTAATTGAATTTACTTTAAATATTTATATTTATAAAACTAAATCTATAGTTATTTAGATGATAATGATATATGTATGCGCTTTTTGTTTTTTGTTCTTAGAGGTTTCTTGGTTTTTTTCTTTTAGTTAGGATTGTTTACATATGTTTTTTATGACACTCACAATTACTCGGCTAAGCCGTACTTAAGATAATTCCTCTGCAACCGGTTATCAGGACTCTGCAACCGGAGCCGGGCTTTTTAAATCTTGATCGAAATGCTCGCAATTTATAATACCATCATTTTCGGGGGGCTGCGGACGGCGGGCTTGGTTTGTGCCAAGCCACGGCAAGTTTCACTTGGAAAAAGGTTAAATTTCTGCACAAAAAACGGATATCCACCGTCGATCCCCGAAATATTGTTAAGCAGCCTGCGCTAACAAGCTCCAATTTAATTTAAACTGTGTCGTGTAGATTAGGACGCAATCACACTTGATTTTAATGTTAATGACCGAGAGACGGCGCAGAGTGCACGTTCGACTCGACAGCCGAAATGCTATGGGTTTTGATCTCAGCAATTTTGCGAGTCAAAATCAGTTCATGAAAATTGGTCTCTATAATATAATTACTCGTTGGCTGCACGCAGATCAGCTGATTTTGGGGCTGCCAGACTTTTAATTTTAAAACGAAAATAGGTCAACGAAGGCCGTTACAATTTAAATTTAAATAAATTTAAAGTTTTTGTAAATCGATTCAAATTGAACCCTCACAACTTCCCCTGTTCAGAATTACAAACACTCAACGAGAGAACGTGCGCCATAAATCAATGCTACAAATGAATCACTTGCCAAATGCTTAATAAATGACTACGATTGCAGAAATTACTATATATACCCTTTACAAATAAGGTAGTTAAGTTTAATTGTAGGTGTACTCTCTATATATAGAAGGTTGCAATTTCACAATCAAATAAGATTTTCTATAATTATACCTTAATATCGTTAATAAAGTATATTTATTTTGGATATTTAATAATTTTAATAACAAACTGACAGCGAAAAAGCATTATGAGTTGTAGGGTATTGAATAGTCAACCCTCTTCATAAATTCGACTAGTTTTTTTTTCTTACAGGTAAGATAATTTGTATTTTGTTTGAATGTGGGCGTATATGAATATAAAAGTTGACTACAGTTAGCTACGGGAGGCAACGATTTGAATATCAAACCAGATCATCGGGAAATTGTTATTCGAATGGGTATGAATACATTTATGACTAAGTGTAAAGCTAGTCAAACTGACGGAAGATAAACAAGCGATGGGCGAAGTATTAGCAGTATAAATAGCACATAAAGAAAGGGAGAAACAAACAGAGATGTAACAACAAGTTTTATTCACCATATATGCAAATTGATTAATAAAGTGTGAAGATTAAAAAATGGTCATAAGTCATTAAATGATCATTAACGAATTAAAAACTAACCGAACAGTTTATTAATGGGGGAAACCTCTTTCTATATTGGGTAAGCCATTGATGTGTGGACTTTGTTAGTTAATTTTAATTTGCCAAAACTAAGACAACAATTATCATAAAAATCTAAAGTAGACAGAAAAATTTTGATAAAATCTTCAACAATTATAAAATAGATAATGACTAATGAAGTAATTAAATATGAATCCACAAATTTAAAGAAACTTATCAAGAAGACGCGACTTCAAGTTTAGATAAAAAGATAAGAATTTTCTGGACATAGAATGTTGCCAGAACGTCTCAAGTTAAGCAATTGCTGTTAGAGTATAAATAAAAGCAATGAATTGTTGTTAATTTGTTAACTTGTTTTCTTTATTTGGTTGCGTTGAGTTCATTTAACAATTTGTGGCATGTGGGCGCGTGTCGGCTGTGTGTCTGCCTAAGTTATTCAATTTAAGAGGCCAATCGTGTGTTGAAACCAGTTTCCAATTGTCGACTGCCAAAATGCCACACACAACTAACACACATACATACACACTGTTTTGACTAACCGCATGCAATCGTGTGATGTTCTCAGCGCTGAAGCGTCAGCAGCTCACTAATCTTTTAGAGCAAACCTCAACAACACACCCACACACACACACAATGACACACATATGAGCACTAGAAGCTAACCAAGAATATATACAATGAGAATGAGTATGCGTCATATGAACGCGAGTCGAACAAAAGCCGCAGAAAAAGTCGCGTATTCGTATTCGCAATCAGTTGCAAATTGAAACTCGAATAACTCAGATGGCAGCCGCAGCAGTAGCAACAGTCGCCAATGGCAATAGGGAGTTGTACGTTAGTCATGCCAGCATCCAGTTAAAGTTGCCACAAGTTGTGGCGCCCCCAACAGCAAGACACGTCTACGAGTGGCGCACTCAAGTCACAGCGCAGCAGAAGCAGCAGGAAGTTAACGAAAAGCCCATTGAATGCATTAAGCAAAACGGTAGCTCAACAGCAACAACAACAAAGGCCACACCCATCTATACGCCCCCACGCATCCTAGGCAATGAGGCAAAACGCAAGAATCTGCCACAAACTCTGGGAAATTTCTTTGAGGCGGAGCGACACCACAGCGCCTGGAATCGCGTGACTAAGTGAGATGAACAATAACAGTCATCGGCGTCTTCTATATACCTATATATATAATATATGTTTAACCTATTATTAACCCATTGTGTGCCACAGCTATATGTTCAGTATTTGAACAACTTTCAACTGGTATTCATAAGATTTGTTATCAGTTCCATGGCAAACATGTTTCAGTTTTAAGTATAAACACTTAATCGTAAAATTATTTATTCATTAAAAATTGTTTTCATTCTTTTCGTGTATGTATAAATATATTTAAAAGATGACTGTCATAACAATCAGCTTGAGTTGAGTTGATTTTAATGCCACAAGCACACTGCAATAAAGCACGTAGCTAGAATATTAAATATTTGTTTTGTTTACGGATGTTTACATACATATGAGTAAGTGGGATAGACAGTAGAAACGTATGGAGATGGTTAAGTCTAGGAAATCTTCAATCCATTTAGCTCCTTATGAATAATATTATATATTAAATGTCGTTAGTTCTTCAGACACATTATTTGCGCTGATTAAAGTTTTAAGCAAAAATTTCTTTCATGAATGGCAAAAAAGAATGAAAAAATCATCATCATAATCGTAATCAACAACAATTTTAGCAGTTGTCACGTTCGCAAAATGTCACTAAAAGCAAATTGCTTATTCCATTCACAAAAATCAATGATAACAGCTGTATATATATATAAAACTATGTACAAACTTTCGTTAGTAGCATATGTACATATATTTTTTTCTCTTATATATGTATATAGTAAAAGCAGAGCAAGCAATGGGTTAAGATTAAAGCGAAATTAAATGCTTATAGAGAGCGACCAACGAAACAGAAAAAGAAGAAAGAAAACCCGTTAACTTGTGCGACGTCATCAATGTGCATAAATCACGGCTGAACAAACGCACAAAATTACACGGAGCCGACGCCATGGGCCGGAAGTTCATTATGGGGATGGGTGGACGTCCTACAAAGCGGAAGCTAAGCGAACTACTGCTCTAAATATACATACACATGTATATACGTGTGTGTGTGTGTGGGTGTGTTTGGGTCGTAGTGAGTGTGTCGATAGTGGCCGCATGGTTTCACGCTTTGTGAAGCAGCTGCTAATTTATCAGAGAGACAGCGCGCTTTGGCACGGCGCAAGTTTCAAGGTAGCTCTGGCGAATCGATTAGCGAAACGAAATGGAATGAGAACGAGAACGAAACGTTAGGGCGAATTGGCGGAACATGATGGAATGGTAAAAATGGTAGAATGGAAGAATGGGAACACGAGTACAAGTACGAAACGTGCAATGCACATGCAAATTGACAGCTTGGGGGATTTGGATGGCACCCGCCAGGGTTGTCAAGTGGCTGTTGAATCAATGCAGCAGAAATGTGGCAACTGCCAATGGGTATGTCTATCTATCTGTCTGTCTTTCGTTCTGTATGTGTATGTGTGTTTGTGTCTGTGTTGAACGTTGAACGAGCCACTTAAGTCTTGCCACATAAAGTTTATGAGTTCAGTTACGAGCTGAGCTGTCAATGCGATGCTTTGATGGCGGTTCTCATGTGCGCAAAAAACAAGAATAGCACAAAAAAAAAACTTAAAACATGCCAACCTGCAAAACCCTGAACCCCATTTTGCCAACGTTATAGTAAAAGTTTGCCCCAACAACAACAAACACTTTCAACTAATCAGTTACTAGTTTATTCAACTAGAATAATGGGTTTTCCCCCCATGCATCAGCAGCTTTAGGTATAAATTTTACAAAATGATCTATAATATTTCCAGGTAAAAACCTTTTGGAATTACCGGTAAATTTCTTATAAAAGAAAATGATTACAAATTAAAAACAGCACGCGTTTCATATGAGTCAATTGTGGTTTTGAAAATAACACCTGAGATTGTTGGAATATATTATTATTTTTTGGTATACTTGAATGGCTACGAAATACCCTTCATTAAGTATTATTTAAGATTTTAATTGAACTATAAATTGCATTAAATTCATGTGGAAAATATGTTAAGATTAATTCACATTTCCATAAATGATATTTAATTTATGCAGAGCATGGCTCAAAATCCGATTTAACAAAATTCTGTACAGACTAATTACGCTGTCAATTGAATTAATGCATTCTCAGATTTGAGATCATGTGTTTGTATTTACATTAAATATGTATTTGATAACCAGTTTTAGTCGACCGAGCAAAATGAATCACACATACTGCACAGGTGCCTTCGGGTCTGAGATAAATCCCCCGAAGAGTAAGACGTTGATGATGATGATGATATAATGAATCATCATGTGTGCAAGTTCTGTTTTGAGGTTAGTTCCACATATTTTCGGTTGGAATTACCTCGAAACTTTAAATCCTGCTGAGTCACAAATGAAAAATGGATATTTAAATTAAAATCAAAATGGAAAATTTGTTCATGTTGTGGAAAATGAAAATGTTAAAGGCACACATGGTCACACTGGCAATTAGTTAGTAGTGTTGTAGCCTCAAAACGAAAACGAAAACGAAAACGAAAAAGAAAATGTGGTAATGTCAATAATTAAAAGTCGGCCAAATGTTGTCATTTGTCCTCCGTTCCGCAAAACGACTTCCTACCACCCACAAAGATAACACACAATAACACAGACACAAACACACACAGTCACAGTCACAGTCACAAAAGCATTTGTTTATGGTTGAATGTGGCATGGCTTTTAGCATGCAAGTCGCTCGTCCTTGCTAGCCTTTTGGCATTGTTGTTATTGTTGTTGTTGCTGGCATTTTGATTTATCGATTTAAAATTTTTCGTTGTCGTCCTTTCGTTTTGGCTTTGCTCTGCGCTTTTTCCACATTTCCACATTAGCAGCTCAATCATTATTCCACTTTCTTTTTTTTCGTCTTCCATTTTTCTGCCTTTTAAATACTTATGCTTAGCTTTTTTCTCTTAACGTTTCTATTTTTTTTTGACCGCCTGCCGTTTGGGTCGAGGTCTTTTGCACGGCATTTTTTGGAATGGTTGTTGTTTTTTTTTCTTGCTTTCTCGATTTACTACCACCCACAAGAAACGTCGTTAACAGTCACGTTAGCTTGCGAGTACCTAACACACACACACACACACTAGCTCAACGTATGTGTGTGTGTGTGTTGGTGTTGTTGGCATTGTAGCAGCGCGCGCAATTTGGGTCGATGGTAAAATAGAGAAGCCAAAAGCAAGGCAAAGCCAAACACACACTCACACTCACATATATGTACACACATACGCACACGCAAACACATTTTCAACAAAGGTCGTTGCGAGTAGACCAATGCACATTTATTTATATATATATATATACACACAGTTATTATATGTATATATGTATGTTTGTATGTAATTTTATATATCTGTTATCATGTACAGTGATGCCCAAATAATTGTGAACAGCGAAAAAATTAAATTTTTTTTAATTGACACTAATTGAGATAAATTAATTTAGTTTTTAGCTTTTAATTACGAAAACTAATAAAAATAAATCTAAAATAATGTGTTTAAATTAATTCATTATAAAGTTTTCATAATCAAAAACCCAAAACAAGAAAACTTTACCTAAAAATAATAATTAAATTTGTATATTCATGTGATAAATGTCCTTGTAAAAGTTATGTATTACATACATATATATCTATTTGTATCACCATATGTGTGTGTAAGTTATGTTCTCTGTTCTGTCTCTTTGTTGATTCTTTTTGGATAGTTTTCTGTTTTGGTGCAGCAGCTCTGGTTTCATGTTAATTGCTCGTAGCGTCGCTTGTTCCGGCAATCTGCGTTAATTTTAAAGCTTGATTTACAGCGAACAGCACACAACTAGTCCTTGTGTGTTTTCGTTTTCTTCTCCCTCTCGTTTGTTTGTTGTTTTTTGCTGTTCTGCTGTGTTTTCTGCTGTCGTTCTCCTTGTTGTTGTTGTTGTTTTTGTTTGTTCTCTGTCGTTTTGCGGTTGCAGCTCAACTGCAATTTGCGCCCGAAAGTACACAACAAAATATTTTCGTTTTACTTTCGTTATATGTATGTGTGTGTGTGTGTATGTGTGTGTCATACGACTCTGTATGCTTACGTGTGTTTCTTTTTAAGCTACTCTGTCCCTGCATGAGGTCACAAGGGAGCATAACGAGGCATTTAGGCATATTTAGTTGCAAAAATAATGATGATAAGCGCACATTAAAATTAATACGCAAAGTGCTTACACTCATAATTAAATAATTTGTGGCCATTTGTGGCCAAAGTAGATATTTAATAAAATAGCAACGTTTTGAAAAAACTAAAAATTTAATTTTTATATGCAAGAATTTGTATTTTTTAAGAACAACTCGCCATAAAGTGTGAGAGAGAAAGAGAGAGAGAGAGAGCATTTCAAAGTCGTTTTGAAATCTTAATACGTTCTGTTTGTTTTGGCATCACACTTTTGTTGTCGGCCACTTTGGCTCCTCTGTGTGTGTTTTTGCAGCAGACAGATATATAGAAAGAGAAACAGATGGGCGCTAGGAGTGGAGAGGAAGTGATAGAGTAGAAGGGGGGCGGGTCGACAGCACAGTTGAGTCATTAAAATGAGAAATGGCTCCAGGGTCCGTACGCCTAGGCAAACATAGTGCCACGACGGGTTTAATTGTAGTTGGCCAAAATGTATGTATGTATGTGTATGTGTGTGTGTGTGTGTGTGTGTGTTAGAGTGTTGTTTTTGGGACCCACAACCAAAGCAAGCCAGCTAGCAAAAAGCAGCAGTTGGCCAACAAAAGGTGAACGAGGCTTAGACTTGACTTGACTTGGCCCCAAGCCTTCCTTGGCTGAAATGCACAAAATGCAGTGCAAGTGCTGAACTAAAGAGTAATTCAGAATTCGTTATTATTGTTATTATAATGTCTGTCTGTCTGTCTGTTTGTTTGTCTGTTTTCTTTGTGTGAGTGTTTTAGCAGCTGTTCAAGTTGCTTCAATTATTTATGTTCTGCAAACAGTGCGTATACGTAATTTATGTGTGCGTTTATACGCACATTAAATATCACGTATACGCCGAATGGGGTAAGGGAAGTTATATTTAAGTGTTTATTTTGCTGAAGAATAATGACGGCTAATAAAAATAAGCACCATTTATAAATACCTAATTATGGTTATGAGTTTTAAAATAATTTAAAAACTCTTCCAAATGATTTATATTTCATTTTATGTTTAGCTTTTAAATATTTTAATTTATTTTGGGTCGGGTACATTGAAAATAGCTGCCTAATAAATGAGAAATTCTCTGGCTCGATTTCATTTCATCAACAACAACAACAACAACAGCAACAACAAGGGGATGACCAAACAAATATCACTCATACGCATTCCATGAAATTTAAGCTATGCAAGTCAAACTGAATTTACGCGCTAAAAGCGAAATCCTCAGCAGTCAGCACCCTGTGTAAGCCTCCCAACCCACCTTTCCCCCTCGCTCATTCAATTGAATTGTACATCGCCTGTCGCATAAATCACTTATACGGCAGCTTCTTCATCCCCCCCCACCAGCGCGATTTTAGCTCATTTAAATACAAATACCATTAGTCATAGTCCCAGGCAAAAGGCCAAATCACGCATAAGTCGTTTTTGTTGTGTTGTGCGTAAAACACCATCACAGTGGTGTAATTTGGAGATACACACTCATATAAAAGTTTTTAGATATTTAAAGATATCAAATTTTGCCTTTAAGACACTTTTCATACACTTTTTAGTTGAATTGTGCAAAACTTTAATCAAGTTATAAGATTTTTGGAAGAGGAAAACGCTTAAGAGAATCTTTTATCGCCCACTGTAATCCACCCCCCCCTCATCCACAACTGTCAAATGAATGTTTTATGGGATATTTAAGAGCAACAACAAAGATCCAAAAATAAGAAGAAGCAAACGTGATGTTGCACTTACCATTGATACCGCGTTGATTGGACGCATTATCCTCATCGCTGGGGCCACCATGCACCGTATTCAATTGTCCGCCCAGCCCCCCACGTCTGTTGTTGTTGTTGCTGCTGTTGGTTCCTTCCTCCTCGTCCTCCTCCTCTTCACCAAACATTTCGGCTGACTGATACAGGATTTCAGCTTCGTCTTCGTTCGATGTTGGCGATGATTTCACTTGATAAGTGGGCGGTACACCGGCCACGCCTCCCACATTATTGTTGTTGTTGTTTTGGTTGAACGTGACATCGTTGGTGTGCGCTGGCTGGTGTTGTTGTTGTTGCTGCTGCTGATGCTGCTGCTGTTTGACGCTTTTGGGCTTGTGAGCGCCAACGGAGCTGGGGGAGAGCAGGCAGCAGATAAGGAGCAGCAGCGGCAGCATGCAGTAAAGCTTATGGCCACGCCCACTACCGCACACAGTGGGTGTTTTGTTGCTTTTTATTATTTGTTTATTATTATTATTATTGTTATTATTATTATGTTTTGTTTTGGTTGTTGTTGTTGTTTTTGTTGCATTTAATGTTAATAATACTAAGCGTTTTAAAATATTTACACAATCGCACATTATTGATAACAAAAGCATTGCATGGTGTTTGTTTGTTTGTTGTTGTTTTGTTTGTTTTTGTATTGTATTGTTAGCAACATTTGCGTTTGTTGTTGCTGGCACTAATTGGCAACAATGTTGTACGTTTCGTAGACGGCCGCGTCTCCGGCGACTATTGAAATCTATCGTTGTTGTTGTGCTATTGCTGGCTGGCAGCATGTTGTTAAAGCCAATGTTGCTATATCGCATGTTGCTAATGTTGTTGTTGTTGCTGTTGCTGTTATTATTAAGACAGCGGCTGCTGTTGTTGTTGTTGTTGTTTCTTTGAGCTTTAGCTGACAGTTGTTGCAGTTGCTTGTGACGTTGTTGCTGCTGCTGCTGCTGCTGATGTTGCTGCCGCTGTTGTTGTTGCAGTTGCTGCTCTTGCCGCTGCTGTTGTTGTTTTTGTTGGTGTTGCTGTTGCTGCTGTTGTTGCTGTTCTAGTTGCTGCCATTGTTGTTTGCTGCATGTTGTTTGCTGCAACATTGGACCCGTTTAAAAATGTTGTTGTTACTTAAACAATTGCTGATGTTTACTGTTGCGCTGTTGCAAAACCGTTTAATGTCGTTGTTTGTATTTCTTTTTGTTTTCAGTTCAGCTGAAACTCCTTTAAAAAAGTTCTCTCTCCCTCTCTCGCTCTATCTCTGTATCTTCAATTATCTTCGATTTCTTTCCTCGCTTTCGCTCTCTTTCTCTCTCCCTCTTCGTTATTTGCTGCTATGGTCTGGCATTTGCACAACTTTTACTCATTGTTGTTGTTGCAATATCACACAATAATTTATATACACTACTAATACGTAAATAACAATTAACACAGCACCACACTAGAAAAGCAGCGTGTTGTTGTTGTTGTTGATGTTTCGGTTGCTGCTTGCCGCAGCATTTCCACTACGTAGACGTTGCGCCATGTGAATTTATACATATATTTTTTATGTTATTATTTTATTATTATTTTTAATATTTTTGTTTTTGGCAAAAGGTATGTTTGGTAAGTGAGTGAGTTTTTTGCTTTTTTTCGGGTGTGCGGAAAATTTCCCTGAGTTTTGCCAGTGTAGCGCGGACGACAGAACGACTAGCAGCAGAGCACTGCTGACGTTGTTGTGACGCTGCCAGCAATGTTGGCCGTATGCTGCAGGCCCGCTGGAAGGGATACTATAACGACGACGACGACGATGGCAGTCGGACCCCAGCTGGAAGCTAGTCAGATCCAGTTTTATGGCAGAGAGAGCATTTATAGTTGATATATATATATGTATATGTATGTATTTTGATGTTTGCTGCTGTTGTTTGTTGTTGTTGTTGCTGCTGCTGCTGCTGCGCGTGCGTTGCTTTTGTTTACATTTTCGCATTTACATTGAACTTGCACGAGCTGTTAAATCTGTAACGAAGATAAAGAAAAAGTGAGAGAGAGAAAGAGAAAGAGCGAAAACAGGCAATGAGAACAAAAAAAAAAACAAATAGAAAAGGTTGTAAAGTCTAGCTTTAGTCTAAGGCAAGTTATTCTCACCAACTAACAGACACACGCATACATTGTAAGGAGCTATTCACACACACGAACACACACACTCTCTCTTTCTCACTCAGCGTTTCGAGTTCTCGTTCTCTTTATACGCTCAGCTGCTTATCTCAGCATTCTTATCGCTGCTCACGTTACTGTTATTGCTTTCGTTTTCTGCTGCGTGTACTGCTGTAACTTCTGTGTTGTTTGTTGTTTTAGCTTACGCTTACAATTTTTACTTTCATTTAGTGTAGTAGGTAACACTCATTCGCACACACACACACACTGGCAGGCACACACCCACTCTTTCTTTCTCTATCTCCCGTTCTACATGTTTCTCTTTTTTGCTCATTGCTTCATTTTTTTATGTAGCTGCTTGTGGCTGTCTCTGGGCTCTATGTGCGGTTACGTTCATTGTTATGCTTTGAGTAGCTGCCGCTAATGTTCTATTCCCTACCCTACCCTACCCTCCCCGCCTACTTCCTACACATGCCCATGTATGTGTGTGTGTGTTTGTGTGCGTTTCAGACTCGCACTTTTTACAGCTACCGTTTTTTGTGTTTTTTTTTTTTTTGTGGTGTTTTTGTTTTGTATTTTTAGGCATTGGACAAAGTTAAGCCAGCAATTTTGACTCTATTCGGGCATTATTATTAATTATGGTATTTGATTCCCCGCTTGCTGCGTAAAATTTGGCTGCAAATTGCGTAACAGTTTTTTGGGCGCTTTGTATACTTGAGACTTTACATAAGTGCACATTAAATTGATTAAAATTCTGAGCGTTAATCAAGACATGCCCTAATCTATAATATAATAACTATCGTAAAGTTTTCATCGTAACATAGATATGGTGAATAATGGTTTACCGAGATAAATAGTTTTTTTCTTATAATGTTTGCATACTTTCTTGCGTTATTATAAGTTTGTAGGAAGTATTTTTTACTGAAATTCTAAAAACTTTAAAGCAAGCATCATCAAGCATTCATCATAAAATCATTTTTGTTTATCATAACAAACTCTTATATAAATAAAATTTACAAATTAAGTTATTTTAAATATAAAAAATATATATAAATATTAAATTTAAAAATAAATCCAAAAACAAATATGATTCTTTAAGAATATCTATAATTTTCCTAAAAACCACTGCATATAATAGATAGATAGAGTTTACAAATTAAAATATTTTGAAAATTTTGACTTTGAACGTTAGACTTTAGATTAACAGCAAATAAATATTGTTTTTACTCTTTTTGAACCATATTCAAATTAGAGTTAACTTCTAACTTATATGTCGTATAATTTTTCAAAATCACTTCGCCCACAAAAATTTTTTATGAACATTTTAAAACAGTTAAGTCACCTTTCATGCAACGTCAATCACTTTTTAAATGCGTATCTTAACATTTGGCTTAACATTTATTGGGCCGCCTTAAAGTATGCAACAAAACTTTTTATCTCATTCTGTTTCAATTCACAGTTAAAGCTGCTTTGCTTTTAAGTTGTTCTCCAAGTTTTTATAGTTATTATATCATTTACTTCAGCTTTCACGCACACTGCAAACACTTTAAGGAGGGGCAGAGCCAGCCAAAGAAAAACACTGGCAGCCAATTTTTTGTGGGCCGAATGTTAAATTTTGCTGTCTTGGCCAGCGAATAACAACCAAAAAAAAAAAATGAACAGAAGAAACTTTTGCACAGTGCAAAAATCGTAGAAAAACGAAAGCAACGTTTTGACCTCTTTATGAAAGGCCTGAAGGCACGAGAATACATGCACGCACACTAACACACGTTTAAGCACACACACACACACAAGCACCAGAACTTCCACATACTGGCACAGTAAAACATTCACGTACACTCACACATTTGATACAATGATATTAACATTTCTGCACTCACACACAAACACACACTCACACACAGACACAGAGAGACACACATACACACACACACTCACGATGGCGTTTGCTCTGTCATTTTTATTGCTTGATTATATAAAATTTGGCTTTGCCGTCAAATTTTTGGTGGCAAGAATTTCAATTTCGGTTGGTTTCGCAATTCGCCATTCACCATTCGCAATTCTGCTTTCACATTTTCACAGATGCGTCAAACATTTGCTGTTGCCTCTTTGCTGTAGTTTTTAAGTGCAATCAATTTTCAACACCTTACACGCACAAGCACACGATTAAAAGTTTCTGCACACACACACAGAGACACACACACAGAAACACAGAAGCACAGAAACATGCAGGCACACTTTAACGCACCGTCCGCTTTTTGGTCCTGCGTGGATGTTGTCAGCGCAGCGCACGAAAACGTTTTGGCTCCTGTGACAGCAACCAGCTAAGAACGACGACGATTCTGGGTCTAACGCCACGACGCCGCGAAGCTAATGTAAGCCGAACGATCCCGAACCGCACAACACGAACAACGGAACCAACGACTGTTTCCAGCAGTCGAGGCTCCTTGCACAGGGAGCCAAGATATTTCTACAGACTGGTCACATTGCTGCCAGTCGCTCTCTTGCACTCTCGCTCTCTCTCTCTCTCGCAAGTGACGCTATGCTATGTCTTTTTACGGTGTTGTTCCAATTTATAATTAATTAATTTATAATTCTTTCATTTTGCATATCACTCACACACACACACACAAAGGCAAACAACTAACTGCCTACTCTAACAGCCACTATCTCTTTTTCTCATTCTCTTTTTTGCTGAATATGGCGCGCTCTGTTTTGTCGCCTTCCAGTTTATAGCAACTGAGCGGCTCATTCTCTTTTTTGCTGAGAGTGTCAGCCTGGCACAGGTAGAGTCTGTTCCCAAACAAACAGCAGCACGAGCGCACAAGGAGCAGCAGGAGCAGCAGCAGCAGCAATATAAAAAACGAAATTTGTGCACGCGTTACAACACTTACAAACCGTTACACACGCATACACGCATACACAAATACACACATACACGCTTACATCCTCGCACAATTGTATTTTGATTATGCCCGGTTCGGTACGCCGCATAGCTTAGATATTTCTACGCACAACAATGCGACGTCGTCGTCGTCGTAGACCCAGCTTCCCCTTCTTCGCCCCACCTCCTCCTACTTTTCCTCCAAGACCTTCCCTCCCATAATCACAATGCTTATCCCCGTCTCCTTCCCGTTACCGTTCCCGTTGCCGTTACCGTTCCCAGCAGCCCATTGATAGCCCCAGTTCGCCATATCAAATATTTATAGAAATAAAGAAAAAGGAGAAGAATTTAAGCATAAACATTTAATATAACGAAAGATAAGATACACTTTAAATAGATATTAATTAAATTACAAAAAAAAAATAAAAATAAATTATTCAGTAACATTATTTTCCCTTAAGTTTCTATGATAAAATACTTTTTTTCCTTCAAATTAAACTTATCCCATTTAGTCGGATAGCCTTCAAACTGCATTAAGAAACTTTGCATGTCGAACTTTGTTAAGGGTAAGCGAGTGGAAAAAAGAAGAGAAGGAACAAGAAGAAGAAATTGAAGAGCAGCAAAGCGGGGCAAAGTTTTGAACGTTTGTCATAGAAGTGAGCTCTAATAGGTATTTAGATCATTTATTTTATGCACAGTCTCATAATAAAAACGCCAAAATATATCATTTGTAATTATAATTTGTGGGCAGGACGCATACACAGACACAAAGAGAGACAACGAAGGAGACGGGGTAGGCGGGGAGGGAAAGGCAGAACGAGTCTACGAGTATATGGAGTTAGTATATATGGTATATGGACATAGTAAATGGGAGAGGAGACAAAGAGAGGGCGGTGCTGTCTGCACTTGTCAGATGATAAAGATATTTATAAAAGGCGCTGCCAGGCTAAACAAATGGCTCAAGTCAACTGTGTTGCCAAACACAAAAGAGTTATATAACAATGGATGGAAGACACGCGACACACACACAAACAAACCACAACAAAACAAAACAAGACTGTTTACCAACACTCCCAAATGGCCTGCAGCAAAAATGCGCTGTTCTCCTACAAACAAAAAAAAAAAAAACAAAAGAAAAATCTTTGAAACAATAGACGATTGTTTCCGAATTTTCTTATTTAATCAACTACTCAGAGGTCAATTTGTTGCAAATGATTATTTTTAGTTCGCTTCAAAGAGAAAATTTATATAAAATAAAATTTGACAAATGTTGATTTAAAATGAATTGTTTAACTGATAGATACCTTTGATAAATTGAACATTCTTGCTTTAGATGTATGAAATTGCACACGGAAATCGCTTAAATCTGGAAATTCTACTTCAATAATAGATTCATTCAATTTGTTAGATAAATAATCAGGCAAATATGTACGAAGGAAGCAAAATTAATCTAAATTAATTTTGGCACATGTGAAATAAGCTTCAATTTTATTAGTCTGAGGGCATACAAATGACAGCCCCGATGAGTTCAAGCAGAAAAGCTGCTACGACTGAGGGGGGTGAACGGGTGAGGGAGGATGATGGTAGAGTCATCTGTTTTGTCTTGATGCTTAATAAAGCATATAATATGATTATTAATCAAATGTGGCGTATTGACTTTTCATTTGCTGCAAGGATGCGAGAGATGCGGGATGTTATGTGCTGCGTTGTGGCACCATCAGACGCTAGAACAATTCTATATCATAAATCAGTTTGTAGACGCAACAACAACAGCAACAGCAAAGAAAGTTTTGCACTCTCTGTCTATGTGTGTGTGTGTGTGTGTGAGTGGCTTTTATGGCACTTTGTTTGGATTGTAATACGTCTGACAGCTCAATGCTGTTTAATACGCCAACAACTTACTAGCCTGGCGAAAATTTTAATGAATGACGTCGTCACTGTGGCAAGGACGCCAACCCCTCTACCCTCACTCCCTCACCTTCCCCGCCGCCCACAGAGTAACTGCCCCAAGGACATAAAATACTTTTTTCCCCGATTCGAGGCAGCCCCGCAATTTCAATGAACTTTGATAAATCGCTGCGGGCGGGCGGGCGGTGTGCAAATCAAAAGAGCGGTGAGGGGGGTGGGGGGAGGGTGGGAAGTAGGAAGTGTGTGACACAAACTGATGCCGGATGCGAGGCCAGTTCAACACCACAAGGCTCAAACATGGTTGGTTGAACTTCCTATTTTGGTTGAACCTCGCTAGCAGCAGCAGCAGCAGCAGGAGCAGAAAAATGCCGAACCCAAACCCCAAAGAAATACTAAATCTTATTTTTAGATCTGGCGAATGTTAGCTTCAACTTGGCCTTTTCGTTTCCTTCCTTCCTTCCGCTTGTGCCACACTCACAATGGCCTGTGATTATGCAAATTGTTTTTTGTCAGCTTCCAAAAACGAAAAAAAAAAAATCATTTAACTAATTACAAACAGATTACCCAACAGCAGCATTCCAATTTATATACTATATATAAAAAGCTATATATAATTGTTATAAATCTACTCTGGGCAAACACATTGAAAAGCGAAAGAAGAGGATGGGCAATCGATGACCTTTTTAATAATCATTTATCATATCGAAATGGTACGCAATTCAACCGTTCTTGTACGTTGACGCACACATAGAGAGACTGAAGCTTCGATCAATTTATTTTCTATGCGTTGATCGTTGATTTCTTGTTGATCGAACTTAACGAAGCCTTCGTTCTGCTACAGTTATGTCTACAATGGACTGCCTTTGGCAATTTAGTATTTTACATTCTTTGTTGATTCCTTGTTCATCTTGCACATTTAGCAAACTTAACGAGGCATTCGTTGTGTTACAGTTATGTCTACAATGTGCTGCTTATGACTATTTAGAACTGTACATTACTGTTATTGCTGCGAAGTCTACGGAAGAGCGAAAAAAAAATCAATGGCAAGTTAAGTTTATTTTATTTTAACTCTTCTTTCAATATTATTCGTAAAAAGCAAAACTATTAACATTATTATGTACTTATATGTTTGGGAATAATCATTAAGGCATTTATCACATGCTTATTACCATTGCTTTTGCCATTTCAATTTGCATATTTTTTTGTTGGCTTTGGAAACCAGAAAATAAAAACAAGCACAGAGGACAGTTTATCAGCAGAGATAAGCGCACACGGCTTATCAACTCCACAACATGGCCATAAACACATACATATACGCCCATACTGACACACGACACACACACACATACATGTCCATAATTACCAAACACTTGAGCCACAAACTTAAATCCGTGGCTTGAACAAACAATTCCAGAAAATTATACAGTAACAGAAAGAGACCAATTTCTCTCCCCATCTCTTTTTCACTCTGTCTATCTCTTTCACACACACACAATTAGCCGCTGTCTGGCCCCTTGTTGCCTTGTTGCTTAATGCATTTGGCTTAATACACCATTTTTGCCCATATTGCGCATACGCCGCGTTTTCCGCACGCAACAAACAAACGCTTGCATGAAAAACTTTCGCACAAATAACAAAGGCAAACTACACGAAATACAAAAAAAATACGAAAAGTGCTAGCGAAATAGAAAAGAGAGAAAGAGAGAGAGAGAGAAACACAGAATGTGTTAAAGGGAGAGAGTAGAAACCGCATTTACTAGCCACTTAAAATGTAACTCCCATGAGGTACCCGCAAAACGAAATATGCCAAGCAAAAGGCTAAGCAACAAGAACGCATAAAAAGCTGAATAGAATGTTGCAATCAGTTAATTTAAGTGCAGGCTCAAACCAGCAAACAAAAGAGTGTAGCACTTAGGATTGAATGAATGTCAAGATATGCTGTAATTTTAAGGGATAAATGTAAAAATATTGCTAAATTGAAAGTGGAATAAAAATGAAAGGAATATGTGAATTGGTTTTGTAAATGTAAGAAAAGTTCTGTTAAATGTTCATTTATCAAATAATTTTCTAGATTTTAAGACCTATGAGAATAATATCAATCGGTTGAACTGCTTAATTCTTAATCTTTCCCATCAAAAGAGTTTCCTTGTTCTTATCGCTTTATCCTTATTACAGGGTATATATAAACGGTAGCATCAAGATGACAGCCACTAGAAGAAACAGAGCAACAACAACACCAACAACAACAAGAAGAACATCAACAAAAAAAGTGGAAATTTCAATGTGCATACATATATAAACAAACAAACAAACAAACACGCAGCAGAGCAAGAGAAATCTACGGGCTGTCAAACTGTTTCCAGAGGATGGGGAAAAGGGAAGGCATTTTGGGTACTTTGCTTTGGCAGAAACTTGGGCGGGGCAGGGCAGGGCAGGGCAGGGTTTTGCCTGAGGGTAGACCAAGCGCAACTAAACGCGCATACACACACACACACACACACAGACACAGACACACACACTTGCACACACACACTTACACACGCACACTTGCACAGACAAAAGCACAAGTGGCTACTAATGCAAATAATTTACAAGTAGCAAATGTGGGCGGCGGGCGGCGGGCGATGGGTGATGGGCGGTAGGCGTGTAACGTGACAGCGACAGACGTCGAGGCAAAATGTTGACAACAACAACAACAACGCACACCGAAAAATAAAAATAAAATGGAAGAAAGCAATGAGAGCAAAGGCAAAAGCAAGAAGAAGACGAGTAGAAGCAGAAGCAGAAGCAGAGAAACAAGTAAAAGGACATTATGCGTCTTTTCACATTTGAGCAAAAGGACAAATTTGTAAGGACAAGTGTAAGTGAAGGAAGCAAACCAACCCGCAACCCCCGATTCCCAACCCTACACACACACATATATATATATATATATATATATATATATATATATAGATTTTGTTTGTGTGTGGAAAAAATGTTCACAGGACGGCCGCCTTTTTGATGATGATGTCGAGTGAAAATCAATGCGCTTAATTTGTGAAAAACACAATAAAAAAAAATAATAATAAAAATAAAAAGAAAAACTATGAGAACAAAAAATCTTGACCTATTGTTGTTATTTTTAGCATATATTGATTAAATATTGCGGTAAATTTATTTACCACAGATTAAACTTTATGATCTGATAGATGTGCAGCTATTAAAAAAAAAACATTAAATCAACTTCAAATACTCTGCATTAAAAAGTATCTATTAAGTTTTGACTGCATTAAAAACAAATACAAAATTATGTTATTATTTCTAAGCGATTTCCACATAATTTATCATCAAAATAAAAACAAAAAACATAAAAAAAATCTGTTGCAATAGTTTTTACTGCATGCATGGAATAAAAAAAATTAAATACAAAATATGAAAGCGACCGACATAAATAAAAGTAAACAAAAACCAAAGACGAGAAGAAAAATAAAAGGAAAATACTTTAACTTTGGCTGACTGACTTTTCTGAAATGTTTTCTTTTTCGTTTTTTTCTTTTTTTGCGGCGACACCGTTGGCGGCGGCGGCGGCGGCGTCGGTATCAGTGGCGGTGGCAGCATTGGTGGCGTTGGCGCGTGGAGGTAATTGAAGTGACGTTTATGAATGTCATCCGTCAAGCACTCAAGGACATTTACATACAAACACACACACTCACGCACACACTCGCACACACACAGAGGGACATGCGTAGGGCGTTTGGTTGCTTGACAGATGCGCGTTACACAGATTTTTTTTTTGTTTTGTGTGTTGTCGTTGTATACACCACACCAATACACAAACATAATACACAGTAAAAGCACACATTAGAGTTGAGTTGAATATTAGCAATAGTACGATGTGATTTAGTCACGATATTTATTTACAACGACTTGACTTTCATATAAGAAGAGTTCACAACACAGTAAGTGAAGTGAAGTGATGTGAAAGTGATAAAGGCACCGTTACAAAGCTCATCTCTAAAGCACACACACACACATACACATACATACAAACACTCGCACATGCTCAAGTCACATGGCGCAATACGCCTGTATGTGAAGGATGTTAGCTGCTGCTGCTGCTGCTGATGGTGATGGTGATGTTTGTGTATAAGTGTGGGTTTGTTTATGTGTGTGCGAAACAATTTAAAAATAAATACAAGAAACTAGCGCAGAACGTGGCGGCAATGGGTCGAATGAGAGCCTGCTGGGCATCAGAAGGGGCAAAGCTAGGCGATTTCTTTCTCTCTCTCTCTCTCTTTGTGTGTGTGTGTGTGTGCTAACCGCGAGGGCAGAATGATAGATTGAAAAGGACTCGAGTTATGCTTGAAGAGGGACTACTACATAACAACACACTCTAACACACACCCCTCCCACCCCTCCCTGCATACACACACACGCACTCTATGTCAATTTGGCCATTTTGTTTGTTATTCGAATTGGACACGTTTTTTTTTTAGTTGTTAGTTGGAGGGGGTGGTAGGTGGAGGACTTGTTTCAGTTCATATGTCATTGTCTTGTTCCCTGAGTTTGAACACGCATCGTTTTTCATCTATCCAAATGATTTGGCGTTTTTTCTAGCGATTTTTCATTGTGGATATTTTTACCTTTCTGCATTGTGCTGATTCTGCCGATGAGAGCCCAATTTACAACTAAATAATGGTTCATATGTTTGCTGTTGACAGTTACGGCGGTATTAGCATACAGCAAGCATATTGAACCCCTTATCGATCTTTGAACTTATCAAACGACCCTTGCATTTGTGTATTCATCTTGTGTTCCTTAGATATGTATGTATGTATGTGTGTTGCGTGCAATATGTAGATGCCACACAGTGGCAACCCACTTGGCTTGTCTACTAATTAAAATGCATGCAATAACCTGAAGCCTTTGTTGCCACATTGTTGTTGTTGTTGTTGTTGCCGAGGTTGTTGCTGTTGCTGCTGCTGCTGCTGCTATTGCCACTGCCACTGCTACAGATCTTCTTGTTGTTGTTGTTGCACGTATGCGTAGAAGGACGCACAACGTTGACAATTTGCACAAAGTGCTTTGACTTGGTCTTTAGATGCAATGGAGGGCGATAGGGCTGTGTAGGGGAGAGGGAGGGGGCTGTTAGGTGAGGTGGGTGATGCAGCAGCAGCAGCAAGCCTGGAGGCATGCTTTTGCTTTTAAGGCGATATATCTACAACAATTTTGTTATTTTTTTCTGCTATTTTCTATATGGCCACGGCCTCAGGCTGCAGCTGCCCCCTATGTGCCCCATGTGCCCCATGTGCCTCGCACCCTGTGCGACCCTGTGCCGCAAGTGTAAAACTATTGATAGCTTTGTATGCAACATTTTCTAATTGTCTATCAGCGCGTCTATTTTTAAGCGCACAAAAGCTCTGCCACAAAATGCTGTCCTTGAATTAAGCTCAGCTGCGGCAGGATAACGATTTCGAAACATGTTTTTTTTCCCGTTATTTTTCAGCCTTTTGCATTTTGCATAAATGTAATTTAAAGCACCAAAATGCAGCAACTGTTGCTGCTGTTGCCGCTATGGTCGTGCCACGTGTTGCAACTGAAATTAATGCAAATTTGCATAATAAATAAACACAATAAAGTGCAACGGCGCAACGGCCAAACAAATTTCTCCGTTTTTTTTGTTTTTTTTGTTTTGCGTGACCAACACAAAGTGCTGCGCATTGCAGGCTCATTTTCCAATACCCTGTGTAAAAGGTGCGAAAATGTGGGTATACCAATTTAGCAGTTATTTGTGTGAAGGGTAAACTACTAACTTTTATTTGAGAACTTTATTGGGTAATTGTTAAAGTCTTAAATATTTATGTTTCACTTTCTTTACATTTTAATTGCTAAACAAATGTTCAAAATTGTATGCTAAATTTTTTTCAATATGCCCTAACATCACAATTTACAGGGTATTGAACAACTACATTACCTTCGCACTGGATGTTATTATAGTTGTTTATTTGAATTTTCAGGTTGAATGCAGTAAAGCGATTTACAAAATTTGAGACTGCTTCATGGGCTAAATAATTGGATTCATTGTGCAATGTGCATGTCGAAGGGATTTCCTAAGCGAACCGCATTAAAGTGTTAAGAGATATGGGCAAAAACTGCATATAGAGTTGGGATCAAAGGTTGTGCGATTCGTATAATGAATGAGCTACCATATCGAAATAAATTTATTTTATGGTTGTAAATAAAAAACCTTCAAAGTTAACGTCTTCTAAGTTAAAGTACTTACTTATTTTGATATTAAGCTATCAATTGTGTTTGAATATTTTATTATATTTTGTATTTCAGAAGAATTGTGTTTCTAAAAGTTAATATCGTTTGAATAAATAATAAAACTATTAAATAAGTAAGTTTTCAAATCTTTATAAATATAAAATCAAACTGTCTTTATCCATCTTGATCTCATTCTAACTCTCTCTCTCTCTCCCTGTCTTTAAGAAAGCTGGTAACAATCATATTTTTTTATATTTAACAAATCTGAATACTAATACTAAGCGAAATTGTCAACAATTTTGTTTCGTCTGTCGTAAAACTTGTTGTTGACTTTACTAACAATATTGTTTACCGTTTAAGTCGCAACACTTGGCCCATGTTATTACTTTAACGACATTTGAGGGTAATTTGATGCCTCAGAAGTAAATCGCATAAATTACGCAAATTGACCTTGAAATTCGCAAAACGCAATTATTACAAACTCATTTTTTCGGTTAGAGTCCAAAAAAAAAAAACAAAAACAAAATGAACGCTTTGAAGTAATGAAACCCCAGAAAGAGAAAAACCGGTTCGCTTGAACTTGACCCGTTAGCACTGTCTCCGTCTCCGTCTTCGTCTCCGTTTTGCATGCCGATTCGCAGCACAAAAACAATATTTATGCGCTGCTGCGTGCAGCAATGCGGTATTAAGTAATTGTTTACAAACAAAGTTCTAGAAAGCGAGAGAAGACAGCAGCCGAGAGAACACGAGAACGAAAGAGAGAGGGGGCAAAATAAAAAGTCACAACAAACAACAACAACAGCTGTTTCGAATTATATTGCTTCCGTCATTAGTTAAAGCTTTTTGGCACACAAACGATCGCCGGCGATTGCGAGAGCTTTTTTTGCCAGTTGCGGAGCTTTTGTGCCATGGAGAGACCAACTGTCGCTCGTCTAAGCTAGTTTTAGTTTGGAAATTAAGGCGCTGACAACGTGCGGCAAAAACGACAACGATCTATAAATAAATAACAAATTAAAACATAAACAACTAACTCGCAGTCGCTGTGAAAAACTTTTCTGTGTTTCTTTCTAAATGAGTGAGTGGCATAAAGCAAAAATTTCATTCAACATGTCGTTTTCAGTAAAAGTGACACAAATGGTATTGGCTGTGGGAACCTGTACAGCAAGTACAATACATTCAAACGAACACACACATTCAAACAAATATATTGTAGTTTGTGCATAAATCAATTGATTATTTCATCGATTGACCATTGACAAAATCTTACCTCATTTGTCGTATTCATATTGTAAAATACGTGGGAAAGATCATCTTAGGATCAATAGCAAACTCAATAAGATATTTGTAATGACTTAAAAGCAACTTTTTTCTACAAAAAACATTTATTGCAAAGCGTTATCTTTCCATACAATTGATTCAAGTTCACGATTGTTGCAAAGTGAAATTTTCGCAAAGCGTTTTGGCTAAATGTTAATACTATTTCTATGACCATAACCGTGTACAGCTATAATAATTAAATTGTTGATAAAATATGACTTTCAGTGTTAAAAACCAATCACTTTATTATAAAGTACTTCAAAAAGTTGCTTCACTCAAATTTTATACTTGTCGTATACTTAATATAGCACAAAAAAATTATTGCCAAATATTCAGCAAGATCAATAAACTCAGTTTTCAAGTGCACTGAACTATGAAGAACTATATTAACGTCATTTTAGACATTAGAGATTATAGAAATACGCTTATTATACAAAATGTTACGACAAATGTCTATATGTGTATTACTTTAACAATCAGATAATAAGATTCTATTAAACATTGTCAAAATCTGAGCTTATTTCTAGAAGCATCTCATTAAAGAGCATAAAAATGCAATTGACCTAGAAAAATTTTGAGGGAAAACTGAAGCATACTTTTTTTTTCATACTTTCATACTTAATAACATAATTGTATGTATTTATTTTCAGGCTCTGCATTTACGTCATAACAGAATTCTAATCAGCTGCCGGGCTCAGTATATCGTATTTTTGTACGAGTGCAAATTTCCTGAAGTTAATCGCCGCACACACACACACACACACACATACACAAACACTCACACAACGAGTGGCACACGGATTCGGCAAACGCCCTTGAGTTATGAAATAATTAGAATTACAATACAATAGGCAAATCGTGAATCCCTCCTCAACACTAAACAGGGAAGGGGAGCCAAACAAAAATCCAAATCCAAGCCAAGGCATACAAATGGGCTCAATTATTGTAATTACGCATAATTAATAACAACGCAAAATCAATAAGGAATATATAGTATTTACAAACACACATACACATACACATATACATATATATGGACTTATAAGCAACGACAATTTATAGAGATCACTTGAAGTGCAACAACGCATTGCTGATTAAGATCCACTATATAGTCATACATAGATTGAGGCATAATAGCTAGCAACTGTTACAAGACAAAACTTATCAGCGAACAGCGAAAAGTAATTGAGAAAAAAGCAACTGTTAAAAGTGTAAGTGAAAACGTAATAACAAAAACTATTACTATAAAAACGAGTTATAATTTTTGATATTAACTATCTTTTTACATTCAGCTGTTATATGTATATGATGTTTTCTTTTTTCTTTTGTAATTTTAGGCAGGCCTAGTGGCACTGGCCACACGGTTACACGGGGTTACACCATTTGGTTGCAAGTGGGTCAGACTGAGAGTGACGCCTATAACAAATATTATTACTATCAAGACTTGTAATTACAAAATATCTGCACAAAAATGCACAAGCCAAAGACACGAGATACGAACAACAGCAACAACATCTATTATTACAACAACAAAATGTTGAAAATGTTTTTATTGGTGCTACTTGTTTTGCTATTGCTAAGCGGCCAAATTGAACCGGTGGATGGCCACAAAGTGACGGTAAGTTAGTTAGCCAACAACAACAACAACAACAACAACATGTTATTACCACTGTAGCCAATATTTTGTTATGTCTATATCATAACTTTAAAGTTTTGCAACACCGCAAGAGCTTGAACAAGTTGTGAATTATAAGTTAAAATAGAAGTCAGCAAAAAGCTTTATTTTCACAACTGTCTTTATTGCAAGTTAAACAAATATTTCCTGAACTTATGCAATATTATTCTTATTTTAATTAAGAATTTGCAGTGTAGCAACATGTGATATTAGCAGACAAAATCAAACATGTGTCAGACAGTCGGGATCAATAGAAATTGCGATAAGATTTCGGCGACTTTCTCGAAATGATGGTGAACTTTGAAACGAATTTGATATGATATACACCTAATAAAAATGGGAAGTACTTGAAAACGTAAAAACCTAAAACATTATTTAAACTTGTATCAAGATCATAAACTTTTATTGCACCAACTGGCAAAGTCACAAAAAGAAAAACAAAGAGATTAATGAAAGGTGTGATAACAATAAAAAAAAATATATAAAACGCTTGAAATGGCGGTGTATTAAATTGCATTGAATAAGCAAGCTGTTTATGACTAAGGATTGTAATCTATTTAAAATCTTTAAAATGGTTTGATGAACTACAACAGCTAATGGGTTGAGATCATTAACTGATGAGTAATTATAATACTTATGCAAGCCAAACTTTTCTATTATCAATGATAGATGGGGAAAAAAATGGGAAAAAATATTACATTGAAATCAGCACACCTCTACATATGATTTATGCCCCCCAATATCAGTCACATAGCAAAATACAACCCTCTAAAATTATGTATTGCTGATAATACTAGTTTGATTTTGAAGGTTGTGCCAATTCACATTGGTGAAAGCTTAAGAAACACGCGCGCGATATGAAAACAATAACAAACAACATAATACCCTCCATTCGAAGGTACAGTAAACGCTCATAGAGTACAACTTCCCGAGATAAGAATTCACCATGAATGAAAATCGCAAATTCAATTTATACGGTTTCAAATTAACTATTATTACAAGGCATTCTCACTGTACTTAAATGTATTTGACGTAAATATATGTATGGACATATGTATATTTGGCATTGCTTTGCTTTTAGTATGTGCCCCCTTTTCTACTGCTTCCGTACGCATGTCTTGATTAGCTCGAAAAATATGAACGGAACCCGATTATAAAATTCATACACATCTAGTTTTTATATAAAAGCAAAATATATATGTACATATGTGTGCTTATTTATGGAGGGCCACATATGTATGCTTTTATGTGCGATCACCCGATCAACAAGAATAACAACAACTACTAGGCATATCAGCTGATCGTGCCTAATAGTAGTGCTCTTTGATAAGAGAGTTGAAGTACGTTGCCGCTCGATGCTATCGCAATAACTACGGCCTCACTCTCGCTAACCACCCACCCAGCCACCCACCCCCCACACGATAGTAGTGAGTAGTAGCTCAGCTGGAAAAGCTTCGCATGTTCAACTTTTGCCACGCCTCTCACTCTAAATGAATGGCACGCGTCGTATTGCTGCTGGCAAAGTTTGACCGATGACGCGTTGCTTGTGCTTGGACTTTGCCTTCGCTGCTGGTGGGTGATGCGTTCGGTTCTTAACGAAACAAAACAAAACGAAACGAAACGTTTCGTTAAGCTTTCAGCTGCACGCCTTTGTTGTAGCATTATCTGAGCGCAATAAAAAACCGCGAAAGCGAATGGGAGCGGGAGAGAGAGAAAGAGGAGAGAGCTCACGCGAAGAATAATAACTTGTTTTTTTCTTTCTTTTTATTTTTAAAACGAGTTAAGACCATCTAATCAGAATGACCACTTGGGAATATCTTTAGGTAGCTATAAAAAAAGTTGAACTTTGAATTTGATCGCATAATGGTAGGGTGAGGCATACTACGTACGTAAAGGGTGGTGTGATATTCAATCAACCGTATTTTGGCAAAAAAAAAACTTAAAAGCTTCTCAGAAATTTCTGATACGGTATGACATAAGTTTTATGATGTGCCACATGAATGAATACGCAAGTAGATTGTTAACCATGAATATCAAGAAATTATAAATACAGAAGAGTAATAAATGAAGTAGAAAATATAGTTGAATTTTTAGTTATTTATTAGCTGATTGAGATTCAGATAAGATCAAAAAGAATGGTCGCAATGCTGAATACCTTTTTGTAGTAATTAATTTTTGTTTAAAGACCAAATTCGTTACAATTCTAATTCTAAATAGTTTTATTTATCATACAATATCATTTCACTATGAACGAATTGTTTGATTGCAGGCCAGTCTCATTACGAATAACCATTATCCTGTTGAGGAACATACAGTACACACATCGGATGACTATATCCTCACCATATATCGCATACCCACATCACCGAAGCGAGAGCATCTAAATGAGACCATGCAGAAACCAGTTGTATTTTTACAGCATGGCATAGTGTGTTCCTCAGATGATTGGATCATCAATGGCCCAGACACGTCTCTGGCATATATGTTTGCCGATGCCGGCTACGATGTATGGCTGGGAAATGCGCGGGGGAATACATACTCCCGCCAGCACAAACATATCCATCCGGATACATCGGACTTCTGGAAGTTCAGCTGGCACGAGATTGGCGTCTATGACTTGGCTGCCATGCTGGATTATGCCTTGAATGAAACCGACTCCAGTTCGCTACACTTTGTAGCCCATTCGCAGGGCACAACTACCTTCTTTGTGCTGATGTCGTCACTGCCCTGGTACAATGAAAAGGTTCGTTCGGTGCATCTGCTGGCGCCCATTGCATATATGAGGAATCATGCCTTCATACTCTCCAAACTGGGCAGCATTTTAATCGGTTCCCCATCGTTCTTGAGTTGGATTATCAGCAACATGGAGATGTTGCCAATTACCAGTATACAGAAGATTATGTGTGAGCATATCTGCTCCGAGGGTTCCGTGCTTAAGTTTCTGTGTTCGGGTCTGCTCGATTTTATTGGAGGCTGGGGCACAAGGCATCTCAATCATGTAAGTAGTAAGCTGCGATCCTTTCAAGCTTAAGGAACTAAAGTTAAATTATGTCTTTCAGAGCCTTCTAACACACGTTTGTGAGACACATCCTGCGGGTGCTTCAACAACCCAAATCATACATTATTTGCAGCTGCATAGCTCTGGCGATTTTCGTCAGTATGATCATGGCAAGGAGCAGAATGAAATAATTTATCAGCAGTCAACGCCTCCGGCGTACAACGTACGAAATATTATGAGCTGTGTTAATATGTACTATAGCGACAATGATTATATGTCAGCGGTGGAAGATGTGGAATATTTGGCAACTTTGCTGCCGTGTGCGGATCTATATCGTATACCCTACAAAGACTGGAACCATTATGACTTTTTATGGTCTGTCAATGTGAAAGAAGTGATAAACAACAGAATAATTGATAAAATGCTCAGCTATGATATTGAGCATAGTAGGGGAATGAGTTTCTAACTAGTTTGTAAGTAGCAGCAGTGCAGAAAGTCCCAAATATACACTTTTACGTTTATATACATTTACAAAAGGAAAAACACAAAAAAAAAGCTTGAACAAAACTTAGCCAAATCCAAGAAAGGTACTCTAATTGTTAATAAGTGTAAATAATAAGCATTTGCGTGATATATATTAATATAAATTAGTTAATAAGCTGCAAAAGGTTTGTGAAACGCTTGTAAAACAGTAAAATAGTTTTAAAAAATTTGTTAAATATATATAGTATGTTTTTGCAAAGACAATTTAAACCAAAAAATTCACCTCACAGTTGTTTTGATTACCTTAAAGTAAGCGATAGCTTAGTATCGATAGTCATTGAACAGAAACTCCTTCAGTTAACAGAAATCTTTACAGTAATTAGAAGCCGACCAATGCAACTCTTTCATTTAACACTTAAACAAAAAATACGATTCTTAAAAACGAAAAAATATTTTTTGCAAGGATTTCTGCGCCTAAATTATATGTCAAGTTGTATGCATTTAAAGACTTTTTCTTCATAATTATTGAATATATCGCAACAGTTACAGGCTGCTTAACAGTGACGAGTAATCGGTACGTGAATATCGCACACCACTAATATGTATTCTCTGAGTGTAAAACCAAGTAGTTCAATTTTTTCACAGTGCTGCTGCACAACAACAAATACGCTACGCGTTAATATACAAAGAAATTAGACAATTTTGTTGCATTTTATCTACCTGCCACTTAGAACTTGTGCATATGTAGCGGACGAGCGTAAATTTACACATATAAAATGGGTAAGTTGGGGTGAAAAACTATTTTGTTTCTGTCTAAGCCGCTGTGCAATGCCCCCTACTCCTGTTTGTGTATTCACAATTAACTAATCCAGGGCTGCAAAAATAAGTGCATTGCTGCAAGTGTTTCTGCATCTAAATCAAGTGAAATGAAACATACTCAAAGTTTTGACTGGGATTGTAAACTAAAAACATTCTAATCTTTAATTACAGCTACCCAGAAAATGCTGGTGGAAATAACAACGGATGGCATACCGAAGCTTCACTGCCCCGTTTGCAACAAAGCACTCGTCTCGTTGGCCGGCTATGTGAAGCATGTAAAGAAACATGAGCCGCCGGGCGGCTTTCTGTGCCGCTACTGTGACGCCCAGTATTGCCATGAGGAGGAACTGAAACAGCATATAAAGGAGACTCACAGTGCTTTTGTCTGTCGCCTGTGCGTCAGTAATGAAGTTATATTCAGCAGCTTGGAGGAGCACGATGCTCATATTGAGGAGCAGCATCAGGATAGCAAGTTCAATGTTGGACTGCCAGCCATCGAGAAGCCTTTTAAATGTGAGGTGAGTATATATTGGCAGATGTTTCTTACTGCAATATGCACAATACATTACCATATGTGTTTCTTATCAGATTTGTGGTAAAAGTTTTGCGGATCGCGAGAGCAGCCTAAAACATCGTTCCGAGCACGACGAAGCACTTCCTGTTGAATGTAAGTTTTGCTTCATGCGCTTCTCATGCATCTCCAGCCTGACCAAGCATCAGCGCAGACGTCCAGACACCTGCGGTCAGGATGTGACAAACAAAAATCGCAAACGTACGTGTTACAGCGATTGATACTTCTTAAAATGTCCGCTTTTATTTTGTATCGAAACTATTCCAACTACAATAACATTAACGATTATTAAATTTATTAATTTCAGTGTCCGCTCCAACAGAGTCGCCAAAGGACGTGGTTAAAAAGAAACGCGGTAGGCCAAGGAAAATCACTGTCACTGATGTATCGGATAGCGATGATGATGTGCCCCTGGCAAGCAGGTTAAAAGTGCCGGCACCTGTTAAGCAGGAGTTCGTTAGCAGCCAGGAGGTGAGCGATTCAGCTGAGGAATACCCAGACTTTGAGCCCAACAACAGCGATGATGATGCGGATGCAGCACGTTTTAAACTGCCAACGCCTGCTAAAGTTAAACAGGAGGCCATTGATCCAGATTTTGAGTACCAGGATGCCAGTCTGTTTGTCAAGGCAGAGAGCGGTGCCTTGGATATATTCAGCAATGAAAAGGACAAGTTGCTAGATGTGTTGCTTAATCAGGATGAGGCCCTAAAGCCCTTTGAGAATCTAAAAGTTGAACATGCAACGGGCATTTTGGATGAGATTGCAGCGGTGCCCATGCTTAAGCAGAATGGCACCGAACACTTGGAAGAGGATGTGCTGGCGCTCAGAGAAACAGATGACGATGATGATGATGATGATGATGAGGAATTTGTTGCGGAGCCTCGCAAAAGAAAAACAATTGTTAAGCGCAAATATCGCAAACGTGGCTCGACGCCAGAAAGCTCCAGTGCGGGTCCCCGACGTGTGGCCAAAATATCAAAAAAAGAACTGAAAGAGCGCCTTAAAATGATCAGCAAAATGGAGAAGACCTGGAAGTGTCCACACTGCGTTAAAATCTATCACATTCGCAAACCCTATGAGAAGCATCTGCGTGACGATCACAAGCTCAATGAGGGCGAAATCAAGGAACTATTTAAGGATGCGGACGCTCACGCCAAGCTGGACGATGAGGTCTTCAAATGCAAGATATGCAGTAAAATATATTTGGTGGAGAAGCGTCTAGAGACGCACATGAAGGTGCACGGCATGGATGGCAGCCTTACCTTCAAGTGTCCGTGCTACTGCAATTTGTTCTTTGCCAGCAAGGAACTGGCCACCCAGCACGCCCATGATCTGCATAAGGAGCTGCTCTACTGCGAGAAGTGCGACAAGTATATGACCGGCCATGACAGTCTTAAGAATCATGAGAAGAACTACCATTCACGCAAGGAACCGCGCAATCTTCCACGCAATCTCATCTGTGACAAGTGTGGCAAGAAGTTCACCGGACGCACTTCTCTCTCGGATCACGTGCGTTCCGAGTGCGGTCGTATGCCACTATATGAGTGCAAAGTCTGCCACAAGCGACTTTCCACAGCCGGCATACTAAAAACCCATATGCTCCTCCATCAATCAGAAACGCCGTACCAGTGTGACAAATGCGGTAAAACGTTCAAAGTCAAGGCACAGTATAAATCTCATCTAAAGACGCGTCACACGGACTACAAACCCTACAAATGCCATGTACGTAATTAATTTATTTGTTGTTTCCTTAGTTTTACATTTAAATTTATAACATTGTATTGTATTCCGTTTACAGCTGTGTCCCAAGGAGTATCCGTACCGCGAGAGCCTGTTAACTCACATGACTGTCCACACCGGCATCAAACGTTTTCTGTGCAACAATTGTGGCAAACGTTTCACATGCATCTCAAATTTGCAAGCGCATCGTAAGGTGCATGCGGACACCTGTGGCCAACTGCCACTGAACGCAAAAGCCACACAATATATGGGCGTGCAGCGGGGCAAGCTGCTGATGGGTGCCAAGCCGGAGGCGGGCATGGAGTACGAAGAGACGAAAACACTGATTGCACAGGATGTCATTGATCGGGATATGCCGATGGCGCAAGAGCTGAACTTTCCATCCGATGGCAGTGCACCGCTGGCTACCGTGCCGCTCAACTATGCCTCGTCGCATCTGGTACCGCATATTGTGCTACAGACAATGCAGGCGGAGGCGCGCAAATAGATTAGGTTTAACTACTTACTATATAGCTGGTATAAATTTAAATAATAAAGACGCTTTTGTAAATTGATAACTGCTTAACATAATTTTAAATACGGCTAATGGCTTAAATCGAGGTTATTAATTGAGCTTAAAATACGGCTGCTGAAAGCGCCCAATGGGCATGCGTCCTTTACTGCGCAGTCGTCGGACGGCTTCTCGTATAAACTTTGGTAACAGTGCACCTGTTTCGCCCTGCTGCTCCATCACATCCAGAGCTACAAAATATGCAACCATTACATTAAACAGATTAACAGGGAATTGGTAAATTTCGACTTACCCTCCTCTACAACCTCGCCCACAAATACTTTAGCTATGCCAGACATGGCTATAACCACATTTTGTGAGACCGAGCAGCCCGTTATTGTCTGCATTAGTCGCTTGACAGCAGCTTTGGGAAAGGCTGAACGACGGTACATTTCGTAGCGATCTAGTTGCTCTTCGGTAAAGTTGGATACCAGCACTCTAAAAGAAAAGTTGACTTAAATGTTTACATTCAGATCACAGAAATATTAGCTTACTGCATGCGTTCGCGTTCCTCCTCCTCCAGCTCCTTTTTAGTTTTAAGTTTTTTTTGTGATGGCTCGCCAGAGTCGCCATCTGCATCGGCATCGGTTTTGCTTTCCTTGCCTTCAGCATCTGGCTCGTTGCCATTGTTTTCAGCTGAGTCGGAGGTTTCACTGTATTTGCGAGCTTTGGAGGCTGTGTTAAAGAATTTCAAGTCCCCATCATCGTTGTCGCTAAGGGAATTTTGCGTGGGAAACAATATTTCATCCATTTCTTATTTATTTTCCAGGTAAACAACTTGCAGCAATCAATTGACCGATTGATATCGAGCACTTTACAGCACTGACGATATAAATATTATTGTGAATGAAATATCGAAAAGGCACACAATAACAGTAAAGAAACAATTACTTCTTAAACAAAAAAAATATATTTATTCGCCATGGACTTCTTCAATTTTATTTATAAATAAATACATTCACAATCTAGCTGGCCATTTGAAAAAAAAAAGTTCATACATTTATTACACGATAGAACTTATCGATTATGTACTTATATACATTGCGTATTTGGCTAGATTACCATCACTAACCTCGTGCTATCCTTTCATCGTCATTATTGCTTTTGGCAGCCGCAAATTAATTTCATAATTTTTGCAAGTAAATAAAGTATGTCTGCAGTGGAAATTTTGAACGTTGAGGCAGACACTCTTGAAGTGGCCACACCGGCACCCGGTGATGATGCTAAAAAACAAAAAAAGCCAAAGCCGAACAATAAAAAATTGCGACAAGGTGAGTGACCCGAGTCCATTTCGCCACACATTTTACATAGATGCACATATATATATAAGTACATATATGCACATAAATACATACATATTTATATATATGGCTGTATGTTCATGTTTATTTCACATGCGCAATTCCAATAACACAGAGGCCGCAGCCAAAGCTGTAGCTGAAGGGGGCGAACCGGATGCAACCAACACAAATGGCGATGCTGAAGAGAAAAAGGCGCCAACGCAACCTGCCAAGAAGAAGAACAAGGGTAAAAAAGCCGGGAGCGGTCAAACAGATCCTCCCACCATACCCATTTCGGATTTGTTTTCCAATGGCAACTATCCCGAGGGTCAGATTATGGAGCACCCAACGCCTAAGGATTTGCCGGATGATCGTACGGCTAAAGATCGTTTTGCCTCAGAGGAGAAACGTGCGTTGGATCGCATGAACAACGACATCTACATGGAGCTGCGTCAGGCGGCCGAGGCGCATCGCCAAACACGTCAATATATGCAAAAGTACATTAAGCCGGGCATGACCATGATACAGATATGCGAGGAGCTGGAAAACACGGCACGACGGCTTATTGGCGAGAATGGCCTTGAGGCCGGATTGGCATTCCCCACTGGCTGCTCACTTAACCATTGTGCTGCCCATTACACGCCCAATGCTGGCGACACCACGGTGCTCCAATACGATGATGTCTGTAAAATTGATTTTGGCACTCACATCAAGGGCCGGATTATCGACTGTGCCTTCACATTGACATTCAATAATAAGTACGACAAACTTTTGCAAGCTGTTAAGGAAGCCACCAACACAGGCATCAAGGAGGCGGGCATCGATGTACGTCTATGTGATGTTGGCGCAGCCATTCAGGAAGTCATGGAATCGTACGAAATCGAATTGGATGGCAAGACATATCCGATTAAGGCCATTCGTAATCTGAACGGACACTCCATTAGCCCGTACCGTAAGCGAATTATAATTATATTGCCCTCTGTTCATTTTATTTTATTCATTTTCTTTATGGCATTTTTCTACAGGCATTCATGCTGGAAAAACGGTGCCCATTGTCAAGGGTGGCGAATCGACTCGCATGGAGGAAGATGAGTTTTACGCGATCGAGACTTTTGGTTCAACCGGTCGCGGTCTTGTGCACGATGACATGGACTGTTCGCACTACATGAAGAACTTTGATTTACCATTTGTGCCGCTGCGTTTGCAGTCATCGAAACAGCTGTTGGGAACCATTAATAAGCATTTCGGCACACTGGCATTCTGCAAACGCTGGTTGGATCGCGCTGGCGCCACAAAATACCAAATGGCACTCAAGGATCTATGCGACAAAGGTATTGTTGAAGCATATCCTCCTCTGTGCGACATCAAGGGCTGCTACACTGCCCAGTATGAGCATACCATTATCTTGCGGCCCACCTGCAAGGAGATCGTCTCGCGTGGTGATGATTATTAAAATCACGAACATGGACGATGAGGTTCTATAACATTTATACCGTGCATTAGACACATAACTGCTGTCTATTAATTTTCTTTAAGTTCATTCGATTGTTAAAATTTGTGTGAGAAAGCGTAAAGCCATTTTTAAATATATATACTGTGCATTGTGCTAAACATTCACACACGAACAAGAATCCCCTGGCTATTCAGTCCAATCAAAAGCAGCCTCTTGTATGTCAGTTTTGCTCTTTGACTTCTTGGGATGCTTATAGGCTCTGTAGTAGTAAACGAACCATTTGCCCGTTAGGTAATAAAGTATTTCTATATAACTGATAATGCTAAAGCCATACATCAGTGATAGAATGCCACCAAAGCGATCTGTAAGAATTAAAGAGGGATATAGTATAAATCGGTTTTATCAAATTCAACAACTCAACTCAGCAACACAACCCAATTGCCCACCATATCCATTTGTGTGGATTGCGCAAAGCGTAGCTTAAAGAATAATTTTATGATGGATAATGGACGATCGTTGGTCAGATTCTTTCTAAAAGGCAGAAACAAACTTTGTAATTTATTAAGGTATATAACAGAATACCGTACAGTAAACCATGAAAGTATCCAGATGAATTGTATGCTTTGCGTAGCGGAGCGGAATTGCTAACAATGTCGAAGTTGACACCATTACAGGTGGGCAGACAGTGCGTACATTGCGCCATGCTGGCGGCAGACTTCTCGTCACCTAGCTGTACAAACGGATACTCATTGTAGCCATACCAAATGCTGCGCCACTTCATAAGACAGGGCAAGTCAAGCAACGAGCAATGGCTTACGTTAACGGAACTACCAGCCATTGGAGAGGACGCACAGCCACAATGCTGCACCATGCTGTCAATGCGACATAGTAACATGCATTCGTCCAGCGAGTAATATGATCTAATGAATGATAGTGAGCCTCAGTGGATTACAGATAAAGATACATTGCCATTTACTGATTTAACAGCTGTTTGCCCTCTTCCGGAAAGTAGCAACGACGTATTTTGGGTGTAACACCCCGCACTGCAGCACTGGAGTCAAAGAACTTGGGCTGTATGGGCACTTCCACAATGGTACCGTGATCAACAAGTATTTCGCCATGAGTGTTGGACTGTACTGTAGCATAATCCTCCTGTGGGAATATTATCAACTAAACAGGTACGTAGAGTAATGTTAAAGCACAGCAAAATGGTATTTAACATTTGTTTTTACCCTAAATGCCGTATTGCTTAGATACGTGCGAGTATAATCATCTGGCTTCACATCTTGCAGCACAAATTGAATGCCATTTAATATAGAATTCGATTCAAATACAACCCGCGGCAATGCATTCATTTCAGCATCGTCTTTGGCGCGCTGTAAACTGTGCGGTGTTTAGTAACCACTGTTATGTGTCCTGTGTTTACTCACGGATACTGTGAATAGCTGGGGCGCCGATAGTTAAATATGCAGCACACACTCGACGATGTTGCCCGTTTAAGAAATAGTTGACTTGTGTTCACTGGAACGCCATAGACTATCCCACGTAACACCAGATTGTCACAGTCGGGCGATAAGTCCCGCAATATATCGTGTACTGAATACCCGCTGCCATTGTAGTAGCTATTGAGCAGCCAATGAAGGTGACCCAATTCTGCATTGTCTAACGGCGCCTCATCGTGGGCATTCAGATAGAAATTGGTCAGTACCAGCAGGCGGCGAGCCAACTCGTTTACATTTGGTGCAAATTGAGGGGAGTAGTTACTGCTGGTATGGTACATGGACTGGTGCAGATAGCTGTCAATTAAAATAGTTGTTTAGAAAATTAGCATGCAAGTTGAGTAGGTATTCAAATAGGTTATTAGTTAGGAAATTTTTAAACAGGTTATAGTATTTGCTAGGAAATACTCTAGACAAATCACACCAAACAAAAAGACATCTTAATCTCTTAAAGTTACAACTTTTCAATGGGATTAATTTTAGGTCTAGTTCAGGTGCTTAAGTTCTTTATGACTTTAGAAAGTCTGAAATCATGACATGCAACTTTGTCGTCACAATGAAATAATTTACAATGAAGATACACTTTGATAACTGCATTACCTAAATAATATAATCAAATAATGAAGTGTCAAAACGCAAGGACTATAAATAAGAAATTCTCAATTGACGTATCAGCTAAAGTCTATCAGCGTAAACAAACCTCAACATATAAAAGCGAGCTAAGCAACTCCGTCTAGCTCAGAACAACGACAACCATGTCGCTGAACAAGTCACTGCTTTTTGCCCTGTTGGGCCTTTTGGCCACGATTGGATTGAGTCAGGCGGAACGCGTTCGCTATGACAATTATCGCCTTTACAAGGCTAATGCGGAGAGTGTTGAGCAGTTAGCTGTTCTGAAGGATTTGGAGGGATCTAGTGACTCCATTATATTTCTGGATGGTGTGCACATCGTTGGCGCTGATGTCCAAATGGTTGTTGCCCCACACAAGGTCCCTGATCTATTGGAAGTGCTGGGTAAGGCTGAGATCAAATACGAGCTGAAGTCAATGGATTTGCAAAAATCTATGGATGAGATTGACGAGAAGGTAGCAATAAAGGGTCGCGCCGCAGAGGACTATAACTGGCTGCAGTACTATGAACTGGACGATACCTATGCCTGGATGACCAACTTGGCCAAGAAGTATCCAAATACTGTTACACTAATTGAGGGCGGCAAAACTTATCAGGGACGTTCTATTCTGGGATTGAAGATCTCAAAGAGCCTCTCTGAAAAACCCGGCGTTTTCCTCGAGGGTGGAATTCACGCTCGCGAATGGATTGCTCCAGCAGCTGCCACATATATCATCAACCAGCTTTTGACCTCTAACGTGGCGTCTATTAAGCAGTTGGCCGACAACTACAACTGGTATGTGTTCCCTCATGCCAATCCCGATGGTTATGTCTACACACACACCAAGGACCGTATGTGGCGTAAGACTCGCACACCATATGGCAGCTGCTTTGGTGCTGATCCTAACCGCAACTGGGGCTTCCACTGGAACGAGGTGGGTGCCAGCAACAGCCCTTGCTCCGACACTTATGCCGGTCCCAAGGCATTCTCTGAGATTGAAACACTATCGCTGTCCAATTACATTGCCTCACTGAAGGGCAAGATTCAGCTGTATATCTCATTCCACGCCTACTCCCAGTACCTGCTCTATCCCTATGGCCACACTAAGAGTTTGCCCGACAACGTCAAGGACTACCAGCAGGTCTTCAATGCAGCCGTATCTGCTGTCTCCCAACGTTATAACACCAAATACACTGGTGGCAATATCTATGATGCCATCTACCCTGCAGCTGGCGCCAGTGTTGATTGGGCCTACGGAACACAGGGTGTTCGCATGGCCTTCTGCTATGAGCTGCGACCCTCATCTAACTCTGTTGTAACTGGGTTCAAGCTGCCAGCAGCCCAGATCATTCCTGCCAGTGAGGAGGTCTTAGACTCAATTACTAGCATGATTTCCGAGGTTAAGAAATTGGGTTATTTTGATTAATAAATTTGCGAAATAATAAACTTACATTTTGGAAGCATAGCTTTGCATTAAACGCTTACTGATCATATTGGAACTGCACACACCAACGGCAGGAAAGGGGCTGTTAGAGACATGCACCAGATTAGGTGCCATATGTATCTCAGTGGGCTGGTCAATGTACTCGATTGTTAGATTGACGATAACGATGTGTGTCCAGACGACAATTACAGCGAGAAACGCCAGCCAGAGAGCTCTTTCAATAGATAGATTATATAGAATTGGGTTAGTTATTTAGTTATTGATTACTGCCAAATGGGGTTTGACTTTTATTTTCGTCTCACTTGGCATACTGCACTGGCGTATGAAGCAGAAATGGTTGTAACCCACTGATATAACTGTGGCGCAGAAAGCTTTTGAAGAGCCTTTTATAACTGAACTCCACTTCAGATACCATGATGTTGTCTGACACTCAAATGAAGTCAGCTGTCGTTTTATAGGTCAGTCTGTTTTGTAATTTCTCCTTTGCTTTGACATAGCTCATCAATCAGCCAGTTTAATTGAAATGTGTCAGAGTAGCTCAAAACATTATGGTCCGTCGCGTGATTGATGTACTGTTTTCTTTTAGGCAAAAAGAAGGAATATTCAATGGGAGCAGGGTTTGCTCATAATTTAACCTTAAATTTAACCATACACTGATCTACACTCTTTAAGATATATTTAGCATTCTGGTGGAGGCAAACTTAAATAGAAATAAAAACATTGTATTTCTTACGGTAGCACGTATTCAATTTAGGGAGTGTCAATCACTTAATAATACACGGTTTAACCCAAATGTTTTATGAGTAGTTGAAAACGTTTGTTTGCCTTCTGAAAAGTCTCCAAAAATTCTGGTAATTTTAGGAAAGCTAAACAAAAAATTTTGACCGTGATTTTACAAACGTTATCATAAGCTTGATAAGGATTTAATCGGAGATAACAGTAATATTTATGTTCCTAGGAGTGGACAATTTAAACTATAAGGTTATAAATCAGATTTGGCAAATTGACTTATCAACGCTTATCAAACATGTTGACTTCTACACAAAACGACTATATAAGTCAAGAGCTCGCCCTTGTCTAGTTTATATCAGCGAAAAAATGCTACAGAGTAAGTTGCTGCTGTTTGCCCTGTTGGGTCTTTTGGCCACGTTTGGATTAAGTCACGCGGAACGTGTTCGCTACGACAACTATCGTCTGTACCTGGTCAATTCGGAGAATGCTGAGCAATTAGCTGTGCTTAAGGATCTGGAGGGATCCGTTGAGTCATTTAGATTCCTGGATCACGTGCACTATGTTGGTGCCGATGTTAAAATATTGGTTGCCCCACACAAGGTGCCAGATCTACTGGAGATTTTAGGCAAAGCCGAAATCAAATACGAAATGGTATCCGCGGATTTTCAGAAATCTCTGGATGAGATTGATGAGAAGGTTGCAACCAAGGATCGATCAGTTGAGGAATACAACTGGGCCGAGTACTATGAACTTGATGATACCTATAAATGGATGGTGTTCCTGGCCGAGGAGTATCCTCATGTTGTTACCTTGATTGAGGGAGGCAAAACCTATCAGGGACGTTCAATTTTGGGTGTAAAGATATCCAAGAGCCGCGCCGAGAAACCTGGTGTCTTTTTGGAGGCTGGCATTCACGCGCGCGAATGGATTGCTCCAGCAGCTGCCACATTTATCATCAATCAACTTCTTACCTCTGAAGACGTATCCGTCAAACAGTTGACCGACAACTATAACTGGTATATATTCCCTCATGCTAACCCTGATGGTTATGTCTACACACACACCACGGATCGCATGTGGCGCAAGACTCGCACCCCATATGGCAGCTGCTTTGGTGCTGATCCCAATCGCAACTGGGGCTTCCACTGGAACGAGATTGGAGCCAGCAGTGACCCATGCTCAGATACCTATGCCGGTCCCTCAGCCTTCTCTGAGATTGAGACCAAATCGTTGTCCAATTACATTGCCTCGATAAAAGACAAGATTCAATTGTATGTCTCCTTCCACGCCTACTCCCAGTACCTCCTATATCCATATGGACACACTTCCGAATTGCCTGATAATGTCAAGGACTATGAGCAAGTGTTCGATGCTTCTATTGCTGCTGTCTCCCAACGCTATAACACCAAGTTTACGGGTGGCAATATCTATGATGCCATCTACCCTGCAGCTGGCGCCAGTGTTGATTGGGCCTATGGTACTCAGGGTGTACGCATGGCCTTCTGCTATGAGTTGCGTCCCGGCCCCAGAAGCCTCTTAACTGGCTTCAAGCTGCCAGCGGATCAGATCATACCCGCCAGCGAGGAGGTTTTCGACTCAGTTATCGCCATGGTTGGTGAGGTCAAGAAACTGGGTTACTTTGATTAAATAAATTAGGTACTAAAATAACTTTCACATTTATTTTTTGAAATGCATATAATTTTGGAAAAGTGTCCATATGTGATAAAATGATTGTTTTTATTTAAAAAATTTATATGTTCGCTTAATTAATATAACTTGTAGTTGTTCTGAAGAATTTTTTAGTAAGTAGCGCTTAGTCTCGACCACGATTGATGTAGTTAAACATGGGACGAAATGTTAGGAAATACACAAACTCAAAGGCAGTTACAATGCTGAAGCATCAGACCAAGCAGACCGCCAAATGAAGCTATGATAAACAAAACATGATATAATTAATATATTTTTAAGTTAACACTAACTTGCCCAAAGCTGAGAGCCAATTCTGAAAGATTTCCATGCGATATCTGGTGGACATTAAGTCACTGTAGAAAACATGCAGCAATATGCTATCCGTATGATTGAACCTTCAGATTACAAAGTTGAATACGCCTTTGAATGCTAAAATTTAATAAGGTCTTACCGGCTAGTCATTTTGTTGGAGTTATTTAGATCCAGTCTGCCCATGGTGCTTTCTGAGACATAAAGATTTGACTCACAGTCCGGCAGACAGTCGCAGGGGAAATTGATCGTATGTCTTACTACAGAAAGCGGTGATTCCAAATTAGCCAAGACACGATAAAAGAGACCTAAAAATGATTAATCGGTTTATGGTAGATAATAAGTTTAGTTTGTTTAACATCTTAAGTTTGTTTTTAATCATGCAGCTTAACTGCAGTACTACACAGACCCTGATAGTGCCATTGTTAACCAGATAGGCAGGCAGACAGCCACAACGCTGCAGGGTCATTTGCATCCGGCACTCAAACATACAATTGACAAAGGAATAGCACTTAACCCTACCGAGCGTCCGTTCACTGCCAAAGAGACAGTTTCGCCAACGCAAAGTCATTTGCTTTATTTCTTTGGTCGCATAAGTTGATCGGATTATAAATCAGATTTGGCTAATTGACTTATCAACGCTTATCAAAGACGTTGACTTATACACAAAACGACTATGTAAGCCCGAGAGAGAGAGCCCGCCTTTGCCTAGTTTATATCAGCGAAAGAATGCTACAGAGTAAGTTGCTGCTGTTTGCGCTGTTGGGTCTTTTGGCCACGTTTAGATTAAGTCACGCGGAACGTGTTCGCTACGACAACTATCGTCTGTACCTGGTCAATTCGGAGAATGCTGCGCAATTAGCTGTGCTTAAGGATTTGGAGGGATCCGTTGAGTCATTTAGGTTCCTGGATCACGTGCACTATGTTGGTGCCGATGTTAAAATATTGGTTGCCCCACACAAGGTGCCAGATCTACTGGAGATTTTGGGCAAAGCCGAAATCAAATACGAAATGGTATCCGCGGATTTCCAGAAATCTCTGGATGAGATTGATGAGAAGGTTGCAATCAAGGGTCGATCCGTTAAGGAATACGACTGGGCGGAGTACTATGAACTCGATGATACCTATAAATGGATGGTGTTCCTGGCCGAGGAGTATCCTCATGTTGTTACTTTGATTGAGGGAGGCAAAACCTATCAGGGACGTTCAATTTTGGGTGTAAAGATATCCAAGAGCCGCGCCGAGAAACCTGGTGTCTTTTTGGAGGCTGGCATTCACGCGCGCGAATGGATTGCTCCAGCAGCTGCCACATTTATCATCAATCAACTTCTTACCTCTGAAGCCGTATCCGTCAAACAGTTGGCCGACAACTATAACTGGTATATATTCCCTCATACTAACCCTGATGGTTATGTCTACACACACACCACGGATCGCATGTGGCGCAAGACTCGCACCCCATATGGACGCTGCTTTGGTGCTGATCCCAACCGCAACTGGGGCTTCCATTGGAACGAGGTTGGCGCCAGCAGTAACCCATGCTCAGATACCTATGCCGGTCCCTCAGCCTTCTCTGAGATTGAGACCAAATCGTTGTCCAATTACATTGCCTCGATAAAAGACAAGATTCAATTGTATGTCTCCTTCCACGCCTACTCCCAGTACCTCCTATATCCATATGGACACACTTCCGAATTGCCTGATAATGTCAAGGACTATAAGCAAGTGTTCGATGCTTCTATTGCTGCTGTCTCCAAACGCTATAACACCAAGTTTACTGGTGGCAATATCTATGATGCCATCTACCCTGCAGCTGGCGCCAGTGTTGATTGGGCCTATGCTACTCAGGGTGTGCGCATGTCCTTCTCTTATGAGTTGCGTCCCGGCCCCAGAAGCATCATAACTGCCTTCAAGCTGCCAGCGGATCAAATCATAACCGCCAGCGAGGAGGTTTTCGACTCAGTTATCGCCATGGTTGGTGAGGTCAAGAAACTGGGTTACTTTGATTAAATAAATTAGGTACTAAAATAAGTTTCACATTTATTTTTTGAAATGTATATAATTTTGGAAAAGTGTCCATATGTGATAAAATGATTGTTTTTATTTAAAAAATTTATATGTTCGCTTAATTAATATAACTTGTAGTTGTTCTGAAGAATTTTTTAGTAAGTAGCGCTTAGTCTCGATCACGATTGATGTAGTTAAACATGGGACGAAATGTTAGGAAATACACAAACTCAAAGGCAGTTACAATGCTGAAGCCAAGAATCAGACCAAGCAGACCGCCAAATGAAGCTATGATAAACAAAACATGATATAATTAATATATTTTTAAGTTAACACTAACTTGCCCAAAGCTGAGAGCCAATTCTGAAAGATTTCCATGCGATATCTGGTGGACATTAAGTCACTGTAGAAAACATGCAGCAATATGCTATCCGTATGATTGAACCTTCAGATTACAAAGTTGAATACGCCTTTGAATGCTAAAATTTAATAAGGTCTTACCGGCTAGTCATTTTGTTGGAGTTATTTAGATCCAGTCTGCCCATGGTGCTTTCTGAGACATAAAGATTTGACTCACAGTCCGGCAGACAGTCGCAGGGGAAGTTGATCGTATGTCGTACCACAGAAAGCGGTGATTCCAAATTAGCCAAGGCACGATAAAAGAGACCTAAAAATGATTTATCGGTTTATGGTAGAATATAAGTTTAGTTTGTTTAACATCTTACGTTTGTTTTTAATCATGCAGTTTAACTGCAGAACTCCACAGACCCTGATAGTGCCATTGTTAACCAGATAGGCAGGCAGACAGCCACAACGCTGCAGGGTCATTTGCATTCGGCACTCAAACATACAATTGACAAAGGAATAGCGTCTAAGCCCACCGAGCGTCCGTTCACTGCCAAAGAGACAGTTTCGCCAACGCAAATCCATTTGCTTTATGTCTTTGGTCGCATAAGTTGATTCAGGATTTATTCGCACGAAACTCTCGCGAGTGGATGTCACCACTTTGGTCTCCGAATTATCATCGGGAAAATTGTATGCATCGTGTATAAGCAGGCGAAAACCATATCCACTCAAGAATGTACCATAATAATCGGCAACCATGGGATCAAGCATAACGGACAATCCGGTTGGATAACCACAACCAGTGACGCGGTAAGGTCGCTTGGGCACCTGATATGCGATTTTGCTATACAACAAATACGTTTATTATATACAAGATGCCATACGTAATCTCTTCGCTACTCACATGGGAAAATTATTTGACATGGCTCCAAAGTAGTTGAAACTACAGCAAATACCCTGTAGGGTCACAACACGTTGAAAAAGGCTCTCACAACGTGTTTTGATGCCCTTCCAGACGCAACGTGAGATCATATCCAGGCAGTCGGGTGTCAACCGATTCGTAAGCTCCGTTAGACTAATGTTATTCATGGCTAAAATTCTATCGTACATCTCCAGGGTGCTATTGCTGATGGGCTGGCCCACTGGTAGCAAAGTTAGGTTAAAGAGTGTCTGCAGATTATCGATTGTGACATTGGGAGGTAGGATCCTGTGAAGAATGTATCCATCAGTATCAAATCAAACTATTTACAAACTTCTTACACACATTTTCTCCTGCAACATCAAAGCTTTAGTCTTGGAAACCCGATTAAAGTTGCATATTGTAATCGCCGGAAACGGTATATTCCAGGTGGGAAAATGTGAGCTCTCGATGACCGTAACTGTTGGTGTCTCCCGATTTGAATACCAAGACACCAATACCAAGGTTATGGCAGATATTACAGCCGCAATGACCACGCCCAGCCAGAACCTGCGTTCATTGCGACTAATATCCTGTCGCGTGATGTAACTAAATCCATGCAGCGATGTCGTCTGGCAATAGTTGCGTAAACTCTCCATAAACCAACTACCCACTTGTCTTAACTGATTTATTTTCCAATGCTTGCTGATGAAATTGCTACTTGTACCAACATGTGGATTGATGTTGTTGCTACTTCTCTGATTCTCAGGAGTTTTGGCTAGATTCTGCTCTGCTTGCACCACTTGCATATCAAAGATGCGTCGCTTCTTGAACGCCATGCTAAACACCTTGAGCTTTCTTTGACTACTGTTCAAAATGTTCGTCCTGTTCTGATGGTCAGCTAATTAGGTTGTCCTAATTATCCCTTTGTCGCTTGTTGTTGACGTCGACGTCGGCGCAGTCGATAACGTATTTGCTGTCTAGTCAGCCAGTTACATGTGGGTCGTACACACACAAAGAATATCAATTCAAAAACCGACACAAAACTACAGCCCATAAATAGACCGGTGATGCCGCCAAAGGTGCCTGTCACATTAGCATTGATATATATATATATATTAATATATTTTTATATACATAGGGTTAATGCTCATTTGCTAAAGTCGTTATAACAAACTTTTTATTTTTGTTCGCTACATTTTTTCTTTCACTGTACTTGCCTAAAAAACTCAACCAAGTCTCAAAAACATCTACCTTTAATTGCTCGGCACTCAACGAGTCAAAATATATGTGTAGCACTATCTCGTCGGAGGCATTAATATTGTTGCTGTCGTAGGGAAATTGTACGTGAAGGAAATTTTCTCCTCATTAAGAATATTAAGGTACTTACTAAAATTTGTCATTAGAGGGAGACAAAGTTTGGTTAGCATCCAGTGTGGCCATATCGCTTTGCACTTCATAACGGTAAAACTCACAGGGTGGCAAACAATTGCATTTACCCTGCAGCTGAGCCCAGCTCTTAGCTGTTCACAATAAGCAAGTTAAGACTGAATGAATCAATTAAACATTAACTCACCCTGTTCCTGAAGGCACTTAAACTGTTCCAGTTTGCATACAGACCAATTCCATTTCTTGGGCATATGTGGATGAACGCAAGTGCAGTTCTGATGGACTCTTTCGCTATAGCACTCCGCCAGGCAATTATCCAGACTATAGACAGGAAAATAGAACAAGTATCGCTCATTATCCAGATAACAGCCACGTTTGTTAGGCTTTAGGTTTTGCATATAGGTAGTTGCATGCGTGCTGTACCGTTGGAGCATTAGATGGACTTCGGTGCCACTAGACACAAATACACGTTGAGTGGCAGCATGTATAAATGTATGTGGTTCATGTATAAGCACTTGAAATCCCGTTGCTGTAATAAATGAGCTGCCATAATCCTTGTGTTTAGTAGCCAGACGCACGCGTAACCATCTTAAGGGTTGACCTGAGTGCAGCCTAAAGGTGCAACAGCGTCCTTCCGAGTAGCTCCAAGTTGTGGTCATTATTTGCCTACAATTTTGATTTCTGCCTTGCCATCTACAGCTTATTACTTGATTCTCACATATCTGTGGCGAAAGCTGCTCGAGTAAATGCAACCAGCTTAAATTTCGATAGCTTAACAACTCAATCATAGTCTGATTAATTTCGAGAGAATTTGTTCGCATAAGGAAAGGCAATTGCTGTAGCATTTGTTTTGGCACATTCGATTCTTTGACCTTTACCGAAAGCTCTTTCTTGGAGATGCGATTTAGACCACATATGGTTATATCTGGAAAGGGCATAATTTTGGCTGACAATGGCTGCATCATGCTCTCTATATAGCTTATGGTTGGCGTCTTTGCCGATATGCCGTAGGATGTAATAAGCACCAGGATCGACAACAATATTGCTACACAGATTAAAAGCCACCAAAGCACACGTTGCCAGGTCTTGGCGCCAACGAATATATGAAATCCATGTATACTCGACATTTCACAATAAATCTCAAAGCCTGTCTTCGGCTTACACAGTCCATCATCATTGCGTGCTCGCAGAAAGCTTAGAAAATGGGGCAACGGTAGCTTTTGAAGATTTTTTGAGAGTTTTACATGCGTTGTGCGACACCATCTTAATATTTTTAGTTTTTGTAGAGTTTTGTTAAGCTTGGAGCATTTTGGTACGGGTTTTTTGGGCTTATCAAAACATTGCAGCGGCGTTATCTTGTGCGGTTTTTTGGGTCTCAGATAATCCTCAAAGTTGATTAGATAGATTGGTTGTAAAATTACTTTATTGCTTAGTGACATTTTTTTTTTCAAAAAGATTAAATCTTTTGTTTCTGTATTAAGGTTTATTTGTTAACTGTAGCTGTAATCTATTTTTCTCTCTGTGAGAAGTTTCATATCACTGTCAATTCGTATTTACTTTCAGTTTTCAAAAAGTCAGTCTTTATATATGGGCATTTCGGCGATAAAGCAAACTTTGTTTAATATGTAGACTTGGTCACGCCCTTTACTAGTTCCTTGGGGGGCTCACCATAGGTAATCAGCGGAACACATCGATAATTACCTTCACACCTGACAAGGTACACACAAAAAATACATAAATAAAGAGAAAAAAAAAGGAAACAATTAGCCATTTGTTTATATGTGTTTAGCTACTGAGCCAAACAAATGATAAGCATTGCAAATAAACAACAATAGAAAATTTTTCACAACAAAATATTGTTTCCTATTCCTATGAAACAGGTGGACACACGAATTGTTTTTGTTGTTGTTTATTATGAATTGTTTAACTAATGAGCTTATTGTTGTTATTTGAACTTTGTACACATACCAAACCACCCACCCACTTATCTCTGTAATATTGAATACTCACATACATTATATATTCAAATCATGTCGCCCCCAGTGACATGTACTATAAACATATATACTTTGAAAGATTCCATACGAAGTATCCAAAATTGATAGATCAAAGTCACGCGCAAATTAGGCGTTAAAATTGGATATGGTGCCGCCTTGGGATATGGCGAAGTGAGTCGTTAACGGTCTAATCATACCATATACTAATCACTAGTTTCAGTGTGAAATTTTTTATATTCAATATTATTGAACGTTAAAGATTGATTTTATTTCGTTGAATACTTTTAAGCGCTGCACAGAAATGTTTGAAAGTCTCGTGCAAATATTTAAGTTGACAATATTTACAGATGAGAAAAGTTTCGACCGGAACAAATATTTGGGTTCTTTGAAAAATTTGAAAGCAATAAATTTCCGTGGAATCAACGGTTCCCTGGCTATAATTAATTACATTTTTTGTCTATTTTGGCTTAATTAATTAATATTTTTTTTGTTAGCCCAAATATGTGTACACGAGTTTGCCCCTAGTAGTATTATAATATTCTGTGTAGTACTCAATTCATTCATTTGGAAGCCACGTGCCCAAGCTGGCGTCTGGCGTCTGGCTGATATGCATAATATATGATTATATATATTATATAGCCGTATATTACAAAATATAATTGCTGATGTCGAACATTGATAAGAACCCGAGACAGCTGATCTCAGCGTGTTCATAACTGGAAACTCCGAGTGCTTATGCACTTGAATTAATATTAAGTTTTGTTTTCAACATCCAAAAATATATATGTGTATACCTTGACATAGCTGTTTGAATTAGTGTAAGTCCGATTTATACGTAATACGTCATGTAACGGTTAAACCTGTATTCCATAACTGTGTCTCATTGCTATTTTTGGAAATATTTAATTTTGATAAGCCTCGTCAGCCAGCAGTCAACAGCCAGCAGCCAGCAGGCAGCAGCAGTATCAGCTCCAGATGGGCAAGTTTTTTGTTTCGCTTTGGTTCGGTTCAGCTTTGCCAGCAGCGTTTTTTGTTTGTGCTATCAGGTGTTGATTTATATAGACGTATAGCGCCTCATTTAACAAAACTAGAGCGAGGCTAATCTTTTTGTGTAATTGACGCAAATTGAAAATGAGTCGCGAGTTCAGTTGCATTTGTTTGTTGATTTTGACACTTTGTCTCTGTCGGTCAACGCCATTTGCACTTCTACTGAGTCAGCTTTTGCCTAGGTCAGCTTCTCGGCTAGAAGCTAGTCCCTGGTATTAAAACGTGCCATCTTACATTAATTGGTTTATTATTGATTTTGCACATATAAAAGCCAATCGTGTCATTGCATTTAATGTTAAAGGTTGAAGACGACGCAGTTTCGAATCTTCATGTGATCCCTTCACTTCATTCCTATGAATGGGGTGATCATTGTATTGTATGTGCTAACTAAACAGTTTTTTGAATAACACGCTGCAAGAACAAACAAAGAAAACACGAGATGATTAAATTGAAGATTAGGTTTTGGCTTTTTACGATTTTTTATTACATTAACATTATTTGTAAATATTCCCTGTTATATTTATCAAACAATATTAAATTTTATATTTCACTTTCACAACTCTCGTCTCAGTATGTTGAAACTTTGGAATGCGATACTTTTTATAGCGATGTTGGTTTCGAATCCAAGGTTTGTTTACTTTATTTTTACCTTTTTCGTTACAAATCGAAACTTATCTAGGCTTGAATTACCCTAAATAACGTAAGCTTTTTCTCCCCAAGGTTTCATTTCGTTTAGATCTGCAGTTCTTTTTTTTTGTAATTTTATTCCCATTTAAAAACAATGTAAATTTGTTGAGCTACAAACGATTGTAAAACCTGAGATTACCATTAATTGAACATCAGTTTAACAAAACCCATTCGATGTTAAATGTTACGAAATTTCTTAAAAAATGATTGTTTACTTTATGTTAATGTAATTGGTAAATATTGGTAAATACTTGACGCTTGAGACCTTCGATTAAATAAATAAATATCTGCGATAAAAATTTTTTAACAAATGAAAATCAGTTTTCAAGAGATAAACAGATAATGCGTAAACTTTTTAATGCCCACATTTCCTTTTTGGAATGTAAACAATCGTATAAGAGTGGAATTTTTCAATTCGAAAATCATTAAATTTGTTTAAATGGTTCTCAATACAAAAAGCGAAGCAAATTTTTTAATTTTATTTATAAATTGTGAGTTATACGATCGCTGTATTCGTATGCAAACCAAATGTTACTTTGTTTTTCAAAGTGGCCATTCGGTTTAGATCCATCACAGTGTTTACACGTATATAAATAATACCATTTTGTTGTTTTAAGTTTACGTTCTCGCTTTTATTTTATTTGTACGAGCATATTTTTTTTGCACTTTCGGCTCGCATGATTTTGATACCCTAACACCATGATTGGGTAAAAGATGTAAATTATGTGTGGACAGTGAATTCACCACCTCCAAAGTGGGCCCTATTTCACAATACACAATACTTCTCCGATCGCATAAAGCATTAAGACTCGAAGACTATAAAAGTTAGAGACTTTAGACATATAGATAGCTCTCCTATAACATCATCAGAACATGCTGTTCGATATAAACAAAAAATTAAAAATCTGTAAAATTGTCAACGAAATCCTTTAAGAAACACCGCAGATATTGAAGATTGAAATTAAGTAAACGACTTGCATTATACGCTTACAAATATATAAATATAGTACATGGGAGCATTGACCGTACGCATAAGGTTAAGAGTTCAGGGTATTTTCTGGTCGCGCTTTCTTGACTAGAGTCTTAATTGTTATTTTTGCTTTATTTTGCTGATGTTTTTCACATTGGCATTAAATTTATGCATTTTATTTTGGGCGTGACCCTAGATTAGCACATCATCGTTATTCATACTCTTATAGGGTATCAATTATTGTTGGTGTGCCTTATCAATATGGCTTGCGCCATTCATATTCGCTACGCTATTTTTAAAGTCTATTCAAAACTCACATAAATAAGTGCATGTCATTCATGTTGTGTGATTTTATGTGACAAAAAAAGTGAGTAGAATAGATGATATCCTGTTTTTTTTTGCTACTACTGCGCTCTAATCATAACCTTCTTTGCTTTTATGATTTAAAAATGCGATGTTAATCAGAGTAGTAAAAATTTTCAATAAATTATTAATTTCTCTAGCTTTATATACTTCGTCTACATTGGCTTCTTAATACCAGTGTATATATAGTTGATAGCCTCTTCACACAGGAAAAAACAAATGTCTTGTAATCAGCAATTATTGTTACCAGGGGCTGCGACAAACAGATACAGAATTAGATGGTTCAAACTATTTGTTGAACTTTTAATTGAAAATAGACTGAAATACATAATGTTTTCTATTCTGGGATCCTTACCTACAGTATATTAGTGATGGTAAAATATACGAATAATTTTTTCTGTTTTTTTCTTATTTTTCGCAGTCCCTGTTTTGTTATTTTGTGAAACACTTTTGCGATCCTCTAATCGCTGACGCAATTGATCAGCTCATTTCACAAAGATGTTTTACCAGTTTGGAATATTTTTTCTTTAACTAATCCATGACGTCGTTGATCGTTCCACTTTTTCAAATAAAATTTCCTTGAAACTTGTCAACAACTTATAACGGAATTTTGATTCATAATTTTTTAATTGGTATATTTTGTGGTTTTTTTGTATGCTTTTCCCCAAACGACAATGATGACGCCAGAAACTTCAATCCTCATTTAGTAAGTAAATTCATATATTCCAGGAAAACTTTTGAGGGTTCTGGGATTTACATAGTATTTATTATAAATATAGTCAAATGACCCGTTAGATTCTCAGATTCATGGGAAAACACACAGAATTCCATTTATAGACTATTAATTAAAGCTTGTGCAATTTCTGTTAATTAATCGAAACGCCTTACTTGATAATAGATCATTTCAAGTTAACTAGCTAAATCATACAATCTTGTTTGTCTGGGAAGATTGTAGTTGGTAATTATGAATGGTTATAAATGCAATAGAAAATGATATTGAGAACAGTTTAAGAGACAATGATTATGAAAATAAATCATAGTTCGATGGGAAAAATCGTTAATGTCTTATAAACGCTATTACGTTCTTCTACATGTTAACACTTGATTAAATAAAATCAGAAAACCATTTTGCCTATAAAGTTCAACTTTATAATGCTTAAATGATAGTCTATTAAATTTGTTGTTCATTTTGAATTAGGCAAACAAATATTATCCACATATTTTTGTGTATCAACAAACTTTGCACACAACAAACATGAAAAGACATTGGCTAAAAGCTATTAAGATGAGTGTTCCCCAGACAGGCCAATCTCTCTGTGTGGCGCCACAGCTTTAAATAAAAACATACAAACATATATACATAAACATTTATATGTATTTATTTGTGTACTTCTCGCGTTAGAGATCAGCTATGCATACAAACCCACCCACACCCACCAACACGAACACACACACACAAAGATGGATACAAACTCAGAAACTGCGAAGCTGGCACAACAAAGCAAACATGTTAATGAGGTAGCGTTATTTTCTATTGTTATGTTTTTTGTTACTGTTGTTGTTGTTGTTGTTGTTTGGTAACTATACGCAAAAGCTTAATACTGTGACGTCAGTAAAGTCATTGAATTATAAATTAATAACAAGCGCCATGTCAAAATTATAACAAACATTTTGTTAAGCTATGCGTATTACCAACAACAACAAAAGCTTAAAATGAATTATAGTTTTTGCCAACTTTAGCCAACGTAAATACGGTTAACACTCCGCTGCTGCGGAAGACTCAACGAAGCGCGGCGCGGCTCTACCTGAGAAAACTATTAAGTTACAATTAAGTGACGAACAGTGTGAGTATATTTGCAATTCGAGTCAATACCAAGTCTGAGTCTGAGTCTGAGTCGAAGTCGGAGTCTCCGATTGTGATTACGAGATTGCAGGTCCGTGAGCTACGATAAAGTCGCGAGATTATAAAAGTCAAGTGACACGCAAATGCGTCAATCGAAAGCGAAAAATTAATATGAAATTTAAAAATGAACAATTAAAAATACATTTCAAAAAGCAATGTTAAATTCTTTGATACACTTATGTTAATGATATTTATTTTGACTTTTTATTAGTTTTGTGTGAAGAACTTTATACGACAGCTTTCTTTGCCTATGGTCAAACAAGTTGGGTTTTACACAAATTTCTATTGAAATATATTGTGGATGTCACATCTTTTAAGATTTCATAAGAATTCCGTTAGGGTATTTACAAACATACATACGTCACAGCTTTAGCTTGATGGTAGCAAAAGCAAAAAGTGGGAGACTGGATGCTTCAAGCTGGAGAGCTTCAAGCTTCAAGTTATCAGCGTCTGAGCCCGTTTCTTTGTCTTTATCTGTGTTTGCGTTTGCGTCTGCAGCGATGGTCAGTGAAGCGCACAGAAAGCCACTTCAGAAATGACAGCACTCAGCCCACAACACTCCGCTCCCCTCTCCGCTTCTCCTGCTTCTTCGGCTGACGACGACGACGATCATGACAAAGAAATGTCAGAAACATTTTCGATTGACGTCAGCAAAAGCCAACTTACGGCTTGGGCATTTCTCGTGGACTTCCACAGAAGCGCGCGTTGATGATTTGATGATTTGAGAGCGGCAGCTGGAAACGCAATTCAACTATCTCACAGATCTGAGCCATTGATAGAGTCTGTAGCTATTTTCTGTTGTTGTGCTACAATCGATTGAAATGCAGGCCCAACACATCATGCATTGAGTTGCATGGGGACGGACCTCTGGCCGTGAGTGTTATGAATGAATTTGTTGCGATTTTTCATAACGAATGCCACACACACAAACACACACACAACACACAAATAAATTCGCACTTTTGAATGCTTATTCAATTAATTGACTAATCGTTTATTTGCAATCGTCGGGGTATGTCATTGTCATCTGCTCATAAAAAAAAAAATTTAATTTTATGCCAGGGAGCTGCTTAGTCAGAGTTTAATTCACTAATTAATATGTGCATACAATTGTTAGTATGCGAGTAACTTTTTCCTAAAAGGTTTATATGCACTTTAAGAGCACAATGCGTATTTCTACAAAATATAAATTGTATTTTCTGACTCTGCCTGCTTTTTATCTGCGTTGTCGCTCGTCTAAGGACATTACAACAACACAGAGTAACGAAAAATTAAAGCTATTTGTTCTTCTGATTTATAAGTTTTATTATTGCAAATCTTAAGTAAGCAACCATAACAAATATGTTTACAAAGATTCACATTTACATTTCCCTTCAATAGAGCCTACAATATTTTTCAGCTTAGACACGTTTTTGTGCGCCTCTTAAAATAATTTGCTTAAATGAGCATTACGTACAAAATGTTTATAGTTCACGCGGCCTATTAATATGGCTATTTTGTTTGTGTTATGCCCTATTAAGTAATACTTGTTGAGGGTATTTAGTTGCGGTCACGTGTTATTTACTATGTTGTTATTTGTTTATTATTGCATTACTCATACGCCACGTTGCAGTCCATTCGCCGAGTTCAATGCATTCGGAGAGGGTTCTTGAGTCTGGGCCGACGACGAAAACAAATTAGCATTACCATTGGCTTCGCATAACAATAAGTATTTCGACGTCGTCTGACGTATGTGGTTGCCATGTGGAGCATGCAACTGCAGACGTTGATAGAGACAGAGATGTTGGCAGCGACAGAGAAACTCTATAGTTGGGGGTTTGTATGTCACACAACACAACACAACATGGGGCCGAACTGACGCACGTTGCGGCCCCGACTCCGGCCCCATAAATATGCGCATTTTGCACTCTCGCTTGCCACTTGTGGCCATGAACTAAGTATGGAGAGTGCAGAGAAAGAGCTCAAAGAAACTGGCGCAGATCTTGGCTGTCCTCTTTGCATAATCCTCCCACCAAAGAAGTTGCGCACTTATATACACACACACACACATACGTTTACATATGGCCATTTGCAATGCAGATGGCAAAGCATCATAAACCAGATATGTTCCAAGAATTCCACAAAGAGAAGTTCGGATAAACAACTCCCTCACAGACAGTTCAATGCCTGAATTCAACCTTAGATGGCGCCATGTGCTGCGTTGGGATCTGATCCAAGCAATATCTTATCTAATGGCGACGTTATCCAACTACGCAGATAGTGAAAAGTAAACAATATTATTATGCAATTTCTTTTTTAAACCCTATTCGAATACGTATCAACATTTAGCATTCGCTTTCTTCACACATATATTGTTTTGCATTCGATTTCTACGTAGGCAAATTCTTTAAAGCCTTATCAAGTTGTTTTGAACGCAGTTTATTAATACTTCTATGCATACCATAAATTTCATAATCAATTTTATGGAGTAATATATCGGGTTTATTTCTGTTATACTCCCCGCGTTCCACCGATCTCATCTACATATAAGCATGTTGGGAGAGGCGAGCTATAGTTTTGTTAATATAGTTGATAATCCTCCTTCATAGGCACCAAAACATAAACTCACGCCCTTGCTCCCTTTATGCCTTACCAACAGGCTTACTATCCTCAATGGGTGCGCTCTCTCTCGCTCATTACTTTACTGTATAAGTAGTCACTGCTTACCTTTCTCTTAGAAAGAGTGTCGCTCACCACTGCGCCCGCCAGCAGAAGTCCACTCATTTGTCTTGCTCCATTTTGATACGCTCTGAGCGCACGATATGGTCGATTCGTTCGGTTCGGTTCGGTTCGGTTCGTTTCGACTCGATTCGTTGCTTCGTACCGACGAGCGAGCTTCAGTTTCAGCACAAAACTGACCGCCATATGGCCAAACCAGTTAGTCGCCCCACAGAGCAGCACGCGTTAACGACTAAGCAACGTTTCGTGCGCATTAAGAAGTCAATTAAACACAAACAACAAACTTCGAAACGTGCAGAAGAGTAATCCTAAGAATCAGAAACACAATACCAAAGTGTAGTTGTTAGTGCAGTGCAGTGCGAAACATAAAGCAAATAAGATAAAACGCAAATGCAATGTGCTAATTAATCTGGACAAGGAAATATATACACAAGTATAAATGATAAATAGTGAAATAAAATATGCAAATCTATTGAGCATAAGGCAACATTATTAATACACGAGAGCAAGTTTAACTACTTACTCCACCCCCGCCGTTCTCTCTGTAACACCTAAACAAGAATTAAGTGCCAATAACTAAAAAGAAAAACAAATACCAAATGACTATGACTTCAACCGTGCTACAGCGTCCAACGGCAACAACAGCAACAACGACGATAACTGTTGAAAAACAAGCTACAAAAGCAACTAGAAGAACAGCAACAACAACAACAAATACAAGCAGAATGGCCTGGTCGCATGAGAAATTGCGTTTTTCATGCATCGACAACATTGGCCTAAAGCAGCTATGGAAACTGATTGCATTGGATACGGCAACGGCAACGTCAGCAAACAGCGACAGCAACAGCAACAGTAAATCTTCGAATGTGGAGCAACAGCCAAAAACCAACAGCAGCAACATCCACAACAACAACAACAATAATAGTGAGGTAAGTAACCTGGGCAAAAAGAAAGCTTACAAGGAGAGGCAAAACAAAACAAAACAAAACAACAAAAAATTGAATAAAATGGCTATGACGTCAATTGAGCGTTAACAGCGCCACATACATCCGTAAAGAAAGCAATCACGAGCAGAGAAAGTGACCCAAAGACCCCCGCCACGTAACCCCCACCCTACCCCACCCGTTGGCCATATCAGACATTGCATACTCTATCTGGAATTATCTTTTACCTATAAATAAGCTAGTATGTTGTTGAAACAACTGTTTTTGGGGTTTATCAGCGCTCGCCCCACAGCTATGCGGCATGTAAACAAACGTCAAAAGTTCCCAAGTATCTGCACTGGAATTCCACTAATCCACGTAACGTCAATTTGCATAAGGCAAAAGCAAAAAAAAAAAAATAAAAAACAAAGAAAAACGCGCTAATTGAGACAAGCAACAGTTGCTCTTAAGCATGATGTACAGTGGTTACTCGAAAATAATAGCTGTAAATATTCAATTATGAAATAAATATTGATATTGATATCAAAACATCTAGTGTCTACTATCGCGTGACTACTCTACAGAGTGTTGCATATGGTGTGGACTCCTCGATTTAGTCACATGCCTTGTGTGAAAACAAATCAATTCATTTTATTGAAAACAATTGAAAGCCTTTTATTTAACTCTTCTCACATTTTTTTTTTTGTTTTTGTTTTTTTTCCCGATTCCTCCCCATCAATTTGTCACTTTTGTTTGTTTCAACAGTATAAACATAACATCCTTTCATAATATTTATGACAGCTGTCCGTTTATTGACTTTTGGCCTTGTAGTTCAGTTGAAATAAATTGCCGACATACTATGTTAATTTCTCAAGTTGCCACACAATTGTTTACAGTGTATGACTGAGCACTTGAACGTGTATTTAACTGTCAAGTGCAGCAGCCCACGCTCTCATCAGCTGTTAAATTATTATCAGCTCCAGCCCATATAGCATATTATTTAATTGCGATTTGATTTTTATTATATTTTGCTATTTTTTTGGGCTTGGATCAAGGCTTTGTACAAGTATGCTATGAATTTTTATTTGATTTTTTAACGAAGGTTGTCTCGTCTGTTTGCTAAAATGTGGAACGAAGTTCATGGCCAATTTAGCTAGGAATGTTTTAGAACACTTTTCTAAATCAGGTAATACCATTTCTTCTTTCCAGTTATTTAGGGTTAGTCATTGTATCGCTGTATTTATTGTTTTGTTTTCGGGAAAGTTCAAGAGAATGATTCATGCGTTCATTTGAAAAAAGGTGAACTAATCATAGGACCATTACATGACCGTTCTCTGGAACTTGAAATTCGTAATGCATGGAAAAGGCTGTCCAAAGTTTTCAATAATATTTGCATGGTTAAGATTGATTAAGCTTAACTGTTAAATTTCGATCATTACTCAGCCAATTGACAGCTGCTTAATGATATATTGGGATTATTATTACTGTAAACAAATTCTGAAACTTAACCCAGGGCCAACCCCTGCGTTCATCTTCTTTCGCTTCGTTTCACATATCGTAACTATACAAAATGCGTTATGTTTTATAACTCATAACTGGTTTTATATATTTTCATTATAATTTTTATTTATTTTTGCGATGCTTGGCTATACAGCCCTAACTTACCCCTCCCCAGCGAATCCCGCCCCTCACCGTATGACCAATGCATTGACGTCAATGCAAATCAAGCGACTTGTGAAGTCTGCCGCCCTTTCCTCAGTTCCCCCCTCATTCGAGCCACTCTCTTTCTCTCTCCCCCTCCGATCTTTATGAAGACCGAATTTCTTCGAGGGCTGGCAATTTGTTGGACCCGGTTGGCATCCCAGTTTCTGTTTAAATGTCAGGGCTGTGTTCCACAAAACTCAAAAAGGAGGCTGTAACTGAGTCACCTACACCTACTGGCCCAGGGCCGGTCCACAGACAAATAAAACTAGTTATGCACTGGGACCTGTTAATTCCTCTTTCCCAATAAAAGAAAAGAAAGAAAAAAACAGACAGCAGCCACCTGAAGAAGAAGAAATAAGTTAAGTGCGTATTGGTTGCGGATTTGGGGGAAAAGATAAAATATATGTATTTATAAGCTGAAAGTTTCAAATTGACAAATTCGGCGAGTTGAATTTGTTTAATTAACAGCTCAACGCTTTGACGTCACGCGCATAAATTTGATCCACAGAATCGCTGTGTTATTTTTTTTTCGCATACATTTTTTGTTGTTTTAATTAGATATTTTTTGTTATTTCTGCTTTTTGGGTTGCTTGCGAGCTAACACGCTCGTCCGGGGGCAATACAAACTCTTAAGTAGTCATAAATAAACACCACTAAACTGCAGCTTAGTTAAATAGTCTATCTAGCTAAAAATAACAAAATCGCGGCTTAAAACGCTCGATAAACGCGCTGAAAACGCGCGCGAATCGTGGCGCGCTGAAGCGCAACGATACAAAAACAAATTTTATATACACAAAAATGCTGTAATTTTTGTGTTATTACTTTTATTGTTATTACAGAGCATTAGTATTATGCATTTGTGCAAAATGTCAGACCTAATTAAAGTCTGCGGTCTGTCTGTCCCTGTCATTTTAATTTTATTCAAATTAAGTTTTTCAGCTGTCGTCGAGTGTTTGTTGTTTTGCTGAGCTGAGGTTTTTTCAAACCGCATGCTAGTTGTGCAAGAGCAAACAAATAAAATAACATAAGTATAAAATTATGTAATATTATGAGTGTGCATTATAAAGAAGTCTTGACTTCTACTTCTATTTAGAATTTCATTATAAATTCTACTCTTAACATACTTAGTGGACTTTAATAAAATGCTGGTACGAGTCGTGCTACGTGCAAAATTGCACAAACTTCAACGTAGTACCCAGATACTACTACCATATCATTAAAAAAAATAGTATTTTGCATAAACTATATGAATATGTATGTCGTTAGTTGTTCCAGTTGTCAATGAAATGTCTGTGTGACGTCTATAGAAAAAATCTATAATTAAATGTTGTCAACTATTTCCATTTATCAACCTTTCAATCGCATGCATGCGGTAATACTGATTTGTTGTTGTTGTAAAAGGTCAACGCTGACGACACATAACAGTTTCAACTCTGTGCTAAAAATACAGCTGTCTTCAGCACACGACTTATGCTTTGAAACTTGGATATGCATGTGATTGACAATCGTGAGTAGATTGATTAGCGTTTAATTATTTCATTAGTGGAAATAAAAAGACATTTCATTGTTTTCAAAACTGGTTCCAGAGACAGTCAACTTAATGTGTTGCTTTTAATTATGTTAATTTTGATGCAACATGAACTGGAGCAAGTCTGAATTGATTTCTTTTGATTTCAAATTATGCGCGCATGCGTGCAGCCAACTTAACAAGCGCAGCTAACTTAATGGCGATATTATTAAATTTACCTAGCCGCAGCCAACTTAATAAGCTTACATACCCCGTGGATTCAAGCCACTTACGCTTTTTATACACTTGCGTATTTGCAATAACAGTTGCACCACTGTGCACATATCAGCCGTGGCCTAACCGCCGCTATCTAAAGCCATTCTACATTCGTTATCTTTATAACATTGTCTAAGTACTTATACCCTCCATATACATATAAGCATTTACTTACATCTAGATGCCAGTTAATGCCTTTTGCATTTAGCTGGCACACTGTGCCACCAACTAAGTGGTACTGCAGGCGTTACAAAATTGTGCCACATATGCAAATTTATCAACTTACTTATCACAAAAATGGTAAGCCTGAAAAAGAACAATAAATAATATCAACTCTTGGCATGCTATTGCCCCAAAGTTGACGTTTGAATATAACAAAAGACGCAGTGCTATCGCAACTGATAAAAGATAAGGCAGCCCAACAATGGCAACGATAGCAAAACAAAGCCCACCAGCGACCACACCAATAAACACACCAACCAACTCGTATATAAAGATGCTGAGGATAGACAATTGGACTCCACAGTTAGTTAAATTAATTAAAACATTTCCAGTTCGGGTTCGTAATTTGTTATGACCACAGCGCTGCCCCAAACAGCTTCTAAACATATAACTCAATTCATGGTAAACAACAACAACAACAGCAGCAACAACATCGGGCTGATAAATACATTAAACTTTGCATACTAAATGGCTCATTAGGGAAGCCACACACATCGATCAATATTGGAATGGGCCACAGAAAGAGAGAGATAGAGAGAGAGAGAGAGTAAGAAAGAGTGAGAAAGAGCGAGACCCATAAAACAACAAGCTGTTCTATGAGCCATATACGATCCGATTCGATCCGGCTTCGTCAAAAAATTAAAATTTTTTTGCACTTGGCTGTTGCATTTTGATTGTATAATTAATAGGGATTTTGTTAAGCTTCTTTACGTTGGCTGAGTCACAGGTTTTTGTCTTGTTGTTGTGTTGTGTTTGAATTTTGATTAAAAATGTAGTATATGAGGTGTTTAAAGATACATGGTCGAAAATCGAGAGATATGAGTGATATATATGTATATATGTATATTCGATATAAATGGCATAATAATCTTTTTGTAAAAGGGTCGCTTCAGGAGAGGATTTTTGTTTTGATTTTTGTTTTGCTTTTGCGTTTGTTTGTTTGCCAGCTTGCTTTGTTGGGTTTACGCAGTGCACTGACGTCAATCTCTTACCCTTATGCTCTAATCCACAGCGCATAGCGTTACCCTACGACAACTGTGAGAACTTGGCCGACTATTTGAGTCTGCAAAGGGTCAAACAGGCCGAGCGCACACAGGACAGGCCATCAACACCGACTACACAACAGCGAATGTCACTGCTCAAGTTCTTGGCCATTGTAAGTACCCGTTTAGCCGTCATCGTATTACGATCTTTATGATGATCTCCGATCGGTATTTTAGTGGCCATAAGGCGCAAAAACACGCTTAAACGCTTCCTGTTTGTAACCTCAGACAATGAGCGAACAATTGGCATGTTGTATGCATTAATTTCACATAACGATACATATGTACATGTATGTACATATGTATGTAATCGATACACGGTGCATTCGAAAAAGCAAAATATTTACGTTTATAATTATTTATAATCGCCATAACTGCAATCTGCATCCAAATCACATAAGACAATACTCTCGCCATGGAAAATAAGAAATAAGAAACTTAATATTAAATATCTTCTGTGTTTGCTGAAACCAGTTTAAACATACATAATCCAATCTCAGAAACCATCTTGATTTTGTTTCTCTCTAGGGTGTGATATCGCCAAAAGTGTCAATGAAATCCAATAATTTCTTTATCACTCGGATTTGTGCTTCGTTTGAATTAATTGCAGCATGTGACTAGAATAATGATTAGCTATGAATATATATATTTATCTAAACAGTTGAAGTCAATAAACAATTAACACTGAATTTAATTAGAGGTTAAGCCATGTTTTTTAATCTATCTCGTAGTTTCATACAATGGCTTATAAATAATTCTCTTTTGTTTTTTTATTTTACTCTCTTTGCAGAATGCTTTGGAATTAAGTGCACCTGCCACACCGATTCTACTGCAGCAGCAACAACAGACACAATCAAAGCCACACGGTTGGATGCAGCTCTCAGGGCATCCAGAAAGGTAAGCAATACACACAAACTATTAACAAATATATATACTAATAAAACTTCTTCTTTTTATTATAGCATTGTGCCCACCACAACTGGTGTTGTGAGGAAACGCATTGCTAGTATTGAGGATTGCGAGGTGCTTGCCTATCGTCAGATCTCGCAGGAGCCAAAGACCTCACAGATTGTGCCCGCCTTCTTTGGATTGCGTGAGCTGCAGTCACAGCATTTTATTGAGCTGCAGGATCTGTTGGCTGATTTCAAAGATCCCTGTGTAATGGACATTAAACTCGGCACTCGTACATTTCTCGAATCGGAAGTTAGCAATCAGACGCTGCGTCCCGATCTGTATCAAAAGATGATTGCCGTGGATGCGAGCGCACCAACGGAAGCGGAGCACGAGGCACAAGCCATAACCAAGTTGCGTTATATGCTTTTCCGTGAATCGTTGTCTTCATCGCAGAGCAAGGGCTTTCGCATTGAGGCACTGCGTCTGCGCGGTCGTGCGCCCGTTAAGGATCTTAAAACTTGCCGAAGCAGCGATCAAATATCTCAGACTATTGAACAGTTCCTAAGTGCACGCCGGTCTGTGCAGAAGGAGCTGCTGAAGCGGCTCAAACATATGCGTTTGGTTATGGAGCAATCACCGTTCTTCAATCGTCACGAGATTATCGGCTCCAGCTTATTCATTGTCTATGATGATCAGCGTGTGGGTGCTTGGCTTATCGATTTTGCTAAATCCCGCCCGCTGCCGCCACAGATGAGCGTTAATCACCGTAGCCCCTGGACGCCTGGCAATCGTGAGGAGGGTCTGCTCCATGGCATGGATGAGCTAATCCACGCCTTTGAGGAGGTCTACGCTCGCAGCGGCAGCCATCGCAGCTGCCTCAAGATCTAAGTTATATTCAAGATCTATCCCTGCCACGCCCACCTACATATATAGGCATATAAGACTGATTTGCACCACATCCCACGCTTTGACTATTTTCCATATTGGAAGCAACCTTTAAGCGCCAGATCTGGACAGAGTTGATAATAAAATATCTACAAATAAATATATTTTCTTATATATTTATATAAGAAACGATTAGTATTGAGCACCAAGCAGCATTTGTTTGATTGAAAACAGGTTTAACTTGATTAAGTATTAACTATAAGTTGAAAAAAACAAACAATTACACATTGTGCATTTTTGGCCGCAATTAATAAAAAATCTCACGAGAAATAAGTTTAAAATTTTAGTTTGACTTTTAATGTAATGTACACAAGCATTTTGCGGAACAACATTTGAGTTTCGCACACTGATCAACGGTTTTTGAATTTGAATTAGGCCTTTTTAGTTGGGGAAGTATCTACGTGTTTCAAATTTGAAAAAGAGCTTTAAAGGTGCTGTGACTTATATATGAAACTTGAATTTTAAACAGTTTAACTTCCACTTCAAACATAAAATAATAAATTCATTATAGATTGTGTGGAAACTTTTTGGAATCAAAGTTTATAAATCTATTTCATTAAATTCATTTTCGCTTAGCTGCATTGTTTATAAAACAAATCAACTTCAGCTTGTACAAAACAATTCATATTCATATTCATAATATACATTTAAATGTAACATAATAACTACATGGTGCATATAAAGTGATCTGCATCGATGCTGGAATAAATGTGCCCCTCGGAGATCATAAAGTCCAAAATATTGCTGAAAATAACAAGGCATTAAAACAAAACCCAGCGTATGCATGTAAACAGTACTTACTTCATTTCGGATTGGCTGATTTGCGAGAACTTGGCACTCAGTTCGCGTCGATGAATGCCCTCCTCGGAGACGTTACTTTTGATGGCCTGGAATACAGCCAGCTGTTTGCTATCCAGACCAGCGACAATAGCATTGTTCTGGCTGGCAGTTATATTGGATATCTGAGTGTTAGTGTTACTGGTACTGTCGCCTTTGACGTGGTACTCTTTAGCCTTGCAGCGCGAGTGTAGCGTCTCCAGAATGTGGGTTGTCACCTCATTGGGATTCAGCACACTTAAAAGCTTAAAGACCATCAGAACTTTTTGTCCCGCCTGCGTGCGCACCGAACCATAGATTTTAACATAGTTGTTAAGCATGACATCAGGTGCTTTAAAGGCATCACCCTCTTCCAGCCAGTAGTGTGCTTCGATGCGACCAGTGTGATCCTCTACACAATATGAAATCTTTGTCGATGAAGTCTCGATATTGCGCACAATACCAACAATGCAGACCAAGGCGTAGGTCACATCATACATCTTGAAGTTGCCCTCCGGTGATTCAAGAATTTGCTTTATAAGCAACGATATAATGCCCTGCACAATAAAATAAGTAATAACATTGGCTATTACTATTTAAATCGAAGATAAAATACACTTACCTCTCCAGAGGATTCTTTTGTGGCGCCGGCTGTGGCTGTTTGTGTGGCATTAAAATCACCAACTTTAGGGGTATAATCAGATTAATAGACAATCTTTGTAGCTTATAATCAACAACTTACATGAATCATTCATTTTTGTTGTGCGTTTAATTAAATATTAAATATATATTAAAGGAATTTCGCAAGCTGTGCAATTTGCTAAACGCGCCAATATAATAACGCTGGACCCACACACGACACAAAAGAGCTAAATCGCAAGCGATAGTATCGATATATAATCAAATTATAAAAGCTGCATTTAGAAACTATTATTGAGTAACAGTAAAAGTAAGTAGTTAAGTGACTATTATGTTAAATGCTTCATTTATTAGCTTTATAAGCCAACCGTGTCGTTAACTGAGGTAACAAATAAGCGACAAACATTTTAGCGTGTAAGAGTACATTTAAACTAATGGCAGTGCTGCCAACTTGTGTGAATCATCACCTGTTTGTCAATGTGATATTATTTTATATTTACGCCTGCGTTTAGCAATGAATACGTTGCGTCCTTGTGGTTGTAAAGGTGTCAGAACTTGCCTGACCTGTGAAAAGGACTTCCAAATTGAGAAACCATCGCTGCAACAACAGTTTCAAAGTCTTGACGCCTGGTCATATTGTATACAATGCAAACGACTTTATGCTGGGTGGGACACGCAGACCGTGCAAGCGGAGCATCCAGCGCACAATGGATCTGAAAGCTTGCCATTGCCTGGAATACTGGTTGAGGAGCAGTTCCTTACCGACACTGAGGGCATTCAGCTAATGTCCGATTTGGACGCAATACCATGGGTAATTTCGCAAAGTGGTCGCCGCAAGCAAAACTACGGGCCAAAGACAAATTTCAAGAAGCGTCGTTTACAAGTCGGAACCTTTGAAGGATTCCCCATCGGCACACAATATGTGCAGCAGCGCTTTAATTCCGTGCCACTGCTACGCAACTTTCAGACAATTGAACAGTGTTCGCTGGAGTATGATCCCAGCAAAGGTGCGAGCATAGATCCGCATGTCGATGATTGCTGGATTTGGGGCGAACGTGTTGTTACAGTTAACTGCCTTGGTGATGCGGTACTGACTCTAAATCTATATAAGCAGCAGCAAGCCGGCAAATATAATCTAGATCTAGTGCCCCAATACGAAGAAAAGCTGCTGGAGCCGCTGTTGAGTACCCAACAGCTTGAGATTTACAAGGAAAAAGTCCTTCGTATACCCATGCCAAAGTGAGTATACTTACACTTGCAGTCGGTGAGTCTCAGTAACGTGTTCTTTTCGTTTTATTTGTAGCCTGTCGCTTATAGTGCTTTTTGGTCCGGCAAGATTCCAGTTTGAGCATGCGGTGCTTCGCGAGGATGTTACGGAGAGACGTGTCTGTATTGCGTACAGAGAGTTTACGCCCATGTATATAGATGGAATGGACAGAGAGAAGGGCGAGCCAGTAAGAGATAAATCTCAATTATTCTGGCCAATTAAAACAAATTGAATTCTAGTCTAAAAAAAAACTGTTTTTTTATTTGGGTACCATTTCGTAGTCCTCGCTTGGTTGCGCCGGGCGGTAGTCGAGCAGGGCTACTTGGGCGGGCAGCTGAACCCCATGCATGCGTTTAAGATGAGCGCGCAAATTGCTGCTGGTACTGAAACTGTTCAGGCAGACCACACACTGATGGCTATTGGCATGTTTGTCCCGGATGTGTGCATTGAGATCCTTCACTTTGACAAAAGCCGTGGTGCAATACTTGCAGACGTGGGAGCGACGCACGTGCGTCTTGAGAAACTGCTGTGAAGCGTAGGCGAGTGGACAGTATTTACACTTGTAGATAGCCTTACTGCCGCTGGGTTCGGTGTTCAGCAGGCGATTCGTTTCATTGTACTCGTCCAGGTTGTCGTGCTTTAGTTCGACAGCGGCATAGTCCAAGGTTCGCAGCTCATAGCTGGGAAATCGCATCAGTTTTTGCTCCATTTCAGATTCCTCATGTTTATCGAGCTCAGTGGCTGGTAGAAATTCGGATACTATCAGTGAATCCTCGTTAGCCAATCTCTGTGAGGGTCGCAATGGCTGCTCTTCTATCGCCTCAATCTGCTGCTGGTTCTCCAACTCTTGGGCCTGATATTCTATATACTGTATGTCAACCATTTCGTCTTCCACTTCTTTTTTTACTAACTGTTCCCGCTCCAACTGCGCCTCGTTGTACAACTGGCGCAGCTGTCGATTAGCAATCATTAGCTTGCTGAAGTATCCATAGTGCACAAGACATTCATCCAAGCAAGTATGGCATATCATGGGCAATTCGGACGTCAAATCCATCGAAATGTGCTGTGAAACATACGTAAGTAAAAAGAATGTATATTTGTGATAATTTAATACACTTACAAACATGGCTTGCATTATTTCGCCAATAGTATGTTCCTCGTCGATGTCCGCATCATTTGTTTGTCCGGTAGTAACTACCTTGTGTTGCGTTATATCTATGTCAGCATTATCCACAAAGCAAATGCGACATAATTTGCGCAAATCCAAGTTCATTTTGATTTAATATTTGTTGCATTTACTATCTTAATACTATATTGTTTGGGTTTTTGGCATTGCAAGAACAGCTGTTGTGCCAGGGATGCAGCAATATTCGACTGCTGTTAGCAGAATTAAGTTCGATTTTTAATGTAAATAAATCGATAACAAACGTCGGTTGCAAGAATTTAAATTTTATTTATTTGGTTAATTTATTTTCTTTATTAAAAATGCTTGTTTATTCTCTTTTCAAAATAAATTTTATTCAGTTTTTTTTTGTTGTGTTTGTCGCAATCATTTCTCTCGATTTTTAAAGTTAATTTAATATTTAAATCATTTAATTCCGTTTTTGCTTATAATTAATTATTATCGTCAATGTGACGAAAGTTATTTGTCTGCCAATAATACTTATCGACAACAGACTTGTTTGCTAATTTTGCTTCATTTTTATCTTTACATGCATAAAGTTGGTTTCATTTTGTCATTTTAGAAGTTAACACAATTTGCGGTAACGATTTATTATTAATTATGCAAATAGCTATTTAAATTGAATTGGTAGTTTTTGGTTTTTGGTATTCTTCAGGGATATTTTTGATAGGCGCTGGGATTTATTTAACGGCTTTTGTTTGGTTTGGTGAGTTTTAGTGCTTAACATTTGCAGTTTTAAGCCTAGTTTTTTGTATTTATTTAAATGCTTATATTAAATATATTTTCTTTTAAAATGTGAACCGATTCTTGTTTGGTATTTTTTATTTTAGCTCTATTGTGACTTTAGTTTCATTTGATTTTATTTGAATTTTTGTTGCATAGCCATGCAAGAAAAGTAAAGTAAAGTAAAACGGAAATGTCTGTTTTTTTCTTTTTTGTATTTTTCGAGCTGCTCTTTATTGAATAAGACGAATTGTGTGTGAGTTATGTGTGAATGTATGCCTGTGTGTGTGCCAACCTTTTGTTTAATTAACTTTAGCATTAAGTGTAACTCTGTTTAGAGGAATTAGTAAGTAGAGTTATTGGTTTAACTTTTTTTTTGTTAAGCAAATGATAAAACATTGTTTCAACGACAATTTGCCATTTTGAGATGTTAATACTCTTTTTCTTGTTTTGCTGTAATGTTAAATTCGTTTTTTTTAGTTGCCCTTCGCCTAATGTAGGACTCTTACGTTATAGTTTCATTTTGCTTTTCTTTCATTTTTGTTAAATTGCCTATTTAATGCTATAGTATTATAATACATAAACATGTAGACTTCATTCTTTTAAAGAGTGTAGAAAATGATTTTGCTTTTTTAAAATAGCTTCTTTTTATCAAAAAGACATTCATACACATATAAGTACATAGTAGTTCTAATTATGCGTCTAGTTGCTTGAAGATAAGCACTAAATTAATTATACATATATATAAAAAAAACTCAAATATGTTCTTACTTCGACTCCAATTGAATATCATTGCTAATTGCGCGAATTGCTACATAGAATAATTAATTATAAACCAAAAGAGAAAAATCTAACGAATTTTCATTAAGTTCTCTAAACAACCTTAGGGGGACAGAGCATTTATCGGTAGGATTACGCATTATAATGAGCGTAAGTAAAAAAATAAGTAGTAAATTAAATATACAAAATAAATGAGTGCCCTGTAGAGAGATAGTCATTAAAGTTTCAGATCTTTAGTTTCTTTTTTATTTTTTTTTATAGGGCTCACATTTTGTGTGCATGTGAGAATTGCGTTGAATAATGGCTTTCGAGTGATAGTTGAAGTAAAATTTTGCCTGGCGTTTTAATGAGAGATGGTGGCACAATTCTGTTAGAAATTTCAAAGGACAGACAGTGGGATTAAACGCATAAAAATTCGACTGAAGATAGTTTAGTGGGATATAGCGAGTGTGTTCGAGTTGTACGGCAGTGTTTACGAGATAATTTTATCATGTGCTTCGTTTGTTTGTTTTTTTTTTTCAACAAGGAGGTAGGTTTTTCATTGTGTTCTCTTTTTTCATTCGATTTTTGTAAGGTTTTTTTTGTGTGTGTAGAAAACATGTACATTAAAAGGTTTCATAGGTGGGTCTTTGAAAAGTTTTACAATCTGGGAGCTTTTTACCTTAAATATCACTGTTTCGCTTTTGCAGTAGAATTGAGAAATTTTGTTCGTTCATATTAGATACAAATTAGAAATGTTACACAAAAAAAAAAAAAAAGAAATAAGAAAAAATCATATATATAATATATAAATAGTCATAAATAATGAAAATTTCCAACAAAATTGTGTGTGTTTTGTAGATATTGGTTGGTTGTTTTGGGATTTTATTTTCTGGCTGCATTTGCTAAGTGTACTTAGTTGTTGCTTGTTTCCGTTTTATTAAAAATATATCTGTATGTTTACGAGTATATGCGGTGATATATGTATCATAAAATATATATACACCTGTTTTTTTTTTTGTTTGTTTTCAATTTATTTTTTATATAGGGTTTTCATATTGCTAGTTTGTTTTTGCTTTTGGTTTACTTTCATTTGACTAATTTTTCTTTGCATTTAATTGGTGACTATAACTTGCTTTTTTTGTTTTATGTTAGGTTTAGTTCTCACAATTTGCTACAATATTTCAACAATAAATATTCTAAAAACAGCTTGTTCAATGAACGTATTCTCAAAGTATTTCTTCTGTTATTTTTTGTTTTTGGTTTGTATGCGCGTTTTAAAAATTAACTATGCGGTACTATATATATTATAATATATATATATTTTTTTTAAATTTATATTCATTATTATGTGTCACTTTGTTACCAGTTATGCCCACCTAGTAAATGCTATCCTAACCACACAACTTTTACACACGCTCAACCTAACCAATTTGTTTTTACTAACTTTAACAATATAGCACAGCAACATAATTAAGATATGAACAAGTAGTTAAAACTTTTTTTCGTAAGGAGTTGTTATTACAAATCTAAAAACTTATTAAAACCTAAAAAGAAATCTCATAAAATTCTTTCTTCTTTAATATACTTTGCAAACTGAAGTAAATAGGAAAAGAAGTATAAAAATCATAATTAAGAAATATTCGTTTGGTCCACGTGATGTAAACACAAGTTGTAAACTATCTTAGACTCATAAAAAATGTATGAAAAAAGGTTCGTTATGTCCCTTTTTGGACTCTCAAACATTTTCCTACTAATAAAATGGTTGCTGCTGTCCCTCATTATTTGCATTTCTCAATTAAGTGCATGAGTGTTTGTGTCTCTGTGTGTGTATATGCGTGTGTGTTTGTGTGTGCGTTTTAAATACATATCTAATGTCTCATAGGAACAATCTCTCTTATATACATACATATAATGTATTCGCTTCATTCTCTCTGTTTCTGTATCTGTATCTGTCTCTGTCTTTGTGTGTTGCTTACATACATAAATTATAACAACTCAGCATAATTAACTTATAAGTTTCGTCATTGTACACACAAATATGCACACGTATTTGCATACATGTATGTACATAATTGCAATATCCATTTTTGTCCTTTTTTTGAAACGCCTCTCTGTAATTTTTTTATTTTTTTTATTGCTATTCCTATGCAAATTTTGTTTTGTGTTTTGCTCTTTACTTGGTAACTTTTTGTTTTTTTTTCTTATTTATTCGGTTTTTTTTTTTGTTGTACGGCAGTAATTTTTGCTTTGTTTTTTTTTTAATTTTAATTTTCATAAAATATTTTTATAGTACACACACGAATTGTGTAATTTAATTTCATATGCGAAATTTTGTTGTGTGTCTAATTTTTTATTCGCTTTCATCTTATATTTTGACTTAAAAATGTAATTAACAATTTTCTTGTGTTTTTGGTTTTTTTTTTTGCTTTGTTTTGAAGCAGCTTCTCTAGTTTTTTTTGGTTTGAAAAAGAACTTAAACTAGGCATCCCGCATATACAATATACCCAGGTATACTATATGCTTATGTGTACGCGTGTGTCTGTATGTGTGTATGAGTGTGTAGCTTAAGGTGTCTAATTTGAGCGGCCTTATTGCACGATTATGTGCGGAGCAGAGAGCAGCACCGTTACCGTTGCAATAATCGTAAAGAGCGTAAAAACAATTAAACAAAATCTGTGAGAGAAGAGAAGAGAAGAAATTTCAGTGTTAAATTCCGTTGAAGTTGTATTACAGCAATTAACATTGTTAAACATAAGATACATATACGACAAAATGGCGACACATATTCCGCCATGTTTGCATATTAATGCCACGTGTGTGATGTGTTTTGTTTGTGTGTGTGTGTGTGCGTGATTGTTGTTCACATGGTATATGCAAACAACCGGAAGTTGTGTGCGGCTGTTGCCTTAATTGTTTGATTTACTATTACAGCATTAGTTAGTTCTCAGTGACCGCATAGTGTTTGCAGCCACTGTTCGTGTTAGTTGTTGACTAGAATTAGTATGTGTGATTCCCCTAGTGATTTAGTACCTAATACAAAATGCAATTGGTAATTTATTCAGTAGTGATAACAACACTTAACTCGAAAGTAAAATAGGTTTAGCCTAAATTATCCACAGATATTTATGTTTATAACTCACCTATCCACAACCATTGCAGCGAACTTCCAATCGCTTATTAATTCCGCTTCGTCATCAGCTTTGCGCATGCGCGCCGTTATAAATTGCAATTCTTTAAGAATTAAGTGTAAATCTTTGTGATTGCAGCCTATTGCAGTGTGATGCTCCTCCACCGTTGTAGGTCGGCCAAAGCTACTACAATATCCGAATAAAAAATCAATTATATATACATGGTTTAGTTATGAAAAAAAAAGTTCTCTTAAGTAGTACTTACGCCGACGAACCGATCGCTGTTTGTGATCCTGATATTGTATGACGAAAATCATCATCAATATCTAGGACATTGGCTAGTAAGGATTTGGAAGAACGTTCCTTCAATTCCAGTTCTTTCATACGATTGCTTAATAATATTGATTTGCGCGTGATCTTGCGACCAGGCCTACCCATGCGCAATATCCAGGGTAGCCATTGTAGGAAAACGGATTTAATCTTGAAGAAGTATTCAAAAATTCAAAAATATGTTTTTTTTTTTTGGTGTGTGTAAGGATTTCTTTTCCTATCACTTACCCACGGTGGCATCTCGTGAATATCCGCTGTGCGATGATGATAGTTGAGCACCACAACGGTTAGTACCACAGACGATGCAACCATGAACATGATACAGTTAAAGTATGTACCTAATTGATTTTTTTTTTGTGTGTGGGCGAATATCAAACAAATAGAGAAAAATGTTCGTGATATTAGTTTTTGGCTCACTGGGTCTTAGCAATTTTGCGCAACACTAAGAACAGAAGCTTTAGAAATGATAATGTACAATAAGAAAACAGCATTTACATTACGTTATTTAGTTTTATATCACGATATTTGTAACGGTTTCAAAAGTGATTAAGTTTACTGTGTTGAATACGTGGCAAACAAATGCTGTGATTTATCGACACTACATGATTTTACAGGGTATTTACACGTGCACTGGACTGGAATGTTCATTTGTATGTATTATTTGTTATACGATTACAACATGCTTTAGCATGCAATTATGTCGGTTTTTATTTAAATGATAAAACAAGCTATTAAAAAAGATTTTTTTTTTAATATTTAATTCAGCAAAGTAGTCAAAAAAATAGCGCACTTCTGTTATTAGTACAGTAAAATATAGGTTGCTCATATGCTAAGTAAAAAGTGATAAAAAATCTTAATTCATACTAACGGAGCTTTTGAGATAAATATTTTTTTTTCTTAATTTTTGACTACTTGACTATTTTAAAATAAAATATTATAATGTCATTCAAAAATAAAAAGCATGCATTAAATAAATTGAAGCCATTGTTTTTTTACGGGTAATATCTGAGTTTGTAGTGATTGCTCTGTTGAACTATTGTAAGTTTTTTTAAATTATTGTTTTAAATGTTTTATTTTTGTCTGATTTGATTTGGTTTATATCAAATGAGTTGTTTATGGTATGCTTACTGTAAATATTTATTAATTGGTTTTTAAGTAAAAATTGTTATATTTGATTTAAGGCACTTCACGGCTTACGGTTTAAAACAATCTCGTCAATTATTTAGTCAGCTTTTGATACTTGGATGTGAGGAATTTTAAACGTTTCGATTTATACAAAAATATTTGTATGTATACATATAGTATTACTTAAGCATAGCTTGCATAGGGAGTATTGTAATGTATTTAGTTTTTAATAGAGGTTTTGGGTGAGGGGTGTGGCAAGCAACTAAAGCAAAGCACCCTCAGAAGCAGTTTTTTTTTTTTGGAATATTAATTAATTTTTTAAGTTAAAGATACTAGTAAAGAGTAGAAAATACCCTTGCAGTTGGTATGATAATTATGTGAGAATATTTTTAAAACTATATATTGGAAAAATTGTTTCAAACCATTTTATATTTAGAATGTTATGTCAAAGCTTTTTTATAACTTTTCCGTGTTGTGTGTTTACTGCAAGGGTATTTGCACTTCGGCATACCAAAGTCGACTACTTTTGTGATTTTGTTAGTTATATTATTCCTTATAAACGTTGTAGATGCTTTTTTTTTTGTATACTTTTTAATTTTTTTCGCTGAGCATTCCACTTAACAAGAGAATAAAGTTAAAAGAGGTTCAGCCAAAGTCTAAAGAAGCATTTGATACATTGTTGTTTGGGTAGGCAGTTTGTTGGGTTAAGCTACGGCAGCCAGAGGAAACATTTTGCTTTTGTATTTTGTTATCCTTTGGAGTTGTACTTCATGCTCTCGTCATTATTTGGTTCAGTATTGTTTTTTGTTTTGTATTTACCTACTTTAAACGTACTGCATAGCAGCCTGCAGTCGTACTAATTATTAAATTTTGTACAATATATTTTTTTGTTTTTTTTTTTAGCCAGTTGATTTTTTAGATTTGATAACTTTTCGTTTGCTACATTCGTTAATTTTGTTAGAAGCTAGAAGAGAAAGAGTTGGGTTTTGTTTTTTTTTTTTATATAAAGAGCTCTAAGAATTTGTCTTGAGTTGTATCAATTTTAAATTGTTTGCTTGGTTTTTGTTTTTTGGTTTTTAAATGATAAATCATACAAGTTTAATTAGTTTAAGGTGTGGTTGTACTAGTACCTAGTAGCGGTACGGCTTCGCTCGTCTTTGTAATGACATTGCCGACCAATAATGAGAAAACTGTTTGCGACAGCAGAATTGTAACACCTGCAAATATTCCGTTCGAAAACAAGTTTATGGTATACAAACATATATAGCAAGATTAGAGAAAGAAACAGATGACACCACAGGTATTGTTTGGGAGTTTGTAGACCGTTCTATGCAGTACTCTATATGTTTTGTTTGGCGTCCTTTGTGGGTTAGTCAGGATCAAACGATGTTGTAGATAGAGCAAAAGTAATGGAAACAGTGGGAGGTGGATAGAGAGAGAGAGATACAGAAGAGAGGTTTTGCGGACAGGAGCTGTATTAAACACTCTTTTACAGCTCGTGTCGTGCATTACATCTAAATGATATTTTTTGGCTGAACCTTTTTTCTTTTTCTTGTCTTCTTGATGCTGTAAGGCAGTATTATATATTTATTTATTTGCAAGCAATAAGAAGCTTTGTGGGTGCTAGGCTCAAGTGATAATAAATGGTATATAGTATATTTACATACATAAATATTTTAGTTAAATTTCGTTGATTCTTTTATTGTTTATTTTGGTATTATAGCGTTTTTGTTATGGCAGTGCATTCGGATGGGTAAGCAATAAAAAACAAGGAAACAACAAGCGAATGCAGAGGTACAAGTTTTTGACCCATTCTGCACAAACCAAACGGAACTCTTTTGTTTGACGAAATGATATTTTTTCTACCTGTGCTTGTTAGTTGCATCAAACAATGATGTATAAAATTGGTTTTTAATATTGGCCAAAAAGGTTCGTAAGCAAAAAATATCATTCCGAGAAATGGGTCAAAAAGGTGTCAAAGTAGTAAAATAGCTTAATGATTGCGTGATAGTAAAAAAGCGAAAAATTGTATAATAAAGTATAAATTCAACTTGAATGGAAACTAGTTCAAAGTTTGCGGATGAATTTGGTTGGGTTTGATTTTTTTGGTGTACAAATTATTGGTGACTTTATCTCTATTTTGATAAACATTTGAAACGTGTGAAATTAGGTGAAACGGTTGAACAGTGGGTGTAAATATACATTTATTTATTTATCGTATGGTGATGCTAACGTTACTAAAATCAAAGTGGCATGAGTGGAGTGAGAGCGAGTGAGATAAATCAAATATGAAATAAGTTTAAATCAAAGCTATTAGCAAAAGGAGTTAAATAATATCACAAAGAATAATATATCTTTCTTTCTTTCATCTTCATCGATCGGCGACATTAGCGACGATTATTATTGACATTTTTATGTGTGTTTTAAAAATTTTTAAAAATATTTCACAAGTATTTTCCCAAACGCACTTGCATTGAAATCTGTCTCATAAGTATCTTTTGTAATTATATATTTCGGTTTAAGGGAGTTACATAATTGCGAAGTGGAAATAGAAGTACATAAAGTGTGTACTATATTAAAATGTTTTAGAATTTTTATAGAAAAAGTTGGAATATATATTTTTGTGGAATAATTACAAAACGAAGTTTTTGTTTAAATTTGGAAAGGTGTGTTTTTGTTTTTGGAAATGCAATATAACTTTATTGAAAATTGGGGCTTTAGGTCTGAAAAGTTGGAAAAATTGCAGATGGTTTAAATAGTGTGTTTGAAAATGTGATTATGATTATCTGTAATATTGTCGGTGAATCTTTTAAACGGGGCTCAAGTGTATCGTTATATAAATACATTTTGGACGGGTCTCATAATCTTAAAAACTTTATTTAATTAAAAACACTGCTGAAAACAGATTATATCTTTCTGGGTAAGTAAGGCTCGGACAAAATATGTTTAAAAATAGTTATTTCTTTGAAGTGATTACTTAAAGTTAAATATAACATTGCTTTAGTTTTATTGCATAAACAAAAGTGAAAACAACACCAATTAGATTGGAGAAAATTGAGTATTATATATATTGAAGTGAATTGGAATCATTGGTTTGATTAGTTATGTGCTGATTATTAGTAGCTACTATATTTGTATAGAATATCTTTGGGTAACAATTTGTCAGCCACGTACCAATGATAAGAAAATAGTTGAAAAGAAAGTTAAGTTAGAATTTGATCGGAAGTGTGGGTAAGTAGATAACGATAGCATTTAAAAGATTTCTAGTACTGTCTGACGTTGCTAATTGTGTATTGAATTTGCAAGATTTTTTTTCTGTGTTATATCAAAGGGAACGCAGCGCCGTAGCACTGATCTTTGGTATGTGTACCGAAAACTTTGAGTTTATTTTTTGTAAAAAGCGAACGGAAAATATTTAAGAGAAGAGCGAGAGAGAAAGAGACGGAGTGTTTTTTTTTTTTGTAAAAGAGAGAGAGATAGCAACATAATAATATGATCAACTAAGAAACGACGTCATTATCACATATATATATAGAGTACTTAAATTTCAATTTTGGAACAAGATAGAGAGATAGAGATAGTTAGTTGAGTTTTGGTTTAGTTTAGTTAGTAATTTAAAACTTGTTGTAATTAGTAAACATAGTACGAAGTACACAAATAACATTTAACAACTTTTTGGCACTTTTTGTTGACTTTGGTTTTTTTTTTTGTTAGACTAATACTTTATTTAAGTTAAGATTTGTTTTTTTTTTTTTTGGTTTTGGTTTTTAATTAAGGATTATATATGCGAACAATTTAGCAATGTGTGTGAATAATCATAATAGATATATATATATAACAACAATAACAATAATATTTATGAATATATATAGATATATATATATTTATGTACGTATATATAAATCATATTAAGTAATTTGTTAATTTATGGTTTTTTTTTTTGGTTTTTTGACAAATTTGAATATATATTTGCATTTTTATGTTTTTTAAATGCAATCGCTACCTAACAAGGGGATTGCATCAGATACTTGGGGCAATGTCTCAGCTACAAGGTTGAGAAACACTGTGAGCGATAGAAGAATTGTAACTCCTGAAACAAAAGAATTTCGTTTGATAAAATACAATTGAAATAATGATACAAGAAATGATGAAAATTAGAAAACGTATGTGTGTGTGTAGTTTGTTCTGACACAAAATGAAACTTAAAAAGAGACATATTCAAGGGCATTTCACAAGTTGTTGTTGGTTGCTGGTTGTAGGTTGTTGTAGTTGCAGTTGTTGTTGTTGTTGTTCTAGTTGTTGATGTTGTTGTTTTTGTTGTTTTGAGTAAGTCGTGTTCAAGTTGTTGAGAAAGTTCAAAGTATTTTCTAGTACTATTGTTTTGTTTTCTTTGTTCATTTTTTTCGATGCGCTGGTGTTATTGCTATATTGTATTTGTTGGTTGTTGTTGTTCTTATCTTGACTGACTAAATTTGATTTTTAGTATGCAGTTAAAGTGGTTTTTGGATTCGATTCCAGTTTGAATCTTAATGAAGTGTGTGTGCTTGCAAGTGAATGAGTATAATGCTTTTGTTTATTTGTTTATGCTTTGAAAGTCAACATGAAACTCAAAATCGGGGTGGGGTAGGTTGTGTTTATTATGGTATTTACGATTTTTAAGCTGAGTCTTAACTCAAGCTATGCGTAAAGTATGTGGAAATGTTTGTCTGAGGATATATATTTAAATAATGCCAAACAGTTGGGGGTTGCTAAGCTTTCTCAAAGTTTATGTTGTGAAAATTTGTGACGAATCAAATAGTTTTTTAGCAATTAATGTCAGATCATGCCTTGAGACACCTTGAGATAGATAATTTAAAAACTACTTCAATAATGTTACGGCTAAAGTTACTTTCTTTGACAAGCTTATTACTTGTTGCAATATTAATGCTTTATGGCGCAGCACGAGTTTGTTGAAGATCTTCAATTAAAGTTACACCCAAAACTTTGAACTTTGCAACCTTGTTGTGCGTCGCCGCTCTAAGCGAACGGGCGGGCGGGTCATCAACTTTTGCACACTGACACAAACACTAAACATTTTGGCACACATTTTCACAACACCCTGCGCAAATTAATGCCTTCATTTTTCTTTCTTATCGTTGTTTCGTTTCTTTCGTGTTGTTTATTTTTTATTTTTTTTTTGGTAGTTTGTTAAACTTTTCAAAAGCTTAATGGTGGTATAAGGTACACATTCTTCCAACTTTTACCCATTACTTTGCGCCAAAAGGGCGGCAACAAGGAAGTAAGCAGTGGCATGTGGCAAGTGGCAAGTGGCAAGTTTTTGCCGTTACTTAAATAAGTAGAATTTGTAAATTGAACTGCACTTGGACTTTAACTAGGATGCGGACGCCTTTTCTAAGAGCGCAAGTCTTGCCAATGAGTTTAGCGCTACGTGTCGCCAATTTGCCACGCCCACAAAAGCACACAGCGCCCCAGCAGCCAAACGCGCTTGCCTCATTTAATTTGGTACGTGCGGTCCCGGTTAAATGTCAAAGCAGTGTGGTAATACTTGAAAAATTTTGCGCACTGCATGCAAATTATTTGGGTGTCTATTCGCCTAGTGGATATGCTACTTGTGGGTCGTTGTTGAAAGTTGATGGTTGATAGGGTTATATATACATGTATATATATTTATATATATATATGATGTATGGTATTTATAGGGTATTTTTCGTATACATGACATAATATGAACGCATGATGAGCGATACGATATTATGTGGAGTTGCAAGTCTACCATCTGGTCAAATGGATCTGCATAAATGCAAGTTCAAATGTTGCGCTTTGAGTCATTTTTTCTGTTTTTTTTTAGTTTCAGTTTAGTTCAGTTCATTTAGCGGGTTGCGGGCTTCTGTTTATTAGTCAGGAATTTAAGGGTGTATAAATATGAGCGTTCTTTTTAAAGCATATATATTTTTTGGGTGGGTGTTTTTAAGTGGAGATATATATATATATATTTACTTAAGTAAGTTTTTTTTTTTGTGGATGGTGTTCTTGTGGTTGGGTTTTCTTTTGGGTGTGGTAAAAATTATTTTTGTTTTCTTATGGTGCAAGTACAAAGAGTTCTTGCCAAAAGAAGAAACAGTTTGCGAAATAGAAAGAAAGTAATACAGAGCGAGAAAGAGAGAGAGAGTGAGAGAGAGAGGTAGTGAGAGATTGAGTGAATGAGTAAGTAAGTGTCTTTTGGTATTTGGCTAAAACTCAGTTGAGCTATGATTTGTTGGCCTTTTAACCTCTGGTTTGTGGCATGCGCTTTGTTGTTTTTATTTTCTTCTCAGTTTATTCTTGTCGTTTTGTGGCGTTGAGAGTTCTGCTTGTTTCTTGTGGTTGTGGTTGCTGTTGTTGTTGTTGTTGTTGTGTGCTTGTACTTACGTCGGTTCAAGTGTGTGTGTGTGTGTGCGTGTGTTTTATTTACAGTTTTTGTGTATGTGTGTGTGTGTGTTTTCCGGCAATTTGTCTAATGCCTGTTTACAGCTTATAAGTATTTCAATTTGAATAAAATACTCGTATACCTACCAAAAATCTACAATGCATACAACTTTTGATGTTTTTTTTGTGGTTTTCTTAGACTAAATATATATACATGAAATTTTGTTTGTGCTATTCGTAGTAAATAGATATGTAGTTGTATATAAATATATGGTTTATTATTTGCCTAGCCCTATTTGTTTTCCTCTCTACTTTACCAAGTATCAAATTGACATTTGGCTACGATTTTTATGTTGCGTTTCGGATTTTCATATTTTGCCTTCAAATACAAACCTTTACCAATTTATATTTTGCGTGTATGTTGTTGTTGTTTTGTTGCTTAAATAATTGATATGCGTTGTTGTTTTATGCATACAAAATCATAAAAATATCAATATTACTATTTTTACATATTGTCAGGCTAACTGGGCAACTTTATCAAATTAACTGGTCTACTATATTTGTTTGTTTGTTTTTGTTTTGCCATCAGGCAATTGAGAGTGCTATGTCCAATTTTAAAAATGTTTTACCAATTGCTACAGTGCAGGTCATACAAATAGAAATACTTTGTATTTATTTATTTTGTTTTTTCCCAAACATAGAAATGTTTTTAAAAACATTTTAAAATATTTTTATTACAACTTGTCTTCTATTTTAATGACCATAGCTGTATCTTTTTTTTTCGAAAAATTGAACATAGATTTAGGCGATTTATCATTTTGTTTATTGTTTTTTGGTCTATCTGTTTGTTTGGCATATTTGTTGACCATTTTGTTGGTTAGTTATATATATATTTTGGTAGCGAAAAAAGGTTATTCGTTGGATTTTGCATAGTTTGTCTATGTACAATTAAGCTCTAGTATATTTAATATACATTCAACGAGTATTTATGTATATGCGTAGTGCGTTTAATTGCGTTTACTCTACGTTTATAAGCTGCTAGGTTTTAATATAATTAGTTGATGATTCGATTGGTTTAGGCAATAAATATGACCTGCCTAATATATGATATTAAGTATGATAGACTACTCGTTTAGAGAAGCTTATATACATGATGAGCGAATTGGCTTACGTTTAGTTTATTACGGTTTTTAATTTATTTCCAAATTAAAATTATCATCAGGCTAAAGAAAACATAGAACCGAAGAGTATAAACAAATGATATGTTGTACATTAATAAACAAATATCAGCTAGAGCGGCAAACACGTTTAGAAAACATACGAACCGACAGAAACAACACGAACTGATAAAACTAAGTGGGGCACTGGATTAACATACGATTTTTTTTTTTGTTATAAACAGCAAATGAACATGATAAATGAAAAACTTGTTGTTGCGTTTCGATTATGAATTGTGGTACACGTCTGGTTTTGGCTTAGTGGTAAGTGGTTAGTGGTTCGTGTGTCGTGTGTCGTGATTTGTGGTTCGTGATTGGTGACTCGTGAGTGTTTTCGGTGCGTGTTGTCAAATACCAATTATGTCAGAGCTTTTGCTGCGCGAATGTATCTAGACTACATCGTTCAGCTGAGCAGAGCAGAGAACTCTAATAAGAAATAAAATTAAGGATAAAGGACAAAGTACGAGAGTTAAGAGTAGTAAACATATTTTTAAAGTTGTCAGCTAGTTAAAGGATTAGAAGAAGATGGAGAAGAAAACTTGCTGCAGCTGTATTTAAGGTAAGGTACTTTACATTTGTTAGACAGAGATAGACATAGAGTGAGCGAGCGAGATAGTTAGACAGTTCAGTGAAGGTATGTATGTTAGAGGTGGTATTTCTTTTCTTTTTTTTGGTTTTTGTTTAGTTCAAGGTGTATTGCTTGTGTTTTGGTATGGAGACTATTGCAAAGGTCTATCCAAAAGTTCCGGCAGGAAGAGAAGTTTTAGCTGGCTGAAACTGAAATATTTGTTATGTGGCACACAGTTAAAAGTCCGGAAGATAAAGTATTATCAATTTGCAAACATACGTATAGGTAAAGATGGTATACATATAGCAGATATCATTCTCCATACGATTCAGTGTGTGTGTTGGTATAGGTAAATAATTGGTATTTTCATGTATCGAATTTGTTTTCAAGTTTGGTTTTTGTTTTTGGGTTGCTTGTTATCGTATCGTATTTGTTTCATTGCACTACTGTAGTTAAAACTAATGACAACTAAAAACAGCATTAAGGCACACAGCATATCTTTCGATTCGTACTGTTCATTTTTTGTTTCTGTTATTAATTATTTGTGGCTTAGGCTTTTACAAACAAATAGTTAAATAAATAGCGTGTGTGTGTACCTATAAGAGGAACAGCATCCGACGTTGTCGGCATAGACTCGGCAACAAGGTTTAGAAATACTGTTAATGATAGTAGTATAGTTACGCCTGGAACAAGAGATACAATAAATACGTATATAAAAAATATTGAAATCAAAAACTAAATGACTGAAAAATTCAAATATAAGAAATAAGAAATATTATTAAAAATATATTTATATATTTGTAGCAAATTTGTTCTTTTACTCATTTAGGTTCTTTAGTTTAAAGGTTTTTTTGGGGTTGGTTGTGGGTTTTTTTTTTATTGCTTTTAAGGAAACTTATTACTTTTATTGTAGGTCTACAACTTTATTTCAGCATATTAGGAGTGCTGCCTTTTAATGCAATCATATATATTTGGCAAAAAGCAAGACTCGTTTAATTATATATTTTAAATTACTTTCCTTTTAGAAATACTGGAAAAAACATGCATTTTATTTAAGTCTACACTAGCTTTAAAAGCAGGGCTCAATATATATTTGAAATTTAGTTTAAAAGTTTTATTATATTATATTAAGTTTATTGTTAAATCCAGCTAAGCCTCATTTCGCTACCGCTGCTTGCTTTACCTGACCAAAATGCATATATATTTGTATTCCCTAACTATATTAACCATATCGTATTCGATTTGTGGCACATTTATCACACGCTGAAAAAACTTTGTAAAAGTTGATATAATATATAAAAAATATATATCTGGTCATTGGGGGGCAATCAGTGTTATAAAGTTTCACGTTTTGGTATTCTTTTTTCTGCTCATCTCGATTTTATGCAAATCGCATACTCACCTAGCGTTAGTTTCTCGCCCGAATCCGGAGGCAATGTGAAGCCCAGCAGGGCCATCGATGATATAAGTACGCATGGCACAATTAAATTGAAAAAATAATATAAAGTACGTCGGCGTATTTGTATAGTAAAGGTGATATCGACATATGGTTCTGGGCAGCACTGGTAGACTATGGTATTTTTCTTTCCGGGCATTGCTGAACAATAAAATTCACGATTAGTAAAATTCAAATGATTTATGTTGAATGACACTGAGACACATACACATATTTACAAATTTTTTAGATATTTTTTCGATTTCTTTTTATTAATCTATAAACAAAGTACAAATAATAAATGTATTTAAAGCGGCAGCAAATAAAAAAGTTCTATGAAGCAATTTTGATAAAGCGACAGGCTAAAAATTACTACAAAATATTTGATATTTACACAAAATGAGAAAAAAGTAAATAATTATTTATATAATTGAACGTTGATAAGGTTGGTTAATGATTGTTATAGACATTTACACGTGACAACGTTAACAGAAAAACATTAAGTGAAATAAGCATTAGGTTTATGATGATTTTTACTAACCAAGCAAGTACCACTCGCCATTTGTTATGAAATCGGAAAGATCCCCTCCATCTTCGGAATTCAAAACCAAATCCAACTGTTTTTTTTTCAACGATTTTTATTTGATTTTTTGAGAATAAATTAGTTTGCCATTAATTGCGGACAAACGAATTTTTAATTCATATTATTTTTTGGAATTTTTTGTTGGGCATTGTTTTGAGTTTTTTTTTCGGTTTTTTTTTTTAAATAATTGTTTGGAGAAAAAGAAATTTAACAATTTTAGTTCGATTTAAAAATAAGTTTAAGAATTTACTTAAAACCACGTTGAAACAACATTTATGTACATAAAGAGCATGTGTTCAAGGTGTACGAGCGAGAGAGATAGCGAGCAAAAGAGAGAGCTTTATTTCATTTGTAAAACTTTATATCGTTATATACTTAAATTTGAAATTGCGTTTTCAGTGCAAATAAACGTGGAAATAAAATTAAACATTATGGAAAACCTTTTAAATTTCATTATTATATTTTTTTGTTTGACTTCTATTAAGAGTCTTTACATACGTCCAAAATTGCTTGACTTTTCAATTTAATAAGTTTTATTATTTTTTTGGGCGTGGTTTGGCCTGCTAACATGCAAAATAGTTGAAACTGAAATTTTTCAGTGCTGCCACTCAGGCGAAAAATTTCAAGGGTCTCACACATGATTCCGTTCCTGCCTGCCTGCCAGCCTTTTTGTGCTCTGTGTTCAGTGTTGGTAAACACTGTCGGCACACAAAAGGCACAATTTGTTTTTGTAGTGTTGGGCTAAAATATTCAATGTGTGATTGAACATTTTAGGCAACACCCTGAACCGAGTGTTCCGAGTGCTTGAGCACATATTGACTGTTTGGTTTTGTAATTCGCAAAAACGCAAAGAATTGTTCGACGTGAGGGATATACACAAAAATAAACTAGAAGATAGATCGAAATAGAGATAGAGTTTGGAAAGCATAAACGAAAGCAGGAAGAGATTTCAGACCCTTAACTTTTCAGCTTTATTTTTTTTTGTTCTATAATCGTCGAACCTGAGTCGTTCTTTGTGAAATCCTAGCTTTGTTGGTAGTCAACTCCCTTTTTTTTGTCCTATTTATAACCGGCTGCTTTTTGTGCACGTGCACTTGTGTTGTGCGTGTTTAAGTTTGTTTTTTTATGTGTGTGAAGGTGTGTGTTAGCAAAAAGCGTGATTGTGACCTCCGTGAATGTGATCTGTGTGAGTTAGTGTGTGTATGTGTGAAGTTTGCTGCACTGCACTGTACCGAGAGTACTATTAGCTCTTGTGGTTGTGTACTGTACTTGTTTCGTACTTGTAACTGTGTACTAAACACTTTACCTGATTTCCATCGTAAGTCCAACTACCGAATTTCATTTCGCAATGTTGGTCATCAAATGGGAACCACGTGATGTCTATCTTGCATGTGCTCTTGAAGATACCAGGGGGCACGTACAGACAACTGCCGTTATGTTTGACCACAATGTTGGTGTGATACGTGCCATCGAATCCCTCATCCGCGCTAAATTATTGTACAATATTGTTTATGTATTATTCTATTTTTCATTTGATTTTTTTTCTTCTTTTTGTTATTTGATATAATTGATAAGTTTGCTGTTTTATTTTGTTATATATTTTTTATTATAATGTTATTTTTGGTAGATTTTTCTTTTGTATTTATTAATTTTTATTGTGTTTTCTTTTTTTTTTTGTTTCATCTGATTTGCGCATTAATTTTGTCATCTAGTTTAAAAAAAATGTTTTTTTTTTTGAGTTTGCTCTTTAAGAGCTGGGAGCTAGGATAGTTGTGATTTGATAAGTGTTTCAGTGATAAACGAGCTTAGGGATTTACTTAGCTAAGGTAAAAGTTTTGTGTTGCTTGTGTTGTGTTTCGTCTTACAAGTATTTAATAGAATACAATTATACTACTTATAAAATGATAACTCAAGTTGTTATAAGCTACAAAAAAAACATGAGTTAGAGGTATCGATTTCATTTTTTTTATATTATAAATACTAATCTGTTTTTAAATAACCCCCCTTATAGTACAACTATATTGAACCCAATTTATTTTCCCTTTTCTTGATTTTTTCGTATACTAAATATTGTTAAAAAAATATGCTTGACTGCCAAAAAGAGTCAATACATATACAATATTAATAGTTTCGGCAAAAAATCATAGCATACATTTACGTAATAACAGGCAAGTCAATTTATGTATATTACAAACGGCATTTCAGTCGTCAGCATTTTTTGGTCTGAGAAAATGAAATCTGTTAGATGCAATATCTGTATCTAACTACATATTGTATCCCTCTCTGTGATGTGTGTGCTATGCAAATCAGTTGAACAGCATTTGCGTGTGTGTGTGTGTGTGTAAGCCATATATATGTAGAATTTCCATCTCTGGCATTGCAATAAAATGCAATTACTTTTATAGTATTTCTTTTTTGTTGTTGAAAGGGAAACAGGCTGCACTCGAATACTGTTGCGCAAACATTTTGTACGCAATTTGCATAGATATTTTGAGTTACGAGCTGTTAGCTGTCATTTGTTGTACTTTTTGCGGTCAACGTGACTTATACGCAATTTGTGAGGAACAAAAACACACACGCACACGCACACGCACTCATACACAGTTTAAATCATAGCGACTGTGATTTTGCGGTTAAAGTGTGCATTTAATTGGCGAGCACAGCACCTGTGCGTGAGGATTCGTCTGTGTGTGAGTGTGGTCAGCAATGGAGCTTACATGCTATTGTTGTGGCATTTAAGTGGAATTTGTGCCCCGATTAGCGGCGGTTGTAATGGCGGCTAAGCATGGCCAAGCCCCAGCTTGGTACCGCTGGTGCGCATCCAGGCTTGAGAGATTGTGGCCGGCTCGAGCAGACGTGCAAACGCAGCAACAACAATAACAAGAACAATAGGCCCCTATACAATTGGACTAATTGGAGCAACAGATGACACATTCCTCTGACATTGTTAACTGCTTAGCCGCAAGCCAGAATTTGTAATCTAGTCCAAATTAGTTACTAATTGGCAAAGACAAAAAATCATTTGCAGATTTCAACAATTTATTGTGAAGCTTTAGGCAAAAACATATAAAGTGAAAGTCGATTTGGTTTTTTCAATCGACTAATTGTGTTTGTTTGCCAGTAATTGGTTATCAGTTTAGGTAAAGCCCCTTAATAATCACACTTTTAGCATTTAAATTTTCGACAAACATTTTAATATTTAAAAGTGAAAGATTTGGCTGCCATTGGATTATAGCCACTGGCTTTTGGCTTGGCCTTGGCGCCTGAAACAAATAAATAAAATCATTGCCAGGCATTATTAAAATTGATGTTGGTCTGTTTCAGACTTGACCAGAAACTCACACAGAAGGCAAAAACTGAAAGTAACAGGGAAAGAGAGAGAGAGTGAAAGAGAGAGAACAAGAAATGTTCTTCGCTTCGGTTGGCTAAGCCACAACCGCTGTCAATCTCATTTTGGCGAGGCCTGTGAAGGCCGCTTTTCCTTTTGCCGTACTTACTTACTTACACATAAACTTGCACATGCTTTGTAATCTGTTTACGGCAGTTACCAGATAACATTGCAATTAATGTGAAAGCTTTTCGCAGAAAAATTTGCCTTCTTATGCCTTATTCTCAAACTGTATTATGAATTTATTACAAAATGTGTTAAACGCCGCTAAAAGTCTATCTAAATCCAAAAATGTAAAAACGTAGGCCTTAGCAATAGTTAATGCTTATGCATTAATCTAGAATATAAATTAAGATTATGATGAAATATTATTAGGGAAAACTTGGAAATTATAAAAATATTATCCCGCTTGTGTAAGGGTATTTTATTGTCGACATGCTAAACATTTCTTTTCACAACGCTTTCTGGCTGCCATTCATTGGGGCGTCTTCAACTTTCAGTTAGTATAAAAAAAGTATCTCAATTAAACATCTTTTAGATTAAGATTCGTACAACGCACATTGAAATCAGCATAAATAAAATTACAAAAATTCAAAGCCGGTCAGATTAATGTGCAGAAGGCGTTGATGGGCTCGAAAAACAGAAATAGAAAAAAATCAACAAACGCACACACACAGCGTCAATATATATACTTAAAGTAGATGTAAATGTGTGTGTGTGTGTGTTTGTTACTGTAACTGTATCTGTTTCTGAATCTGTATCCATAAGCCATGTCGTCTTGCTATTGATCTAAATGATGGCCGCACATTAGCAGCGCTGCCGACGCATACAAATTAGGCTAGGAGCCTAAGAGAAGCCAAGTCAAAAAGAAAAAAGAATTAATAAATTAAAGCAAAATGAAAGTCAGGCAGCCAGCCAGCCAGCAATATGTTCCACAAAACGTTTGCTCAACCAAAACGCCAAGACGTGTATGGACATTTTAATAAGCCACCTAATATGCCTTGGCGAAATTGCCGAGCATTTCTTTTATAGAAACTCTATGAAATTTATTATGCTGCTCGCTTTTGTATGTATGTTTGTATCTACCTCGACCCTGACATCGTCCCAGTGCCAGTTCATTAGTAAATAAAGTTGACAGCCTCACAGTGTGCGTGCAAGTGAGCCGTCCCCCCCTCCCCTACCCTACCTACCCACTAGATAGATAGAGAGGGGGGGCCCCCGAAGTCATTCTCTATACATACACTGATTTCCCCATGGCCGATATCCCAGCTACATGGCTAATCAATATGAATCTTATGCCTATCAATGGAACGGAACTTGCGCAGGCCTTCATTGAGGCCATTGCCAAGCAGCAGCAGCAGCAACTCTCGTGGTTTCCATGGCCATATCGGCGTAATCAACACCGGATGCTGTTCACCATGGAAATTAAGCTTGGCGCTACGTGTGGACGTTTCGCTTTGTTGTTTCCCTTTGCCACCAAAAATGTAAGCGTTGCGCTTTTGTTACTGACTGACTGACTGACTGACTGACTAGGAACACTTAAATTCCATTTCGTTGTCCGTTTTTAGCCACATTCCGTAATTCGAGCGTCAATCAGCCGTGAAATGGCGTTTCACTAAGTAAGCTTCACTGCAGCACTACAATTAGAGAGAGAGACTGCACCAAAAAACATAAATCCAATGGAAATTATCTGAAAAAACTTGACACAAGCGGTGGCCAGGTGCATTTTAGCCGCACACAGAAACATTTTGTGCAGTTGCCATATTTGTCTTCATTTGAGCTCATTTCCCAAAAGTTCACTTGCAGCAGCTAAACGCGCTTTTTAGAACTTTTGACTGTGACCAGAGGATTAGCGGCATTTAAGGCTGCAGTTGGGCAACTGTTTTATTTCATTTTTTGGCTCGTTTGTAGCTGACAGTTAAGTTATGGCTTAAAATGATTTTGTTCATCTAGCTGCTTAAGTAATGTGGCCTAAAAGCTTTGTACCAAACTTATTTCACAAAAAAACCACCTGCATATAGAAGACTTGAAAGAGTTTTAAGCTATTTTAAAAGTTGCACAAAAAAGTCCACGGTGACTTCTTAGCCAGAACAGAAAGACGACAACTAAATGTTGTTGCCATAAGCCAGAAGAACATGAACCACAGCTTTATTGTTGAGTTAGATACTTCATTAGCTCAACCAGTTTCGCCCAATGTCCAATATTGTAGTAGTTGTTTTTGGAATGCCTTTGAGTGTAAATTTAAACTAAGCTGACATGCAACTAAGCTGAGCTTACAACAAAACTTAAACTAGCTTAACAGCAACCCTAATGGAACGATTGTTTTTGTCTTGTCAATTCCATTCTGGCTGATTGCTTATGTAAAAGTATTTGTTCTATTTGCTGTCTGTTGCATTATTAGATGCAACTGTTATTTAAAAATACATAAACACACATATGACAAACAGACATATGGTTAAAAACAATGCTATAGGTAATAGTAATTTATAAAAAATATATATGTTAGAGTACGTATTGAGATATATAATATATAGTATTAATATGTATATGGATATGGATATAGATGGGTTTTTCTATAAACGGGATATCGACTAACATAGTAGAAAGCATGAAAATATTAAGTAAAGAGAGTAATAGACACAGTAAAACACATATATAAAGAACGTACAATGGCACACACATAGAAACAATGATAACAATTGATTACTTGTGTAATTGGTAAATACACACAAACACACACTCGCGCACACACACGCATACTGAATATATATAGTAACTTCTTTGCTAACATTAAAACACATTTATATGTACTAATTGTTGATAAACGTCAATGCAATGAGTAGAATGAACATGATATGAAATTGTAGCTATTGTGTGGGAATCTCAATTGCTTTTTGCTAATTATCAGAAACGCAGATAATAAATAAATTCACACAAGCGTACAGTTGACTCTTTAAGGACTAGTAGTAGCGGATACGCTACCCTGTAAACAGGGTCGTCATGTCAGCGGATAAGATTATTTTTTTTTAACAATTGGATAAGAAATTTGGTCTATTTAAAGAAAATTGACATAGTTTAAGATCTTGATATCGATTAACTCGAAAAACTTTATATATACTGATAAAGAATTAAAATGGTTAATGGTATGATCCTATCGAGTTATTTCGACTTTCGCTTGGCTAACTAAGTATGTTTTGTGCGCATGATGCATGTTGTTGCACGTAAGCAATACATAATTAACATTAAAGCGGCATTGGCTTGTGAGTAAGTATAACAACTAGACACTCAGACGCAGACATACAATAGAAACACACACATAGATATATAGATAATAGAACAGTTGGTTATAAATTGGGTACATATACATACATATAGATAGGATTTGTATGGTTTTTTAACACATTGACTAAGTGAAAGCAAATGGAAATAAAGTTTTGCACAAAAAAATTTGTACCTATTGTTGAATGATTGATATGTGAATTAGGCAAAAAGTTTGTCGGCATTTGAAGCGCGTGATTGGAATATAAACTTTATGCGCACAATTCTTTGATGAGCTGTCCAAAAAAGAATCACGAATATCAGAAAGTGCCAACTGATTGGCTTGAAAAAGGCTAAGCGCCTATGTAACAGAGTAATACAGCACGTTTTCGTCAATTATTCGATTTGAAGATGTAAGATTTTTTCTAAGAATCACTAAACACTTTAGTCGGTAGTTCGGACAAAGGAAAATGTTTTGAACAAACAGTTAATATATACATATATAAAATATATATTTTTTTTGGATAGCACACTTAAGCACCGACGAGCCGAGCCAAATTTTGTTTGTTTTTTTAACTTTACTGATGTGATGTGCTTTCTGTTTACTTTCGCTGTTGTTTTGAAGAGTTCGCATAGGGCGAATTTCGTTTAGTCTAACTAAGATATGAAATGACTTAAATATGTATGAAAGCATTTAACATTAATGTTATATAATTTTGTTAGTAATTTTAGTAATAGTTAATTAAATTTGTCGTGTGTGGAAGTGTGTGTGGTGTAAGTGGATGTGTGGGATGTGGATTTGATAATAACGAAATGTTGGGATAAGTAGTTATAAGGTAATTAAGCCAACAAAGTTACATATTTTTTTGTTGAGGCATTTAACATTTAGCTTGGTATGGTTGGGTATTAGGTTATTGGTATTTTTGGTATGTTGTTTTTTTTTTCATTGGTATTATTTATATATGAGTTTTTATTTAGTTGCTGTTTAGTACGAGGGATTTGATTTCTCATGCACAATACTTGAAAGTCTATTTTGCCATCGATTTTTAAAGATATTTTTTGTTTTTTTTTTTCTTGCAAGTTACAACAAATACGAGTATAAACAATAACAATTCGTGTTTGTTAATTTTTGTAAATCTGTTTTTTTTTCTATCGTTTTGATGGCCAAATAAATTCAAGTACTGAACGTCTAACCAGAAATATTACACCAGCATATTGTTGAACAATTTTTAATGTTGGTTATTGTCTATGTTTTTTGTTTTATTCGGATCTACGTACTGAGAGCAAACAATAATCTACGTATGTATGCATTGACTATACAGATACACATATATATATAAGTTACATATGGAATATGTACCATTTGAGATTGACAATTAAGGTTCTTTCGATTGTTACGAACAAACTACTTGCATAATATTCTGGTTAAACAAAGTGTTTAAGTTCATGGAGTTTAGTCTGAGTTGGTTTTTATTTAGTTTCTCACTTTTTCGATTAGAGTTCCTTTATTAAAGCCGTTAAGCTGTTATTGTTTTATATGTATGTATGTTAGATATTACAGATTATATATGTACGTTCGGTTAGCATTACGAATCCAATTACAAAGTGAGGCCCACATCAACGGCAAGCTGACAATGTACAGTCCCACTAGAACACCACTGCGTGTAAACTACTCTTATTTGAAGTAAACAAAATTTGCTTGTTTTTTTTTTCTTTTTTGTTTAGATATGTTCAGGTTTAAAAAAATATATATAGTTTTTTTTTTATAAATATTTAGTTGTTTATTCAGCATAAACATTGAAAGCAAATCAATAGTGGGTAACATTGAAATACAAATACCAGTTACTAACTTAAGGAAAACGCAAAAAACATTTTGATTATGTAAGAATATGGGCTTTGCCCTAACAAATAGACACACACAAACAATAGCGAGTGGATTATGACATCAAATGTTTGATATATATACACAGGTATAGTTATATACGCTTTGAAATGAAAACTTAACTTAAAAAAAAGTTTTAGCTATATTTACCAAAACAAAATATATAGAAATTGTATTAAAAACTTAGCAATTTGATTGAAGGAGTAATGGAAATTTTCTTTAAGCCTTAAGCTTTAGAGCTTTGACATTTGAAATAAATTAATTTTGAAAATAATGTATTATTATATTAAAGCATTTTCTTGCCAAATAGTCAATCGAAAATAATTAAAAATCATAGTCAAGAAAGTATTTCTCTATTTTCCATTTCTCCTTTAGAATAAAACTTACAGAAACATAAATACTTATGTATCGTCTATAACTGATAAGCAGTGTATAGACTCTAAACTACATTTAACACTAGCTAAAAAGAACGCAACAAATTGATTGATTTAACAACTAAAGTGCACTAATCGACTACATACATAATAAATATATTTTTTTTTTTTCGTGGGTACTAAATATTTCGGAACAAAGAACTTTAACCCAAAATATTTAATCTTTTTTCATTTTCATTCGTCTTATTATACACACTTACCATTGAGCTTGTGTTATGGGTATACGTATTTGTATCTGAATTATTTGGATTTTTATTCATTATCAATATCTAAATAAATTGCAGTTTAAGATGACTGCCAGGTGTTATAGCTTTGTGTAGCGCATACTCGATAATTTTGTTTTCTGATCAGTTATCGATTGTTATCGGTCGTTATTGCATTTATTAGTTGTAGGCGTGGCCCATATACAAATGGGTCCTCAACTGGATACTTGGTTCACTTACCTATTGTACATGAGCACATCGGGCTTCCACAGTTTATTGGGTGTGATGCGTAGATCTTTGACACCACCATATTCCGTTTCGTTCCAGCGCAAATTGTAATCATTCCATTCCTGTGTCGCATACAGAAAATGATTTAGTAACAGTCAAAAGTACATGTATAGTCAAAATAGTCTAGATTAAAACTGAAAATCACATGACTATAATTGAAACAAAAAAAGCGACGTGATATGATAACAAAGTGTTCATTTTTTTCATTAAGGATGCAATAGAGGTTAGAGACACACAGAAAACTAAGTACAGCTACGATAATAAAACTAATTATGTTTGTAAATGCTGAGCACATGCACAAAACAAATCATGCAACAGAGCTATGTTAAGTCACTGTTAACAAGCAAATGGCAGGCAATTGCGTTTACATAAACAACATAACAGAATATTTATTTAGAATATACTATATGCATACAAAAACTTGACAGCGAAATTGAACCCAAGTTCTTGCAGTTGGCCCCATACTAACACTAACACACACCCACATTCGTCGCACAAATGTATGTATGTCGTATACTTGACAAGTTTTATCAACATTTCGTTTGCTGTGTTTTTGCTATTGTCATGCGAATGCGTATGTGAATGCGAATACGAACGCGAGTTGTCTGCCTGCCTTGATCCTGTGCCGCGTGCTGTGTCCTCTGTCCTGACTTGTGTCGCTCTATCTTTTGCCCCAGGACACGGCAGCAGCAGCAGCAGCAGCAGTATCAGCAGGCTGCGGCACACTCTAGTACTAGGCACAGTCGCTGGCACTGCTTTGTGTCATTTTTGCGGTTGACTGTTTTTTGTTCTTCTGTTGCTCGGTTGCTGCCACACACACACACCCACACACATGCATACACAGTTTGCAACTCGCGCCTTGTGGCCTCGCCTACAAGTGGTTCTTGTCATAAAAGCGGCAAAGTTTCCCTCTAGTTTTTCTCTTGGTTATTACAATTGTTGTTGCTGCTGTTGCTACAACTGTGCCTTACATACATACATATTTGTGGCGTTTTTAGAGCAAGCAATTGTCTTGTTGCCTCTGTGAAACAAATCCCTTTTAAATCACAAAAAATTTAATTACATGCCATGACATTGCATTAAATTATATACATATATATATGTATGTATGTATGTTTTATGTATCTATGTGCTTGGCTTTGGGGCCAAAGACAACAGTAGCAGCTTGCCTTTAAAAACTTTCTACTTTAGTACGGCTATTGTATGTGGTTTTATGTTAGCCGTAAAAACAGATGACGGTAGTGCTAGTGCTACCAACAGATATATGACCGAAACTTGTCACCTCTGAAACTTCCCCGAATGCCGGCCAAATGGACCGAATGTTACGACATTTTGTGGTAAATCCACGGCGAGATTTTCATTCCATTCACGCAATGGCAAATGTGGTAATTAGTTTCCTGAAATGTATGTAACGCTAGAAGCTTGCACATAGATTTTAATTCTAGTCCGTTTTGTCCCGAAACGAAATTTATATCTGGCAACATTTACAGGTAAAATTCTGCCAAATGGCAAAACAGTTTAAAACAATTTCCATATGTGCATTGTGTGTGTGGAGTTAAAATCATGCGGTGTGACAACCTCCACAAAATGTTTGAATTTCAAAAACAGCCAAAATGATTATCATTAACTGCGTTTGATTTTCCTGTATGGACATTTTGCTAATTCTTCGAAGGACACTTTAGAAATTTGAGCTAAATTGCATCAAGAACACATTCATAACTATTCAAATAATCTTTGCTTTCAATCATTTCTTGGTTGTCTCGAAGTCAAAATGGAATTCGGTCAATTCGACGTAGACTATGTAATGTGTTTCATTTATAAAGCTGACCTTTGGCCAACCGACAACTATAACTTCTCTCAAATCCTATTCGCAATGTCGCAAAGTCATGTAACATGCCACAATTTTGATTGAAACATTACACTAAACTTACAGCCATTTGCTTTGCTTACTTGTGTCGAGTGCCTATCAAAACCGAGTGAATTGGTCACATTTAGTGCTTTATCGAGGCATTTAAGTCGTGTGTATTTGCTGGCTGTCTGTGAGTCAATTTGTATGCAACATTAAAATTACAACTGTTGCTGTTGCTTTTGCTGTTACTGGAATTGGCAAACATTTTGAGGACATTTCAAACTGTCAGTTAATAAATGACGCATAAGCCATCAATCAAATTGGCAATTGAAATGCTTGAAACAACAACAATCATGTTGTGTTGCGCACACGAATCACATTTTGGGGTTTTTGGCCATGGCCAAAACCGAAAATTACAAATTACAAGCCGCACCGCCGCCGTCGCCGTCGTCGCAGCGGCTTTTTTTTTTGCCTTAATCGCTGGTGTGCCGGCCCCATTATAAAAGGGTGCACATACATACATACATACATATGTGCATACAAATATACGAATCGATGTGTTAAATAAATAATTTAATTACTTTCGCAAATTGACAGGGCTTGACAAGTGATTCAATATCAACATCAGCAATGTCATAATAGTAGCATTATAGATGGCATGAAAAAATCATGCAACAATTTTTGGATCCTTGATGTTTTCACGTATTATTATGTATTATTTCATTGTAACACTTTTACACACGCCCGCACACACACACGCACACACTCACACACATGCATACACATAACAGTTTACATGCATAGCATAACATATATTTCTATGTCTAATAATATTAAATAGTACAATGTGAATGTTAATATCATGCAAATGTATATATGTATGTATGTAGAATGTTTCACTTTTTAGAGATTTGAGTTTTTTTGTTGTTGTGTTTTCTTTTTCTGGATATTGTTTATGTGTTGGTTTTTTAGTTGCTCTTAATAAATGCCAAAAAATATATTTTGTCGAAACTATAAATAAATATTTTGTATTTAGCCCCCAGTTAAGCTAAAACTGAAAAGATTGTAATAAAGTATTTAAAAGCATTTGCTACTTAAAAATGTATTTTCGGTTTTCAAAATTAAATAGTAGAAGAATAAAATAGGAAATCAAACTGCATTATGCTTTAGCTAGTTAAAGAGTTTTAAATATGTTTTTCTTGTTTTTGTTTTTTTTTTTCTTGTTTTTTGTTGGTTATGTGTAGTATGGTAGATATTTAATAAAAGCGCACTGATTTAAATATTTATAATTAATTAATTTGGTATTTAAGACATGAGATTTACATAATTTATCACACACGTACTAAGCCACGCAATCAAGCTAATAAGTTGGCTCAGTTTGATTTCAGAGAGAGCAGAAGTAAGAGTAAGAAAATGTTGTTAGAGAAAAGATTGAAGCTTACTTTACAATAAGTATGTAGAAGATAGTTGGAATATCTCATGGAGTACTTAACGAAATTTGGGTTTCATAAACATTGAGTGCTGGTTTTTGCTGTTCAACTCTTAGCATAGGTTAGGGCCGTGTGTGTGTGTATAAATTATAAGCAGGCTAAACATTTCCTTAGCTATGCCCGGCAGCCCGACTAACTACAGAAAAATATATTATAATAGGTATTCCACAAGAGCTGCCTAGCATAGCTAACAAAAGGTTTGGTTTGTACTATTTATATGATACGGTATTTAAAGCATATGATTTATTTAGTATAATAGATGTATATTTAAGGTTTTTATGTTTAGATGACTTTTGAGTTTAAGTTGAAACTTACCAACGAAAGCCAAAGATTCGTTATAAGTAGTTGATTTTTCTCGTCCTACAAACGCATTTTATATAAAATTGTTTACATCGAACATAAAATGTAAATAAATGATTAAAATAATAATGAAAGTAATATATACAAAAAAAGAAAAAACAAAGTAAAAGTCAAAGGCAAAAGTTAAAAAGAGCAGAGCGTGATAATAGAAAGTTTTTATATATATTTGTTTTATGAGTTTACAAGATATTTTTTTTTGTTTTTTGGTTTTTTCTATTATATATTTATAATGTCTGCATTTGTGGCAAGACATTGTTTTAACGGTTTTTTTTAAAAGTCTTTGCTCTGCACTTGACACGACTTGGCTTTAATGTGTGGCTTAATGGAATATGGTTTTCGTAACATACATACTACTGTATGCCATTGTTCGGTTTGGGTTTTCAAGTTTTGAGTTGCATTTTATGGTATTCCTTTAGAAATTGTGTAACTGCTCTTGTAATTAGCTTGTCGCTGGGACAAAGACCTAATCAAATAGCCCAAAATGAATAGAAAGCTATCAAAACTTTGTTGGCTTACACAAAGCCTGGCCTTGTTCGGTCCCTCTTCAAAATCCAATACTCAATTTTAAGCTGCTGGTAGCCATCATACAGTACGCCTCAAAAGGACATGCACAGCTCAAATAAACTCTTTCTATCTCTTTCTCTCTCTCTCTCTCTATGTGTATTGTGTGTCCATTGTGCCAATTTGCTTAGCACTTTATCAGATGTGGGCAAATGTCTGTGCAATAAAAAAGTTTTTTTGCAACTAGTCGTTCGTAGGTATCAAAACCCATTTATCTTTATATAAATTTTAATTAAACATATTTTCATGCTGGCCTATTGTCAGTCAAACTGACGAACAGACAGCCTGTCGCATGTTGTATAATGGAAATTTAATATTTAGTTCAAGGTGGTTACAGCAATTGTCGTTTGTCGTTTGTGATGCAGATGAAGTTAAAGTGCCCCTCACACTTTCGTTCCCCCTGCTCTTTTCATTTGTCTCCAACTGACATCTGCATATGAAAGCTGAGTCCCTGTGTCCCCGTGTCCCTGTGTTGACTCCTGTCATTAATAACTTGCCAGTGTAAACAAAAACAAAAGGCAAAAAGAATGTATGTATATGTAAAATCGTTGTGGCCCGGCCCGAGCCACAACAAGAGCATTTTAGCCCAGTTAGTGCCTGACAGCAGCTGCAGTAACGACTTGAGCCATTAAAATATACATTGAAAGGTGGGCAGAGAAGCAAGAGAAGCAGCCGTTTCATTCAGGATGTTTTTGGCACTCGCTCCCATAATGATATGCAGGGTATATACCAAGCGAAGAGGGTGGGTGGGGGTGGGGGGGTTGAAGGTGGGCCACTTAACGTTTTGAGTAAGCCAATATGCGGAGCACTTCCTTTTGACATCAAATGCCATAACGTCTATATATGCACAAGCTTTTGATATGTGATATGTGATATTTGCTGTTGACACCTTATAAAAATGGCGGTTTTGTGCAAATTTCATGTTTATGACAGGCAGTTTGCTAAGCGAACTTCCGCAAGGGCAAATACTCCGTTCCACCTCGAAAACACACACACACACACAGTTAGAAGAAGCTAGAGAAAACGGGCACGTCTTGAAGCCGTCTTGGAAATGTTGACGTTGCCAAACATCGACGCATACTAATGATATTTCTTCTTTTTTCCATTTCTGTGCTTTGGCTTTTGTTACAACATTGAACAAAGAGTATCTGTGTTCTGCTACAAAATATGCAACGCATTGCATTTGGCATTTTACGTTTCGATAATCGATGAATTGTGTGGTATAAAAAGGCAGAGATTTTTCATTTCTGTATTATACTTTTCAAATGTTTTTCGTATTGAATTCAAATTCAAGACTCTGTTACGGTGAGATTGCAATTTAATCATTATATTTTCCAGGGTATTCAAATGACTATACTAGTATCCACATTATACACGTTCTGTTTGCGTTTTAGTGAACAATTTCCAAAAGTTGAGGGCATCATTTGCAACAAATGACATTTGCATTAAATGCTCGCACTACGCTTAATCGTATTACGTATAAATACATATAAATATATATGTTTATCTTTATATACATTCTCTTTTATGTATATACATAGTATGTGCAAATCCGACATTATGTAAAGCCATAGTGAAAGTTGTCGTGGAGTCGTTGCTTCGAGCACGTTGTCATTGCCTGCATAAGCTTATAGATTTATTTTGCATTAACGTGCCAAATTGTTTTTAAATGAGTTTCTAATGAGCCAACAATTGCTCTCGTTGTTCTTGTTGTTGTTGTCTTCAGTCAGATGTCGGAGTGCCGATCCTGCCAACTACCCATACACAAAACCAAATATATATCATAGCCGCCGACTTTTTTGATAAATGTTTTGGTAAACTTGTTGTAAATGGGATATATACTACATACTGAAGTCTGGTTATACGCCCTGTTCAAGGACAAAGTTTGTTAGCCTTGCCATCTATGTGTGTGTGTGTTTGTCCTCTGAACCCATCTGTTGTTAATATCGCGACAAATAAGTGTGTGGTGATAAGTGTGCACACTTTGGTCGTGTACCAATTTGTTGCATGTTTCCGCGTGTGTGTGTGCGTGTGTGGTGTGTAGTATGTGTTTACCAACAGTAATGAAATTTGAATTAAGCTAAGAGCTTTGTGTAATGAGTGCATATAAGTTGAAAAGTTTCTTAATATTTTCAATGAATTAAGTATAAATAAATTAAGTTGAAAGCCAACAACTACATTATTAAATTTTACTTTTTTTTTTGTTGGTTTTAATATGATAATTTCCTTATAGGATTTTAAACTTTCGCTCAACAGTTCGCAAAAACCCTAGTAAGATAATATCATTAGGATTTGGAAGAATTCCAAAACACAAAATTAGCCCTGAGCTTTAAGTGTTCATTAACTGCTGTGGCTGTGGCTGTGGCTCATTGTTCTGGCCTTAACATTTGTCCAAAATCTAACAAGCTGCTATTAGCAGCTAAAGCACCTTTCAAGTGCATGCCACACTTGTGGGTGGGAATGCCTGTACATTGTTCCTCGACATTGCCAAAAAACGAAAAAAAAGCCTTTAGCCATTTCCTTTTGACATATTTCTATGGCCAGTCATTTGGTTGGCTTTTGTGTGTGTTTGGCTAAGAAGCAGCTGCAACCAGTAAAGTCATTACGACACCATAGTGCAATCAAGAGAGGCAAGAGGTGTACAAAAGAGAGGGAGCGAGAGAGAGAGAGAAACAATTCCTGGTGTTAGCCGAAAAATGCTAATGACTTTATTTCTTAAACTTTGATGCTGATGTTGCTGCTGTTGCTGCTGCCTGTACCCTGTGGCTTGGGCATGGGCCACATACAATGTGCATATTAATGGCGTGCTAAGGAGGTTTCTTGGCTGGCTGACTGGCTGACTGGCTGTCTGACCTCACGACCGCCTCACGTACGCCCTGGAACGTATGTGTGCCTGGTAATTTTGCCAATGACACTTTGCCATGTGCTGGTGTCTGGTTGCATTTTCACAGCATTTCCACTCACTGAGTGACATGCCGGGGTCATCAATGCTAAAAGGAACACCATCATCATCATCATCAACAACAAGACGAAAAACAAAAGAAAACAGAGAAATCGGACAAAAAACCTTGACAGCTACTGAGCACGTTGCAACACTATGGAACACATGTTATACTTGATCCCTATACATCTATTTTTTGTAGAATTTAATACATGTAGTTAGAGGATATCAGGGAAAATGCACAAAAAAATAATTCAAAAAAAAAAAAAAAGGAAAAACTGTTAGATCATTTACATAGTCGTATCCTGTTTTAAAAATTGAGTTGTGCATACGTCAAATGTGTTGAAAGGGAAACTATATACATATATAGCATAATATGTGGGAACTATTAATTATTTGTAAACTAATTAGCGTAATTGACAACGCGACCGAGCGAAAGTTGAATACTTCAGGGCTAAAATTCATAAAGCTGCATTCGAATTGCATAATTAATGCGTAATGTGTAAATCAACAAATTCTGCGGTTTGTCTTTCATGGAGCAGGGAGCAGAGCCTTAGCAGTGCATAAATCAAATGCTCGATTATCTAAATGAAATGCCTTGAAATGCAACTCGTTATAAATCATTTACAGTTCATTTATTACATTTTCCGTGGACAAAACACACAATAAAGCCAAATCGTGTCTTTTTTTTTTGTTTTTAATATTTGTGTAGATATATGAGAACACCAAGTTTAGTTTTAGATATATATTTATTTAAATTTTATTTAGCTTAAACAACATGCATGCCGTATTTCTTGTTGTTTGTTGTTTTTCTAGTTTGTTTAGGTTTTAAAGTTTTTTTGTTTTGCTTTTAGCTGTTCTGAAAACGTTTAATGACATGTACCCAGCAATAGTATTTGTTAATTTGTTTAAACATAATCTGTAATGGATAATACTCATATATGCATTAGAGTAGAGACGCTCACACTCACATACATACATACAAACGAACACATACATACATACAAATGGGTTGCAGTTGTAACACCAAAAATCTTCTAGTTGATTTGCAATAATAGTTGTTTCATGTAATTTTGTTTTAATTAAATGCGTGTTAATGCTTGCTTTAACTTGTCAACACAAAACGTTGGCCTGACTGATTGTAAGCCTTTCATTATTTATTTGTACTAGTACCTTATTTTGTGTGTGCAATTGAGTTAAGTATGTGGAATTACTGTGTTTGCTAAGAGCTCATCTATTAAATTTAAGTTAATCGTATTAATTATTTGATTTCTGATTAAATTTTAAGGAATTTTTTTTAATATATTTTCTTTTTTAAGTGTATGTCGTTTAAGAAAAAAACTTGATTGAAATTAAATTTAAATGACAATTAGTAAAACCAATTATAGCAATCATTTTATTGCTCTTGAACACAAAAAAAATATTAACAAGTCAAAATATTATATAATTAATTATTTTTTAGTCAGAAACTGACAATAATTTTCACTCGTTTTTATTTCAAGCTGTCATTTATTCAAATTAGTTTTTTAATGTGTTAATTTAATTGGTGTGACAAAAATATTTTCACAAAAAAGGCAAAAGGCAAAAGGCAAACGTTGTTAGGAAAGGCAAAAAAATAAACATTTATTTAAATCATAAATTTTGTAATCACTTTTTTTATTGTTGTTTTAAATTGATGTATGAAAATTACACAAAGACAACGACGAAAAACGCCTAGACACGCAAAATTGTTTATAAATAATATTTTATTTATTTATATTTTTTGGTTTTTTGTTGGGCATTATGCAGCAATGCAGGTTTCTATTTAAATTGTGTTTTTTTTTTTTTTGGTTTTCAGTTTTAGGTGCAAAAAGTCAAAATAAAAGAAAATCAGAACAGTTTGCAAATTTTAAAATTATATGTTGTCATGTAAGTCATAAATCTTGGTCGGTCGGGTAAAAAAGTCGCTATTAATTTTATTGAAAAGGGTTTTTGATCAATCGCACCAGCTTCAGGTGTGTGCCACCTTGCCACGAACAAACCGTTAAAACTGGTGCTGTACATAAATGTTATTTATGTGCTATGTTTTTTTGCTTACCCTGTAACCGAATGGTATACTATGCGGGTATGATAATAATACAATATATGTTTAAAGCATTATTTTAGTTGAACTTAAGTTGATATTAATAATTTAGTTAGATAATTTCTCATAGAAAATTTTTTTGTTAAGAACTAAACATCGATAGCAGGGTATCTCTTAGTCTAGCATCATCACCGTACTGGCTTGTTTTGATTTATTTGCTTGTGCTTTTGGTTGAAGTGCTCGATGGCCATTTATGCCAATTTAGCAATGCCCAAAACCCATATATGCCAAGACAGTTGGCATAACAAGCTCAAACCGGACCCAAGTTCAGTTAAAATGAAAAATGTGTAAATCAAATATATTGAACGTCAAATAGGGGTCTAACTGAAGAATTTTTCTAGGCCATGACAACATTTTTATTTGTGTGTATCAAATTTTTATTTATTTAGTAAGTTTTCGTTTTTAGCGTGTTTTGGTTTTTGTTTTTTTCGTTTAGCAATTGATTTTAATTAAGGTGTCTGCCATTGGCAGTTATGTATGTATACTAACAACGATATTTGTATAACAGTTAACGGTGTATCACAGCAAATGAATTTTAATTGATTTTTAAATATATATTGTATATTTTGTATTTGTATTTTTTGTATCACACACATATCGAGACAACACATATTTGATAAAGGCGCTTCCAAAAATGAATAGCATAAAAATGAACAGGATTATTTGAAATTGAAATTGAAATTGAAAAAAGAAATGCATGTGTTTATACTGTTATCTAATATTTGAGTCGCTCTTCATATGCCAAAGTAAGCATCAAATCAAAAGGAATTGAACAAATGAACAGAGCATATTGAAAAGAAGACCCTAGCATTTGGATAAAAGACAGACAAACAGGTGCTAGACAAATTTGACGGCTGGTACATGTCACTTACCAAATTTAACCACGCATTTGTGGTCAGAATCTGATTCTTTTCGTCCTATAAAAAACGCAAGAGCTCGTAAATGTAAACTGTTATTTAAGAGTTTTTATGTTTTTAAAATTGACACATTTCACACATCTCGAAACCGTCGCGACGGCTCATTTTACTATCTATCTAACGAAATCAAAATATCATATTTTCTTTAAATTTTGTTTCGAGCGCATTAAACAATCTGCTTGCATTCATACATATGATATGATCAAATCGCTGTTGAAGCTCAGACAACACAAGCATTTCCGTTTGCAATTAAAAATGTTTGCGTTTGATCTATGCTTTGCTTTTGCTGTGCAAAATGCAATCAGGATATGTTCATAAGAAAACAGAAAATCTCCTAAAAACAAAGGAAAATGACATAAAGAAGGCAAACATAATAACCAAAGTTGACAGTAGACTGAACGACGGGTACATGTCACTTACCAAGAGTTTAACCACAACATTTTGTGGTCAACAATTTCATTATTATTTTCTATTTCTATAGAGAGAGACACCGTCGCGACGGCTATACACAAAAAATAAGTTCATATTGCCTTGGAAAATTTCTCATTAATTTGATGTATTATAATTGCTTTAGTTGATTATTGTTGCAGTTGCAGCAGCTGCTTCATAATTTTGATTGGTGTGGTATATTTTTTTTGTTTCTTTGATATAAAGTTTTAACTTACCACATCGATGATTTGTTGCAGCGTCAGTCCGAATTTGACCTCCAATGGCTCCGATTCATTGGCAACGGGTCGCTCCAGTGTGTTGTAGGTGGAAAGCAGGTGATTAAGTAAGCGCTTCTCGTGTGGTCCCTGACAGCTTTCTGCAATGACACCGAAACAATGTCAAATTGCGCTCAATTAGTTGCGGCTCAATTTTGATTTATGTTTATGGTAGCAAACGAACGAACGAACCAACCAACCAGCCAGCAAATTCAAAAAGCTAATATCCAACACTCACATATTGACAGGGCTCATTAGAAAGCAATTAAAAGTATTTCGGCGCGTGGCCATGTTTGAATTTTTGGCAGCCACTTAATTGTGTGCCAGAAGTGTTCCATGCGCAATCTCTAACTGCATAAATATGAGCACATCCATCATTGTTTGTATAGCCAACCGAACCAGCCAACCAAATTGGTAGGAGGAGGACTCAAACTAATTTGAAATGAAAATAAATCACATGCCACATCATAAGAATGGAAGAGAAAACCCTTTTCTAAATATACATTAAAAGAAAGGTTTTTTTTTTAAATTTATGTTGCACTATAAGTGTGAAATCTTTTAAACTATACGCTAAGCTAGCCGCGTATACGCGTATGCTCTTATCTATCTTTGCTGCATTTGAGAGTAGTTGGTTGAAGAATATGCAATGCGCATCACACAATAGTAATTAACAATTTACTGAGCAACAGTCACACACACAGAAGCCACATCAACCCGTCGAGTGTCAGCATTTGGTTTGGGTTTGTCAGCAAATTTTTCTCTCATTTTTGGGTCATGTACCATTTGCCATTTGCAGCAAGGTTAAAAAACTCATAAATTTTTAAACGAGAAAAGAGAGAAAAGGTATGTAGGAAGGGAGGAGTACGATTACTTGTACTCGTAAAACCACTCAGAATAAAAGATGCAAAAATGGGAAATCACAGCGCAAAATGTCAGAAAGCGTAACAAAACAAAGTAGAAAAAAAAGAGAACTAAAACACCAAAAGAAGTTAAATAGTTTTAAATCATGCAAAAGGGTCACCTAAGGGACACTCCCACACACACACAGACACAGACACAGTGAGTGGGTGTTTATAGGTGTATGTGTGTTTGGGCGAACAAATGTCAACTGCAAGGCGAGGACAACTGCAGAACTAGAGAAGTTGTACAACTGTCGCCCAAGGCCAAATTGAGCAGAGAGAGAAAGAAAGAAGAGAGAGAGAAAGAGAGTAAGAGAGTAAGAAAGCTGCGTAACTGGGTCACCACACTGAGCCATACAATACAAATAATAATATATATACATTTATATGTCATAGTATATCCAACATATGTGGCATAGATATACCATTAGAACGAAGTCGTCTTCAGTTACCAATTTGATTGACAAATGTGTTTTTGTTTTTAGAGTTGCTTAAATAAGGATTGATTGGTATGCGTTCTTGTTGGTGAGCACACACTGTACTTGCATTTATATATACTTATTAGTGTCACTTACAATGAAGGCAACTTCAAACTTGTCGAGTTGTCCTTCGTTTTCTGTTCAAATGCATCTCATGTAATAAACACAGAATCCGTTTACAGTCACCTTGACAAGTAATTCATACGAGCTATATACGTATGTGTATGTATGTATGTATGTATATGTGTACGTGGCTTTGTTGGTCAGTTCCAAGTGGTTTGTTAAGCCATGTCAAATTCATGGCCTGCATAATTTATAGTTAATGCCAACATGAATTCGATTGCACTGCTTGACAGCAAACTAATGCATTTATGAATGAGCTGTTGAGCGTCTGCCTCCAAGACTGTCTCAATTGTTGCCACTGTCAGTGTGTCGTTTGGTGTCACAGTTTGTTCAGGCCTTGGTCAATATTTACACGGTTGACGCAGTGGAGCAGGCAAACCGGAGACCGGAGACCTGAGACTCGAGTCCTTTGTTATATGTATGAACCGACCGCACATCTTTTTATGGCCAACCTCACCTCACCCAACAATCATTTGAGTTTGACAACATTGCCCAGAGCTTTGCAGCTAGTTGCCTTTGTCACCTCTGTGCTGTCATTTCGCCTAATTGCGTGTAAATAGTTTTCGCAATTGAGTTGTCAATTTTCCCCGACCTGTCTTCCTGTACTAGGTGAGAACGTCAAGCGAGCTCTGCTATCCCTTTTTTGTCGTGTCTTACCGCTCAGCTGTTATATTTCTAGCTCAAATATTTAATGTGGCGGTTTTATGAACTGTTATAAGACATTGTTCACTGTTAAGTGATAACGACCAATAAACGACAGCTGCCAAAACTGGTTGAGAGTGTGCTATTTAATGAGCATTGCGGCGAGTGGCTTAAAAGTTTTAGCTTAAGACTTTTGCTTTAAGTTTGTTTGTTAAGCGATTTATTTTATAGCTAAGTATATATGAAAGCAACTATAAAATGTTCGTTTAAAAATGAGTTTAAATTTAATAAATTATTTTTTATGATATTATTACTATTTACGCTGATTTGTATACCTTTTTTGGCCTTAAAAATTTTCACTTTTTCAAAGCGAAAAATTGACTTTCGCTTTCATTTTAACATTATGTCAAATTTTAGATGGCAGTTAATGATAGGGCTTCTCCCCCGCTAACTCTTAACCCATTGCTTACACCAGAGTAAAAGTGATAGATAGATAATGATAGAGACAGAGATAGAGAGAGTGAGAGTGAGAGACAATGAGAGGTCGTCATTTTTATTATTGCTTGGCTTAATGATATGCAAATGCATGCAGACAATGGCAAAGACAACAAACGCGACTCGAAATAACAATAACAATACACAGGCGTTGTTAATTGTCTGCTAGCCTTTGTTGTTGGCTTGTTGTTGCTTGTTACTGTTAACATTTAATTAAACGCCTTTTTTATGCGTGTACAAGGCGCAGCATGCGAGTCTCGTTTCGCAATTACCCGCCATTTTCACTTTTCTAAACGAATTTTTTACTAATTTCTACTTTAGTATGTCTGTCTCTCTTTCTCGCCCCTTCTCTCACTCTCTCTCTCTCTCTATATCTTTCTCTCTGTTTCTTAGATAAACATACTCTCACTCTATTGCCGTCTCTTATTATTGTTTAATTGCAATTAGCGCGAAGCTGGCAGCTCACAAAATGATTATGACGAGCACGTGTGTGTGTGTGTTTGTTTGTGTATGTGCCGTCATCTCATGCATTATGCAAAGGACATGCCACGTCCCTTACTCACCCATTCATACACACCCGCACACACACACACACATATTGCAATTAAGTTGCAAATGCCTAACGCCCATTGTCCTTGTTGCTATTTTGTTGTTGCTGTCATCGCCGCTGCTGCTGCAGCTGCTGCCAAAGTGTTGAGCGTGTTGAAAATATCTCCTTGAAGTGTGTGCCGCCACTTGGGTGTCCCCTCTCTCCATCCCATCCCCTCCCCTCCACTCTACCTACTAAGCTCCAGCTTTCTCCTTTAAGTTCCTTGGCTGTTTGCTGCCCAAGCTGCTTCGTGCGCTGCTTGAGTCTAAGTGCTTCCCGCCTTGAGAGTGTTTGTTAGATTATTTTTATGTGTGTATGTATATCCGTGTGTGTGTGTGTGTGTGTGTTTTACTTGCGCCTTATTTTCGCCTGCTCAAGTAGTTAGCTTAATAAATTGCATAGACAAGGTGTAAAACCTAAGCGGGACAACTGCTAAATAGGTAGTTGAAACTTCAATCAACATTTAACTGATTTTAACACTTGTTATTTGTAAGTGAAATATCTCTTCTTCTGCCAAAATATTTGTTAGTCAACCCCGCCAAAAAGTTTCAGTTAGGAACTTGTCGTTGGAATTATTTATTTAATGAAAGTAAAACTTATGCGAGGATTTGTCTTTGAAGTCTTTGAAAACATTATTGCTAAGAGTTTCTTTTAAAAACTTTTCAAAAATTAACCAAGAACACGAAGTTGCAATGAAAGTCTTTCGTTTTTTATTTTTTATTATCTGAAAGATATTCCATAAAATAATTTTATATTTTTATTGGGTTACAAAAGCAATTGAATATCCAATTCCTACCACAATCGTTTGCATAATCAAAGTACCCGTTTAGTAGGTCAGTTCCATACTCTGTTCTGTATTTCTCTTCCATTTTAGACCTGACCTAGCTCATCTGCACTAAGTAGGGTCACTTAAGGGCCATAAACAATCAACGCACACACATTCGCACAAATTTCATTATGACTTTAACTAAACATAAGCATAATGTGACGACTTTCAGTCCCAAATTTTGCCATTCTCCATTTCTATTCTCAGTTCTCATTTCGTGCAAAGAGTTTTATGGTTTTTTCAATCTCTTTTTTTTTTTTGGTTAACATTTTCGGCTGGTAGAAATTCAAGTCGAGCCCTGCTCAACATTCATATGAAATGCATATCGTAATGCGAATGTGTAAATGTTTCTGTGTTAGCAGCAAAAAGGCGGCGAGCGTTGTACTCATTCGATTCTACAACTCTTATTCGCAGGGGAGTGTTCTTTGTGTGTGTGAGAGGGGGTGTGGTTGGCTGTGGGCCGTTGAAGTGGGCGCTTGAGGGCGGTCATGAGTTTCTGTCACGTTCGCGACTTCATTTGAAATTCATGCATAATAAGCAGCCAAGTACATACGCACACCCACACAGCACACACACAACACACACACACATACTTATGCGTACATCAACCAAAAGGTCGGTGCAACATGAGAGCTACTCTTTGGGGTCGCTCGACTGTTGCGTGCATAAACAAGCACCCAATGTCGGAGCTAATTTTATCAAAAAGCAACGCCAACGACAACGCCAAATAGCAAACGCTTGCCTCGCCCCCGCCTACCCGCCTACCCGCACACTGTGCATTCAGTTGTGAATCAGAATCAGAATCAGAATTGTTAAATGCAATGCAATAAGCATTGAATGATTAAAACATAATCCCTATATTTACATATCAGCAAAAGTGATTTTAAGTCAATTTTCTTTCCTTTCCGAAAATTTCTTGGTTTGATTGTATATTTTTTTTTGGTTTAGCCACAGCTAATAAGGAGATATGTATTAAAAGTGATTAAAATCTGTTTCAGGTTTCATGACACATATGCCTTTCCAGGCACTGTATGGCCTGTGCTGAAATCTGGGTACGTCTTGTTGACTCTGTGTTGTGTTGTGCAGTGTAGTGTGTAGTGTAATGCGATGAATTGATGGAGTGGAGGATCCGCCGCCGTTGTCGACAGAAGCACATAAAAATGCAGCGCTGGCGCATAAACAAACAGCTTGTGCCTGCCTGCCACACTGCCAGCGTGCCACTCTGCCCCAGGGTGCGAGTGCGAGTGCGAATGAAGGCAAATCCCCATACCCAACAGTGACATGCGAGGCGGTGGTCGGACCAGTCGGCACTAGGTAAAATTTATGCGAGATGAAGTTAGGCGAAGCGCTAAACACACAGCTTTGACGCAGCGTAGCGCATTCATGAGCTCGTTTTTATGCCCCTCCATTTTAATTAGATACATAAATTTGGGGAGGCCGTCGCTTAGCCAAATTATTGTCAACTTGTAGATATAGTATCTACCTTAAGAAGTATCTACCGCAAGAGAAGTCATTGTTTAATGTGTACGATTTTTAGAGAGATAGTCAACATGACTTAATCACTTTTTAGAGAAGGAAGAACACATAAAGCTTATTCAATTTCACTCTTTTATCTGGAATATCCCAGTTAAAATTCCACTCATACTTCATCATTTTAAGCCCACACTTTTTTTCAACCAAAATCCTAAATATCGATCGTTTCTATTTTTTTTGGCTCTTGCAGCAGCCACCTGCAGAACCTACATCATATTTTTTGTGCCCCTTGTCACAGCAAGCTACACAAACACACACAAACAAACAGTTAGACAGACAGAGAAACAAGCACTTGCAACCTTTTTTTCTTTCAATTTTTGCGTGATTTTAAAAATGGGGTAAAAATCGTTGTCCTAGATAAACATGCAGACGCACGCGCACTTTAAAATTAATCGCACGATTTATGACGCTCAATCTAACCGCTAATTTATATGGCTTAAAACCAAACCAAGGGCTCTTTCACAACTAGCTCTCTCTCCCTCGCTCTGCCTGCTGCCTGTATATGGCCACGCCTACATTTTTCGCAGCGCAGCCGGCATAGAAAACGCAAACGCTTTACGCATTTCTAATGTGTTGTGGCTTACACACACGTTACTTATCAACGAGTGTGTGATGTGTGTGTGTGATTTTTTTGCGATAGACAGAGATGTGTGTGTGTGTGTTGTGTATGCGTGCATAGATTTTGCTCGCGGTTTTTGCGTTTGCGGCTCAACGCTGGCAAATTCAATTTCCAGCATGAATGCTTGCGAATATTTCGTTCTGCAATACAGCCACAAAACTAAATGTTGTAAAAATGCTTTTGTAGATAAAATCGTATTTGGTTTTTGGGGCAAAACGTCTTTTCAATTGTTTTCCAAATAAAATTCTGTTTGGCTTGGTGAACCTGTAAATGCATATACAAAATATCAAACCAGAATCAATCAAAAAATCTTTGAAATTTCTTTTTATAGCCAGATAAATATATACATATCTCTAATTGACAATCATTTATTTTATTTAGTCAAACTAGCTTCATTTTATTTCCATTAAATAGTATAGTTATTTTTAAGCGCAACTATAAATTTTTAATAGCAAGCCGACAAACTAGTTTTAACTAATCGCATAAAGTATGTGCGTATTAAATTTTGTACGAAGAAAATGGTTCGATTCGTTTTGATTCAAAATGTGGCCAAAAAACACTCGTAAATGGGGTTAAAGAAGGCTCATTATCATTAACATTTGGCATTAACTACAATGATGTTGCCCCATCTCTTTCCTCTTTCCTGCTGAAATTGCCTTTCTCTGTCTTCCTCACTGCCATTTATTCATGAGTGTGCGAAAGGCAGGCGCTGAAGCATGGCAACATATAAATTGCCGCATAGTTTTATGGCGCGCCAAAAACTTGTGCCCAAAGTCGCTCGGCAAAACCAGCCACCCAGCCAACTACTTATGTGAGGGTGTGTGTGTGTGTGTGTAAGTGTGTGTAAGTCTAAGCAAAAAGTGTGCTTGAGTATTGGTAACAAAATTAAATGTGCGCTAAGTAACGAGCAGCAAGTGTGTGCTTGTATGTGTGTGGAGGAAGGGTTGGGGTAAGTTTCTCAATGTGGGTTGTGCATTTACTACGACAAATTAAAAGCACTTGTGATTTTATTTTATGATATGATTTCTATGCACAAGAGAACGAGACAGAGAGAGAGAGAGATAGAGAGAGAAAGAGAGAGCGAAAGGGAGAGTGGGGGGCTTGAGAAATTATGCATATGTTAGAAGTCAACGGGCAGGTCTATAAATTGTAGCAAAGCTCCACTCTAAGTGGATTGTCCTGAAACTTGCCGACAAGGAATGTGAACAATGTCGCAAATTGCTTTTCAGCTTTTTCTACACAACGCAGATGAATTTAAGAATGTACTAAGCATAATTTCTGTTGTGGGTACCAGAGCAACAGTAATTATTGCATACTAAAGAATAGAATTGTGACTTTAGTTATGGGATAATGTTTGAATGTTGATTGCTTAGACATTTTTATGGGTAAAATTGAGTTTAAGGAAACAGGATGTGATAATGTCAACATTAAGGTATGATGTAAGATATTTTGTATAAGTCACTTATAAAAAATTCCTGAATAATAAAGATCGTTTGAACATGAGAACATCCTGCACAAAAAGTATCTCAACCGAACTTTTTACCCGTCTCAAAGGCACCAACATAATTATTGAAAATTGGAAATGAAAATGTGTGTGAAGACAAACAATTAAGCCGAAAGTTCATAAGCGATACGCTTCTCAGATGCATCTCAACCCTTCACAGAACTGACCAGAAAATCCCTTCCCCCAACCAAGTCAACCCAACCAAACAGTCGTCCGATTCCAAACCCCAACACTTAGCAACTCATTAACTTTTGTGCCAGGCTTTTCGGGTAAAAGGAAACACGAATGTGCGCCTATTGATATCAACTGACCGAATGCCGTTGCATGGAATGTGTGTGTGTGTGTGCAGGAGGATTGCAAATGGGAGCGGGTGTAGAGGGTAGCCTGGTAGATTATAATCTGCTACAAATGAGGAAATCCTAGAAAACCGACAGATTAAATTTGTATTCCACTTGTATAAACGGATGTTCGGCATGTGTGTAAAGTAAGTTGGCTTTCGTTTTGCAGGCACACACACACACACATGTGGTGTGTGTATGTGATGGTGTTGTTCATAAAGTTTGCCACATGTGAAAAACAAAAGTCGCACAAAAGGCAGAGAGGCATAGACAGAGATACTGCCACAGTTACTAGGCGAAAGAGCATTTTATTATTTATGAAAAGGCAACGCAAATTATACTTAGACACACATATGTATACATTTATAACACAGGGTGCGCTATATATGTGTGTCTGTGTGTAATTTAGAGAAAATGGCTGCCGCACAGTGGCTTCCATTGCCAGCTCTCTAGCAGTTAGTTAGCCCCAAAAAGAGAGCGAGCGACTATGAAAAGGGGCGAGCAAAGCTGGCAAATGTAATTTTGTGTAAAAAATGTTCATGAATGAAATCGTTTTTTTTTTTTTTTGCCGTCGCACTTACACACAGAGATACACACACACACTTGGTAACATTCGAGCCTTGGGCTTGTTAACAATTATGTAGCATATTTTTTGGGGGTCACTCGAGCATGCCACATGTTGCCAGTTTAGCTCTAGCTTATATATTTCCACTGGGGAAAAGTGTTCACACTAACTTCTCTATTTCTCTCCACACACTCTAACTCACACAAATAGACTTTTCTCTTCTGCGTAAGCTTGTATTTGTGCATTTAAGCACTTGAAATTAATTTGACATTTTTATACACTGAGCTAAGCCTCACAAATTGTGCACATAACTTGGCTATTCGGTGGGCTTATCCCAAAGCAAAAAATTGATAGCTATTCTTAGGCTTGCTTCACCTTACCTACAATTGCTTGTATACTGGCCTATTGGGGAATCGCCTGTAATGCCTGACAGCTTAACGCCCCTTCGGATCATATTTCTTGTCCAGCGATTCCTTTGTGCGACAAATTTGTCCAACTCTTCGGCTTGACCAAATTGCTTGCCTTGCTGTGTGACTGGGCTTACAATTCAATGCAGCTTGAGCTGAGTTGAGTCGAATCGAGTCGATTTCATGTGCGGTTTGTGTGGCAAAGTTGCAGCTTGATTAATGACAGTTGCAATGCGATTTCAATTGCTTTCAACTGGTCACATAGCAACAGAGCACAACACAGTAAGAGAGAGAGAGGAAGAGTGGCAAAATGGCAGAGAAAGAGAAAGAGGAAGATATACTGAGAGTGAGCGATGCATTGTTCTGCGGTTGCTTTCAATTTGTCAGAGTACAAACCAGAAACTGTCGCAAAAGCTTCACAGTTTATATTGCATTTGCCACAACATTCATCAATGTGAAAACTCAAAAGACATATTCACATTGAAGCAATATGATTTTTGGTCAAGCAGATTCATTTTAAGATCATTTCCTTCACATTGCGATGTTTTTCACATGCTTTAAGCTTTGCAGTTTGCGTCGACAGTAAAAAGCAAAAGGATAAATCTTTATTTCAATATTATTAAAATTTATGTCCGAGGTACTTAATCAATTACAATTTTAATCGTTTAACAAGCAATAAAAATGCATATTGCACTTTTAACAGTATATTAAAGAAGTAATTACTTACAAGCTGCGTTTCTCAACTGTATTACTGCAATAACCAAGTTACGAAACCTTTGTTAAAAATGATTTTTTTTATATTTTGTATGCATTTTAATGTTGCAATAAATAAATGCAATAATTCGCAGTTGACAGTTGAAAGCAATTTTAGACTTAACGTTGAAATCGTTCTTGGAATCGAATTAATCATATTGTTTTCTTTTTTTAAACATTAAACGTAAACTGGCTGCCAATCCATTTGCCTCCCTTAGCTAGCTGGAACTGAAAATGGAAAATGGAGCAAGTTGTCGAAGCTGTCAGCATGGCCTAACAAAGTTGTCTTGAATTATTGCCAGGCAGCAAACTGTTACTGCATTGGCAAATGCAACTGCATAAATTCTATAAATTATATTATGCAACTGAAAGTGGAGTTGGCAACAACAACAACAACAACAAGAACAATAACACTGTCAGCGAACACTACGTAAACAAATACTGAAAAGTTTTTTGATATTGTTTTTTTTGTCTGCACATAAATTGTCAACTCGAATTGCGTTGATTGGGCTGGCCAAAAGGTTTGGGCGCGCTATAATATTTATGAAAACAAAAGGCTTGCCAACCCAAACACCACCCACTCCCTGGGCTAAGTATATGTGTGTGTTACGGAGTGTGTGTGTGTATGTGGTAAAAGTGTTTCATTCATTCATGTATGCATGTTGTGCAGACATTTGATAGCTGTCAACACAAACACCAACACACACGAGACGAGATGGCGATGGCGAAGGCGACAACAGCGGCCTGCTTAAGTGCCCTTCATCATATTTTATGTAGCATGCAACATGAGGCATAAGGCGTAAGGCGTAAGGGGACGCCTCGCAACATCCACGAGTTTTACGAGCTTTAGAAGACCAATTCACTGCCGGTGGCATTAACCTGACACATACTCGTTGGAGTACTCGTAAACTCAACTTGAACTCGTGACTGGGCCTTGAGAAGAAGCCTTTTGAGCTTCCCTTTAAGTCTGGCCCTGTATGGCTGTTGGTTGTTGGGTTGGTTGGTTGTTATTTCACAAATGCCAAGTTACAGGAAATTAACACGAGTAAAAATCGGCAGTAAGCCTACTCCTTGCCTTGCACCAGCCACATCCTTTACATTCTGGCCAAATTGCTGGCAAACACAACAACAATTTAGTACAACAAGCCGTTTACGTCACCAATAAATGTTCAAATAAGCAAAGTTATTTACAGTTGACAGTTGGCAACGAGTCGCGGCGGCACGAACACAAAGAGCGGAAACAAACCGGCCACAATTGTAGCTCATAAAGCAGCTGAAATGCTTCTACAATAAGAGCAGGGGCTTGGTGTTCTGGGTGAGCGGAGTGAGCGGAGGTCACTGACGTGTTAAGCCTTTTACTATGTAGGCTGTCCAAAAATTTATTGTAAATGAGCAACCCAACGAAAATACCATGAAAATTGCCCAGCTACAAATGGGTTGACTTCAAAGTTGCCCGTAAAACTTTTCTTTATATGAAAAAATAACAACACAAAAAATACAAATTATACCTTGACCTTAAATTAACATATTTTTCAGTCTATTGATTTTAGCACTTATTTTTTTCTTTTCTGAAAAATTTATAAAATAATATATGTGAAGAAAATGTTTACATAAATAAATTAAAATGCAGTTTAGTGTGCTGAAATTGGTTTAAAATTCCTCTCTCGTTGTTTTTTTTTTATTTTTTTTTTATTGCTACCCAATTATATTTTTAATATGTTTAACGATTATTTTCAACTAGCTTTTCAATTAAATGGCATGCTTTTAATTCTGTTTTGATTTGCCCTCGTTTTAAAAGCAGTTCGCGTTTATTTTTTCACTGACGAGCAATTACAGCCAAATGAGTTTGGAAATAAATTCACATTAATTGTTGTTGTTTCGGTCATTTGTTTTAAAGTTTTTGGCCAAAAGCTTTTCCCTCTTTCGCATTTAATTGCCCAACCAGACGTGTATACACACACAGAATCGACACCCGCTCCAACCGCACATGGGGGCTGGGGGGCCTATGAATGTGGGCAAGCTGTTGTTGGTTTCGGGCCCAGAACAACAACAACAATAAGAACGTCGCGGCTGGTTGATTGTCGTTGTAACGCTCTGGCGACACATTGGCTAAACGTGAGTCGAATGTTGGAGACCGTAAGGACATACATAGTTTGAATCAGTGCCAAAATGCCAAAGGACACAAACAAGAGAAGTCAGAGTGGAGTCGCAGTTACAGAATCTGAGCTGTAGTTGGAGCCTTGTCTCGGCTGCACTTGAGTATGTATTTCACTTACGGCTTTCATGGCAATTGGCGTGAAAATTGTACAAATGCATTTTTGTCGACTACAGTTTGAGTGTATTGTACATGTATTTGCTGTATATATATATATATATATATGTATATGCATTTGTGTTGGGAGTGTCGCCTGCTCGGTGTTGTTGTTGCTGTTTTGTGCCCTGTTGACTAAATTGAGTTTCAATTGGCGGCACGTGTGGGAATACAAGATTGTTTTTGGCGCCATTTGGGCTTCTGGCGCATTGTTTATGTATGTGAGACGCTGCAATGGGAGCAGTTTTATTTTATCATCCAGCTGTCTAAATAATGGAACCACGGTTTGAATTCTTGTTTTCCAGACAACAGGAGCAAATATATGTATGCCGCATGGCAAACAAATCAACTTTTGGTTTAGTTTGCATTTAATTAATTGATATGCAAGCAATTGGGTATTCGATAAGCTTCAATGTTATGCTAAGCCTGGGCTTTGTTGCAGCATGCTAACAATTAAATGTTATACGCTGCGTATGCGCAATTCATCAAGGGATAATTGACTGAATTGGGATTGGGATTTTATTTGTTAGACAAAAAGCAATAGACAATTGTGAACAAATACGTTAAAGCCTTAAAGTTAAGTCCTCTGTCCATTTATATTTTATATTCTAGCTTTTTTGCTTTGCACTGGCATGTTTTAATTTATTTGTTTGCTGTGTTAATTAAATTGTGCACAATGGCATTTATGACGTACACATCCATACGCTTTTGCCCCATTGTCTGTCTGTTTCCCCCCTTAGAGAAAACATATATATCAAACAAATTACTAAAACAAAATGATTAACACTCTAGAGCAAAGCTAGTAGAGTGCTCGCATTGCCACATGCGTCCAGTCTCTAAAGCACTTGCTTTTGTCGAGTATCCAGTTTTTTTTTTGTGTGTTGTTGACCAAGAAATGAAACAGAAATGGCAACAGACACAGCCAATGGTATCAGCAACTTTTTGCTGTCATTTCCAGTAAATTTTTCATTTTTATGCTCTGCAGTTATTATAATCAAGGCAATAGGGTATGCAAAATGGAGTCTCAAAGATAAGATATAATAATACAAAAAGTATAGCATACTTATCAGCGCCAGATGTCTTTGAAAAAAATTCAACATCAACTCTTACAGATTGAAAAGTGAAAGAAACAAAGTTATCTTGTACAGGGTATTTAGTAGTCAAAAAGCTGTCATTGATAGCACATTTGCCAGTTATTATTACGAAAATTCGCATTGTGTTCTTGTCTGGTTTTGGTTTTGTTGGTTGGTTGGCTGGCTGGTCATTCATTCAGTTGCCTCTGGCGCTGAGAGCTGTGAGACAGAGAGGAAGAGAGATCTGCGCTGCTGTGACTGTTGGGAGACAGAGATTAATGAGAAGTGCTGCATTTACTTAATTTTGACAACTGCTCCGCTGCTGACTGTGAGTATTATTGCTATGAAGGCAGCAAACGCGCGCATTGAGCTGTACATTTTGTGGGCAACATTTAATTGCTGCCATCACGCCCCTTCAAAAAAAAAAAATAATCGCTAAACGCAACGCCAAACTTCCTTTTCCCTCACTCTGTGACGCTCTTGTCCGGCTCATTATGTTTGGCTAAATTTCGTTTTGCGACTGTTGCTGCGGTTCATTAAACTTTGGAGTTTCATTTGTCATTCAGAAGAGGGCGCGATTCGGGTTGGGAGTGGCAGCAGGACACAGGACACAGGACGTGGCAGTAGCTGACGCATTGTTTTAATACTCGCATAACAATTGAAATGTATTTGTCAGATAAACTTTTGTGTCTCCCAAGGGAAATACAAACCCGGATTTAGTTTTTACCAGTTTTAGCAAAAAGTTTGCTCGCCCGTTCGCTCGCCCTTAAAGTGACAAAGCATTTGTCAGCGCTGTCAATTAAGTCTCTTACATTAAGGTGCTGCTGTTAAATTATACTTAAAATGAATAAAAGGTAAAATGAAGGGTATTCAGAAAAGTTTACAACTAGTTTAAAGTTGGGTTAGGTTTTTTTTTGGTATTTCAGATTTGTTTTTTCGTTTACAGCTACAAATTTGACCTCTTTCTTATTGTTGCAAATGGCTTATCTATTGCATTTTTGCTGGCACTTTTTAAAGCATCCAGTTTCGCTATCTATCGATTCCTAATGCATGCGCTTTTCATTGGCTTAAGTTTGTGGCACAATACTCGATTTTACCTGCTCGGCCTGTCACTCTAGCTACAACTTGAACAGCTACGGCAACAGCAGCGATAAGCACACCGTGTGAAGGGGTGGCGTGGCAGGTTGCAGTATTGCAGCAAGTTGTGAGCAGGCATAAACTTCAGTTTCATCTTGTATGCAGCTACCCTGCTTTTAAATGTATGTGAGTAAGTGTGTGCATGTGAGTATGTGTGTGTGTTTATGTATGTTTTGCCCGTAACGTAACAAAGTGGCATAAACTTGGCTAACATATGGCCGCAGTTGACGCGCTGCCTTTCAGCCAAGTTGCAGTTGCAGTTTGTTGCTCATTGTTTTGTTTCGGTTTGTTTGTTTGTTTTTTCGCCTGCAACTTTTATGCACTCTTTTGCAATAAAGTGCAGTCTTGTGTGCTTGTGTGGTTATAAAGGAAAGGGCCATCAGCCTGACAATAATTATGGCATGCCCGCCATTATAACATCTTGGCGGTAATCAAATTCACAGCTGCGGTGTCTGCATAACAAATGGCTGAGTGCCAAAGAAGTGGCAGCTGTGAATTGGCTGGTTGCAGCTGACTGACTGAAGCCACTTTAACATGCACCGCAAAAAAACACAGAAAAAACCCTAAAGAAACCTACAGCAAAACAATAGGGAAATGGCAACAACAACTTGAGCCAAGTGGGCGAAGGCAACTCTGCCTAGCTTTTCAGTTGTTGCCAGGATGCAGCTTGCAACTTGACTGCCTTATTCGCTGCCAAGAGGCGGAAACAATGTACACAGCACAAGAAAAAGAAATTAAAACTTTCGCGATGTTAAATAATAAAAAAAAAATTGTGTACCCAGCCCGCAGCCAAAGGCAAAACTTTTTCAATACCTCGTAATCGTAAAGGTGCTCAAAATGTGTATTAATCTCAAGCGTTTATCAGCAAAAGTGGAAAGTACACTAAAGCGTGTTGTTATCTCCGACATTCAGTAAAGAACAAAACAAGAAACTGCACTTAAAGGCATTTGCGGTTATCGATAAATTTTGTTATTAGCAGAAGCAGCAAAAGTCAAAAATAAACTTTGAATATAATTTTAGTTACTTAACTCTTTACTCTATATACATATGTGCAGGGTATTTAAGAAGCAATTTTTGTATCTTGTGACTGGCAACTCTTTCTTTGCTGTTTCCTTTTGTTTAGCTGTTGGCCATTGTCGGCTTTGGCAAAACGCAACGTCGCGCCAAGTGCAATGATTCATTAGCCGGCGTCACAGAGGAGGCGCTGGCTGACTGACTGACTGTAAAACCAAGTTGCCATCCATTCAACACCCATGAATCCATCCATTCAAGCATTCTGTCAGTCAGTCAGTGAGTCAGTCTGGTTACTCGCAGTCAAACAGGCAGTTGTTGGCAGAATTACTTCCGCCTTGCTTAATTGCATTTAACAAACGCCCGAGCAGAGCGCCCCAAAAATACATAGATGCAGACTGACAGGCGCAACCAAAACGGGGAAAACTTTTGGTAGGGCTACAAAAGTTTTTTGGACGTTTCTCTTGCCACGCTGAGTTGCAGTTGAGTTCTGGTAAACCGCAAACACGTTCACACATGAGCAGCATTCACAGTCTCTGTCATTGTTTTTGTTTCGTTCCTTGTTGGTTTATTTTCATACATTTTCGGTTCTGGTTATCGTAATTGTATTATTTTCATTAACAAAAGTTGAACTTTTCGTCACGCCGTTTCGTTGGTTGCCAAGGATTAAAATTCGTTTGCATTTACCATACAATAGTTTCCATGTCTCTCTTTCTCACTCAACTTTGGCAGCTGTTGATGTGTTTCTGTTTTTGGTAATAAACTTTAATTAAAATGCATAAAAGTAAGTGCAGAAGCTGAACGTGTATTGAGGCAAATCGACCCAGTTCCAATTAAATTAATTAAGAAATATAACTGTTGTAGCTGCTCTCTCTCATCTAATAAGTGTGTGTGTGTTCAAGTATTGCACACTACTCGGAATTACCACTACCATATCCATTACCAAGCGCACTCCCCAATCGGAATCGCAATGGCAATCGCAATCACAATCCCATTGCCATAGCCATCAATGGTAATGAGCCGAGTGGCTGGCAAGAGGCACGGTTAAGTTAAGCGCCAAAGCAAATCCGAGAGAGAGTGAGCTACTCAAAATATAATAATGAAATGGCGTTGAATGCATTCGCAAAGAACAAGGGGTAAAAGCCACAAGCACAGCATGGCGTTAACTATATGTATGCTGGAACCGTAGGAAATAGGGTTAAAAATATTAAATTTTCAAATTTTCATTTACTTTTTGCTTACTTCGAAGACTCTTCGCTTGATGCATTCCAATATTGATTATAAAAACTTTTGCTGTTTGGCATTACTTCATGCTTTATTACTCAAAAGTCTATCAATCTGAAGTCAAAAGTAATTCGTAACCAAGTGAAGTGAAGTTTAGACACATTTAGAAAGTTCGCGCTCTTCAAAGTTACTCACATTCACTCTATGGTTATCTTAACACATGACCTCCATAGCTCTGCTCTGCTCTATATATACATATATATTCTGTGGCTTAGCAGCTGTCGGGCGCGATTTGAAGTTTTCGCTGTATTTGCTTTTAGCTTAGGGTTTCCTTACCTTTTCAGTTATTACCTCATAATTTGAATGGGCAAACCGAGCAATAATCCTTAATTGCTCATTTTACTTAAGCATATTTTCTTACTGCTAGAGCGAACACTTGCGGGCAACGCCGGCAGGGGGGGATAGGGGGGCGGACATAATGTCTATACCTTTTTACCTTTTGCTTTTCATTTAAAATGCCCAGCGCAAACAAAGTTAACAACGTGTGAGGGGCTGTGTAAGGCGGTGGAGGGGTTTCTACAAGAGTGTGAAACTTTGCCTGTCTGTATGCCAGGTTTTTCATTATGCATGCGCTACGCTACATTTACACACACACACACACAGAAATTTAGGCCTTTCAGCGGAGACCGCGTGTGTGTGTATTTACTTTTGGAACGCCAAGCTCAGAAACTCAGAAAAGAAGCATAAAGAAGATGGTGGCGTCGACGACGACGACGACGTCAGCATCAACGTCGGATGTGCACTTGCAATTTACGTGCAACGTGGCGTATGCAAAATATTTGCATTGATAAACAGCTCGCAGCACATAGCAAGGCACAGTACGGCACAGCACGGCTCTTGCCAAAGCAACGTCTACAACACACACACAACACACACGTATTTTGTGCTGTGTCTAGTGAAGTGTGTCTGCAAGTGAGTGCGATATGGGGTGGGGATGAGGGTGGGTGTGCGGGGTGAGCGCCTTCGGGCATTGTACAGTGGCCACTTAAGACAATTCAAATTTGCATAGACTATTAACTAAAAAATTCTTTTAAGAGATTGACAAAAGCTTTTGCCAAGAGTTAAATGTTTCTGTATTTTGTAATTTTAACGTAACTTTTTTAAAACTATATTTATTTTATTTTTGTATATGATTCTTTTTTGATTTAACTTGATTTTATGATATCTTTCTTCCCACTCCTGAAAGTTTACAGAATTCAAATAAATTTCAATCCAATGTGCAACGCACACGTACACACACGCACACACACATATGCCACACAACATAGCACTTAAAGTTTTTCATTTTAAGTTTTGAAAGGTAGCAACGTGGGATGCGATATATTCCCCCCTCCATCCTATCCCATATGCCCTACGCTCATCTATGCAAACGTGGCTTATCGATTGGCATAGCGACACACACACAACCACAAAACACAGGGGCATTCTATATGCAACGGAATTTTTATTATATATAGTTTTCAATGGCAGTCGCCCATTGAGTGAACGCTGTTGAACTGCCCTTTGGCACTGCCAGCCAACGAATCTAAAGTTTTTTTTTCACACAGGTAGCAAGAAGATGGGTGCGGAAAGGTGGTTTTATCGATTATGACTATTAACTGACCGATGCTCGAGTTTCGATTATAACTTTTTGTTAATAGAAATATAATAAAAACGCAACGATCTTCACGCTGCTTTTTACTGCTCCTCAGCACTTTTAATTGTACAATTGACTCGAATCGGGCACAATATGGCATTGAGACACGAAATGCCCGGCAGAGACACTGAAACACGCTGGCAGGCAGTTATTGCATTTGACAAGTCATGAAAATGTGAATGCGACTTGCACTTTAAGGTCGTGACTATGCATTTCATTGAACATTGAGAAGCAAGCAGCACGAAGATAGGACGAAAAAGCATCCGATGCGTTCATAGTACATAAATATGTTGTGCATCTGGCAAGTGTTTCGAGAATTGAGACTCTTGTCTATTTGGTTACAGATGCTTACATTTTGGCTATATTGTTGTTGCTTGTAAGTTGAGCAGCAGACGAGAAAAGGCTATACTTAAGATATATGATAAGCTGTTGCTTAAATATATTTCTAATAGAATCAGATAATTGCTATAAAAAAGTTGTAAAAATGTTCTTTGGAATATGAATAATTAATACAATAACCAATAATAGCTTTCAAAAATATGTTTCAAATAATTTAGAATTTACACATTTTATGCATATTTGAATCGCACGCTTTTCATCTATTATTTTCGAATATATTGGTATAACCTAATTGTATGTTAGCCAGGCAGACACACAACTTGGCTTGTCAGCACTTTTGACAGCCATTTTTGGCAGCCATTGGCTCTGCTTAGAATACCAAATGCATGATGCATGATAATACGCACAAATACACACAGACAAGAGGCATGCGACTGGTAGCGTGTGCTATCGTGTCGAGTTGCATTCAATAACAAATTTTGTGAGCCAAATAATATTATGGCAAGAGAGAGAGAGAGAGAGAGAGATGATGCAAACAAATGCATCGTAGTCATGGAGAATGAAGGCTAGATGAAGCGCAAAACCACAGACTAGTTGCATGTTGCCACATTGTTGCTGTTGTAGTTGTTGATGTCCGTGTGTCTGTCTCTATCGTTACATGCAACTAGGGAAAACAATTTAATGATGTTGTCCCAGACGCAGATCCATGAGCCTGTCGAGTCTGAATACTCGTGTGTGTGTGTGTTGTGAATTTTATATGTCTGAGTTTGCAATACATTTTGCATCTCTCTTTCACTTTATTATAAGCTTTAAAAAAAACTTTGAATGGGTTCGTTCATTGCATATTGGCAGCAGCGTTTATTTACTTAAGTTGAGGCTTGCTCTTGCCTCAATTCAACGTAATTAAAAAGTTAGCTTCACACGCATTTATTAACGCATTCGGAAAGAATTTCTGTTTTAGTCAAGACTGCAAATGCTACCCAGTCAGCAAACAGTGAGAGTCTAATGGCTCAAAGCTGTCGCTGTTACCGCAGCTCGACCTTTTACTTTTTTATGTGTTGGCACCCGGAAAGAACCCCCTTTATGGTCACTTCTGAGCATTTTTGCGCATAATTAGACAAAGTTTGACTGTGGCAAAAGTTTTGCTCCTTGCCGCAAATGTGCACAGTTGCTAAAGCACATGAAGCTGTCGAAGTTTGCCAAAAGTACACAAGGGGAAACGTTTGCTTCTCTAATGTTCAGCCTTTTCACATCTTTGCCGTTATAAAATCAAAGTTTTCAATTCTTTCAATTCAACCTGGCCAGCCAAGCATTTGGCAACTGTTTAAAATGACAAGAAAATGAAAAAAACAGTTGCCTTTCGTTGACAAAAATTAAATTAAAGAATTTTTTTCTTGACATATTTGTACTGTTATCGATGTAACTTTTTTTTTATTTTTATAATCTTTGTATCTCAAAATCTTTTAAAGAAATCAATATGGATTTGTTAATATTTATCTCTTTTACTTTATCTCTTCAAATCTTTTTGCTTTGCCCTTATTTTTGCCTTTATTTTAACAAGTTTTCCATAACAAATATACATATATTTGAGTTAAAATTTATCTCTACATTTTCCCTTTATTTAATCAAGTTATCTTTTTTTGTTTGCTATATTTTTAGAAAACTTTATATTTATTTGAGTATCTTCAATCTAAATTTGCCTTAGTGTTTCCTTTGATTTATTTTATTGTTTGTAAATTTAATTCATTTGAGTTTTCCACACACACAAGCACACACGGCACACACGGCACACGTGCCATGCCATACTTGTCACATATAAAAAATAGAATATATATGAATGGTATATTCATAATAATTATTTTTATTGCCAGTTTTGTCGCATGAGTCACACATAAGCCGCCTGTATTACCCTTAACTTGCACACACACACACACAGGAAGAAAATATATATTTCATCTTTGCAGCTGCTTTCAATCAGCTTATTTTATCACAAATATTTTGCTTGGTAAAGCTCTCGAGTGCTATGGCTCTCATTTTTAGTTGATTGAGCATTAGAAATTGATCTGTGCGTTTATTGCCTTGTTTGCCTGGCGGCCTGAGCTCTGTGTTAGTTTTTATGACCGCAGTCGACAAAAAAAATCGCAAAAATATATGTATATATGTTTTTATATATATGAATATGTCCTCTATATGTATGAGATTATTTCTGGACACACGACAAATGTACACCTGACAGCAAAAATAAAATGGAGATGGTTCTACTGTGCTCTGCACTGTTTATTGCTTTCATATTTCTCGCTTTGTTATTGCTCGTAAATATTTTGATGTGTTGACGGTTTAAGTGATTTTCAGGACACAGTTCTTAAAGCTGATTCACTTGGTTGCTGCTCTTGCTGCTTGTCTGCCGCCGGCTGCCACTTAACATTTGCGTTGCCTTAGTGTCAACACAATTTAGGCCTGGACGTTAATTGATGGCCATAATGCACATAACATGGCAGGTGCGAGTCCTTCAACCTGACAATGATTTTAATGCCAACTGACAACTCTTCCTACACACCGAACCCCCACCTCCCCCCCCCCAAACCCATTTCCTCATTACGAAAAAAAAAACTCAACTCAACTCCTCCGAATAGACATTTTGCTGTCATTTTTAACACTTTTCAACAACTTTTCAACAACCATTTTTTTTTTTTCATTTTCATTTTCGTGCGCTCTAATTTTGTGCGCCTTCATTTACTTAGAACGAATGTGGTGTGGTGTTGGGGGTGGGTGCGGCGGGTGTGTTTGTGTGGTATGTGTTGCATGCAACATGCCGCAAATGTCTTAAGTGCCTCCAGGCGCTGTCGACGTCGACACTTTGATGGCACTCGGCAGCCAAGGGCTACAAGGGTTACAAACACACACACACACACACCCGCCAACACATAAGGAGCTAAATTTTCTGCAGCATATTTGCAGGCGCGTACGTGTTGAGGTTTTGAGTCGGCACTTGGCGCGTGTTTCTTTTTTTTTTTGCCCAAACTCGAAGGTCATTTCCATTTACAGCTTGCAGCCAGCCAGCGACCCAGCGAAAACCCAGAGAGGAAAAAAAGACGAGTAGAAGAGGGAACCGTTTAAAGCTCTTTTTGACAGGCAACAATCCCAAGTTGTTTATAAGTAAGTTAAATTAAAAGATGCTGCCTACGCGCAAGGCAGCAGCACTCAAAAGGCAGAAACCAAAACATCGCGAAAACAACACCAAAACGAGCTGGTAAAATACAGATGCTAAAAATGTGTCAAGGTCTTTGTGGTGCGGGACGAGGCGAGGTGAAGCGCAAGTATTTGAATTTGAACAAGCGCAAAGCGCAACACTCTTATCCTAGGGGTTAAACTCATCGCCGAAGTTTCGCCCCTGGCCCTGACCAAAACTGAAGTCTGATTCAAGTGGGTTGTTCGCCACTCATACAAAAAAGCAGAGAACAGAAAAAAAGAAGACGAGTAATCTTGACTAGGATATACCCTGAAAACTCTTCTACTGCATCAAATCATGATAGCTAAACTTCAATCTTCTGTAACTCCGTAGTTTCTTAAACGATTTTAATAAAATATTCTTAGAGTTTCATAGTTTCAAACACAATTTTCGACTTTTCCAAATATAAAATTTTAATGTTATTGATGAAATGTTTAAAGAGTTATCGATAATGTGAAACAAACCTGCTCTGTACGTGGCTTAGGATACATTCATCTCAGATTGACCCCTTTTAATAGACAGACAGATAGACAGTCCGACATGGCTATAACGTCCCTTGATAATGATCAAGAATGTACATACTTCATGGGGTATGAGATGCGGCGATGCTTGCTTCTGTCCATTACACACACTTTTGCACAAAACCATTATTTACCCATCTCATGGCTTGAGGATATTAAAAAAAACAGACATCAAATGAGATACTCTCGACTCGGGTAGCGAGAATTACAGTGCGCCCATTAATTTAATTCCGCACGAAATTAAACTGAGCCTTTTTGCCGAGCTCAAAGCGCACAGTGTGCTTAAGATAAATGAAACGGCAAAGCATAAAACATAGCAGAAAAACACTTACAAAGCAGCTGCGTCTCTACTGACTCAACAAGCTGTCTGCTTCATTTGTTTGTATGAACTACTCTTACTACTACTACTATCTGAGAAATTATCTTCTAGCTGCAAACTGCCTTCACCTTCACTCCACTCCACTCCACCCCTGTCTCATGGTGTATAAGCAATTCTCAGCATATCCTTGTACAGATTGCATTTTGGGTGTGTCTGTTTGTGCATTTGATGTTGGGTCAGTTGCCTGTCAGGCATGAAATGCCATTGAAATTCATGACATTCATCGCTCTGAGCAACGATGCACCCACGCAGAAGCTACCTTATTGAAATAGCTTCTAAGTAATTTCAATTGTTTGCTTCTTTGTGCAAATGCAAATGCAAAAAGAACACTTGAAAAACAATTTAACAAACTCTTCAATTTCGTGTGGCTAATTCGCTTGCTAAGCGTTCTTGAAAAAGTATATTACATGTTGAAAGTTTAATCGACTATCTGGAGAACAGTGCAGTTAACAAATGTTTAACATAACTAACACAAGTTTATTGATGTGTTTGAGGTCGTGATAGTGCTCAGTTGTTGGGTTGTAATTCAAATTTGCAACATACACACACCCAACACACACACACGTGACGTATACGCAATAAACATTACTGATGTACATTAATCATACGTCACGTAGCCGCCATGACAGTTATGAGCTAGATCTACATCAAACAGTAACAGACCAACAACATGCATTTATTAAGCGCCATGCTAGTGCGGTTGCGGTCCCCTGATGCAATAATAAGACAACTTTACTGTTGAGCTGTTGAGTGGGACGCTCGTGTGTGCAACCAGTTCTCTAGCAGCCTACCACTCGTATGATTTATATGGGCATGTACGTATGTGTGTGTGTGTGTGTGTGTGTGTACAATAAAATGTCTTGTCAACATTTCATAACTCACTTTGTATGCCTGCCTTGCCCCCTCCCATCCGTTTATCAACCCCCCTACGTATTCACATTTGTCTGTTCGCTGGCGAACGGACGAATCTTCCTGTTTGTATATGGCCAACACAATAGCCGACGCCCAGACACCTCACAGCCTATATATATATATGTGTGTGTGTGTGTGTGTATTTGTAAATAGCGGCAAACAGACACGCACGACTGTTTGTTTGTTGTTTGCCAGCCTCTTTCCAGTGTGTCTCATTTGTAGCTGTAAATGTACAACGTGTAGTAATAAAGCATTTTTCATATACATAGTTCTGCAACATAATAATGATAACAACGCCGCCGCCTGCTGCTGATGCTCATGATGACTGCTTTTGCAGTGAACAAAAACATCAACCAGCCAGACTCCAAGGAGTCACAATCACAAGAGTGGGTGTGTGTAAGTGGGAGTGACGCAGTCCAACAGTCAGTCATGTTACGTGTGTTAATCAACTGGCTCTGAGCGAGTCTTAAACTTTCATTTGGTTGATGACTCAGACAATTTTGACATAAATGTATATCAATTGAAGCATATTCCAATTGATTGATGATGAAATTTGCATATAAACATGTCATTTTCATATATTTGGTTACATTTATGAGTTTATTTGATATGTTTATACAATAAAGTAACATTTAAATTATTATTATATTAGACAAATTATATTAATCAGACATGAAACCAATTGCAAGTTTCACTTTATTAGCCGTTTCTGCATGGAAATAGTGTTTTTATACACTTAACCCATGAAGTGGGTAAAATAGGGTACAAGTAAACATATCCCACCCCATAAACTATATATTTTCTTGAGCAGCATCAACAGGCAAATCGGTTATATAAATATATATATATCCGCGTATAAGCGCGTCGATCACAGATACAATAAAGGCTTGAGACTCCAGATTTTCGATATGAGCTCTTCTAATCCCTAGGCAGTACAAATTTGCTTCAAATTTTCGATAACTTTCCGGTTTACTATATACACATGAAATCGATAACAAAAACTCTTTAACATATTAAGGCTTTCTTTTACTTGTATCATAGTTGAATCACTTTAAACATTCTATAGTTGTATTGAAGTTAACACAAGTCTTAAATCGATAACAAGACATCAATATTATGGGTTCAGCTATACTTTCCCCTCTATGCTTTACACATTTCATGATAAATTAAAAAAAAAAACTATTTTGTAATGTTTAAGTAATTCAACTCAAATGTTATTAACACAAAACATATCTCTCTTCTTTTACTCTCACTTGCAGCTAATTCACTTATTCAAATTAATAACCGCATAAAATGTTGTGGTGCTTTCACAGCAGCAGCTACTTGTTGTTAGCATTCTCAGCAATTTGGAAGTAAAGTCAATTATATTTGAACGCCGCCAGGTGAGTACTTTAATTTGCCTCTTACCTTTCAAAAACCGAATTTGCTGTCCTGCACAATTTCTGTTTCTGTTTCTGTTTCGCTTTTCTATTTTGTTTTTCATATTTTCAGTTTTTAGTCTTTTAGAGCAAGCACCATAAAATGGCAATTTTTACGTTTATCTTAAATGACATTTATGTTTCCCAATGGTTACATTTTATATCTGCAACTGAGAATGTTGTCTCTCTTCCACGCTTTTTGTTTTCTCTCTGGTTCTTTTTGTGTGCCTTTTGCTTTGGACCAGGTTGTCCAAACTGAAGTACTTTATGCTAGATGCTGGCAAAGTGAATTTTTAATGATATTTTGATAAGTGTCTGGGCATTTTCTAGCCTCTCTCTTTCTCTTTTTCTTTCTCACTCTGACTTCATCTCTATTTTTGCTCTTGTGCACAGAAAATGTTGATTAAATGTGAAAGATGTGAAAAACATTTTCAGCTGGAAATCTAAGCTTAAGTCTGCTGTAGATAAAGGAATATCTGAAAATATCTGGCTCTGCTTTTACTAATCTGCATGTTAACAAACTAGAAAAAAACAAGCAGATTTATGGCTTTGTTTGTGTCTGGCACTTTGTCAATTTTTTATAATTTTATTTTCATTATTTTTTGTGTTTTTGTTGGAACTTTAGAACGAAAATTTCCAAATCAAATGTCATGTAGAACATAACTTTATTAAGCGCCAACGCAACGCAATAAGTAATTGTGTAAAATTTTTGATTTTCATAGGAACAGAATTTTCTGTTTCGTAATAAAATAAATATACGTGGGCGATGCACATTTGTAACCACCTTAGGCCCCTTTGGTCAACAGCAGCACTCAGCAACTGCAAACAATATCAAAAATGCTACCTAATCGCCCAACTCGCACCTCGATCATCCATCAAAGCCTTTTTGGGTATGGGGGCTCAAACGCAATTGCCACCAGCGTAAAAATATCATTCAATTGTCAGCGCTATAAATGTGGGATCATAAATCATGCAGACATATGAACAACACAACACAACTCACACACACACACAAATAACTAAAAAATAATACAAAGCCATAAACAATCAAAACGGGTGGAAAACAGGTCGATGGTTGTGGTTTTTAAAGAGACCCATAAGATATTCTGTAAAAAAGTTATAGGCCTTAGCCGTTCATTTACCTTCATTATAGTTCGTTATAAACATATTTTCAGATAATGATGCCGAATAACTATTTTAAACTTTTTAAGTTTATTGACCATAAAAAAAGTAATAAAGTGTACCTTTAAGACATATACCCTTTGATGAAAAAAGCAAACAAAAGTAACCACAAGGAATGAAAAGGTGCGCGTGCCAGCAAGAACAATGCGTTAAAGGCAAAAAGGGCTAAGGCCACAAGCAGCGTGACTTTGTTGTGAACGCACAAACACGCACGCAGAAAACCACACACACACACACACATACATGCACGCAATACCAATACCAATATGAGTGTACCAATACCCAAGCTGTGGATAGTTAATAATTTATATATTTATTCCGCTGAAGCGTGAAACGAAGTTGAAAAAAAAAAACAGAAAACCAATGCCAACAAAAAAAAAACAACAAAAGCGTAATACAATAAAAAGCACACATAATAAAAGAGCTGCTCAGCAGTTAAGGGGGTGTAGATGGGGGATGGGATTGCGGTAGGTAGTAGAAGAGCACATGATAAAAAACACAAAAACAGAACAAAAGATTCTTAAGCAAATGGCGCCAGTAATCGAATCGACTCGTCTTGTTGTTGTTTTATATCGTTTTATTCGTTGTATTTGTGGTATTCTGTTCGTTTTGATAGAAAAGCTAAACCTCTGGCAATAAGTAGAACTGCTGAGCACTTGCTTAAACCACTTTCGGTGCGACCTTCCAACTTCATTTCTTGGTCTCGTACTGACCTTTTTTTACTTTGTTTTTTTTGCTGGTTAGTTTTGTGGCATTAAGGCTGTGTTTTAGGGTTTCCTCTCATTGCCCAAAGAGCGTGCACGTTATACATAATTAATATTGACACAACCGAATGGAATGCAACGCCAAGGCTAATTTTTGTGTAGGCGCATGCATTTGCCACATAAATCAGCTTGATGGCCTCGAACATGTTTGCCTCGAATGTGTTTTTTCTCTGAGCGAAAGTGTTGTCTAAGTAGCAAAGTTTCCTTTTGTTTTTCTGTATTTTTAAGCAACTTTCTAATTGCCACTTTAGCTATAGCAATGTACATATATTTTTCAAGCATGTGTTTGCGTGTATGTGTGTGTGTGTGTGTGTGTGTTGCTGTCTGTGTGGGTCTATCTGTTCATTCATTAAAAGAAACTGCCGGCAGGCTAAGAAGCAGCCGGAGCACCACCAACATGCTTGCTACTAACGACAACAATGAAAACAAACGGCATAGCAACAGAAAAAGACACAAACACACACACGCCAGCACACACACAGACACAACTTACTGAATTGTTAAACTGCTCATCATTTGGTGCGGCCATGAAGACAGTTTGTAATACGCTACACGAAAGGTCGTGAAGAATCGTGAGGATTTCTTCTTTAAGTAATTGCCGAAAGATTACAATTAATCTTTTAAAAAGTAATAAGAGTATTAATTTAATTATTCAACATAACCTTAACTTTATAAGGTGTTCCTGTTGGGAGTGCAACATACCTCATGACATCAGTCAGATGCCCTGATTACGGCATTAACATGGCAACTGTGTAACTGTGTAACTCTACTCGCATGCCTCGTTGTGGACTGTTTGAAACGGAAATGGCGTCGGCACAGCACGACAGAGAAAACCATTGTTACATTGCTTGCACCGTTAACTGTTACCCTCGGATGCTCTGGACTGGCGTTGCCCATTTGGGAGGTGAAGGAGTGAAAGTGTTGCACACACTTAAAAATTTCTCAAGTATACCTACCGGACAACATTCCGTATAAGCTATTATATGTGAATACACACACACACACATATATATACAGATAAGCCTCGGACATTCTGTATGGTCGGTCATATTCATTGTTTGTCCGAGGACGGTAACAAGGGATTGGGTGACGTCCTTCCTGTGCAATGGCCGCTGGCTACAGATGTAACTAAATAGCCTGCCACTGTTGCTGCTTCTCATTGTTGTTGCTGTTTGTCTTTTCTGCCGCTTCGTGTTATTTTGTTTGTTTTATTTCTTTTTTTCAAAAAAGTTGCGCGTGAAAATTTTATTAAAATATATATATATATTTTTTTTTTCTATACGTTGCTTGTCTGTGTGTGAGATGGTTTTTTTCATGAAAATACTTCAAACTAGCTGCTGCTGTTGCTGCTGCAAGGGCAGCTCGACCATTTGCTTTATCAACACATTCGAGGAGTAGGGCGTAGGAGTGTGTGGGTGGTAAGTGGGTCGTCGTCGAAAGCACTGGCATGAATAGCACTTTCACTTTCACTCTTACGCAAAAGTTCAAGGACTTTTTAGCATTTATAAAGCAATTAAAATTTAAATGAACACAGTTTTTTGGACGAGCCGAACGAGCGCGGCCCCCAAAAATGTTTTTGGCGCTTACAAATTGTGACATGCAAGTCATAATATATTTATGAATTATTTACTGTTAAATAATTGTTGGCATTTTGAGCAAAAGCAAAATTGCTGCATTTCGTTTTTGCCGCTTCGCCCCTTTTCGGCCCTTTTCGACTCTTTGTTCTACTGCCCTTTCTACAGCTAGCTCAGCAGGCAATTAGCTTAATTTCAAGTACTTTGCACGTGGCCCTCTTAAGCACAGCTATACTGGCAATACGACGCCCACTTTATGGCTATACCAAATTCATGAGCTTAATTTGTGTTTAAACTATCAGAACTACTAGACATTTCGTGTGCAGCTGCAAAACAGTTTTACAATAATTGAGCTTATATTTTGTGCTTATAATTAAGTTAAGCAAATTTTCCTTAACACTTGAAAAGTAGCTTTAAATTCTAGCATATATATATTAAAAATGTAAAAAAATAATATTGTTTAAGATTACTGTTTTAAATATTTTTTCATTTAAATCTGAAATATTAGCTGGGTTTGTAGAAAGAAAACAATTTTACTTGTTGGCCCCAATAAGTATGCTACAAAATATTATGCACGAGCCACATTCCCATTTGCATAGTACAGTTACGCTAGAAATCCATTGGCTTAGTTCATATTTGAATATTATTTATATTGACCCCAAATAGCAAACATTTTCATGTGTGTGTGTGTGTGTGTGTGTGAGAGTATTAGAAACTCTATACATGTATGTATGGATTTTCATTAAAACAAAAAACAAAACGATTTTTGCATCGTTTTTTGCGTTTTCTTTCTAGCGCATTTCAATAATGATGAGGGTCAGTTTTCAAAGTGTTTTTACAACATGCAGCCACGCAGCATGACACGGAGCCGGGAGCTGCTGGTTGGTGCTGGAGGGCGCATTAACTTTACTGCCGCTGCTGGTGCCATAAATTACGATTTGGCTTTTTTGTGTATGTGTGCCGAGTGGCATGCAACAAGCGCTGAGGCGAGCCACGTACCACGGCACACACTTTACAGTGTGCAGTATTTCGCTTAAATTGAAAATAAATATGGCCAGTGGCCAGAGCAGTGGCTCGCAAAAATGTCAATATTATTATATATACAACATTTGTATTGTGTAGTCCGCAGAATATTAAAAGTCACAAACAAATGCAAAAATATTTGAAGTTATGGTCCGAAACCAAAAGTTAGCTGATTGAATTAAAAATGACAATTATTAGAATTCAGAGATACAATTACTGAAATAATTAAAATGTTTGTAAACACAAAATAAAAAATTTTTTGAATTTCAAATGTAGAAGTTTATTAAAGCTTAATTAAAATTTTAATGAAATATCAATTTTCTTGATAAAAATGTAAAAATGTATCTTTAAGATACCCCACATTAAGCATAGAATTTAAATTAATTCATTTCTTTATGCACAGACACACACACACACACAGACATTTTAAAGTGACATTTCTGTTTTGACTTTGGCAACCCTGCTGCTAAATGTCGCTGTAACAACAACAGCAACAAGGACAATAACAACAACAATCTAACAACAACGACCGCTTGTCGGCATTTAGACTTAATTTAAATGCAAGAAATAACATACAAAAACAGCAGCTAAAATAATAAGACAGAAAAGGAGGTGACGGCGACGGTGGCGGCGGTGGCGAAAGAAGAACAAAATCTAAAACAAAAGCCGCTTAAGCATTCCGTTAAAACGCAACGCCAAACGTAACGTAGCACAACGTAACGGCTGTGTAAGGCAAAAATACAAAAAAAAAGTATAATTTATGTGTATTTTGTTATGTACTTGTTGTAGCTGTTGTTGTTACTGTGTGTTGTTGTACATACTTTGGCACAAATGCTCATTTCATCGTTTAACTTGGCAAGGGCACAAAGCTACATGCTACAATTGAATTTGAGTTAGCCGGGGTAAGCACACGCCCACGCACGCACACACACACATACACACACGCTCAGCGGGCTGCTTAACCCAAATTCGCTGTCGCTGCTCTTTCAAAACGCAAGTGTCTCAGGCAGCAACAGCAACAGCAGCAGCAACCGAACAGAATGTCAACGTCGACGTCAGCGTTGCTCTTACTATATGTTACAGTTAGTTTTGTTGTTGCTTTGTTTTGTTTTCGACAGCGCTGGCTGCCAGCTCGCTGCTGCCAGCAGGCGTTGAGTGTGCCGTCGAGTGCGAACGAGGGGGGCAGGGAGGGTAGACGTGCCTCCTGCGTGTGCGAATGGCAGCATTTCACTTTTTGCTTAACCATTTGCGCCAAAATGATTTTCAAAAATTTTTGGTTTTCTGGCAAAATCAGCGAGAGTTGCGTTAACAGTAAACAAATATTTAACAATATTACGCAAATTTAATTAAATATGTTGAGTTTTTAAAGGTATTCGTAAATATTTAATTTTATATTATGACATATATATTTTTTCCCTTGTCAATATTTACTTTCACCTTGTCTGAAGAAACATTTCAAACTTCTCTCTCTTTTTCGTTTTTGTCTTTTCTATTTATTGGTCTTCCTTTTTCTTGATTGCCCCCCAAAAATAAAAAAAAAGCTGTTGAAAACAATTCTGTAAGTTTCATTCGTTCAAATTAGCATCTTTTGAGTTTTCTGCTCTCTCATTATTTGCTGTCTCATTCAAGGCTCGTCATTCACTCAACAACTTCCACACCCGCTGTCAAAAGCATCATCGTTATCATCATCATCATCCTGATCATCACCCCCTTCATTTAGTGTATAATGATCATCCCTATCATCATTGTTGGCAACTCGTTCGGCAACCCGTGGAAAACTCTCGCCTAAGCAAACAATTGAAGTGTGCCTGTTGTAGATGTTGTTCTCTGTTCACGAGAGTTGCTTAAATGAAATCAAAGTTCTGTGCTATGATTAACTTTACCCTGGCCCTGGTAGAAGTAACTATGTCAAGTTTAAAGCCCAGCCTCCTTCTCCCGCCCAGATTCGAGTGTGGGGGGGGGGGGGGGAGGGCGTAACATGATGAAGCAGCTGGAATGCCATGGCTCGTTGCTCGATAGTTTTGCAATGTAATTTTCTTTATGATTTCACTAGCGAAACTCGTGCGTGCGTAAAATTGAACAGTTGCGATGCCCACTGCTCTCAAGTTTTATGAGTTTTTCCTATGTTCTCTTGTTAGTTTTCTTATTAGTTTTAAATGAACACCGAGTAAAGGCCGTAGTCAAGCTTAAAGCTAAACAGAAGGCACAAAATAATGTGGACAAGAAAAAGGAAGCTACTGTTTGGAGTTGCTTTTCACTGGAGCCTTTGTCACAGTTGCTCTCCTTTTTTTTGGCCTCGTCGGTTCCTTTTGGCTTGGGCCTTTTGTCTGTATGTGTGTATGTGTGGGACTAAGATCCTTTGTATTCCAGTTCCCAAGTCACATATGTATGTGCCTTTTCTGTATATGTATGTGTATATGTGTTCCTTTTTGTAATCAACTAAAAGCCAAATAATCAGAAAGTCAACACAATACTGAATAAAAAGGGTATACTATGAAAATATTACCAAGCGAACTTTTGCATACTCTTGTAATTTCAGAAAATCTTAAAGTCTTACAAGAAAATAAAAGTTTAGTCTATCTTATAATATCTTTTTATACATATAGTCTATTAAGAATATATATGGATCTGTCATTTTTTTATCGATTTATTTTCGACTAACTTAAAACCTTTATGTTTTTGATTCTTTGTGCTTAATAAATAAAAAAATTTAATTATAATAAGATTAACTTTACTGAAAAATTGCTTTCGTATCAAAATTAAACTCTTAACCAATAAACACAACAGAGAAACTCCAATGTTTTTTCAATCTTACACCATAATATTTTCTATAGGCATTGGCAACTCTTTAATGAAAACTGAAACGGAACTTAAACTGTTGGACATGTTGCCATGTAAAAGGCGTTGGTCATAAAAATCAATGAACGTCGAGGCGGACGTTCAAAATAGTTGGCAGCTGGCAAAGGGCTTGAAAATGAAACAAAGATTTTTAAAGGTTTGGGTTTTTGTTTGGCTTTGCTTTTTTTTTTTTTTGTTTGTCTATTCGTGGCCTTAGCAACCTTCTGGCCTTTGCTGTGTGTGTGTGTGTATGTGCGTAAACTTATCAAATATATACAGATATAGGATATATATATATACTTTTTATGTATGTATCGCAAGTGGCACATTCAGCGTTGTGTTTAGCGGGAAAGGGAAGGCGGTTCAAATAGGGAGCTAGGCACACGACATGTTGCCTACTTTTTGACATTTTCAACATGTGTCTAATGCTGCTGTGTGCGTGTACGCGTATGTGCACAAGTGTGGATGTGTGTGTTTGTGTGTGTTTTGGTCGCTTTTGAGCGTTGACGTTTGCGTTGATTTTTGACAGCTGCCTAGGCGGGCACAACACCAAACGTCAAACACACACACACACCCAGCCGCACACTCTGAAAACAATAACAAAAAAGAAAAAAACTTGTTACCAAACTTTGTGCCAGATTGCCTTTCCATATTCCCTCACCTCCTCTCCGCTCCCTTTCAGTCTGTAGCAGTGTCTCTGTTATTGTTAGACTCTTGTACCGTTATATGCGCTTACTTTTTACTCATATCTCTAAGGTTTATGTCAAGGTTTTTTATTACTTTGATATACCATTCAGTGTTGCGTTATTTTTCTTCATCTCTTTCTCTGCCATTCAGAGACCCTTTCTCTCTCTTTCTACATTTTTTGTCGTGTATGTACTTGTATATTTAATATATATTTTTTTTATACTTGCACTTGTAGAGCTTATACTTGTGAAATTTTCAAGCTTGTTTGTTTTATGTTAGCTGATGTGGTTCTGGCTGTTTTTGTGCTCTGCCATTTTTATGGGACACGAATTGCAGTTTTTAAGTTGACAGCAGGCGGATATGCGTACTTACCTGTAAGAAAAGAAAGAAAAATTCCAACAAGGAAAGCTGATTAAAAGCAAATACAGTGGAAAGTATACGTACTATATATATAGAGAAGTGTGTGTGTGTGTGGCAAGGATAATACACTCAACATTTTATTGGCAATATGGGCATGGTTTGAATTGCGCATGCCTCACTACCTAATGGTAAATGCTCCATTATCGCAGAATGTTGATAGCTCTAAGCTCACGTAATGGCCTTCAGCTTTGAACGTTTCTAAATTCCAATCGATGTATGAGACAATCGTACACGCACACACACACAGACACATTTATATGTCACTTGACCTCTTGTTGAAGATTTTTATGAGATATATCTCGTATCTTTCTTTCAGGGCAAATAAACTTGTTGAGTTGTGGATACTATTTGAAACTATTTGAAATAATTGAACCTTGCTTCCATTAATAATAATTTATCAATTATGTGCTGAGATGCATATCTTTTGGACTTATTGCTGACCGCTGCTTGGCCAAAAACACATAAACCATCTGCTTTATTGCCAAATACAATATTAATTTAGCTAATTTCATTTGTTGGCGAACTGCATTGTGTCGCATTCGAAGTTTTCATATTACTTAACTACATTTTCTGGCTTCCTTTTTGGTTTCGAATTAATTCGGTTTGTTTGCCTTTCAATTCTTGGCAGCTTGGCAAAAGCATTTACTATAATTTGCATATTGCCTTCTCTATGGCAAAAACAATTGCAATCAATTATATAAGTAGCCAAACTTGTCTTACATATGTATATATATTTAAGACTTTGAAGTCGAACATCGTATTTGTCCAGTCCAAAAATGCAAATAGACAGCAAATATATGCCATTTAAAGCAATTGGTTTTTGTTTGTTCAATGACTGGCAACAATAAAAACGCAATGCACAATAGATTCAAAAGTGTATTGAGCTGGTAGAAAGCATTGCGGCTGAGCAGAGATCTGAGTGTTTGAAGCCCGTAGAAATTGAAAAAGCATTTAACACATGACTTGAATAGTGAGTAAGTGTTGTACATAGAAACAAACAACTTTGAGATTGTTATCTTGAATATGGAAACTAAAAATAATGCTGAACTATAAAATGCCCTGCGATTAAAATGTATATTCATTTAATTTAGAAACATTTACATAAAAAAAACTAATCAATAAAAAATAAATAGTTTTTTTCGAAATATATTTTCAAATAGTTTTTATATGATTTCATTCGGGTTACAGGATATTTATTGCAATACGGCATGTCAAATATTGATACACAGATACAAATAAGCAAACAAGCACACACACGGGTCGGACAGGTTGACTAGGGGGCGTGGCATTGTGTGTGTGACACAAAAACAGAACAAAATAAAAAGGGAAAAGGGGGGAAAAAAGTTGCTCAAAGCAGCACGCTCCAAACAAAACAAACAATTTGGTAGATGCAACGAACGCAAAACTCAACAAAAAGCAATTGCAATTGCATCAGCAGTCGAGTACAGACTAGACAGGAGACAGAGAGAGAGAGAGAGGGAGACGTGGATGGATTGCGAGTAACGGGTGACGGGTAGCGGGTAACGGGGTGCGGCGTGTCAGTTGTGGCACCACAACAAAGTTGTTGACAATGCCAAACACGTTAACCGAAAACTTTTGGCACAAAGATAAACGCAAATAAATTTGGCAACTTGGTCGTTTACTGTTGCCATTGCAGCAGTTCGTCGGGGCGTCTTGGGCGCAAATTTGGCTCAAAGTGCATGTCACAAAAGCAGCACAGAACCCGCATGGCAAACACTGTCTGCTAACAGTGCACGGACCAAACACCCAAGACCTAAGACAGCTGACAGCCAGCAAGCGCCCGCATTTCGACATCACATAAATATATGACACAGGACCTAAACTTAAAGCAATGCTGTCCCATAAACGTGGCCACAAATCCAGACAGGCGGAAAGCCGGAAAGGCACAGCCACAAATTGACATGCATTGAGCGTTCTTCCCCATCTATATCACATATATTTTATTGTGTGGGCTGCGAACACAACACAAAAATAGTCGAAAGATGTGCACAGATTTTCTGAAGGCATGACACTCATAAGTAAAATGCCTTCTTCTCAGCTCTTTGTGCTTTGTGTTCTGTTTCGCAACTATCTCAATCTCAAAATCAAGCTGAGTACGTTTGTGTACGTCTTTAGCTTTAGACAGCTGAAGCAAGAAGACAACAACTACTGGCCCAAAACATAAATCGCTGCTGCTGCTGCTGCTGCTACTGCTATGGCTGCTGTCTTGGCAACAAGCTGCTTGGCCCAAAGGCAACATTGACTTCCACTCATACCCGAAAGTCCTTGCAGTGCCACTAACAAGTTGTCCATCGTTTCTTTTTCATCTCTTGTTTTTTTTTTTCTTTTTTGGCCAAGCAGTGGAACAAGTGCTTCAAACAACAACTACAATTCATGACAAGCAGTTGAATGTGAAAGGTTTTTTTACACTGTGTTCAAGAAGTTGGTGGAAAATTCGTTTAATCTTTCTTATTTTTATTATTTTTCATTAAATTTTAATTATTATTTTAATGTACAATCTTTTGGCAATTGCTTGGTAATCGACTACACTGTTTGCTTTACGCTGATCCAAAGGCATATTCCTATTCTACTGCTTGATGCATATAATTATATAAGGATAATTCGTTTTGGGACTGTTTGCTTTGCCTACCAACTACAACTCCAGGTTTCCTTTGATAATACATCATAATAAACTAACTAAGCAACCCTCGCACTGAGTTTGAGTGGGACAGTTTCATATTGGCTTGTTATTGACAGCATTGTTGTTCAGAGTTTGTCTTTCGTTTGGTTTTTTTTTATCCATCTAGTACTAGTATTGGTTTGGTTTAAGAATCGGGCAAAGCTGTCGACCATTCGCACAGTTAGTCACCCAGCCACAAAGGATAATGGTTCCAAAGCCTAGACCGGCCACAATATGCAGGCTGGCAGTAAAATCGTTGGATATATATAAAAAGACATTAGGCTCATTCTCTGCCGGCCAATAAGCAATTTTCGGTCAGTTTTATTGAACACAGAGACACAGAAAACTGTCAGAGTTGCCGCCTTGGGGGAGACTGGGTGCTGTGTTGCGTATATGTAATGTGTGCAGGAAATGAAAAATGTAATTAAAAAAGTTTCTTTTGTTGAATGAAATAAGTCTCCGGTGTGGGTGGGTCTTCGAGTCCGAGTGAAGCAGGGGAATATCAAGTAAAATCAAGTGAACAATTTGTGGTGCCTTTTAAATGTATGAGAACCGTGTGTGACATTCAGCTGGCTCCGGCAGCTTTCAATCTCTTTCCTTTTAGTTTTATATGTGCCAAACTCACACATTCACAAGCACAGAGAGACACACACACTGTCACAAACACTCAAACGTGTGCATGTAAAAGTGCTCATTAAAACATATCAACAAGCTTTATAGCAGCTTCAACATCAACATCGACGTCGACGTCGCTGTCCCTTGCCTTGTCGTTGCCGTTGTCGTTGTCGTCATACCGACAGCAGTTAAATTCATTCATAAACTACGTGACAAAACGAACGGAAATGTAGAAGCGGAAATTGCCAACAAACACTCACACACACACACACACACACGAGCATAAACATAAATGCACATATAGACAGCCGCATGTAGTTGTTCACATTGGCACACATGCACCCAGACACTTCGTCTGTCACTCAGTCATTTAGTCATTGAGTCATTTCGTCATTTTGTCAGTCTGTTGGCTGCTTGCCTGACGGTTCAACGTGCGCGAAATATTTTTCACTCTCGCCGCCTTTGCCTGGTATTTACAATCAATTTTAAAAATGCCTCTATATCCAAGACCACAAGGTACGCCACTAATACTCTGTAATCCATGGCATTAATCTGTACTTAATAAAAGTACATTTGATTTAATGATGGTTGCAAAACTTGAAATATTTTCATTGATAGAAAAGAACTGTAGATTAGATTGCGATTCTAGAATTAATACATTAAACGAGTATTAAACTACATAAATCAAGTACGAAATACTTGAGAGTGTATTAAAATACTTAAGTCAATACCAAAGATTATTAAAATAAAAACAATTAAACATGAATTGTAACTTTTCAGATACTCAAATCGAAATAAAAAATTCTTGATTCAAGAACAAGCCACGGGCTCAAATCTCTCTACCGGATTTTTATAGAAACAAACTGGTTAACTTTGGTATTTAAAAAATATATTTTTTATTTTTTAAGCCATTAGTAAGCATTCAAATTCAAAATAAATAGATAAACTCAAATCATTAGGGAGAGAGATATCAGATATTCAAATCGCGTCCCGGGGAATATGGAATACAAACTGTGATAAACATTAGAAAACTTACTAAATTATTTGGTTTCTGTTGTAAAATAATTTTTTTTTTTATCCAATGTACATATTTCTCTATACATTTTATAGAAATGCTTTAATTTTTAGTAAATCAAAAAAAATATTAAAAATATTTCAGAGCATCTTTCTGTTTAATTAGATATAAACTTTCGTATTATAAGTTAAATTTTCTTTATAGACCTGTGGAGTGGTTCAATTATATATGTAATCCTATTCATGTTAACACCTAGCTTTTATTCCCTTATATTTTTTATAGTCCAAAAGAGACTACAAGGTATTTAATGTTCCATCTTTGTTAAGTTAAAACACATTTGGGTTTTTTTTTTATGGCGTGGCAACCCGTCGAGTATCTACTTGAGTGTAGCAAAAACGTTGAATTGCTGCGCCGAGCCTAAAATGGAGGGGCCGCTGCCACACGTTGTAAGCACAATCCACCCAAAACGGCCCAGCGCTATTTTTCGCTTCCCTCCCCACTGCCAATGCCCGCGCCAACAAGCATATTACATTTGCAATATTTCCCTTTCCACTCTGCGCGCTCTCTTTCATATGTAAGTCATCAACAGGCGCTGGCACGAAAAAGAGGCGTGGCCGTAGCAAGGACGAGGGGCGTTCGCGAAATCTCATAATATTGATAGTGCGCTTTTGGTAAGGATGTAAAAATAAAAAAAAAAAAATAAAGTGTATTTTTTGATTGCAGCCATTTGACCTCAGTTGGGTTGGCAGTCGAAAGAGGCTTTAGAGAGGCAGATTGGGCATAATTTAGTTCGCTTTTATTTGATATACATATATGTGTGTATGTGTACATGACAAACAATTGAAGGGGTGTGTGTGAAAGGGTGGCACACAACATTTTGCTATCCTTTTTTTTTGTTTTGTTTTGCCAGCCGCAGAGACAACAAATTGATGCAGGTCAGGCCAACACCAAAACCAACACCAACAACAACGACAATAACCACAAACAACGAAAAGAAAATGAAATCTACGAATGAGTATACAAGTGTTTCCGGCAGGCAATTCGTCTTCCTTCACTTCTCTTTTCTGTTGCTGGCTTTTTATTTTTATTTCGGTGGGCTGGCTTATTGCTTGGTTCAATCAGAATTGTATTGTCGTTTCAACCAAAAAAACAGAAAAAAAAAAGGGATTGTATATGGCAATGTGATTGCTATCAGAATGTGCATCTTTATTACTGTACATACATATACATAAACATACATATATGTATGTGTGTGTATGTATATATATTCTTTTCACTGGGGCGCAAGGTGTGCGGATTAAATGGGTGCCAATGAGCCATGCATATCTCTTTTAATTGAAGGCATTTTAAAAGATTGAATCTCCTCCTACGGCAGTTAGCGCTTATTTAAAATTCAGATTTTATAGCTTATAAGAAAAACAATGGAGCATGAAATTAAAAAAAAAGTAAAATCGATTTAAGATTTAGGATTTTTTCCTTTTTCTTCAACTTTTTCTTGCACTTTGGATATGCTTCATTAAATTTAGCTAACTGTCATTCTTTCTTTAATAAGTGGCCAACTTACTATCCGTTTGCCCTTTTAACGCTCGCGTTTTACTATTATTTTAAGAATTAAATTTACTTATTACCTGCCAGGGTAAGTAAAAATGTTCGCTGGCAATGCTCGGGTTGAAGGCCGCTCTGTCAGAGTGGTGGGTGGTGGGTGGAGGGGAAAAGCTTACTCAGCTGCCAGTGTGTTAAAAAGGCAACTCAGAAAAGCATTCAACTCGACAAGTTACTTGCTAGTTGACCTAATTTAACCTTGACCCATTTCCATGCTCCACATCCCACACGCTCGCTCAATGTGAACACATTGTACACAAGATTTCTATTTCTCATACTGTGCTTCGTGACATTTCATTATTTGTTTAATTTTAATTAAATAAAAAAAGTAATCAAATAATTCTTATATATTAATGGTGAATTAAAGCTTATCAAATTGAAATTGTCAAAAAACATTCCAAAATATGTTGCATAATCATAAAATTCACAAATTGGTATATTTAATCCCAGTACAATCTTACTCTGCCGTATATAACCAATTCGTAATTTACACTCATGTCCTATACACAAACACATTTATCGTTAGCCTTATGGCTATAGTTGGGCATTTCAATTAGTTTACAACACCATTTGATTTTGGTTCAGCTTAGCTTGGTAGCAATCAAGGCCATTTGCTATAAGTAGATGCAGATAGTTTATGGTACTGCCTATTGGTTATCTCATGTATGTATGATGTGAGTGTGTGTGTATATGGGCATTATGTATTGCCGTTACTTTTGGCATCTGGTTAAACCATTTTACCTGCTTGATATTTGTTGCACGCAAATTGCGTATACGCAACGTTCCCAAAGACAGTCAGCCCTGGGGAGACACGATTTGGCATTCGGGCTTGGATTTGGATTCGTATTCGCACATCGCATTGAATATTTCAGGGCCGCCGCTGGGCACTTGTATATACGTGCGTGAGTGTCTGTGTGTATGTGTACATATATTGGTGCTTCTACTTTGGTCCATAAATGTCAAAGTCAATGCAGTTAACACAGATCTCAGCCTGCTTGGGCTGAGCTCGACGCTCGAGTCATGGTCCCTTCGCATTGGGCGTGAGTGCGACATAAAATACGAGACAGACGATATCGAATAAAAAAAATAGACATCCATATGCATAAACATATATATGTATATATGTATGAACATATATTGTGCTTGCTGCTGGTGTAGCTGAATAATTGAAACGATAAATTTTCCACACAATAAAGCGCTAGGAATTCAATAAAGTTTGCAATTTTTAACGGGCGCAAAGAGAGTGTGGAGAGGGGGCTTGGTTTCGTGTTATACTCAATGACATTTAGCTTGTATAAGTTGTATAACTTGTTGCTGCTGCTGCTGCCACAAACAGAAAGTAAAAGGGAGAGAAAGAGCGAAAGAGCCAAAGAGCGAGAGCCATGCATAAACATTATTTTATGTGCACACACAACACGACAATAAAAATCACGCATGAATTTCATACATGTTTCGTTACAACGGACACAAGCGCAGCAACATGCCCCACAGTGCCACTTGCAACTACGACTAGAAAGTGGGGTAAAACAGAAAAACCAAGTAATAATAGCCAACTCGCGGAAAATGTTGTATACCCTTTAGACGCCAAGGAATTATATCAAAATATATTTTTTAAATTTTCAGTTAATCAATAACCAAAAAAATTAATGAAAAGTAATGAAAAAGAAGTAAACAACAAGCAGAGAATAAAAAATCACAAATGTGTTACACGCTGCACAACAGAATAACAATACCCATGTGCAAGGGTATCAGAACTGGGGTCGCAATAGCGAAAACCTCAACACACGAGTAAAACAAAATGTAATTACAACAAGAACATTTCAACGGAACTAGGGGGTACCAAATGCGATTGTTGTTGCTACATGAAAATGCAACAATGTTGCAGGTGCACATGAGTCTCTCTCTGTGTGTCCGTGTGTGTGTGTGCCAGTCAGTGAAAGTGAAGGTTATCTACCGAAAAGCGTTGTTTCAGCCCTGCCTGCTGCTGCTGCTGCTGTTGCTGTTGCCAACATGTTGGCAGCACAAGCTCAGCGCTACACTTGAGCTTTATTGCATACATTAAGGGGCCAAGGTGTGCCACATAGCCACATAGCAGAGCACACGCACTTACACACACGCACACACACATTCTTGGAACTATACCTAGGGGAGTGTGTGTGTGTGTGTGGGCTTGTCTATTTGGATAATGGACATTGCCGTTTTGGCTAGCAATAAGCCAGAGAGAGAGAGAGAGAAAGAATAGCACGCAATAGGGGAAAAGTTAGCTAGAGTCAAAGCAAGAAATGACATCATAAATAATGTCACAAAGCCTGATATATGCTGTAAAGTATACACACAAACGCACACACACACATTAATTATATTTTACGATATTTTCCGTTACAGTTGATGAATGTACCAATTGTTGCCAGATTTTTTTCAGCAATTCAACCACAACAAATATTAAACTTATTTGATTGAAAACTCTTAAAAAAAAATTCCATCGAGATAAATAATACAATTGAAATTATTATTGTGTTATATATGCGTACTTCACACATACATTTAAATTTAATTCTTAAATGGTAAAATAGTATTTTTTATACCCTGCACATATGAAATGGCTAAAGAGAATATAATGGCTTTGTGCAAAATTATGTAATCCCATAAAGTCTATAGTTTCTCGCACACCATCGATAAATCTTTCGTTTTCTGATATACACATGTCATCGATAACAATAAAATCTGGAATTTGGTGAAATAATAAACATAATGAATATTTTAATATTTGATCGTTTGTGTTAAGTCTTAGGACTAGGGTATTTTCTAGTCGACCTTACTCTACTAGAGTTTCTCTGTTTTTTTGTGAACATGACATGTCAAACAATCCTGTCGATAACAGTTCACTATGTTTTTATTTCCTGTTTTTTTAATGGGTAGCATATTCATATATTCATAAATAAATACATTAATTCATCTGATTGGATGTATATTTAATGGTAATTTATTTATTAAATATTTGTTTTTATATATGTATATTAAAAAGGTAAATATGATAAAAGAAAATTTGTTAGCTTTTAATAATGAAGAATGTTTTGTGTTATGACATCCAATAAGTTGTTATATATTTTATTCTATGCACAACTTTTTCCGATTTTTACTGGTTTGATTTGCAACGATATTTTGACCAAAGCTTCTTTAATTAGATTTGCTTGCTGTGATTCTTTAAACTATTGCCAATAACGCTTCTCAATGCAATTATTTTTGCACCTGAATATTGCATTAAGATTGGCTCTCAGCTGTGTTTTTCACTTAACTCTGATTGTTGTCCATAAAATTCTATGCTCCCAATTTGTCCTATGCAGCTTATTTTTCCTTTCATTTTCACTTATTCTATTTCTCTCTTGCATCTTTATTTCTTGCACTTTTTATGCATTGGGTTAAATTTAAAATAAGACAAGCATAATGGACAGACTAAACACACACACACATTAAAAGATAATCATTTTGTGCTTTAAGTTACCCTGCAGCTTGGTCTCACATACATAGATTGCACTCGAGAGGTTTGAAACCGGCAACATTTTGTGCTCATCATTGTTTGGCACTTAGTCAGACGACGTCAACGTTGCCGCAGTTATGTCGATTAGATGAGCAGACACCTGGCCCTCCGCAAACCCTTCCCCCCACACACTTGCTCAGGTGTTCACCATAGCAGCTCTTCACATGGCTAACGAGCAGCTGATATGACAGACAAAACGCCATTTGGCTTTTAGTTAGTGGGGCACACACACACACACACATACACATACACATACACATACACATATGAGTCAGGTGCATGGCATAAGCGACCCCCATTTGTGCCCCCTTTGCACTCTCACTTCTTGCCTAGGTGGCGACAACATCCTTGACATGCTTGCGAAACGCCGTGACAATTGTGCCAGTGCTTGGATTTGGATTTTTGGCCCCTGGCCTGGACTACTCTGCTATACAGGACTGACAGGACAGACAGGACAGATGCCTGGACTAATGAACTGGCTGGACAACTCTGCCACTCTGTGGCAACACATGCTTCTAGCTGTGGCCATCTCTCTCCCTCACTCTGTGCATTCCTTAATTAAAACGCTGGTCGTTTTAGCTCAATTAAAGAGGCCGCTTTGACCAACATAGCACTTGAAATGCACTACAAATTGCAAAACTGGCCAAAAAATGTCCAAATCTGAATCAGAATCTGAATCCAAGTGCATGAGTCGTGGAGTCGATGCCCTTGCAGACAGCAGGCGCATAAAAAATTCAACTGTCTGTCAATTATAAGCTCAACACAGCTGCAAAACACACACACACACTTGTCGCTGCCCATATACACAAACACATATACATATATACATATATCAATCTGCATGTATGTATATGCGAAAATCTATTGAATGAACCCACGCACAGTTTTGAGTGAAAGAGATTTCTGTTGCTGTTGCTCTCACATTGGCAATTACTCACTGGAATTGAGCGTAAAAATATTTGTGTTTGTGTGTGTTTGTATGTATGTTTGTGGCCAGAAAAACGGGAATAAACATGCGCATCCCCGCATATCCTTGAAAACTGTATACCGTACCGCCTGGATGCGTCTGGAGCAACGAGCATCAAGCTCATTCAGCGCTCATTCCATTCCAGCGATTATTTTCTGAATGTTTTTATGTGTGTATGTGTGTGTGTGTGCTGTGTGTGTGTATATGACTCAATGCCAAACTCAGTCATTGGGTCGAGCCGGCACGTCGACGAAGCTCACCTGACCGACTAAAAAATCTTTTACCCGCCACGCTGTTAATGTCACCGTGGGGAGACTGACGCTCTATATAGCCGAGTTGCCTGGGAGGGCCCCTTGTGGCCCCCCACCCACTATCGGCGTCGAGCCTATGCAAATCGTCTGCACAAAAAGAAAAACAAAAATACAAGAACAAGAACAACACAAAGGCATAAACTCGCGCTGTGCCTTGAAATTTGCATGTTTTTTTGTTGTTTCATCTCTTGCTAGAGCTTCGTTTTTTTGGTTCTTGTTGTTGTTGTCGTTGGAAAACGTAGCTTGTAAGTCAATTGGGTTGTCTACACACACACACATACACATACATACACATTTACATTCATTTAGGCTGGCATTGCATACATTAAGCCGACTAGGCGCCGCAAACCTGCAGGTGCAAGCGAGAGCCCACATGGCGGGAGAGAAAGAGATGGCGCGAATGAGAGAAAAAGCGCGAGCGCACCGCTGGGCTCTGCTTGTAATTCGCTTTGTAGTCGCCTTGGGCGCAATTATTTCCTCTTTTTTTTCTTTCTCCATTCCTCTATTTCGGTTTTTTTCGTTTTTTTTTTACCTCAGCGGCAACTCTTCATTTTTAAACGCTTTGCAGAGCTTTTAGCGCTATCCATCGAGTGGCTGGCAAACAGCTGTGAATTGTGTCTGGATTTTAATTTGGTATTTAATGTATGCGCCGCTCCGTTTGCAATCGCCTCCTCACCTAATTTCGTTTAACTGTGCTCTGATACGGTGTACATGTATATCGTTATCAGTTCTCTCAAAAGCATCGTTTGCGACTTGAGTCGAATTAAGTTGAATAAACAGATAATAAACAAGTATGAAGGCTGTAGTCGAGTAAGCTCGACTAGAAGATACCCTTAAGTCTTGATCATACAGACGGACAGACGGTCGGGCTGACAGACACACTCATATGTACGTGTACCGCTGTACCAATGGTTGATGGTTTCATATCTCCGATTTTAGAGATGTTCATTATTTTGCTAATACTTTCAATCCCCATTTTTAAGTTTTCAATTTTCAAGATTTTTTTGTTATCGATTACATGTGTATATCGTAAACCGAAAAAGTTATCGAATATTTGAAACAATTTTGCTTTGCCTAGGGATTAGAAAAGCTCATATCCAAAATTTGGACACTCTTTGGTACTCTCTCGCTTTTCTAGTTCCTGAGATTGACGCGTTCATACATACGGACAGACAGACGGACATTGACTCGGCTGTTGATGCTGATCAAGAATATATATAGTTTATGGGGTCGGAGAAGCTTTCTTCTGCCTGTTACATACTTTTGCAAAAAACCATTATACCCTTTTTTACCCATTTCATGGGTTAAGGGGTATAATAATTAGCTAGCATCTGAACAATCGAACAAATTCCACGAACCAATAAAATTTCAACTTTGACTCTATTGTTGAAAAAGAAATCAGAAAAATGCGGAAGACCGAGGTTTCGTTCTATAAGTCGCTCTTTAACATATTTTAGTTGCAAATAATTCTGTTTAGTGCGCGGTGTATTGCCAAGATGTTCATATTGTCGAAACTTTTGCTGATTTTACTTAGCATGTCTCTGACTGTGGCAGCAACTGAAACCGAGTATGACTCTGTTAGTTTCTCAATACAATATAAATCGTTATATTATACTAATATGTGTTTTTTACTTTGTCACAGTGTGTGGAATCCAAGGAGTTGGACAAGCAATGTGGTAGCCATTGCTACAAAATGGTAAAGCCACTTCTTGAATATGCTGCCTCGATACGTTCAAAAGAAAAGCAATTCAATGATCTAATGTCTAGGATCGAGAATCTTGAAAGTCAACTTAAGCTAAGTAATGAACATAAGAGTCAGTTACTTGAGTCAAATAGAGCTTTAAACGATAAAATGTCTAAGATCGAGAATCTTGAAAGTCAACTTAAGCTAAGTAATGAACGTAAAAAGTATTGCTTGACCAATGATCAGTTAAATGAGTCAAACAAAGCTTTAATCGATAAAATGTCTAAGATCCAAAATCTTGAAAGTCAACTTAAGATAAATATTGAAGATAAAAATCAGTTAATTAAGATAATTAGAGATTTAAACGATAAAATGTCAAAGATCGAGAATCTTGAAAGTCAACTTAAGCTAAGCAATGAACATAAAAAGTATTGCTTGACCAATGATATGTTACTTAATTCAAACAAAGATTTAATCTCTAAAATGTCTAAAATCGAACATCTTGAACGTATACTTAATGAACATAAAAATGAATTAATTGAGTCAAAAAAAACTTTATGCCATAAAATGTCAAAGATCTATAAACTTGCAAAGAAAATAGACTCTAAATTATAATCGGACAGCTCAAAAAGTTCCTCTGAGTCAGAATATTACGAGTCTTGAACAGCTACATTTCTGGTCAAATTCTCAGCTACATCAAAGGTTAATTTATAATCTATTTAAGAATGGTGAATTGCAATCTATACGATTAACTTATCGCGCGATAAGAATTTGGAGTTTACTTGGGATCCCTAGACTTTATATTTGTACAAATAATGATTACACCAATAAATAAATGATGATTGTATACAAATACAAATATATTTCGGTTATGTAAGTGAATGTTTCATATATTTATAACATTTTTATTTTGATACAGCTTGATGATAATGCATTTTGTTTCCAACTGATGGAATCAGTTGCAAGTAGAGCACACACAATATTGAGAACGGGGCGTCGATGCTTCTTGTTAGTTTTGACAATAGTGGTTAGCACATGAGAGTTCAGTTAAATGTCCCCTACTCTCCCCTACCCACCCCACAGTCCACGTCCCAACTCAACAAGCAAAAAAAACAACTTCTCCACTGATGGCAAATTGAAAAAAACCAAAATCAAATAAAACAAGTAATAAGGCACTAGTCGAGTAAGCTCGACTAGAAGATACCCTTAACCCTTGACCATACACACGGACAGACGTACATACACATATGTGTACCGCTGTACTCATGCTTGATAGTTTCATATCTCCGGTGTTTCTGAGCCGATTGTAATAAAAATTTCACAGATGTTCATTATTTTACAAATAGTTTTAATCCCCACTTGCAGGTTTTCGATTTTCACGATTTTTTTGATATCGATTCCATGTGTATATCGTAAACCGGAAAAGTCATCGAACATTTAAAACAAACTTGCTATGCCTAGGGATTAGGAGAGCTTATATCCATAATCTGGAGTCTCTCGCCTTTGTAGTTCCTGAGATCGATGCGTTCACACATACGGACAGACAGACAGACGGACGGACAGACAGACAGACAGACTAACGGACATGGCTATATCGACTCGGCTGTTGATGCTGATCAATAATATATATACTTTATGGGTTCGGAGAAGCCTCCTTCTCCCTGTTACATACTTTTGCACAAAACCATTATACCCTTTTTTACCAATTTGATGGGTTAAGGGTATAAAAATGTTCCTGCATGTTTTTTTTTTAGCTTACACGCAAAACTGATGTATGAAGTTTCTTAAGAGCTTTCGATTATACAAATGCGGTACATATAAAAAGTCGGATTTAAGCTTAAATTGAGGTTTCTCAAGGTTTCTATAGTATTGTCAGGTATTTACTCATTTTGTACATAACAATAAACGTGGGTTATAATATTTTACATGTTCTTTCTCAATGCCACAGTATTAGCTTTTAATTTTCATAAACGAAAAGGAAATGAAAGTTCGTGTGTCGTGGGCAGCAGTCAAGCAATCCCATTGTCAAGTACTGTCATTTATGAGCCTCTTACTTGTTCTCATTTTATGACATTTTTAAGTAAGTCGCAAGACACTCGCGAGTTCGCATTTCTTTCTTTCTTTTTTTCTACTTCTGCTGTTGTTGGTTTGTGTTTTGTAATTGAATGCGTTAAATTACATCAAATTCATGCCTATCAAGTTTGGCTTACAGCTGTTGTTGTTTTGTTTTGTGGGCGGGTGGGTGGTTGGGTGGCCCACGAGTGCCGTTTACGGTTATTTAGGCGCAGGCACTAAGTTTTCTTTTTACGATCTAGCGACAAAAGCTGAGGGAGATGGTGAAGGAGAAAACGGAGCCGCTGGGGGATTGGCTGTATAAAAAATGCTTATTTGCAAAGTTTAGTGGCGGCAGCGCTGACTCATTCGATGCCATCTACAGGTGCCCCCAATCCCGCTCCCTCCCTCGCCTCCGCCCCACACAGTACACATATATTTAAAAAGCCAAGCAGACGGCGGCTTTAGAGACTGGAGCAAGGTTACGACTAACTCGAAATCAAAGAAGAAGAAGAAGACGAAGAAGGCGCTCCTTCCACCTTCCACGCCAGAAGTTGATTCGGCGCCACGGAAGTGCAGAGCGCGTAACTAAAACTTGTTTTTCCTACACTGCAGCCTGCTTTACGACTAACTGTAACTAAGCTGAGGTTGGTTGGGGGGTGTGATTTGGTTGGGTGGTTGCCCCCTGGCGGCCTTGAAAGTTATGCATGCAGTTGCCGCTGAGCTACTGTGGCAAAAGGCAACTTGATGGCGTCGCCAAGCGGAAGCCAACGTCGTCGCTGTCCCCGTTGTTCCCGCCCACATTCCACAAAACGTGGATTATACGCTTTACCTGCAGGCATCAGGAGACGCCTCTCCCACGGATGTTTGAAACTTTTTGTTTTTGGTGGAAATGGCTGCCGAGTTGCCTGCCTTTGTGCTGCCCCCAACGGAATGCTCAACACTGCCAACACAGTGCCTGCCAAAAATGTTTAGCCAAAGCAACAACTAATGCAAACCCCAAAAAACAGACAGTTAAGAAAATTTCTGTATGTACAGTCTTCGGAAATTATGTGCAGACAAATTTTTAAGATGGCAAAATCAAATGCAAAGAAATTCGGAAAATGTTTTTACGAATATTATAGTCTTCTCAATAGTTTTAAGATAAATTATATTTTATTCTTTATAAATGTTACGATAATTTATATTCTTTTTCGATTTATTACGATATATGTTAACTGTTTCAAAAGTCATTTACTGAATTGAAAAACTTTGTCTGTCAACTTTGAAGCCAACTGCATGTGCTTATCAGATAGCCATGCCCCTTAGGGAAAGCCATAGTTTAAAAGCGTTACGTATGTAAATGAAAGCCCAAAATATATATTGTGAAGGGCATTTTGAATGTCCGGGCTTTTGGCTCTGCCACGGAAATCCAATAGAAATTTATGTCATTTAAATTTTTCGCAATGCATAAAATGCCTTAAAACAAAATATATGACCAGCAATATATATAGTCCAAAAGCCCCATCCCATAAAGGGAATGAGCTCGCTTGTGGAAGGACAACTTCAAGGTGCACAGAGCCGCTCGAATTGCCATGAAATTTATGCGTTTCGCAACAACAACAACAACAGTAACAGACAGCAACAGCAAGTTGACAACATTCGGCTGAATCTCTGAAATATTGTGTTTTTCTTTGGCATTGCCCTGCGGCTCCTCCGTCACTCCACCATCTATCTTCCGTCGCCCTGCCCCTGACTCTTCCACTTTTGGCAATTTTCAACTGCTGATTTTCCAATCAGTGCGCAGTTTGTTACAGCTACGCGAAGCTTATTGAAAATATTTGTCCCGCCACGACGAAGTTGAATGCGAATGCGAATGAGAATGTGAATAAGAATTCGAATGCGAAGCTATCTTCATTAGTCTTTGTCTTTCTCTGAGTCAGACAGAGGGCATAAAACGTTACAGAAAACAACAGAGAGAAGTACCCTTAAAGATTTTCCAGAGAGCTCCCACAGCAATGCTTAAGCTGAAAAATACGAAAACATAAAGTCGTAATAAACATTAAGAGACCCAAAAGACAAATTGATTGGCATCTGAATTTTGAAGCATTTCCACTGAACTGCAGCTGTCTGTATAATTTATTTTGTGATTAAGAATATATGTATATATAATCTACAGTTGCACATAATAGATAATTAGCTAGCATCTGAACTCTGTTTAATCGCACAAAATCCACGAACCAAAAAAAATTCAACTTTGACAGTATTGTTTGATAAGAAATCAGAAACCGAAGTTTCGTTCTTTAAGTCGCTCCTTAACATATTTTAGTTTCAAATAATTCTGTTTAGTGCGCGGTGTATTGCCAAGATGTTCATATTGTCGAAACTTTTGCTGATTTTACTTAGCATGTCTCTGACTGTGGCAACAACTGAAACCGAGTATGACTCTGTTAGTTTCTCAATACTTTGTCACAGTGTGTGGAATCCAAGGAGTTGGACAAGCAATGTGGTAGCCATTGCTACAAAATTGTAAAGCCTCTTCTTGAATATGCTGCCTCGATACGTTCAAAAGAAAAGCAATTCAATGATCTAATGTCTAGGATCGAGAATCTTGAAAGTCAACTTAAGCTAAGTAATGAACATAAGAGTCAGTTACTTGAGTCAAATAGAGCTTTAAACGATAAAATGTCTAAGATCGAGAATCTTGAAAGTCAACTTAAGCTAAGCAATGAAGATAAGAGTCAGTTACTTGAGTCAAATAGAGCTTTAAACGATAAAATGTCTAAGATCGAGAATCTTGAAAGTCAACTTAAGCTAAGTAATGAACATATGAGTCATATACTTGAGTCAAATAGAGCTTTAAACGATAAAATGTCTAAGATCGAGAATCTTGAAAGTCAACTTAAGCTAAGTAATTAACATAAAAAGTATTGCTTGACTAATGATCAGTTAAATGAGTCAAGCAAAGCTTTAATCGATAAAATGTCTAAGATCCAAAATCTTGAAAGTCAACTTAAGATAAATATTGAAGATAAAAATCAGTTAATTAAGATAATTAGAGATTTAAACGATAAAATGTCAAAGATCGAGAATCTTGAAAGTCAACTTAAGCTAAGCAATGAACATAAAAAGTATTGCTTGACCAATGATATGTTACTTAATTCAAACAAAGATTTAATCTCTAAAATGTCTAAAATCGAACATCTTGAACGTATACTTAATGAACATAAAAATGAATTAATTGAGTCAAAAAAAACTTTATGCCATAAAATGTCAAAGATCTATAAACTTGCAAAGAAAATAGACTCTAAATTATAATCGGACAGCTCAAAAAGTTCCTCTGAGTCAGAATATTACGAGTCTTGAACAGCTACATTTCTGGTCAAATTCTCAGCTACATCAAAGGTTAATTTATAATCTATTTAAGAATGGTGAATTGCAATCTATACGATTAACTTATCGCGCGATAAGAATTTGGAGTTTACTTGGGATCCCTAGATTTTATATTTGTACAAATGATGATTACACCAATAAATAAATGATGATTGTATACAAATACAAATCTATTTCGGTTATGTAAGTGAATGTTTCATATATTTATAACATTTATATTTTATACAGCTTGATGCTAATGCATTTTGTTTCCAACTGATGGAATCAGTTGCAAGTAGAGCACACACAATATTGAGAACGGGGCGTCGTTGCTGCTTGTTATTTTTGACAATAGTGGTTAGCACATGAGAGTTCAGTTAAATGTCCCCTACTCTCCCCTACCCATCCCCACAGTCCACGTCCCAACTCAACAAGCCAACAAGCAAAAAAAAACAACTTCTCCACTGAATGCAAGTTGAAAAAAACCAAAATCAAATAAAAATATAACTTGAACGCACAGTCGTTGGTAAAAAATGTGTTGTGGGTATATGTGTGTGTGTGTGTGCGTTGCCTGCACACTGGGGAGCAGCTGTAGATTTGAAGTAGGCCCTCCTGGGGCTCACTCTGACAATTGTACGAGTTTATTCTTCTATTTATTTTTGCAATTTTTCTTCCTCTTTTTTTGCGACTTGAATATTGTCTCATTGCCGCGCATTATTATTTTTTTTTGTCTCCACAACTTTGCAGTGGCGCGCTCGCTTGTGAGCTGAGCAAACTAAAAAATATGGCCAAGTTTTTGGCTTGGGGCGATCTCCGGTGCGACAATGTGAATTTATGGTGAGCTACGTGGGAATACAGCCATGTAACTACAACATACATACAATGGATACCTATAAATGTATATAAGTATGGGTACGTATACATACATATAGATACACTTTTAGTATGTTTCATGTGTGGCTTATACATTTTGCGCTCCGTTTAGTTGGTGGGTTTTGGCTAGCTGTTTGGCCTGCTTAAAGCGCCGTGAAAATGTTGGCAAAAGAAAATTGAAAAATCCAATGTGAAATTGAATAATGTGGTGGCAACGTGAAGGAGTTGCCACTATAAGAGTAGGTAGGGTGAACAGTCAGAGTCGCGGCTCTGTGGCATGTTTGTAATGTGACAAGAAGATTTATGCATAGTCCTGAGAGTGGTGCATTTCGAATTGATAGTGGCACACAAGGATTTGAGCAACAGGACCTCCTGCACTCCAGTTTATGTAGAATAAAGTTAGTTCAACAAAAAACAAGTTTTTGAAGTTTTTTATAAAGACTTATACTTTTGTATTTGTTATGAAAGAATTTATATTTTGTAAAGTTTTCCACAGCTTCCAAGATAAATGTAGCTTAAAAATTCTCTTCAAAATCACAAAAAATACCTAAAAGCTGTCAAATGAAATGCTTCTCGCTAAAGAGCTAAACTGAACTGCATTTTAAATTGAATTTTTATTTTATAAAAGTCAACTCCATTAATTAATTAATTCATACAATTATTTAATTACGTTGAAGCTCTAACGATTGCGTTGCTTTTCATTAAATACACACACACACACACACACAAATAGAATGAGGTGTGTATATGTGTGCGTGCGTAGAGTAAAAGTGTGATAAAATGTGCAAAAGAAGCGGGTCAAAAAGGGATGCACTCACCTTTAATTATCACAAGGAAGATCAACACGGCAAACAGCGTGCACGACGACGACGAGTCCATGTCCTTGGTTTAATTGTTTGCGTTGCTTTTAGGTTGAATTGCTTGTTGTTGCTGTTGTTCGCCCCTTCCACTGTTATGTTGGAACAGCGAAAGTGTTTGCAACAATTGGGTGACTGCCAGTTGTTGCCTGTCGCCTGCTTTTAAGTAGCCTGCCCCGTTGCTGGCACGTTGCCCTGATTAACACTTAAGCCAAAAGACAAACGCGTCGTGTGGGTCAAAGTTCAGCGCAGTTGCAGCTGCCACAATGCCCGTAGCACTGAAGGCCAGCTATCCACTCCTCCTGCTTGTTTTCGTTCTCTTCAGCTGCAGCTTGTTGAGAATTAATTTTAGTATATCTTTTAATGGCATATAGTTTCTTGCCTTTTTGATTAAGAACTTGCTCCAAAAATTAATGTCTAATTGTCGCCACTCATTTCATTTACCAACGAAATATTATTTTATTTTTGTGTTGTGAATTTCGCCAAATGCAGTTTGCTTATTTTACTTAGAGGTTTTGGATGTTGCAAATCTAATTTCCTGGTTTCTGGTATCGCATTTTAAGCTGGCTCATTATATATATTTTTTGTTTGGTTACAGAGTTTTGGAATTGTGTGTGTATTTCAGCTTTTAAATTAACATCATTTGCACTTGAAAACTACTTTTGTTGTATAACAAGAGCTTGAGAAACCGTAAGTAGCTGTTTTTTTTTTTGTTGTTGTTGTTGTTATATGTATTAATTTAGTTTTGCCTTTTTCAGTTATATATCGTTGTTTCGTTCAGTTGTGAAATGTGGCCTGCAAAAGAAAAGTAAAAGAAATACAAATTTGTTAACATTTTTTAGTCAACAGTTAAAATATATATTTATTGATAAAACATATTCAATGCAAATTTATTTGGTCAAAATGTTCTATATATACTTTTTATAATTTTTATATACCCTTTACCCATGAAACGGTTAGAAATGGGTATAATGGTTTTGTGTAAAAGTATATACCAGGCAGACGGAAGCATCAACAGCCAAGTCAATATAGCAATTTCTGTCTGTATGTATGAAAGCGTCGATCTCAGGAACTACAAAAGCTATAGACTCCAAATTGTGGCTAAGAGCTCACCTAATCCCTAGACAGACAAATTTGTTTAAATTTTTGAAAACTTTTAAGGTGTGTTTAATTGGAATCGTTTAGAAAAAAACATTGAATTTTTATAACTTATAAAAGGGATTGAAACTTTTAATAAAATAATGAAAATATGTGAAATTTTTATTAAAATCGGTTGGGAAACACCGGAGATATTAATGTATACAGTAGTACATGTAAATGTATGTCTGTCAGCCCGACCATCTGTGCGCCTGTGTGGTCCAGGGTTAAGGGTATTTTCTAGTCGAGCTTACTTGAGTAAAGCCTTTTTACTTCTTTTTATCGTAATTTTGCAATCCAGTACACATTTAATTCTGTTCTTTGGTTAGTTTTTGCTCAAAATACCACAAAAAAAAAGATAATCTTTTCTTTTACCTGTATCTCATTTCGTATTTTTTTGTAACTTAGCATTTCTTTCTTTATTTAGTTTTTAATCCATCCACAAGCTGTTTGTAGCTTTGCCTTTTGAAGTTTATTTTTCTCTCGCCACAACTTAACGAACTGCGGTTGCTTACAAAAAAAATAAACAAACCCCACTCCCTTTTAAAGCAAAAACCGAATACGGAGCAACAGAAAAAACAAGTAATAAGTATATAAATAGTTAAGTTTGATCGAATAGGTGATACCCCAAACTTCAACCCTGCCCGCCTCGTTCAAAAAGGCTTTATGTCTAAGCTTCAGTCCTTAATATATTCGATCTTTCGCTAGTGTTGTCTCAGATTTGTATGATTTAGTTTTATGTGTTGAAAATAAATTCAAGATTTTATTGTTATCGATTACACTAGTATATGCCGTATGTGGGAAAAGTTATCGATAACCTATTGCCTATGGCTTACGAGATGTCAAGTACCAAATCGCGTTCTTTCATACAGACATATATAGCTATATCAACTCAAATCTTGATGCTAATCAACAAAATATATGTTATGGGGTCATTATATGACCCGTATGTTATCATTATACCCTTTTCTATCCATTTCATTGGGGTTGAGGGTATAAAAAGCAGAACGCAGTTCTTTGAGTCATGCCAAATAGAAAACCACAACAAAAATTTTGGTTCCAGACTTAATGTTTAATTAAAAAGTGTATACTGTTTAACCCTATTTTAGGCTTTGACCTCATTACAGACCAACACCCCATCATTGTCACCTTGGGTGATACGCCCCTACGCCTCTTGCTCCCCCACTCTCTCCCGCACTCGCCCTTCCCAAGGGAGACCACATTGATTAGTTTTTGTTTTCGGTCAACAAACTTGGGTAAATTAAAACAATGAATTTGCGTAAAAGTGCGCGAATAACAGAAATAAAAAATAACAAAAACAAAAAAATATGTGTGCCTGGCGCAAATTAAAAATCCATAAAAAAAATGCTGTCGAGGGCGGCTACCGATGGGCGGGACCGAGGCAGAAACACAGAAACACCAACACGTTACTGACGCTCCAACAGCGCTGGTGTCGGAGTTGATGAGGGGATGGAGGGAGGCGACTAGGAGGGAAAGCGTGTGGATAGGCACGGTTTGCTGAGAAATGCAGTAATTGAAATACATGAAATACATGCGGCAAGGCTGCGTGTAATGTTGCCTGTTCAACAGTAACAACAGCAACAGCAACAGCAGCAGATGAAAAATACCGTAGCACGCTTTCGGGCGTCGCCCATTCAGGCCAGACCACAATAATTTACACGTGCACGGCACTGGCAAATACGCTTTGATTTTTGAAACCATCTCATTGGGTATGTTGTGAAAAGTGATAAGAAAGGAATCGCTGAATATTCGTTAATATTCGTTTTTTAAAAAATGTTCATTCATCCTATCAAAAACATATTTAAAACAAAAATGAGAATTTTATATTATTAAGAATTAGTGCACTCATTCCGTTAGTGTAACCGAGCTTCGTCTGGACTAATGACACTTATTTTAATGATTTTTTATATTATTTAATTTGCAGTCGTAAATAACATAACTTAATTTATATATAAAAGAGGGAAAAAAACGGTAAGACTTGCAAGTTTTTTACTCCCTTTTTTTGCTTCTATATTTTTGTGCTGCTTGGGTTTTATTTTGTCTATGGCCGCGTCAGCTGTTTGCGTAATTAGGGGCTTTATGAGTTATGTGGAAGGAAATGAAAGGAAATGGATGGAAAGTTTAAATTGCTGAGACTCTCTGGTATTTTCTAGTATTTTTTTGGTTGGTTGTTTTTGTGGCAGATTGTTTTTGTTTTTAAAATTTTGCTTTTCAGCCTTGTCGTGGTTAATTAATATCAAGTTTAGCTTTTCGTGTTTGATTATTTTTTTTGCTTTGTTTTGTGGCTTTTTCCAAAAAAGTTTTAAAGTTAATTTAATGCCTGAGTCAAACACAATGAGCCTTGAAATTGAAAGGACGTCTTGCCATCATTTGCAACCACCTACACCACCTACCTGACCGCATACCATTTTGGCCAACAAAACTTGCAGCCGCTTAGGCGCGACAAAACACACACACACATACAGAGAGAGACAAAAACCCCAGGTGTACCAAAAGTTAAAGGCACTTTTATACCCCGTCGACAGGCTTTGCACGTCGCGGATATATTTCATATATATATATATGTATGTATACAGTTTCAGTATTCCCGCGTTTGCAGAGTTGCCAAGCTGTTTAGCATGTTTGCATAGCTGGTCCCTGGCAGGGGATCGGCTTTTAGCTGACTTTTGTCTCTTTCTCTTTCTCTCGGTCTCTGCTTCCACTTTTTGCGTGTTGTTTTTTGTCACCTGAAGAGCTCTCTGTTCATAATTGAACCCTTTGGCACACAAACACTCACACAGATTCTCACACGCTCACAGCGTTGCGCAAATTTGTTTGAATTTATGCTTTAGAGAACATAAAAATCGCCACCGAAGAGGTTTTTTGGCATTTTTGTTTGCCATGCTTGCAGTTTCTGCTGCAATTTTTCATGTGAAAATTGTCAACAAAAAATTGAAGTTTACATTGGATTATAATCTTCTCCAATTTCAGCTCGGTAAATATTAAAAAAACATTGTAATAGGTTTCCTGAAAATAATTAAAATCAAAAATAAACTAATAAACTAAAATTATTAATGTTTCGTAAAATCTTTTCATATATTTTTACGAAGCATTTTCAATACATTTTTAAGAGTTTATCAAGATCAAGACTTACCCTAAGCAAACTACCAATTATTAGCTTAATCAATGGACTCCATATAGAAGAATTATATAAACATTTCCAATGGCTAATCATCTGTTTAGCAAACGCACACATAAAGCTCACAAACACATCGCCAAGCTAATCAACAAAATAATGCAAGCAAAAATGCACTTGCAAACATTTATAGTAAATTTTCGATGAATTTTTTTCTTTCACTCTCACTTTTGCGATATTCATTTGAAACCCCTCGATGCTGGCCTTTGGCATCAAATTGCATCCAGCAGCAGCAAAGCATTCAACATGCCCATAAACACTCCCATCGCACACACACATACACACACACACGTAGTTAAACTCAAACTCATAAGCACACACATTTATATATAAACTCGGCTATGTAGACCACATGCAAATATTGCAATGCGCCGAGCATTGAGCGTCAAAAGTCATTTTCCCAAATAGTGCTGCATACTTTTGTGCGCGCGCTTTCAAGTGCGGTTATTGCTGCGCTCTTAAAATACTCTGCAGTCAAAACTGGGTGGCGCCGGGTATTAAGAGTGGGGAGTAGTGTAGTTAGCTCGCCTTTGTTAGCTTAAAGCCCAAACAACAAGTGCTTTGTAATTACAAACGCAACAACAATGCAAAATATTCATCCACTGCAGGCAATTACAAAAATTTCGAATTTTGTTTTATATACACAATATGGGATTTTGTACACAAATTGGTCACAGCATTATTAGAATAGAAGCAGTATTGGTATTTTGATATATTTGTATATTTTTATACAATCTAGTTTGAATAAAAATAAAAATATATCTAATCTTGCATTATTAGCAAAGTTGTATACGATTTTCAAAACATCACGAACTTTTCATTAGATTTTCTGTTGAAATTCGTACCACTGTGCATTGACTGGCAATGCAGTGCTCCTGCTGACGACCAATTCAACGCCCACTTCCTACAAGCACGCCCTCTTAACTGGGTCAGTCAATGATGGCTTTGAATGTTGCCTATAATGGCAGCAGCGGCGGCGCTGAGTGTCTCGACGTTATAAACAATTTGTGGCACAGTTTGATTAAAGCGACGACCAAAATGAAAATATATTTCTATATATATATATATATATATAGATTTATATTTATATTTGGTTATAATCTATTTTGGTTAGCTGCGGTAACTGTTGCTGTTGCAACCAGTTGCAGGCATTGTCAAATATATGAATACACAAGTTAATTTCATGTTGGTGCAAAAGGAAATGGCACTGCAAACAAAGCCAAAGACAATGGGCCAGGCTGCAAATGCGCGTCTGCAGCTTACGGCTAGAATACACGGCAAAGCAGGACAGGGGCAGAGATGAAAAGAGAGTAGAAGAGTCACGCAGACAGAAATTAAATTGAAAATGTTCTACGTGCAACAACAGCAGCAGCAACAGCCCGACCAAGCTAAAAGGAAATAAAGCGCACGCCATGGCCATAAAAAAATGTGCAACAACAAGTGGCCAAATGGCAGGGGAAGCACAGGGGGACGAGAAACAGGCCGGGCAGGTTGGCAGCACACAGGACACACTGGCAATGGCAACGGCAACGGCAACGACAACGACAACGGATGCTGCCGGTTGCAACCGGCAGCTCAACTGTGTTATTATACAAATGCAGGCGGGCCTCTTATAAGTTGGGAAATTGTCTCAGATATCGCAAAAGCCAAAAAAGAGTATAAAGAAGGGTAAAAACAACAACAACTGAACAACGACGACAATTAAATCCTTGTCCCAAAAATAGATTTTCCAGAATACTGATTTAAAAACTGCGATATCTCAAATATGAACATTACCAAAAAAACGTTACTTTAAAACTTTTCAAGTTAATTTTTAATGGAAAGGACATTCTGTATGCTTAATGGATAAAGTATTAACCAAACAGTGATTTCCCCAGTGATGTAAGTGGCCTATACCAACCTCATCACATAACCGTAATACACTGTGCCATTTGGCTATAAAAACACCACCAGCTGCCTGGCTCTTAAAGCACCAGACAAACAAAAGAAGCTGAAAGATGCATAGGAGAAAAGAAGGGGTTAGGGCGGGAGTAAACAGCGCCACAGCAAAGGAAACGCTCAACATTATTTAGGTTTAATCAGCAAAGCTGATTTGCATGGGACATTTTCTATGTGCTTGCAATGAAATAAACCAGCTGGAATTAAAAGTTGGAGCCCGAGATAGGACCAGCCCAGACATAGAGGAAAAGCTAACTAAACACTCTAACAGACACACACACACACACATACAGATACTCACTCTGGGTAGCAAGCAACATCAAACAAATGACAATCCTTCTTCTAACTCGAGCTGCAGAGCTTGGGTATGTTTGGAAGCGGTTCGGTTTCGGTTCGTTTGGTTGGGCCAAGCGCACAAAGGCAAAAACTTTTATAAACTGTTGACAACTGGGGAAATGAACTTTTCAGCCCAAAATGACAAACGTCCAAAAGGCTGACTTGGACTGGACTGGACTGACTGACCGAATGACCGAATGACCGAATGACCAATGAAACAAACTATGATACGGCATTTACGATAGTTGCGGAAATAACTAAATCATAAGCATACGCGATAAACGGCTTTATGATCTTAAGAATGAACGTTAATATTAAATAAAGGCAAGTCTTTTGCTCTTCGAAAGAACAATAACAATAAGCTCAACAATGGCTCAAATAGCGTAACGCCTTTTCAATATCTTTTTTATCTAGCTAAGTTGGGTGCGATCCGATAATCGCGTGACTTCATCTACTCGATAGTCAAATATGTATTTTGGAAGAAATATTATTTCAACAAAATTTTAAAATTTTGATATTAAACACAATATATAGTTGATTGTACAAAGTAAACATCTTTTTTGTCTAAAAACCATTGTAAATTGCAGATTAAAATGCAAAACCGAAGCAATTAAATTGGGTATTTAAAATTCAAACGCCCAAATAAACGAACTAAAAATGACAGTCGCGTTTTTTTCTGCTCACAGTAAATTAAACGAAACACAATTCCTACCCTTTTGAAAACCATTACGATAAACTGCAAGAACAAATTGTTCATATGAATGTCTGTGCAAGTGGAAAATAACAGAAGCAAAAAAATAAGCCAATGACCAAATTGATGAAAACGGCTTCATTGAGTTCGACGTGTGTTGATAAAAAAAAAAGAATACTGAAACTGCAGCTATCAAACCAATCTCCTGTTTCAACATGCTGTTCATGTTTCTATCTTATTTGACGATGTCCATCTAAAGAAAATTGCTTTCGGTGATTTTTTATTGGATTTTCGTATGTAGCTAATATGAAATTTATAACAGCCAAAAACTTCAACTGCGACAGCAAATGTCTGATAGCTTTGCACAGTTTTGCACACATTTGCACAGTTGCTTTAACGCTTTTTAAAAAATATATACATTTATATTTTTAGTGCCTGGCTTGGTTGACGGCTGGCGCTGAGCTCAACGGTTTTTTGATTGGTGGTCGACGTTCGGTCTGACAAGTTGTTTTACTCTATTTAAAATGGGTATCATGGATTTTTCAGCAAGTATGATTTTATACTACGATATAGTTAATACATTTTACAACTTCCATATCTGAGCTTAAGTTAAAAGTAAAAAAAGTAAAGTTAAGTCCAAAGAAAGAGTATAAAATGTACGCATTGCTCTGAAAACTTTAGTTTGTTCGCTGCGGCTTTTGCTACGAAATTGGAAGTTGACTGCACTGAAAATTGTGTGGAAATTGAATTTTAACATTTTGTTAATTTTGCAGCATTTGTTGGATTTCAGTCTAAATTTGGATAACGCATTTTTCTTTTTTTTCAGTCAGTGCTATTTTTACTTACCCAGCAAATGCGTTCAGTTGGGGATGCTTGTTGATGTTGTTGGTGAAGATATTGCTTTTGTTGTTGTTGCAATGTTGACTTGCCAAATGGTTGTCGTCGTTGTTGTTGTGGCTGCAGCTGCAAGCAAGCGGCGGCCTTTTCGTTTTGACAATGGAACAAACACAACAAAAATGTTGATGAATGTTCCATAATTAATAAAGAAATTATTTAAAATTTTCTCTTTTTTATGGCTTGTGTGTTTATTTTTTGCTTATAACTTTTTTTTAGATTTTTATATTTATTTTTTTAAATCGTTTTATTAGCGAATTTAAATGACGTGCGTTTTATGTTAAACATTTAGAGAATTTAATTTTATTGTTGCCATTATTTGTTGTTTTTGTTGCATTTACAGTGTGTGCTGTTGTTGTTGTTGCTCATGTTGTAGTTGTTGTTGATGCTGAATGATTGAATGGCAGTTGCAATTGATGATTGGGCGCTTGATTGGTTGGCTGGTTGAATTGTTTTGTTTGTATTTTTGGTTTGGGCTGGGTCGAAATTTTAAATTGCATTTTTGTTAAATTATCGCAGTGTTAGTGTATATAGATACAGAGTTAAAGATACAAAGATAAAGATGCAATTTAGGTTGGCATTTGGTATTTAACATTATTTGGTTTTGATTTCGTATTTTTGTGTTTACATTTAACTACATTTATATTTTAATATTTATGAACACTTTGTTATTGTTTGGGCATTCTTCTGGGCTTTATTTTTATTTAATTGGTGTTTTTTTTTCGATTTATTTTATTTTAATTTTTTATTGATTCGTTTTTATTAAGAGCTATGTATTTAAATATTTGCGTTTCGCATTTATATGTGTGGGTTGTATATTTGTTAATAAAAAAAAACGAAAAACCTTATTTAAACTGTACGCTTAATTGCATTTTAGCTGTGCGGCATTAAAAAGAGAGATTAAAAGAGAAATTCGCATGAGTATTTTTCATATTTTATATACTATGTTACATTTATTAATTGTGTCGCATGCAAATTTTATTCAAATAACATGAAATGAAAGTGAAATTTCGAGTCAAATGTAAATGTCAAGTTACGTATACGTGCATGTATTATACTTTTTTTTTTTAATGTGGGCAATTTAAACCGAACAAAAAATCATATAAATATGCATGCATGCCGCGTGTTCATGGCATTAATTGGCTTGCGCTGAAAAGTATGCTATGATTTTTAACACGTTATATTTTACGCCAACCTCCCGCGTTTAACATCTGTAATATGACAGTTAGATGTTTAACTTATGCTTAAAGTGACTTTCGATTAATTAATAAATATGAGTAATGAATCCCTTACGTGTTATACTGCCAGAATATCAAAAAAAAAAAAAACCCTGGTTTCCCATTGAATTCTATTTGAGATTAAACATCTCTTACTCCTATCACAGCTCATTTAGGTGTAATTCGAACATATTTGTTTTCTCAACATAAAAGCTGTGAAAATTGATTTCTCTGTCTCTGATGAACAAAAGAGCTGACCGCAAATTAAGCCACTTCTACTGCTTTTCCTTTTGTTGCTGTCTGTTGCTGCACTGCAACACTGCACGCAATTTACGCCATTAAGTATATTTTATAAGGGTGTATTATCTTGGTTGCGTTCGTTGCATTGTCTTTACAATACAAAAGCCAATTCGAATTCTTCAGATAAAGCGGCAGAAATCGGCAATTAGAAGATAATAAAGCACATTAAAAAGCTTTAATACACGTTCACACAAAACTTAATTAAATATGTCGATAAAATTAATAATTAGCTTAAATTTCCTTCTCTCTCACAGTTTGACTTTCAACACTTTTATCATGTCAAATCGCAGACAAACAATATTGGACATGTATCGCTAGAAGTATTCGCAATTGCGACAGTCACAAACTGTCACAGCCCATAAAATTCAATACAATACAAAAAGCAATTTGGGTTGTCACGCCCAAAAAATAAAAAACAACTACAACTAGAATCTCTTGCCCACCACGTGCCACGATTTACTGGGAAAGTTTCAAGGGTCGACACTCAAAAACTGTTACTGTAACGCAAGCAACTAAACATTAGTTTAATGTTCCCCCCATTGATAACTATGAGTACTATGTGGAGTACTCAGTCGGTCGTTCGCTTGCCCGCTTTGATAGCTTTAGCACAAAGTTGAACAAAAGTCATTTTAAGCAGCATCTATTGAAATTTCCGTTATGAGAACATGGCATGAACCGAAAAATGGCAAGAAAAAACTGAGTACAGAAAGGATGATAAAAGTAGTAAGTGAGGTGAATGTGGTTTAGTAACTGAACAGGGAATACCCTAAGGGAAATATTGATATATATTTTTGAAGAGTTTTATTAAGAAAGATATTTGTTTAGGCTAACAACCTTTTAAATGAAAGTGCTCTTAAAATCATTAAGAAATAAGGAAAATGATAATTTTGCCATTTCTCTATCGTTATCTCTGCTTACCCACACAAACTTAATATACACCGTTATATCCTTTGGGGCACCAAAGGACACACACACACACGAAAAGTAAAAAGAGTTGAGCTACTGACCAAAAAAAAAACACAAGATACATAAACACAGAAAAGAATGGAAATCACTCGGCTGGTTGGTCATTCCTCTCGCTTCTTGTTGTTGTTGTTACTGGTGCGCTTTTTTTTGTTGGTCTTGTTAAAGAGCGTTGTTATTTATGACAATTTCATTGTCTTGTCTACTCGCTGCCCTTTCTATTTCCGACTTTGCCTTTTCCGATCAACAACGGAACAAAACTCTACAACAGGGAGGCATTTGCCAGTTGCTTTGGCTTTGCTTTTGTGTAGCATACTTTTATGCGAGCAGCGTTATCAAACGTTTCCGCGCTGTTACGCTTATTGATACCCTGTGCCCAATGCTGTTTGCGAAAGGGTATATAGAAATATTTAGAAATGGCCCAAAGTATTAGTGTAGTGTGCAACATTTTTAAAAAAACTCTCTTACGTCTTCTTTTGCTTTTATGGGTCTTAGGACTAGGCTGCAAGAACTTAAGAACTGTTAAGAGGGTGTCTCAAGGCTCTTGCCTTTAAACGCAATTTATGTTATCATTTGTGTGTGTGTGGTTTTTTTACACATCCTGATTTGGACAGCTTTTTAAACAGCTCTATTTGTGTATGTCTCGGAATGTATGTGTGTGTTTGTGTTGTTGCTGCTGTCTGTTATCAGTTCAGAGAACTCAGCGTCCATTGATGGAAAATTTGAGTGCAATGGCGAGAGCTGAGCTCCTTTCTTTTTATACACAATTTTTTGTCGTAGCTTGAGTTTGAGTGAAAAAAACATTTTGGAGCGCTTGGAACGCTCTCAGTGCTCACAGTTCTCGCAAGTTCTCAGAGCAGCAGACCGACGAGCCGAACTGTTTACACTTCGAAAGCGAACGACAGCGACGGGGGCACAACGAACGAGAACTGAGACTGCCAATTGTTGCAAACGGCTGCCAGTCGGGATAACAACCAGCCAGTCAGCCAAGCAACTGCTGCTGTATACCTTTTTTTTCATACTACTTTCTACTTTCAAAGAGCGGAGGTTGAGAGGCAGATGTTTACGGGGGAGTCCTTTTGCCCGAAAAGCTTTAACAAGAATTGTCTGCGAGACACACTGAACAAAAATATATTTATGTACAAGCAATTCTGGTTACTAGTAGCAGAAAGAGAAACAGCATCAGCAGCGGCAGCAGTTGCTTCAAAGTATTTTCATTCAGCTGAAGCTTAGGAATTCTATTTAATTAACCCTTGGCTGGCAATTGTCATAAATCTGCGCACGCCTGCAAAAATTGTCCTTTAAGTGTTTTATGGCTGGCGCATGATATCGGAATATGAGTGAAGCGACCTTACTTTGTTGTTGCTGTGTGTGTGTGTGTGTTATGTGCTCCAATTCCCACACAAACACACATACACACATACACACTAATAGACATTAACAACAATACAAACGCACACAAATATTTGCAACTTGTTTGCGATTTTGCTTCACCCAACTGTTGTTGTTGTTGTTTTTGGTGTTGCTCTTGTTGCTGTTGATGTTGTTGATGTTGATGTTGTTGGGGTTTTTCTGCTTTGGTTGTTTATTAGAAAGCGCTTTTGATCTATGATGACAATCTTTTAACCAAGCGTGCAACACTTTGCGGCATGCAGCACCCTAATCAAACATAATGAACAATTAACAATTTTTTTTTACAACACACAACACATTTCAATCGTGTGCCACACCTACCATCAAACTCTGCACCAGCCCAAGAACCAACCTTCACTGACCATTTTTACCATAAAAAAGAGTACAGAAAGCGAGAATAAAAAAGGAAAGCTGAGTACGTGTCCTGTCCTGAAAGTAGTCGCAGTGGCAGGCAACAATGATGGATGCGAGCTTAGGCTGACAGTGCTCTATGGCTTGTTTGGGCTCCATGTTGCCACATGTTGCAGCAACCATCGTGTCAGCCATTTCTCTTCTCGCTACTACGGCTGCTTCATCTTCTTGGCGTCAGCATGCAGCCACATTTGATGACAGCACATTTAATGCACAAATTTTTCAACTTTAAAAACACATTTGCAAAGTTTTTATTTAAAATTTTGAAAATATAATAAAAAAAAAAATAGTAGAACTAAAGATCTAAAAAGTTTTTCTAATTCTTTAAATGTGTAAAAGTTTTGGAATTTTTAACTGAAAGTTGAAAGATATTTTTAGAGAACTTATCCGTATACTTATTTGAAATATATTTTCTTCATTTTTAGCTAAAAATATTCAGATGTTCTTTGAAAAAGATTCACGCAGCTTCTTTGAAACTTATTTGTAAAATGCTTTACCTATTTTTTCTGTATTTTTTTGCGTCAAAGTGTCTTTCCATCATTAATATTTTATTTTGATGGAAAAATCTCGGAAAGCAAATACTTTAAGTTGGTCATAAATAAACATTTGCAAAAGTTGCTCAAATTTTGGAGTTTGAAATTTTGTTGCACGTAAAAGTAATGCAACAAAAAAGAAAGTTCTCTGCAAGATGCAGGTGCACAGCGTTGGGGCAAATCCTTTTGATACACTTTGAAAAGTGTCATCACTTTTTAATGAAATTTGTAACACATAGAAGAAAGCCATAAAGTATATATATTCCTTATAAGCATCTCAAACGAAGTTGATATGCACATTTTCCTCTATGCTTCTGTTGGTTTGTAAACAAGTCTCTCTGTTTTTGAGCTTTTCAGGTGGAATTTGATCAAGGTTTTCTATTTGTTGTTGCATTGAACCACAATGTCATAAAACTGCCAGACAAATGAAACATTATCAACAAGATTTTACTATGAGTTCAACTCTGTTTGCAGTGTGTACAACATTCGGCATGCCAAACATAACTTCATACTTGTTTGTGTCTCTTCTTTAACTGCTCATTCTCTGCCCCCATTCGAAACATTTTTTTTGCAACTACAGCGTGACAAGTTATGTGAAGTAAAAGGTAGCAACTATTTGTGTGACGTGTGTGTGTATGTGTGTGTGTGTGACTGCTTACCTCAGCTATCATGTCTTAAATCTCGCTTACCCCCAAAGCGTGCCACCCACCGATAATGTTGTGGGTAACCGAAAAAAGAAAGTTGAAAATCGCACTGCTTAAGTTTAGTGCAACATAGTTGCGTTTCATGTGATGAACAATAAACGAGTAAGCAGAAACTTGAGTACTAAACGGGAGCAGAAAGAGAGTGAGAGTGAGAGTGGGAGAAAGAGAGGGGGATAAGAACGAGCGAGGTAGACAAAGGAAAACACAGAGAAAAAGGAGGAAAAAGGTTAAGGTTGGGTGGCACATAAAATGGAAAAGCGCCGAGCTCAACAGAAAATGTGTTCGATGCCGGCGACGTTGTTAAAATCAAATAGAGACGAGCGCAATAAAAGTGCGTAAGAAAAATAGAAAAAGCCAAAAGCGAGACGACGAGGACTAGCAAAAACACACGCACACAGAGAAAAAGGAACGATGACGATGTCGAAATTAATACGAGAAATCACATTAAAACTTCCACCCGGAGCAGAAGCAGAAGCAGCAGCAGCAGCATCAGCGCCAGCTCGAGAGTTTGTTTGAGTCCTGAGCGAGTTTTATTTTTTTTTTTGGTTTCGGTTTTGGTGGAATGTTTTTGGAGGGTTTTTTGGGAGTGATGGCAAAGCTTTTGGCTGGGTTAAAGACGAAACATATTGTGCGTAGACGCAAGAAAAAGGACGCTGATAGACACACACACACACACATATACAAACACAATGAAACACAATGACACACACACACACATATATATATATATACGTACACTCAGTCATTCGCACAGACAACGTGTTTATGTTTAAGTGTTTTGGATATATGTATGTATACAGAAACGCGGGCAATATGAGGGCGGCTTTTGAAGGTTGTGATGTGCTGGCAGCACAGAGCAGCACAGAGAGTTCTCTCTCTGTCACTCTCTCTTTCGCTGCCAAATACACACAAACACACACACACAAGTATATAGAGTAGATGTGTATGTACATATAAAGTGGAGCAATTTAGACGACTTCATGTGTATTGGTGTTTTTGTGCTTTCAATTTGTGTTTTAGCATTTAGCTACAAACACATACACACACACATACATACATAGATGAATTTACGTGCGTGTGTATGTGTATAAAAGTTTTTATGATGTCTACACTGTCGCTTATCAGCCGGAATAGACAGCAACAACAACAACAACAACATCACAGTGAAACAATCTTTGGTAATAACTTCGGACTTCGGAATGATTTTAATGAAGATAGGTTAAGCTGAATGACAACTGGGGCAGGTCTATCTAACTACTCTTAAATCCGAACACACATATAGTAAACACATATAACTATACATACATCTATAGATATATATCTATTTTATTTGTTAGGCAGCAGGTGAAATGCCAACGAACTGAACACACTTAACACACTTGGACACTGATAGATGACAGTGACAAGGAGTAGTTGGAAAGAAGCTGATGATAAACAAGAAGAAGAAGAAGTTGAAGCAGCAGCAGCAGCAGTAAATTGTGTGATAAGATGTAGAATAGAAAATTGCACAGCAGATGCAGTCTTTTGAAAGCAATCAGTTTGACGACACAACACAAATATAATTTTAGTTTGGTCTAATCAATAATAAATAAAAAATATGACAGATTACAGAAAAAAGAAAAACGGATGACAGCTTAATTGTAAAATTGTATTATTATACGTATACAAGCATATTTTTTTATGAAAACACCATCTCAAACAGAGTTAAAGACTTGAAAGGTACTTTCTTATCGGTCTTTCAAAAAATCAACTTTTGTACAGGAAAAAGTGTTTTGCGAAGATTTTTGCTGCCAAAAGTATTCGTAGCTTATTGTAAAGTTATGGAGTTGTTTCTTAAGCTGTGCAAAAAAAGCTAAAAGTAATTTGTTTGTGTGAATATAGAGTTAAAAGCAATGCTTATTACATATTCATCACAAACATTTGTTATAAATTTATTGAATTTATAGCCAATTTTTTTAGAATTAAGTTTTAATATGCAGCGAAATGCGGCATCAACTTTTTTGTATATTTAATATGTTAATAAAATAGTTTTTTTTATAAGCCCTTAACTATTTTATTTTTTGCAAACATTTTTAACGCTTAAAAGCCTATTATAAATAAACATTGGATAAATTGCAGTTCCTGGAATAAAATAATGTGACCTTTCACTTACATAAACAATTTAATCACAAGTCAATTTCCTAGAATAGTGTCTACCAGGAAAAATGTATTTAGTTGGCAGGTTTGGTTTTGGGTTAATGGATTAAAGCCAACTACAAATATGTATACAAAAAAACAAAATCAGTTAATGTTAAAAAAAAAACGATAATTGGTTTTAAATAAATTTTTCTTCTTGTTTTTATTCAATAAATGTTGAAACTTAAAACAAATGAAATTATATACGAACTAAAACAAAATTATCTAAAATATTAATTTAGTTATTTAAATAAAATTCATATACAATTAAAAACTAAATTATTATATTTGACTATACTGCCTTTTTCAACCTTTGAATGTATGTAAAAACGTAATTTTTCATAATCTTAAAAAAATTGCTTATCGATAAATCCAATTAAATGACAGCTTTAACAAATTTTTGCAGTTCAGTTCAATTTGCCGCCAGTGGGCGGTCTTTAAACTGGGCTAAAGTCTGTCCAAATGATTGATGAAAAATCGTCGTGTGTGTATATGTATGTATGTACACAATTTGGCACTCAACACGCTATATAGAGAATATATATAATCACACACACACACAAACACACTATAGAGTACACCCAATTGGCAACGCCTTGGCTTGGTTGTTAGTTGGCGCAAAAAGTTTTCTCTCTTTTTGCCAATTTCAGGGGCCAAATTGAATGATAAGGTGGCAATCGTATGTGTAGACGAGTGCTGAGGGGTGCGCTGGTGGCAGGGTGGCGGGGGTCAGTACCAAAGTTTTTCACATGAGCCTCGAACTGATTGATAGCAGTGCAAAAGTTAATTGCATGTGGACCCATAAACCAAACAATCTTTTCCCCCATCCACCCTTTCCCACCCACGCACCCCACTCTCACTCCCACTCCCACTCCTAAATCCAAACAGAAAATCACGAGAAAAGCCCTTCAAAAGTTGTGGCGCCAAGAGCTTAAAAACCACAAAAGTGCAATTTATGTACAAGCATTGAAATCTCGACACAATGAAATTGCAATTTAATTTGTATATAATTAAAATTTAATTATTGCTGCAGTTGCTGCTGAAACACACGCAACAGCAACAACAACGCACCACTGGGGATTCCCCCGAAAGGAATTTCGTGCATAAATGCGTTTAAATATTTACATTTAATTTGAGCTAAGTATGCCGATTTAAAGTATATATATATATATATATATATATATGTAATACACAAAAATAAAATATGTGTAATTGCTTTGGCTGTTGGCCAATTATATGAATTTGTGTAAACAGCAAAAGCTAGAAAATTACAATCACTTTTATGCTTTGTGCTTTGGGCACTTGGCCAGTTAGTTTTGTGGCACTTGAAACAGTGGCAACTGACAAATGCAACAGATAAGCGACAACAACGAAAAATCATGTTATACTAATAACAATAAAATATTTAATAATTGTGTACTTTCAGAAGAAATAATAATATAAAAATCCTTGTTTCTTCCTCGAAAATAAAAATAAATTTATTATTCATATTATATTTTATTATAAAGTTTCAATAACACAATAATGTTTCCAACATTTGACGACTGAGACTCATCAGCGATGTGAATAAACCAAGTTCCAGATGACGCGTCTGACTCGTCGTTGGAATTGAATATATTACGCTCAATGTGTGAAAAAAAATCAAATAAATCGGGCCTCAAAGGGTTCAAAATCTAAGAAGTAATTATCGCGTGAAACACTATCAAACAAAAACATAAATACAAATACTTTAAATTGTTTTTTTTTTTTTTGGATTTTTTCCTTTAATTCAGCATCATATTTCAGAACTTTCAGAAAAATAATTGCACCAAAAACCGTAAAAACAAAACTCGTCTAAGCTTTTCCTACAATTAAATGATTATATTCAAGGCTTTTCCAGCTACAAATTTTGTAATTACATTTTGCCAGCCAACACAACACAAAAACAACATCTAATTGTGTTTTTGGTTTTTCTATGCGACAAAACCACAAAATAGCACAATTCCTTAGAGTTGTTGAAACCACAGCACAAATCACTGATATGACATTTCAAACACAAGTTAATAAAAGCTCAAATCGAATTGGTCAATAACGTTGTATAAATCATGTTTAACTTTAATGGCTTTGAGATAAAAACTAAACTAAGCAATCTATAAATAAATTGTTCAGTGTTAATTTTAATATTTATGTTAAAATTAAACTTTTTTAATAAATACAAATTTTGTACAATTCTGCACAATTATTTATACTCTATATATAAGAATCTAGTCATGTATTCCCGAAAGGCGCAACAATTACGTATGTGCAAGAGAGCGAAAAAAAGCATAGCATACTTTTAAGCTGTTGCACAAAAATAACATGAGAAAAACTGCAGCTTTGCAGCAAGCAGCAAAACACTACATAACAAACTAAGTAACGGGATTTTTGGAAAAAGTTTGTAAACAGTTAAGTAACGGGATTTTTACAAGAAAGTTGTATTTACCTTAAAATTGCGAAAGAGCACACTTAAATGTTGGTTAAGTTGGCGCACGCAGGCAAATTGTTTAATTTTGTTATTGGTTGCATTTTCAATCAGCAATCAGCAGCAATTAAAAAAATTAATATTGCTTTTGTTGTTGTTGTGAACACACTTGAGATGAAGTTTTACTACACGCACACGCAGACAGTAATACGCATACACATACACATTGAGACATAGAGACTCACGCACACGCACACACACACACTGACACACATAAACTCGCGCGGGAGACGCCAAAAAGGCAATAGAGAAGTTTATTGTTGTTGCTTTGTTGTGGTTGTTGTTGGTTGTTGTTGCTGGTTGTCGATAGGGTCGCGGGGCACACAGGTTGGTTTTTTTTCAAAAAATCTCAAGACGCCTTTCTTTTTCTATTGCAAGCAGCTAAAATACGCGTTTGCTTGAATTTAAACTATTACTTTTGATAGATTTGTATTTAAATGAAGTTTCTTGTGTGTTTAAATTATTATTTTTGCACAAACTGTTGGGCGCTGTTGAGACGTTTGACGAGCGCCAAAGCAAACGCGTCAGCTGCGAGAAAGTGCGTCCTGTCTGGTTGTACCCTAACGACTTAATGCGCTCAACGCAGCTTTTCACACGACCATGGACCAGAACAGAGACAGGAAAAGCCACGCAGCCAGCCAGTCAGCCAGCGAGTCAGCGAGTTAAACAAGCGAAGCTTCCATTCCCGAAAAACAAAACTCACTCGGCGCACAGCGCTTCGCAACGTGTCTCTCTCACACGCGCTCTCTCTTTTGCTCTTACCTCAATGGTATGTGTATGTTGTGGCTCAAGATTAATTTGAGTGAAAGCTACGCTCACTGGAATGTTTACAGATGAGCAGAGCAACGCCAACAGCGACGCTAGCAGCGTGGGTGGCATTCACATCGGATGCTGCTGCCATTGCCGTTTGAGCTTCGGCTTCGGCTTTAACTACAGCATCGGCTGTTGTTGCTGCTGATGCTGGGTTTTCTTTCTGCTGGTCAATGTCTCTATACCTGCAAAAATAACGTTGCTCGGCTGCTTGGCAAACTTTTATTAATGAGCGACAAGTGTGCCCAGGCTACTGCACCACGCTCAACATGTGCGCACGTTACCTCTCCCTTTTATCGTCTCACTCTTTACCTCTCTTTCCCTCTCTCTCTCTCTCTCTCACTCTCCCTGTTTCTTTCTCTATCTACCAAAAAATGAACAAAAGTATTAGGCCAAATATTGAGCGTCCCGCTACCCCTGCCGCTGTAAATTCTTACACTGGACCCGTGTTGAATGCGTCGCTTGTTAATGACTGTGTAATATTTTAGAGCAGACCAACAGCTGCCCCGATTGATAACGCTAAAATCGCAATAAAAAAAAGAACTAATTCTGATGCTCAGGGGTATTGAACAGTGGGACGAGCCCAGGTGCAAATGTGCTTAAAATAAAGTGATTGATAATTTAGAGGATTCTATTAATAAAATACATTATATATTAATTTTATTAAAATTTTAGTCAACTTTTATCTGTAACAGTAAAACAGTAAATGCATGCATATATATATATGTATATATACCATGTTAAGCCACCCTCGGCCCACTGTGCGCACAGCTCAAACATTTGTAGTAATCTTAGTTTACTGTGTAGTGGCTGTTGCGAATTTATTTGTAGCTTATTAATATGATTTATGGAAAGCAATAAAATTAAGTGCATTAATTGGAATTGCCCTTTATGCAGGATTTGCATATTAGCCAAGAGCAAAATACCCAAATGTAATATACATATATGTGTGTTTTAAGGATTTATTCTGCATATACATAGGTATTTAGATAATAAGCCTCTGAGGCAGTTGCAATTTTGCGTTAGCTAATCAAATCACAGATAAATGCATTTTGCGACTAATTATAATTGCATTAATCATGTCGAAATATGGGTCGAGTCATCGTTTAAGGCTTCTCCAATTGTACGAATCGCTCTCGTTTATACTGATCCATATAGCTCTGGACATACTTGAGTCGTCCCTCATACTGTAGATTCATTATGGTCTTGACCAGCGGTGGATGCTCATTTCCCAACTCCAGCCACAGTTTACCGCCTGGTTTCAAATGCACGCAAGCCAAATCAAAGACCAAACGGGCAACCCGCAAACCATCTGAACCGCCATCCAGAGCATTAAGATTTTCATAGCTGTCAAGAGAGGAAGAACATTGAAAATTAAGGAATCCTTCCTAAACCAATTGCAAATTTTATTAACTTACACTACAACCTCGGGATGCAAATACTGAAATTCATCAGTCTTTACATAGGGCGGATTTGATATAATCAAATCGTATTGCTTGTCCTTGAGTGCGTCTGGCAAATAGTTGTCCACCTCCATGGTGTGATTGTGCACTTCGAAGCGCTGTTGCATGCCCAGCATCTTTGCGTTCTCCCAGGCTAGCGCTGTGGCCGCTTTGCTGCGCTCAATAGCTGTGGCCTGTACATGGGGCAAGGAGTGCAGCATGGACAGGGACATGGCCCCGGATCCGCAACCTACCTCAAGCATATTGATGTGCTTGGCATCTTTGTAGTTTTCAATGACCAGACGGACGAATTCCTCGGTTTCAGGACGTGGTATGAAGACTGTGGGTGCAGTCTTTAGGGTGATGTCCATAAAATCCCATTCGCCAATTATGTGTTGCAGTGGCATGCGAGCGCAACGTGCCTCCAAGAACCTTTCAAAGTCCGCCAACTGAGCGGAATCAAATTTTAGCTTGGAAAAATCATCCGGCACAGTGTTCTATGTAGATACATTTTACATGAGAGATATAAATATGAATACTATAGTACTTACAAATTTTCGCTTTAGCACATGCGATACAATGCATTTGATATTGAATTCTACATCTCGGACGCCTGCCTCTATCAGCTTGTCCCCCCAACCATTTAACGCCTTATTGACCTCAATCAGTTGTCCGCTAATTGGAGGTGTTGTTGCTGTTGTTTTTGGGCCACTGCTGCTGCCTAAAGTGCTGCTTAGTGAGCGCGTGGCACTAAAACGTAGCGTAAGCAGTGGTCGACTTAGATATTTTAGCATTGTTTAATTCAACTTATTATCTAATATTATTGATTACAATTTTGTACAATTCTTCTGCCAAAGTGTGCAGCACAGCTGACTTGTCGAACTTAATCGCCAACCGCCACAATATATCGGACAACTGGAACTCGATAATAGCTAGTGATGTGTGCAAATCATTCACAATAAAAGAATATTTTTTAAAAATGAATTAATTATATATGAGAGAAATACTGTACGATTTCGTCAAGAGCTCTTTTGATTAGAATTATGTTGTCACATTATCTGTCAAGCCTCCTGCAGTAAGCAGATAGTATTACATGCAGCGTCATAAAAAACATAATTATAAGAAATAGTATCTGTGCATACATAAATAACTTTTAATTGTTTAGGTCAACTTGTAATTAGAATAACTGGCCCTAAACAAACCATATCGTCTAAGAATTGTGTATATAAACCATGTATTTTAACCCAATAAACCAGTACAAAAAGATCTCTTTGCGTATTCACTTCGTTTAGTCAAATAGTACCGATTGCGGCGACGTTTTGTTACTGGTACATGAACCGGTAGCATCTAAAAAACTCATTTCAGCTTACCAAAAAAGTGCACCATTTTTTTAAAAATACAAAAACAAAAATTTAATAATAAATGTATACATAAGCCAATAGTAATAATATATAAAATTGTTCCAAATTATTGCACATTTCGATTTAATTTGTACTCAGAAGTCTGGTTCATCAACTTTGGGAGCCAGATAATAGCGTATATATCCACATTCCTCAATTGGGTATTCTACCAGCAACGGCGCATCAGCCGTCATTCCAATCTTGACCTTTTCCGACAGTGGGGTGGCACGGGTAATACTATTTAAATAGCGCCCTGCAAATGTCAGGGTAACAGGCTCTTCCACCTGCAAACTGACATCGCCCTTGCTTGTCTCGCTCAGTTTTATGTTCACAGATCCAATTTCGCCACTGGCGGAAAATTTAATGGCATCCTTGCTGCAGGCAATCACAACGGACTCACTGAATGTTGACATGTCACGGCAGATGCGAGCAAATTCCGTTGCTGGCATATTAACGACGCAGCTATAATCTATATCTGGTATGGCGAGATGATCCTGCTCCAAATTGAGCAGACGCAGCTCATATTCAGCGGTGCGTTCCTTGTGTAGTGACTCAAAGCTTAACTGCACCTTGTCTGGCTTGTCCCCTGCAGTAATTGTGACTGCATCATCGCCATTGGTGCACTTAAGCACCTTCATAAGTGACTTAAGATCCAATCCAAGCGACACATTCCGATCACAGCGAAAGTTTTCAAAGCAGTCGGGTTGCAGTGACAGCGATACCAAGGATACGTGTGAATTATCTATGGCTTGCAGCTAAAATAGTTATTTTCATTATGATTTCCAATTTAATAAATATTTTACTTACCTGTATGCCTGAATCACTGCAATCCAGAGTACTCTGGTTAAGTATCTCCTTTAGGGCATCTACAATTTTTTTTAGCAACGCTGTGTTGGCCAAGCGGGCCTCAAACATTATTGCGACTTACTCTATCAGCTATATGCAGCTACATACAATATACAATTTCACAACTGACATAAAGAATATATTAAGAATGGAAATAACTGCTTTGAAATGCCCTGTGAAAATCAGAAATATTTTATTGCCAGTTTGGTGTTCAAATGGAATGAACTGCACAGAAAATATCATAAAATGGTTTTTTATATGCTAATTATATTATCTGTATGCATATATAACTATAGATCCTGTCAATATTGAAACCGTACAATAACAGGGAAATCCTGCATAGGTATAGCTCAAGCGCTTCAAAACGTAAACAACTAATCGACAGGCTGGTGGTCGTGAGCTGTATCGATGTTATTTGATACTGCAGCTTATCGATTTAAGTAGTCTATCGATACTAACATTGCGTTCTAATAGCTGTGGAAATAATAACAAATCTGTTTTTGTTAGCACTTTTCAATTAGAAAGTTGTTAAATAAATAGTCAAATATGTTGTATTTGCTTAATTTAATATGTTTAAAATGTTGCTAAAATTACATAAATGCTAAACACTAAAATGACTGCGCCAATTGAAACTGACCCGAACGATATGGAAATGGAAAGCGCCAGTGATTGGCATCTGTGGTGCCGCCTTTGCGCCAAGGACGATCTTCAAGGGAATATCAATGTGTTTTTAAAAAACGAACAGTCAACAACTGCTATGCCCTTCAGCGACATGGCGCTCGCCACAGTTATAGGAAAATATTTCTGGGTGAATGTTAGTAGATGCGAATTATATGTTATAAAAGTTGATAAATATGGTTTGCTTTTGTAGATCACACGGGGCGAGGAGCTGCCAGAGATGATTTGTAGTGAGTGTCTGACGCTTGTTACATCGCTGGTCAACTTTTCGGAGCGCATAACTCGTGTGCAGAAACTTTATTGTATACTGGAAAGCACACCCAAGAATAACGTAATAAATATGCAGGAGTTGCGAGCCAGGTTTGGGCTGCTGGAGGAGGAGCAGAACCTGCAGCAGCCACCAGATCCAGAGACGCTAACTGAGGTACATTATGTGGAGGAGAAACCCAAGTTAAATGAAATGGAGGAAACGGTGTTGGAGCTGGAAAATCCGCTCACGCCGAAAGTTCTAGATGAAGAGAAGCTAATAACCGAAACTGAAGCTGCTGAAGAAGAAAAAATGTTGGATCTGGACCATCTGGCGGATGTCGAGAATGAGAACATCGAAGACGTGGAAGAGGCAGATGAGCAACTGGAATACGAGGATGCGGGCACTGAGCTGCTATTAAATTTGTGCGAAGCATACAGCAACGACGAGAGCAACGAAACCTCCTCTCCCCCTAAGACCAAACCCAAGGACAACCGCAAAAAGCATCAGTGCAGCGAGTGTTCGCGCGCCTATGTTCTGCCGCAGACGCTGCAGCGGCACATGCGCCAGTACCATGACATGAAAAGCATAACGGACAAAAAGTTGGTATCCTGCGAGCTGTGCGAAAAACAGTTTCGATCCCGTTATCATGTCCAGCGGCACATGCAACAGCATCTGCCCATGCGCCAGTACCATGACAAGAATAGCATAACGGACACAAAGTTGGTATCCTGCGAGCAGTGCGAAAAACAGTTTCGATCCCGTTATCATCTCCAGCGGCACATGCAACAGCATCTGCCCATGCCCAAGCGAAAGATGTATCCCTGCCCCAGCTGTGGCAAGAAGTTTACAACGCTCACCTCGGCCCAATCTCATACACAATATATGCACCAGGAGGAGCGTCCGCGACCCGTTATCTGTGAGCAGTGCGGCGTCGGTGTGCCTTCCTTGAATGCGCTTAAGGAGCACCTGCTGAGCCACACAGATTATGCGCCCTACGAGTGTGATGTGTGCAAGAAATGCTTTAAGAGCTCAAGTCGCCTGAAGCATCATAAGGAAATGCACGATCCGCACAAGTACATCTGCCCTGAGTGTGGCATGCAACTGAATTCCCGACCCACCCTGAATCGTCATCGTTTGGTGCACACGGATCAGATGCAGCACAAGTGCGACTATTGTGGCAGGGAATTCAAGCGGGCGAAGTCGCTCAAAAATCATCTTATTCTGCACACCGGATTGAAGCCATACTCCTGTGACTTTTGTGATCGCACCTTCGCCAACGGCTCCAACTGCCGTACGCACAAAAAGAAATCGCACCCCGAGGAGCTGGCCGCACAGGAAGCAGCTGGTGGCGCCAAAACCTATAATCGCAATATACCCAAATTAGAGGTGCTTAAAGCATTGTACGTATTTAAGCATATTCAATATTCGTTTTTGAATTATTTAATACTTGATTTCCTTTTAACAGCACCAAGAACAAGGATAACTTATCACCTGTGATTACAAAACAGAGTGGATGCTTTCATAGACTAACTAACATTAAGATGGGTAAACAGAGCTCTTCATGTTAAGTAAGCTGAAAAATGTGGCGCAGAGTCGAAGCATACAAAATTTAGCGAGTAGCGGCATTACCCCTCAAACGATGAACGGCTGCTTGTGTTTATATTCTTCTTTCATCGTATTTGATTTCGTTGTGATCACGAAATACACATATGTTTGTATGTACATATGTATATTTGGCTGCTTTGCCTTTCATTGAAGTCGCAAAAAAAAGAAAATGAAAAGAAGAATAAAGCAAAATAATTTTGTTTTAAATGTGATGAAATAACTATTTATTAAAAATTATATATAATTAAATATAATATACAATTGTTATTGCACATCCACATCGGTGTAATCTAAGAAGCGCTAGTATATGCATGCCGTGTACGGTTTCTGAAAAATCAGCCGGGGGCAAAAATGGATTTGCATTCCGAATCATGGTAATGCGGTCCGATGTGCTCAGCACGCTGGGGGAAAATACAAAGGTTATTGTGGTTAGTTATATTCTGGCCAAATGATATAATTTTAATACAACTACTCACTTTAGAAGTGCCATCAATATGCCAGAGCTGAGTAAATGATCGCGACACGTTGGTGAATCGCCAGCAATGTTACCTAGCGCCCAAACAGTTTGGTTCTGCACATCATCATGGGGGCTGGAAAGCAGCTCCATAAATATAGGCACAGCACCATCCTCACTGACAATTTTCGTTTGATGCGATGTACCCGATGCAATGTTCGTCAGCGTCCAGGCTGCATCAAAGTGGATTCAATAGGACATCTGCGGCAGCAGCATTAACTGCTCATCTCCTTCGATGCTCTATTTTGCTGTGCAGCACCCAAACCTGTGAGTGCTTGCAATAGTTGTTGCAGTTTGTTGCTGTTTGCAGTTGTTGCACCCAACACTGGCGACGGTTGTTGCGGTGGATTTGCAGTATTGGCAGTATTTTTAATTTTGCAACTTTAATATATATATTATAATAATATATATAAAAAGCCCAAAAAGCGACAGCGGCATTTTGTCAAACCATCTATAATAAAGAAATTCAATTAAATATATATTTTAATAAATAATTCTTAAGCCGGCAAACTTACCTGTACATAATTGCTGCAAAATTTTTAATTTTGTAACTTTAATATATATATGCCGCGACGGCGGCATTTTGTCAAACCATCTGATAGAAAAGATTATCAGAGGCTTACAGCGAATTCGGTTTTATAGTAATAATATTCTTTATTTAAAGTACAAAAACCATGTGCTTCATTTGAAGGTTGATGATTACGAACTAAAAACTCATGAACTCAAAAGTGCGACATACGCTCAATAACTGATCGGCGTATTTTTTGTCTTCTTATACATTTATATTCTTATAACTGTAAATACGCTCTTTCGTATTATGTGAGCATCAATCTAAACACTTACACTGGATATAATTTCAACACCCTTCCTCAATGTGAGTCGGTATACATTGTCACAATTATTTGAAATTCATGAATTTTACAAAATAACAATGTTTCTGCTTTGGCAGATTATTTGTAAGCACATCTGCAATCATATCATTAGTTGCAACATACTTCAACTCCACTTCGCCTCTCTGGATAACTTCCCGGACGAAATGATATCTAATGTCGATGTGTTTCGACCTCGCATGATAAACCGGATTTCTAGCTAAATCTTGTGCACTGAGATTGTCTCCGTTGACTACCGTTGGAGTATCTTCTAGACCACAACCAATCTCAATTACAAAAAGCCTCAAATAAAGAGCTTCTTTTATGGCCGCTGACAGAGCCATATACTCGGCCTCCGTGCTGCTCAATGCTACGCAGTCCTGTTTTACTGACTTCCATGAAATGGTGCCTCCTGATAGAAAGAACACGTATCCTGTGTATGATCGACGATTACTGATATCGCCGGCCCAGTCTGCATCTACATAACACAATAGTGTAGCTTTTTGTCTATTGTACCTGATAGATACCTCATCACATGTTTAACTCCAGAAACATGCTCTCCGTGAGGGTCTTTGCCCCGTTGTGCCAACTTTACAACGGAATGGTAGATATCTGGCCTTGATGTTAATGCTACACACATTAACTCGCAAATTGCTGACTGATATGCTGTTACATCTTCAGTCACGCAACTCTCGTTGCTGCATGCCACCTGAAATCCCGCATCCAGTGGCGTGGCTACTCGTCTGCATTGCTCCATCTTATGCCGCTGCAGCTTCATCGTCTCGGTCGATCTGCATGCCCAGAAACAATTTTATTGGACCCATGTCGACATATTCGAATTTCATTGCTTTCAGTGACTTGATATGCAATAAGTCTGTCTTCTTTTGGCATGCTATAAGCAGATCATCAACATAGATTAGTATCAAACAGACATTACCTCTTATGTTCTGTTTATATAGACAAGGCTCATTCTTGCATGGGGTAAAACCGATTCCTTGTAGTACAGCATCTAACTTCTGGTTCCATTCCCTTCCTGCTTGTTTAAGCCCATAGATTGCCGTATTGAGCCGCAATACATTATTTTTATTATTCATGTCTATATATCCTTCTGGCTGTTTTATATAGACCACATCGCTGTTAAGATACGCCGTGCAGACGTCCATTTGGTGCAGATATAATTTAATCTCAACAGCCAGAGCAAAAATTAGTCGTATTGTTTCATATTGGCACACGGGTGAGAAAGTCTCCTTGTAATTCACACCATATTTTTGGGAGCATCCTTTTGCTACCAATCGGGCCTTGTAGCGCTCAGGCTTGCCGTTGCTGTTCCTTTTTATTGTGTATACCCACCTGCAACCAATAGCCTGTTGCCCCTTTGGTAAGTCCATTTGCCACTAATGCACTATACTCTGCATTAATGGCTGCCTGCCAAAATGATTTTTTATTGCTTTTGTAAGCTTCACTGAACGTCTGTGGTAACGGAACTTCTACGCCAAGCATTGCGTTAAGAACATTGTAGCTTCTCTTTGTTCGCCCTGGTTTGCCTGTGCGAATCAAACTTAGTCTACCTGGACCAATCCTGATATCTTCTGTTTGTGGTAGCTCCATGTCTTGCGATTGCTCCTGATCACTGCCCTCATCTTGCTCGGATTCATCTGCGCTTATATACTCCTCACTGAGTAGTTCCTTATTTACCTTGTCGACTCCAAATTGCAACTGTAACTTGATTGCATCTCGATTAGGTATGTCCGACGATATTTCAGCAACTGGAATCGTTACTGAAAGCGGCGCATCCGTGCAAGTTTCGTCGAATAAAACATCGCGTTTTATCACTTGTTTCCTTACATCATACAGCCTGTATGCCTTAGAAATATCTTAATATCCAACTAAGCGATATTCCTGACCTCTGGGCTTAAATTTGCCATGGCGTCTTTTATCTAGACCAACTGTCACTGACCTTGTCTGCGCAACACCCAAACAAACATTTGCTCTATTCTTGAAAATAAACAGTTTGTTTCTTTTCTGTGCTCCTAATACTTTTTCGCCTTGCTGACGCACAATTGCTTTGTCTCTACAAAATGTAACTGTACAGCCCCGTTCGACTGCACGACACACTGACATAAAATTTCCCTTTATATCAGGTACATGCAAAACATTCTTAAGTGTAAGAACGCATAACGTCTTGAGCCTTACGTCGCCTTTACCAACTGCTCGCATTACGTTATTGTCAGCCAACACAACATCTTCTATTTGCGAAACGTAATTCACAAATATATCGCGCGCTGCCCGTTCGCGGTTTCAATAAAATTAGCAAGAAGACCATTTTGTAAGCTTTTCACCAGATGAACGTAATCATATAGAAGGTATATTTCATTTCCTTTTGGGTCAATATACACCTTGGTCACATACAACGGCCTTAACTTTTAAGCCCATATTGCTTAATACATCAATATTTTCTACTATGCACTGAGTCGTTAAATTTACTATACATTTCATATCACCAATGCTATATTTGGTAAAAGATAAAAGGAGTTTGCAACTATTGGGTCGCGCTCTTTTTTCCCATAATCCTGAAACCCGTCTATCTGGTCTGTTGTGCTGTTATATTTCAATGGTAAATTAAAAGATAGAGCATCACGCCTAAAATGATATCTATTTGATGAACGAAAGTGTATGTTCATCAACAGGTTTTTCTGCACATCAGTCAATATGTTTATGCGTTAATTTTTTTAACAGCAGTGATGCAAACAACTGCGATCTGCGTTCACATTGCAGGGAATCATTAAGCTGTTGTTTGAAATCTCAATGCACCTCAGTGCCCAATCATCTTCTCTATCTTTTAATTTCAGCCGCAGTGCTGACATTTCCACCTTAATTTTTGAAAATTTGGCCAACAAATCGTTCTATTTGGCTTCAAGGGCGAAGAATTTAGTACGCCAATACTTTTCATTGCGGCAATACACTTCGCAACGTGTGCATATTTCTACATCTGCCGGCTATTTGTCTGCGTGCGGTTCAGTCAAAATGGCATCTTCAGCTTTATCATTTTGCAATCCCATTATGGGATGGACATTTTTTTAAGATTTTTTTTTTTAAATGTCTTTAGGATGGAAATGTTTGTTTCTGTAAAAAGCCGGCTGTTCTTTTTAAAATCCGGCTTAATACCACAAACACTTTTCCACTCGCTTTTAACCCTTTCATCCACTGGAAACTTATGCAACACTGATGTTGGATTGCTGACATTGCAGTTAACAATGCAGCAAAAGCGTGTTGATTTTCCAGCTTTAAGAAAATTGTTATTTTTGGGCCCGTCTGCGTGACCTATTTAATTAAATATTGTCTTATATTAAATTTGGTATATATAAAACCATTATACAGTTTGTCAAGGAATTGTGAACACACATAGTGAAAAGAGCGCAGCTCTTGGTGATGCAATTTTCTAAGAAATTTAATATTTGGAATGTAGAATTTATATATAATCGGGACAGTTTTAGACGGTTTTAAATTATGGCCGACTTTGTGATTTTGCTCTCCTTATGCACCAGGTGACTCGGCGAGAGAGGCCTACTCGCTATTTCTAGATTTCCCCTCTTGTATGCTTCGACAACGCACAATGTTAAATAACATACCACTGCTGTTTTCCAGTCTTATTTTATGTTAGTCTATGGGTAGCAATGCCTTGAGCAACAGTATTGTTAAATACCTGCATAGCGAGACTGACGCGCATTTCACCATACAGGCTGGGAGCAATGCGATTTTTCGTCAATTCTGTGCTTCCTTTATTAATCTGGTGGTACTCTTATACAACATTCCAGCTTGCAGTGCCAAAAGGAGTCATAAGTAAATTTGTTCGCCATTGTTATACATAATACATATATGGCTGTTCAGAATTCTGTAGCATTTAAAAGCACAGTGCATTATTGCTGCCTTGGTCTGAGACTATTGCTTTTACTTTTAGACCACAATCAGACAGGCATTTTAAATTTTCTAGAACAATTTCTTTCATATGTGTGGCATTAATACTATTTTGTGTGAAGTAGAAGCTTACTACATACTTCCATGGCTCAAACAATCCTCGTACCATCAGAAACAGAAATCTACTTGCCACAGCTGCTGTCCGTTGACCGTTGCCAAGGTCTGCGAAGCCATCGACCTGACCTGGTCCGTACTTGAGTTGTATTCTAACTCCTTCCGTCCATTAGAACAACGCAGTTTTTGTTTCGTTCGGACATTTCCAAACTGAATACAAGCAAACGCGACGAATAAAGCCCGAGGCACAACATGTTTCTAAAAAAAAACATTCAAGAGCGATTTGTCCAGTCTAGTAGTAGTTCAATTGTCTTTGGTTATGAACATTAGAACTAATATTTAAATATATTCTTTATTGGCCCGACTGCAGAAGCAGCCAGGCACACTAAAAATTTAGTTTAGACTCATTAGAGTGCTCCTCTCCACGGAAATCTTTAGTAAAAGGCGAAAGATTTATTCGACAATTGAAGAGAAGCCAGAGTGAATAATCAACAATTTCTGCTCAGATCATACCCATAAAAGTGCTAGAACTAGTTGCGAATTATAGGAAAATGGTATTGAACAAATCATCACTAAGGTATGCAGCGATTGCTGAAAACAGACAGCTAACATTAACCACTCTTAGGAGATGCAACTCAAATGTTCAACACATCATCTCTTAAATAAGCGGTTACCATATCCCAACCCTTATTTATAATTCTCAACTGGTTCTAACTGCAACTTCATAGGATACCAGAAATAAATGTTTATCAAGTTATCGCTTCTCGGCCTTATGGCTAAGATCAAAGTGTAGTATCTGTTCTTATCAGCTTAACATCTGATAGTTTCTCCATTGGAGAACAACAAATGTTAAACTGATTTTTGGAATCAGACGGAGTGCTAGGGGCTTGCTCCACCTCTGTCACGGGTTGGCCCGGTATTGCAGTACCGCCGGGATTTCGGCCCAACTTAAATAATAAATTTTAATAAAATTGAGAGCGGCTCTAGTCGAGTAAGATTAAAATACCCTTACCCATACAGGCGGACAAGGCATGCCTACGCTACGGTACCAATGTACAATGGGACATTTTGCCGAAAATCGGGCATAAATTAATAACTCGGTCAAAACACAAGATATTTTGATTCTGTTTATTTTCCATTGCTATACAAGACCCTAGAATTCTTTTTTTTTAATTGTGGGCGTGGCACAATCAACGCCCTTTTTTGGGGGGTATAATGAAACAATATAATTTTATTATAACATTACTCTTATAATATAGTATATAAAAATTAATTATCTATATTAATATCACAATTTGCATTTTCAATCACTCCGCTATACAAATAATCGAGGCAGTCCGCCTCTTCGAAGTCATCTGGACTCAGAGATTCAATTAAATTATTAATATCGCAATGCAGAAGTTTTATAACTTCCGGTGGCAGAGAAAGACGCTTATGCTTCCGTATACGCCTCTGTAGGTTTACTGATGATATTATTGGGTCTGATGTGTCCATAGCCCTATTAAATACATCAGTAAAATTACATAAACAGCTGTGTTTTCGAATGGTTCAGTCTGTCCGACTTAGAAACCTTATTTCGCGACTCAGCCGCCTCTTGACCAAAATAACCAACTGGAAGCACTGTATTTTCAATTATGTCCCTTGAGTGTACAATTATCTTGTAGACTGTTGCTGTCATTGGAAGCCAAGGATAATAATCTATGATTTGTTCACCAGTCTTATGACAAAATTCTTTAAATTTGTTTAAATTGATTGGTAGTTGGCATGATAAACAGATTTAAATAGTTCTCATGTTTAAAAGAAGCTGTTCATTAATTCCAGTTGTTTCATTCAATATTGTACAAACGTTGAATGCACGGCGCGCAGTGTTGCCAACATTTGTGCTTCCAAATCCTGCCTGTTTGGGTTGGTCAACTTTTAAAGACAGCTTCTCCCAAAACATCCGCTGCATAAGGAGTTTTTTTCTGATACTATAATTTTATCATTTTCAGTTGTTACTCTCTATTTTTTTATATCAATCTTATATCCAGCATGAATTACAAACGCAAAAAACCGTATCCAGGTATGCACGGGACTTACTCCATACTTCAAATTGTCCAATAATGGAAAAATTTGTTAAACTTAAAATTTTTTTTTTCCTGGAAAATCTTTTGGAGTTTGCATTGCAAATGGGATCAATAAGGCCACGTTGACTAGCAAAAGCACGTTTGCTTCCTGGGACCTAGCAAGTTCGCCAGCTTCCTGTTTTTGCGCTCTTACCCCTTTTAATACAAACAACATTCTTGGACGACCACGTGGCTTGACTTTGTTTTTTGAACATAGTTCCTTGAAGTTCATGCTAACTTTGCCCATCAGCCATTTCGATTTCTTTCTTTCAAATTTTTTTTTATCTCTTACAATTGTTCCAAGCTTTTAATAAATTAACGGAAACCATGCGAACTTTTTTCTTTAAAAAGCATTCATTTTGCTCAAGAATGCTTTTATTAAGAAATCCAGATATATATTGAAACAGGGCATTTTGTTTGTTATAATCACAGACCAGTTAACATTGAGATGGGTAAACAGCGCTGGTCATGTTAAGTAAGCTTGAAAATGTATCGCAGAGGCGAAGCATACAAAAAGTAGCGAGTATATGCATTACCCCTCAAACGCTGAACAGCTGCTCTTGTTTATATTCTTCTTTTCCCACACTGATTGTTGTGAAATCGTATTTGATTTTGTTGTGATCACGAAATACACACAAATACACATATGTATGTATGTACATATGTATATTTGGCTGCTATGCCTGACCTACGCTATGTGAGTCTTTTTTAGTTAAATTGGAAAAAAAGAATAAAGCAAATTAATTTTATTTTAAATGTAATTTAATAACAATTTATATAAAATTAAATATAATATACAATTGTTATTGCATATGTGTGGACACTGTTGTTTTGTTACTTTAATATATACATATATTATAATAATATATATAAAAAGTCCAAAAAGCGACAGCGGCATTTTGTCAAACCATCTATAATAAAGAAATTCAATTAAATGTATATTATAATAAATAAATCTTAAGCCTGTAAACTTACCTGTACATTATTGCTGAAAAATTTTTAATTTTGTAACTTTAATATATATATATATATAATATATAATATATTAAATATATATATAAAGAGCCCAAAAAGTGACGGCGGCATTTTGTCAAACCATCTATAATAAAGAAATTCAATTAAATATATATTTTAATAAATAGTTCTTAAGCCTGCAAACTTACCTGTACATTATTGCTGAAAAATTTTTAATTTTTTCGCCCTAGGCCCATGTTTATTTTGGGCCTTCGTAAGATTCATCTCTTGCCATTTCGCTTTTTTTCTTGTTAGTATAACTAACAATTTTTTTTAATAATTCTATGGATGTAGCAGCTGTTCCGTTTCTCAAACCAAGTTGGCAAAAGCATATTAGTTCTCCGTATACACTCCTCTGCCATATTATTGCACAAACCCCTTGACTGCGGCGACTTTTCAAAAATTTCGACAAAGGACTCATAATGCAAGTTGCACACACGATAGAATTCATCTGATGGGTTTTTCAGGCACATTTTGTCCTTCGCAAAATTCCTTGCCTGTATCAGATCTTCATAATTCCCACTTGCAAATGAGTTCATATGGTTGAGGGCTTCATTGCACTTTGGGCAATTGAACTTTTTCTTAGCAATCAAGTACCCGTCAAAATATCTCCGAGATACTAATTCTCCAACCGATACTTCGGGCGTACTTGATGCTTCTTCCTCGCCCTCACCATTCAGATTGATGCCAATGCCAATCTGTTGAATTATGCCTCGCTTTCATTAATGCGATTTAAGGGCCCTTCACACTCCAAATCCCAATCCAACTGTAGGTCATCGTCATTATCCTCGCAATTGGCAAATATTGCATCTCGCGAACTGATGGGTTTGTATTGTTCCCCAGTTTTGACCGAATAGCAGCAAAAAAATTTTCCAAGCTATCTTGGTTAATTCGAGTGGTGTGGATATATTCAATATTTGTATTTTTGAAAAGCTCGTCCGTTAGGCTTATTATATTGTCTACAGTCATTAATATACCTGCATGGCAGCGATTTCTAGCAAATGGTTTTATGTGGAATAGGTGTTTAAGAAAGTCAAGCAGTTTTGATTTGTATTCTGGTGTTATCGGGTTTTTGTACCCTTTCTTGTGTGATTTGCAATTTAACAAATCAAACCCGTCGTTAATTTTCAAAACAAAATCTGCCGTCGCCAATGCATTTTTCATATTAATGTCTGAGAAAAGTTTATTTCTATGGCAGACTTTTATAGCGTTTTCGACAGATCTTGAAAATACCTGGACGGCATACTTCACACAAATTTTTTCATGAAATCTTAAATTGATATGCTTTTCGCTGAGCTTTGGCACCATGCGCGTTGTTGTGCTCTTTTAATCAATATCGTTAAGCTCACGTATTACATGCCAGCGAGCCATGCCGGGGTGTCAATAAAATTAGCAAGAAGACCATTTCATAAGCTTTTCACCAGATGAACGTAATCATACATAAGGTATATTTCATTTCCTTTTGGGTCAATATATACACCTTGGTCACATACCACGACCATAACTTTTAAGCCCATATTGCTTAATACATCAATATTTTCTACTATGCACTGAGTCGTTAAATTTACTATAGATTTCATATCACCAATGCAATAGTACGAAAATGAGTATTTCCACGGCTGAACAAGCCCCTTTATTTGAAAAAAGAGAAAGGAGTTTGAAACTATTGGGTCGCGCTCTTTTTTCCCATAATCCTGAAAACCGTCTATCTGGTCTGTTGCAAAAAACTGTAATTCTGCGTTCACATTGCAGGGAATCATTAAGCTGTTGCTCGAAATCTCAATGCACCGCAGAGCCCAATCATCTTCTCTATCTTTTAATTTCAGCCGCAGTGCGGACATTTCCACCTTAATTTTTGAAAATTTGGCCAACAAATCGTTGTATTTGGCTTCAAGGGCGAAGAATTTAGTACGCCAATACTTTTCATTGCGGCAATACACTTCGCAACGTGGGCATATTTCTACATCTGCCGGCTCTTTGTCTGCGTGCGGTTCAGTCAAAATGGCATCTTCAGCTTTATCATTTTGCAATCCCATTATGGGATGGATGTTGATTTTCCAGCTTTAAGAAAATTGTTATTTTTGGGCCCGTCTGCGTGACCTATTTAATTAAATATTGCCTTATATTAAATTTGGTATATATAAAACCATTATACAGTTTGTCAAGGAATTGTGAACACACATAGTGAAAAGAGCGCAGCTCTTGGCAAGCGATTATCGTTCGACATGAACCAGTTGGTTTATCACAAATCCACCATCGGGAAAGCGGCCTCTGAGATTGCAGAAATGTATAAAACATTTTAAACCGCTTTAAAAACGAGGGAAGGATGGAGGCGAAGCCTAAAAATGGTCGGCTGCGGGCAATAACTCCAAGGGCAGAGCGAATTATGATCAGAAAGATCAATTAAGATCCAACTATTTTGACCAGAACGCTTGCCAATGAGATGAAGATGGTATGTGGAATCACCATATGTCGCGAAACTGTCATAAAAGCTATTAAAAGAACCGACTTTCTTCTCGAGGTGCTAAAAAAAAAAACCGTTGTTTTCGGCGGAGCATGTTAGAAGACGTTTAACTTTTGCCAGGATACACCTGGGACAGCCAGATTCATATTGGGACGACGTGGTATTTTGTGATGAATCCAAGATTATGCTTTAAATGATGGACCCAGCAGAGTGTGGCGCAAACCGTTGAAAGCACTTGAAACCCAAAATATTATACTCACTGCTAAGTTTGGAAAATTGTCAGTGATGGTTAGGGAGTGCATCCCGAGCAAAGAAGTTGGAGAATTGTACTTCTATGAATATACAATGGATGCCCAACAATATTTAAGTATTTTGCGCACACAGTTGGTAGCCTCTTCCAACAAATTATTAAGAATAGAAATAACTGCTTTGAAATGCACCAACCTTCTCCGTCGACCGTCACTCTGCATCTAATCAAGCATATTACAATTAAATGAGAGTGCTGAGCGCGCGTTCGCTTCGACAGCCGAAGTGCTGTGGGTTCTGATCTTAGCAAATTTTTATAATATACCTACTCGTTGGTATAGCTCAAGCGCTTGAAAATGTAAACAACCAATCGACAGGCTGGTGGTCGTGAGCTGTATCGATGTTATTTGATACTGCTGCTTATCGATTTAAGTAGTCTATCGATACTAACATTGCGTTCTAACAGCTGTGGAAATAATCACAAATCTGTTTTTGTTAGCACTTTCCAATTAGAAAATTGTTAAATAAATAGTAAAATATGTTTATTTGCTTAATTTAATATGTTTAAAATTTTGCAAAAATTACATAAATGCTAAACACTAAAATGACTGCGCCAATTGAAACTGACCCGAACAATCTGGAGCTGGAAAGCGCCAGTGATTGGCATCTGTGGTGTCGCCTTTGCGCCAAGGACGATCTTCAAGGGAATATCAATGTGTTTTTAAAAAACGAACAGTCAACAACTGGCGAGCGAGATGGCGACGGCAATGACTTAGTACCGGCTGCTATGCCCTTCAGCGACATGGCGCTCGCCACAGCTATAGGAAAATATTTCTGGGTGAATGTTAGTAGATGCGAATTATATGTTATAAAAGTTGATAAATATGGTTTGCTTTTGTAGATCACACGGGGCGAGGAGCTGCCAGAGATGATTTGTAGTGAGTGTGTGACGCTTGTTACATCGTTGGTCAACTTTTCGGAGCGCATAACTCGTGTTCAGAAACTTTATTGCATACTGCAAAGCACACCTAAGGATAATGTAATAAATATGCAGGAGTTGCGAGCCAGGTTTGGGCTGCTGGAGGAGGAGCAGAACCTGCAGCAGCCACCAGAGCCAGAGACGCTAACTGAGGTACATTATGTGGAGGAGAAACCGAAGTTAAATGAAATGGAGGAAACGGTGTTGGAGCTGGAAAATCCGCTCACGCCGAAAGTTCTAGGTGAAGAGAAGCCATTAACCGAAACTGTAGCTGCTGAAGAAGAAAAAATTGTGGATCTGGAGCAGCAGGCAGATGTCGAGAATGCGGAAATCGAAGAAGTGGAAGAGGCAGATGACCAACTGAAATACGAGGATGCGGGCACTGAGCTGCTATTAAATTTGTGCGAAGCATACAGCAACGACGACAGCAACGAAACCTCCTTCCCCCCTAAGATCAAACCCAAGGACAACCGCAAAAAGCATCAGTGCAGCGAGTGTTCGCGCGCCTATGCTCTGCCGCAGACGCTGCAGCGGCACATACGCCAGTACCATGACAAGAAAAGCATAACGGACACAAAGCAGGAATCCTGCGAGCAGTGCGAAAAACAGTTTCGATCCCGTTATCAACTTCAGCGGCACATGCAACAGCACCTGCCCATGCCCAAGCGAAAGATGTATCCCTGCCCTAGCTGTGGCAAGAAGTTCACAACGCTCGCCTCGGCTCAATCTCATACACAGTATATGCACCAGGAGGAGCGTCCGCGACCCGTTATCTGTGAGCAATGCGGCGTCGGTGTGCATTCCTTGAATGCGCTTAAGGAGCACCTGCTGAGCCACACGGATTATGCGCCCTACGAGTGTGATGTGTGCAAGAAATGCTTTAAGAGCTCAAGTCGCCTGAAGCATCATAAGGAAACGCACGATCCGCACAAGTACATCTGCCCTGAGTGTGGCATGCAACTGAATTCCCGACCCACCCTGAATCGTCATCGTTTGGTGCACACGGATCAGATGCAGCACAAGTGCGACTATTGTGGCAGGGAATTCAAGCGGGCGAAGGCGCTCAAAAATCATCTTATTCTGCACACCGGATTGAAGCCATACTCCTGTGACTTTTGTGATCGCACCTTTGCCAACGGCTCCAACTGCCGTACGCACAAAAAGAAATCGCACCCCGAGGAGCTGGCCGCACAGGAAGCAGCTGGTGGCGCCAAAACCTATAATCGCAATATACCCAAATTGGAGGCGCTTAAAGCATTGTACGTATTTAAGCGTATTGAATATTCGCTATTAAATTATTTAATACTTGATTTCCTTTTAACAGCACCAAGAACAAGGATAACTTATCGCCTGTGGCTACAAAACAGAGTGGATGCTTTGCCTTTGGCAAGAAGCCCAAAGCAATAATCAAATCAGATGCTGCCAACAGTTCACTTCCATCTTCACTTCCCGCTGCCACAGCTGGCATCCCGACCATAGACAACATCTACAATCATATAATGAAACCACCGCCGCTGCCGCCACAGCAGCAGCTTATACTAGCTAGTGATGGCAGTGCCACAATCCTGGCAAGCACACTGCACACCGATGATCATACAGAATCGTCTCCAGTAGCAGCAGCACAAATATTCTCCTATTAGAAGCGCCTTCTCGTTTTTGGGCGCGCTTTTTTAAATTGAACGAATCGAAGTGCGCATGTGCGGAAGTTGTTGGAAGTCACCCTTGTGTGGTGTGTAGTATGTGGACTTTTTGGGGGTAGCGCCAAATGGCCAATATATCCTTTATTAAAGGAATTTAGTTCAGTTGACAGCGTGCGCTTCCTCGTGTCTGCTCCGTGTGGGGAATTTGTTGTACAATTTTTTGGAGTAAACGAAATAATTAAAAATTAACTGTAAAAAAAAAGAAACAATGAATAGCTAGAAACAAGAAAAAACTATGCAAATTGCCGTGTGCTTCGTGCGCCTTGGTGCATTCCTTAAAGTACATAAACCATAAAAACTGAAACGAATTTAAATTTTTATGTACTGTAGGCAGCAAATCAAAAAGCAAAAAAAAAAATCGATTTCTTGCCAATGAAAACAATGTGCATTAGAGAGCGTAATTAACGCGCAGGCAGTGAATACAACTTCCAAGAGCTTAACAAACAAAGCCGGACCACATATCAAGTGTCTAAAAGTTATAAACAAATGAATCTATGAACTTTGGTTAATGTTCCACAAGCAAAATCCCTAACCGAGTAGAAAGCTGATCAAAAAGCCGCACGTATAGTAAGCAATTAAAAAAGGCAGCTGCACAACAGCTCAATACAAGAAGCTTAATTAAACCAAACTCATAAAGTGCACGTTTATACATAAAGTAAGAACAAACAAAAAACAATTTATATTATTTAAACAATATTTAGCAGCAGCTGCTTTGTGTGTCAGCCCTGGTTCGACAACTTAACATAGCCCTTTCGAGTAACAGTGCCATTTTGAGTTTATGCTCATGCTGAACTAACATTAACATAAGTCCCAAAACAAAACGCAACAACAACGCGTCGTGTTCGCGGTGCTGCACTAACGGTGCGAAAATAATAAAAAGTGCGAGATTTTTACGCAAATTCGTGTGCAAGTAAGTTTTCAATAAATATTTGCGCAATCATAAATTAAACAACAGATGTGCTATATCTTATTTCATGTTGAATTGAGGTTGCAGTAACCTCAACGTCGCAGTCGGCGTTTTCACTTGTTTTTTACGCACGTACGCGGCGCTGTATATAAAAGAGTGTTAGTGTGTGTGTTGATGTGTGTATTAAAAAAAATCGATTTGCTAGTAATTATTTTTCAACTCCAGTTGTGTATTTAAACAATTTGGTAGCGTCGCAATGCGAAGCCAACGTCAGCGCTAGCAGCGCAGTTAAACATGTGTGGCCGCCCAATCGACTACTCTTGTTGTTGTCGCTAGTGTTGTTGTTGCTGCTGCTGTTTGCGTTGTTGTCGTTGAACGGGTCCAGCGGCTGCGTAGGCGGGCCTGAACACAGCCAGTTTACGTATTACCACAACAACAACAACAGCAGCAACAATTTAACAGCTCGCGCCAGTCAAAAGTTGAAGCAACAGTGCATTCTAATTGGACTCTGTCCTCTTGACGCTGCTCAACCCGCTCTTCCGCTGTGAGCCCAACGCAAAACCACAATACCCAAAAGTGTAGCAGCAGCTGAGAAACAACAAGAAGAAAATAAAGCTACAAACAAAAGTTTTGTAACTCAGCTATCTCTGAAAATGTGTGTGTGTGTGTTTGTGTTTCTGTGCTTGTGTTAGTGTATTTGTATAAGCCGCGAACCGCATTATCCTTTTTGGCTTGACCCAAATTGCACTGCCCTTAGATGTTAGGCATACAGTGGTCACTTGGTAATTAAAGTGAAGCTGTTTTCAAAGCTTGTTTGTGAAACTTCATATAATTGGACTATTAAGTATTTTCTTTCAGTTTTAAAATATTTGCACACTAATTAAACACTTTAAAAGTTATTAAGAAAGACTAATTGGATTTCTTTTTTTTTTATTACCCTTGCCAATTAAATGCTTTATTATCAAGTGACTACTGTAGTTTTCATTGTTTTTGCTGCTAATGTTGCCTTCTTTTGTCCAAACCTTATTGGGTGCCCAACACCTAAAACAACTATTCCCCCCCCCCCCCCTCTTTATTCTCTTGTTATCATTTTTATGTGTGGCCAGTTAATTGCCTCCACCCCAGGAAGAAGAAGCAGCAGCAAAAGCAGCAAAAGTAAAAGAATAGAAAAGTAGGAGAAAAAACTTTACCAAACTGTCGCCTTCAACTTCTTTTTTATCAGTTGAAAGTTCTTTTGAAAAACGTTTTGTTAGCCCTGTCCGCTGGTGAAAATTAAAATTCTTGCACACCCCATTGCCCCTCGCACCCCTCACACTTTAGCTGTCTCATTAGTTGGCAATCATGGATGGGAGTAGGGTTGTTTGTGGAGAAATTGGACTGTCAAAAATAGGAAATTTCCTTATTGAAATTGCTTCGACTCGGAGCCGGGAATCAATAATATTCCTTTCCCTTTTCGCAAGCATATTCCCTATGCTCATTTCCTTCTATTTATTGCTCCCAAAAATGACTTTTCATGTTCTCAAACTCAAACTTGGAAATGCTAGTTCAGGGGTGGTGTACAGGGGTAACTTTTAATTAGTTGCTCGATGTTCTTGGGTTGTAGTCAAGCAATTTCAGGAGACTACTACATTCTGAGCCATCATTCCCTTGTGTCCCATATGGATGCATTTAGTCCGAACTCTGACAAAACTCATAAGGGTTGCACTCAAACCTTGACTAGGGTCAGCTTTGACTCCCTTCTATTCCAATGTGTGATGGTGCTGTGCGCGGGGGTGGTGTTGCCATCTATCGAGTCCTCAATCTATATTTAAAAAGGCCAAGGAATGGGATATTCCATTTATAAATAAAGTGTGTCAAAGCAGTTGGGAATTTGAACGGGGGGGTTTGGTGGTTGGCCATAAAAATCACTGTAGACCTTTTATGATTTTAATGTGAAATGGAAAGTCGATTGAAGTATTTTTCATTACTTTATTAACTTGTAATTAAAATTTGTAAACATATATTGATTTGGTCTTTTGATTATTGAGTGGAATATTCTTTTGATATTGATGTTAAAATACTATTCCTTAAGAAACTTTTTTTGTTGAGATTTATCAGTAAGCAAGTAAGAAGGCTCTAGTTGAGTAAGCTCGACTAGAAGATACCCTTAACCCTTGATCATACAGACGGACAGACGGTCGGGCTGACAGACACACTCATATACCGCTTGATTGATGGTTTCATATCTCCGGTGTTTCTTACCCGATTTTAATGAAATTTCTACAGAAGTTCATTATTTTGCTTATAGTTTCAATCCTCATTTTCATTTTTTTAAATTCAAGATTTTTTTGTTAAAGTTAAAGAGTTATAAAAAAGTTATCAAATTTGAAACAAACTTGTCATGCCTAGGAATTAAGAGAATATATATACTTTATGGGGTCGGAGAAGCTTCCTTCTGCCTGTTACATACATTTGCACAAAAACATTATACCCTTTTTTTTACCCATTTCATGGGTTAAGGTATAAAAATGAACTAGCTTAAGCTCTCTATATTTCTTACTTTAAGACAATCAATTTACCGATTTCAAAATGCTTCTGATTTTTGTATGCTTTAAATGTGTTAAAATGGGATAAACATGATAAGCAAAATGTTTTTAAATCTTGAAAAGATAATTGGTAATCATTGTTAATATAATAAACCCCATAAAAGGCATTATTCTTATAAATTCAAAAGGTTTTTTCTCAACAACACTTTATCAAACTCTTAACTGAAAATCTAAAGAGTATCTTTTACTCACACAACTATCGTTATTGTTTAAGCTTTGAGATGTTGTTAGGTTTTCTCATTGTCATTTATAAATAAGTCTTTCACTTAGCCAACTTCAATGTTGGATTTATTGTCATAGTCACTGTTTCAGTTGCTATCAGTGCTCGTTAGACATAATTCAAAATCCCTAGCAAATCCCACGCTGCGTAAGTGTGTGACACACTCTTAACTTGGCCAAGACTAGTCAATTTGTTATCAATGTGTTTCAATCGTTTGGCTTACTTGGCCTTTTACCAGCGCCTACGACTAAGCCCAAATATAAGCCCACTCGACATACGCATACTTATTGCCACATCATATTGATAAGCCCTAGGCCAACTTTTGGCAGGCTTCGACTGTTGGCAGAGTACATTTCCTTCTTTTTTGCTCTCTTCTTCACTTGTTTATTGTGTGTTTTAGTTAAGTTTGTTTTTTCTATCACTTTACATTGACTTATATTGCAATCAATCCTTGATTGAAAGCAAAAAAGCATACATAAAATAATATTTGTTTGGGCTTTCTCTCAGTTATAGTTGATTTAAAATGACATTGGTAGTAAATTAAAAATTAAATCTTATCTATTATATGTATAATTATTTGTTTTTCATTTAATTTGTTTATTTATGCTGCATTTACAGTTGTCTTATCGCGTCTTATCAGTTATAAAATTCGACTTATATTTATAGCATTGAAACTCGATGTTTTGCGTTTGCTATAAACAGTAGCTATAATTAACCTTTGGTTTAAAGCTAGTTGTTTATTAAAACTTTATAAAAGCTTTTAATGTTGTGTAGAGTTTTGTCGAATAGGTCGAAAAGTTGCATTCTTTATGTGGACCTTTAAAGCTTTGTTAAAACTTGTATATTGCAATCCTTAGTACAGAATTCAAATGTTTTAGGTAGAGTAGCACAAATGTATAACAATTATGTTTGCTTGGCTTACAAATATTTAAAGGTTTTAGAATTGGGTGTGTTTCAGATATTTGTTGGGAATTGGCTGGTATATATTTACACATATCCTTGTTATATATATATAACAGTTAACTACTGCTGTTTGAAAGCTAATCATTTCAAAGGATGTATTACGAAAAAGTGTATAATACTTTAAGTATTGCTTTGGTTTTGACTTTCAAGTCCTAGAACCATTTGTCCTAATATAGGTATGACAACCGCTGTATGACCGCTTATCATTTCATATGTTTAAAGGTGTGTAACATATATATAGTTTGGATCTAGTCTTAAAACGTTTCAGGTCCTAGAACCATTTGTTCTACTACGGATATGACAGCGTAATATGTTTGTTGTATAACAGTTAATTACTGGTATATGACCCTTATCACTTCATATGTTGTATAACGAACGAGTATATAACATTAGTGTATGACAGCTTATCATATTATATAACAAAAATGAGTATAACATTTAAAGTTTTTCTTTGGTTTCAAGTCCTAAAACCATTTGTCCTACCAATCATTTTATAGTGTTATACAATAGTAATGTATACAAGACCCTTAAAACAGTTATACCCAACCTCAAAACAGTTGTGCATTTTTTGTATTGCATTGGCCTTCTGTAAAACTAAGTTTGCTTTATTGTTATATACAGCTTGGAGAAAATATTCTACAGACTTTCCATGTTGATATAAAATAATTTAGCCAATGCTTGAACCTTATACATACAGACGACCCCTTTTATGGCACTTCAAATGAACACCCCTTAGCGGAGACAATTTCCACTCAACATACTATACGACCTACCCCAATTTCAGTTGTAGAGTTAACTCGTAACTCAATGTGCATGGGAACGAACATATTTTTTCGCTCACGTTAGGTTCATGTTTTGTGATTTGTTGTACAACACAAACAAATGAGTGAAGTGCTGCTAAGCCATGCCACATTGCCACAAGGCAACCGTTGAAAGCTGAAGCTTTGCCTCTGGCAGCGAAAAAAATGGCACGCATATAAATTGCACGTTATTATCCTTGCAACTGCAACAGACGAACGGACAAACGCATCCCTTGACGGTCACATTTTTTTCCAGCCAAGTTTTGTTTTTTTTTCCCAAGCAGTAACAACAGTAACTACTGCAAAAAAAGAAGTAAATAGCTTAATAGATAAATAGAAAGGGAAATGAAGAAAAACCAAAGCTTTTACTTTAATTAAATGCGTGCGTGTGCCACCAAAGTCCCAATTTGGAATTCTCTCCTGTCTCCCGCTGTTGTTCGTATTTTTTGTTGTTTTTTTGTTTTTAGCTGTTTCTGCTGCAGTTTCTGATTAACAGCAGCTGCTTTAGCTTTTGCTTTGCCTTTAGCCATTGCTTAAGCTACGCCCACTCCAATTCCCACCCACACCGTACTTTTATGCTGATTGAGTGCGGCTTATCTCGGAGAGAACATTCCGGGAGCCATTCCGTTTTCGTAAAGCCCTCTCGAAGTTATAACATATAACTCATATGATCCCCACCGTTATGTCAATTGTAAGCAAATCAGCGCCGTGGCCCATAAAAAAGCCACAGCCAAAGACAAATGTTATTATTAAAATGTCCAACGCACATGCAAAAACAAAAAAAAAATAAAAAAATAGCAATGGTAAAAGTGCGTTATGCAAGGAGAGTAACTAAAGTCTGCCAAAAAAATAAGAATTTATATATTTATAAACAATGAAAGTTGTTATCATAAAATGAATATGATGAAATTTTAGAAAAATTATATAGTAAAATTGGAAAAGAAGTTAGAAAAGTTTTTTTTTAGTTTTAATATATGTGCTATAATAATGTCAAATATTTATGTTCAAGTAATTGTTATATAATTTTATTAAAAAGTAATCTTATTAAATGCCAATCTTGTACAGATATTTGCCGAAATGCAATCGAAGCATAGAATGAAATAGTTTATAAAAAGAGATGAAACAATAAAATAATCTAAAAATTCAAAAGTTCTACTTTCCATATATATTTTGAATACATATGTATGAATACATAAATATTTAGAATAACCATGTTTCAGTGTAATATCATGAGAAAAAAGCTTAACAATAATAATTTAGGGTAGACATGTAAATACAATACTTGTTGGAACCACCCTCGCGGTTTGCTTCATATATCCCGAATATCCTTTAAGCAATAAAATATCAAGCTAAAAGCCCTTCAAAATGACAGTGACTTGTTGTTCTTGTTGTTGTTGCTGCTGCCGTTTTTGTTTCAGTTGTTGTTGTTGCTGTAAACGGCTGCTATAAATTTGAAGTATTAAAACAGATATCGAATGGATTATTTTTAATATATGACCATGTATTCAAAGTGCTGTTGCTGCTGCTGTGGCCGGTGCTAGCCTTGCTTCTCTCCCCTCCCCCCCTCCACCTCTTCATTCACCAAAAAAAAAAACAAAAACAAAAACTGCAGCATGGCAGTTTGTGGGCGTGTTGAGCCGATGCTTGCCAAGTCAAAAACGCAATTAGCCCTTTGCCTGCTGCCTGCTGCAAGTGCCCCCCTCTCTCTTGCCACTCTTCGGCACTACGCAGTTGCCTCTCACTCTGTGTGTGTGTGTGTTTGTGTGTGTGTGAGGCTGGTGCTACAAATTGCCATCAGCAGAGCACATCTACATCCCACATCCTACATCCTACATCCGCATCCGCATTGGCAGCTCCACTTGCCAAGTTGAAGCCGGCAACATCACAGCTGGCATTTTCCGCTGCGTAATCCTTTTATTAATCCCTTTGGCTTGGGCTAAGATCCTTTACACTGCTGTTGGCACTTTTGCAAATCATGAAAAAGAAACCCAACAAGCTGAGAAAAAATGAAGACATGCGAAGAATAGAACTAGAAGAATACCCTGTAAAAGTAATAGAAATTAACTGCCAGTTATTAATAAGAAATGTTTAAGTGTTAACAAGATTCAGATGTAGCAAAGGTTCTTGTTCCATTTGCTTTTAAAGATAATTGAAAAATATCAAATTTAACTTTAAACAGCACTTAACTAGTTCTACCCATTTCCAGGGTATGCCAGGGTATGGGAATGTATAAAAATAAAATGCCACATAAAATTAAGATAAATACTATGTGGGTGAGAAACATACGCAAAACGCTTTGCTCGCCTTTGCCTGGTTAGTTCACAATTTGTTGCATTGCTTAGCGTAGATTAAAAATTAATTGCCCTGGGATTGTGGTTCCCTGGTTCTGGGTCTAGGAAGAAAAAAAGGGGCTAAGAAAGCAGCAAAACCCTACGCAACGTTGGCGTATTTATGCATTTGCGCGTAATTTGTGTTGATTATTTCTGTTTTTGCAACAGCAGTGGCGGCATCGGCGGCAGTGGCAGCAACAGCAGCAGCTGCTGCGTTGCGCTGTATTTTAAGCTGTATGGTTTTTTAATAAAGCAAATTAATCAGGCAGAGTTGCTCGCTCGAGTCGAGCACTTGGAGTCACCTTGCAACAACACTGGCTGCAAAAGAGAGAAAGGCTATTAGATCCCAACACACACACACACACATACACACACCCACACGCCTGCTCTCCAAACGCTTTGTGCTGAAGTTTGTGAAGAGGAGCCTGCAAGGCAAGCGAGCGCAGCATTAAAAATTCAAAATGCACTTAACGAAGCATAGCGCGTAAACCGATAGCCAGCCATCCCCAAGTATTCTTAGGGAAACAGCGTGTTTCGGACACGGACACTCTCGAAACGGGGACCCCGCCCTTGTAACTGAAACCCTTTTGAAGAGCGAGCGGGACAGAGAGAGAGAGAGATAGTGGGACCCTGAGCATTTCACTAGGACTAGCATGAGGCACTTTGTCAGCTAACGTTAAAAACCGCTGAAAAGGCAACTTTGATGAAACCCTATTAACAGCAATATGCGGAGAGAAAAGGAGAGTGAGACTCCTACTTAGCTATGCATTGGTTTCTAGGCAACCTTTATTAGGATTAATGGTTCGACAAAGAGACTTAAAAATATATTTGTTTTAAGCGAGAAGTATTTTAATATGTGTGCAAATAAATTGTTGTATTTATTGCAGTATAAAAATCAATTACTTAATATTTTTTAATATATTCAAAGGTCAAACTGAAACTTTGACTATTACTATATATTTTTTTAATTATTTTCTAAAAGTGAAATGAAAAAAGAAAGAAAAATATGTATATTGTTAAATCTCTCTTTCAGTTGAGGTGGCACTTTATCAACATTAGCGCAACTTGTTTTGCATTTTGTGCACCCGGTTGCTGTTTTTGTTGTTGTTGTTTTTGGGGTATGTTATTTTAGCCTTTTTCCAAGCCGCGCCACGCCACGCCACGCAACGGGGTTGAAAAGTTAATTCAATTAGCTTGACTCTGCCACTTAAGCTGGCTTTTAATAATAAGCAGACAGTTAAGTACTTTTCCTGCCAACATTCGTACAGGCGCAACGCAAAACTGGCAAAGGAGACGTAGTTGTTTTTATGTTGGCGAACAAGTTTTTTTTTTTTTTTATGATTTTTACAATTTTTGTTATCATTTGTGTACCCTGTTATCGAGCGCGAGATATAAAGAATAACATTAAACATATCTTATATTAATATCTTGCCGTAGTCCAGCACAAAATGAAGAATTTTATATGATATATAACAGAGTACATTTCAATTATGCATTAACTTTGAAGGGCTTTTTTCTTAATACTTTCCGCGACTTTTTTTCCTTCATGGAAATTAAAAACTGAACAGCTTGAAACTTTGGCAATTAAGCAGTGAAGTGTTGAATGTTGAAACCGAAGCTGATTTTGTAACTGGGTGGTGGGTGGAAAAGGGGGGGAGGGGGGGTTGTCTCCACTTAACGAAAGCAGCCGCATAAATCATTCGAAGGGTCTCGAAAATATTCACGAGTATGTTAAATGTCAATAAAACGTACTCTGACCCAAAAACTTCATGCTGTTTAAATGTCAAAGTCCACACAGCGTATGCGTAATAAATGACAAATAACCCCGCATGTGTGCTCTCTTATTGTGTATGGGTGCGTCTGTGTGTGTGTGTGTGTGTGAGGGGTGGGGTGAGGGGTGGTGTGTGTTTGTTTTAGGGGTGTGCGTGTTTTCTGTGTGACCGTATTTGCCTTGTGCAATTGCACATAAATCAAACAAACAACTCAATTGAAATGCTAGACGCAATAATATCATAATTATATTGTCATAGAGCCACCTCCCTAAGTTCATGAGTGAGTGGAGTAAGAGGGTTTGGGGGCGGGGGGGCGGTTAGCTACGCGCACACATATGTGCATTGCATACTTTTCGGCGCGCTCCGAGTTGCCTAATGAGTAAATCGTGAACTAATTGCAAGATAATTAATTTTAATTATTTGTGTATTTTACTTGGGCTTGCCTTTTACCACCCCACACCTCACCCCTCCCCCTCCCCGTTTCACTGTACCATATGATATAATCAGCTGGACACTGGGACCATTAAAAGCACATTAGCTTGTTAAGCATTTGCCATTGTTGATGGGCGCTTCGCGGTCTCTGGTCTTACCTCTCCCCCTCCCCGCCCATCTAAGTCTAAGCCTGAGCCATCAACAACAATAACAGAACAGCTACAACAACAACAACAAGAACAAGACGAACATCAGCAACAGCCAACAGCCAACAACACACGTGCAACAACTTTTGTTTGTTGTTGTCTTTAGCTGTTCATACATCATTATCATTAAAGCGTTAAATTGTTTTGTTGTTTTCGCTTTGTATATACATATACATATAAACAAAAAGATGAGGGCGCCTGTTTTCCTGCTGTGCGGGCGTTGGGCGTTTTGTGTGTGTTGGGGTTGGGCTTGGAGTTGTTGCTCAGCGGGTGTTGAGGGGGGTGGGTGGTTGCACGTTTAAATGATTTGAACATTAAGGTTTTGCAGTTTTCGTTGGGTTTTTCGGACTCATAATCGAGTGTCAAGGGATTTCACACAGAGCTCAAACAGTTGATAGCCTTCGCATTATTTGTATTGCCTTCTTTTTGTTGCTTCTGTGTGTTTGTGTGTGTGTGTGTGTGTTTTGGGGATTATTACGAAAAATAGCTTGAGTGCTTAAACCTAATCACATGAGAATTTGAAGTTGATTAGCTGATTGAAGTTGTCGATATGCCAATTTCTTTGGAATTGAGCATTATTAGATTGAATTTTGTTTTTGTTAAATCAAGTCAATTATTTTCTGCTTAAATTTGTATTTGCTTTCTGCTGTTACAACTTATAATAAAAACATTATTTTAATGTATTGAATATTTATATTCTTCAATTTCGTCTCCGTTTTCAATTCACATTTCTAAGAATTAAACAACAACAATTATTTTAAATTAAATAAGTAAAGAAATATTTATTGTTATGGCAAATTAAGGGGATTAATTTGCAGTAAAACGTACAAAAGAAAACCTCTTGCAATACTTTATCTAAATAAATGTGTAAATTACTAACAAAGGCTCACAAATTATCTATAATATGAGAAATTATTTTAGGTTATGTGTGCAATTTTTCTTGTCATTTGTTAAACGCAGATGTTTTCGGATCTTATGTACAACGATGTATGAATACGTGTGTGTGTTTGTGTCTACAGACATGCACATGTCTAACTGTACATCTACATAGATTGTATACTTTGTACATGTCAGCATTAAATATTCATGTTACAGTTAGAGTGAAATGATAACGGGGGGGAGGGAGGGGAGCGTGAGTAGGGTAGAGATATGTATGTAGACATAATGTTACATCTTCATATGCAGCAGAAAAGTATGCTACGGTTTTTATGCCGCTTCGTTTGTTTTAGTTTATTTGCCGTTACACGCTCAGTTTGCAAGCAAGCAAGTGCGAACGGGAGCGTAAGGGGTGGTGGAGTGAATTGGGGGGGTTTCTAAGAGAAAGAGAGAGAAAGAGAGCCATTTGCCGCTGCCATTAATGTAGCCGCTAAGTGGCAATGTCATGCTAGGCTAGCCCCACTGTGCAGGCCAACCGCAAAAGCCAATGAAGATTTCCGGCTAAAAGGGTGCGTGCCTTGTGGGTGGAGGGGTTCGCTTTTAGGACTACACTCTGTATAGTAAGTGTGTGTGTGGGTGTGTGTGTATTGGATGGTCCAAGGCGGCGGTTACGCCTTTGCATATTTCATAAGCAATTACTAAGCGGCTTTTAGACATTGGCGTTGGCGTTGGCGTTCGCTTTGACTCTGGTTATGGCCATGGCGTTGGCATTGCCTGAGTTGTGTTGTGAGTACATTTTCAAAACAGTCATAGAAGTAAAAGAAGAAAAATTGGCATTGTGTTGACAACACAGCCACGCCCCCAGAGAAAATACATATATATATATAAACCGTAGTACTTACTAGTAGTAGGCGACGCACTTTTTTTTTCTTTTTTCTATAGCTTGCACTTGAGCACAAATACCGAATGTTCGCGCATATAATTTATGATTACATTTTATGACTACACACAGTTGTTGAGTGTGTGAGTTTGTGTGTGTGTGTGTGTGTCCTTAGCATTGTTTTCCTCTACCTTTGCTTTTCCTGTTTGCCATTTTGCTTCCCTTTCCTTTGTTTTTAAGTCATTGCTTCCTATTATTTTGTTATTAAATTACACGCAATTGCCTTTGACTTCGTGTGTGTGTATGTGTGTGTGTGTGCGAGTGTGTGTGGATGATTTTTATGACTTTCACAGAGTTCAAAGTGACTGCCTACCATCTACCATCTAAGTACCCCACCCAGCGAACCTTTTTGCCATCCGCAATGCCATTAAAAGTTGATTTAATTTTATGGAATTTTCTTGTTTGGCTTGTGGGTTGGGGGGTTGGGGGGTGTTCGCTTATGATTTTTTGATTAATTTCTACGCAATGCATTTAAGCTGTTGACAGCGTGTGTAATTTTTGCGGTTTGATTTATATTACTTGGCAGCGGTTTAATGTTGGATTACAAGGTTATTAAGTGTTGCAAAAAGATACTTCGTTAAGTGCTTTGTGGTTTAAGTGTTTCTTTAATCAATTAATTTGTACTTACAGCACGTAGTTTATTTTTTATTGCTTATAGTTGAGTGTTGAACTGGTTTTCTCTGATTATCAATGAATATAAAGATATTTTACCTTCTTCGTTTCCATTTTTATTTGTGATGAATGCATTTGTTTAGTAAATTGCTTAAAAGTTTTCGAGCAACTAACTAACTTAGCCTTACTTAACCTTAAAGAGCTGCACGTAGCAAACATTTCGTTTTGATCCTGCCATCATTTGCCCGGTTGTGGGGGAAGGGCGGGGGGAACTGAGTCGATTATCTTGTATCTTGTATCCTAAACAAAGGCCGACAATTATCTTAATGCCAGGTGCAAGAAATTAATGTGCTGTAAGCACATTTCAGCACAATACTCGCTCTAACTAAACCATACGATGGGGCACATCTGGACGTTGAAAGGTGGACGGTGGACGGGGGACGTTGGTAGAAGGCGGAACGACCGGTAGATGACGATGTCGCACTTAATCTGCGATAAAGACGGGCGTCCCTTTTTCTGGCCTAGGCTGAAAAGGTATCTGCAGACAAATCGCTGGCTTGGCCATGGGCGAAAGGGGGCAACTAGGAGAGTTTGCTGTAGGACTGGACTGGAGTGGCGGGGTGGGGTGGAGCGAGACCATTATAAGGACTCGTTGTGGTCCCTTTTTTACGTTGTTGTTGTTGGAGCTGCCTGGGTGTCATCTATTTGTATTTTTATGTGCTTAATGTCAACGAAATAATTGAGTAACTCTGTGGTGTGTGTGTGGGTGTGTGTGTCTGTGTGTGTAGGTATGTTGATAAAGGCAACAAAGTGCAGTCATAGCTACATGAATAGTGAATGTTGGATGGGGTATTAGAGTGGTAGTGATTGTTGGGATTGTCTTTCTTTTTTTGGACAGTTACGGAGAAGCTGCTGACAGTTTGACTGAAATGGAAAGTTAATGTTTATTCCATTTCCATGTTTTGGGGGTTGTTGGTGTTGGTGGGACAGAAGGTAAAAGGCGTAAATCTCTATCTCTTGTATGCTTTAGCGCTATTTCATGTTTTGGTCAAAAAAGCCAACAAGTTAAAAGCAGATGCTTTTGATTTACATTCAACAGCGAACAAGTCACAAGACATTAAACCCTTGAGTTCAGATTCATTTCATGTTTTATTTGACGTATTCATCATGAATACATTTATTTTCCAAACATATCCAAATTCAAGTGTTAAAAGAAAATATGTTCAATTCCGATTGTGAGTCAGACTTGTCAGATGTAACTTTGGTTATTCATATCGATGGACGGTAATGTTTAGGTCATTTTTGGTATACTATACATAACTATTCGATTTATTTAGATGATTTCATATAAGTACATTTATATATAGGTTTCTTATAATCCCACTCTATTCGAAAGTTTTATAACTTCACTTGCTGCTGGGATTTGCGCGTTCTGTTTCCTTTTTTATGGACAAACTCTTTTGCCTGCTTTTAGGCTTTATGTCTTTTCAATACCGGGGGAAAAAGCGAGTAAATTTTATGAGCACGACAGCGTTTCCACCTGTTTGGCATACACAACTAGTCGCAAACAGTTTTCTCTCGCCCTCTTCTTTTTTTTCGTGTGTTGGGGTGCCTGTGGGTGGTGCTAAGGTGGATGAGGTGGACTTTCACAGATATTATATTTTCGGTTGGCATGGTGCGTGGGAAAACCAATTTTCTCAGTGCGGCACTTACCGCTCTGTTTGGTAATATGACCATTTTATGGTCCACGCATGTGGTGTGTATGTGTGTGAGTGTGTGCGAGTGTGTGTGTGTATAGGTGCTAAAGCTAAACACGTACTAGCTAGTAGTTGATGTTGTTGTTGGTGATGTTAGCTCTAGGCAGCAGTACCACCTGCCTACGTTTCCGTTTTAGGTTTTTGGATGTTTTTTTTTAATGAAACAATCTCAGCAAATATGATATTTTGTATGCAAACATGCAAAATATTGCCTAGCTGCGCCCCAGACCAGGCCCAGAGCGAGTACTCGTAAAAACGATATAAGCCCTAGCCCAGAATCTACCCCAAGAAGAAGAACTCCACCCGCTGAGTTACTGTTTTGGTTGTGTTGTGTATCTTGTGTGTGGTTATTGGGGAGCGGGGAGCTGCGCGTCTTACGTCAAAAGACAAACAAACAAATATTTGCGCTGACAATAAGCTGAACGAAGCGCAAAAATAAGGGAATTAAATATAGTACACGTTCGTTCTCGAAAACAATTTCGCTGGAATTTCAACAAAAACAAAAAACAAGTGGATAAAATTGTATTAAAAAACATATTTGATATTCCTTGTGTTCCTTATATAATCCCACCATTGGAACATTAAAAGAAGATGGCAAAAATCAAGGCGATAACCATACTCTAACCCAATCTCTCTAAGCAAAATGTCACGATGCTGTGAAGCGCATAGAGAAAGGCGCAAAAGCTTCTTCGTTTCTCCTTATGTCTGTCTGTCTGTCTGTTTCTTTTTTTCAATACATCAACGCATTTTGAGCGGCTTTTATGAAAAATGTATGATTTTAGTTGCCAAGCGCAAATTGTCAGCTGCATTTCAAATGAGGCTCTTTGCCAAAAAGCTAAAGATAAAAAAAGAAGAGGAAACCCTTTGATAAGTAAATACACAAATAAATAAACAAACAAAAATATACATGTGGCATTCATTTTGTTGGTTAACTCCCTAGGAATATTGTGTCCATAAACGTGCGCGTGTATTTATTATTTACATACACACACACACTCAAACACTCACATCTATATATACAGGCGTCACATTAAATATGTATTTTATATCAATAATTTAATATTTATTTTCACTTTTGCCGCTTTTTCTCATTTTTGTGCTCAGTCGCATAAGTCGCAACAAGGAAATTTAATCTTTTTCTTTTCCCACATTTATCCCCACCTGCTGGCAATCATCTTCCTCTTATTTTTTTCCAATTTTCTCTCTTTGTTGTTGTTGGTGTTGTTGTTTTTGTTGCTTTTGCTTTCTTTGACGAACGAGCACCGAAACCCAATTAGTTGACGACAACGTTGACGCTGAAATTTGACATCTCGACAGCAGCAGCAGCTTCAGCAGCAGCGCAACCAATTGAAAATTGGAAGTTCAAATTGTATTTATAACAAACGAAATGGCGAACATCAATATTATTTTCGGTCTCGTGCTCTTATCTTTCTCGTGCTGGACCTGGACAATTGATAATCAAATCACTGTGGATGTGGCTGTGGCTGTCTGTATCTTAAGTTTTCTTTTGTGTGTTGGTGTGTGTGTGTGTTCGTGGATTGTGATTCTTTAGATTGTTTAGGCCTCAGGGCTGTATATGAAATGTTTGCCAAGAATAAATTGGTGGAACAACGTGTCAAACTGTACAGTAAAGCAGAGAACATAAAACTGCTGCTGTCCACCACATAATGATGTGCTTGTTATGAACAGGAAGTTGTAGAAATGTTGAAGCTCAAAAAGGAACCAAAGTAAAAGAACAAAGCAGAGCTTTAGATGTGAAAATGTGTATAAAGCATATCTATACAAAAAGGAAGCTGCAGTCAAAGATATAGTTACATATAAACAAAATAGATACATTCAAAAATGAATAGACACTTAATTGACATCAGAGTAGAGTTCAAACTTAAATTAAGCGTGGATATGTAAAAGGCAATTATTCTTTAGTGTCTACAGAATACACTTCAATATTCCACTTTCATCATAAACTAGACTCTCTGTTACTCTTAAATTATTTTTAATTACTAAACTCGCCTATAATAGGTTATTATTAAAAAATCTTGCACCAACTAAACTTAAGCCAGTGATTCTGTAACTCTCTGCCGCTGTTAAATAACGATTAACAGTAATTACTTATCGAACTTAACATAATGATCTTTACTCAAATAGGTCTGTTAAGTCTCATGACTGTTATGTATTGTACTTATCCTATTATAGATGTGAATTTCTTTTGTTTTAACTATATTTTATCCATCACAAAGTCCGTTCTTTAACTACTACTATTAGAAAATACAAACTTTTAACCTTTATACGCTCTATAAGCCAATTTCGAACCTTTGAACTGTTCGACATTTTACGTTTGAACCCACTTGATGTTATGTATGTACATATATGCTTCTTGCCTAAGTCTATTTTCATTAAATACAATCTCATTGTGATAACAACTTACTATGTATGCAACATCTGTACCTTCCCCCACCCACACATACACACTCACATACACTCCGATACTATTACCATAGTCACTAATTACAATTGCGCGCTGTCGGAAACTTTAGTTGTCCAAATTTGGTCAGCTGCTCCCTGCTACAACTACAACTACAACTACGATAACTGGACGTCTTTTGTTGCCCCAAAGGAGTTCATTTTGGTTGAGTTCTATTCAGTGTTGAGCAACTAAGCTGTCAACAAATTAACTGTAAAGCTCTGAGCTGCCTCTACCGCTGCTGTTGATGCTCCTGCTGCTGTTGCTGTTGCTATCTCAACGTTTTGGCCATGTTTTGTTGCCTAGTTTCAGGCGTCGCTTGGCCGTGCACATGTGTCGTAAATTGCATGCCCCAAAGGAGATGCTGTTTTGCAAAAGCGACGAACCAACAGAACAACAAAACGACAAATCGACAAAAGGCGCCAGCAACTGCTGCAGCTTCACATATTATATTGAACAATTAGCCAAATGGCTTAGGCCCTTTACAAAAAAAAAATTGGAAAATAAACTGCCAAATAATTTACATTTATTTTGCTGTAAGTTTCTTTTATTCAAGTATACACTATAATGTGAGTTGTATTAGCTTATAAGTACAGTTTGATAGAGCAAAGTATTTCTAAGTCTATCGGAAATCTTTCTTATAAGCAGTATCTGCTTCTCATAGTTGTAAGTATTTATTCCATATGTTGTATTAACCGAATCCCATTTCTTCTGACATGTAATCAATTTAGGAATTATATTCGGTAGTGTATATAATTCTCATTACAGCATCAAAATAAATGTAATATATTTACTGCATATACATTTATTCTTTTATTTTCTGTTTCCTTTTGAACAGATGTTGAATTGGGCATGAGGTTGAGAAAGTGAGTGTGCGGGGGGTAGTTGGTTGTCGCTATAAACGATATACATTTTGTATAAATAACGGCGCTACGTGCGGTAATGATGCCGACACGTGACAAGCCAGCGCAAAGCAGGTAGACAAAAGGCGCTGAAATGAGATATTTTTGGCGAATATTTATTATATGGCGTCCGGGCAGGCGGGCGGGCGGCGCCAGGTGTATAAATTTGCATGAGCTACTGCGATACGTATGTGCAGGTGTTGCAAAGCACACACAGAGAAAGAGGGAGAGCCTTGAGGGTTGGAAGGGAGAGTGAGAGAATGAAACACTGAAACAGTTCACAAAAGCACTGCATAAACAAATAAACAAACAAAACATAAATTTTTGCACACGACAAAGTCAAGTGTTGGTGGCAACTCTGCCAACAGCAACTCTCTGTTGAGTGTTGTCCCCTTTATGCTTGGCACGTTTCTTGGCTGTCGCCGTTTCCGGCTTTTGGCTTCTGTCGTTTTGCTTCCTGCTGTTGCTGTTGCTGGTTAGCCCCGCTGTGGGCCTTTTGGGTACACTCCGAAGGAGCGAGAAGTCTTGACATTGGCTTTGATAACAATAATAATAATAAGAAGATATAATAACAATCATTTTGTGCCCATAAATGCCGTTGCATGCCTCGACCAGGCCACTGCTGCCGTTCACTCACACTTACCTGCCCTGCCCCGCCCAGCCCCATCCCAATCACCCAAAAAGTTCCACCCTAATTTTTTATTGACTGACAGTTTTGATGGAAAATTGGTTTATTTATAGCAATATTTTTATATTTATTGTTGTGCGCCGCATATACAAAAGTCTATGTTTTTAAAAATATTCAAATAAATTACAATATTTTTCAAGAGGCATCGCTTCAGTGAGAGATTTCCAGCTCCAAAGCGAAGTACTGCAATAGAAAAAAACACAAATTTATTGTTATATTTTTATGTGTGGCAAGGCTTAAGACTAATCAAATAACATTTTTATTTATTTTTCTCTTTTAGCTTGATGTGTGCTTTTGGAATCCCATAAACTGGTAAAAGACTTGGATGAAAACAGAAAGAACAACAAAGGTGGCAAATTATGGCGATATTTAATAACGTGAGTAGAGTGCTCTTATATTGCTTGACTATATACTTAAAAAAGAAACAAAAAATAACTCTTTATGATTATTTGGTTGATAAAGATATGCAGTTTATGATTAATTAAAAAACAAATGTATAAATCAATAAAAGTGAAGGTATATAAAAACAGAACGATAAAGTGGATTCAATGTTCCTGGCGATAATAGTCATGATGTTATGATAATAATGATAATAAAATATATTTTTGTAACACTCGTATAATCCCTGTTCTCGATCGACCTTCCTTGTTGCTTCCAACAGATTAATGTTAATGTCCTACCAAGTAATACAACAGTGCTTACAATGTTAATTAACAGCTAGGCTTAACATTTAAGGTACTCCTTCTATCCTACTAGATATGTTTCCGGCGATATTTTTCATGATATTATGATGATTATAATAATAAAATACAGAAAAAATTCTTAAAACTATATTTTACTTACTTAAGAGTGACAAAAAATCATGCTTATATAAGTAAGTGATTTAACCCAAAATATCTTGTGTAATATTTTCTACTATTTTCTCTACGTTCCTTGAAGCAAACATCAAGAACATTAATTTAATACTCATCATACCAAAACTGTTTGGCTGCAAATGTCAAACAAGCCAAAGCCGAGTTAATAGTTATATCATTCTTCTTTCAAAGTTGTTCCCTTAAGCCATAGACATATGTCATATGCCATTATGTATCATCAGCGAAATGAAATCACAAATATATTCTCAAATATTATGTTCCACTAGCGCTGCTTCCCTTTTAAAAGTTTCCGTTCGTCGATAAATCAAAACGCATTTGAAAAGTTGTTGGCAATAAGCCGCAGCAGCAACAGCAGAATCAAAATGGGGTTAAACACACATTTTCGGATATCGCATGGCCCCTTTGTGTGTATGTGTGTGTGTGTGTGAATTCTCATACTCATACTCTCTCCGATTGCCTTTCTCCACTCAGTGTTTGGCTCATTTGTCAAGTGCTGCCAGATCTTGTGGCCACAAATCTAAGCCCTGCTGAATGTATGATTTGGCCATTACGCGAAAAAGGAAGGAAGTTACGTGCCAATGCTGAATCGAGGCTGCTTTTCAAGTGTCTAGACTTTTGGATTGAAATTTTGCGTTCGAGGAAGAGTTCGAGGGTATGCTAGGCGATTTGCATAGCGGTCGCGGCTATAAATGAGGGGAGGCGGGGAGGGGGGTTTGGTTCAGGTCGTAATTACTATGTATGTGTGTGTGCGTTGGCTATTGAATGATTTTCTGTTTTTATGTGTAGGTTCTTCATTTAACCAGCCCGAGAGTATAATGCAACCCTCTCTCTCTCCCCCTTTCTCTTCATCTCTCTATCTGTTCATAAAGTAATTTTGCCTTTGCCCTTTTGTGTGCAAGTGTATGTGTGTGTGTGTGTGTGTGTGTAAGTTATATGCGGGCCATGCCCATACTAGGTCCTTCTTTTCTTTTGCATTCTCATTTGTAACTTTTTCTTTGGAAGACCGAAGACCCGGACATGTGTGGCAAAGCAAAAGGATATCAGCTGAGCACAAAAGGCAACAAATTAAACTGTTCTCTATTTGCAAATGAATTGTGCGTGTCTGTGCTGCGTAATTTCGCAAGAAAACTTTCCAATGGCCCCCATACAACACACAGAACCGAACCAAACTGAACCGTACCGTACCGAACAGAACCTTTGTCTCTCTGTGTGATGATATGTTGTAAAATGTTGGGGATAACCCAATATCTAGGCAAATACAATACTACCCACACAAGGCCTTAGTCACAGTCTCACACTTGAAATATAATAAGTAGCTTCAATAGAAAAGAAATGAAATGAAAGCAAAGGATTTAGTGGGTGTCTTTGTGTAACTACAGTGATGTCTCTGAAATGTGGTTAATTCGGAATTTGATTGCTAATAGAACACTTTTTCCAAAAAGAAATATTTTGTTATATGTTACACGATTAGGACTAAAATTATCGTAACAATAATAACGATTAAAATATTTAAAAAAAAACTATCTTCAACAATAAATTTTTTGACAATATTTTTTAAATGGATATCATTATCTAATTACTTTAACGACCAATATTTTTGAAAATACAAATTAATAATTTATGAAATAAATATTTGCAAATATTATTATAAATGTGAAAGCTTATAGCTATGTTTGTTGTTCTTTCACGAAAAACTTACTATATTCATTTTAATGAAACTTTACAATACATCAGAATAACATAAAGATATGACGGCATTTCTTTTTGTTTTTGAGGGACAACACAGAAAAAGTACAAAGTAGAAACTGGAGTAAAAAGGGAAAAAATGATATCATTCATACAAAGCAAGTCATTTTTCACGCGGGTGGGTACAAGTGAAAAAATGTAAGAAGACATTTAAATTTTTTGGATTTTTATTCTCTTCACTTAAATTGCTTTTCGTTCTGGTTTAATGAGTAACTACTGTACCTGAAGTGTATGTATGTGTGTGTGCCTGAGAGGAGATTGTTTGTGTATGTGGGCTGCTTTCTTCTTTTGGCATTTCATACGCTCAATTGCCGTTGGTTAGCCAACACTGGCTGCGTGTCCTGGTCGCCAGTCAATTGAAAATGAAATTGCTAAAACTTGCCAACGAGCAAGTCCTTTTCTCAAACTCTCCAAGTGTATGTATGTGTGTGTGTGTGTGTGTGCCTCAAAGCACAACGTGCGGACGAGCATGCATAATGAGCTGCAGAAGCAAGCCCCCCCTCCCCGCCACCCCCATTCCCATTACCATGTTTTCCGTTCTTCTGTGTGTGTTGGCATGCGGGCAAGTTACCTCAGCAAATTAATACTAACAGACGCGCAAAAGTGTGCAACATCAAATGGCCAGAGCGACGTGCAACAAGCTTTTATGACACTGCACTGAACGAGGAACGGGGAAGGAGGTAACAACAACTCCCGTTGGTCCCCTTTTCGACAAACTGCATTTGGATCGTAAAGTTGCAAGCTGCAAGCTGCAAGTTGCATGGGACACATTTGGTAGCAGTTTTTCCGTTTTCGTTGTGTCGTTTCGGATGTCGTTGTTGTTATTCTTATTACTAGCTGCTGCTTATCTTTTTTGACACGTTCAGCTGTCGCATTTACTTCTTTTTTTTTATAGATTTTACCCCCGCTGAATTTTTTTTTTGAGTGCATTTGCTTGTTGCGTTGACTACGCAGCTTACAGGTTTTTTACGATACAACTCGGCGAATTTATTTCCGTTGTTCTTTTCTTTTTTTTTTTTGTTGTTTTGTTTTGTTTTGCACATGTGCGAAAGTTTTCATTATCGTCACAAAGTGACAGATTGTACAGTACAGTTATACAGAAAGCGGGAAGGGATGCGGGGAGGGACGTTAGGTGGAAGGGTGATGAAGTTAAAAAGGATTAAGCGCATAAAAATGCAGACATAATGCGGCCATATTAAATGGGAACAACAAGAACCCTTTTTACGATAACCGTTTCGCTGTTCTGTTCGCTTTCGTGTGTGTCCCGGAAACAGTTTGGCTAACTATAATAATAAGAACCTGCTGTGTTGACTTGAAAGGTACTTAGCTTGGGTATTTTATGAGCACTAACCATGATGGATAGATAAAGTGGCGCTCTTGTACTAATACAAAACCTTTAAAGCTACTTCGCTTAACTACATAACTTATACGCAAAAAAAAAAGAGAATGCTTCTACGAGAAATAAAACTGGACTGGAAACGGGAAAACTAAGTGAAAGTAAATATTTGTTTTGAATAAAAACTAAATAGAAACTTTTATTATGCCAAACTAAAAATGCTATTATAATAAATCATTTCTGCCTTTACATTTATTTTGTAATATTCATGCATCATTTAAAGCTTAGCAAAACTTACCAATTGGTTTTTGTATATTTATTTATTTGCGCTTCCTTCAACTTTTATCAATTTCGAAATTGTTTCAGTCTTTTCGTTGAGAGTAGCTAAAAGAAAATAAAACAAAAAGAAAAAATCAACCACAAATAAGCCAATTTTTTTGTATATTTTATTTGATTTTTTTTTTTTTTCAAATATGATATAGTTTTTGGTAAATTGTTTTTTCAGTGCTGAAATTTGATTTGCATCAGGCAGCTGCCTTTTTGGCCAAACAGCAATTTGGCAGCATTTTAAATTGCATTATGTGAACATAACATAAACATATTATCATTATCCTTTTTACATAGAATATTTTGTGTGCACAAAAAATAAATTCAATGAAATGAATTGTTTTTGTGCGAGAAATTTTTGTGTGTCAGATCAGTTTTTGCTAATTCGGACTTTCGTTGTTGGCTTTTAGCTAGTTGAATTTTGGAATTCATGCGGCTTTTTGATATTTGCATTTTTGACTTTCAAACTGAGCCGAAAAAAATAAAATGACAATGGCCTCGTTTTCGTTTTGAATGCATGCCAATCGCAAATTACGCTACGTATTGTTTGTTTGTGTGTGATTGTACTTTTTGGGGGTAAATTGAATGGGAACATCATTTTAACCTGTGCTTAAGAAAAACAATTGAAAACAAGGAAAAATCAAATTTATATAAATATTTTTTTAATGAAATTTTTTTTAACTCTAATAAATCTGTTATCCCTCTAAATATGTTCTACGTTTAAATATTTTAAAAATCTTTTCGCATTTGCAAAAAAAAAAAAGAGAAAAAGAAGAAATTCACAATATATATTAAAAAATATATATATCTACATGGTATGTCATTGTTGTACTCTCACTTGTTTTTGCTATTAAATTAAACATTTTTTTGTGAATTTAATTCATTTGTCCCGCTTATCAAAAAAATCACCAAAACAAATCAGTTGTCTACTGCAAATTGCATTTTATATGTATGAAAAATTCATGCTGGCTAATTAATTAGTTTAATTTTTGTTTTTGTTTTTTTTTTTTTTTTTTTGCACTTGCACAGTTTAATTGGGTTTATGGCCGTTGGCTTTATAGGTCGGGTACACCCCAACAATCTCATTTTTAGGAGGCACACACACACAAACACAGAGAGAGAGATATAAAAATTTATCACGCCTCCAACTGTGGCATGAACTAAGGAGTCTGGAACTCCAGGATTCTGGCTGCCTAATTCAAACATTCGAATTTACGTTAAAACCTCATAAAAATGCGCGCGCCAAAGGGAAAAAAGCAGTAAGAAATCGTTATGAAGTTCATTCAGTTGTTGTCAAAAGGGGACTCGGAGGTAGGTCACAAACACTCACACAAACACACTTCGAGAGGATATTTATACTTACATGAACTGTGTGCAAAGAAGTAGCAGTAGTCGCTATCAGAAGCCAGCATCCTGTGGCGTTGCTCCTTTCGCAGTTTCTTTTATACACAAACATACATATTTATAGATATGTATGTATATGTTGTTGTTGGTTTCTTTTTTCCCACGCTGGCATTGTCGTTTACATATCGTCCTGGCAATAGCAAAGGGATCTGTGAGTGTGTCCTGCGTCTTGTGTGTCCGTGTCCTGGGCGCTTGCCACGTTTGCCGTCTAAACGATTTACGACACTTTTGCCAACTGCTTTTGCCGCACACATTTGCAATATTGTTTCTACTAACTGTGCGTCTATCTTTTCGTATCCGTCTCAGAGTGTGTGTAAGTGTTTGTGTGTGTGGGTGGTTTTTGTGAGTAACTGTGTGTTATTAGCATTAAACAAAAACCAACACAGCTACAAAAAACTTGGCAAAAACAGCAACAGAATGCCGCACACGTTCGTTTTTATTATGTTAAATGTCTCCTGGGGCCAAGCAGCAGCAGGACTAAACACAAACACACACACACATTCCCAAGTACCACAACTATAAGCGACGTATTGTAGCTTCTGCTTTGACTTTCTTGTTTTTTCTTTTGTTACTATTGTTGTTGTTGTTGTTGTTTGCAACTGTTCAACTGTCACTGCTTCTGTCACATTTCACATTCACATTCACTCAGCCTCCGCCTCAACATCAGCTACAGCTCAACGCGCGCGCCAAAAAGTATGCAACACAAATTAGCTAGCGCAGCCAGTAGGCAGGCAGCAGGCAACAATTTTGTCCACCTGCCGCTTTTAGCACACAGCACGCCGCTCCACTGAAGACTGACAGTGAGTTGCCATAGCCCCGTGTAAATGCGGACAACTTCGCAAATTCACCCACGCACGAGCAGCGAGCCGACGAACATGAGAAACTTCGTTAAACTGCCGAAAGCTTTGGCACAGCATTGAGTCATGTTGAATTTCACTGCGGCTCTGCGCTCTTATTATTTTGTGTTGAGTTAAACAATAATTTCACTCAAAGAGACTCTGTGCCGTGTCAACCGGCAGAGTAAATGTCGCTTTGAGTTGCCTGACAATTGAGCACAACTCTTGGACTCAACTAACTATTTCGAGCACTCAAAGAGATGTTAAGCCTGCTTATTGAGTTGAGTTTTTAGCTTAATACAGTTTGTTACTCTTAAGCGCTGGCAAATTTCGGTTTGAGTCTGCCTTTGACTTTGAGTTTATCTTCTGACTCACATTGCTCTTTGAGCAGCATAACTGAGAAATTATTTTGAACTTAGTTTGCTTTTACAGTTGAGCTAAAATATCATCTGTTAGTTAACTGTTTAAGCAAAAATATTTTTTTTTTGATTATTTTAAACATAAAAATAAATTATTTATACCAAATTTTAATAATAATATTAATGTAATATTTATCACATTTAATTATCTATTAAGGAAGCCACTCACTGGCACTAAGCGTTCTCTCTTTTACTATTTAAACTCAACTTTCACTCAACTTTTCAGCGCTCAACCTTATGTGCTCTCTTTATTTACACTATCCATGACATTGCTGCATTGAGTGGTTTAGTTGGCTCCATCAAAACATTTCCGCTGCTCTTTCAAGCAGTTGAGTGTCATCCGGACTTACTGAGTAGCTTGATTCGAACGAACTCTTGTCTCATTTCCGCTCGCTCTCTTTGCATAGTTAGCTTTATTGAGCTGATTTGGCTATCGTTTCGGTTTCTCGGCTTCGTTATTCGCACCAAACTCACCACACTCACGAGTGCGAATTCGATGCTCGTCGTTTCGGTTCGGCCTCCACACACGCTGACACACAGACACACACACAAGCCCAAGCTGTTCGCTGCGGCTGGCATTGGGCCTTGGCCAATCGTAAAAGTTTTGTACGTATTTAGTACAATTTCGGGATTTGGCAGGATGTAACGAGCCTGTAAGAAACTGAGCGCGCTGTGTGTGACCAAATTCAACAATAACAACAACATCGACAACAACCAAATACAACAAAAATACATAGAAATATAACAAAAAATTGAGTTAAAAATTCCAAGAAAAATACTAAATAATATATACCGCAAAATCCAAGTCAAGTGTGTTTGTTCAAAGATAGTTTTGGGATTCATTTTTTTTGTTGTACTTAAAAGTTTCAAATTTGAACCCGTCAAAACATCTTCGGCTTGCCTCGGTTATTGTTCGGTACCATTCTCAATACCCCCCTCTTCCCCACACCACCTCGTCCCCTTGCGGCAACGCATGCCACGCGTCGCGTCGCGCCGCGCTTTGCCGTGCCGTGCCGTTGTTTACCGCGTGCCGGTTAACGGGTTCCATTTGGTTTCGTTTTTATTTTGGCCTCAAATGCCGCAACAGCTAATTAAGCTTAAAGCCAAACAAAAATAAAACATCCAACACTTTAAAACTGGTAAATAAAAAATAAAAAAACAAACGAATAAATTTTCGACTAGACCAGATTTTTGTGTGTGATTACAATAGATGAAGGAAATTATGTAGAGCATTAGGAATTGAAGTGAATTCTCGAGGTTAGCACTTGATTTGCTTATGTAGTGTCCAAAAAAATAGAAATAGAAAATTTCTTATGGCTTCAGCTTCAGCTTGTGTAATATACTCGTGTAGCTGAGAAAGTAATAGCAAAAAAGTGGCTCAACAAAACGAAACGACAATTTTCACAGCAATTGGCAAAGGGGTCGCGCAATGAATGGACAGATGGGATAGTACGGGGGTGTCAGGGGGGATGTTTAAAACTAACCCAAAATCAAAATCGGTTGTGCTCGTTGTTGTCCTGTGTCATTGTCCTCCAGCCGCTGCAGCTGCTCTTGGTTCTGGGTAATAGTGTCGTTTCCTTTATTTGTGTCCGCATTGACTTTTATGTTACCTCTTCTCCTCTTCCCTTTGGCGTTGTTGTTGTTCTTCTTCTTCTTCTGCCTTCGACGCACACACAATTGAAAATTCAATTGATTTACAAAATGAAGTTGCTTTTCTCTAAGTGCGTATGTGTGTGTGTGTGTTTTTTTTTATCTATTTTCATTTTCACTTTTACGAGCGGCACAACAATTTTGAGCTGTTTCTTTTTTTTGTTTTTTTGATGCTGGCTTAAAGCAAGCGTTAACAGCTTTGTTTGTAGTTGAGCGGTCGGTCACAGAGTAAAACGGCTTGAAGTAGGCGTGTAGCAGAGTGTTTGATGCCCAAGTTTCCTGCTGTTGTTTTGTGGGTTGGGTGGGGTGGTGGTGGTAGATGGCAGTGGCAGTGGCCATAGCGAAACTAACGGCACGTTTGCGGCCAAACCTTCGATTGTGATGGCAGCCATCATCTGTCCACTGTATGTACGTGTGTGTATGTGTGTGTGTATGGCCTAAATCGATTTAAGAGCAGAGAGAGAGAGCTATGAGCTGTGATTTTTTTGCGTTTGCCTTTTTCTGCTGTTGATTCGCCCCTCAGTTTTCGTGTTTTTTTTTTAAATGTTTACTCTGAACACAGGCCTCAAGTGCTGTTTGGGCAAAAGATGCGCTAGTAGACTGACACAGTTGGGCTTTTCGTGAACGAGTAGCTGTGAAAATGGTCAAAAGTGAATTTTGCAGGCGGTGAATTGTAAACTGTCAATGATTGATTGATGTGACTTTAATTTCTATCGCCGATTGCATTTTGTGTAGTTAAGTTTTGAAAAATGTTAGTGAAAATAAAATTCAAGCGTAAAATATTTATAATTTATACTATTATATGCAAGAGCTCATGCAGCACAAACTGAGCGACCCATCGTTATCGTAAATTATATATTTCTGTCACAACAGTAAATTAAAAACATTTAAGTGTGAAAAGTTGTGCTCCATAAAAGTACGTGCATTATTTAATGGATTTATAGTTTTATGTGTGTGTGTGTGTTTGTGCTTATATTGGTTTTTTTTGCCAGCTTAGAATTATATTTAGCTTTAAACGACGTTGAAACCGTAGCTAATATTTCTATATTTCATTTATATTTATTATTGGCTGGTTTAATATAGTGCTCTGAAAAGTAGGCAACAATATGTTGTAGACATTTTTTTTTATGTGCGCTCAAAAGTAGGCAGCATATTTTGCTTTTAATCTGCTGCTTGAAACATCTTCAAAGACGCAAGTAAGCAAACTAAGCAATGGATTCGTAATCAACTATAGGTTGTTATATGGGTGGTTATGTTGCCCTTAGTGGCCGAATTAAAACTGCAAATACTCTTGTTTTTTTTTTTTTGCAATCATTTTTGTGTCCTTTGACAGCTGTTGCTGCTATAACTTTGTTGTTTGTCCTGCTTTTTATTGTTAAGCTTCCGAATGACACAGCCCTTTGGCCAACCGTTGTCATTTTTGTTTTTGTTGTGCAGTTGTAGCTACTTGCTGCAGCATTGATTGTTTGCCATCGAGATAATTTGCAGTTCAACCAAGGAAAAGCAGCTCAGTTATGTCATTTCACAATGTAAGCCAGTTTAAGGACCCCAAAGTGACATCCGTCTGGACTTCTTCTTCTTCTTCTTGCAGATGTATAAGCTGCTGATGAAGTAGTTTTAACAGTTGTTGACAGACTCTTCTCTTTTTGACATGACAACAATATTTTCTTTTTCAACTTCTTTGGCTCGCTTTAAAAACTTAAAGACTCATACACACAGACAACGTTTCCTGAATCTCACTTGTTCTCAGGCTCGTTCTCAGTCTCATCCTCTTTCATTCATTTTTCACATTCTTCGTCTAAATTTCATGCATTCTCTCAGTCTCGCCCAAACACTTTGTTTAAGGAACTTTCCTCGTTTCGGTGTCAAGTGTTTTTATTGGACCCAAAGCAAGAAAAAAAAATAAAACGAAACCACCAAAAGAAAATATATATATAGAAAAATATGTGAAGAAAAAAAAATGGAAAAAAAATGCAGCTATTGAGTCGACAGCTGGCAAAAAGCAGCATCAACTACTCTTGCTTTACCCCAACCTCCCCACCCTTCTCAAGCCACTTCTCTCTTCTATAAAGCTGTCGCCTATTTTGATTATATATATATATGGGTGTGTGTTTTCTTTTATAAGAGCTGTTGCTTTTTTTTTCTTTTTTCCTAGCTCTATCAAAACAAAATTTAAATGAACCTTTGATGGGACCACATTTTTTTTCTTTCCTTCGTTTCTTTTTTTCTGGCACTGTTCGCTTAAAGCCAACTTCTTGAAGATACTTCTAAAACACGCATACGCCTTGTGTTCTTGATTGTAACTTTAACCATAGCATTTGTTTTCCTTTTTTCTATATTGTCCTATAAATGGCAGTTATGGTTGGTTTATCAGATGTCATTAGCCCAAATGACAACGAAAATAGAAGAAGCAAAAAACGTCAGCAAGTCATCTTTCCCTTCTTTCTCCTCACTCTTTTGGTGAAACAAGAAAATGACAGTTAGTAAATAATGAGAGGAAAAGAACTTGTGCAAAAGTAATAAAAGTAGTTTTATGTAATATATTTTTGAGACATTTTTTGATTTATATAATTTTATGCAAGTTATTTAATATTTGCAATGCAGTTTTCCTTTTAATTAAGTCAAAGTGAAACAGAGAATTTCTTTTGGAACTAATAATAAACTCATTATTTAAGTTTATTTGCAATCGAAAGTGCTAGTTGAGAGACCTTAGCTCCGATACCATTTTCAATGTCATAGAAAGTTTTCTTTTTCTTTAAAGAATTTTATGGTAATTTCTTTTACTAACTGAGAAAAGTCTTATAAGTTATTACATCGATTCATTTGTCTAGACTGTCTTTATATTGAAATATGCTTGCAATTTGTATGTAGACAGTAGACAGTAGGCCCCATAAATTGACCTGTACCTCTAATCAAACTATTTCAATTATAAATTACCCAGTTTGAGTTAACTCAGGCAGAGTTGCAAAGTCTTTTGCCTTGTAAATTGCTCAATGTAATCTTTGATCGTTTCTGGCATATGTTGAAAGCATTCCTTTTATACATATGGGCATATACATATATGTATTGTATATGTTCCGAGTTCCCATTGCATTTGGTGCCCCCTTTATCTTTATCTTTGCTCAATAATGACAGGCCGTGAATATGTGTGTGTGTGTGCGTGTGTGTGGCATAAAACCCATTACATCAACTGCAAGAGAACACGTGCGGGCAATCGTCTCCTGGCAGGCGGGCAGACGGGCGGGCAGGCAGTTGAAGCACTTGAAGCTCCCTCCTGCTGTCCGTCCAACTTCATACGAGTCATTGTAGGCGACTTATCAGCCACGCCCACACAGCTGTTTGTTCTTCTTCTTCTTCACTGCTGTTGTTCTTGTTCTTGTTTTTATTGTTGACGTTTTGCATTGGGTGTTGAAAACTTCAGTGAAAATTGGGTAATGCTCGCAATGTTGACGACCAACGATTGCAGTAAGCATTAACTGTTTCCCAACTCTCTCTCGCTCTCTCTCTCTCTCTCTCTCTCTCGCTCGCTTTCCTATACCTTTTGCTGTCAGTAACAAAGAAAATTTTAATTTTTATGGCAAGTTCTTCATATATATATTTTTTTTTTTCGGGTGGGCCTCACTTTGTCGTGTTCGTGCCTGTGCTTACAGCAAAAGTGCCAGGGAAACAAAGCAAAAAAAAAAATCCAATTATTTTAAAACTTTTGACAACTGCAACAACAGGAACAACAACAACTCTAGCAGAGAGGCTATATGAAAACAATCAGAAAAGGCAAAAAGCAAAAAACATAAAGTTCAAAACGAAAAAACGAGTTGGCAGCCATTATAACTTCACTTGAAAAGTTTAATTGATTTTTACAAGTGCATATATAGAGCATAAGCCTGACATACACATAAGATATATGTATGTATGTCTGTGTGTCTGACTTCTGCCACGCCCACCTGCGGCTATAGCCTGACTTCTTTTTTTTTGTGACTGCAATTCAGTTGTTTTATTTTATTTCACTAAGTGGAACTCCTTCGAGTTTCTTTCGTTTCTTTTTTTCTGTTTTTTGTTAGTTTTCGGTGTGATTAACTAAATTGAGTGCAGCGCGAAAGTGCAAATTGGTCTGTCAACATTTACTTAACAAGCTGCTATACAGCATATAACAGCTTATAAATTATGTGTTATAGTTTGTGGAGTTTCGGTTTATATTTGTTCTTAATAGATTTCTGGTTTAATAGCTGTAATAATTTTTTAAATTTTCATGATAATTTTTGTAAGTTTTTGCATACATTTCTGTTTAAAATGAACAAAAAATAGTTTATTTTCAATTCCAGAAACTAATACAACATTGTTGTAACTTTTAACTCTCTTTTGTTCACAGCAAAAATGTTACATTGAATTGTTGTAGTTTCACACTTTTAAACATTTTCAAATGCTTTAAGCATACAACTTGTTTTTGGGTGTTTATTGCGCTTAACAGCTTTTGGGTTTTTGGGTTGATATATTTTTTTCTTTTTTTTTTTGTTGAAGCTTTTAATGTTGCCATAGACTTGTGCTTGTGCACAAAAAACCGCAAAACGAAAAATAAACAAAAAGCACACACAAACACACACAAAGGTCTGGTCTTTCGTACTTATTTACTGCACAGTGTCCTTTGACTGTTGTGCAAGGATATCAGGCGTATTTGCCTCACCAACATTTCACTCTCTCTTTTTTTTCGCAGGCAACAAACAGCCGCATTAAATGACAAGAGCAAAGAAAAAATACATATAAATCAATAATAAAAAAATAAATAAAAAATAAAGAATATTAAACTGCATATCTTTATATACATCGAAAAACCAAATATATATATATAAATATATTGTTTAAGAGCTCATTTTTTAAGTATTTAGTTCAAGTTGTAAACAGGTAAATTTTTGTCGTATAGTAACAACAGCTTCCCTCCACATGGCAACAACGTTAACGATCATCCTAATGTTATATATCCGGAACAACAACAACAACAACAACCTATGGAACAACAACAATAAATGAACGCATTATGACAACAAATGTTATAACATCGACAACATCAACGACAACGTCAACAATAATTATTATAATGCGTAAACAACGCAACGAACAACAAATGAAAAAACGATGGGCGTGACACATGCGTTAAACGCATCAAAAAAAATATTGTATTACCAATCAAATGACGCCATATCATGCAAATAATCGTAATAATAATGATGATGACATCGCATTTGCTAACACATCTTGTTATATCCGATGATTTTCGGCTTGCCAAAATGTATTTAACAAACGATTGAATAACCAAACCAAACAAAACCATTCTCAACGCGTGCAATCACAAACGTTCATAAAACTAAATGCTATAAAAAATATTGATACACACCACAACATAACATACACACATACCTGTTCACTCACACTCACACTCCAACACATGCACTTGAACCCAACGTAACTCTTTAACGCTCCTGCCATCTCTCTTGCACACAATCAGTGCGTGCAGCGTCAGTTTGACGTCGATCGCCACGCTTGAAAGAAAGATACAAAGGGAGATACAGTAACCGTAAACGAAAGTGCATCAGCTAAGAGAGTAAGTCTGATCAGAGCAAAAAAGAGCGAGCGAAAGCTAGCAAAAAGAACTAACTGTTGTTGTACAGTTAGTTACTTCTCATTCTCTTGAACACCAGCACCATTACAACAAAATTATACGAACTAAACTCTCTCTCCTTCGCTATCTAAAAATATATAAATAATGGGTCTGCAGATGGCAGCCACTTTTGTTGTTGCAGCCAACTTCTTTGTAACGTTGTTGCTTATCTGGACACCAACGAACGTCGATGCAGTCCGTGAGTATAAAAGAAACTATACAACTACCAAATAAACAAGTACATATTGTAACATTAAGTTCTTTTTTTGTACTAAATATGCATAGATTTAAGTGTGCACGTCTAATTGTTATTTGCAACGCGTTGCACGTAGATACGCAAGCACGTTACCAGCTAAGCTTGTAAGTTTTAAGTCCACTCAGTCGCCGAGTCTGAGTTTAGTTCTAATTAAGTTTCGATTAAGTCATGACACTTGAGTTGATTAACTTGTCGAGTCTTTCAGTTAAGTTAAGTGTACTTTGTGGATATTTCATTTAGTTAGGACAACTTAAATCAGGACACACTTTAAACTGTAGAAAGTTTAATTAAAACTACACTTGGTATTGATATCAAAATCTAATTAGTAAGAATAAGTCAAAGCAAAGTATGGCAATTGCCGGATGAGAAAAACATTTTAAACTTAGACCTGACATACCTCAATATCTGTTTACATATTGATTTTTCTATATATATAATAGTTCAAACATATAATCACGGCACATTAATCATTCAATTCAATGTTTAAAGCAACCCATAACAACTATCCCTTAGAAACATGTTTATTTTCATAATAACTTGCAATATTTATTACCCATTACATAACATATATATATATACACAAGAGACGAAAGACTTTAACTTAAAGTTAATGGGGGTCTAAGTACGCCCACACGCCCACGCCCACGCGCACATATCGACAATTAATGTGAAACTTATGTTCATGCAATTAATTGGCGATTGAAGCAGCTTTATCTGCAGACATACATACGTATACTATATATATACCTGTTCTTTTTGGCTCAATCAACTGAAACTTGTAAATTCAAATTGCTTTTCCAAAGCCCCTCAAACCAAAAACACACAATGAGACAGAAACAGAGAGAGAGAGAGAGATAGAGAGTGAAACTACTTTTCGGGAGTCATATTTCATCAGTCAGCGAGGTATGCGCGGGAAGGCATAGTTTAGGTTTTTTGGGCTGCCTATGGCTTAGAGTGAGCAAAAACTTTTGCTATATGTTAATTATGGCGCTGCATTTATTTGAGGCTTAATATAGCATGTCGTATTCATATAGTTTGCGCCCGTTTTCTGCCCGGGATTCTGTTTTTGGGCGCTGAGGTTTTTAGCTTCCCAGCGATATTTGTCCGTGAGCGTTCGTTGCTTGATGTTGATGGTGATGGGATTGGCGGGTAGGGGATAGCTAGTACCTACTTCGCTGTCGCTGTCTAAGCGAAAACTTTTCAAATTATCGTAGCATCAACTTTTTGTGCGCCCTTTCCGTCATAGACGAAAGAGAGAGAGAGAGACAGAAAGAGTGCGGCTGAGAGAAAGGAAAGAAGGCGAGTTATTTCGAGGGGTGAACGCCGCTGTTTGAGAATGGGCTAGAGTTGCGGCAAATTAATTAAAACTTGTTGCAAAAAAAAAAAAAGAGAAAACTAAAAATGAGTTGCTAATATTTGAGTTGCGTTTCGCAATAATACAAAATCGTAGATGGTGTGGGAGAGAAGAGTAGGCAGGGGGAATAGCGCGATGTTGGCACAATTGTTAGGCGTTGAGCCGCTTTGTGTCATAATTTTAAACAAACGACAAATTAGCCGGCAAATGTTTCCGAGTATGTGTGTGGGTGTGGGAACGGAAGAGTCCGGTTTGCAGGGGGGGTAGGGGGTAACAAAAAACCATTAACATGCAATGCAATGCAACGGCAAACAGCAAACAGTTTTGCATATGTTTTTGGCGACAGCAGCAGTTCGAAAACCTCTCGCTCACTCTCTCTCTTTCTCTCGCTCTATATCTAAATTCGACAAATGTTGTTGTCTAACGGTTTGTCGCTCTGTCAACGCCTAGAGCCAATCGAAAGGGTTGACCGGGGCGGCGCGGCGCGGGTGGAGAGTTGGTTCAAGTGGGGCGCAAAAGCCGCAGCCCGCAACGAGTTGTACAAACATTTCACGCGGCAAAGTGCCGCATAAATTTCAATTTAATGGTTCATACGAGTCCAAACACACACACACACATAGATATATATATGTAGATGGACAACACATACATATGTACATACATGGTGAGTGTACAAAAAGAGGTGCGACAAAACTAGGAAAAAAACTGCTCAACAGGATGTGCAATGTTTGCTTTTTTGCTGTTGTCGCTGTTGCCGCTGCTGCTGTTTCGTTTTTGTGCAATGTCCTGCCCCTTGTTTATTAGCCCAATGCAATGAAGCAGCCGTCTGAAAGGTGCGACCAACCAACAGCAACAGCAACAGCAAAAATAACAATAATACAAACAACAGCAACAACTAGTCAAATATATTGCCAACCTGTTTTGTAGCCACTGTTTTGTATTATTCATGCTGTTAAACATTTTGTTGACCACTTTAAACTATTTCTGAAAAAACGATTATGGCTTTGTTAGTTTTGTTGATATTTTGATTTCCAATTGAAAATAATCATTTTTACAATTTATTTAACAAAACATATGTTGTGAAAAATCATGCAAGAATCTGTTACTGTCTGATGCTGTTAAATAACAGTCCTAACGATCAACACTGTTGACCTCGATTACTTATCGAACTTACTTAACTTAGTGATCTTTACTCAATTGGGTCTGTTAACTCTAAGGACTGTAATCTTAGGCATTTTGGCATGTTGTGTATGTAGTCTGTCTATGTACAAGTGTGTACTTATTCTTCTAAAAAATTGTTATTAATTACCATGATTAATTTAAAGATATATTCTTTGTAATATCGTATATATTTATATTTTAATTCAACTGTAATTGCGTACCATTTTTCAGTAAACGCACACACACATATACACATATTTCAGGGCCATTACGTAATTAGCGCAAGGAAAATATGAAAGTATTTATTTATGCGGTCATTTCGGTTACTTTCGGCTGCCATTTTCAATTGTCAGCGATGGCTGGAGATAAATGTTGATTTATATGACCCCGGCACCCCGCCGACCCCACCAAAACGAGAATCCAGCGACATTAATGTGTTGACATTTGGGACCTACTCTTGAATGAGAGGCCGAAAAGAAGAAAAAAACGAAACTAACAGCTTTTTGCTGTAGTCATCATCAGTAGAGAAAGATAGCGAGAGAGAGAGAGAGACGGGGGTAGTAGCTATGAGCTGTACGGTGCAGTTGTAATGAAAAGTAATAATATTAAATTAGCAAAACTCTCCGGAATTGTAGCCCAGACAGAGTTGGAGAGTTGCGGATACGCGGGGGGGCAGTTGCCGGTTTTTTGCAAGCCTAGAAAATGTTTTTTTGGGGGGCTGGACACGGTTGCCACTATTACAATTTTCTTTCTATCTAGGCCCGTACTGTGTTGTAGTAACATCTTATTTATGGTCTCGTTTCTCGTAAAAATTTGTTATTTAGATTTATGGCGCTTTGCTCTTTGTTGTTGCCACATTTATTTATCTGCGTGTTGTTCTTGTTGTTGTTTGTGTTGTTGATGCCACTGAAATTTTAGAGCCACTTTGCTTGGTCACTTTGCCAAACGGCAGAGAACAACAAGAAGAACAATAAGAAAAAAAGAAAGTGTGATAAATGCCTAAGCATTATTATTGCTGCTGAGCATTCTGGGGGCAGTTAAAAGTGCGTTCTTATATATGTGTGTTTGTCCGATGTTTTGTTGATCTAATGATATGCGGCATTAATAAAAACGCATTCGCATTTGTGTTTCTCATTTGCCTAACTGTCTGTGCCACAAAATGGGGCATAGGCATTGGCAACTTGTTCAAAAGTTGAACGCAGTCATCACTGATAGCCTCTAAAAGCTATAAACATCAACGTTAATTCCGACTCTCAAGTTAGAATATAATGAAAAATATTAAGACATTTATTTTTGCATGTAATTTAAAATATACAAATTTCAAACCAAACATAATGAAACAATTATATATTCAGTTCTCAGTTTTAAAGCAATATGTAAATGAATGTTAGAAAAAGAAGACCATGATTAAGACTTAGGTTAAGATATCTAAAAAAAAACTTATCAACTCTTCAATCACACCGTTTGCCGTGTTTTAAACTGAAGGTTTAATTTATCCCAGTGAAATGTCGTCCGCATACCGAATGACATTATGCAAATCTTTGCTGCTTCACTCTTTTTAAGTGCCACAAATTGTGGCAACGCATTGTGCTGCACACATTTTTATACAAACCACTTGCTGCCAGTTTAATTAGAAAAAATGTTAATTTAATGCTTCGCTGCCTTCACATAGCTTCACTCTTCAATTGAGTCTCTCTGCCCCCCGCGCTCTCTCTCTCTATCTCTTTGGCCAGCCTTGGATCTTTTTTTTTGTGTCTCTTTGTGTGTGTGAAAGTGTTTGCCACTTTTGTCTATTTGTTTGTTTTCACCTAACCGAGCTGACGCCCATAAAAGTATGCCACACACAGACACACACACACACACAGAAAAATAAAGAGAGACAGTCAGGAACACACACAATATGGCGGCCGACGCCATATGTCCGTGTCATATTTTGCTTGTAGCGAACAAATTTCGACAGTAGCCGACGAAAAACACAAAAAAAAAAATTAATGGAAAAGTTTAAGTGCTTTAAAGTGTGCTAGAAAGTTAGATACCCTGCACTTTTGCTTAATACATAAATAAATAAATAACTTTTAGAATTTAAATTCTGCACTAAGAAAATTCCTATAAGTTTGTCTCTAGTGCTGAAATCTTAAAAGTTATTTATATATTCCCAACATAAAGTTCCCTTTTCATATTTATCATTTGCTTTCATATCATATACACGAGAAACAAAGCGTTCTTGTCATTTCCTTTATAAAGTCAAATCTGGTTAAGACACATGATCAAACTGCAAGCAAAAAGAAAACCTTGACCAAAGTTTCAGTCCGATATCTCGAAAACTAAAATACTTGTTTGCATAAAATCAGACAGAAATGTCGATTCAGGTCGCGATGCTGATCATACATATACATATATATGAGGTCGCAAATGCTTTCTTCTATATATTCACAACTGATCTGGTTCAAATGTGCAATCAGACGAAATAGTAATTGCTTCTTTTGAACCAATTCCTTTTCCTATTCCAATTCATAATTTGATAAGCTAATTGCCCAATTGAATTGTTATGTTTAAATACATAATTGTTTTCAGCATAAAGAGATTAAGTGAACTGTTGTGGCCGTAACAAATTTGTTATGTCACGATATTTTGACATTGGTTCATCAAAATTGTTAGCCACATTGCGCCCTTTTTTTGCACCTAGAGTAGCCCTTAGAGGGCGGTCAGGGCAGGGCAGGGCAGGGAAAGGAGGGCGCAAAACACAAGCGCAGTTTTTTTTAAAAAAAGCAAAAAGTTTGAGCGCGCAATCTGGCAAGCAAGCAAGTAAGTGTGGTTGTGTGTATTAAATGATTCATGACTCATATGTGAGTACGTGTGTGTGTGAGTGTGTGTGTGTGTGTGTTTGTGTGTGTTTGGTGCTCGGGGCAAAAAGTGCTTAACTCGTAATTTTTCGAGCGGTACGTGCAAATAAGGCCACTGAGAGGCCGCCGACAACGGACACCGTTTAGTGAGCTGCTTCCTTCCCCTTGCTGCTGCACATGAATATTGCAGCTGATGAAAAGCAGCTGGAGCAGCTTCTACTTTTATTCCTTCTGCTCGAAGCCAAAAGGGTCAAAAGTTTTAATTAATGTTTATGGCTGCACTGCGGCGACTGGGAAGCCCCTTTAAGTACAATTTATTTATTTTTTGTGCTAGCCAACGCCAACCAGCGTTATGGCTAAGACAGCTACCAAATAAAAAAATGGAAGTAAAGAAAATGCCGTCTTTGGTCTTCGTCAGTGGCGCCTAAAAGCAGACAACGCATTTTTTAATTAATTTGTTTGGCCCTTTTACCACAAATTTGGTTTTTGTTATTATTATTTTTTGTTTTTTGTGTGTGAGTTATTTTCTTTTTTTTTTTGTGGTAACTTTCGGTGTTGGGCTTATATTAATCAATTAAGGTGCGCGAGCTGAGCAATAAGTACATGAAATTTTAATTGCATTCCTTTAGCCAGAGAGTGGCCCAGACACAACTTGCTGGCAGACGTGTGCGTGACAATAAACTTTATTTTATTTTTTGTTTCTCGTTTTCTGGACAACATTTATTGGGGAGCGGCCAGGTTTTTGTTGTGTTTTTGGAACTTTGGCAATTGTTCTGGAGTTGTACATAATTCTTTTTTAGTCTGTTTTATGGATTCTCTTCTTATTATTATTAGTGGAAGACATAACTCTTTTTTATTTTTGTAGAAAGTGTTTCACTGTTAATCTAATGAAAGACAAGTATTAAACTCTCTAAATTCTGAACTCAACTATCCCATTTAATTGTCCTCTTTATTCAAATTTGTATATCAAATGTAGGTAAATAATATGTGTGTCGCTTTATAGGCTCATTAACTCGGATAGAAATCAAAGGGCTAAAGTAAACTGAATTATTGCCCTCTTGAAACTCTTTCGGTTTCAACACGCCATATACCAAAATCATATATACATTTATATAGAAACATATGCTCATTTCCAAAATTGCCAAAACTACTTGATGCTCTCTCTTTCTCTTACTGTCTGTTTGTCTCGCTCTTTTCTTCAACTCTTACCCTCTCTCACTGTGGTGGTCCTTGGTCCTCCTATGCATGATGCGTGTGTGTTCAGTTTTTTCATGTGGTTTGCTCCGCTGTTGTTCTTTTTTGTTGGTCGACTTTCGTTTTTGGAGGCACGCAGGGGAATAATTACAAAATTTATGAGCACGCCAATGGGCGTGGCCTCATAATTGTCAATTGATGGGGCAGCAGCAACGGGGGGTGCTCGCCCGGCTGGTCTGGCTGGCTGGCCTGGCTCATAAAAACTGAAGTAGTTTGCTAGTCAACAGACGCTTTCTCCGTTCGCCGTTGTTGTTGTTGTTGGTGCTAGTTGCGAGTTGGTTGTTGTTCCGTTTCCGTTTGCATGCCGCATGTGAGAGAGTAAGAAAGAACAAAAACACACACCAAAAGGGGTTAAGGTTCAAGCGCGGCACGTGCTCTGCCTCTGCCTCTGCCCCTGAGTGGGTTTTTTAGGGGTAAGGAGTATACGTCGATTTCTGGCTAGTTTTAATACAATGCGCATTTTAATGTCATTATTTTTCTGTATGTATTTAGTTTTTTATATATATATATATATTTTGTTTTTTTTTTTGTTTTTGTGGCGTTTTCTTTGGTTTCTTTGTCGACTTGAACAAGCGGTGAAAAAGCAAAAGTGCAAAAGACGTCGACAAAGCTGGCAATGCAAATTGCGGGCATAAAAAATCAACATGAAACAGTTGCTGTTGCTGCGAAAGTTGGGTTAGCTAGAGGGGGTGCAGACAGGAAACACAAAGAGAGGGCGAGAGAGAGAGATAGAGAAAATGCCGTCCGCAAAGTGAGCTATTTTTATATGGCAGAAAAAGAAGAAAAAGACAAAAAAATAAATACACAACAGCAACAAAAGTAGTTTCCTCCCTCTTTCCCTCTCTCTCTCTCTAAGTCTGTCTCTCTCTTTCTTTGTGTCGCCTGCAGTCGGACAAAGCGACGGCATTGTCGCAATTGTGTTGCATAGTTGACATTGTTGGATTTCCACAAAGGTGTAGCCGCACCAGCGCAAGGCAACAGGCAGTAGCTAGCTCATGGGTAGAGAAAGAGGGGGAGCGGGGTTTGGAGAGGAAAAAGTCAACCACAAACATTCGCACACATATACAAATACACCCATATAGAGAGATTGCAGCACATTTGATTTGCTTTTTGCCTTGTATTTGCGTGTGTGTATGTGTGTGTGTGTGTGTGTGTGTGTGTGTGTGTGTGTGTGTGTATGCAACAATAGCGCCTTTAGATACTTGTGACTGTTCATCTTCACACCTCATTGGCCGCCAGGTGACGCCACTTTGGCACTTCCCAGGCATAGCATAGCATCTAGCGAAAAGTTTACTTTTCTCTCTCTTCGCCGCTTCGTCTCGCTTTGTCTCTACTTTCCATTTTCTTTTTGCCATTCATCTCTATCTAATATCGCTTTGTTGGCTGGCATATTTGCTTTGGCTGTGGCGTAGTAGTTTGTACGTTTGATCCAGTCCAGTGTCAACTGTCTTAAAGCAATACGCATTTATATTTATTTTACTTGATTTATTCAAGAATTGCGCAAGCACTTTGAAGTTTTTCACAATTTGCTATTTGGTCAATAGAATGAATTTGATGGGAGAACATTGAGTTGTGGAGAGAAATAGATGAAAAGTATTCGAAAAGTTTATAGGTAAGATTATTAAAAGCAAGAACATGCATTTAATTAAAACTTAATAGCAAATAGCAAAAAACCCAACCGATAACATTTTCAAACTCTCAAAAGTTTGGTTGAAAATGTAAAAAAAATAAGTTTTTTTTACTGATATTTTTTATTAATTTATTCTTCGAGAATTTATACATGCATTATTCTCTATCCACAAGTTTCAATACAGTTTTTTGTTAACATGCTAAAAAATCAATTTAAAACTTTCTCTTAACATTGTCTGTGTGTGTATTATAAACTAATAAACTATCGAAAGTCAACTTTCCTTCTTATAAAAACTCTATATATTGTGCATTTTAGGCTTTACTTTTTTCCACTTAACTTCATATTTCTTTGCTTTTCTTGTTGTTGTTGTTGTTGTTGGTGGTGTTGTCAAACGTTTTCCAACACTTTGCTGCCATGCACACGAATTGAGGACAAGTTTATTTTTTTTTTTTTGTGTCAGCTCCACTTCACACTCATGTGACCAGCACTTAAAGTACACGTCCCCCCCTCCCGCACCCATTTTTTTGGTTTGCATTTGATGCTCTAACTATGTACTTCAGTGTGAGTGGGGTGGTGGGGTGGAGTGGGTATGGAGTGGTTGGTTGCACCTCATCATCATCATCTTCCTACAGACTGCTATTTCTACAGACTGCGTCCGTGATGCAAACTTTCCAATTGTTAAAACTTTGCACTTGAGCGATTTTTGTGTAGCATATTTTTTGGCATATTTGCGCGCTCTCACATGTACCAAGCAAGCAAGCAAGCACTTTGCAAAGAAAACTTTTCAATGTGGTAAACGCGAGCACACGCACCCTCACACACACACTAACACATACACAAACACACACACACAGACTAATGCACATTCTCGCATATTGCCGCAGACACAACTATTAAAAGCCAGCAGACGGGACAGCAACGCAACCCAAAGGAAAAATGCATAAATAATGTAGACAGGGTGAAGCAAAGCTGCAAGCAAAACCAAACCAAACCAAAAAACAAGAAGAAGAAGAAGGCAAGCAAGCAAGCAAGCAATCAGAATGAGAACAACAAGAAATATGAGATGGCAAATTTCACAAATATCGAATATCTTAATGCCCTAACGGAAGTGCTGACACGAAAGTTGTTATTGAAATGCAATTTGATTTGTTTTGTTTGGCTTAATAAATATATTACATTAAAGATATTATATAAATGTTGATTACTGCATAACTTAAGATATTTATTGTTGTGTTTCAAACAACATTCCTTTAAGGATTGGAAACCCAAAAAAACCTTTATTCCAATCTTGTAGAAACGATTGAAGATTACATTTAGAGTACAGGAACTGAAAAAAACCTTGTTTTTCTTCTGACACATTCCCTTTTGTATAGCTGATATACCCGAATAAAGCACATTTACTATACAAGAGATGCAAAAACAAAAAAAAGAAGTAAAATAAAAAAAGGGACACCGCCTGTGTCAAGTTGACAGTTTTTCTTTTGCTGCCTGGCGCAAGTTCTTTCCACACATTATGAAAAACTTTCTTCTAGCGCGCACTGATAAACGTTGGAAACCATCTCCTCTCTGCCTGCCAACCGCACTACACCACATCTGGGTGTGCGTGGGTGTGTGTGTGTGTTTGTGTTTGCGTCTAAGTCAACACCAACAAGCGAGCAGCCAAGCAGCGAGTACATTAGGCAAATACTTTGAAAATGGTTTCAAAGCTTGCCTGAGTGGGTTGGTGGGTCAATTTTTTTTTCTTATGTTGCTGCCTTTTTTTTGGTGAGTGGGAGATGCGGAGGGGTTGGGGGTTGCTTGCGTGTTCGCATCGCGTTTTGAGTTACCTGCTCCAAAGTTGTTCGCCTGTCATGTTACGGCAATTTTACGCCCTCGCCATTTCAGGGGCGAACAACAACAACAACAACAACAAAAAAACATAAAGAAAAACAACAAACCGAAAAAGTTGACGACCAGGCGACACAACTTGCGACTACAATGTTTAAATGTCAAAGCAATTCAACATTTTTTTTTACCATTTATTTCGTTTTTTGAGAATTTCTTCTCTTTTTTATTTTTTGCTGTGTCCTAACTCAACATTTTTCCAGCATTTTTGCAACGTTTATTATGCAGCGAGGCGTGTGCGTGTGCCTCAGCTTATGCAGCACTTTAATGCTGTACGTTGCATATAAAGCTGGCCAGGCCAAACTACAACTAGTCCACAACTAGTCCACCTCCCCGCTGCTGTCGACTAACCTCAGGCCAACCTGGACTGGCTTCGCTGACCGTTGCAGTTGCTGTTAAGCCGCAAAACACGCATCCAGTTTTCATGCAGCAGAAGCAGCATCTGTTCCATTTCCTCCATTTTTCTTCATTCTCCATCATTATTTGACTGCTTTCGTTTTTTCCCTCTGTGTCTCTCGCTGGAATTCAACATTTTTGACCTATGATGGTTATATATTATATATATATATATATATATTTTGTATTATAAGGTTTTAAGTAATGAAATTTATATAAGATATTTTTTGAAAATCTTTTCTTCCTTTAACTTTGCTTCCCCTTCAATCTCACAATTTTCATGATTCTAAAGAAAAACATAAAAATAATAATGCCAGGGTATTTACTTGTCAATCAGATCCTGTCCTTCAGCTGCCTCATTTCCGCTGCTTGTTTTGAGCTGCATTTGCAGAAATTGATGCTACGGCATTTTGGACTGCAACAGGCAGAGAAACAGTTGTTGTTTTCGGAACTCTGCCCCCCCTCCGCCTGAACAATTTTTTGCATTTAGCCCCATGCGCACTGCACTACCTCTGTAAATATATATGTATATACCGACCGGATAAACTGGAAAGGCCTTCACAATACAATACACAAAATATCCACTGCACTAGCTTAGCTGCAAAGCAAAAACCTGGCAAAACCATTGCCATTGAGTGCACTAATTTGAAATTATGCCGAGGTACGCAAAAATATCGCATAGACCATGGCATAAACTTTTTCAAGTGTGGATGCTGCTGCTGCTGCCGTTGGGTTTCTGTTTGAGTTTTGTGTTTAGAGTAGCCGCTCTCCTCTCTCCTCTCCTCTGGTTAGGATTTAAGCATTTAATAATGCGGCCATTTTAAGAGGCTCTTGCTGAGAGTCGAGTCGAGTCGAGTTGAGTTCAGTTCAGTTGAGTTGAGTAATCGTTGTGGTTAAGTTTGAGTGTGTGTATTTGCAGTATAAGCTGCCAATTTGTCTTTCAATTAGAAAAGTTTGTGTGAGTAGCATAATAAAGGAGGCATTCGGATTTTTGAAATAGGTCAACACATTTGATTTGAAATATTCTCATAGGGAAAAATTGTCAGCAATCAATAAATAAAACCAAAAAGTTTGGGCTAATAAATAATGTATAAATAGACCTTCAATTAAAACGCCGGAAATGCCTAAATGAGTGTTACAAAACAGAGAAAGACAGGTATAGATACGAAAAAAGACAGCCTAATATGTATGGTAACAAAACCCGTCCATTAGAGCCGCTGTCAATGACAGAAATTGATGGATTAGGATAAGGTAAGACGAGAGAATTGTAAGTTAAATTTGTTAAATAGTTAAAGACTAGTTTAAAACGTCAATACATTTGAAAAATTAACAAACTTAAAGAGCTGACAAGGAAAGCAACAGCAAATAGAAAGACAGAGACAGCGAGAGAGAGAGGGAGGGAGAGAGGGGAGGGAGAAATAGAGTGTGCAAACGAACTTGAGCGAGTTGAAAGCAAAGCAAAGCAGAAACAGTTACAAATGTCAGCTAAAGGAGCCAAGTTAAGTAAAACGGACTTAAAGTTTTAACAAGCCCTCGCGCCAAAGTGTCTGTGTCGAGGGGCCTGTCAAAAGTGTGAAGAGGTCGGGGGGGCGTAGGAGGAGGTGAAAGAGAGAACACGCCAGCCAGGCGCTAAGCTCTAAGAGGGGCCACCCGTTTGGTGATGGGGTGATGGGGCGTGTGGGGGGCAACATGAAGTGTGTTGTTGCTTCTTGCTATTTACTTATTTTGTTTGCATTTACTTAAATCGGATGAAAGGATTTGCTGCTTAGTGCGCGCGACTTTGTCTCTGCTGTTTTACTCTTCTTCTCTTTTATACCTTTGCCCTCTCTCCCCCCTCTTCGCCACTGAAGAGCAATTTCAAATGAACTTTGGCAAGCGTGCAGGCAAAAAAAACTGAGTAGCATTTCAATTGAGTGTCATCAAAAATAAAAAAGAAAATTATATATTTGTTCCAGTCCCAATTTCTTGTCTACAGATTTATGGTCATTGGCCCGGCCCAATGTGTGTAACAGATATAAAGCTGAGCTCTCAATAACCAAACAGCCTACAAACAGCCTCGCCACCACCACCCCACTCTCCCCTATTCCGACCGCCATCAGCTGTCACCAGGCAACATTGCCTTTAGGAAGAGTACGAAAAAAAGAAACGAGAAGGGATCGTTCAGCCGCTTATAATAATGACAAAAGGCAACAACAACAGCAAATCACTGTTTGTATATATATGTTTAGAAGTATATTGTTACGTCCTGCTCCATTTGTAAAATCCTTTTTTATGTAAATAAATTCTCAAGTCCATTTTCAACATATTTATGCGCCATTTTACACACAAACACACAGAAAGAGTGAGAGACGGAACTCAATTCTCTGTTGAACCCTCTATAGACATTTCGCATTTTTTTCGTTTCGTTTCGTTTGGTTTTTTCTGTAAATCCCATTAAGCGAATTTTTACCCAAATAAGAAAAATGAGCTTTCAACGCATTAGAAAAGAAAATAATCAGCCCCAAAAACCAAACAACCAACAAATGACAATAGCCAAAGTGTAAGGTAAATTTACTGTTGACATTTCATTTTGTTCATGGAATTTGTCTTTCGCCGCTTATTCGCTTTCTTCTTTATTTTCCTTTATTTCTTGTTGTTGTTGGTGTTTTTTTTTTTTTAACTTACGTACGATATGCTTGACACTATTTTTGTGTTGTTTTTAGAAGGAAATACTGAAGTGTTGTTGGGTCAATGGTTAACAAAAATAAAAAAAAAAGTAAAAGTAAAAGAAAAAGGGGCGCTATAAAATGGTTCAGCTCAAGGGTGCTAAGCCGTTGAGTGTTAACAAAAATGTTTTTAGGGTCTAGAGATAATAAATTTTCGGACATTTCTACTAGTTATAAGCAGTTGGACCTAAGAAACTTAACACACTTTCAAAGATAATAATGATGGCAAAATCTTTATAACATTTTCAAAAAAACAACAAAGAATTTTTAATAAAATATCCCTGAAATATTAATATACTTCTATGCCATTAGAAAGCTGAAACCAAAAGTGTGTTTTCCTTTAAGAGGAATTTTAAATATTTTTTTGCGCAGATAATTTGCAGATTAACTAAGCTTTCAGTTCATGACCTTTGACAGCGTAGACAGGGCAGCGTTGTTGGCAACGCTTTCTATCTTTCATAGAGCGCGTAGAGCATGCTTATCAGTCGAAATGGAAATTAATATTTAATGTGCGCACATTTTTATTACATATTTTGTTGTTTTTTCCTCCGCCCTCCCCTCTCTCACACTGGTCCCAGTCCCAGACGGATGGCGAAACTTTGAAATGTTATACGCTGCTTAAGCCTCATTAATAAATAATGACGGGCATATTATGAAATGAAATGTAAGAAAATGGCTGCAAGGGAAAGTCGCAGGAATTTCTATAAGCCAATATATATATATATATATTTCTTATTTTGGCTTTGCTGACATAAACTGGATTTTTGCCATTTCTCAGATATTTTATCAATAATTTTTGCAGGATGCACTGCAACCCGGAGGTGGAGAGCGAGAGAGAGAGAGGGGTGAGAGGTGGTGGTGAGAGTTTAGAGTTGTGGGAATATTGATAAGCCAAAGAAACTTTTGCCAGCCTGCAGAAATCCCTGTAGATGGGAGACAGCAAACACAACGAACGCGAAAGAGATACAGAGAGCGAGGGGGGTTGGGGGTTGAGGCGAAAATTTGTTTTTTTTTTTTTGTTGATTTTTTTGTACAAGTTGGTGGCTGGGTTTTGGTTTTTAGGTCTGGTCGCTGCTTAAACGCAGACAAGCAAAACTTTTTGGCCGCAAAACTTTTAACTGGTTGGTCGCCATACTTGTTGCCCGGCCTCAGCCCCAGCCCCATCCCCAACCCCAACCCCAGCACCCAGCAGCTTTTATAGCTGGAGTTTGAGAGAGATGATGACGACGACGACGGCGACAACGAGAAAGAGACTTGGTTGGAGGAATCCTCGCAAGCAGCTGCTAAGACAAACATAAATTACATGCCATTGTTCAATGGTGCGCGTCCGGGGGCCACAAAGTTGCCCCTAATGATGCCACATTCAGATGTCTATGGGGCCAGTCGGCATAAATTAGCCAAAAACATACACACACACACACACAAATATACACATTTTCATATGTGTGCACAAATATTCGTAACGTACGTACACACTGAAACCGCTAGATGGCGCGCCAGTTCAGCTCAAATTAAATGTTAATTTCATGCCATCATAATCACCGACGTCGCACAACCAACACACACACATGACCTCATTAAGGCAAACCGCTGGCCAGTAGCAGCAACAACAACCAACACAATAACAACAATCACAGTTAGAATGTGTAAATTGGAAATAGATCAAGTCTTGAAAGAAAGAATACCCTGTAAAAAATGTCAATTCATATCAGTTTTTTGATCTTAAGAAAGAAAACTTATTTCATTTAGCTTCTTATACATTTATTTAATGATAATATATTATCTCTCTCTCTCTTTAGTTTTCAATATACCCTTTGAAAACTTTCACAAGCCAGGATATTATATCACGAACAATGCCGAGGCCGTATAATGAAAGGCAACAAGGACCAAAAACACATATACATATACAGCTAAAGCTTTCAACCGTTGGACAGTTGTTCTTGTTAGTCGGGTGGGGGTGGGGTGGGGGCAAGACAATGGGATAAGGGGGGCGGCTGGGCGGTGGTGGGCGTTCTACGTCTACTACGTTGCGGTCGCCACGCTTTGCAAATAAACTGTAAAAATGTTTACCGACAATTTTCTACACAATTTTACGCCGCGTCGACATCGCTGCCGTAGGGGGGGAAATGGGGACGGGGGGTGTTTGGCTAGGAATTTTAGCAAATTAGGGTGCGCATGAGGTCATATTAATGTGGTTAATTACAATAATTAGAAATTTAATTAAGGTGTATGTATGTGTGTGTGTGGGTGTTTGGGTGTGTGGGTGTGTGGGTGTGTGGGTGTTTCCCTATGTGTGTGTGTGTAGAGAACATACTAAAAATCGAATTTACATGTTAAAAAGCTGTAAAAAAAATATAAAATAAAACTGAAAACACACAAAACACATGCCATAAATGCAAAAACAATATAATTTGTATTATGGGCTAGGTCTGCCATATATGAAAAGTCGCAAATGGCCAAAAGTGGCAGTAAGCCAAAAAAAGGGCTAACTGTTGGCCAGTTGTTCAGCCAGTTAAGCTTGGCAACGCGCGAAATCAAAAAACAACCAGCAACAAACTAACTGAACTGAGTTGTTGTGGTTAATGGGTTGTAGAGGTGCCTCATATTTATTTTCCTAGCTCTTTTTTTGTTTTGTTTTTTCTTGCTGTAGGACATGTAAATGGAATTTTTGGTGGGGTGGGGAGGCGGGTCGGGCGGGTTAGGGCTGCGTTCGCAGTTAATGATGATAAATTTTGGTTACATTTGTTGCCGTTAGTAAACTAGCAATGGGGTAAAGTTAATGGACTCCTATGATATTTTCGGAAGGGCAGCAACCAAAGGAGACGAAGCGGGCGTTGAGATTTTTGTTGATATTAATGGGCTGCTGTCAGATGTATGCAAATTTGGCTTGTTTTTGGAATACAAAATAATAATCTTGGTTAATTTATAAAATATTTAATTGATGTCAAATTAACTGAAAACAGAAAGTTGAGGGTGAAAACTATGCAAAGAGTCAGATAAAATTAATTAGGTATTACAAAAGAAATTATCATGATAATATTTTAGAAATATTTGCCAAAGACTTTGATAAAGTAGTATATGAAAACATTATTGAAATGTTTTATAAATTTTCAGTTTCAGTTTACTCTGCTCAAAACTTATGTCTTTTGCCAAATAGTTTTGACATCAAAATAATGTCTTGTGCTATTTCGCAAATTGATTTTATTTGCCAGCAGTTTTCGTTGTGTTATTTATGTTTATTGAATTTCCGCTACGACGTGTAAGAAGGTAATCTGAATCTGAAATTGTGGAAACCTTGTTTGAATCCAGTCGGTCGAGTATAAATTTCTCAATTATAGCTTGTATCCGCTTTCACACGGCATTTATATATGTAGGTGCACTGGTTTAATATATCATATGCCAAGGAACCCTTCAATTATCCAAGTGTGTGTATGTGTGTGTGTGTTGCAGTTGCCACATTTTGTATGCCAATTACGGCACACAAAGAAGGCTATCTACACGTGTGTGTGTATGTGTATATGTGTGTCTGTGTTTGTGTTTTTGTATTTATTTTTATGGCCATACTCTTTGGCGGAAATGCGAAGGGCCAAAACGTGCGTTTAATTAGAGTTTTTACATGTCATTGATTTGCCACAAGCACACATAAAATATATAAATTTTAGTCAACCCCCCTTCCACCTTCCCCTTCCACCTTCCACCTTCATATTACGCGCATAGCTGCGCATTTTTGATATGCAATTTGGTTTTTTGTTTAGTTTATTATTATGGAATGAATATTTGCCAAAGCATTTTCGACTCTAGCGCCCTCCCTTTCGCTCTCTACCTTTCTCTCTCTCTATCTGTGTGTGTGTGTGTGTGTGGGCGTGGCACAGATAGCTGAGACCAAGTACACAACGGGATGTGAATTTAATTTGCGTATGAAAAAATTCCTTTTGCCTTCTGCCACGAAGGCTAGTGGCAAAAGAAGCCAGCAGTAGCAGCAGCAGCAGCAGCAGCGAGCAACAACAAGAACAAGAACAAGAACAACACAATTCCCCAAACAAGTCGAGTTTCTGAATGCGAGTCGAGGACTCGTTCTGGCTGCCATTTTGCTAGTTGTTGTTGTTGTTACTTGTTTGTTTGGCTGTTCGTTTGCCTCTGTGCGCAGTTGTTTAGAGGATATGCATAAGAATGCCTTGCATTTCCGTTTCAGTTGCCGTCGTTGTTGTTGCAGTTGCTATTGCTGTTGTTGCAGTTGCAGTTGTTGTTGTTGCTGCTGTGATTTCCTATTTGCAGCAGCAGCAGCAGTTGAAGCTCCTTTGGTAGTGGCAAGTGGCAAGTGGCATTGCTGCTGGCGCTGCGAGTTGATTTTATGCTTTGAGCAAAAGTTTCGTTGCATATTTTAAGGCTCTTTTGGCCCCGCTTCACTTCCCGTTCACTTTCACGTTCGCGTACCCTCCGTCCGTCCGTCCGTCCGTCCGTCCATATGCAGTCAGTTATGTATGTACTGGAACGTAAAACAATCAACTGCGATTTGTTGTAGAGCAATTGCAAAATTATGCAACCAATCCTCCTTCCCCCTTCTCCACCATATCCATATATATTTTCTCGTGCGCGGCGAACGTTTGTCAGACTAGCCAGACAAATAGTCAGACCAAGCAGCCAGGCAGACAGACAAACAGTTGTTGGAGCATTTGAAATAATTTGATGTTATTCATATTTATTAAATTTGCCTAGGGCTTGACTCTCTCCCTCTCTCTCTCTCTCTCGGTGAGTGTAGGCTAGGCAAACAGTAAAACAACCAAATGCAAGACAAACTGCCAGCAAATCAATTACACCTACCACTCAACAGCTATACACACACACTCACACACACTTATATATGTACACACAGAACATACACTTATTTGCCTGTTTGTTGTTGTTGCTGTTTTGGTGTGTTGAGTTCGTTGTCCGTTTGTGGCGTTTGCATGTTTTGATTCGTATCTTTAATTAGAGCGCCGTTGAAATTGATGACGGCTCACAGTCGACGGCTTGTTTGTTGCCCATCACCAGGTAATTACCTGGCAGGAAATGCATATCCTTTTTCTCCATCTCATTGTCTAGCTTTCCCCCTCTCTCTCTCTCTCTCCCTCTCTAACAATCACAAAAAGAAACAACTCGAACTAGGCACACGAATCAAAAGTAGAATGGAAGTAAAAATATAAGCAGAAACTTTTTTTTTAGTGTGGGGGGGCAAATTTGTAACGTCAGGTTCGCTCAATTTGTTAAAGCCCCCGTCCCCCCTTGCCATGCGCCCTGCTACTCGGCCCATCTTAAAGGGATAGGCCCCAGCGCCAGCGCCATCATCATAATCAAGCATCAGCTGCTGCTCCACTTGTTTGGGTCACATCAACAGCCAACATGTCAACCTCAAAAACCGCAAAGTTGGCAAACAAGTTTTTGCAGCCCAAAAACGACAGAAAGAAAAAGTCAAGGAAATTTCGTTGGGCCCAGCTTCGATTGAAAATCAACGCACACACACACACACATACATAACCATGTGTGTATCTATACACACACACACATTTGTTTATTTGTGAAATTTAATAAAAGGCGCACAGTGGGCTGCAACTGATTGAGAAATGCCAACTTGACATGGGTTATAAATCGAAACCAGAAACGAGCAGAGCAGCTTTATGGATCTATAGTAGTTGCATTTTCAATTTCCCAAAGAGAGACACACAGCCCAAGACTGAGCATGAGAATGGGAATGAAAGACAGAGAGACAAACAGACAAACAGACGGACAAGATGAACATTTTTTGTCATCAAATTGAGTTTTTGTTTAGCTTTTTGTTTATTCTCCAATTTATTTTCATTTAAACTTTTTGCTTGAACAGGCAAATCTGAGTGACGTGAAACAACATCAACACAAATTGGCCCAAAACTGAAAACTAATGAAATACAAAATCCAAACAATTATTGATTTTAGCTTAGAATTTATTTATGCGCGCACATTTTTGATTTACAAAATGCTCTTTAATAGCATTTGTAACAGTGAAAAATCAATAAAATTATTTTTGAGAAGGAAAATAAAATATTCTTGAATACATATATTATAGAAATATTTAAAAAGTATATAAGAAAAACTTTAATGCTTATAAAAATAAAATTATAAAAAACAAATAATAAAAAAAGTTTTCTGCAATGTTTTTTATATCCTTAACCCATTAAATGGGTTATAAAATACCAAAAAAATCTTAAATTTTGAAAACTTGAAAATGGGGATTGAAACTGTTAACAAAATAATAAACACTTCTGAAATTATTATTAAAAACAGTTGAGAATCATCGGAGATACATATATCTGTCAGCCCGACGTTCTATATGGTCAAGGGTATCTTCTCGTCGAGCTTACTCGACTAGAGTCTTCTAACTTGTTTAAATATTTATTATACAAATTTCTTGCAAAAATAAAGAAGAAAAAATATTATTCCAAATGGTAACATAATTTTCTTGAATATTGCCCTGCATTAATCTCTTGATAACATTTTAAACCAATGTGCAACATTTGGTGGCATCGCTGTTTAAGGGTAGAAATTTTGCCCCAGCGTCATTTTCAATTTACGCTTTTGATAAGCATATAAAAAAAAAGCACCGAGTGTTGTGTTTGCCTTTAAATTTTTATGTAAACAACTTGGTGACTTGCTTCATATCCTCCTACGCAACACAACCGCACAAACAAAACAGAACTCATCCCCCTCCCACTCCCCCCACCACTCTATACCCTCTCTACCCACACACACACATTTCCTGAGCCACTCACGCAGTCACTTCAATGTCAAGCATCAGCAGAGCTGGAGTAAAAACAGCTATGCTCATCAGCATATCAATGGATGCCTGTGATTTTCTTCTTCTTCAGCTGTTGCTGCTGCTGATGATGTTTTTTTTTTTTTGTATTTTTGAACGTTTATGTTTTTTTATGCTCTCCAATTTTAATTACAAAGGCGTCTGTTGCTGGCTCTTGTTAGCCTTGTTGTTGTTGTTATTGCGGCATTTCTAATTTTACGCTAGACAAATTTTATATGACTGAATTATGATATGAACCGTGGCCCTGAGCCAGAGTCCGAGTTGTTGTCCGAACGGCCAGAGTTGACTTCATAATTTAAAACTTTAAACGTTTTCAAACTTGCGTGACTAGCCTTAAATACCCTAGTTGAGGTTTAATTGAATCATTAGTTGTGTGTGTGTGGGGTGGGGAGGGGGGTAATGAAAAGGAAAACTAGTAAAAAGTAAGACATTATATTGTTAAGACATAAAAGTTTAGTAATTGAAATCAAACTTTGCTATAGTTATTCTCTATACACTATAGGGTATATGCTAGCCTCTCTTTTCGAGTCAAGTAAGTTATCTGCTCAAATCAAAGAATAGGCCTCAAAAAAATTATGCTAAGCATATGCTGGGCCAGGCTTCAGAATGATGATGCTTGGTAATGACAAGGATCTCAACTGCGACGAGACTTAACAGACGAGACGAGAATGAGTACCAGAATGAGAATGAGTACGAAAACAAGCGCTCAACAACAACAACAACAAGCAAGCAAGCAAGCAGTCAGCCAAAAAGGACAACAAGCTTTATTAATGTTTTATGTGTATTGTGTGCTGCATACTAAGTACCATTTTTAGATACAAGGGCATCTCCACCCCCCCTCTCTGCGTAGCGGATTGGGTGTATAGTCTACAGTCTGACAATGTCAATTGAAAATGTTTGGGCGAGCGAGCGAGTCAATAAGTGAAGCTAAATAAAACTAATTAGTTCCAATGAGCAAACAGTTCCAGAGCCTTCCACCTGCACTCACTAAAAACTGTGGAGACGAGCATTTTTAATTAAATAGCGTGAACGGTAACAGATGGATTGTTGGGGGAGGGGAGTTAGTTGTGGTGGTGGTTAAATAGAAAGACGTTAGAAGACAGAGACAATAAAATAAATCGCAAGGCACAAAGGAAAAGTATGCAGAGAAAAGACTGCAATTAAAATTCAAATAACATGCAAGGCGCTAAAAGTGCCAGACGAGAGAGAATTCTAAGTAAAACCGCCAAAAAACACAAGCACACACGTGCCATGAATCACACAGACAGACACACACACACACATGCATACACATACGTTGTCAGTGCAAATGTAATAAAGCTTTGGTTGGCATCCATTTCAAACTTTTGCCGCACATGTAGCATACTTTTCCGGGCCACTCGACGCATATTGCGCTTTGCTTGTGGAGAAATCACTTTTGTGGTTTTCACTCACCCCCCACCCATCCCGCCGTCTCCAATCTCTTCGCTTGCGCAGAACATCATCATATTCATTATTATGACAGTTGTTGTCACAATTAAAACAATAACAAAAACAAAAGTCGTAAGTTTACATGGTAATTAAATATTTTAATATGCCTGTGAGAGTACGAGTGTGTGTGTGTGTGTGCGCGCGAAAGCACCTACCAACCTCCGCTCCCTTGCTTCACACCTCTCTGTACTAGTCATTTTGGGGGCTTTTTGGGGTTTTTGGTTATCTCTGCGGTGCGACTATGTACAACGAGGCTAGGCAGCTGCCACCAAAAAAGACACAAGCACCACAGTAAGTGGAGCCTGCTGCTGTTGCTGCCGTTACTCTCGCTGCCTCTGCCTCTGCCTCTTGTTGGCCGTAATGGTGGTGACAGTGGTTGCAAATTGCCAGCGAGCAGCTTGTGACGTCTACCCGCAACTCCCCCCTTCAGCTCGTATTTGTCTCTGCAAACGCAACAAAATTATTGCCATTGTGTCGTAGTTGCTGCGTTAAATATATTTATTTTGTGTTTTCATGCACTGCAAACTATAGGTAAAGACTTTGCCGCCCAAAAAAAAAAATAACTCACAACTCAAAGCTGAAATTTTCTTTTTTCTTAAATGAATCAAAGATAAGAGTAATCCCGATATAGCCATTTGACCTAATCCTTCTAAAGTTCAACTTAATTTTTTCATATCTCCGGTAAAATGTAATTTATTTTGATTATTTTGTTAATGCTTGGAATATTTTATCTGAAGTCTCTAACTTATATGTCGCAACTGAGATCGACACAGAAAGACAAGAATGCCTATATCGGGTCGTCTGTTGATGCTGATCAAGAACATATCTACTTTATAGGGTCGGAAATGTTTCCTTCTGCCTACTTTTGCCAAATACACTTTTTTATCCATTTCATTGGGTAAGAATATAAAAATCATAGCTGCCTATTTTAAAAATGTTTCTTTTGATTTCTCTCAGTGTAATTTTAATTTTCTAATTGTCAAAGCTATGTACACATGTGTGTGCGGTATTTACACACACACACACACATTTTCCAACGTGGCATCTTGTGAGTGATTCTCATCTATTCAACTGTTGCTCAAGTTTACTGCGTGCTTTCACTCTACGCTTGCCACATGTGGCAGGAAGTTAAAAAGGGAAGAAAGGGGCGAAAGCATTGTGTTGGCATTTTGCAAGTTATGCGATGCATTTAATTACAACTTTATTTTAATATTTTGTGCGCCATGTCGCAACTGTCAGCGTTTATCAAGTTTTCCGCTTTTTTCACAATTCCTCAGTTCTTTCTGCACTTTTCGCTCTTTCTTTCCACTGTTTCTGTTGCTGCTGCTGCTGCTCAACTGGCAGTAATTAATTCAATTTAGTTGCTGTCATTTCCGTCGCATTTTAATCTGATTTGAGCACACGCACTTAGGCATTATTGAATTTAAACTTGTATATATATATATATTGTATGTGTATGGGTATAAATCGAATATTGCTTATTTCGGTTAAGTAAGACAATTCATTCAATTTGTGGCCACTAAATCAACCATAATAATAACCACAACAAATGGTCGGACGCACATAACAAAAAACAGAAGAAGAAAGCAAACAAAACCAAACAAAACAAAACCAAACCGAAGCGAACAAAAAAATAAAATACTGATAAAGAAAAGAAAAGCTATCGACATGGACGAGGCTAAACGAAAAACCGAAAGCCGCAAATTCAACGCCCAATTTGTGCCGCACTGCTGCTTCCGTTGTCAATAACAATTTACGGCAGCAAACGAACAAAAAAAAACCAAAAAACAGAAAAAAGGACAGAACTGAGAATACAAGATGGCTAGAAAGCTGGCCATGACAATAATCGAAAACAGCAGCCGGTCAGTAGAAAATATATTTCCTTTTTCTAATATTAATAATCCGGCGTACGCAACGACCGACTACCACCGAATCTCTCTATATAAGGTGGAGGTCGCTTGCGTTCTGTTCTGTTCTGTCTTTGGCCATGGAGCCAGCCAACAAATGAGCTCCGACAGGCGTGGAGTGGGAGTAGGCGCTCCTAATATGTCACTGTTGGTGCCAATAACAATAATAAGCAGCAAAACAAAGCCTAAAAGCTGCCAACCATAAATTCTGAGTTGCTGCTGCTGCTGCTGCTACCGAGCACTTTCGGTTGCAGAAGTTGCAGGGCCAGGGGCAGGGAGTCTGCCAAAGACGGTGACAATGTCAGGCCTCGTGGCCTATATGGCCAAGGCAACGAGACGACGACGGCACGGCAGGGCACGGCCCTTGCCAATTTCAGTTTGCAAAATTTATGAAAAGTTCAATTTATTGTGCGACATTATTTTAGCACATAGTTGTTGCGAGCAAAAAAAATCTATAGATATATCTATATATAAATACCCTACACTTCAAAGTTAGGATATGTGTTAAAGTAATAAAAGAAACGTGGTGAAAACAAGGTTAAGGAATCAACAATAAATGTGAAAAAAAATATATGTTTTTTTTCATGTACAGGGTACAAACAGTCACCTTTTTTTTTATATAACCTAACTTTTCTTGAGGTTATAATATATATTTTATTTTAAAAACTTTATAAATTTTACTTGTGAATTACTCACACATGAAAAACGTTGGCATATCAATTTTTATGCCATACGCACATGTATTATTTTAGCATTTACATATGCGGGCACACACAACCTCCCTGTGTGTGTGTGTGTGTGTGTTGGTAACATATGCCATAAATTGCTTGGAAGTGGCCTCTCAACTTCCATTTGCAGCTTTGCTGCCTGTTGCCCCCCTCACACACATATCACTGAAGAGAAGTCTGTGCAAAAACACAAAATGCTTTAGCATTATTGAAATTTTTACTTTTGCTTTGGAGTCGTTTTTCTTTATTTTAAGCTTATGTTTTTTTGTCTCTGGTTGTTTAGATGCGGGCCAGACAGTAACCCACTCGGCATCAATCTATTGATACACACACATGCATATCATTTATCTTTTACACCGTAGGTAAAAGTCGATTTGCATACGAATATTGTTTGGTATAAATATTTTTCGGTTTTTGGAATTTTTTTTTGGTTTTTTGACTTTGTTTTCTCGTGGCTTTCAAAACATTAGCTCCTAAACTAGCTTGAATTGACTTTTGCTTGCATTTCTGCAGCTGGCAAACATAATTTATCAATTTACGAGCTTCCCACTCGCCTTAGTCCTTGCAGTTTTGTTAAAGGAATATATATTTTGTATTTGATTGATTTGCAAATAACTTTTTCAGCTGGGATTTGATATCAAAAGTGGTGATAACCGTTGATTACACTTTCTATCTTTGGGAACTTATTGGTTACGTTTATGAAAACTCATTGCTCAATTCGCATACTGATAGATATGACTATAGCCAAATTGTGTGTGTGTGTGTGTGTGTGTGTATCAGTTCCTTCATTCTGTCTTCTCATGAGAACATTTTGTTGGCTTAGCCAGAGCTCCCATTGAAACCTGTTCACAATGATAGCGCGCCTTTGGCAAATAATTGCTTTGCCGTTTTTTTGATATGCTGAATCATGTAAAATAATTTCCTTATTGGCCTGGCCAGTGGAAAAAAAGTCTGTTCGTAACTTAACTTTTTGACAAAATGCTTGCACTGCCAATCTCTCTGTTAGCTTTTCCGCACAGATTTTCACCCTCAGGCTCCCCACACAATGACTCTAGACTTTTGTTGTTGCTTGCGTTTTTTCTTTTCATTATCTATGCCTAACGTTAAGCTGGCTTTGGGCTATGGCTTTGCTTTAATTAATGAATCCGCAATATGACAACAAAGCTTAACTAATTAATTTATATTGCGAGCACCAACAAAATACCCAAAAATATTCAAGTCTAAGATGCCATGAAAACAGCTTAATGTAAGAGATTAAAAAAAAAATAAAATGTTAACAAAATTTTCAGTGAAATTTTCTAGGAATCAAGTTAAAATGACAAAACATTATATATTAAAAAGTAATTTGTAGTAAATTTTTGACAATCAAATCAATTTTCTGCTTCATATAATAAATGTAAATAAAAAATATCTCAGCTGTAAAACTTGAAAGCTTATATAAGTAACAGATGTTATCTTGCAGAACTAGTTCAATTTTAAGCTTCAGCTGTTATCAGCTATCTCATAACTTGACTTACCGCATAACTTACACTTTTTGGTGGCACCACCACCGCCCACCACCCACCACCAAATGTCTTTACTATCTCTCGCGCAGTGCTCGGAGCTTTCACTCGCTTGGTGTCCAGTTACAGTTTGCCCCCCTTTCCCCAAAAGTGCTAACAAAGTTCCCCTTTTATGTGTCTGTTTCCCGTTATCCACTCCCCATTGCCCCACTAGCTGAAAGTGTCCCAGTTGGTTCAACGTTACGTATACGTAACAATGCGCGCACATGACCCCTTTTGCTTGACCTCACTTATCTTACTTAGTGGTTTTAGTGCAGCGCGGCAACTTGGTAGCAAAAACATTTATAGACAGTGCGCGCAACGCACACACCCCCCTTCCCCTCGCCACCACCGGCCCCAAACTTTCCTGCCTCTCTCCAATGATCTGTCAGCCACGGCGCGCGACCCCTTTCTTCCTCGCTTTCTCTGGTGATATTTATGTGGCCAGCTGTTGGCATTAGTGGAACTGGCTTTTAAGGCTGGCAAAATGTTGTGTGTGTGCCCCGCATGGCAATAATGTGTGGGCTGCCCTTTTGTTGCCACACTATTGCTACTGCTACTGCCACTGCTATTGCTGCTGCTGCTGTTGGCGCATTAGGTTTCAGGCCACAAAAAGCTTAGGCTTTCGTCTGAGCTGTTTGTCTGTCTGTCTGTCCCCGGCAAGAGTTTTTGTGGTTGGCCAATAGCTCCTTGTGCGTGTTTGTGTGTGTGTGTGTGTGTGAATGTGTGCGGGCAATAAACTTGTCACTTGTTATTATCGTCTTAATCGTCTCGGCCGGCTCGCTCAATGCCTTTGCTTTAATGTTGCCACACCTCCCACACCGTCCACCCATCACCCCCAACTCTCCTTTTGTTTGCCCTTTTATGTACTGCATATGGCTGGCTAACTGTCCATCCAATCGTCTGTCTATCCGCCTGCCTCATAATTGCTGTCATTGCAACAGTTGTCCCTGGCTAAATTGATGGAAACTTTTTGGGCAGCACTAAGCACTTACTCACTTCTATATCCAGTGTGCGTGTGTGTGTGTGTGTGTCTTCTTTGTTCTCTGTCTCCTGGACAACCTGCGGCGTTGACTCGTAACGCATTACCATAAGCCCATACCAACACCAACACACCCACACATAGGACGACACCTATTACAGAAAAACAACAACCGAAAAAAGAATGTAGGCTCACATTTATCAAATTGTAAATGTACCTAAATATATATGTATTTCTTCATTTCTTCCTCCCACGCCTCAGCGCAGCAATTTTCATCTTTAAAAGTAATGCGTGCCGCGCCACGTGACAAAGTTGTGCAAATATCTTCCCACCAAACCTGTCCCGTTCCGTTCGCAGCGACGACCTTTATAATCTGGTCGCTCCACGACGCTTGCTGCATAATAATAAAGAGGCAAAGTCAAAGCTCCAGACAGCAACAGCGATTTGAGAAACAATAAAACAAAGAGCAAAATGTCGCCTCGTCTCACCCACCTCCACCACCCGCCCATATATTTTCCCGCCCATACATGGCGCCTACTTGGAAGTCAAAGGCAAATGGCAAAAGGCATTGCATACTTTATGGCGGCTAAAACAGCTTCTAAACATTTTTGCTTTGTTTGATTTGCGAGACATTTGTTAATCGCCAGATAGAAAAAAGAGAGAGGGAAGGGAGATTGAGTTTGTCTGTTAGTTTCAACAAAAGGCAAAAGCAGAGTGTGGAAACAGCTCACATATTAATACCCAAAAAGTTTTGGACTGAGTTGTGTGAGTTCAGCACAGATTTGATGAAAGTTTCGCTATGCTCTCTTTGCCACGATTGATTTGTCTGCTGTGGAATTTACTTGAACGCATGTCGCATAACTTAATCAACGAGTTAAATCGTTTGTTTGGTATTCAACGTGTGTGTGTGTGTGTGTGTGAACAACAGAATACACATGTCAACATTCCGTTTTATTTTGTGTGATTATTTTTATGGCGAACGATTAAGCTTATCTGCACTTTAAGGTGGAAAGATATTAATATTAAGTGTTGAGGTGTCTTGTTTTAATTAATAACTTTTGTTGAAATCTTTTCCTAAACAAATATTTTATAAGCAAATGCATTCTTTATTCAACCTTCCACATAAACTAGAGGCTGACTTTCTCACAGACCAGATAACATAAAAATTGGTAACCAGAATTGTTCACGTTTCGTCGCAGAGTCGATGGGCAAATATCTAGCGAGCTGCGGACAGTACCCCTTTAACACGGAGCAGCGGCTGCTTTCTTGATTCTTTATTGCTTATAATATTTGTGACGTCATATTTGATACACACAAATTATATAAAAATATTGAATGTATATATTTACCTGCTTTAATTCACCGAACCTGGGATTAACAACGCACCTGATGTATGGGTTTTTTCTTTCATTTAAGTCGCAAAGAAAAAAATAGTTTGTAAAATGATTTTAAGTTAAATTTACAGAAATTTAATAATGAAATATCGTGTGTCAGTAATTGTTATACATTTTTAATGACATTCTCGAAACTCCTGACCATTTATAAGAGTGTAAACTTAAAAATTATATAATTAATATAAAGTAATGAAACAAATAGAATACATTAAATATACCGCAATTATATATGACATTATTTCGTTATACAGAGACATAGGGCCTCCTTTAATCGGCTTCCATCTGAGGTACATCTGAGACCGACCAACAAAAATAATATAAAATTTCAAATATATATAAATTATTTACTTAATGATTCCGATCTCTACAAACATACCTATTACAATTTTTAGTTTCGCATCTGCCCTCATTAATAACTTTTCCAGAAGCACATACCTCGCTTTTTTAAGTATTAATATTACTAAAAAAATGTTTAAATAAATGTAAGCAGTTTATATAGATGCTGTTCCGTTTATCAAACCAAGTTTTGAAAAATTATAATAGTTCGGCGCATACATTCCCCAGTAATAGCCTTGCATAAGCCCCTAGAGTGCGCCGACTTGTCGAAAACTTCGCCAAAAGGCTTATAATGCAAGTTGCACACGAGAAAATTTATCTGATGGGTTTTTAAGGCACTTTTTGTCCATTGCAAAATTTCGCGCCTTATTTAAGAAACCTATTATACATTATTCTGCTGTTAACTGCAAAAGATAGCCTATTGGCAATGATGGCCAACTTTGATTTTTTGCATAAGCTGGCTATGTGCGAGAGAATACTGGGAGATAAAATGATGAAGAATACTCGATATTTCTTGATTGTTGTATGCTTTCATCCCGCAGAATGTTAAAAAACTTAACAAACCATTGTTTATTTTCAGTCTTGTTGTGTGTTAGTCTATGGATAATACCTTATATGTGTCCATTGTATTACACTATTTAAATATGTTTCTTGGGAAGTTTCTTAAATTTTTCACAACTTTTCGTACAAAACTTACTTCATTCAGTCGGTTTTCATTTACTAAATACCACAATTATGTGGCAACTCTGTCATTCAAAGCTAAGCCTTAGCTTAGAGCTATAAGATTTGCTAACTTTTCGCAGAATGCGCTCACAATTTTGTTGCCATTCTCTGAGATTTTACTCTACACCAAGTTTTTTATAGAGTATTCGGGAAACGAACGAAGGTGTTTTTCAGTCGTCTGCCGGTCTGTAAATAATTCTTAGCTATTTATCAAGGTATGACAATGCGGATTTGAAGCAGCTGAAATGGCAACACATTTCAACTGCCTCAAATCTGAAGAAAACTTTAGCTCATTGTTGCTACCTTAGCTCTTGTTGTATGTTTGTATAAATCGCACTTAAACCCGACTTTGATTCTCTACCAAGCGCGGTGCTTGCCTTGGAGCTGTGGTTGTTCCCACCCACTTTGTTGACTGCCTTTGTTAGCTGTTACAATTTACTATTTAGCTGTTAGCTGTTGGCTGTTACCTGTTTCTTACATTGTTTTTGCTGCTAGCGCGACTAAAGTGTTTGCCTGTGTTTGCCTTTGTGCACATTTAGCTGGCAGTTTTTGTTGTTGTCGTTTTTGTTGTTGCCATTGGCATTGGCATCCAAGTACTAGACAAGTTCTTTCTCTTAGCCATTAGGCAGAAAAGTGAGCAACTGGCCCGCAGCACTTGCCAGCTTATAAATAACACAAATTAAACAAAACACCATCCAAGCCGACAGAAAAAAGAAACAACAAAAACAGCAGACTAACTGTAAGAAAATGAAACTTTGATGCAAAGCTAAAAGTTTTTTGGCCCTGCTTCATCATGATCATCAATATATATATATGTATAAACTCAATATAATTTCTGTCAAAAGTTGAAACTAATAAAAGCTCGAAGAGGAGTAGAAGAAAAATAAAACATGGCACACCAGCCTCTTAATGCTAATAATAATAAAACTTTTTTCAAACTGTTGGGCTAAAGTTTTTGCATTGTCGAGCGAAAGATAGAATGGAGAGTGGAGAAGGGGGGAACCAAATCCTGTTTGTCCTGTGGTACGTACACGCATCAAATATATATCATAAATATTATGACAAGCTCAATAAAATATCAAAGCCTGCTTACAGACAACTTTACGTGCGTAAAACGAAAGCAGAAAGACGAAAAAAACAAAAGCAACGGAATCAGGACAATCAAAACGAAAGAAAAACTGCTTCTGGACTGGGCTGTAGGGGGCAACCCCCCAGGTTGATGTTTTCTTGCCAATTTGGCAAGTGTCTGGCACAGTTTATGAAATTGCCAGGTTGTCTACAAGAAAATATCTCCAGCTCCAGCAGTACACGGGCAATCATAAATTGCAAAAGGCCTAGGTCCACACACACACACACACAAAAGGCCAGGGTGCAAGTGCGGTATGTGGGGAGCGTTTTAAGGGGGAGCACAGAGAGGCACGTGTGTTGCGTCTCATAAAGTTTGCGGCATTTTAAGCCGTAGCCCAGCTTACTAAGTAATCCCGCATAAAGATATAATGAATGTGCTCCTGCTGCCTGACGACAGCCGTCTTCTCTTTCATGACAAAAAAAAACTCACACATACACAGGAAAGATAGATAGATGCTCAAAAATATTTAGATATATACATATATAGATTGTCAAGGTGTATGTGTGTATCTGTGTGTGTGTGTGTGTGTTTGGCAAATCCCCATTTAATAGAAGAGGCGTGAGGCTAAAATTTGTGCAAAAATATGCTGCGGCTTATAAAATGCTGCCAACCGACCGCAAGCTCAAATAGTTTCAGACCCCAAATGCTGTTTACCCCCTCGCTCCCCCCCTTCCTTCCCATTGCCTTATACATTGAAGTCAACTTTTGCTGTCCTTAAGGCAACTTAAACTACAGATCCTCCTCCGTGCCGGCCGCCCTTCTACCGCACGTGCTGACATTTTTTGGCCGCACTTTACATTATGACCCGAGGCAAAAACTAATTATATTAAAATGTCATGTAAAATTTTCGTGTGTTGGCAGCGGTCAGAAATAGTTGTCACTGTATTAGTTAGTTTAACACTAAAAGTGTTACACAATCTCTCCCTCCGCATCTGTGTGTGTCTTCATTTTTGGGTCCATTTAGCGCTGAGTTTGCCAAGTCAATTTTTGGGCTGGCCAAAGCAGTTTTTTTCCTCTCCATTTTTTCTATTTTTTGTTTCGCTTGTCAGAATTGCAAGAAATTTATGTTGATGAGCTGTGGAATATGTAACATTCTCTCGCTTTACAAACTGGGTCAGTGAATTTTATAATCGATTTTATGGAATATTATATGTGATGAGGGTAAAAATAATATGCCTTAAGGCAAGACCTAAACTCAATTGAATTTTAAAGTTTTTAAGTTTTCCTAATGCCAAATGAAACCGAATCAAATTGAACGATTAGGAAACTTCTTTGTTACAAATTCAACACGGAAACCTTTCTTTCCCCGTTGTGTAATTAATGATAATTTTTCGTTAAATTCCCAATACATTTCACAAAACCGAAACGTATGTCCCTTACAAACACAAACGTCCTTTTTTTTTTGGTAGCTGGTTTTATTGACTTGCAGATTGTTGCTGGTTAAAATTGGCATTTGTTATGCCCGACAGTTGACAGCTGATTGAGAGATCTCTGTAAAATAGGACGAAGCTTTGGCTTAATGGCTTACCTTTTTATCGGTTCATTTAGCCGAGGCCAAATGTGAAGGGTCATCACGGTTAAAACCCAGAAGCGGAACTGTTGTTGTTGTTGTTGTTGTTGTAGTTGTTGTAGCATCGCCAGCAAAATGTGGTGAATTTTTAATCAACTGCTTGGCGGCTGGCATATGTGCTTTAAGCCAAATAGGCTTAGCATATCGGTAAAAGTTAGCTAACGCCATTTTTTTCTTGGTAAATTCCTGTGACCAACTGGTCACACTTTTAATTTTGATTAATGATTGTCGCTGCAACGAGAGGCCCACATCATTTATTTGCCTGACTGCGCAATGCCAACCTGTCGCCTTGATAGGCCCAAAAACTTTCCAGCTGCCAGCATCTTTTTCTGGAGGCTCTTTCTCCTTATGGAGAGACGGGACGGGATGGAACGGGACAGAGCATTCATCGATTTGCTGATTTGATGAATTGTTTAATGGGATTTTGTTGACACTTTTTGTACATAGCCCCAAAAACCTGAGTGAAGTGTTTTCAGTCTGGCCAGGGTTGCCAAGCTTCTTTCTCTGTTCTGCTTGTTGTGTAATTTAATTAAAATTTTACATGGCATAGTTGCAGAGTAGAGCGTCGGGGCGTTCGGCAATATAATCACTGTCTTTTATTTCGGAGGCGGCACCAAAGGGGCAAAGAGAGAAAGCGCAGCTTGTTCTCAACTTGCGTAAAGTTTATTTGTATTACTCTTTCAAGTAACATTAAAATTTTGTTGCATACACGAAACGAAGAGACCGAAGCGTTGAGGCCATAAAAACCTCGAGCGTAAAACTATGCTGCCAGCACTTTATATTTTTTATTTTTGCACAGTTCCCAACCAACTTGAGAGAGATCCAAAAGCTGTGTCTGAGGCGGCATTCTGTTTCTTAGACTCAGTAGATTTAGCAATTCTATGCCAAAGTTGCTGCATTAAAAATACACAACGCGACTGAAGAAAGATGCGGATGCGGATGCGGATAAGGATGAAGATGAGTGAGGGTGGGTTGGGATAGAACTTGAACAGAGTTGCAATTTGCAGTGGCCAAAGGGTTGGGTAGCGGCAACAGCAACGGCAACGACAACGGCAACAGCAGCATCAGCAGAAAATGCAATGAATCGTTAAATTTAGCATCCTATTTCAATGCAATTCAGGGAAACGAAATGTGCTTCTGCTGATGCTGACAGGTGAATTGCAGCTGTCAGTCAACAGGACAGCAACAGCAGCAGCAGCAAAGCATTGAGTTTTGGGTCATTCCCCACTTGCACTCCCTGCCCCTTGTCACTAACACCATAAAAAGGATATTCGTGCTGCTTCATTTCGCTCATATCTTTCTCGTTTTTCGGTTGCTACCAAATGATTTGTCCTCAACACATATACATTGCCTGCTTGCCAGTTGTTCCAACAGCTTAGCAACAGTAATACCCATACCCAAACCAACCCTACCCCACCCCACCCCTCTTCTATATGCAGCATTAAGCTTTAGCTGCTTCTTCTTCTTTTCGCTTCTGAACCATTTACAACAACCTAAAATTTGTTGAAATTTCTGCAGAACTTCAGCCCGCACTTTGCACTTATTAAAAACTCGTACAGATGAAATAAAAAAAAAAACCTTGTTAGGAAAATGGAAAAAACACGAAAAAAACGAAGAAAAAAAGGGAAAGGAGCTAGAGCGCATAAATTGCTGGGGCCAAGCAGTTTTTGGAGGCCTAACTTTTTTACCAGAACTAGGGTTAGGGCAATAAAAAACAGCTGCATACTTTACGGCTGCAGAGCATATGCTGATTTTATATTCCCTTCCATTCCCCCCACCCCCCTGCCATGCCGTCTTTAAAACGTTACTCTGTTTTCTAGCCACACGGGGTCAATTTTTATGAGCATTTGGGCATATTGGAAACAAGGCCGAAAGTTATGGCCATAATTTAACAATGTTTTCCAAAAAAAAAAAAGGGCAGAGGCGTCATTGCAAAATAGAGTTATGAGAAGGGGGTGCAGTGGGGCATATCTACATGTAAAGAGATGCCAGTGAAAGTGTTGGCAAAAATACGAAGTGGTTTTTCCTTTGGGTTGCATACATGAGTGTTTTTTATGCGAAAGCGTTACCAATTGGTTTCGAGTTGTTAACCTTTTTACATCTAATCGAAACACTTTTCTAGTTATTAAGCTACACCACTGTTGGTTGGCAACAAGAAAACGTTATCTGAATATATTTTATATAGAAAAATCAATTCAATTTTTTTTCACAATTTTTTTTCGTTATAGTAAAAAATGTTAGTATTAATTTCCATATAAATTGCCCGCCCGACTGGCTGCCTATATTGGTAATCCCATTTCTATATATTCAAGTGTGTTTCTGGGCGTGTATGTGAGCGTGCATGTGTACGTGTGTGTGCGTTGGCATATATCTATAACTGCAAATTTCAAACGGTTGAAATCAATTTGCACATATCAACAACGAAATTGTTTGCACTATTGAAGCCCAGCTCCTACACAACCCTCCGTTGCAAATTCACAGCGCCAGTCAAACGTGCCAAATGAAAAATCAGCAATAAAAAAAGGCGAGTAAGAGAAAGAGAGAGAGATTGAAAAAAAGCGTTGCACGCAAGGAAAAGTTGGCTATTGCAGTTTAAATGTAAAAACCCACAATCCAATCGTATTCAAAACCAGACCAATTTCTGTTCCTGAATCCTGGTTACTGATTCCTGGTTCTCGGTTCACGTTGCCCTATCTTTGGCATCTACAAATTTCATTTGCTTTGCCTTTAATCTTTGTAACAGAGGAATACGCTTTCCGCACGCAACCCCTACACTCCCCCACCACCAGCCTGCACAAACATAATTAAATTTATTTAAATTTCACTGTAAAGCAAGCAACAAGCAATGTTGGCAATCCAGCAAATAAACAGAAATCCCAGTTTTATGGCTGTAATGATACGATTTTTATGACTCGTCACGGAAGTGTCTCCTTCTCGCTCTCCCTCTCTGTCACACTTTTTCCGTCTCTCTCTCTCTCTGTGTGTTTCTCTTAAGCAGTCTTTTCTACGCTGCGCAATCAAATTGTTTAAGCAAACATAAAACTTTACAAATGCACCAAGAGACAGCGTTAAAAATGAGATATATATACATTTATATTTATATGTGAAAGAAAAAAATCGCTGTGAATTTGCTTTGCCATCTTCGGTAATAGAGTGCGGTAGTGGCTGAGGGGACGAAGGGGAAGAGAGTGGTACAACTGGTGTTAGCTGATGCTGAAGCTCATTACAGCCACAAACCAATATGCTTATTGCTGCTCAGGCTATAAAAACTGTTAACGTAAGCGTAAAATGCTTTCAAGTGCTTCGCAAATCCAGCAACGACGATGACGACGACGACGATGAGGATGAGGAAAATCATCTTGATACAGTGGGTGGAAGGGAGATAGCGTGGGGCAGTGCGAGGGAAGTGAGAAAACTCCATTGGGCGTTTTATAATGAGCAGCGAGGAAATTTCAGTTGCATTCGAGAGTGTTTTTGAAAATGATTTCAACGTTAAATTCAAGTGGAAAATGCAATTGATAGATGCTGTTTGTATTGTGACTTAAATTAAAGTTTTAAAACTCAAAGGAAAACTTTTGAAAACATTATGAAAATGATTGAAAAAGAATTCTCAAAGCCTTGTTAAACTTTTTCATGCTGGCTTAAAAAGTTTTCCAGGTTTTTTACTAAAGTTCTATATTAAACGGTAAAACCTATTAACGTTTATTTATTTATTAGATGCTAGAAATATTCTGTTCGATTCCATTTTAAAGTTTTAGTTACGTAATGCATTCCCTTTGCCATGCCGTGAAGTTAATTTTGTGACCACACTTGAGCTTTCCTCTTGTTTTCAAGTGTCAAATTTGAAATATTTTTCTAAAAATTTAGGCAGACAGGTTGACATGTGAAATTGGCCAGGCTAAGAGCAGCAATGTTTGCTCTTGGCTTGGCCGGCCATACTTGCAAGCCACATATAGTACAAGTATTTTTCATTTTTCTTTACTTTTTCCTTTTGTTGCTTGGTTGTTTTTATATATATATATATATTTTCCCACATGCTTGCAAAAGTCTGGCCTCGGCAACTTGTCGAGGCAAAAGTTTAACGCAAAACTTGCCAAATGATACCAAGTATTCGCCACAACAACAACAACAGCAACAATAGCAACAACAACAACATGCAGAAGAGCAACAATAGCAGCTGCCTCAATGGCACACCAAATGGTCTGCATGTTTCGGGCTGTGAACGCCTTGTAGCAAACTTTAAATTATTTACAATACTTGTACTTACAATGTCCTCAGATTTGTGTCCATGGCAACAATGCAACTAACTCGCCCTCTCTCTCTCTCTCTTTTTCTCTTTTCCGGCAAATATTATTCTTTATACTTATACAGAAATAAAATATACTTATACATATAGATTCCTTTCTTTAACCTGCAGCATTAGCTTTTGCTTGTTTTCGCATTCTGCCCGGCCTCAAGTTTTTAACAGAATTCCAATACATGCACAAAGAAAATACTGAAAAAAAACTTTTAATGCCAGCTTTTAGCAGAAAAACATGAATACCATTGTTAAAGCATAAAATAACTGAGCAAAATATCGATCAGTTTTAAAATGAAAATATGTTAAGATAAATGAATTTATATTTCTAGATTTATTTCAGTTTAAGATAAAATATGAATTGACGCGTTAAGTTCGATTTAAGGTTAAGTTAAGTAAGTAAGTTATGTATCTGAAAGAATCTATAAGTTTATAAAACAAAAAGAAAACAATCAACGATAAATACAAAAACCACAATACCACTGAAAGTAAATTAATAAACGTGATCATAAACGGGATAAAATGTCGTACACGCCTCGCTTGCAATATCCGTTAATATTAATCCGCCGTTACATTTACAGATGCAAATTTTTCGGAATTTCCTTATATACAATATCTGACACGTAAGTTTTTGATTCGAAGCGGCATTCGAGTGCCCCGGTTGCCAATACGAAAATCGATAAATATAAGAATTTTACATTTAACATTTAATTTAAATAAAAAAACATAAATCGAATTGATATGTTGGGTAAACTTTTTTTTTCCGATGACGTAGGTGGCCAAGAGACAGGACAATTCATGAGGGGAATGGGTGGTTGTGGCGGAGGAAAGTGGCAACTGTGGGGGCATCTGCTGCACAAACGATGCACATGACAATATTTTTGCTGCTTGTTTAACGTTTCGTGATTTTTGCCAGATTTTTAATGCCACACACACACACACACTCACGCATACTTATACAGGCAGATGTGCCGGTGCCTGGTCGTATCTCCTGCTGTTTGTATGCAGCACGTACGCAGCATTCGCTATATGTATATATGTGTCTGAGGGTGTTTGTCTGTGCGTTTGAGTCACAAACAACATGCGACGTTGTATTGACAGCATATTGTGACAAATATGTAAAAAAAAAATGGGAAATGTACAAAACACACAAACGCAAAATAAATCGAATTTCACTGTACAGCAAAAAAGTTCCTCAAAAAAATACAGTTAACCAGTTACCATTGTTGTGTGCTTAACAATTACAGCGTATAACTACTTCAGTTTATAAATTGAAAAGGCACTGCAAACATAATTTAAAAAAGAAATATAAGATTCTTTGTATTTAATCACTGTACGAATGAAAAAGGGGAGAAAGAACTAGATCTCGTAGAGCTATCAAGTCTCAATCAGCTACAGTTTAATTCTGTGTTCCAATATGTTAGAGGTTGATTTCCACTCACTAGTATTTTCAAAAAGTATTGATTACTTTTTAGCGCAAATAAATATAAATATATTTTTAAAAATAGCGTTGCCTACTTTTTAGCGTAAACAAATTTAGTTTGCAGCCGTCTCTCATCCTGACACCGAAGTTGAAAAGTGTTGCCTACTCTTTAGCGCAAGTAAAATTACATTTTCTGTCGTCGCTTTTCCTGGCTTCCAAATGATTTAAAAGTGTTGCCTACATTTTAGCGCAAATAAATTTTAATTTACTGCCGTCCTCCTTGACTCCATGAACTCTTCAACAAACTGCAACTTACTAACATGCCCAAGCTGTTCTTTTGTACTTTCACAGATCCACCCGAGATCATCAAGAAGCCACAAAACCAGGGTGTGCGTGTGGGAGGCGTGGCCAGTTTCTATTGTGCGGCACGCGGTGATCCGCCGCCATCGATAGTTTGGCGCAAGAACGGCAAAAAAGTATCGGGTAAGTAAATAGACCGAGTTAACGCCCCTGTAACACTTATAAATATGCCCACTCTTAATACTCTTACTCTGCACTATGCACTCAGGCACTCAATCGCGTTACACGGTACTGGAGCAGCCGGGCGGTGTATCCATACTACGCATTGAACCGGTTCGAGCTGGGCGCGATGATGCGCCCTACGAGTGTGTGGCGGAGAACGGTGTGGGCGATGCCGTATCCGCAGATGCAACTTTAACCATCTATGAAGGTAAGTGGCAAGCAATCCTAACTACTCGTACTCTATATACTCTTAATTGAAGCTGCATTCGCAGTTGAGTAGTGGGTGGTGGGTGGAGGGGGCGTCAGCTATAGGTGGGGATGTACAGGATTTGTAGCAAAGTTTTGAGCGTAATGTAAGCAAAGTTCATACATTGATTTTGAATTAAAACTGGGTAAAGAACTTTACATGCCTCTTGCCGTAAAAGCAAATTTGCCACACCACATGCCCCACAATCGCAAGCACCCTCGCATCCCCGCACCCCGCACGCTCCATCCGTTTCCCCAGTTCGCCCTGTGGGATAACTGCCTGCCTGCCTGGAAAGTTGTTTGCCAGCTTGTTTGTGTGGCTTAAATTACTTGCCAAAATTTACTTTTGCTTATTTACAACTGTGCAAAGGATAAAGTTTTTAGCCTAAGCCTAATCAAGTCTATGCCAAATAGCTATTCGCTGTCTAAAAGAGGGGCGGGTGGCGGGTAGGAGGTGGTATGGAGAGTGGTGCTGTTCACTTACTTGGCACCGCCAATTGAACTAATTTGCTTAAACTGAGCGCCAAGCTGGTCCACAGAAAAGTATTTATAATTTTCCACTAAATTATAAACAGCTAAAAGTATTCCTTCCCACCGCTTCCCCTCTATCCAACCGCAAATCAATAACAAACAAAGTATGAGTTCGAAAATTTTCATAACTTTCGCGGACTCTCTGAACATTTTTAATGAGCTTTAAGTAGCTGCCTACATCTAATTAAGTGTGCAATAAACTCGTAAAAATTAATCGTCTGCTAAAACAACACTACAAAATTTGCCAAAATGTAAAAAAAAACAAAAACCTTTCACTAAAAGTTTGAAAAGTTTCATTGTTTCGTTGTTGTGTATTACTATATTGATTAACTTGTGGATATTATTTATGACTTATCAAATTTAGTGCACCATAAACTTATAATTTGCTGCAGGCAAAGCAAAACCGAAAAATGTTGTATATCTTGAATAACAACTCAAAGCTCTGCTCATCAATTTATTTATTGTTTGGGCACTTCGAAGTTTTTGAAAGTTATAACAAAGTTATTATAAGGTAAAGTGTGAGACAAAACTTTTAAAACATATTTTTATGATGCTTTAAATATTAATAAGTCTAAATAAAATGTGAAAAAATAATAATCAATATAAAATTATTGAGTCATATCTTTTCATTGCTAAATATGATTTTTGCTTAAGAGTTATTGCTAGCAAAAGGTACTAGGTAAATATTTGTGCCTAAAATTTGTTTCTTTTTTCCTGGTATACCAAATTTTTTCTTTGCCTAATTCGCTTTTGAATTTCTCGGCAACTTTTTTTTGGTTTTGCCCGTCATTTTGTAAACGGAAAATAATTATCAGGCTATAAAAGGTAAAAGCTAAAAATTTATGCACGCCGTGGCGTATGAGTAATGTGGCAGTAGTTTATGGCCAGACTGCAACTTATAATTTACTACTACTGTCTACGGGTTGTTTGCAGACTTGTTTGTTGTTATTGTTATAGCTCTTGTTGTTGTTTATGAAGAGTGAATGATGGTGATGCGGTATGGGTATGGGTGTGCGGGTGTTGTTTGCACCACAAAATGCAAAAATGTGTGAAAATTGCACAGGCAGGCCCAGGTGTAAAAACATATTTTTGTTGATACGCACACACACAGTAACATACACTGTAAAAAGGTTTTTGCATTTTTAGTTGTTAATTATGCCAGTTGATTATGCTTTGTGCGCCCTGGCGCCAGGTAATTGGTGCTGCATTTGATTTGTGGCAGCGTGTAACGCTTCTTGATAGAGCTTAAGCCACACACACACACACATGCACATACCTATTTATACGTTATGCTACGTGTGGCACAGCCCACAAAATGAGGGGAAGTAATTAGTGTAGTTTAACGGGGACTACAAGCTAGCGATTTGAAGGTAAAAGTTGTTGCCTCGTTAAAGGTTCTAAAAAAAACGAAAACGAAAAACGAAGAAAAAGAATTCAAAATTTACATAGAGATAGTTATTTTATTTACAACACTCTGGCAACGCCACGCTCCGACCCGCAAATCTATCTTAAGCAATTCTTTCCATAAAGTTCACGGCAAATAAACATATATCATCTCACCCTAGAAGGGTGGAAATTTGTGTTTTTTACGGCCATGCCCGCATTTAGCCCCATGTATATCCATCATCTATGTGTATGGCTTGTGCTATATTAAATATGTATGTATATATATCATATATATAACTCACCTTGCAGCTGCACAAACGCCAGCAGCCTTAACAATTAATTGCTTTATGTGGCTGTAGCAAAAGGTCTGCGGCATGTTGTGATATTTACATTCGAGTTTAATACACTAACTCCGGAAATCTTATGAATAATAGAAAAATCAAATTGAGCGGAAACAAAAAAAAATATTTTAAATGCAAATATTATTGAAAAATATACCAAAAACATAATAACTAATAAAATATGTTATTCAATTACATTTTGAATATTTTAAGTGTATTTTGTAAGAGTATTCAAAACTCTTTACTTACCTAGCTCAATTTCTGTAAATGTTTCGTTGTTTTTTATCATGTTTTGTTTGCTTTCGCTCGTTGGGTTAAAGTTTTTGGTGTGATAAATCTCAATGTAAAAATTTGCAAACACACACACACACACACCTTGCATCTACCTACACAGCTGGCAGCAACGCGTTAAAATAAACGCGCCAATGCCAATAAAGGCGCACTGACACGCCCCCCCACACACACACACACACATGTAGACAAGAGTTGGCAGATCCGGCGACTGAGCGCCAAGCACGTTTGAGCTTCACGTGGAAGCATTTTTAATCAAAATTCCCAACAGGCTAAAGCAGCGCGAGATCAAAAACACTTGCAACAAGAGCGAAATATGTGTGTGTGATACATTGTGTGTGTGTGTGGGTGGGTGTGTGTGTATTGGTATTGGTGTTGCTCTTATTACAACTCACCACAAAGCCGCCATTGCCACCTTGTAAGCAAACACACACACACCTGCACGCACACACACATTTACACACCTGAAGGAGTCACACAGAGAGTTGTCGGATAGATTGCAACACCTGCAAATAACGTGACTCGCTGGCTCGGCAGCTGGCAATATCTCTGTGCAGAGGCGATGGGCGTGGCAGAGAGCTGCAGTAAATCCTTTAGCTCGCAGTTTTATGCACTACCAAAAAAAAATAAAGGCAACCAACAGCAAAACCAAGCAGCAAATCATCAACAACAACAAAAAACAGCAACAAGAAAACGGCGCTTGCAAATTTTTTGACATGTTTGGTTTTGTGTTGCTTTTTGTTTCTTTTTGTTTTATGCAAATATCGAAATAAAGATTAGTCCGCGGCATCGTTGCAACGGGAGAGTAAATCTCATATGCCACACACCCCCCCTCTAGCAGCGCAGCTTGGCAGATAAATTTTCTTTTAGTGGGCGTGGCAACGCCTTACTTCCGCACTCTGTGTTTGTATTTATATGAGAAACGTTTAACTAACTGGCGGCGTTAGTCGCAGCGATTTAGTGCTAATGTGGAACCGAGCATCCTCTTCGCTACCTCACTACAGCTACAGAAAAGGGGGCTTCCTCCCTCCCCGCCTCTGTACGCCCCGCCCCCCCACATGCCGTACAGCTTGGCTAGATAGCTGCGCGAATATTTACTGTTTACAATTTGTTGGCTGATTGCTTGCGCTTTGCTAAATTTATTGCATGCTTTATTTATTTTGTTGCTTCTGCCACCCCTTTCCCCTTCCCTTTCCCACTGCTACTGCCACTGCCACTGCCACAGTGTTTTTATCTCTTTGCGTATTTATTATAATGCCAGCCGTGCTGCATTATTATTTTCGTATTACTACTATAAAAGATACAAATATGTTTCGGAGAGTTCCCCTTTCTCTCCCCGTTATGGGATATACAATTTTAATTAAGTGCACAACAAAAAAGGTAAGAGGATAGGATTAAACGGGTAAACAGTCGGAAAATTCTAGAAAAACTGTTGCTCTTCGAGGGGAAAAAACAAAAGAAGAAAATCGTAAAAGCGCTTTGTGGTCTTAAGCTTGTTTTTAATATGTTTATATATCTTCTAAGGGTGAACTGTACGGCTTAACAAATGTAGCTGGCATTAGGAATTTAAATCAAATATTTTTCTGTAAGTCTTGTTCATGCTCTTTAAGTATTTTATCTTATTTATTTAAAGATTAAAGAGGCGAACTGTTAACTTTTTATACTTTTAACACGGAAAATGTGTGAAAATGGATATAATGGCTTTGTGCAAAAGCATAAAATAGGCAGAAGGAAGATTCTTCGAGTCCATTAAGTATTCGTAATCAACATCAACAGCTGAGACTCAGAAACTATAGAAGCTAGACTTTAGATTTTGGATATAAGTTCTCCGAATCCCTGGGCAGAACAAGAATATTTCAAATTTTCGATAAGTTTTCCGGCTTATGATATTCTCATGTTATCGATAACAGTAAAGTCCTGAACTTCGAAAATTTGAAAATGAGGATTGAAAACATTGATAAAGCAATACAAATCTGTACAATTTCTATTCTAATCCGTTGCGAAATACTGAAAATATCAAAGATTGAAGGTAATTCATCAAAGAGTTAAGGGTATCTGCTAGTCGAGATTACTCGACTTACTTGTTTCTTATGCTTTTCGAAGTAACTTTCTCAATGCTTATAGGTGTAAAGTTAATGCCAAAGTTAAGATTTTATTCTTAACACAAAACAATGCAAACAAAATTAAAGATTCCTTTGATTCTCTTAACTCTTTTTTCAAGCCAATTCCTCATTGTCTGTGCAGTCAATGCATTGACTGAGTCTAGACATCTATATTTAGCAGCTATATCTATTGTTTAGCCGTAAATTGCATTACTTGTGCCAATCTGAGCCGCAGTCACGCACAAAAGCCAAACAATTTGTTTAACACCACCAGCTCCACCACCAAACGCCACCCCAACACCACCCAGCCAACAAACAATATGGCCAGAATGAAACGCTAGCCAACAACAACAAGAAGAGCAGCAACATCAACAAGAACAACGCGTTGGCGCAAATAAATTTCATTAATTGCCAGCCACAGCCAGAGAAATCCAGAAACAAAACAATATAAACCGGCGGCGTCGGCGTCGACGTCGTCTTTTGCTGCTGCTGCTGCTGCCCGAAAAATTCATTAATCTCACTTTATAGTAATAAGCGGCTTTGGCGGTTACGGTTAGGTTTCATTTTTATGGTTGGGTATATGCCCGGTTTTTACCTAAGGCCGGCACCATTCATAGGGCTTGATTAAAAAGGCCCCTAGGACACGCGCTCCCTCTCTCTCTCTCTTTCTATCTCTCTCTCCCGTGTCTCTCTGGTAGCTGCCCTCTGCTCACTTGTTGCAAAGTCAAATGGCAAGTCTCTGTTAGGGGGCTCAGCAGCAGCAAAACTTTATCCTTGGCATTTTGCAGCACGACCGACCACCCATTGCGCATCATCCCCCGCCTTGCCACCCCGCGAGCTTACATTCTGGTCAGAGACAAACATTGACAATACACTGGGCGCGTTTAACTGGCCAAAAGGACTGAGAACTGAACCCAAATTGGGTCCTGTAGCAGCACCCAGCCACTTGGCGCCGTTTGCTGCCGTTTGCGGCATGCCTAAAAAGTCATATTAATAATGAAAATTGTACAGTAGCGAAAAGTTTAAATGGGAAATTTTCGCAAGCAGGCAGAAGGCTGGCAAGAAAGTAGTTTGCTGCTGCTGTTGCTGCAGATTCAGTTCTTCAGGCCCTGCAGCAATGCAGTGGCGCCCAACTGTGTGCCCAGCATACCAAAAAAAAGAGTACAAGCTAGAGCGAGAGAGCAATAACATAGTGTGCACATGTGTGTGTGTGTGTACATGAAAGTTATTGGGCTTAGAGCGCTTTGCGTTTAATATATATGATATATACCACACACACAGACACACAGAGAGAGAAAGAGTTCGAGGGAGCAATGCTGTTAAACTTAAAGTGAAGCTGCAACATGAACTAAAACAAAGTTATGCTAATAATATGTATGTGTGTGTCTGTGTCTGTGTCTATACACACACAACATTATGATAACGAGCAGGAATTTGTTTGAACAAAATTTGCCGCATTTGACCGGACCAAAGCTCAATTAAAGCTAGCATTTAGCAAATTTGGTATTTTTGCCCAGTCAAAGGCCAAGAAATGTTTATATGTATATCGAGGAATAATCATAATGTGATTAAGTCAAGTTTATAAGAAAAAGTTTTCCCTGTTTAGTTGAGTTTTATGTGTCTAACCTTAGGCAAACTTGTTGACAATTTTCAAGTAATATTTTAAGTTGAAGTTTAATTAAAGTAATTCCAAAGTATAGCCATAAAAGTAACTATAACTCTCTGACACATTCAACAGCTTTTACATATGCATATATTATGGTAAATGTGAAATTCATTAAATGCTCACTTAAATTTCATTTGAAGTGCCGAAAAAAACCTATATGTGGCACACATGTAATATGGTTGCAAGTACACATACATATATAAAATGAGTGTAGCAATAACTAAGCACTGACTTGTTGGCATGTGGTGTGTGGTACGGTGGTACGTTGGTGGTGGTAGTGGTGTTAAGGGGGGGAGAGGGCGGTCTCGCGTGTGTAACCGCACGTCGCCAGCGAACGTCTTAAATTGAGTAACAGAGTTAAAAGAGAAAAATGCAACTGAAAACTGTGGCAGCAGCGGCAGAGTTCGTGTGGCAACCGCACAGAGTGAAACTTGGCCAGAAATTTGTTGCAAAGTAAATTGAAAAATTGATAGTAAGCTTGGTTTCTCTCCTTAGGAAAAAAGTTGCAGTAGAGTAACGAATGCCCTAATCAAAAGCTGGCTAAATTTTGGGTTTCAAGATTACCCGAACTGAAAATTGATGCTCATCAAAAGTGAAAAACAACTAGATATGCTATTTACCTTTTCCTATCTAAAAATAAATAGGAAAAACCTAGAAAAAATTTGATACAAACTGTGTAAGTGGAAAATGCAATCATTTTGTTCTTGGTTTTTCTCTTGACGTTTATAAAAGTTTATTTATGGTATTCCACGAAAGAGCATTTGATATTCAATGTAACCCCAATACAATTACTCATATGACAGCCGCCTGCCCATCAATAGACGTTCAATGTTGTATATGCAACACCTTCTCCCACTCCACCCTCAACTAACAACCTCATGTTGTATGTGTGTGTGTGTGTGTGTGTGTGTTCACTTTGCCAGCTGCCAAGCAAGTGCAAAGTTTTTTCGGTATTAAAGTTTCAAATGTAATGACGTTAAATAAAATTGGAAGCGACTTCAAAAAATTGAACTTTTATTGGCTTCCGAAAAAAAGTGAAATTACATTTTGTACTCTACAACAACAACAAGAACATGCAACAAAGTGTGGCGGGGATTGTAGATACTAGATACAGTATGTCTAGTATGCATGTAAGAGGTTAAGGAGAATGCCATGTTTTACATTTGCCACATGCAATATTTCATTTCAGTTTCCCCAAACCCCCTTTCTCTCTCTCTCTCTGTCTCTTTTCCACTTGAATGAAGTGAAGTTCATCATCATAACAGCAAACGATGCGATGTGCTGTGCTGTGCTGTGCAGCAAGCCAGTCCGCCAGTCAGCCAGTCAGCCAACCCTTTACCTCCCCAAAAACTCGCATGAAACGTTTTTGACGCATTGCAGTGTGGCCACCAAAATGGATTTGATGTCTATGCCCAGGCGTTTAGATACGCCACGGCGCGAGAGAGCGTGTGAGCGTGACAGAGTATAAGTGAAAGCGAGACAGAGACAGTGATATATACATATATATGTCAGGGAGAGTCGCATAACATTTGCTGCTAAATAGTTGGCATTAGGAATTAGACTTGGTCCACGAGCTTAACGATAAATTGAAACAATTTATGGTTTTGCTAGAGCCCAGAGTGTGAGAGAGCGAGATAGAGAGAGAGGAATTATATGAGACTTTATTGCTGAGTAGGCCAGGCCTAAGCTTGCCTTGGAACTAATGTGAATGTCCGAATGTCCGAGTACCAAGTTTATATGGTGTGGCCACAAAACAGCTAGTTGTAATTAATGAACACTAATGCGAGAAAAAGATGAAGAAGCAAAACTTTATACTTAAAGAGATCTGAAAAATTGATAAGTCCTAAAGTTTCTTTTTCCATATAGAACTTGAGAAACTGCAAAGAAAAAATGAATAAAAATTGATTCAAAATTAATATTTAATAACATTTTGTTTGAATAAATGTGTTTGACTTTAACAAAAACTATTCCTTTAAAATACTTTCAGCATTAACTGTGATTTAGTACACAGCTCTTCACTTATCCAGTGTCATTTTATGCTTTTTCCTTTTGAACACTCTAAGCTTTCAAGGTCTCTTAAGGCGGATTAAAATGTATATGTGAAGTTCTTTTAAGACTTTCCAAATATATTAAATAATGAAAAGAACTAGCTGGCCCACATATATATATATATATATATTGTTGACAAAAAGATAGACAAAAGCATCGCATTCTTCTGTTCTTCTATGTTCCATGGGAACTTTCAAACAAAGCGAGCTAAGTTTTGGAAAATGCCATTAGTTTTCTCATTTCGCATATGGGCAAAGAGAGAGCTTTAGCCCATAATACTTTGATCTAATGCACTTCATACAAAGTAAAGCTTAGACCCCCTGAATGCTACCAGCTGGTGTTGCTGTTGTTGCTGTTGTTGTTGCTGGTGCTAGGCCTTATGAAACTACTTTGTGGTAGATATGTCTGTATGTGGATGTGTGAAGCTGTCGTTTCATTGTGCACACAATGCCTGCTCAAGCATAAGCACACACATACACACACCACCCACTCACACACACACTACTAACGTGCATTTGTGTTGTTTTTAGTGCAAATTCTTAAAGCATAGTTTTGTGGGCGCGTCATAGTACTCTTCCACATTGCACTGTGGCCCTCTTTTCCAATTTTTTTGACATTAATTTAAGAACTTAACAGACTATGAGGGTCAGCTCTGGAAATGTTTTCCCTCTTCCGTATCATATATATGAACAAACGGTTGGTAGAAGAGGTATTTGATTGGTATTAAAGATATTTGGATTCAACTCATTGGCCCTGTTTTCTATCAAAATCTGAGATATTTAGGATGTCGAGTATTCCCTTAAAAGGTTTTATATCGGAAAAAGTGACGAAGAATTCCAAAAAATGCTTGTTAAGGGCCATTGTGCATTGTTTGAGTTTAGCTTTGGCTTTGGCTTTGGCCTCACTCATTTTGCGTCGCTTTTGTTTGCCAACTGCATTGCCGAGTGGCCTTTGTTGTTAGCCAGCAGCAGCAGCAGCAAACACAGTCAGAAAGCAGCAACAGCATCAGCACCAGCTTCAGCGCTTATATATTATCCCCCTTCTTCTTCTTCTTCTGTACGTTTTTGCCGATTTCTAAATAATAAATGTCTAATGCAGACACGCCTTTAATATTAAAATGCAGAACACTTTGGGTTTGGGGCGTTGTGGAGCGAGCGGGCTTTGAAATATATTTTGCAATTTGGCAAAGAGTCGAAAATGTCTACAACTTTATCAAAGATATTTTCATACACACACATTCGCATATACATGTGTGTTTGTTGTTGCCTTACAGGCAAATTAGATTGACTGATGGATGTGGGATTTTTTGGTAACTCCTCCCAATTCCCGCTCCACCCCTTACCTTGCCACACCTCGCCACACAATTCACATCAACTCATGCACTTGACACGTCAGCCAGCCAGTCAAAGCAGCGACAACGACAGACACAGGCAGCACTTGGCCTGACATACGATGCCACTTGAGAGATATGTCTTTGTTTCACTTTTAACATTTATTTGTTGTTGTTGTTTGGTTATTTGTTTATTTGTTTGTTTGTTTCGGTCTCTGTTTGCCTTTTGATATCTCGCCTGAACTTGGCGTGCGGCTTAGCTTTAGCGGGAGGCAGGCATCGCCTTGTAAATCGCAGCAATTCACTTGGCATGAAGGGAATTTTATTTTTTGTTTTGGCGAAGGGGGTGGGTGGGGTGGTTTTGCTCGGTTTATTCGTCACATGATATCTTGCCTGGCATTGTGGTTGTTTATTTATTTATTTTTTTCATTACACGTGTAACAAAGTTTTGCCATTGTTTTGAGCTTGTCTCACGCATTAAAAAGTCAACTCAACAACAACCAAGAACGAGAAAAAAAAGGCGCAGCATTTGTTTTATTTGAGTTTTTACTTATCTGGGCTGGGTGTGGCTGTCGTTGGGGCGGGGGAGTTGTCTGCCCCCGGGTTATGCTGGGTCATCCTTGTCAACCAGTTGACGTGTGGCATAAATCGGGTACAGAAAATTGAAAGGCGTTGCCAATGGAACGTATACTTGTTGTTTTTTTGTATTTTTTTTATTGCAGACAGAAATTCCAATAAAAATGTTGAAAAATCGTTGAGTACGTGTTCAAATTGATGTAAGCCAAACACTCCCTTAAAGAATAAATGAAAAATATGCAAAATATTTTCCAATAAATGTAGCAATTTGTCAAAGAAACAAATACCTGAAACATGTTCAAAGATAGACAGAACATATAGGTTACCTTAATCACATAACAATTATGCAGACAAAATAACTCTCCTCCCTTTTTTTTTATCTGTATGCTCTAACAATAATCCTTTTGTAAAGTGACTCCAAAAGAAAATGTTCAAACAAAATGAAAAGTACGAAACTAAGAAGTTTGTAAGCTTAAAAAATCAGAGAACATTTCTTTAAGCTTGCAGCTTCCAGCTCATTTTTTGCCCTCGTTCTTTCGTGCTCACTTTCATTGGCTGAATTCCCTTTGCAACTTTCGCTGGCAAGATAAAAAAAGAATGCATTTATCTTCGAACAAACCAACTTGCTGAACTTGCCCAAAAAAACGGGGGAAAACGGGCAGAAAAAAAGCATAAAAAATGCTATCAGTGAAAGTAAAAATTTGCTTAATGCCAAAGAAATGTCAGATTTATCAGTCCAAATGCGGCAGTATTTTACTGCGTTCAGCATATTTCTAAATATTATGATTCAGATGTGTTTGCCCGATTAAACAAAGTGTTAAATGAGCTGCGAAAAAAAGGACCCTGGACAACACTTTACTAAATAATAAAAAACAACATTTCAGAAATGTCAGCTATTTGTGTTGCTGTTGTTGTTGTTGTTGTTGGTCTTATCACATATGAAATATCGCATAAACTAAAGCAAAATGTCAAACTTGCAGTCGTGGCGCAAATGTCAAAAGGGTTGACAGCGCATCAGCGGGGTGGGGGGGGGATGTATTGGGGGGTGAGTTTGGGTTGGGTTGGGTTGGGTTGGGTTGGGTCGTTGGCTTGGCCTTGCATGATTTACGATGGTCTATCAAAAATGTCGACGCACAAAAGTATGCTACACTTTTTTCCACTTCGCTTTTATTTTTTTATAATGCAATGCACAAAGCTAGGCAAAGCGGCGGCTGGTAAAAGTTAATCAGTTGTTGTTGTTGTTGTTGTTGTTGTTTGCTGCTGCCAGATGAAAAATGACTCAAATGCTTGGCTGACATTTCATTAAAAAAAACGAAACGAGTGCCAGTAAGAGGCAGTAGACAGAGAGAGGGAGAGAAAGAGAGAGAGCGCGACAGCAATGCCAACACTTACACAGTCAATTGCGCAAATCTCAGACGCAGCTGAAGATGCAAATGGTTGAAAAAAAAGTAGAACATAACCGAAATGGAGAAACGCTGTAGAAGGGAACTTTTTTTTCGTATACTCTATGTGTATATCCTGCAGCTCGATTATAATTTAATCTAGTGTGGTATGTGTGACAAACTCACGATGTGCATGCGACGTGACACAGCCGCCATTTTTCACAGCATTCCGCTCTGCATATGCCACAAAAGAGTGAGAGCAAGAGAGAGCGAGAGATTGTTGAGGGGGTGGGTGGGTTCGTATGTAAGACACTGATATAGAGAGAGGGAAAGGGGAGGTGAAGAATGACAACGACAAGGACCTGCAATGTGGCATGTGGCGAAATAGAAGTGTCTGTCATTTTTATAAATAACATTTGCCATATGTACGCGCGAGTGTGTGTGTGTGTGTGTGGCAGTGTGTCATTGCCACTAGAATCTAAAAACAAATGACAAAAATGTCAACGATTTCAATGGTATTCACATTGTCATAACGACAACAACGGCAACAACAACGGCAACAGCAACGGCAACGGCAAAGCAACCCCCCTGCAAGTGCCCCAAATGCTTTTTGCTCTTTGGATGGATGGATGGATGGATGGATAGTGTGCTTCTTCTTTATAAATACCAATAAATATTTGCAATTTCCAACACCAACACCAAAGTAAAACACACACACACAACGAAATGTGGCACACAATTAAAGTAATTGCTCGGCTGGCAATAAGGAATTTCTCTTGTTGCTGCTGCCGCTGCTGCTGCTGATGTTGTAGTAGTTTTTGTCATTAAGCCTGCAATTAAGCCATTTATGCCAAGGCAGCACAAAAATGTTAAGCACTTGCCGGTCAACCACCCAACTTACCAACCAAGCTAACTTGGCCTGAACTTGAATTCTTATTCGTTCGTCGTCGTTCATTGCGGGCTAATTAAAGCCGCTTAAAGGCAAAAACTTCAACCTCTACCATGTCTTTGATGATAATGATAATGATGATGATGATGATGATTGTGAATAGTGGTAGTGGCAAGAGCACAGTCAGCAGCCAACACTGTTTTTTGTTTGGGTTGTAAGCACATTCCGGGGTCTTGTAAATATCGTTCTGACTGCGTTTGCGTTGTGTTATTCATGCTGCTAATGAGTGTTATTCATGCAAAAGCTAATCAATTTAAGTTCTGATGGCCAAGAATAACATTCCATTTGAGCAAAAATCGACACATAATTAATGTAGAAAAGTTTCAGCAACAGTTTTTAGTCAACTCATGAAAAATATACAATATATATTTAATTTAAATTAAAGTTCACTTTACTTTATTCATTTACACACCTTTCGCTTTTACACCCGCCGCCGCTGCCGCACAGTCTTTATTACATTTAATAATAATAAGAGCCACAAATACCTTCACATTAAACTTTCACATTTTAACGCTTTCCCGTCACAATTTCGTTGCTGTGCAACATTACCATACTTATTCCAAGTACAACTTATGCCAAACGCTTTACTCCGGCCAACTGAGCAGCGGCAACGGCAGCGGCAGCAGCAAAAACAACGCAAACAAAACGCAAGCCGCTTCCGCTCATTATAAAACGCAGTGCCGCACATCAACATCAGATGCTGCTACTGCTACAGCTGTTGCTGTGGCATGTCTTGTAGTTGCCCCACGGTGCAACAGCAACAGCACCAGCAGGCTCCATGCCACACGTTGTGCTTTTCATATTTTGTGCACAATGAATGCCGTTAAACGTTCAGCCAGATGCAGCAACCTCAAACCTTCCTCTGTACCCTTCCCTAGTCCCCTTCTGTTCGTCGTTGTCGTTGCCGTTGACTGCCAAAGCAAAGCTGGCCAAAAAGATAAAAAAAAAACTCCCCTTACACAGACCATCTTCTGCTTACAATTAACCTCAAAAATGAGTTTCCATTAAAAATGCCCCAGAGTCATCGATGTGTTCTGCGTCTGTGTCTCTATGTGTGTGTGTGACTGTGAGTAAGTATGTGTGCAACATTCTCTTCCTCTTCTTCGTCATCGTCGTGTGCATTGTCCGTCTTCGTCTCTGTCTCCTCCAACTCTGCCTTTGGCAACTTTACGACAACGCCACGTGACGTATGTTCAACTGTCAGTTGTGTTTATTTTCTGCTCTGCACTCTGTCCATAGTTCTTGTACTTATTCCCCCTCTTTTTTTTTTTGGTTTTTTATTGGGTTTGTCTTTTTCCCCGGTTGACTTTTTCCCATTTTTTTGGATGCTTGCAACTTAAGCCTGCAAGCTTGCCCCCAAAAATATATATGACCTAAAAGAAAGATCGTATTATTGATATTGTTGTTAGTGCGATTTAGATTAAGTGCTAAAAGATGCATCAAACCTTTTTTCAAAGCTAACACCGAGTTGAAAGCATGAACAAACAGAAAGGCAAGAACTAATTGTTAGTTTTTCTTTGCGTTTCATCTTAATCCCTTTCAAATTCTGAGAAAATTTCATTGCTATTGCTTAGCATGATTTTTTGAATAATTTTGTTATATAAACTGATTCAAATAACAATTTTACTTGCTCAAAACTAAATTTAACTTCCTTGTCTTTATTTTCCGTAGTTCCCTGCTCATATCAAATGCTTGTCCATATATCAAAATGTGTAGAATATCATACCGCTTTTCTTCCTTTGCCTTTTTTTTGCTTTGGTGTTATTTGATGCTTCGAATGCAGTCGTTGGTTTTTCCGTCAGTCGTTTTTCTGCTCATCCATTTTGTCTGTAGTCTGTGGTTGGCAGTAAATTAATAATTCCTCGACCTTAGTTGGCAAACAATTTAAATTTGTTTTTTGTGCCGTGGCGAAAACAATTAGACGCTCGATCACACTAATTGCTGCTGCATTAATCTATTGATTCGACACTTGCACTCAACCAGACATATACACACACACACATGGCACACACACACACATATGTGCATGACCACGTCCATTGGTTTTCGATGAGCGGGTGGGTGGTGGTACGGGGTCGTGGGCTGTGTGTCTTGGCCATTTTAAATTGAATTTTAAATTAATAAACGTTGCGGTTGCATCAAGAATTACAAATTTATACGCGTCGTGCTTGGGCAACGTCGTCGTCGTCGTCGTCGTCGTCGTCGTTGTTCGCATTTGTTGTGTTTATTGTTGTTGCTATTGTTGGTGGTGGGGGTGGTGGTGTTGGTGGTGGCATCGTTGTTCTCGTTTTGGTTCCTGGCGTGCGCCTGGCATTGTGGCCAAATCTATGCACATTTTTTTTAGTCGCTTGGCCTTCTGTTAGTGACTCTGTTTTTGGTTCTTCTTCTCTATTATGTTGAGTTTTTTTTTACTACCATATACCCTAGAAGCAGTTTTTGTGTGTTAAGGGTGTTTTCACTAAGTAAAATGAAGAAATTTCCCACATTTTACTAGCTAACTTTTCTATCATCCAATAGATGGCGCTAAAATTTGTCTCAAGTGACTACAGTCTGGGTCTCTTTGGGTTCTTAAAGGGTATTTCATGTGTCGCATTTGTCTTTTCTGATGTGCACACTCCACTTAATTCTTTTGTTGCATATAAATCTTGGTTTTAGCCGTCTCCTGTTTTTTGCCCTGCCCTGCCTTGCCTTGCCTTGCCATGCCTTGCCTTGGAACCACAGCCTTGCATGGCGGTTTGCAGTTTCTCTTCTTTTCTTCACATCTTTTTTGTATCGCTTTCTTCTATTGTTGTTGTCTTGTTTGCTATGTTTTGCTTTAGTGGTTTTAATTCTATTTTCACTATAAATTGTTTCGGTGCGCTAACATTTTACAAGCCGTCGAGACTTGTGTGTTCTGTTGTGTTGTGTTGTGTGGGAATGAATGAAACGTGGAGCGTGCGGCGGCGGCGGCGGCGGCGTTTTACAGTTGGCTGCTGCTGCTGCTGGTCGTACTGTGCGTCCGGTGTGGCATGCAACTAATTACATTTGCATATCTATGGCCAAATGGAAATGCGGCAACAACCAATACCCAAGCACCAGAACTTATCTCAACTGCAGTTGGCCACAAAAAAAATTAAAGAAAATTGTTTTCATTTTTTTTTTTTTTTTTTTTTGTGCGCTCTTGCGCCAAACATCAAACTTGGCCGACTATTGTGTGTTGTCAGTCGCCTCTCGCCACACAATCAGCATAATTATAAACTTTTTCTTAGCTTTTATAGCTTGCGTACGCATCTGCTTTATGTCTATATAATAAGCTCAAGCAACAACAACAACAGCGAAATAATCTAGAACAACAATCGTCACAAAACTTTGTCACTCGCCCAAAAGCAAGCAATTAAATATGCACTTGGCGGCGACTGGAATCACTTTTCTGGTTTTATTTGTCTGTTGTTTTTGCTGGAGTTGTCTTTCAACATCTCTCCGCTATGCAACTGGACACGCCCACATGCACGAGTGCCTTCTGCCAGAGCATTTCGTTAATTAAACCATAATTAATATACTGGAAACGAGAAACGGCAAACAAAAAGCAAGAAGAAAGAGAAAGCGAGAGAGAGAGGAAACTCAACTCGCTTTGATTGCTTAGCATTTGTTGTGCCAACAGCTTAATGTTGTTGTCATATCCTTTTTTTTGTTTCTGGCATTTTTTTCAATTAATTGTATGCCACTTGGCAAGTGACTCGCGTGCCCCAAGTGTGCATCAAAAACAACACGCTGAAAAGAGAAGCGAAAAGCGAAAAACTCACAAAATGAAAACGCATTTAATCACAAATCAGTGCAGTGCAGTGAGTGCGCCCACACCCCCTTCTCTGAACTGAATGGAATGAGTGGAATTTCTTTTATATCCATTTTATAAATTTATTTTCCAAGTGGATGGAAATCATATCGAGTGCTTAGTGAAAAGTATTCCTCTGTTGAACATTTTGAACAAAATAGGTCAAAAGTTTGTTTGAAAATATTTGAAAAACTGTTTTTCTATCATAATTCCATAAGCAAATAATCAATTAGGTAATGAGAAGTAATCGCTAATAACTCTAGATTACACGTAAGTAATTATTTCCATTTTCTAACTGAACTGATAACAAGAGCTAATATAAAAAAAATCAAACTAGACCATCTTCTAATGAATTTTGATAGAATCACTCAAATATATGTCATACACTCAAATTTGGGAACTACTTCAAACTGATCGATAACTGTCTCACACTCTTGGCATGAATTCCCTTTGGAGCACAGATGTTGTTGTTACTATTTCGGCCACAAATGAGTAAATTAATCAAATGAACTACCTCAGAATGTAATTAACATAGGACCCCCCACTGATGAGGGACGAGGGACTTGGCAACGCATACATACATATCTCTAGGATACGGGTAAATAGGTAGACAAACAGCTAAATCCAAACCATATGCAACAGAATGGGGCAGGAAAATTAATAAAGCTAAAAGCATGCGACCAATAATGTTTATAAATTTAATTATGTAAATGTTTGGCTATAAAAAAACAAAACAGGAAAAAAAATGTAGGCCAAAATAAAGAAGAGGAAGAAGAAGAGAAGCGTCATCGAGCTAAATGGCAAAAAAGCAAAAATTTAATAGATGTCAAGCACAAATTGAAATGCGAATGCGAATGCCAAAACAGCCGGAGTAAAAGCTAAATGCAAATATATATATATAGTAAAAATCGCTCGTTGATATATTAAAAAGATAAAAACAGACAGAGAGAGAGAGAGAGCGAGAGGCGAAGAGACGAAGCGTGAAAGAGAGGACGACTATAACCTATAGATGAATACTGTTAAACCCATCAGAGGGCCGGGGTTGGCAACTCGACTCGCATATGAAATTAATTAAATTTTTTTCTGAATTGTCAGCGCGCGTTATACATTTAATGTCTCTGCTTTATGGCTCTTACCTAGGCGAGAGCGAGAGAGAGAGAGAGAGAGAGAGAAAACACATGTTTGGTCTTTATTTGTTTAAGCACATTTGTGTACTATATATGTATGTATATATAAAAGGTATATGTGCATTTTTGCATTTCAGTTTGGTTATTAGTTTTTCCCTGGCATTTCCGGCATGTCTTTTTTTTAATGGTTCCAGGTTTTTTTATGTCTCTCTTGCTCTCTCTCTCTCTCTCTCTGTGTGTGTGTGTAAAATCAAGGCAGTGTCTGGCATTTATATTTTTTTATTATTGTTGTCATGTTACTGTCTTAATTTAACTTGCAGCGGATAATTAAAACAACAATAAAGCCAAATATAATATGGACTTACACACATTTATATACATGTATATGTACTTGGTTAATGACAACTCTAGACTCTTTAATGCATTCGAAAAGATTTATGTGCGAGTCAGTAATTTATTCAAAACAACAACAATAATAATAATATTTCAGTTTATAGAGAAAAAAAAAAAAAAGTACACCTTCTGATATAATTTATGCCCGCAGCTGTGATATGTCGGAAATGAAATCCAAAACAAAACATATGTAATTTATTTAAGTCTTTAAATGATTTCCCCACAGAATATTTCATTTTTGCATAATTTTCGCATTTTGTATATCGCAAAAGAAGCTTTAAAGTGATTTTAGTTCGAGTTCGACACCGCATTCGCCGAATGGAAACAAACATAAATTAAAAATGTGATATAACAGTGTGTTTTTATCAATGCAAAACGAGCGCACAAGCGCATTAAAATAAAGTATTTCCGTGCTCTTTTCACACTATTTAACAATATTTAATAATCATGAAACACATTTCATAGCATACTTTGCGGCATACTGTGGCTAGAGTTGCCAACACATGTCGAGCTGGCAGGTACCGTTGCCTGCCGCCATAACGCATTTACGCTGCGGCTGTCCAGCGGCGGCTGTTGAACATTTTATGAGCATATTTCCAATAAATAATAGATATAAAGAACTCCATTCTCCATCCACAACAGGAACAGACTCTCTGGTTACGGTTCCAACGGTTTCAAAAACGAGCTGAAGAGCCCGCCACTCAATTATATGCACAAAAATAATATGATATGTATGGGAATGTGGCAGGTTGCAGGTTGTAGGGTGCACGTTTATTACGTAAATGCAATTATGCAACTTTATACGAGTCTATTTGAATGTTTAACATGTCATTTACATATGAAAGATTTAATGGCAGCCGCGCATTGAATTGAAATTGCAAAAAAGCACATCATGGCGTGTGCGACAGAAAACGGGGCCCGGAGGGTAGGGGCACAAAGATAGCACAGGAGCACAATAAGCGTAACAAAGAGCCAATTAAAAGGCTAACAGTTTGTGTGTGTGTGTGTGTGTGCCCAAAGTTTTTTAATTATAACTTTAAATTCAAAAACATTTAAGCCGTATGCGAATGCAAAACGCATAAAAACTCCTGTTTGTTGCCCATAAAAGTGTGCTATAAACCCGGTGTACATGTGTTTGTGTGGATAGTATGTGCACAAACACATACGCATGACCATTCCGGCAGCTGGGAAATGTATTGGCATTGTAAATGTAACTGCTTCTTTTATAGGTTACAAATACCCTGTATGCATGAATTGACAATGAAGAAGTATTAACTAAAAGGATAAAACAAGGGAAAATAATTAAAAATCTCACTAGTATTGGATAAAGAACCCAACAACAGACTAGTTGTTAACTAACATTATAAGTGATACTGTAAGAATCTGTTAAGAAGAGAGTTAAAAGTATATATTATTTCTACACTATTATAAAAGTCTATGTAAAACGATAAAAATTAGAGATATCAATTACAAATCTGATTAATATTTATATTGAAACTAATGTAACAAAAACATTTTATTGACCCTTAGTTAACCTACCCATAGAGTATCTTCTAGAGTATCTTCTTTGCTTAATATTTTTTGTCTCGCTATGCTCGCCTCGAGATCACTCTTTGCTGTAGTTATTATTGTTGTAGTAGTTGCTCTTAATGGACGGCATTGTTAATTGCGTGCCATAAATCTGTGTACAGCCAGTCGCCAGCGTCGTCAACTGCAAACTGGCGAAACTCATTGCCCATTTTTACCATTTTCACCGCACATAACGCATATAGTATGTCAGTCATTCAGTCAGACAGTCCGTCAGTCAGTCGTCGTGTAGAACAAACACAGAAAAACAGACGTATATATGTTTTATAACTCCCCGACTACCTTTTGCCTGAGTAAAATAAAAATAAAAAACACAGAAGGAAGACAGCAACAAAGGAGTAAAAGCAAACACGAGCAAATAACAAACAGACGAATGGCCAGACAAAGTAACATGTTACATGTAATTAATTTCAAATTATTTATACATGAACGCGCATTGGCCCCGTAAAACGCAAAAAAGAAACCAACAAAACTACAGAAAAACAACATCGAGCAACTAAACAAAAAAAAAAAAGGGAAGCACAGCCTGCGGCGGTTGTTCGCACTATGCGATGTGCTCAATTAAAGACGGACCTAAGGGGCCAGGAAGTAGGGCAGTTAATAATAAAAACTGGTCAAATCGTAGGCAAGTAGTTTCCCACTGAGTTTCAGATGCTCTACTATGATAAAAATTAAACTAAAAGATGATTTGCTTTAGTTCTTCATCCTGCTCAAAAATCTTGAAATCGCTTTCTTATTACTACTATTTAAACTCTAAAGTTAACTATTATAGTTTTTTCTTAATTATTTATTAATCAACCCCTACTGCTTAGTGCTACTAAAAGCTAAATTAATTCTTTTAAATGCTCATCACACAAATAATTGATTACACATCCGGAATTTGCCATTACGCAACTTATGACTCTAAGGAATTTTTTTTTTTGTTATTTTTTTAATATTCCCTTCGTAATTATGGCCCATTTTCAAATGCATATACACACAGGAAGCTTATTTAAATTTATTACCACGCTTTAACTGTACATTTTGTTCACCTCAAGCTACATACCTGCCACATTTAAGCGCTCCGAGATTGTAACGCACGCCTTGCCGCAGCTAATATGCCCCAACCCCGAAACTGAAACTCAGCATTCCCCTGTGTAGTGTAGTGTGTGTGTGTGTTTGTGTGTGTATCTGTCTGTGTGTAGGGCATAAAATGGTAGGCTACAAGGTCGTAAAGTCGCAGCCATCGCCTTTTGCATTTGAGGTTCTTGTTTTTTTTTTTTTATTTGTGTGTTGCGGTTAGGTACGGAGTAGGGGGTTCTGTGGGGTTTTGGCTTTGCCTTTTGGAGTCCTGTTCTGGTCTGCTTACGTTGTTTTCCCCGGTCCCCCCTTCTCTTCTCTTCCTACTCATAACGACTATGACGAGAGAGAAGAGGCCGCAACGTATTTATTTGTTAACTGGTTTAATGACGCCAGAGTCAGAGTCAGAGCCAAAGCAGTTCAGTTCAGTTGCCAACCGAATTGAGCCTCATAAAATGCGTGCCACGCACTTTAAGCCACAAAATGCAATTGCTATGTGCTGCGTGTGCGTGTGGTAAATCATAGCATTTTGGCTTTAAACGTTAAACTGCGTAGCATTAACTGTCTCTCCTCTCTCCACTCTCCACACTTTGTGCCCAGCTGGAAGTCCCTCCCAGCAACGCTCAGCGCCGCCTCTCTCAGGTAGCAGTAGGGTGGGACGGCGGTGAGTAGGTGGTGTCGAGGGAAGCAGCTGCGTTCCAATAAGCACATAATTGAATTCTGATCATAAATTTGCATTATGACCGTTGCGCGCGCTTCGGTTTCGGTTTCTAGAGGCTTCACTTTGCTTTGCTTTGCGCTCAGGCTTTGGCTTTGGCAGACCCAACGATATAATTTTCGGTCATTTTTTTATTCCGCTTTTGCTTTTGCTGTTGTGTCTGTGTCTGTGTCGGTGTCGGTGTCTGTGCGGCGTACGCAGCACGTGGCTTATGGCATAATTTTACCCAAAACGCACATTTCAGTTTGTGGGCCCAGCGCCAGGGAAGATACCCATAAAAACGTGATGCCACCAAACAAACCAAACCAAAAAAAAAACAACATAAACAAAACGAGCATCTGGATGAATGCCAGTGGTGTTGAGAGTTGAGTTTAAGTTGGGGTTTTAGTGGGGCATTGGCATAAAAAGCCAGCGATTTATGGTTTAAATATCCAAATATCAATGGGCAACACTGGCCACTGAGAAGTTGTGAATGTTTGAGGTGGACTTAAGTTGGAGTTATAACCGAATCGAAATTTAAACAGATAAAAAAGGAAAGCCGTGTAAGCTAGACTATAAGATACCCCTATTCCTTGCCCTTACACATACGGTCATACCTGTATTACTGTACCAAAACATAAAAGAAAAGTAATTGATTACTAAAATAATACTTACATATTCATATTAATTAACATAATTAAAGACATAACTTTCTATAGCTTTCGTTGTTTGAAAAAACTTTTGACATCTGATCAACTTTGATCTATGAACAAGTTGGCAGCTCAACTTCAGGGCTGTCAATACAATATAGGACACCTTTGTAGCACTAAGCAAGTTAGAAAATTTGATAAATTCACTTGGACACCTTTACTAACAGTTTTTAAGTCAATGTGACACTAGCATTGTTTGTTGAAAACGACACTAAGTTGACAGTTCCAATTGATTTATAGACAATAAAAACAAGTTTGTGCCACTCTCTACGTGAGTTATCATAAGTTTACTTCCTTGCACTGAAAAGAAACTCTTTTCAGGTTCACTTAATATATACTATATATTTTTAGCAAAAGAAGGATCTTTGCTTTTCAATTCATTGGCTCTCTCTTTTTCTAAACACTCCCATGTTTGTATAATAATTAACTCATCAGAATATTCAATGGAAATGAAAACTCCTTAGGGACTTAATATGCATGTTGAGCAAATGTAAAATCACTTTTTTGTACTTCTAGGCTTAAACTGTTGTGTTTTGCTTTTGTGTAAATGTGTGTATTTAATCGATCCATCGACTTGTTATTCAAAGATGCAGATGCTTTTTGAGTTACTTTGCTTTCGGCCAGGCATTTGCTACCAGCTGCTTATTCCCAACAGACAAAAATATACACACAAACATTCTGTTATTATTATTTATATTTTCATTTTGAAACGCTTTCGCTGACTTTACCTGCCTAAGAGAGAGAGAGAGAGAGGGAGAGCAAGATGTGCTTAAAAACATTTTATTGTCTAATTGTTTGACTTGCGGCTCTAACATCAACAAAAACACGCATCGCACTTACATACAACATGTGTGTATAGGTGTGTGTGTGGGTAAAGTCAGTCAATCTATACATCCATTTATTCATTTATCCATCTATACATAAATATATATATATCGCCATTTTGTATGTGTGGGCGTGTTCATAGATTTCGCATTGATTGTTTTCAATGCCGCACAACAAATGTGCCTGTCAAAAATTAATCACTTGCACTTAGTAGAAAATAACCTCACACACAAAGGAATATATATATATATATATATCTGTATGTATGTGTGTATGTATGAACAAAGACAATGCCTGTTACACGCATTTATAATTGAATTTGGCGTTTGTTTTTGTTAGTTTCGTTGCTGTTGTTATTGCTTTTGCTCTTGTTTTGACGCTGTCTGTCCAAGTTGGCAGTTCGGCAATCGATGGACGTTGTTGGCAACTGGCAGTCAGCCTGAAAGCACGCAATTTATTTTCATTTCTCTAATAGACTTATTTAGGCACACAGACACACACACACAGACACAGACGCACGCACACCTATAAACACCCCCACATCGCTTTGACTGCCAATACGCGTGTGCTTCGTGATAAATTATTTGTAATTTATTAATTTATTTATTAATTTTGCCGTCTGTTTTGTTTTGTTTTGTCTGTCTGGATCGTTGGGTTTCTCTCCCCTGCTCTCCTCTCTCTCTCTCTGTGTGTGTGTGTGTGTTTTCTCTATGTGCTTGTTGGAGCATATTTGAACTTTAGTCACGACATGGCAAGACAATGGGGCTCCTTTTGGCACCCAATAAACTACTTAGTCATTGTTTTTTGCACCCAAAACAACAAATTTTGCAATATTTATGTGAAAAGATATGATAAAGTAATTGATATTGACTTATTATTAGAATTCGGGATTTTTAAGTTAAAAAACTATTTAAAAAAATCCCAGATATCTATGATAAAGTGATAAAATCCTGAGTATCTTTATATTTTCACATTTGCGATTTCTTCTTTTTTCTCTATCTTATTTGACTTTAACTTTTTGGCTTTGTTGTTTTTGTTGTTTTAGTGGCTCATTAATAAGGTCAGCAACAAGGTGAAGGTGTTTATGTTTCGCACTGTCTTAACTTGTTTCTTTCGCCCTATTCTTGCCTATATGTATGGTTTATTTTATTGCATGCGAGGCGGCATTTAATGGCCCTGTCGCATGCGAGTCGCCAGTTGTCAGACTGTTGTGTTGACAATATAAATGGATTTCCAATGATTTATTATTGCATTAGAGCGCATTAAGGAAAAAGCTACAACAGCCAGTCGTAGCAAATGTATCAAACCAAGAAACTTGTCCAGCTTTGGGGACGCATCCTACATTCCAAAGCATTCCAGCATCCCCTTTAACCTTAATATCCTCTATCCTCATAGACATTTGTTTCAGCCGGCTCAGTGTGCTGTGCAGTCAGTGGAAATGCATAAAAATGAGTCATAAGTTTAAAAATTTATAAAAATGCACCAGCGCATAACTGCCAGACACGAGAGAGACTCCACAATATGGGAGGGGAGGGGCGTATGTAGGCGTGGCAGCTGTGCGCCATTTGCAGCATTTCTTGTAACATTTTACTCTGACCAGCAGCACCAGCACAAACAGCAGCATTATCAAATGTCTACGACAAGAAAAATTAAATTAAATTGTAGTGAGAGAATAGTCAGTGCTAGAGAGAGTTGAGCAGCAACAGCAACAACAGCAACAACTACAACAACGACAACAACATAATAAAAGAGGAAGTCGTGGAAATAGTAGTAGTAGAAGATGAGAGCATTGCTATATATGTTAAAATAGTCTTCGACAGGCACATGGCCTGGACAGCGAAATTGAAACGCCGGCATCTAAGACGACTATCTCTTCCGTTGAGCAGTGCTTGTTGAACAGGAGCGGGTGAGGGTGAGCGGGTGGAATCCCAGTCGACAGCAGCAGCAGCATCTATGTAATGCAAACTTAATAAGATGTATGCCACCACCGCCCCCAACCCACTTTCCACATCTTTTTTCTATCTCTCCATCTTTCCATCTCTCTTTCTCTCTCTCTCTCTCTCTCCCTCTGACTGGCTGTGCATGTCGTCTGTCAGTGGATACACATGCAACTATCACGACTGCACTGACAGTTAGACAAACAGCCAGCAGTGAAAGAAGTCCGCTGGTCCGTCAGTCCGTCAGTTTATCTGTCGCCCGACAGACACACCAAACCAAAAAAAAAGAGATTGTGAGTTTGAGAGAGAGAGAGAAAGAGGGCGAGTGAGCGAATGTTGGATAGCTTGAAAAGTCAGCAAATTTGTTGGCTCTGGCAAGTTGTTGCCATATAACTGTAATCAGTAAACATTTTATGGTTGAAAACTGTAGTGCATTTTGTATTAGACTTCATGCTGTGGCACTACCGCTTCACATACAAACATACTTACATACTGAAACATACTCATACACATACACATACACGTATATGTATCTAAACAATTGGAACGTGCTCCCAACTGAATGTATATGTATACTGCACATACATTTACTTGGCGTATTCGTCAGAAGAAGCATGCACTCTTTCAATCAAAACTAAATTGACAGTTATAGTTCGATACTTGAATAGCTTAAAAAGCAAACTAAGCAAAACTCTAACAAACAAAAGGCATAAAGCTTGCAAAATGTGTAATGCAACATTTAATGGAATTAATAATTTGTTGTTTTTACTATTTGCTCTATTAAAGTGCTGAAGAATCTTTAGAAACTTGCAAACTTTAAGTAAAGAATTTTAAGAAAATAAATGTTGAAACAGAATAAAGAGAAAATCCTTGTAAAGTAACTTTTCTATTGTTTTGTTTTTCATACTTTCCGTTTATGAGCCTCTCAAGCAACAATATCATCTTCCACTGTGTTTTCCATCTATTGTAAGCTGGCCGTCACTCATCCGTTATTCACATTCAATTTTGACTCAGACATATACTTTCATACATAAATATCTATTAACTGGTATTATAACGGGCTACTTAGGCACTCCTTGTCATCCACTCCAAGAGACTCTTCTCTGTGCGATTCAATTGTTCGTTCGGTCTGAGTACTTCGACAACGTTGTATCTATCATAGTTGTATATCCATATATGTATGTTGTAAGCTGAGAGAGATGGCTGCAATTAGGCAAACGTTGGCCCTTCATTAGGCTGATCAATGGGCGGCTTGATGTCACAAGTAACTAGGCAATAGGCAGCAGGCTGTGGCAAAGAGAGCCTGGGAGCCACATGTGCCACATCCTTTTTCACACAACAGGAAGTGTTGACTGGCCACAAATTTGCCCGGCATCTTGCGGATGCAACTTTGTTATATCTTTTTCTTTTGCTGCTTCTTCTGCTTCAAGCTCTATTCCTTCTTTTGCTCTCTACTCTATGTTTTTTTTTTGTTGCTGCCGCTGGCACTTGCGGCTTTATTGTTGGCATTGTCTAACATCTTCAGCAAGTTGCCTTTTTTTTTGCTTGAGCTGCTGCCACTAAAAAAGCGGTTATTTACTTTGCTTGTAGTTGCCTCAGGCGTCCGCTGCCTTGTCACATACTTTTCACTCTATCCGGCAGCTTTTTTCTGCCTTCCGCCCCACTCAAACCACTCCTCTCTTGTGCCTTAATGCCTGCTTTGCCTGTGTGTATGTGTGTGTGTGTGTGTGCCTACTTAACACAATAAACACTCAATTTTCAAGCATGTTTTGTTTGGGATTTGTCACAGATACTTCTTCTTGACATACACACACACACAGTTGTCGGCAAGGGGAGCTCGGCTATGAATACTGGTTTGAAACTTTGCTAAGCAGTGCCCGCAACTGTTTGCTTAGGCGGCAGCAGCAGCGGCAGAAACAAGGACAAAGTCGAGGCCTATAAATACATTTTAATGTTTCGACAATTGTTGACTGCTGGTGCTTTGATTTGTTTTCAATTGTTTGCAACGAAAACTTTTTCCGGATTATACTCAAAACTTTACACCAAAGTTTTAAATTGAAAGCAATACGTAGGAAAATTTAAGATGTTTCCACCGCGCAGCAGTTGAATACGGTAATAATTTCGAAAAATATATAAAAACTAATAAAATAACAGCCCTAGGCGTATTTCAAATGTTGAGTTCTTCATAATACGAACTTTCAAATACACTTCAAGAATATTTAAGTTCTCGCCCTAAACACCTAATATGTTGCGTTCATTTTCTGATTTTAAAAGATTCCACTTAAGTTACTCTCCTCAATAAATTAAAATCCACATACCTTTGCCATCTCAGCTGTTTTAATAATTTAACAATAACAACAATTTGATGCAAATGCCGCTACATCGAGCTAATGCTAATGCTAATGCTCTCTCGCCGCTCAGATGCTGACTAGTGGAAAAATGGCATTTTGTGCGAAAGCACCGCAAGTAACGCAGTCAAGAAGCAAGCAACTAGCCGCCAGCCGCCTGGCTCGACCCTTTGCACGTCGACAGCCCCTCTCCACTCAGAGGAAAAAAAAAGGTGCCTCTTATCAATCTTAAAAATGCATGAATAATTAAAATATGTAAATTTACTTGTGGCCAGTTGGTATGTACTATAGCTGCCTTAAAGGCACAACTCCAGTACCAGTACCAACACCAACACCAGAACAGGACCAAGCCCAAGTCAAACGAACGCTCCGCCCCGCCCCGCCCCGAGTCGAAAGTCACAAAGTCTCTTTAAACTGAGTTCAGAGCGATTTCTGTTTCGTTTCGCCATTTCTTGGAGCTGCTTACCGTTACCGTTACTGTTGCCGTTACTGCTTTTTTGTTCGTTGTTGTTGGCTCTCGCTTTCGGTGTCTGTAAAATGTTTACTATGCCAACAACACGAAGGAAACTCAAACGTAGAAGAGCGGTACTGTTCAAATGAAATGAGGTACCGAAGGTAAAATACACTTTAAATATAGTGAGGGGTAATGTTGAGGAGGCTTTTTTAGATTGATTCAGTTTATTTGACATAGGCTTAGGTAATATGTACATATATGAATCTGAATCATTCATTCATCTATATAATCGGTATCAACAACTACGATATTACATGTCTATCGATATAAAGCAAATGCCTATTGGCAGAGTATTTAGAAACACTCGAAACGAGCCGCGCACACCCTCTATTCAACATGGGTAAACAGCATATTTATCAGAGAGTAAAACTGAGACAGAAAAAACGCGGCGTGAAAATGCGCCTTTGAAAGTGACTCAATAATGCAAACACCTGCCACCTGAGCTGAGCCCATGGGTTTTTTTTGTTTGTGTATGTACAATGTGAGTGTTTGTATGGGATATACCTCTTACCTTGCCCCATCTATCTCTCTCTCTCTCTCTCTCCTGCCTTTACAACGTCTCTGCCTTTTGTTGTTGTGCAAAGTAATGGGACGAGGGAGTGGTAGGGGGTCAGTGGCATCTAAAAGCAGACAACATGCAAATAAAGCGCTTTATGTGCCGTTGCTTTTGTGCTCTCTAATGATGTTTATCGCCGTCAAGACATTGCCAACACTCTATTGAGGTGTGTGCCTGTGCGTGTATGTGTGTGCGAGTGTTTGCGAGTGTGTGCGAGTGTGTGTGTGTGTGATCCCAATAGAAATAAAATGAAAGCAAAGTGTGACCAGGTGCAGCACTCGACACTCGACTTTGCCTTTATTAGCTAATTCATTAAAAAGCTGTCACCAAACTCAACAACGAAAAATTCCTTTTAACGTATCTCTCCCTCTCTTCCTCTCTCTCATCGTCTCGTCTGCACAAATACATTGTTCGCACATTCTCCAACACTGTTCGCACGCAGCACAACAGCAACGAACCACCAACTAGCAGAAGCTTAATTGAAATGCATGAAAAGCCACATGAATTTGGCAGTCAACGACAGCAATGGATGCCCCTCTTTCGTATTCTCTCTCTCTCTCTCACTCGCACTCTCTTTTTCTACTCTCTGTCTGTCTGCCTGCTTGCTGCTTTATAATAAATGCACACCCATGCAACACACACACAGGCACACACGCACACAGCACGCATTGACGCGTTGCATTTGGTCAGCGATGCGTTCGTTACGCCTCTCCTCCCTCCTGCATCCCTTTTTCACTTCATCGACGCTTTTCTGTAACGCTGTAAATGAAGTGTTCACCCATTGGACCATGCCCTCCCTGAGTTTTCACAGTGCGCTCTCTGTGCTTTTAGAATTTTTCATTGCATTTTCAAAATTGGCGACGCATAGACACACACCAACAACAAAAACAATGTTTGTATGCCCATGGGTTCGGTCCGTTCAACACAAAAACAACAAGAACAACAACGAAAATGGCATCAAAATCAACAACTTTTGTCTTTAACTGAAAAGTCGTTAAACCATCGTGTGGTGTTTGTGCTAGTGTGATGCTTCTACTTCTCGGTTTGGGTTGGGTTCAGTTGGGTCTATCTATTGATGTCTGCCACCAGTTGGTCATGGTGTGCTGCCACTGAAAAACTGCATATTTTTAGTTTAGAACAATGGCAAATATTTGTCCATACATAATGCTTGAAAGGCATACAAAAAAAAAAGGCATCAAAACACAACAACAACAACAACAACAGAGACACTTTAAATAGGGTGCACAAAATAATATATGTAGATTCGAAGCGAGCAATTCTAGTAAATTGCCTCTAGAACTCTGTTAACATGTTTAATAGTTTTAAAGCCCTTAGCTTAGGTTAATTTTAATTAAATTTATAGTCAAAAAGTTAAAAATTATGCATATAAATATTTTTATCTTTAAAAAAATTATGCATATAATTATTTTTATCTTTAAAAAAATTATGCATATAATTATTTTTATCTTTAAAAAAATTATGCATATAATTTGTATCTTTAAAAAAATTATGCATATAATTATTTTTATCTTTAAAAAAATTATGGATATAAATGTTTTTATCTTTAAAAAATTATGTAGAATATTTTTTCAACCCTTGCCAGCTCTCGAAATAATCCATTGCCTACTTTTAAGCGCCTTTTTTAAACACATTTCAAAATAATTCCCAACTGGTTCTAGCATCTGTGAGATGGTAGTCCAATTTCTGAGGCGGTTTAAGCATACTTACCTGGCGTAGAGGTCAACCGTGATCAATAAGGCGGTTCCTCCAGGTTGAGACTTGGCCATTGCACTACGGTTGAGTTGACATCTGCGATTATTCCTAATGTGAATAACTCGTGCGTGTTATTTTTGGTAGCCGGGAATGGCGTACGCGCCGTCCCGACATTTATTAATCAATTTAAAAGAATAAGCGTTTAAAGTAAGAAATCTAGAAATACCCTAACAGACAGAGGAAAGTCTCAGCTGATTAAGCATATATATATATTATTTATTGCGTCGAATTTGCTTTCTTCTACTCTACCTGTTATTGCTCTGGGTATTAAAAGATTATATGTTTTAGCCGGGTGCACTTCAAGCGTTTTCGATTTATGTGCCCGGTTCAATTCTAGGAAGATTTAAAGAATATTGTAGAAGTTTTTTTCTCTTTTTCGCTAGTAAAGAAGAAAAGTTATGTATAAAATATATGAATTGAAGTTTTAGCATAGAAAAAAAAACACGATGGTTACAAATACAGTACATGGTTTTATGATTCTACTAAAATTTTATATCTTTTCACTGTTGGAAAAATCCGTTTTTTCTCTCTCGAGCGGGAGCTCAACTTCATATTTACCCACAGCTTTTGTACTTTGTGTATGTTGTTTGTTCGAGTTCGCCTGCCTGAGTGGGCTCCGTTTCTCTATCCCCCCTCCCCTTTTCCCACTGTGTTTGTCATATTCCCCTTTATCCCGCAACACACACACAACAACCAACCAAATCACATACACACATGCCCAGCGAAACACACTCGCTAAGCAAGCACAGAGATGTACACACACACACATACACACTTTTGTGCATTTGTTTAATAAAAAGTTTTATTTGTTAATTTTGGCACAGTTTTCAGTTGGTTTCTGTACATTTTTTGTTTCGTTATACATATGTGAAGAAGTGACGCTGCTCTGCAATAATAAATAAAGCGCCCAAAAATCCAAAGAACGGCGAGTGTGTGACACTAGAGAGAGAGGGTGGTGTTGGGGGGCAGGGAGAAGGGGTAAAATGGCTGAAAATGCCAACAGACTAAAGGATAAAAAGGACGTTGAGAGGCGGCAATGACGACGACGACGGCAACGTCAAATGTCAACATCAATGTTGTTGTGTTATATTGTTGATGTTGTTATTGTTGTTGTTGCTGTTGTTGTGGTGGCTGTGCCATTATTGTTGCGCTGCTGCTGCTGCTATCTCTTCTTCTTCTTCTGCTTTTTGTTTTGCATTTATGCATATGCAGATAAACTATATATATATATTTATATATATGTATGTACATATGCAGTCGCGTTTTTTGTGTCTCTGTTAAATTTTAATTTCACGCTGAAAAACACAAACACAGGCGCATCCCTGAGATAGTAAGAAAAGGCATTGCGCCCAAGAGTAACGGGGGGGTAGGATTAGGGGTAAAGCCGAGAAAACAAGGAACTGTGTGTGCTGCATTCTGTTAACTCCTATGCCATTTATTGTAGATGTTTTTAGCGCAATTCACAAATGAAAATTACAAAAACCAAGAAACGCATGCCGACAAAAAAAAAAGCGTGCAAACAATAAACTCAACGAATTGTGTATATACTCTTTCAATACAAATTTGATGAACAAGTTTTCCGTAACTGTTATTGGCAGTGATATTTGAAGCTTTCTTTACATAAGTTAAGAGTTTTTTTTCGAGAATTTCTTTACGAAGTAACAAATATCTGTAAGCCTACAGCTCCATTAGCATTTAGCTGATTAATGCAGGACACTCATATATGTATGTGTATGTGCATGTGTGTACTACATATCTCATTATATAGTTGAAATACCCTTACTGCTGCGCCTGTGGGTATATAACGTGGGAGCGCCAACAGCATCCGGCAGATGTGCAATGTGCCTGTGCCAGTGCCAGTGCCAGCTTGGAGCCGGAGCTGATGCCGCGACTTAGTACTTATGGGGCATGAGTGGAATGTGGGTGTGAGAAAGGGACGGCATTTGTCGACGTCGACGCCAACTGCTGGATTTAATTGGAAAATGTAAATGAGCTTTGTTCATTTGAAAGATGCAGTCGGAGGAGGCAGGAGCAGCAGCAGCAGGAGCAGACGCCACTTGGCTGCCAGTTGTGGATTTACTTTAAACTGGTCGACCCCCATTGCCCTAGGCTGCCCCCGGCCCCCCTTCCTACCACTTATCCCGGTTTCCGCAAACAACAATGCGAATGCGAAAGCGAATGCAGCGGCGACTGCAAAATGCGAATGCCAAGCTCTTAAAGTGTGCCACAAAAGAAATTGTCACAAGAAAAAATGACCTGACCTCTCCCCCGCTTCACGCACACACACACACACCCACAAACACACACTCACACTCATATGTTTGGTGCCCGCCATTGTTTGACTTACAAAATGGCGTAGAAAGCGGTAACAAAAAGCAACAGAGCAGCGAGCAAAGCTTTTTACAACAAAACAAAAACAAAAAAGATGAAAACGGCGACTTCCGTTTATAAAAGCTTCATGTAAAACAATACTTTATATGTGTATGGGTGTGAGGGTGTGCGTGCATATTTGTGGCATATTGTATTCGAGAACTTCATACCCGATTTTTAAAAACTCTTCACATACAAACATATTTGTATTTATATATATATTATTATATATCTCCGAACATTATTTTTAAAAATCCGTCTGTTGTTGTTTTTTTGTATTTGTGGTTTATTTTCAAATAGTTCTACAACTTATATTCATTGTTTTCTTTTTCTCTTTTATTTTCAGGCGAGAAAACACCCGCGGGCTTTCCTGTTATAACCCAAGGACCGGGCACACGTGTCATCGAGGTAGGTCACACGGTTCAAATGCAGTGCAAAGCCATCGGAAATCCCACGCCCAACATCTATTGGATCATTAACCAGACCAAAGTGGACATGACCAATCCGCGATATGTCATCAATAATGGTAAGTTAAGACTAGTATTATTATTAGAAACAGTTATAAAAGTACAAAAATATTCTCAAAACATATTAAGCCTTTGGGTACATTTGTATGAATACTCAATATTCGGGACACAGGGCGTTAAAAATATTACAAAAACCTTAAAACAAGACCAAATTGATAACAGGTATTCATAACTTTTAAGTCAACAGATGATGGAAATTTCCTGAAACTTCATATATTAAAGTAGTGCTGTTAAACTTATTTTTTTTTCCCGAAAATAAATACCATTCTTATTCAATATTAGAGACATTCCAAAAAAATTTATTTGCAGACCTCCCAACCCCACTCTCCACTTCCATCTCTCTCGTTGAGGACATGTGCATCTTCTTATCACTTAAGTTGGAATGAAGAAGCTCGTTGCTAAGGCTGCTGAGAAACGACTTCATTTATTAAAATTCTAGTCGATGTCGCTACCTTTTTACTTTTTTTTGGCATATTCTTTGCATTTCTCCTTCTGTTCTCCTACTCCACGCAATTTTTTTTAGAGTATTTTGCGCTTACGCTCATTTGAATTTCTTAGGAGTTTACTTATGCTTCGCCGCATTTTGTGTTACAAGTTTTTCGGCGCTTAGTTAACGTTTGACTTTTGCCAGCTGCCGCTGCTGCTGCTGCTGCTGCTTCTGTGCTCCTCTCTGTTACCTGTGTCTCAACTTTCGCCCACTTTGCTGCCTGACAAATGGCAAAGTTGGTCCTTTTCGAAGGAAGGATGGCTCTGCACTTCCATTTTTCTTGATGCTGGGCTGGGCTGGTCTGAGCTGGTCTGGTCTGGGCTTGGGCAGCTGTGTCGGCTGTTTTATGAGCCAGCTAGTTGAGATCTTATTAGGTAGAAAACTTTACAAATGTCAACAAAATGTTGCCGGGGTCCTTTAATCAAGCGCTACTTTATGGCGACTTTTCGTGAGAGTTGTCCAAAGGTAAAGGTATTTCTAATTACGGCATATGCCCTAACGGTAACGAAACTGTTGTTAGTTGTTGATGGTTGATGGTTGATGTGACACATCAAACGTTGCGTTCTCGTTGATGAAACTAACAAAGCCGTCCGTCAACAGCAGCAGCAGGAGCAGGAGCCGTGGATGGACGGTCATTAGAAGCGCAAATATTGACATTAATATTGACATTAATATGCATTAAAAACGAGTCCTTTTAAAATTACATCAATGGCGGAGACGCAACGGGACACAACGGGACGCGCCACAGACCGTGCGACAATGCCCGCGATAACAATGATTATATTTGCGTTGCATGGTGTTTGTGTCGAGGGTAGAGGAGGTAGAGGATCGGGAAAACAAAAACCATCACGTTTCAATTGCAAGTGCTATCGACAGGCGTCAGTTCGATCAACGATGGACGACGATGGCCATTGCCATGGCCAGAATGTATGAATGAATGAACGGAATAAATGTTGTCATGACATGACCAGTTACAGCGAAGCCGGCGGCGCCACAGCCGGAAGCCATTGCCGGAAAAGGTCCGGCCTGCGGCAGCCGCTTTAACAATTCAAAACGTGTTGGGCATAGTAAAAATCACCCGCCCGCCCACCATGACCCCCGCCACTAAAGTTACAAACCTGGCCACAATGCTAATGAAATGGACGCTCGCTTAATGACAACCCACTAAACAATTGACTCAAACAAAATAAAGGTTCGGCCAGCGGAAAATCCTTGAATGCCCTGCACTACACACACACACACACACATAGCTTTACCATAGCTAATTAAGCTCTCCAAATAAACCAACTGGTTTTGCAATTGGCATTTGTTTTAATGAGTTTGAGGTTATTGAAAATAGTTACACGACGGAATAAAGTTTAATATTTGTTGTTAAGACTTTAGAAAATCTTCCAGCAGTAAGAAAACTAGGTTCAAATCGATATTCAACTATTCCCATCCTGAAATGAAGAGATATTTCCTCTTTTACAACTTAGTTTTCGTACCCAATAATTTTGAAATACGTTTAAGTCGTTGCAACTCTGGTTACTTTGTATTACACTACACACACAGACACACACATATATAGCCAACTTCCATGGCCAGTTGCAATTACCCACTAAGAACTAACCACTTTGTTTTAGTGGCCGTAGCGCATTACAAATTAAAAACTGTTGCAAAAATTTCCCCAAGGTAAAATCATTTTTTACGGTCTCTAGAATAGTGTTATACTCTTTACATGATGTTGTTGTTCCTTAGTTCTCGCTATACCTATTCGAGAGTTGAGGCAAATTTTTCGTTTTTGTTTTTGTTGCTGTTGGCCAGCCGCTTCTTAGTGGCAAACAGGCAGGCGGTCGGTCGGCAGGCAGAAGGCACAGGTCGACTAATTTAGCGTAACACGAACAAAAGTGGCCATGGACGTTGCGGGTTAAATTAGTTTTACGTGGGCCGCACAACTTTTTTGGAGTGTTAGTGTGTGTGTGTTTTTGGAGGTAGAAGACAGGCCAGAACAGAACCGAACGGTACGGTACGGTACGGTCGCGGCCATCTTTGGCACGTTAAACGAAACGTAAAAATATTTCCGCCAGCTAAATATCCTTTTGGGTGCCCTAAACGTCTCTAAGCGGCACCTTCTGTTGCCTTTCGAGTCTGCACACAGCTTTTTTCTTCCTCTTTTTTTGGTCTTAAAGTACGTTTTAAATTTATGAAAATGAAATAAATTTCGGCGCTTGAGGCGCGGACGGGTTTGGTTCGACTACTTTCGTTTCAGTTCAGTTCAGATTCTATTTTATTCCTTCTTTTTTCTTTCTTTCTCTGAGCTGCATAGCAATGATGATGGGCAAGAGAGAATATGGATATATATGTATTCTGATAATAAGTTATGCAAGTCATGTGCCGTTTTATTCAATTAGCACTTTATGGTCCTTTATTTTGCAAACCATTCTTCAACCGCCCATCTCCCTCGCTCTCCCTCGCTCTGCCGCTTAACCGAACAAACCCACAAAAGAGGGAAGCTTGGGACGCGTTGATTTTTCGGTTATACGGCCGCCGCCTGCTAATTAAGACCCTCGGGAGGGGTACGTGAGTTATCAAAATGAAAAGTAACTTCGCATAGTCTTTCGCATTTCGCATAGCTCATATTGTCGTTTCTTTCTCTCCCCCTGCCTCTGCCTCTCCCTCTCTTGTGCACCCTGCCCCTTGTGTCTTTGTGCTTTTGCCTCATAATTAAATTAGAACTTTATTATTTTAATAAAACGCCTTCGGGTATCCTTTTTGCCTTTTGCCTGGCTGTTGTCCCCTCCCCCCATGTTCACTGTCGTCTTTGCCATACTAGTTGCAATCATTTTCCGCCTTCGGTCACGCCCCATTTGCTTTAAGACTTGTTAATATGATTATGATTATGAAGCCCTTGGTAAAGTATTTCCTTTCACTTTGCTAATGCATCTTAAAACCTAAGAAATAAAATGAAAAGAGATGACTTGTAATGATTAATATGTTTAATAATTTACATAATCATATAACTTTTAATGTAATTGAAAACGGAAAAAATATTTATTCGTTTCGAATCTTTAAGTAAACAGAATTAAAATACCAAACTTTCTTTTAAGAAACTAGATCAAAGAGAGCAAAAGGTTCGTATAAATTTGAATGGCATTCAGGAATTGTTTTTTAACCTGTCAAATTGAGGGTTAACAACTGGCGCAACATTGAAATATAAAACTTTATTTTTATTTATTTCAATTTAACAATTGAGATTCATTTACATTTAATACGGCGGAAATACTTTCTAATCAAGTTATAGGTCCCAAAATGGTTTTTTATTTTGAGAGCTTTCTGCACAAAAGGGTATAAAATACTTCGTTGTTATGTTAATATACCTGCATTTGACATTTTTTTTGTCTTCTTCGTTTTCGCTTTTGTTTGTTGTGTTTTTTTTTTTAATATTCTAACTCGCTGGCAAATGACAACGGTCGCACTTCAATGCGCAAATACGTTTATAAATATTTTATTTAAAATTACTTTGGGGCATTGCCGCATTGCCGTTGATAGTTAATTTTGTCCACGACGTGGCATAGGCGCCACAGACCGTCGAGGGGAGACCGCCGGAGAGACAAGAGACAGGTCCGATGATAATATTGAGCATAATACCTTTATTTTTATTCGCTCGGCCCGCCAAATAGTCCCTCAGGGCTTTTGTTCAATAAAAAAATATACAACAAAAAAATAAACAGCAAAAAGAAATAATAATAATAAAAATTGAAGCAGTAGCAGGAAAACCTGTATTTGCTGCCCCTGTGTCGTGCTGTGCTGTGCTGCTGACCATGTTCAGTGGGCTTCGACTTCTTCTTGTTCTTCGTTTTCGTTTTCGCATTTTTAGAAGGGTTCAATGCGTCTGGGGAAATTACTTTATAACTGAGTTGGGGGGTTGGGGGCTTCATGGTCTTTGCCGTCCTCGACTACTTATTGCAAAAAAGAAGTAAGAAACAACAAACTGAAAGTAAGAAGAAAAAAAACACAGAAAAGGTATAGCGATTTTTTTCAAATACCATAATTTGGCTTTTAAGCAAAGAGGCTTATCAGAAATTGGTTTTGCTTGGCCAATTGTCTTAATGGCCAGCACGTGGAATGGGCAATGAGCTTACGCCAAACGCACGCCCAACTGTCACTTCATGATGTCTCCCCCAATAACAACAAAGGGTTGTCATAGGTTGCCGTCGAAAGTATTCAATACGACAAGTGGCACAAATTGACAAGCAAGCAGTTAATGATTTGTATGACAATCCTGAGAATTGAGTGGAAAATCAACTTAAGACAGCCTTACCCAAAAAGCACCTAGTTGAATTACCCGACAAAAAAAAAGGATTTTCGTCGACTGCCGAATCTTAAGTAGATTGAATATTATTTGAGAGGTACTAACTATATACTATGTACGGTTCTTAAAAATAATCTAATTGGTTTTAAACACTCCTTCGAGCCTATTATACATTGGAGGTATACATAGAGGTAGGGTTGCCAACCTATAACATCCTTTTGAATGGGAAATCCTTTTCGTAAGTTTTAAGACTATATAATTTTTAATGAAATTACTTTAAAATGGTCGACTATGTCGATTCTATGCTCAAGCTAAACTTTATGCTTATTTTATAAACTAAGCTAAACTACAACATAAACTTTTGTCTTTGTCCAGTATTAAATCTTTAGTAGCGCAATCTTATTTTAAATACATAATACCCATGTCGTAATGCACCCGAAAGCGCTGTTTAATCTTTATGCTCTCGCCCATTGTCGTAAACGAATACACCTTGTCGCAGTCTCAACGGTTGTCCGTTTGTTGTGCACACACACACACACACACACATACGTACGTACGCTCTGTGTGTGTGTTGTTTTTTGGCACTTTTATGTGCACTTGTTAAACTTGCTGCTTAAACTTAAAACTACACGTGGCAGCAACGACGATGATGGTTTTTTGGTCGGTCGCAGCTGCTGCAACCTCTTTAAAAATAAACCCAAACCCCGCCTTCAAAATAACCATGCGACTATAACTTTAATTGCTGTGCCCATCATTACAATCGTGTGCCAGATACCCTTTCACCCCCTCCCTCCTGTACACTTGGCTGCCACTTGTGTCGCGAACAGGCGCCTCCCTTTTGAGGTGGGTGGCGGGCGGATGGCGGGCGGCGGGCGAACACTCGCAATTATTTACTTGAGCTGTAAAACTGTAGTTAAGACCAAGTCAACTTGAAAGCATTTGAGAAAGTTTAATGCTTAAATTATGAGCTACCAAAAGCGCCCGTCAACTCTTGAAACAACCCGACTCCCCTTTGGTTTGTGGTGAGGGGTGAGGGGTGAGGGGGCGGTGTACCCAAAAGAGTTGACAGTCACTTTTGTTGAGAAATAAGACAGTAATTGGCCAAAAAGAGGGTGGTTCAACTCTGCCCCCCACCTAAAATCCCAATACATAGGTCAGTTAAGTTTTTCTTGATAAAATTGAAAACTTTTTGTACTTTTACATTCTCACAATCCCCCCTGAACTTTCTGGCACATTAATGTCAAAAATTGTTTGCTAAAGATGACGACGACTACTTAAATTAAAGCATAATTTAATTAATAATCCCATTTGGCCACTCTGTATGTGTGTGTGTGTGTGGGTGTGTGTGTGTGTTGCCAAGCTGTGAGCACACGCCTTAGCGGCTGTGGGATTCAGCCAAGCGATAAGTTTTTACCCCTCCCCCTCCACCTCTCTCAGTCTCTCTGTGTGTGTGTGTGTTTGTGTTAGTGTGGGGCAACGGAAGTTACAAAATATGAAAATGACTGCGCAAGCGGAAGTGCAGTTGTGGCGTGCCACATGTGTGCCATGTACACATACGTAGCTGGTAGTGGGGTGGGGGGGTAGTGGAAAGCAGCAGTTATTCCGAGCAGAGAGAGAGGGTCGTGTCTGGGTTTCTGTATTGGGGAGTCGCCGCCATTGTCTCGCGCCTGTTGTTAATGGCAACACTGGTGCACAAAAGACGACAACGCGTTGCCCAGAAGTTGCCCCTTTGCCCGCCTGCGATTGACTTTGGCTAAATAGTCGTTCGGGCCCATTAAAAGCGATTCAGCTGAACAAAGATGGCAAACTATTGGGTGAATGCTTTGAATGGTTGGTTTCGTCGTTTCCGGTATGCATACAACTTGCTGGTGGCCTTTAATTCGATTAAAAGCCGTTGTGTTGTGGCTTCAAAATATGCACTAAGCAATTGTTTTAGCTTGAAGTGGAAAGATTATGGTATTGTTGCCGCCTGCATTGTTTTATATACACTTAAAACTTGTTAAAGTTGTTTGCTTAATATGTCTAAATTCTGTTGGGTTTTCTTTTTAACAACAAGAACCTTGTCTATCCACATGCTGAAATGTTTGAAAACTCTTTCTTTATTTCGTACTTTGTACTTAAAATTTACATTTTCATCCAAGCCAATTTTCAGTGCTTGCACTAAGTTTTGCCATTTCTTTATTTTTATGATGCTTGAAAGAATTTTTAATTTTCATAAGAGTTACACACACCCACACCCACACACACATACACATACACATACCCTGGGGACAGACAGGCAGAGGTACGACTAAAGGCTAAAAGGTCACCAGATGGGATGCGATGCTCAGATGTTGTATGTTTCATAGCTTAATTTTTATTGCACAGGCAAAAGTGGTTAGATGCCTTTTAACTCCTTCCCCTCTCTCACTCTTTCCCTCACTCATTTCTCGCTTCTTCTCTTTCGCTTACATTGTGTGTATGTGTATAGCTTATGTTAATATTTTGAAAGCTCGCGAGCAATTTTCCTGAAAGTTGCCTGCCATAAATTTTAATCAACTTCTTTTTTTAAACGATAGATTTTAACCTGGTTTCTGGTTTCATTGCACAACCAAATGGTGGACTATGTAAAAAGTGAAACAAAAATACCTCTGCCATATCAATACTTAAAATGCAGTTGAAATTTAATGGTTGTTTGAATGGTTCAACGAGTCCTAAGCAATAACAACAACAGCAACAAAATAATAGTCAGGTTGTTGGCGTCGACCGGAAAGCGCAACAAGCGTTATAAATGTGCAGCTATACAAGCCCCAAAAAAGTATGCAATAAATTTAACAACAATCAACTTTGATGCATGTTGTACTCTGTAGGTGAAACAGCCACACAACACAACACACAAAACAAAACAGCAACATGTACTAAAAATATAAAAATAAAAGCGACGAAAATACAAATAAAAATAAAACGTTAACCTAACCTACCCTCCCCGCCGCCCACTAAAATGGTTGTATACAGTGGTACAAAAACAGCGATGCTACAATCATCTAGCGGCGTACATCATCATTTTTAGTTGTTCGCCGTTTTTTTTTTTTTTTTGGCTTGCTTCTTTATTTATACTTTTTCTACTTTTCCATTTCCGTTTGCCCTTTCCAACGAAAAAAAAAACAGACACAGATACACTCACACACATATAATAAACATGAGTTGGAGAACAATTTTTGCAACATTTAGCACGGCTCGACATTTCTACAATTTATATACACACTTCCTGTACGAACTGCTGAGAATGGAGATGGGTATGGGGGGTTTCGGAGAGGGAGGAGCCTAAAAACACGAGTCATTAAAATGATTCACTCAACTGTAGTTGGTGGGTGTCCCTCGTATTATGCAGTTCGTTTTATTCGCGTTTATTTTTTTTATTCAGTTGCTGCTGCTGCTATTTGCTTATTTATTTGTTGGCCTATTTGCCTGTTGTGAAAGGCAACGAAGCAAAGCGTAGCACATTTTCATTAATTGCCCAACATTAAATCGAGCAACAACAACAAAACACTCTCATCTAGCCAAATTTATCCGCAGCTATGAATAGTAAATTTACAATTTGTTGCAAGCCATTCACTTATTTACCAAATATTTTCAGCATAAATAAGTCAAATTAGAGATAACATATTTGCAAAGTGGAAATTATTTTAAATACATTACAATTTAATCATCAGATCTGTGGGTATTAAACTGTATTAAAAACTTTAAGATGATTTTATTTACTTAATTTTGCACAAAAATTGACTATTTTAAACAAAAATCACCAAGTAAGCTTAAGTGAAGTTTATTTTTTTTAAATTTATTTCATACTTTCGAAAAAAAATATTAAAAATTAAAATAACCGTCCCCAGTACATCTGGCTATATATAAACGATGTTGCCATTTTTTTATCGCATAAAAATGTGCTCTATAAATAATTAAACGATTAAAATCAGCGAAATATTTTTTACGTATGAGCAAATGAATTGTTCTCATTCAGTATGTATATATATATATATAAAACATATTTCATGCAAGAATTCACCATAAATATCTCTCAAATTGACTCACTCTCTAGGCAAACATGAAATATTTACAAGTAAAAGCAGAAAGGATTAATTATTGTCTATTATTGTGTGTAAATTGAAACGCAACTAAAGATGATTAAAAAAGAGTATTGGAGAAAAGATTGATATTGTTTTTTTTTATAAAACAAACAACTCAAATAAATACCAAACTGTTGATTTTTAGTAGCTGATATTTTTATGCATTTCCAAGTGTATAATATATATATAATGTCTAGGTTGGTTTTATGTCAAACGGAATTAGCTCGTTGGAGTACGTATTTCATTGTTTATTGCTCATATAAATATAATGCGAGAGCTTTCGAGACACGAGGTTTACGATGCCGCTTATATGTGTCATTCACATTAGCTTAATATGCCGAAAAAATGCGCTCAATATTTAATAGAGCCAAAGCCGGAAGATTGCTTTGCATTGGCAGCAGCAAAAGCAACAACAACAACAACAGTGTCATAACTTTTATATGGCCTTTAAAATCGTATAAAAATTGTGTTAATTTTCATGTGTTGCTGCATCCCTCCAGTCCAGTTGACTACCCGATTTCCACACACACGCACATAAAAAGAAGGTAAACCTCGCTCTGGCCATTTTATGGGCCAATGAGTATCATGCGGGTTGTGCGGCCATTAAAACCCGTACCAAAAACGTATGAAAAGCCCCCTCTTTGACTTTAAAATTTATTGATAAATCTAACATCTTAAGACTACTTACATATGCGTGTGCGCTCAGAGTTCATAAAAGGTTATAAATCATTAAAGCTTTTTGTTTGCGTTTAAATATAAATTTCGCTTACGAGAAAGTGAAAAATCATGTAAAAAGGTAAACCTTTTACGCTTTGGCATAATCTTTCCTTTCAACCTTATTACTAAAAATACTTTCAAGAAATTGACAAATTTTTAACAAATTTTCCTTTGCACTTGTCAACGCGTTCCTTCTAATGACATCCACATTCTTTGGCCACGGCCTTTTGGTATTTGGTTAGATCGATAATGTCCTCGTTAAGATATCGCAGTATGGTTATGGCGCCCAGCACGGTGGGCACACAGCAAGGCTTGGGCAGATGCGGCTGCTTAAGATGCATCAAAGTTTGCACAATCGCATGATTTGTTGCATTCATTTTGGTGCCCAAGGGAAAATTGCAGCCCCCACCACAAAAGTAGGCCTCAAACTTTTTGGGCGCTATGACCCAATTGTGCATTTGCAATTCCTTAAAGTCCACCGTGAAGTTGAGACGTTCACACGACTGCGGTGGCTTGTATAACTCTGGTGGAGGCATTCGCTGATAGCTATTGGCCGGCAGAGTTGCCTTGCGCTTCTGCAGGTCACGCTTGAAACGCAGCTTTTGTACCTTGACCAACAGCTCGGGTCCATTGAAGTAGCCCACAATATAGGGCTCGAGATTCGTGCGTAGTTCCTGTGGCGCCACCAGGCCAACACCTAAAGCACTCAGCTCCGTATCTCCCAGGGAGATGCGCAACTCGTGACGTTGCTCCAGGAAATTGTTTCTGGTGAGCAGCCAGGAGCGCAGCGTCTGGGTCAGATTAAACTCCAGCCAACCCTTGTATTGAGCAGTTGTGTTTACTGAGTACAGAATGTGATATGCCGTTCCAGCCTGATTGTGACTATGAATCTTTTTGTAAACGGACACAGTCAGATTCTGTCTAGGGCTCTGCAACATGGGTTTCTTATAAATGCGTAGCATGCCCTGCACAAGCAACAGATCCATGGGTACATCATTTGTATTGAATGTTATGTGAAGATCGGAATCAACTCCAACCTTACTTTTGCGACTAGAGAAAGTTAGAATGCTATTGCAACTGGCTATTTCCTGGCGATCCTTCCTCGTTACCAGTATATCATCGTCTATGGAACGCTTGTGACGCTGATGCAGCACCTCCATGGGTTCCTGCTCCTCATTGATTTCATTGTACACTTCCAAAAGAAATTTTGAAGCTGAATTATGTAACTCCGGCTGCGCCATTCTTCTGGGCCTATCACCCAAATCCAACAGATCGAGCATCTCAAATTGTTCAGCAAGAGGTTGTTCCACAGTAAAGTAAGAGCTGCCCTGGACGTCCTTTGTGATAAAGAATATTGAAAGTACAAATAATTGAAACATTGTTGTGCTTTCTGTTTAGCAGCCAATAAGTAACTGAGGTATAAGGCATGAAAGATGCGTGTTTTATATGGGTGAGCAGGTAAAAAATGGGATATAGGTAGGATAGAGCTTAAGAAGGACATAAGCGAAGGGATAAGGTTGATTCTGGCAAAAGTTCATACCCTTTTCACATATTCCTACCTATCCTCAAGATATATATACCTAAGTAACCAATAAACTTAGCTAATACAAAAATTGTATCATTCCTAATTTTTCCTATTTATTTTTTAGGCGTCCTGCAAATCAACAACAGCAAAGAAGAGGATCAGGGCAAATATGAATGTGTTGCAGAAAATTCAATTGGCACGGAACATTCGAAAGCGACAAATCTCTATGTTAAAGTACGTCGTGTGCCACCCACTTTCTCGCGCCCACCAGAGTCCATTAGCGAAGTGATGCTGGGCTCAAATCTAAATCTATCCTGTATAGCCGTTGGTTCCCCCATGCCGCATGTCAAGTGGATAAAGGGTAAATATATAAAAGTCTTCTACAACATAGTCTTATCTAACATCTATTGTATTCCAAGGTTCCCAAGATCTAACACCGGAGAATAGTATACCGATAGGTCGAAATGTACTGGAGCTGACCAATATACAGGAAAGTGCGAATTATACGTGCATAGCTGCCTCCTCACTGGGTCAGCTTGAAGCGATTTCCATGGTCAAAGTACAATGTAAGTTAAAGATAATGTGCTTATCTGTATAAAAATTAACCTATTTTCCTAATCAGCCCTACCCACGGCGCCAACCGATGTACAAATATCTGAGGTGACTGCCACTTCGGTGCGTCTGGAGTGGTCCTACAAGGGACCCGAAGATCTTCAATACTATGTGATCCAATACAAGCCAAAGAATGCGAATCAGGCGTTCAGTGAGATCAGCGGCATTATAACCATGTACTATGTAGTCCGCGCTCTGAGTCCCTATACGGAATACGAGTTCTATGTGATAGCTGTGAATAATATTGGACGAGGTCCTCCCTCGGCCCCAGCGACCTGTACCACCGGTGAGACAAGTAAGTAAACTCCATTTAAACTCAACCAATTCAAAGATAAATCCACTAACTGCATCTTATACTTTTTCTCTTTTTATTCCACATGCTTTTCCACAAAAAAAGGATTTTTTCAAGAAATTTTATAAGATTTGATTTTTGAATTTTTCTGTTTTTGCTATTTTTTTTTTGGCCTGATTTCCTTTACGTTGACTCACCCGTTTCTTCCCGTTCTCTTTTTCTCATGCTTACGTTCGTATCTTAGGCGATTATTCATTTGGTGGCACAAGTAAGTATGCCTTTATCCTTTCTCTCTCCCTCCTCTGGGAGGGGGTGGTCGGTCCAACATATAATGTTATGGCCCAAACAATTTCAATAACAATTCTTGAGCAGCATTCACATTACATTAGCCCAAAACCCTTCTCTTTCCCAAAAGAAATACGCTTAGAATCAAAAGTAAATGCAATGTTTAAAAAAAACAAAAAAAAAACAATGTGCATACGCAGCTGCCACAAAAACAACACACACGAACATTTGTTGATCTGTGTGTGTGCGCTGTGTGAGGCAGCTGCTTCACGTTTATACCAAATCTCTCCTGCCTCTTCCCTTCCCTGTTGAACGTGGCTGGCAACGCATAAACTTTGCATTGTTATGCGTTCATATGAATGCGCATCAATGTCGTTGTAAGCTTACAAGTGCCTTGCATATGTATCTGTGTGCTTGTATGTGTGTGTGCAGAAGTTGGTCTGATGCGTGGCGCCTCCGTGTACATGCAATGTCGTTTTAGCCATGGCAATTGCGCGTAAGCAAACGCTTCAAACAAACTGCCTTTCTCTCTCTCTCTCGATCTCACTCTCTGTCTGTCTCTTTCATGGCTTGTCTGATTTTTTGGGATATTTTTTGTGTGTGTTGCTTGTCGTATAAAAGTTGAAAACTTTTATTGCTGCAATTATGCTTATCGCCTGCCCAATATCGTTTCGAAATATTATTTCGATGGCAAACGTTTACAGCCAACACAACCAGAAATAGCACACACACACACTTGCACATAAAACTACTAAAATTCGAGTATTCTTGGTGCAACAGCAGCAGCAGCAGCAGAAATTGCAGGTCCAGTAACGCATTGGATAATGACACGTGTCAGATGGTTTCAGTTCGGGTTCAGTTTGGGTTTGGCAAAGAGCAGGTAGAGCAGCTTAGCTGAGCTAAATGCTAGTTATGGTTAGTAAGGTGAAGTGCAACAATCGAGAATTGTAAATACTCTGGACAGCTTAAGGGGGCACGTAAAACAATTGACAACTCTAGCACCTGCTGGGTTTAGCTTTACCTTTTTATCATATTTAGGAATCATGAAAATATCGAATTATTAATTAATATTCATTATTTTATATATATAAATAAGAATAGTTTGCATGTTTCATAAGTGAAATCAAAGTAATGTTGCAAAACTATTTAACAAAAAATAATATTCTTTTTTCACAATCATTTCAATCCACATCGCTTCATTTCAACAAATATTCTAATTTCAACTAAGCTCAATTATCATATATTTTGATTATATTATAAAATGCGAATGGGCTATTTATTCTGTTCGTTAATTAAGCTTAAGTCTAGCCAGGTCGAGACCTGCTCTCACATCCTAAGCCTTGACAATTTTCACACACAAGACGCAAGTGCAACAATTATATAGATATGTACAGCTTGTTCGCAAGTATTTCTGAAGAGTCTTTCGCCAACTTGTATTGCAATTTTCCCATAATATATACATCTAATATGGTCTAATACATTTAACTTTAATGCACGCCACACATACACACACACACACAAACACTGAGAGAACTCTTTAACAGCTCCTTTCGTCATGTAATAGGTCATAGGGCACATGTGTGTCTGTGTGTGGGTGTGGGTGTGGGTGTGGGAGATGCTGCTAAGAATTTAGTGCTATGTGCAGGCAAAAGTGTAGGCAGAATAGGCGTGAGGATGGCATTGCAAGGGATACATATTAATGGAGCGTATCCGTATGTAATGTATATGCTCTTAAATGCAGCTTACGTGACGCTGTAACACACACACACACATGAAGTACAAGTAGCAGGCAGGCTGGCAGGATAACAAGGCATCCAAGCTGGGCAGGCAGGATAACTGGCATGGGAGCAGTCGGTTAGGATGTGTCTGCCCAGGCAAAGCTATTGCAATTTTTGAGTGCCCCATGTGCTGCATGCAAATCTTAGCCTAGACCCTTGGCAAATGGCAATGGCAACCAGGAGTATATCCGTGCCACACACACACAAACACGCAAGAGTGTGTGCGTGTGTATGTAACAGATGAGATGCATGAGATATAAATTGTGGGTAAAACGTTGCAGTGGCACATGTAGATATTGCAGTAAAATTGTGAGAATTGGAATTTATTGATTGGCCATTAACCAATTGAGGAGCACAAGAAAAGGAAAATGATGAAACCCCCACCCCACCCCCACCCCCTCTCACACACACACACAATCAGTGTCCCGCATGAGGCGGCAGCAACAGCAGCAGTTACAACTACAACCGACTGGCAACCGACGCTTGTCAGCAATTGAGGCGATCCAATGCTGTTTCCCACTAATTAGCACAGTTTCATCCGGCTACTGTATCCCCCCCTCTTGACCCCTGCCCCTTGTGCCATTTCCTTTTGCGTGTGTTCCAGTTGTCCCAACAATTTCACTCCTCGCAGCTGCATTTGAAACATGTACGAATGCGGTTATGTGCAAGCATACAAGCTTGTAAGACTTTCAAATACCCTATTTATATGTATACTGAAATGTTTTTCAAGACAAAAGTGTATATAAATATCTTTAAGATTGATATATAAGATAAAACAACTCTAAAAAGAAAATCGAGGGAAAATAAAAGTGTAGTTCAAAATTCAACTTTTGTTCATTTCCTCATAGCAATTATAGCCATTTTAGCATTCATTATGAACGGATTGATCTCATGCCCAAAATTACGCTCTAAAACTACGATATAAATTGATATGTTTGTATGGTGTGGGTTTTAAAAGGGTCATATAGCATATGCCCGGGGCCTATATATAACATAGAACCCAGTCAATTGGGGGTTTTTTGTGCTGCTGCTGCTGCAGGCAACGTTTTTGCATTGTTTTTGCCACAGAAACAAAGGCAAAAATCAGTTATTGTGTGTTTGTGTATTTTTCTTACAGCATTGCGTTGCACATTATAAATGCAAAATTCGCACTATAATGCGCCGGACTCGACTCGACTCGACTCAACTGGACTCTTCGACGTATGGCAGCAGCAGCACTGCAAAAATGTTCACAATGACGGCAGACAGACAAAACAAGAGGGCAAGAGAGAGTCAGACATAGAGAAAGAAAGAAAGAGATGGGGCTATGTTGGACTGACATGCATTTAGCTAAAGTTCATTCCCAGCAATTGTGATGGATGATTGTTTGCATTGCAAAACATTTGCGTATGTGTGTGTGTGTTTGGGGCAGGAAACACCCTAATACCGTTGGCGTTTTTAGTTTTTAGTTGCTTGTCCGTCTGTCTGACCAACCCTACTGCCTGTCATGTCTGCATTTGATTTAAAACCCTGACTATTGCCCAAATGCCGAAAATTCATTTAACAAAATTGCATATGCATGACCGAAAACGCGGCTTGTCTATAAACCGACTGGGGAGGAGGGAGGTGGGCTTTGGTATAGCCATTTACCAAGTCATATTTAAAGTGCATTTGATTGTGAATGATCGAAAACTATTGTGGCTATTGAGTTTATTATTGGTAGGGCAACAGACTAAATAACTTCGGCTCCACATGCAATTATTTTAATTGACTATCGACTATCTAATAGACTACCAACAGCAATAATAATAACAACCAGTTGATGAAAAGGTCCAATTTAATAGAAGCACGTACAAAATTATTTATTCATAAATATCAATTTATTTTGAATTCACGATTTTTATTTCAAAAATGTTATAGCGTGCATTTAAATACAATATTTAAAAACAAATTTAAAGAAAAAAGGTTTTATGTTTGGGATTTTTCTAGGTCAGAATGCATAGGGAAGTATTGATTAGAAGATATAAACTTCTTAATTTAATGGAAAAATATAAATGTTGTATATGGTTATGTATTAAAGCTATTGAAACTATGTTTAAGCAAGTAAAATTGAACACGACGAAAATGTTTTCTTTTTAGCAATTGAAATGTAGCAGACAAAAGAGTTCGGCTTTTAAATGATAGAACTCAAAATAATAAACTAGAATCAATCATATAAATTTCTCTCAATTTTTGAGAATTTGATCACATTTTGATGAATTCGGACAACACAAAAAGAAAAGAGAAAAATAACGTAAACATTTGAGAAATCAAAACATTAAAACATAACAAAAGAATTAAAATCATTGAACAGTTTGTGTTTGTTTCTTTCATTCTTTTGTGTGCCATTGTATCTCTTTAATATGTTATTTGAGAAAAAAGAGAGAATCATCTTCTCATTCTCATAACTTTAAAGCTCTCATACAAATAAATAACTAAATCTATAAGCATGCCCAAAAGCTCCTACACATATTCTTCTTCAATGTGTTAACAATGATAATAATCTGTCTTTATCTGTTTTTGCAGAAATGGAAAGTGCACCACGTAATGTACAAGTACGCCCGTTGAGCTCCTCAACGATGGTTATTACTTGGGAGCCACCAGAGACGCCCAATGGACAAGTGACCGTAAGTACCTGGCATCGAGTACGCATATTAAACAACAAACCCCCCCAAAACACAAGAGACATAGACACAGACTGCAGCTGTCTGTGTGGAGCAAGTCAAGGGTGGGCACTTTGTCACTTTGCAAAAGGGGCGGGTAGACCAAAAGGGGCAGGGAAATTGCTAAATGACGTTCGCTCTAGAGGAGCAGGAGAAGGAGGGAAAATCCTTTAAATGCAAATGTGCGAATGAAATCAAAGCCACACAGTTTGCCCAGTTTGCTACTAGCAGTTAACCCATTCAAGTCAGATCCATGCTCTCCTTGTGAGTTCTAAGCCGCAATTGTTGTGGTCTCCAATGTTGCAAAGCTTGTTTCGTCTGTTGCAGCTGCAAACAGTGCTAGCCACAATGCTAAGATTATAAAGTTCGCAAATCTAAAACCACCATAGCCATATTTCATACTGGGCTGGGGGTATGCTACCCCAATTACTTACCTAACCAAATGCGATACTTTAAAATATATAAAATCATAATAAAATCTTCTTTTATCTTTATATTTCATTAATTAGGGCTACAAGGTGTACTACACGACGAATTCAAATCAGCCAGAGGCTTCGTGGAACTCACAAATGATTGACAATAGCGAATTGACAACCGTATCGGAGCTTACACCTCATGCCATTTATACGGTGCGAGTGCAGGCGTACACCTCAATGGGAGCCGGTCCTATGTCCACGCCGGTGCAGGTGAAGACACAGCAAGGTAAGTGTGTGTGTGATGCTCTGTTGTACATGAACTTAATTGCCCAATCGTATCCAATTAACTATTACATACACACGCACGATATGTAGAAATTTGGTGCTCAACTTAATTAGTTGGTTGGCTTAATCGAGAAGCACAGATAATCCCAATTATTTAATTAGATTACAACATTTTAAAGGGCCAATGTCATATGGTAATTGTTAGCTTGACTCACCTGTCATTTCGAAGTAGCTTTCTAACTTTTTAACGGTCTCTGTTAATCTTAAGTCTGTGTTAACAATCTGGCAACTCTGTCATCACACCATCAACTTTATAGTTGCGCGTCTCTAAGTTAGTTTTGCATTAAGGGCCACTAAAAACATTTACATAACATAACATATGTATGTGTGTGTGTTGGGGTGTATGTGTGGGGTGTATGTGTGTGTGGGGTGTATGTGTGTGTGTACCGGTGCATGTTGCAAATATTCATTAAGTTTGACTGCTGAAGCAATTGCATTTGCCATACTTTGATATGCAGCTTTGTGGCTTGCGAGAACTTGGCTCGAACTGAGTGAACTGTGAATGTTAATGGTGATGCGGGGGTGGTGGGGTTTTGGGGAGATGGATTTGTTGCCCAGCAGTTTATGGTGTGACTTTAAATGTGTTGCATTTGTGTATGTTGCAGATGTTGCTCTGCCTAATGCGCTTATCTTCTCTTTTGTGCCACACTCCTATTGTATTGCACCGGTCAGGATTTGCATTAGCAATTGCAATTTGTATAAGGAACATCAAAATACAACTCTCAATATGTGAACTAGGCTCTTAATAAGATTATATTAACATATCGTTGATTTTATTAGATGTCAAAAATTTAAAGTGTTTATATTAAAGTCCAATATTTAAGTATAAACTAAGTCTGAACAAATGATAAAAATATTATAAACGAGAGAGCAATTTTCAAGAAAATGAAAGCCCTTTTAAAATACATCTCTCAATGAGGGGGGTCATGAAAATTATTCAATTACATTAGATGTCAAAAATTATCAATAAGTCAAATATTTAACTCAAGTTATCAAAGTTGATGGTCTCAAATTCAAAAGTGTTATAAACGAGAATGCATGATTGAAAGCTTTTATTATCAAGAAAATAACGAAAAACCCATTTAAAAACTGTTTAAACACAAACTGAAAAATATTGCTTTGTTTGGACGCAATGAAATGTGGTCAAATTTTGTGGGCAGTTCTTCGTTATGGTGATAACGATAAAATGGCGTAGGCATTTAAATATTTGGGGAAGCCAAGCGAGTGTTCCAATCAATTCCATAGCCAGATGGCACTACATTTGTTTGTTACTGCCAAGAATTTTGCATAATTCTGTGCTGTCGATGTGTATGTATGTGTGTGTGTGTGTGTGTGCGTGTGCGTGTGTGAATGGGGAGCATATAAATGAATGCCCCACATTGATTTGTTTGTATTTTATTTAATTTCCGTAATTTCCGTTTCATTATTACCAAACCAACCAAAACCGTAAACCAAATATGTGCGTACGTGGATACCGGGATACGTCAATACATCAATACATACTCAACGCTATTTGTATGTGTGTGTATGTGTATGTGTATGTGTACAGGTGTGCCATCACAACCGAGCAATTTCCGGGCCACTGATATCGGCGAGACCGCAGTCACATTGCAATGGTCCAAGCCGACGCATTCCAGCGAGAATATTGTACATTATGAACTCTACTGGAATGACACATACGCCAATCAGGAACATCACAAGTGAGTTAAAAACCCGAACACACCACCAATTAATAACACAATTACAATTAAAACCGCACTTTTACTTACCATTTACCAATAAGAAAACCTGTCTGCAGTATTTAATCTTGCATTCACTTTGCAGGCGCATCTCGAACTCTGAGTCCTATACGCTTGATGGTTTGTATCCTGATACCCTGTACTATATTTGGCTAGCAGCACGTTCGCAGCGTGGAGAGGGTGCCACAACACCGCCCATACCCGTTCGTACCAAGCAATATGGTAAGTGCAAAGCAATTTTATTACTAAGTTAGGTTTCCCAGACAATGGAAGACTCCTTTCCACTCAACATAAGCCGTAGCCGTACGAGTTTCTATAGTTTAAGTAAAATACATGAACAAAATCAAACGAAATTTCTTAACTGATATATACATATATATTTTTAAACTGAACCTATATACATATATTTTATATTCAATGCCTATAAATGTAGTCGATTATTGAAATAATGTATTGTGCTAAAGTTTGTGTGTCAGAAAGTGTCTGTTTGTGTGTGTGATTACTTTTTTGTGTGTGTTATGGCAACTCCGAAGAGACAGGTAAAAAATCGATAAGCGTGTGTGTTAGTGGGTAAATGAATGAATGTGTGTATGTGTGAGTGAGTGAGGATTTGCACTTGCCTTAAAATATATATTATAAATTATATATAAATATTTACTTTTTATATTATATTGTATGATATATGTGTGTTTGATTCTAGTTTCTTGCAAGTTCTTTAATATAACACACTTAGTTCAATTTATATATGATATATATACATACATATAATATATCAAACACTCAAAATTAGGCTACACCTAAATACATTATACAAACTACACATAGTTAGCTTTAGATTATACATTATATACATATACATACAACAGTTTAGTTAGGCATACTATCCACCAAAAAAGATATATATATATATACACCTATACAAAACCATAACACTATTTACGAGCTTCATTCTATTATTTTACTATGTAACAATGAAAACTGATTTGTGTTTCACCATTAGATCATGGTTTCTGATCTTTTGTTGAAACATATCTTTAAACACAAAATCGTACATTAGTCAACACTGTAAACATGACCACATTACAGTTAGTCAGCACAAATACTACTGCACAAAAACAACAGCACAGTACAGCACAAACAGCAACCATTTTATTATATACATTTTCAATGTGAATGATATGTGTTGTTTATAAAAATATACATGAGAATGCTGACACTTCATTATTTTTAAATATATATATATATCTCTTTTATTTCAAGTGTTGTTGTTATTATGCAAATTATACTTCTGCAACGGCATGTCAAAATTTTAATGCAACTCCAACTGCAACTGCACCAATGCACAAAAAGCCACAGAACCAAAATTTCTCAACATTCTACTTTGTATGCAACCTTAAATCTCTCCCTCTCTCTCGCTGTCTCTCTCTCTCTTTCTCTGTCTCCCGCTCTATCATTCTGTCAGTATTTTGGTAATTGATTTTGAAATACATTTAAGTAGAGAAATGCGCGCAAAGACAAATGTGGAATGCAAGTAGCAAGCTAGCTTTATTATCTCTTCCAACTCTACACGAATGAATGCATACATTTATACATATTTTAAAATATATATATATATATATATATATATGTATATATACAAACATAAGTATTATATCACTTTTGGTTTTCATATTTGCACGTTTTGCATATTTGTAGTATGAATTTGCGCATAATTAAAGTTTAAGTGGTTCCAGTGGTTGCTGGCTTAACGATTGTTTTGCGGCTGCCACAAATTGTTGCACAGTTCGACAAAACTTCGCCAGAGACGACATTGCAGAGAGGGAGAGTTGTTTGAGCAATCGTTTAGCTAAATATGATATGTGAGTGAGTTTGGCATGTGGATTATTCAGTGGACTAAATTGACTTACTTCTAGCAACTTGTCGTAAGTTATTTTGGAATGGTTTTGCAATTTTGGCTTCTGTCAAACATTAATTGATATATAATTTTACTTATTACGTTTCAATTACGTGTAGTGCATAACATTATTATTTGCATAAATGTTTAGGGCTTAGTTTAAATGCATTTTGTGCACTTCATATACCATAAATACATATCTGCATGTGTACATATCTACATATATTTATAAAGTACATTAATAATAGATTCTTGATTAGCTGCTAACTAGCTTCAGCTCGTAGTTTCATGTTTTTCTATGGAAAATTTCCTTCAGCCACATGGTTTATGCAAATGAAATGTTTTCACCATAACTCCTATACCATGTGTGTGCGTGTGGCTTCGATCTCTATATATATATGTGTGTGTGCGTGTGAGTCCTACAATTAATTAAAGTTAGTGTTGAATATTTGCATGCTAGACTACTGTCCGCTTATATCTTTTGTTATAAGGCATGTTTTGCACTCTTTATACTATTTTATTCTTGCCGTATCTTTTAGACTCTAGTTTTCACAGTAGTTAGCAAATATTTCAGCTCAAAATCGTTACCAAAAAATATGCACAATTTAATTTAAGAGAGAAGCCGATGAAACTTCTCAAAAGAAACAAAAAAGCGCAATTGTTGATCAAATTATGAGAGCGACAACATTATTTGCATAAACCATTGGATATAACTATATTTATGTCTTGAATATTATTGAAGTTTAAGTTGTGATTTATCATTTATCAAATATGCCTACTTATATACTTATGCCTATCCATTATGTCATTTATTCAACATTATTTTTTGTGCTTTCTTTCGTTACATGTTTATTTGGTTTGAAACATTTTGCTTTGATTTTAATCGCTAATCGCTGAACGCTATAAAAAAAAACAAATGAAAAAAACTTAAACCCTAATGTTGGCTATAACGCAAACAAATTCTATGCACAACATCAACCAACCAAAAAAAAAACACAAAATACGTACCGTTCCCATCTATATTATGTAATTAGTACCAGGTGCACCGCCACGCAATATCACGGCCATTGCAAACAGCTCGACAACAATTTCACTTAGCTGGCTGCCTCCCCCTGCGGAGCGCTCCAACGGGCGCATCATATACTATAAAGTGCTGTTCGTTGAGGTGGGTCGCGAAGACGACGAGGCGACCACGCTCACCCTGAACATGACCCAAATCGTGCTCGACGAACTGAAGCGTTGGACCGAGTACAAGATCTGGGTGCTAGCCGGCACCTCGGTGGGCGATGGTCCGCGCTCCCATCCGATCATAATACGCACCCAAGAGGATGGTATGTATGCCAATGACAATCTTACGTAAGCGTAAGTCTTGAACTCAAATCGTATACTACTTTGTTTTGTTTTGTTTATGATTTCACATACCGACTCTTATTTGACATCATCTTTTACATTACATAAACATTTATATATGTATAATATTATTATTTGAACTGCTATGATTTGAAATTTGATCTACCCAACTTTTATGCCACATAACTAATCGAAAAAATACATTTTTGTACAATTTTGAATTTTGATAACGAGCAATCCAACACAGGAGCTGCCGGAACGACGCGTCGGAGCGTTTTGTTTTTGTTTTGTATCAAATTTTTGTATTGATGTGTATGTGAGAGTGTGTGTGTGTGTTTACCAAAAGCCATTTAGATATAAAACTGGCCGTAAATACCACAACATACAACATACATATCGTACATATATGTTTTATATAACTGCAAGCATATATCAATTTTTGAATACAGCTCTTTGTTTTTACATTAAAAAATAATTTTTTTTTGTAGTTTTATTCAATATATTTTAATGGATTTTATTTTAATTTTTATCGGATGAAGATTTTTCTGTTAATGAAAAATCTCCTGCCTTACATTTTTTTGACAATTTGTTATGATTATTTCATTAGAAGTTATTTATTTTTAATTTCAACCTGAAAATATCTTAAAAAATTTTTAAAAACTCTCCAAACCCCAATGTTCTCTGATATAGTGTCATATATCATATTATCTCCTACTTAAAACATTTGTCCTTCCTAGATATCTTCTCCGAGAATTGTTATTATAAATTTTATTTTTTTTTAAACTTTTTTGCTTATAATTTCCTTTTGATTTTTATCAAAAAAAAATATATCAAAATTAAATTAAAAATCTATTATTATTGGTACTATAAAATTGCATATTTTTTGGCGCAATTTTTGACTACTTTTTTGCACTTGTATCTCTATAAAAAATACAAAAAAAAAAAAAAAAAAAATCAGAAACAAATCTTTTTAGCACAACTCCTATATTGTGTACTATATATGCAAGAACAAATTTTTGTTATTTTTCTTGACTTTCAATCGTCTGAATATGTATACAAAACAAATAATTGCAAATGGGAAACAAATATTATAAATACATATGATAACTTTTTGATATAATGCATCATATTTTTTGTGGTAATTTGTATAGCACCCAAATATAACAAATAAAAGGCCTTGAGCTCTGTGTTTTTGTAAGCGCACCAGATATATATTTAATACTACTCTTTACACACAACACACACCTTAACTTAATCACACATCCAAATATAATCTACGCAAAAGTATTAATTTATAATTTTTGTAAATTTAGTTAGTTGTTTGTTGTTTGTTTTTCGCTCAATATTTTTTTGTGGAACCCCAACAGAACCGCATAAAATATTAAATTGATTTATTTACATAATTAAATTTATGCAATTATAAATGTAAACAAACCTCGATCCCCCACCTCGAATACCACTAACAAGCCTAAACATAGTTGATTTTAAATATCATACATAATAAAACATAACCCTAACCTCGACTTTTCTACCGCAACATAAGCTCTATATTTTTTTGGGTTTGGTTTTGGGTACATGTGTGTACCTAAAGCAAATAATGTAAAACGTTTTGTTGCATTTATTTTGTGTTTTTTTGTGCGTTGTTTATAGTTTTTACCCTTTAACCCCCTTCACATATACATATATACTCTATATATACATAATATATATATATTTACATGTATGCATACATATTTAATCATTTTTGCAGCAGCTCGGTGTGATATTTTTTGGGCCTTTTTGCTCCACGAGTTTGTTTTTTGGTTTTTATGCTATTTGCATTGTTTTTTATGTCATCGCACACATTTTGCACTTTGGCGAAGTCCTCCTCCCGTTGTGTATTTTTTTGTTATCGCTATGCAAATGCGCGACACCAACGGCAAGCGTAAAATCCTTAAATTGATTTTCGCATAAAAATTATTTGATTTTGGTATTTAATTTGTATTCTGTTGACACATTTGATTAAAATTTATTTGCCATCACCTGCATGTTTGCCCAGTTAACACATTTGCATCTGGTTTACCATTACTATCGCACTATCGCACTCTCACACTTTTTGACCTTTTCACCTGTGCGTGTCTTTTGTTACCTCTTTTTTTATTGCCTGTCCTGGCCCACCCTACGAGTTGCCATTTGTTAAGGCAACAATGCCCCATATATGTACATTTTTTATTTAATTGTTCATGTGAGCCAATTCAAACTGAGCCAATCACTAGAAAAAATTTCATCTAGTTAATAAACATAAGAGAGATTATTTCATAAAATTTTATGTGGTATATGCAAATTAAATCATTTGATATATTAAACGAGTTATTTGCTGTTTTTCTTTCTCAAATTAAAAAGATTTGACCACACTCACTTGCTTGCCCTTATCAACATATTTATTGCTTAATTCAAATACCATTTTTATGTTTTATACCATCAACTTGCTTGATAGCTGTAAACTAGCTTTATTCAACTACTTTTCATGCTTTGTAAAAGTACCATTTATTTTGATTGTGTTTAAAGATGGTCGACACGAAAAATAGTAATAAGAAAAAAAGTGTTGGCACTCAGTTAATTTAATTTGTTTAGCTAAGCACAGTTAATGAAATGTACTTACTTACTTAATGTTAAGCACCTATTGTATGTAGTACGTCTCTAGTCAGGCAATCGCTAACTAAGTTAAGCCGTAAGCACACTACAAAAGCCACTTTGATTATTTAAGCATTTAAGTTAGCGCACAACGAAGCACCTGAAACAGCACCTGAAAAGCAAAACTAAAACAAAACAGTAAAAGTAAAAAAATAATGCCACACCTGGAAGCACATTGCACATTTTGCCCAAAAGAGAATGTATGTTAACTAAAATGCGTCAGGTGAAATCTACTTATAAATATAGCTACTATTTTCTTATCTTTTTTTAAAGAGGTATATACTATATATGAATTTATTATGAACAATGCACCCCCTCAAGCACTTGTGAATGTGTCTAGTCCGCACTATATGATACTACTACACCACAGCTCGATTCTCGTCTGTATCATCTACTATACTACTATATATTTTAATTGTACTCCATTTAGCACAATCAAAAGCGTCTGTGCGTGTATGATAGAGTGTGTTTGAGTGTGTGAGTGTCTTTTTTTCTGTGTATGTGTGTATCCAAGTCAGTTCCATTGATACCCCTGAGGCAGTAGCATTGCTCAGTTAAAGGGTCATCATATACATATATATTTTTTGTGTACCATATACATATATATTTTATTTCGTATACACTCGTACTGTATTTCGTTATGATGATGCGCTTGTTAGCTTCGTTGAGCATTGCTTTCAATGCAAAATGTGAAATGCAAAAAGCACCTGGCCTAAAGCTGGGCACTTGCCTCTTTTTTTAATACTCTACCAACTACCACTCGCTTTGTGTGTGTCGACTCACACGTTTTGTACAGAGTAATACAAGTTACCAAAAAAAGGACAGCAAGCAAAAAGTGTGTAAACGATTTTACACGACTAAAAGTTACCTTGAAAATAATAATAAATTATAATTAGTTTTTTTACCCTTTTAAATGCGACTTAAATTTTTTTTGAATACCAAAACTTTAATTTTATTTGCGGCTTTCTATTCAATTTTGTCACAAACATTATCTAATCTGAAATCAATCTTATACCATGGTTACTCTGTTTACAGGGAATACAGATAAGTTTACAGAAAATAGAAGACAAAAAAGGGAAAAAAAAAGCACCTCGAAAAATTGTAGCTTAGCTTAGAAACGTGCACGTAGCTTCGTTCTTCGTTTCTATTCAGCAACATACAGAAAGAAAAAAAATATATACATTCAAGTTCTAACGGTAGCATTTTAATTATTTTATATACTTTTAGTGTGCGCGTGTTGTCAGATTTTGTGTGTGTTTGCTGATGTGTGTGTGTGTGTTTTTTTTTAGTGTGGGTTTGAATGCATGTAAAATGACAAGAAACAGACAAAGCTGCAACGAAGTGCTACAGTTGACATTCCGCTGCCCATCATCTACCGACCCACCTTACCCAATGTGCAGTGCTTCGGAGAACACTAATGAAGCATAATTTAACATTTGAGCCGAGCCTCGAGTTACATTTGAATAAATTGTATTATGTTGGTTTTTGAACAAATTTTTAATGAAGTCAACTGACCAAAAAGAATAATTTGAACAACTCTTAAAGTTTTTTTTTTAAAATACCATAATATAATATAAGTCTTAAGTTAGTTTTAAGTTATTGAAGCGTTACAAAATACCACATCATATTTAATTAAAAGCTACAAATGCAACAGTTTTGTAGAGTATCAAAGCGGGTGTGCCAACAAATATGTAAATTTTATATCATATATGTGTACACAATTTTTTCGGTTTAAATCCAGTTCCATCTTAATTTTATTTCCCATCTTTCTGCTATGATTTTTTCTTTAATACCATTCCCGTAAAATGCACTGAAAACTTTTTTGAATCTGTATACTGTAAACTAAAGAGCTATATCTTATATCTTTTTTCATATACTATAACAAAAAAATACCAAATATATCTTTGCTTGGCCACTCGCACCTTGCACTACTTGCTCTGTTTTGTGCACCTTTTTTGAATGCAAACTCGAAATGGAAAACTGTAACACAAAAATTTTGAAAACTTTTTTGATGTGAATACAAAATTATTGCGAAATTTGATTTTTGAACGCAACATTTAATGGATGGTGGTTAAATATAAATAATAAAATTCAATAAAACATTTTTAAATCTATTTAGAGAAAAAGAGTGAGTATTTGAAATGGTTTGACTATAATGTTTAAGAATGCCCAATAGCAACATATATATTTAACTATATATACATATATTTATATATTATCTCATACTATTCTTTTGTAATGGTCCAATTAATTGTCGACCTATCACTAAAGAATCAAATCTCTTTTTGTTTTTTGACACGTTTTTTCTATTTCAAAACCAAAAAAAATTATTTTTGAAACCCACAAAGTCAGCGAGGATTTTTTATAAAGGCTCTTGACACTTTTTTTCAAGAGCCACACATATAATCGATTTTATATATACGTATAAATATATATGTTTTATTTTTTCACTATATGTTTTCCATTTTGCACACGAACAGTAAAAACTTTTTTGAATGCTTACATGTTTGTTTTTGCGCAGTTGAGAGAACTACAATTGGAGACCAAACTGGTCCAAAACCAAAACTTTTGTTTCGATTGTCAAGTTTTTGTGTACATTTTTTGAGCTACTCTATAAGTATTAATATATTATATACTTAGCAAGGTATCAAACTGCACTTCTTATTCACTTTTTGTGCACCTACTACTACTGAGCAAGCATTTATTTATTTAATTATTAAACCTACTATCTACCTACCTAATTGTAACTCTATACATATATCACTTAAGCAGCAAGCACTCTCTTTCAATTTTACAAGTATCAATCTATATTTTGTTATTCTAACTGTGATGTGGTGACTTGGTTGACTTGGAGCAAAGTTCGTTCTGGTTTTGTATATTGCTCCTAGGGTCTAAGGCAACTTTAGAACTTAGTGTTTACTGTCTCTAGTTTCGTCTATGTTTCTAGGCTAAGCAAATTAGTTCTAAGGGTTCGTGCCCAAATCAATTATAACTAAACTAGTCTAAGTTAATACTTAAGATCTCTTATATGTATTTACACAGTCCCTTTTTGTAAAATCGATACTGTTGTGTTGGCCCTAAGCTAATCTCCTGCTTCTTCGTCGTCGTCTCTAGTGCCCGGAGATCCGCAGGATGTAAAGGCTACGCCTCTGAACTCTACATCGATACAAGTGAGCTGGAAACCGCCACTGGAAAAGGATCGCAATGGCATCATAAGAGGCTATCACATACACGTTCAGGAAATTCGAGAAGAGGTAAGGGAACTTAAAAAGATTTCTTCTATTATCACTTAATACCATCACATTTCCAACAGGGCAAGGGCTTCCTGAACGAACCATTTAAGTTCGATGTTGTAGACACTTTAGACTATAGCGTAACTGGGTTGCAACCCGATACAAAGTACTCGATTCAGGTGGCCGCATTAACGCGCAAAGGTGATGGAGATCGAAGTGCGGCGGTTATTGTGAAAACTCCCGGCGGTGTGCCCGTGCGTCCGACGGTAAGTCTAAAGATAATGGAGCGGGATCCCATTGTGTCCATTGAGCTGGAATGGGAACGCCCGGCACAGACATACGGTGAGCTGCGTGGTTATCGTTTGCGCTGGGGTGTCAAAGATCAGGCTCTTAAGGAAGAAATGCTTTCCGGACCTCAAATGACAAAGAAACGGTTTAACGATCTCGAACGTGGTGTGGAGTACGAGTTCCGTGTGGCAGGCAGCAATCACATTGGCATTGGCCAGGAGACGGTCAAGATCTTCCAGACGCCCGAAGGTACGCCCGCCGGACCACCGTCGAACATAACATTGCGCTTCCAGACACCCGATGTCGTTTGCAGCACCTGGGATCCGCCGACTAGAGATAATCGTAATGGCATTATCACGCGTTACGATGTGCAATTTCACAAGAAGATTGATCACGGACTGGGCTCCGAACGCAACATGACACTTCGCAAGGCAGTCTTCACTAACCTCGAGGAGAACACAGAGTACATCTTTCGAGTGCGGGCTTACACGAAGCAGGGCGCAGGTCCGTTCAGCGAGAAAATAAGCGTGGAGACGGAACGCGATATGGGACGTGCGCCAATGTCTGTGCAAGCGGTAGCCACCTCTGAGCAGACAGCTGAGATCTGGTGGGAGCCTGTGCCAAGTCGTGGCAAGTTACTTGGCTATAAGATCTTTTACACCATGACTGCTGTGGAGGATCTAGATGATTGGCAGACAAAAACAGTGGGTCTAACAGAGTCTGCGGATCTTGTTAACCTAGAAAAGTTTGCTCAATACGCCGTCGCAATAGCAGCTAGGTTTAAGAATGGACTGGGTCGCCTTAGCGAGAAGTTAACGGTGCGCATCAAGCCCGAGGATGTGCCGCTCAACCTGCGCGCCCACGACGTTAGCACACACTCCATGACGCTCTCCTGGTCACCACCCATACGACTTAATCCCGTTAACTACAAGATAAGCTTCGATGCGATGAAAGTGTTTGTGGATTCACAGGGTTTCTCCCAAACGCAAGGAGTGACAAAGCGTGAGATTCATTTAAAACACTTTGTTAAGACGCACACAATCAATGAGTTAAGCCCCTTCACCACATACAATGTTAATGTGAGTGCAATACCTTCAGACTACTCCTACAGACCTCCGACGAAGATAACTGTAACCACGCAAATGGCTGCCCCACAGCCAATGGTAAAGCCAGATTTCTATGGCGTAGTTAATGGGGAGGAAATTCTAGTTATATTACCTCAGGCATCTGAAGAGTATGGTCCAATATCGCATTACTATCTCGTTGTCGTACCCGAAGATAAGTCGAATCTGCACAAAAATCCGGATCAATTTCTTACCGATGACCTTCTGCCAGGACGTAACAAGCCGGAACGTCCCAATGCGCCGTATATAGCCGCCAAGTTCCCACAACGCTCTATACCGTTTACTTTCCACCTGGGCTCTGGCGATGACTACCATAACTTTACCAATCGGAAACTAGAGCGGGAGAAACGGTATCGTATCTTTGTGCGCGCCGTCGTAGATACGCCACAGAAGCATCTGTATACCTCTAGCCCCTTCTCCGAGTTCCTATCGCTAGATATGCGAGAAGCGCCGCCAGGTGAACGTCCGCATCGACCTGATCCGAACTGGCCTTCGGAACCAGAGGTTTCAGTCAATCGTAACAAGGATGAGCCCGAAATTCTATGGGTCGTACTGCCACTAATTGCCGCCTTTGTCGTCTCCACCACACTGATTGTGCTCTATGTAGTACGAAGACGTCGCCAACCCTGCAAAACTCCCGACCAGGCAGCCGTAACGCGTCCCCTAATGGCCGCCGATCTGGGCGCCGGACCAACACCTAGTGATCCGGTAGATATGCGAAGACTGAACTTTCAAACACCCGGAATGATCTCACATCCGCCCATTCCAATTTCGGAATTTTCCAATCACATTGAGCGCTTGAAATCAAATGACAATCAAAAGTTCTCGCAAGAGTACGAAAGCATTGAACCGGGTCAGCAGTTTACATGGGATAATTCAAATTGCGAGCACAACAAGTCCAAGAACCGCTATGCAAACGTCACCGCCTACGATCATTCCCGTGTGCAGTTGCCCGCTCAGGAAGGAGTCCTTGGCTCGGACTATATTAATGCCAATTACTGTGATGGCTATAGAAAACATAATGCCTATGTTGCCACCCAGGGACCGTTGCAGGAGACCTTTGCGGACTTCTGGCGCATGTGCTGGGAGCTGAAAACGGCAACGATTGTGATGATGACCCGGCTGGAGGAACGCACCCGCATCAAGTGTGATCAGTATTGGCCAACAAGGGGCACCGAGACTTACGGACAAATCTTTGTCACCATCACCGAAACACAGGAACTGGCCACATACAGTATACGCACATTCCAGCTGGTACGTCAGGGTTTCAACGATCGCAGAGAGATTAAGCAGCTGCAGTTTACGGCCTGGCCCGATCACGGTGTACCCGATCATCCTGCTCCCTTCCTCCAGTTCCTGAGACGCTGTCGTGCTTTGACGCCACCCGAGTCAGGCCCCGTCGTGGTGCACTGTTCGGCTGGAGTGGGTCGCACTGGCTGCTACATTGTTATTGACTCGATGTTAGAACGCATGAAGCACGAGAAGATCATTGATATCTATGGACACGTCACGTGTCTGCGTGCTCAGCGGAATTACATGGTGCAGACGGAGGATCAGTACATCTTTATACACGATGCCATCATAGAAGCCATCATCTGTGGACTCACCGAAGTCGCCGCTCGCAATCTACACACCCATCTGCAAAAGCTTCTCACCACCGAGCCAGGCGAGAGCATCTCGGGCATGGAAGTAGAGTTCAAAAAGCTCTCCAATGTCAAAATGGACTCTTCCAAGTTTGTTACGGCTAATCTGGCATGCAACAAACACAAGAATCGCCTTGTTCACATTCTGCCCTATGAGTCGAGTCGCGTCTATTTGACGCCCATCCATGGCATTGAGGGCAGTGATTATGTCAATGCTAGCTTTATTGATGGTTATCGCTATCGGTCCGCTTACATTGCGGCTCAGGGACCCGTGCAGGACACCGCCGAAGACTTTTGGCGCATGCTCTGGGAGCACAACTCTACCATTGTTGTAATGCTAACCAAACTCAAAGAAATGGGCAGGGTAAGATATGCTTTCTTTCTTTTTCTTAAACACTCTCTTATATATTGTTATCTTGTAGGAGAAATGCTTCCAGTACTGGCCCCATGAACGTTCTGTACGCTATCAGTATTATGTTGTCGATCCAATTGCCGAGTACAATATGCCACAGTACAAGCTGCGTGAGTTTAAGGTAAGCTTTCATGAAATATGAAATGACATAAACTGATGTTATTTAATATTTTTCAAGGTAACCGATGCACGAGATGGATCCTCACGCACTGTGCGCCAGTTCCAGTTCATCGACTGGCCCGAGCAGGGTGTGCCCAAGTCGGGTGATGGCTTTATTGATTTCATTGGACAGGTGCACAAGACCAAGGAACAATTCGGCCAGGATGGGCCCATAACAGTGCACTGTTCAGCTGGCGTTGGCCGCACAGGCGTCTTTATCACTCTAAGCATTGTCCTGGAGCGAATGCAATACGAGGGCGTCCTTGATGTGTTCCAAACAGTGCGCATATTGCGCTCCCAGCGACCAGCCATGGTGCAAACAGAGGTAAGTCGATTCGAAGCAGTCTGGATTATAAATATTAAATAAATATGCATTTTTCTTGACAGGATCAATATCATTTTTGCTATCGTGCTGCTTTGGAGTATTTGGGCTCATTTGACAACTATGCAAACTAAGTCGTTGCATAAAAAGGATAAGAATTTGGAGTCCAGGCTACAGAGCAAAAATGCTGACAGCTTTAAGTTAATGTTAAATGTTGCATCTACATACGTTTGCAACTTATACGCATAATACGCATTTATGATATACACAGATACCTTAACTTTAAAGTATTATAGCCAGACACTGCCCACAAACTTACTTATAATCACACATTTTACGTTCTCAAATTGTATTCCGTTTTATCCCTATTTTGATTCGTTTATTGCTTTATTGTTTTGCCTCGGTCTTCGTTTTATTTTAAAGTAATATGAACTCAGAACTCAAAAAGACTGTTAAAAGTTTAATTATCAGTAATTTATACTTATGTGCATATATCCTTTACATATGTATTGTATATATTATATATATATATGTATATGTATTTGTATATATGCGTACGGTTTTTGCTCGAACTAATCAAAGTAGTCAATCAACTTGTTGTTGTGGCGCGTCATCGATCGACCGACCGACCCACTTGGTAACCTATACATATTTGAACTAAGGACTTGGTAGATATTAAAATTACCGCCTAAACGAATCTCAAGACAAAATAAGCTTAAACGACGTCAAGTAGTTGCCATTTGAACTTAACACAAAATTAAGCAAAGGATGAGCAATCAAATCCAATTATCATTACATTCTAGAGACAAGTATGTGTATGTAGTTGTGTGTACAACAATCAATTATGTTTAATGTGTTTTTTATACTTAAAAATATATGTATACTTAAAGGTCCGCTTAGGTTTTATAACTTATCTAACGCAAAAACAAAATGTAATCCGTGCAATTAGTCAAAAGTCTTGCGTAGTGCATATCGAATAAGGCAGCTATTTATTAATTAGTTTCTAGATTTAGTTTAGCTAACAGGCATCATTTCATTTAAGTACTAAAACATTCCTCATTCATTGTAACACAGAGAGCTTTCCGATTTGTGAAGCTCTAGGTCACATTTAATCCTCCCGTTTTTGAGATTTATTTGATAAAATTATAATTGTCATTCCTGCACTTGATTATTTTTAAGATTTCCTTTTTTTATTTTGTTCTATGATCAATGTATATACCAGAACCCCTCCAGATTTATGAAAATGAGTAACTAAATCTAGAAAATTATGGTACCTAAAGTGTATGAAAAAGAAAGCATAGATAATAACTCATATAACAGAAGAACAGAGTGGAAAATATAAACAGTAATAAGATAACTGTAGATATGTATTGTAGAATATTTGTACGATGACACGTCTATTTAGGTACATACATAAATATATATCGCATATATATATATATAGCAACCATTTATACCTATAATAATACTACACCACTAAAATAAAAATGCATTATGATCTAAGAGTAATAATAATGTATATATACAGATATTTGATACGCTGTTCGATTGATCGGCCGATAGTATTTATAAAAGACGTTAGCAAGCAAATGCGTAAAAGCAAAAAACCTATATAATAATTATTTAACCAGAACACATGTTAAACAACAATAAGTACGCATTATGCTTAATGCATTATAGATATAAATCACACACAAAAACACATAATATACACATTGTACTATCTGTTATAATATGCAAAATTTAGCTCGTTGCCCACTAAAGAAAGAATTGGAGTTAGAAACTAGTAAATTGACAAGTTGGCTTGTGCCAGAACCCAGAAAATGTTTGGGGCATATTTGGAATAAATATAAATAATGAGATACAAATTATAGCGTTAACGATAACGAATAGTAACAATAGATGTCTAATAGATAATGGTAACTACCACAGCGTTGCAAGCATATTTAGCATACCTTTATATATAAATCAATTACAAATCTATATTGTATATTACAAAAATTGGTCGGCTTGTCAAATTTTGTTAATATATGAAATTGTTTAATAAATACATACATACATATATATTTTACCAATTAGTCGGATATAAAAAAGTTTTAATGGTATATACAGAAACCCCTAAAAATTAATCCAACTAAATACAAGAGATCGTATTCCATATAATACAACCATATGTATGTACAAGTTTAAAGTTTTGGAAACTACTTTAAGCAGCTATAGCTCTGTTGAATCGAATTGGATCTCTGAAAATATGCCTTTTTGGACGAGCTAGGAAAATATGACAGAATAGCATAACAAGCGGTAGTTAAATACCGCTAAATGTTAGAATATTCGATATTCTACATAACACTGCCTCCAGTTCAAAGAGGTATGTGAAAAATGAATCTATATTTGACAGAGATATATGTATGTACATAATTGTTTAATTAAGAAAGATGTAACGTTAAACATTATCATACGACTTATATGTATCAGATATATTATTTATACATGCATATATATATATAGTTTTCAAAACCGAAAAACCAATTAAAGTAAATATTAAAAGACGAAAGAAAATACATATTATAAATCTGAACAATTGCCGTTTTATTGATTTTGTAGTTTACCATCATAATATTCCTGATATTTAATTTCTTTTTGGGAACTTAGCTAATACAACGCTCTTTTTATACCCTTAAATGGGTAAAAAAGTGTATAATGGTTTTGTGCCTATGTATGTAACAGGGAGAAGGAGGCTTCTCCGACCCCATAAAGCAGGCGTCGGCGAACTTTTTGAATCATTACCCCAAATTTTGTTCTCAAACTTGATGTTACCCTCAAAAAATTACCCAAAAACCGAAAAAAAAAAGACAATTTAAAGACAAAAAAATAAAAAAAGCCTATTCAATTTAAAATTAAAATTCTATATAATAATATAGAATATAAATAGAATAGAATGTAATAACTTTTATTCAGCATGTGTAACTAATCATATGGTGGTATAAAAAATTTAAAAATTTGAATTCAAAATAAATCTCATTCTTCCTTCACGTAGTAGAGAAATTATGTAATTTCATGTTCGACACAATCGCATCAAAATTGGGACTCTTTGATGTTAGAGCGATTTTAATACTATCTTCGGCGTTCAATCGATTTCTGTTCTTCGTTTTTATATTCATTAGAGTGGAAAAGCCTTGTTCGCACAAATATGTTGTTCCAAATGGCAACAATTTTTTCACCGCCTCTTCATGTGCAATTTTGAAAGCCTTTGCACTTTTTGACATCCAAAAGGACGACAGATTTGGTTTATTATCAAATTGAATACGTGCTTCCGTATTAGACCGAAGTTCAAGAATTGCTTCTGCCAAACCTGAAGGTTCTTCTGGTATCATATCAGTTTCACATTTCAAAGGATCTACAATCCAACTGACAGTACGTGTGTCAAGATCTGGAAAGTAATCTGAAAACCGCTTTTTGAGTTTGATAAGATGTCTTACAATTGTGTCCTTAATGTCAGCAAAAGTAATATTTTCGCAATCTTCCAAAAATAAAGATAACCTTGGAAAAGAAGCTATCTTGTTCTGTTCTACTTTCTGTCTCCAGTATTGCAGCTTTAATCCAAACGCTGACACTCTTTCTCTCGCTGAAATGATATTAATATTCTTTCCTTGCAATTCTTTGTTTAATATATTTATACTCTCAAAAATATCCGCTAAATATGCGAGATATGCAACCCAGGAAGAGTTTTTAAACTTATCTGCGAGAATATTCTTTTGATCAATCATAAAAATTTCGACTTCAGTTTTGAGAGTCCAAACTCGATTTAATATATTTCCGCGAGAGAGCCACCTTACTTCTGTAAAATAAAGTAGGTCCGTATATTCAGCTTCTCCGTCCTGACATAATTCACGAAATAGACGCGTGTTTAGTTCATGACCCTTGATAAAATTTACAATCTTAATGACATCATGCATGACGGCTTCCAGTGTAGGTTCTAAACATTTGACCATAAGGGCCTGGCGATGGATCATACAGTGAGTAACTTCAATATTTGGGTTATTTTTTTTTACAAAAGCCGAAAAACCATTAATATGACCCAGCATAGCTGGAGCTCCATCCAAAGAAACAGAAATACAGTTTTCCCATTTTAAACTTTGCGCATTAAAGTATTCATTTACTTTATTGTATACATCAATTCCACGAGATCTCAACTCGAGCGGTGAACAAAACAGCAATTCCTCTTCAAAATTATCTGCACCTTTATAGCGAACATATACCATAAGCTGTGAATTGCTACTTAAATCAGTTGTCTCATCAAGCTGAATAGCAAAATATTTAGCCTGTTTTAATGCGAGAATAACCTGTTCCTTCACGTTTTCTGCTAATATAGAAATTCGGGTTTTCACAATGTTCGCAGACAAGGGCACTGAATTCAGTTTCTCCGCTTCTTTTTGCCCACACATAATCTCTGCCATTTTTACAGCAGCTGGTTTAACCAAATCTTCGCCAATAGTGTATGGTTTCTTATTTCTAGCAATCAACCAGGCTACTTCAAAGCTAGCCCTTGATGCTGAACTTTGACCAAATGTACCAAACAAGGTCCTGTTCAATCTTTGTTTTTTAACAGATATTTCTAAATTTTCAAAGTATTCTCGCGGTTTGGAAGACAGGTGTGAATGCAAATTATCTAAATGTTTCTTTAATTGGCTTTTTTTTAAAGATTCTGAAGTCAGTACCTTCATACATACAACACACTGTGGTTTCATTGTACCATTGTCTTCTATTTGTGTAAAACCGTAATTAAGAAATTCGTCTTGGTATTTTCTTTTTCTATTTGGTGGCATTTTAAGGTAGGAAGAAAATAATCTAGAGTCTAGATCTAACGGCGATTTTATTTCCACGTCACAGAGCATATTTGCTGGGCTATCCACCTTACTGAACGCCACTAGCTGCCCGACCTTTCCAGGCACATCTTTATATTTTACCTGGCCACACAACTCTGTGTTCTGACGATGCAGTTGCAGTCGGTGTAGCGACTCAAAATGTTCCCGGCAAACTGAACAGACAAAGCGTCGCACATAAATGTGGCTGCTCATGTGTTTTGTAAGATTGGCTACATTGTTGCATTCCAACTGGCAAATCTGAATGCGAAGGATCAAGATTAAAAAATAAGAAAAGCTGGTCACACTTGGACAAACAGAAATAACAAAAAAAATCTGTTGCACTCTTTCTTTCATTCTTTTTTACTCACCCTGCATTTTATAGTGTTCGGTTCATCCAAATGCTTTCTATATTCATGTTCCAAAATCTCATCAAGCGTGTTACACCAGAAGCGACAGCCATAACGACAGAAATGTCGGTTTAGTTGATGATTGGAGTGATGTGAGTCCAACGACAATTGATTTTTGCACATAAAGCTGCATATATTGCATGCAAATGCGTCAAAACCGGCAGCGGGAGAAGCAACACCGTCAGCGGATGACGTCACAAATAACTGTAACACAAAGCAAAATTACAGTCGCCCTTAAAACTTCGATATGCATGTCGTCGTGTATGTGTACGTGTGTATGGATGTGTGATCAGGTTAGGTGTTACCTTTTGCTGCTGTTCGAGCGTGCTAAGGCTCTCAATAAACTTAAGCTCATCTTCAGATTTGTAGTCATGCACCGGCACCGTTATCATATTTGGCCGCTCCTCGATTATACTCATAAAGCTGCCAGCTGCAAAGAAATCAGCAAAGTTACATATGTACATAATCAAAGACAATGCTAACGGTATATTGCAGGGGTCGGCGAACTTTTTGAAAGAAATTTCACTTTTACCCTATTTGGGGTAATTTACCCCGGTTCGCCGACCCCTGACTTAGGGTAACACCTAGACCAGGGGTCGGCGAACTTTTTGAAAGAAATTTCACTTTTACCCCATTTAGGGTAATTTACCCCGGTTCGCCGCCGCCTATAGTGCGTAATATAAAAAAAACGCAACACATGTAGACGTGCATACACAGACACACACACACCTATTTCGATCTACAAGCAAGAACAAGGATTAGTTCATTTACCGCTAGACAATTCCAACGCTGGCTGATCTTCGTCGACCTCAAGCTTAATTTGTGTGTCATCTATATCGATTGCCTCTTGTTTTATCACAAATTCCTCATCCATCGCGCTAAGCGAAAAACAAAGTGCGCAAAATAAATTACCGCTGCCATAAAAAAATATCGAGCAATAGACCGTGTTTCGAAGCCGATACATAGCACTTCAAATGCAAAACAATGGTCGATTTTTACCATTGAACTGTAAAAACAAACAGAAATAATCTGTGCAACCGGCTTGCATGTTTTGTTTGCGGTAATTACTAAATAAAAGAAAATACCTTTTCGCAACGTAGAAACATTTATTCTGTGCGCATAGATAAGCCTTTTTCTGCTGGGACGGCTTGGTGTACCCTGAATCGGAAATTGTAGAAATCAATATTTGTTTTATAAATTCTACAAGCGTAAAAGAGTAGGATGAAGCGTAGGGTGTTTGGATAATCAATCAAAATATATGTTTTGCATTATTAATATTTTCAACTGAATTTTGCAAATTCCGACAGGCAGGGCGGCCATGGGAGCATGCTTCGTGAACATGATCGCTTTCTATCTATCTGCAACATCTTCAAGATAATGAAAGTTCCAGTGCCACAGAATGGCAAAATAGTCAAAGATGCCAGAGCATGTGTCTCAGAGTTCATATCATTTATTAGCAACGAGGCAATTGAGCGTACTGTCGCCGAAAACCGGAAAACGGCCACGATTTGCTAGTGGCATTCTGAAATCTGGGCTTCGACAACTATCTGGAACCTCTATCCGTTTAGCACATGTGTATTATGTTTCTTAAAGTTTGTACTTACCTAATTGTGTTGTTTTAATATGGTGCGTAGTCAAACAAATCAGATCGGAATTTGTTTCTGGACAGCAACTCTATGCAAACCGATGATGGTAATGAGGCTAATGTAGGTTTTTTTTAATATAATTTAAACATTATCTATGTATAGAGGCAATAGTCAAAGTCAAGTTTTACTTTTGTGGCAAGTAGCTTAATAGTTTCATTTTATACGCATATTTTATAAGACACCAAGTACTTTTGTATATTCTACAGGTTTACAATATTTGTATATGCTTAAATATATATTAAAGTGTATGATGAGTCACATATACTTTTCATGTTCTATTCTGTTTTTCTTATATTTTTTTAAAAATCTCTGCACAGTTAAAATTTTCTTTACGTTGGTCATATCTTGGCAGATTTTTTCCAAAACCGACGAAATCGAAAAGTTCATTTAGATGTCAATTTTACAAACAAGTTTATATAAAATTGCGTATATTAAATGGCTATCATTTAAATTTAAATTAAAACAACCAATCATAATTTGTGATGTGTTTACTTAAAACTCATTAAAACAATAGCTATTGTGAGCTTGGGTTTGCTGTTAAACCATATACATATATACAAGTGAAATGTCACTAGATTACCACAACTACTAGATTTGAACATTGTTTAATATTAGCTACAAAGTTGAGTGATGTGTTTGTTAGAGTGGGAGGAAGATGTGGATTACTTAATAATAGTTATGTACCGTTTCTGTACATAAAATATTTCAGATACTTAGGTATGAAATATTATAAATAATTTGTGACTAATACTAGGATAAAATGATGTGGCCTATAGACAGATGCATATGCTGATAATGAAATGAAACAATATTCCAATTGCTTGAGCTCCGACTACAATAAGTTGTCTGCTACAGCATCAGATCATCGCTTTCCATGGGCTCATCCTTGATGCGTAGCATCTTGCTGTTGTCCATGATATCATCGTTAAGGAATATGTTGCTATCGCTATGCTTCAAATGTAGTGTGGGAATTGCATCCGGTAGCAATTGACCCGGCTGCATGAAACAGTAGCTTTCAAAGTGTTTGCAGCAAATGTGCTTTGAGTTGTCCCATTTGGGCAATGGCTCGATTTTAAGATTGTAGCACCACTTCGTGCGCTGATTGCGATTTTCAGGAAAGTCTACCATTGGCATTTGCACATCGTCAACACCACAAATAAGACAGCTTAATACGTTGGCGGGCAAATGCGTGTCACAAACATATTTGCCAAAAAAGCTTTCAGCATTCGGTAAATTAAGAGCCTGGCACCATTGATCCAGCAGCATGGGATCTGTAACATTAGTTGGAAGACCGTTAACATTGTTTGTAACTTAAATAATTTGATACCTAATTACCTTTTGGAAACTTGTGCAGCTGAACATTTACATCCCCGGGACAATCGAGCATGCAACAACGTGGGCCAACAGCAGGCAGCTCAGGGTTTGCGCTTTCTGGTCCCAGATGGAGGGTGGGCACCGCATTTGACATTAGACGTCGCACGCATACAAGTGACGGTTCAAAGTGACGACTACAAATAAGTTTTGTGTTGCGCTGGGACTTTAAGAAGCGCATGCCTGTGGCCCGTTCCCATTTGCGTATGGAGCTAATGTTGTTGGGCAGACGAAAGAGTTTGATGCCATCACCGCGAGGACTGCGACAGTAGGGCAAGCAGCACGATTTGATCTTCCAAGGGGGCTGCTGTCCTGGCGGCAGCGGATCAAAACGAGAGTGACGTTCCCTCTTAACATAGTGAGCTGTGTGTAATTGGTCATCATTATCATCAAAATTATCGTCCAAGTCCTCAAACATTGTGTCCTCTACGTCTATATCGAGCTCATCACATTCACTGCCTGCATCGGACTGAGCATACATCTGCTGGCTCTGCTTATTCGTAAAAAGCTCCTTTGGTACATTGTCACCCAATTCCAGCTGGCAGTGCACCAACGAGCATTTGTCATAGCCCGACTCGACAGGATTGAAGCTGGTGCTTTTCTCTTGCTTAACACTGGGCAGACGCAGCTGGTGATCGCTCCAGTTATATGAATTTTTGCGGTTTAAATGACTGTCATACAGTTGCTCCTCTTCATTGCTTCTTTCGTGTAGTTGCAGCTCTGGCTCCAGCAAACTATAATTCTCCTGCTCATGACCGTCATCATTACCATCATATTGATCGAATTGCTCCATTGCGTCAAGCTCTAAACTTCTAGGCTTGTCCAGACGAATGAAATCATTTTCAAAAACTTTCTTGGGAGCAAGCGGTCCCAGATTTCGTGTGGGCACACTGCCATGAATCAGCCTCACATTGCCCATACAGATGGGTTCAAAGTGTGCGCTGCAGATGCGATAGCGCCAGCGATACTCTGGATCAAAGGGTACCTGCGTATTGTGTTGCCACTTGGCGCACATGTCCGCCGAATTGGGAAAGTTGTGTAGCGTTACATTCTCGCTGGTTAAATGATTCGAACAGCCCTTGACTTGACAGAATTTGCTAGATTTACGTGGCGGAGCAGGACGTGGCAGGCGAAAGCCAATGCTTGCTGACTGCAACTGTTGCCGAGAATCAATATGTACAGGTTCAAGCTCTTTGGACTGCAGTTCAAACTGCAATTGGCTATTAAACTCATTGTCATAGATGTGCTTGGGTCGACGCGAACCCAAACGCAACGTGGGCATTGCACCACGCATGATGCGCAAGCCCTGGAAGCAATCTGGTATAAAATGATGACTGCAGATGCGAAAACGCCAAGCAAACTTAATGTCCACAGTCACTTGGGTGTTGTGCATCCACTTTTGCATGGCATCCATTGAGACGGGAAACTTGTGCAGCTTTGTATTGCTATCGATATTATTTGCGTTGACATTGCAGCCATGCACGCTGCACACCCGAGCACTGTAATGGAATCCATTTTGGGCAGGCGCAATGTTACAGCTTTGAGGTATAGCTGCACCCAAGGGAGAGAGCTGCTCGGCATAGTTGGGATTTGGCTCGGTGCCTATTTGCTCATAGGTGGCACACTTCTCGACTTTACCAACCTCAAGCAGCACTTCCAGCGCTTGCATTTCCAGTGGCTGTTGTGAGTTGTAGTTATAATCCTCTTCATATTCGATATCCGACTGCTGTGGCGATAGTTCCATCTTGCACAGGGGCTCTAGCTCAAGCATTGATTCCGATGGCGCTTCAATCTCTTTGGCGCTGGCCTGCAGCTCATTCCTTTGCTGCCACTCCTCCACTGTGGGATTCTGATACGGAGGCATTTCGCCCGGTTGACGCTCCGGTAACTCCAGCGTTGGCATACTCCAGGGCTTCAGGCTCCTGGTTGTCTCTGTCAGACATCTGGGCTCAAAGTGTTTGCTGCATATCTTGTACATATACCGTTGCTGCTCGTAAAACACCAGCTGCATATTGTGTAGCCACATCTCGAGCATATCCCGGCGGGTGGGCAAGCCATGTAAACGTCCTCCATCGCGTGGCTTGAGCGTTCTGCATCCACGTACCGCACAACTTACAATACGAATGCGAACGCTACTGCGTGATGCCTCATAATTGGCATCCAACAGCTCCTCGCCTTCATGTGCCGAAAAGTTATCCACACTGTGATCATACAGCAAAATCAAGTGTAGCGGACATAGCTTCGGAAACTGTTGCTTCTCAAGCGGATCCACCAAGTCTATATAGGAGAGCCACTGATCACGCAACTCTTGCTTCTGGGGAAGCTCGTAAGTGACACGCAAATAGCTCTTCTGCAATTCCACACACTGCGGATAGCAACAGTCATGACTGGCGCCATCTATATTGCAAAAGACCTTCTGTTTTGTTGGCAATGGGTCCAAAATGGGGTGTATGTCGTGCAGTTCCTCGTGACCCAGATGGAGCGTTGGAATTGCTCCATAGGTGGGACATCCATTTTCCAAACATTTGGCCTCAAAGTGCACACTGCAGATCCTTAGGCAGGTCAACTGTTCTTTGCTTGGATCAAGGCGAATATTTTGCAGCCACTTCTCTGACAATTGACGCACCTTTGGCAACCCGAACAGGAGGGCATTATCTGCATCTTTGGATCGGCCGCAGTTGGGGACACAACAGATGAACGCATCCTCCTCAAAGTTGGTCGTCACATTGTTGACAGCTTTTTCCCGACGTGGTGCGACTGTTAGTCGAATTGGATGTGCTTCAGGTATAAGAAGCTCATCATCATTGTCCGGAATGTCCTCATCATCATCATCATCATCATCGTCAGAGTCGTCTGACGAGTTATCATCGCTGTAACATTCGGCAAATCTTTCCACGAGCGCCAATGGATCAATGTAGCCATGACCTTCGGAATCCTGATGATCTATTTCATCGTTATCTACCGGCTGTTCCCCCCCATAATCATTCTCAAGCTGTCCTGCCGACAAAGGTTTTTTTCGAGCAGCTTGAGATAAAAAGTCGTTTCTTTTAATGGTCTGTCTGACAGTTTCGTGACATATGGTGATTCCACATTCCGTCTTCAACTCATTGGCAAGCGTTCTGGTCGAAATATTTGGATTTTGGTTGATCTTTCCGACCATAATTCGCTCTGCCCTTGGAGTTATTGACCGCGGCCGACCAGTCGAAGGCTTCGCCTCCATCCTTCCCTCGTATTTAACGCGGTTTAAAATGTTGTATACAGTTTTCGTGCTAATTGCAAACATTTCTGCAATCTCAGGAACCTTTTTCCCCATGGTGGAGTTGTAATACACCAACTGGTTCATTTCTAACGATAACCGCTTGCCTGGCATTTTAAGACCGTCTAAAACTGTACCGATTATATATAAATTCTATATTCCAAATATGAAATTTGTAAGAAAATTGCATCACCAAGAGCCGAGTGTTTTTATTTTTTAAAATAGTAACTATTAATATGCCATTCACAACGAAAACAAACAAAAAAAAAATATTGTAAACACTTGTCTAAGCGTTGAATTTTGTGCCTTTGTTTGTATTTTTAATTTTTAATTGTATAATTTATAAAAATAATAAAAACAAATATAAAACAACAGACAGTGTGACCGTATATCTCTAAAGTGAATATATCGAAAATTTGCACTGCTTGTAAAGAGATTCCTGACAAATTGCATATATAGTTTGTCAAGATATGGTTTTCAGTCAGTGAAAATTTTTGATATTTTCACTTTAAAGATATACGGTTACACTGGCGGTTGCTTAAAATTTTTTTTGTTATTTTTTTTTATAAATTATACACTTAATTATCTCTTAAACCCATTAAACAGAACTTAAATAACATAAACATTAACAAAGAAACATTAAAAATACTAACAAAGGCACAAAATTCAACTGCCACGCAAGTGTTGGCAAACGTTTTTTTTTTTATTTGTTTTCGTTGTGCATGGCATATTTACAGTTACTTTCTTATAAAATAAAAACGCTCAGCTCTTGGTGATACAATTTTCTTACAAATTTCATATTTGGAATATAGAATTTATATATAATCGGTACAGTTTTAGACGGTTTTAAAATGCCAGGCAAGTGGTTGTCGTTAGAAATGAACCAGTTTGTGTATTACAACTCCACCATGGGGAAAACGGTCTGTGAGATTGCAGAAATGTTTGCAATTAGCACGAGAACTGTATACAACATTCTAAACCGCGTTAAAAACGATGGAAGGATGGAGGCGAAGCCTTCAACTGGTCGGCCGCGGTCAATAACTCCAAGGGCAGAGCGAATTATGGTCAGAAAGATCAACTAAAATCCAAATATTTCGACCAGAACGCTTGCCAATGAGTTGAAGACGGAATGTGGAATCACCATATGTCGCGAAACTGTCAGACGAGCCATTAAAAGAAACAACTTTTCATCTCAAACTGCTCGAAAAAAACCGTTGTTGTCGGCGGAGCATGTTAGAAGACGTTTAACTTTTGCCAGGATCCACCTGGGACAACCAGAATTATATTGGGACGACGTAATATTTTGCGATGAATCCAAGATTATGCTCTTCTATAATGATGGACCCAGCAGAGTGCGGCGCAAGCCGTTGACAGCACTTGAAATCAAAAATATTATACCCATTGTTAAGTTTGGAAAATTGTCAGTGATGGTTTGGGGGTGCATCGCGAGCAAAGGAGTTGGAGAATTGTGCTTCATTGAAAATATAATGGATGCCCAAAAACCTTTAAATATTTTGAACACACATTTGGTAGCCAGTGCCAACAAATTTGGATTTATAAATGATGGCAAGCCAACATACAAGTTTAACCAGGACAATGATCCTAAGCACAAAGCACACATGGTCAGGTGCTGGTTGCTTTATAACTGCAAAAACGGTATTCGATACACCTTCCCAAAGCCCAGACCTCAACCCAATTGAAAATCTGTGGGCCTATCTGAAAAAACGTACTGCCAAGCGCCATCCGAAAAATAAGAATGATCTCAAGGCGATAACCTTGGAAGAATGGCAAAATATTCCATTGGAATACGTCCAAAATCTAATATAATACAAAATATTAATTATAGTTTAAAACCAAAAACAAACAAAAAAAAAAACGTTTGCAAACACTTGTGTGGCAGTTGAATTTTGTGCCTTTGTTAGTATTTTTAATGTTTCTTTGTTAATGTTTATGTTATTTAAGTTCTGTTTAATGGGTTTAAGAGATAATTGACTGTATAATTCATAAAAAATAATAAAAAAAAAATTTAAGCAACAGCCAGTGTGACCGTATATCTCTAAAGTGAAAATATCAAAATTTTTCACTGAATGAAAACAATTTCTTGACAAACTGTATTTAATTTTAACATTTAGAATTTGAGTCATAAGTTGTAAGCGCAATGTTGAGTAGTTCTTCTTAAATTAAAGGTAACAGTATTCAGCTGCTATTTCTGTTCGCCTGATATTTGCACTCTGATAACAGCAAAATTTTGGATATTGACGCTCGTTAAATTATTGCTACTGCTGCAGCGGCAGTATTTTTTTCTGCTCGTTTTGCCAATATACAGTTGATTCGGGACTGCAGGTAGCAGGCGCGCAGAGTGCGCAACAAGTAGTTGAGAAAATATAACATATGGTATACTCTTAGGCTGACCCTAATTTAGTTTTAGCAGTTTCTGTTCGCCTAGTATTTGCACTCCGATAACAGCCACATTTTTTAAACTTACCTTACTTCCAAACCGACTACTTGAAAACAAGTATTATTTGGTACAAACTATTTATTTTGCATCTTTATTTGTATGGCCTTTAAAAAGGTTACCCTAATGAGGAAAGTTTAATGCTAAGCATGACCGCTAAATTTGTAAGTAAAGTTGTAAATATTTTGTTTGTGCCCTAACATACGAACTAGCTAAAAATGTTAACGATCAATAATATTGTAAAGTATGTATAAATGGCAAAATAGTGTTAATTCTCGCTGGACTCGGTGGCCTCACTCGGTTCTTTGGATGTCTGATTAATCTCAGACATTATGTTTAATGGGTCCTCGCTTCGCAAGTAGCCATTGTGTTGGGGATGAGGTTCAAAAAACACTTGGCCGCGTATTACTCGAACACGTGGACCGTGTGCTCGGGCCGTGAACTTGACTTTTCCGCAAGTGTCCGGCCGCAAACGTCGGTGTGCACGCAATCCACTGACCACTACAAAGTTCTTGTCGCAGCCGTAGCACTTGTAACGCTTCATGCCAATGTGACGGGAGAGATGAGAGATTAGTGTCTCGCGATGAGTAAAATCAAGCGAGCAGACCTGAACAAGTAAAAGAATGCTCATAAATAGAATCTTGTAAAGGAACTTATAATCCATCACTTACTGTGCACTTGAATGGTTTTTCGCCAGTGTGCCTGCGGTGATGGACACGCACCTGGCCAGGTGTGCGAAACCGTTTCTCACAGTAGTTGCATTTATGAGGCAGCTCGCCGGTGTGTATCATCTGATGGATGCGCAGACCGCCCTTTGTTGTAAAGCACTTCGAACAATCCGTACATTCATATGGAGCGGCCAAATATGATGATGCTGGTTTAGCTAAAGTCGGGTGGATTTGCGCTGGAGCTAAGCTTTTCTGAGCCGCAGCTACAAATTCAAGCGCTTTATTTACTGGAACTGGATCTGCAGCAGTCTCCTCCTTAGGTGATGATGCCTCAGATTTTTTAGAGCTTGACGCTACAGTAACTGTACCGTTTACTTTTTCCACAGTAAATGTTGTATCATGGATTAGAGGAACCGGAGATATTGAAGGAATAGGATCTGCTTCTGTAAATTTAAAACGCATGCTAAAATATTAATCAGAACACACCGGCACAACTGAGACTTACTAATAAACGACTTAACCTCCACTTCCATACGTTCAAATTCTGACTCTTCTACCTCATGATTGACTGATAAATGCCTGCAGAATGCCGCATACTGTTCAAAGCATCGAGCACATTTCGGGCACTCCCAGTGAAAGCGATGTTCGGAATAAGCGTAACGCATTTGACGCACCTTCGCATTGCTTGCCTTGGTCACCGGCAGTCGGAGAACCTGGAGCTGCACAGGCAGCGTCAAATTGAGAGGCCTATTTTTCGGATGAAGTACAGTGCCGGGTAATGGTAGTGTTTGCTCTATATTACGTATCTGATTTTGGAATTCTGTAATGATCTTCCGAGATTCGGGCAAACTCTCAAACAAGCCTATGGAACTCAAATGGGAGCTCCGATTTATGGGCACAGTTAGCAGTTGAGTTTGAGTTTGAGGTGTTAACGCTTGCCCAGCCGTTGTAGTTAAATTTCCCGAGCTAACAGACATTGAGCTTGGCAATGTGATAATTTTGTTGCCTATGTTAAAGATATTTGTGCTTTTAGCCGCTGTGGTGGGCGCTAGCTTTACTATCTTAGTGTTTGGCGGCAGTTTAACCATCATACAATTGCAGGGCAGCACTTTCAAGACGTTACTTTTGGAAATGTTATTAGGAACATTGTTGGGCTGATTAGCCATATTATCTTGTTTTAAAAGGATAGGTCGTTTAGTTGATGGCGTCGAATCTGGCATGATATCTGTTTTTCTTTTACCAGAGGTCACAGCTACAATGAAATTTAAAGGTTTATATTATTGTACAAATTTAAGATCAAGTTATTATTTACATGTATTCATAGGTGTTGAATATTTCTCCTTTTCTTTCTGTTCCTCCATCAGCGGTTTCTTAATAGCTGGCAAACGCAATTTGCTTCGCAATTGTTCTGCCAGTCCATTTTTGCTCCAGCTGGCATCGTTCTCAGATATAAACTCATCGGTTTCAGGCAGAGGCTCGGATTTTATTACAAAATCACTAGTTTCGAACTGTTGATCCTCTAAATCTAACGGCTCCGATTTTATTTCCACGTCACAGAGCATCTTTGCTGGGCTGTCCACCTTACTGAACGCCACTAGCTGTCCGACCTTTCCAGGCGCATCTTTATATTTTACCTGTCCACACAACTCTGTGTTCTGACGATGCAGTTGCAGTCGCTGTGGGGACTCAAAATGTTCCCGGCAAACTGAACAGACAAATCGTCGCACATAAATGTGGCTGCTCATGTGTTTTGTAAGATTGGCTACATTGCTGCATTCCAACTGGCAAATCTGAATGCGAAGGATCAAGATTAAAAATAAGAAAAGCTGGTCACACTTGGACAAACAGAAATAACAAAAAAAATCTGTTGCACTCTTTCTTTCATTCTTTTTTACTCACCCTGCATTTTATGGTGTTCGGTTCATCCAAATGCTTTCTATATTCATGTTCCAAAATCTCATCAAGCGTGTTACACCAGAAGCGACAGCCATAACGACAGAAATGTCGGTTTAGTTGATGATTGGAGTGATGTGAGTCCAACGACAATTGATTTTTGCACATAAAGCTGCATATATTGCATGCAAATGCGCCAAAACCGGAAGCGGGAGAAGCTACACCGTCAGCGGATGACGTCACAAATAACTGTAACACAAAGCAAAATTACAGTCGCACTTAAAAGTTCGATATGCATGTCGTCGTGTATGTGTACGTGTGTATGGATGTGTGATCAGGTTAGGTGTTACCTTTTGCTGCTGTTCGAGCGTGCTAAGGCTCTCAATAAACTTAAGCTCATCTTCAGATTTGTAGTCATGCACCGGCACCGTTATCATATTTGGCCGCTCCTCGATTATACTCATAAAGCTGCCAGCTGCAAAGAAATCAGCAAAGTTACATATGTACATAACCAAAGACAATGCTAACGGTATAGTGCGTAATATAAAAATAAACGCAACACATGTAAACGTGCATACACAGGCAAACACACACACACCTATTTCGATCTACAAGCAAAAACAAAGATTAGTTCATTTACCGCTAGACAATTCCAACGCTGGCTCATCTTCGTCGACCTCAAGCTTAATTTGTGTGTCATCTATATCGATGGCCTCTTGTTTTATCACAATTTCCTCATCCATCGCGCTAAGCAAAAAACAAAGTGCGCAAAATAAATTACCGCTGCGATCAGAAGAAGCTATCGATCGTTGGACAACAAAAAATATCGAGCAATAGACCGTGTTTCGAAGCCGATACATCGATAAGTTCACGTGCTCATAGCACTTCAAAAGCAAAACAATGGTCGATTTTTTCCATTGAACTGTAAAAACAATCAGAAATAATCTGGGATAGCAACATTATTAAAAAAAGCAACCGGCTTGCGTGTTTTGTTAGCGGAAATTACTAAATAAAAGCTAATACCTTTTCGCAACGTAGAAATATTTACTCTGTGCGTACAGAAAAGCCTTTTTCTGCTGGGACGGCTTGGTGTACCCTGCATCGGAAATTGAAGAAATTAATGTTTGTTTTATAAATTCTACAATCGTAAAACAAAAAATGAGCAACAGCAAGGACTCACAACAATACCTTAATAATATGCTAGTCAAAGAGGAGGATGAAGCTTAGGGTGTTTGGATAATCAAACAAAATATATGTTTTGCATTATTAATATTTTCAACTGAATTTTGCAGATTCCGACAGGCAGGACGGCCATGGGAGCATGCTTCGTGAACAGGGTCGCTTTCTGCCTATCTGCAACATCATCAAGATAACGAAAGTGCCAGTGCCACAGAATGGCAAAATAGCCAAAAGAGTTCATATCATTTATTAGCAGCGAGGCAATTGAGCGTAATGTCGCCGAAAATCGGAAAACGGTCAACGGCGACGATTTGCTGGTGGCCTTCAGCAATCTGGGCTTCGACAACTTTGTAGAACCTCTATCCCTTTATTTACAAAAATATCTAGAGGTAAGCACATGTGTATTATGTTTCTTAAAGTTTGTACTTACCTAATTGTGTTGTTTTAATATGGTGCGTAGTCAAACAAATCAGATCGGAATTTGTTTCTGGACAGCAACTATATGCAAACCGATGATGGTAATGAGGCTGGAAAGCAATAACCTTTGCCGGGTAACTACAGTAGGTTCTCTAATATAACATTATCTATGTATAGAGGCAATAGTCAAAGTCAAGTTTTACTTTTGTGGGAAGTAGCTTAATAGTTTCATTTTATACGCATATTTTATAAGACACCAAGTACTTTTGTATATTCTACAGGTTTACAATATTTGTATATGCTTAAATATATATTAAAGTGTATGATGAGTCACATATACTTTTCATGTTCTATTCTGTTTTTCTTATATTTTTTTAAAAATCTCTGCACAGTTAAAATTTTCTTTACATTGGTCATATCTTGGCAGATTTTTTCCAAAACCGACGAAATCGAAAAGTTCATTTAGATGTCAATTTTACAAACAAGTTTATATAAAATTGCGTATATTAAATGGCTATCATTTAAATTTAAATTAAAACAACCAATCATAATTTGTGATGTGTTTACTTAAAACTCATTAAAACAATAGCTATTGTGAGCTTGGGTTTGCTGTTAAACCATATACATATATACAAGTGAAATGTCACTAGATTACCACAACTACTAGATTTGAACATTGTTTAATATTAGCTACAAAGTTGAGTGATGTGTTTGTTAGAGTGGGAGGAAGATGTGGATTACTTAATAATAGTTATGTACCGTTTCTGTACATAAAATATTTCAGATACTTAGGTATGAAATATTATAAATAATTTGTGACTAATACTAGGATAAAATGATGTGGCCTATAGACAGATGCATATGCTGATAATGAAATGAAACAATATTCCAATTGCTTGAGCTCCGACTACAATAAGTTGTCTGCTACAGCATCAGATCATCGCTTTCCATGGGCTCATCCTTGATGCGTAGCATCTTGCTGTTGTCCATGATATCATCGTTAAGGAATATGTTGCTATCGCTATGCTTCAAATGTAGTGTGGGAATTGCATCCGGTAGCAATTGACCCGGCTGCATGAAACAGTAGCTTTCAAAGTGTTTGCAGCAAATGTGCTTTGAGTTGTCCCATTTGGGCAATGGCTCGATTTTAAGATTGTAGCACCACTTCGTGCGCTGATTGCGATTTTCAGGAAAGTCTACCATTGGCATTTGCACATCGTCAACACCACAAATAAGACAGCTTAATACGTTGGCGGGCAATTGCGTGTCACAAACATATTTGCCAAAAAAGCTTTCAGCATTCGGTAAATTAAGAGCCTGGCACCATTGATCCAGCAGCATGGGATCTGTAACATTAGTTGGAAGACCGTTAACATTGTTTGTAACTTAAATAATTTGATACCTAATTACCTTTTGGAAACTTGTGCAGCTGTACATTTACATCCCCGGGACAATCGAGCATGCAACAACGTGGGCCAACAGCAGGCAGCTCAGGGTTTGCGCTTTCTGGTCCCAGATGGAGGGTTGGCACCGCATTTGACATTAGACGTCGCACGCATACAAGTGACGGTTCAAAGTGACGACTACAAATAAGTTTTGTGTTGCGCTGGGACTTTAAGAAGCGCATGCCTGTGGCCCGTTCCCATTTGCGTATGGAGCTAATGTTGTTGGGCAGACGAAAGAGTTTGATGCCATCACCGCGAGGACTGCGACAGTAGGGCAAGCAGCACGATTTGATCTTCCAAGGGGGCTGCTGTCCTGGCGGCAGCGGATCAAAACGCGAGCGACGTTCCCTCTTAACATAGTGAGCTGTGTGTAATTGGTCATCATTATCATCAAAATTATCGTCCAAGTCCTCTAACATTGTGTCCTCTACGTCTATATCGAGCTCATCACATTCACTGCCTGCATCGGACTGAGCATACATCTGCTGGCTCTGCTTATTCGTAAAAAGCTCCTTTGGTACATTGTCACCCAATTCCAGCTGGCAGTGCACCAACGAGCATTTGTCATAGCCCGACTCGAAAGGATTGAAGCTGGTGCTTTTCTCTTGCTTAACACTGGGCAGACGCAGCTGGTGATCGCTCCAGTTATATGAATTTTTGCGGTTTAAATGACTGTCATACAGTTGCTCCTCTTCATTGCTTCTTTCGTGTAGTTGCAGCTCTGGCTCCAGCAAACTATAATTCTCCTGCTCATGACCGTCATCATTACCATCATATTGATCGAATTGCTCCATTGCGTCAAGCTCTAAACTTCTAGGCTTGTCCAGACGAATGAAATCATTTTCAAAAACTTTCTTGGGAGCAAGCGGTCCCAGATTTCGTGTGGGCACACTGCCATGAATCAGCCTCACATTGCCCATACAGATGGGTTCAAAGTGTGCGCTGCAGATGCGATAGCGCCAGCGATACTCTGGATCAAAGGGTACCTGCGTATTGTGTTGCCACTTGGCGCACATGTCCGCCGAATTGGGAAAGTTGTGTAGCGTTACATTCTCGCTGGTTAAATGATTCGAACAGCCCTTGACTTGACAGAATTTGCTAGATTTACGTGGCGGAGCAGGACGTGGCAGGCGAAAGCCAATGCTTGCTGACTGCAACTGTTGCCGAGAATCAATATGTACAGGTTCAAGCTCTTTGGACTGCAGTTCAAACTGCAATTGGCTATTAAACTCATTGTCATAGATGTGCTTGGGTCGACGCGAACCCAAACGCAACGTGGGCATTGCACCACGCATGATGCGCAAGCCCTGGAAGCAATCTGGTATAAAATGATGACTGCAGATGCGAAAACGCCAAGCAAACTTAATGTCCACAGTCACTTGGGTGTTGTGCATCCACTTTTGCATGGCATCCATTGAGACGGGAAACTTGTGCAGCTTTGTATTGCTATCGATATTATTTGCGTTGACATTGCAGCCATGCACGCTGCACACCCGAGCACTGTAATGGAATCCATTTTGGGCAGGCGCAATGTTACAGCTTTGAGGTATAGCTGCACCCAAGGGAGAGAGCTGCTCGGCATAGTTGGGATTTGGCTCGGTGCCTATTTGCTCATAGGTGGCACACTTCTCGACTTTACCAACCTCAAGCAGCACTTCCAGCGCTTGCATTTCCAGTGGCTGTTGTGAGTTGTAGTTATAATCCTCTTCATATTCGATATCCGACTGCTGTGGCGATAGTTCCATCTTGCACAGGGGCTCTAGCTCAAGCATTGATTCCAATGGCGCCTCAATCTCTTTGGCGCTGGCCTGCAGCTCATTCCTTTGCTGCCACTCCTCCACTGTGGGATTCTGATACGGAGGCATTTCGCCCGGTTGACGCTCCGGTAACTCCAGCGTTGGCATACTCCAGGGCTTCAGGCGCCTGGTTGTCTCTGTCAGACATCTGGGCTCAAAGTGTTTGCTGCATATCTTGTACATATACCGTTGCTGCTCGTAAAACACCAGCTGCATATTGTGTAGCCACATCTCGAGCATATCCCGGCGGGTGGGCAAGCCATGTAAACGTCCTCCATCGCGTGGCTTGAGCGTTCTGCATCCACGTACCGCACAACTTACAATACGAATGCGAACGCTACTGCGTGATGCCTCATAATTGGCATCCAACAGCTCCTCGCCTTCATGTGCCGAAAAGTTATCCACACTGTGATCATACAGCAAAATCAAGTGTAGCGGACATAGCTTCGGAAACTGTTGCTTCTCGAGCGGATCCACCAAGTCCATATAGGAGAGCCACTGATCACGCAACTCTTGCTTCTGGGGAAGCTCGTAAGTGACACGCAAATAGCTCTTCTGCAATTCCACACACTGCGGATAGCAACAGTCATGACTGGCGCCATCTCTATTGCAATAGAGCTTCTGTTTTGTTGGCAATGGTTCCAAAATGGGGTGTATGTCACGTTTCTCGTGACCCAGATGGAGCGTTGGAATTGCTCCATAGGTGGGACGTCCATTCTCCAAACACTTGGCCTCAAAGTGCACACTGCAGATCCTTAGGCAGGTCAACTGTTCTTTGCACGGATCAAGGCGAATATTTTGCAGCCACTTCTCTGACAATTGACGCACCTTTGGCAACCCGAACAGGAGGGCATTATCTGCATCTTTGGATCGTCCGCAGGTGGGGACACAACAGATGAAAGCATCCTCCTCAAAGTTGGTCGTCACATTATTGACAGCTTTTTCCCGACGTGGTGCGGCTGTTAGTCGAATTGGATGTGCTTCAGGTATAAGAAGCTCAGCATCATTGCCCGGAATGTCCTCATCATCATCATCGTCAGAGTCGTCTAACGAGTTATCATCGCTGTAACATTCGGCAAATCTTTCCACGAGCGCCAATGGATCAATGTAGCCATGACCTTCGGAATCCTGATGATCTTCCTCATCGTTATCTACCGGCTGTTCCTCATTCTCAAGCTGTCCCGCCGACAAAGGTTTTTTTCGAGCAGCTTGAGATGAAAAGTGGATACTTTTAATAGCTCTCCTGATAGTTTCGTGACATGTGGTGATTCCAAAATCCGTCTTCATCTTTTTGGCAAGCGTTCTGGTCGAAATAGTTGGGTTTTGATTGATTTTTCTGACCATAAATTCCTCTGCACTTGGAGTTATTACCCGCGGCCGACCACTTTTAGGCTTCGCCTTCAACCTACCCTCTTTTTTAACGCGGTTTATAACGTTGTATACACTTTTCCTGTTAATTGCAAACATTTTTGCAATCTCAGTGGGTTTTATCCCAATGGTGAAGTTGTAATAAACCAACTGCTTTATGTCGATCGATAACTGCTTGCCTGGCATTTTTAAGCCGTCTAAAACTGTCCCGATTATATATAAATTATATATTTCAAATATAAAATTTCTGCTGCGCGTTCCTTTTTAATAAAAAGGTAACTAAATATTCTATTCACAACGAAAACAAAACAAAAAAGGAAGTGTGTAAAGCATTTATTGTCAGTTGAATTTAGCACCTTTGTTAGTATTTTTAATGTTTCTTTGTTAATGTTAATGTTTTTAAAGTTTTGTTTAATAGGTTTAAGAGGGAACTGACAGAATGACTTATAAAAAATAAAAATTAAAAACAACAACCAGTGTGACCCTATATCTCTAAAGTGAAAATATCTACATTTTTCCCGTTGTGTACAGCGTTTGTGTTAACGGTATAGCGCTTAATATAAAAATAAACGCAACACATGTAAACGTGCATACACAGACAAACACACACACATCTATTTCGATCTACAAGCAAAAACAAAGATTAGTTCATTTACCGCTAGAAAACTCATCCATCGTGCTAAGCAAAAAACAAAGTGCGCAAAATAAATTACCTCTGCGATCAGAAGAAGCTATCGATCGTTGACCAACAAAAAATATCGAGCATATACCGTATTTCAAAGCCGATACATCGATAAGTTCACGTGCTCATAGCACTTCAAAAGCAAAACAATGGTCGATTTTTACCATTGAACTGTAAAAACAATCAGAAATAATCTGTGTTAGCAACATTATTAAAAAGAAGCAATCGGCTTGAGTGTTTTGTTAGCGGTAATTACTAAATAAAAGCTAATACCTTTTCGCAACGCAGAAACATTTACTCTGTGCGTACAGATAAGCCTTTTTCTGCTGGGACGGCTTGGTGTACACTGCATCGGAAATTGAAGAAATCAATGTTTGTTTTATAAATTCTACAAGCGTAAAACAAAAAATGAGCAACAGCGAGGACTCACAACAATACCTTAATGATATGCTAGTCAAAGAGGAGGATGAAGCGTCCGGTGGTTAGATAATCAAACAAAGTATATGTTCTGCAATATTAATGTTTTCAACTGAATTTTGCAGACGATTCCGACAGGCAGGACGGCCATGGGAGCATGCTTCGTGAACAGGATCGCTTTCTGCCTATCTGCAACATCATCAAGATAATGAAAGTGCCAGTGCCACAGAATGGCAAAATAGCCAAAGATGCCAGAGAGTGCATACAAGAATGTGTCTCAGAGTTCATATCATTTATTAGCAGCGAGGCAATTGAGCGTAGTGTCGCCGAAAATCGGAAAACGGTCAACGGCGACGATTTGCTGGTGGCCTTCAGCAATCTGGGCTTCGACAACTATGTAGAACCTCTATCCGTTTATTTACAAAAATATCGAGAGGTAAGCACATGTGTATTATGTTTCTTAAAGTTTGTACTTACCTAATTGTGTTGTTTTAATATGGTGCGTAGTCAAACAAATCAGATCGGAATTTGTTTCTGGACAGCAACTATATGCAAACCGATGATGGTAATGAGGCTGGAAAGCAATAACCTTTGCCGGGTAACTAATGTAGGTTTTTTTTAATATAATTTAAACATTATCTATGTATAGAGGCAATAGTCAAAGTCAAGTTTTACTTTTGTGGCAAGTAGCTTAATAGTTTCATTTTATACGCATATTTTATAAGACACCAAGTACTTTTGTATATTCTACAGGTTTACAATATTTGTATATGCTTAAATATATATTAAAGTGTATGATGAGTCACATATATTTTTCATGTTCTATTCCGTTTTACTTATATTTTTTAAAAATCCTTGCACAGTTTAAAATTTCCTCTACGTTGGTCATATCTTGGCATATCTTTTCCAAAACACCTAACGATAATTTTCATTATCGCAACACTATAGATGGACATTTAGTTAAAATGATATAAAATCATTCATCGACAAAATCGAAAAGTACCATTTGGATGGCAGTTTTGCAAAAAAATAAATATAAAATTTGGTATATTAAATGGCTATCATGAACATTTTTCTGGGAGAAATATTCGGCAAATTAAAATAACCAATCATAATTTGTGATGTGCTTACTTAGAACTAATTAAAACAATAGCTACTTAAGGAACATTGTGGGCTTGGGTTTGCTGTTAAATCATATACATATACATATGGCCTGACTCCAAACGGTAATGTTTGAACGCTTTACAAGTGAAATGTCACTAGATTACCACAACTACTAGATTTGAATATTGTTTAATATTAGCTACAAAGTTGAGTGATGTGTTGGTTAGGGTGGGAGGAAGATGTGGATTACTTAATAATAGTACGACCGTTTCCGTACATAAAATATTTCAGATACTTAGGTATCAAATATTATAAATAAGTTGTGACTAATACTAGGATAAAATGATGTGGCCTATACACAGATGCATAAGCTGATGATGAAATGAAACAATATTCCCATTGCTTGAGCTTTGACTACAATAAGTTGTCTGCTACAGCATCAGATCATCGCTTTCCATGGGCTCATCCTTGATGCGTAGTATCTTGCTGTTGTCCATAATATCATCGTTAAGGAATATGTTGCTATCGCTATGCTTCAAATGTAGCGTGGGCATTGCATCCGGTAGCAATTGACCCGGCTGCATGAAACAGTAGCTTTCAAAGTGTTTGCAGCAAATGTGCTTTGAGTTGTCCCATTTGGGCAATGGCTCGATTTTAAGATTGTAGCACCACTTCGTGCGCTGATTGCGATTTCCAGGAAAGTCTACCATTGGCATTTGCACATCGTCAACACCACAAATAAGACAGCTTAATACGTTGACGGGCAAATGCGTGTCACAAACATATTTGCCAAAAAAGCTTTCAGCATTCGGTAAATTAAGAGCCTGGCACCATTGATCCAGCAGCATGGGATCTGTAACATTAGTTGGAAGACCGTTAACATTGTTTGTAACTTAAATAATTTGATACCTAATTACCATTTGGAAACTTGTGCAGCTGAACATTTACATCCCCGGGACAATCGAGCATGCAACAACGTGGGCCTACGGCAGGCAGCTCAGGGTTTGCGCTTTCTGGTCCCAGATGGAGGGTTGGCACCGCATTTGACATTAGACGTCGCACGCCTATAAGTGACGGTTCAAAGTGACGACTACAAATGAGTTTTGTGTTGCGCTGGGACTCTAAGAAGCGCATGCCTGTGGCCCGTTCCCATTTGCGTATGGAGCTAATGTTGTTGGGCAGACGAAAGAGTTTGATGCCATCACCGCGAGGACTGCGACAGTAGGGCAAGCAGCACGATTTGATCTTCCAAGGGGGCTGCTGTCCTGGCGGCAGCGGATCAAAACGCGAGCGACGTTCCCTCTTAACATATTGAGCTGTGTGTAATTGGTCATCATCGTCATCATTATCATCAAATTCATCGTCCAAGTCCTCTAACATTGTGTCCTCTACGTCTATATCGAGCTCATCACATTCACTGCCTGCATCGGACTGATCATACATCTGCTGGCTCTGCTTATTCGTAAAAAGCTCCTGTGGTACATTATCACCCAATTCCAGTGTGGGCACCGCCCAGGGACACAACTTGCGCAAACGGATGCAGTGCGGCTCGAAGTGCACGCTACAAATCATTGTCTTCCACGGCCGACGTTCATCGTAATGAATGCGCAAGTTGTGCATCCATCGCTGTTGCAGTTGGCGCGAGCGCGGAAACTTATAGATGTGGACACCATGATGCGAACGCTGGCGCTGGCAGTGCACCAACGAGCATTTGTCATAGCCCGACTTGACGGGATTGAAGCTGGTGCTTTTCTCCTGCTTAACACTGGGCAGACGCAGTTGGTGATCGCTCCAGTTATATGAAGTTTTGCGGTTTAAATGACTGTCATACAGTTGCTCCTCTTCATCGCTTTCTTCGTGTAGTTGCAGCTCTGGCTCCAGCAAACTATAATTCTCCTGCTCATGATCGTCATCATTACCATCATATTGATCGAATTGCTCCATTGCGTCAAGCTCTAAACTTCTAGGCTTGTCCAGACGAATGAAATCATTTTCAAAAACTTTCTTGGGAGCAAGCGGTCCCAGATTCCGTGTGGGCACACTGCCATGCATCAGCCTCACATTGCCCAAACATATGGGTTCAAAATGTGCGCTGCAGATGCGATAGCGCCAGCGATACTCTGGGTCAAAGGGTACCTGCGTATTGTGTTGCCACTTGGCGCACATGTCCGCAGAATGTGGAAACTTGTGTAGCGTTACATTCTCGCTGGTTAAATGATTCGAACAGCCCTCGATTTGACAGTATTTGCTGGATTTGCGTGGCGGAGCAGGACGTGGCAGGCGCAAGCCAATGTTTGCTGACTGCAACTGTTGCTGAGATTCAATATGTACTGGTTCAATCTCCTCAGTAAACTCCTCTTTGGACTGCAGTTCCAACTGCAATTGGCTATTAAACTCATTGTCATAGATGTGCTTGGGTCGACGCGAACCCAAACGCAACGTGGGCATTGCACCACGCCTGATGCGCGACCCCTGGAAGCAATCTGGTATAAAATGATGACTGCAGATGCGAAAACGCCAAGCAAACTTAATGTCCACAGTCACTTGGGTGTTGTGCATCCACTTTTGCATGGCATCCATTGAGACGGGAAACTTGTGCAGCTTGGTATTGCTGTCGATATTATTTGTGTTGACATTGCAGCCATGCACGCTGCACACTCGAGCACTGTAATGGAATCCATTCTGGACAGGCGCAATGTAACGGCTTTGGGGTATAGCTGCACCCAAGGGAGAGAGCTGCTCGGCATAGTTGGGATTTGGCTCGGTGTCCATTTGCTCATAAGTGGCACACTTTTCGACATGACCAACCTCGAGCAGCACTTCCAACGGTTGCATTTCCAGTGGCTGTTGTGAGTTGTAGTTATAATCCTCTTCATATTCCATATCCGACTGCTGTGGCGGTAGTTCCATCTTGCACAGGGGCTCTAGCTCAAGCATTGATTCCGATGGCGCTTCAATCTCTTTGGCGCTGGCCTGCAGCTCATTCATTTGCTGCCACTCCTCCTCTGTGGGATTCTGATACGGAGGCATTTCGCCCGGTTGACGCTCCGGTAACTCCAGCGTTGGCATACTCCAGGGCTTCAGGCGCCTAGTTGTCTCTGTCAGACATCTGGGCTCAAAGTGTTTGCTGCATATCTTGTACATATACCGTTGCTGCTCGTAAAACACCAGCTGCATATTGTGTAGCCACATCTCGAGCATATCCCGGCGGGTGGGCAAGCCATGTAAACGTCCTCCATCGCGTGGCTTGAGCGTTCTGCATCCACGTACCGCACAACTTACAATACGAATGCGAACGCTACTGCGTGATGCCTCATAATTGGCATCCAACAGCTCCTCGCCTTCATGTGCCGAAAAGTTATCCACACTGTGATCATACAGCAAAATCAAGTGTAGCGGACATAGCTTCGGAAACTGTTGCTTCTCGAGCGGATCCACCAAGTCCATATAGGAGAGCCACTGATCACGCAACTCTTGCTTCTGGGGAAGCTCGTAAGTGACACGCAAATAGCTCTTCTGTAATTCCACACACTGCGGATAGCAACAGTCATGACTGGCGCCATCTCTATTGCAATAGAGCTTCTGTTTTGTTGGCAATGGGTCCAAAATGGGGTGTATGTCGTGCAGTTCCTCGTGACCCAGATGGAGCGTTGGAATTGCTCCATAGGTGGGACGTCCATTCTCCAAACATTTGGCCTCAAAGTGCACACTGCAGATCCTTAGGCAGGTCAACTGTTCTTTGCTCGGACCAAGGCGAATATTTTGCAGCCACTTCTCTGACAATTGACGCACCTTTGGCAACCCGAACAGGAGGGCATTATCTGCATCCTTGGATCGTCCGCAGTTGGGGACACAGCAGATGAACGCATCCTCCTCAAAGTTGGCTGGATTGGGCAATAGATCTTCTAGGTCTTCATGACCCAAATTAAGTGTGGGTCGAGCTCCTGGACGCAGCGCCTTATAGACATTAAAGCAGTGTGCCTCAAAGTGTCGCTCACATACGTGCGTATCCGTGCCGCTAATGGCCGTTCGATCAAGACGCAAATTGTGGCACCAATCGGATATCTGCGAAGCGAGCCTTGGCATCTTGAACAGACGGCGCGGTGCATCCTCATCCTTGACGCATCCATTAACCACACAGCGCAACTCATTCACAAGCCGGTTTAGCGCCAGTGTGGGCACAGCCTCTTCCTTTAGCTCTCCAGTTTCAGAATCAAAAGAATCTGGCGTAAAGTGTGACTGACAAACCTGAAATATAAATTATATACTTTACTATCTGCTTATAGCTGGATTTTGATAAACCTACCTGGAAACCATCGCTGCTTGCCTGCATGGAGCGATGCTTACAGTTGGCGGCCCATTTACGTATAATCGGTTTATCCGTGGGATATGGATATAGGCGCAGCTCATTGCTTTTCTGTTGAAAGCAACTTAGCACCGAGCAGTAGTTGGCCCAGATAAATTGCATCGTCTGTTTGTTCTCCTGGCTGTCGGCAATGTTGCCATTGTGCCGGGCATTCGGTATGATGTATTCATCATGCCCCAGATTCAATGTGGGCACCGCCCAGCTGCGCAACTGATTCTTGCAAATGGCCTCCGCCTCAAAGTGTTCCTGACAGATGAACAGCCGTTGTGTGTCCACAAAGCGCGGCTGTTGTTGTGTATTCACCAGCCACTTGAGCAAAGCCGTGTCCGAACTGGGAAACCGAAAAAGATGCGTCAGCGCGGACGGCTGTTGGCCGCAGTTGACAATGCAACAGATGCGCTGTTTGGCACGCGGACTGGGACTTGCACTAGCACTAAAGCTGGGACTATTGCAAATTGGCAGCTCTGTTTTGATGCGCAGCGGCAGCTCCACAGGCTGCACTAGGCTGCCGTCCAGTTTGGGGTTTAGATAAATATTTTTATCCGTATGGTGAAGTTGGAGCGTTGGCATTGCCCACACTTTGGGACGCACAGGACCCAGGCAACTTTGTTCAAAATGAAGCATACAAATGCGATAGACATAATGCCGTGCCGCCTCGTATGGAATCTTGGTGTTGTGCACCCACTTGGAGCAGGTGCTGGTGCAAACTGGCAGCTTGGTCAAACGCACATTGTCCGTGTACTTAGAGTAGCAGCCGGGCACAGCACAGCGTAGCTTCATAGCCATGCTGGAGCTGGAGATTTGCTCGTATGTTTCACGCAGCTGGCGATGCACAAAATCAGGCACCGAATCGGGAAGCGGGACCTGTTCATACAGCTGCATAAAGTGCATTACACATAGCTGGGCGTGTCGCGAAGGCTGCGGATGGGGCAGCTGAAGCCAACGGAGCCATGCTTCCTGCACCTGATGATTTGCGGGTAAATCATAGCCACGATAGAGATTCAGACGCGCACAAGTACATTTGGGCACTAGGCAGCCGGCACTGATGGTGCTGGGTGTGCTGTGCCTATAAATGTTGGTGTCCGTATGACCCAGCTTTAAGGTTGGACACGGCGCATTCAACTCAAAGTGATCACTGCAGAGGAACCTATGAGTGCAGTCCGTGGTGGGTGGAAGCTTCAGATTGTGCAACCATTTGCGCAGCATCATTCGATCTTTGGGCAGACGCTGCAGTTGGACGCCATGGAGTTCCGCTTGCTTGCCACAGCTGGGAAGGCAACAGTGACGGGCGGTCTTAATCTCTACCAGCTTTTGCTGCTGCTTCATCTTCAGCTCCGTTTCCGGTTTCCTTTTGCGGCAGTGTTTCAGGCTCCAAAGCCGAAAAACCGAATGCTGCGGTTGTTCATCGTAAATACCCGATAGCATCCTACCGTTGCAGCTATAGGTGAGTGGTGTGGCATGCCCCAATTTTAAAGTAGGCACAGCATTCTGTTTAAGCTTACGCGTTCCTAACATCACAGGCTCAAAATGCTCGACACAAACACGACCCACGCAATCCTCCAGCGGCAACTGCAGATTTGCACTCCACTTGAGTAACAGTTGCGGATCCTTGGGAAAGCCAAAGGTGCTCAGCTGATGAATAGCGGTACGCTCCTTGCGACAGTGCTTCAGGCAACAAATGGGGGTCACATTGTTAACAGCTTTTTCCCGACGTGGTGCGAGTGTTAGTCGAATTGGATGTGCTTCAGGTATAAGGAGCTCATCATCATTGCCCGGAATGTCCTCATCATCATCATCATCATCGTCAGAGTCGTCCAACGAGTTATCATCGCTGTGACGTTCGGCAAATGTTTCCACGAGTTCCAATGGATCAAAATAGCCATGACCCTCGGAATCCTGATGATCTTCCTCATCGTTATCTACCGGCTGTTCCTCCTCATCATCATTCTCAAGCTCCTGTTCTTCCTCCTTCTTTTCAGTCTTTACTCTTGCCAACAACTTAAAGTTGACATCGGCCTCTCCATCTCCTTCTTCATCATCCTCCTCCTCATCCATCTGCAGTAACGCCTTAATGGCTTCATTATCAAAGACCACGCCCTCATCGTGACCCAATTTAAGCGTGGGTACTGCCCCTGTCTTCAGCTTCAGTTTTCCCCGCACCAGCGGCTCAAAATGATCCGCACAGATGCGTCCGCGACACTGATCCGGTGACAAGCGCAGATTAACCCGCCACTTCTCTAGCAGCTCCTCGCTACGTGGATAGCGATAGGTGCGCAGTTCGTTATCAATGCTGCGCCGCTTGCGACAGTGCGCCAGCGCACATGTGGGCGTAAAGAAACCCGGTATATTCTTTGGATTCTCATATATCGGCTGCTCCTGATGGCCCAGCTGCTGTGTGGGCATGGCCCAGCCCCTTAGCTGCTTGCCATCTATGCAACGACGACTAAAGTGGGCGCTGCAAATGCGTGTTGTCTTGTCCACATCCGAAGCCGACAGTTTGAGGTTATGACGCCACTTGTTCTGCTGCTGTTTGCCACTTGGAAACGGAAAGAGGCGGGCACCATGCTCCAAACGACTGCGACCACATCTTGAAACACAGCATTTGAAATCAAGCAATGACTTTTTGATTTTAACCTGTTGATTATAATAACAAGTTAGTATCAGACGAAAGGCAGGGTATGTAATAGGCATGCTTACCTGCGTTGTATTGGAATCTGTGGCTTCCGACATGCTGATATTCGGTTTAATATCTTCATCCAGCTCTGAATGCGGCTCCTGCTTAATACCGACTTTCATGGAATCTTGCACACGCCGTTGCCGTCCAAAGAGATTGCTTTGCAGCTCCTCGGGATTGACTTGGAACAAGTCTTCAGTATCGTCATGGCCCAGTTCCAATGTTGGTATTGAACCAATGTTTAGGCGCGTCTTGCCAATGCAAATATCCTCAAAGTGTGCATTGCAGATCTTGTAGCGTTCGCGTTCCTTGAAGTTGAGATGGTCCAAACGAAGATTGTGACGCCAGCGATGGAAGAGTGTGGGATCTTTGGGAAAGCTATTCATCTGCACTTCGTCGAACTTGCGCGTTTTGCCGCATGTCGGCACACAGCATTTAAAGACCGGATCAACATAACGATCCTCCGGCTTGGGATTGCATATCAGCTCGATGTCAGAATCATCGTGACTGAGGCAAAGCGTAGGAATTGCCCACTTGTACAGATGCTTCGGACCAATGCAATCCGGTTCGAAATGCTTGTTACAAATGCGTACGCCAACGCAGTCGACTGGATTCATTTTGAGATTGTTGCACCACTTCCAGAGCATATCCTCATCTTCGCAGGGGAAGCGGAAAAGACGCACGTCCGGTTGCTCCTTAGATGCGTCGCAGCCCTCAACGGTGCAGTGCTCCTCCACGAAGGACTGCGCCTCATTCGGAAAAATGTCCTCATCTTGATGACCTAGGTTCAACGTTGGAATTGCACCCGCACTCAGTCTTTTTCCGTTAAACGAGTGCGTTTCAAAGTGCTCAGAACAGATTCGATATTGTTGACGCATCGCACCTCGGGGACGCATTCTAATGTTGTGCATCCATTTTCGTAACTGGGTGGGGCTATGAGGTAGCCGGAAGAGCTGCACACCCTGCGCACGCTGACGCCGACAGCTCTCCACAATGCAGACGCGTTGAAGGCAAAGGTTCTTAGCTTTGAGCTTGGCGGGATTCTGATAGATCTTGTAGCCGGGTGGTGTATTGAGGTCCAGCGTGGGCACCGCCAAAGGCACTGGACACTTTTTGCTAAGCACATGTGGCTCAAAGTGGGCGGAGCAGAGACGACGTTGGGCGCTGCCCACCATTGGCACTTGCAGATTATGCGACCACTTGGCCAACGTGGAGCGATTGAGTTTTGGGAAGCGATATAGTTGGACATTGTGTGTGGCACGCACCTTGCGACAGTGTGGCAGGCAGCAACGTGGCACCCAGGTGGGCTTCACACCAGCAGCTGCTATTGAACCTCTAGCGGCTCTCTCCGGTTTGAGATGTGTACGTCGCTTGTAGAGCATTTGACGTTCGGGATTCTCGTAGAGATTCTCAATGTTGCTGGCCAGATTGAGTGTGGGTATAGCCCATGGACGCATTCGCTTGCCAATGCAGTGGGCTTCAAAGTGCAGATTGCATATTCTTAAATTGGTCAGCTTGGTAATATGCAGCTCTAGATTGTGCGCCCATTTGGCCAGCACCTGTGACTCCTCGGGCGGGCGATACAGCTTAATGTCATCAACACTTGGATTACGCTTACAAGTCTCCACACAGCATTCGCCCTGCTCCTCACCATTATTTGGTGCACTGGGACGTGCATAAAACTCAGCAACCTGCTCTGGCGTTGGCACCGGGTACGGAATATTCTCATGACCCAGTATGAGAGTGGGCACAGCCCACTTTTCTAAGCGTTTGTTGCGCAAGCATCGATCTTCAAAGTGCACCTCACAAATGGCATCATTAAAGAGTTTTGTGCCATCCGGCACAGGACGCTGCAGATTGGCGCACCACTTGGTCAGCAGGGACACATTACTAGGAAATCGATGCAGATTGGCATGGTCTCGGTCACGATTGCGCTTGCAAACGGCAACACAGCATGTTTCGCGTATGTTGAGTTTCTTTATTACATCCGGATTGCGATGAATGTCCTCGTCCTCATGTCCCAAATTGAGTGTGGGCACAGCAAACGGACGCATGCAACCACCAATGCAATAGGGCTCAAAGTGTAGGCTACATATTCGCATGCCTTTGTGCATCTTGTCCTCGGGTATTTTGAGATTGTGACACCACTTGCGCATCTGTTCGGGCCGCCTGGGAATTGTGTGGAATGTAATGTTCTCGTTGTTGTGGCGTTTGCTCTCGCAGCTGGGCACACAACAGATGTCCATGCTGTCGCTGACATTAAAGTTTGATGATGAGCCGCCTGCGCCCATGCTCATATAGGATGCACTCAGTTCTGGATCAACATAATGTGATGCCGATGAGGCCGATGAGGAGGTGGATGCAGCCGAGTGTCGCTGATATTTATGATGCACTTGTTGCTGCTGCTGCAGCTGATGTTGTTGCAACTGTTGCTGATGACTGTGGGCGGGTGTCGAGGAAGTTGGTGGTGGCCACAACTCGTTCTCGTAGATATTGAAGGTGTCATTGTGACCCAGGTGCAGCGTGGGCACAGCGCCTATAAAATAAATATTGTTTACTCCATAACCAAGTAATTATTTTAATTTATGATCAAAAACTTACCTGGCGATAGCTTGCGTAAACCCAATGCTTCCTTGATGAAGTGCGCGCTGCATATTTTATGATTCTTGCCACGATACAAAGCCGGATCAAGGCGCAGATTGTAGCACCAACGACGCAGCAGCACTTCATCCCGAGGGAAGCGATACAGGGACATATTGAAATCGCAGGAGCGACTGCGTCGACAAAAGTTGAGGCAACAACGCTTTTCCTCGACATACAGATTCTTGGGATTGTCGTGTATCTTGCCGTATTGGGCGCCCAAGTGTAATGTAGGCACTGCCCAGGGCTTAAGCCGAAATTTGCCAATGCAGCGCTCCTCAAAGTGACGACTGCAGAAGTGACGCGGTTCCTTGGCCTGAACAGGCAGACGTGCATTTTGGCACCACTTAATCAAACTCTTAATGTCCTTGGGAAAGTTGTAGAACTTGAGATTGCTTTCTCCGCGCTGACTGGTGCAGTTGGGCATGCTGCAGCGAGCCACCTCGCCGGTAGTAAATGTGTTGGTCAGCTCACGATTCTGATAGAGGTTAGCCACATCGTCGTGTCCAAGATTAAATGTGGGCACTGCCCAATAGCACAACGAATAACGATTAATGCACCGCTTGGGAAAGTGCATGCTGCAGATACGAAAGGTGGAATAGCTTGAGGCTGGAATGTGAAACATTTTGAGATTGTGCAACCACTGATGCAAGTACTTTTCATCCTTGGGAAACGTAAAGAACTGCAGCGTCGGGCTGGTGCTCTTCCGCACACCGCACAGCGGCACACAGCAAAGCGCATCATCCGAATCGTCCAGCGTTGATGAATGCGCCTGGGGACCACCAATACCGCCGGCTCCACCATGCATCGAATTGTCACTGGTATAGGCATTATTATAGCTGTTGTCCTGCATGCTATAACCCGATTCGCTAGTGGAGTTGCTAAAACTGCGCTCCAGTTTCACATTTGTCTCATTCTTCAGTGCCGAAGCATACATAGCGGCTCCATCAGCATTCGCCTGGCGCTGCTGCAGCAGTGAACTTAGCGCTGCCGTTGCAGGCAATGCTGTATTAGCCTTGTGATAAGGTGGATTCACTAAAATAAAAAGTGGATTAGTGATGTGAAAAACGTCCGAAAGATTCTGGCTACTCACTTTCTATGGTGCCCATATGACAATCCTGCAGTTTGTAGTTGCCCTGTTGCTGCTGTTGTTGTGTATGTTGCTGCTGTTGTTGTGTATGTTGCTGCTGTAGTTGAGATTGCTGCTGGTGCTGCTGTTGTTGATGTTGCTGCTGATATGTAGCTGTGTAATACTTGCCACAGAAGTATGGTGCTGACATACGATGCTCGTGCAGCTCTAATGCCGTTTGGTACCACAATCTGCAAATGGGGCAATCGTAACGCTGCTGAAACTTGTGTTGCGGCAAATGGGCATACAGCTGGTCGCGTGTCGGTAATGTAACAGAGCACATCTATAAAAGGGTTGATAATTAGGGCAAGTACACGATTATTAAACAATATCCTCTTACATTGCAGACGAAGCTTTCGTAATCGTGCTCCATATATTCATGCGATTCGCATTCTGCAATCGAATCAAAGTACTTGCCACAGTATTTGTGGCAGAAGAACTTGTCGGCACGATGCAGCAGCTTGTGCTTATGCAGCTCCTCGACAGCCCTGAAGGACATAACGCATATATTGCACTTGAATTCATATTCGTGTATGTTACAATTGCTCTCGGCCACATGGCGCAGGTAAATCTGTTTCTTGAAGAACACTTCTTTGCAGCGCTGACAAATGGGCATATTTTCTGCAGAGCGCTCCGTTTGCAGTTTCCGCCGTGGATAGTTGAGCGGGTTCTGTAAAAGCATTAATAAGTTTAATCATGAACATTCTTTTGCTTGTTGTTATTTTACTCACTTTTTGGTTTCCATAGCCCTCATCCTTGACGGTTAGCTCAACCTTAGAGCTCAGCATATCGTCGCCGTATTCGGGATATTTACTAAAATCGGCAAATGGCGTATTATCGTCAATATAGTTGGACTTGAAAGCATGTTCTTCAATGGGTTCCGCTGTTGAGTAATAAATATCAGTTTTTATTAATATATGTAGAAAACGTTTTTATCCCAACTCTTTATCAACTTATTTCACTTTCGCTGTTTTATGCACTTTAATGAAATTTAGTTTTAATTTTAGAATTCTATTTTTGTAACCGTATTATCGACACAGATCGTGATCGTATGTGCAAAAGTAAACATGTCGTACAAAACAAAATAATCTCTAATTTTCTATATCTCTCTATATGCATATATAATTATAGTTTATTTTTCTGGGCAGACCAAATGGGTCCAAAAATTGCATTATGTTATTTTTTCTCTATATCGCTATAAAATTAAAAAAATACTTCTTACGGTGTAGTGTAATTTACTTACATAAAGACGAATTTACTTATACGTGAACTGTCTATTTTCTGTACAATACAATACATTATAAACACTCACTCAGCTTTAAGCTTTAAGTAATACACATTTTAAGATTAATTCTTTATTAAAGTTGAAAGGAAAACAATTAAATATATTTTCTTCACATGAATAGAATAAAACTTTTACATTATTTTCCCGTTTCTATGGTTTTCTTACACGTATTTATGTATACATACATAAAAACTTAGAAATGTATACTTGGTTTAATTGTTTTGAGTTGTTCTCTTTGGTGGCTGGTTTGATAAGCATGAATACAGAGATAACAAGAGCGAGAGTATTTTTTATTTTCCTTTCTTATGTATACACAAACACACTATACACATTTAGGAAACTGTGTTTGTATATTTTGATTTTTTAATTTTCTAATTATAATAAAAGAATATTAAAAAAAATTTAAAACAATGTTATTTCTATACCATACAAAAACTAACCACAGCAATATAACACATTCAAGTACTATTATATCATCAAATATCTCTCGGTGGATATCGAATATTTGTTATATGCATTTAAACATGCCCCGCCCTTTTTGTGTATTTCAAGACTGTTCCATACACACACAGTAGTTATAATATATGTATTTCAGAACGTACAAGTTACATAAGAACTGAGACTTAAAAGTGAGAATCAACGCAACAAACACGCACACACACAATTCAAATTTCATCAATAGATGGATGGTTATATATGTATGTACAAGAGCTTTAGGGTTATAGCAGGTAATACAAAGCATCCATCTGAGCATGCATATATATGTATATACATATATACATAAATAAAGTAAAGTATCCATACATGTATAATACAAAATATGTAGATACATACACTGGGACGGTCAGACAACAGACGAAACGCACTCAGGAACAGAAATACAGAACAGAACATTGACGAACCGAAAAACCGAAAACCCTAGCGAAAAAACATCCGAACGAACAAGCGGAAAAACCTCAGCGTAACTCAACGCTGCTGTATCAAAACGTTTTATTGATTCGGCGACACCAAAAACGGAGCTGAAATTACAGCTACTTACGCTATAGGGAAAATGGGTAACTAAACTAACTGTAAATGTATTTTTGCTCTCAGTCCCCAACGTTCACTCTCTCGTTTTAGAATTGCTGTATGTGTGTGTGAGTGGTTCTGTACCAATTGCATATTTCTAAAGTAGGTCCCGCGACGCACTTTAAAATATTTACTACAAATACAAACTATTCCAAGGCATGAACTTTTATAAAAATCAAAATAATGATAAAAAGAAAACCGTTTTTAAGATCATAAAATATTTAAATTATTATATTCAAATCAAAAAGCGATAAATGCATTTGTCACTGTGCTTTCAATTTTATAGTTCTGACACAGGTTCATCTGTTCATCTCTACTTATTACATTACTATTATATTTACATGAGTGCGTGGAGTATGGATATCGATATCCCTAATGCTCGATACTTACATTTTATTACCATTTCACTGCTTGCATCGAGCGAGTGACGATTGAGAATGGCGGGTGCTGGCGGCGGTGCCATAGGATTCTGGAAATGTTGTTGTTGTTGTTGCTGTTGCTGATGTCGTTCGGGCAGGTCCATGGGCTCGCTCTTAATGTAGGGATACGAGCTGTGCATTACATGCGGCGACATATATGAGCGCTGACTGAGCTGCTGCTGTTGCTGGTGTTGTTGTTGCTGATGCTGCTGTTGTTGTTGATGTTGTTGGTACTGCAGCAGCTGGTTGTGCGCATAGGCCACATTATTGGCCTCAAGGTTATAGCCAACCCCACCGCCACCCTGAGAGCCATAATACGCTCCAGCTCCCGAGCCGTATGCATTCATAATGTTGTTGTTGTTATTGTTGTTGTTGCTGCTGCTCTTGCAGGGGTGCGCAAAGGCAGCGGCATGCGGGGGCGGATAGGAAGCAACATGTGAGTACCAGTTGTGCTGTTGTTGTTGTTGTATTTGTTTATGCTGCAAATGTTGATGATGCTGCTGCTGCTGCTGTTGATGATGATGAAGTTGCTGTTGTTGCTGGTAGTAATGATGTTGATGTTGGTGATGCGGAGGGTTGTTGTGTTGTTGTGACATTACGGTAGATATAAAATACTTTGGTTTTTTTTTTGTTGCTTGTTTTTCTTATTGGAAAATAATACCGTTTTAGTTACAATTAAGTGCTGAAAAAAACACCCGCTGCGTTCTTTTCTCTCTCGCTCGCGCACGCACTCTCTGTCTTTTTCATTTGGCGTCGTCTTTTATATACCAGTTTTTCAGTGTTCTGCCCCCCTGTCTTTTAAAATTTTTGCATGAGTGTGTGTATGTATCAAACTGTCATTATTACAATTTTTATGTAATTAAGACAACGATATTGGTCCAGCAAGATATATTTTCAATATTTATCACTTTACACACACTCTGCTTGCTGTGCACCAATTGGAATATGTTTCACTAGGCGCAAGCAATGAGTTTTTCAACATTTTTCGCTTCGTTGTTTTAGCGCGACGCGCGACACAACAAACTTTTGCATGCGTGCATGTGTGTGTTTGTGTGGTTGCCTAGCGATGTAATAACTGCTGATGCTTTATCAACTTTGCGATGTTTTTTGTTTATCGATTAAGAAGTATCGTTCTTATTTGAACATGTAAATTCGACTTGGAATAAAGATATTACAACAATTAAATCTTCTTGGGTTTTAATGCATTATATATTACTTATAATATTTATTTACATTAGAAAAACAATACAATGGACAACAACAACTAAACTGTCACTGTAATTTATGTAATTTTAGGTCCTCTTATGCCTACCTTCTGCTGCAACTGATCTTTTAATAACTGTCCATCAGGTACCATATGCTCTTCTGCCAGCTTGTCGAGCGTTTCGCGCAGCTGTTTCTTTACTTGATTTATTCGCGTCGAATTCTTTGCAGATATGGGCAGAATGTGTTCAAATTTTAACACTCGACTAGGACGCACTTCCTCAGGGCAGTCTGCCAAGCCTACAGATAAATCTTTAATGTTAGGTTTTAGTTTTGTCAGAATATCCTGTGCGCCCTCCTTGTCAATTTTGTTAAGCAGCAGAATACAGGGCTTTTCCAACAGTGCTGGATCATACAGCTCCAGCTCCTTATTTAATGCATAGATGTTTGTTAAGCAATCACGATGAGGATGCTTTGGACTAAGCTGAAACCCAAAGATGTCCACCATGAACAGCAGCAAACGTGTGCGTTCAATATGCTTGAGGAACTTGTGGCCCATGCCAAAATTTGCATGTGCGCCCTCTATGAGTCCGGGCAGATCAGCCAGGCTAATGGATCGATAATCGCTGTACTCAATTGTTCCAACCTGCGGGCGAATTGTGGTGACTGTGAAAAAACAAAATTGTTAAAATAACTCTATCCCTTTTGCTGGTTTATAAACTTACAAGGATATGCTGCTATTTTGGGCTTGGCATTGGAAATGACTTTTAAGAGCGTGCTTTTGCCAGCATTTGGAAATCCAACCAAACCTACATCTGCTATCAGTTTCAGATCCAAATTGACAGTGCGACTCTCACCCGGACGTCCGAGAAAATTGTTGCCCGTACAGCCACCAGTGCCGCCGCCAGCTACAATACAACTGGCCTCATGCTCATTAAGATCGGCTATCAGTTTTTGCTGTTCATCGTACACTTGCACACCAGTGGGAACTTCAATTCGTTGATCACCGCCGCGTCGCCCGAAAATGCTTACTTTGCTGCTGTCCTCGCCACTAGTGGCGATTACGCGTTTGTCCTTTAGATTTTGCGCTACCCTGCGTAGCGTTAAGCCTTCCTTGGCCACAAAATAAACGCAGCCGCCTTGACCGCCAACGCCTCCGTATTTGGGTAATCCGTTGCCACCATGTCCGCCGCGTACTGTTAGACGAAGTGTGTCCAAAAAACTAGGACGAAAGTGAGCACGAGTCGGCTAAAATAAATATGCATTTGTTATATAAATGTTGTCATTCATATATTTTTATACTTACCAATTTTGTAGATTTTAGTAGAAATTTAAACAGTTGCACCATCGCGTTCAGCTGATTGACGAATGGTGCATGGTATGCTGTTCACTGATATTCAAGCAAAACAGAGATGTGTCAAGTAAATTTAGTTACCAAATAAAGAAATTTGTGTGGTGGACTGTCAATCGCCCAATTTATTTTCTGTATACAAATTTTTTGCACATTTTTCTCATAGCAATAACGACTTTATTTAGATTTTCGCAAGCAGCACTTGTTAGATTGGCAGCCTTTCTGCTTATAGACATCGATAGTATATTTAGTGATTAATCGATATTAGCACATATGATTCAAGCACGTGCGACTTGCTTGTAGCAGTAAAACGCTATTTATCTTTTTAGTACAGACACAAAAACCGACATGGAACAGGGTATTTGTTATATTAAGCCAGAGTATGTAATATTGTAAGATAATTTTACGTAATTTTTAATAGAATACTCATTTAAACAGGTATTTGATTGCTGAGACCAATGGTGGCGAGATAAAGTCGTCCGATTCAGGCGAGTCAAACAAAAGAAAACACGCGGACCAAGCCGAAACTCAGGTCGAGAATGGAAACAAACGCGACGGAAAAAAGGAGCGAAAGCGTGGTCAAAATAAGGCAAGCAAATAAGTAAATTTAAATTCAAAATATATTAATTATATATTTTAGTAGCATCGTCCCATATTTAAGGACGAGCGCTTCTCGCATCTTTGTCATTCGCTTATCGAGGGACCCGGGGGAGCACCCTGCGTGTTGCCCAATTGCCGTTATGTGCACGATCTGGATGTCTTTTTACCGAGCAAGGGCGAAGAACTGGGCAACGAATGCTATGTGTATGCAACCAAAGGCTATTGCGCTCGTGGTGTCACCTGTCGCTTTGCCAAATCACACACAGATGAGCAGGGCAAAAATATAAAGGCGGAAAACTATGATGAAAAAGCAACACAAACTACCTTTAATGGCATTAGTACAGGTAAGCAGTTAAGCAATTGTCATCCGCTATCAATTACTTAATAACAATATTACCTTATTGTAGATGTGCAGATCCGTTTGCGCAAACGTGAATATGATTTTAGTCGCTGCAGGGAACTCATTAAGCAGGCTGAAAAAATTCGCGATGCAAGAAAACAGGCAACAAAAGAGGAGCAGCAACAGGCAACGGTTGAAACTGTTGAAGCGAAGCCAGCGGAGAGCACATCACCGGCAAAGCCTGTTGGCAGCGCCATCGATGACTCCCCAGCGGGACGTGATGCTAAAAGCAAACCCGTTATTGATTTTCGGGAGAAGCTTGTACTCTCACCGCTGACTACTGTTGGCAACTTGCCGTTTCGACGGATATGCAAGGAGTTCGGAGCAGATATAACGTGTGGCGAAATGGCCTGTGCAGTGCCGCTGCTAAAGGGTCTGGGTCAGGAATGGGCGTTGACCAAGCGTCACAAGAGTGAGGACATCTTCGGCGTGCAGGTGTGCGGCAATAATCCCAATGTGATTGCACAGGCAGCACAGGTGCTGCACGAAACGTGCCGAGTGGACTACATTGATCTGAACATTGGCTGTCCCATTGATCTCATCTATCAGCAGGGCGGCGGTAGTGCTCTAATGCGACGCACCAACATCCTGGAGCTTACCGTGCGCAGCTGTGCCTCATTATCACCCCAGCTGCCATTTACTGTGAAAATGCGCACGGGCATCTATGCGGATAAGAGTGTGGCACATGAGCTGCTGCCTATGGTAGAGGAGTGGGGTGCGGCGGCGGTAACATTGCATGGACGCTCGCGCGAACAACGCTACATGAAGTCGGCCAACTGGACTTACATTGAGGAGTGTGCGGCACAGGCAAAAAGTATGCCTGTTATTGGCAATGGGGATATACTTAGCTATGAAGATTATGCGGAGAGACGTGCCATTGCGCCACATGTCAGCTCAGTGATGATTGGACGCGGTGCACTCATCAAACCCTGGATATTCCAGGAGATTAAGCAACAGAAGGCCTGGCAGCCAACATCTTCCCAACGCTTTGAGCTGCTGCGTCGCTACTGCAACTATGGTCTGGAGCACTGGGGCTCTGATACCAAGGGTGTGGAGAATACGCGACGTTTTTTGCTCGAATGGCAATCGTTCCTATATCGCTACATACCTGAAGAGCTGCAGCAATCGCCGCCACAAAAGATCAATGCCAGACCACAAAAGTATCGCGGACGCGATGAAATGGAAACACTTATGGGTTCCGGCAATGCCTCCGACTGGGTGAAGCTCAGTGAAATGCTGCTTGGAAAGGTGCCTGATGGATTTAGTTTTGTGCCCAAGCACAAGGCAAATGCTTATTAGTTAAACAATTTAAACGATTTAAAACTCTTACAAGATGCAACTTGTTGCACAGATTTAGCTGATAAGAATAAGTTGTTATACAATATAGAAATTATCTATTACATATTATTGTCGATCGTTATGTAATAAAAACCTTATATTGACCTATTAAAATCGAACTTAAATTTGTTCAACGCAAATCTAAAATTGATCTCCCATAACTTTTACATATAAAAATCATGATTTATTCCAAAACCACATTGAACACATCACTTTAAGTAACTAAGCGCCTCCTCGACATCAGCTTTCGAGCCCAAGAAAATGGGACTGCGTTCGTGAATCTTTTGGGGCACAATATCGAGAATGCTCTTCTTGCCATCGCTGGCTAGGCCACCGGCTAGGATCATGAGATAGGCCATGGGATTGCATTCGTAGAGTAGACGCAGTTTGCCATTTGGTGCCGATTTGGTGGCCGGATAGATGAAGATGCCACCGTATTTGATGGTACGATGCACATCAGCCACCATTGAGCCGACATAACGAGCACCATAGGGTTTACCCTTGGTGGGATCCTTTTTGGCTGAAACGTAGTTGAGAACGCCAGCTTCCCAATCGCTGGCATAGCCTTCGTTGATGGAATAAATTTTTCCCTTCTCTGGCACACGCATTTCGGGATCGGTTAGGATGAACTCACCAATTGCCGGATCATAGGTGAAGCCATTAACAGTGCTGCCCAGACCCAGCACAATAGCCGTGGCGGATCCGTAAAGTGCATAGCCGGCAGCTACCAGCTGATTGCCCGGCTGCAGTGCATCCTGTACAGTCGGCACACCGGAGCTCTTCTTGCGATAGATGGCAAATATGGAACCAATGGACACCAGACAGTCAATGTTGGACGAACCATCCAGCGGATCAAAGCAAACAATATATTTGCCCTGCACAAGGAATGATAAAATTCATTATAAAAATTCATTATGGGATTAGTTTACAGCTCACCTGTCTTTCTGTTTCCACCTCGATGACATTTTCGTTTTCTTCGGATACCATCAGACAGGTGGTGTACGATGATTTCAACATGTTAATGAACAGCTCATTGGACAGCACATCCAATTTCTTCACCTCCTCACCCTGCACATTTACATCCCCCGCAATGCCGTGTAACTTGGCAATGCCAGCCTTGCGCACTGCCGACGCCGTTGCCTTGATTGCAGTCTGTATGCAGTTCAGCAGTTGGGACAAATCTCCCGTTGCTTCTTTGAACTTGCGCTGTTCCTGTAACACGAAACGCGTCAACGTCATCGCGTTCGAGTCAAATGCGGGTCCCTGTTGCGACATTTTTGCTATACATCCAATAATGAGGAAAACAATAAGAGAAAGCGAAAGAGATTTTAATTAAATAAAATAAAAACTTTGATGGTTATTTTAAGCCAAACATTTAAAAATAAAATATGAAATTAGGGTTTTTATATCAAAACTTGCAAATAATAAAATGATGTTAAATTTAACATTCAATAAACTTTGAAGTTTTTAGGAGCAACTCTAAAAATCATAATTTTTGTGCAGGGCAAGCTAACTAGTTGGGTAAGGTTATTAATTAAAAAGTTGTGGTGCAGGCTGGAGGGAAAAAAGCAGGCAATTGGCAGGCATCGAAGAGCAAGTTGGTAGCCAACTATGAGCCAATGATTTTCTCACTTACAATTACCGTTACTGGTCGCCATCGTTTGTGGATAGTTGTAAATAATGTGGTTCCTGTGGCTCCTTCGAAAAAAAAACAAATATAACAATATAAAATGGCAATGCCTTTCCAGAGAGGGAGTGTGAAGGTCAGAAGACAACGACAATCAAAAGAGATATGAGACGCTCCGGTTTGGGTTGTTGCATGAAAACTTATTATCAAAAAGTTGTATACATACATATGTACATATGTATTTAGGTGTTTTTAGTGTGTTTTTTGGGTTGTTTTGTCTACAAGCTAGCTGATAACCTGTTTCACTTGCTATATACATACATATGTTTTTATATAGGGACATCTATATAAATTTGTTTGTGTAAATGAAACCGGAACAAGTATAAAACTTTCGGCGATTTCTAATAATATTGACACGTGCCTTAGTTTATTTTTGGAAACAGCAAAAAGACACATGATTTGATTTAGATACACACAAAATTATTTATATATACATATAGTTATCTAAAATATAAACTTAGTTGCCATGTGTGCTATTTATGCAAGTATCACTTGCCGCTGATGCCGGCAAACAACATTTGTAGAGCTTCTCCATGGGTAATAACAACAAACCAGTACAAAAGAACTTTCACTTACAGCAAAGGTAACAATAAACAAACTGATCAAAACAGAACACTGATGAACCAGAAAGAGAGTAGGCACCAAAGCACCGCTATCGACGGCTGTACTGAAGAGACTGAACGACGTTGACTTTCAGCTGGCAATGGCAACGTCACAACATAATTTTTGTTGCCAGACGGGAATAAAAATACAAGAAAACAATAAGTGTATAGAAGTGATCGACTAGAAAGTACTCTGTGCGCGGTAGAAGTGCATTTAGATATTGTTAAACATTTCTTTGATAATGAAAACCCAATGTAATTGAGTTACAGGAAACTCAGATTGTATTTTAGCTGCATGCGACCTATATCTATTTGAAATCAACTTTTACAATTTCTCCTACTAATACACACTAATATACTAATTTTACTTTTATTGCAGGGTGTTCATAACAGATAACATGTAAATGTACTCGCAATCAACGCTTGTGAGCTAAAGAGAAGTCAAAGTAGAGTTTCATAGAGCGAAAAGTGGGGAGACATGCCCCCACACACAGCACTTTAACACATACATACAAATATTTACAGATATATTTTTATTTTTAATACATGTATGTATGTATGCTGATTGAGCTAATGGGTAGAGTTGTCTCCAGCAAAAACTGGAGGAATGAGAAAAGAATCACTGATTACAGAACAAAAATTTTTAAATTGTTAAAGTTGTAGTTTGAGGAAAGTATGTGCGTACAAAAACGCAGATTACCTATTTGAACTTTAATAGAAAGAGATAAGTTTGTTACAACGGAAAGCTATAAGAGAACATAAGAGATAGACAGTTGTTTAAGTTAAGTTAAGTCGAGTAAGCTCGACCAAAAGATACCCTTAACCCTTGACCATAGAGACGGACAGACGGTCAGGCTGACAGACATACACATATGGCTGTGTAATTACGTTTCAGTCCTCAATATTTTTTTTTAAATCGATTGCATGTGTATCGTAAACTGGAAAAGTTATCGAAAATTTGAAACAAACTTGCTATGTCTAGGGATTAGGAGAGCTCATATCCACTCTCTAGCTATTGTGGTTCGTGAGATCGACGCGTTCATACATACGGACGAACAGACAGACATGACTAAATCGACTCGGCGACTTATGCTGATCAAGAATTTATATACTTTATGGGATCGCAGAAGCTTCCTTCTGCCTGTTACATACTTTTGAACATAACCATTATAACCTTTTTTTAGCCATATATATATATATATATATTTTTCTTAAATCTGTTTGATTTTAGAAACAAGTCACCCTACTTAATAACCCTGCATATTAACCTCCACAAACCAGTGTTGCTTATTGTTTGACCAGCTGATTAGACTGGAGGCTCGACTAAAATTTGGGGTCTTGACTAAATGCCCACGTTCTTGATAAAATTCACACAAAATCACCATTATAATTCATAGATTACGGTAAATGTTGTGCATATGTATTGAAATGTTCTCTGTTGTCATTGCTGCGACCTTAAATTGTATTTTATTTTGGATTCGCTCTCGATTTTATTTAATACGCTACAGATAAGAGCAAATCTATGAATTAAAATACATATGCCATTAAAAGAATAAGAAAGTTGCTTAAGTTCAATAAACTACAAATTGGTTAGGAATATTTGAACTTGATTTTAGTAAATAATACAATAGAAAACAAATGAACTTATGGTCACTGATCCTCTGCTGTTAATTCATTTCTTTTCTGACAAACTGCCTGACATAATATAATAATATAATATTATGACATTACTTTTAAAAACAAAAATCCCATCGCCTATACTTATAGGATATAAAATAAAAAAATACTTACCTTAACAGCAAACATATGTGTGGTCTTATAACCGATGCGAACGTAGATCGTAACTGATTTTCCGCTACAATTACAAGTCAATTTGCAAAGGATTCAACCACTTTGTGCTGCTGGCGAGGAATCGTGTAACAAAGTGTCTCACTAAATGGCTTGCTAATAACCCACAATTATTTTGCCATTGTCAAGAGCACTTCAGTATTTCACCCTCTATCCCAAAATACATACATATACACCCACATGACCATGCGCCAGACGACAACGATTGGGATGGATGGGGTAGATGGAGGCGTGACAGTATTCAACTTCAACCCTATGAAAATGTAGCAGTTTAACCTGATTAGGGCCTACATTTTGTTGGCATTCAATGGGATTTGATTGCATGACGGACGCGTCCATATTAACTTTGAGAATCGAGAGAAATTGTAAAATCCACATTCAGTTTTCACAGTTTTTTTTATTATTGAAAGCATTAATGTTAAGCTGGCTAACATATTGTATGTAGAACTATTAAGATTAGAGAAAGAGAGAGATAGAAAGTGTGTGTGTGTGTGTGAGAGAAATCTTAAAATGGAAGTACTTGAATACAATCACTATGTTTTAAATATACATATATGTTATTAATATAAAGAATTCATTTTAAATGTAACTGTGACTAGATTGGCGCTCAATCGATCGATTTTTTAATGATCAGTATTTACAGAATTATTATATTAACTGTACAGACTTTATTTTAAGAAAAAAAAAAATCAAGAAATGCCAAGAATTAAAATTAAACGATGTTGAATTTGAATGTTTTACTTTATTTCTTGGTGTTTACCTTCATTAAAGAAACTTCAACCCACCTACTACAATCTATGTGAGTTGATATAACTTGGAGTCGCCAACAATGTCCACATCACTGGAGTTATCCTCATCCTCGCTGTCCGCCTCCAGATCCGAATAGTCATCCGTGGAGTAACCATGTTGCAGGAAGCACATTTGCAACTGCTGTTGACTTGTTGGCTTGTGTTGGCTGCCACCACCCAATCCAGCACTCAATTTGGATTGCTTGGAGTCCGTGGAGGAGGATGCAGAGGCGCCGGCGGCATCTCCCTGCTGTTTGCTGCCCTGCTCGGTGCGTGAGAAGTCAACGGGTTCTGCGGGCAAAGAGAAAATTTTGCGAATTGCGAATTTTTGCCAACATTTTTAACAACTAATTTGATTTGGGGCAAAACTTTAAGAAAACTTTCTGCAGGCAGCTGAAAGCCAAAGAGCGCTGCAGTCCTAATTGGCCCAAAAGCATTGAAAGTGCCAAAGAACTTGCCAAAGAACTTGCACAAAGAAAGTTAAGACTCTATCTGCTCCTATCTATCTACTCACCATTGGCCGTGTCGCGTCTTCGCAGCTGCTTCTTGTGTTTCATGCGACGATTCTGAAACCACGTCTTGACCTGCGTCTCGCTCAGACCCAGTGCTGTGGCCAGCTCGACGCGTTCCGGCGTTGACAGATATCGTTGTGCCTCGAAACGCTTCTCCAGACCGGACAACTGGGGGTCACTGAATACGGTGCGTGCCTTGCGACGTCGACAATGCCTCAATGCGTTCACTCCCATGCCCAAACCCAATGCCAACTCTGGCACACAGCCAGGCGCACCAAAGAACGGCGCTCCTCCAAACAGGCTGGCTACAAATAGAGTGAGATAGGGATAGATGGAGAGTTGACTTCATATTAATTGCATTACAAAACCAATAGAGTTGTGTATGTGTGCGTGTGAGACCAAAGTTTTGGTGTTGCTAATGGCCATTGACACAATGTACCATACCTTGGGACAAAAAATAGGGATCCACCGACTTGTATGTGCCCGACGATGGTGACAGATAGCCCAGCGTCATCTGGAGAAAACCATGATCGCTATATGCAGCACTTGGATAGAGCACATTATTTGGACCACCATTTGGTGGTGGTGGTGGTGGCGGCGGAGGCGGTGGTGGTGCAGTTGGTTGTCCTTGTGACGAAGTCATTTGCTGTAGAGCGGAATCTGTTACTTGACCAGAACTACCATGGGCATAGTGGGAAGATGGTTGTGTCCGTTGCTGATGTGCACTGAGAAAAATAAAAATTGGTTTGATTTTTCAGCATTAAAGATAGCAAATTAATGTTATGTGATTTATAGAAAGATTGACTGTGACATTGTCACAATGCAATCATTTTTAATTATTTATCAAATTTATTAGTAATTGTTATCAAATTTATATATATCTTTATGGCTTATGGCATTTGATTTTTTAATAAATTAGAATTTACAAAATCATTTCACCTAAGTAGAGTTCCGCCTTATTATTAAGCATTTTGTTTTTAAATCGAACATTTTTAATACGAACTCAGTACTTTGAAATAAATTTCAGAAGCTTATTTATAGAAAACACATTAACAAATTTAAGATACATTTGAGATCGAAAATTAATTTTATATGTCTTAAAAAATGCCTTAACACACTTAAAAAAAAGAAAACAACAAAACATAGAAAAATATAATTAACTTGTACGCTTTACGCCAATACAACCTTACCATGGTTTAAGAAAATGAGAAAATTTCAACATACAAAAATGTTCTCATTTTACTTTAAAAACAAATAATGAGTTAGGATTACTTTAAACAAACCACAAATTATGATTATTTATTAATTATATTTGAAAATATCCAGTATTTTACGTATATTCAAATTCTCTTCAAAGTCCGACGGCCCTTGGATTTTTAAAGAGTATAAGCATATTAAAAGAAATTATAAAAAATAATTCTTTAAGGTTAGAAATATTTATTTTTAATTGTTAAATGAATTAATAAAAAAGATCAAATTAAAATTGCCATTTGAATATATTTATGTTTTAATAGTGTGTTTTCTTTGTTTCTCAGGAATTTTCTTAATTCTGAACTCTAAGTTTGATTTTTAAGCTTAATTAGATAATTATTATATATGTTTCAATAGTGTTGCATTACAGTGTTTTTGGAATATTCTTTCGAAATCAAATATAGTTTTACTGAAGAGACTTTTGACTTTTAATTTTGTTGCTCATTGCTAATTAAATATATATTTAAAAATGTTTATGTATTTCATAAAAAACCAATTCACTGATTTTTAGATTCAAACAGAAAGTATATAACTCTCAGAACTTGTAAAATAATGTTTGATAAACTTTTCAATCGTTAAATGTTGATAAGTTATATAAATAATAGCTTAAAAACATTTCTGCGAAATATATTACAAATCTTAATTTTTATTTTTTCGTCAAAAACTTAAAAAGTAAGAAAACAGAAAGTGAAAATTAAAACGTTCTTTCCCGTATATATGGTCTGATATGTATGTACATACATATATTTAAGGTTATATTTGAAACTAACCGTTGGCTATGCATGGATTTGACGTATTCCTCGTTGGCATAACCCGACGCTGATTGATTTGGACTTATCGGTGAGCGTGTTGAAGCCGTTGAGGCCGTTGGATGATTATGGTTTGAATATCTATTATTGTCAAATGCATTGGCACTTGCACTACTTATTGAAATGGAGCTGGCATTTGAACTGCTGCTCCTGGCACTTTTCACTGCATATTTATTGCTGCACTTTTGATGACTGCTGTTGTTGTTGTTGTGATTGTTATTGCTGTTATTGTTGCCGTCATTGTTCAGTTTTGGAAATAATATATGTTCAATGGAGAATGGCGTTTTTGTGGTTAGCATTGTGGTTGTCGTTGTGGCGGGACTCTTACTACTGGCAACAGTCGCTGCCGTTGCCGCTGCTGCTGCCGCTGCAGTTGCTGTTGGGCTGACGCTATGCTCATTAAGCGTTGACATGTCTTGGCTAAGATGTAGTATGTCCTATGGTATGTTAGTTAGCCAGCTGCTGCTACTGCTACTGCTTTTGCTGCTCTTGCCGTCGCGCTTATGTTGTTTACTCGTTGACGGTCGCGTTGAGTTTGCGGCAAATCACCGCACATCAACCAGCAAATTGATCTAAACGATTGCCCGAACTCAAACTGAACTACTGCCCAGGACACACTGCAGCACACACACACACACACACACTGACTCAGCCCATCCCCTCTCTGGCTGCTGCATTGCAGTTGCTTTTCGTTAGAGGCACCCGAAAAAAAAGCAAACAGAAGCAAGTAAACACACCCCCATTTGCATGCCGTGTAACCCATATGGTTGTCTCTCTCGCTCTCTCGCTCTCTCGCTCTCTCGCCAGGACAAACAACGCAACTCAAACTGCCAAAACGAGCCGAATGCAATTTAGCCATTTGCACCGCTTGATTATATGTGCTGTAATGTTGGCATTTCCACCTATACACAATATATATATATACATACATGTACATATATCGTCTGTATATAGTATACTGATATGTTTGTACTTAACTGGGTTATGGTTATGCACTTGCTAAGTTTAATTGGCGCCCATGTTAACCGCAAATAACTCACAGTCTCGCTTGCTGCTGCTGCTGCTGCGTCCGCGTCGGCGTTGACGTCGACGTCGAAGTCAGCCGCCATTTTGCCCATAATTAACGTGTCATGGCCGCCATTGTGTTGTGTGCATGCATTAAATTCATTAAATGCCACAATTATTATAATTAATTTATTGATTGATGGATGCTTGGTGCTACCAGACAGTCAGCCAGCCAGCCATCCAGCCATCCGGCCATCCAGCCAGCCAAGCAGACAACCTTTATGCCTGCCCGCCTCTTTTCAGATTTGTCTGTCTGTCTACGCTGCGTTTACTTACTAATATTCATTCTCACTACTTTAGCTACACAACTGTACCTCAAACCCTCATCATCAGCAACTTGCGTCTAATTTGGCCATAATACGTATTAGTCCTCGGCCGCCCCACAACTCATACCTCCACACGCCGCTGCTTCGCCGCTTGGTAAGCTCAGGCAATTAGGAAAAAAAATACTTGGCAGTAATTCAATCATTTGGCATAGCCTTACACGACCCAACCGAAATGGACAACCACCCCATTTAGCCTACCTCCCAGCTGCTGCTGTGGGTGTGTCCTTTCCTGTGATCCGTGCATCCAATCAGGTTGCTCTGCGCTTTGGGGTTGCCGCAACAACAGCTGTTTGTCCTTTTCAAACATATGCAGTATCCAAGAAGTAAACTCTCTCTCTCTCTCTCTCTCTTGCTTGGTGCTGTAGGTTTTGGGGGTATAGTGTGGGAGGGGGGTTCAGTGTCCTGTAAAAAACAATAACGACAGCAACGAGCTAGAATAGAATGATGTATGTATGTGTGGATGCGACCAAAAAGCAAGACAAATTTGCTCGTTTTATTAATAAAATAAGTCACGCAAAGTAAGTCGAACATCATTATTAGGTTAAAGCCCTAAAGCGGGCGCATTAGATGTACACACATACATGCATACATACACACATACATAGCTATGTATTAGTATGAACATATTTCAATATATATGAGAGCATAACTGTGCAGGCAAGTACACTGAAAAATATATGTACCTAAAAAAAAGAGATACAAAATGTAAGAATGGAAAAAAGTTAATAATATAGATAAGACTATATAGATAAATAAACATAAGCATATTTAACTCCTCATCTTCCTCTTATTGATAAAATAATAGTTGATAAGGGGGAACAACAATATGCAATTATTTTTTATACAATTTTTTTCTAATTCAAGAAACCCTAAAAAATGTTGAACAAAATTTAAAAAAAATCTTATTTTTAACCATTATAATTGAGATTTATTGCCTAATTTGCTTAAAGTTCCCCATTTCTTCACAGTGTTCTTATAACATGCAATTTAGTCGCCTTAACTAAAATCTCCGACATTATTTTAAGGTACAGGTAAACTTAGCATCCTTTTGGCCAGTTTCAGTAAAGTGGGCATTGGAGTGGGAGTGGCCCGGCTTGTCAACTGACGCCCTTAGTAACTGACACAAGCTGCTTGTTGGGAGCACTTAAACTGCGCCCCGGAACTGACATCTTCAGAGTTCTCTCTTTTCGGGCTCCATTGTTTTCCCATTTGACATGAACGTGCGGAAGAGCTTGCTGTTATATGTTTACATCTATATGTATGTATATGTATGTACAATTTAAAGGCATTTGTGGCCGGCGTTAAGAGCATGCATTGCTTAGCATGACTATCGAGAGAGATGAAGTGGAACCAACGCTTTTGGAAACTTAATGAATCCACGTGCATGTGCGCCCGTCAGACGTGCTAAGCCTAATTTTTATAATAATAAAAATGCGGCATCGTATTGCAAAAAAGCACGGGCACTTTGTGGTTAATAAGGAGGGGGATGACCCTGTCTTAAAGTAATTACAATCATTTTGTGTCAGTTTGCATGGCAAATCCTTCTTATGATGATGCGACGTCCTCTTCATTGTTTTTTTTATTATAATTCCCTGAAATCAAAGCTGAAGTGTGTCAAAGATCAGGTTACAAGTTCGAGAACGGCGGCTTCTCAGATGATCGTCGACTGTTTCCGCATTATTCTGTTTGATTCTCGGTAAATTAACTTCTGAAACGAGCAACAAACTAAACTTTATACTAGGGGTACTTTGTTTATGTCAGCGCCCTCAAGGGGTGTCGTCTCTACAAGTGGCAACATCCTTGCCAATCAGGTCAAAGGCGGCATTTCCTTAGGGGATTATTATTCACTAAAAAAAATCTTTAAGAGTTTAAGGGAGAGAAGCTAGTGGAATCTTTCTTAATTACATGTGGATTTTGAATCAGTTTTCAAGAATATTGTTAAGTAATGATTAGTAATCATAATCGTTACTAGAGTTATTTAAGAGTTTCTTGGATTATTCACAATTACTAAATGATAACGATTAAAAATAATTCAGATTTGATCATGATTATTTAAGGATTACATAAAATAATCAGAATAGTAATGTGACTACGCTAAGGATACAAATTTAATGCGTTCATATGTTAAAAAAAAGTACTTTGCTAAAAATTCTATATTCAAGAATAAAAACATTATAAAAATAATATCATATTTGAGTAATATTTGCTTAACGTTTAAAGGGATAAAATCTATAATAATGATAAGTAAGGGTAAGTTTCAAGCGGCATTTTATTTCAAAAGTAATTTAGTTATCTAAAATCTATGCCGGAGACGAATGTCACATTGCTTATATTGAAACAAGACTTGAATTATATATTTTACAAATTGCTGTCAACGATTTCACATATTCCATAATTGTAGGTTCTCTATTTAAACATAACTATAGCCGTTGAATTATCAATTAATTACCGGGTGGGACAATAGATACGCCTCTTTTACATCGTTCCATGAGCCACTTTTCAGTTTTTGATTTCCAGGAAAAGAGGGAAAGAGGGAAGCCATGCTTATTAAAAGCCTCTTGTTGTTATCCTAGGCACAGTGGTAACCTTTTCGCCTAGTGCCTGTTCGCTCAAACAATTAGAGCACTAACAAATGCAATTACCAGTTTGCCAACAGGACATCCCTCCCTCACCACCCCCACCCAACTTAACCTTACCCTGTTCTGTTTACTGTTGCAGGCAACACAAATGCTCTCATTGGCAACAATTGAGCCGCATTGCCACAGAGCACATCCTGCCACGGGAAAAAACTGAGGCAAAATAAAGTTTGCCAAACGCGTGCCACATATTAAATTACATCGAAATATGTGTACACGATGATGAGAGTAAGGGGTAAGGGCTAAGGTTTGTAATTTGCTGGCATTTTTCAATGATTTTTATCAGCATCCAAGCACCAATTGATATAGTGTATATTTTATTATTTATTTGATATATTTGTTTGATTTGGCAATGCATTGTGCTATTTGATTTAATTATCCGTTCGTAATTGTCATAAAACTCGATTTACCAAATATTTGATGGGTTGTTGAAGAAGGGTTGGCAGTTGCCCGGGAGTCGAAGTGACGAGACCATTTGAAAGCAGATTTTGTAGTTAAATGAAGCCTTAAACTCATTATTAGAAGGAAATTACTTTACGATGATCTTTTATTGGAGTTTGAGCTAAGCCGAAAAATTAGTTAGGGAAAAACTAACAAACATTATATTCATTTTGTTTGATTTAAATATATTTTGTAAACCTCTGAAGCCCCGATTTATTTATATTTATTTTTTTTAACATAGAAAACAAGTAAATAATTACTAGATACACCACTTATATGTTCAATTCCGATGACAAGCCTGTCTCGTCATCTGGAACTTTGGTTATTCATATCGATGACTAGGTTCACTTCTTAAATGTACCCAAATGGTTAAATAAAACAAAGTCTACAATTGAAATTAGGCATCTTTTCGACTCATAAACCATATTTTCCCTTCCAAAAACACTTGAACTTTTTGACCTTTACAGGAAAATAAACACAATAACCACTCAATAAACGTTTCTCACCAAAATTATTAATGATGAGAAAAAATGTTAAGGCAGTCTGAGAGTAAGATTGAAAGTCTACTGCTTTGTCGTGCTCAACAAGAAGTCATCTGATTTGACCAAGAGAGCTTTTCATGTTTATTCTCAAATAATTGCCAACACGTGCCCTATCAGCGTCAATCAACCCAAACAGAGAGAGCAAATAAAAGGGGGAGGACAAGACGACTAAGTAGTAAATGGAATGGGTATATTGAAATGCTCACAGCAGGATGCAAACGTTTTCACACTTATGCACATAATTTAGTGTATATTCAGGAATAACCCGCATACACATATTTACTTTAGCCAGACATGTCCTTCGAGGTACCTGTCCGCCGGGTGGTTGTTGTTTGTGTCCTTTGAACCGGCACCGTTAAGTAGCCAGCTAGCTGCCGTTTCTGCTGCCTAATGATTAAAAGGCGATAAGGTTGACATTGTCGTCATTCAAAGCAAAATCCCGCTGAGCGTTTCTGTGGCAATTTAATCAAATTAGTTTTCTCACGTGCTTTGTCCTTTTGCCCCTCGTCGACACACAGCGGAATATGCAAAACAAGCATGTAAGCTAATAAAAAATACTTAAAAGTGAACAGAAGTGGCGCAACGATTCATGATTCCATCCAAACAATAGATAATATGATATTTATTAATTTGGGCCGAAATCCCAACAGTGATCTCAGGAACTACAAAAGCTAGACACGCCAGATTTTGGATATGAGCCGCTCTCCCAATCCCAAGGCATATCAAGTTTGTTTTAAATAACTGTTCAAACCTGCAACATTTTTATTAAAATTGATTGAGAAACACCAGAGATATGTCACCAACAAGCATTTATACCGTAGTGCACATGCCTTGTCCGTCTGTATAGGTAAAGGGTATTTTTCTAGTCAATCTTAATCAACGGAGACTCTCCCCTACTCATTGTTATTGAAAATGTATTATTTAAGTTGGGCTGAAATCCCGGCGGTACTGCAATACCGGGCCAACCCGTGACAGAGGTGGAGCAAGCCCCTAGCACTCCGTCTGATTCCAAAAATCAGTTTAACATTTGTTGTTCTCCAATGGAGAAACTATCAGATGTTAAGCTGATAAGAACAGATACTACACTTTGATCTTAGCCATAAGGCCGAGAAGCGATAACTTGACTGAAGTTTACTCGCGGTATTCTATGAAGTTGCAGCTTGAACCAGTTGAGAATCATAAGTAAAGTACCTAAAATATTACCTGAAGTTGTATATTATTTTATGGTGTCAAATGGCAGTCACTTTGTTTTAGGGAATGTTGCCTACCTTAGGGGTTATGTTGTGTTTAATATTGGCTATAATTCGCAACTAGTTCTAGCACTTTTACGCATATGATCTGAGAAGAAATTGTTGTTTATTCACTCTGGCTTCTCTTCAATTGTCGAATAAATCTTTCGCCTTTTACTAAAGATTTCCGTGGAGAGGAGCACTCTAATGAGTCTAAACTCAATTTTTTAGTGTGCCTGGCGGCTTTTGCAGCCGGGCCAATTATGAATACATAACAATATTTCATAAAGAAAACACCAGTAGTTTTGTTTATATGTATGCAATAAAGTATTTGTTTATTGTTATTGTTGCTTGTGTTTTTGTTGCTGCTTAGAAAAATGTTCTGCTTCCAAACTGGGTTGCAGTTTGATGATTGTTGTTCTTTGACATACAATGTCTTCAATGAGAGTAGCTTTCTATATAATAAATATATATATATTTGTGTAATATAGTAATGCGTATGTATAATAAATATATTTATGCAAATAATGTACTTTAAATCATTTTATAGCAAGAGTTTATCCGCTTTCTTTTTAGGTTTTTGTTGTTTATCAGTCATTATACAATACAATTGTTTATAGCTAAGTTGTGGATTCAATATTATTATGTTATTTTATGAAAATATATCAAATGCTAACTTATCTGTTTAAAGCTTTCTATTTAGTTATTGTTTTGTATTACAAATCTGTTTAAGTATTTTTTTAACAATTTTATTTGTTTTAATTTGTTGCTCTCAGTAAAAATTTGGCAGCTGGCTCAGGACTAAATTAAAAACCTTTTCAAAATTTGATTAGCTGAAATTTATCTAGTAGTAAAAATTTAAATAAAAAAACATTCTTTTCGAATAATATACTATATTCATTGTTTTCTATATAAGTTTCAATGTAAATAAGTTTGTAGCTTTTAGTAAGAATCTCTCTTCTTCCCCTTAATTTGTTGTTATTATTGGTCATTCAGTTATATAGTAGTATATAGGAGAGTACTGTTATATAATTTATTAACTTTTGTGTGCCGTCCACAAGGCTTAACAAATTTGTCGTAAGCTAAGAATTTAAATTAAATATGCTGAAGTGCTCACAAAACACGAATAAATTATTAGATCATTGTCTCATTCACCAAATCGAATAATTTCCATAATTAATGGGTGTTATGTTTCTTATGCTATTGTATTTGTTATAGTGAACTGTAACCTTAATTAGCCTATAAACAACCATTATGTTTTTGAAAATGTGTTATGCTACCAGGTTCTATCTAACTCACAAAAGTGAAAATGTAAAAATGAGACAAATTTACATAAGATTTAGATTCTTTCGTTTTAGTTTCTTTTGTAAATTTCGACAAATTTGTTAAGCCCACTTGGCAAAGCGACATTGAAATTGTACAATAAAAAATCGTTAGCTTTATTATGTTTATGCAAGCCAAGAATAGCTTTAAGAAGAACAAACAAGCATAGAGTATTTACAAGTATTTAAGATTAAATAGAAATTATCAAATATAAATAAATCGCATAACAATAATAATATACTTAAAACAACTCGCTCAAAGTTGCGTTAAAATGCATCAAATTTCATTTAAAATTCTTAGAAAAAAATCAGCGCTATCATTTTATGCATTAAATTTTATATTTTGATGTCTTAAATTTTGATCGCAAACAAACATTGATGAAAACAAATCAATCACACAATAAACAAACCAAAATTAAGTCAAATGCACTTTTGACTTTTAATTTTGTTGCTCATTGCTAATTAAATATATATTTAAAAATGTTTATGTATTTCATAAAAAACCAATTCACTGATTTTTAGATTCAAACAGAAAGTATATAACTCTCAGAACTTGTAAAATAATGTTTGATAAACTTTTCAATCGTTAAATGTTGATAAGTTATATAAATAATAGCTTAAAAACATTTCTGCGAAATATATTACAAATCTTAATTTTTATTTTTTCGTCAAAAACTTAAAAAGTAAGAAAACAGAAAGTGAAAATTAAAACGTTCTTTCCCGTATATATGGTCTGATATGTATGTACATACATATATTTAAGGTTATATTTGAAACTAACCGTTGGCTATGCATGGATTTGACGTATTCCTCGTTGGCATAACCCGACGCTGATTGATTTGGACTTATCGGTGAGCGTGTTGAAGCCGTTGAGGCCGTTGGATGATTATGGTTTGAATATCTATTATTGTCAAATGCATTGGCACTTGCACTACTTATTGAAATGGAGCTGGCATTTGAACTGCTGCTCCTGGCACTTTTCACTGCATATTTATTGCTGCACTTTTGATGACTGCTGTTGTTGTTGTTGTGATTGTTATTGCTGTTATTGTTGCCGTCATTGTTCAGTTTTGGAAATAATATATGTTCAATGGAGAATGGCGTTTTTGTGGTTAGCATTGTGGTTGTCGTTGTGGCGGGACTCTTACTACTGGCAACAGTCGCTGCCGTTGCCGCTGCTGCTGCCGCTGCAGTTGCTGTTGGGCTGACGCTATGCTCATTAAGCGTTGACATGTCTTGGCTAAGATGTAGTATGTCCTATGGTATGTTAGTTAGCCAGCTGCTGCTACTGCTACTGCTTTTGCTGCTCTTGCCGTCGCGCTTATGTTGTTTACTCGTTGACGGTCGCGTTGAGTTTGCGGCAAATCACCGCACATCAACCAGCAAATTGATCTAAACGATTGCCCGAACTCAAACTGAACTACTGCCCAGGACACACTGCAGCACACACACACACACACACACTGACTCAGCCCATCCCCTCTCTGGCTGCTGCATTGCAGTTGCTTTTCGTTAGAGGCACCCGAAAAAAAAGCAAACAGAAGCAAGTAAACACACCCCCATTTGCATGCCGTGTAACCCATATGGTTGTCTCTCTCGCTCTCTCGCTCTCTCGCTCTCTCGCCAGGACAAACAACGCAACTCAAACTGCCAAAACGAGCCGAATGCAATTTAGCCATTTGCACCGCTTGATTATATGTGCTGTAATGTTGGCATTTCCACCTATACACAATATATATATATACATACATGTACATATATCGTCTGTATATAGTATACTGATATGTTTGTACTTAACTGGGTTATGGTTATGCACTTGCTAAGTTTAATTGGCGCCCATGTTAACCGCAAATAACTCACAGTCTCGCTTGCTGCTGCTGCTGCTGCGTCCGCGTCGGCGTTGACGTCGACGTCGAAGTCAGCCGCCATTTTGCCCATAATTAACGTGTCATGGCCGCCATTGTGTTGTGTGCATGCATTAAATTCATTAAATGCCACAATTATTATAATTAATTTATTGATTGATGGATGCTTGGTGCTACCAGACAGTCAGCCAGCCAGCCATCCAGCCATCCGGCCATCCAGCCAGCCAAGCAGACAACCTTTATGCCTGCCCGCCTCTTTTCAGATTTGTCTGTCTGTCTACGCTGCGTTTACTTACTAATATTCATTCTCACTACTTTAGCTACACAACTGTACCTCAAACCCTCATCATCAGCAACTTGCGTCTAATTTGGCCATAATACGTATTAGTCCTCGGCCGCCCCACAACTCATACCTCCACACGCCGCTGCTTCGCCGCTTGGTAAGCTCAGGCAATTAGGAAAAAAAATACTTGGCAGTAATTCAATCATTTGGCATAGCCTTACACGACCCAACCGAAATGGACAACCACCCCATTTAGCCTACCTCCCAGCTGCTGCTGTGGGTGTGTCCTTTCCTGTGATCCGTGCATCCAATCAGGTTGCTCTGCGCTTTGGGGTTGCCGCAACAACAGCTGTTTGTCCTTTTCAAACATATGCAGTATCCAAGAAGTAAACTCTCTCTCTCTCTCTCTCTTGCTTGGTGCTGTAGGTTTTGGGGGTATAGTGTGGGAGGGGGGTTCAGTGTCCTGTAAAAAACAATAACGACAGCAACGAGCTAGAATAGAATGATGTATGTATGTGTGGATGCGACCAAAAAGCAAGACAAATTTGCTCGTTTTATTAATAAAATAAGTCACGCAAAGTAAGTCGAACATCATTATTAGGTTAAAGCCCTAAAGCGGGCGCATTAGATGTACACACATACATGCATACATACACACATACATAGCTATGTATTAGTATGAACATATTTCAATATATATGAGAGCATAACTGTGCAGGCAAGTACACTGAAAAATATATGTACCTAAAAAAAAGAGATACAAAATGTAAGAATGGAAAAAAGTTAATAATATAGATAAGACTATATAGATAAATAAACATAAGCATATTTAACTCCTCATCTTCCTCTTATTGATAAAATAATAGTTGATAAGGGGGAACAACAATATGCAATTATTTTTTATACAATTTTTTTCTAATTCAAGAAACCCTAAAAAATGTTGAACAAAATTTAAAAAAAATCTTATTTTTAACCATTATAATTGAGATTTATTGCCTAATTTGCTTAAAGTTCCCCATTTCTTCACAGTGTTCTTATAACATGCAATTTAGTCGCCTTAACTAAAATCTCCGACATTATTTTAAGGTACAGGTAAACTTAGCATCCTTTTGGCCAGTTTCAGTAAAGTGGGCATTGGAGTGGGAGTGGCCCGGCTTGTCAACTGACGCCCTTAGTAACTGACACAAGCTGCTTGTTGGGAGCACTTAAACTGCGCCCCGGAACTGACATCTTCAGAGTTCTCTCTTTTCGGGCTCCATTGTTTTCCCATTTGACATGAACGTGCGGAAGAGCTTGCTGTTATATGTTTACATCTATATGTATGTATATGTATGTACAATTTAAAGGCATTTGTGGCCGGCGTTAAGAGCATGCATTGCTTAGCATGACTATCGAGAGAGATGAAGTGGAACCAACGCTTTTGGAAACTTAATGAATCCACGTGCATGTGCGCCCGTCAGACGTGCTAAGCCTAATTTTTATAATAATAAAAATGCGGCATCGTATTGCAAAAAAGCACGGGCACTTTGTGGTTAATAAGGAGGGGGATGACCCTGTCTTAAAGTAATTACAATCATTTTGTGTCAGTTTGCATGGCAAATCCTTCTTATGATGATGCGACGTCCTCTTCATTGTTTTTTTTATTATAATTCCCTGAAATCAAAGCTGAAGTGTGTCAAAGATCAGGTTACAAGTTCGAGAACGGCGGCTTCTCAGATGATCGTCGACTGTTTCCGCATTATTCTGTTTGATTCTCGGTAAATTAACTTCTGAAACGAGCAACAAACTAAACTTTATACTAGGGGTACTTTGTTTATGTCAGCGCCCTCAAGGGGTGTCGTCTCTACAAGTGGCAACATCCTTGCCAATCAGGTCAAAGGCGGCATTTCCTTAGGGGATTATTATTCACTAAAAAAAATCTTTAAGAGTTTAAGGGAGAGAAGCTAGTGGAATCTTTCTTAATTACATGTGGATTTTGAATCAGTTTTCAAGAATATTGTTAAGTAATGATTAGTAATCATAATCGTTACTAGAGTTATTTAAGAGTTTCTTGGATTATTCACAATTACTAAATGATAACGATTAAAAATAATTCAGATTTGATCATGATTATTTAAGGATTACATAAAATAATCAGAATAGTAATGTGACTACGCTAAGGATACAAATTTAATGCGTTCATATGTTAAAAAAAAGTACTTTGCTAAAAATTCTATATTCAAGAATAAAAACATTATAAAAATAATATCATATTTGAGTAATATTTGCTTAACGTTTAAAGGGATAAAATCTATAATAATGATAAGTAAGGGTAAGTTTCAAGCGGCATTTTATTTCAAAAGTAATTTAGTTATCTAAAATCTATGCCGGAGACGAATGTCACATTGCTTATATTGAAACAAGACTTGAATTATATATTTTACAAATTGCTGTCAACGATTTCACATATTCCATAATTGTAGGTTCTCTATTTAAACATAACTATAGCCGTTGAATTATCAATTAATTACCGGGTGGGACAATAGATACGCCTCTTTTACATCGTTCCATGAGCCACTTTTCAGTTTTTGATTTCCAGGAAAAGAGGGAAAGAGGGAAGCCATGCTTATTAAAAGCCTCTTGTTGTTATCCTAGGCACAGTGGTAACCTTTTCGCCTAGTGCCTGTTCGCTCAAACAATTAGAGCACTAACAAATGCAATTACCAGTTTGCCAACAGGACATCCCTCCCTCACCACCCCCACCCAACTTAACCTTACCCTGTTCTGTTTACTGTTGCAGGCAACACAAATGCTCTCATTGGCAACAATTGAGCCGCATTGCCACAGAGCACATCCTGCCACGGGAAAAAACTGAGGCAAAATAAAGTTTGCCAAACGCGTGCCACATATTAAATTACATCGAAATATGTGTACACGATGATGAGAGTAAGGGGTAAGGGCTAAGGTTTGTAATTTGCTGGCATTTTTCAATGATTTTTATCAGCATCCAAGCACCAATTGATATAGTGTATATTTTATTATTTATTTGATATATTTGTTTGATTTGGCAATGCATTGTGCTATTTGATTTAATTATCCGTTCGTAATTGTCATAAAACTCGATTTACCAAATATTTGATGGGTTGTTGAAGAAGGGTTGGCAGTTGCCCGGGAGTCGAAGTGACGAGACCATTTGAAAGCAGATTTTGTAGTTAAATGAAGCCTTAAACTCATTATTAGAAGGAAATTACTTTACGATGATCTTTTATTGGAGTTTGAGCTAAGCCGAAAAATTAGTTAGGGAAAAACTAACAAACATTATATTCATTTTGTTTGATTTAAATATATTTTGTAAACCTCTGAAGCCCCGATTTATTTATATTTATTTTTTTTAACATAGAAAACAAGTAAATAATTACTAGATACACCACTTATATGTTCAATTCCGATGACAAGCCTGTCTCGTCATCTGGAACTTTGGTTATTCATATCGATGACTAGGTTCACTTCTTAAATGTACCCAAATGGTTAAATAAAACAAAGTCTACAATTGAAATTAGGCATCTTTTCGACTCATAAACCATATTTTCCCTTCCAAAAACACTTGAACTTTTTGACCTTTACAGGAAAATAAACACAATAACCACTCAATAAACGTTTCTCACCAAAATTATTAATGATGAGAAAAAATGTTAAGGCAGTCTGAGAGTAAGATTGAAAGTCTACTGCTTTGTCGTGCTCAACAAGAAGTCATCTGATTTGACCAAGAGAGCTTTTCATGTTTATTCTCAAATAATTGCCAACACGTGCCCTATCAGCGTCAATCAACCCAAACAGAGAGAGCAAATAAAAGGGGGAGGACAAGACGACTAAGTAGTAAATGGAATGGGTATATTGAAATGCTCACAGCAGGATGCAAACGTTTTCACACTTATGCACATAATTTAGTGTATATTCAGGAATAACCCGCATACACATATTTACTTTAGCCAGACATGTCCTTCGAGGTACCTGTCCGCCGGGTGGTTGTTGTTTGTGTCCTTTGAACCGGCACCGTTAAGTAGCCAGCTAGCTGCCGTTTCTGCTGCCTAATGATTAAAAGGCGATAAGGTTGACATTGTCGTCATTCAAAGCAAAATCCCGCTGAGCGTTTCTGTGGCAATTTAATCAAATTAGTTTTCTCACGTGCTTTGTCCTTTTGCCCCTCGTCGACACACAGCGGAATATGCAAAACAAGCATGTAAGCTAATAAAAAATACTTAAAAGTGAACAGAAGTGGCGCAACGATTCATGATTCCATCCAAACAATAGATAATATGATATTTATTAATTTGGGCCGAAATCCCAACAGTGATCTCAGGAACTACAAAAGCTAGACACGCCAGATTTTGGATATGAGCCGCTCTCCCAATCCCAAGGCATATCAAGTTTGTTTTAAATAACTGTTCAAACCTGCAACATTTTTATTAAAATTGATTGAGAAACACCAGAGATATGTCACCAACAAGCATTTATACCGTAGTGCACATGCCTTGTCCGTCTGTATAGGTAAAGGGTATTTTTCTAGTCAATCTTAATCAACGGAGACTCTCCCCTACTCATTGTTATTGAAAATGTATTATTTAAGTTGGGCTGAAATCCCGGCGGTACTGCAATACCGGGCCAACCCGTGACAGAGGTGGAGCAAGCCCCTAGCACTCCGTCTGATTCCAAAAATCAGTTTAACATTTGTTGTTCTCCAATGGAGAAACTATCAGATGTTAAGCTGATAAGAACAGATACTACACTTTGATCTTAGCCATAAGGCCGAGAAGCGATAACTTGACTGAAGTTTACTCGCGGTATTCTATGAAGTTGCAGCTTGAACCAGTTGAGAATCATAAGTAAAGTACCTAAAATATTACCTGAAGTTGTATATTATTTTATGGTGTCAAATGGCAGTCACTTTGTTTTAGGGAATGTTGCCTACCTTAGGGGTTATGTTGTGTTTAATATTGGCTATAATTCGCAACTAGTTCTAGCACTTTTACGCATATGATCTGAGAAGAAATTGTTGTTTATTCACTCTGGCTTCTCTTCAATTGTCGAATAAATCTTTCGCCTTTTACTAAAGATTTCCGTGGAGAGGAGCACTCTAATGAGTCTAAACTCAATTTTTTAGTGTGCCTGGCGGCTTTTGCAGCCGGGCCAATTATGAATACATAACAATATTTCATAAAGAAAACACCAGTAGTTTTGTTTATATGTATGCAATAAAGTATTTGTTTATTGTTATTGTTGCTTGTGTTTTTGTTGCTGCTTAGAAAAATGTTCTGCTTCCAAACTGGGTTGCAGTTTGATGATTGTTGTTCTTTGACATACAATGTCTTCAATGAGAGTAGCTTTCTATATAATAAATATATATATATTTGTGTAATATAGTAATGCGTATGTATAATAAATATATTTATGCAAATAATGTACTTTAAATCATTTTATAGCAAGAGTTTATCCGCTTTCTTTTTAGGTTTTTGTTGTTTATCAGTCATTATACAATACAATTGTTTATAGCTAAGTTGTGGATTCAATATTATTATGTTATTTTATGAAAATATATCAAATGCTAACTTATCTGTTTAAAGCTTTCTATTTAGTTATTGTTTTGTATTACAAATCTGTTTAAGTATTTTTTTAACAATTTTATTTGTTTTAATTTGTTGCTCTCAGTAAAAATTTGGCAGCTGGCTCAGGACTAAATTAAAAACCTTTTCAAAATTTGATTAGCTGAAATTTATCTAGTAGTAAAAATTTAAATAAAAAAACATTCTTTTCGAATAATATACTATATTCATTGTTTTCTATATAAGTTTCAATGTAAATAAGTTTGTAGCTTTTAGTAAGAATCTCTCTTCTTCCCCTTAATTTGTTGTTATTATTGGTCATTCAGTTATATAGTAGTATATAGGAGAGTACTGTTATATAATTTATTAACTTTTGTGTGCCGTCCACAAGGCTTAACAAATTTGTCGTAAGCTAAGAATTTAAATTAAATATGCTGAAGTGCTCACAAAACACGAATAAATTATTAGATCATTGTCTCATTCACCAAATCGAATAATTTCCATAATTAATGGGTGTTATGTTTCTTATGCTATTGTATTTGTTATAGTGAACTGTAACCTTAATTAGCCTATAAACAACCATTATGTTTTTGAAAATGTGTTATGCTACCAGGTTCTATCTAACTCACAAAAGTGAAAATGTAAAAATGAGACAAATTTACATAAGATTTAGATTCTTTCGTTTTAGTTTCTTTTGTAAATTTCGACAAATTTGTTAAGCCCACTTGGCAAAGCGACATTGAAATTGTACAATAAAAAATCGTTAGCTTTATTATGTTTATGCAAGCCAAGAATAGCTTTAAGAAGAACAAACAAGCATAGAGTATTTACAAGTATTTAAGATTAAATAGAAATTATCAAATATAAATAAATCGCATAACAATAATAATATACTTAAAACAACTCGCTCAAAGTTGCGTTAAAATGCATCAAATTTCATTTAAAATTCTTAGAAAAAAATCAGCGCTATCATTTTATGCATTAAATTTTATATTTTGATGTCTTAAATTTTGATCGCAAACAAACATTGATGAAAACAAATCAATCACACAATAAACAAACCAAAATTAAGTCAAATGCACTTTTGACTTTTAATTTTGTTGCTCATTGCTAATTAAATATATATTTAAAAATGTTTATGTATTTCATAAAAAACCAATTCACTGATTTTTAGATTCAAACAGAAAGTATATAACTCTCAGAACTTGTAAAATAATGTTTGATAAACTTTTCAATCGTTAAATGTTGATAAGTTATATAAATAATAGCTTAAAAACATTTCTGCGAAATATATTACAAATCTTAATTTTTATTTTTTCGTCAAAAACTTAAAAAGTAAGAAAACAGAAAGTGAAAATTAAAACGTTCTTTCCCGTATATATGGTCTGATATGTATGTACATACATATATTTAAGGTTATATTTGAAACTAACCGTTGGCTATGCATGGATTTGACGTATTCCTCGTTGGCATAACCCGACGCTGATTGATTTGGACTTATCGGTGAGCGTGTTGAAGCCGTTGAGGCCGTTGGATGATTATGGTTTGAATATCTATTATTGTCAAATGCATTGGCACTTGCACTACTTATTGAAATGGAGCTGGCATTTGAACTGCTGCTCCTGGCACTTTTCACTGCATATTTATTGCTGCACTTTTGATGACTGCTGTTGTTGTTGTTGTGATTGTTATTGCTGTTATTGTTGCCGTCATTGTTCAGTTTTGGAAATAATATATGTTCAATGGAGAATGGCGTTTTTGTGGTTAGCATTGTGGTTGTCGTTGTGGCGGGACTCTTACTACTGGCAACAGTCGCTGCCGTTGCCGCTGCTGCTGCCGCTGCAGTTGCTGTTGGGCTGACGCTATGCTCATTAAGCGTTGACATGTCTTGGCTAAGATGTAGTATGTCCTATGGTATGTTAGTTAGCCAGCTGCTGCTACTGCTACTGCTTTTGCTGCTCTTGCCGTCGCGCTTATGTTGTTTACTCGTTGACGGTCGCGTTGAGTTTGCGGCAAATCACCGCACATCAACCAGCAAATTGATCTAAACGATTGCCCGAACTCAAACTGAACTACTGCCCAGGACACACTGCAGCACACACACACACACACACACTGACTCAGCCCATCCCCTCTCTGGCTGCTGCATTGCAGTTGCTTTTCGTTAGAGGCACCCGAAAAAAAAGCAAACAGAAGCAAGTAAACACACCCCCATTTGCATGCCGTGTAACCCATATGGTTGTCTCTCTCGCTCTCTCGCTCTCTCGCTCTCTCGCCAGGACAAACAACGCAACTCAAACTGCCAAAACGAGCCGAATGCAATTTAGCCATTTGCACCGCTTGATTATATGTGCTGTAATGTTGGCATTTCCACCTATACACAATATATATATATACATACATGTACATATATCGTCTGTATATAGTATACTGATATGTTTGTACTTAACTGGGTTATGGTTATGCACTTGCTAAGTTTAATTGGCGCCCATGTTAACCGCAAATAACTCACAGTCTCGCTTGCTGCTGCTGCTGCTGCGTCCGCGTCGGCGTTGACGTCGACGTCGAAGTCAGCCGCCATTTTGCCCATAATTAACGTGTCATGGCCGCCATTGTGTTGTGTGCATGCATTAAATTCATTAAATGCCACAATTATTATAATTAATTTATTGATTGATGGATGCTTGGTGCTACCAGACAGTCAGCCAGCCAGCCATCCAGCCATCCGGCCATCCAGCCAGCCAAGCAGACAACCTTTATGCCTGCCCGCCTCTTTTCAGATTTGTCTGTCTGTCTACGCTGCGTTTACTTACTAATATTCATTCTCACTACTTTAGCTACACAACTGTACCTCAAACCCTCATCATCAGCAACTTGCGTCTAATTTGGCCATAATACGTATTAGTCCTCGGCCGCCCCACAACTCATACCTCCACACGCCGCTGCTTCGCCGCTTGGTAAGCTCAGGCAATTAGGAAAAAAAATACTTGGCAGTAATTCAATCATTTGGCATAGCCTTACACGACCCAACCGAAATGGACAACCACCCCATTTAGCCTACCTCCCAGCTGCTGCTGTGGGTGTGTCCTTTCCTGTGATCCGTGCATCCAATCAGGTTGCTCTGCGCTTTGGGGTTGCCGCAACAACAGCTGTTTGTCCTTTTCAAACATATGCAGTATCCAAGAAGTAAACTCTCTCTCTCTCTCTCTCTCTTGCTTGGTGCTGTAGGTTTTGGGGGTATAGTGTGGGAGGGGGGTTCAGTGTCCTGTAAAAAACAATAACGACAGCAACGAGCTAGAATAGAATGATGTATGTATGTGTGGATGCGACCAAAAAGCAAGACAAATTTGCTCGTTTTATTAATAAAATAAGTCACGCAAAGTAAGTCGAACATCATTATTAGGTTAAAGCCCTAAAGCGGGCGCATTAGATGTACACACATACATGCATACATACACACATACATAGCTATGTATTAGTATGAACATATTTCAATATATATGAGAGCATAACTGTGCAGGCAAGTACACTGAAAAATATATGTACCTAAAAAAAAGAGATACAAAATGTAAGAATGGAAAAAAGTTAATAATATAGATAAGACTATATAGATAAATAAACATAAGCATATTTAACTCCTCATCTTCCTCTTATTGATAAAATAATAGTTGATAAGGGGGAACAACAATATGCAATTATTTTTTATACAATTTTTTTCTAATTCAAGAAACCCTAAAAAATGTTGAACAAAATTTAAAAAAAATCTTATTTTTAACCATTATAATTGAGATTTATTGCCTAATTTGCTTAAAGTTCCCCATTTCTTCACAGTGTTCTTATAACATGCAATTTAGTCGCCTTAACTAAAATCTCCGACATTATTTTAAGGTACAGGTAAACTTAGCATCCTTTTGGCCAGTTTCAGTAAAGTGGGCATTGGAGTGGGAGTGGCCCGGCTTGTCAACTGACGCCCTTAGTAACTGACACAAGCTGCTTGTTGGGAGCACTTAAACTGCGCCCCGGAACTGACATCTTCAGAGTTCTCTCTTTTCGGGCTCCATTGTTTTCCCATTTGACATGAACGTGCGGAAGAGCTTGCTGTTATATGTTTACATCTATATGTATGTATATGTATGTACAATTTAAAGGCATTTGTGGCCGGCGTCAAGAGCATGCATTGCTTAGCATGACTATCGAGAGAGATGAAGTGGAACCAACGCTTTTGGAAACTTAATGAATCCACGTGCATGTGCGCCCGTCAGACGTGCTAAGCCTAATTTTTATAATAATAAAAATGCGGCATCGTATTGCAAAAAAGCACGGGCACTTTGTGGTTAATAAGGAGGGGGATGACCCTGTCTTAAAGTAATTACAATCATTTTGTGTCAGTTTGCATGGCAAATCCTTCTTATGATGATGCGACGTCCTCTTCATTGTTTTTTTTATTATAATTCCCTGAAATCAAAGCTGAAGTGTGTCAAAGATCAGGTTACAAGTTCGAGAACGGCGGCTTCTCAGATGATCGTCGACTGTTTCCGCATTATTCTGTTTGATTCTCGGTAAATTAACTTCTGAAACGAGCAACAAACTAAACTTTATACTAGGGGTACTTTGTTTATGTCAGCGCCCTCAAGGGGTGTCGTCTCTACAAGTGGCAACATCCTTGCCAATCAGGTCAAAGGCGGCATTTCCTTAGGGGATTATTATTCACTAAAAAAAATCTTTAAGAGTTTAAGGGAGAGAAGCTAGTGGAATCTTTCTTAATTACATGTGGATTTTGAATCAGTTTTCAAGAATATTGTTAAGTAATGATTAGTAATCATAATCGTTACTAGAGTTATTTAAGAGTTTCTTGGATTATTCACAATTACTAAATGATAACGATTAAAAATAATTCAGATTTGATCATGATTATTTAAGGATTACATAAAATAATCAGAATAGTAATGTGACTACGCTAAGGATACAAATTTAATGCGTTCATATGTTAAAAAAAAGTACTTTGCTAAAAATTCTATATTCAAGAATAAAAACATTATAAAAATAATATCATATTTGAGTAATATTTGCTTAACGTTTAAAGGGATAAAATCTATAATAATGATAAGTAAGGGTAAGTTTCAAGCGGCATTTTATTTCAAAAGTAATTTAGTTATCTAAAATCTATGCCGGAGACGAATGTCACATTGCTTATATTGAAACAAGACTTGAATTATATATTTTACAAATTGCTGTCAACGATTTCACATATTCCATAATTGTAGGTTCTCTATTTAAACATAACTATAGCCGTTGAATTATCAATTAATTACCGGGTGGGACAATAGATACGCCTCTTTTACATCGTTCCATGAGCCACTTTTCAGTTTTTGATTTCCAGGAAAAGAGGGAAAGAGGGAAGCCATGCTTATTAAAAGCCTCTTGTTGTTATCCTAGGCACAGTGGTAACCTTTTCGCCTAGTGCCTGTTCGCTCAAACAATTAGAGCACTAACAAATGCAATTACCAGTTTGCCAACAGGACATCCCTCCCTCACCACCCCCACCCAACTTAACCTTACCCTGTTCTGTTTACTGTTGCAGGCAACACAAATGCTCTCATTGGCAACAATTGAGCCGCATTGCCACAGAGCACATCCTGCCACGGGAAAAAACTGAGGCAAAATAAAGTTTGCCAAACGCGTGCCACATATTAAATTACATCGAAATATGTGTACACGATGATGAGAGTAAGGGGTAAGGGCTAAGGTTTGTAATTTGCTGGCATTTTTCAATGATTTTTATCAGCATCCAAGCACCAATTGATATAGTGTATATTTTATTATTTATTTGATATATTTGTTTGATTTGGCAATGCATTGTGCTATTTGATTTAATTATCCGTTCGTAATTGTCATAAAACTCGATTTACCAAATATTTGATGGGTTGTTGAAGAAGGGTTGGCAGTTGCCCGGGAGTCGAAGTGACGAGACCATTTGAAAGCAGATTTTGTAGTTAAATGAAGCCTTAAACTCATTATTAGAAGGAAATTACTTTACGATGATCTTTTATTGGAGTTTGAGCTAAGCCGAAAAATTAGTTAGGGAAAAACTAACAAACATTATATTCATTTTGTTTGATTTAAATATATTTTGTAAACCTCTGAAGCCCCGATTTATTTATATTTATTTTTTTTAACATAGAAAACAAGTAAATAATTACTAGATACACCACTTATATGTTCAATTCCGATGACAAGCCTGTCTCGTCATCTGGAACTTTGGTTATTCATATCGATGACTAGGTTCACTTCTTAAATGTACCCAAATGGTTAAATAAAACAAAGTCTACAATTGAAATTAGGCATCTTTTCGACTCATAAACCATATTTTCCCTTCCAAAAACACTTGAACTTTTTGACCTTTACAGGAAAATAAACACAATAACCACTCAATAAACGTTTCTCACCAAAATTATTAATGATGAGAAAAAATGTTAAGGCAGTCTGAGAGTAAGATTGAAAGTCTACTGCTTTGTCGTGCTCAACAAGAAGTCATCTGATTTGACCAAGAGAGCTTTTCATGTTTATTCTCAAATAATTGCCAACACGTGCCCTATCAGCGTCAATCAACCCAAACAGAGAGAGCAAATAAAAGGGGGAGGACAAGACGACTAAGTAGTAAATGGAATGGGTATATTGAAATGCTCACAGCAGGATGCAAACGTTTTCACACTTATGCACATAATTTAGTGTATATTCAGGAATAACCCGCATACACATATTTACTTTAGCCAGACATGTCCTTCGAGGTACCTGTCCGCCGGGTGGTTGTTGTTTGTGTCCTTTGAACCGGCACCGTTAAGTAGCCAGCTAGCTGCCGTTTCTGCTGCCTAATGATTAAAAGGCGATAAGGTTGACATTGTCGTCATTCAAAGCAAAATCCCGCTGAGCGTTTCTGTGGCAATTTAATCAAATTAGTTTTCTCACGTGCTTTGTCCTTTTGCCCCTCGTCGACACACAGCGGAATATGCAAAACAAGCATGTAAGCTAATAAAAAATACTTAAAAGTGAACAGAAGTGGCGCAACGATTCATGATTCCATCCAAACAATAGATAATATGATATTTATTAATTTGGGCCGAAATCCCAACAGTGATCTCAGGAACTACAAAAGCTAGACACGCCAGATTTTGGATATGAGCCGCTCTCCCAATCCCAAGGCATATCAAGTTTGTTTTAAATAACTGTTCAAACCTGCAACATTTTTATTAAAATTGATTGAGAAACACCAGAGATATGTCACCAACAAGCATTTATACCGTAGTGCACATGCCTTGTCCGTCTGTATAGGTAAAGGGTATTTTTCTAGTCAATCTTAATCAACGGAGACTCTCCCCTACTCATTGTTATTGAAAATGTATTATTTAAGTTGGGCTGAAATCCCGGCGGTACTGCAATACCGGGCCAACCCGTGACAGAGGTGGAGCAAGCCCCTAGCACTCCGTCTGATTCCAAAAATCAGTTTAACATTTGTTGTTCTCCAATGGAGAAACTATCAGATGTTAAGCTGATAAGAACAGATACTACACTTTGATCTTAGCCATAAGGCCGAGAAGCGATAACTTGACTGAAGTTTACTCGCGGTATTCTATGAAGTTGCAGCTTGAACCAGTTGAGAATCATAAGTAAAGTACCTAAAATATTACCTGAAGTTGTATATTATTTTATGGTGTCAAATGGCAGTCACTTTGTTTTAGGGAATGTTGCCTACCTTAGGGGTTATGTTGTGTTTAATATTGGCTATAATTCGCAACTAGTTCTAGCACTTTTACGCATATGATCTGAGAAGAAATTGTTGTTTATTCACTCTGGCTTCTCTTCAATTGTCGAATAAATCTTTCGCCTTTTACTAAAGATTTCCGTGGAGAGGAGCACTCTAATGAGTCTAAACTCAATTTTTTAGTGTGCCTGGCGGCTTTTGCAGCCGGGCCAATTATGAATACATAACAATATTTCATAAAGAAAACACCAGTAGTTTTGTTTATATGTATGCAATAAAGTATTTGTTTATTGTTATTGTTGCTTGTGTTTTTGTTGCTGCTTAGAAAAATGTTCTGCTTCCAAACTGGGTTGCAGTTTGATGATTGTTGTTCTTTGACATACAATGTCTTCAATGAGAGTAGCTTTCTATATAATAAATATATATATATTTGTGTAATATAGTAATGCGTATGTATAATAAATATATTTATGCAAATAATGTACTTTAAATCATTTTATAGCAAGAGTTTATCCGCTTTCTTTTTAGGTTTTTGTTGTTTATCAGTCATTATACAATACAATTGTTTATAGCTAAGTTGTGGATTCAATATTATTATGTTATTTTATGAAAATATATCAAATGCTAACTTATCTGTTTAAAGCTTTCTATTTAGTTATTGTTTTGTATTACAAATCTGTTTAAGTATTTTTTTAACAATTTTATTTGTTTTAATTTGTTGCTCTCAGTAAAAATTTGGCAGCTGGCTCAGGACTAAATTAAAAACCTTTTCAAAATTTGATTAGCTGAAATTTATCTAGTAGTAAAAATTTAAATAAAAAAACATTCTTTTCGAATAATATACTATATTCATTGTTTTCTATATAAGTTTCAATGTAAATAAGTTTGTAGCTTTTAGTAAGAATCTCTCTTCTTCCCCTTAATTTGTTGTTATTATTGGTCATTCAGTTATATAGTAGTATATAGGAGAGTACTGTTATATAATTTATTAACTTTTGTGTGCCGTCCACAAGGCTTAACAAATTTGTCGTAAGCTAAGAATTTAAATTAAATATGCTGAAGTGCTCACAAAACACGAATAAATTATTAGATCATTGTCTCATTCACCAAATCGAATAATTTCCATAATTAATGGGTGTTATGTTTCTTATGCTATTGTATTTGTTATAGTGAACTGTAACCTTAATTAGCCTATAAACAACCATTATGTTTTTGAAAATGTGTTATGCTACCAGGTTCTATCTAACTCACAAAAGTGAAAATGTAAAAATGAGACAAATTTACATAAGATTTAGATTCTTTCGTTTTAGTTTCTTTTGTAAATTTCGACAAATTTGTTAAGCCCACTTGGCAAAGCGACATTGAAATTGTACAATAAAAAATCGTTAGCTTTATTATGTTTATGCAAGCCAAGAATAGCTTTAAGAAGAACAAACAAGCATAGAGTATTTACAAGTATTTAAGATTAAATAGAAATTATCAAATATAAATAAATCGCATAACAATAATAATATACTTAAAACAACTCGCTCAAAGTTGCGTTAAAATGCATCAAATTTCATTTAAAATTCTTAGAAAAAAATCAGCGCTATCATTTTATGCATTAAATTTTATATTTTGATGTCTTAAATTTTGATCGCAAACAAACATTGATGAAAACAAATCAATCACACAATAAACAAACCAAAATTAAGTCAAATGCAGTTATAATACATACAATAAAACGAATATGGTAAATATAGATAAACTTAACGCATAGGTTCGCCTTACACAATAACAATTTGCATTTGGCGCTGGGTCTTTTAGTCATATCGTCACTCGAAACTCATTATAAGCTTCACTTAAAACAAAATTAAATTTTGCTCTTCTCTTATCATCTCCAGCGGCGTTATCTTTCTTCTTTTGTGTGTTACATGTCTTTGGAGCCGCTTGGTCCAGAATCCAAATTATATATATAGATACACATACATATACAAACATGCGCTTAATATATAGAATTTTTAAAAACTAAATAAATTATATAATGCGGCCGCTTCTATCTCTTCGTGTGTTGTGTGTAATCTGTAATCTGTATTTTGTATTCGATGTTGTTGACTAAGCCTATTGGTTTTGTGAACGAGATTCGAACATTGCAGTCACATCGCGTATTGAGAATTGTGGTGAGATCTTTTCTCTGTTGCTGCAATAAAAGAAAAGAAGAGTATTCATTAGCAAATATTACCTTAATATATATTTATAAAATTATTTACTTGGCGGTCGCATTGCTCTCTGTGGTCAATGAATGGGGCATTGAGTTTCTGGAGATTCGCTCACGTCCTAATCCCCGCTCGAATTTTCCAGGTCCCATGGGCACGGCTGTATTCGTCGTTGCTGGTGTTATAACCGGCGCCTTATTGGCCGTATACTTCTGGGCAACCGACTTGACGCTGTGCACTGGGAGATTATTGCTAGCCCCATTGCTGGTATCACAATTCTGATTCTTCTCATCGGAGATGCTGCGCACACGGTGTGTGGCATAGTCGCCAGTGTGATGCAGCGCGCTTTCGGAGCCAGCACCAGCGCGTGCCAGCTGCTTAAGATTCATATCCATGTCCTTTTGCAGCGAGTGCATATCGCCACGTGACTTGGATTTGATGCGCAACGAATCGGAGGCCTGGAAATTGTCATCGGAGTTGAGTTCCGTCTTGGAGCGAGATTTGATGGTGTCGCCATAGTACTTTTGTGTCAGCTGCTGACGACGTTCCTCCTTGATCTTGTCAATGCGCTCGCGATCAAGTTTGACGCCCGTCAGGACACTTTTGCGACCGCCAGCTGGAAGACTTGGTATGGTGGAGGCATTTGTCTGTGGCTGCTGTATTGATGCATTGTTCTGCTGAATGAGAGAGATGCGGTTCTCGGTGGTGGGCGTTGTGATGTGCTGCTCCGATTTCTGGCATATCTCCTCGGTGATGCTCATGCCCGGCAAACGTTTGGGCGGATTTAGGGTTTTGGGTCGTGTGAAATCGAAGCTCTTGCGGCGATTATTCAATTCTGACAGCTCGGGCATCTTACATGTTGTCAAATCTTGTAGTTGTTTGCCACCAAACTCCCGCACAAACGCATTCTCATCCAGTGAGCGTGTAATCTTTTGCGTGTTATTGAGTTTCTTGAGCGGCACAGGCGCTGGCATCACAGGCTTAGGAAGCACTGCGACAGGTAGGCTTAGCTCATTCGGTTTCTTCATGGAGCCACCGCGTTGTGTAAAATCAAAATTGGGCAATTGCTCAACGGGCGAGCTCTCGAATTTTGTGGCCAACTCCTTGACGCTAAACGATGGTGATTTGCTTGGTTGCTGCTCCTGTTCTTGTTCCATTATGTTATTGTGTTCGGCACTTGGCAAACTATCCAGACTGTCTAATTCGATTCTATCACCAGCTGTTGCTGCTGGTTGTTGTTTGGTTACTGACTCTAAATCCAAATCGGAATCAATTTCCAGTTCGTTTGTATTGAGTTTCATTTCCTCGCCACGTAGATTCTCGTAAACTGTTTGCGGCTTACGAAGTTCGATGTTTTCATAGAGCAGCTGCTCCTGCTGTCGCTGTTCCTCATCATCGTCTTCCTCCTCCTGGCTATGTTTCTTTTCTAGCCGCAGCAACTGTTGTGTCATTTTGCCACTGCCATCCTCCTCTTCAATTTGCTTCAGACTCTGACCATGCTGTTCATTCAAAAGCTGATTCACCTCGGTGACCGAATTTCGAAACAGTTTCACCTGTTCGTAGACAATGTGCTCATCAAAATTCGTTTCCAAGAGAATCGCTGGCTTTGCTGCCGGCTTCTCCTTCTCCGGTGATTTGTAAGTAATGCTTATGGTCGACTTAATGGGACTGCTTAGTACGGGTGGCTGTAGCTTGTGCGGCGTCAGCGCATTACTGGGCGTCTGCTCAAAGTCCTCGTACACTGGTGAACTCTCCTCCGTGGCCAGGAGCGAGTGCATGCTCAACTGACGCTGCAGATGTTGATAGCCAAACTCGCTGGGTGTCACCGATTGACTAGTGTTGTCCGTAAAGTTGGAGTTGTTTGGTGAGCTGGCCTGTAGCTGAAGCTGCATTTGCAACTGCTCCTTGATAGCGGCCCGGTTAGCTGGCTGTGGCAGTCGAGGCTGCAAATCCAAAGATAGTTCACGCTTCAAGGCATGCATATCACGCTGCTCCACATCATGCAGATGATTAAACTGCAAAATTTATAGGTGAGTTTTTTTTGCAGTTTAAGATTAGTGCTTTTGAGCACTTACCTGTTGGCCCAGACTTTCGTGCGAGCTGCCCAAATAGCTGCTGGCTGCATCCACATTTAACAGCAGTGGCTGCTGTTGCTGTTGCATGTTGGAGGAGACGCCCGATAAAGCTGACATAGTTGAGTTCATCATGAGCGGCTCCATATCGTATTGTGGTGTATTCACTGCCGAGCTATTTTCCGAGTTATCCGTGTCGCATAGCAGCAGCGAGTAGCGTGGACTGTGATTTGGCGTGGGAGGCGTCGCCACAGACAGCTTAACTGCTGTGGGATCTATGTTACGCAGTGAAGCGCCATTGCTGTTAAGATAAACGATTTTGGTAAGTTAAAAGATCCATTTTTCTGTCTGTGAAATAACTTACTGCATGGGCCTTTGTATTGGTGGATCCGGCTTATGGCAACCTGGTTGTGTAAAGGTTCCTTGGTAGCTGAAGCGTTCCTTGGCTGCCAGCTGTTCCTTGCGCTTAGCGCCCAGCTGCACAGATGGATAGCTATAGCGTGCTGCTCCAGAGGCGTTGCTAGGAGACATTGGAGGCTGTGATTGCTGCTGCTGAATGTTGTTCTGAGTCTGGGCACGTGCCGGTTTGGGTGGCGGATGCACCTCAACGTTAGCGAATTGCTGCTGCACAGGTAACGGATGTTCCGGTGTGCCACAATCAATAAACTGTATGTCTGAGAGCTGATCCTCCAGTTTGTAGCGTTTGCAGCAGTTCTCCGCGCCGGCCGGCTCATGACCACAAGCAGCCGGATTGACATGGGGCAGCGATGTGCGTTGGCCAGCTGCGGAGCTGGGCGAAAGGAGATTGAGACGCGGTTGTTTTTTGGGGCTGGGATTGACGCTGTTCGTCTGACTGGAGAATTCTTCGGGCCGAGCACGCATAATTCGCCGAGTGGCACAGCCCGAAGCAGGAGGCACATTCTCTTTGCCCACACGCGGTGAGCTCACCAACGATTCACTCTCTGAGAAGATGCGCATCTCAGGCTCCTCACGATCAAAGTTCAGGCCGAGCTCGGAAAGCTCACGCGATGGGCAGGTGGTCATGTGACCGCGCTGCGGTGACTGCAACAAATCAAAGTAGGAGTCATGTGAGACGCTGCGTGAATGTCCCACTGTGCGTAGACTATCAATGGAGTTGGAACGTATGCACAGCTCCATGGGCTTGCTGCCCAGCGCCGAGTCTCGAGCATCGCGTGTCGTCTCCAGCAGCTCAATAGACTTGGGTTTGTCGTGCTTGGACAGCTCCTTGCTGCCATGATGCGCATGCGAAGCCTGCACAAAGCTGACGCGCGACGTCGAGCAGGCTCCTTCGCCGCTGATACTGCTGCTGTTGGGCTCCTTGCTGCCGGCACCTTCGTGTAGTAGCTTGTGACCAGGCAGCTCTTGGCCACCTTGGCGCTGGCTGCGCGTAAAAATGGATTTCCAAGAGGGCGTCTTGTCCGGCTTGCGTTTCTGCCAGCTCCGTGGCACAGACAGCACTGTATGATACTTATCCGGCAGACTGGAAGGACCGCCGCCAACCTCAATGTAGGAGCCAATATTGGATGCAGCATTGCCACTGCCCGCTGCTCCACTACTGTTACTCATCATATTGATAGGCAGCGATTGCTTTAGATCGCTGCTACATTCGATGCGCGAGTGTCGCTCCTGCGCCTCCTCCAAACTGATGAGTTTGGCACCACCCGTGCTCAGACTCTTGGGTCTCTCCACCAGGCCCAGTGATTGATCCTGTTCACGCTGCTCCACCAGCAAACTCTCACAATCTGTAAGCGATTCCAGACGTAGCTCTGCAGCGGCAGTGGCAGCGGCATTCGATGTTACAACATTCGCTGCACCAGCAGCATTGCTACCCACTATGCTGAGTCGTGCATTATGATCCTCGAGCGCATCGAAGATGTTGTGACAGTTGCGTATCAGGTACTCGGTGACCACAGCCTGTACACCAACGCCACGCAATGCTGCAACGCCACCAGATTCCAGCGCTGGTGATCGCAACAAATTTGGTGCCCAAACAATGGCCAGATTCTTGTCGGTCATCCCGGTGCGTTCATGATGCTGTGATACCTTATGCAAATGCTCCGACAAATACTTCAGGGTGCTAAACGTGAGAAAAACAAATACAGAAGAGTGTATTAGATAACGTAATAAGCAGACTTTGACATTTAATAACAAAGTCTGATTAAAGAAACTAAACAACTCTTTGACAATGAAACTAATAGCTTTAGCTAGTTTCGTTAGGACCTTCATTAGCTTATTGAAAGAAGGGAAGATGAATTTGGAACAATGATAGTTTGAAGCAATATGATTAATATACCCATTCACTCAAACCCATTCACTCATCCCAAGTTCACAATTCTTTTCAACTTTTCATTTTGATTTGCTTTTTATTTAAACTTCAAAGCAATATCTCTAAAGTATAATAAATATTATATTTCTCACATATAAACAAGTGTAGGTTGAATTTCAAATTCTAAAATACTAAAACCATAACATAAACGATTTTTCTATAAAAAAACTCGTTCATATTCGATTATTTTGGAGTAACGTATAAAGTTTGTTATTAAGATTGACTAAAGATGCGTTGTATACTTCTAATCAGTGTGGTGCTCTGGGTACGTGTAATGTAAAATAAAAATACAGTTTTTAAAATTCTAATAAATCTCTATTGTATTTGTAGAGCTTGGTGGGTGCGATACCGAAGCGAGATTTGTTGCTTCTGAAAGAAGTGGAAGCTTGGGCCGAGATGACATACAAAAAGATAATGCAAGAGACACTTGAACTCAATACTTATATAGCCCAAATGGCAATACAGTGTAAAGCTCTGGATAACCAATCACGTTTGGCGGCCAGGTGGCAACGCTCGTTGGATTATGTATTTAGTATCTCGAGGAATCGAAACCTAACCGAAGACGAAATACAAAATTTTGTCGATCAACTCGACTGTGGAACTGGTGTTGTCATAAGCAATTGTAAAACAATTAGGGAAAACCTTTCATTTCTAAGAGTCTTATTTGAATGCACAAATGGTGCGTTTGTGGAGAGATATGACACAAATATAATAAGGGCTGCAGAGTTTCTGGATACGTTTGAGCACCAAGCTGTTCCAAGTATAAAAAAAATCAGTGATGCTACGAAACAAACAGATTTGTTAATGTATGAGGCTTTCATGGCATTTATCTATGCAACAAGTGGAAATCGTGAGACTGCTTTTAAGAATTTTCACACAAAGGTTATGCGATATGACGATAGAGTAATTCTCACTGAAGTCCGAGCTCTCGAGCTACAGTTGCGCCAACCATACATGCAATTATTATTTAATACAACTATTTATATTGCCGAATCGATTGTAAATTGCAGAGTTGTCAATGAAAGCAGAACCAATATTGCCAAAGGCAGACTAAATGATATTAGGACAAAAAATTATAGTTTGACAGATAACGAAATCCTTAGTCTAAGTGAAACAATTAATTTGGAAGTTATACCAATGGATCCTGAGATTAGAGTTTCGGTTTTTAAACGCCTGACTCTATGCACAAATGGAATTTCTGCACAGATGAAGCGAAACATAACTCAGAAAAGATCGGAATATATCAAGGCATTTAAAAATGAAATCACTTCAAAGATAGAACAAGTTAGTGTGGCTACAAAGCAAACTAATGTGAAGCTCTTTAAATATTATGACGCCTTCAAAGCCCCCACAAATAAAAGTGAAGACATATCTTTTCCTAACTTTATTAAAGAACTAAGTGATTTTTAGCATAACGGAATATAAACAAACAACTGCAAATGCTTGTCTTCGGAATTGATCAATATTTTGTGTTTCTTGTATTAATTTACTTGTTTTCTGAATAACATCTTATTTTGGTTAAGCTTATATCATTTTTTAACTTCATCAAAGAACTAGATGTGTTGTTCTTTTTATATATGTTTAACCTAGTACACTTGACGAGTTACACTCGTCCTCGTTATAAATCGGAACTCAAGGGGTTAATCAAGGTTACATTTATACTGTATAGATAGATCTCAACCCTCGATTGTGTTTTGTTTAGTGTACCACTTACCGGTAGTGTGGAGGCGGTAGCTTTAGTACCGTCTCCTTCATAAGTCGGAGTCGTTCATCTGCCTCGTCGGCCTTCACCTGAATAGCCTCTACAAAGTTGTCGTACAGTTGATAGGTGCAGAGTGGATTTGGCAGTTCGCGAAAGTACATTTTGAGCAGTGAGCTCACGGCATGAATATCCTGCTTCATCTCGGGATTCCCTAGATCGGGCACACGTTCCTCATCGAAGGCACGACGCAAACGCTGAATGTTCGATGTGATGCCAGAGAGACGATAGATGCCATCGATGACGCCATAGTTCTCAATGAATTCGGCACAGGAACGCAACACCATGGGTATGTCCTGGCCGCTGTTCAACAGATGCTCCGACAGATCGCAGGAGAACACACGCTCCCGGTAGATGCCGCTCTGCTTGAGGCGACGTCGCGATGGACGCGACAGTATAAAAGAGCGAAAGAATGCAATTAGTTTGCCATGCTTGCGCAATACGGGCTTTGTGGGCGACGCATCCAGATGTCCGACCAGGGGTGCAGGCATGGGAAAGTTCCGTGGCACCTTATCACCAATGGTTGCAACACAGGATTGGGGAAAGAAACCCACTTCATAGAGGGATTTCTGCAAATGTGATTTCTTGCCTCGCCACCAAATCGACTCGGCCGGACTGGGCATATCGATGACCGAGATCATGTCGCCCACCTCAATGTTAATCTCGTCCGGCGCTTGCGCCTGATAGCGTCGCACACCATAAGCGGCGCCCACTGCCGGCGTATTAATGGTACGTTGCGTCTCCCCATCGGCCAGCGGCAGTCGACGTCCCTTGTTGTCCAGCTGCAGCCAAGTGAGTATGGTGCCGCAGGTCAGCGAATCGCTGGCAATTTTTGAGAAACGCTCCAGATACTTGGCCACCGCATACTCCACATCCAGTTCGCTTTGCAGCTGCGATTCTGCCTCCAGTTCGCACATGTTACGCAGTCCACTGATCTTCCGATCGTAAACGCAACGATGCAACATCTCGTCCAGCATCTGCATGTTCTCGTAACTGCGCTTGATCAGAAACGGTTCGCAGCGTTGTGGACACACTCGTATGATGAACCAGCAGCTCTCCGGCGTAAAACCAGCGGAACGCATCGAGCTGTGCGCCAGTTCACCGCCAATCGATTGCGAGGCAATACTGCTGCCCATCTGCTCCGATTTGTCATCCAGCAACTGAACCGACAAGGCGCCCAGCTGCACACGTTCATAATGAAAATGAGCGCACTCCTCCAGCTTGGGAAAGCGACACGATTTCTACAAAAATAACAAGTATTAGTATATTAGTATTCCAATCGCAATCACCAATTCCAACTTACGCTATTCAACGGCTGCACTGCCATATGCCTATTGGGCTTGGGTGGAGCTGTTGGCACCATTGCCACCATTGGCGGACTGTAACTAGACTCTGTTGTGGAGGCATTTGAGATTTGTGATGCATTCATTGAAGCAAACATCTCCTGACAACTGTTGCCCAGACTCATATGTACTCCACCCAAACTCTCAAGGGGCACAATCTTAAAGTTCAGCTGTGCACTAATTGCAGCCGCCGGTGCATCCGCCTCGAAATGCAATGACGTTTGGCCATCCTTTGTGGCAGGAAGCACTGGCTGTATGTAGCAGGCAGCTGTCTCTGTTGAGGAGCTGTTGTTGGAGTTCGTTGCCAGCGCGTGCGCATGTAACTGTGCCGCCAGGGCGCTGCTCACCTTCTCAGACATGGTTAAATGCTAGGCAGCGTTTATACGCGTTGAATCATCTGCAAAATAAAATACAGGTAAAATAATTATAAAAATATTATAAGAATTATGTATTTTCTGAAATATCCCCCCCAATATCAAAATTGGGGGAACAATAATTAAGGAAGTTCTTATGAAAATAATACAAGAATTATGAGAAGAGAGCTTCAACCTGACTCGTCTGGAAAACAAATTCCTATTACTCATTCGATTTCTTTGAGAAATTTCATTAAAATAATAATATAGGGGCACTTTAACAAACAATATGTATCTAAGTATGTGTGTTTTCTTTTATTTGTCACACATCTTTAACGAACTTATGAAAATAATTGACGGAAGCCGTCATTGAAGGTTCGATACAAAAGCGCTTTTCAAAATACTTGCATGTCTCTTGAATCAAGTGCTACTCAGCTTTTAACTGGGTTTGCAGAGCGTTTAACACTGGCAGAAAAACGATGTTAATTAGAGTTTTGGAAAAGAAAGACGACAATTAATTTAAATAATTTTCTTTTTAGATTTTTTTAAATACAAATCTTATAATGATTTTTTTCTAGAAATGTAAGATAACGCTTGCTTTATAGGAAATCAAAAGTTATAAAATAAATTATTCTTTTTTACAGTGTATTTCTTGTATTTTATGCTGTTTGTGTTTACTTTCTAACACCACTCACGTAAATACTTGTATTTATACAGATATATATTTTTTATATCAATTACCCAAGCTCGTGTGTTGCGTGTTCTACTTTCGGCCAGGCCAACGCCAGCCAGCAAAACTCTCTATGGGCAAAAGTTGTGAGCCGTGTCTGGAATTCCTTTAGTTGGAATAAGGCCAGTGGCTCAGGCGTACAGAGACGCTTAAGGATGTGGCACAGAGCACACTCTTACACTCTCTCATATATCTCCAGCATATCGGTATATATAACCCATCTATAAGCAGATACGATAAATATTTATAAGCAACCAGTTGGAGTTGGAACAGCGGCAACTGAATCGCCTAGCGGCAGTTCTGATTTACAGGCGACACCAAATGCAATGCGACGAACACAGCTTGCAACATTTAAACTTTCATAAAATAAACTAGCAGGGGGCGAGAGGGCGAGCTAGGGGAGAGCGAGAAAATGACAGAGAGTGAGAAAGATAGAGAGAGAGAGGACAACTTAGGCCGTTGGCGTCGGCGAAATCTCTAGAGCGAGACGGAAACGAGTTTTTACCTGTGGGAGGTGAATTTGAGGAGGGGGAGGGAGGTGATTGTACCTGGTAGTGGACACCGGGCGGCAAAAACAACAACAACAACAACTGGGGGCAAGCAACGTGTACGTTCATCAAATGCAACAAAACTATTAAAAATGTTGACGCTAACGGTTTGAAAATGCAGCAACAAAAGCGACAAAAAAACAAAGCGAATGAAAAAAACCGTCAAGCAAAATAAACAATTTTGGTTGTAAAAGAAATAAAACGGCAAAACGAGCTGGGAAAACCAAACAACGAAAGAAAGACAAAAAAAAAAGGTGAAACAAAAAAAAAACTGAACCATAGATCAATGCGGCCAAATGTAGCTGTAATGTGACCGACGAGCAACAAACGGGAAACGGGATTAAAATCGTGAATAAATGCGTCAGATTAACATTATTAATGATATCTTTGACATTTGGGGTTCATTAGACACACAAAAACTGTTTGTGAATCGATTGTTTTATTTTCTAGATATAATTTTCAGAGGTTCTCTCTAATGAAGTTTAATTGCTTGTTGAATAATTGGTGATTTTGGGGTTCGTTTATTGATTGTATAACAGAAGTAAGATGTTGATTTATTGCCAATCCCAATGCAGTATGCACCTTTCAGGTATGATAATAATACAGTTAACGAATTTGATTTGCATAAAATTAGTTCTCATCATTGTTTTCGGAAGAGTTTAAATCGAAAATGCATTAATTAGTGTTATATTTACGTAAGCTTAGGGGTTATTTGGAATAGTTATGAAATGGAAATTCTGATTTTTAATCAGTATATAGCTTTAAATATTTAAATTGTTGAAAATTCTGTGAAATTATTGTTCAAATCGGTGATCAGAGTATAATAAATTGAAGTTAAATCATTAACCGTATAAGTAAAGTCTAGGGTTATGGGTATCTCCCAGTTGAGCTTATTAAACTTATTCCTTCTTACTTGTTTTTTTTTTGTTGGTTTCTAAGCTTTTTTTTAATTGGTTTTAGCTGTTACGTATGTGTTGTCAAAATCAATATGCCCATTAAATATTTGGCCACAAAACGATTTTTCAATACAAATGTGTATTGCTGCAATTGTCGTAATCGGTTTTTACCGTTACATCGCACTGATCGGTTTATATATGTATGTATGTATACACACACACACACACACATACGAAATCAATTTTCTTTCACACATTTGCAATCTTTCGCTTGATTAGCTGTTGCTGTTATTGTTGTTGTTTTCTGGTCTCTGAGTGTTGCAATTGACAGTTGCAGCAGTTAAAGCTTCGGTTAAGCCATGCACTTTGGCACCGCTATGAAGACATATTCCCAGGCCGGGCCAAGAGACGAATACCCCAAAGCCCAAAAAAAAACCCAAACGGAACGGTCGGGTCGGTCAGCCGCCAAATCATGTACGTCACTTTCTCCAATCAATTAAGCCGCAACGTATGTGCAACGTATACGAGTGTACTTGTTTGTGTTGGTTTCTGTGTGTGAGTGTGTGTGTTTGGGTAGCGATTTCAATCGCTTGCAGCGCGTCTATAGACTAATTAATGCTATGAAATAACTTAATATTGAACAATACTTGATGGCTTTTTAATAGTCTGGTTTTTACTTTTTTTCTTCTCTTCTTCTTTCATTTTTATCTCTCACGACTGACCCAATAAAAATGTATGTGCTTGAGGTAAGAGAGTACGTGTTCGCTGCCCTATAAACAACAGACTAATCCAACTATCTCGATAACCTGTAAAAAAAAAACAGGGTATAGAAACGAGTATCTATATTCTTGCCGGGCTTGTCTGCGAGTGCGTGCTCGTATCTAAGTGTGTTGAGATACTCGAAAGATACTGAGAGATACTCGTATTCATAGTCGTATACTTGTATTTAATAAGTGCATTGTACATTCTAAGTTGTCTGCTGGCTGCTGCTGCTGGCTGCTGTTGTTGTTGTTCTTGCTGTTTGTGTAACTGGCAAGCTGGCAGTCAGTTTGTGTTTTGTGCTAATTTATGACACTAACTGGGTCACAAACTGCTCGTTGTTGGCATTTCTAGAGCACACGCACACATACATATACACACTAACAAATGATGATGTCGACGGTAAAAGACTTACGAGTCTGATGCATAATGTGCTTAACGCAGTTGTCAGTCAGTTGTTTGGTTTGGTTTGGTACAAACTCAACAAGTGCAACCAAATGAGACAAGCAATAGAGTAGAGAGTAGAGAGTAGAGCTCACCCATTAACTATTTTATCTGGGTAAAGGAAGTGGGAGGGGTTTAACTTATTCACAGCCCAGCCGGAAAGAGATTTCCAGGTGATTCTAGTGTTTCAAGTGTTAATGGTTTCTAGGAAAAAGCCAACAAGACAAAGCCCAGCGTGAGAATTTAAAGTTACAATGGCAAAAATGAAACAATTTGCAGATAAAACCAGAAAACCAAAAATCTAATTTAAATTGTTTTTCTCTTGATTAACACCTTGAGTTCCGGTTTTATTTTAACACATAACAGGTAAATTAATACAAGATTTATTAAGATAAACAAACATAAGATAAAGTCAGTCTTTGGTTATTCACTCGTCAAATGTATTAAAAGTGTAAATGTTAAAGAAAATATATATATATATTTAGTGTCAAGTGATTTTTTATACCCTTAACCCATGAGATGGGTAAAAAAAGGGTATAATGGTTTTGTGCAAAAGTATGTAACAGGCAGAAGGAAGCTTCTCCGACCCCATAAAGTATATATATTCTTGATCAGCATCAACAGCCGAGTCTGTCCGTCCGTCTGTATGTATGAACGCGTCGATCTCAGAGACTGTAAGAGCTAGAGACTTCAAATTTGGGACATAAGTTCGCCTAAGCCCTAGATTTCAAATTATCGATAGCTCTTTTCGTTTCCGATATATACATGGAATCGATAACAAAAAAATCTTGAATTTTACAAAACTGAAAATTAGGATTGAAACTATAAGCAAAATAATGAGCTTCTGTTTATGTTTAAAAGTTAAAATCACTTTCAAGCCGACTTGAAGTATTTAATCTTAACCTTGATTTATTTTTATAGCCCTAAATAATAAAAGAATAATGATTCGCAACCACGACCTAGAAAAACTTGACTATTATTATAAAAAATACTCAACTATAATTGTACCACAATTAAGACTATGTGGTAAATGCAACCACTTTTCAATTTACATAAATATATATTAACCAAATGATGACTAGCTACACCACAACAAATGATTCACACTTTTGCAGTTTGCCAATTAAAACTTTATACACATTTTAAGCGCCAATTGAATAAAATTCATATGTTCAAATTTCTCATGGGCAATGTGACTGATGACTGAGCATAAAAAGTCATTAAACTGACCAATTTTCAATGACTCTATATAGCGGCGAGTGTCTGAACAAATGGAAATGGATGAAACGGTTGAATAAAACGCTCGACACTCATGAAATATGATGGCAATATTAATCTATGGGGTGTCTCTCTTACTACCCACCCATTACCACCACGAGATCGAGATATAAAGCAAGCTCTATAACAGCGCAGGTTTCCAAATTATTCCCCCAAGGCTGCCTGCCTGCCTGGCTGCCGGGCGGGCGGTCTGCTGTCCGATTCCAGATTCCGGTTTCATTTGCGCCAAAGCTACTGGTTGCTAATCTCTGTGACTCTGTGGTATCAATCGGCTGACTAAGTTGACAGCATCACAAAAACCCGAGACGCAACTTGCAAACACTTGCCACAAACACGACCAGACACACACACACGAAATCTGATCAGTCGTTGTCTTGGTTGAGTCACAGCTGTTGGATTGCTATTGCTGTCTCTCTCTCTCTTTGCCAAAGAGTTACCCTACCCTTTGCCCTGCTGACTCACATAATAAAACTAATAGTTTAGCAGGGGGGTGGGGCGGGGAGTACATGACATGCACTGTAATTAGTCTGTATATTAGTCAACAGTCGGGGGACCATTGCTGTCATTGCTTTTAGTACATATGGCCAATCAACTATTTAGACGACTCTCTCATTACACACATACCTCGTAATTGTAGAGCGCTTTCAACTTCCGGTCACATAACAGGTGCAGTTCAAATCATTTTAATGGTAAGCGCGCAAAACCGACAAAAAGAGCTTTATATTGAAGCTAACATATATTTGTAAGTTATTTACAAAGCTTATATCTAAACAAATGATGTGCTTCGAACTTAGTTCTGTTGAAAATATAGTTAATAATCATAAAACTGTTTAAAAGACAGTCTGCAATGAGATTTCTATTACTCTTTATGTTATATTATGAGAATTTTTCAAAAGAAAAAGCATTGTTTTTGATGCCTCTAGTCTTGATATCAAAGTTACAAGTATCATCTTCAAATACTGTAAACATTTTTCAACTGATCTACATTATATAGAAATTAACATTTAAGTTCACTTTCTAAAAAAAGAGGCATAAGTATGTACATAATCAAAAAGCTAGAAAAAAAGCGAAAACGTTTATTGTGGATTGTGGTCATGTAAATTTTCTACTTTGACATTTGTGCAGAATTTCGCTACGTTTTTGAGCCATAAAACCTAACCTAATGTCATTTAACGACGCTAACATCGACGTTGACGTCGCTGTCGACATTTTGGCTGAGGCTTATGCCAAGCGTACAGGTACACACACACATACTTCACAAAAAAGCGAACTTTTTTAATGGAAGTGAAAGTTTTTTGCGCGACGCCAGTACAAAAAAAAAAAAATAAAATAATAATAATAATAAAAATAAAAATTTGCCCAACACACATGCCGCATATCTAAATAGTTGTTTAGCATTTTATTGAAACTGTGTAGCGCCAGGCCAAATGTTCAAAATTATATATAAACATATATGTATATAAACAACTTAAGTGTACAATAAAAATTCACATTTCAACAAATATGTGAAACAGCTGCTGCTGCTGCTGGAAAAAGAAAGAGAAGCACGACGAGCCAAAGACAAAGCCAAACCAAAACCAACAAAAATATTTAGAAGCAAATGTTAGTTTTAAGCAATTTCATTTAATTAAATTAATATTCAGTTGAGTTTGTTTTTGTGTGTGTTGTGTGAAGGCAGCGCATACAAATTGATAAATAAAGAACTATAAAGAGAAAAGACAATTGGCGTTTAAAAAGGAAAAAACAAAAACAAATTGATAAACAAATGAATGAAAGTTGAAATATGTCTTATGTTGATTGTTGAATCAAAAAATTATTCAAGCATAATATACATATATAAACGCAAACATATAGATAGAAATATTCCAACAATTTCGTACGAGAAATTTCAGTTTCGTTTTATTTGTTTTTCTGGCATTTGGACGAATCTATGTTTAGATATCTATTTTATGCGAAAAATCGATGCAAACTAAGCGACAGGAATTTTTATGTATAGCAAAAAGAAAGCAAAAGTGTTGACAAAATAAATTGTAATATTATGTGTGATTAAATGAATAAAAGTTGCTCGAAAATGTTTTTAAGTTGTTAGCTTAGATTCTAAAGATATTATATCTAAAAAAAAACAGGTTAAAATTCGTAACAGAGAGCTGTCTATAATTAATTATTAGCCGACAAATCTGTAAGCCACGAGCCCTTCCTTTAATGTATTCATTTTGTAATCTATTTCAATAATTAACATTGAACAATTATCAAATTTACAATTACAATTATTACAATATTCTAATGAGCTATGGAATAACACAAATCGATTTCAGTGATTCACATGTCTAAATCTAAAGATAAATGTTCTTTCTTTATCAGGCAAAAGAAATAAATCTAGATTGTGTGTCACGACGATGACTCATTGTGAAAACCTGAACCTGAATGTCAAATAGAAGGAAATGGGATTAATGTTGAATAGAAATAGAGTATATAAAAGTACTTAGTCAGCGTACTTAAATCAAGTAAACTGATTATTAGGCGCCATACATTCACTCAACACTCAAATAATGCGTGATTGCATAAATCAACTTTCTTATCAAGAAAAATTAACTAAAATCCACATTTAGAAGCAAATCTTCTCTGTATAGTGGAATGCCATCAACTAATGATGGCCCCCAGTTTTGTCATTTCCCTTTTTTCAAATTTCATCTAATTTTTCTCAACTACTTCAAATTGCTGCACTTATGTATGTACATACATATTTTCTAAGACGTAGTCCATCAAAAAAAAAAAAAAAATTATAATAACTAAACGCACACACAAAATCGTCATCTCCATCATCATCAACATCAACATCACATCATAAGCATAATGCTTATGGTTTTTGTTTCATTCGATGGCCGAACAATAACAACAATAAAAATAATAATAAACAAAGCAACAACAACAAACAGCAACAGAAGCAAAGAGTCGAGTCAAGTTGTCAGTTTCAATTAAAATCAATTGAGCTCAATTATTTGATACGCAGATGAAATAAAAAACCCGCGACACAAGTTTTTGTTTTTATTTTTTCAGTATATGTGGCATCGGTATGTGTGTGTGTGTGCGTGTGGGTGTTTTGGTATGCGGCCCTCAACAAAATGGTTAAGAATATGGGGAATGGGGGCGTGGCCAGAGAGAATTTACATGCTGTAAACAATAATAAACAATATGCGCAAATAAACAACAAAATCAACAACAACAGAATGGAAACGCGAGGCACAGGTGTAAACAGCAATAACAACAGCAACAACAACAATAGCAGTTACAAACATGACAACAAAAACAAAAAAGACGAGTGTCAAGCAACTTTTTGCACTTGCTTGAGAAATATACCCTGTTTACTTTATGTTAAAGGTTATGATGTTCGATTATGGTGTGTTGTGGGTGAGAAACAATGGTTTAAAGTTTTGAACTTAACGAATAAGATTTTACATAAGGGTTTTTTTTAGGGTATTTTACTTATTGATCACTCATTGTCTGCCTCATTTTTAAAACTCTTTTACTTGTTTTGACTTTAGCATTTTTTTTGTTCTGTTGTTTTTCTGTGTTTAAGGCACAAGAAAACAGATGTTACCAACAGCAGCAGCAACAACAAAACGGCAGCCAGTTGGTCAGTTGTGGCTTAAGGCAAGGGTTAAAAAAAATAACCGATAAAGAGATACAAAAAAAAAAAAAACAAAAACAAAGCGCACGATGCGTTTTAACATTGGTTATTCGATGCCAGACAGTAAAAAAAGACAACAACAGCAGCAATAAATGTAGGTGTAGGTGTACGAGTGTGTATGTGTGTGTGTATATGCTTTTGAGCGGATGTTTGAGTTGAGTGCACAGCTACCGAGGCGCAACGAAATTAATCGAACTCTATGCGCACGTTATGCTCTAAACACGAGCCACATTCACATACACATACATAAATACAGTGCTATCCATGCACAAACGGACGAAACCCAACAAATAGTAAATGTAAACTGGACATTTGCATTTAGATCTGGCAACGCCATTTCAATATAAACAGTATCGCAATGTCTTATAAGAATAAACAGACCATAGCTTTCACTTAGCATGACACATACAAAATCCAAATGAAACATCAGTATGTCTAATTATATGGCCAGCACTGTACAAATGTTGTATGTGTGTAGTTATCTGGCAACTTGACACGTTTCGGTCTGCAAGCTAAGACCGAGGCCCTCCAGTTATGGGGGAGAGAGGGTGGAGAACGAGGCAGTTCGGTCATTTTCATCGGTTTGGCATTGCGCTTTGGCAGCTATGAAATGTGCCATAATCGTGCGCAGTCGCGCCGCGAATCTTTGGCTCAAGACGTGAGGCACATAATAATAACAGTACTCGTTATATCGTATGCATATAACACTCATAAGCTGGCTGTCATCGTCATAATGAGAAAGCTTGCCCAAAATAAAAAGAGAAAAAAAAGCACTACACAACTTATACATATATACAGATATATATGTGTGTAAATAGTAAATATATATAAAAATAAAAAAAGAAATGAAAAAATCTATGACTGCACATAGAAATGAGTGAACAAAAAGTTTAACGAAACGAATTGACGAATAAATAATACGCTGTTATGTTGATCTGCGTGTGGAAAATGCAAATGTTAATGCCCTCGAGTACTTTTTTTTGGTGGTAAAAGAAAACATCATTGAAGTTTACCCTTGCACAGTTTAAGAATTGTAATTATGCATTGATCCAATATGCAGTGTCTTAAGGGTAAGAATTCATGGTAAGGGTTGCTTTTAAAAATCAAAGAAACATGTTTTTTCAGCTTTTGGCGTCTTCTTAAACACAGAACAGAATTTAAAATTCCCTTTATTAAGGGAATTTTACTACAAACAGAGTAAGAAGTCCCGTTTTGCATATATTGTTTTTGCAGTGTATAGACGAAAAGTAAATGTTGCGACAGCGACCAAAAAAATGAAAGGCCATTGCTACAGGAGTTTGGCAGTGCTTTTTTTTTTGGGAAAGTAACAAGGCAACGATGAGGAGTAAGCAGCTATTGCAATTGCACACGTAGGCGACGGATGGCAAGACGAAGACAGAGCAGAGCAACTGGAAACACTGGCGAGTTCAATGTCAACGGCGTGGGCACGACATTTTTTTTTTTTTGTATTTTTTTGCTTTTTGTAGATTTGTTTTATTGCCATTTCCGTGGCGTTGTGTGTAAAGGAAGCCCACAATGAAAAGTACGGCCACACCTAAGCCTAAGCCTCGTAAAACAAGTAAAAGCAAAGAGACAAAAACAAAAACGCGGCATGAAAAGGCAGCAGGAGTAGATTCAGTGAGGCGGCATTTCCAGCGCGAAATGGGGTGGAATGTGTTAAACAGATAGAAAGACAGACAAAACGAAAGGGGAGGGGAACGGAGTACAGGGAACAGACAGAGAAGGCAGCCTGCCTGGCAGGCAGCAGGCATATGGTGGAGTTGTCTCAGGTGTGTGTTGGTGTGCTTTTGTGTAAGTGTGACCAGCAGGGTGACATAAATGTAAAAGAAACAAAATAATACATGTACACCACATACACACATATGTGTATGAAATTTTCCCTTTTACAACCACAACAACAACATTATGTGAGCGGCGATCCGTGCGTGGGAATAGGAGACACACACTAACAGAGGGAGAAAGACAGACAGAGGCGACAAAAACGAATGACGAAAGCGCACAGAGCAGCTGCAAGGTCTGCGGGGGACTGCAAGGGAAGCTGTTGACCCCCCCTAAATAGGGCGTTGTTGTAATACTCGGTAACTGTAATCTGCTGTTTTGTTTCTTTTTTGGCACACAATTCGCGTCTGATGGGAAAACGATAAAACAATAACACAATTAACAATGCTTGAGAGTAGCTGTAACAGTAGCAGCAGCAACAGCAGCAAGAAGCGCCTTTTATTTATTATGCCTTTAACAATACACATACACTGACACACATTTTTAAATAGAAGAAGAGATACTTTTCTGCTGCTGCTGCTGAGGCCGCTGTTCGCAGCATATCTTTTTCTTTTGCTTTTCACACACACTCATGCACACGCACACAATATATATAGAGAGGCAGACATGCGAGTTTTCCTGGACGACTTATGGGAAATTGAGATAATTTAACACACCTTAATTGCACATTGAAGCACTTGTTTTGTAATGGCAATTGTATAAAAACATTTCAAGCAGTTTTCACTAGCAAATTTGCAGAGTTTAAGTTTGAAAACGCCACAAACAATTACGCGACGCTCGCACAACCAATCAACGAACCGACAACGACGGACTAAAAAGTACTACTGAATGCGGTGTGACCAAGCCACATTAAACGATACCTTCCAAAAAATATCGATGCCTAAAGAAGACTTTCGGAGGTGTATCGATATTTGCGCTATAAATTAATTGCATGCAATAGTTAGTATATTTTAAATGATTTTGGCATTTGCGGTGTACGTTCACACTTTTGCATCAAATCAACAAACAAATTGTAATTAAAAGCAGCCGCAAAAATGAATCCGCTCACAAATATGCGAAATGTGTTAAAACTAAGCGAACTTGAGCTAAAAACGCCTAGCGCCAAAAGCTGGCATGACATGTACAGAGGCTCCGCTTGGATATTCGTAGCCGGCTTCCCCTACACACTCTCCGAAGGCGACATCATATGCGTGTTCTCGCAGTACGGTGAAGTTGTCAACATTAATTTGGTGCGCGACGGCAAGACTGGAAAATCAAAAGGATTTTGTTTCCTATGCTACGAGGATCAGCGATCAACGGTATTGGCCGTGGACAATTTAAATGGCATCAAAATAATGGAACGGACCTTGCGCGTTGATCACGTGGCGGACTACAAACCGCCCAAGGATAATGAAAAACTGGACGAGGAAACATTGCGACTATATATGGAAGGATGTGCACCAAAACCCCTCAATAAACTGCCAGCTCTTGTGCCAAAGGATGAACATAGCTCTGACAGCATTAAGAAAGAACGAACGAAACGCAGCAAAAGTTCCAAAGAGAAGAAACACAAAAAACGACGCAACAGCTCAGATTAGTTTTAGGGTTATTTATAAATGTTGTAGGAAAGAAGTAAAGAATTATATTTTAAAAATATATTTTATTTTATTAAATAATGCATAAAAGATTCGAATACATAAACAATATAATTTGCCAAACTGTGCGGCACATAAAAATATACCATGGATCTTAAGATTGGTTTAGGTGCGTTTAAGCATCCTCCTTATCGCTAATGTTGCCATTTTCACTGGCACTTTCAAAGCCTGCCTCTGACTCATCCGAACCATGCGATTCCTCCGAATCGCGACCTTCTTCTTCGCGTAGAATGCGACGCTTATAACGCTCATAGGCACTGCCCTGACGATCCACATTGCAAAAATCAATATCATCAACAAATGAACAATCTTCTGTGTCAATTGTATGAATATACGGATCCTGAAATGTGTTGTAATCATCATCATCACTTGAACCACTAGCAAACTCATCCTCATCATCATCTGGAATTAAATTTTCGAGTAAATAAATGCTGAAATTATTATTAAATATTATTCTTTTTATCATACCAAACATAAATTTATTCATTTGCTGACAGATCTCATCGTCGGAGCCCATGACACCAGGTTCATCATCATCTGGATATTCATTTGTATAATAGTTCTCCTGATTGGAGTCCTCAGAGTCATCATCCTCATCCTGATCATTATAGCAATCCTCCAATATAATTTCATCAACTGGACGCAAACTGTGAAATTAAAAGTAAATAAAACACAGCCCATTTTAATTAACGCATTACTTTACTTTATTCAAGCTAAACTAAAACTATCTGCACTTAATTAGACTTTAGCACAAGTATTTTGTGGAATGACTTAAAAAAGAAATAAAAAACTTTTAACAACTGGCAACAAAAGCGGACACGTAAACAACAAAACAAATAATAATTTATGTATGATAAAAAAGTACGAAAAAGAACTAATAGCTAATTAAATCGATTGATTTTTGATCTATGATGCGTGCAGTTGAAGGGGGGAGGGCGAAGTGCGGCTTATCACATCGTAGTTGTAGTCGTTGTTGTTGTTGTTGTGTTACCAGTAGCAGTTGTTGTAGTAATTAAACGGATAATACAACCTTATATAGATAGAATCAGACGAATTACAATTACTAAATTATTGTAGGCAACCAATTTCGAACTTATTAGAATAGTAAGCATAAAATGTGCTGTGAAGGACTAAGCATATAATGTATGTATGTATATTGTAGAGATGAGCGCGTGACACGACACGAATCTTAAATTCGAATGCACGTCTTTCGGTATATTTTCTTATATTAACAAGTTATAGAAAAAATTAATTTACTTTTAAATCTTGTCACATTACATTTGTTTTTTTTTTTTACTTTTATTATTTAAAAAACATAAACTTATCTAGATTTGGGGATAAGAAATTCAATGCTATATGGAATATTACAAACTTAATTCATTATATTTTAATTGAAATTTGGAATACTTGTAATTGTAACATATAATTTCCAGAAACAATCGGCACTGGAAACATTTAAATTTAAATGGTTTTTACTATACTATATTATTTTTACAATACATTACATTAAATTATTTTTTGCTTTCGTTGTAAAGTCGTGTCTGTTTTAGCTTATTTGAAACTGATCTTACGTGTCACGGACACACGTCCATCTCTAGCATGAAGAAACATGTACAAAGCACCGTTTAAAAAACAAACAAACCACCACACATACATACACGACAAACATTTTAGCGAGCTACAAATCGATTAGATCCCATTAAACAAAAGTGATTTTGCTCATTTCTACATGTAAAAATTTGTGATGTTGAACATTTGCTGTTCTTCAATGTGTAGGACGAACCTTAAATAGTTGTCGTCCAACATATCAACATATTCCGCCTGCATCTCATTCTCCGGCACATACAAATCATAGACATAGCCAATATCCGAATCGGCTGGCTGCTGTTGCGGCTCCGATAGCGATTGTGGCGTCGGCTGTTGTTGTGATTCAATGTCCACAATTGTTATTTGTTTCTTTTCAGTCGGTGTTTGCTGTGTGTGGGAGCTGCTGCTACTGCTAGCTGCATTTGCAGCTGCTCCTTCTCCTTCGTCATCTTCTTCATGGAGTGCAGTACGCAAGCAATTGACCACACGGTACCGTTGCTCGCGTGCCGTTTGCTGTGCCTCCTGGCGCTGCTTTTCACGCCGTTGCGCTGTTGCAATGGCCGGATCGCTTGTTTGCCGCAACAGCTCTTTGGCCGCCTCCTTGTTTAGACGTGCGGCTGCAAACTTTTTAGTCGCACTGTCATCCTATTCAAAAGTACCTTATTAATATTCGATATCTGTTTATTTAAAGTTTGATTGCTTACCTGATTTTCTAGCGTGCCGGCAAATTTCAACAGCACTTGACTTAATTCCTCTTTGTTGTCTGTCGCCGATTCGGGTGCGTTTTCATCGTTTAGCAAGCGTCGTCGTTTGCCGTTCAGTACAAAGGCCGTGTGCGGCTCTTCATCAATGCGGCGCTTAATGCGCACCACAGCCGGCATATTTATTTATGGCTTTTTAGTGTACTTGATAAATTATTTGTTTGCTTATCTATTGAAATTTTTGTTGGAAAAAAACTGACGCCTTTGACTTTGCGTAAAAATGTGCTACTTACTAAGTGTGACCGCTGGTAGCAAATGGCAAAATACTGAAAATACCAATATTAACTATATTCTTGGTATAGAAATTTGGACACATATCGAAATACTTATCGCTTACATTAATATTCAAATTCTGTTCGTTTTTTTAATTTATTTGAACTTAATTTGTTAAAATTAAGTCGTAGAAAATATATTAGTAGTGAGCATTAAAAAAAATGTTGAGCTTCTCATATTGTGTAAAAGTAACTCCCATATAAAATAATATTAATTAATTAATAAATAACAATTTCATAAAAGAGAATACAACTTAAAAAAGCCAGTGTGAAGTTTACAAGGTTTTAAAAAGAAATAAGTGCAAAAATTACAAAAAACTGCTTAAAAATTTAAAACGTCAATAGCGAAAATGACTACCAGAATGAGAACGTAAAATCTGACGCTGTTAACTAAGGGCTGTTAAGTAACAGTGATGCCTTGCAATGCTCTCCCTAAAAAGTATGCTAAAGCCTTTGTACAAAGAGTTTTTAGTAGTCGTATCCTGTACGCGACGGTTAACGGTTGTGTGCGTGTGTTGTAAGCGCATGTGTACGTTCTTTTTCTGCTAAATGTACTGTTCGTATTTGCTGAAATTACGACAAAACCAAATTAAAACGTGTCGAAAGCCAAAGCTGTTTGCCATCGTCTCCTTCTCTCGTTTGGTTGGTTTTAATCATCAGTGCAATAATTTTGAAGTGAGCTTCACCAAAATTTAAAGCCCCCCAAAACCAAACAGCATCTCTGGTGCTGCGTTAACCGGTTTTTCGTTTGTTCGTATTGTAATATTTTGTTTTTGTTCCCGTCGCATTGTCTTTTATTCGCGCGCGCAATTTTGGCTGTAATCCCTGTAAGTGTACACGTACGTGGGTGAATTTGTATAGGTGTGCATGTGTGTGTATGTTTATGCGCTGCAATTTGCGCCCAAATGATTTACCGTCTGATTGCTATCAGCGCATGCCGCAATTATGTTTTAATTGCCGCTAAATGGTTAACAAACACACACCGATTGGATTAGCTGCAGCCCATTGTGAAAGCAGGTGAGTTTCACTCTCTCTCTCTCTCTCTCTCTCTCTATCTCTTTATGCCCCCTCACCCTTTTGTCCTACTCACCTGTTTAGTGTCTTAAAAGTAAATTGAATTCAGTGGCGGCTGCTGCTGCGGCTGCTTTAGCTGTTGTTCGTTCAAGTCATCTGGAATGCACAACACAACACAGCCTAAAGACTATAAAAATATTTACGAGTAAATACACTGCACTGCAAAAAATGAATATAACTGTAAGCAGATCCTTTCATTGGAGCATCAGTACCGTTATTTACCGTATTGTTAGGCAGCATCGGCGGCGGCAAAAGTACTGCTATTTAACATGAGTTTTCGATGTTCACAGTGTGTTGTTTAAATAATTACGCCTTTGAATCTTTACTCACCCTTCAATTTCTCGCTGTGTATTGTTTGGCAGCATCGGCCTCTGAAAATTTTGTCTATCTTACCAAACATATGTTTGGGGGCGCTTTCATTTATTTATGTTTGGCGTGTGAGCGGAGTGTCAAAAAATTGGTAGCTAGTATGAATCATTCCCATTGCCCGCCAAAAAACTCCACCTCCCTCTCCCCTGCCACACAGTGTGTGTGTAATATGAGAAGCGTCTCTGTAGCACGTGTTAGTCGGTTGGAAAGGGTGGTGACGGGAAGGGGGGATTTTGAGTGACGCACATTGTGGATACAAACTGGATGCGCTTGGCATAATAATGAAATAATAATGTCGCCTTTTGTTGTGAAATATCTTTCTCTCTCTCTCTATTTTTGTGTTTTTTGTGGCTCCTCTTTCCTGTTGCCGCAATAAATTAATGGGCCTGCCACATAAAAAGCATCACACACCCCCCGCCGATGTTTGATTACATAGTCTCACATGACTTTCGCTACCAGTTATGAAAGTGTCTCCGGCAGAGTGTTATTTGGTGGCAATGTCAGCTGTTCGGCAGCCGTCTTAAGCCCCAAAAGATTAACATAAATAAATAAATATATATTCTGGTTGACGCTGTTTTGTGTTCTTAACACAGCACAAAATGATGAGCAAAAGATCTTGCTGATAAAATGCTAATCATAGGAACAATGTTGCTGCACAATGTTTCTACTACTTACAACAAGGATATGCCACACGCACCGGCTGCGACGACCCCGTCTTCCGTCCTCCCCTTACAATATTTTCTTGTTCTTGGTGGTGGCTAACTGCTTGAACAAAACTTTTTTCCGCTTTCCACTTATACTACAAGTTTGCGTTTTTTTTTATTTTACCTTTCCCTAAGAGGTTATGAACACTTTGTCTTGAAGTTTGTAAAAATCACAGGTTATTGTTTGAGGTTAAGTTTTATTAAAGATACATATTTTAAGCAATAAGCCGAGTATCCATTTTTACTTTTCTCTGAGTGGCTATTAACACTTTGTTTTGGGATTTTTATATTCAGGTATAGATGGCGGTAAGTTTTATTTAAGTATAGATATTTTAACTTATTGGTACATTTTTTCAGCTCAAAAAACTAATAAAGATTTATTTTTTAACAATAAACAAACGACATTGACATTTTGTTAAGTACATTTAAGTATTCAACTCCCAAAGTATACTTTTACTAGACTTAACAGTTTTCTTCTTTCGCATTTAAAAGGAAAAATGTTCGCAAAGATTTCAGTAAGTGTATCAAAGTTGCGACCTAAACACTTTCATTTTTCTACGATTTTTTTTGTTGTCTCTTCTTTGTAACATTTTTGATTAGCTTAAACTTTGTACTGCTTTGCGGGGGGAGACTGTATGTGGGTGTGTGTGTCTTTGGGTGTGTGGAGGGGAGATGTGCTTTAATTTTTGTTTAAACTTGACAGAAAACACCTCAGGCGTTCGTTTGGGTCGAGTGCCTCTTTGTGGCTTTGACAGCCTTTGTTTTTGTTTTTCCTTTTTCTGTGTTATAGATGAATGGGGAAGGGGGTGGGAGACGGGGGTATTTTGGGCTACTTAACTGAGAAATTTGGCATGCCATGAAGGCAGAGCAACAGCATCATCATATATCCTTGTTAATTTGTCTAGGGGTTGAACTTGTTGTTGTTGGTCTTGCCCTCTCGTGTTCATAAATCATTATAATGCATTTTGTTGCGACAAGTTGTCTCTCGTTCAGGTTTATGTTGTGGTCATTTCAATAATAAATTCATCAACTTTATCATCATCAACAACAACAACAAAATGATGCGAGTTTAATGACACACGACAACAAGAATCATAAAGTATCGGAACGTTATTGGTAGTGTGTATACATGTTTTCATTATTAATATATATATTTATTAATTTTGTACGTTCATTTCATTTTTGTTTCTTTTTAGTTATTTTTTGTTCTTTAATAGTACGAATTTTTTAATGGATATATGATATAAATATAAGTAAGCAAATTAAGTTATATATTATCCTGGATTTTTCTAATAGATTTTGTATAACTTATAAAAGGATAAATGTTAGAAATAATGATATGAATAAATATAAAACAAAATTTTTATTTTTTATACCCTTAACCCATGAAATGGGTAAAAACCCATTTCCGACCCCATAAAGTATATATATTATTGATCAGCATCAACAGCCGAGTCGATTTAGCCATATCCGTCTGTCTGTCCGTCCATCTGTCTGTATGTATGAACGCGTCGATCTCAGAAAATACAAAAACTAGAGACTCCAGATTTTGGATATGAGTTCTCCTAATCACTAGGCATAGCAAGTTTGTTTAAAATTTCCGATAACTTTTCAGGTTTACGATATACACATGGTATGGATAACAAAAAACTCTTGAATTTCAATAATATGAAAATGAGGATTGAAGCTAAAAACAAAATAATGAAATTTTCATTAAAATCGGTTAAGAAACACCGGAGATAAGAAAACCTTCAAGCATTGGTACAGAAGTACACAGCCATATGTGTGTGTCAATTAGCCCGACCGTCTGTCCATCTATGTGGTCAAGGGTTAAGGGTATCTTTTAGTCGAGCTTACTCGACTAGAGTCTTCTTACTTGTTCTCTTTATTTATCAAATTTCAAACTAATTCAGTTAATGTCTCATGCAAAAGAACAATAACTAATGTTTTCGTTTTGTTCAAGTAAAACAAGCCATATACTGCATTCAATCTTCATCTGTACAGCTGTTCTGAATGAACAATGCCCAAAATGTACATGACAAATTTTTCTTTGCCTTTTTTGCACACGTACAACTTTTAGGTGTGCTCAATTATTTATTAAAGTCGATGACTGGACAGGAAGGCAGGAAGGCAAGGGCAGGCAGGAAGAGAGTGGCAGGAGAGAAAGCGTGTTGGATTTGTATCCTGCACCAACACGTCAATTACAAAAGCAAATAGAGCACACAATACACAATACACTCTTTCCCCATAAAAACACGCACAATATTGAAAATAGAGGCGTTATTGCACCCTTCGCACACAAATCACATTAAATTTTCTCGTGCTCATTAGGGAAAGAGAGTGCAAAGCTGATGCGGCTGCTGCTGCTGCTGGTACCGAACGCATTTCCACTTTCACTCTGCTTGCTCTGTTAGACAACAGTCAACCCCCAATCGACAACGATGATGATGATGATGATGATGATGATGGTGCAGTGCAGCAGTTGTTAACCACCCCCAACATCCAGAATCCTAATATCATTTTGCAATTTGCACTTGGCAAATAAAGGAGTGATGCTGCATGCCAGATAAAAACGTTTCTGTTCCTTTGTTCTAGCCCCAGGGCCAACAACAATGTTGCCAACTTTAACACTGATACTTTTTTTTTCTCTTGCAAACCGCTTACATCTCAATGGCCAGAGAGCCACAGCCACACAGCCACGCAGTCACTGCTACAGCCGCAAGGGGCAACCAAGAGTGCCACAAGGTTTGAGTCTTCTCGTGGCCGCCCACATATTGTTAAATAAATTATCGCCAACATCGAAGTCATCGGTAAATCGTATACGTTTTCAGTTTTATACCGTGTTAAGTATATATGGCCAATCAGCTCGGGTTGATGTATGCGTTGAATATGTGTTGAAGTTGAACATTTTTTAAACACTTTTGTAGAGTGCTTGAAACTTTCTTAAGCAAAAAAAGTTTTTCATGAAAAAGTCTGATCTATCAATTAAATAATTTCAAACTATAATACGTGTTTTTCATTGAAATTTTATTTTTTTATTTTTTTAATTCTTATAGGTCTTAAGTTTAAGGGAATCCTTGCAAAAGGAGTATCTAGCTAGTTTTGCTTATCCTATCCCAAAACTGTTCCCTTCTGGCAGCCCAAACTTGTTGTTATGTCTGAAGTCTCTCTCCCTTTCACTCCCTCTCTTAGTTATAAACTTTTAACCCTTGGGGCAAATATGCTTCCTGTGTTCCTGTGGCTTGATTGACATCATCCACAAGGACAAGGTTCTTCAATTGAACCTGTGTACGCTGTGACAAACAGCTGATTGCGGGTTCTTCTTTCTGCCTTCTTCACAGTTGGCATGATTTATGTTTGCAATTGAATTTCTTGACTTTTTGCTGGACACGTGTGTGTGTGGGTGTGTGTTCGGGTTGGAGAACGTGTTGCCAAGGAGCTATAGAAATTCGAGTAAATTAGCTCATTTGCCGCTACACTTGGCTCACGTGCTCGTTAGCCGTCGAAGCAGCAACAGCAGCAGCAGCAGCAGCAGTTACTCCCAAAGCGAGAGGTCATTGACACAGAGAAAGCGGGGAAAGCAGAGAACACAACCAATGAAAGGCCAAAGGGCAGCAGCTGTTTGCATTTTGCACTACATTTTCGCACACACACACATAAACAAGTTTTTGTGTTTTGGCTCTTATCAACCAGCACAGTCGTGAGTGGCAACTGGGAGCTCTTGTCACGTACGCGGCAGCTGATTGCCTCAAATTGTTTTCGGCCATTTTTTTGTGCCCTTGGTACATAGCCCCCTGAAAAGAGAAAAATACAGTTAGGGTTGCCGTTTAACAGCAGATTAATATCGAGTGCCAAGTCAGACAGTTAAATAATCAAACAGTCAACTCGTCTAACATTCTGCCAGTCATTGACAGTTATAGTACGTTAAAAAGAGTTCAGCTTTAAGATTTTACCCCGTAAACATTATGTTTTCACATGTATTGCATAGTTAAACTTTGGGAGTTGCCTTGGCAGTTTATCTTCTTGTTGACAGTTGCCCAAAGGGAATTAGTTATCAAAAGACGCATGAATCCATTGCTGTAAAACGTTTAGCTCAAAACTCTTGGCTCTAACTCAAAACTCCGTCTCAGCCCATTCAGCTATCCGGCTCACCAGTGTCGTCAGTGTGTGTTTTTTCTCTCTTATCTTTTACACTTTTGTCTAAATAAAATATGAGCCAAACTGAGAGTTTCAAGTGAAGACAGTTAGGGCTAGGGCACTTTAAGCTCTAACATGCTTTAAAGTTGTTTATTTACTTATGGAAAGAAGTGAGTGGGCATTTTAAAGACCCTTAGATCTTTGTGATGTAAGAAAAGATTTGATTTATTTGTAATAAGAAAAAATGTTTGATACCTACTAAGTTTGCAAGGTGTTATATATTTAATCAACTTTTAAAAGTTTCATATAAAAATTAGTTTTTAAAAAAAAAAAATCTTATTCCACCCCATAAAGTATTTATATTTGTAATCAGCATTGCGAACTAATTCGATATATTCATGTACGTCGATCGTCTTGTCCTATGCAATCTTATCTAACAATGTTTAAGCTATCGAACTGAAATTGTCAACATTGGCCTAATGGCCTAAAGCTGTCGTACAAATGAAAAAGCTTTAAAAAAGATTTTATTACGAAAAAAAGATTACTTGTTTTGGGCTATTATTTCTTTTCTTTTCATTAACTTTAAATAAGATTCCTATTTGGAATTTTTTATTCTATTTTTGCCCTCTTTTTATAGCTTTGCCTTGCAATACTTACTCCCTATTCTATCTCCACAAAAAGTCTAGGTTCCATATAAGTTCCGTCTCTGCAAAACAATAGGAAGAATGTCCTTTAATGCCGCCGGCTCATTAGCACTTTAAATGTTTTTTATTGGGGCCACTAAAAGAGCTAAGGAAAGCTTTCGTTCGTTGCACAGACGTCTTTATGGCTGTTTGTTGATGCAAATATACGCCGAAAAAAAGTTGTAATAAAATTATTTCCGCTATTGTTAAGCGGGCTCTTCTCTTGGTGGTTCTTGTGGCTCTTGTGGCAAATCAAAATGGTTCGCTTGATTTCTTGAGACGACACGCGACAATGGTAAAAGGACTTGGCTCGAGTTGTTTTCGGCTTGATTTAGCTATGTTGAGATAAAAATGCCGCTTTGTTTGGCTATCGCTTGAACGCAAAATGATAAACATAAGTTCAACTCAGCCGTAGACACTGACATAGCCCCAAATCGACGACTCTTTGGGCTCTCTCTCTCTCTGTCTCTGTGTTTCTGTGTATAGCTATGTGACAGAACCAGGGCCAAAACCAGGGCCAGGACCCATGCCACACAGTAACGACCTCCTCCGCCCTTTGGATATTGTCGTGCTTTCTGTCTGGGTTTGGGTGTATGCATTTTAAAATCAACCCTCGAAAAACGCTTGCCAACTTCAATTTCAGTCGCTGTCATTTGAAGCGACCCGTTAGCTCTTCTCTTTCTCCTCTTTATACAATCATGTCGCATGGCGACAGTGGGAATAGATGCAACAATGATGTCAAAAGTTAGGTTAAGAAAACACATAAGTTATATTAATAGAAAGAAACATATAAACTATCAGTTTAAAGTATCTTTTTATACATATATATCGTTTAAAAATGTATTTTTTGTAAGAAAATGTAGTTATTTGTGTCACTGTACGTATCATTCCGTTTTGTCCTTTGGGAATTGACGTTGCTATTTGGTAACCCCATTTGGCCTGCATTTTGCGCGCTTTTCGATTTTGCTGGTCCTCTGTGCATAGCAATTCGTGGACAGATTGGGGTGTCCTCTGTGTTTCAGGTAGCAAGCGTGTTGCAAGTGGCCAGATGTTTGTATTTGTATGGTTGGTATGTGGCACTTTGGGCTCTGTGTTTTTGGTTTTTCTGACTGCGTTCAGGCTTTTGGGTTTGTTAATTTTTTATTAGATTTGTTGCAGCGTCTGCACAGTGCCCATAATTTTGTTGATGTGTGGCAAATTGTTGCTTCTAAAACCGATCCCAAACTACCACCCACCACCCACAACCCACCGCCCATTACCCATCCATCGTCGATGATTACTCACTCGTTCTCGATGGAGCTGAAAAATTCAATCAAAAAACTACAAGCGTAAACAAGTGGGTAACATGGCCAACTCTGTGTTCCGCATCCACTTCAAGTTTTCAAGTGTTTTGCTTCTTTTCAGTTCAAGCCGCATACTTTTTTTTTGGGGTGCTGTGCTTTTATCGTTATGAGCCCTGTTCTGTTCTGTTTGGTTGTTTGTTTGGTTTTTGTGCTGTGTTTTCGTTTCGAATTGAAAATCGCAGCTGGCAAAGTTTTTGCTGCTGTTCAGGTTTTAAACTGCCTTGCTGGCAAGAAACTCGCCTCGTTCGTCTCCTTCCTGCCTGTGCCTCTAGCAGCCGTTTTTAATACGGCTAACAGCCGTGCTAAGTCCTGCAGAGAGCTTAGGCCTCTCCCGAAAATAAACGCCTTTCAAGAAGTATTTGCACGCATTTTGCGGCCTACAAGTATTGAACGCCTGAATTACACTCACCGTTGTAGCTGATATCTATGTATACTCTTTCACTGAGAAGGAATCTTGATTATGTAAAGCGGGGTGTCTGAAATGGATAAGGATAAACAATAATAAAGAAGTCTTACTCTCAACAGTTTATACTTAATGTCTTTTCAATAAATATATTATTATTTTTGACATTCGCTTTATAACATTTTTTTAAAATTCATATCCTATTTGTTCATCACCGTAAACTCTTTAAGCTCTGCAATCTAAGCAGAAGACAATCCATGTCTTTTAAATATTACAGATACACATTCTTTATAATCTATATCATAATGAAAGAGATATTACATAAACCTTAATCTAGAGTATTTAAGATCCTGCACTTTAAACAGTGAATGCTCAATGTCTAGCAAATATCACAGATACATATACATATTATCATTTATAGAAGCTTTGTAATATCTTTATGATACAGATATCATATGTATACGACCCCTAAACTCTTTCTAGAGCATTTAAACTTCTGCACTTTTTCAAACGCATTTTGCTATTTTGTTTTTATTGCTGATTGTTTTACTTGTTTTTCCTTTTCTTTTTTCTTTTTTGAAGGATAACAATAAATTTTTATTGTTGTTGAGCTGTTGCCTTTCGCTTTTTTCCCCTGTTGTTGTTTATATTTCGGTTACAGTTTGGTTTTTGTTCGGTTTTTCGTTGTTTATTTTATGTTTTTTTTTTTTGTGTGGGATTTTCGCTTTCGCGTTGAGTTCTGTCAAAAGTGCCCGTCTAATTTATTGATTTCTAGCTGTTGGCATTTTGGCAAAAGTTTCTTTTTTTTTGTGGCAACTGTGGCGATGACTGCGGCTAACAAATGGCTTGAACTTTGTCAAAAGTTTTGTTGCTGTTTTTTGTTTTTTGTTGTGCTCGAAAAACTTCATTTAATCTAATTAAATTGCTGCACAGTTACTGTAAACTTCATCAACAGCTTCCAAAGGCGGCAAACTGTTTGTTGTTGTTGTCAAGTTAATGTCCCAGAACACATTTTTGCCAGGCTGCTCAAAGGACTAGGGGCTGAGGAGGAGTTTGTCTCATTGTGTAAATTGTCATAATAACTATGGTTGCGAAGTTTGAAGTTGTTGCTCGAGCTGTAATTAGCTGGAAGCTCTCTCACTGTGAAAGTCAGCAGATGGTTTTTCTTGACTTGGCTTTAACCTGTTGTTCGGCGTATTAGCTGTAATTTCAACTGTTGGGCAAATTACTTTTTAGTTCTCGAATCTGTTGCATAGTTTTTCATAAAGTTCTTTGTTCAGTTGCGATGTGACTTAACAAAAAAGTTGACTATCTAGCTATATGCCAACATTTGAGCACAATTCAGTTTAAGGGTTTTTCTTTTGTAAGTACTATGGGCTGAACAGCTTTGGGTTTTCTATAGAATTTCACTTTCCCTGTTTGGTAATATTGATGTGACATAATTTTGTACACAATTGTCAGTGTTTAATTGAATATATTGTAATGCATGATGTAATCGGATAAGTTTTTTTTTATATTAATACGGCAGGAAATATAAGCGGCTTATCATCAACAACAACTCAAATAAGGAAATGCATTTAGCCCGCAAATCGGATTGGAGAGTATTACAAGCTTGTGATTTTTATTGCTTAAAAAGAATTATGTTCATTTAAATTTTTTTTATTTTCAATTATAGATTTGGCTATAAAAAAGAAAATTACCATCAAATTTACAGCTATTTTTGTATGTGTTTTTCACATTTAAAGTTTTTTATAAATTATTATAAACTATTAAACAAACAAAATCTAAGTTTGTTTTATTTTTGGTAAAATCTGTAAAAAATTCAAAATAAAATCTGATTAGAATGCAAATGATTTCTTCTTTTTGTTACAAATATTTTATTGTTTTCAAATAATATTGAATTCTAAGTGTTCTCTCCTTTTCTTTCACATATGTCTTGAAATTGTACACTGTGCATATTAAAGTAGTTTTTGTATAATATTTTCCAAGTATGCATTGTTGCATTCTTCTCCATTGTGCCCACAAGTTTCTTCTTGACTTGGATGTATGTACAGTTTGTCATAATTTGCAACTGCTGCACCGCATTGCAGCGACGACCATGTTGCCTCCCCTCTACCCACTCTCTCCACCCGACACACTTGTTCTTATTAACTGCTGAGCCATTTGGAGTATTGCATGTAGTTAATATGGAGTTTGAGGAGCACAGGAGAAACGTGGTGGGTGGGTGTCAGGGCAATGCCATTGGCCTGGCAATTTGGAGTGCATGTCCTTCGTTGCTTGTTGCTGTCCTGTCCTTAGTTCGTTGTTGCTGTTGTCGTCCTTTGACTATGTTGCTGCATAATTTATGACTGCTTAGTTGTTAGCTAGCTGCAGTTGGCCCTTTTTTTTGTGTAAGCCACATACCGGTTGCCACTTGGCACTTGCCACTTGAGTGGCAGTTGTGCGTTGCATTGCCAAGTGCTGACCTCTGTGTGTCTGCTGCATTGGTGCGTGGCATGACTCTTAAATCAACTCTTGCATTACGATTCGATTGATATCCCTTGTATGTATATCGCTTTGGGCATTTGCATAAGTCCCAAACTGCTTTAAAGCGCCTCGGGTCAGCAGAAATTTTGGCATCCAGTTGCATGCACTAACTCAATTATTAAACAATTTAATTTAGTATTGTTATCCAGTTGAGCTTATATTTGAGCTTGATTTGAGTTTAACATTTGCCTGCACACACACACACACACACACACATACACATAAGAAGCTAATAAATTTCGGTCCTGCAGCATATGGAAGGGACCATAAGAAGCTTTCTCAGTGGGAGGATGTAAAAGCAACTTGACGACTGCTTCTTGCCTCCCCGCAGGGCACAAAATGAGTTACTGTTGTTGTTTTTAGTTGTTATAGCTCTCTTGTTGTTGGACTTAATTAGTATTATGGCATGCAGCCAGTCAACAACTAGAACAACAACTCATCTGAAAATTCATTAAAGCTGAGCAGAACTTTAGTGCCGTCAATGAAATGCGTCATTAATTTGAACCCAAGTAAACCACATAACGATAAAAAAGTCATAAGAACAAGCAAATTGTAACAGTTTTTTACGATCTGGCATCCAACTTGTGTAAAGAAAAAACTATGGCAACACTTTAGTTTTATGTGAGAAATCTTACCCAGAAATTTCGGTCCAGTCAATATAAATTATATGGCTTGTAATTTAGGAACCGCTGACGAGCTAGTTTGTATATATTTACTGCACATAGTTAACAAAAAATATTATAAGGTGCTTATGATTTTATGTATATGATATTTGCAAAATGTGTTCTTAGTCAATGCTTGTTTTGCACACAGAGTTTAGAAAAGCGAACTTGTATTACCAAATGTTAGAGTTGTATAAAATTATTTTTATTATTTTATAAATGTATTATTAATTAGAGGTCGAGTTCCAGCAGTACTGCAATACCGGTTTCGTGATAGAGGTGGAGCAAGCCTCTCTAATGCTTCATCTGTTTTCGCTAATCAGAAACATTTGTTCTTCTTCAATAAAAATATTCCAAATGTTAGGCTTATCCATAAGGTTAAGGGGTGGTACTTCACCTAGTTGCAGCTAAAACCAGTTATAAAATATAAACGATAAATATGAAAATCTATAAGATAAACATAACAAGGGTAAGAAATGCTACCTGACTTCCTCAAAGACTGTTGCTTTCTTTAGGGATGATTACTGATTATTTATTTGTATCTTTCTTCTTATAATTCACAACTAGTTCTAGCACTTTTACGGGTATGATCTGAGCAGAAATTGTTGTTTATTCACTCTGGCTTCTCTTTAATTGTCGAATAAATCTTTCGCCTTTTACTAAAGATTTCCGTGGAGAGGAGCACTCTAATGAGTCTAAAATGAATTTTTATTAGTGCCTGGCAGCTTATGCAGCCGGGCCAATTTTAAATACCTTAAGCATAATTATTTAACTAACTGATTCTTACAACTTAGAAATCTTTAATCTAAGCTTACTGTGTTAACCAGTTAAAGAGGGTAAAATTAAAGTTTCTTCTAGATGTTTGTTGTGCAGACATCGTAATTTTGGCTTGTAAAATTTGTGTGCACATAAAATTTAATAAACGCCTCTTAAAAAGTGGCTCGTTTTCATGGCAGCTGTTGCGCTTTTCCTTTCAGGCGGCAATCATGTTGTGGGTTGCTGGCTGCTGGCTGCTTTTATGCGTGTCAACATTTATGACAGCTACAAAAGTCAATTAGCCTTGTCACAAAACAACCACTGAGCCTTGAAATAGGCGTTTCCTAAGCCGCTTTAAGCTATTTTCATTGACAGCATTCCCTCCACTTCAACTCCCCTATAATCTGCGTTTAGCAGCTTTCTGTTTCTGGAAAACGTGACATGAAAGTCGCATCGCTTGGATTAAACTCTGCTGTCTAATTAGTTAGTTGAAGCGTCTAACAAACACATGATGATGAATTTCTAAACAGTTGTTGAAATGTGCTGATTTATATCTTATGTATAGACAGAAAGTGGTTATATCCTATGGTTTTAAGGAAACTTGGAAATTTGATTCAAATATAAAATTTCTTTTTGGTTAACTAATGTAACATAACTTGCCTCAATAGCAATCATAATCATTTACTTTCTATAAAGTTGAACCAATCGAATAATATACCTAAAGTAAAAAGCGTCATTTATTCATTAATATTAGATTCGTAATGGAACAGCACAGGTTATATCAATATATCCATCCACTCACAGCTCCCAAAAGTAGCTAAAGTTAAAAATCAATATGTCAGAAGTTATTAAATTCATGTTGATTTATCTACAGTTTAAGCTAAAACTTTCTAAAGTTTACTCAAATATATATATTTTTTGTCCTTTTTAAATACTTCTAATCAACTCTGTCGTATTGTGCATCAAAGCCGCCAGATTTTCTTGGCTGTGAATATTGCTTTCTGTTTTTGTTTGTGTGTGTGTTGATTTGGCTTATAAATTTAGTCAAATCACGTAGCGTAAACTTGGCAATAAATCCGGCAAAAACCAACCATCCGTGCCATATCTCCCTTCCATTCAGCCCCATGTCTCTGTCTCACTTGCACACAGCATGCCGAGTTACACGTGGCATATTAACAATATCGACATGGGTAAACAAGCCCTAGGGGTTGGCTTTTTTTTCTGCCGTTTTGGTGTGTATGTGTTCGTAGAGAAAGTAATTTACACTTTTTTTCCAACTTGAACTTTTGCTTGAAATCATTTCTAATATTTACATTACTTCTCTGTCTCTTCTCTGTCTCCGCCCTTCTTTTGCAGTCAAATTAAACCATTTGAAGCGTGGGCCAACAAAAATTAACACAAATGTATAATAAAGTGACATATCTCGATGTAGAGCAAGTACTACCCCAAAGACACAAACAGCGCCTTGAGCAACCACCCCCAAACGGAAGTGGCAAACAGGAAGGACAAGGACACGTGTTAAACATCCTCCTTATCGCCTAGTCATTATCAGCCCAAAAAAAGCAGCAAGCAGCCAAGTCAGTATGCCGAACCTCCATCATGTTGACTACAATCGGAAATATTCCGCCACGGAAACGATACAGGTAAGTGATTGCCTTAATACTCCTCCAAACCGATAAACAAGATACCCTAACCACCACCCATCAAGTGTCGGCATTTAAAATTCAACTTGAGTGCGGTAATTAAAAATAAGACATTTATTTACGACCTCTATATACCGAGGCACGCGACCAAAACTGCTTTCCCCTTCCACGCAATCCAAAACACTTTTCCCAACTTGCGTCCATTTGTCGATTTTTCACACCCGCGGACAAGGGTTTCTCGCTCGTTTCTTCTTTGACTAGGACTTGATTGATGCGCGCGTTTTGTTGTCTGAGCAGCTCAACAAATTAATTGAAGACTTTTTGTGTGTATTTTTTAGGGGCACGCCCCCGTTTCCACTCCTACTAATTGTTGCCATAAATTCAAGCCATAAGTTGCAGGAAAACATTTTTTCGAGGTCAACACGAAGTATTTCGGTTGCTTTTGTGTCTTAATGGGGTGTATTAGACGGGTGAAAAGGATGTAAACTGGATCTAATAATATGCTAAAATTAGTATTTATAATCAACAGAACTTGAATAAGTTAATGTTAAATATTATAGAAAGGAAAAAACATTTTCAGCCAATCCCAAACCATAGTGGAACATTTTACTCTATTATACCAGTGAAATAATAATGCAAATGGATGACAATACAACTAATAATATGCTAAGATAAGAAAAAATAAGTAATACTACCTAAATAATTGAAATATTCAATATTATAGAAAGCAAAAATATGTTTAGCTAAGTCTCAAACCATAGTGAACAATTTTATTTACATGCTTTTGGGGTTGTTGCGATCAGTTAAGAACATTTATGCTTATAATTCGCAACTAGTTCTAGCACTTTTTCGGGTATGATCTGAGCAGAAATTGTTGTTTATTCACTCTGGCTTCTCTTCAATTGTCGAATAAATCTTTCGCCTTTTACTAAAGATTTCCGTGGAGAGGAGCACTCTAATGAGTCTAAACTGAATTTTTAGTGCGCCTGGCAGCTTAATGCAGTCGGGCCAATTTTAAATGCATTGAATATGTTATAAACATATAAAATCAAATTAAGTTAAAGAGTAACTTTAATTCCTTTATATAGATAGAACATTTCGCGCGCTTGTGTTGTCTCAGCTTTTGGCGTTCCCATGTTAATTTCTTTTTTGTTGTTTTTGCACTTATAATCACAACAAAAATATAAAAAAAACAGTCGGCAAACTTTGCTGTTGCTGTTTTTAGTCGTGCCTTTTGTTTTTGTCTGCTGTTGCATACAAAACGACGCTTCCGCTTTGCTGAAGCGAAGCTCTCCGGGTCTAGGATGTGTCTCTCTGGAGTGTGTTTGAATGTGTGTTGTGTGTCTATGTATGGTAGATATACATACATATATATTTTTATATGTGGGTCTGCTGCTTGGTGTTGTCGGGTCTAGGGCTGTGTGCGAATGAAACTTGATTAAGTAGTTTCCGCGTGTTTTTATTTGCACAATAAAATCATAAAATTGTTGCCCGTCTTCCTTCTCTCTAGTGGTGTTGTTTTTGTTGCTGGCTCTTTATTAAAGCCGGGCAAAAAGTGTGAAGTGGACGCTTTTTATTCTGCAGCGTCGACGTGAACGAAAGCGACGTCTCGACGTTCTGCTCAGCGTCTGTGTTTCCTGGGAGTTCCCTCGACTAGGACTGGGAGAGCCCGTGCAAAATGCTAGACATGCTGTTGCTATTTAAGCCGCTATTTTTATGGCTTTTGTCGGTATGATGGCGTTATGACTCTATTGTGACACGACGCCGACGTGCCATAGTTAAAAGTCCATTTATTTTTTGGCACACAAGCCAAAAAAAAACAGAAAGAGAAGCAAATACTCCCTCGAGATACAAGATAAGCTAAGCTCAGATCTCTAAAGCACTATTAACACTCTGAATGCTCTTTCTAAACTATTTTTCTGCGTTCATAACAAAAACGTTGCTTGGATAAAATTAAGCATAAGTTTTTACAATCATTAGTTGGGTTTTTTTTTGTATGTACAATATTTCTTAATTAAATACAGTAGACCTTCAAAATAGGAAGCAATGATTAAAAGAAATTATATAAAAAAGATGCATCCGATCATCGTCTAAATTAGCTGCAGATGCAACAGTAGGCATATAACATTTTCTCACCCTTAAAATATGCATGTTAGTTTGTGCATGTTCATTACATATAATTCTCAACTGGTTTTAACTGCAACTTCATAGGATACCAGAAGTAAATCTGTATCAGGTTATCGCTTCTCGGCCTTATGGCTAAGATCAAAGTGTAGTATCTGTTCTTATCAGCTTAACATCTGATAGTTTCTCCATTGGAGAACAACAAATGTTAAACTGATTTTTGGAATCAGACGGAGTGCTAGGGGCTTGCTCCACCTCTGTCACGGGTTGGCCCGGTATTGCAGTACCGCCGGGATTTCGGCCCAACTTATATAATGCATAAAGAAATAAGGTTGGACTGGACTGGGTAAGGTATATCATCCTACCCTTTTCTCGATTAACTTAGTTATTCCCTAAGTTGTCTGCAAAACAAGTAAATATTTTGAACATGACTCAGACAATACAATTATGTATTATATTATAATTTTACAGAAAAGTGTTTATTGAGGATCATATTGAAGCTTAAAGTAGTTATTTTGTTGTTTGCTTCAAGTGAGAACTTTGACCGGTGGATGTGTTTTTTCGTTAAAGAAATAAAGTTTTATTCAAATGTAAATTACTCGAATATAAACTAACGTTATAGGATACTTTCACCGAATAATCGTTAAAATAATATTTCCATGGCCAATTATTTTATTCATATTAACCCATTAAAGATTCGTCGCTTCACTCTAACCCACACCATACTAATGAAATGTTAATAGTTTTCTAATGTTCAGTTATCTGTCGGTTGATTGTTGGGACCGTATATTTGTTGGCCTGCCCTGCCCAGCAGATATTACTGCCATATGGCTCTTGCGTCTGGCCATTAAAAATGATTGCAAAATACCGTTACACAAGGCGTCGTCGGTCCCTGCGTAAGTGCCTCAGGCACACAACAAGAATGGTTTTTCCCATAGCTTCGTCGTCGTCGTCCTACGCGGCGCTGTAATTTCACTTTTCGCCGCATATGCTGCCCGCACACACAACAACAAAAAACAAACAACTTTTTCTCTCGTTTTGCGTTCCTTTTTTTTTTGGCAAAACAAACAACATAAATATGGATTTCTCATTAAAATGCTAAAGTTATGCCAAAGTCGTCGAGGCTGCTGCTCCTGCTTGCTGCTGCCGGCTCCCATTTGAGATTGCCGGGCTCGTATTACTGTTATGAAAAGGAGTAGCGCAGGCGCACTGTCTACCGCTCTCTCTCTCTCTTTCTGTGACGTTCTCTCTCAATGTCAATGTCGTGGTTTGTTTCTCTTGTCTCTTCTGCTCTCTGCTTTTGGTGCTGGCGGCAAGTCACGTGCTGCCATTGAAGGAATTTCATTGCCTGTTTGCCGGCTTAGTTGTACTACATACCTTCGCTTCCCTCCCCCCCGTTCGACTACTCTTCAACCTGTTCTGTCTCCTCTGCTTCGCCTCATCCCGCGCTTAACACTCTGGCACGACAATGTGACGCATTTGTCATGAAACGGATTTCCGGTATTGCAAACGTCGCAACATCGCTGTCTTTGTCCTCCCGACCAAGTAGGGGGTGTAATCAAGTTGGGTGTAGGGTGACACTTTTTTTTGTTGTTTTTGTCTTCTCTCTTTGCCTTTGACACTCTTGACTTTGGCAGCACTTGGCCTCTGTCTCTGGGCAAACTTGTTCAATCTTTTATGACAAAAGGCTCAGTCTACGCAACAAAAAGAAGTAAAGTTGTTTTTGTTGTTGTTGCATTTGCTTCTTGCCCTGCCGCAAAAGTGGCTATTTAGCATTTTAGAGTAGTAGGCGAGACCCGCCCAATACACTTCTTACCACACCATGTCAGCCATGTTGCCGGCGAAGGCATGAATTTTATATTAATTTCATTAAATTGCCCAAGCGTTGGGAGTTTTAATCAACGCTCGGAAGAAACAGAAAACACTTCGCATAAATATGCAACGAAATTTGACAATGATAATAGTTAATGAGTAACGAATGAGAGGGAGGGGAAGTGCTAGAGCTAGCAAGAGAGCTAGGGGATGAAAACTATCTCAAGCCCAAATTGCTTTGTTGGCCTGAATGGCGCTGACAATGCGACACTTTGGCGGCAGTTCGTAAACGTTTTCAGTTAATAGAATGGCAATTTTAGAGGGGGCCAAATATCCCCAGGCATGTGAATAGTTAAGATGATAGTCCATTTAAGATAAAGGTCTATTTAATGATGCCTTTATATAATCACTAATGGATTAATGGGTACTCGGCAAAGCCTAATAACTATTTAGCATATTGAGCGTAACATTTGCAACATATTTCAATAATAAAAGTTAGATTTTTATTCAAAATTTCTATAATTTAATGTGATTTAATTCAAAACAGCATATTCAATTACATCTTGTTTTGCTTCTTACTTTTGTTAGATGCAGCTGCACATTTCTTCTTGTCCTTCAACCCCTTTTTACCTGGAATGCATTAGTTAATCTTGAAAGTATGCAACACACTTTTAACATTATGGTATATGGCAATGCTTATAATTCACAACTGGTTCTAGTTTTTGCTTTGAGTAGACCCAGTTGTTTTTCAGTCGTAAGTTATCTTTGCGCAGAGGCGATATCGTAACCAATGAAGTTCTACTGAGGTGCGATTATTGCTAGTTGAAAACTTTAACCAATACCCCGCCATGAGGACGTGAAATACCGTCCGCTACGGCAATTTTTGAAAGCCCGAGAGGGCTCATTTATTAATTAATTTGAAATCGACGACGAGGTTCAATTAGAATATGGGTTAAACAGTTTTGTTTGAACGCTGATGAAATAAGGATCTACTTGACCGAATCTTATTTAGTATAAGAGTTTTGTCGGGAAAGTGTAGAGATCGTTTCGTTAACAGTACCAGAGTGTACCCTTTACTCGCACAGTTATTGCAAGAAGGCAGCATACCTTACAGAGGAAAGTTTTTTTGCCTTTTGTTTATTTCGTCACGGCCTGGAAATATTGTAAGGACTTTTTAAGTGAAAGTGAAGTATATTCAGAAACCGAGTATGACTATTAATGTCCGTTTATTAAGCTGCTTTCGCTTCACATAAAAAGGCTTTAAGCAACCACACAAATAACACAGATCATAATGTAGGCCATAAAAAAGCAGTTTTGTTATGGTTGTTTTCTCCTTAATTTATTTGTGTTACGGTCACACAACAATCCCAAGCAGACTATGGTAATAATAATAGAAGAAGGGTTGGTTGATAAGCATTAGACAAATTAAACATAATGTTAACTCCTTTTCTGGTGCGGCGGGAGAGTGAGGGCCCAAATGATTCTGCACAACTTAAGCCCAATTACAATAACGCACAAGTTCCCCAAAAACATGGCAAACAGACATTGAACACTGTTTCCCCCTCACCCTTGGCGCTGCTAACTGCCAACCTGACCAAAAATTACGGCCGCAATTTATGTTTATGTGACTCGAAAGTTTTTGCGGCTGTCGGATTTTTATAGTTCAAGTTCGACGTTTGAGAGTCGGCTTACACAGAGAGTGGAAAAAAGTATTTTTTTTTTGGATTTTTACGGACGGGTAGTTTAGCTCCGGCAGAAAAACTTGAGCCTTTTTATGGGCTCAGAACTTCTAACACACACACACACACTAAAAGAAGAGACAACCGAAAAAATAGACAAAAACAGAAAGTAACGAAAGGAAAGAAAAAAAAGGTAAATGCCATTTGGGATTTTTGTATATTTGTATTTGTCTGTTTGGCATCGAGTCGCAACTTTGGTCAAACTTGAGTGCGCTTTATGAACTAGCCAAATGTTATTTGAACCCTCCGAGCCCTACTTTGAACCGGCTTGTTCCTAAACGTTTGGGGCAGTTGGAATACACATAATTCATTTTTATGCCACAAGAAACCTATTTTGCATGCGAATCATGTCATGTTGTTGTTGCCTCTCTGTGTGTCGCACTGATTTTGGTTCCTTGAGAATATCCTCGGTTATCCTTCGGGATTCGTTTATCTAATTTATGCGTTATTTATGCAGCAGTATTGATGAAGATGCATAGCCGCACACACAATAACCAACAGCACAGAGGGAGAGAGAGAAAAGAAAACTCAAGAAGCTTTGGGAAACGATAAAAATAATTCAATTAAAATAAATAGATAAAAAGCAATGGACTTTAATCTTTGGGGATTAGGGCAAGAATGAAGATGTGCCAAACATTTAAGAGCAAAATTTTAATATGCAAAAAAGGGAATTTTCACAGGATTGGAGAGCCCAAATGGACAAAAATGTATTATTTTATTTGTGGAAGAGTTGGAAAAACAATGCTTGACATAAGCGATCAAAAATTATATGAAAATTCTACTGCTAAGCATTCTAATGCAATTTATTTTAGATAGGTGTTACGATTGTTGGCGGTTGTACTTATAGAAGAATGTATTGGGCCGATTGCACCAGCAAATAATCTCAGGGCCTGATTTTGGACAGTTTGCAGCCTGTTAAAATGTTTTTGGCTAATTAAAGGTCCCCAAACAGAGATTGTATATTGCCAGATCGGCGCTACAAGCTGTTTGTAGATTAATACCTTTAATTTGATTGGCAGCTTAGAGTTTACGTTAACCAGCCATTGGAGCTTTTTTATGCGTAAGCGGAGCTTCGAGACAGTGGCTGTTACTTGCTGGGTTAGATTGAGTTTAACATCTAGGCGCACTCCGAGATAGGTTTGCTCAGTTTTTGTTGTAATGACATTTCCTGCCATGTTGGGAGTTAAGTTTATCTTTATTGGCCTGAGTGAGTGCATCACGTGCGCTGTTTTGGCGATGTTGACCTTAATGCACAATTTTTCGGCCAACCTCGAGAAAGTTTTCGTTCATTTTAGTTATAGCTCCTTCCTGGCTGGTATGCTCGTGATAGGATGGCCGTGTCGTCAGCATATGTGGCTAGGAACATCTTTCTTATTGGAGTGGGCCAGCTGTGTACATGGTATAGAGGACAGGGGCCAATATACTGCCCTGGGGCACTCCAGCCGTTATGTTTTTTGTTTGGGATCTAACCCCTCCATTACACTCAACAAAGAAAGTTCTTTTGCAAAGGTAGCTTTTTAGCACGTTGTAATGCGTTTGTGGGACCACTTTCTTAAGTTTAAATAAAAGACCACTGTGCCAGACTCTATCGAAAGCCTCCTGGATGTCTAGGTAGACAGACGAATGCACGAAGGATGAATTGAGTCACTCTTCCTAGTTGCTGCTCTGCACAATGCTCCTTTCTAAATCCGAACTGGTGTGTCGGAATTGCATTGGCAAAATCAGGATGTAAGTATAATCTTTTAAGAATAATCGATTCGAATAATTTGGAAATCCCAGAAAGAAGACTGATTGGCCGGTATGAAGCGAGTAGGTCTGAAGGTTTCCCAGGCTTCAGAATCATTTTAACTTTTGCACATTTCCATTTTTCAGGGAAGTGACCAAATTTAAAAATATTAAATATGGTAGTGATGTATATAATCGCAGAAGGGGGGAGCATCTTGATTATATTGTTATCAATGGAGATTTCATGCTTTTAAGTTGATTAATTTCAGCTTCTACTTCAGCGACAGTGATGTCATCTGGTGGTGTAGTGCGGGGAGTGGACTGCAATTCAACTTCAATCATTTTTCTGTCAGCGTCGGAAACGGTGATGATGGGGGAGAGCCTAGACTCAAGGTGTAGCCCAAAATCCTCCGATTTTTCTTCTGTTGCTTTACACCAAATCTCCGTGGAGCCAGCTGGTATAAGGTGTTTTTTAATTGGTAGGTTAGGAGCTGGTTGTTTGCTAAATTTATTTGTTAGTCGCCTGAGGAGTTGCATGTTGTAGCGGTTACATGAGTCGATAGACTCCAGCATTCTTTCCGTCCTAAATTCTTTATCTTTCCGAAGCTCTTTAGAGATTCGGTTGGATATTAGATTAATTGTAATTTTGACAAGAGGGTCACTTCTGTAGGTGAGAGAGCGCTTTAGAAGCCTCTTGGCTTCAATCATCTTAATAACTGTCCTATTGCAAGAATAATTGAAATTATGGGAGTCATGCCCGGCAATTGCAAATTCAGCGGCTTCATAAATATTTCGTTCAAGAATTTGAATACAGTCCTCTAAGTCCTCTCCTGTACGAATCTCCGTTTCATTGTGAATGAGATCGTCAAGCCTTTTTTGAAATCTTCTAACACTACTGCCAGCCAGGAGTAAGCGTGGATTACTGTGATGTATTCGCTCTGTAGTATTAAAAGATATTTGTACTGGTAGATGATCCGAGTTTAAATCGTGTAGGGTTTTAATCTCTAACAGAGATTCACGGATTCCGTTGTAAATTCCAAAGTCCAAAGATGGCTGACGGGGAATGTCGTGGGTTAAGCGGATAATGGGTGGGAGAGCCACTAGCCAAGGCTTTATAATTTGGAGAGTGAATGCACTCCAGTAAGGCTCTTCCTCTTGAACAAGAGCGGGCATTGTTCCACCAGTTATTTTTAGCATTCCAATCACCAGCAATAAGAAACTTCCTTCCCGAGGTGCTAAACAGCGAGCTGAAAACATCTTTCGTCCAGACTATGGTTGGTGTTAGGTATACAGATGAAATATTGAGTGTATTTCCATCAGAAAGTGAAATTGCAATTGATACACATTGCAAATGAGGGAGTGTTTGCAATGGTTGTGCAAGATGAGTTATTGTGTGTTTGATAAGAATGGCCGCGCCTCCACGTCTACGATTGGACGGATGATTATCCATGTAGCTAAGGTATCCACTGATAGTAAAAGAATCAGAGTTGATGAGGTGGGTTTCCGACAGTAGCATGAAATCAATATTATTAGTATTAATAAATAGCTTTAACTCATTTAACTTATTTAAAAGTCCGCCAGCATTCCAAGAAACAATTTTTAAAAGTGTATTGTTTCTAGTGGGAGTAGCTGAGGATGAAGTAATGTGTGTTTGTCTTCTATGCATGACGTATTTCATTGACACCAGTATTGGAATGGCTGCGTATCAATGATGTAACAACATCAATAAGTTGATTAATCTTATTTTTCAGCCTAGAAAAGTCAGGCGTATTGTTGTTGCCAGCCCGCTGTAGGCGATCCACAATTAGAATGTCAGTTAGTTTATCTAGCTTTTGACTGAGGGTATCATGATATTTATTTGGAATGCGAGTTACATCAGGTATACTTCGAGCGCTGCGACTACGACTCCTTGTGGAAGAGCGTACTGGGTGGTAGTTAACTGTGCTTTGTTGCAGACTTTCCCACGTCTGGCCTAGCCTAGGCTGTCTTTGTAGCATTGGCTGTGATTCCTGAACTTGCTCTATTGGCCGTCTCTGTTGTGATGACTGTCGTACTGGGTGCCGCTGCTGCTGTTGTAGAAGCTTAATTCCCTTCAGTATAGCAGAGTAGCTGGGCATACCATGAGCAGCCAGATTGCAAGTGATAGGATGCACCGCTGGCTGAGGTGGATTTTGCTGGTGTTGCCGAGGTTGCTGTTGGCCTCGTTGAGGAACAGCAGGTATGCCAAGTTGCCTCAATAGGTTGTTTGCGCTTGAAGTAACAGTGGACGTCTTTGCTGTTTAAGCATCTTTAAAAGCTTGGCACCCTCTATAGCTAGCAGCGTGCTATCCCTTGCAGTTATGGCATTTGGGGGGTTGATCTATTAGTTTCGTGCAATTGATTGCCAGCACATTTAACGCAAACAAAAGATCGTCGGCAATAATTTTTTGTATGTCCAATTTGCTGGCACCTATGGCATTGGACAACTTCCGCTGCACGAATTGGGCGTTCAATAGTAACCTGTTGGTTACCAATTGAGGTTAGCTTTAAAACTTATGTTTTCAGTTGTTTCAAACTCAACCTCGAAGAGAGTGACTCCATTGAAAACCGTTTCTTGATTACGTTTAGGTAACGTACTTTGTAACCTAGAGAGGAAAGTTTAGTGCGAATCCATTCTGGGGGTGTGGATTTATGCAGGTGGTGGATAATCGCACGGAATCCGCGTTTGTGCTCCAGCTGGTAGGTGTGCGATTCGATGTTGTTGTCCTGGAAGAATTTAATAAGTTGGCGATATGAACTAATGTCCTCACAAAGGACCCGAAGTCCTTGATTGGCCGATGGCTTGGTGACAAACTTATTGCCAATGACGTTGGAAATTTGTTCCAAGGTTGTAATGATGTCTGTGCCATTTGGAATGAGTATTGGCTTCGGCTTAGTGTTTCGCTGTCATCGGAGTCTGTATCCTCATCCATAAGATTTTCGAATCGATTTTTGGAAGTAATGGCCTAGATATTTTTGGCTTCTTGTTTATTGAATCCATTTTTGTGGAATCTTTTTCATTTGGAGAGCATACATCTTGATTATATAACATCCAGAAAGGTGTCAATAGCACCTTCAAAGTGCGCCTGATTCGGCACGGCACAGAAAAGTTGTATATTCAGCTTTCGATTTTAATTTTCATATTTTTTCTTTTTTATTTTTCAAATCACAAAAACGAGAGAAAATTATTTTCAGCTTTCGATTTAAATTTTGTTTTTTTGAAAATAAAATTTTTTTTTATTGTAAGGACATGCATTGCAAATGGGATCAATAAGGCCACGCTTACGAGCAGCTATGCTGGCTGCTCGGACTAGTAAAAGCACGTTTGCTTCCTGGGACTTAGCAAGATCGCCAGCTTCCTGTTTTTGCGCTCTTACCCCTTTTAATACAAACAACATTCTTGGACGACGACACGTGGCTTGGCTTTGTTTTTTTTTAACATATTTCCTTGAAGTTCATGCTAGCTTTGCCCATCACATCCATTTCGAATTCTTTCATTCAAATGTTTTTGTATCTCTCTTACAGTTGTTCCAAGCTTTTAAGAAATTAACGGAAATCATGCGAACTTTTTTCTTTAAAAAGCATTCATTTTGCTCAAGCATGCTTTTTTTAAGAAATCCAGATATATCTTGAAACAGGGCATTTTGTTTGTTATAACGGCCCTTCGAGTTTCTCCACACTGCAAACAAATCTGTATGTGAAATTGTGAGGTTGGTTTCTAAAAAATGAAATATCGCAAAAAGCGGCAAAAAGTGCATTATATGCCATGGATTAGGAATTAATGGTACTACAAAATGACTCCATCTGTAAGGGTTCGTGGTAACGGTAAACTCAAACCGAGACAATTTCGCATATACTCGTATGATTTGCTCTTCTGTCGGGAAGGAACCCAGATTGAGCTTATTAGCTCCGAAGCAGCAAAGACAAAAATCAAAAGCAATGCTGATATCCGCCGCACACGTTTCTGAAAAAAAAAAAACATTCAAGAGCGATTTGTCGAGTCTAGAGTAGTTCAATTGTCTTTGGTTATGAACATTAGAACTAATATTTAAATATATTCTTTATTGGCCCGGCTGCAGAAGCAGCTAGGCACACTAAAAATTGAGTTTAGACTCATTAGAGTGCTCCTCTCCACGGAAATCTTTAGTAAAAGGCGAAAGATTTATTCGACAATTGAAGAGAAGCCAGAGTGAATAAACAACAATTTCTGCTCAGATCATACCCTTAAAAGTGCTAGAACGAGTTGCGAATTATACGAAAATTGTATTGAACAAATCATCGCTGAGGTATGCAGCCACTACTGAAAACAGACAGCTAACATTAACCACTCTTAGGAGATGCAACGCAAATGTTCAACACATCATCTCTTAAATAAGCGGTTACCATATCCCAACCTTTACTTATAATTCTCAACTGGTTTTAACTGCTACTTCATAGGATACCACAAGTAAATCTGTATCAGGTTATCGCTTCTCGGCCTTATGGCTAAGATCAAAGTGTAGTATCTGTTCTTATCAGCTTAACATCTGATAGTTTCTCCATTGGAGAACAACAAATGTTAAACTGATTTTTGGAATCAGATGGAGTGCTAGGGGCTTGCTCCACCTCTGTCACGGGTTGGCCCGGTATTGCAGTACCACCGGGATTTCGGCCCAACTTAAATAATAAATTTTAATAAAAATAAGTAAGCACGGCTCTAGTCGAGTAAGATTAAAATACCCTTTACCCATACAGGCGGACAAGTCATGCCTACGCTACGGTACCAATGTACAATGGGACATTTTGCCGAAAATCGGTCATAAATTAATAACTCGGTCAAAACACAAGATATTTTGATTCTTTTTTTTTTTCCTTTGCTATACAAGCCCCTAATTGTTTTTTTAAATTGTGGGCGTGACACAATCAACGCCCTTTTTTTTGGGGTATAATGAAACAGGCACTCATTTAATTTAGCATCTATCTGTGCTGGCTGCTCGGACTAGCAAAAGCATGTTTGCTTCCTGGGACTTAGCAAGTTCGCCAGCTTCCTGTTTTTGCGCTCTTACCACTTTTAATACAAACAACATTCTTGGATGATCACGTGGCTTGACTTTGTTTTTTGAACATATTTCCTTGAAGTTCATGCTAACTTTGCCCATCATCCATTTCGATTTCTTTCTTTCAAAATTTTTTTTATCTCTTACAATTGTTTCAAGCTTTTAATAAATTAACGGAAACCATGCGAACTTTTTTCTTTTGCTTTTATTAAGAAATCCAGATATATATTGAAACAGGGCATTTTGTTTGTTATAACCACAGACCAGTTAACATTGAGATGGGTAAACAGCGCTGGTCATGTTAAGTAAGCTTGAAAATGTATCACAGAGGCGAAGCATACAAAAAGTAGCGAGTATAAGCATTACCCCTCAAACGCGGAACAGCTGCTTTTGTTTCTATTCTTCTTTGCCCACACTGATTGTTGTGAAATCGTATTTGATTTTGTTGTGATCACGAAATACACACAAATACACATATGTATGTATGTACATATGTATATTTGGCTGCTATGCCTGACCTAGGCTATGTGAGTCTTTTTTAGTTAAATATCAATATATATTCTATAAAAAACATTTTTTAATTAACTATTTAAAAAACTTAGATTTAAGAAAACATGCATAAATAATAAATATTTGAACATTGAAAGTTACATATATCAAATATATATAGGATGCCGACGACCAATATCTATCATAACAATTGGTCGCATATAAATATCTGCATACAAGAGCCAAGAAACAAAAACAAACTTCCAAGCCAGCCAAATTTTAGTTTTGCTATTTCGGGTCATAAATACTCTCTTCACTCTTTTTTATATGACACTAGCAAACAATTTTGTCAACGCAACTGCCATGCAGATATGCAAAGAAGCACATGCACTGCAAAAGAGTATTCAAAGTGCAATTGTGTCGCGATAGTATTGTTTGTGTGCGTTCTTGTAGGTTTTCTAGTCACACATTCAACTACTACGGTCAACTACGAATACTCTTTTTAAACAAGTGTGCATATGTGTATATGTTTTGATAATTATTATATTATAAAATAAGTTAATTTATATTATTGCGCCTTCTCACATTTAGCTCACTCCAAACACACTTGTGCTGGAGCTACCCAGAGGATACTTGGTCTAATTAAGCGACCGGAAGAATGTGAGCTGCTTGAAATGCTTGAATATGAAATTAGAGCTTATAACCTTCAAGACATTTCCATCCTCCATCCTCCACATAATTTTATTTTATAAAAGTATTTAAAGTTCACTTGTATTTTTGAACTTCCATAAATTTAAACCACCCAATCCTATCTTAGCCAGTCAGTCAGTCAAGTCATTATAAAATATTCAAACTAATAACTATCTAATATTCAAACTAATAACTATCTAATATTCAAACTAATATCTGGTCAGTCAGTCAGTCAAATCATTTTAAAACATTCAAACTAATAACTTAAAATATTAAAGCTTTTTTTCTAAGAAAATATATTTTGATCGATCAGTCAGTCAATATAAAAGGGAAAATGTCTACTTGAATGTGATTGAATATGAAAGCCGAATATTAAAATATTATTGAACTCATCTAAGATTTCAATATTTGTAGCTTACGTGAACTATGGCCCTCAGATGCCCCACATAATTTATCTGAAAGCCAAATACTATTTTTTCGGACAAGAACTAATAGAAAGTAGTTCAGAATATACTTTCTGTGTTGAAAGCATTCATGAGTATCGGAATACCAATTGTGGAATTTTACATCGCTTGCAGTATGTAAAATACATTGGTTAAAAATTGTTTCTTTAATATTTCTAGCATGCGGGCTTTTTTGAAAGAAGGAATGGAATATTTGGTAGTGAGTCTTAATTAAATCATAAAATTCGTCCTGGGGGGCTTTAAGCTTAAGATTGTTATTAATACTATGGAAATTTTTATTAAATAAAAAAAGTTCTGAGTTTTCGCAACTTGCGAGTTCTTCTTTCAAAAGCCCTTTACAGGTTTCGCAATTAAACTTTTGTCGAGATTTAAATAATACAAAACCTGTAAAATAGCGCAATGCATTTTCACTACTTGAACTTATGGGAGTGGGTGAGGTCAACATATAATGGAGTGTACTTAAATTGTCAGTTGAGTTTTCGCAGCTAAACTCTTGGCAGGGAATTTGGTCGTCACATTGCTGTAAAGCATCAGTTTGCAATTCCCATCTTGCCTCTTCAATAACATTAAGGAGTATGTGGTCATCATCTGGCTCACAATTACCATTAGTTGTTTTTGATGTAATAACTTTCATCGACAACATCTTTGAAATTATTGCGTTGAACTCCAAGAGCATTGGGTTACTGTTAGTACCACCTCTACTTCTTATGAGGTAAAAAAGGTTTTCCAATGCATCTTGGTTCAGTCGAGAAAGTATCAAAAAATATACATTTGAGTTTTCCCTCCAAATGTCTTGCGAGAGCATTAATATTGAATTCATTGAAAGAATGAATCCATCAATACAATACACCTTGCAGGGATAGAGACATTTCATGAAATACTCCATAATATATTTTTCGATATGATTATTATTTCTTAAGGCCGATTTAAAAGGATTTTTATCTGTTCTGTTATTGCTATTAAGGCAATCAAACAGTTTATTAACCTTTTCGAAAAAAGCGGCGGTAGAAAGTGCTACTTCTCTGCAATCAACAAAATTGCCATTGTCAACTAAAGACTTGATTGCAGAGGAAACGGTGTGGCTAAAGATTTGTGTAGCATATTTTACTTTCATTTTTTCAAATGAATTTGGGTATACATGTTTTCTTGTTAACTTCGGACATAAGCGGGTGGAAGAGTTATTTGTGTCAATTTCAAATAGTTTAACCACTATTTGCCATGACACTCTACCGTCTGAAGTTTCAATAAAATTTCGCATTAAGATATTTCTTAATGATTTTATTAAGTGCGGAATAACATATATGCCGAAGATTTTTTTACCATCGGCTGTAAAAAATTGAGTTTCCCTGCTAACTCCATATTTATTAAAGGCCCCCCGATTATTTGAGCCTTGGCCGCATACAATTATCGAATATAGCTTAAGACAAATATCCAGTTGTCATACAAGCCCCTCACCATAAAAACCGAAATTTGCTTGCACAACATAGATGTCTTCTCTACACCGTCATCTACAAACCCTTCCACCTCATCGCGAGTCGAAATTTATTGGAGACCCCTTTTAATCGAGATTTCGTCAAATAATAATACTGCATGCTTACTTTTTTCCTCCATTTTTGAAAATATTTTCAGCAATGCGTTTGACAAATTCTCGTTTAGCCCTGGGACCATGTGTTTTATTGGTGCCCATCTACACAAGGACGACTTTGACGGAAAATTTAACCCCAGCCCATCTCGCATAAAATTATATGCTTTCGAAGAACAGAAATTTATGCTTTGCGCAATTAATTTCTCTTCTTCTTGCCACGATTTCTCGTTTTTTAACAACATTTTGCAAGATAATTTGAATTTTTGGACAGGTGCTGCTTCCTATCAATCAACTCAAATATGTTGCTGCGATTTTTACACTCCTTAAGATACCTAAATTTTTGCTTTTTTTCATATCTTACTGTAGTTTGCAGCGTATGTAATTTTTTCCTAAAATATTGGACTTTTCTTTTGTAATTTTTAAGTTCTTGAGACATTTCCCAATACTTATTTTTATAAAACAACTCATTTTGCTCCTTCTTTAAGCAGTTGGTGCAAAATTCAATGTTTTCAATTGTTTCACTGGAAACGAATAACGAATTATCACTTGCATTGGGAGGACTTGCACAGTGATTAATATCGTGCCAACTTTGACTTTTGTTTTGGTCCTTAAAATGGACCAAATCCCCCACATCAAAGTAATCTTGACTTTCTAGATCCTCTTCGTGTGTAATATTATTATTTGCTGCAAACTGTCTATTTCTAAATTCCCTAAAGGTTTCAAATGGGTCGTTATCTTCAGAAAAATTGAACGCGTTACTATTGTCGGCAACCATTTGAATATTTGTATTCAAATGCGAAGCCTCAAATAGGTTAAGCGTTGGAATTGCACCTGACTTTAAAAACTTTGTGCAAAATATTTTTTTTTCAAAATGAGCTCCGCAAATTCGCGCGCGTTTTATGTCAACATCGCCTTGCAGATTGCACTTTGCACATCCGTTGGAAATTTGAACAGACGCACTTTGAAATCGTCTGAACAATTTCTGTAGCTAGCGAGGCATGATTTAATCACGCACCTTAAGCCACCTTTTTTTCCCATATTTATATTTGTATTTATCTTTATATATATTTCTAATTAAGCCTATCAACACTATCTCTAAAAGCACTAAGATAATTTCAGTTTAAAAACGAGTGTTCTTAAAATAAAAAGTTGCAGAAACTTACGTTAATCGCTCAGTGCACCACTCGCTTAAAAAGTTTGCTGTCAACTAATCTTTGTTCTATTTCCTATTCTTATTCTGGCGGGAAATGTAAATACACATATGCAAGTGAATGTGCTAATATGTGAAAGCGCGTCAAACTTAAATTTAAAGTGTTTATATATATGCGCATGCACATGCTTTAACTTTTTAATATTAATATAAATAAACATATTTTATAATATAATAATTATCATTATCATATAATGTTTATAATTGTTATTTTGATAATGTTTATAATAGATATTTTGCATGGCAGTTGCGTTGACAAAATTGTTTGCTAGTGTCATATAAAAAAGAGTGAAGAGAGTATTTATGACCCGAAATAGCAAAACTAAAATTTGGCTGGCTTGGAAGTTTGTTTTTGTTTCTTGGCTCTTGTATGCAGATATTTATATGCGACCAATTGTTATGATAGATATTGGTCGTCGGCATCCTATATATATTTGATATATGTAACTTTCAATGTTCAAATATATATCATTTATGCATGTTTTCTTAAATCTAAGTTTTTTAAATAGTTAATTAAAAAATGTTTTTTATCGAATAAATATAGATAGTAAAATAATAAATATATATAGTAAATAATAAAAAAAACATTGCTGGCATTTTATATTTTTTTTAACATTTTTATTGAGTTGTCTAAAAAATATCAAAAGCAAAGTAGTTGAGGCAGGTCAATAAATGCTGATGTAATTGTCCCTCATACATTTAAACGTTTGCCTCATATATGCACATAAATGTACACACACATGCAAAAGGGCATAGAAAACAAAATATCAAAAATCGCGACCGATCTAGCCCAGCTCAAAAAGAAACAAGCGCACACGGCATACAAAACTAATAAATTTGTACCGTTAGTTGCTTACCGCGCACGCGCGCCCGCTGTCCTACAATAGTCGGGCCGCTGAAAGCAACCAACAACTGAAGCAAAATCGGCAGCATGTGCATACCCCGCAAGCGCAGCCCCTCTCTCATCCAGAAGCTCGGCCGAGTACACACTCCATGCATACATGCACGCTCGCATACAAGAAGGCTAGATACAGAGGCTCGAGTCGGTTCTGTTCTGTCAGCCTTCCTTTAGCACTGCAAGCAAGAAGAATGACTTGCATTTTCTGCGCGGCATACTCGAATAGCGTAATGAGCTCTGAAAACCGCTCTCTCGCTCTTTTTTGCTAAGGGGTTCCATTGTGTTAGGTATGGGAGATGATGAGATATCGAACGCGTTTGAGACCTCTATACCGATTGTATGCTTAGTGGCCCGAGGCACAGCATAGACAAAAATCAAAAGCAATACTGATATGCGCCGCACATGTTTCTGAAAAAAATAAAACACTCAAGAGCGATTTGTCCAGTCTAGAGTGGTTCAATTGTCTTTGGTCTAGAGTAGTTCAATTGTCTTTGGTTATGAACATTAGAACTAATATTTAAATATATTCTTTATTGGCCCGGCTGCAGAAGCAGCTAGGCACACTAAAAATTCAGTTTAGACTCATTAGAGTGCTCCTCTCCACGGAAATCTTTAGTAAAAGGCGAAAGATTTATTCGACAATTGAAGAGAAGCCAGAGTGAATAAACAACAATTTCTGCTCAGATCATACCCTTAAAAGTGCTAGAACGAGTTGCGAATTATACGAAAATTGTATTGAACAAATCATCGCTGAGGTATGCAGCCACTACTGAAAACAGACAGCTAACATTAACCACTCTTAGGAGATGCAACGCAAATGTTCAACACATCATCTCTTAAATAAGCGGTTATAATATCCCAACCTTTACTTATAATTCTCAACTGGTTTTAGCTGCTACTTCATAGGATACCACAAGTAAATCTGTATCAGGTTATCGCTTCTCGGCCTTATGGCTAAGATCAAAGTGTAGTATCTGTTCTTATCAGCTTAACATCTGATAGTTTCTCCATTGGAGAACAACAAATGTTAAACTGATTTTTGAAATCAGACGGAGTGCTAGGGGCTTGCTCCACCTCTGTCACGGGTTGGCCCGGTATTGCAGTACCACCGGGATTTCGGCCCAACTTAAATAATTAATCTCAATAAAAATAAGTAAGCACGGCTCTAGTCGAGTAAGATTAAAATACCCTTTACCCATACAGGCGGACAAGTCATGCCTACGCTACGGTACCAATGTACAATGGGACATTTTGCCGAAAATCGTGCATAAATTAATAACTCGGTCAAAACACAAGATATTTTGATTCTGTCTTTTTTCTATGCTAGAATTCTTTTTTAAATTGGGGGGGTTTGGGGGGTTATAACACACATTTAATTTTATTATAACATTACTCTTATAATATAGTATATGAAAATTAATGATCTATATTAATATCACAATTTGCATCTGTCCGACTTATAAACCTTATTCTTCACCAAAATAACCAACTGAAAGCACTGTATTTTCAATTATGTCCCCTGAGTGTACAATTATCTTGTGGACTGTTGCTGTCATTGGAAGCCAAGGATAATAATCTATGATTTGTTCACCAGTCTTATGACAAAATTCTTCAAATTTGTTTAAATTGATTGGTAGTTGGCATGATAAACAGATTTAAATAGTTCTCATGTTTAAAAGAAGCTGTTCATTAATTCCAGTTATTTCACTCAATTTTTTACAATTGTTGAATGCACGGCGCGCAGTGTAGCCAACATTTGTGCTTCCAAATCCTGCCTGTTTGAGTTGGGCAACTTTTAAAGACAGCTTCTCCCAAAACATCCGCTGCATAAAGAGTTTTTTATCTGATACTATAATTTTATCAGTTTCAGTTGTTACTCTCTATTTTCTTATACCAATCTTATATCCAGCATGAATTACAAACTCAAAAACCCGTATCCAGGTATGCACGGGACTTACTCCATACTTCAAATTGTCCAAAAATGGACAAATTTGTTACATTTAAAGTTTTTTTCTTCTAGAAAATCTTTTGGAGTTGCATTGAACATTTTTTTTTTATTGTAAAGCGTTAAATCCGTACAATGCAGTAATAGTATCATAACAGCGCAAGTGAACTAATAAATAATAGAACCAAACCTCACCTATATCTCAATATCTCAACCGCCTCAATGCGACAATTAGAGCTGTACAGCAGTGCAATATCATCAGCGTAAGTAGCAAGTAGCGCCTTCCTAGGAACTTCCATATGATACGCGTTAGGACAAGGCAAATCCGCAGTATATATTGAGTAGAGTAACGGTCCAAGGACGCTGCCCTGCGGAATTCCAGCTCTCCTATGGCAATGAGTCGAGTATATGTTTCTGACCCTGACCGTGAACTTCCGATCTTCCAAGTATGATCTCAAAACTCCGTAATATGGTGCTGGGAACAGCCTTTTGATTTTGCTAAGTAGGCCAACATGATAAACTCTGTCAAATGCTTGTTGCATATCAATGAATACAGCATTACAGTATTCCATATCATCAAATGCCTGTAGGATATTCTTTTGCCAATCTGTGGACCTGCTCCACGGTACTATGTCCCTCTCGAAAACCAAACTGGTGATCCGGTAGGATACGGCGCTCTTTAATGATGTCACCTAATCGATTGGCAATAAGCCTCTCCCATGCCTTGGAAAGCGAAGACAGGAGGCTTATAGGCCGATACGATTCAGGATCCTCTTCGGGTTTTCCGTGCTTATGTATCATAAGAATTGTTGCCATCTTCCACTGTTTTGGAAAGAACTGCACCCTGAGCATCGCGTTAAATATTAGCGCCATGTATAGGATTGCTCGAATATTGCTGCTTTTAATGTGGCATTACAAACATTATCGATGCCAGGAGCCTTCTTTGGCGGTAGTGATTTAATGACTTCAACAATTTCCTCGACCCTGGCAGGTTTGATTGGTAAGGACATGCATTGCAAATGGGATCAATAAGGCTACGCTTACGAGCAGCTATGCTGGCTGCTCGGACTAGCAAAAGCACGTTTGCTTCCTGGGACTTAGCAAGATCGCCAGCTTCCTGTTTTTGCGCTCTTAACCCTTTTAAAACAAACAACATTCTTGGACGACCACGTGGCTTGACTTTGTTTTTTGAACATATTTCCTTGAAGTTCATGCTAACTTTGCCCATCAGCCATTTCGAATTCTTTCTTTCAAATGTTTTTGTATCTCTCTTACAATTGTTCCAAGCTTTTTTGGGAAGCCTCTTTGCTCGCCAATACAATTTGATGACCCTATGACTACCGAATACACCGCCCTCCTTTTTCATTAGTTTTAAAAGTTGCCTATACGGCATTTTGTCAAACTATCTAAAATAAAGAAATTCAATTAAATATATATTTTAATAAATAATTCTTAAGCCTGCAAACTTACCTGTACATTATTGCTGCATAATTTTTAATTTTGTAACTTTAATATATATATTAATAATATTTATAAAAAGCCCAAAAAGCGACAGCGGCATTTTGTCAAACCAGAAGAAATTCAATGAAATATATATTTTAATAAATTCAATTAAATATATATTTTAAACTTACCTGTATATTATTGCTGGGCCCATGTTTATTTTGTGCCTTCATTATATTTATGTCTTGCAACATCCACTTCGCTTCTTTTCTTGTTAGTATGACTAACAATTTTTTTAGTAACTCTATCCGGTGGACGTAGCAGCTGTTCCTTTTATCAAACCAAGTTGGCAAAAGCATATTCGTTCTCCGTATACACTCCTCTGCCATATTTTTGCACAAACCCCTTGACTGCGGCGACTTTTCAAAAATTTCCTCAAAGCTCTCATAATGCAAGTTGCACACGCGATAGAATTCATCTGATGGGTTTTTCAGGCACATTTTGTCCTTTGCAAAATTCCGTGCCTGTATCAGATCTTCATAATTCCCACTTGCAAAAGAGTCCATATGGTTGAGGGCTTCATCGCACTTTGGGCAATTAAACTTTTTCTTAGCAATCAAGTACCCGTCAAAATATCTTCGAGATACTAGCTCTCCAACCGATACTTCGGGCGTACTTGATGCTTCTTCCTCGCCCTCACCATTTAGATTGATGCCAATGCCAAGCTGTTGAATTGTGGGTTGCGGCGCCTCGCTTTCATTAATGCGATTTAAGGGCCCTTCAAACTCCAAATTCGAATCCATCTGTAGGTCATCGTCATTATCCTCGCAATTGGCATTCTTCAAATATGCTGTTGATATTATCTTCATAGTCATCAATCTGGCCGTCAAATATTGCATTTCGTGAACTGATGGGTTTGTGTTATTTCCCAGTTTTGAGCGAATAGCCGCAAAAAAATTTTCTAAGCTATCTTGATTAAATCGAGATATGTGGATATAATCAATATTTGAATTTTTAGAAAGTTCGTCCGTTAGCCTTATTATATTCTGTACGGTCATTAAGAATCCTCCTTGGCAGCGATTTCTTGCAAATGGTCTAATGTGGCATAGGTATTCATGAAAGTAACGCAGTTTTGATTTGTTTTCAGATGTTATAGAGTTTTTGTACCCTTTCTTGTGTGATTTGCAATTTAACAAATCAAACCCGTCGTTAATTTTCAAAACAAAATCTGCCGTCGCCAATGCATTTTTCATATTAATGTCTGTGAAAAGTTTATTTTTATGGCAGACTTTTATTGCGTTCCCGACAGATCTCACTCATTTTTTCATAAAATCGTGGATTAATATGTTTTTCGCTGAGCTTTGGCACCATGCGCGTTGTTTTGCTCTTATTATCTATTTCATAAAGCTCTTGTATTACAGCCCAGCTAGCCATGCCGTTCGGGGTTTCAATAAAATTAGAAAGACAATTCCGTAAGCTTTTAACCATAAAAACGTAATCATATAAAAGGTATATTTGATTTCCTTTTGGGTCAATATATACATTTTCCTTTTCTGATTTCATAAGCCTATTATACACACCAGTGTTTGAGCCGGATTGATCGCATACAACAGCCTTAACTATTAAGCCCATATTGCTTAATACATCAATATTTTCTACTATGCACTGAGTCGTTGAATTTACTACAGATTTCAATTTCAAATTTCCCCAATGCAATAGTACGAAAATGAATATTTCCATGGCTGAACAAGCCGCTTTATTTGAAAAAACAGAAAGGAATTTGCAACTATTGGGTCGCGCTCTTTTTTCCCATAATCTTGAAAACCGTCTATCTGATCTGTAGTGCTGTTATATTCCAGCTCGAAACGTCCGTGCATCTCATCGAAAACAAGCACGCAGTTTCTTTCTGCTTCTGGCATCAGTGCCACATGCTTTCTGATGCATTTACAAACGGACTCGTTTATGCCCGGAGTAATTATTCGAATTGGGCTCCAATTCAATAACATCCTAGGACTCGGTAAATTAAATGACAGAGCATCACGCATAAATTGATATCCTTTTGATAAACGAAAATTTATGTTCATCAAAAGGTTTTTCTGCACATCAGTGAATAGGTTCATGCTTGATTTTTTTAATAGCAGTGATGCAAAGAACTGTGATTCTGCGTTGAAATTGCAGGGAATCATTAAGCTGTTGTTCGAAATCTCAATGCACCGCATTGCCCAATCATCTTCTCTATCTTTTAATTTCAGCCGCAGTGCTGACATTTCCTCCTTAATTTTTGAAAAGTTGGCCAACAAATCGTTGTATTTGGTTTCACTGGCGAAGAATTTTGTACGCCAATACGTTTCATTACGGCAATGCACTTCGCAACGTGGGCATATTTCTACATCTGCCGGCTCTATGTCTCCGTGCTGTTCAGTCGCAATGGCATCTTGCAATCCCATTATGGGATGGATATTTTTTTTAAGATTTTTTTTTTAAATGTCTTCAGAATGGAAATGTTTGTTACATATAAAAAGCCGCCTTTTCTTTTTAAAATTCGGCTTTATATCACAAACACTTATCCACTCGCTTTTAATCCTTTCATCCACTGGAAATGTATGCAACAATGATGGTGGATAGCTGACATTGCAATTAACAATGCAGCAAAAGCGTGTTGATTTTCCAGATTTAAAAAAATTTTTATTTTTGGTGACCTATTTAATTAAATATTGTCTTATATTAAATTTGGTATAAATAAAACCATTATACAGTTTGTCAAGGAATTTTGAACACACACATAGTGAAAAGAGCGCAGCTCTTGGTGATGCAATTTTCTAAGAAATTTTATATTTGGAATGTAGAATTTATATATAATCGGGACAGTTTTAAATGATGGCCGACTTTGTGATTTTGCTCTCCTTATGCACCAGCTGACTCTGCGAGAGAGGCCTACTCGCTATTTCTAGATTTCCCCTCTTGTATGCTTCGACAACGCACAATGTTAAATAACATAACATACCACTGCTGTTTTCCAGTCTTATTTTATGTTAGTCTAAGGTTGTCTCGCCTATGCCGTTGTCTCTTAGCGTCGAATTTCTCAGATCATCATGATCCGTTATTGACGTCGCGAGCAAGCGAGCTACCAGCTCTGTCTTAGTGCCCGTGGTTGGCAAGTTCATTGCCGCTAGCCAATTTTTTAACTGTATCACTGAATATTCACTGAATTTTATATGGTTCATTGTAATATTACTTTTTCTTTTTTTTTTTCACTTAAGTATTTATTTGCTTTTATATGATTTTCCTTGTTACTTTTGTTTATATATGTATTTTTTATATTACGTTTTAAATTCTTTGTTATATTTTTTATTTGACGGTAATCCCACTTCTGATATTGTCATCATCCCAAGACTGACTGCCCTGAGCGCGTCATGTCATCCGTTCTCTTATTTACAGTTCTTAATGAGTCTAACATTACAGAGTCCTATAGTATAATATTACAGATCTTAGTGTGTTAGTGGTGGCCTGCTACAATTTTTTCACCAGTCTTATGACAAAATTCTTAAAATTTGTTTAAATTGATTGGTAGTTGGCGTGATAAACAGATTTAAATAGTTCTCATGTTTAAAAGAAGCTGTTTATTAATTCCAGTTATTTCATTCAATATTTTATAATTGTTGAATGCACGGCGCGCAGTGTAGCCAACATTTGTGCTTCCAAATCCTGCCTGTTTGGGTTGGTCAACTTTTAAAGACAGCTTCTCCCAAAACATCCGCTGCATAAAGAGTTTCTTATCTGATACTATAATTTTATAAGTTTCAGTTGTTACTCTCTATTTTTTTATATCAATCTTATATCCAGGGCCAGCTATGCTGGCTGCTCGGACTAGCAAAAGCACGTTTGCTTCCTGGGACTTAGTAAGTTCGCCAGCTTCCTGATTTTGCGCTCTTACCCCTTTTAATACAAAAAACATTCTTGGACGACCACGTGGCTTGACTTTGTTTTTTGAACATATTTCCTTGAAGTTAATACTAACTTTGCCCATCAGCCATTTCGATTTCTTATTTTCAAATATTTTTTTTATCTCTCTTACAGTTGTTCCAAGCTTTTAATAAATTAACGGAAATCATGCAAACTTTTTTCTTTAAAAAGCATCCATTTGGCTCAAGCATGCTTTTATTAAGAAATCCAGATATATATTGAAACAGGGCATTTTGTTTATTATAACGGCCCTTCGTTTTTCTCCACACTGCAAACAAATCTGTATGTGAAATTGTGAGGTTGGTTCCTAAAAAATGAAACATCGCAAAAAGGGCAAAAAGTGCACAATATGGTTATATGCCCTGGATTAGGAATTAATGGCACTACAAAATGGTGTTAAGCGTTTTGCTTGTTGGGTTATTTATATTAATATATACGAAGTATATTTCCGCGCAATGTTGAATTGTGAACAAGCAAAGCAGAACTCAAACTAGTTGTGTACATAATATATATCGCTAGTAGAAATATCGTATTTAGCTTATATAATAAGATCGATAAGTAACATAAAATAATCGATTTTCAACATTGCTAACAAATGCAAACAATTTAGTATAAGTCTATGCAAAGTTGAAATTTATTTCTAAAAGTTAGCGGTGAAAGACACTTCTTAAATGTATCAGTAACAACAAAAAGAAAACTACAAAACATGAAACAAATTGTGCAAAACACATGGTTCGAACCCATATTATTAACTTATATCGTCAATCTGTTGCTTGCTGATCATTAACTATTAAATTTATTAAACTTTCTCCAACCGCAATTTTATCGCTTTAACAGAGCACCTGTTTTTCGATTACAACAGCTGTTTTTATAACATATCAAGGGGTCTGTTAACTTAACAGAACTGTTATGGATCAATAAACTTTGATCAATTTACAACATAATTGCATTAAAAGTTGTTTGATTTTAGCACATGTGAAAATTGATTAAATGCCCGATTTTCGGCAAAATGTTCCATAGTGCAATGCTTGATGATGACATAAAAATTGTACAGATTTTTCAACAGTTATCAGTTAACAGTTATCGCCGAGTTCATACATATAGACGCACGGACGGACATGACTATATCAAATCGCTTGTTAATGCTGATCAAGAATATGTGGGTGGGAGGAGTTTCCATCTGCCTGTTATATACTTTTGAACAAAACCATTAAATTCCAATTTTTACCCATTTTATGGGTTAAGGGTGTAACAAGTATGAAACTGAATAAAACAGCCCTCGTAGTAGTTTTCCATTCGCTCCAATTCGCTCGCATTGGGCGTGAAAGGCAATTTCTACTGTAAAAGAGGAGTCAAGACATGCAAATCTGAAAGCACAAGAAGGAAAAGCTATAAGCGATACTCAACGACGGGAAACATGACAGAGAAGTAGCAGCTGGATGACATCGCAACTGTGTCCTGTGCTTCTCCGCCTGCTTGAGGATAGCAAATTGTTTTGTCATCGTCTACTTTTGCCAAGTCGTTTGGAAAATTGAAATGATTAATTGTTTGGGCAAACTAAACTATTGTCGAGTTGCCTGTCCTTGCCTGACGTTTTCTTCTTGGGCCGCAAATAAAGAACCGAAATAAGAGTAGAATATCGAGTTGTCGTTTCCTTCCCCTCGCCCCCCGGTATTGAATTGACTGACTTGCAGCTCAAAGTTGAAAAATCACAACACTTTTTATTGACAGCTCTCCCCGCAATTTGTTGGCGACACTGAATTTCTATAGCTATATATTTCAATGTGTTTGTGTATGTGTGTGTGTGTGTAAGTTCAGGGCAATTTGACAAGCACGCGACAGTTATTTGTCAGCTGTTAAAGTGTTCTTGGATTAAGTAGATTTATTGACTGCAGATGGCCAAAATATAAATTGAATTTAATATTCGTATGACTAACTAGTATATAATGATCAGTCTTAAGTTAAATATTAATGCATTTTTAAAAGTGATTTGGCAGAAACTAGAAAAAAAAAAACGTATTGACCACATAAATTTAAATTATATTTTACTTAATTTCTCCTTAAGACTTAAGTAAATAGTTGAGTAATTTAAAGCGCCATCTTTTGGTCATGGGATAAACAAACGACAAATTTTTCTCATTGGTGATTGTCATGACTAAAATGGCTGCACCAGCAGGAATTTTTCGTGTCTTTGGTAAATTTTCAAATTATATACTTTCGTGTCTTTACTAAATTGGTCTAACAAGGAAATTAGTTATGTGTTTGTGGTGTCCAAAGTGTGAAATTTAGTCCGAAAAAATGTGCTTAGGAAATATTCAAGACACTTCACAGGCTCAGGACATACCCTTGCGTAATGTAGGAAATTTTTTACCATTTTTAAGGAAATTATATGTAAGATAAGGTAGCTAACTTAGCTGTGATTGGTTTTTAAATAAATAAAATAGGGAATTTCTAATGAATTGACTACATTTTTGTGAAACATTATTTACCGCAAACAAGAAATCTTAGCTTTAAAAATAAGCTCAACATATTTACATTAAAAGTAAGAATTAAGATATAATTTTTCAATAATTTCAAAAGTTTAAAAATACTAAGTTTTAATACATATACTTATTTATAAAAATGACTTAACTGCTTATATTATTTAAGCAAAAAATCCATATCTGAACACATGCCACCAGGTTCCCCTATTTGTCATTTTGTTATGAAAGACCCTCAACATTAAATTTGTTATGTTAAGCGATTTTGCATTTTTTGCATATCTACCAAAAGCATCTTGACCTTTTTGCGTCTTAGCGTATCTTTGCTACCTTACACTGTTGCTATTTCCTTTGTACTTCTTCAGTTGTTTTCAGATTCTCAAACCTAAACCTTTTGCAAGCTTAAACTTTTCAGTTTTGTTTTAATTGCAAGAAGTGTAAAAAACGAATTTATAAACATTATAAACAACATTATCAGTTAAAAAGTGTCCCAACTGTCTGTTTAATTCTTTCTCTCTATCTCTCTTACCTTCTCTATCTCTCTCTTTCATTTTACCGTTTCACGTTTGGCTTTTTTCTATCTTTGAGCTGTTTTCTATCTTTGTTTTGCATAAATTTTCACTCTGTTTTGTTATCGGCGGAGCCCTTCGAGGCCTTTTTCCTATTTTTAAAGGGTTGTGTGTGTATGTGTGTGTGTGTGTGGGTGAAATGTTTTTGGCTTAATTTTCAGTTTTTTGCTGCACGAGATTGTTCTATTGAGATAATATTTTGTGTTTGTCGCCGTTTTCTGTGCTTTTGTTTTGTTTATTTTTTAATCCTTTACCGAATGACTGCAACAAAGTCGGGGCGACCCTTTTGGGGTCTTTCTGTTCGTTCCTGCTCTCTATGCACGCGACATTTTATAGTTATTGCCGAAATTCCCTTGATGGTTTTAGCAATTTCTGTACCATTTACATTTTATTTTGTTGCATGTGCTGTTGCTGTTGTTGTTGTTGCTCCGTCGCACTGCGAGGAAATTGCGACTCTATTGTTTTATAGTCGCAGCGGGCTTTGCAGTCTTCCTTAGTCTGGTGTTATCAATAGACACAAAACATGATGAATGGCAAAGGAGTCGTTTGATATAAAAAAGTAACAAATCAAATATTGAAACCTTTTACTCGTTTGTAAAATGCTTTTTATGTCGACAGGTTTATTGGGTTGTTTGCATTTCTATTTGCACTAAATGGCTTGTTTTTAACCTTAAATATGACAATTCAATGTCTTTTCAGAAAAAAAATGAATAGTTACAAAAATATGAAATCACTTAAATTTCATTTTAAAAGTTTTTAGCACTCTTTTAATGTACAAAATATATAAATTTTTTTCTACTAAAATATTCATTTATTTATGTTTTTATACTTTTTTTTGTTAAATCGCATTCATCTTACATATTCATTTCTGCTTTTCTTTGCCTTCCCTGAAAAATACACCAAATAAGAAAAAATGTACCATAATCACAAACTGGGGAACTTGATTCTAGTCTAGGGAAATAAATTTCCCCTTACGCGCAATGACGTCACAATGCCAACCTGTTTGAACGCACAGCAGTCAATGTACGACAAATTACCCCTGAGGGAAGTGGCATTCGTTTAGGGGTAATTTTTTGTTGCTTCTCTAGTTGTTGTTGTTGTCAATCTCCGAACGGTGCATTGAACTAAACCGGCACAAAAACGAAGGCTAAGGTCAATTACAGTTACGGGGTCGGGCTCGGGCGCCTTCCAGTGAGCGACATGTGAAGACGAAAATATCCTAACCAACAGGGAAATTCCCAAACAAAATACCGCTGTTGAATGTTGCTGTCGTCATTTCAGGCTGCTGCTGCTGCTGCCGTTGAGTCCTTTTCAGTGCTTGTTGGGCATCGATGGCGCGCGGTTCGTGCACGCAGCAGCAGCGTTTGGCGTGTTGATGAATGAATAACGTTCTGAAGGAATTTCAAATGAAATGTGCGCGTAAATATTTTTGTTGACATCGAACCAAATGAAACATTCTTTAACAACTGTGGATTAACATAAAGAATGTTTCTATTGGTTTTTGGGCACACAAAAACTGTGTCTCTATGCAAATTATGTGTGTTGTAAAGGTGCAATTTGAAATATTTAACCAGCTCATTTGCAATGCAGGCAACACAGCAAAGCGACAAACTGTAGCCAAATGCATATCCTCAAAACAACCCAAAGAAACAACTGAAAAAACTGTCAACACTTTATGCATAAGGAATTAGCTGCCGCCGGAGTTCCACCAGAGGAAACAATGCACTAAAGTGTGAGGCAACCAAAAAAATGAGACCAGCCTGTGAATATGTGAAAATGTGCATAAAAGTAAAAAACAAATCCCGAACACAAATAATAAATGCCAAAACACATGAGGACGGCGACAGTGAGACTCCAAAAACAAAATATATAATCATAACCAGCGTCGGGGACATTACAATGTCTGACTGTATATATATGTGTATGTGTGTGTGTGTGTGTGTGTGTTTGTGGCAGTGCCGACTTCCTGTTTCCTGTTTTAATGTTTACGTTTTGCGGCTGGCGGCTTCCGGCGAGAAATGTTGTCCTCTGTATGGCGGTGTGTGGATTTTTGAGCTAATGTAGTGGCATTTTAGGCGCAACAAAATAATAGATAATAAAATGTAATGTGTCCTCTGTCCTCTGTTTGTTAGCTTAGCCAACACACATACGTTTAAGCATCATTTACACACACACACATTTACTCTCTCTCTCTCTCTCTTTGCTCTGTTTATCGTCTTTTAGTCCTTAACTGCGTGCGTGCCAAATGTCGATTATTGCGCTTTTCGCTTAGCTTTCTCTCGTTGTTGTTCTTGTTGTCGTTGTGTGTAATAAAAATCAGTCGCAAATCTTGCAACGTCCAAATGGAAATGCAGCAACAACCAAAACAACAACAACAAGACAAGGTTTCTCAAATTAGATTAGATGATGTGCCATAATGAAGCTGTGCAAAGGGAAATCCTCCTTACACACACTCCACTCCCCCAACCCCTTCTACCAGACACAGACACAGAGTAAAGCACAAAAGTCGTGGCGTGCCGGCTGTCTTATGGGAGTTGAGCTGAGCTGAGTTGGGCAAAAGATTACACGCACAACGGATATTTGGAACAAGGTTTATGTTCATATATACATATATGAACATGTGTGCTTTAATGGTATTAAGTGTAAACGATAGGCTGTGATTTATAAAGGGGTTCATTTGAAAGCGCCCAAAAGATGCTAAATATTTTTTGGTTTTTTTAAGTTTTTTTTTTTAATATTTATTTATTTCTATTATTTGGTTATATATTTATTGTTTTCAGAATATATGTGTTTAAACTTGTTTTGCGAGTATTTCTATTTAAAAATAATCATTTTAATAAAGTAAATTTTCCTAGGGGAATTAATCCTCTTATTAATTAATTAATAAGAATAAAAAAGTTCCTATTGTAAACATTCCTCTTGTTTTTATATTTAATAAATATGTGCTTCTTCAAACGAAATTTATTAATATATTTTAAAAATTTGATTAATACATTTAATTATTTTTTTATTTAAGATGAGCTTTATTAAGCTTTTGTGCAATTTAAAACAAAAATCTATTTAAGGGTATGTTTATAATAGGAACTTTTTTTATTCTTAAGAACTTATCTGTTGCATAAATAAAATGATTATTTCCCCTAGGAATTTAATTTTATACTTTTTACATTTTTTCATTATTTTTATTGAGTTTTTATATTATATAAATTTGTGCTTATTGTGAAGCAAGCCAAAATGGATTTTTCTTTAATATTTCCTTTTCTCGCTAGTTTCGTACACCAATCAAAATGCTAACTAACTCATAAGTAAGAACGATTAAGTCTCACGTGCAGGTCTTCACAGCTTACATATAAAGTATGCTTTATTAATTACCATAGTCTTACTTCCATTACATTCTCAGCATTTGTAAAAACATCTTTCAGCTATAATGCACAAAAAAAAAAGCCAAGAGAAACTCCTCACAGCACATGTTTGGCTTACTTATTATTATTCCGCAACTGTAGCCAGCAAGCTGCACTCAACAAAAAATAGAAAAAGCAAAAAAGAAGGAATATAACAGAAACATGAAACGTGCCGCCTAATTTTAGGCGAAGTAGAAAAAACAAGAAGAAGATGTAGGAGTAGACGAAGAAGACATACAAAAAAACTTTGACTACGTGTCAAAATTGCGCAAAAGCTGCTTAAAGTTCATGTCTTTCAAATATGTTCCGCAAATTACTTCAAGTATAAATCAATTGCAACAGAAATGAATGGCAACTGGGCGTGAGAGGAGGGAGGGGGCACTCGGTTCCCTTAAGTTGCAATTCAATTTTCCACTCGTTACAATTAAAGCTCTCGCCTTTGCCTTTGACATGATGCGTGGTGTCTCTTCTTGTGTCTATATCTTCACTTCCGGCGCAACCGGAAGTACTCAAGCGAAAAGAAGATGCTACCAAAAAATAAGAAAAAAAATTGTGTGCTGTGAGGGAAAAAGACAAACAAATCCAAAATAAACAAACGTTGTCTGCCCCCCAAAAAAATAAAAACAGAATAAAGAAAGGAAAAAAGACAACGAGCAACGAGAAGAGCTGAGGAGAGAAATGCTTACGAAGCGGAAATTAAGACCCACTCCAAGTGAGGAGAGTCCCAAACAAAGCCGCCAAAAGTTCGTAAACAAACACATGTCAGACGCCCTTACCCAACACCATACCCTACCATTTCTCACCCTCTTTCACTGTGTGTGTATGTGCGTGTGTGTGTGTGTTTGCGTATGTGTGTGTGTTTGCGTATGTGTGTAAACAAGCCCCAAAACATATCACATTTTAATCCGATGTAGTGGAAAATTGCGCAAGAAACACAAAATTGTATTATTTTGCACACAGAACGAACACGAAAAAAAAGTGTTCAGGATTGATTATGGTGTCATTGCTTAAATGGATTAGAAGAACTTCTGGTGATAAGTTTAAATAGCAGCTGTTTTAATTAAAAAGTTGCGATTCCACTTCCACCATTTCTTGTACCTGGCAAATCCTTACAAATGTCCCAAACATTAAATTTAATAGTTCATGATGTTATTTGTCCTGAGTTATGTGCTCAACACGTGACCATATGGCGGCTCCTCTAGCTGCTGCTCCTCGGCTTCTTGTTTGAATTATGAAGCTACTAGCTTGACAATGACTGGAAAATTGCCTTTTCTCGGTTCCAGCCTGGCGTCGGGTGTTTATTTTCACTTTAAATGAGTGTTAATTTTATGCACCACGCCTATATATAAATATGCAAAGGTTTTTTCGTGTGCCTTGTTTTGGCGATTCTGAATAAAATTTGTCCATTTCATTAATGAAGAAACAAGTGAAGAGCGTGTTAAGCTTATTTTTCACGGCTGTTGCTATTGTTTTAATTATTTGCCACTGAGTCGAAGGCATATTTTCATTTTGTATATTCATTCTATACTATATATACGAGAGTATAATAATAATAAATTTGTGTTTTCTTTTCTTTAACACCTCTTCCACACTTTATTTAAAATTGCTTTATTTAAGTTCCGCCCAGCTATACCGACGTTTTTGATTACATTCCCCAAACTGTGTGTGTTAGTTAACTCCTCGCTGTGATTTTTTCTAGCTTGGATCTGCGAATATCTACCTTATTGCCTGGCCCAACAACATTCTTGGCCAACAAAATTTCCATATTTCAGTGCACAGCTTTCTCTATATTTGCCTTCGCCTTCGCCTTCCTCCATAAATTGTCTATGGCTGTCATACTTTTAGGCATTTAATAAATTTTATGACTCTGTCGCTGCTGCTGCTGCTTCTTCATGTTTTTTTTTTCTTCTATTTTTCCATTGCTTTTTGGGCTTTACTTTTTTTTTTTTTAATAACATTCGTACTCCAAACGATGTCCGCCCTGGGGCTATCTCTTTTTATCCCCCTTTCTCTCTCTCTCACTCTCTGTCTCTATCCCCGTCCCTTTCACTTTGCTTGCAAATTGCAAATGTGAGTATTTATTCGTTGTCGTCCCCCCCTCGGTATTCCCTTTACTCATATACTTCCCCTCCCTCTCCGCCCGCTCCCAACCGAACCGAACCGAACAAAAACAGCATGCAACAATCTTTTATATGAGTTTATTATGTATGCTTTTGCTCCTTTTGCTTAAAACATACAATTTCCTCAAGCGATTTCCGTTTGCACTGATGAGTCTTATTAAATCCGAAGTGGAGCTGAGTGGAGCGGTTGTGGATGTGGCTTTGGCTTGGGGTTTGTCATGCTTTGGGCTTTGGCTATGGCATTGCGATTGCGATTGGTTGTTAACTAACTAAAATATGACGCCTGCTTGGAAATTGTGCTTTAATTGAATTGCGCATAGATTTTGTTTTGAGTCTCCGAGGGGAACTCGCTTTAGTATCCAGTTGTTCCTGTTCCTGTTGCTGTTGCAGACAAATTTTTACCCAAAAAGTTTTTGGTTGCATGCCACATTTTGACGCCTGTGCCACGCCACACTCGTTTTAGTAAAAGAAAAAACTCGCGGCATAACTCAAAACTCTTCAGAAGTGTTTGAAACTGTCAAACGCACGTAGTTTTATCTTTCACTCTCTTTTTTGCTCTTAGTTTATCTCTTCCTCTCTTTGTCTCAATAGGAAGAACTACAAAAGCTAGACTTTGCCACTTTATTTACTACATTATAAACTGAGTATTAAAGGGGTATATTGTTTATAGAGTTTAATATAATAAAAGCAAAATAATTTTCAAGCATTTCACTTTAAGTTTTAAGGAAAATTGATCTGATTTTCTTATAATAATTTGATAATATCAAATTTGTTAACCAACTCAAGTTCAAGGGGCATTGTTTCAAGTCTACAATCTAAGAATATTTAATTACATTTATTTGATTACTATAGAAAGAAAGAAAATAATTTTCTCCAATCATTTCATTAGAGTATATTCTACCTAGATATTTTCGTAGCTCTTGTTCTATTGCTAGCATTTTGTCAGCTTGTTTGACTAGCATTGAGTGCTGAAATAAAAGAAAGTATGCAAGAAAGAAAGCAGAGAAAAAAAGCAAAGAGGCAAAAGAAACTAACGCGTTTTGGGCCAACACCGAATCAAAAGCATTTTCTAACCAACTTCGGTGAAGTTTGCGCAGAGGCGGCGCAAAAGTACTGAGATTGAGTGCAAATAAAATGATGTCATGAAGTGGCAGTGGCAAAAGTCCTTTTTGTCCGTGAGGGCAGTGGAAGAGGGCGGGAGAGCGGGAGAATGGCAAATGCATGCTCCACTTTATTTCAGCTATCAACTCGTAAAGTTTGCGGTTTGATGGCCACGCCAGTGGGCTGGATCTGAATCTGGGTCTGGGCCTGGGCCTGGGCCAAGAAGTTACTTAAGAGAGCTGGTAGTGGTAAAAAGGGGTTGTTGGCTAAAAGGGGGCGTGGTGGTGGCGGTGGCGTTCTGTGATTTTTCTGCACGAACTCACTGAAACCGCAGCCGGCATGCGGCTTTCAAAAACTTGAAGCACAGCAATTACAACAACGACAACAACAACAACACGAACAACAAACTGTCAAAGCACAAATCTTTTGACAAGTATTTTGTCAACTTTGCCAACAGAGAGCGAAGGAATAGAAAGAGATAGAGAGAGAGGGAGAACAGTTACTGCTTAAGTGCATTAGAGGGGGGAACAGGGCGGCAAAGTGGGAAAACTTACAGTGTCGCCCATTGCTTTTGGTAGAAACTGAGAGTTTTGGCCAAGTTATTCTGCAGTGCAATGGCCAAAGCAGCTGCTGGCCAAGCTTATACTAATTAGCATGATATACAAATAAATTTCAACGCCAACGTCGGCAAACTTCATTAACAATTAACATTTTAATTGCAAATTACTTTAAGGCACACTCAAAAAAAAAAAAAAAAATAAAAGATAGGTAAATGAAAGAGAGCCTTGGCTTTTTTCTCCATTTTTATGCCCATTTTTTTTTGCCATTTTTTCATAGGCCATTTAATTTGATCATGCGCCAACAATTATGCAACTTGTTGGTTCACTGCCTTCTTATATACAGCTAAAAGTTGTTATTGTTGCCGTTTTGGGGCCGAGTTTTCAATTTGTTATTGTTGCTGCGTTGGCATTAAAAACTTTTTCCATTTGCTTCTTGGCCATCAAAAGTACGTCTTTTTGTTGCGTCATTCTTGTTGCATACTTTTTGGTCATTAAGAAATATTCAAGTTATCTCAAATTCCAAATTGCAAATTCCAAATGCCTTCATTTTGTACAAGTTGCCGTTGAATTAATCTTGAAGAACACCTGCATCAATTCCTTTCTTTTGTCTTTCTTCATTGATTTCCTACAATTTCAATTTAAACATTTTGTGTTTTTGCAGTTGTTGCATTCCAGTTTCTCTTCTCGTTTTTTTGGCGTCATGAAATATGCAACTTTTTGACACGCCTTTAAATTGTTCTTCTTTGCATTTGCCATTATCCCACTCTCTCTCTCTCTCTCTCTCTCTCACATACATACACTTTCACACACCCGCATTTTTTTGGTCTGTCTTCAATATCTTTAAATAAGCTTTTGGTTTTTTTGTATTCTTGCTGCATTTTCCTCCCGCCTTTATCAGAATTTATAGTATATATATGAAGTTGAGGGGTTTTGCGGTTTTCCATTGAGCGTTGAGTTTCAATTTATTTGCAAAAAAATTCTTAACTCTACTTGCAAAATGTATGTGTGTGTGAGAGCAATTTGTTGAGGATTTAACTACATTTGCAGTTTTGTTTGTGTTTGAGTATTAAAGAGCTGCAAAAAATATTCAATAAATGAATTTAAAAGTGAATACTTGTTAGTTTATTAAAATACATATTTGATGGAATGAAGCTTTGTTTTTAGATGTGCATTTAGCCAAAACTATTTCTCAAAAATGTTTCTTCTCATTTTTGTTAAAAGTATTTTCATATCGAAAAACCAAAAATATATTTCTGTTAAGTCTGGTTCACTTTTTTGAAAGAACACCTTCTTATTTCTCGGCCTTCCTTCTGCTGTTATAATAAATATATATAAATGAGTTCTGTTTTTCAACAATATTTCATTTCAGAAACATTCATTGAAAATATTCCTAACTTCATTTATTCTTTCTTAGAAACAAAAGTTGAAATAGTTTAGTATGGAAATGTATTAAAGTATTTCTCATATTTTCATATCGGAAAACCAAAACCATATTTCTGTTCAGGCCTTCTTCTTATTTCTTTTCTGGACACTTCTTTACTGCTGTTAATTGCTTTTGTAGACAGAAATTATAAATCGGTCGAGTGGTCCGTTTGTGCATCACTCAAAAACAGACAAAACCACACTCTCTGGGACTCGTGACCATGACTTTGGCTCTAGGGTTAGAGCCCTTAACAACCAACAAACAATAAAAGCCGGAAACGGAACTGGAACTGGGCACAGCAACACCCAGAATAACAACAACAACACTCGCAGATACCAAAACTCTATCTTGGCCAGTCGCCAGTTTTAATTTAACTTTGACATGCATCAGCTCAAAAATCCAATTACAAAACAAATGTACAAAGCGTGCGTCCCTTTTTTATACCCTTAACCCATGAAATGGGTAAAAAAGGGTATAATGTTTTTGTGCAAAAGTATGTAACAGGCAGAAGGAAGCTTCTCCGATCCCATAAAGTATATATATTCTTGATCAGCATCAACAGCCGAGTCGATTTAGCCATGTCCGTCTGTCTGTCCGTCCGTCTGTCCGTCCGTCTGTCCGTCCGTCTGTCCGTCCGTCCGTCTGTCCGTCCGTCTGTCCGTCTGTATGTATGAACGCGTCGATCTGAGAGACTGTAAGAGCTAGAGACTTCAAATTTGGGACATAAGTTCGCCTAAGCCCTAGGCAGAACAAGTTTGTTTCAAATTATCGATAGCTCTTTTCGTTTTCGATATACACATGTAATCGATAACAATAAAATCTTGAATTTCAAAAAATTGAAAATGAGGATTGAAACTATTACCAAAATAATGAACTTCTGTAAAAATTTCATTAAAATCGGTTAAGAGACACCGAAGTTATACCAATTTGAATATTTGTACTGATCAATGACAACAGCAGCAGGCACATGCACACATGCAGGCTTGGGTATCTGATATATGCAGCAGAAAAGGCGTGCAAAAAACTTAAATATTTCTTTCAGGTATATTAACATATTGAAAATGATTTTTGTCACTTCCCGTATCTTGAGGATGGGTTTTTAGATTTTATTGCGGTTCAAACTATAGCATGTTTTTATGACCCTTAAGTACCTGCTATGGTCATAACGGGTCTTGAATGTAAACTAGTGCTGCCTACGATTTTTCGATAGCCCCTTAGTACCTGAGTTAAAAAGCACTTGCAGCAGCTCTTGCATTTCGTAACCTATATACTACCTGCAAAAAACCCAAGAACGGGTAATTTTGGTACTGGTAGGGTTTTTTTTAGGGAAAGATTCAATGAAGAGTCAACACTTGACCCTTTGGTTAAAAAGGTAAAGGTAAACTTATAGCCTTCCTGGTGTCATTACTGCAGACGTTAATTCAGTTAACTACAAACATCTAAATCCGATCGGTTGTGTAAAGAAAAATTACTGTGTTTCTGTGATTGTGTCAAGAAATTTTAGTGTGTGTTCTTTACGTAATTGTTAAATAGTAGTTGTGCGTGTTAATTACTTCGTCATCAAGGATTTTGAAAATCGCAAGTCATTTTTGATTTTTTTTCCTATTTAATAGTCTTTTTCAAGACTTTTTTACAATTCAATTTATTATTTGTTCCAGATAAAAATACCATTTCTATTTTTTACAGCTTTATATAGTTTATTATTAATTTTTTTCCTAAGATACCATTATTATTATTATTATTTTTCCTCCTCATACTTAATATACACTAATTAACTGACTTAATATGCCTAGGGTAAATAGACTATCAGCAGCTAGTAGGTCTCGTAGAAATAGGGATAGGAACCAATTAAATAGGTCCAACCCCGGTTATGTAGAGCAGGAAAGAGAAATTAATGCACTCTCCCAAAGGGAGCGCAGGGATAATGAAGAATTTAGGCGATCAGAGAGGATTATAAATAGGGAACGACAGCGTTTAAGTAGAAGTAATAACATAGTTAGGCAAGAAGAACAATTAGGTGACACTTTGCGTCGATCGAGGCGCCGACAAGACCCTTCTTATAGGGCTGACGAACAGACGATTAACACCTTAGCCCACGCTACTCGCCGACAAGACCTTATTTACAGGGCAGACGAACAATTAGGTGACACTTTGCGTCGATCGAGGCGCCGACAAGACCCTTCTTATAGGGCTGACGAACAGACAATTAACACTTTAGACCACGCTACTCGACGAGCCAACTCGTTAAATAGGCAAGTGGAGCAAGTGTCCAATACTTTGCGACGATCGGCTCGCCGACAAGACCTTATTTACAGGGCAGACGAACAATTAGGTGACACTTTGCGTCGATCGAGGCGCCGACAAGACCCTTCTTATAGGGCTGACGAACAGACGATTAACACTTTAGACCACGCTACTCGACGAGCCAACTCGTTAAATAGGCAAGTGGGGAGCAAGTGTCCAATACTTTGCGACGATCGGCTCGCCGACAAGACCCTTCTTATAGGGCTGACGAACAGACGATTAACACCTTAGCCCACGCTACTCGCCGACAAGACCTTATTTACAGGGCAGACGAACAATTAGGTGACACTTTGCGTCGATCGAGGCGCCGACAAGACCCTTCTTATAGGGCTGACGAACAGACGATTAACACTTTAGACCACGCTACTCGACGAGCCAACTCGTTAAATAGGCAAGTGGAGCAAGTGTCCAATACTTTGCGACGATCGGCTCGCCGACAAGACCTTATTTACAGTGCAGACGAACAATTAGGTGACACTTTGCGTCGATCGAGGCGCCGACAAGACCCTTCTTATAGGGCTGACGAACAGACGATTAACACTTTAGACCACGCTACTCGACGAGCCAACTCGTTAAATAGGCAAGTGGAGCAAGTGTCCAATACTTTGCGACGATCGGCTCGCCGACAAGACCCTATTTACAGGGCGCAGACCAACAATTAGGTGACACTTTGCGTCGATCGAGGCGCCGACAAGACCCTTCTTATAGGGCTGACGAACAGACGATTAACACTTTAGACCACGCTACTCGACGAGCCAACTCGTTAAATAGGCAAGTGGAGCAAGTGTCCAATACTTTGCGACGATCGGCTCGCCGACAAGACCCTATTTACAGGGCAGACGAACAATTAGGTGACACTTTGCGTCGATCGAGGCGCCGACAAGACCCTGATTATAGGGCTAACGAACAGAGACGAGAAAGGGATCAGAGGGCTCAGATTAGGTACAATCCCGTCCGAAAAATTATTGAACAGGCGCGAAACACAGTAGCCAGGCGAAGGGCTCGAGTTTCAGCACGGGAGTCGACTATTGATGGCAATAGAAGACTGTCCCAAAGAGTTAGCCAGTATAGGAATAATCCCGAAAATAGATTAGCAGAAAATATCCGTAATGCGAACCAAAACATGGAGCAACGTAGGAATAACTTTCCCAGAGGATAGGGATCGTCAGGCGATAGGCACAAATTTAGATGCCTTAATTATCGCATTCAAAAGAATTGTAAAACAGGGCCCCGATCAGGTTTGCATTTGTTGCAAAGGTTTGTGGTTTCCACATCAAGTGGACAAAATTTCTCGGGAAATTGTAGAGAGCAAATGTAGTGAAGCAGACAGTAGGGATATTTTAAGTCTTTCTACACTTTTTCCCTCCTGCAACAATAGATATAGTTTTTGCAAGACATGCAGCAGGAGCATTAGGTTGGGCAAGAAGCCAAAAGCTTCAATAACAAATGGCTTAGATTTTCCCGACATTCCAGAATGTTTAAAAGGCTTAACGCCTTTAGAGGAACGGTTAATTTCCCCACGCCTTCCTTTTATGATTATAAAGAGTTTAGGATATGGCCGTCAAAACGCTATTAGGGGGGCAGTAGTCAATGTCCCAATCCCCGTAGCTAATGTTGTAACGTCACTTCCAAGGGCGTTTAGTGAAGCCCCGAGGTTGTTCAGATACACCTCAAGCGTAGGATGGAATATAGCCATGATTTCATGGCCGAATCCATTAGGCCTCTAAAAATTGCTGATGCAATCAAATATTTAGTCAACACGGAGCTTTATAGGAAACACCAGATTGTCATTAATGAATCATGGTTGTCTTCCTTTTCCTCAGAAGCAGTTCCCTTTGTTGCATCAGCAGAAGATAGGCAATTAGTTTCAGAACTAGTGGAAAGGTCTGCTCAAGCCTTAGTAATCGAAGCAAACGTTGTAGAAGATGAATGTTTAAATCCCGGGGGTCAGGAAACATTATTAGAAAATGTCCCGACTGAAAATATAGAGGTGCAGAGAATTGTAATGGCACCTGGAGAAGGCCAGCGTCCATTGGATATGATTGCAGATTGCGACTCCGAGGAGCTGGCCTTCCCAACAATATTCGCTGGCATTAAAAGAAAATGCACAGAAAGTTTTACAACCATTGTTAGATCCGAGCTTAGGAATTTGCGATAGGAGAGGTTGTAGAACAGATAAATTATTTCTTAACTATAAAAAGTTGGAAATGATTAATATTAGGAACAATACATCTATTTGCTTACGTAAGCACAGCGCCACTCACGGTATTTCCGCAGCAAACGCCCTCAATGAGGAAAATATAGAAAATTTAATTCGCCACGATGATGGCTTTAGAGTTTTGAAAGGGATTCGTACGTCGCCCGCTCACTGGGAATCGGAAAAAAAAAAAGTTATGGCTATGATTAGGCAGTTTGGTCTTCCGACATTTTTTATTACATTCTCAGCAGCTGAGACTAGGTGGACTGAGCTTTTAGTTTTACTGTCAAAAAACGTTGACAAGATAGAAATTTCTGAGGAATCGGCCTCCAATTTGAATTTTAATGAGAAGGCCCGTCTTATTAGAGCTGACCCCGTAACCTGTGCTAGGTATTTTGATTTTAGATATAGGCAACTTTTAAAACTAATGAAGAAGGAGGGTGGTGTTTTCGGTAGGTCATAGGGTCATCAAATATTATTGGCGAGTAGAGTTTCAGCAAAGAGGCTCCCCCCATGTTCATGGCATGTTTTGGCTGAAAGATGCCCCATTGCTTGACATCAACGATGAATCAAGCATTTCTAGAGTAAAATCATTTATTAATCAGTTTATCACAACTGATACAACAAACCCAGATGTGGCTCAATTCTTAGAGTATCAAACACACAATCATGGGCACTCATGTAGGCGCGAAGTTAGGAAAAAACAAATTTGTAGATTCGGTATTCCATACCCTCCCATGCCCCAAACAGAAATTCTTTTTCCGTTAGCAGACGATGTAGAAGATTTAGAAGCGCATCGCAAAAATTTTGAAAAAATTCAGGCACTTCTTGAATTCCCGTTTGATCATGAAAGTATAGAGCGTTTTAGTGATTTCGACACCTTTTTGTCCCATGATCAACTTAACCTTAGTTATGATTGCTATATAAAAGCACTAAGGTCAAGTATTAAGAAGCCCCAAAATATTTTTAGAGCGAACGCTTGCGGCTATTAGGCTTAACGCCTACAATCCTCTTCTTCTTCAGTTGCAGCAAGCTAACCTTGATATTCAATTCATTATAGATCCCTATGCTTGCTGCAGTTACGTCGTAAATTATATTAACAAGTCTCAGAGAGGTATTTCTAAATTAATGCGTGATGCAGTTAGTGAGGTTAGTAGGGGAAATGTAACTATTAAGCAAAAGTTACAACATATAGGAAATAAATTCATTTCGGGTACAGAAATATCCGCCCAAGAAGCCGTTTACTGCTGTTTAGGAATGCGTCTGTCCGAAAGCAGCAATGCTGAAGTATATATTAATACTTCGATGCCAGAGAAACGGGTTAGAATTCTCAAGTCTAGGGCCCAAATGCAAAATTTACCCGTTGACTCTACTAATATATTTGAGTTAGGACTTATAGATCACTATGTCCAGCGCCCCATCGCTTTAGAAAATGTATGCCTGGCTGATTTTGCTGCCTTTTTATAGTTATAGCAAAAAGCAATGTGGTACTCGCCAATATATTGATGACGATAATATAGAAACACCCCGCTCTTCTGGAGCATTAGCTTACGCTCTTCGCGACCGTAGTGGTTTCATTAGAAAAAGGCTCAGTCCCTGCATAATTCGTTATAGGAGATTTAATATTCATACTGATAGGAGTAATTATTTCCGTGAGCTGGTTATGCTTTATGTTCCGTGGAGGGATGAAAATTCCGAACTAGTTAATAGGGATTGTGAAATTTATTGTAGTGAAAATAGGGATTTGGTAGAGAATAATCGTAGGAAATATAATAGTTTGGACGATGACGAACTTGACGACGCTCTTAGTAGTGCTGTGCGGGAAGATGATGAGAATGTTGTAGATAACCAGGACAATATCTTAGATCAAAATTTTAGAGTATTGGGATTACCTGAAATAAATCCTCAAATAAATGTTTTAAATGTTGATGGTGTTAATGCAGAGGAAAATTTAAAGGATAATAATGTCCGATTGGTTAAGCTACCAGCTTTAATTTCAGCTGAGAGCTTAGCTGATATTGTCAGGTCCCTTAATTTAAAGCAGAAGCAATATTTAACACACGTTTTGCACAATGCCAACAACAAATCTGTGTACCACGAATTTGTTGGAGGTGGTGCTGGCGTCGGAAAGAGCCGACTTATTCTAGCAATTTATCAGTCCTTGTCCGTTTTTTACAATAAGAAGCCTGGGACAGATCCAAATTCTGTTAAAATACTTTTATGTGCACCCACAGGCAAAGCAGCTTTCGGAATCAGTGGCTCAACACTGCATTCCATGTTTTCTTTACCAGTTAACCAATCTGGTTCAGATTTGAGGGCTCTTAGCCATGACTTAGTTAATACTTTGCATTCAAGGTTGATCAACCTTAAACTTATTATTATAGATGAAATATCTATGGTCGGTTCCAAAATGTTTGCTCAATTGGACTCCCGTCTCAAACAAATTTTCAAAAATCTCTTCTCCATTTGGAGGTATTTCTGTAGTAGTTTTCGGTGATCTTCGACAGCTATCACCAGTAGGAGATCGTTGGATCTTTGAACCCAATACAAATGATCCCTACAGTGCAATATTTGGTTCAGCTCTGTGGGACCTATTTAGGTATTTTGAGCTTACAGAAATTATGAGACAAAGGGAGGATCAACTTTTTGCTTCTGCTTTAAACAATATGGCTTCGGGTCTCATGACAGCCGAAGATATTAATTTAATCCGTTCCCGCATTTGTCAGCCATCGGACGTGCCCGATGATGCAATTCATCTTTTTAGTACAAATGCGGCAACAGATTTATATAATATTTCAAAATTAAATTCAATTCCGACTGATCAATTTATTTCTACCGCTAATGACTACATTAAAGCCACTCATTTAAATTCTGCAAATAGGGATAGAATTTTAGAAGCCGTCCGTAACTTTAAATCCTCTGAAACACAGGGGCTGTGTACTTCACTTCTATTAAAAACCCCACTGCCAAATATATGATTACGGTCAATGTAGATACTGGGGATGGATTAGTTAACGGGGCAACAGGCATTTTATCGCAAATAGATTTCGAGGAATCCAGTACTACTCCAAGTACGTTATGGATTAAATTTTTAGAGGAAAGTGTAGGAGTACTTGCTCGCTCAAAATGCGCACATTGCACAGAACCTTCTTGGACCCCGATTCATAAAATAGTTAAGAGTTTCCAATTTAAAAGAAACGAGCAAGTCACTATTGACCGTAGGCAGTTTCCAGTTGTACCCGCAGAAGGTATAACTATACACAAAAGTCAGGGAGCTACGTATAGCAAAGTGGTGGTTCACACTTGCCCTCGAATGCAGCGTGCTGCAATATACGTAGCTTGTAGTAGAGCAACATCAGCATCGGGCTTATTTATTATTGGAGAATTTGCACCTCCTAGACCTCCAAAAAATGACGACAAGGTTCAAAATCAGTTGCAGCTATTGCATACAGAGAAAATTCTCTCGAACACATTTCGACCATTTAATTAACAGTTCCGCCTTAGATATTTTCTTTCATAATACAGAAAGCCTTCATTGCCACATTAATGATGTTCGAGCAGACAAATTAATGCTACAGTCGTCCGTTCTATGTTTTGTTGAATCTTCATCGTATATAAATGAAAATATCGATATTCCAGGGTTTACTTTTGTTGTCCGTCTGGACTGTGAGGTAGTACCTCATGCAGTGCGAGCTAAGAGGGGAATCGTGGTTTACGTTAGAAATGAATTTATTAACAACGTTTCACATTGTTTTAGCAATAGAAAAAAATCTGGATCAGTCGTTTTCGAATATTGTATTTTCCAGCTTAAGTCTATAAGTTTCATTATTGTTTATAAAAGCCCATCCTATCCGCTGTCAACATTTAAAACTGAATTTGAGGATATATTTCAGCAGTATTCGTTTTTAGGTAATAATTGTATAATATTGGGTGATTTTAATTTATGTTTAGGTAAATTCGAGAAAATGTGGTCCTGTTTACAATGAACTTCTCAGGAAAGGATTTAGATGCTTGCTAGATTTGAAAACGTCCACTACCATTTGTGACTCTCATATTGATTGGGCCTTTTCAAATATTGTGTGTAAGAAAATAAGCGCCAGGACTTTTGAGACAGTTTATAGTTACCACAACGGGATTTCTGTGAGCGTTGATAATTGTGAAAATTAACTTTGTACATATTTACTTAGATTATATATTATATGTAAGTAAATTAAAAGTAAACTTCTGTTATTTAATATAAATGTAAATAAATTAAATATCAATTTCTGTTTATAATTAATATTAATCACAATATACTATTAGTTAGCTAAAAAAAATATTAAAGACAATAAATTTATAGATACTAACCAAAAATTTTGTTATATCTTGATTTAAAATAGATTGATTCATATTTTTATTCAAACTGCTGGGTTAAGGGTATCTTCTAGTCGGGCTCTCCCGACTAGAGTTTTTTACTTGTTGTAGCTATGTTTTTTTCCCCGTTTTCCGTTTTTTGGAAGCCCCAAGCTAAAACCCCATTAACGCGCTTGTAGATATTTTTAACAGCGGAAAAAATACAACTCTGAAGATTTATGAAACCATTAATTTTATGTGAGAACGCAACAAAAAAATAAACATATAGAGAAGAGTTTAAATATTAAATTAACAACGTTAAAAAGTGCAAAAAAAGTGGAAAAAACAATGCGAGTTTAAAGCAGTTTCTGGGTAGAGTTGTCTCCCACCCTCTGGCAATGAGTCGTAATTATGTTTGGATAAGCGCAGGAAGTATAGTAGACGCCCAAACATGTCCAACACTCGTGGCAAGTTGCGACCCGATCGCAATGCCAACGAGGAGCAACAACAGCAGCAGCAGCTGCCGCATCATCAATTGGGGGCACGCCCAAAAGTGCAACAACACTTGAAGACTGAAAGTCCCAACTACATGGAGTTGGAGTTTAGCCAAACGGTTGTGGGTCGCAGCTCTCAGTGAGCTTCCTGTGAGCTATGCCACCAGCACAGTGGTGCAACAAGAGCCAGCACCACCCACCCCACCGCCTCTATCTCAGATGCCATCGCGACTGTTGCATTCGGCCCCGAATACACCAAGTCGGGGCAAGGTGGTGCTGAGCAAAAAGGAACGCAAGGAGCTCAGTAAGCAGCTGGGCTTTGAGGAGCTGGGAGTAAGTGCCTCAGCACAATCCAGCCCCTACAAGGGACGCGTCACGGAGCTGAAAAACTGCATAGCCAGAGGATTATTTGCCACACTACATCGTGGCTCACAGAAATCTCAGCATCACCAACATCAACAGCAGTCGGAGATTGGCAGCCAGGACTTACAGTTAAGTCAGGAGCTCTCGCCACCGCCACCTGCTCCGGAGCTGGCCAACAACAATGAGGATGATGCCACCACCACCTGCGACTACAGCGAGAAGCTGAAGAATCTTCCAGTGCGCCAAAGAAAGGCAGCCACTTCGCACATGGCACAACTATTGTCTGTTTGATCCGGTGGATTTCATCAACGAGAAGGCGTTGCGTTATCCGAGCAATGCCAAGCATGGACTAAGGGATCCCTTATTTAGTTCCCGTCAGCATTTAGTGTGCGGAGATGAGGAGGATGAGCTTGTGCCCGAGGTCATTTATGATGTGGATGAGTGCGAAGATCTCGAGGAGACCATCATTATTGAGACTTCCGGTGAGCCGGAGGTGGAAACGGAAACCAGCGCTTGTGCTTTGCCCAGTTTTGAACATCACAATTACTTTGTCATCGATCCGGCGGACTTTGAAATGGAGCCACAGATCATGGACATAGGCATACCCAATCCCTATAGCAATGAGCAGCTGGTAAATGCCAAGCTCGAGCAACAGTTGCTCCACGATTTCGATGTCGGACCGAGCATGTCCAACAGTCAGGAGTCCAAGGATACAGAGACTACATCCACTGCCCTGGTGGAATCTTCTACATCCACCAATTCAGCCAGTTCCAGCAGCAGCAGCTCAACCACCCAACCTAAGAAGAAGCTCACCTTTCTCAATCTCTCCCCGTTTCGGCCCGGCGCCAACTCACCTAAGAAATCCCAGCTAAAGTCGGGTGGCGGCGATCAACGTGCCATCTCCGAACTGGTCACTTCGAATCACATGCTCCATTTGCAGCAACTGTTGCAACAGCAGCGCAAGGATCAACGTGCTCACACAGTTCCCATCGAATCGAACTATGTGCTGTTCAATCCGGGTCCAGTGCCCAGTCGTCATGTTCAGTACAAGATACGCAAACCTCGACCGCTTTCCACCCATAGCGATGCGGACAGCGGATTCCTATCGCCCTGTTCCCCCGACGAACTGAAGGCGAATCCTAGCATTCTGGTTCTACAGCAATGCGACAGCGTTCAGGGTTATATTGAGGTGAGAGATTAATGAACAAGTTTTTCATATAATTTATGGTTTTTATACCCTTATGAAATTGGAAAAAAGGTGTAATAACTCCGGCCAATTGCGACCTCATGGAGTATATATATTCTTGATCACCTTATTCCTATGCAAGTTTGTTTCATATTTGCGATAACTTTTTCGGTTTCCGATATACACATGTAATCAATGACAAGGAAATCTTGATTTTTACAATTTTGGAAATAGGATTTGAAACCATTAACAAAATATTAAATAACTGTGAAATTTGTATGGAAATCGGCTGAGAAATTAAAGGATAATTTAAAGTTTAATCATCGAGTATTTATACAGTAGTGCAGGTATGACCGATTTTGTAAGGTCAAGGGTTAATGGTTACTTCTAGTCGATCTTACTCTACTAGAGTTTATTTATTGTTATTGAGATTAGTTGAAGGAAGCTAAGGGGTTTTTCTCATGTAGATTCTTATGAAGCAAACATTTTCCTTTATCCCACTATCATCACTATTTTTTTGATGATAAATTTAATGTGGTATAATCATCTAAAATGCCTTCAAAATGGAACTGCACCCTATTAATATCGATAAGATATTCAAAGTTCCAATAAACGTTTTAACAAAATGGAAATGTTTTTTGAAACTTGCTTGAGGCTATACATGTCTCAGCCCCAACCACAATCTCTCATGTACACCCCATATGGTATCTTAAGCTGGTAATGATTGTGTGGCATGTTCAGTTTTCGCACTTGTCGCCATTTGCCGGCTCACTTATCTTAACGAGCCGGCAACTTAACAAGTCTTATTATGCAGCTGAGAATCCGCCCAGGGGAGTTAACGTCCCCCCCCTCACTCACCCACTACACCGCATTAAAATCGCAGGAAGTCAACCCTGCAAGCTGAAATTATCAAACTGCAGTTCTCGCAGCAATCAGGGGGTTGGTGGTCTAGAAGAGGGTTGTGTTTTTGGCTTTTGGCCCTGGTGATTGCAACAATTTTAGTGTGTTTTCTTTTGCGTCAAGTGGCTGGCTTTTGTCGCTGTAGCTGCTGCTGCTGCTGCTGCTATTGCCATTTGGTGCCTCCGGGGAGCAATCAATCCTTGCGTTGCCACTGCGCGCTTCATTAGTTTTGCTGCTAGCTACCAAACATTAAAAAAATAACAAAGTAACGAAAATGAAAATGGGAGAAAATATATAGAGAGAATGAGAGGAAAACTCATTTTTGCAGCAGCTGTGTGCATCGCATCGTCTTTTTGGCGACTTTTAATGGAATTGAATTAAGAACTGAATTGTTGCCATGGCATTGAGTTTCAGTTTGCGCCTGCCACATGCTCTTTAATGAAATACCTCGCACCCGAAAATTGCTTGCCACAGGCATTTTGAGTCATTTGTAAATTGAAAATGCGCTCGGCGCCCAAATTTGCAAACAGCCAGGGCAAAAAACAAAAACAACAACCAGAAATGCTCAGGTTTCTCTCTTTAGGACATGGAGCAAGCATTGAGCCCGCCCCGCAGCAACATCTCTGCTCTCTCCACTTTCAATGAAGTAAAGACCGGGCGCGGGGAAAGTGTCAAATGCAGTGCTTTTCATATTTGTAATGAAGGCAGTAAGCAAAAAAAAACCCTGACAGGGTCTGAATGGTCGTCGAAAGTAAATGGGTTGTAAATCGATGTCGCCAAGGGGCAAGCTTAAAGCTCAAGGTTAATGGGGCTTGTAAAACCAGAGCGAGCGTAAGATAAAGAAAGAAAAGAGAGAGGGATATTAAGGATATCAGAATTATGTATAAAGTAAATAATGTGGTTATGTAAAATTGGAATTGTCTTAAAAAAACTTGAAATTTAACTTAAGTTAAATGATAAATGATTTTTTAAGATGTAAGAGATATTTAGTTTTTCTTTTAGATAAGGAAAATTCTCAATAACTTAAACTTAAACTCTTCAACACTAACATTTAATTTAAATAACATCAAGAGATAACTGATAAAGCGAAGTATTTTAAACACTTTTACCAAGCATATATATTTCTCTAACATTTTAGTGTATATTTTAAGCGTTTAATGACTTTCTAAGAGACGAAATATTTCTACAACTTGCCGGTTCAAATTTACAACTCTCTTGCGTTTCTTTATCGCTTTTAACAGTTCTATCTAATAGTGAACGCTTCCCACACTCATTAATTCTAAACCAAACAAAACTCGAGCAATTTATGCAAAGCGACACATGGCTCGCATCCACTTGCCCATAAATTTGCGAAGCTTTCCACCCACTGCCACTTCCACTTCCAGTTCTTAGCGCTCTTTGTGCTAGTGTTTTGGGCCTTACCAAATGCTCTGCGGCTAGCACACACCCAGTTGGGAGTAAATTCTTCTCGCTCGCGCTCTCTATATATATGAAGGCTAGAGTGTTCTAGTGTAGAGTCTGGTTGTAGAAGTATGGAGTAGTGTATGTGCCTAAAAGAACTCAATTGCAAATTGCAACGGCACTCAGGCATGCAATTTTCCAAACAACAACAACAGACGTTGACATAAACACACACCTCTTCCACACCACACCACACCCCACCCACACCCAGCTACTACATGAAAACTTCCTGCAAGGCGCTAAGCTGTCATGTGTCGGACGTTGTTGTCCTGGCGTTTGTTGCCACCACACAGCGGCAGCGACAGCGGCTGCTGTTCCAGCTGCTGCTACTTTTAACGGGGGGAGTTGCCATGCCATACCCGAAACTTTTGAGCCCCGAAATATACTTCCCCGCAAAAGAAGGGTAGATGGATGGAAACGAAGTCGCGTGTCGCATGCTACTTTATGTGAGCCTGGACACAAGCCCAAACCCCATACTCATACACTCATAAAGAAGTATGTTCTGATAGTAATGCATTGCGTTTCTCATGCCTCCTGCGCGATTACGGATTACTGATTAGTCCAATAAGTTTTAAAAAGTGTCGCGCAGGGCGATTATCTACACTGTCCTTTTATTTCGATAACTTTTTGATTTATGACTGGCAATAAATGTTCCATGTGCGCTTTATAATTATGTGGCACCGGATGTTGCCATGCAGCAGCCACACAACAGAAGGCTATATACATACATATATAAAATGACCATTGCCAAAGCCATACGTTCGAATTTTTTTGCAAATAATAATGTGGGGTAATTTACATAAAAAAAGAAATGGATTTATTTATGAAAAACAGTTGCTCTATAAAACGTTTTTAATCTTTTAATCACTTAAAAGCAAGAACGAAAATAAATAAAAATATATCAGTCCATTTAATAAAAACCAAAAATACACTGAATAAAAATAAAACACTCTTTTTAACTTATTTGCTGTTACAAAAACATTTTGATTTAGTGACTTTACATAAATACTAAAATATTCAACACTCTCTGTTTATTTTGTGTAAAAACATTTTTGTTTTGGTAACTTATAATCCCCACAAAAATACTACAAAAAAACTAAACACACTCTTTATACCCTTAACCCATGAAATGGGTAAAAAAAAGGGTATAATGGTTTTGTGCAAAAGTATGTAACAGGCAGAAGGAAGCTTCTCCGACCCCATAAAGTATATATATTCTTGATCAGCATCAACAGCCGAGTCGATTTAGCCATGTCCGTCTGTCTGTCCGTCCGTCTGTCCGTCCGTCTGTCCGTCCGTCTGTCCGTCCGTCCGTCCGTCTGTCTGTATGTATGAACGCGTCGATCTCAGAGACTGTAAGAGCTAGAGACTTCAAATTTGGGACATAAGTTCGCCTAAGCCCTAGGCAGAACAAGTTTGTTTCAAATTATCGATAGCTCTTTTCGTTTCCGATATACACATGTAATCGATAACAAAAAAATCTTGAATTTAAAAAAACTGAAAATGAGGATTGAAACTATAAGCAAAATAATGAACTTCTGTAAAAGTTTCATTAAAATCGGTTGAGAAACACCGGAGATATGAAACCATCAAGTATTGGTACAGAACTACACAGCCATATGTGTATGTCTGTCAGCCCGGCCGTCTGTCCGTCTGTATGGTCAAGGGTTAAGGGTATCTTCTAGTCGAGCTTACTCGACTAGAGTCTTCTTACTTGTTTTATTTTGAGGTACGCAAACATTTTAGTTTAATAAATTTTAAATATTAAAAAATAACAAAATCAAAATTCAAATGTTTTTTAACTACTTTTTTGTTTCAAAAATACATTTTGTTTTAGTAGCTTTAAATACTCAAAAATACTAAAACAAAATTAAATACTTTCTTTTCACTTTGAGGTACAAAATCTTTTTAGTTCAGGACACTTTAAATACTGAAAAATAATAAATTAAAATTTAGCACTTTTTTCAACACTATCTTTCTATTTTCTGTTACGAAAACCTTTTTGTTTTAGCTTCTGTACTCTCACTCCGAAAACTGCATACAAAATTTTTAGTTTTTCCTGTGAAAAAATATAGTATTAAACTGATATTTCTCTTTATTCGATTTGTGTTTTTATCTTATTTGTTTTATCTCTGCTTGAAACTATTTTAAATGAATTGTCATGTGGCATACAGCCACAAAAAATAAAAAGCCTACATAATGACAATAAAAAATCCATTTCGCATTGCAATTATGCATCTGAGCCGATAAACGACTACAATTGGAAACTGCAGCTGTCAGCTGGGGCACATATTCCGCTGGGCATTAAAGTTGGAACCGATATTAATCTGCAATGTATTTTGCAACAACCATTTTCAATGGATTCCCTCTTATACTTATTTTGTTTCGCTTTTTTTTTTTTTATTTTGCCAGTTCGTTGGTCTTAATAATAATTTTATTACAAAAAAATAATGCATATGTGTGTGCCTGTTTGTGTGTGTGTGTGTGTGTATATATTAATATTGTGCGTTAATTTTATGGCCAGCTGGGCCGCATTACCAACGTCTGTTGTGCCGGAACTTGGCGAGAAGAAGCAGAAGAGGAAGAGAGCGAGAGGCACTGAGCCGTTTAATGGATGCTGGCGTTATTAATGCACATGGGACAATTTCAACGAAAACAACGACAACATTACGAACATTGTCCTCCAAATGGAGGACATTTTTGCTTGACTTAAAACTTTTTTTTTTTCAATTTTGTCACCGCACTATCTCAAAATGCATTTGCTTGAGGCCTGCTTTGGTCCACTTTAGAACGAACCTTAGAGCGCCGCCACACAGTGTACTGCCACTGAAGCTGGCCAGGCTTTAAGGGCATTCAGTCAAGACCAAAACACTATGGGGAGCAAGGACCCAAAAGGGAACAACGAACGAGCGAACCGAACAGCCCTGACAGCTAAATGCGTTGCACTTATGCTTAAAACATGTCAGACGCCGTCGACAGCAGCACTCAAACCGACTAACACACAGACTGAGAGACAGAGAGACGGACGAACCGACTAACACACAGTCAGACGGACGGACGGACGGACAGACAGTTGGAACGACAGATGCAATAGACTTCTAAAGTGAGAATGCGATGGGCTGCACATTGCACAAGTTGAAAAAATAGTTGCATTACTTACTGATTTTCAGGTATTTAATGCTTACTAACATGGACTGATGCTTTTGGCACATTAAAGATTGGAGGGGTTCCTAGGTTTCCTAGTAGCAGGGAACAATAATTAAGTTGAATACTGATAAAAGTTAAGAAATATATTCTATATTCAGTAGAGTTACACTTTTCTTGAGTTAGAGAGTTACTCGTATCTCAATAATAAATACAATTTTTTTCTTTTCATTTTTCAATTTTTTGTTTATTGAGTTATATTTATTAAAGGTTCTTTCACATAGTTTAAAAAAAAAAAAAAATACGAATAAGGTTAAAAAATGGGTAAAAGGGTACAAAGATATTAATATAATATATAATATTTCTGCATAAGTTTCTTTTTCAAGTCGCTTGACCCACTTGCCATGCTTCATCACTTTACAACTGTATATATACAGTCTTTTTTATCTTATTAAATCATTACATTTTGCTCTCCAATATCTCCACTTTATCATGGAGTAAGCAAAGTAAAACTGTCAGCTTGGCCCTAGTTTATGCTTTGCTGTCAATAATAATGACATATTTGTCAGCGCACAAGAATGTTGAGAGGCAAAAGTTAGTCTGTTGTAGTCGCAGGATAATTGGAACGCTTAGTTGGATTTTTAGCTGCCTCGACAGCAATACCATTTACCATGTACACTCTCCCCCTCTCCTGCTCTCCTTCTCTATCTTAATTTTCTTCCTGGCTTGCTGTGGACTTTCGCTCGCTGTGAAAAATTGTAGCCATAATTTTTGGCCACTAACAAGGCAGCGGAGCCTGAAAACTCTCTATCTGGTACTTATGGCTAGCCGGCTTTCCTGCCACCCCGTTAATGTTGCCAGCAATTTTGCAGAAGTTGTGTTTTTTGTTGTTCGTGTTGCATAGTTTTTGGCGCTTAATGCATATTTTAAACTGCTTTGGCAGACTGCTTGCTGCAGTCCGGAAAAAGCGCATGTTTGGCTTATTGGCAAATTTATTTATTAAAATTTCGTTGCCGCTGGCCCAAAGCTGCCGCTTGACTGCACTTGAATATGCTGCTGCGGTGTTGTTGTTGTTGTTGTTGCTTTTGTTTGTTTAACTAACTAATTAAAAAGTTATTTTTATTTTTTGTGTAGTGCATGGAGTATTTATGAGCTGCCGTTAGCCTCAAAGTATGCAATTAATTTAAACTCTGGCAGAAACTGAAATGGAAACTGAAAGAAGTCAACGCATAAAACTATGCGCAAACACGCAAAATAATTGCATTGTTGCATTTCAGATTTCTTAGAAGCGATTTCTTTTTTTAAGGTTTATCCCTTTCTTTCGCTTTTCTTTCTTCTTTCTGGGCAATCTGCCTAGTTATTTGCATTTGCTTTCGGGCATAACGCTTTGCCCTGACGGCGAGTGCTTTGTGCAGCTGAAAGGTAAGAAAACATGGCATATAAATCAGTGCACGCAGGGAAAAATGAAAGAAATAGTTGGAAAAAACCATTCAAACACAAAGAGAGAGAGAGAAAGACAAAGATGCCATCAAGCATTGCCTGAAGACGTAGCCCGAGAGACAGTAAGAAGAAAAAATAAGAGATAAGGTTGCTTGGGCAAAAATAGCTTTGCACAGCTTATAAATTTGAGCAAGCAAAAAGACAGCTAAGAACAAATAAATGCGTACAGTTTAAGGGTCATACTTTTGCCTTGATACCCTTACTGAGAGTTTAGTTTAATACGGAATTAGATTTTTAGATAATTGTTCTTATTGCTGTCAAAGATAAGAAAATATCTAAAGGAAACATTTTTACAAATATTTTTAAAATATTTCTTGTTAAACTTATCCAACATTTATATATGCCTCAATTTTACTTACTTTGCAAAAATATTGTTTGCATAACTTTGAACATTTGAAAAGTAAAAGGCTAAAAAATAAACTATATAATGGCTTAGATAGTTTTGCATTCTGCTTTAGATTCAGTTTTGCCGATTGAGTTCGTTTTTTGGGGCAAACAGTTATGAATGACATTAAATATTTATTTTAGTAAGCTCTACAACAACAACAGATGACTGGCAGTTTTTTTGATATGTACTAATTAGTTTAAGGCTAACAAACAAAAGCAAATAATTGCCTAGATAAATTGGGCTTTAGTTGTTACCCAGCCTTTTTGTGTTGTAACCTGGTGATAAAAGTTATAACAACAAAACAAACATGAGAATTTATGATGTGACGACCACCGACCCCCGACCCCCTTCACTGATTATAGGGGTAGACTATCAATAACATTTGGGTGGCATATAAAAACCATAAAACTAATGCCACACAGACTGGGGAGCAAAATGTCACGGGCTTAGCTGTGAGTCCTGTGAAATTAATAACCTGGTTTACTTTTTTTTTCCCTTTTCCTCCTAACATTTTCCTGTTTTTCTGTGCGTATCCCTTTTGCGACTCTGTGTGTTTGAGGGGGGAGGGAGCGGGAACTGTTGTGTTGTGCACATGCTCGGGGATTTATTTGCCGGAAATAAATATTAGCCGCAGTCAAACACACTTAAGCCTATGTCGGGGCGACATCTCTTGGCCATTTATAGTTTTAACAGGGTCTCTCTCTCTCTCTCTTTCTCTCTCTCTCATACACCCGCCTCTTTAACAACAAAAGAGGGTTTTACACAGGCTTAGAACTTGCTTTACACGCACACACACAATAATATATGTATATATATATATATGCATTGGTTGTTGTTTTCAACAGCCGCGTCGTTTCCCATAATTGATTTTGTATTGGCTTTGAGGCAAAGGGATGATGCTGCTACCCAAAAACACACAAACACACACACACAAGGTTACATCTTCAAATATTGCTAACTGCATTTTACGAATATTGAATTTCAAAGAGTTTCTATGCGCAAATGCATATAGTATGTATGTTGCCATCAATCTCGTCTAAAAGTAAATGAATTTTCGTCTTAGATTACAATCCAGCAACTGTCAAATACAGGCAGAATAATAGTTGTATTTTTAAGACCCTTCCAACTTCAACTCATAATCGAATTCAACTAAAATCAAATTTTCAAAGAGAAAAAAAACTTAATATAAACTTACACCAGGGTGAGTGCTTGTATCTGTGTGTACCTGTGATGGACCTGCCACAGTCTCTTGTAGCAAACCCCAAAAACATTTTCTGTGTGCCAGGCACATAAATGCAAAATAGGGCTAGTAAAGAGTGATAGAGAGAGTTGCTTGAGTTGTTAATGGTTAAATTTCAGAGCCAAATATGATTAAACTTATTTTCTTTTATATATAAAAAGTTCAAGTGACATAATTACCAAAACACATCAGTCTATTTGATTTGAACACACATAAGAATTCTTTAAGCTATAATTATTATTTTTCCTCATTTCGAAAGGGGTTGTTATTAGCTTCCTAATCAATCAAAATTGTGTGCAAACGTGACTTTTATAAGTATAAGTCGAGACCAAATGGGATGCATGATCGATATGAGCTTAAACTTAATATTTTCCATTGTTTTTTTTTTTATTACAATCGTAATCTATCAATTTGATGATGACTTCAGAGGCAGACCTCGCTGTACGGCTGCTGTTGCCACTGGTACTGCTACTGCTTGCAACCACCAAACAAAAGACTAAACAACAAAGAGCAAATTGAGTTGTTGTTGTTGTTGTTTGGTGCACAGACAACAGAGAACAGAAAACAGAAGCCTTTCGCCTGCGAGCATGAAGAACGACGGGAAATATATGTTGCACAGGTTGCCATTGCCTACCAACCAAAATCTCACTGTCCGTTGCAGTTACAGCACAAGCTTCCACCGCTCCTCCCTCACCCAAACGAACTGTGTAATAATTTGCCTTGCCCCACAACTATGCTGCACGGGGGTTGTAGTCTACCAGAGGGACTGAGGGAAGCAGGACTGAAAGAAAGCAGCTTCATCAGCAATTTGAGCTGCCGGTTCTTGTCCTGATCTGTGCGAAAGTATAACAAATATTTATGCTTTGAGCTGTATTATTAGATTTTAATTTCTTACACCCATGGAAATGTTAAAAAGGTTTCACCCCTGAGGTACGACTTACCTCCCTCTCCCCCCGCCCCTTTCTCTTATTTCCATTTTATATAGTCTGGCGTATAGAGTGCGTGCGAATGTTTCTGACTTGTATACTTTGTACTTTCCACACAAACAAGGGTGGCAAATCCTAGTGCCCCTTTTGAAAGTTTAAGGGGAGTTAGGAAGATCGCCCCCTTTTTTTCGGGCTTTGTTGCAAGGTGTCATGGCCAGTAATTGAGTATGGTTTACACGCTTTGGTGTGTGTCTCATCATTTTGGCATTTGCTGCATTTGCAACTTGCAAATATTTGTTTAACTGCCTTCGTTAGGGCGTATTTCGTTTTTGATGCTTTCTATTTCTGTTCTATTGGACTATTTTTTAAGTGCTTGCCACAATGCAAATTTCTGTTCTGTTTGGCACGTGATGAAAGTTGAAATGAATGGTTACGAAAGGGAAAGAGAGGGGGGCTAGAGAGGTTACATACTGCAGCTGTTTTCAACCACCCAACTTTCTTTACATTACTTCCATTTTTTGTTTGGGTTGGTTGAGCTGACTGCTACAAAATGACGTTTACAAAATTACATTATTAGAAATTGATGGTTGCGTTCAGAGAGAGGGGTTCTTTTTTATGGGAGTGTGAGGGCGGCGGGGGTGTTGTCAGCAGTTTGCGCTTTTTAAGCTGTAAAATGTTTGAATTTGTTAGTCTAAGGGAGTTTGGGAGGGAGTTGTTGGCAAGTGGCATACCATTAAAAAAATGTAAAACCCAGAAATGTGTCAGCAGCACTCTAATGAGCCTCTCACTAGCATTCACTGAGGGAAATAAACAAACACCTACACCTACACGCTTGCAGTAGCTGAGGGAATTTTTAACTAATACACAAACCACATTACAACTGGTTTCGGTTTGTTGCACATTTCTAAGCTGGGCTACATTTTCAAACTGCGCGACAGAGCAGAATAATATATATGGAACTAACGGTAACCAACCCAACTGCAACTTCGTTTTCGGTTGCAACACGCACTCAGTCATTCAGTTCCCCCCTCCTCGTCCCCTCTCTCTTTCCGCTCTAGCGTTTCCATTTCACTTTGCAAAATGTTGCGAATAGTTTAAATATGCGTTTTCGCTTCGTAGCTTACTTGTTCCCGTCTCTCTCTCTCTCTCTTTCTCTCTCTCACTCTGTCGTTCTTTGTGGCATTTGCGTCCATTTTTATATATTGAAGAAAAAAAAAAAAAGTTGACGGTGTAAATGATGCCCCAAAAAGCTTTTAAGCTAGCTGGCTATACGAGCTTCAAACACAGTTAAGTTGGACGAGGAGTTTAAAATGTTTGTTGGTTAGGGAAAATTTAAATGTTAAATGACATTGTGTGATGCAGTGCTTATGGTATTAATGGTATTTTGGTATTTTGTTAGACAACAAAACTGCTAAGAATGCTTTGTATATATTAATGGTTTCGAATCCCAATAATGTAACTTAATTTTAGCTTTCTGACAGATCTATAAATATTCCTTTTTTAAATGAATGAATGAATAAAATGTTTTTCTAGTCACATAAATGTAAGTTCCCAACAAAATAACTTCTTTAACGCCACTCGCAGTGTGTGTGTGACACCATTCGAAGTCTGGTTTTCCAATTTTATTTTTTATTTGTGAGCATACAAGAACTGTAAAATGCAACCTATCTAGGCAATGGGTTTAAAAACGGAGTAGCAAAAAACTAGTCAAAAGGTATTACAGTTCTTTGTGTGTTTATCAGTGTGTGTGTGTGGGTGTGTTTGGCGTTTGCATTGCATAAATGTTGCTGTATTTGGCATAGATTTGCATGGCAATAAGGAAAGGGTAGAAAACGAAAAAAACAGGAGTGAGGATGCATAGTAGCTGCTATCGAGTGGCAACATATTGCGAGCGTTGCAACGCCCGAAACTTCCTGTTTTTTATTTGGTCAGTGGCAATAAAAATGAACGACGACGACGTCGACAAAGCCGTTTAAAACGACATCCAGACAGACAGGAAGTTGACTATTTGCATGAGTTAAACTTTAGGGGCTGCTTTTGCATTGATAAAGAAGGTCTTACAGCTTACCAGGTGCAGGAGCAGGAACGGGAACAGGTACAGGTGACGCTTTTGTTTGGTTAATTGTTTGTTTTTATCATTCATCTCAACGACGACGGAGACGAAGACGGAGACAGAAAGATTTTCAGAGGCAGCCGCACACTATTAATCAACTTGATTGAGTTTACTTAGCCCCAGGGAGAAACGGGATAACAGCCACTACTGCCTGCCTGCCTGCCTGCCTTGCTGTCTGCCTGACTGACTGTCTTGTTTATAATTAATGTGCAACACGCTTTTGGGGGTGTCCCAGTGTCAGTGTATGTGTTTGTGTATCTATGCAAATCCCCCAGACGCGACTTGATCTCTATGCTACCTCAACTTCATGCCACTCGTTTGTGCTGCTTGCTGCTAATGAAACGTCGTCAAGTTTTGACAACATCGAAAATTGCAGACTCGTTGAAAGGCAATCTAAGTTGCAGCTAAACTTAATAAACACCCCAAAATTGCAAACTGCAATGTCGCGTCGTCGCTCAGAAAGTTTTCATTAATCTTTAGCCCCGTGCCAAACTTCAACTTGAATCTTATCAAAATGGTGGGTTTTTGCCTCAACTCAACTTGGCCCGAGACACTGGCGTCATTTACACGCTGGCCACAATTAAATTGAATTAAGTTGGCAGCACCGACAAAAAAATATAACAAAAGCCAACCGAGTTACGCAGCACCTGAGCACCTCTCGTGGACAAAGGGAGAGAAAAGTGCCTGGGTCTCTGGGACTCTTACTAAAACTTCGTTTGCCGCTTGTCAAATTGATATTTGATTCATGACCAGCGCATTTGTCAAGTCATTCATCTTTTTCAGACCCAGCCAAAAACTGCTCCTGGTGGGTTTTTACTCTATGTATGTATGTGTATGGGTGAGTGGGTGGTAACACCCCACCAAGCTAGGTGGCTTGGGTGCCACGTTTTTCCTTGCGTGATGAATGGTCCATTGGTATGGAATGGCAGCAGCCCTTTTGCTGTGATTTCTTGCTACGCCGCATTACTTTAGATTTCGTTTAAGAGTAAGTTAAGCAATGGCTACATGTGCTATTTCAATGGGGTGGCAATGCTGAGGAAAAACCATAATTTATAGACATTTATTTGAATTACAGAAGCATTTACTATTACCATGTGGGTTAATAATAGGTTTCTTCACTTTTTTATTAGTTTAATTTTTTAAAAATTTTTTCTCACAATTATATATCAAAATTACATCTGGATAATCTCTTCCCGAACCAAACATTCTTAATATCCACATGTTTAAAATGGATAAGAACCAGAAAATCACTTTTTATAGACTTTTCTAAGACCTTTCCTTTAAGGGATGTTGCTTATTAAAGTTCATTGATTGTCAAAATTAGATTTGCTTTCATTTGAAGCGGAAATAATATTAAGGACACGTGTATTGGTCACCCCTTACACCCAAAAATGATAAATGATAAATGAGGGAAAAAAGTGCCACAAAAAGAAATAAGGAAATCTTATACTTGTTTCGAAATTTAAAAAAATATATTTTAAAAAGATAGGTAAACTATTGCTGAAAATCCTTATTAATGTTATATTTTTAATTTATAGAGTAACTGATTGGCGAATAAACATTGCTCAAAATTTGTTGTTGGTATTCCCTAAATACCACAACAGCTAAATTTACGTTGATTTCACTTAAGTGTAAGCCGCAAACCCTAAACATATTAGGCGTGTTTTGTGCAGTTGCCGTTGCCGTTGCCGTTGCCTCCCTAAAGGCGGCGACTGGTCGTCAACGCTTATGCCGCATCATCATCAACCAATTCCATGTTCAGTTATTCCAAAAAGTTTCTGCCAGGTCAACTCCTGCAGCGTCTTGTTTGATAGCTGGCTCACGTAACTTGTGCCACAAACCAAAGAGAAAAGTTTCGGTCGCATAGGCTTATACTATTTCATTTTGGCACGATTTGTCAAGTCAGCGGAAATCGTGCAATGCCTATCAGCGTGGCATAAAATTGAAAAATTACTTTGCGTGCCAGCACAACTACAACTACACAAATAGTGTAGTGTACGAAAACTTATGAAATTCTTCTCAAAAAATGCGACTTGAGTTGGCTTCTAGTTCGCCTTGATTTGTGGCCAAGTTTAACGCAAACTTGCGTTTTGGTTCCCTACTTTTTTTGGGGCTAACAAAACTTTAACTCAACTACAAATAGTTAAATATATATGTATATATACTCTACAGTTAGTTAGTCTTGGCAAATTGTAGTGCAAATATTTTTGCTTGGCCACTTAAAACTGTTGGTCGGGTTAATTAACGGCATTCTATTTGGTTTTTGTCTAGCGTAAATAGTCAACAATTTTCGGTATTTCCGCACCCCCAGCGGAAAAGCGGAAAAGCCATGCAAAACCAAATAAACATTAGCGTAACGCCTGTTGGAATGTTCAAGTTTCGCTTGTTTAGATAAGCAGGCAAGGCAGCCAGTAGCTAATAGCTTATATAGTAAACAAGGGTAAGAGAGAAAGAGAGAGAGAGAGAGAAGGAAAGAGAGTGCTAGAGAATTGCTTAATCTTAGCTTTATTAAGTCAATTAAAGACCATTTGTTGGGGCGTAAGTAATGTTGAGTAATTAAACTATAATTAACTCGATAACAGAAAAATATAAAATTTTGTATTTTGTACATTTTAACGAATAGTTACTTAAAAATAAATCAAAGTTACTTCATTTAAGCTCATTGTCTATAATATTTATTAAAGAAATCTTCTAAAAGTCTGTTAAAGAAACATTTACACAAAGTTTTCTTTATGATTATTTTGCTGTTAGATAAAGTAAATAAAACTCAATTCAACAGCTACTAATTGTCGCCTTCTCACAGCTCAAAAATCTTATTTAGTTTCTACACCAACTCACATCCATAATATATATGTATTTAGGTATTCCCATAGAGCCCGCCTACAATTTGCCTAGTTGTCGCTTTGTGTTTTTGGTGCGTGTTCAAAAATAATTTCCCCAGATAATTTGGCAGCACGCATGGGAACTAAGTCCTGACCCAGACCATGCCCATTGCTAAAACAGTCAAAGTTTGAGTTTGGAAAAGTTTTAGCACAACTTTTTTTCCCCCTAATTTTATTTTTTGATCATAGGCCGAGAGAAACTTTGGTTGTTATTGTTGTTGTTTGGGCTGTTTTTGGGCTCATTGTTTATTTATTTAAATGCAAACGGTCGTGTGTTGATTTAATTGAGCCAAATGTGTTATTGGGCCATCAGCATAATTGGCCACGACAGGGCTAAGTTTTTGACCAGATTTGTCACAGAGTGTGCGTGGGCCAAAGTTAATTATTTTGCTCTCAGCTCGTGTGCCGCACAAAAGCTGCTTATAAACTCTGCTTCGCTCCCTCAAAGTATGCAGTGAAATATATATTTGTGGCCCAGCCAATTGACTACGTGAGCAAACATAACAAAAGGCTGGTGGGTGAAGGGAGAAGAGAGAAGGGAGAAGGAGCACACAGTTCGGCATTCATATTAATTTTACATTTTTGCGGCGAACGCAAGAAAAATAATAATAAATAAAAGTATCGCTTAAATTGTTTATACAACCTGCACAATGTGCTGCGAATCCATATATATTTTCCCATACACAGAGAGAGTATTTTCGTTTGCTCTTCCTGTCCGATCCTTCGTTAGGCTTAAGCCCCGGAACGTGACCCGGACAGACTGAACATTGTTTGTATAACTGTTGTTATTATTCCCTTTCAATATTTGTGTGGGAGTTTTTGGGTAAATTGAAGCTCTCTGACCGGTTTTCCTGTTTGGGTTTGGAATTCGAACTCTCATCATCATTGTCCCGGGCTCTGTTTGAGCTGCTGACCCGTCGCTACCCGAACCCTATCTATACCCTTATATGTATGCTCTGTATTTTTATTTTGCTTTTTGCTATTCTGTCTGGGCAGAAAAAATTGAAAATTTCGTTAAGCTCTAGCGGCAGGTTGGAGTATTTGTTTGTTTGTTTTTTTTTGGGAATATTTTCGTGCTACTACTCTACTCTGCCAGCGCCTATTTGTGTAAACAAGTGAAAGTGATTTATGCATATAAAAACTCCCACCAAACTGTCAGAGGAGAACACATACAGAGACTCTGCCCTCCTGCCCTGCCGTCCTCCCTTTTCATGTTGCTGTTGGCTCAGGCGTATGATTGTTTTGGAGTGCCTGGATTTATGTCTCTTACGTAGGCATATTGATATAGATTTCCATATATACATATCAAAAGAAGTGTTCTGGGTGTTTGCTGATTTAAATAAACAAGCGAAAATTGAAATGAAAAAATTGAATGATTTTTTGTAATCCTCAAAAAGTATATCAAGCATTAAAAATCATTTAACATTAGTTGAAGCTAAAAAGTAATATAAAAATGTTTTGTTTCATTTATTTAAAACTGTGGTATAATTAATTACTCAATTCATAGCGTTTACATACCAAAACACACCTCTCTTAATATAAAGCCCTTTGATTAACTTTTCCCATACTTTACATATACATATCAAGTAAAAAGGCTCTAGTCTCTAGTAAGATCGACTAGAAGATACCCTTAACCTTTGACCTATACTTACACTATTGTACCAATTCATGATGATTTAACTTCAATCTTTCATATCAACAGGCTTTAATAAAAACTTCATATATTGTCACTATTAAGTTATGTTTTAAATTATCATTTTGATATTTCGAAATTTCGTAATCCGAAAAAGTTATCGAAAATTTGAAATAAACTTGTACTGCCCAGGGATTAGAGGAGCTATATCGACTCGGCTGTTGATCCCGATCAAGTATATGGTCTCGGAGAAGATTCCCTCTGCCTGTTACAAACTTATGTTACAAACATTATTCCCTTTTTTTATACGTAACCCATTTAGGGTATGAAAACCACACCATACTAGAAAATCAAGCATGTAAAGCGTTTCGTTTAGACTCGAGCCCCTTTGGGTATGGTGAATATGTGTACTCATAATATCCGTAAACCCCATTCAAAGTAATCAAGTATCCACTCGCACAAAACGCTGGTCAAACAAAATTGCGCTGGCCCCTTTACGCTGTGTCCCCAAATTAATTTAACGCCCAAGTGGGAAACTTACCCCCAAAATCCACTTCAGCTGCAACACACTCATGAGCTGAGCTGAGCTCTCTCTTACCCTCTGTCTCTCTCTCCCAGTCTGTTTGCCATAAAGACCTCGTTGCCAAGCGAACATTATAATAAAATTAATCTCCATTTGTTGAAGGGTCGCAGTCGACGTCGTCGTCGCCGTCGCTGTCGCCGTCGCTTTATTAGCGTCCAAAAAGCTACTGGAGCCAAAAAGTGGCAATTATTCATTTTATGAGCTTGGTCTGCTTCTGTGTTTCTGTGTATAAGTGTGGGGGGTCGGAAAGCATGTGAGCCATAAAAATTAAAAATTAGCTCCAGCTATAAGAGGGATTATATAACACGCATTTGATGTAGTCAACCAGGGACCAGAAACGATGACGGCGCCAACGACGACGACGACGACACCAACCCCTTTTTACTGTTACGTAAAAGTCAAGAAAATGAATATTTATGCGACACACAGGGAGCTAAAAGTCCCCCTGGACCTGGATTTACAGCACCCACTTACGGCTGCAGGCAGGCGAGACTCTAAAGCTTGTGGCATTGTTATAACAAGCACATGTCAAAATTTTCATAACACACGCAAAACCTTTCTCCCGTTGTGGGTTGACAGATCAAAAGGAAAAGCGGCTCAAAAAGGGTATATCGTTCGGCTTTTCCTAGTTTCTCTATTGTGGGTTAGGCTTGTGCTATCAGACAGCAAAGGAAATGCAATTTTAAATGGCTTTCCTGGGTTTGGCCTGGCTTGTTTGTTGGGGCTACTCAAAAATTAAATCCAATTATCAGTTTAAGGCCACTCGCAGACCCCATCGGGAGTTTAACTTTCTATGCAGCCAGACATGTGTGCGCGCGTGTGTGTGTGTGTGTGTGTGTGTGTGTGAATGGGGACCATAAACACAACAACAATAATATGAATACAGCAGCCAAAGAAGTTTGTAATGTGCAACAAAGTTTCATTTTAATGAGAAACTTTTGTTTATGCAACCCTGTTGTTAACGGACGTCCAGTGTTGCTAACTTTCAACTCCCCAAAAAGAACCACATGTAAAACTCACCCAAAAAACAATGTACAAGCCAGAGACTTAAAGATGTAAGTTGCTTTTAAGCTAATTCTTTTTTGCTCAGTGCATCGAATGCAACTTTTGATTCTACTGGTTGTGCTTACTCAAGTATTTAGGGATTAGGGATTAGTCTGTTTTCGGTCTTTTTTGTATGTCTGGCCAGTGTTGTTAAGTAATTTAAAATGCACTTCACACTTTTAAATATATTTGCTTTTTGGCCAGGGATTTGCATTTCAAGTGCTAGATAAAGTTATTGCCCAGACTTTGTACAAATTTGTTGTCAGCCGTCTTAAAATGTCTACGAATTTGGCAATCAGTTGCCTGTCTGCATTTAACTTAAGCACAAAATATAAAGATATATCTGTACTTATACCAGGTAGCTCAAGGATTTCTACAAATTGTTGCCAGTTTAAGCAATTTGTTTGGCCTTTAGCAAGAAATTCCGGACTTGAAGCAGAGCTTAAGTAAACAAATATGTGTGCCTTGTTGTATTTGTGAATGGTATTGCCCATTTTCTTAGCTATGCCTGGCGACCTAAGGGTCACACACATGGTTCCCTTCCCCCGTCAGAAAATATTAGCATATAAGTGGGCCTCTGGGCAGCTGAACCCAAAAAAAAGTTCCGCAGCGGACTTCAAGTTAAAAAATGCTAGAAATGTAAATAAAATCAACAACGGTTGGCAGGAGAAGAAGAAGGAGAAGGAGCAGAAAAAAGGGACACATAGTAGAAGAAAGCAGAAGGTGCCGAGCGACAATAACAACAACAACAAATGCGACCGGAAAAATATCATTCGAAAACGCTTGACAGCCACTTACATATGTCAAATGCAAAAGGATAACGAGCAAACCGGATATTAGAGCACTAACCCAGGATGTGATCTTTGTGTGTTTGTACTTTGTGACATGGTCTGTTTTTTTTTTTATTCTTATTCGATTAAACCTTTCCTCTTTAATGCAGAAACGGAATAAAGTTTGTTTTCCTTACAATTTGTTATCTCAAATCGACTTTTCGGCCAAGTCAATTAGGCTGGCGAACATTATAAGCTGCTGGCTAATTACTATTTATATTGGCCTAAAGCGGCGTTAGCTTGTCCCCTTCTCTCTCTTGCCTCTCTCTATAGCCACCTACTAATTGGCTTGCGATTCTCTTTTTCTGGCCATATTTAAATGAGCTCTAATTAGCTTTTGAATTTATATATTTCTTGTCCCTCAAATATACGCATATACAAAATATTATATAACTTATCTTTCTTTCTCTCTCTTTGTAGGTAAGCCGATTTCGAGACGTTGCCCATTGAACTATTGAGTGCTCCTGCTGCTGCTCCTGCTGCTTGTCTATCCTTGTCGATAAGGATAAGGTCGTAAGTAGCTTAACCGGCAGGGGCAGTCAGGCAACAACAAAAGTATCCGTATTGAAATTTAATACACCTTCCGTAATTGCCGCTGCATATGGAAAATAATATTTTAAGCTTAATATGCTAACCGATAATTAACACTTGATATTAAAAATTATATATGTATGTACTAACACTTTTGCAATTTGTTTTCAATTAGTTGTGGGCACTTTTTTTGTATGGCAAATGGATAAAAGAAAAATCTCTTTAAGTTTTTGTTAGATTTCAATGAATATACTCGTTAAGAAAGGGAACTTGTTGGGGATGAAAGGTAGGTATTAGTAATTATATATTTTTATACTTATACATCTACATATATAACATATCAACGACTTAGAAACCAAGGACCCAACAAATTTGTTGACTTTTATGCAGGACCTTGGTCTGATGGCCAAGAAGGAAGCACAATAGACGTTTTAGGTCCCAGTGCATCTATCTTCAACTATCTTGTGTATAAAAGACTTAGACATCAAATTAATATCATAAATATTTTGATATCCTTTTTGCATATGTTCATATATGAACCAGCCGTATGCCATTCACCGTTAATCTTGTCATATCTCATTATGCTTTACTGTGTTTCATTCTCATTAAATTTATACATATTTAATTGACTTTATGACCAGGCGCAGACACACTGAGAACAGAGTGACGTAATAGTGGCCAACAACAGTAGAGGCGACATGAGGCAGAGGCAGAGGCAGCAATCTACCCTAGTTAGCGGATCATATAAATAACAAGAAGATGAAAAAATGCAAAAATGTATGCTGGCAACATGTTCTTGCATAAAGGCTTTAATAATAATGCTGCTGCTGGGTGTCTGGCATGATGAGGCTCATAATTATGTGACATACAATCGCGCACAGCATAAAATATACATACTATATATATATTTTTAAAGTGCAAACAAAGCAACGCGTTGGGAAGGAGGTCTAAGTGCGGAAGGGTGGTGGTGGTTGTGTGGTGAGGAAACTGTCAACACGCTTGAGTTCGTCGATACCGCAACGCGTTGCTCTGGCAACAATGTTGCTAACGACGCATGATAAAAAAATAAAAATTGTTGCAGTTTTCTCCACACACACTTTGTTGTCGTTTTTGGTTTGGGTTCTTGATGTTATTGATGTTCCTGGGAACAGGAACGGTTTGCGCTAAGTATGTGTGATTTGTGGTTGCGTGCACAAAAATTTTACTTGTTGCCAAGAACTTGCAATTAACACTAGGCAAGGGTTAACCTTTGAAAACTTAAACTTTAAAATTTGTATAAAATTATTATCAACTACTAACAAGAAACTGTAAATTACGGGCTGCCACATGCCACATGCCTTATGCCGTGACACTTTTCCGGTTTCCTTCCGCATGTGATCAGTCAAAAGTTGTTCTTCTTTTTTACTCCACACGCTATGTGTTTTTTTTGCAATTAATTATGAGGCACGCTGACATTTTCCCTGCCGTCACGTTTTTACTTGTCGCTATTTTATATAATTTATTTTTAGTGGCTGCGCCAGTTGCATGCTCCCTATTTTGTCTTCGACACTTCGGTTGCGTTGAACTTGACGCAATTTATTTTGTCAAAAGATGCGGCGGAGGCAGCCGAGACACGCCTAGTTGAATGTTCTCTCTCATATGTCGTGTAAATATATATATATATAGCAGCAGAAACACACTCATCTCTGTAATATGCCGCCGGGGAATACCCATAATAACTTTAGCTGTTTTGCCTTGAAAAGTTCAAGGTTTTTAATTGGTCCCCAAAAACACAAAAGAATATATTTCATTTTACTTTGAGTTGTGTTGTTGTTGTTCTAGGTAATGTCTGTTGGAATAAGTCAGAAAAAGGAAAATTAACACATAATTGTGAACAAAAATTATTGTTTAAATTACATCGGAAAAGTAATTATCACCCAATTGTGAAAAACAGAAAGAGAAAACATAATACATTTATTATTAAATTACTATTAGGATAAGGAAGTGATTTGATCGTCTTAAAATGAAATTTCCCCTCAAAAATATTCCCACTAAATTTCCAAGTGTTTATTAGCTTTGAAAATGCCATCCTTTTTGCAGCCAGACTGAAGTTTGTTGACTTCTAATTCCAAAGTTGAATGTTTATTTAAAATTTCATTTTTCAAGTGCCTCTTCGGGTGTCCTCTATAAATAGTTTGCTGTTGTTGTTGTGGTGGCCCCCTCTTACTTGATTTTTTTTGGGTGCCGCATTTTACTCTTTATGAAATTATTTTGTTTGGTCTTTGTCTTTGTAGTTGTTGTTTTTGTTGTTAATTAACATGAGTAGTTTACTTAATTAAGCGTGAACTGTGGCAGAGTTTTGTTTATGTCTGGATTCCCGAGAGTTAAGTGTCAAATCGGGGTAGTTTGGGGATTACTTGTGCATCTGGCGTGATAAGCAATTACACATATTCATAAGTATTATTATGGTACACGATTTGTGCAATAGATGGCGCCGCTTTCACGCCACATTAACTGCAATTAGTCTTCATCAGGTCAAAATGACAACAACATCAGCAACACCAACAGCAACAGCAACAGCAACGGCAAGTGCAACAGCAATTTGCAATTTACTTCTAACAAAAAAAAACTAAATTTGCAAGCAAAATGTGAAAATGAGAAATCAAGCCAGCCCGGTAAAACCTCTCGAACCATACTAACAGTGAACTTCAGTTCACCAGCCAGCCAGCCACATTGACATTCAGGCCACTTAGTTGCCATGTCGTCCGTTCCTCTCCTGTGGTTCAATGTCGTCTCTGTGTGCAGACACACACGAGGAGGGCTGGGCTTCTGGGGGTTGGGGTTAGCTAGCTACTTGACGCCGTCGCTTGTCAACTGGCAAAATTGTTTGTAAAAATAGCGTGTGGCACTAGCATAAAACAACAGCAAGCAACAACAAGCAAAAACAACCAGAAAGAAGTGGATGGAAGGAGCTGTGGGTAGCAGCAAATACTCTAGTTGTATGTAGTTGTAGTTCCAATGTTGTGAAACATGCTGCATATATTTAGATATAGTCAATGCCTCGTCTAGTTTACTCCAGTGGCATACACAAAAAGGGGGTAGAGGGTGTAACGTTTGTTTCCCCTTTTGCATTTGATGGACGTTTCTTGCCAATGCTGATTAGCTGACAGAGAAGCATGTAGTTCCTGACACAAGCTCCAAACGTCATCTTCAATAAGCAATTGGTAAAATAATATTCTCCAGAGAGAAAAGCAAAAATTAAGCAGTCAAATTGCTGGAAAATTTAATGGTAAATTCTGGAAACTTAGTCGAAAACTTGGTAACTTTACAAAAAAAATAAAATAAAGTAGGAAAATGCTTTAATATTACATTATTATTTTTCGACAAAAAACTTATTCGTTATAACGTTGTTCACCCCTTTTGGCTACCACGCCACCCATGTCCAGCTCAATGACTTTGCAAATTTGTTTAAAACAGCGTGCATAATATTTGTGCCAGGACTGTAGAATGTTTACTATGACTTTGCATGTTGCCAACAAATTGTTGCACGTGGTTGTGTTGGCTAGGGTTTTGTTTAGTTTTGAATTTGTTTTCACATACATATATTTACTTCTAATGGTTACAACGCTAATTTTACTCCGGCTTGGCAGTTGACTGCACAAGGAGGGCGCCAAAGAGAAAGGGGTAATCCAGGGTGAGCTTAAAGATCTTCTTAAATGTCAGTTGTTTGGACAATGAATATGGTCTAAACTGTAGCCAGTAATTTTCTATTTCAATGGAGTAAGGATGTTGGGATGTTATTAAGTTATTACTGTCTTTGTATTATCTATTAGGTAAAGTTTCTCTTTCCATACTTTTTCGTTTTCTTGATTTGTAAATGAATTTTCGCGTAACGCGTTTATTTGCATTGCATTTCAAATTGAAACTGAAAACTTTTCCACGTTTTGCTCGCATATTGTGTTTCACTTAAAGTTGTTTGTTGGCTTGGCCATTGTGTTTGCCCTGCCATTGAGTGGGTGGTGCACTCAATCCAACCCAACCCAACCATATGAAGAACGTTTTTCCTTTTTACAACTATACATTGTTTTGCTGCTGCTTTTATTTGTTTGTTGTTGTAATGTTAATGCTTTCTTCATGACTTTCCTTTCGGTGCGTTTCGTTTCCTCGGCTTTCTTTTCATTGTATTGTTTTTGGGGATACTTTTGCTGCTGCTGGCATCTGGCAGACGACGCATCGTTGAGCTCCCCTTTTTCAAGAATCTAATTGTTTATTTTGTAATTTAAATATTTTTTCGTGTACTACAACTGTCAGATTTTATACTAGTACATTTTATATAGGGTTGAGTAATTGAAAATAACTCGTATTGCTCTGAGGCGTGGGCTGAAAAGGTTTATTCAAATATTTTTCAGATTTTGACTAAGCTAACTTAATCCATTTCCGTTCTTACGAATTCGAAACACACACTTCAGATTTTTTGGCTGCTGTTGTCTCGAAAATGTTGCACCCCAAGTTCGAAAATGTTGCCAAGCATTTTCAAACCCAAAAATAGAATCCCCAACTTGGAGAAGAGCGAGAGAATCGTGAAAAGTTTTCTCTTTCCTCAGTCTTGTGCTGATCGCACGCACGTCGAGAGTCTTTTGCTCCAAGTCGGGAAAATACTATACGAACACAAATACTAAATAGAAAAGTGTGCCCTGCATTTTTCATTCTTCCCTCTGCCCCGCGACCCCTCGGATTAACTCTACTTCTTTGGCAGCATTGCGTGTACGCGAGTTTGGTTCATTGAATTGCGCGTGGTCATTGCCATTGCTTTTTAATGAATTAATTGCCCGGTTGCATTTGGTGTTTGTGTTTTGTTGCTGTTGTTGTTTTTCTATTTATTTTTATCTAAATAAGGCGAAAAATGTGTAGTGCAGCAAATGGTTTAATCAAGTGGAATTTATGTGCTTCAAAAAGTGCAGTTAATTAAGTGTAAATACTAAAACCAATTCAAAATTGAAAATAATCTCGGGGGCGGAGTCGCATTTTCCCACCCACACACACTCACACACACATACAAACTTCTTGTCAACACAATGAAACCATGATAAAAAAAATTATGATATGAAAAAAAATTATGAAATGAGATTTATGATGAGATAAATAGCATTGCGGTCATTAATAAATCACTTTAAACAGCTTCGATTCGATTCGCGCCAGCTATAAACGAATCGGGCATTCATTAAATTCAATTTAAATCATGCGGTAACAGCAGGAAAAATCAGCTGAAATCCAGTAGAGTGGCTAATAGACCAGGATAGTCGGCGTGTTAATTGCGTTTCCATAATAAACTATAGTTTTCTGCGTTGTGCAAAATGTTAATTACTCTCGACGACTGCAAATAATTTAAAATACATTCAATTTTAATGCAATTAAGTACTGTTATGGTTTTTTTTCCCCGTTTTTGAGTGTAGTTTATTGAATTTTGTCAACATTAAATAAAGTATGGGAAAATAAAACAATAAATCATAAATTAAAAAAAGTTAAAAAAAAATAATAATAAAAATATACAATAATACCTTTTCTGCAATGAAAAGCTGTTGAGTTTATAATTAATACTATTCAATTTTATCATAATAATGAATGAATTAAGCAAATTCTATATAAATTCAATAAAATTTGAAATAATTTGTTTATAAAGAGCAAAACAAAATCAATTTAATTTAAAATTAAATTTTGTTTTAAATGGCAGAAATTAAAATATATTTCTTAATATTTGTTAGTCAAAAGGCACTTTCGAAAAATTATAAACATTTTTTTTTAATTAAAGAAATAAAAATATTTTGGTCAATATTGGTTAGGCAAAAGATTTTTCACATCTAAAATAATTTTTTATATAAAGTAACTCGCCTTTCTGTTGAACTTAATATCGATGTAATAAAATTTGTCTTCATTTTGTTTGCCATTACCCTTTCTACCATCTTCTTGCCTCACTTTTGGTTCACAAGGTCATGATTGAACTTTCTTTCCTCATTTATTATTGCATTTACAACAAATCTTACTTAGGCCTGGGGCTCTAATTATTTATGATTTCTTTCATATTACCCACATAATGTGCCAATTTACGAGCAACACCAACAACAACAACAGCAACAACCCCAAAAAAATGAAACCCTTTTTGATTTTTTCTGCACAGCTCTACAAATGAAGCCATTAACTAGGCGTGCTTTCTGTTCCTTGACTTTAACTTCCGTCTGCCTTCCCTTTTGCTATCCTGCTGCCATTAAAGCTTTTTATCACATTGTGTTTTTGATTTTTCACAAGCCGTTTTAAATTTGCTTGCAGGTAGAGACATTCGAAGAAAGCTGCTAAGAAAGGGGGCCACCGCTGTTGGCAGTTTATTTCTGTATGCGCAGCCCATGGCAAAGTTTGATTGTTTCCCTTGTTGCTTTTGCTTTCGATTTGGGACACATGTTGCGTATGCGTAATGCTTACAAAAAGGGTTGCATTTTGTGCCCCTCACCCCTGGCTATACTTTTCGTGTCGAGGTGGAGGTTGGGGGGACTTACAACGTCAATTGCAGGTGACTCATGGCCGTTAACTTGGCCCTGGCACGCAATAGCGTTAACGTTAACAGCTGTTAACAGCATTTGCCATTCGTGCGGCATAATAATAATAAGTAAAAAGCCAAGCACAAAGTTGCCCCACACCCGACGCCTATGCCCGCCCCGCCCCCTGATTTGCTGGCGCTCGCTTAGCGGTAATTAAATAAACGCCGCGCACGCTGCCTGTTACACAAAAACAAAAAACTTTTTCTTGCCAAAAAATGTGTTGCCGCATAATTAATTGAAAACATAATTAAAAAAACAGCACAACAACAAAAAAAGTTTCCAAAAAAATGTTTTTGAAGCTCACCTTTCATTGTTGTCCTATTTTTATACCCTTAACCCTTGAATTGGATAAAAAAGGGTATAATGGTTTTGTGCAAAGTATGTAACAGGCATAAGAAAGGTTCTTCGACCCCATAATGTATATACCCAGTCGATATAGCCATGTCCGTTTGTCCGTCTATCTGTCTGTATGTATGAACGCGTCGATCTCAGGAACTCCAAAAGCTAAAGACTCCAGATTTTGGATATGAGCTCTCCTAATCCCTACGCATAGCAAGTTTATTTCAAATTTAGTAATGTAATCGATAGCAAAAAACTCCTGAATTTCGAAAATCCGAAAATGTAGATTAAAACTATTAAGAAAACAATAAAAATAAATTTGTATTAAAATCGAATCAGAAACACCGGAGATATGAAACCATTATGCATTGGTACAGTGGTACACGTACATATAAGGACGTCTGTCAGCCCAAATGTCTTTCCGCCTGTGTGGTCAAGGGCTAAGGGTATCTTCTAGTCGAGCTTACTCGATTAGAGCCTTCTGACTTGCTTTTTTTTTATTTTGGGTCAGTTTATTGGAAATTTAATGCCTGACTGCTTTAGTGTAAATTTTCTTTGTCGCTTAAATTGAATTTAGCCGCTTTTTTCGGCTATTTTCGTTTCAACTTATCGATTTGGCCAGCCCGAAAGAAGATTTTGCTACCCAAGCGACGTTTTGGTAATTGTTCAATATTATTCAGTGTGTGTGTAGGCTCTTACTAAGGGCTGTCAACAAACCCGCACACTTACACACACACACACACACACACACACACACACAACGAACACGTACTGATAGCAACAGCTGTGTTCAATTGCCCGTGTGCCCATTGACTTGGTCTCTCACACATATACATACATATACTTATGTATAAATCCTGTTTGTCCTGTGGCACTGCGGTCAGCCTCAATGGGCATTTGGTAACTGCGCTCTGGTCAACCGGTCAACTGGTCAACTGGTCATATGGTCATTTGGTCAACAACTGCCGGCTTTTTTCACTGCAGATTTTATGCAAAATTAGTCAGGCATTGGGCAATTAGTTTAATGTAGAGAGCAAAGCAATGAATATTTCGGTCAAATCACTTCATTCATTCATGTGGTATACAGAGTGTTCGATTAAGTATCATTTTCTGTTAATAGCAGACATAATAGTTTACAAGATAATAATACAAATTAATGGTGTAGTTTCCGGTTAAAGATACTTTTCTCCTGTAGTTTTTCCTTCAATAACTTAAAAGCTATTTGTACTAAACCGATTTTCATGTCTTTAAATCTCTAAAATCTTGACCATATTACAGCATTTTTGCTATCTAGTTTCGAGGATTACGTTTACACATATGTAGGCAGTTTTTTTTGGGGGGGTTTTGCCTGCTGGCTTACTGCATTCAATTATCTTGAGTTTTGTCCTTTTGCCCCGCCACTAATTCGAGCACTTAGCCTCAGCTGGGGCCTTCTCCCATTGAGGAGGACTATCCAAATGCCATAAAATGCCAGAGGCACTTGCACACAGACAAACAGAGACCCGAAAAACTTTTGCACAACTTTCGTTTGACTGGGGATCATTTTTGTTTTTGGGATTCATTTTTTTTTTTTTTTTTGGTTTTGTTTTGTTTTTTTTTTTGCTTCACAGAGTTTCCTTTTTTTGTGTTTTTTGTTTTTGTCGGTGTTTTGGCAGCTTTGATGAGTCCAGGGGCCGCAAGTAGGTCATATACATTTTTGATGAGTTGTCATTATTAAATGCGACAAACTGTTCGCCACCAACCGCCCCTGCTTCCCCCCTGCTTCTATGCTGTCATGGCAATCGTAAGGGCGGCGTCAACACAGGAAACACAGTGCCTGCCAAAAACTTTTTGCCTACTAAAAATATATGAATGTATATAATTTATTTATATGACAGTTGACAGCGGCACTTGTTTTTTGCTGTGAAAATGATATATATATATATTTTGATATCTTCTGCTTTTGTTTTTTTTTTTGTTTACTATCGCAATATTTATTAAAGGTTTTTTTTTTGGGAGTTGCTTCAACTTTTGTCTAGTTTTTATGACACCAAAATAAATGAAATGAAGCGAAACGAAACGAAACGCATTGAGTTGTGCGAGTTGCTTACTCGCCATTAATAGTGACAAGAAATTGTTATCAATTAAATGGAACACAGAAAACAAAATAAACATCGCATGTGGTCTATGTCTATGTGCCATTGTGCTTTTTATTATTATTCCTCGACTTTCATCACACACATTTAGTTTTGTGTTTTGTGTGTAGGCCCAAGTGGGCGTCAGAATTGCTACAATAAATTTGTCTATTTTGTCCACTTGACACACCTACACCTAAGGCTAGTGGAGCAGACGCTAGTTAGCTTCGGCTCTCAAAGTTTATTGGCTTTTGTTTATGTATGTAGATATATATAAAGAGGGGTGCGGTCGGTCTTTAAATTTTAGGACAACCATAAAGAGGAATTATCTGGAAACCTAGAAGATAAAATAAGAACTTTGAATTGAATTAAATCGACATTAGAATAAAATATTTAATGCTCTCAAATATGATTTTATGGAAATAAAAAATACTTAAATGAAAGTCAATTTGAGAGGCTATATTTGTATATAAATTAGGAGAGATATAAGAGAAAATATAACAGAATAAAATTAAAAATACAATAGAACAAAGAGAACTAATATTTACTGAATTATCTTTTTCTATACCATTTATTTGAAGAAATTGTATTTATTATTTATTTTATTTGAAAAAAAAAACAATGCATCTTTTCCATTTTATCAAAGTAGTTTTATTTCATGTACATATAAAAATTCGGTTAGGCCAGAAATCTGAAGATTAGTTTCCAAATAGTTTTATTGTCCATTAAAAGATTGTCAACCCAAATGTTTGTATACAATCCATTCAACGTTTTATAGTATTTCTATATCAATAAGCTCAACCCAAATTATGTCACATGCCACGAGATGTTGTTGTTGTTGTTTGGGGTAGAAAGCTATGACAGTTTCCTAAAACCCTGAACAACTGGGTTGATTGCTCACATCAACACGTTGCCAATCAGCTCAGCTCAGTTCCCATCATCAAATCATCTGCCCGCCCCTCTGCTTCCACTAACCAGCTTTCCGGCTGCTGTCTTGTAATGAAATCAAAGTCATGGCGTCAAAAGGTACCCTAAGAATGTTTTGACATTACTTTCAAGTGTCAATTGGCAGAGATTTTTTCGTCTTTGACTTTGAGGCAAATCGAATTGAGAGCGATGTTCAGTTCAGTTCAGCGCTGTGCAGTTTGGTCAAATGCGATAAAAGTCAATAATACAATCAATTTTAATGAGCTTGCTTGGAATAGAATAAGCCTGAGCCATAATCGAGGGTGGCTTCCTTTTCTTTACTTTGGGTGTTACTTATCAAAGCAATTTTTGGAGCTTGGGCCCAACAGGTTGTCAATGGTTTTGCATTAAGCTTATCGATTACACTGAGCAACAAAAAAAAAAAGAAAATCAAAAATTCAAAATAAATGTAATTTTATTTTATATTAGAAATTGAACTGATTTTTGGTTTTAATATTATAAATAAATCAAAGTATTCTTATTTTACTGAACTAATCTATTATATATAAAGTTATTGGTTTCAACACTTTGTTGCTGTGTGTTATTTAAACACACACCTGATTGCGCCTTAAGGCTAAGTCCTATCTTATGCTACAAGGAGCTCTTAAAGTAACAGACAACCCAAACCACACGTTGAACTTTCTTTTCCTAACTGCTGGCTGTCTCGTTCGATTTATCATAAATTTTGTTGGTGTTAAGTTAAGAACTCGCATCACTTTTCCACCTGTCGTGGAAGATTGTAAATGTACATATGTATCCACACATATATATTTATAGCTACCTCATGCAAATTCCAATAAACTAAAGTACCCAACTCGCGACATTTGATAAAAATGTGTAAAAGAAAGAAAAAGAAGAAAAGATGAGAAACAACCCCCTGGCGGCAATTTTTCGTTCACATTTCTGACAAGCTATAAAATTTTTATCAGCATTACTTTTATTTTGACATTTTACTGACATTTCACAAAAGTACTTGAAGCAAGCCAACAAACGCCGCCAGACACAAGGAAACTTCTACCCTCAACTTCTACAAACTCAACTCAAACGCAGATAAGAGGGAGAGTGAGACCAAAACGATGGGCGGGCACAGGAGGGGGCGTGTTGCAAGTTTTGTATTTGGCAAGCGCTTTTTCATTTACCAAATGGTTGTTTGACCTTTTTTTTTTGTTTTGGCTAGACCAAATTGATTTCCAGCACGATTTGTCAACCCCTTTTCGCAACAAAACTAAAAATGTTATCAACAGGCCAAAACAAAAATTTGCTTACGTTTACGAAAATCTGCAGTGAACACTGTCGCTGACAAGGGTGTCAGCTCCAATTATGCATGAGCCGGGCCAGCTACCAAAATAACAATACCAACGGGAGCCGGCCAACCTGTTGTTTGTTTTGTTTGACCCACTCTCTCTTCGCCACTTTCATTTTCAATTAGTTTGGCCAAGTGGGCGTGTGACTTTCAACGCCTGAAACACAACAACTAACGACAGCAACAGCAACAGCAACATGAAATGGGACGGTCCGGTACGCGCCCTGAAACGTTCCGTTTCTCTTCCGGGGGCCGAATGTGTCTGTTGTTGAAAAGGGTAAAAAGTAACACGCCGCCTCCTTCAGCTTAATGTTTATTATTATTATTGCATACTTTTTTGGAGAGACCGCGACTGGCCCCACTGATAAGCTTTAATGTGTTGCGGTGTTTCAATAAAACTTTATCATAATTGACATTTTAATGGGGCATGCAAAGGGAAAAACGGAGTGAAAGAAACAAAAATGGAAAACACTTTTCTGCTTATATGGCTGTTGGTTTAAGCTGTAATTTTATATTTATGAAGCTGTAGATACAAGGGCTTGTGAAAAAAGTGCCCAGGGTCTCATAAATATGACAAAGAAGGTGTATAATGTGTGATAATGTGTGTGTGGGGCATGTGGCAAAATGGTAGAAAGGGTAACTGTACTTTTGGATGTAGTATCTTAGAAAGTGCCAAGAGCAGAAACCAACATTAAAATGGTTTTTTATTATGTTCACACATTTTTAATGCCATAAAATGTGAACTCCGAAATGCTTTTAGTGTGTATTTGTATTCTAAGGTAGTTTTGCAAGTGAAAAGATATTTGGCAAAAATATATTATATATTCAATTTCAATAGCTATAACTATAAAAAAAAAAATAATGTGAAATGATTTAGAAAATGAATACTTAATAAATAAATGCATAACAGTGTTGGAAAAATTTTTGCTTAAATTATTACAGAAATAGCTATAAAAAATATGACAAAAATATATAAAGTTTGAAAATACAAGAAATTAATTTAAACATGTTCTATAATTAACCATTAAACATGAATAATACTGAACAAAAAATATTAATCAACGAACAACCATAATAAAAAAAGTATATAAAAAATCAATCATTTAATTGATATTCTGTCAAAATGCTGGGACGTTGCGTTAGTTACCAGGGCTCCTGCGATAACATCAACGGAATATTGACGAGCGACTATGCAAAGGTTTGTAAAGAAGATGTAGTAAAAGCAAAAGAAGATGGCGAAAATGAAGATGAAAAGCAATTGACTATAAAGTTGATTAGTCAATGGAAAATTGTTTAACACTATTAAACACTCTACACTTCATACAGACACTTTACACACACTAACTAAATTTTACTTACACATTTTGTGATTTCGAAGTGCTCCGAGAAATGTCAGCCCTTAAAGAGAACACTCTTCTGATAAAGAGACACACACAGACTGGTTGGGAGTGAGTTGAGTTGAGCTGGCATATTTGCCACAAACACATGCCAACGGGGGCAGCTGCCTCTTTATAAAGCCAGAAGACAACTCGAACAGTTTATTGTTGTTGCTGCTGTTTGGTTAGAGTCTAGAGTCGAGACATTCGGGCAAAGGCAAAACAGAGCTGGTCCTCAAAAAGAAACACTAACAAAGTCGATTTCTTTTGCTGTTTGTTGTTTTGTTTTGTTTGCCATTGCTTTTGTTGTTGTTGTGGGTGCCCCTCGGTTTTTGGTTAGACCCCAGGCAGCGTATTTGCGGGCATTGGCTTAGCCAGTTTTTGCAGCCACTCGTTATGGCCCTAACAATTTTCCATTGCCATTTTCCATTTCCATTGCCATTGCCAATGCCACACTGACAGTGACAGTTACAGTTGCAGTTACAGTTACAGTTGGAGTTACAGTTAGAGTTGTCTGTGTACAGTTTGCCATGGCTACATTTTCACAGTAGCAAGTTTTCACTTTATTTTGTTGCGACCAAGTCAAAGCCGTTGCCGAAGCCCAAGTCAAATCCAAAGTCCAAGCCTGAGCCTAAAGTCCCCACTGGAAACAAAAATTGCATAAGCTAGCTCAAAGTCTAGGCCACACCATTATTAGAAATCCCTTGCCCTTCCATACCCTTTGTGTACTTGCCTGTAAAGCTCAGTCGTAACTTGACAAAAAGATAGACAAACAGACGTTGACTAAAAATACAATCCTAGCTATTTTTATTGCCATGGCAAGCAATGTGTCGCATCCACATGTATTAAAAGAGAGAGCAAAATGGAATATGGGAAATGGGAATTAGCAGGATGAGCTATAATAAAAACTACGCAAGGATGTGGCTAACGATGTGCACAAAAGACAAAGCAGCTCTCTACTGAAACAGCAGAAACAGAAACATAACCAGAAGCAGCATCAGTGCGAAAATTCCTAAGGTCTAGGAGAAAAAAAGAAAAATAAAATGACAAAAAACTTTTCCACTCACATGCTGGTTGTCTACCAAGAAAATGTGACCATCATAATTTAATAAGAGTGGGCTCTAGTATTAAATTTAACAATATTAATATACCCAAAGAGACTTTTGTGTATGCATTATGTGAATTTATTTGTATGCAAAAAAAATATTTAATATTTTTAAGGCAAAGTGAATATTCTTTAAGGCTTTGTTTGCAAGAACCATATTTAACAGTCACATTTCGTTTTGGGTAAACTTAATTTTATTGAGCACAAAATATTTAACATATAAAGTTTAGAAAAACATTTTGTATTTCTTTACATAAACTAATTCCCAAGTAATTTTTAAATATTATTTTATTTTATTCTGAAGCTTTTCCGTGAGCTTTAATAATTTAAGCAAAAAGTAAATAAAGAAAGTATAATGCAATATTTATAAAAAGATAAAGTTGTTTTTGTATTGACTACAGTTGTATGTTTTAATTAAAAAATATGTAATTTTAGGCAATTTGCATAGAAATTATAAACAGATAGATTTTAACTTTATATATTTTGCTTGAATCAGTTTATTTGATTATACGAAACTTAAACAGACAGGAATTTCATTACTCAGCTAAAACCCCAAATGTCTTGTAATAATTGTATAATAAAAGCTCAACACTAACTACACACACATTTACAGTAACACCCATACACACATGCACAAGTTATATACCAACTCGAAGCTTATCATTTGTCGCACAGATTTTCTTAACGACCTTTCTCTCTTTCTCTCGGGGTAGAGAATTTTTGTTCAGTAAATGGCCGGAGTTTAATTTGTTTGTTCGTCGTAGGAGAAACTGCAAGCGCCTGCAAGCAAATAGTATTTTGTGCATATGCTGTCTCTGGCGTTCGCAAGAGAGAGAGACTTTTTTGGCTGCTAATGATTTCCTGATAACCCGGCTACGGCTAGGAAACGGCTGCAACTTCTGTGTAACATGAGCAGCTGTCGGAAAGTGTCCAAAAATGCCTAATTACTGAAACTAATGGCCATTTAGTTGCAAAATGCACAACAAACATGCAGTTGGCTTTAGAATTACTTTAATTGTATTGTATTTTATTCTCTTCTCTTGCAGATTTACACAGACTGGGCTAACTATTATTTGGAGCGATCGAAATCGAAACGAAAGGTCACAGATCTTTCGGCCGATTGTCGCGATGGTCTGCTGCTGGCCGAGGTCATCGAAGCAGTTACCAATTTCAAGGTGCCCGATTTGGTCAAGAAACCAAAGAATCAACAACAAATGGTAAGTCTTAACAATGACTGAAGTAATGGGAATATTATTCACAATTCATTATCAATCAATCTGTATTAAAATATTTCATATACTTTGTTAGGGATTTTTTTCGTCATGTGCTATTCATTTGTTGACTTCATTAAAGTTTTAAGCATTCATTAAGTGCGCCTTAACATTTAACTTGTATGCTTTCGGTGTGGCAATTGCCTCCACCTTAACCTCAACCTTTGACTTGCCGTCGCCCCAATTGAAAACTCAACCCATTTCCTGATCCAAATCCTACAGCCCTTTGTTGACTTCACCGCATTGGGAGCAAAGAACATTTCCCAACCAAAACGTGGCACGTGGGAGAATGCAATGCTTGAATTTTCACCTTAAGCTCTCAATGAGTCACTCCCTTTTTGGAGTGGAAATGCGTTAATTGTTTTTCACACACACACACACTCATATAGAAATGGTGACTTTTTCATGAAAATGCGAGGCAAAACGTGAAAACTTGTTCACATTTTAATGTGTGTGTGTGTGAATTTGGCTCTCTCTCTCTTGCACTCTCTGTGTGGGTTTGCCATTACGTGGACTCTTTTTCTCCATTTACATTCGTCAACTCATGCTGACTAACGTGGTCTAACTGCGGGAAACACACGCCACGTTTTATTTGGGTAGGTTTGCTTGGTTTTTTTGCGATGACTACGTTTCACGGGACGTATGATAAACTTTTTTTTAGCAGTGAGATCGCTTCGGGAAAATTCAGTTAGGCTGTCTGTAAATGGTTTCCGCCACGCTAAGCATTTACCACCATGTGATTTTGTGATTCGGTTTGCATCTGCATTTAAATTTGAATTTGATTTCGCTGCACTTCATTGAATTTATGAAATTAAAATTAAAAACTTTCGCCGCAGCTGCTTTTGCATCGTTTTTAAATTAACGCTAAAGCATGAGAGAATAAGGAAAAAAAAAAGAGATTTCGAGATTTTCATTTCATTTCTTTTACGGTTTTGTCTGCAATTGCGCTGTGTTTTCCTTTTTTTGTCTGCTACGTGAGCTGCGTTTATAAGCAACGAAATAAACGACGCCCAGAAGTAGACTTTACTTATTTTTTTCAGCTTTTCTCTTTGCCATCCCAGAGCCTAGTTAGGAGCACAAACAAATGCGACTGCCGCCGCTGTTGCTGCCTTGGCATATTTTTGTAGAGTTATTCTGCGGCAAGTTCATTGCCGATTTTTAGGAGTGCAAACAGAGAGAGTCCATGAAATAAAAATTTATTTCAACTTTGTCAGTTTTTCGTTAGTTGACGTTTTGCATATTAAATAGAAAGAGAGAGGAAGAGAGAGAGAGAGAGAGGGTGAGAGAGACAGAGAAATGGCACTCTCTCTCGCGAAGTCTTTGAGAAAATGATAAGCTCAGCTAAACGTGCGATGTGGCACGTGCTGCTGCAGAACCTGACAAATTGGCGACTCTACGCCTACCCAACCCAACCCAACCCCCCAAATAACTGGGCGTGGCCGCTGCGCGCGTTGACGTATGTGACATGGGCACCAAATTGAGTTAGTTGCACTGCGCTGCATTTTACTTTGCCAAGGGGGGGGCAGTTGGTAGTGTTGTGGTGGGGGGTTAAAAGCCACTCCAAGCGCAAACTTAATTTGGCAATGGCTGCGAAGCAATGTTTTCCAGCCAAAATTAGTCAGTAGCATGTGAAAATGTTTTTGTTCAAATTTGATGATGCTGTAGAGTGCAGCGTGGAATGCTTTTTAATGTTTATGTGTGTTTGTGTGTGTATGTGTGTGTGTGTGTGTGTGTGTGTGTGTGGAGTAAATATAATTCCCAACGCTCTTTATATTCATACAAATATCCGGTGGGCTTTTTTATGCAAAACAGCGAAAAATCATAGAAAAATATTGTGTGTGAAAACGTTCAAAGCTCCTAATAAATATATTTATTTGCTGTAGGTATTTATATGTATTTTTTTTTGAGGAAGTGAGAGCTTATGGGAGTTATCTCATATATGTTTAGAATAATAATATAAAAAACAAGAGCGTGGTTAAATTTTGTAGAAAATTTGAATGTGAATAAAAATGTTAAGTTGTCTTGTAATTTACTTCGAAATTGCTGTTAGTAAATGGGGAAAAATAATTCCATAAACCTAAAAGAAAACATAAACGCACCTAATTCAAATATATAGCATTTTATGAAAGGAATAAAAATGCGAGATAATAATAATAAAAATATATAATTTTTTTACTATATTTTATGCTTAATAAAATTTAATTTGTTCTGGGCATATTTTCAGCTTAACAACCTTATGTTTCTTTATTGTTATTACAATTTAAGATTTGTTATGCAAAGATAATATATATAATATCTTGATATGACATATCATATCTTAATATATATCACACCTATACATGGCATATCTTCAACCTTTTTAAGTTAAAGTCAGAAAAACAAAACCGGAAAATTCCATCTGTGCTTCCAAGTCAGGTCTCACCGTCAGAATTTCAAATTTCATGGTTTTCTGATATTTCGTTTGCCATTATTGCAAGCTTCATCTCCAAATTAGTATGCTCTTCTACTGCCATAACAATGCCAAGTACTCCTGCTGCTGCTGCTGTTGTTGGCCCCGTTTTCCATTTCAGTGCAAACAAAAAATGGCATTTGGAGAATTTTTCCATTTGGCTGGTGCAGTACTAGTAGTTCGTGTGTTCTATTCTTTTCGATTTGCTGCACGACCATTGTTGCGTTTCTTTTGTAGCTTGTTTTTCATATTTGCATGGCGAAATGAAAAATCAACGTGCTAGCTGAGACACAAACCAAATGCCAAGCGTATTTCACAACCAAACAGCAGCATCCCCTTTGGGTGCACCAAAACACATTTAAATAGGAGATTCAATAAAAACAAATAACACACGCACACACACACACACACAATAGTCGTCATTGGATGAGTGTGGACTAAAGTATATTTTATCAACTTTTAAATCAAATATTAAACTTTAACTTAGTTTTCGTTTCTTGGCGTGCATTTCACTCCAAAGTTTGTAATCAACTTTTCTTCAGTTTGCGCCCTTTTTTTTATGTATTTTTTGTTCACTTTACTTCTTCTTCTGGCTGTTGCTACTTTGGTGAGCTAGGCAAAACTTTACATGCGCTTTTTTCCACCCTGCAACACGTAGTGCAATCTTTTTTCTTTTGCCACTTTCGTAACGTTTTTCTAATGAGTGACGACGATGTCGACATAGTCGGTATCCAAATGTGGCCAGAATCACATACACACACACACACACACAAACATTTAGAGCTCGAGACTTGAATCACCAGAGTATGGTAAAAAAAACTTGCAACTCTTGAAAAATCGGCGAATCGTAAAAGTGTTCAAAGTCAACTTTTGCGTTGCGCCTTGCCAAACATATGCGAAAAAGTCGCTGAAAAAACGGTTAAAGAGCCCAAGCTGATGTGTTTTTAAGCGACGTTTAGAAAATGTTAGGAAAATACCCTTTTAAAGTAATTTTTTGTGTTTAATGTGCGCCGTTTGAGGGTTCAGCGTTATAAAGTTTGTAATTTTAATTTATATATATATTGAATTTATTATTTGTAAAATATTTTAGTTACAAAGTAAAATCAATTTAAATATTTTGACTTGGTAAAAACATATTCTGTTTTTTAAGAATGCATTAAAATTTGTATGCAAAAGCAAAAAAAACCTATGAAAACAATGAATGAATAACAAAAGACAAAATATTTACAATGAGTTTTTACTGTGGCACTAATTTGATTTTTCATGTGTAAGCAGCATTTTATCTCTAGCTACTTTTTGTTTTTTTGGTAACTTTCAATGTGCAGCATGAAAAGGAACACAACACACATACACATACGCACACCCACACACACACACCTCTTGGGTGCAATTTTCCAATCAAATATGTAAATAACAAACTACAAGTTGAAAAGGTAAAATCCTAAAAGAGAAATTATATTAAAATAATCTCTGGCTGCATCTTCTATATAATTGGCCTTCTTCTTCTTGAGCCTTGTTTTCTTCTTCTCTTTCTCTCTCTCTCTTTAACTTTATATTCCCTTTAACAGTTTCTATTCTCTTTCTGATATGCTGCCTTGTTCACTTGGCTGGTTTGCGTCTAATGCAGGCAATGAATGCCTTTTGTTGTCCAAAATTGCTATTGTAACGTTGTTGTTGTTGTTTATTTTGATGTTTGTTGTTGCTTTGGCGCTTGTCTGCCTTTTACATAAGCTTATTAGCACTGCATAACAACAACACCAGCAGCAACAACAACAAGTCAATTATTATGTAATTAAAGTAAAACAATATCTCGATTAAATGCGCTCAAGTGCTTTGTGCACATAAATAAGAACAATATCTTAGGTTTGGCTTCTCTTTATCATGGCTGAACAAGCTGAAAGGATATGAACGCATTAAAGTCGGTTTGTGTCTTAGCTTTTGGCTTGAATGGCTTAGAACTAAACTGATTTAAGTAATGAACAAACAAACAATGCTTATTATGTTTAAGCATATGCTTGTGTGTGTTTGTATATTTGAAAATGAACATATAGGAAATTTTGATTAGAAATGTTGGTTTAATGCAAATAAATATTTAAAGTCATATGAGCTCAAGTTACTTAGGGCATTAGCTTTAAGACAACAACAATGTCTGCTTATCTGCATAGGACTACAGAAACTAGTAAAAATGTGGATTAAATGTTCAATACTAATAAGAAAAATCTGATATAAATAATATTAAAAATAAATACATCTTGAAAAAGTTTGCCTTTTGCACTTCAAGACCCAAATAAAAACTACTTAAAATTTATAAAATAAATATTTGATGTAAATTTTATGTTGGAATGTTTTGCATACCATTTGTTAATAATTCATAAACATGTTTCCATTAACTCTTAAAAGACCTGCAATTCATATGATTTCTGACTTAACACTAAACACAACCCATTTCAACTGTTTCTTCTGCTGCAACTAACAATTTCCATTACTTTTCAATTTGTTGAAAGCTATCAATGCTGGCATCTTTATGTTTTTTTTTCACTCTCCTTGAACAGCCAATTTCGGTACAGCTTCATAGTTGATTTCAATAGGTGCGAGTGGAATAAAGCCTTTGGGGCATGCATAAAATATAACACAATTCTTACCATTCTTTCCTCTCAATACACTCCTCTCTCCTCTCTTTCTCGATTGTCAGACATTTTGCAATGTTCTCGATATACAAACATACGTACATATATGCAGAAGCTGACGTTAGCTTTATCTAAAATGAAATCTGCTTAGGTAGCAACGACTGCAGGCAAGCAAAGAGTCATCAGGCAACAGCATATGCTTTACATGTTAGAACTATCCAACTCTTATATCTTCTTCTGTAACACCAACCCTCCTCCCCCCTCTCCACACTCGTTGTCCGCCCAAATAGGTCGAAACAGGTCCAGCTGTGCAGCAGTCAGCATGTGGCCCACATTGAAGTTCATTAATGCAACCATTTTGCCTTAAGCTATTTTTACTCGACTTTTTATCTCTTTGCCTCTTTTAATTGTCCAAACAATGCATACACAGAGCGTTTTTTATGGCCATATTAAAGTTTACAGAGCAAAAGGGAACATAGAACAGAGGGAATCGGGAACCGGGGGGCATTGTTACCGTTACAAGTGGAAGTCGAAGCTTTTTGAACTGTTTACATATTAATTTTGTACCTAAATTTAGTCGATTTCAACTTGCACAAGCTGCCACAAAATAAAAAAAATAAAAAGGGAAAAGAACAACGAAAAAAAGAGCATTTTTCCGAATGTTGCAATTGTGTGAGGCAAAAGTTTTGTAACCACAAATCAGGCGGTATAAACTTCTCGGTGGCGGCCTTTTGCACGTGCTGCGCCCATAAATTCCGCACACACAAATTAAGTTTGGCTGTTTTGTTGGTGTGGAGAGGGGGGCATTGTAGGGACAGCCAATCAATGGCCGTGCCACAAGTTGCATAAATTAACAAGCGTGTTGCACGTGAGTAGCAGCTGGGTAGCTGGGAAAAAAAAGTCGCTAAAAAAACTAAACTTTACAAGTACAGTTTGCACATTAAAGTTTAGTTTCCGTTTCCTGTTGCCATTTCCGTTTCACTTGTAATTTTTCAATTAGACAATTTGCAACTGTAAAACCGTTAAGCGGCCAGTATTATAAAAGTTTTCAATGATGTTGTTATTGCTTTTCTTGTTGCTGTTGTTCTTGTTGCTGTTGTTCTTGTTGCTGTTGCTGTTGTTGGTGCGGACAATCGCAAAAGTTTGTTAATCATACGCTACGTATGCTCGAATGGAAGCAAAACAAGCAGCAAACAACAAGCCACCAACTAATACCATTCCCAGCATCCAGCGAATCGTTACGACAACAACGAAAACAAAACACACAGAAAATAATTTCTCACTTTATTAGTTTTGTTTTTCTGTTGCGAAAGTGATACACTCAAATGGAGCATTTGTGTTAGATAGAGTAAAAATTATATATGTGCTGAACTTCATTGGGATTTTTCTGTGAGGACTTCGTTAAAGAATTCACTTTGAGAGACATATTTCCTAAGGAATAAGTGTATTCCAATTAAATTTTATTTTCATTTCAATCATTTGTTCTTAAAACTTAAACAAATATTATAAGCTATATCACATTAACTTGCTGTCAAAATCAATATTTATTTAAGGCAGAGTATCTTCAAGAACAACAAATATTTTCACTTGTACTCAAAGTTGATGCTGTTATTGTTGTTGTTGTTGTTATGGTTTGTTGTGCATTCGTCAAAGTTTCGCAAAGCTTTCTAATTACAAATGTAAATCCCCTCACGAAACAGCTAACCAAGTGTGTGTTTGTGTTTGTAAGCTTGTGTTTTGGGTCAGTTGGGAGTTTGTTTTTAGCTTTTGGTCAGCGTTGCGATAATTGTCACTGGTCACTGGTGGAAGGTTGAGCAAGGATTCGGTAACCAAAAACAGTGCTCACAGCCTGGGGTGTTAGTTGCAGATAACTAGCCAGGCAACAAGGATGACGATGAGAATTTGTCGCTGGTTTTTGTTTTTTCATGTTGTTTGTTTGTTGTTGTTAGCGGAAGTGCAAATACACACAACACAATTTCAGTTGAATGTGTTGAAATGCAATTCTATTTTGGTTTTTGGCGGCGAAAAAGACTTGCCAAGATTCACTTCACGCACTTAATTGGACACGGCGCAGAATCGAAATGGAGGAATACATAGAAAGATCACTTGCTCCTCTAATTGCAGCTGCTCAAACTGACTGACTGACTGACTGACGAACTGACTGACTGACAGTCTACTTGGAGCTGGCGTTGACTTCAAACGCTCCACGTAGCTGCGTTGCTTTGCGTTGCGTTGCGCATTCGACCTCATTTTTGGCTTGAGGCATTAGATGTGCCTGCTAAATTTAGACAGCAGGCACAAGTCTTTTACAACTTACACAGCCATACATATATATAAATATATATATACATATAAAGTGTGTCTATATATTTGCTGTTTGTACACTTGTACAGATCGCTGGCACAGGTTGACCCAGCCGACATTTATGTTATTTTTCTTTTCCAGATTTATGTGCGTGAACGAACGTTAATGATCGTCATTTAGGCCACAACACAAAAGTGAAAACTGAAGGCCAAAACGAGAGAGAGTTCACTGCAATTTATGATTTTGCAGGGAATCATTATCGTTCTTTGTTTCCCATGCAATAAATGAGTGTGGAAATATTCAGATTAATATATGTAGTATAATCTTTTCATTCATAATTCCTCATAAAACAAGGAAAAAGTTTACATATTAAATATTAAATATTGAAGTTTTATATAATTATGTTATTTTAATGGGTTTCTGTAATATTTACTTAATCCTAGCCATAATCAACTTTTCTGGCAATGCATTACTTTTTGAAGGCACTGTTGCGCATATAAATCACTCAAGAGATCAAAATATAATGCTGGAAGCCATAAATCAAATAAAAGAGCTCAATTATTCACTTTTTAAGTATTTTAATATCCCCCTTTGATATATTCTTCTACTTTGCAGTTATGTTTTTTGTTCAACTTCGTGATTATGATATCAAATAATCATAATAATGAATACAGTCATAATAATGTATTTGTGGTTAGGTTTATGAGCTTGCTTATTGTATTGATCGTAATCATGCTGATCATTTTTTTTTAATGTTGCTGTTTATGTTCATGTTTAATTGTTGGGTTGATCTTTCGACTCTCGACTTATGCTTGCCGTAAATCAACAACAACAACAACTGCGAGCAAAACTTGTCCTACTTTCTGTTGCCAAAAAACTCTTAAAACGAGAGACTTTTCTAAAGTTTGTTGCTTCTCCTTCTTGCGTCTCGACTTTTTATAATTGCTGCACGTTTCGGCAATCAAAATTTATATGAATCTATTGAACTCGCCAATTTTTGGATTTGGATTTTATTGATTGCCAGCCAGTTGTCATGTCTTCAGTCACTCAACTTTACGAGCAACAAGCAAAACTAAAAAAAAAAAATTAACGATCCATTGCTGCTGCTGCTGCCGCTGCTGCGGAGGCTGTTCTGCTTTTGCGTTTGCTGTCTGATGACTTATTGAAAATTCCATTTAAAAATTGTTTACTCATTGCGCTCAGAACGAAACAGCAGACACAACATAACGCACACACGCACACACACTGACACACCCACAAAAATTGTGCGATCAACTGTCAAGAAAATAATAATCTCAAAATTGAACAGTCGAAACTGTGTGTGTTTATGTCTGGGACAGCATCAGCAGCAGCGCCAACAACAACAACAGCAGAAGCAACAAGCAAAACAAAACGAAGAAATAAGGCGAACGGTGGATAATGGCAGATGGCAAAAACAGATCAGCAACACAAACATGTTGCATAGCAGCGTTGCGTAGCAACATGTTTTGGCTCAATCAGCCTGACTGATACAAAGCTAAAAACAAGTAAGAAGGCTCTAGTCGAGTAAGCCCGACTAGAAGATACCCTACACCTTTGACCATAGAGACGGACAGACGGTCGTGCTTATAGACATACACATATGTACGTGTACTACCGGACCAATGCTGGATGACTACATATCTCTGGTGTTTCTTGAACGACTTGATTTTAATTATTTTGTTAATAGTTTCGATCTCCATTTTCGAGTTTTCGAAATTCTTGATTTTTATTTATTGATTACATGTGTATATCGTAAACCTAAAAACTGATCGAAAATTTTAAACAAATTTATATTCTTATATTCTTCAATACATCTGCATAAAACCATTATACCCTTTTTTTTACCCATTTAATGAGTTAAGGGTATAATCGTTAAAATATATGTGACAGAATAACATATCTATGTTTTTAAATGTAAAATGGTTGGATAATATCAAACTTTACTTATTTAATATATTATAGTTGTGAAACATATTAAAATGTGCTTAGCAACATTTCAAATGTTGTATATAAAATGTTGCTAAGCATTTTAGTGCATCAGCAAACTAAACCAAACCTGTTTGCCGGCAACACACACGCACACATACGCCCCCGCTCAAACCAACAGCTGGTCGAACAATAAGAAGAAACAAAACAACGATCGAACATGATTGTTCGACCATCGACAAGCAACGATACAGTTTGACTTAGCTACGATCATTCACGACGATTCTGTTCAGTCGGCAACCAACTGTTGCTGTTTTCGGTTGTCGTTAGTTGAGCTGCGTTCAATTTGTACACGTTTTTAACTGCTTCTGCGCAACGTAACGATCGCGATTTCTTACGTATTTTCTGTGTCTGTGTGTGAGGCAGCTCCAGCTGAAAACATTTGGGCCATAAATTGATGGCTAATTAAAAGCAGCTGATGGCACACAGATAAATGTTACGAATGAGTGTGTGATAAAAATAACTTAAAAATTGTGCAAAATTATTTGAGTAAATTGCTCAATTAAACTTAAGAATTGTCTTTCCGTTCAATTCATGCTAATTTCTAGAAGAAATATAAAAAATGGAAAAAAAAAATATTTTATATGCCTAATTGTGCGCGTTGATTGCTTTAAATGTTGCTGATTTCATCAGGCATTATATCAATTAGAGAAATTGTATAACAAATAAAAACAAAAACAATAAGTGTTCGCGTTTTAAGTCGCCTTGCTCCAATTGTTGGATTTTAGTTGTATTTTTGTTGTGCTTTTTATTGTTTTTGGTTGCCACTTCAGTTGCCCCCGTATGCAGGTCAAGTAGACCCCGAACGTGGCTAGCAAGGGAGACATAGACGGAGACGGAGTCGGAGAGCGAGGTAAATAAATGAAATGAGATGTTTATCAATTTTCCGTTAAATAAAATGCCTGGAAATTAACATCAAATCAACATAAACAATGGCGAGTGGCGAGTCTCATAAAATAGCAGTCAACACGCATGCCACATGCGTGGCAAGCTGATGCCAACTCTGGCTAATTATCATGACACCAACTGTCAAAATTCGACAGGGGCGTACTACTGACCACGCCCCCTCTCTCATCTTCATTTAGCTACCTACTGTTGTACTTCATTCGTGTCTCTTTATCTCTTTTTGTGTGTTTTTGTATTTTATGTCCTGTGTTTTCTACCACAAATAAATGACTTTCACTGCCGGGCCCTTCCCGGATTCATATTTTGGTTGGACTAGGGACTTGTGGTTGCCCCTTGTTGTTGTGTTCCTTTCGACTTTGCCTCACCTTTTGTTGTTATTGTTGTTTGTACGCAACACAATTCACCTACATGCCACATGCATAACTTGGCCTTTTGTGGCAGCCGTCCACTGAATGTGTGTGTGTGTGTGTGTGTGTGGCCCAAAAAAGAAGTACGTGCCCATATTCCAGTTAAAAAAGACTGCACACAGCTGTGAGACAAGCAGTGACGTAGTTGAAAGGGGGGTTGTCATGAATTTTATATAAGTTTTTTGTTGCATGAATTTTTATTCTTAGTTTCCTTACGGTATTAACTGTTTTTTATATCCTTTGGGCCTACTTCAAGTTGTGCTTTGATTAGGTTTTATTCTTAATTAATTAAATCATATTTAAAAACGATCTAGAAACATTTAATTGCTTATGAAGGGGGCGTTTTTTAAATAAATATTTATAATAATTTATCTTAGTCGTTAAAATCTTTTCACACTTTTCTTATTATATAGTCAAATCTTACTACTCTTAACTCAACCCAAGATCCCCTCTAAAACTCCAACTCACTACGCCACTATATTTCGTTTTAAATACATTTCTACTATTGTATCTTTGGTTCCATATAATTTCATTTGTGCGTAACATTTTTACCTAGTTTATTGTCGTCTTCTCTTTTAGCTGTTGTTATTGGCCCTAAAGAATGGACCAACATTTTGGCTTAAGCCATCAAATGCTTTACACTAAATACAAAATTACATAATTATTATTATGATTATTATTATTGCTGTTCATTGTTGCTGTTACTGATGGCCCTATTATGGATGAAGACCCGCTCTGCCCCCTGTTGTGGCATTGTTATCAGCGCCTTGTCAAGACTTTAATAAACTGCCCCCCAAAGCCGAACACAACTTGTGTGGTTTACAGCTACAACAACAAAAACAACTACAAGACATTCGCAACTGGTCAGTAGCTTTGGCTAAGATTGTTTTCTAGGGGGGAGGGGGAGTCGGTGGGTGTTATCACACGCTGTGTTTGGGTTCAACCCAAGAAGTCAATGTTGGCTCTCCATCAGCTATAGAGATTCTTCGGTTTTTCGAGGCCAGCTGCAAAACTCTTCTAGCTAATGAGCTTTTATTAATCAATGACAGCGCGTTAGAGCTGGGAATGGCAATGGGAATCGATTCATCAACACTGGCTAAGCTCTTAGCTCTAAGCTCTTTGCAACCTAATTGAGCGTTAAACGAAGCTTGACTTTGTTAAGAGAGAGCTTAGAGAGCTGTTTATTAATTTAACCAGATTTGGCAAAAAAGTCACATTCAATTTTATTGCTAGCTTAGACAAACAAAATGTGAGGACAGAAATCACGATTTTGATTTGATTTGAAGAGCAGACGTTGCCACCATGCAACTGCCTCATGTGCAACACCAAAAGTAGCAACAGCAACGGCAGCGGTGGCAACGGTGGCAGCTGTCAGCTGCGGGCCCAGACAGAATTAGGCTTTTTTGTCTAGCCAGATAAAACGTTGATACGACAACAAAACGAAGCCAAACGGCTGTTGCAACGGTTTTTGGACTTTGGCCTCAAGCTGTTTGTTGTTGCCGTTGCCGTTGCTGCTGTTGCTGCTGGCTGCTGGCTGCTGTTGCGCATTGAGCTGCCACTGACACTGATGGTGATGATGAGTCACGATTTCGAGTGCGTTCATGTGTGTGTGTGTGTGTGTTTAAGTGTGCATAAAGTAAGAAGGTTAATGCTTTGAATAAAAGCTGAAAGCAAACGTGAAGTTGTAACAAAACAAATAATATCTTCGTAAAGCCAAATGTAATTAAGTAATCCATATTACAGTGATGGCTTGATAAGTCAAATTGTCACCATAAAGATATTTTTAAGCATTATGCGTTATCTTAGATAACTTAATAGATCTACGAATGTATATAGAAATGAATTTTAAATGTTCTGTTTTAACTTCAATTTTCGACAAAATTACACAAAAACAAGTAAGAAGGCTCTAGTGGAGAAAGCTCGACTAGAAGATACCCTTAACCATTGACCTAACCGTTTGATGCTTTCATAGTTCCTGTGTTTCTCAACCGATTTTTTCATTATTTTGCTAATGATTTTTATCCCCATATTTTAATTTTCGTAATTTTTGTTGTTATCATAAGCCGCAGAAGTTATCGAACGAAAGACGGCCATGGCATTATAGGGTATATGATTCCTTCTGCCATACTTTGGCACATTTAATGGGGGCATAAAAAGACAAAAATCATAAAAAAAAAACTAATCAGACAATCGCATTGTCTCTCAGCCTATATACTACGCGCCGCAACATTAATGCCAATGGGCAAAAAAAGTCGGTCAAACTTTCTGCAACATGGCTTTCGATTTGCAACATTTCGAATCGATTTGTGTACGACAAATCGCAAACGGAATATTTGTCTTTTGTCTATTGATTTTCCTTCCCCCTATAACACCCAGTTCCCAACTCTGTGTCTCTAACAACTTCCGCAACACATTTGTTAAATTTGCAAGGCACAAACATGGCTTAATTGTACCCAATTATTTTTGGCATGTGGCACAAAAGGTGTGGAAAGTGTTGCCATAGCCATAAATTGTTTCTGCCAATTAATAGTAGTCGGGTTGCCACCTGCCCAACTCAATTAGCAAGCAGTATGCTCAAGAACTTGTGAAAGCCTACAGCAAAATACGTTTATCCAAAGTCTCAAACATTTTCATTAGAACTTAACATTAGTTTCAAGTTCATAATGAGTTATTGAAATGATAGCTGGGTGAAGTTTGACAAAATAATGTGGATAATGAGAATGGGATACAAGATAATAGATTATGTTTAATAGTCATGCAGAATGTATGAGATTTCATATAAGTAAATAGTTTTGCTTTATTTCTCATTCCTTAATGTTTACCAAAGTTACCAACCAACCAAAGTTATTGAATATCGAAATAAATCCGGATTGAGGAGGTTAAGCAAATATTGACAAATGTATAGGCATCAATTTAAGATTAAGATGACATAAAAGTTTCCAAATTCTATCAGGGAATTTGGTTAGCTTTAACCGAGGCAATCGTTGTCCTACATCTCTTTTTTAAGATATTTTCACAGGAACTGTCTTGAAAGTCTCACATAATTAAGTAGCCTTTAACTGCGGCACCTCTTTGTCCTCAATGGGGTGTCATAAATCCAACTCCCTTACCGTCCCCATCTCTGTTCCCCTCCACTCTAAACCAGAGACAATGTAATCGCCAACGGCACGCGCTCTAAAGATCTGCAATCTTTTTGTTCGTCCGTCTGTCGACCGCATTAAATATAAATAAATTCATCACACAACGAAAAAAGTCAGCCAAAAAGGTTTTTGAACTCACCGGCCAACATTTGTTGAACCGGTTTCGCGAACCATCCTATGAGTCAGTTCGTCTCGCTGCATTTTGGGACGCCGATTCCAGTTTTTTTTGGCCGAACTGCATTCAAGGTCAGCGCGGGTGCAGTTTTGCAGTATTTGTGGTTTTTATTTGTGAAATTTGTTTAACCAGAGGGACAGAGGGAGAGAGGGTTCCGGTTCCCTGCACTGACCATGGTTCGCAGAGTGGTTCAGTTCAGGTTTAAGCTTTGTTTACGGCTGTGTGGTGCTAATTGTGGCGCATCAATAAAGAGCGCGTCAAGCAACTTGCAAACGGCGACCGCACACACAGCACACAGCACAAAAAAGCCGCAAAAAGGGCTCAAAAAACCCAGGGAGAGAAATCACACTGAAAAGGCAAAAGGCAAACCAACAACCAAACCAAGCCATAAAGAACGGAAATGGGCGCTACAAATTAGCGCGACGCTTTGCAAAACCGAGATCCGTTAATGGTCAGAGAAGTGTGTGAAACATTTTGCTCTGTGTGTGTGTGTGTGTGGCACAACAATTCTTGGCAAAAGTAAACAAATTATTTGATTTCATTTTATTCTCTTGTTATTGTTATTGTTGTTGTTTCTTTTTTGACCGCCTGCGGCTTTTGTGGCTTGTTAGGGCCACAAATATTTGGCGGCGAAACTTCACTCGTAAAGATTTTTTACTCTACGATTCGTGGCAAAGTTTTTGCTATTAATTATGGAGCAAATTGTTGTTGTTGGTGGCACAACTAACTGGCAATCAAAATACATTTAATAATAACTGGGTGAATATATGAAAATGTTGCGGTAGCGAATTTCACTTAAGATCTACAAAACTTGAAGGCGTTTCCGTTTCGACGTTGGTGTTCCTTTAAAGAGGAATTGAGACCCTCGGTTTAGGTATCCATTATATTGAAGGTAAAGTGTGATTATTGGAAATTTGCTGAGGTTGTTGAGGATAGTTAAAAAATAGAAATAGTTTTCGACAAATTTTTTTTAGGTGAAACTTGTATTTAAAGTGTGGTTATTGCATATTTTGCTAAGGTTTGGAGATAGATAAAAATGTATACATATATATTTTGGGGAAATGTTTTTTATGGTCAAACTTTTTTGGGTGTGTTATTAATAATACTGAAACATGTCAAATACAAACATACTTTAAAAAAAAAATGTTCATTCCAAGTCAGCTTTTTCTTATAGATACATAGAATAGTCAACCAAAAATATGTACCACATACCTTAAAAAAGTTATTTGTTAAATATATTCTACTGATTTGCTTATATTCTATAAGTCTCTCAAGATAATTATCTCTCAATCCACAACTTTATTCAACAAATTTCTATTTATTTCTAAAAGTCTCTCAAGATAATTTTTTCTCAATCCACAACTTTATCTATACAAGTTTATATTTTTAAAATTTTTTAATAAACTACTCATCATAAATTCGTTGTAATAGAACTTACTTATAACAAAGGCCTGTCTGTTAATTTGGTGATTGTTCATATGTTGGGCAAACGGCCAAAAAAAAAATGAAAATAATTTTGCAACAACTTGATAATTAGACAGCGTTCTGCGTTCTTCAGAAGGAATTGCAAATGCCTCAGGAAAAACCCACATACTAGATCTCTGTCTTCATTTGAAAATCTAAATTATTCGCATTTGGTGGGCGTTGCATTTTGTCAAAACAAAAAAACTGAAATCGTATTCTGTAATTGTGAATTTGCAACATAAGCGAAAAGTGAGACGCGCAGCTGCAACTTGCATGTGGGTGGGTGGTTGCAACGGTGGCTGCGTCATCATCAACATTATCATAAAACACAAAAAAAAAAAACCCTCTTCATCATGAGATCATTGAGATTTATGTTTGTGTTTATGTTGTTGGTTGACATTTCCGTTGAGCTTGCGCGCGCCTCTTCAATCAAGAGACAAGCGCAACAAAAAATGTACATCACGTACCGCAAAAAACGAACGAAGAAGAAATGAAAATGACATATTACATAAAAAAGAGAACAGCAAAAAGTTGTGCAGAAAGTGAACGAAAGGACGGACAATGCGAACCAAAAGTGGCAGACAATAAAACTGCAAGCCAAAGCGATAAAAGATAAGGCACGTTGCACAGATTGTTGCTGCCACTGCACCCCACTGCAACCCACTGAACTGAGTTAAGTTCTCGAACTCCTTGACTCCCTTTCTGCCCTGTCAATGCCATTTTAATGAATGAGTAAGTTGCTCTTTTACTGAATGGCCGTTGAGCAATCAGCAAGGCAAGAAGAAACAGCATTAACATTAACTTTGAATCTGAAGTGCATGTCACAGAGAAAAAGAGAGAGGGTGAGCGCGAGAGAGAGAGAGCACATCACTCGAGAACTGATTGAGTGGATGGCCAACTGAGCTGAGCATTGTTGAGAGTTTCAGTGAGAGTTGTTGGCAATCGTTTGGAAAAGAACTTGAGAACTGAAGCTGGAAGGAAAAAATGCAACATTTATCTTAATGCCAATATCTCTGATGATGGCTAAAGTTGAACAGTAAAAGTTGCCAGTTAGTTAAGTGCTTACAAATTGCCATTGTGTATGGGAAGCAAATAAGAGAAGCAGTTAATAAGAAATTGCTATAGCAAACTGAGAAAGACATAATTGTAATAGGAAACAATTTTAATTCCATTAGTTCAGGGAAACTTAGAACAGTTTTACCACTAATAAAATTATCTTTTCATATTATTTACAAGACTAGCTCTTTTTTTTGCAATGTTTACACACCCTGTCGCGTTCGTGTTCTCAAAGACTTATCAAGGAATCTTCATTCCTATTAAAAACACATATTATCTTTATTCTCTTGTCGCTTGTCTTGCATATTAAACTCTCAGTGATTAATGTGGCTCATTTGTTGTGGCAACACGTGAGATCGCATTAAAATGAATGGTGCGTAATCAAATTGCTGATTGAACAATTTTTTGTAAACTTGAGATTGTGGCAACTTTGTTGCATGCACCATACTAACGCAAATTTTGCATAAAACTAACAAGGAAGATAGTCGTTGTGCGCAAGCGTACCCCCCTTTGAACCCCTAAACCCTCTATCCTACCCCTTATCTCAATACCAATCCCCCATTCGCAAATATATATTCCAATACGCTCCGTGGGCAGTCACGCATTTGGCGTTCATAAATCTTTTTCATTTTTACTTTATTTTTGTTGTTTTGTGTCGAGGCGTTGAAAAATTGTATGAGAAATTGGCAACAGTTGCGACTGCGCCTCAGTTTTTCCCTGTATTGTGGCAAGTTTGACTTTTGCCTCGTTTTGTTGTGCGGTTTGTGGGTTGGGTTGGGCTGGTCACAAACTGAAGGCGCCCTTCTTCTTGGCCATTGTTATGCCTTAACGCTTTAGTTTTCCTGTCAGCATTAACTTAACTTGTTTACTTTATATTTTTTTTTGCGCTTGGTTTCTTCTCAGGCTACTCACGCTTATGACTTCATTAGCTCCACCGGCCAACAAGTTTTCGAACCTCTCGGCGTCTGCTTCTGCAACTGCGTCTGGCAATTAGCCACGCTTCATTGCCGACAAATCAGTTGTACCCAGTTATACATACATATATAGAGACACATTTATGTGTGTGTGTGTATTGAAGATATTTATGTAGTTCAGTTAGAGAAGATATTTATTAAGATTGACAGGAAATCATAAAATATAATTTGACTACCAACTAATTGAGACACACTTCTGAGTAACTACTGTACTTGGTGCGGGCATACCAAAATGGCAATTTGAACATAGCTTAGGTTATTTAATATCATCTTTTGAGCAATAGTTAATAATTGAAACATAAGATTATTCTATCAAACGTTATAAATATGAGTTGTTTTCGGTATAATTATGTCTGAGAATGAAATAAAAACGCATCGAATTTAATTTGATTGAAGGAAAACAATATTAATTCCATAGCAAAAATGATTATTATTATTAACTACACAAAAAAAAAGGAAGAAAATTATCACATTAAACTATAAATTTCCCTAAAGTCTAGTCTAGTCAAAACCAAAAACCAAACAGGTTTATTTGCTCTGCAACATACTCGTCGGTCGGTCGGTCGGTCGTTCTGTCGGTCTGTTTTCCTGTCTGCCACTCATTAGAAGTATATTTATTTTAATGGAAATTAGTTGACTGCATTAGTAGCTCGAAATGGTGCTCAGAACTCGGAAACCTGAAAATAAATTCTAATTAAATTTACATGTCACAATTGAAAATGCAGTTTTCACCACCCAATTTCCACTCATATGCATATGTTTTAGCAAATATTTGTCAGTTGGCAAGTTGACAGCACCAAAAACCACAAAACATAGAGTAGCGTCGAGAATGTCGGTTAAGTTTGGAGTGCTTAGGCCAAAGGAAGCCAAAAGTCTGGTTTTGCCTTACTTGCGAGCGAGATTTGTCTGTCGATGTATGGTTGAGGACTGAGTTCCTGACTGAGTTCGTATACGTTGTTGTTAATATTGACATGACAAATAAATTGGCCTACTCGTTGCGGGCAGTCGGTAAGCATTATGGTAGGGTATGGTGGGGGAGGATGGTAGGGGCAGAGGGGTTAGCCAACTGACAGTTGGTTAGAGAAGCTTCTGCGGTTGCCTGCAAGGCAAACAAACATCAAAATAGTTTGGCAAAATTATGCATTAATGGCAGCAGCAGCAGCAGCAGCAAAATTGGCAGTGAATCTGTTGAGAGGCATACGGCAGTTACAGTAGTCACTCTTAGTTAAGAGAATTGATTTCAACATAAGTAAAATGCAATATTGAAAAGATGATTTTTCAATAAAAATCAGCAAATTTATTAAAAAGTGTAGGGAAATATGAAAAATTTATTTGGATATAATATATATTTATAAAAACATTTTAAAAGATTTTTCGTTTTCGATTACAATAATATCTCATACTAATATGCATACATAAATTGGCTTTTTATCGAGACAAGACTGTTGTACGTGCAAATAATGCAGTTAAATTGTTGTTGACCCATCTAACAACAACAACAACAACGGTAACAACGGCAAATTGTGCACAGAGCCTGGCAAACTATGCAAAATTTGCACACGTTGAATGTTCAGCGATTACGGCGGGAGCTGCGACGATGGCGGCGATGGCGGCGACGACAGGTGCCAAAGGGCATCATCCATTTCAGAGCGCATCTAACGGCACATTCAATACATACGTATGCACACGAGTTTGTGTTAGTATGTGTGTGCTTGTGTGTGTGTGCTGAATCGACAACTACTTGAACCTGGGACAATTGTTAATTGCATTTGCTAGTTGTCAACATGACCAGAGAAACGTGTAGAACATTTTTTATAACTCTTGGGGGGCAATACAACCACACAACGAGAGAGAGAGAGAAAGAGAAAGAGATAGGGAGAGTTCTATGGCTTATTAGAGATAGCCTCTGGCAAAGTTGGTTGTTGGGGAAAGGGAGGTATGGGCAATGGCAAATTAGCCAAGTGCAGAGACATGTTAACATACATGTATATACATGTTCGTTTAGATTTTCCCAAAACACTTTAAATCCAAACTTTTAACAGATTTTTTGTTCATAAAATTCTTCTCTTTGTTTTATTTTTGTGCATTTTGCACTTTAACAATGACAGAAACTTCTCAATTTGTGCAAGTTTGTTCGTGACAGCTGCCGTTGCTGCTGCTGCTGCTGCTGCTGCTGTTGTTATTCCTCAATTCTGTCCTTCAGTCAGTACATCAGATTGTCATGCACTCCATCACTCCACCAGCAACAACAACAAAATGGTACATCACTCAATTTGTAGGCTTGTCGTTCCAATCTGGTAGCAAAACAAAAAAAATTGTCAAATTGTTGCCATAAAAGAGAACATGATATTCGAAACTTTAATGACACTTTAATACTCTTTTAAATATTTATATATTTATTATTAATATTTTAAAGTGTTGCGAACTTAAACACATATTGTTGTTGGCCCTATTAAACGCCTACGAAACATTTAAAACAGCTTTAAAAACAAGTAAAAAAAAAGAACAAGAAAATAAATTCATCTACATACATATATATATATATATATATATATATGTACATGTGTAGATACTTATATTCGTGTTGCAGTTGCAGTTTTGTTGCAGTTGCTACACGCTTGACACTGACAATTGCACATTGCGTTTTGTTGCTGCTGCTGCTGCTGCGTTGCGCTTTGCGTGTTCAAGAGGAAAGCCCAATACACATTGTCCAGGGTCCGGGTTTGGCAAACGGGTGAGACAAACGCCAGCCCGACAATCAGACAGACAGACAAAACGAGCTGGGCAGTTGGACATGTTAACAGCAGCGACAACAAAACGAACAAAAACATGTACAAAAGTCCGACTGCCAAGTGTCAAAGTCAATATGCAAAAAGGTAGGGAGAGAGAGAGCCAAGTTAAATGTTGACAGTTGAGAAATGTAAGCTTCAAGGATGCATTCAGGTTCGGTTCGGTTCGGTTCGGAGTGCTGCGTGCCTTGGCATGACACATGGCCTGGGAATATTCTGGACTAGTCTAGTCTCTTGTCTCGTGTTGCATGCATCAACTTGAGATGCAAATTAATGTTGGATATATTGTGGGCAGAAAGAAGCAAAAACAAATCGATACTAAAAATATGCTCTGTTTCCTTGTTTCTTGAGATGATAATGATATGTATTTAACATTTTCAATGAGTAAAAGAATTTTCTTTGCCTTTGAAATTTTTCGAGACTATTTACCATAATTTAACGAATTTTTCAAGGCATTTCCTTGCTCAAAAACATAATTTCCTATATAAATTATCCAATTTACAGAAATTTCTGCGAGCTTCAACTAAATGAGTTTTTCACTCGCTGTTAATCAAAAAGTTAATAAAGTTTACTCGCTGTCGTAATTGCAACATTAAATAAATATCATGTCACATCCAATATACATAAACATATTTGTATATTAACTGTCAGCAAACACATACTTATAGCAAACATTTCAAATTATGCAAATTGCATTTATGGCAATATTTTTTTTCTGGTTTTTTGGCTTAAAATTCTATCAGGCAAATGGAATTTTTGTGTGCGTGATGCGTGGTAAATGTTATTAATTTTGCATGCGTAACTTTATTATGCATAACAAACAACAATAGCAATAACAAACTGAATGTTCAATGTGGCTTATAATTAAATGTTCAGAGCGCGTTTGAGGGGGCGTTCAAAGGGGGAGCAACACCTAACTGATTTCTGGCAGTGCAATTATTTAAACGTCAACGAATTATTCAAATGTCACAGCCCATAAATGCTGTATGTATCTATCTGTATTTTTTTTGTATATACAGTGGTTTTAGCCGGGGGCGGGTATATTATGCCACACCTTCTCTAACAACTGAAAAAGTTTTGTTCGATTTTTGGCGTGCCGAAAAAGAATTAAGTCAAATGCTAGCGGCGCCTCCAAAAATGCAAATGCAACGCCTATTTGATTGTGCCACACAATTTCATAGACAATTGCCAATTCGATTGCTTAAAGCCAAACAGCAATCGATATTATGCTTTTGATAAGCCAACATTTGTCAGCTGACCCAGTTAATATAGTTTTTTTTTTGCATGTTGAAGAAAAGGTTTTCATTACTTTGTAGTTTTGATCGAAAATCAATTATATTGTCTAGAAATTTACTTCTAAATATTTAAATAGATTTATTGACTCACACTCTGAACTTTCTGCCTTAATGGGTAATCTAGCTAATTAGCTTACTAATCAGGTACTTACAAATTTATTTTTGTGAGCCCATCTACTTATAGGAAAAAATGAGCTTCCAGATTTGTTTAGCTTTCATTTTGTTAACCATATGACGACTTCCGTTCCGTTGAAGCCATTAGAAACCAATTAGCTTGGCTTATATACACAATCAGTGAAACTCAAGCGCGGGTTATCAAAGCAAAACGTTTAACTTTTTTGGTCAACAAAGAGAGAGGGGGCAAGGGGTTTGAAACGAGTGTCAAGTTCAAGCTCCGAACCGCTGAAAAAAAACAATTGAAATCAGTTGCGCATTTATTGTTGATTGATTTCGAATTCTAATTGATGGCCAGCAGCAAACTGTGACTATAACCAAAAAGAATAAAAGAAAGAGAGAGAGAGAGAGAGAGAAAAACATATAAGCAAACAAATAACAAAAATAATAACAATACAGAACCGTAACCGAGCTAAATGAAATGCAAATAGAGAAATGTGGTCGCGACTTTTGTCTGTTTGTCAGTTTGTCACCTGAAACCAACCAACAAGCCATTGGGTTTGACACCTGTTCCAGCTTGTTTAGTTTCAATATTTCATTTGCTTGCACAGACCATTTGATTATTTACTTTTTTTGTTGTTTTTGTTGTGTCGCGCAAAAATCAACAAATCAACAATTTACGCACCGTTGCATTTCCAGAACGCGAGTACCTTGAACAAAATCTATATCTCTGTGAACGGATGTGCATTTTGTGTTTGTGAAAATGTTTTTTGCAGTCACCAGACCAAATAGAAATTAATAGAAATATCAAATTCACAAAATATTCTTCATTTTTTTTTACCTGTCTAACACTACGACGTGAGCGAAATGCTTGAAGCATTTATTTATTTATTCCAATCTATTTTTCTTTCGTTTTATTTTATTTGTTTTTTTTTTTTGTGGGATTTTCAAATTTTATGCTTCACACGTTTCGATGTGTCTACCACTTGGAGGCATTTTGTGTTTCTATCTCTCTGTTTGCCATTTTACTTATGAGCATCATAAATATATTTCGCTTTTACTTGAGTACATTTTAAGTACATGCTTGGCTTGGTTCGGGATCTGCTTATGATTATCTTAAAACCCCATCAAAGACAGAGGACAATAAGCGTGAAATAAGCTTGACTGACTGAATGACTGACTGTTTGACTGTTTGACTGATGACTGACTGACAAATGGCACGTGTTGCCCATTTTGACTCTGCTCATCAGACAAATGGAGGTACATCAACCTTGTCTGTAAACTAAATAAAGACAGGTAGTCTTTTTGAGTTCTATGGCATTTGTTTCTAAAGTCAAATTTTTTGACAGCCCAATTTGATCTTGAGCATTATAATTAGTTTAACGACAGGCAATTCTTAAGAAGTTATCTCTAAGTAGAATCATGAAATAATACATGGAATAGACTAATAGTTGACAGGCAACAAATATTATTATAGAAATATTTAATAAAATTATTTTAAATTTGTTGCTTTATTTAATGTTTAATTTTAATTTGGCTTTTCATTGTATGCAAATATTTCATTGTTTGTAGTTCGCTACACAAAAATCAATTTTAATTATTATTTTTCTCTACCCGTTGTTTGTTTTAGTGAACTCTCTTTTGTGTAAAATAACTATTTTGTTCTGGAATATTTCACAAACAAATCAAAAACATGTATTACAAATTGTTAGAAAAACAAAAACACACTTCAAATAATAATAAACAAAAACTCTATGCACTTTAAAGCACTTTGTGCCATAAATCAAAGCGCTTTGACTCGCTTTAAATTGATAGAAAAAAAATGAAATAAAGAAAAATAGAAAATATTCAATTATTGCATATATTGTATTTACAATCAGAAACCAATTTAAATCCATAAAATGTTGCATGCAACTAACCAAATAACAATTCATGATTGTTTTTTATGCGCCTACAGTACAGACTCCATATACAAAACCATTTCGAGCCTTAGTAATTGCAAAAAATCCCGCATTATTTTTTGTTGTTTTTACACATAGTCAAAATAGAGCAACAAATGCAATGCAGATGGTCATTCTAACAGTCCAACACATACACACACACACACAACAGTGTGTATATACCTATGTGTGTGTGTATGTCTATATCTGTGATAGTGGGGCTTAAACAATGCCCAATCCATAAATAACTACAAAACCGGCAAATCTCAAATAGCGAACAGCTCTACAGAACAACAACATCGGCAGCAACAACAGAACAACAAAAAATTCGCATGTATAAAAGCGTATCTAATAGATACACGGGCCATAAACTATGAAAAGCGTATGTTCATTGCCTCCACACACACAGAGAATCTACCTCCTATCCGTTTCCCCCCACCCCCCCTCTCTCTATATATCTCTCGTTTCGCAGCAGATGAGCACAGAGCCATAAAATATCAATTTCGTGTTACAACAAACGCCAAAAACGAACGTAAACTTATGAGACTGACTGTAGCCCGGAGGAGCAGCAATGCGGGTAACGAAAAGGGAACCAGATAAAACATATATATACATATATATATCGGAAACAGCAAAATACAAAAGGAAATAATTGAAAAATGCATTGCAGTAAAAATGAAGTAAAATATAAATAAATATATCTTGATATATTTGGTGCAATTTATATAAGGAATATGGGTAGATATATACATAAAACTAAGCTGTATAAAATATATAAAGAAATTTCAAAAGCAACTCCAGATGATTAATGTGTATTGTGAAATTTGTTGTATAGAAAAATATTTTATGATGATTGCAAAGGGGTTTTAGATTTGTTTCTCGACTGCTTCTAGTTAAACATCGCTGACTGTTAGCTCATTGTTAGTCCCGAAATCGTCATCGATATGAGTGCATTGCTCGTTACCATATTTCATATTTCATTGTCATCTGGCTACAATGTATTTTTTTTTTGCAATTATTTTGATATTAAATTTAAAAAAAAAGAAGATATTTTGGAAAAAAATAAATATTTTACATGCGTATTTATGATACACAACAGCGTTCTCATATTCCCCTTTCTCTCTCTCTCTCGTTCTCATTGCAGGTGAGTGTGCGTGATAAATTACATAGACGAAACGGGTAATGGTATGAAACTTGGCTATTACAAATTCAACGTTTTTGTTGTAAATTTAAATCAAACACAATTCCAAATGCAATGCTAATTTAATTTTTGCCAAACTGAATTTCGCTGCTCATGAAAATTAATGAGCGTAGGTAACACAAACAACAGTGCCTGCAATAATATATGATGCACTTATTAATTATAGGAAAATTCGTAACGATTACAATGGCCAATTAGTTGAGAGCAGTCAACCTGGCAACCTGGGCCCAAAATGAAAAAGGGCAAAAAGCCAATATACGCGTATATTCGTAATTAATTTCTGTTTGCGTTTTGGCATTCAATTCCATACGCTGCATTTGGCTAATGGCTAACGAAGTTTGAAATCAGCCTCATGGCCAAATCATTTTCTACCATTTTATTTGCAACCAAAGCACGCATATATATGTGTTTATTGCCCTCTCATCCACACACACACACACACACATACATACACACTCTGTCTGCCTCCCGTAATATTAGCTTGGCGCTCAGCGCGTAAATATTTTGATGCAACATGCAATTTCACACAATCTAAACATTCACATCGCGGGCGCAAAGGATAAAAATGAAAACAGCTTAGGGCAGGCTAACTAATAGAGAAACTGGAGGGGGATTGAGGTCGTTATTATAAAAGGAAAGTGGGTGATACTTGCGCTGCATAACTTAAGGCGTTTCTAGAGCAACGACAACTACAACTACAACGACAACGTCAACGACAACGATGCTGGGGCAAACTACAAAAAAAAACACCCAATTGTGCGCCAATGGCAGCAAAATGCAAGCAAAACAGCCTCAAAGTACACGGCAAGAAATAGCTTAGGCTAAATGACTTACGGTTAAGTACAAGCTTTGAATTGTTTGATTGCAGGCAGAGAGTAAAAAAGACTATAAAGTGGATTTTATGAGTAACTATTTGTGAACTCCGTTAAGGAAGAGAGAGTCAGAGATTGAGAGAGAAAGAAAGTAAGATAATAAAGATTTGTAATATACAATGACGTTGTTAGATTAGTTTTCCTTTTATTGAAGTTATGGAATTACCGAAATAAAGTAAAGTTAAAGTTCAAAATAATGAATTTATTTCGTTAAATACGTTTAAGGTTAAGTTTAAAAGTGAAGTTTCTAAAATTGGAAGATTTCGAAATGAAAAATACTGGCTAAAAACTAAAAGTTAGTTAAATGCTATAATATTTCCAGTCAAAGTCTTTAAAATGTTTACACAAACATTAAAGAAAATATATAATAAAAACTCAGTCAATAATATCGCTAAGTGCATTGCTGTGGCACGTTTGCTTGCATGTGTTTTTGCCTTGCCACTTTCTTTTAGCCACCACGCCTAGTAGTAATAAGAGGTATGAAGGTACAGGAGGTGCAACAGCCGCTGAAGGGGCAACAACAACAACAACAATAACAGAGACGGCGGCACCTTCGCCTATCTACGAAGCTAATCTAACTAAGAAAGCGTCTTGGGAGGGGGTTGATGCGAGGAGTGCGGAGGGGGAGGCATAAACTTACAGCATGCTTGACGCTGCGTGCAATTTGCTTGCCTATAAATCTCCCTTCCCCCCCGCCATACCCCTTAACCCTGTTCTCTCAATGCCTTTTCCGCACTGTTCGCAGATATATTAAGTTTTTTCTTCTCTTTTCTTGCTCTTCGACTTGGCAGTAAATAATAATAATAATACCTACATATTTAAATTGCCCCACTGTGAATGTGTGCATGTGCGCGTGTGTTTTTGCCAGTTCGACTCTCTTCCATTTCGCTCTCTGCCATTTCCCTCACCATCATCCCTTCAGGTCCCCCTTGGTTGTTCAACTCCATTGCATTGCATTTCCTGTGTCATTGATAGCCATCTCCTGTTGCTGCTGTGGATGTCGTTGCCTGCCTGCATTTTTTATTAGGACGACTCCCATGCAGCTTCCTCAACTTCAGCTTCAGCTTCAGATTCTGCTTCAGCTTCAGCTCTTCCGCACAGTTGTGTCTCCCTGGTGCCTTATCAATATTTCTCTCTCTATAGCTCTTCATTGGCTGTATTTATATTTATAAGTCCTTCCGTTGCCACAGTTGCCCCTAAATAGTGAATGCGTGGAGTGTGAGTGGGAGAGGGAGAGGAAGTGGGAGTGAACCTGTAACTGGCAGAAGGAAACTTCTCTCAACTCCTAGCACAAAACGCTCAACTAAGTCTTCATATTGTACATTAGCTTTGGGCCTGTTTCTTTTTTTTTTTGCTCCTGATGGTTCTGTTACGGGCAAAATGTTCAATAAAATTTCATAGCAATCAATTTAATGCGCCGAGGCACACGCACTTTGCCAAAGGAAACGTTGCGCTGGCAACAATAAGAGGGCATGTGGGGGTGGTGGGAGGGAATGGGAAACCCTAGTAAAAGTTGCAACAATTACGCGAGTACACAGAAATCTTACTAAATATTTCAACACGGCGGCGGCGGAATCACAAGAATAAAACTCAAGCTGAGAGAAACCAACGACAACTAAATTCAACATTGTTAAGCGATAGAAGATAAAATGTGACAGGGAGGGGGAGGGTTGGTGGTGTAGCTTGATATAGGGTGGGTGGTTGGTTAGGGCAAACAATGAAGCTGTAGAAATGCCAGACAATATTCATATTGATTGGGTATTATAAACGAAATGATACAAAAATATATATATATATATATATAAAATCACAAGAAGAGTTAGCTGAATTTTTGATTTTAATATTTTTATCATATTAAAAGTGTTACTTTTTTATTAATATTCGTCTTAATAGCATGAAAGCTTTATTAAAAACTAGAATCTTAAGGCGGTTCTGCGTTTCACACATTGCATTCCTAACTATTTATTTCTATAGTATCATATCTATCATATTATATTATACCTTATCAGTTGAGCCTCTGTCTTATATTACATTACTTCTCCGCCTTTTGATTGATTTTTGGTGCCACTCGGTTTTCACTTAGGATAGTAAAACAATATCTTTAAAACTGCCGATATCTAAGTTTTTTTATTTGTAAAGTTTCAATAGAATCCATTCAGAAGATTAGCATGAACAAGTAACAATCATGTTAACAAAACATATACTTTTTTAATATTTTTAGCCAGATATTTTATAATATTTTTTTTTGGTTGTAAGCTCATTGCTGAAACATTCTCTCTTCCCTTTTTCTTTACATTGAAATAAATTACTATTGCCAAAGAAAAGGATCAAAATGATATTTAAAAAGAAAAAAGGAAAAAGTTTCTACTTTGAATCCGTTTGATATACTTTTAATTGTATTTGCCACAAAACACTTAACACTTGAACACAACAACACATATGTTCATTCAGAGTTTCCAATTACATTTCCTTACTTCACTCAAATGTGTAAAACTTCATCTGTCTTCTTTTTCTTCATCTTCTTTTTCCTATTTCATCGCCTTGGCCAAATTGAACGTTTGTGAAAACGCGCGCGTGTTGCACTTGCAACCATTCGTAAATTGAATTTACTGGCCAAACTCTGATCCCTTGGCGACTACCTCTCTCCCCACTCCCCACTCCCCGCCCCACACCTTTTACTTCAATCTGATAATGATTGCCTTCGAGTTGGACCGTGCACTTGCAATCGGACTTTGGCAATTGCATTTTCTTTATTTCTTATCGCATTTTTGGTTTCTTTCGGTTGTTTTTTTTTCGGGCTATATCGTGCCTCAGAAGTCGACGACAATTGTCTAGCGTTTGACTGAGTTGGTCTCCTTGTTGTTGGCCACGAAGGGACACTTGAAATTATTGAAATTGTTTTGCCGTTTCGTTTGCCCAGAACTCGCCTGCCCCTGCCCCTAATACTATCTGCGCCGAGTCCTCTGTGAGCTGTTTTGTTGCACTCGTCTGTGATTATCGCCCTGGAATTTTCTCATTTTGAGTGATTTGAGGAATTTGCGGATTTTGGTTATTGATTTTCAAATGGCACGTCAAGTGCCTCAAAGACAGAAAGATGAACACACGAATAAGTCACGAATCAGATAATACTCGATGCTAACTTACTTTTCCTATATATGAACGCGTGTGTGTGTGTGTGTGGGTTTTGAGATTTCAATTAGTTGCTAATTTGATGGAAAATGCATCAGTTGAGTGGCTTTTGATTAAGAATATATGGTTAAGATGAGATAGATAAAGGTTATTGACTAGGATCCTAGGATCCTTATGGTTGAAAGCAAAAATCTTTGATAATACAATAAAGTAAACATGTCGAAATATGTTACATAATATTAAGTTTACATGAAATAATAACATAGAATAACTGCAATGACATACATGAAAAAAAAACTCAAGGAATTTTCACAATGTTAATCTTAATTTCGCAAATGACTTAATTTGTTGCTCACAGTCACCTGATGAAAGAAAGAGAGAAAAGGAACTAAAAAAAATACATGGCATTTGTCACTGATTAAAGCAGTCTATATAACGAAAAATATTTAAATGCCTTTCAGCCTTTCCTTTTTTGCGAGCGGTTAATTAAAAAGGGGCTTGGCTAAAGGTGCCAGACTCCGATAGACAGACAGCATAACAGATGAGCATATGTAAATGTATGTATGTGTTTATATACAGATATAGGATACAGATATATTCTCATAAATAAATACATATACATATATGTATATGTATATGTAGAGGTGACGCCTACGTTGATTAATGGATTGCGCTTTAAAGTTCATATAAATCAAATGAAATGAAATTTTTATATATATACTATGTGTGTGTGAAGTATTTATGTTATAAGGATGTGTGTATAAATAAAATGTCATATGCGTTGCGTCGCGTCGCGTTGCGTTGAGATCGCACGGTCAACTCTCTTTAGCACCATTAACAAAAGCTTTGCTGTCCGGTTGGTGTCCTTCGTTGGCTTCTTTGTTTGACCGCACTTAATCCTACCAAGGCAGATGAAAGGAGAATGGAAGAACGGTTGGCGTTGTGGAGGGAAAGGCGCTGCACACATACAAAAGCCCGGCGCATTGCATTTTGCGATAAATTCACAGCGCATTAAACGGAATCGTTTGGAGAGAGTGAGAGAGAGACCCTGAATGGGAAATCAGAAGGAGAGGAATGGCAAGGATTGCAAAGGAGAAGGGAGTTTGGAAGAGGTAGTGGAAATTTCTGTGCGCTTGGCACACAAACACAATGATAGAAAATCGAAATGCTGCGAAAATCGCATTGCTTCAAGAATGTCAATAAAGGCAGCGCAGTCGACAGCAACGTCAACAGCGCGGCGCTGCGCTGCTCTGCTCGGCTCAGCTTGTCTCTCTGCATCGACTCTTCGCTTGTCTCTTTAATAAAGTTGTGCGTGTGTGTGTGTGTGTCCTGAGAACAAAACGGCACTTGCTCTGTATTCTGTTCTGTTGTCTTCATCTTTTTCGGTCGTGAAGCGTGAGAATCGCCTGTGGTCGCTATCATAACGTAACAGTACAGTGAACAGTGGGATGAGGGCTTCAGAAAACATAATTTTTAATAACATTTTTAACAAGTTATTAGATGAATATATTAATGTATTTATATTCTAGTTACGTGAGCTTAGTTGTGTATTAATATATATTATAAAAAAGTAGTATTATAATGTTTTATCAAAAATTATTTGCTGTATTTCGCCATGTTTTTAAGCATAAAGTTTAGCTTATAGAATACAAAACCTTAAGAATCTGATTTGTTTTTTTTTTATAATTGGAATTTCTCTTGGTAGTATTACATATTATATTATTTACATTAGTACAAATTTGATTATTAATATAATTTTGCTATGTTATTAATATATATTATAAAAAATAAAGACTATTATTATAATTTTATGTTAATTCAGATAACTGAAATACAAATTTTAGTTACGTTTAGCTTCTAGATAACAAAACCTTAAGAATTAGATTTCTTTAATAAATATATAAAACTTCTTTCTAAAATATTTAGTTCTTAGCCAAATTATGTCATTATCTAAAACTTAGATACTTCAAACCTTCAACCACTGTACTGTGTACTTAGTTCAAATTGATAAGAAGTACTCGTATTGCAATCGACATTTTAAAAGTGAACGACATTATATATTTGCATTCATTTACAATATACATTTTTATGTATACTTTTTTGGGGGGACAGCAGCAGGAGCCTTGACTTTTCCTTATATAACCAAAAGGAAGGGGGTATCTTCACAGATGCTCTTTGGAATATACAATTATTTACTTGGGACTCGAGCAGTTGTGGCTGTTGTTGTTGTTGTTGTTGCTGCTGCTGTTGGTTTTTTTTATTGTTGGCTGGTATCACTTTACGATTTGCGGTTACTGCATGCAACAGCTGCGATTGGAGTCGCCACAAGTGCTGTGTAAATGTGTATGTGGCAGAGCAAAGAGCTTTTTGTGAATCTTTTGCATCTTTGGCATATGTGGCAGCTCTTGCCATTCCTTGCCTTGCCTTGCCTTGCCACAACCCGGCAGCCAGCAGCCCGGCAGCAAGCCAGTCGCATAAACCATCTATTGTGGCCTGCTTGACTTTTGTGCATTACGTAAGCGTGACTCGTTCAACTTGTGCAACTGTGCCACACACAAATGCACACACATACACACACACACACACAATCGCTCTTTGAATGATTACCGAGCCGAGAGGCAACAACTATGTATAACTGCTTCTGTTACTACCAACACTTTGTGTAGTTTTGGGGCAAAATGGGAATCAAGTGCATCGCTCTGTTTGACACTTGCAGCTGTCAACGCGGCTGAGATTGATCGATTGCATATGTTGTTGCTTTTTGTGAGTTGTTGAGTGTGTGTGTGAGTGTGTGTTTGTGTGTGGGTGGAGGTTGAAACAATGATTAACTGTTGCCCCAAAACAAACACATTTAAAAACAAACACACAGATACACATTAAATAAGGTGAATGTTTTCAGCTGTTCACAAATGTGATTAGCTACAAAATATATATATATATATCTATTGGGCAATAAATCAGCTGTTCAATGATGTGGAGAGATCAAAGGTTCAATGTAAATAACTACACTGAATGCCTGATTAAGTCAAGCAGTGATTTAGCATTATTGGACGTAGATGTACTAAAAGAGACAATACATTCAAGTGGCCCAACCGGCTTCTAAACTCGCGGACCCAAGCATTATGCAAACCACTTCCAAGAATCAATTTCACCATTTATAAGTTTGTGTAGAAAAACAATTTTTAGCATTGTTCTGCGATCAAATAGAGCTGGCAAATTTATTAGTAAGAGTCTACCACTGTAAGAAGGTAGTTTAATATTAGTATCCCAGTGTAGACCCCTGAGAGCGAAAAGTATAAATTGTTTTTGCACCGATTCTAATTGGTCCTGATGAATTCTTTATACGGTACCCCAAGTACCAAAAACAAGATTATAGGGATCATCGAATTCCTTCGACCAGCGCCTAATGAATCCCAGGACACCAGATGCTCGGGTAGCAATGGAGGTGATGTGCTTATCAAATTTAAGTTTTCAATTCAAGAGGATTCCTTAGTCTACAACCTATTTAATGCAATTTAGTGGTTTATTTTTAACGATATAAGTGCTGAAGAAGGGAGTGCGACTATAAAAAGACATTACTGTACAATGTTTAAAAATTATTAAGATCTGATTGTAATTGTTGAGCTGACTGAGAAAATGTAGCCGATATACAAAGCTTTATATCATCGGCGAACATGAACACACATGAGTGATTTATAACTGAAGGGAGATCCTTTATGAAAAGTGTAAATAGGAAAGGTCTCAGGTGACTTCCTTGAGGCACACCAGAGGTATCGTGACTTCTCCCAAGGTGTAATCAGAATAAGTTTGTTATGTTATGTAATGTAAACTATAAAAATAATATCTTGAATTTGAATTGAAAGTTTCTAGAATAGGAAAAATATGAAAGATTGAAGTTTATTCAGCAAACATTGGTGTAGTATTGCAGTCGTAAATACATATATATGATCAAGGGTTCAGCCTATCTCCTAGTCGAGCTAACTTAACAAACGCTTTCTTACATGATTTCTTTCTCTTACTATCTGACTTGTTGATCTTTTGTTATATGTACCTACGACATTTCATTAAAGTGTATTTATTGCAAACACTAAAATAAAATAAAAATATTTATTTCAAAGCATATTTATTCCGCTTAAACATAAGTTACGCCAACTGTACTTTCTTTACCAATTAATTATTTTATATTTATCAATAATATTTAGAGATAAGAAGAGGTCAATTGTCGGCATTCTCTTCTTTTCAGGCTGATTGATGAGCAGCTTTAAAATATCAAAAAAGCCAACCGACTTTCTCTCTCTTGTTATGAACATTAAAAGTGTTTTATGAATCATACTTATCTATTACTTTGTACATTACAATCGTTATGCTATGCGATGGCATAGATAGCAACAGATTTAGCTTGTAAGCCAACTTTAAAGTCGGTTTATTTAATAGTCTTCCCGTTTTGACCTTAATCGTTGAATGGAAAAAGTTTCAGAGCATTAATTGGAATTTATTGTCTCAATTTATAATGTTGCAAATTGAGCGTTAGTCTCACCCCCAAAAAGAGAAATAAGATAAAACGTTGACAGTCGACAGTTGTGTATAGTTCAATGAATCTTTCAGATACTCACATTCCCCCCGTCTTCCTTCTATCTCATTCGTTCATACTCAGTGATTGAACTTGAACTTGAAGCCGTTTTTCCCAATTGTTTGCCAAAGTCAAAGTTGTTTTTTTTATTATACTATGCCCGGCGTTGAAACTAACTTATGCAATAGTTATAACAAACTTTGCCGTCGTCATATAAGTTTAAACTTTTGCCTTCTTAAATTTTGCTTTTTTTTTGGATTCATTTGTATTTGTTTTTACTTTTATTGTTGTTGTTGTTGAGTTGTGCCTCTTAACTCGTTAGATTCGGACTCACAAACTCGAACTTTGCAGTCGCAGCCGGACAAATTGAGTGCACACAGTTTGTCGGCTGCAATGGGGGTGTGGGTGGTTCGAAGGGGGTTACAGACGTTTGTCATTTGTCTGCTGTCATGTCAGTGTTGTCAGTTTGATTTTTGTTGACTTCTCTCAGTTTTTTCTATTTTTTTTTTTGGCTTTTTTTTTAAATTGTAACAACTGCTATGACGACAACAACAACAACAAGGACGGCGATGGCGATGACGCTTGACGCTGGACTACAAAAAAAAAAAAAAAAAAAATATATATATATATATATTTATATGGTACATACAATATGTAATATAAATTGCTATACAACAAAACAAAAGACAAATTGTGCGCGTGTTGACAATTTTTTACTCCGCTCAATAATGTGCAATATGTGATATGGGGGTATATTAGCTATTTGGTTGGGTGGTGTTGGGCTTCAATTGATTTTGCATCAAGTATAAATCTTAATGATTTAATAACTTTTTTTTTTAGATTTCTGTATTAAAATACTAAACATTTTTGTAGCCTGACAAAAGTTATAGTTATGCCAATTGCAAGAGTGTTTAAGGATTATAATAATAATCATCTTGATAAGAAAATACACTGAAAAAAACAGCAAAAATCGTTAAAACAATAATAAAAATTTGAAATAATCTTTAAAGAAGTTGTACTATTTTGTTTCTCACGTCAATATTATAAATAAGCACAAGTCCAAAACCTTTCATAATTGTCTAAACACTTAAACATTAAATGCTCAGAAACTAAAATATATAACTTTTACCTTTTTTCATAATCTCTAACCAATTCCATTTCCATTTGAATGCTTAAAGGGTAACCCTTAAGTGCATAATTCTTTCTCTAACAATATGATTGGATTTCGTATATAGATTTTGTGTTTGACACACGAGCTGTGCTACATTTTTACAGCAGTTGACGTCTGAGCACTTTATCTTAATGTCAAGTCTTTATTTTGTAGCCAATGGCATCAGACTTCAATATAGTATTTTTTTTCGCCGTTCAGAGGGTTCTAATTTTCCGTTCTCTTTCCGTTGTTTGTTTCGTGTGCGTGAAGCAGTTAAAAACGTTCAAGCAAATGAACAATAAAAAAGCCATTTGTAAGTCACAGTTTGGGCCACGATTCCAGGGCTCATTTGGAGTTGTCAAAATCACGAAGTCGCCGTCGTTAATGGCGCTTAGAGTTTAGCCGGGAGATAAACTGGCGCTAGGATTTAAACATTTCTCCACATTTACATTTATATTAGGCGGCTTTTAGGCTTTTCAATAGTGACTCATCTAACTGTTATCGTAGCTGGGTTTTACAGCTTGTGCAACTGCATTTGTCATTTGTCATTTATTATTATTTAAATTTCAAAGTTTTGTGACACAACATTAGGCAATTTTATGCTTTTTTAAGTATCTAAGCAATATAAATATATGTTTTATTCTATTTATTTCATCGGTTTTATTTATTGATTTTGTAGCGAGAAATATTTCAAACAGTTTTATTTTCTTCTTAACAGTACGATAACGTCAATTCGTGTCTACATGTGTTGCGGAGTCAATCGGTTGGCGGCTTGGACAACATCACCACAAATGACATCTGTGCCGGTCGCCTGAAGGCTGTTTTGGCCCTTTTCTTTGCTCTGAGTCGTTACAAGCAGCACGCAAAGCAAACGAAGTCTGTTGGTGTGGGCTGTAGTGGTGTTGGTGCGACACATACAGTTGGTGCAACGGCAGCGTCCATTGGCGGTGGCTCTGTGCTGGGCATTGGACTTGGCGGCAGTTTGAGAGTCTCGGCTGGAAGCAATTTGCTCCTTGACAAGAATCAACAGGAACAAACGCAACAGCAGCAGCAACAACAAACGCCACAGCAATTGGCTCAGTCACTGGAGAACGGCAATGAGATGGTGAATCGGTGAGTAAATATAAACAACAAAAAGTTCAAAATTAAAGTTTAACAAGTATGAAGGCTTTAGTCGAGTAAGCTCGACTAGAAGATACCCTTAACCCTTGACCATACAGACGGACAGACAATCGGGCTGACAAACATACACAACAAGTACTACATGTACTACCGTACCCATGCTTGATGGTTTCATATCTCCGGTGTTTCTCAATTGATTTTAATACAAATTTCACAGATGTTCATTGGTTTGTTATTTTTTTCAATCATTATTTTAAAAATTTTTGAAATTTAAAACCATTATACTCTTTTTTACCCATTTCACGGGTTAACGGTATAAAAATCAATTGAATACATTTTAAGTAACAATGCAATAAGCTTTTGTTGTGTTGCTCATGGTTGGTGTCTATGTTATGGCTGGTGTACAAGCTAAGCAAACCCGTGCGTAACGAAATCCAAGAGACGAGCAAATTAGGTGTGTGTCTCAGCTAAATTGTAACATACTTAACGAAGCTTGTTCCTTCAGTAAACGCGCGCTGTTATACTGAAAATATTCTTTTCACAGACCAGTTAACATTGAGATGGGTAAACAGCGCTGGTCATGTTAAGTAATCTGGAAAATCTGTCGCAGAGGCGAAGCATACAAAAAGTAGCGAGTATAAGCTTTACCTTTCAAACGCTGAACGGCTGCTTTTGTTTCTATTCTTCTTTGCCCACACTGATTGTTGTGACATCGTATTTGATTTTGTTGTGATCACGAAATACACATAAATACACATATGTTTGTAAGTACATATGTATGTATGGCTGTTTTGCCTAACCTAGGCTATGTGAGTTTTTCTTTCATTTAAAGAAGAATAAAGCAAAATAATTGTATTGTACTTATTTTATGTTATGTTCCAGTCTAATTTGATGTTAGTCTATGTTTGTATCTGTTACATTTGTTTTCCACTTTATGGAATCTAAGTTCTGAATACAAAAAAATAATAAAAATAAAAAAATAATATATAAAAATACCTTAACCTTTAACATTTACATATCCCAAAAACGCATTTCGACAACTTCTCTCCACATTCCTCTAAAATATCACAAGTCCTGGTCTCGAAAGCATTAAATAACTTCCATCATTTCCTCGTTGCGTAGCTCGCCCATTCCCCTCACTAACTGAACCCCTCAAAAAGAGAGCTCATATCAATGCGTCTGTCTTTGATTTCCTTTGCATTTCGGTTACACCGTCATAAGACTTCCGGAACGCAGCTTTTATTCGTATTTTTCTACGCTTTTCACTTGTACTCTGAAATGCCGAGCAAGTTTAATATGATTTATTGGTTTGTTTGCCGGAAATTACAGGCGATTCCACTCGAGGGGGCGAATGCGGTATCTCTCCAGCCCTCCCGCTCTCACCCCCTGAGGACATCTGTTTCACTCCCCAAGTTCTCATAAAAAAAGCGACTTAACTACTTCCCCACCCCTCAAAGTAAAGCCAAGACGCTAAGCAAACAAAATTGGCATACTACAAGTAAAACAGAGAGAGCGAAGAAGAAAATCTGCTTTCTTACTGAAGAGCTCTGGCTTGAAGAGTCAGCTACAAAATTCAAAACATGAAAATGGAAAATTAGAAAACTTTATTTACCCGAAAATGTCGAAAGCCAAAAGCGTTTGTCGTTCACATTGAGGAGTTTGAGGATTCTTCTTCTACTTCTTCACTCTGTGTGTGTTTGTGTGTTTTGCAACCCTCGGGGAAATCCCAGCAGTAGACAGGAAACGGAAGCTTTTGTGTTGCGCTTACCCAACCAAAAAACGAGGGGGCGGTTGGCAAAGAGGGAGAAAGGGGAGTACCGACCAGTCACCGTTTAACTTTGCCCCCACCTTCCTCCCGCCCACGCATATTTGTTGGCAATGTGTTGATGACTTTCACTGACTATGAAATTTAAATGCGTAACGGAAATGTTTGCATATTTTTTTGTGTGCCTCTCCTCGTGTGGGTGGGGCCTTGGTTTTGGTTGGAGTTTGGCGTGTGTTGACTAGCAGACAAATAAATTACATTGGATTTTTATGACCGTCCTTGCGCCTAGTTTGTGGTAGGCAACAGAGAACAGAGACCAAAACCAGCAACAACAACACGATGACAACAATGCGGCAAGTTCATTTAAAGTTGCAACGCCATAAAACTTTCACTAAAACGGTCCCGCTGTGTGTTTTAAATACCCTATGTGAAATGTGTTAAAGGGAATATTAAGTTGAGGAATTAAGGAAAGAAGGAAGGGAGAAGGACTTCACCTACATACCTTATCCCTAGAAAAAAGTTATTTCAGCCAAAAAGTACATATGAAAATATTCGTAGTTAGAGTTTCCTTCATAGCAAAGGGTATTTGCTAGTCAGATACTGCAAAACAAAAGTTTACTTGTTGGCTTAGTAATATTTTTGGGGACTTTATTCCGTGCGTTGTTTATAATGTCTGCGGTCTGGCGACCTAGACACTGTAACTGAGAGCTGTCCAGCCTTATTCCTCCATTCCCTGTTTGGGGAACAGCTGTGTGGAAAAGCAACCACCATACAACATACAATGCGTACCATTAGCGAAATTCGTGTATGCCATTGAAAAGGTTGGGAGGAGTTCCGTTTTATTCGTAAATGTTAAATTCAAAAGCATTTTAACGGTAGCAGCAGCTGGTGCGAGCATTTCAAGTTGATGTTGTTAGATTTCTTGGGGACAATTTACAAGTATTTTTTATAGTACCTGACACTGATTTAGCAACGGCTGTTGCCACTTGCCACTAGCTGTTGCCAACATGTTGCACGCGCTGTATATAATTAAAAACTCTGATTTGAAGGCAAGGTTCTGTTTTTTGAGACGGCAACAGCTGATGACATTTGCAACCCTTGAAGACGAGACAGACGAATACGAATTCAAGCTGAAAGCACATTTATAACTGCAAAATTGCTTAGCAGCAGACATTGCAACAATATGTGCCCCCAAATGAATTTAAGCACATTTGTAATGGAGCTGCGTCTCAGGGGGTGTGTGTGGAAGTTTAATGGCTGCTGAGTAACCCCTCGCCGCTTCCCAAGATGTTCCTATAATTGACAGCTGCTGCTGCTGCTGATTCTGCTAAGGGTCACAAATTCCAATGCATATGCGAACCAAGCCGAACCGAACCGAGCCGAAGCTAAGCCAAATCTGAGGTGGTTTAAGTGGGTGGTTGAAACCTATTCATGTGTGGATCCTCACTTAAATCGTATGCATTTATGCGTGACCAGGCACAGGGACGTTGCCCAACCAGAGGACAATGCAATCGTCCTGGCAACAGCAACAGCAACAGGAACAAACTTCATACCATGATTTCTGTATTTAGAAATGGGGACCACAATTGACAACTTGTCCGCCCCCAGCTTGTTGTCTGGCTTAACTTTTGTTCTGCTGCGGGCAACTCTCTGTTTTGTCCTGTTCGGTTTTTTCCATTAGAGAGAATTTTCTCCAGTCTATTTGTGTGTGTGTGTTGAATTTATAATTCCATTTGTGGTTTTAATTTTGTAAATGTGAAATTAATTTTATTCAATTTGTGCGTCAATCGAGAGGGTTGGCATGGATTTCTTGCCAACTGGGTTCTGGTTATGCGGTTAACGCTTCATTGGCTCTCAATTGTGAGAACTGAGAACAGAGAACTGAGAAAAGGGAAAATTGGCTTAGAACAAAGTGTTTAAGCGGTAATTGACACAGGGCGATTAACTCAACTGAAATGAGTATAAAAATACCAAAGCCCTCTTTGCCCTCTTCTACTCGAAGTGAGGAAACTTTGCGGAGTATATCGGATCCCTACGTCCTGTCATCGAAGATCGTCTCGATTTATCTAGCATTCGCTCCACCAGCAATTCATCCCGTGAATTCAGTGCAGATACATGTATATCGCGAGTAGCACGAAAGTTACCACAATTGTACAAATGTTCATTTTCCAGACGCAAAAAGTTCCAGATAAATCGTCGAATAATCTCGCATAAGCTGTAGAGCGTTTTCCAATTGTGGGGTAACATCAGCTTATAATAAATAAGATAGATCTCCACAGCCCAAAGAAATCGGATTAAAAGATCCGCAAGAATGGCAAAGTAATAGAATTGCTATAAAGTTGGATAAAGTTAACCGAAGATTTTCTAGGGAAGTTCGTTTAGACCTTACCTTGGGATATATAAAACGTTCCCTCAGAAATATTTTGTGACCCTTCCAGACCCTAAACAAACCATAGTCCTGCAGCAAATCCCAACCAGTGCAATAAATTGTCGATATAAAAGAGCTAACACAATAACACCATGTCCAGGGATTGGCAAACAAGCTATCATAATGAGCTGGAAAGGCAATAAGTTGAAACGATATCAAAGTTTAATATAAATCCTACTTACAACTCATTTCCCTTTGAACTGTTGATATGGTGACAACAATTATAGTGGAGCCATAAGTAGCAGCATTCACCAGATAAGATTTAGGCCTCGGCTGACTCTCCCAATAACGTCGGAGACATTGAGCTAGACGAAACCACGAAGGCAAGCCGCGTAGGATACAAACCACATAATCAGGCGCAAAATTAAAGGAACTATCGCCCTTCATGAAGAAGTTAACATAGAAACGCAATAGCTGATAGAAATCCACAATGCATGGAACCAACGAAATCATTTGATCTGCCAGCCAAAAATCAGCAAATTGCACATAGAAAAAGGGTGCAGCAAAAATCCTGCCAAGACTTCGCAGCACCCACATTCTAGCCGCAAAATTCATTATCCTAAGAGGGTTGACCAAAAGCGCCACTGGGAGTAAGAAAGCTGCTAACGGAAAGTATAAAGGTTGCTTGACGCCAAACTCCGTGTGATGCAGAAACAACAGCATGAATATAGTACAGATATAACCATAGAAACTAGCTATTCTCAACAGTTTGACAGGTACTGTGTGATTCCTCGGATTCAGCTCGAAGATCAGGACATGATTAATGCCCACACTCTGCCACACATAAACATTGATAACCATGCAAAAACCATAAACCATTAACAAAAACATGGCACGATAAAGTTGACTAAATTTCGTAATCAATTGGGCATTGTTTAAAAGGCAAATATCTGCAATGGAAAGTAATTAAAGTAATTAAAGTCTTTTCGTTCTTACTCACATGAAAGCACACAAACAACAGCAGAGACAAGAAATAATCCAAGCAAAACACCTGCCGAGAATATGTGTGTTGGCGATGTTGGTTGACCCAAGGGCGGAACTCTTAACTTTTCCATAGCCTTGTTTCGATCACCCTTAGCTATATACTGTGTGTATATGTTTTCCACCTCGAACATCATTGTGCTTAGTTCCTCGCCATCCTGACCAATGGCTGCCCTCTCCAGATACTTCTCCACCCATCGACGACCATTGTCAAAGTACATATATCTGTCGATCTTTCTGCACAGCTCGACGAAACCCGAATAGTTCAACTGCTGAAAGTTGTTCAGAAGTACCAGACTAAAGTAGAACTCACAGTAAGCTCTTTCCAGTTCTCGGCGATTTCGTAGCTGATCAGCCAATGGGGGTAGAGTGGGTATATTACCGAGATGATCACCCACATGTGGCCTATACATGTATTTTACTTTGAATGTGGCATGTTTGCGACGTGCCTCGGCCATTTTGTATTCAAAGAAATCATTCACACGATTCAATTCGTTTGTCAAGGTTTTCAAGAATTCATCTGCAAATAATCTGCAGTAAATTTTATACTGATCCTTGTCTCGCGGATCAGGTGCCTTCTCCACAGCTTGACGTATTTGGGCTTTGAGTGCCTAAAAACACTTTCTTAACTTCAATGGTCTTAATTATAGATTAAGTTACTTACTCCATAGTTGATATATTGCTGACGCCATTCACTTGTTAAATGACTATCAAAATTTTTATCAAAATTCATTTTCGAAAACTTCTTCAATATATAGTTGTTGAAGTATGACTAGTTACAGAATGATTGAAAACATAAATGTATATTTGACATTTAGTTTATTTAGGAACAAATTTAAAAAAAAAACCTAATAGTAGAGAAACGGAAACAGATTTCTATTCTTTCTTCTTAGACTGTCTGATCAGTGTGCCACGACTCGTAACATCCGGTTCCTCATCCCTCATTTCCATTGGTGTTAAAAATATATCACGAGTAGCTCGAAAACTGCCGCAATTGAAAAGATGCTCATTTTCCAATCGCAGAAAATTCCAAATGAATCTTCGTGTTATTTCTAACAAACCGCCAACTGTCTTGCAATTGTAGGGCAACATTACCTCATAGTAAATCAAACTAATCTCCGCTATCCAAAAGCAACGTATCAAAATATTTGCAACAATGGCAAAGTAATAAAACCACTTAGAGAAAATAAAGATTTTAATAAAAAGAGTTTTTAGATTTCCCCTACTTACCTTGCGATAGATAAGATTCTCGCGTAGTAAACGATTTTCGCCCTTCCACACTTGAAATAAACCAAAATCCCAAGCCAAGTCCCAAGTTGTGCAATATATGGTTGATATTACAGAAACGCTTATATACACCCATATCCAAGGATTGTCAAACATGCTATTATATTTAACTGCAACTGATAATGTGAAAGAAATCTTTGAGAATAATATGGTAGGTCTCTCTTACCATTTGTTTCCATAACAATTGCTGAGAAAATCACCGCCACAATGGTTGTTATATACTTGAGGGCGTTCAAGGGATATGAAATCGGCCTATCGCTACTCTCCCAATAACGTCTTAGGCACTGGGCAAAACGAAGCCAAGCTGGCAGGCAACGAAGCACAGGAACCGCATAATCAGGCTCAAAGTCAAACGTTCTATTGCTCTTGCCAAAGTAACGTATATAGAAACGCAGCAACTGATAGTTGTCCACCAGGCACAACGTTAACGAATTCAATTGATCGGCCAACCAAAAGTCTGCGAAACGCACATGGAAAAATGGAGCAGATAGAACTCTGCCTAGACATCTTAGCATCCACATTCTGGCCGAAAAGTTGTTAATCCTAATGGGATTAATGAGTATGGCTACAAATAGTGAAAAGCAAACCAATGGACTTGGATAAGGATCCTTGACACCAAACTCATTGTGGTGCAGAAACAATATCATGGATAGGGCACAAATATAACCCAATCCGCCAGCTACCTCCAGGAAGGAAGCGGGTGGAATGTGCCTGCGCAGATCCACATTGAAGATCAGGTTGTGATTGATGCCCACATTTGACCAGACATAAACATTGATGGCCAAATAGAAACAGCACAGCACAATACTGAATAATCCTCGATAAAGATGCGAAAATATCATGAGTAAACCCGATTGATTGCGAAAATAATAAACTGGTATGAGAAAGGCGAATTAATGATCGAAAACATATCGATAATAATCGTTTTCACCTACTTGATAAAATAACGGTAATAGCACTCACAATAAACAAACCCAACAAAACACCGGCAATAAAAACCGTTAAGGGCGGTGAGGGTTGACGTAAGGGTGGAACTCTCAACTTGGCCATGGCCTTGGCGCGATTACCATTTGCCAAATAATTTGTGGAGAGTGTCTCCACCTCGCCAATCATTTGAAGCAGCTCTTCTTTATTCTCAAACAGGCCTGCACTTACATTATTACGAAACCAGAGATATCCCCTCTCGGATCGTATGTATTTATCATACTTCTTGCAAATCTTACGAAATGCCGTATAGTTAAGGCTCTGAAAGTTCTGCAACATTATCAGACTCAGATAGAACTCGCTGCACACCAACCCCAAGTGGTGAGCACTCTTTCTTCTCAGCTGCGGATTCCCAGATGGAGCCAGCTGTACAACTAGCTGAGTGCGTATCTCAGCCAACTTGCGTTGTGCCTCGGCTTGTTTGTGGGTAAAAAAGTTGACAACGCGACTCAGTTCTTGATCACAAACGGCAAAAAAATTACGTTCAAAATTCTGATAATACAATCTGGTCTCCGGGTTCGCAGTATTATCCTGGTCTCTTATGTATACAAATTCTCGGGGAACATTTGCATCGGGCGCTTTTTGTGCAGCCTGAAGTATCATAGCTTTGAGCTCCTAATGATTACGGGTTATGCCCATTAAGGGAATGTCAAGGATTGAAATGGAATATTTACTTACTGCATAGTTCATGTATTGCTGACGCCACTCGGTTGTCAGAATACTCTCAAAAGTCTTGCCGAATTTCATTTTTATTTTCTTTTTCCCTTAAATGGCCTTAAAGTCTATCAAGCAGGATTGTAGGAAAATCTCAATTTTATTTTTAGATATTGTTCTGTTTTAGCTATATATTATTTATTTTGGAAAACCTATTTTGTTGAAAGTAAAAATTTGTTAGTTTGTCACATTTCTACACTTTTAAATAATTTTTTTATTTAGTTGTCAATATTAATCCTTGGCTACAAAAGTATTAAAAATTAACAACTTATATGTGAATCATTTTCAAATACCATCAGAAAAACCCCAAAAGCTCCCCAGCCTTACACTCTTTACATTCCCAGTTTTTCCCAATCTCATCTCCATTGTCAAACAGTCCACGCGATGTTGCAACAACTATTTACATACCGCCTTCTGTTAAATCATTCATATTTTTTTGTTGCCTGACATTTTTGCTTTTGTTTTTTATGGACACTCGCTCATTTCCTGGGCTTTGTGGTTTTCCTCCCGAATGCTTTAATAAAATTTCTTTCTTTTTTTTCTGCCCATTTTCAAGTGCGGTGCGTGCCGCTTGTTGAAGTATCTTCATTTTTTTTGTCTATTATTACAAAATTTGTAAAGGGAGGTCTGCTTGAGGGTGGATTTTTCACAACTCTTTAAGTATGCGGGGGAAAAAACAACAAATACTACAAGAATTTATAACTGTACAAATTCAACACTGCTTTCGAATTCGATTTCGTTCTCAGGTTCAGACTCAGTTCTGTTAGTCATCTTTCTGGTGACAAACAAAGAAAATGGCGTTTTAGTTGGGAGCTTTTCATAGGTGTGGAGAGGCGTGGGGGCAGTAGAAGCAGAAAAATGTCATGTACAGGCATTCCTCCATGCCAGGGTAGCTTAGCTAGCACACCTCACACTCGCTACATCATCAAAGAGACCATTCATCTCGGGCAACGTGAAAAATGTGAAACAATTGCAACGATGATTACTTTTTCCCTAGTTTGTTGTTGTTGTTGTTGCTGCTGGTGGAAAACTGGTCATAAAAGGAAAATTGAATTGACAGTGGGTGGTTAGCGCAAGTTTTCTAGGTTTTGTCCCAAGGGAGCATTTGGCTTAGGCATAAAATTAAGAGCGAGAAAGAGAGATAGAGAGAAAGGAATGGAACTAAGAACAGGTAAAAGAAATTCATAATAATATGCTAAATACTCTAGTAATTAACTCCCGGGAGAGTTGGGAAGTTGTAAGATTAAGCTGAGTTCCCTGGATCTTATACAAATTTAAGCCATTTAATCATTTAAGAGGGGGTGGCAACACTAAAGTCTACTTTGTTTGTGACAAAATTGGCAACATGTGCAAAATATACACCCAAAGCTCTGAGACTTCATTTAATTTCCACTCGAATAGAAACACAATGCTTTTGTCAGCAAATGTTAGATTCCAACTATAAATACCCTATAAATTCAGAAAATTAAGAGGGTATATTAACAATTGCCAAACAAATTTTACATGAAGAACTTAAAGATATTTCAGAGTATTCTTATATATGATATATTGATGATGGAATATTGGGGGCTAAAGATAATATACGAGGTATATCTCCGTCGCATAACTGCTAACGATTTCTTACTGGTTTTACTGCCATAACGACAGAGGCAAATAAAAATATTTGCATAGACAAAACCGTTGGACAATTGGACTCTAGACAAACCGGCCAAGTGAACAGTCCGGGTGTAGATTTGTGTGTTGGTTGGTGTGTCTGCGGGCAGGGAAGGGTAGGTAGGTGTATAAAATGAAAAGTAAACATTGCAACATTCGCTGCCTGCCATTGAAATGATAAAGTGCCGCCATCTCTCTCGCCCAGTACAACAAAAGGCAATAAAATGCATGCTTAGTGTTTTGGGCCAGGAGAGTTCGAGCAACAGAACTAAAACTTGTGGGAGAAATGTTTATGGGTTGGGATCTTAATGGCATTAGTAGTGGTAGTAGTACTCGGTAGCAGTTGGAAACGATGTGGTCCATTCGCAGGCTCTCTCTCTCTCTCTGGCAAAGCTGGAATTACACATGTGTGTGTCCGTCTAGCATTTGTTTTCCTTCTTTTGTCTTTGAGGTATTTTTTTTTTTTTTGATTTTTTTTTTTTTGCTCTCTATGCGTCTGTGGCATGTAAATTGCTATGGAGCTGGGAAAGCCTTTCATGCTTTTTGGATTTTTATAAACAATGATTTATTGGCTCTAGATTTTTAGATATTCTTTTTTGGGGGTTGTCCAGTTTTAAAGCCTCAAAGCAGTTTACGCGGCGGTAAAAGTATTTCTGTTTAGCATGAAAATAATTGAATTAAGCATAGAACGAAGGGTTCCATTGGTGGTTATTTTGGTATTTATGTGGTATTTTTAGGGCAATTTATTGATATATTGAACTCAATGCAGTTTTCGAGGCGGAAAAAGTTTTCTGTTCGAGCATGAAAAAAGTATAAAGTATTTTTAAATTAAATTAAGTATATTTCTTGAATGACCATCGCTTTTTTATCATACAATATTAACAACAGCAAACTTTTCTTACCACTCACTCTAAAATACCACACCTTACATTTAAAAAAACCAAACACTCTGAAGTTAATAACGTCACAACAGCAACAGCAACAACTACCAAATCATAGTTTCATCTAATAGCGATTGCCATATCAGGCAAATTGCACTCGAATAATTCGACAGGCGAGCAATAAACTAAAAAAATCAAGGCTCTAGTCGAATAAGCTCGACTAAAAGATACCCTTATCATTATTTTGTTAATATTTTGTTTCAACCCCCATTTTTAAGTTTTCAAAATTCAAAATTTTAGTGTTATCGATTACATGTATTTATCGTAAACCTGAAAGCTTATAGCCCAAATCTGCTGTCTCTAGCTTTTGTAGTTCATGAGATCGACGGGTTCATATGGAGAAATGGACATAGCTATATCGACTTGACTGTTGATGCTGATCAAGAATATATACACTTTATGGGGTCGGAGAATCTTCCTTCTGCCTGTTACACACTTGTGCTCAAAACCATTATACCCTTTATTACCCATTTACGGTGTGCCATATACTTGAAAATCGGCCAAAAAACAAATCGCGAAAGAGTTGCGCACCTCAAGCTAAGCGGCTTAAAAATTTTTCTTTTCAAATTAAACGAGTTTTGTGGCAATTGTTGTTGGTTGTTGAGGTAAAGTTGCTCCATTTGAAACTAAAGCTGCGATGATTAAACAATTTTCTCGCCAGAAGCTTGACGACATTTTATGTGACAAGCGAAGCAAGTGATTGAGAGAGAAGCATATAATGAAAACAATTTGTGATAATTGCTTAGTTTGTTAAATTGCTGCGATTTGTTCGCCAATAACTTTGGATAACTTAATTACACTTGTTGTTGTTGGTGCTGTTTGACCCCTTCTGAGCATTGAACTTCGAAGTGCAACTGCAACTACTATTTATAGCCGGGACAGACATAGGCAAAGCCATTGCAACCACCCCCATATGATTCAGACAGCTGTGCGCTTCAAACATGTTCGAACCAGACCAAAACAAAGCAGTTGTGTTGCGTCGTGTTGCGTTGCGATACGTTTCAGCATTTGTTTAGTTTGCAACCGCATCGCGTCGTGTTCAGAACGTAAAAACGGGTGTGCAAAGATTTGCCGGCAAACTTTTGTGTTGATTTTGTTTATGTTTTTAGCGGGCATGAAAAAAAGGCGGCAAAATACGCGAAAGTGTGCAAAGCGTCAAAAATTTATAATGCAGAAAGTGTAATACTTAACAAATTGTGCCAAAAAGTCATTAAATGTGTAAAGTGAATGAAAATAATAAAAATAAATTTAACTGATAACTACAATGAAAGTTTTTTTTTTATTTTGTTAGCCGACTGTTGCATATTTTATGGCGTTGTAGCTTTCTTATCATCCCTTTTACCATCCATTAAAAGTTTCCTTTGGCTGCCAGCATAATTAACACCTTATCACATTGCACACAAATTAAAAGGCTTAAACCCAGACAAGAGCAAAAAAAACAACACAAAAACCATTTGCAGCAGACGTCCTCAATGGACCACAAACCAACGAACCAAGGCAGACAAATTCCCATTTTAGATAAGCGCGTGTTTTATTTATTCATATGTCGCCTCAACTGCTGAAAAATAGTCGAGTTTAATGGCTCTGTGCGATTTAAACTTTGAATGAAAACAATGCTTGAGTTAAGAGCGAACAGATTTTTACAACTTTGAGTTTAATATAAATGAAATTTGTAATTGGTTGCTGCTAGCTTTGTTCTTTATGTGTATTTTGTACTTAAACCAAAAATATATCTTTAGTTTTAAAGTGTGTGAGAAAGTTTTTTTTTAAATATTCATTTGATAATCATTTTCAGAGTTAAATTCTCTTTTACATTTAAAACTTTCCATTTGACTGCTTGCTAACTTGTAGCCCATGGTTAATTGTAGTTCAGAGTTTAGTTGGAACTTGAATACGACAAGCCACAAGTTAATTAAGCTGAGTCAGAAGAACACATAGAGAATGTATATAGATAGACACTGGCAATTAGAACTCCCCGCTTATCAAAACCTGAACTCATTTAATGTCTAGGCGCTAATCTTTGGTGTCATCAGCTCATCATCATCATCATCAACAGCTGGTTGTTTTTCCGTCTCTCTCTCAGATGGGATTGATAGATAACTAACCGGTTTCTCTTTGGGGCATTAGACACGAGCTTGTGTTCAATTAATCTTCTCAGTTATCTTCAGCGTTGACTTTGACTCGTGCCAAACATTTTCTAGCTAGTTCTAGGAACATTTTTAATTTGTTTCTAGTGGCAGCTGTGACCTCCAAAACAGAGTATAAAGGATTAAGGATTGAGAAAATGTCATTCTTGAGAGTTCTCTCTGCTAATTAAGGATATATCTCAAGTTCAACTGCATCCTCCCTCGCCTCTCTCTCATCTTCTCCGTTTTCAATTTAAAGCCTGCCAGGGACAACTGACAAGCTGTCAGATTCATCCAGTTCTACTTCGGCTCTTCTTCTTCTTCTATATCTGGGGGTGCATTGAACTGCCTGACAGCAACAACAGCAACAACAACCCCGTCGAAATCACCAGCAACAACAAATCAAAGTACCGTCTGAAATTTGAGATATCACAGAAAAACGAGCTGTCAAAATATCCAAATGAAAAATCAATTGCGGCTACTGTTCACGTGCAAAGAGGTACCAAAGGGTGAGGGGAGTACTTACTGTACGTAACGTACGTTGAAACGAACTTTGACTAATGATATTTATAGGGGCCTTCTCGTCTCCACTTTCCGAAGGGCCGGCGTGTGAAGTGGATTATGATTACAGCAGCGTCACCCTAATGATTTAATTATGATAATGATAATAGCCATAAGGCTATGCAACTGGTATAGTTGTACATATTTGAAGTTGACTGAAGTTTTGCCTTAATGTGTCTCGTGTTAATTATTAGTTTTTGGCTATGCTTATGGCTTTTTCATGTAAATATGTCAAAATGTTGTTCGAAAGGGGGTTGAGTTGAGATTTTGTATGAATATCAATTGGAACTAGTTCGGGTTGGCCTTAGGGTTGCTTGATTTGTCATTGAAGTGTATGTTAATGTATGAAATTAGAGATGACCGAACTAGTTCGTTGAACATTGTAAATATGAACTAGCTTGTCATTTATTATATGGTTTAACAGATTTAGGTTAAGTTTCATTGGAGTTACTACCAAAACAAATGTAATACACTAAATATAAACTAGTTCTTTTAAAATAATATTCTCATGTTATTCATATTATTAAGAAAGTAAATTAATAATGTTTTAAACCCCATTGGAGTGATCTAGTTATTTTTGACTCTGAACCGATTTATTAAAGATAAACATGTTTTTCAATGCCATATAAATATGAACAACTTTTTTTTTATAATAACGTTCTTATATTATACGTATTATTAAGAAATGGATTATTTTTTCATTTAAGTGAACTAGTTCTTTCAACTTTGAACGAATTTACTACAGATAAACATGTTTCTGAACTTTTAGTTTCAACTTGTTCTTTTTTTTCTGCCTATAAAATATCATCTCTTTAGTATTTCGAGAGTACTTTAAAGGAATAAGCATAATTACCCATACACAGCCTCTTTTCAGCCCCTTAACTAATTTTTCAACTCAAAGAATATCACGTACGTCGATTGAACCCACACACACACACACACACTCATACACCAACAACTTTTTGACACAGTTAACAGCCGCTGGCCGTTTTAGCAAAAAGTTGAGCTCAGTTCGGTTCAGATTGGTTCGGTTAAGAGTTGAATGCTTATCAGAACGTTGCACTTTTTGCAGTCAATGCAAAGAAAGAATCAACTTTTTGTTCGCCGGGTCTCTTATCTATGGCGTCGCACGAGGCCCCAAAGGCACTTTGAAGAATTATTAAAATTGCTTCGAGAATGCATTTTGCATAGATGAAGAGAGTGAGAGCGGTTGTGGCAAGAGGGTAGAGCGGTTAGAGGGGTTAGAGAGTTTGGTGGTATCTGGGAAAATTGACGTTTAGTCACGTACGATGGCCAAAAGGAAAATTATTTAATATGCAGGCCGCTGAGGCACAAAAGTGGCAAAAAGTTGTTTAAGCCCCCAAAGAAGATAAAAGCTGAGGCAAGTCCAAACACACACAAACATGTCGAGGGAGAAGTGGGATGTGGGCGGGTTTTTGTACTATGTAACGACATAAACCGCAAAGTGGTGCGTGGCGAGGTGGAGAACTCTTTTGGTGGTGGTATCTGGATTGGATTATGGTGGTTGCCTGTTTAACATATTCCCAGACAGATTCTCGTCTCTCTCTCTCTCTCTCTCTTTCTCTCGTCGAAGAGGATGTCAGAAATGCAATTTTTGACAGGAAGTTCACAACAAAATTAATGGGCCTGACAAAAGCTCGAAACTTTTTTTGTTTTTGTTATTGTTGTTGGGGTCAGCTCATGTACTGTGTACCTTTGTCTCGAGCCTCGGACTGGTGCATAAATCTAATAATGCAGCCGTTCAATCACAATGCCACAATGCCACAACAGAGCTCCACACCCCAAAAATTCATACGACTTGTAGTCAATTGCTGTCCTCCACTTTTGGCGCCTGGACGCATGCAATGCATATCAAATGGCTTTGGCAAATTCAAAAAGACAATGACAAGAACAACAACAACAAGGAAAACAACTTCAACTTCAACTTGAAGTTTAACAAATAAATTTTGACGAGATTTATGTTTCAGGTCGGTTTCAACTCCGTTTTATTTACTGTCTAACAGCAACACGTACTGCACCGCTGCCTCCTTCTCAGTGTAAGCCCTGCCTTTGCAGCCAAGTTTCAAGTTGGCTTTTAATGCCCCGTAAAACTGACATAAAGAAAATACTTCCATCTAAATATATATGTACATACGACAGACAGGCATAAACTCAATACAGAAACAGAGCCAACAGACCTAGAAATGAAAATAAGGAAAAGTATACGAGTTGAAGAAGATTAAATACTCTTCAATCCAAGTTTAAAAAATAATATTTATATATAAGGTTTTATAAGCTCTTCTTTTACAAAAATATTCATTGGAAAAACATATATTTAACATATAAAGTCTAAAAAAAAAATTTCAGATATATTTTTTTGGGGGAATTTCATCAATAAAACTTATTTTTTTCAATGATATCATCTGAAAAATTACTTAAAAAAAGTTTTCCCTGCCGTGAGATATTTAATTACTATGAAAAAATGATTTTCTAAACGTCACCTACATTATAACTAAATAAAATGACTCTCAGAAAGAGTATATATAGGGAAAACAATGTTAAAACGTGCAAATGCACGTGCTGCTCCAAATTTTTGAAAGCAGTTGAGAGTTGAACAGAAGAGGCCCGGTCAGAGTGGGGGGAGATTGGGTGCACTTCAGCGGGTCCGGACACCGATGCGCTCCAGTGAGCACAGCAGCAGTAACAGAAGCAGAAGCAGAAGAAGCAGCAGCAGGGAGTACAAAAACACACACAATACAAAAATAGACAAGTTTATGGAGCAGAAATCAACTTGAAAGACTCTTTTAGCTTCCGTTTATAAAGCAAAGCAGGAAAAACACAGAAAAACACAGAGAGGAAAATAAGCAGCGCGACAAACTTTAGACAAAAGACTTTTATTTTTACTTTATATGTCAAAGTAAATCAGCAATTTGTCACGCCGTTTTAGTAAAAGATACAATATCTCAAGCCCCCCCAAACATAAACGAAAAGCTGACATTTTCTTGTTGTTGCTGTTGTTGTTGTTGTGATTGCCCTTTCAAGTTTGTTCAGTTGCCGGTTTGTGTTGTTCGTGCTTTTTCCGAAGCGGCCAATTAACTGTGCGAAAGGGCTGCATAATGAGAAAATTAAATGTCTACATTTGATATTTATTATCATTATGATAGGTTCGCCAAAGTCTCACACAAACTTCATAACTACCAAACCATAAATATTATTTTGTAATCGTTTGACAGCTGTCATTTTTTTTGTATTTTTGTCGCCAAATGCATAATGTTTATAAATATTCACTACTTGTACTTGTATTGTGTACACACACATGGACTTGAACATTAATTTTAATGCCACTTGTGTGGTCTGTATTGCCGTTTGTCTTTGTAGAACTGAAACATTGCCAAACTTTCGTATAAACTATTCCCACACACACACACACACACACACACACACATGAAAAACCCAACGACGACAATTTACTGCAATTTCTGTCAGGCAACAATTTGCATACGATTTGAATACATTTCGCAAAAGCCACTCAACAACAATTACATTGTGCAATGTCACTTTTGGGTTTTGATCTTAAGCTGAATCACAAAAATTGAGCTAAGCTGTAATAAAGAAAATTAAAAAATTTGTTATTGCAGGAAAAAAAAGAATATGCAAAGTAAATGTCAAAGTAGATAATCTCCTTTGATGTTTGGGATATTTAATTGAAGTTTTTTTTTTAATTGAAGCATATATTATAGGATTAAGTAGCTATTAGCTTGAATCAACTGGCCATAATTTTATAATATTTCTTTTAATTATTATCTATTTATGTAAATGGGAAAAACTTTTCATGCACCTAAACGAAAGAACTATTAATCCATTGGGTATATTTGTCGAGTCTGACTCGTCATCGGAATGTTTATCTTAATCGATCTTTTATTCATTTACTTGATTTCTGATTTTGAAAATTTTGAATAAATATATGTATTCAATGTGTTAAAAGCAAATTTGAAATCAATGGACTAAAAGCTATTCCTCCTACAGCTCTTCAAGCTTATATCATTTCCTTTTCTGCTTCCTGATTCATTAGGCGCAATTCTTCAATGTGTATTGTGCGATTTAGTCACACTTGCTTGAAAAGTGTTTGAGTTAACTGACAAGCAATTCAACTTGAGGGCATTTTTTTTCGATTTGCCAAGGCCTTTACGTTTTGTTGACGGATCTGTAACAAACGACTCGAACTTGAACTCAAACAATTTGCAACAATATATGAAAATAATGCAGTCAGGCGAGACGGCATCTCAGAATCAAGACGGAGAGTCAAAGTTGGAGCACAAGTTGTGCTCTGTTGATTGTGGTAATTGTTGCTGTGACAGTTTGATTACGCAAGCGACTCATACAGCCAGAAACGGAGAAGCATAACAAATATTCAATAAATCAGACAAACTCACGCATAAGTCAAAAAACTTCCAAACTCTTCCTTTTTTTCTTGTTTCTTGCCTGTGCCTGCTTGCGTGATACGTGTCGAATTTGGTTTGGAAAAATCTTTGCCGAAATTGCAACATTTATCGCAATTGCAACAGCAGGCGAAAACAACAACTAAAACAACCCTACACAAAATACAAGGCATTAATTTTTACGACAAATTGATTAAGCATAAATTTCGCACCCTTAACTTGCCAAAAAAAAGTGTGAGAGAGAAAGCGTTGGTTGCGTGCTCTAAAATATGACCACTTTGAGAGCATTTAGCAGGCACTTCAAAATATATATGTACTTTTAGTCTGGCTTCCTTTTCCCCTTTCCCTTTTCCATGTCCCAGTCCCACTCACGTGTCACACGCACGTGCGTATTATTTACACGCCATTTTTTTCGTCTCGAATTCTGCTGCTTTTTTTTGGTTTTCTCTTGTTTTCGAGAGCTTTGCATCTTTGTAATTGAAGTTATTGATTTTCAGCTCAAAAACACATTCTTCAATTCTTCTTCTGTCAATGGCCCCCCTGTTTGCTGTGCACTTTGCCTGAGTCACCCTGTTATAGATTAGCCGCATCAACAGTCATACATCAAAAACCGTCTGTCCCTTTCTCTTTCTCTGTTTCTATTTCTATATTATTTCGGCACGGAAGTTGCAAATATGTTCATTTAATTGCATTAAGTTTTCGCCTCAAACTCCAAAAAAAAAACATATCTTTTGGCTTTAGATCAAAGTGCTGTGCAAACATTTTTGGTCATCCCCAAAAGCAGAGCAAAACTTTGCTGGTCTTTTTCTATGGTTTCGCCCTTTGTCGCTGTGGGCGTATATGTGTATTTGATTTTTGGTGAGGATGTACCAGACATTTTTGTTTGATTAGCAGCAATTTTTACTTGTGTCACGGCAAATTTTGTTTGTCCCTTGCAGCAGATTCAGTAATTACAAAATAATGACACAGAGCAAACATCTTTCGCTCTGTGCGGTGGCGTTTTTCTGCTTCTTCTGAGAATATATATTTTGGCAATGGGACACGCTTTTAAGCTAATAATGAGTGTGCGTGTGTTTAATTATATAATTAAATCAAAAAACAAATTGATGGGAAATTGTAGCTAAAAGTAGTGAATGCCTTGGGATATTCAGAGGGAAATTTGACTAGCCTTCAAGATACCTAAAATGTGCAATGTCTTGACTAACAGTAAATAATAATATAAATAAGACAAGAAATTATAGAACAAAATTTAACAAAATGTTGTTAAACTAAAAATATATATATCAAATATTCCAGTGACTTAAGCAGCAAGCAAAAATAAATTTAAAAATTCGCCAAAATGTGTTTTAAATAAAAAAGCCAATATGTATTAATTAACACCCACAAAAAAAGTAAAGAAGAAATTCGTCAGTGGCAAAAAATTTGCATCTAAATGCCAAATTAATTTAAGTCTCACAATCATTTTGCTCATCAAATACTAACTACAATAAAAAAATAATAAAATGGGCAACGCTTCTTCATCACATGGAAATGGTAGCAGCAAAAATGCTCGCAAATGTCGCAGTTTGCCCAACTCTCCGGATGTCAGAAGGTAAAAAAATACATATACACAGAGAAAACTACACATACACTACACATACATATACACATATGTGTGTATATTAAATCAAACAATTGAGTGACTTTTATTCTGGGGGAAAAATGTCAAAGCATCTAATGAGACTCATTATACATATTTTATACAAAGCTAATGTCTGAATCAAAACCAAATGTCAGCACAATAAATCAGTGCAACCCCCCCTAAAAAAATGTTCTTTAACGATATATTTTCCCAAGAACTCTCAGATCTATTCATAGCAAGAGTGGAGTGGCATGGAAATGGTGAGCCATACCAAATGAATCTTCAGTTATTTTTAGAAACACGCCAACAAGTTGGAGGCTAATGGAAATGACATTATGTGGTTGCATTTTTGTTTTTCTCTTTTTTGTAAGCAAATAGTAAGTGCAAATTTCCTGGTTTTTCCCACTCGATTAACACTGTGAAAAGCGATTCATAATTAATGTGCCTGCCTACTCCGGAGGCACCTAGGGAGGTGCCGAAAGCAACACATTCAGACAACATGCAACTGTCTTCGGCGTCTTCTGTTGATCGACTTCCGTCTTTCTGCTGCTGCTCGCTTTTAGAGAGTTCTTCTACATTAGTAGATCAACAATTGGCTGCCAGCCAGACTGTGGGCCAAGTTTAATTTACTGGAGCTGTCAGCCAGTTGAAAGTTTGTTGCCCTGCTCTTCTTCTTGTAATATATTCATTGCATAATCGAAGCGATCAACTTTCAGCTGCCTTTAACGCCCAAGTGGTATGTGTTCATATGTTTGTGTGGTTGCAATAGCAACCCTTGGAAAAATCAACCACCGTATCTAAAAAAAAAACATTTGAGTTATAATGGAAATGCGCGTTCATAGAGTCAATAATAAATAAAACATTTGCCAAGTTGCATAATTGAAAATCCATTTCAAGCTGGGAATCTTCATAACGGGAGCGACCACTACTTGTCTGACAACCCTCGGCTTGTGTTCAGTGTGGAAAGGCTACCAAAATATGCAGCCTGGTTTACTTATTTACGAGGCATTTGTCCAACCCCCGCCAGCAACCCACACACACATAAGCAAACAAAATATGTTGTCAGCTGCATTTGTTTGGGTGTGGAAATATAAAGGAAGAAGTGTGTGTATGTGTGTTCTTGGTTCTTGTGATCTAAGCTGGACTGTCACATCTAGGATAAATTAGGGATGGCACAGTGTGAGAATTATTATAATTTTGGTTCACTTTATGGACTTGGGTAAAGACTGTTCGTTAATATACTGACCAAAAGTGGAGGACATATTTAAAATAGAAGGAGGACCTATCTATAATGATGGCATATTTCGAAAAAAAGGAAGAAATATCCATAAACTGACAACTGTGAGGCATGTTAAAATATAATTGGGGAAACATTTAGTACATCTTTTAAGTTCGACAAATTTTTTGAAGGTTTCAAATCAACATAATAATAAGTAGTTGCTATCAACAAAGCTCCATATATGCATGATATTTTTTATAAGCTCATTTCAATTAGAGGATTTCCCTTAACTATCATATTCCTAAAGACCCTTTCCTTGTCTTTTCCCCTAAATCTTATTCGACTTCCTGCTCAACTTTAACATTCACAATATCATCATTTTAATAAGCAAAAACAAGCTAATTAACCAAAATCACTAATAGTTTTAATGACATTTCCCTTTGCAATCATATTCTTAAACTTCAGTTTTAACTTGAATATTCTCATTATTCAACGATTCTTTTTTATACATTTCTAATCGCTTTCAACGCATTTCTTATCTGAAATGTTTCCACTGAAATTGAGAAGCTGGATAAAAGCGAAAAGTGGTAATGTGGAAGTTGCACTCCAAAAAGTTGCAAGCGTTACCAGAGTTTTCCACTTGATGTACCTGCTGATGCTGCTGCTGCTGCTGTTTAGCTTTTGCTACTTTGTTTGTTTTTTGTTTAGCTACTCTTCATTTGCGGGTTGTGTGCTGCGGCTTGTTTACAACTTCTGGCCCAAGCTATAAAGCAACCTGCTGCATATTTAAAGATGTCGTCGACATGTCTCCCTTGACGTCACTCTCCTCTCCTCTCTCTCTCTCTCTGTCGCCTGGTCATAGAGTTTCTATTTCAGTCAACAAAGGTGGCAATGATGGCGACGACCATTAGCAGTGAACCAAGCCAAGGAATAATATCTTTGACTCTTCTTGTCGTCGTCTGTTCAGCGCGCACGTGTGTATGTTTTCTCTCAGAGAGAGAGTGAGAGGGGGCAGGGGATTGTAAGTTAGCAGACGCTATTAATTGTTTGTTGCAGCAGCTGAGAAAATGTGTCCCCAAAGTCAGACATACATATAACAACTGTTTTTGAGCTGAAGAGCTGAAGCTAAAGCTGATGTTGATGGTGAAGTTGAGGCGCAAGTTCCTTTTGCCATCCTAATAACTAAAAATCGTGACTTTATGTGCGCACTTAAAAGCCAAGCAAGCCAAGCAAGCAATAAGAAAAGAAATACTCGTACGAGACGAATACAATGCCCAAAGCTAGTAGTAGTAAAGTATCTCAAACTCATATTGTGTGTATCTTGTAACTGAGAGCAGTGGAGTGGTGGGGACACTCAGAGGGGTACACGACTTTTAAGATGAACACGGTTTTCAACGTGTCGCATTACAATTTCTAATGTATGCCATTTGACATGGCTTGGGTTTTAGTTAGGAGTTAGAAACAAAGCCATCAAAGCTCTTTGAAACCGCGAGATTGACATTGTATGTGTAAGTATCTGCAAAAAACGTGATTAAAACAAACTTAATGTGTGGGAAATTGACTTTTAAAGGGTTCGAAATAGTTAATTCAACTAATTGAACTACCGTTTAGTTCAACCAGTTTTTCCCTAACTCGCTTTCTGCCTCTTTGCCTTAAATATCTCATTTGCTTGACTTCAAGTGATCTTCAGTTGTGTCTGGCTTTCGGACTTATATCTCTCTCTTAACAGTTTTGGACCACTCCCTCCGGGCATATCAATGGCACATAATTACGCTTATTATCAACCATTCAACACCTACTCAAAATGCTTACAGACCGCCGCACGAACCATGAAGCCGACCTCGCTGAAGAACCTCTCTCTGTCTAACTAGATGGAGCGTCCAGTTCAACTACTTTTTCATCCACTTCTACTCAAGTGGCTTCTTTGGCAGACAGGCGCACATAAATTGCCACCAGCTCTTGCCACATCTTCTTGCCGCTTGCCGCTCGTTGTTAGTTGTTGTTGTTGTTGATTGTGGCAGGCAGTCAAACGAGCTATTTGCGGTAGCCTGCAAAATTCTCGTGGCAAATTTATGAAAATTTAACTGCGCTTAACGGCATATGCTTGCAACAGCAACAGCAACAACAAACGACAAGAGATGTTGTTGACCAGGTTCAAAAGGTTTTTGGGTTAAAGATAAATTGGAAATTGCTTTGGCCGGTAGCTGGAGGTGCCAGTTAGTTGAATTTCTAATATGCTCCAAGACAGCTTATCTAAGCTCTCAGCCTGGCTATAAAATTACAAACAGGGTGAAAGTCAGCCGAGTTGCAATAACGATAACTTTCTCGAAAAAAAGTGTCATAAACTTGAATAGAAGGAGCACTTTTTATAGGACGAGTACCAAAAACCTTTAATATTTTTAAGGAGTTCAATAAACATATAATTTATACAATAATTTATTTATACTCTTTACAATTTACCGTTGTCTTCGAGTGTCTTCCTTGAAGTTGTTTTCTTTGACAATTCCAACCGGTTGTCAATCTTTTACAGCGTTAAGGAAACCAAAACCAACTTGAAGATATCTTAGGCATCCCAAAAGGGCCAAGGTACTACAAGGCCAAAAATAAACAAGCAAGAAGGAAAGGAAAAAGACACATCTAACCATAAACGGTGACGGCAACAAATCGTAAGCCATAATAAAAGCGAAAGACTTGTTGCAATGTTGCAAACGCCACAAGATCGTTCGTTCGTTCGTATATGGCAAACGGGTAATATCCCAAAATGGTCGGGCCAGAGTCAGGCGATCTTCTCCGTTCCCCTACCTCCCCCTCCCCCTCCCCTTCAACTACTTGCCATTAGAGTCTGGCTCTTTAGAAGAGCTGCTGCTGCTGGTGCTGCTGCCATGACAAATGCAACTCAAGTGACACATTGTGCGGCAACAAAAGCAACAACAAGCATGCAACGCAAATGCAACTAATGGGCAGCGGGGCAAAAAAAAATAAAGGAAAAGAACTTTTCATATTTATACACATACAAAACAGCAACAACAACAAATGCCTTACAACGTCGCGCTTTATAGTTGGCTACCAACCTGGCAACCTTCCGCCACAGCCCCTCTCTTTCTCCGGAAATGTTCAGTGTGTGCAGTTGGAACTGCAATTGCGTGGGCTGTGAGTGCCGCACAGGTGAATGCCACCAGCAGCCAGGAACAGGCATTCAGCTATTATGAGTCTCATACACACACACACAGACACACACACACATATATATATAGACAACTAAGGTCAAAGACACTTTGGCTGGCGCTGAACATACATATATACACACATATGTACAAATCGGTGCACTGTGCAACGTGCCACAAATCAAAAATGCGTAATAAAGACGGCAAAATTCAATTTGCGCACAAATGCAAACAGCAGTTGCAAACTGTTTTGGCCTGGCGCCCAAGCGCGAGACATCTTTCAACTGCAACGGCAACGGCAGCAGCGACTGCGACTGTGACTGCGACATGCGACACCTGAAACTGAGAGATGCCACAGCTACAAATAGATACTCTGCATACAATGTCTCAGTTAACAAGATTGCAAGTTATAAGCGTGGGTTGCTTTTAAAGTTTTGTTTCTATAAGTAAGATGTGAAATATGTAAGAGCTTTATAAAAGGAATCTTGTTTAGCCATTTGACGAGTAAGACTCTTCATCGGAATTGAACATATGCGTGGTGTTCTTCTTTCATTTACCTGTTTACTGAATCAAATATTATTTGGATTATGTTTATAAAATAAATGTGTTCTGATTATTATCATCATACAGTATGATTAAATAATTAAAAAAAATCATATAAAAAAAGTCTCAAGGGATTAAATATTTTTCTTATAAGTATATTTTTCTTATAAGTATATATTCCCTCATATCTTCACTCGCTAATACTCAAAGCTTCGTTGCAACCCTTGCACATATGTTATCTGCCCTTGTCAAACGTAGACAGATTGGTGAGGTACTTGTATCTTTTTTAACATATGCAAACAATCGACATCTTTGCCAAAGCAAATAAAGCTCGACAGACAGCTAGCTTAGCTCTTCACTTGACGTTACTATGGAATGTTAATAATTTTCACCTAAAATGTAAAAAGCCCCACAATAAATATTTATAGATAGTTTTGTCCATATATCTCAAAAAACAAATAAAATTACATTCAAATAATCGATTTTTACTAATTGTTCCTATGGGAGCTATATGATATAGTTCACCAACGTCTTTAATTTTATATAATAGACTTACTTACTGCAAAGTTTGGTCTTAGTATGTTGAAAAATAAAAAGGTTACACTCGCTGTGCCACGCCAATGACGGGGTAACCTCTGGTTAAACCGTGGTTGGACACTGGTACAACATTGGTTGGACTTTGGTACGACTTTGTACGACGCTGGTTGGATGCCTGGGTGGTCCTTGGTTGGAACCATGTTTGGACCTTGATTCGACCCTGGTACGACCATGGTTGGGCCCCTAGTTGAGCCCAGGTACGACACTAGTACCTGCCATGGTGCGACCCTGCTTCAACCAGGGTTCGACCAAAAAATGTTTGGCGTAAAAGCAACACGCTAACAATAAAATGCAAATACATTTATACACAAAAGTAATTTGTGAAATTCGCTTTTTTTGTCGGGCGCAGATTTGTTGTTGTGTCTGCGCAGTGGCAAGGAAAAATAGCGTGACAGACGCGCTTGATGATGACAGCAGCTAAAAGCAGCAGCAAAAGATTCCGCTGGCATTTAAGCCAAGGCGTATTTAATTTGCAGTAGCCGGAAAGCCAAGAAGGACCAAATCCAAAAAAAGGAGCAAAGTCAAAGTCGACGACTCCAACGCCAACGCCAACGCAGATGCCAACTTCATTTGTCTGCATGTTGTCTGCGTCGAGTTGTTTTCTCTGTTTTTTATGAGCTGTTTTTTCTACATTTAATACAATTGTTGCGTACTTCCTTGTATAAACTGATGTTGCTGTTGTTGCAGCCAGTCTTATTAATGGCCAACAACAACAACAACAACAAAACCAAAGGAGATACAAATGTATCTTTTGGCTTTGTCTGCTCGCTGTTGGCAAGCAAGCCCCCTGCCAAGGCTTATGAGTGCGACTTATTAAAAGTTTTACGTGCCACTTTCTTTCTCTTTTCTGTATTTTTTTATTTATTATTATGAGTTTATTTGCGTTTTTTAATCAGAGTTTTGAGTAATTACAAAGTGAAATATAATGAAATGCCAAAGTAGCTAGGAAAATGAAAAAAGGCAATTATATATCTTAGCGCTTTAGTAAGCAGCTTAGTTGGATTTTAAAATAATTTACATATTTAATTACAAGACATAATTGCATTATGAATTTTTTCAATTAATTTACAAAACTGGCGTTGTAAAAAGTATAATTAATATTTTTGTAGCTTATTTTCATATAATAAAAAAATGTACTAAAATGTCTAATAAATATTTTATTGGCTTACATCAACAGATTATCTTGTTAAAAACCAACATCAGTTATAAATTGAGTGTAAATAAAAATCAAATTTACCACATAAAATAAATATCTATTAATTGCTTTATGCCAATTATGACTGATAAATAAGCAACTAATCAAGTTAAATTGAGGCAATCAAAATAAAATTGTTTGCAATTTTCGTGACGACCATGGCTAATGAAGAGATGTTGAAGAGTAGTTGAAGCTACTTAGCTACGCCGTTTATGGTTTACGACTTGCAAGATACAAAAGTATACTTGGCAATGATATGAATATTTATGAGCACGCTTGTCTGTTTCTTTTATTTCATTTCATTTCATTTCATTTCGCGCAATCGCATCGTTAAAAAATGCTGTAAAAATGTTTACTGCCATGTGCCAAGTTTTTTTTCTCTGAGCTTTTTTGCTTTTTTTTATTTCTTATTTGGCGTGCAGACAAAAGTAAATATATATGGAAAAAAGGGGTTTGTCGGCAACTTCATTAATTTATCAACGTTGCAAGCAATGTAAAATTATTTTTATCGTCGCAGTTTGTATAAATTGTCGAGATAAGTGTAGAAGGCAGGCTTGCCTTGCCAGAGCAAGCGCGAGCCCGAGCGGGTGCATAAAAAATGGATCTGACAGATACTGTTACCGCAACTCATGCAAATCACGCCTCAGACACAAGCTGTAAATGTTCCGCTGTCGCTGTCGCTGTTGCTGCCACCGCTGCGTGGGCGGCTGCCATAAAAATACAAAACCATAAACCATAAAGAACTGTATAAGTATAGTATAAGTCCCAAATGGCTCCATAGCATATTGTTTTTTAATGCATTCTCTGGCTATTTTTTTCTTTAAGACAAACTTTTATTCCTTTCTGCTCATTACAGACAAATAGCGCCCGCGTATGGGAAGGTCAACGGGGGTACGGCGATACCCCTGCCCGCAACCGTTATGGTCCAGCGTCGCTGCCCCCCGGACAAGGTGCGACCCCTGCCGCCCACACCGAATCATACGCCATGTAAGTGAACATTTTTTGTATTCTGAATGTAAAGTGTGGGAAATTTATTATTAAAAAATGCTTTTTAAAGCCAACCCTTTTTCTGCTTTTTTCGGCTTGTTTACTGGGAACAAACAAATTTGGAGTCCACAGTCGACAGTAAACAACCCCCAGCGGGTGGATGCCAATGCACTTAGTTCAGGTCCAAGATATTTCCTCAAAAAGGGTGTGTTCCAACCAAACAAAAAACATCATCAAAGCACTCATGGGAATCCTTATTGTGTTGCGGGGCTTGAGTCCCATTGTAAATATATATTTTTCGTTGCACTTGATTTTGTTGGAAGGTGGGACAATTTGTAATTAAGGCCTGCGGCTGTGATTTGAGGTTAAATGACACCCCAAGTATACTGTCATTTGGGAATTGGAATAACTGACAATCCGACTTAATATTTCTAGATTACAGCTTAGGAATTTTTAAAAATGCATAAAAATACAAATAGAATCAAAAACTTTAAAAAACTATTCAATAAGACAATTTGAAAAATCACTAACGAAACTTTAGGGTTTTCCCTCTTTAAAAATATAGTAAATATTGAAAGTGTATAATTTCAATGTCAAACAAATTACAATCAGATTAAAAATGCAGATATCAATCTGAAAATTCTCCCTCAATCATATTCGAACGACTGCTCCATTTGTATTTTCCCTTATTATCAAGATTTATGTGACAGGGCGGGAGACCTTCAAATATAAATCTGCCAGTCTCTGTAAATTGGTCCCTCTCTTTCCCGACATGTGCAGCAATTAATTAAGTTTAATGTCCGCTTGGCCTTTAGCATTGATTTATTGCTTGCGCCTGCTCCTCCCGTTGGACAGATGATGCGTTAGCTGCATCAGTTGACAGCCAGCGGACATCTTCAAATGGGCCCAGAATTAATTATCTTCTCCCTTTCTCTCTCTCTCTCTCTCTCTCTTTCTCTCTCTGTCTCCGTAGCCATACCTGGTCTGGGCAAAAGCGGCAGTGATTTTAATACGAGCCGTCCAAATAGTCCGCCCACCAGCAATCACACCATACAGAGTCTGAAGAGCGGCAACAATAACAGGTATGGATCATCATTAAACTGGTTACGCCATACCCCCAGACTAACTAGATCTTATTCTTTCGCAGCTTGCGTCCTCCAAGTGTAAAGAGTAATCATCAGAGTGGTATTCCCTCACCAAGTAGCTTGATTGCGCCCACGCTGGCTGCACCACAGAAGCACTCAATGCTGGACAAACTGAAGCTCTTCAACAAGGAGAAGCAACAGAACGCGGCAAATGCAGCAGCTGTAGCCTCGAACAAAACCCAAATTCAATCCAAGCGAACTTCCTCCTCATCCGGCTTCAGTTCAGCACGGTCTGAGCGATCGGACTCCAGTCTGAGCCTGAATGATGGCCACAACTCACAGTTGAAGCCACCTAGCATTAGTGTCAGCTCACAGCAGAAGAGTCAACAGAAGCACAACACAAAGCAATCTAAGTTGCTGGCCGCGCAGCAGAAGAAGGATCAATCCAAAGCAGCTGCAACCAAGAAGGAGAAAAGTCCCGCGAGATCGTTGCATAAGGAGGAACTGCAGCAGCAATCGAGCAATGATTTACGAAGTTCCACCATGGGTCGAGCTGGCAAAAGTTCTCTAACACGCAACTCGGCCGAGAAGACGTCTTCCAAATCCTCGTTGCACTCCAAAACAGACTCACTCAAGAGTCAAACTCACGGTCAGAGTCAACAACTGCTCCATAGTCCAAGTGGCACAGCGCTGCCCAAACCCATTGCGGCCATCAAGGGCACCAGCAAGCTGCCACAATTGGGCGCCACTTCCACCTCGGAGCTGTTTAAGCGTGAAACAAGCGACATATCTAACAACCAGGCAAACATATCCCAGCAACAACAACAACTGCCAACTGCCACAACACATATCCTCAAGGCATTGCCTTCAACCCCCCCACCACCATACTATGCCAATGCAGCACAGCCACCTGCTCCTGCTCCTACTCTGACTACACCAGCTCCCACTCCTCACATATCAGCAACCAGCACTTATGTCAATGGTGGTGCCTCGGGCTATCTGAGTGAGCCCAGCACGCCACAGCATGCCATCTATGGCAGTCGTCTGCCCCCACCGAAATCCGCTGCACCACCACGCAAACTGGAGTACAATGCCGGTCCACATATACTAGCAGGTCCTCCACGTTCACCAATGCACCGACCCATGCAACATAGCTCGGCCCCGAATACGCCCACCGCATCGCCTAGCAAATTTCATACGATACCCTCCAAGATCGTGGGCACCATTTACGAATCCAAGGAGGAACAGTTACCATCTTCAGCTTCGTCGTCCTCGTCTTCTGTGATGCCCATGCGTCCACTGTTGCGTGGCTACAACTCCCATGTAACATTGCCCACGCGTGGTGCCCGCGGCGGACAGCCGCATCATCATCCACATCCACATCCCCATCCGCATCCTCATCAGTCGTATCTGGACTTTTGTGAATCGGATATCGGGCAAGGCTACTGCAGCGACGGCGATGCACTTCGCGTGGGCAGCTCAACATCGGCCAATCGCTATCATCATCACGACATCGACAATGGCTATCTATCGGAGGGCAGCAGTGGCCTAAGCAACGCAGGTGGATCACTAGCTGGTGTTGCCCATGGCAAACATTTCCTCAGCATGATGAGAGCCAGAACGCAACTACCAACAACAATTGAAGAGCGGTAAGTAATAATATCTTTATTATCTCCTTTATTGTTGGAATTGCTCACAAGATAGACACAAATTGTCGTGTACATATACCATAAGCAATTAGGACAAGACAACACAGCTTTGATTTATGTAAACAATTGCACAAAGTTTTGAATGTTTAGATTGCAGATAATAAAAATGGCTTTTGCTCTTTTCATAGAACTTAATAATTGATAATAAATACTTTGTTATTTAATAGTTGAGTTAATTAATTATAAGAGAAATTTTACACAAATTTTTGTATCTTCTTTAAACCAAGCACTTGTTGCAAAGTATACAAAAATGCATCTTAAATCTTTTCAGTGTACTTCATTGAATGTATTTCAGTATTCTGAACAACCAATCCGAATATGCAAAAAGTTTCACTTTTCTTTTGCGTTATATGCTTGCTTCTCTGTCCCGTTATCCCAGTAATTCAATGAGTCATACGCTCAACTCAACTCTTCTCTTCTCACACAGCTGACATCAATGAGTCAACGGGCAATTGATATTTGTATCGTTTCGATTGAGTTCCAAGAAGAAGAAGTTATTGTTGTTGTTGTCCCCAGCTGTGTGTCTGCTGAGGCGTCTTCAAATGTTGCATGTTGTTGTGGTGGTGGTGGTCATAAAACGGCACTTAAACAAAGGCAAACGACGTCAGCTTAAGCCTTCCACTTTCAAGTTTGACTTTGTGTTTCGGCCTGAGTGCATTTTGGTTAACACGCACAATTTGGCCACACTTTTGGTGTCAGGCCTTTTGTAGAAGTAAAGGGGATATATGGTTGGGGATGGGGGACTCACTCATCATTTTGAAGCAGTTAATTGTCATGGCAGCCACTGGGAGCACCTCAACAACTTCCGCCCATATGAGAGGACTCTGACTGACTTTGACATGCTCTTCAAAGCAAAAACCAGCGCTCAAATTGCCAATTTGCATAAAATCCACTTGATGTTGACTCCAGAACCAGAGATCAGGTTTTCACTCTGTGTGTCCTATTCTCTTTCCTTCTCTCTCTCTCTCTCTCTCTCTGCAGTGGCTTGTCAAACATCATTTGCAAATTGTCAACAGCAGCAGCAAAACAGACGACAACAACAACAACCACGACGACGACGACGACAATGACAACTTGACAATTGACAATTGACAATGCTCACCTGTCAAAGTGTAAACCGCCCCCCTTCCCCTTAACAAAGCCCACCTGCTTGGTAGAGATAGATTGAGATAGATTCATATGGCAACACACGGGGAATACAAAAACATGGACATGGACACACGGGCCCCAAACGCACTTTGCCATTTGGCACTTCAGTTAACAAAGGTATCTATGGAAGATTGTTGCTGTTAACGAGCGAATTTTGATGCTCAACAGCATCGGATAACCCTCTGACCAACCTCATATCCTTGATGTATTATGAGTAGGTACTTGAACAAAAAATATCTAGACACGAGAGTTTTCTGTTTAACTGTCACCAAGGCAATAAGTTGGATTTGTTTTTGGGCAGCTTAAAGGTAAGAACGAGCAATTTAAAGCTTCTTAAAGCTATATTTAACGAGTGTTTGCGGAGAGATAAAAAAAAATAATAGATAAATTTAAATATAAACATTTTAAGGTTAATCCGTTTAATTAGTTTCTCTAGTACAAAGGATACTAAAATCAAATATTAAAATGTTAACAAAAATTATTAATCATATTTCCTAACTGTCTTAGAGAAAGTACGACAATTGTCTTTCTCTCTCTCTCTCCTTCTCACTTACTCGAAATGAATGGTCTCTCTCTTTAATAATATTCGAATGCCTTTTACACTAACTCAAATTGGGGCCGGTTTTGAAAGTCTAATTAAGTTCTTCCACTTGACGCTCTAATTGCTTGGCATTTGTTTAGCATTAAGAGTCGGAAAACCATGCCATAACATAATTTTTCCTGTTTTTATTAAACACTTGTTTTGCTAACAGACGGAACACACCCAATACTCATTCCATGTTGCTTGATGTTCCTCACATTTCACCACGCATTTCATTAAAAAGCGCTTATGGCTGTGTGTATAAGCTTTTTGTTGTTGGTGAGGGTGCAAGAGGGGTGGCGGCTTTTCCACATTTTCATTAGCTTCGGTCCATCAACGCGTTTGATCTGTGAAATTAATGCAATGCCACGAGACGCTGAAAAGTGGGAGCTGCTCTCCCGACCCCACCATACCTCCGTCTCTTCAGCCTTCTCTCTCGCTAACTCTATAAATAGCAACAGCTGTTGTCGCGGCGAGGATGACTAGAATGAATAGTGGTGGATGGGGTGGGGTTGGGCGGTTGGGGGAGGCAACTTCAACAACAAGTTCAGGCTCATGGTGCAAGCTGCTCGGTGACCCTTCGGCTGACTCTTGAACCCCATGGTTCATGGTCACGTAATGCAGCTGCAAAAACGAGAAAATACGAAAAAAAAAAAATACTATGCACAATAATTGAATTTTAATGCATGTCGCAAAGCCTTTTCCCGCCTTTCCGTCTCCCCTCCCTTTTCTCTGTCGCATTAGTGTCAAGCTAATCAGTTGCGGCGTCGACACCTGCAGGACATAATTTTGAAGCCCAACAAGTGCCACAAATACTCACACACACACACACAGACAATATCCTGTTCAGAAAATGCCAACAGGCAATCTCTGTCTTGTGTAAGTAGAAAAGAGAAAGGGTTTACCCTGTTGTCTAGCCATAAAAGTAAATCAAAATGCAGTCAGGGTGCAGATACATGGGGCAGACATTCAAGTTTGTTGTTGCAACTTGTAGGGGTTTGCTGCACACCAAACCGGACTAGAAACACACACACACACATACACTCACCAATACACACATATGACTAACTGTCTGGATCGGTCGGTCGGTCGGTCTGTCTGTTATTTCTCCATGCCTGCCAGCCTGTTTCCTGCATCCTTTCGCTTCGTTTTATTTAATAACGCATTTTTCAATTCATTTGATTTATGGCCGAGGCGTGAGACGTTGCCATTTTTCTGCTATTTTCCAGATTGCCAATTGCCAACACATTTTTGTGTGTGTGTGTTAAAGCATACTTTAAACTAGCCATGGTATCATTTACCCCCGCCTCCATCTATAATTTGGGGTTTTTGGTATTTTCGTAAAATTCGCTGACCACATTGGCGGTTGCCGTCGGGCAGCAGCAGCAGCAGCCAAATTGAAAATAAATTTCGCACCCAACAGAGTCGACATAATAAATACAAATTGTTTTTATTAATTTAATCACAAACTCACTGAATCCGGCTAGGCCCTACTTATATATATATATATATGTCCGGTCTGTTCACCTGACTGTAATACCTTTCTCAAAAAAAGAAAGGACGGGGCTGTCCACTCGAGTGTTCAATGACGTGACCCTTGTGCCAAACACACATATTTTGGATTGATTTTTTTCCTTTCTCTCCTTTTTTTGGGGTTACATACTTATATTCTCTTTTAGTTAAGCGCCAAGTGGCGTTTAATGAAGCGGCAATTTTGTTGTATGTTGTCGATTTGGATTTTGTGGAAATATTGATTTCGTTAACTTCATTGCGTATGTCAGATTGAAAACATATTCTTTATTTAAGTTGGCAGACGCTTTTGGCATTGTTGCCTTTCACTGACATTGAAGGATTATGTGGCATTCTTGTTGTATAAATTGAATAAAAGCATTTTGTAAAAAGGGATTAAATTAAGGTAAAAGGTAAAATAGGAAAACTGTGAAATTGAGTTTGCTTCCCAAACTCGTTTTGCTTCCATCGTTTTGAATGGATTCTTTTTAGTGAAAATCTTTCTTAATTCATAATGATTACTATTCATTTTTCCGAAATTCACTTACATTATAATTAGTTATAATACAACTCAATCTATTTTTCTTATTCTTTTGGCTATAATTTTAACATTTCTTATATATCCAGTCATTATTGAAATAAATAAAATGCTTTCCCACTCAACAAATATTTTCTATAAACTCATCTTTTCCTCAAAAGCTTTTTTTTTGCTCACATTTTCCCAAAGCTCTTTTTGCTGAGGACAGTAAACTGAGCAAGCTTTGCTGCATTTTATAGCATAGTCGAGACACACTTAGCCTGGACACACAATCACATTGTTCTGAACCTTTTATAGCACATTTTTACTTCAACTTTGTTATTGCCTTATGACTTAATTTTGATATATTTTTGATCTTTATTTAAGTATTCTAATATTATTAAACAACTGATGTATTAATTTCAATATGTCTTGGATCATAAATGAACTTCAGTACAAAAATGCATTAGGGAAATAGTAAAAAAGCACAGAAATTGCAACAGTTGTTCAAGTGCAGCTTAATTGTAATTGGAAAACCAGTTGCTATTTATAGCATATTCTCAATGGAGTTACGGCACCCACCCCCCTGTTGTTGCTGCTAGTGCTTCCTGGTTGTGGTGCACCCACGTTGCCAGTTCAATTAAAAGCGGCTCAAAGCAATGTGACGGGCATACGGCATAAGCCTTTAAGCCAAAACTGACCTTTCAACATGCCTGCCACACGTTCAACTAACTGGCATTCCACAACGCCTACTAACACACACACTATATTGCAGCAATCGCTGTTGTGTGACATGTACATGACAAAAGTCTTTGGCTGGACTTTTGCTTAATCGGTTTCCAATAATTTATCTATAGCCGCCAGATATTTTTCTTGTGTGTAATTATTATTAACGCGCACATTCAATGTTGATTAATATACACTGATAAATAAAATGGGTATATTAGCTTTAATACAAACTTTATTTGTGTATATGTAAACAAAAGCAATATCTGTTCAATACATCTTAAATCGCCAACCAATCAGTTTTCACCGAAAATGTCTATAAAATCTCAGCATATTAAGTTAATATTGTATAATTTGTTTTGCAAAAACTTGCCCTCAACATCTGCTACTCCGTTTTTTATAATGTGTTAAAGCAATTCGATTGCTTGTTGATTGACTGCTGCCGCCTTGAAGATTAATGAGAAGTGCTCGAATAGTTGGCACTTTGTTGTTGTTAGTCTGACTGACTGGCGGGTTGGCTGGCTGGCTGGCAAGTGGCTCCAATTAGTTGATTTTGCCACACAAAGGCTTGCCCGTACGTTTTTTTTTTTTTTTGTGCCACAACAGCCAACCAGTAACAACAACATGGAGAGTAACTTGTTATCGGCTAGTTTCGCTTTTCATTGCAACGGCCTCGTTGAATTTTCTTGCGTGCAGTTGGTTTCGAGAGTGTTTTTTATTTTGGAAAATTGCAGCACAGAGCTGGCAAGAACAAGCCCGCCCTTGGCTCAATTTTTGTTGGTTTTGTTATTTGGTTGGCTGCTGTCGAACATAAAACAAGTTTGAGCATTAACTAAAGGCATGACAGACAACTTGGTTGGCAGAGAGAGACGTACAGAGAGAGTTGCAAATTCGAATTGGTTAAACTCTCTTAAATGCACAGCTGTTTCGCTGTTTCGAAAAAGCCATTTGTTGCTTTTTATCAAGAGAATCACATTCGCAAGCACCAATAAGAGAAGTGGGTTGGGTTGAGCATGAATGACAATCACAAGAATAATAATCCTTATAATAACAAAAAGGTTTTTGTTAGCAGGAGTTTGTGGTGGAAGGCAGATATCAAATGAATATTTTATTAGCTTACCGAATGGGCAAATAAAATGGTTAGGAACTTAGCTATCTGAGTAAGCAAATGAATTAAATAAAATGATGGAAATTAAACGAATATAAAAATCGCTAAAGATCACTTAAACTCTTAAAGGAAAATATATTTATCTGTAAGTACCTTATAAGACAATTACGACTATATCCCAGATATAGTTATGAAGTTATTGACGATGTCAGGATAAGTACTTTTGATAGTTATGATATCTTCTTCTTAAAACTCCAAATTACATTCCTCCCAAAAGTCCGTTCCATAGCTTTCAGCTTCAGACAGCTCTAAGTGCAGTTTTATGTTTTTAACTCTATATAAATGATGTCTAGCTTTTGGGCAACAAGGTAGACAACTTTATAAGTAGGTAGTCAACTGGCTGCCACACCAATTGCGTGGCCAACTCAACAAGCCAAAAACGCCTAAAGTCTTGCGAAAAAAACCGACAAAGCCTATCAACTAGTTTTATTCATAAGCATAGACATACACGCGCACACATACAGGTGGGCAGGTGTCTCTATGCCTATATGCTTCCGCTGCTCGATGCACCTCTTACCGCACCGCTTCCCCTTTGGACAAGTCGTCCTTTTACTTTCAGCACACACAAACTTTGCCATGTGCTTCACGTAAAGTCTGAACGCTCTCTTTTTTCTTACGCTCTCTTTGTATGCTTTTCGCATACTCTTTCGAACTTTTGTGCTTGCGCTCTCTTTGAACATTTTCGAACTTGAACATTTTCCTCCTATAGTCGCGGCGTCAATGCGAAGCAACCCCAGAAACGCATTTGAACGCTCGGGCGTTGCGGTTGCTCCAAGAAAATGTTTGCTCGCCTGCCGCAAAATTCGTCTCGTCATTATGAATATTTCAAATAAATGAGAGAAGAACGACAAACGTAAAATGGTGCAATAAATAACATTAAGTAAATGTTTATAAATATTCAAGTATACGTTAAGTAAAGTGAAGTGCTGATTTAATCAAATTACAATTGTGATAAGTTTTTGAGTGTATGTGTTGCATATATTCAGGCGCTCGACAAAAACAAAAACAACAAGATGTTTTAGCATTTGGCAAAGGTAATGAATTGAAATCAGACTTATTTTTTGTCTCTGCCGCAACTTTTGGCCCTGCCGCATCAAATGGCCATCAAATCGTCCTCGTGTCAATGACTGGCTGCAGGCCATTAAACTCCTGAGGCCGGTTTCCTTTTGTTTACATCGCAAACAGTTTGTCCTGTCCAATGACGACGACGAGTTCTATTTACAAAGGCTCAAGTCGCACTGTAAAAAATGAAAGGGTTGGGGCTGTAAAACACAAATACTTATATGAGACACACACAAACACATATACATATATGCAAATGTGTGTGTGTGTAGGTTGATGATGATAAGTCATATAATGTCAATAATGGCTGAGAGTTAATCAATTGCTGTCTATTCATTCACAATGTCTGCCTTCTCTCTCTCACGTTTCTCTCTCAATTTTTGGCAATTACTTCAGTCTGTCGGACATTTGTGGTCATAAATCTTCGTACCTGCTCTGACTACACACTCAAACGCACACACATATTCACTTGGGTGTCAGCTTGTCAAGTCCTGTGGCCAAAAGGCAACAGCGCAAAAGTACAAAAAAAAGGGAAACGAAACAACTTTTTCTAGAGAAGGGAAACATTTTTGGCAATAAAACAGCAACAGGCGACAGGTTGCACAGGGTTGGGGCGCGGGGCAATATTGTGTGCATATTTTAGAGCGGTTTATAGACCAAGCTGACTTATACACCAACAACCCCCCTGCAATCTTCACCTTCCGGTTGGTATAGCTAAATTGTTTCTCCGTGTTCAGCTTTAGTTTGAATTCGCAATGAACTAAGCGGCTTTAAGCCAGAGCTCTGCCATTAAAGCGAGAGCGAGTAAGGGAGCGAGAGGTAGTGAGTGCCACTGGGCGGATTAAGCAAATAACATAGGCTCAGAGTGTAAAGCCTGTGTGTGTGTGTGTTGTGCATGAGATACCCCTAAACCAGCCCAACTAGCATAGGCAACCTGTGGTGCAGTTACCTTATGAGACTTTCAAGCCAACATAATTAACTGTTTTGATTTTTATTCCGTGGCTGAAGTGGGCCAAACTTGTTTAAACTTGAAGTGAAAAGTTATATAGTTGAATAGAACTTAAATCTTTAGAGTAATTAAACAACAATTAAGCAATCTAACAAAAGCTATACTTAATAAAGTTAAGAGAGTGAACTAAAGTAGGCGAAAAATGGTTGAGGAAGTACTTGAACTTTGAAAACAAGATAATTGAATAGATATAAATGCAAAATTATATAGTAGAAAAACTTCAATCTATGAATCTAAGATAAAGAAAAGCTATACGTTATAATATCGAAACAGAAAATAGGAAAAATATGGAATGAAAAGAATATAGTCGAATAGGACTTAAATCTTTAAAGCTATGATAAAGATTTCATACTAAATGATGTCAATAGAGTGAATTGGGGAAGTACTTGGACTTGGAATAATAATATAGTTGAATAGAACTTAGAGCTTAAAATCTATGATAACGATAAACTTAATGAAGTGAAGAATAAGTAAATCTTTCCTTTTACCTTTCCAGTCCTATACACACACTCACAATCATTATCTATAGATAATTAACATGTCCTTAGGTGTATGCAATCCACTACGTTGTATCAAAGTTAGCCTTTAATTTGACAGAGACACAAGCAACAACGCCTATTTGGTCATTAATTTCAGCGTGGCCAAACAACTGCTTCTGTTCTTGCCGTAACTGTTGCAAGACTGGCAAAACTGTTTACGTTGCTCATTAATAAACTCATTTATTAAGTTGCTTAGCTTGTCGCTGTTTGAATGTGGCACGCAACAGACAGCGTAGTTTGCTGCCACAGGGTCTGTTTACCTCTCAGTCAGTTTGAGTCGTTCTGTGTTTTGCCAAAACTAATCACATTGTGTCTATCGATTTTCGGCATGTCTTGAAGTGTTTGATATTTAACCACACCTCTCTCGAGATAGTCTCTGAATTTTGTGACTCATCCAAAGGTATTTCCAGACTCGTGTATACACTGTTAGCTGCTGTTCAAAGGCAAAACCAACCTGGCTGTAGCTCTAAATCATGCAAAGTGTTTATGTTGCGGTTTGTGCTGCGGCAAACGTGAACGTTTTTAGGCCAACTCAGTTAACCCATTTTCAGCACACAGCCTGTTTTACCCGGTTCCCAACACTGTCTTTCTGCTGTGTCCTGTAGAATAGTGTGAATCTTTTTGCCTTTCGATATGATAAAGTTTTTATGTGCTGGGCGTTTTTATTAGCTTTGAACTGTCTGGACATAAATTTAACATTAAATTAAGTGCCATTTACCTAGCTAGGACCGAGGGTTGTTCTTCTGCCGACTGACCCCAAAATAGAAGCTACTTCCTTCCCGGTCCTTCCCGCCCCTTTACATTGTTTTGTTTTATATATATTTGTGCGCCTTCGGCACGTAACATAGTTCATTGCACTTTAATGAACTCTAAAACGAAATACGATATGCAATCTTGGCTTCTCTAAATAAATGACTTGATCTGGCGACACTTGCTACACTGCTAATGAGAGGATGTAACTGTTGCGAGAGTATTTTTCTCCAACAAAATCTATGATAAATTGAATTAAGTAACATTTCTTTTTATACGCGTAACCCGCTTAGCTTGTGCAACTTGTACTTGTAACAGGCACAAGAAAGCATCTCCGAGGCCCTAGAATATATGTATTCTTGATTAAAAAGCAATTCGATAAAGGGTTATGGGCATCTTCTAGTCGATCTTATTTGACAAAAGCCATCTTACTTGCTTAGACTGGAATTTAATCTAGGTGGGATCAAAATATTAAGATCCCTACCAAAAGCCATGAATATGTCTAACAACCTTTTTATACATATACATAATCGACAGCACTTAAACTTTTAAATGGACTTCCTTAAGAAGCTTAAAAAACGCATTTCATCGAACTTTGTCAAGTTTCACTCAACAAAATAAAAACCGAAGAAAACTTTACTTTCATGTTGTAATTTGTACCTTCTTTTAATTAAATGAGAAACTCAACTCCTTTCGTATTTTATACCCATAACCCTTGAATTGGTTAAAAAAAGGTATAATGGTTTTGTGCAAAAGTATGTAACAGGCAGAAGAAAGCTTCTCCGACCTCATAAAGTATATATATATTTATCCTCAGTATCAACAGCCGAGTCGATTTAGCCATGTGTGTCTATCCGTCCGTCCGTATGTTTAATTTTTAATATGAGCTTTCCTAACCCCTAGGCATAGCAAGTATGTTTCTCAATTTTTGATAACTTTTCAGGTTTACAATATACACACGTAATCGATAACAAAAAAAACTTGAATTTAAAAAATTTGAAAACAAGAGTTGAAACTATTAACAAAACAATGAACATATGTAAAGATTTGTATTAATATCGGTTGAAAACACCAGCGATATAAAGTCATCAAGTATTGGTACAGTGCACACCATTGCAATGGTACACATACATATGTGTATGTCTGTCAGCCCGACCGTCTGTCCGTCTGTATGGACAAGGGTTAAGGGTATCTTCTAGTTGAGCTTACTCGACTAGAGCCTTCTTACTTGTTTCTTCTTGTTTTTTGTGTTTTGTTTGTATGGGTTGCTTAAAAGTTTTAGCCTTAGCATATTAGTAAAGTTTGGGTGTTTAATTTAATTTGCATTTGTTTTTCGCTTAACGCCCTCTCCTATCCCCAGAAAAAAAGTGGCAGACATGATGCGTCGTCGTTGTCAGCCTCTTGGAATTTTCATTGGAAAAACTTGTGAAGAAAAGTTTGACAGTGAGTAAAGGGGGGAAGATGGAGCTGGAGAGGATTAGCAGTGGCTTCAGATGCTTTCTGTTTCTTTTTTTTTTTTTGAGTGGCGTTAGCTAAATGTGGCTCAAGAAAACATTTCATGGCCAGGTCTGGTTTATGGCCACTTTACTCTCGTCAGAGAGCCCAAAAAAAAAGAAACGGAAATGGGAAAAGGAAGGAAAAATGACGAGAAAAAAACGAGAGAAAGAGCAAAATTTCAGTTTCATTGTTGTTTCATATTTATTGCGATTGTGCGAGGGAAGTCGTAAAATGACTAAACAATTGGCGAGACACAGAAAGGAAGAATGGCACCCAGTATTGTGTTTGTGTCTTTGTTGTTGCTGCCATTTCTATAATTGATGTGCGACTGCCTGCTGGCTTCTACTCTTCTTCTTATTCTTCTTGTTTCTTTCTTTTTTTGGAGGCTGACAAAAACACATACACATATGCAGGGTCCTTGACACATTCAGCCTGGCAAATGTTTTGGCTACAAGCTGACGCTCTTCTTGTTTGTTTACCCTACTCCTCGACATGTTGTTGTCGATGAGTGTTGCATGCTTTTAGGCGCCACTTTGCAAGGCCAAAGCCAAAAGCCTTAAACGAAGGTTGCGTGCGTGGGAACCTCGCCTGCACCCCGCCCTTTGCACACATTTCACATGTTCGACACTTTTATTAATGTTTGTGTTTAACTTGTTCGACGCCTAGCCAAAAGCGCCTAGCATCGTGTCGGAATTCCATTCATAACATTTTATCTGACAGCGGTGAGGCGTAAAGAACCAAAAACAAAGCAAGGTACATATCTCTATATGTGTACTTGTGTGTGTGTCTGTGTGTGTGTGTGCGTGCTTCCTGTGCTGTTTCAGTGTTTCAGTGTCGCCGATAAGTGAAACCTACTTTAACGCCTGCCCGTTGACAGTTTTTAATAAATGAATTCAACAAATACAACACAAAGAGAAGCTTCATGTGTGTGTGCCGGGGAAATGTAGGAACTAGGCTTTTGTTCAAAAACAACAAAACAAGAGTTATTTGTTAAAGCTTCAACTTCATTCTGATTACAAAGTACATCAACATTCTATAAAAAGATTTTTTTTTGTAACACTTCATATTTTATTGAACTTAATACATTTCCCCAACAAAAAACGAGAAAAATTTAGGTTAAAAAGAATTGATTTTCAGAATTTATTGCATTTTTGGGTAAATTTGTTTTTTTCAAATGAAATATTCAGTTAAAGGTCAAAGTTCAACCAAACATATTTTGCTTAGTGGAAACAATGAACAAGTTATAGCAGCTGTATAAATTCCAATTTCTTTGCATTTTATTTTTGGCTTTCACTTGTGGTAAATATTTCCATGAACCTCAATTAAAAGTTTTCGCTTTCCACAACTAATATATTTTTAATTATTTTCTCTATTAAACCTAATAGCTTTTAAATTTCTGTGAATATTTTTTTGCGCTATTATAACTAAATATTTCCGTGATATATATATATAAAATTGTGTGTTTTCAATAACATTTTATTATTTATGATGTGTTTATTATTATATTTAAGTTTTAATTATAAGCTGTACTAAATTCAAGGATTAACGTATTAAATATTGCTTTAAGCAAGTTCAAAACATCAAAAAAAAAGCTCAAATCAATTAAAGTTAAATAACATTTAACTAACTCCACTCACAATAAACTACTTCTCTCCTATTTTACGTATTCCTTACCTTATTAACAACGTATCTCCTGTGTAAATTAGTGTCACAATTCATTTGAAAAAAGTACGCCGTAAAAAGCTACAAAGCCTAATTGTCTAGGTGAAAAGCTGACCTCAGTACAAGCCTAAAAATATCCATAAAACGACTGAAAGGGCCCCCAAAAGAGCCGACTGTCAATTAAGAGCGGCAATTACACGAATATATGTTAAGCACGTCCTGACAAACAAACAAACATTAGGGGTATTCCCCACTTACTACAGCCATCTACATATAAGTAGAACACGTGCTGCATAAATTAGTCGACTAAATTAAAAATTACACAAGAGAAGAACCTTATTTTAAATAGCTCGACACGAAACGACGAAACGGACGAGGAATAAACATTAAAAGCGCACCTCGAACAGTTTTTTGTTTATGGCTTTTACACATCTGGTGCTGTTGTTGTTGTTGTTATTTTGGTTTTGGCCATTGCAAATTACGTTTGGTGCATGAAATTAGTTTGCCACTGCTGCGTCCTGCGCCCTCTGTGTCCTGTGTGTCCAGCGCCACAGCAGAACAAAACGGTTTTCGGAGCAGACATGCATGGAATTTGTTTTGCACACTCCACTAAATACTATATTTCAAATGCGTTTGTGGTCCAATGTGTTTGCTCTGCCCAGGATAATACGGCAAAAAGCCAACAACCGGGGGGTCAAAGAGTAAAGAAGCATTTGCAAGAGGACCGCCGAACGCGAATATTCACAGTTCGGTCAGAGCCATCTAGTAAGGGGTTACGCGAGGTTTAAGACCGAATAGCGTAATAAATATGAAAAATGCATAAATGAAAACCAAAATAATCAAGTAAAAGTGGTTTAAACATGAAAAAGTTAAAGGCAGCTTTTTATAACTCATTTGCTATCAAATTTCATTTTAAGTTAAAATTCATTTAATAAATTAATATCTTTTTGGTTTTGGCTTATTCTCTATTAAGCGCAATTTGTAAGTAATCTCTGATATATATGTATAATATATATAGGAAAAAACGTATACAATTTAATATTCACAACATGATTTAAAGAGCTATCCATAATTCATTTATAGTTTTTTGCGACGCAAAATGAGAAAAACACGAACTGAGTTAAATGCCATTTAAAGTATATTTATTGCATTTATTTACCACCCGCTCTTCATCCCCCTTACCAATATTATTTATACACTACGCCTCTGCCCATGACGTTGCCTCTTGCTTTTGCTGCCTTTGCTTTTTTCGACAGCTTTGTCGAAATTTATGCACCATTTTTTTGTTTCCATTTTTGTTCTGCACACGCTTTAATATCCCCCATTGGGTGGGGGAAGGTGGGTTGAACGGGTTCAGTAGTCCTTGTACTTTTCATTGCATTCTCAAATGGATTGCAATTTACGAGAGCTCATATACAATACTTCTAGCTCTAGTGCTTTTGTATATTCTATATTCTGTGTGGCATGCATTATTCTGTGGCACAAACTGTTTTGTTCTGTCATCGATTTGAGCTCTTGGTTGGTTGGTTCACGTGGCCATGTTTTTGTTTTTTTTTGCTGCCAACAAATGTGGCAATCGTTATTGATTTTACCGACTTAAAGCGCACCCCCCACCCCGCCGACGCCACCTTCCACCTTAGTCTTCATGCCTTCATGCATATATTGAGTGTAAGACAATTTATGAGCTTTATGTGTCACTTCTGACGCTCACTTTCACTCTAGCAGAGACAACCACCCATACATACATACCAATATGAAGGCAGACAGTCACGCATAGTTCCCCTCACACCCCCCTCTGAGTCAACTGGACGTCTCAGTTACAGTTCAACTCTCAGTGTTATTCTTTTCTTCTTCTCCTTCTCCTTCTTCGTGTTATTGCTGTTCTTGTGGTGGCGCCCTCCTTATTGTAGCTACATATATTTGTATATAGTATAACGGTACATAAGCTTGGGCATATCTAAACGGTAATTGCTTGCTTGGGCGTAGTTGAGTTTTATGACCTAGACAGCTGTTTTTTTCATTTATTTTTGCTACCCTCTGTCGCTCTGTCTCTCTTAAATCATAGCATACTTTTCAACATGTCTACTCTCTCTCTCTCTCTCTCTCTCTCTGTCTGCTTCGCTCTGTCTCTTGAAAGACAGCCAACGAACCAGAATTACTTAATTTATTTGACTGCCTTTTGAGAGCGATTAAATCAAAAGCTCATAGATCCAATCTGAAGCGCACAACAAAACAGTCTACTTTAAATTGCTATTATTAAATTTTATGTGTGAAAAAAATAAACAAAAGCAACAACCAGAATGTGAATAGACAAACAATTTGAAGTTGGCCATTTCATGTTGGGGTATTTTGGCAAATTAAATTTTATCCAATTGAGAATATGAAAGCTGTTTAAAGCGTAGCGCAACGAAATGATTGGAAAATATTATAAGCGACAAAAATAAAATTAAAGAGATAACAAATAACATATATTAAGAAAGCACAAAATGAAAATGCAGACAATACTCAGGGGGAGTGAACTTTTTAAAAATTAAACTAAAATAATGTTTGGAAAATAGAAATTGCATAAGCTCAATCAAAAAAGAAAACGATTTCGACAAAAAAGTTATTTAATGAAATATTTGTTTGCTTAAAATAAATAAATAAATATATGTAACTTTGTTAAGTTTCCTAAATAAAACTTATCAAAAGATTTGCAAAATTGTTGTAAAACTTATATTCGACATACAGGTATATGTTTTCTAACTCGTTCAACTCATTCCATTCATGCTGAGATTTTTTGATTTTTTGATAGATTTTAGTTTAGTTGAAGACCAAATCAGCTCAGCCTACCCTACCCCCACGATAAGATCATAAATTAAAACGAATCTATAGTTTTGCGTGTTGCATGTCAATTAGAAGTTGCGATAGATAATTTGACGCGCCTGTTTTTCCTTTTCTTTACATAATTTATACGGCATTTTAGCTTTCTTCCTCCCACTTATTTAATGCTTCTTGTTGTTCGCAGCATATTCAAATAAATTATATTATTTATTATGTCATTTAAAAGCTTCAGGCGGGGGTGGGGAGGGCGAAGGAAATGACACGCCCAATTAGTTTTGATATATGACCAAAAAAAATACGTTGGCGTAAGCTTCTTATACATAGACTAGAATTTTATTGTTGACTTTCAGCGAAAGTCCTTGCACAATTGCTCAAAAAGGATTCTTGAATCCTTTTGAGGCACACACTCTCAAGTTCGTTATACACATTTTCTTCGCTATTCCCTTTTGTCAATTTAATTGAAAATGTTGGCCAAAGCTTGGCGCTTTGTCGCTTTCTGCTTCTGAGTGGCAACAATTTGGAATTGTTGTCGTCATTCGCCATTGCGCCAAGCGTTATTTGCCCAATGTCTAAGCTTACTTGGACGGCCATTCATTCACTTGATTCTCTCTCTTAGGCAATCTGTCTAACTGTCTGTTGAGCTTCTCCTCTCATTTCTCAATTGCACGCCTGTTTGCACGCTGATTTAACAATTGTTTGGCAGCTGCATTCAAACTGTGCGAGCCTCAAGTCCAACGCTTTACTTTTTACACTTGACTGCCTTTCTGTATGTGTGTCTGTTTGAGTGTGTGTGTGTGTGCGTGAATGTGGCACCTACATAAATTACATAACAATGTCATCATCGGCAGCAGCAGCAACAGTAAACAACTTTTGCAATTATTGTAAAAATATATAAAAAGAAAAATGTTGCACACGGCGTATACGCAATATTTATCTTAATTTTTTGCTGTTGTCAACGAAAAGACAAAGTCATCAGGAAAATGTATAACTATTAATATTATTATAAAGTCACTTTTGTTTGAGCGATAAGGGCTTTAATACCGAAAATATATCACTTTAATGCTGTTTGGGCATTTTCGGAAAATAAATGCATTTTTAAAAGTTTAAAATTTAAGCCAACAATGTGCTCAATGAAAGCACAAATACTTAGAATATGTAATTTAGAGCAGTTAAATATTGTCTATTGGTGTTCATAATTCAGTTTAAATGCAATCAATAGTACAAAATATAGTTACGAATACATTTTTAAACATAAACATGAGCTAATTTGAATATAAAAACAAAACAAATTTAGAAATCTGATATATTTTTTCAATGACATTTGATATTTGCTTTGGGGTTGAGCCTACCAATTTGAAATGTTAACTCACACTAATTCTTACCCTGTCTCTCTCTCCTCTCTTCCCCTCTCTTCGGTGCAGTATTCGCAGCAGTCGCGGTTCGCTTGATAGCATTGGCACCGCTGCCAACGGCAGCTCGGCGGCCAGCCAGGCCAGCTCCAGTGGCGGCTCCACCAGCAACAGTAACAGTAACAGCAACAGCAACGGCAACAACATCAATAACAATATTAACAACAACAATAACGTTACCAACAAAATGGATGGCAGTCCACATCATCGACCCGGGTCACGAAATGGTCGCGACAATTGGGGTAAAATGCCCGAACCGCTAAATGGCCACAACAAGTCGGAGAAGTCATCGCCATCGCGTCGCAGCATGGGCGGTGGCAGTGGCAACTCCTCCAAGCAGGGTTCACCCTCATCCTCATCCCGGACCAAGGGCGTGCCGCCCAGTTTTGGCTACGTAAAGCGAGCGAATGGCAGCATTGCCTCCACCGCCGAGCAGCAGAACATTGCAATGCTTATGGCAACGGGTGGTGCAACTAGTTTGGTCAATGGTCTGCCTTGTGGTCGCACCGCCCACGTCTCGGCTGTGCCACGCACCGCCAGTGGTCGCAAGGTGACGGGCGGCACACAAACGTTGCCCAACGACATGAACAGTGAGTTGACTAGAAATCTTTGCAGAAAGTACTTAAGACTATTTGCCTTTCCTTCCACACACAGAGTTGCCACCAAATACACAACATCGCAGTTTCTCGTTAACGGGTCCCTCGGCGACCCAACTTAGTCAGTCGATAAGGGAACGCTTGGCGACAGGTTCACACAGTTTGCCTAAGCCGGGAAGCGATTTGAACGTGTTTCAGCATAGGTAAGAAAGCACATCAAAACACGTCTTATCTATAATATACTTATGCTGAAATGGTTTTTTTCATCACAACACAGAATATCGACACGTGGAGGCGTCACACGTCACGATGGATCCTTATCGGATACACAAACCTATGCAGAAGTGAAACCCGAATACAGCTCCTATGCCATGTGGCTGAAGCATAGTAATACTGCTGGTAGTCGTCTCTCGGATGGCGATGCAATAGATCAGATGCAGATTGGGTCGCCAGCAATGACGCGACATGGTCACAAGATGCTACACAATCGCTCCGCAGGATCAGCTTCAGGTCAGGGACAGATGCCAATGCAGGGTAACGAATCACCCTATGTGCAAAGTCCACGCATGAATCGCAGCAATAGCATCAGGTATGCATAAACAAAGAGTTTTTACTTAGTATAAAGCATGTATTAGATCTTCCCTCTTTATCTATCTCTTTCTATCTCTCTTTATCTAACTACCTCACTTTTTACCTTCTCGTAAAGCTATCTGAAAGAAAGGACATATCCAAGGTGACTTTGCCTCACTCACACACACTTATGATTTCTTTCCATTTTCAAGTTTTGCATGCCACACCCCCACCCCCACCCGCACATTACGCCCACCACTCGAAAACAATCAGCTTCAGTCGCGTCGCTTTGTCTGAAAAGTGTTTTTTGCCGCCATGCAATTTACATTTTTTTTTCATTCTACATGTTGCTCATTTTTCAACGTCGCCAAAAATGCAAGTTCCTCAACTTTAGAAGAGTGTGAGTGTGTGTTTGTGTGTGTGTGTGTGTTTGTTTGCAGACGTCTAGCTTTAGACGTTGTGTTGATTATATTCTCATATAACATGACAACAAAATATGTGTGCATAACATATGCTTGACATATTTACAAGCTTTAAGAACTTAATGCAGTTTGCATAAATGAGAAAAAAAACAATGAAAGTAGTAAAGCTTAACTTAATATAAATTATGATTGAAAAGTATTTGAAAGGTTTTATAAAATATATATCACAATGAATAATAATTAGTAAAATATTATTTCGAGAAAAAAAGCCAACTATTAAGGCTCGATTTATTTATTTTTTTTTGTTAAACATTGATCGTATTCCATTTCTGAAATATCATGATGAATACATAAACATAACCAAATTAAATTCATTAACCTGTTTTAATAACTTTGGTTATTCATATTGATAAGGAGTTTCACTCGTCAAAGCAATTGCTAAAAGCATAACATTAATAAGTAAATTTAACCTTTAAATTTCAAGATACTATTTGTTAAGGCATATAGCACTTTATTTTACTATTTCTCTCATTTAACTCTAATACATTTTTCTACCATAAATATTCTCTTTGTTTTTTTAAATTATCTTGCCGTTGCAAAAGCACATCACACTTCATTTTAAAAGTATACTGAAATATCTTCAGCTCTTTGATCAAATTACCGTATTATTCTTTGTCTGTCAACATTTCTCTCCCTCTCACACACACACACACACACACGAATGTGCTTCTATAATCAGTTTGTTTTTTTCTCATGCGCGCCTGTAAGTATGCAAGCAATTTGTAACAGTTTAGTTTTTGTTGGGATAAGGAAAGAAGAGAGCATATGTTTGCTCTCCAGTAGTCAACATGTCTCTCATGCATATTTTAAAGCTACAGTGAATACGCCCTTTAAATAACGCAAACGGAGTGTAAGGCACGCCCAAATAGTGAGCATGGGAAACTTTACAGGGGAACGAGAGATGAAGAGTGTTCTGGCATAAAACAGACAATGTGAAAGTTGTGTAAAACAGCAAAGTGTGCAAAATAACAGCAAAAACGTAAAACAAGTCAGAAAGCTTTAGTCGAGTAAGCTCGACTAAAAGATACCCTACTCTTGATCATACAAGCGGACAGATGGACGTTCAAACAGGTGTACTACTGGACCAATGCGTGATGGCTTCATATTTTTGGTGTTTTCTACCGGTTTAAATCAAAATTTCAGAGATTTTCATTTTGAATTTTGAAAATTGAATATTTTTTGTAATAGATTACATGTGTAAGCCCGAAAGGTTATCGAAAATTTGAAACAAATTTGTGATGCATAGGTATTAGGAGAGATCATATCCAAACTCTCTAGTTCCCAGTTTTCGTAGTTCCTGAGATCGACGCGTTCATACATACAGACGGACGGACAGATGGACAAGGCTATGTCGACTCGTCTGTTGATTTTGATCAAGAGTATATATACTTTATGGGGTCGGAGAAGCCCCCTTCTGCCTGTTACATACTTTTGCACAATATCATTATACCGTTTTTTACGCATTTCATGGTTTAAGGGTATAATAACGAAAAAAAAATAAAAAAAATGTGGATTGAAGTGGGTAAATATAAGTGTAAATAAAAGAACACTGAGACTGCAACCCTGTGCAAATACGGTTTGGGGGGAAACGTGTGAGGGGGAGGGGTGCCAGTGTATATGTGTGTATGGCCAGATTATTTGACATGTCAATAGGTTTCGTGAACCTTTGACTTGGCCATGGCACCAACATAGCACAGCTGAAATATAGTTTTTGCCTCCCGAGCTGGCATTTCGATGTTCGTATTTTCGGTTTTTATTCTGGCAACGTTAGCAGTTTTGGCAGAGTGCAACTCCGCCGAGTGTGTTGACTCTCAAGTGCTTCATTAAAAACACAGAAATGCCAAAATAAGTAAATAAGAAAACAAAACTTGTTCAGAATAGAGTAAAGACTTTAATAATATATATATATATATATATGAGACAGGTTAGTGTTGTTTAATAAAATACTGAAAGTGGAATTATCTTCTATTCAAATTGTTATTTCCCCAAGCAAAACTATCAGTTAACTTTATCTGTAGCTATATGTAGCTGATTGGCATTTTTGCTGGTATCTATCTCCAATCCGCACTTGAATTAGAAATGTTTGCCAGTCTGGTATTATGATTTTAAGCGAGTTTCCAGCTCAAACTCTTGCTTTCAATGTATCAATTATGCATGAAGGGGGATGGGAAAGTGGCAAGTGGCAAGGGCAGTGTTGAAAGTAGAGCAACAGCAAATGGGCAAACACTGCAAACCAGTTTCCAGTGGCTTGTTATCAAATTTTACACCACAGCAGACGAGATTGGGGCGTGTCGGGGCTGTCTAGAGTGTAAATCTCACAAACTCACATACAGAACAGTTGTTGATCAAATGTTTTAGAGCGTTAAGTAAACGCCCTGAAGCGTACCAAAAATCCCAAAATACACACACACACACACCACAAGAGCAAACAGCATGTGCAGACATAACGGAAGAAAAGGACGAGTCGACTCCGGACTCCGGACACACACATGACGTATACGTAATATTAGATTTGCATACAAAATCACATTAATGCCTATTATCAACAGAGCAAGTGACAAGAGAGAAGGAGGGGTACGAAGAGTGGTAAAACGGAAACTTGAACAGCGCAAATTTGACCAGCTTCCCCGGCCACCTCTTTTCCCCACCCCCCCTGTCTCTTGCTTCTCTTCTGTGTCTCTATGTGTGTATGTATGGTCATTTTTGTGAGCCCTATTTTATGGCAATTTGTCGAGTGAGATTTGCATGGCACAACAGCTCACCCCTAGCCTTATCATATAGACACACAAACACATACACATTTACACTAACAATTCGTTCGCTTGTCAAATTGCTGTTGACGAGAATTAAACGGAAATTTACGCAGCGCCTGAAAGTATGCAACGCTTGTTTTGGTAGAGTGAGAGATTGTCCTAATAAGCTGCCACAAGCCACAAACGGAAATTTGCAAGCGTCAGGCTAACGCACACACACCGACACACACACAAACTAATTCTTGTGGCTGGCAAACTGTTTTTGGCCAAAAATGTGTTACTGCAATCAACCAATGGCAACTACAACATTCCAATATATTGCCAATTTGGGCCAAGTTGTGGTTCTTACTTCAACAGAAATGCATCGTAATGCATCCGGCCTTAAAATAACTGAAATGATTCTTACTACATCGTAAATTAAATCAGAGCATTATGCAACAATGAATTTGTGTATTGATTGTTCTTTTAAAAGCTTATTTATGTGTCAATGGCAAAAGGCTTTTTATGTATTTCGATATCAACATGGAGTAAATCACAAAACGGCTTCATGCATTTCGATACTCGCTAGCTTAATGCATTTATTGAGTATTCGATGACTTTAATTGTTAGTCAATTAGTTGCAGATATTTATATATTCATCCCAACACTCATCAAATCATACAAAATGGCAGCTCATAATTAAGTTTACTTTCTACCCACAGTGTGTGGGTAACACCCACACTAATGCATTAAGAGCAACCCCTAAACTAATTTCAACTAATCAACTCTTTTACGTCATCTCCAACCCACTCAAACAGATCGACCAAATCAGAGAAAATGTATCCCTCGATGCTGAGTCGTGGCGGCGATGTTGAAATCGAGCCCTACTATTGCCTGCCGGTCGGCGCCAAAGGGATGCTCAGTGCCCAAATGGCAGCGGCTGTGGCCCAGTCGCAGGCGGCAAACAATGTGGCAGCAGCAGCAGCTGTGGCATGGAGTCAGCCCACTTCACCCACGCCATTGAATCGTGGACCATTTGGTGGTGCTGCTGCTGCTTCTGCTCTATCGCCCACACATGGCACAGCGGCAGCAGCATTGGCGGCCGTGGCAGCTGCTGGTGGCACACACAATGTCAATGCATCGCATCGCCTAACATATCCCAAGAAGAATGATGAAGGTAAGAGAGATTCTAGATGGTTGAATTGATGCCCTCATACATAGATAATATGAACACTTCTTCTACACTCTCATTCATATTTAGTTCATGGCAGCGCAGCTTCACTGTTGTCGGGTGGCAGCTCTTTGTACGGTTCGGCGGAGGAGCGACAGGCACATGAGATACGACGACTGAAGCGAGAATTGCAGGATGCCAGGGAGCAGGTGCTCAGCTTGAGCAGTCAGCTGTCAACCAATGTGAGTAATCAATACAAAACTTCAGACTTCAGACACCCCCAACCCCAACCCCCTTCCGAAAAATCCAGTTGAGTGCATTCCCCAAATGCACTTACTTCTGAAATCTGTTTAAGAATGAAAAGTTTTCTTATGTGAAGTTGATTAAGTTTAAGTTTGAAGGTATAAATGGTTTCAACTGGAATTTTATGCATTGAAAAATGGTATTGCATAGATAGAAGATAGATTTTGCCATTACATTCCCTTAAAATATTAGTCTTCTTTATAGAAACTGTTTTTCTTTAGCCAATTCCAACTTTTATTAAACGCAATTAAAGAGTTGCCTTTGCAATTTTCTTATCTTAAAATCTTTTGCAACACTGTCGCAAACTTGGCCAACTGCCATGGGACTCATTCATCTGCTGAAACTGTTGTGGCTGTCTCTGTCCTTGCTCCTGCTGCTGCTGCTGCTGCTTGTGGCAGCCGTAAAAAGGCTGCAACACTTGCGAGACAGCTGCCGCAAAATTTTGCGCATTTCCATTGCCTACTTTCAGGCGCGCCTCAAAATTGCAATTTCTCGCATACTACAAGCATGAAAGTAACAAAACAATGTTGCGGCAAGCTACTACTGCTTCTGCTCCTGCTACTGCTACTGCTCCTGAATATACTTTAAGTTGCTGCAGCATAGCTCAAGGTATTCCCTTTATTTCCCCGCCCCTACCTTATCCTTGGCGCACTTCAAAATTCATTCGGTTCGCTTATCGGCACCACAAGTCAGTCGAGTCGCATTTTTGTCAGCAGCAACTTTTATGCCAAGTTGTCTGAGAGGAGAAGATGTCGCTGCTTGAAACACACCCCCTCCCCTCCCCCCCCCTCTCTCACGCTCTTATTCACTCTTTACTATTTGTGTGTAGCTCAAGTTGTCAACAAAAGTCACGCAAAAGTCTGATAAACTTCCGAGGCAGTCAGACAAATGTACTCCAAGATTAAGCACGAGAAGTATAAGGAGCGGGGGAGTAAGGAAAACTTTTTTGCCTACTTTCAGGCCAAGGGGGGACTATAAAAATTGTCTGCATATGTGCGCAAGTTGATTTTATTGTTGTATATTTGTGGATGCGCTCATATCTCAAAATAACTCGTCAACAATTTTTAGTTGGCAGTCACAAATGAAATTAACTTTTAAATTGCATTTCAACGCAAGCTGTAAAGGGTGTTGGGGCAAGCAATTTCTTCTATTTGATGTCTTGTAAATGCTATAAAATATTTTGTGGCCACACCCCTTACCCAAGCCAACTGAGCCATCAAATTTATATCGAGGCTAGCCAATAAACTCATCCAGACATTCCATTAGGCACACAGCTCCAGACAACATAAATCTGTCCCGGCTTTAGCCAGGAGTGAGAAGGTGGATTGGGGTTTGGGTCTGGGCAGCCTTGTCTCAAGGTCAAGACGTACGTGTAAATGGCCAAATGTTCGGCATTTGATGGATTTACTGCTGTCAAACACTTATTTAGTGGCAGTAAAGTTGATTTATGTTCAGGTGTTGGTTGAAAAAGTGAATAAAAGTAGATAAATATTTTATAATATTTTAAAGTTTATATTCGATTTATTTGTGGCACGCGCATTACTAATCAATAGATTCAACTTCATTGACACATCAACATCGATAAAACTTCAAAAGCAGCTTAAAGTCACAGCTGGAAGAAGAAGATATGTAGAAGAATATGTAGAAGAAGGTGACATAAGAAATGGGAATAAAATGCAGTTTGCCGTTTTGTGTGAAACTTGAACAAAAAAGTCCGGAATATGAGAATAATTGCAATGAAGTTATGTCTCGACAGCTTTTACGCTTGTTATGGCATCTATCTACACAGTACACAAGCAGCAGAAGCAGAAGTCGATGTTGTTGTTGTTGTTTTAGAGTCGAGACTGAGTGACAGTTGAGGAGCTGGGAAAGAGCTCCAGCAGAGTTAGAAGAAGTTGAAGAAGAAGAAAGAGCCAGAGATATGTAGCTCTGGGAATTTATGTGGGTACACTTGAAAGTGGGTCGATTGTTGGTATGGTGGTGGCATGCAATACAGTTGTACTTTATGCCACGCACACACACACACACACACACGAGGAGTACACACAAGCTATTTGTAACAAGCTGCTGAAAAAAGCAATACTCGTAAGTAGAAAATGATATGAGTAAAAGAGTTTAGAGGAAATCGATTTGCAATAAGGTTGGCAGAAAACACTAGAAAGCATTGAGAAACTTTAGTTCAAATTTATATATTTAAAAGAGCATTTATCAAATGTTTTCTTCTTCTTACTTGCATAAGTGGTAAACTACTAACTTATACTAACAAGAATACACATATGCAAAACAATACACTGAAAAAATGTAAAATGCATTTTAAAAATCAAAATCAAAAGATTAATTTCAATATGAGTTAACCCAACTATCAAATAGTTAAGTATGCATTACCGTTAACTTATTAAGTTCCATGAAAGGAGCAAAAGCATTTTCTTATTCTAACAAATTCTAAATGTGTTTACTCACATATGTTTACCTATCTTGTGAGCAATTCCAACAACAAAGGATCAAGTGACAAATGGAATTGGCAAGCCCTGACCTAAGCTATTCCCTAGATATTTCTGATTGCAAACAACAAAAGTTGATTAGAAAAACACAAAACTCTAATAAGAAAGCTTACAGGCTTACGCTCTTTCTTCTTTTGCCAACTGGAATACAAAAATCAACAATATTATAGTGTCAATTTAATTAAGCCATCAAACGATGGCAACGATTGCAATGTGGCAGCTGTAAACTTTTTACAAACTTTAGCCAACTTGCAACATTAAAAACTTTAAATGTTGCACAATTTCAACTTTCGTTCTTTTTGTTAAGCTCTGCCATTTTTACTCAGGGATAGACATAATGCCAAAAGTTGATTGTTTTAATGCCACGCCCATTCGAAGCACTTGAAACTATTTGGAAAACTTTTTAATTACTCTCAACATTCGATGATATTATCCCTCCCCCCTCCTCCCACTTTCAAGGGCTTTTCGAATGTGCGTCGTTTAATTAATTTTTTTAGCTATAAGCTCATAAATGCCAATCCGTCTCTTAGTAACGCCTCTCCCTTAACAGATCCCCCCCTGTCAACCCTTTTCACCCCCTTCTATTTAACTACTTTAGTCAGTAGTCAGCAGTTTTTGCCGCATATTATTTGCTATTTGCCTTTTTTTATTGACAGACGTTCATCGTCAACATCATCATCGTCGTCGACGTCGTCGTCGTTGCCGTCGTGCAATTTCACTTTGCGGTTGCACAAAGCAGCAAAACAGCAAAGCAAAAGTTAAGCACAACCCACAACAGCAGAATGCCCCCCGCCTAGCCCCTCTTCACTTGCCTAACTACCAGCTTTGTTGGTTGAATTGGGTTGAGTTCGCTTTGTCTGTCTCAGTTTTATATTTTTTTGGTGTTTTGTCAGAAGAAGATGCAGCTTGCAAAATACGTTAGTTACGCTTGTTAAGAAAGGATCTTAGTTTGGGGTAAAAAGGCAAAGAACAACTCACTTGAAGTCAAGTACCAAACTGACTGCATAAAGGGGGTGGAATATGTTAGATATGAGGAAAATGGGATGAAAAAAATTGTAATTCATAGAAATGAATCACGGAGGAAACAAATTCCTTACCAAAATCTTACCCATCAAAATCCTAAGAATGTTTTTTTTCCTTGAATTACTGTGTACTTCAGTAAGCAGCTCTTAGGTTTTATGAAAGTTCTTTTAGCTCTTAGTTCTCCCCTTTTTGTATGACCAAACCGCCAAAAATTAATAACTAATCCTTGAAAACTTTAAGCATTCCTCTCTCTCTCTCTGCCTTTTCCTAGTTGGCAATTCCCTTAAGCTCTTATCAAGTTAAGCTTTATGGAAGCTCATATTGCACTCTCAGCAAAAAGATAACAGTAAATCTTTTACCCTCTCTCTTTCTCACTCTCCCTCTCCCTTCGACAGCGAGAGCCTTATGAAACTTTCAACCTACATCAACTTTAAACAGCTTTGGCAACAACAACAACAACAACAGCAACAACACAGAAGAAACCTCAATTGAGCATTCTTATCACTGACCATAAATATTAAAGCACAGCTATAATAACACACACACACACACACACACATACAGCAAAAACACACTCACTCACACCTAAACCGAAAGAAAAAAACCGAATCATGTCTCGAGCCACGCAACGCGCCCATTTATCACTCATTCCAAATTGACCCAAGCGACCGCTGGCACTTACACAAATACACACAAACAAACTTGATGATAGAGAGCAACTACACACTTTCCCTTCTCCTCCCTCTCACTTGCACAAACATCTCTTGCACGAGCAAGCAAGAGATAAGACAAAGAATCATAATTGTAAAAGACGAGAGAGATCGCCTCAAGCGCCAAGCAAAATATGAAAACAAATTCATCTGGATTATTCGCAAAACGGCGAAACAGAGTGAACTGGCATTAGAATTTGCTTGTTGTTGGTTGATTTTAATTGATTTGGTATTAAGAACATAATTCCAAAGCTTGGTCAATATTTACTGGTACTCAAAGCTCAAATAACATCTAAGACAACAATGAAAAGGGTGAACTTGAAGTAATTTCAAATTCTACTCGGCATGTGCCATAATAATAATACATAAATATAATTTAATGGGTCTTAAGTGTCTGGAATAAAAATTGAGCAAATTGTTGTTGCCTGCCGCTTGTCTGTTCTTTCATAAATCATAAATTAGTCTAACTCTTGTCTATTTGTTTAACTAATGAAAACATTTTTTCTTGTTGTTCTTTTCGTTTTAGGTAAGTGTTTCTTCTATCATCTTATAGTTATAAGCCACAGTTAAGGATTGGTATGTACAATAATAATAATAATAGTTGTGTAAATTGTTTTAAATTTGTAGAAATGCTCAATGAGTCAATTTTACACTTAAAAAAACTTATAAGGCTTAAGCGTTTATTTACTTCAAGTTAGGAACTATTTATTTACATGTTGTGTAATAAACTTAGATATATTTTTGACTGGAAAAAATCCCAGCTTAGTTTTGGTATTCTTCTTTGAATATTTTTCTTGTTCAAATGTTTACAATTCAGTTTCAAATATTATTAAAATACGTATTCCATTATCAACATTTGACTTTATCTGAATAAACATTTTTATGCATACGCATAATCAAAGCTCATCATTCATCTCACTTAAGTTCCAACCCAATCACAAACCAAATCCTTAATCCCTGCAAGCTTTTCTTTTCCCCTTCCTTCCCTTAACAAGCCAAAACAAAATCAATTGATATGCCAGTTGGGCTTTTTGGCTAATAACCCATATCGTTTATCGTATGCCATGTATGTATATATGCCAGTAATAAGTCGACTAAAACGCTCAACTTATGCCAGTCAATGACTTTAGCTACTCCTCGCGCACTCCTTGTTTGCCCCCCTCTCTCTCTCATCAAGCATTTCGCATGAGTCGGCAGAAAATGGAAAGAAATGGACGGAGAAAAACAGTTCCATAAGTCAGTCAAAAGCACACACAAAAGCTAAATAAAATGGAAAATACCAAAATTCTGTACGCTGCCAAATGTTGTTTGCTGCCTTGGCAAATGTCGAGGCCAAGTTGGGTGTTCCCCACCCCTCTCTGTGAGCCCTCTACAGGCCATTGGCCAACTGCGTCTCAATTTGAGATAATCAATCATTTTTTTAGTTGCTCTCCCATTCTCTCTTGCTCTTTCTCGCTCTCACACTGTGTGCAGACACTCGTTAAGCAAACCCCCAAAAAGTTTTTAACAACTTTATTATGGTGATATGCCTCCTCCTCCTCCCCCCCCCCTACCCTCTGACATTTGGCATTTGTCGCTGACTTTGGCGCCGCAGCGTCTCGCGGCTAAAAATAAATGACGCCAGGACATAAAGCTGCTGCAGTGTCTCTCGTGTGTCTCCTGTGTCGTCCCCCTCGCACTGTCGACGACACCCGACCCACGACCAGCTACAAAACACAAATTTGCAATTTTTTCGCTTCTTTTACTGCGCAGAACTTCATTGCCGTTTCCCCATTGCTCCGTCCCCCCTTTACGCACACACACACACAAACACACACAGGACGCTTCGTCTGTGTTGTTTTCATTCTCTTTTGTGTTGTTATTCTTTTCTTTTCTTCCCTCTTTCCTGCTGAATAGTTTTTCGCAACGTCTAAATAAAAACGAGACGACAGCGCCGCCGCTTTGGCGCCAAACACCCCGCGCTCTTACGCCCGCCCGCCCTGCCTGTGTATACTTTGCTCAGGTCCTGTGCCAACAACAACAACAGCGACAACAACTACAGTGTGCTTAAAGTCATCGGCTATGCTTTGCTCTGTGATGCCCTGTAGGGCATTGGGTTATGTTATGAAATTTGAGCGATTAAAACTGTTACAATAGATTGAAAATAGAATACAGAAAGGGGATTTAAAACAAAATTGACCTTTGCAAAGAAAAATCGATGACTCTATAACATGATAAATCCTGTTGTTAGCTTTGAGAACAGTTCTAAGCTCTTCGGTTAAACCTATATTGAGCTGAGTTTCTGTATAACTATTCCGTATTATGAATGGCATAATTTTAAAAATATAAAAAAATAAACTCTCAGCGACTCAAATTTCCTTAAAACCAAATTCATTTATATTTAAATATATATTTGGTTATTCTACAAAGAATAAACGTATTTGATATTATAATTCACACTCTCGTGACATAGTTCTCACACACACACATACAAACAATAGCGCATCCTTGTTGCCATATGACCCTGCAAACACACAGTGTGTCTCAATTTTATTCTCCCCCACCCCTTTCGACTGTTTTTATACATTTTGATGCTGTTATTTGTTTTGTCGCCGCCGCCGCCGCCGTCAAGCCGCCGACGCTGACGTTGCGTCGTCGCCACAGCAGCTGCTGGCTGCGTCGCAGCAGGCCGCTTGACTCCTGACTGGCTGCTGGCTGCTGGCTTGCCAAAGGATTTGGTTTCGAGTGTGTCATATTCAGTTCCGCATTTGATGCGGCAGACGTCGGAACATACGCACAGAGAGAAAGAGAGTCATGACAACAACATGTTGCCAACGCACTTGAAAATGTTGCCGATCGCGTGATAGCAACATTTGAGCGCACATTTACGCTCTCACTCTCACAGTTCGCTCTCACAACTGATCTTGCTCAACATACTCGTTGGTTGTTAGTACTGCGTCAACTTCTTAACGAAGTGGTTGTGCACGTCGCTTTCGTATTGGTCGTGTTCGTGGTTCGTGTATCTGTTCGTCGTAAGAATCTAAACGACTAGGAGATCATGTTTATTATTTATTTATTTAACTGATTACTGAAGTGTGTGTGTGGTGTTTGTGTTTGTGTTTATGCTTAAGTGTTGCGCCAAATGTAATTTAAAGCAAAGGTTCATTGAGCATATTTTTCTAGAGCTTAACTCTATATATAAAACGTAAGCCTTTGGGGGTTAAACGTTAAACGTGTTTTGTGCGAATTATACAAAGAAAAAAAGCAATATAAATATTTAATGCCAAACCGGTCGCTGAAAGTTCTGTGTGTTCTCCACCATCACACCGTATACCGTATAATGTATAAAATACGGCTGGTCAGTTAACAAAGCAGCGCCCAAAAAATTAAAAATTTATCTTTTGTGAACACAAACTGGCACAAAAAGATAACAACAAAGTTGCCCGACTTTGAGTTAAAAATCAAAAGTAAATAAACAAACAAACATGTTGCCGCAACATTTACGATGCGGAAGCTGTAGATAATAAATAAAACGACAAAAAAAGTGTGCCAAGTGATCCAATAAAAGGCTTCAATGTTGACAGTGTTCGGCAACACAAAAAGTCCCTCGAGTGTGTGTATGAGAGAGAGTTGTACCCATTGCTAGGGTGTATCCAATATCAAATATCCCGTGTGCCTTGCGCTACAGTAATTGTAAATATTTGTAGTGACTCGACTAAAGTTACAGACGACAGACAGTTCGCAAATTTTATTGTTGTTGTTGCACAATCAGCACTGGAAATAAAGGGGAATGGGAAATGGTATGGGAAAATCTGCAACATCAGCTTGGACCTAGACTGAGGTGGGGTGTTACATTGTGTCGATGCTGGCGATGCGGCTGTCATAATGAAACGCAGTTATTGTTTTCCATCAAACAACCATAGAGAGGGCAAACCGAACTCAATTGCGAATGGTAGAAAAAACAACAACAAAAAAGTGCAACAATGGCAAATTGTTTAATGGAGCATGTCGAAATGAGCAGGGCAAATTGTTCATATGTATACTATATACATATATACATATACATATATGGCTTGTTGCCGAAAGGGTGCATCCAAAAACCAGCAAATGTGTGCTTGAAGCAGTGGCGTAGGCATCAAAATGTGCGATCTACAAGAGAAGAAATGTGAAAAAGATGAGAACTTATGAACTAACATAAACTTTAAGAACAGAACACGTTTTTGAATTGGTTTTAAGCACAGTAGAGATCAAATATAAAAGAAATATTAAAAAATGTACCACGAAACTTTATGATTACTTCTCTTTTATGAAGTATTTTTGTATTATCACGTACTAAAGATCATATCATTTGACAATTTTTATAGCTTTTGGGTAGCTATCCATAACATTTTTGATTACCAACATTCCTATTTTCCTACCTATAACATTTCAGAACTTTTTGTTTTATGTGACATTTTATCAATTGATCTAACAATCCAACCCTCCGGTCCGAAAACACAACTACGTCTCTGGAAGAGTAACACGCACTATACACAAAACATTGCAATTTTGTAGGGTAACAAAATAAAGAAGGAAATTGTCTGGTCGCGTTCCTCACTGTGTTCAGTTTTGTAGAGTTGTTTTATTCAATGGAATGGTTGTTTCCCGTTGTTCAATTTTGCATAACTTTTAAATTATACCTGCTCTAAAGCTACCAGATCGCTTTTTGAGTATGTCCACGTCGATTGTCTGCATTTTTTTTATCAGAGAGCTTGGTATTTATTTGCTTATAGCAAGTCAAAGCCAATGACAGGCTTATCAATATATCACAGAGAGAACAAAATCCTAAGGAAACGAAAAAAGAAAATAATTAAATTGGTTGTCTGACTGTACAAATGCGATGCGAACAACAAGCAGCAGCAACAACGACAGCATTCAATCCAATCTGCCTAAAAATTCCCAGCACCCTCACACACACGCACACGCACACGCACACATGTGTGCTTGCATGTCTCACAGACAGCTGGGTGCATGCGTGAGAAAGGGAGAAGAAAAGAGAGTGTTATCCTGTGTGTCTAAGGGAGGTGTTTGCCCCTGGCACCCTCACCGGAATCACGCTCACCCTCCATCAGACTCGCGCTACCTCGCATTGTCGTGCGGATCAATTAAGTAAAAAATTGGAAGTTCTCAATGTCAATTTTATGTATGCGCAACCAACCCCGCGCCCCGTTCACATCCTCCCTCCCTCGCTCCCTCCCGCCATTCTCTTCGCATCCTGTTCGAAAAAATATTTATGTAATAAATTCTTATTAGAGAGTTTGGCGCCTCCGCGACTGTCAGGAATTTTGAACAGTTGAGGTGGGGGGAAAATGTATGAAGAAAGATTTATGAGCTGGATTTCTTGTGTTTGTGCCGTCTTCAACTGTATAAATGAATATTTAAGTTGAGAAAATTTAAACTCAAACATTATAATCACAAGAAATGGGAAAAAATATGCAATTAATTTCGTTCAGCTCAGCTCATTTTCCAATTTAGCGCTATGCTCGCCGCCTTGATGAAGATTGATTTTTCGCCTTGCGTCAAAATTAGAAATTTGCAGGCGCAGCTAATCGAAATTGAAATTGTCGTTTGCCAGTTTTGAGTGAAAATTTGTCTAGGCGTAGACTAAATACTTTGAAGTTGGCAATTTTCGAATGATTTTTGCGCTTTGAACTAACCGCTCTGTAAAGATAGAAAAGAAAACGGAAAAAGAAACATTTTTGACGTGCAATTTCCTTGCATGCATCGCTGACAAAAATAATCGTTGAAAACTGAAAAGGCGAACAGCTTTAAAGAGACAACTTCCTTATAGTGCAGCAGTCTTTATTTGTTCACACAAAACAAAAACAAAAACCTGACATTTAAATCAATTGCTCTTAAAGTATACTGCCAACAATTTCCTATTGATTGACTTGGCTTCACTGTCAATTTCACTCTTGAGCTCTAACCTCTCCCTCTCTCTCTCTCTCGCTCTCGATCAACACTGCTATGCAATTGCTTGTATTTTTAAAGCGTAGCCAAACTGTCGGCCTTAGCAGCTGTGTATGTGTGTAAAGTTTGTTTTCTTCTCATTTTGCACTTCTATGTGTTTTGCCCGCCATGCAAATGCTGTGTAAATATTTAGCGAAGACACACACCCAACGCAACTAAGAGTCTTACAACAACACGTAAATAGACCCAAATTCAAAGTGAACCTCGCTTCGTCGTGTCGGCATCGCCGGCATTTAATTAATAGGCAAAAATCTTTATGAGCCTCAATTGCTGTCCCAAAAATCGAATACAAAACCCACACCAACTATACCAACTCCGCCCCTAAGTTTGTCAAGATTTCTGGCTGCTACTGTTCAACAAAACAACAACAAAAAAAAGGTTCCCAAATAAGGGTAATGACTCGTAAGCAGCGACAAATCCAAGGCGCATGGCTGGCATGCTCGAATTCATTCTACCTGTAAAGGGTTTTTTTTTTTGTTTTTTTTTTTTTTAATTTCAAAGCTGGTAAAATTGCTTTGGCGTCGGCGTGGCCGTCTTTAATTGAGGGAAAAGCGGCGACAACAACACCAACAATATTTCAGTATGGCAAAGGAAATGAAATGTTAATTAACAAGGGGAAATACTTAACAGCATGAATATAAAAGAAAAACAAAAGGAAATTCTCTCATGGAAAGAAGCAAAAAAGGGTTTATTGTAAGGCATGAAGAATGAGTGAAGTAATTATTAAAAAGTAATTCCTCTAACATGATAATCAACTCGAAAAAGTTTAATAATCAAATCATCAATGCTTTTGGGAAAAGTAATCATAACCAATCCAAAATAATTAAGTAATCGTTCGATTCGATTAAGACAAACTTGATTATTAAGCCATCCTAAGGGAAATAGTGTTTACATCGTATCAGAAATTAACAGCTGCCACAAATAAGTTCTCAAGCATTTTGTTAATGTGTGTAATCCCCAAACAGACAGAGACAGAGAGCGAGAGACACACAGAGATAGAGGGGCATAATTAACATGCTCTAGCACTTGAGAGAAGAACTCTGCACAACTAACTGATATGATAACATAATTACATTTAAGTTCGCAACCAGTTTGAGTGTGGTTTTCCCCTCTTCTCCCCTCCACTCCACTGTTCTTGTCTACTTTTGTTGGCATTACACTAATTACCCTTTATGAAACACCAACTCCAAGGTTGCCATTTTACCTGCAATGCAGCTTGAGGTGAGGTTGACTAATTGGTGCCTCACTGTCTGTCTACTATGCTAGTTTGCTAGTTGGCAACATGTTGCCTGCTGCCACAGCAACAGCAGCTGCTGCAACGCATCGCTTTGCACTTTGCCACTCAATAAACAGCATTTATCTGTGGCTTTGTCGACTCTCTTTATGTATAGAGAAGTATGCTGGCAGTTGCACCTTTATTTTTCTTTTTTTTTTACGTTGGATATAAGGTATAAAATGATGCCCCCTGCCCCTGCCACTAAACATTAATCAGCTGCAACTAATATTGTGACTTTCGTTGCTGTTTGCCGTTGCTGTTGTTGTTGTAGTTGTTGTTGTTGTTGTTACAATTATGCCAACTGGTTGCACTTGAAAGCGCGCAGCTGTCCTCTCCCCTCCCGTTCGCTACTAGTTTGTTCCCCCTTTATAATGACTATTCTTGCAACTGGGAGAGGGGGAAAATTCATCTAAACGCTCCATTTCATGATGAGGCAGCATTCAGTTCTGAGAAATTCAACGTCAGCAAGTCCATTGCTCTGCTTATCTACTCGAAAGACGTGAGTTTTCCATTTAGTATCTCTGTGTCTTTCTTGAGAAGACAATTCTTTTACTTTTTGAGGTTTCGGCTTTGAAAATGTAATTATCATTATGCCACATTATCTGTTTGAGTTTCTTCTGATTCTGCTTGGCGTTGATTAATTTATGACATTAAATAGGCCTAGGCAAATGGGGGCGGGTATTCGTGTATGTATGTGTGTAAGTGTGTGAGATGTTATAAGAAGTAGAAGTCTTAGGTAATATTTAGAACATTTTCTCTATAAGGTTTGAATAAATGTTGGTTCTAGGAAAGGAAAGATGAAGAAGATATTAAATAGAACTCCAAGTATTAACTATATAGGCAAGAACTTAATATTCAAAGCGGAATCTTCCATAGTTTACGTTCGAGCGAAAAGTTCTGATTAACTCTTTGGGTACATTAGTCGAGTGAGACTCATCATGATATTACAGGAAAACTAAATGCGCTCAATGACCTAAAAAAAATAATTAAATAAATCGGGACTCAAGCGGTTAATAAGACTAGGAATCTTCCTAAAAAATATCATTATTAATCTAAAGATAATTCCTTATATAGTTCTCATACATAATAAGTACAATTTTCAAACACTTTTTCGTATCAAACAAAAAATATTTTGCATTTTTAGCGCTCATTTTCACTTGAATTTCCCTTCCGTTTCTCTTAACTAATTCCATTAAAAAACACATTGAACACCAGCTGTTTTAAAACTGGTTGCAATTGTTGTTGTCATTATATCAGTTGTTGTTGTTATTGTGTGTCCAAAAGACGAAGGCGCATGTTAAAGCAACATAAACAGACTATGACCCTTTAACCCCATGCGCCAGGATTAGGCACTTATCAAAAAAAAAAAGAATTACAGAAAAAAATGCCAAAAATACAAATAATACAAAACAAGAAAAAATACCATAGAGAGCGTGAGAAGGGTAGAGGGGAGGGAAACTTTTTCATTATTATTATTATTGCCCACGTTGCAAGATGGGGCTTTGCTGATATGACGACGACCCAAAAAACTCATCAGCATAATCAACGAGAGAGAAGTGTGGTGGCAAGACGGCGAGAGGGGGGAGGCGAGAGAGGTTTGTCGGCGAAGTCATCGGGGCAATGTTGCATGCAACATGCACACACAAAGATACCGAGTGATTGTTGCTTGACAGCCCGTTGAGTTGAGTTGCAGTGACTACCAACAAGACGATTCTTGGGCATTTTACATATATATAGAATACTATACAATAATAATAATAATAATAATTGTTGCTGTTGTTGTCCATCAAGTGGACTTTTGAAATGGTAGTTGTGCCTTGCACACATACATAGTAGGGTGCTCCGTGGTACTAATTAGAGCAAGTCTTCTTTTTCTCTCATTCACTTTTTATATTATTTTTGGGGCCATCCGCTTGATGTATTCACATGTGAGAGAGTGGCAAGAGAGAGAGAGAGAGAGAACCATCAATTCTCAAGTTGCATTTCATTATCATTTAGGCATTCAACACAACAACGCCGCAGTCTGTGTGACAAATTGCCCAGCTGACGTGATTTGTGTACTGAAGAGCTTTTGCATTCGATATTGGCGATTAAAAACAATTCGATACCATTTTCGATTAGATTTCTACCAATTTTTTAATACAAACATTCTGTACACTCGCGTTGAGTGTATGCAAATTTATGTTCGTCTATTCAGTTGTTCGTTTTGCCATCGTCGACCGAAATGAAATGAAAGCAAAAAGTTGTTGTTTACACATCGATTTTCTATTTTCTATTTTCACACCCAGACAGACAGATGCTTTCTATGCGATTAACACTTTCCGACAGATTGATGTATAGAGTATCTAGTATCTTGCATCTCTTTCAATTTCCGCAATAAATCAAAAATATATATATCTATATACATATGTTGAAGTCTTGACCAAGGTAATAGGTTGATCCTGTTGATGCGGTGAAAGACTAGTTTGTCTGCCTCATGTGGGTTTTGTGCGTCTTTTTCTCTGTTGTGCAATATTAATTTAAGCCTCTTGTTCACTCTCTCTGAACAAATTGCATCTAATATTTCAGCATCAGTTAAATTTTTTTTGTATTATCCACTTTGTGCAATCTTTAAGTTACATTTCCAGCGCGCATTTCAATTGCCTGTGCCACAATGGGCTGACTCTTTAATTAAATGCATTAAAGCTGGGCTATATATAAATATAAATGGCGTATACGTAATGTCTCTCAGTCGCAGTCGGAACGGAATATATATGTATTTTATTCCATTCCATTCCACTCACTTGGCAAGCAGCTGCTCTCAAGTTACGTAAATGCATGCAGCTAATATTTGTTACAGCAAGCTCTAAACTTAAATTAGACTCAATTGTTTATAATTCTTTTCAAGTCTCTTCCAGACTTGTCAAGTGCGTCAACTTAAGGAAATAACCGACCAGCCTTCATTCAGCTTGATCTCGATTTCATCTGCCTTTGGCGCTTCTTAAGAAACTAGTTAAGGTTAAGATGACTTGAGGCATCCATCCACCCGCCTAAAAATTCTCTGAAAAATATGTTTTGAAAAAAAAAAATCAGTTTCACAGCAGGTTTCGTGCCTCATTAATGCAGTTCCACAAACAAACCATAAAAAACCAATACACATTTTTTTGGGTCGCTAAAAGTTGTATTTTGTGTTCCGCGCCCTTTTAGCTTGGATTTTGGTGTTTTTTTTTTGCTTAATACATAAAATATACATGCATTAATTTATGAATTCGGCGATAAACGTTAACTGATAAGCTTCAAATAAAAACCAAACCAAACTTTTGTTAGCCTTTAAAATGTTTTCAAAAAAATATATATAATATATTTTTATGACGTGCATGAAATGTCTATTGTTGTGAACAATGATGTCATGTTTCTCGAATATTTTCAACAAAAAAAAAACACACCTCGATATAATTATTTAAGCATTAGCTTTGCCACTTCTTCAGCAGCAAATAAAACGAAGGAAAAAACAATTCGCTTCTAAATTGAAATAACAACTCGACCTAATTAAATGTCTAGAAAACCATACAGACATAGATACACAACAATATGTTGCGTGTTGTTGTGGCATTTACAAGTGGATTCTTCATTTTTTGTTCATTCATTTTTGTAGCTGTCGAATTGTAGGTACCAATGACTTCATAAGAGCCTAAGTATGATTATGCCAATGCGAGAAGTTTTATTTTTGTGTCTCACAAAATGGCAACAAATTAGTATTCAGTGTGAGCAAATATTAAGCAGTTTCTTATACCTTACTTTGGGATGATTTTAATCTATCTTTTATGACTCCCAAATCTACAAATTCACATACAAAACATTAGCTTCCTATGAACACAACAAATCATAATATATATTGAGTTTTAAGAACCTTTTTCTAGTTTTTTGATTTATGGAACCATAGTAGAAATAATACAATCCTCCACATAAATAATAAATATATAACATATTCTTAATTTCCATGTTTTTGGCTACAAAAATTCTAGTTTTGGGGTAACCTTGAGGGTTGCTCTCACAACCCCAACCCACCAGTAATCCCTCCATCTCTTACTCACTCTATTTCTATCTGTTTTTAAGTCACCCATCCCATAACACGACAACTACTTAGCAATACATTGACAGCCTCACTCTTGAGTATTTTTGCGTATTTTTGCCTTATAACTCAACTCGTTTTTGACATTGAATATATTTTAGAATTCCATTCTCGTTTTTTTTGCATTTTGTGTTTACTGTTTATTGAAACGCTGACATAGTTGTGTGGCAATAGAAATAAATTCTTGATTTTTTGTAGCTGTTGTTTGTCAACATTTCGAACAGCTTAAGCTTAGGCACCAAAAAGCAGAAGTTTTAAAAAATGTAGAACACATGATTTATATGTTTTTGTTTTGGCGGTTGATGATGTCTTCAGGTCTTCAAGTGTTTACGCTTTAATCTTCTACCACATCAATGATTTCATTTCCTCAAAACATTCATCAAATAAAGCTACATTTTCAACGGTCTCACCTTAACGTTTGTTTTGGCCAATTTATGCGTTGGCTGATTTTATTTTTCTGTTAATATTTCTTTCCTTCCTTTTTTTTTTTTGCTTTTTTGCTTAAAATAATGGCAATTTCCTATTGAGATTTTTCACTGCTGATAACCCAGCCGAGTTGTCTAGACTTTGAGACCCTCTGCAGCAGCAGCAGCAGCAGCCCACAGGAAAAATAAAAAAGTGCACTGAAAAAAAGCTCGACAGACGTCTGCGATAAGCCTGCGGGCCCTGCTCCCTGGTTGCACACCAAAGGCCAGTTACTGTCAAACTGCAACTCGTTAGCGAAAGTTTCGCCACAGGAAATTAAAATAAGTCAAACCAGCCTGACATTTGCCACACAAACACACACACACACAATAGATAAAATTCCACGTATTAAATGCCATTGAAGTGTTTTTTTTAACACAATGAGCAAAATGCAACTAAAATTCATAACAATTAAACGCCTACGTGCCCCAAAACTGAAAACAACAAAAGAAACATTAGAAACTTGCTTTGTTGAATGTTCAATTGAACAATGTATTTTGGCAGGCCTTGAGTTTGGAACATTATTGACAGGCAAGGCGTTGCAGTCGCCAGTTAATTTGATTTATTTGCAATTTATTCAATCAATGCATACAGTTTAAAGTGCAGTGGAACCAGTCAATTGTGAATGCCAAACTGTTGCCTTGGGGTTTTGCTGTTCGCTTTAGAAAAAATGTCTAGTTGCATTTCTTTTTTGTACTTTGCATAAGTTTAGCATAAGCCATAAATTTTACTAGCTGCCGCATGGCCATAGCTCAACTTTATGTGTCGCAGTTGCTGCGGCTTCTTCTACATAATGCGGCACGCAGCTTGCCAAACAGTAGCGCTGTCCAACATTGTGAGTCATGGTTTTTTTTTTCGACTTTGGAACGCAATTACACGTTTTTTAATTGATTGGATTTTGATATTCGGCTTAACGTAATGTCAAACTGTTTTTCCAATATTAAATCATAAAATAAATACAGTTTGGCAATCATTTTGTAATGCTCGTAAAGCATGCTCATTTTATTTCAATATTTTTCTCTTTTCGACCTACTTCAAGGCCGCTCTATAAACTGTTCTCAACTTTCGCTGCCTCAAGCTTGACTTCCCCCAAGCAACATTAAATCGTTTCCTGGTTGCCCCCAACTCCAAACTTTTTCCCCCTTCTCCTCGCAAGACCCGCATATTCATTTTCATTTTTTTCTAGGCTGTTAACTTTATGAGTCTTAGTTTTATCAACTGTTTGACACTTGGACTGACTGGCAGAATAGGCACTTAAAACATATAGTCTATACATATGTAGATACTGTACTACTGGAAGTATGAAATGTAGTTTTTGTTGGTATTGTAAATGCCATGTGTCGAACTGAGACTGCAGAAGTTTTATGTCATGTTGTTGTTGCTGTTGCTGTTGCTGTTGCTGGTCATGCTGCCTGTCAATTGGTTTGTTAGTTTGACTGCAGTCGTTGACACTTGAAAGGGAGCTTCGTGTATGGGTTTGAGTTTGAGTTTGAGTTTGGGTTGTGGCTCTCCGGTTCGAGTTCTGTTTCTGTATCTGTTACTGTTTCTGGTTCTCCTCGATACTCAATTTTGCAACTTTGCTTACTTTGCTGACTGAATCTGAATCGGCTTGACTCATGCTATTCCATAGTCGTTATACTCTTGTGCAACAACAAAAACTATAACTGACAATTGCAATAAATAACAATCTTCAAATGTCAGCAGCAAAGCGCGCTCCTCTCTTCTTTTTGTCTTTTTTGCTCTATTGTATTTTTGTTTTTGTGACGAGACATTTTAGCTGCCATTTTCCCCATTCCCATTCCCCATTCCCCCTGCCTCTTATTGCTGTTGTTTTATAGCGCTGCGTGAATTGGCTGTAATTGTTTTGATTGCAGTTCATGGCGTCGACTTCTTCACACATCTAACCCATTTCATTTCCCCCCGTTTCTATAGCAGCTGCTCAAACTCTGTTTAAGTTCTAATAAACAGCAATTTTAATTGTTGCTTCTGTTGAAATTTCAACTTTGCCAATGCTGCAATTGTTCATTTATTGATAGAGTTATTAAGAAACAAACCCGAACTGCTGCAGTTCATAAAATCTTAAAAGTTATGGCTTTAATTTTTTTAGCTATGAGGTTGTAAGTGTTGTCAAAAATTATTGCAATTTAGTTACTCAATGGAATGGAAATAATTTGGAGAATTTTAGCTTATTGATTCTGTATTTAGCATCTAACAATGACTTATAATCTTTGAAGATCATTAAATCGATATATTTAGACTGTGATCATATATAACAAATACTTTTATGTGAATTGATTTGAAGTTTTTCTTTGTTGAAGTGAGTTCTTTGTATTCCGGTTAGTTAATTAAAAATTTCCCAATTAAAGTTTTATTCAATGCCACGTTTATACAGTGTTACAAACAAATTTGTACGCTTTCCCTAAAAAAAATATGTCTTTTGCAATAGTTTACAGTTAGAGTTCCTCATAAAACATTTAGCAGCTCAGCCTTTACACAACCTTGAAACTGTTTTTAGCCCTTTTTTACACGCTCTCAACACATATGGCATTCAAAAATCTAACAAGTCGACAAATTCATTAGACACGCTCTATTGTTGAACAGCTCGATTGAAACTGAGTTTTATGTTTTTCTGTTTCGTCAGTCAAAACCCGAAGTCGAGTCACGTGTAATCGATGCTAATTGGGCGTTAATGAGAAGCTCACCTGAGATATTAGCTAGAAAACATATGTTTAAGTAGGGAAAGAAGGGGAATCTCAGTTTGTAAGCGGGTGTGTTGCATGTGGCAAGTTCAATGTACGCCGCATTTGCAGCTGCAACAAGCTTCAATTAATCATGATTGATGCTATTTTAGAGTCGAACCCCAAGTAATGAGTACAACGCAGCGCAGAGACCCCCAGCGTTGATTATAAATGATAAACTTCAATTCCAAATGCAGAGCAGCAATTTATCAAAAAGTGAAAAATAACAAGAAAAAACCACACAATCTCAATATGAAAATCCAATGAGAAACCAAAGTTACACAATTAAAGTGAAGTCAAACTAAAAGAAGGGAGAAAACTTCTTCACCATCCCTCACCAACAACGATGTCTGCGGCAAGCGCCAGTAATCGACCCTCTCCACAATCTCCGCTCTCAGCGCCTCTATACGATGGATATGCAACGATACGAGCTCGTGGTTTAACCCGATCTCGTTCGATCCGTGCTGCCGAGGCAACTGAGGCAGCTGCAGCGGCCAAGCCGCATGAACTGAAGGCGGCAGCGGCAGCGGCTGTGGCAGCAGCTGGTTTGCGTTCCTCTCAACGCAAGCGAACCGTTTCCCTCCGGAGCAATTACAGTCAGAACTCCGAAGAGATCTATGCGAGAGCAAAGCCTGTGAGAACACCCATCATAAGTGATCTGGAACCGATTTATGCAAGTGCCACAACGACAACAGTCGGAACAGGAACAACAGGAACGACAGGATTTCGTCCCCTATCGGATGCATCGAGTTCCTCGGGAGGTGGTTCAATGCCATGTGACTATCAAAGTGTGAAGAAGAACTCTCGATTTTCCCTGGACTCGCTGCAGAGTAGTGCGACACCCAAAACGCCAGATTACAACACTGCGGGGGAGGAGGAACACATATTTCTTTACACAGCGCCAGAGAGTCCGAAGAGGCGGTTAGACAGCGGCTTGCGCAGCTCCTATGATAGCTCCGAGAGGGTCTGCTACTCGCCTGTGCCACGGTTGAGCTTTGATATGCAGGAGAGAGATAGTCGACGAAGCGGAGCAACTGTCCGCCACAACTCGATTAGCTCCAATGGCTCCTCAAGGCGACCAATGACCCTGCCACTTACACTCTCCCTCACGGATACGCCGCACTCACCAACAGGACTACCGCCACCTGCCCCGGTACGTCGCGAAAGTCTCTATGCAAAGCCAAAGATATATGCAACGCCAACGCGTCCTCCCACAACGAGGAGACTCAATCTTTATGAGCTGCCCATTGTGACACAACGAAGCACAAGCACAGAGCTCCTGGAACGATCCTATACCAGTCAGAGCCTGGCGACCATCGACCAAGATGAGATGCTGGTGGTACCCACAGCAATGCCAATGTTTCCCAACGCTGTAGACAGACGATATCACACCCTGGGTCACATGCGCGTGAAGAGCATGGGCGCTGGCTTGCATCGTAGTTTGGACGTACCAGTGGGCTCCATGCTGGACATGAGTGCCAGCCACAACAATTGGGCTCATAATCAGCACCCGCATGGGAATCACAAGTCAGCTGGGAATATTTATGCATCCGCTGAGGCAGCAGTCAGTGATTTGAATCGCATGGCACCAGAATATATGGATCCGTTGGACTTTAAAATTGGTTGCCAGACAACGTTGAGGAGCAAACCGTTAATTCCCTGGTACGAGCTAGCCATACGCAGAGATTTCAAGCGGCAATCGTGTCCGCCCATAAGCAGTGGAGCTTTGACATTGCCAACATCACCAACGCAGTTACATGATCAGGTGAAAAAATTTACATTTTCGATATAAAAATATCGATAAGAAAATTATCGCAAATAATTTCTTGACTATGTTTATCTACCATATATGTATGTAAACTAATGCAGATTAATATTTTAGTATGCATACTTTCCAATTACCTTATTCTGGTACAGTCACATATAATGGTATATCGATAACAACAACCGATAACTTACCAATAGCAAAATACCTTGAATAGTTTTAACAAAATTTATCGAAAATAATATTAAGACTATATCTATCTTACAGTCACAAAATGCATATCGATTACAACAACCGATAACTTACCAATAGCAAAATACCTTGAATAGCTTTAAGCTGTGATTTCAAAATCCAAATGCAATTCAAACATTTTCAAGTATTTAGGTCTCTGTCTATGGATAGTACTTGCAAGCGCTTGCATTACCAAGTCAAGTCAAGATGTGCGACATTCAAAGAAATGCTGTAGTTAAGCTTACAGTTATGCTATGCGGCATGTTCCTTGTCTCGAGTGCTTGTGTTTTTGTGCAGGTAGCAAGCAGCTCTGGTCCGGGCTGACATTCCTCTTCCGGCTTTGGCTATTACAAATACAGGCCGGCGCATAAGGTAAAGCTATGCGAGTGCTGGCCATCATCATTGTCCACACTTGTCCATGTGTCCAGTTTCCGTTAGACTTGTGTTTCTCACTGATTGATTTAATAAAACTTGCATGAGCTCCAACTCTTGCCTGTGCTGTGCCTTTGGGCAGCGAGAGCACTTCAGCATATTAAATAAATGAGCAAACGTCTTGGCCATTACTTCTCACTCGTCGCCAGCTCATGGCACATGGCTTACGGCTCACGGCTCACGTATGTTTATGCCAGATTACAGTTTTGGTAGCACTGGGTGCTGGTGATGTTGCTGTTGCTGTTGATTTTAATCCTGCATCCCTCGTTGGCTGCGTCTCTCTACGTGTGCGAACAACAACATGTTGGCCATGTCCAAAACTGATGACCTGATTCGCAGAACATGTAATTGATATGTTGTCCACGAAGAAATCAGCTTTGATTTGAGCAAGCCTCAAAACTCCAGCAGCTGTGCAAATGCCCTACAAACCGATGGAAGTTACTCTCTGACAGTGTGTCCATATTTTTTAAACTAGAAATTCCTTTTTTACTGTACATGAGAAAGCAAACGGGCAAATGCTCCCCAAATAGTTGAAGTTTTTATATAAATATTATATTGTTTTAGATAAATTCGCTCTATATCGAATTAATCTTAATGCTTTTATCCATGAGTATCTCAACTGCCACTTATTTTATCTATCTAACACCCTGTAGTAAACACAAGTAGCAGTAATTGCACGACATGAGCTTCAAACCAGCAGAGGCTATCGCCAATTGCGGGTCCAATCAATGTCAACTTTCAAAACAAATAAAGTTGCCATTAATGCCGCTTGTCCGACTATATTTAATATTTATTTCGTTTTTTTTTTCGTCGTTGCTGCTTTTAATTTGGCGCAGTTTTTTAAGTCGCTTTTTGTTTAGGCTTAGCCAGGTTTTAAAGCATTTTTTCATGTTTATTTATGAGCCGCACATGGAGCTCCTCAACAGCTGCCAATTTAGTTGGTGTAACTTGAGACGGACGACGGACGCATTCAAAATGAAAAGTGAAATTGGCAGTTTAAAGGCAGGCGGCGGGCGTGTGAACAGCTACAGTTTGAGATGCATTGTGACATGCCAAGGTGGCTCTTATAGCAGCAGTTCCACAGATCAACAAGCAGTTCAAGTTGAATGTCAAATGTTGATTGCGTTTAATTGATATCATTTTTTTGGTTTACAAAAATTTACATATTTGGCAATTAGCAAGTACATTTTTTTACATCTGATTGATGTGATTTTGATTGCTTTTACAGAGCTATTAAATTAGGCAATTTATTTAATTGAAAGATTCAATTGAATTTGGTATTTAAATGCTTGTCAAAATTTGGCATTAAAATATTTTAAATAATTAACATGTTCAACATGTTGACGCCAAGATTTTTACTCTAATCTTAAAGCTTTACTTTTTTCAGTCTATTTCAGACACATGGTTCATCTTCTTTTTATGTGTTTTTTAAATTCTATGTGCAAGGACAGTTCGTTGAAAGTTGTTGCTCTAGTTTTTTATATTTTTCTTAGCAAACAGATACTCGTTAAAGTGTGTTCTTCGCATCTTCGTTGCTTTTTAAGTAGCGTCATGCATAATTAATATAACACAAACATATACGAGCTACAAAAAGGAAGGAGACGAAGAAAAAAAACCGAACTGTAAACAACGACAGAGAGCCGACAAAATGCCAACAAATTGGCAAGCTGTCTAGCTCTGAACTCAACTGAGTTTAAGTAACTCGTTAGTTTTTTTTAGTTTTTATCTTTGGCATCGCTTATTAAAAACAATTTCTGTATACGATAAACTAGATGTGGCGATTGTGGACAGGCTTTCAGCTGCTTGATTGCTTGACTGACTGAATGACTGAATGCAATATATATTTTTCATAGATAGCTCGTTATAATTGCAGCCCACTGCGAGCTGAATGAATGACCCTCTGTGTCTCTATCTTACTCTGCACTTTTTGGCGGCTTGTTTTTGAGTTTTGTTAAAGGCAAAAAAAAATAAAACATGACGGCAACACCTGATCTATGTGCTGTTTATTTGGTATTCAGTATTCATTACTTATAATTTTTTTGGTATTTTTTCTTTCGGTTTACATGCTTTTTGAATTCTTTGTCGCAGCGGGACGCATAGTTTTTTTATTTATTAATTTATGACAAATGCAATTTGTATCTACTTAATTCATAAATATTAATGCGACTCAGGCAAACGGGGGCACGTGAGCTCGCTCAGTTCACAAAGTCACAGGTGTCTTAGCCAAATACAATCAACAAAAAAACAGACAATCAAAAAAAAAAAAAGAAAGAAGAAAACCCGTTTGCAGTGCACCTCAAACTCGTTTCGTTTTGGACTGTTAATAGAGAGACAAAGACTTGGAGTATTGGGATGGGATGATGATGATGATGACGCTGTTCCAGAGGCAAAAGAGACACCGTCTACAGGACGATAGTCTCCTCTGTTTGATAGTCTCCCCAAGGAAATCAAAGCAAACGAAAACAAAACTCCAGCAAACAAAAAAACCAGAATCAAAACAAACAACAAACAACAATGGTCAACAAACAAACTAAACAAAAAAAACCCTCTGAAAACTCTGCCTCACTTCTACCTTTTGTTTTTTGTTGCTGTATTCTGGCTTCGTTGATTTGAAATTTAAAGTAAAAATCATTGCAGTTGAAAACTGGTTGTGGCTGAATGAAGGTCTGGAGCTTCACTCTTTGAGTTTTGAGCTCTTTTCTTGCAACCTCATTGTGCATCCAACATCTTCATGAGGTTTATTTTTAAAGCACACAGCACACATACGGGGATTACACATGGTTGTAGTGTTGTTATCCTGAACGTGTGTCTCTCGATTTTTTTTTTTTTTGTTGTGGCTTCCGGTCTTGAAATCGAATAATCAATAAAAATAAAAATAAGAAACTAAGCACACAGCGCACTTCAATGGACATCGATCGTGTCGTGTCACTGGTTCGAGGGGGGAAAACAAACAAAAAAAAGAAGTCATTGTTTGGATGGGGAGCAGGGAATATGTGGGGAAAACTTGAACTGAAGTGAGAGTTTTGTAAGTGGAAATGTTAATGTTGTTTTCTTCTGGGGGGAAGGGGAAAACTGTAATCAAACCTTGAGAGATGGTAAATTAATGAGTGTAGGATTTCAGAAATGTGTCTTGTTCAAGTGGAGTTTTTTGGTTTAAATTGAGAAAACAAAAAACATTTATGTGTTCCAAAGAAAACTCATTTGGTATGAGATTGAGAATTTGAAAAGAACTTAAGTTTTTAAGCATTTTAAAGTGACTTTAATAAATGGAAAGCTTAATATGTTGCTACAAAATTACCTTTATGCATTGTTAAATGACAGCATTGCTTAGAAAAAAAGATTTCTATATGTTTAAAAATACTTTTAGATCTTAAATAATATCTATTACCATATCAATTACTTAAATTATCTTCGTAGCTGCCAATTGGATTATTTTTATTGTACTTAAGACCCAATCCTTTGACAATCGTCAATTGCAATTTGTATTTTATGTCGTGATAATGTTTGACTACAGCTTAAAATTAACAATCTCTTTTTTTGCACTTATTTATCGTTTCAGGTAAGTGTTCCCGAACTCACATCAATTTAATCCACACTTGGGGGTATCGTAAGTTTAATGTTGTTGTTTCTGTTGCTGTTGGATTTTGGCAATTTTCTGGCCATTATCCAAAACGGCAAAACTTTATCTAAGCCACAAATTTGTGAAAATGCCAAGCGACCCACAAATTTTGCCAGCATCATGAAAATTGCAAATGCTCTGTCGAAGAACTGTGAATCTACAGAATTGTTGTGTACATAATGGAAACTGCAATCTTTGTTTTTCACCAGCCACTGTCCGGACTGAGAAAGAGAAGAGGAGAGTCAAATGTGGCGGCTCAAGATCAAAGACACACACACTCTGTCTGCCACATACTGCGGCAAACTCTGACTGTGTGAGTCCAGTCTTTCTGTCCGTTTGTCTGTCTGTCTGTCTTTGGAGTCTGTGGTGCCGTTTCTCTCACTTCCAACCACAGCTCTATACACTAAAAACACACACAGAGAAGATCTTAATGATGATTTGCTATTCTTGCGCCTGCCCGCGGCTTTGGCTCGCAGTCCGAACTCATCCAACTGGAAACGATGCGCATGTCGCACCATCTCTCTTTTAAGTCGTAAACAATCGCATTGGATTAGTTTGTTAATCAGTTTATTATGTGTCGGCAGAACTTTGAGCGGCTGTGTGTATTGTATTTTGATCGGTTTTTTGCAACAAAGTTGTAGTTTGGGGGCGTTGCCAAGCAAAAGAAGTGAACTGAGCGGCAAAATTGCAAAGGAAATCAATGAGTAGAGAAATAAAATGTGTTATGATATAAGCATCATATTTATTCAAGATATATTTTTAAATTTCTGATACTTATTGAAAAACATTATTAGTCAATTAAGAGTTTGTTATCAACTCAAAAATATTTATAAATTAAAAAAATTGTTGGCAGTTTTCTAAGAACCTTCGTTTATAGTATAACATGCGATAAGATCATAAAGCAATAGTCAGAACTTATGTCCGCAAAATATTATATCTTATCTTATCTAATGCAATTGCTAGTTGCGATTAAGTAATATAATTTTAGATTAACTTCTTGCACCTATCTACGAAAATTGTTTTCTAGCTTCTGACCTTAAGACATTTTAGAAACTTAGAAATTTCTTTCACTTCCTCAATAAATATTCAGAAGATTCCATCAGGCTTATCAGCACGCATCAATCAAATAAAATATATATCTTAATCTTTGGCATTGGGTCAAAATCATCAGACCTCTGCACTTTTCCGCCAAAAAATTGAGAAAGAAATGCATATTCGCAACTAGCTTGACCTCATTGACCTTCATTAATCATAAATTATTGAGAACGCCTCCACTTAACGACTTTGCCTTCAAGTCAGTGGCTGTCAAACTTTCACTGGCCTTGGACAAATGTTTAGCAAATAGTAAATGCCACGCCCCGTGCGGCTTCCTCTCCCCTTCCCGTCAGCATAATAAATGAGCAGATGGAAACAGTGACAATTGTTACAGTTTCTTGGCAAACAAATGTCAAGTGTTGTTTTCGCAGTTGCAGTTGCAACAATTGCTGTATGCATAAATCATTTGAAAAGGTCAAAGTGTACACGCCTACATTGTTGCATGTTTCTGTCTGCCACAGGCAGTGGCAAAACATATGGCCGCCCGATGTCTGTCTGCAATTGTCAAGTGGATGTTGTTGCTGTTGTTGCAACATGATTTATACACGCCAGCAACATGAAGCAGTTGCTGTTGCTGTCGACCTACTTAAGCATTGGTAAACTATCAAAAACTAATCGCAGGCCATCGCTGCCTTATCACTAGTTGGCTCTTATCAAAAGCTGATACGACTGCGGCAATACAATTAGTGACTGCAAAGTTACTGACCAAAAAAAAATATATTCGAATCTAAAAATGCTGCTGTTGTTGCTTTAACTGTTGCTGCGATTGAACTTGAACTTTGTGTTCGTTACGGTCTGCGAATTGCCAGCAATAAATTTAACGAAACAGCAAAACAGCAAAAGCAAAAACTCTGACAGTTAAATTAAAGTTGGCAAAACTTTATTGTTGCTGCTGATGCAGTTGTTGCTGCTGATGGTGGAGTTATTTAGCATATGGAGGGCCTGCATAAGCTAACTTTCCATATGCCATTCACTCTCTTTTTCTCTCTCTCTCTCTCTCTCTCGCTCCTCTTTCTATCTCTTTCTTTCACCCTCTCCCTTCATTCTTTGTTTGCTGCTGCTAATATTGTCCGTCGAGGCGTATCGCATCTCTTAACGCTTCGTTACCATCGAGCTGTGCTAATGAAGTGCACCAACAACAATTCCCACTCCAACATTAGCAACAATTGCAGTCAGTTAGACAGGCACGCAGTATGTGCGCAGTTTTATAGATGTTACTGGCTGAAAGTGCAACAGCAACTGTTGCTTCGCCACTGAAAAAAAGTTTCTAAGCATATTGCTTTGCTCTCCTGTTATAGTTTTCACTGTTGCTACCTTTACCCTATTGCTAATTGGGTATTTTCATGGGAAACTTAAAGCAATTCGTTAGTAAAGTTTCTTCCAGCTTTAAACTCTAAAATTTGAAGAGAAGTCTCCAACCCTGGCATTCAACTCTGTTTACATTACCATTATCTTGAAATTACGCAGCAGGCGTTGCCAGACTAATTAAATTATATTTTACGCGCTTTGAGAAACGTGCTCCAAACATGCGCCAAAAACAGAAAAAGGAGAACACCGCCTTCTCTCTTATTGCCCCTTCTTTTCATTTCTAACCACATATAACAATCAACAGCTTTAAATTAAAAACCACGTACACGCTTTTTAGAGTTCGTAGTTTGGCCAGGCCAGGATTCTAGGTAACCCTTTTATAGGAGGGAGCCACAAAAACTCTTGACAACTTTTCACATTATATATTTCGTGTTTCGGGTTTTGTTTGTGCAGCCGCCTCACGTACTCAGATGCAAACATAAAAATTGATTACGGTGCGTATGAATAACGTGAGGCATCCACAAAAAATGCCACACAAAGAGGTGCTTCAGTTATACGGGATATATGTATGTACATACATACATAAATACATACGTACATGTATGTTTACAAATTAGATTTAATCTAACGCACACTTGAATAGAATTTTTATCGAAATTCGCAATTCGTCCCACATTTTGTGCACCAAACTTGGGCAGAGCAATTAAACAAAATGATCAGGCAATTAATATAAATTCAAGTTTTTTTTTGGCAGGAAAATAGTAAAAAATGTGCAATTAAAGTGTCCGTCCTTGAACCCTGTAAACAAGTTGAGTTCTAGAACTGTTTAGCTGTGTTTTTTCTTGTTTTGTTTTCGCTACTGTTAACTTATTTTTCCATTTAATAAGCGTTCAGCTATTGTTGTTGTCGGCGTGTCGTGTTGACTTGATTTGCATAAGCGGCACGCAAATTAAAATGTGAAACGTGTTAGATGCTTATCAATAAACGAAACATAGGCACGTAAGACTCTACAATCTAAGCTCTAGACCCATAAAGTCTGGACGGTAGTTTAATAAGTAACAGCAGCAGTTAGCTTTAATAAAGCTTACATAGAATGCAAGCACTATTTGGATTCTTAATTAAAAGAAAAACAAAACAAAAAAGAGGCGTAACTTTTGCATCAATTATCCAAGTAACTGTGATGATATCATCCACTGATCATTGGTTCATTTTTATTAATAGCTGTTTTATGCAATTTCTATAAACTAACCTGCATGCCAATGCTAATAATATTAAATTAAAAGCCAGTTTGGTTTGTATTCAACGTAGTTTAAGTATTTCTTTTGACTTTGAACTGTATATTTCAAAAATATTTATAAAAGATAATAATTCCATTCATAATTTTTTTAAGCCTCATCAACTTTTAAAAATTTTTTTAGAAGCATGTCAAGCGATCAATAAAGAAAATCTTTTCAGACATCAAGGTTTACTTATACTTCTTATAAATGATAGTTCCAGTCTTATTATCCAAGTTCAAATCGCAATTGAAGATAATGAATAAAGGCATTCAATTCAATGGGGTTTGCTAAGTCAATTACTTACGATTAAGTTTAACTGCAAATGCAACCCACGGCGATTAGTAGCCGACTTTATTATAGCTTTTCTTTATCCAAGTTGTAACTCTCGCATTAACTCGGCTTGGCTTGACTTGACTTTTGATGCCACTTGAATAGTTTCTGCTTCCGCAAACGCTTCAAATGCCCTCAAGCTTGGACAGCAAAAATTGCAATTACAACTTCCGCACTGAGTCATTTCTTGTAAACCACACATCTAGTATATACGTACATATATATATATATATATTATATATATATCTATGTACATACATATAGAGTTTTTGTTAAACTCTAATTGCTTTTATTAGCTTAATAAGTAGTTAGTCAGCTGCTCTACCATATATATCTTTTTACTTCTCTCGAAGTTAACGCACTTCAAAATGCTGACAAAACGACCCATCGGAAAAATAAAACCTCAGGCACAAAAGCTCACGTCCGTCACGTTGCATCATAAAAAAAATATTCCCTGAACTTGTAAAACCCCACAACCAGTTAAGACGCTAGTTTCCTGGAGCTAGGCACAGGTTCTAATGCTTGTTTATGACACAGGTGTCTGGACACACAGACTTGAGAGACTGACAAAAAGACAGTCAACGATTTTTGCGGGGGCGCTGTTTTCAAGCACGTTCTGTGTAGCAAAGTTTTTTAAAGCTGCGCTTAGAGGCTCAGACAGAAAGAGGAGTCAACATGAGTCATCTTCAATGTTGGACCCAGCCAGACAGTTATTGCAGCAACAGTTCATGGCCTTTTTGTTATACCCAGTAAATAGAAAGATCGCAAAGTATATTGTGTAATTATACTAATGAGATACTGTAAGTAGGCGAACTAGTTCCATGACGGGGCTGCAAAACAATTGAAGCACTATCGATATGATCGATAGTTCAAGATGTTATTATTAGTAAAGGAAGAAAAAATGAACAGTATTATGAGTTCAACAAGTACCAATTAGCATGGAAGCTCTTTTGTTGGCTTTGAACATTACTACATAGTATCTTCGAGTTGTTCATTTCCATTAAGTGCTTCTGCTGCAGTTCTCTGCTGTTGATTTTGTGGCTTGCTGCGAGGCAACTTGCATATAAAATAGAACTTTAAATGCAATGCACGATTGTGACTAGAAGGTGGTGGGTCCAGGGCAGGTAGGGGTAGGGTAAAATAGAAAGAAGCCACTCAATTGTGATGATAAATTATCGATGCAGCAAACTTTACTAACCAATCTTTCTCTCCCTCTCGAACAGGCCCATGTGGTATCTGCTTTCGAGCAGTCGCTGTCAAATATGACGAATCGTCTGCAGCAGCTGACAGCGACAGCCGAGCGTAAGGATGGTGAACTGACGGACATGCGTCAGACAATTGAGCTGCTGCGCAAGCAGTCCATTCAGGCGGGCCTAACTACCGCTCACATGCAGAGCATGGGCGTCCAGACGCAGGGTCAAACGCAGAATGAGCTGATGATGATGCAACAAAAGCCGCCAACGGGCAACAGTCGATCCAATGTCAATCTAAATACAAATCCCAATGCAAATGGAAATGGTAATGGAGCTGGATTGGGCATGGGTGTGGGAATGCAGCGGCAGCATAGCACGGATTCAATGTGCTCCCTGAACTCCATCAGTTCAGGGTGCTCGGCGGCACAGGATAAGAACAAGGCGAATCAAAAGAAGAAGGGTTGGTTGCGAAGTAGCTTTACCAAGGCTTTCTCCCGCAATGCAAAGATATCCAAGACTAGTCGTCATGCGGGACAGCATCATCAGCATCACGCACAGGAGCACAAGCAATCATCGCTCACCAATGGACATGGCGAGCCTTTGGGCTTGGCTTCCCTGGCCACACAACCAGCCCCGCTCTTGCCCGTGGTACATGCGAGCAGCAAGCAGAGCAGTCCAGCCAAAACGGTCACACTGATTGACAATGCCAAGCCCATCGATGCCATTGAACAGGAAGATCATCAGATGGTCGATGAACTAAAAAAGCAATTGAGAGAAAAGGATTTGGTTTTGACGGATATACGCCTGGAGGCGTTGAGTTCCGCTTCACAGCTGGAAAGCTTGAAAGATATGATGAATAAAATGCGTGCCGAAATGATGTCGCTGAAACAAAATAACGAACGTCTCCAAAAACTTGTCACCACACGCTCCTTGGCTGGCTCTGAGGTGAGTCTGGGTCAGGCCATTAGTCCAAATGGTTCGTTGAGTGGTGGAGGTGGTGGCGGTTCTGCTTCGGATGCTTCCCGACGTTATTCCCTGGCGGATGGCAACATCCGACCACCAATGGAGTTGCCACCACGCCTCACTGAGGAGCTGGAGGAGGAAGGAGTACCCGGAGCAACGGAGCCACCACCACCACCAGCACCAAATGCAGGTGCCCAGGTCGCACCACTCAGCCCCAATACCCATATCGATTTGACGCCACCACCGCCAGCTTTGGAGACATCCCAGCTAAGCAGTCCGGTGCACATGAGCAATGCCGGCGTCGTCGAGGATATGCCGGATGTGTGCGATGGCAAGAAGATTGCCATTGCCTGTTATCTTGGCCAGCCCGAATCCTTTGCCAAGTACTGCGAGGAATTGCTCGAGCTGGACGACTTTTACGCCAACGGTGCAATCATAGCTAGCCATGAAGCGGAACAGGATCAGAATCAGGCACAGGCACAACCTCAACTGAGTCCTCCGTTCAGTGCGGCCAACTGCAATGAGTTCATCGTAGCCTGCACTTATATCTCCGGAAAGACCACTTGGCAGAATCTGGACTATATTGTGAGAAAGACCTTCAAGGATTATGTGGCACGCATTGATCCGGGCACCAATCTGGGCCTCAACACCGATTCCATTACATCCTATCACTTGGGTGAAGCGAAACGTGGTCCAGAGATGGGTTTCCCCGAACTGTTGCCCTGTGGTTACATTGTAGGCAATGTGAAGACGCTTTACATATGCCTCCAGGGAGTGGGTAGCCTCGCCTTCGATAGCCTCATTCCAAGAAGCATTGTACATCGCTACATCAGTCTGCTCACTGAACATCGTCGTCTGATCCTGTGCGGTCCCAGCGGCACAGGCAAATCCTATTTGGCAAGACGACTCGCCGAGTTTCTAGTTGCCCGCGCCGGACGCGGCAATCCCTCCGAGGCTATAGCCACGTTCAAGTGAGTTTTTGATAAGTCCACTTTATAATTATATCTAAATTGTTAATTGTTTTTCCTTTTTAGCGTGGATCACAAGACATCAAAGGATTTGCGACAATATTTGGGACACATTGCCGAGCAGGCGGCCATTGCGAATGGCGTCTCGGAGCTACCATCTGTGATCATTTTGGATAACTTGCATCATGCCTCCGCTTTGGGTGATGTCTTCTCCTGTCTGCTCAGCGCCGGTCCAGCCACAAAGCTGCCCTGCATCATTGGCACCATGTCGCAAGCCACCTGTAACACAACTAATCTTCAACTGCATCACAATTTCCGCTGGGTAAATAGATTGTCTTGAGAAAATATGTTGTTGGAATCTAATTGTGATCTACTCTTCACAGGTACTAACCGCGAATCATATGGAGCCGGTGAAGGGATTTCTGGGTCGTTTTCTGCGCCGTCGTCAGTTCCAGTTGGAGTTGCAGACGCAGCATCCACAGCCAGAGCTGGCTGCAGTGTTGGCCTGGCTTCCTTCCGTGTGGCAGCATATCAATCGCTTTTTGGAGGTGCACAGCTCCAGTGATGTAACAATTGGGCCCCGACTGTTTCTCTCGTGTCCGCTGGATCTGAAGGATTCGCAGGTGTGGTTCACAGACATCTGGAACTATCATTTGTCGCCCTATTTGATTGAGGCAGTGCGCGAAGGCGTGCAGCTTTATGGCCGACGTGGTGGAGCTTGGAATGATCCTTCCGCTTTTATACGCAATTCATATCCTTGGCCCTATGGGCCAGACTCTGTTCCACCGCTGCGGCAGATCAATGCCGAGGATGTGGGCCTCGAAGGCGTGGCTCTGAGCAATGGGGAACAACAAGATCCACTGGTTAGTGCTGCAAATTGATTTAAATTCTATGAGATTCGTTTGGCTAACTTTCAATAATTATAGCTAAACATGCTGATGCGACTGCAAGAGGCCGCCAACTACTCGGAGACACAGGATCAGGAATCGGATTGCGCCAGCCTCGACTCCAATGTGACGCCAGATAGCTCAGCGGGTGCTGAGTAAACCAAAACGCGTTCATTCCTAGCTCTTGTTAACTTCTACATGCCAAATTTTATATCCTTTTTTGTTGTTATTGCTTATCGATTTTACTATGAGTTGCGTTGTTATCGATCGACTTTGGGAATCGCCATCACACTCACAAAAAGTCATTCACACATACACATTCACAAATGATATTTCTTGCACTACTTTCGCGCCATTGTTCAAAAGCAGTTTCAAGAAGTGTTCCATTTGCACAAAAACTATCTAATCTTACTAATATCATCTTTCTAATCTTGTATTCTCCGCAAAAGTAAAATTGCACTTTTTAGCGCACTTGTTAAAAATGCAAATTGCCCAACATCTGAAAATCAAAATATTTACATACAAATATCAATTCATCTCTATCTATTCATTACTCTAATCACTGGTTACCCTCTGCGTAAATTCAACGCAATTTGAGAAAATGACTCGATTTATAAAAAAACCAACATAAAATGTTACAAAAAAAAAAACATAAGAATTGCTATGACACTTTTTGTATATAACACCAAACAGATATTCCCAACTCCAAATTATATTTATACACGGCGGTATCAGCATTTTATACCATGGCTTGAAAATATTGGAAAAATCTAAAAATATAGAAACAAGAAAAACCCCTATTGTAAATGTAGCCCTAAGATTTTGCTACTACCAATTTACAAAATGTACATTTAAAGGAAAAAGCTTTCACTTTAGTTTAATTATTTGCCTAATTATCATTAAATATTGTTACAAACATATTGCGTATTTATAAATATTTATATTTAAATAATATATAATTATTATTAATATTATTATGCCATACATCGCTAAGCACAGCAGCATAAATAAATGCAAACATATACGTAATTCCCAAAATAAAAAAAAAAAAATAAAATAGAAAAATTAACAAGCACAAAAATTCCTTAACTACAAAAACGCAAAAGAACAAAATTATAAAAAACCATCATTAGCAGCAGCAATATTAACAGTTAAGCTAAGCCAACAGCTTATTATATATTCAATACAATATGTCTCGTCTCTGTCTAATTTAAATGTACATTTATGGAATCAAAACAAATCAAAATAAAAACAAGATTATTTACGCATACGACTTACATATATCTCAAATAAAATTGGGTGACCCTGTTTTGTTGACGCCAAAACTTGAATATATCTCCGATAGTTAGTGATATTTGCATAGTTGTATTTCAGCAAACCATCGATATTTTTGCAGAACATATGTTCACAGGCATGAACTAAATGAGCGTCACCTCGCTGGCTCACATAATCGAACTAGCTCCGTGTGATTCGATAACACCTCTATCCAGAACTACTGTGGCCGACATTAGAATTGGTAATTGTGATATAGTTGATAAATTAAAGGTTAATATTTTTGCACTTTTTCGTAAAAATATGAATAAAATCAGCTTAAACATGTGAACAGCTTTGAGCTAAGCCTAGCAAGTGCTTTTTGTTCATCGCTCGGTTAATCAACAAATCGTGCGAAAAAGTTTTTCGATTACACAACAGATGCCACAAGGCGCACGTTAACAGTGAAAAATGACAAAATTATGCGCGTTGGGGGTGTGGCATATCAATAATAATATAACTATAGACTAGCTGTAACTACAAAAGATGCCATATTATTATTAAACCGCCAAATGTACGATGCACGTACACTGCTCGTTTGTTACATAACCTTTTTCTGCGTCACTTTGTCACCGCCTGCCCCCCGATAATCCATACGATTGCATATCGTAAAAGCGTTTAACTAAAGTACTTTTTTTATTTGCGCAGCTCTGAAACTATGGCACTGAGACTAATCAACCAAGCTCTGCGCCGTCAGCTGGCCGCTCAGCTGCCTCGCAATGCCCAGGTTGGCAGCGTAGCCTCCATTCATACGCTGGACAAGATTGGCAAGCGTGAGATTGTTGGCTTCGGCTGGAACGGCACAGCTTGCTACGCTGATCGTGCCGATTACCCCATGCCCGCTGTCCGCTTTCGTGAGCCCAACAACGAGATCAACGCACTGCGCGCCAAGGAGCAGGGCGACTGGAAGAAGTTGAGCCCACAGGAGATTAAGGCCCTGTATCGTGCCAGCTTCTGCCAGACAATTGCCGAAGTGCAGGCACCCACTGGTGAGTGGAAGATGCATATGGGCGTTGCCCTGATGTTCACCGCCGCCGCCATTTGGATTGCCGTGCTGATGAATCTGTTTGGTAAGTGTTGTTGAATTTGAACCTCTTTTTGTATGACTTACACTCAATACAATTTGCAGTCTATGATGAGCTGCCCGTTACCTTCGATGAGGAGCACCAGAAGGCACAGCTGAAGCGTATCATTGATCTGGAGATCAATCCTGTGACCGGCTTGACCTCCCACTGGGACTACGAGAACAACAAGTGGAAGAACTAAACTTTATTCTTAAAGTGATTCTGAGCAGTAATTAAGTGAAAAGTGAGGCGACAATTTATGTTTAAGTGGCGATATATGTATATCCAGCAACCCAGCAAGGAGTAGTTGAAATTAAAGTTATGGCCACAGCCAAACCACAAACATACAATTAATATTTTTCTTGCAAAAATGAAAGGAATAATTTAATTTAATTTGTTCCTCAATGTATGCTGCATATAATTGCTGGAAGTCACTTTAGTCAAGACACCAACGAAGTTTGTAATTTTAGTGCGTTGTCATGGTATCCAAAACATAAACCGGTTAAGACAGCGCTGAACTAATTTTAAGCAGGGCTGCAAAGCTATCATAAAGCGCCACCTGTGTAGAGTAAACGTACTGTTTTTGAGCTCAATGAAAGAAGAAAAATTAGTTTTAATCTTTTTTATGTGAGAAGCCATTGGTTGTGATTGAATATTGTTTATTTAGCTTCTCGGTAATGAGGCAGACTCATGCACATTCTACACACCGTTAACCTTGTTAAATATTTAATTTCATCATTTCCATTTATTACGATGCTTTTGCTTATGCAGCTATTGGCGTGTTTTCCAGTTCCTATAGCGAGGTACTCGCTCGTTATTATGGATGTCGTCGTGGGCACGTACATGCTGATGAGCCATTCCCCCAGGTCGGCTCCTTGCCAGCGTCAGCAGGCTAAGCAACCCAAGCAGGCCGAGCAGCCATTGAAACATCAAAGAATTCATCAACAATTTCTGATTCAACTCTTTCTCACTAACAGCTTATGGCTATGAACAATAATAATACCCAACAGCCCTGCGTTGGTTAACTAATTGCATTTGATTTGGCCCCGCAGCAACTAATCAATAAGTGCACGCCGCACTTCTCATATACAGGGTGTCTTTTATTCATTAGTTAAACTTATTATTCCAATTTCGATATTTCTTCTCATTTCTTATATTATGAAAACCATCATGTGCTTTCACATGCCGGAAGCCCGCCTTGTGTTTACCTGGCTTACCAAACGGATGACCCCCATTCTCTTCCATTGCCATCCTCTTCTCTTTATTTGATGGTCTATAGGTGATAACATCTTGCTGATCGGGATTTTGGGTTTCTGTCACATTCTGTGTATCTTTACCTGGCACAACGTCTTCTGGCTGACCGGGATTTTGGGTTGTTGTCACATCCTGTGTCACATCACTCACATCCTGTGTCACATCACTCACACCCTGTGTCACATCATTCTCATCCGGTGTCACATCACTCACACCCTGTGTCACATCATTCTCATCCGGTGTCACATCACTCACAGCCGTTGTCAAATCATTCTCGTCCGCTGTCACATCATTATCATCCGTTGTCACATCAGTCACAGCCGTTGTCACATCATTATCATCCGTTGTCACATCAGTCACATCCTGTGTCACACCTGGGTCTACCTGTTGTGCCGCAGGCAGTGCAACCAGTAACAGCTGCAAGACGAGCTAAAAAGGAACGATCATCAAGATCCTTTCATTGTAATGCACAGTTTAACATCTTACAAGTTTGCTACCAGTCATATCAACACAGAAAAAAAACAATTTTCCACGGGTTTTGCCACTTTTATAGTTTTCAACTGGTTGCAATTGGAAATTGATTGGCAACAAGCTGGCAAACATTTTATATTTTTATGAGCAGAGCAAATGTTGAATAAATGTTCATGGAAGAACCTTTCTTAATTTGATATAGTTCTGAACGCAGCTTGGGAAAGACCCAGATACAACTCTCTGTCCCAATCTGACGCATAATCATTGAGTCAGGTTTTACGTTCGACAGCTGCATAAGTACAGCGATTATTAATTGCAAATATGCAATCTTTAATTGCAGTTTAAATACCTGTTGGGGCAAAGCAGCTATAAAAGTGTTAGCTTAATCATTTCTGGCCAACAGTTTGCATAGAGCACTTAGTCAGTTAGCAGTTGTTTAGTTAATAACGTTAAATGTACTATATTAAATTATTGTTAATTAGCCAGGTGAGAAATTTGAAGATATTTGTTGATCGCAGTTATTGACATGACTGATTTTTTGTTTATAGCTTCTGGTGCTTGGTTGCAGTTGGAGCTGGGCACATTCGCATGATGCCATCGATTATTTTGATAAGGAGTCATTAGAGGATCAGTCGTATGGAACGACAACAGCTCTGCCAGAAGAAGTGCAAGAGGAGAAAGCTACAGCACAACCTGATTCTGAACTCGAGCAGGTGGATGATGGATTAGCTTCATTGAGTACGGTAAACTCTTTGCCAGAAACATCAATTCAGCCGGATGAGACAACATCTTCCACAACAACAACGACTAAAGGAGAGCAACAAAAGCTTCCCCCACCACATTCAGTACACTATCCAGGCTATCCTTATCCACAGTTCAGTCCATTTCCAGGTCCATACCCCGGTCAATATCCTGGGTATTATCCCAGATCTCCCGGTCGTTATCCCTATTCTGGTACTGGTCCTGCCAAGCCCAAAGGTGCATCCAAAGATGCAAAAAGTTTGAGTGAAGCTAGCTATCCAGGCTTTCCTTATCCACCGTATTCCACGATTCTACGTTTACCCTACGGACCACCCGCCTTGAATCAGCATGGATATCCACCCCAGTTTCCAGGCTTTGTACACGGCCCACCTGACAACTCGGAGCAGCCCCAGCTCAAGCCAAATATGGCTGATGATGAGGCATCGACAATAAAACCCACTGTGGATCTGCCCGAACAACCCAAGGAGAAGCAACCACCAAACTTTGGTTATCCACCTGTCTATATGATTCAAAGACGACCTCAATTGTTTCCCAGTTCTCCATATGGCGCTCCTGGTCATGGTTACGCCAATCCCTTTGGCTATGGCCGCTACTAGGTACAGTAGTCATTCGCTTGTTGTTACAGAACAATTTCCTTGTTAACTTCACTCTTAAGCAAAAATAAAAATAATTTCATAATTAAAACTATTAATTGCCTTACTTATTTAGTTATTACTGATTAAAATCACTCGTGTTTAATGAAAATTAATATGTTGTAAAAATATGAATAGGTATTCGAATATACTCAATAGTCAGTTCCTATGTATTGCATTGATTTTCAGTCGTGGCTGGTTTTGTAATTGTAATTTTCCCGACGATAACCCCGAGCACTGATTCTCTGACATTGTGCATTTGGTTTTCCAGTCAAACGGGTTATTCGTCATCAGCTTGCAATAGTTTGCTAGCGCTTAACGCTTGTCATACTGCTGGAAGCTTCCAAACAGATTGGGACACGATTAGAACGAGAGATCGCCTTATTTGTGCCACAGGAATATGATTTTAAGTCTGAGCCTGCTGTTCCTCTTCGGATTGGGGGTAATTATTATAAATCTCTAATTCATGTAATATAACTATAATGAAAAATATTTACAGTTTAGCCAAAGTGCGTCATTGCTGCAGGTAAGTGTATGGAGTATATCAATATCTAATTAATTTTTCTTAACATTTGATTTTCTTATGTGCATTTTCAGTTGCGCATTCAGCGGGATACACGCAATATTCCCTCGAATATGTTTAAGCCTTTGGGAAATCCGAGTGATAATTCTGATCAAAAAGCAGCATCAGCAACAAATTCAAACGATTTTACATTCTCTGAGGTGATTTTTATATACTATAGCTTTATACTATATAACCTAAAGCTGATTCCTCTCCACATTACAGAGCTCGAAGGCAGAAGCGCACAGTGTGTCTGCAAACTCGTCGTTACCGCAAGAGGAAGATGAATATGATAGAGATGACGCTTCAGATACTGGTACTTCATGGCGAAGCTTCCCTCCGACCGTACGCAGTCGCTTTAGATCTCCACAGAACACTCGATTCCGAACGGTATGTAGAGGAGTGTATAAAGTAATATAATATGTTAATGAGTTGATTACAGAGGAACTTCAATGGTATAAATGAACCGGCGGATTTTGGCCGTAGCAATTTTAGGCAGAATTCACAATTTCGACCCCAAATGATTACTGACAGTACCTTTGATACTCCCGTCTATTCATCAATGCCCTTGAGCATTCAAGGGGTATGTTACTGAAAAATTTGTATGGAATAGATTTTTTAGAATTTACTGTTTTCACAGCATCCTCTACAAAGTGGGTTTTCGCAACCCTTTCCTTCCAACTTCATGGGTCCCAGCAGCTCATCCAGTAATAATTTCTATCGTTCCGAATCGTATAGCTATAATTCCGATGGCAATGGGCCACCACAAGTGCACCGAAGTGTTTTCGATTCTCGCCTGGGTCATGGCGTAGATTCTCTTAGCTTTTAAAAGATGATTTCTGCGTTGTTCGATTGATTAGCTGATAGCCTCAGTTGTCATTGTTGATACCTTGCACATGTTTATTTGCTTTTCCGCAATAATTTGAGATTATAAGACGTAATTGAAAATAAAATATTATACACACTTTAATAGATTCAAAAGTTGAAACGTTCTTAAACACAAATATATTTTCGTGCCAATACACTTAGCAATCTAATTTTTCAAGGACTTCGTCAAACAAATATAGTTTGGCTTCAATATCGGTTTCGTTCTGGTACTCAATAAACCATGTTGGCAATTTCGAGTCCTCAAATATTTTCATCCTCATCAGATAGGCTTCAATATGGGATTCGGCTCGTTTCATAAAGAGCAACAACTTCTTTTCAAGATTCTGCTCAAACGTATCGAAGCCAAGTTGACGTAAGAGCTTACCAATAAGATCAGCTTCCAACACAACTAACTCCGCGCTAACCTGATCGTCCAGACCTAAAAGCTCCTCCAGTTCACCTATCAACATCATAATGTCCTCAAGTTCATCGACATTCTTGGCACTTTCCAGAAATTCGGTTAATCTTTGCATGGCAATACGATCGGTAGAGCTGGGCTCCATTAGTTCGGCTTCATTCAGAACTCGCTGGATGAGTTTAACGCCATCGTGAATAGCTTCGCGGGAAAATATTGTGAACTCTTGAATCATTGCGGTTTCCAGCTTATCGCAAGCAGTCAGAGGATTGGCGAACTGAACTTTGAAGAAATCATAGGAATAGAAATTTTGGAAAAAAAATCCTGTAACTTACCGTTGAGTGCTGGACAGCTAAAAATATAATCAGAAGGCGCCACATTGTGGTGCAAACTGTTGTGAGATCTTGGGAAGACTGTATTACTCAATTCCAGCCGCGATTGCCTCTTATAAGCTGAGTTCACGTGTGGTATGGACTATGACAACAATGAAAGATCGCTGGGAACTGGTTGTTTGCTTGGTTGAGTCTACAGTCTATAATCAGTGCATCGAGTTCCCTTGGCGTGATAAGAACGTTTAATTTAAATGTTAAAGGCGAGACTACACATTCGGCTACTGCTGCTGTCGTTGCTGGTTTTGGGCGTATGTTGCATGAAGTATGATTATACGATTCTACGTCTGGAAATAACTCAGTTTTATAATAGATGACAGGTGCGGTACTTGGTGCTGGTGAGAGTTTGCGAGAATTGCGTAAGCTACTGCGACAACAACAGCAGCTCGATGATCAGCAACAGCTGCAGCAACGAAATGAGCAGCAATTTCATGAGGATATCAATTTGTGGGCACGATCCTTGGAGCAAATGGCTATCGATTTTATGGCATTCGTGGACCAATGTCGTCCACTTGGCTCGCATTGCAATCAACGTAAAGTGCAGCGTCATCTGCGCGCATTGAGACGCAATTTTAGTGATCTACACGCTCAGCTAGAGACCCTGGAGATTAGTTATGTGGGCAAGATTAGTGAGGAGCAGATCTTGACGCCCACAATGCGAGCGGTGAAGTGGCTGCTGCGGCAATACGATCGCATGTGGAGGCAAATCAATGCCGAAGCATATAAATTAGTCGAGCAATAGAACTCAGCTTTCTTGATATATGATATTCCCGATATATAAATTCGAAAACAGAGAAGAAATAGTTTTTTTATTGAACAAACTGAAAGCAACAAAAAAGTTTTTTTTTTGGGTGTTGAAAAACCTTGAAATTAATAGATTTATAACAGAGAGAGAGAGAGCGAGGCAGAGAATAATTAAAACTAAGCAAGTAAGAAAGCTCTAGTCGAGTAAGCACGACAAGAAGATACCCTTAATCTGTAATGAATGGGTTATGTAAAGAATAGAATAATTGGAATGATTATGTAAAGCTTAAAAATTAGCGCGAATTCGCTTATTTCGTATGGCGGCTGGAAATTGCACCTATAAAAGGCAATACGAAATTGCACACGTTCATTTAAAACCCCGAAACTTAGGAAGAAGGCTCAGTCCATATGCCAAAATCAATGTTAATTTCTTCATTAACCTTGAAATAACCGCGTGGCCTAGAAAAATCAAAGTATACCTGAGTGCAAATTGGTGTAGTGCAAGAGCGCAGCATTTGGCTGGCTCCGCTTAAATCATCATCGGATCGTTTTGATATTTAATACGATTTGGCAGTCAAGCGCATTTGAGTTAAAATTAAATTGAGATAGTGGTGAATATGTAGTTGATAATATTAGGTCCCGTGATATTTAATCAATTGGATAATCACAACCGGGTTATTGCGAACACGATTAGATTTGCTATAACCCCAAAATCACTGGTGCAAGAAAAGACAAGTTATTTGTCTAGGTTAGCCAGTTTAGCTGGCTCAAAATCATTGGGAATTCTGTGCGCACCACTCTTCAGTTATGGAACAGAGTCTGCTACGCGACTTCGATAAGTCAGGAAGGCTTCGTTGATATAAGTAAGGTAGCAAGATTTTAGCTTTTGCATTTAACGGATCGAATTAAGTGTGGCACATGATCGCAAAACAGATTTAAAATTTAAAATTAAGCCCCATAATTGTTAAACAATAACCCAGTTAGAAGTGCTCACTAAGTTTTCTTGTACTGTACAAATTGTTTAATCCCTTTAGAAATGCTGTACTAAAAACAACACACAAAACATACCATGTGACAGCAAAAGTAAAAAACAAAAAAAAAAAGAACAAGAATCGAAAAAAAATAAAATTATTAGGTAAAACAAAATTAAGAAAAAATATAATTATATATATGTATTTATTAAATAGCCGCGTGGTGTACGCTTTAAGCGATTGTTGTAATATATAAAGATAATTTTGTAGTTTTTTTGTTGTTAGAAACAAAATGTTAGCGTCAATATAAATTAAGTGAATTTGAAATGAATTATGTACAGTACCAAATTGGTCAACTGAAGTTATAATGTAATGAAAAGAACCTTAATTTCAAAGATAAATTAATTACCTGAAATAATGAAACAGGATTTACTACCTCTGTGTACTAAATTTTGTGAATGCTTAATATAACTTCAATGTTTCCTGAAAAGTAATATGATTACGTAAAGTCGATTTGGGAGTTTTTAGATTATCTGTGGCACAAGAAATCTCAAGGTAGGGTGGGTACAGATCCATATTGCAAAAGCAACAAGCAGTCCAAACAGCGAAGTTTAATACAGGGTGTCCGATATGAAAATCAACTTTTTTTTGTGTTTACGTTTATATTACAAACAAGTAAGAAGGCTCTCGTCGAGTAAGCTCGACTAGAAGATACCCTTAACCCTTGATCATACAGACGGACAGACGGTCGGGCTGACAGACACACTCATATACCGCTGTACCAATGCTTGATGGTTTCATATCTCAGGTGTTTCTTAACCGATTTTAATAAAATTATTACAGAAGTTCATTATTTTGCTTATAGTTTCAATCCTCATTTTCGGTATTTGCTATGCCTAGGGATTAGGAGAGCTCATATTTAAAATCTGGAGTCTCTAGCTTTTGTAGTTCCTGAGATCGACGCGTTCATACATACAGACGGACGGACGGACAGACAGACGGACATGGCTAAATCGACTCGGCTGTTGATGCTGATCAAGAAGATATATACTTTATGGGGTCGGAGTAGCTTCCTTCTGCCTGTTACATACACTTGCACAAAAACATTATACCCTTTTTTTTAACCATTTCATGGGTTATGGGTATAAAAAGGCCCACGGATTCATAAATTTAACATTAATATTATCAACGACTGTACTTGTGTGTGTGTATACTAATAACATTCAACGAACCCCGCGAAGACAGTTTTTGCTAGCTGTGATACCTGAATCCTACGCAACGCTTATTAGGAACTAGTTCCACACATGATGCATAAGTTATCTAATGTCTTCTAGAGTTAGATCAACGATTGTACATTACAAATACTTGACTTAACAGATGCAGTCATACCTTCACTTCCGTACCAATGATAGATAGTTTCGGTATTTCTCAACCGATTTTAATAAAAATTTCAAAAATTTTTATTAATATTTGAAATCTATACTTTTCAATTATTAAAACTCAAGATTTTATTGTTATAGATTACATGTGTATATCGTAAGCTGAAAATGTTATCGAAACTTTGTAAATTCCTTAAACTGCCTAGTGATAAGAAGATTTATATTTATATCTCTATAAATGCTGTCTGTGGGTCCTATAGTTTCTGAGATCGACGCGTTCATTCATACTTGACTCGACCGTTGATGCTGATCAAGATATATTTATTTTTTATCGGAGATGATTGCTTTTGCCTGTTACATACATTTGCAAAAAAACCTTTATACGCACTTTTTTTTACACATTTCATGGGTTATGGGTATAAAAACGAATATTTCGACGTTTTTGAGTTAAAGTAAATTACAAAAAAAATTACACTCATGTAAGTGTATTTTGAAATGCACGAGCAATGTTGTCAACTAATCCCTTGGCCTGCCTCATGTAGTCCATTAATTTGAGTTCGGGCAACTGCTCTTCAAGTTTCTGGGGAAACTCCAAGTAGGAAAGCACAAGACTATGCTCGGTATCAGTTTGCCAACGTGTCACATTGTTCATTAGTTGTAATTTGGTTTGTTGCGTGCTTGCCAGGTATTTTAGCAATTGCAGCTTCACCTTAGAGAAAAAGTTGCGTATTGAGTTCAGGTCACTCGGAAGCACTTCCTGTAGCAGTTTGTCCGTTTCACCTTGATTGAATAAAGAACTGTGCACCAGGGCAAAGATTAAGTATGCCGTGCTGTAGTAGCTTTCAGTATTTTCCACCATTGCATCTAGTTCAATAAAGTATTGCTTATCGATGGCATTGCTATCATTCAAGTGATTTAAATGCACACGGGCATTCTGCAAACCGGAATCCAAAACCTGATTGTACAGCTGCTCAATGTCTTTTGCCGACTGCCTGGCATTACCTTGGCACTAGAGAATATTGAGAATATTGTATTTCGATTAATTGAGGCACTTGTGATTTGTGGCTCATCTCACCAGACAGATAAGACAAATGCCGATAAGCATAGTAAACCAGAGAGAAATCGACATTGCAACCGTTCGCAAACGACGTTGATTAGGAACTGAGCAAGAATCATATTGAACTAATGTGAGATTGTGTTTGTTTTTAGTTAAGTTTAGCTTTTTATTAAGCACTTCAGCAAAGCCAGAAATCAAAAGTATACATATACATATATATATATATATATATATATATATATAAATATATTACATGTTGATTCAAAATTTTGTTTGTAAAATGAGCAAAAATTTTTCCAAAGTATTTGCTATCAATATTACTTATTATGAATAGTTAATAAGTTAATTAAGCTAACTAGAAAAAGGGGAATAAAGCGCAGCTATTTTATCTATATAATACAATAATTATGAATATATATATGTTATGTTATTACCTATATTATAAATAAATCGATTAATTGATTAATTATATTTCTATATTGCAGTTTAGTTTTCATTTGTTAGCACAGAAATGGAGAATATATGTTTTTATAAATTTTGAGTCATGGTACACAGATTGTTTTGAAGTTTAAAAAAAATTATATTCCATTCAAATTTAATATGCCTTATTTCAAACTTATTCAAGTGCTTTGGCATGTAAATAGTTGAAGTCATTTCTTTAAATTCCTTAATATTTAATAAGTTACATATTTTACTTAACCTAAACACTTAGCTTATTTTTAGAATAACACGCTTTACATTTAAGTACATTTTTGAATACATTTCAAATGCATTTTGTACTCGTATTGACAAACTTATTTGGAATTGACAACGGAAACTGACATTCGTAACTATGTACTAAATATATATTTGTTATAATCTATTTGAGGTGAAAATTAAACTAGTTTAAGTTCTTTCAACCATGTTTTTAGGTACTTGAATACTTTTTGAAACGTTTTTTTGTTGGGTGTGTTTTTTGTATAGAAATATTTTTTGTATTGACATCATTTGAGCATTGTACTTTGAGTTGATTTAGTTAGAGAATTGATGCAGCCACTGTTTCTGTATATAACTAACTACTAACTTTACATACGTATATACATATGTATTTAAATACACTTAAATTCTGCAAGGTACACATGACATTTTAACTTTATAAAGCTCAAGGCTTCAAAGTTTATAACAATTTCGAAAATAATTTGCAATAATTTAACGTCGAAATAAAACTTTCTGGTATTAAACGATTTAATCTCACTTACTGGCTAATCAACGTTCATATTGTTGACTTATTATTATTATTGTTAGTTGTAAAAATAGTTAGCCGCAAATTGAGGTAAGAAAATATATGCTTACACATAGTATGATATATGTATGTATATATATTTTTACTCAGTTAGTTACATGTACAGCTTTCTTGCACTTAAATTCTGTTATCTAGAAGACAGTCCATGGAGTAGAGCTTAATGACTAAGTAAATATCAAGTTAAAGTAAGTAAATCGATAGCTAAGCCAAAAGGAAACAGACCATATAACTAACTTAGAGGGTTTCAAAGCATTTAGGAAACTATATATATATATACAAAGCTAATCATATATCTTAAGCAATTAAGTTGTAAATTTTCTAGCCTACATACACATAATAATCTAGCTCATTTTCACCCAGATACCCTTCCTTTTTTTGTTTTTTATATATACGCACCTCTTTGCTTCTCATATTGTCCCAATTCGATTCGGTTTTATCTGAAATTTTTCATACGCTTTTGTCGTGAGTGTAAATAAATTGAAGTGTATTTTTAGTTTGTTGTGTAATGTATTTATTCATGTGAAATGATATAATGTAGTTAAAAATGCAGTTCGATTATTTGTCTCTAACTTATAACGTAAAAGTAATTGTAATTATTTAACTAAGTTAAAATTATATAGGATAATCAGTTAAGGAAACAAAATGTTACAAAAGATCAATACAAAGAAAGAGTGAGAGAAAGAGAGATATGTAGCGAGAGCATGAGAAAAAGAGAGAGAACAATTTTACTTTTTATCACAATTGCGTATGAAAAATTTCTTTAATTGCTAGAAACCACCACGGCCCGTGCCACTGGTGGCGCTGCTACTTGCCCCACCACCACCACCCAGCACCGATGATGGCACCAGGATGCGAGGCAGGGTCAACGAACGCTTGGGCGCACTATGCCTTTTAGGCGGCACCTCCGGCATGTCTGGCGCTGAAGCAGCCTCGGTGGGAGCAGCTGCCTGGTGATCTTTTTGTCACGCATACGATTGAGCAGTTTGTGGCATCATGCCAGCTGTGTAGCCAGGATCGAGACCCGGACGCTCCACAAGATTCTTGAGGCGTCCACGCAACTCCTCTAGACTTTTAGACTTGGCTTTGTTGATGCGCTTGTACTTGACATCCTTGGGCTTGGTCACGGACCGATGATTGGACATGACCCGGTTGTAGGTCGTGACCTGAGACTTGCCATTGTGCGGCTCCAGCTGCGGCACTTTGACACTTAACGTTGTGCATGGTGAATCATGACTTGGCGATCGCTTCAGTGCACCCAGTTGACGACGTGGCACTGGCATTGTCATAACGGGAGTTGTAGATGTTGAGTCTTTGGCTTCGGCAGCTGATGTGGCTGCGGCTGCTGCTGTTGTTGCTCCTCCTCCTCCTCCTCCATCGATCTGTCCCTCTGTGGAACTGGAGCTAAGCGCTTTTTCAGAGCGATTTTTGAACTTGTCACGCTTCTCGGCCACGTCCGGTGTGGGTTCCGGATCCTCCTCAACCGAGTATACCGTCTCCAAGATGTCCGGCCGTCTAAGGAAACAATTGTTGCGCCTTGCCGCCCCATACTTATTCAGATTCGTTTCAATGGCATCCGATATGGAGCGCACAATGGTTATGCCATCGCTGCCCAGGACACCGCCACCAAGACCACCACCGCCACTGCTCTTGCGTCGCGTTCCCAGTGTCATCATATTCGAGTCAGAGTCAATATCTTCGAGCACCACAGCCGAATCGGAATCGTTCAACGAGTCCAACTCATTGGCATAGCTCGCCTCAATGCTCTCCAGGCCATGATCCACCAGCCGAGTGGACAATGTATCGATGATCTTCTGTTGTCGCTGTATGGTCATTTCTCGATGTCCCAACAGACTAGCAATCTGTTTTTGTTTACGCTTCAGACGTGATTCCAGCAGGAGCAGCTGCGATGTCAGCGAGTTCATTTGATCCGATTTCTCCTTCTGATAGCGATAATGTTGCTGCACCTGGTAGGGCCAAAAAAATGGGAGAAACTAAGAGTTAGAGTGGGTTAGAAAGCGAAACTAAAACTATTCGACCCACCTGCATTGCGTAGGCTTTGCGCCATTTCATGATGTGCTCGGTTTGAAAGCGAACTTTTGAGCGTAGCTCCTCGATGATGGCGCGTGCGGTATGCAAATCCTTTGGGTCCTGATTCATCATGTTCAGTCGCAAATTGCTGGTGTGACTGGAAACGGGCAATGGCGGCGGCCATTGAAATTCCAGTGGCGGCTGATGCACATTCGTCGGCAATGAACCCCTTGGCTGGGCCGACTTGTTGGTCTTGGGCGTGGAGGGCACAGTGCCCGCACCACTAGTACCTCCACCACGTCCTATACCACTGCTAACACCGCTGACACCGCTGACTCCAATGCCAGTTGCAGGCATTGTCATGGTTGCTGTTGGTGCCGGTTGCGAGGGTTGCTTCTGTATGCTACATGCCATGCCGCTTATGCCTTTGGCAAACTGTGTGGAACGACTAGCATACATTTGAGTTGGGTGGGTAGATGTTTTGAGTTGTGCAGCGGTCTTGTTTAGGAAGGGGGGATTCCGTGGGGGGTGTTGTGCTATCCGCTAGACGGCGCGAATACTTGCGCCACCCGCACCCGCACCAGCACCTGCACCTTGATTAATTTAACTTTTCGTTCTGCGCCGTTTGTGTGTGTGGTAAAAAGTTGCTGAAATGCAAAAATATGTCACAGTTTTTTATTAATCGCAAATATTTGTTGAGAGCGTATTCAATTATGTTATGGTACTGTATGGTTGGTTAGTTTTGAACAAGCTGTTCAGTTTGACAATTTTGATTGATGCGCATTGCAGTCGTATTAATATTATATTAATATGTTCTGTGCTAAAAAGAGTTTGCGAGAGATTTGATGTGGGTGTAAAATTGGCTTTCAGCTGTAATCAATATTTAAACATATTTAAAAGTTTTTACATTTTGGCGCTATGACCTTTTGAATTTGTTGTTAACACCATGAGTTCCGTTTGAGTTTTTTTTTTTTTGCACATTGATTTTACTGTAATGAATACAATAATTTTATAAACATATCCAAAATAAAATTATATTCTGTTAAAAAATTGAATATATACAAGTTAGGATATGTTCAATTTAATCTTGCTTATTCATATCGATGAGAAGTCTCACTTCTTAAATGTACCCGAAGGGTTCAGGAAGAGTTTAAGAATAACATAACAAAGCTTTCTAAACATAACATGGCAATATGAATGTGAAGTTTAAGATAAGTTTTAATCCTTAAGAGTTTTGCCTAGAACCTTTTATCCCTTGATAAACACAACAAATGTTCTCTTTCGTTACTTTCATTTTCACTGTTTTTGAAAATCACACATGATCTCATGTGGCAAATGGATTATCTGAGAGCTCGCATGCTTGCATATTTGCTGCCGAGGATGGGTTTGCACATTTGTCAAAAAGCCGCAAAACATGGCCAGGGTTCCGGCTCGCCCCGGCCGAGCCACACTTTAAACGTGGTCAGAGAGATAGAAGCTCATGGAAAATGGAATACACAGTTGTGGTGATGGTGTTGGTGGATAAAAACGTTGGCCATTGTAACGAGCAGTAATTATTTGTGTTACTCGCATTACAAATTTCGGCAAAATGAAACAGAGAAATCATGTTACGCATACGCCTGGTTGGGCGTTAGCCAGCTGTCATGAAAATTACAAAAGCAAGCGAGCGAACGAGAAAGAAGGAGTGAGAGAGATGGCAACATAAAAGTACATTATGCAAAACAGGAGCGCAACAGCAGAAAAATGAATGATTATTATACAAAACATAAATTAAATTCGCATTAAAATGTCATTCAGCGCATTTAATGCATGCCATTGCCTTTCAGTTCACCGCTTTAAACCAGCATAATTATAATTATTAAAATATGTGCATTTTAATTTAATTAGTTTTGACGTCGCTCAGCGCATGGACTGCCCACCCACCCTGCCGCCCTCTATGTCACATTATGTAATTGGTAACATAAGCCAGATTTGGCTTGCAAGATTCGTCTGGGCTTTTTCCTCTTTGAGCGCACGATAAGAAACTTCATTATTATTGTATAGCAGTTTGCTCATTTATGAGCTTATTATTTTAAATTAAACATTACTATCAGATTAGTGAAGCTCTGTATCTTTTTCTAACTTAATGTGATTTTATTGTGGTACGGGAAAGTTAATTAAAGGAACTAGCAAAAAGAATTACAAGTTAATCCTAATTAATATAAGTTCCAAGTTAAATGAGTCGATAAAAGAGCTGCTTTAATATCCTGAAAATGTGCTCTCCTAATCCGTAGGCAGTAGAAGTTTCTTTCAAATTTTCGATAACTTTTTTTTTGGGATATACACACGTAATCGATAATCTTGAATTTTTAGAAATTTAAAAATTAAGATTTACGAAACGATTACGATTAACGAAATAATGGAAATTTGTGAAATTTATATTAAAATCGGTTGAGAAACACTGGTGATAAGGGAAATCGAAACATGTAAGGTCTTAGGTTCAGGTTATATCCTAGCTATTATAGTTATTAAAGTCTTTCAAATTTATATTAGATCTCATTGAGGAACATTTTATTTATTACTTGACCAAATTTGACAAAAACATTTCAAGTTTGACAAGATTTTATTTCCTGCCATTAACTTTTCTTAAGCAATAATAATTTAATTAAATTTAAGACATAGTTTATAAATAAGGAATAGTTTCATAGCCAAAACAAAACAAAAGTTCATTTCACAATTCACATAGAGTTATTGTAAGTGGCATCAGAAAAAAGAGATGAAAGTTAATTAAGGCAAAGGTTATTGGGCGTCAAACAACCTGTTGCTGAACAGGCAATAAATCCAACTAGCCAATTCGATGAAGCGGCTGCCATAAAAGCCAGGCCCTAGGGTTACTACTCGTATATTAGGGCTGTAAGCAATGCCATTAACAGCTAATAGGCACGTGAGCGGCATTATTTTCTCAAGCTTTTCCACTGTGTAGGCATCTCCCTGCATTCCTTCTCCTATGCTCCTCCATGGCTGGGAAATTGTCATAATTAAAAATGATGAATGAGTTGCCAATTGTGTGTAAAAACAGAGAAGAGAAGCTGCCAAATGGGATTGTTGGGCGATGATCGCTGTTCAGTTAGCAATTTTCATTTGATGAGACAGTCTCAGACACAACAATTTAATAGACAGAACAGACAAACAGACAGACAAGAAGCTGGAATTGCAATTCGAATCCCAGGCAAAACACTGGCAATAGTCGTGCATGTTTTCTTGGCCAAACATATTTGTTAATTGTTTTCAATTGCATGTTGCCCCTCCTCGGCCCCTCAACCACTTTGGCTGCATTCCGCGTTTGCTTAACTCTCGCATTTCTTTCTGTCATTATTTGTTGTTCTTGTTGTCGTCAGTCAGTGGAAACGGAAGTTCTTCCTCTTTACTCATTATCGTTCTCTGTTACGTCGTTCTGCTTTTTTTCCGCTGATGAATTGCACAAATTGAGGCAGAAAGTTATTTTAAATGAAAATTAAAAAAAATGTTGCATGCTTTGCTTCTCTTTGTTTGTTTTTTTCTTTAGTTGAGTTGCTTTGGCAGTTTTGTTTTTACATATTTCAAATTCCAACTGCACCTTAAACTGCCAAACAAAACGAACGAGTAGCGGGTAAATACATATATATAATTAAGAACAACAGAAAGTGACAGGGAAATTAAGTGTTGTTTTTTCTTCTGTGCTATAATAATGTATAAGTGTGCAATTAAATAGCGATTCACAATTTAATTGATTTTAATTGCTCACAACAAAGATTTTAATTTAATTAACGTTGGTTTTTTCATACATTTCTTGTAGCTCGTAACTTTTAATTGTTGTAATCTGTTTGTTAATTGCTTTAAAAGGCTTAAGTTTAATTCATTTTTTCATATTCTAAATGAACCTAAATTACTTTAAAGTTGGTAATATTGTGTGCGTTTTTCCTGTTTGCTCGGTGCATTATTTACTCGCTGTGTTTAGCTCCATATTATTTATATTAATATTGATTTTACTGGCTAGTTTTCATACTCGTTGTTGCCGACTCATAATATAAAGCTGTTACACTTACAGATCGCTTAAACGTTCGTCAAAGTAATACTCGTTACAATATTTACTCGCTTTGTTTTACTCGTTATTTGTATTTTGGCTTAAAATATTATATCCTTCTTAAAGAATTTTGATATTTTTTTTTCCCGCTTCCCACGATGTTTCCCACTCGTAAGCAATGTGTAGTAGCTATAACAACATTAACCTTACGGGCTAATTACTTACTTATTTACACAGAAACCCACACAGAATTAGCCAAGTGACTTGATTACTAATTAAGTGGAGTGAAAGTTAAATGTAATCATACGGCATTCATTTGGTAATTACTGTAAAACAGAGTTACCTGAATGAACTTCAGCTGACCTGCTTCTTTACTTGACATGTAATCACACACGTAATGCTTATTATCTTGTTACGGATTTGCGGTGTTTACTTTCAATGCATTTGGTAGGATCTACGGGAATAATGCGGATGTGCATTTATTAAAGACCAAGGATATCAAAGGTAAATGACGGCGCATTGACGTTCTCATCCGGGATGAATGAGTGCTTTTCCGTGTGTAAGTATACGTATACAAAGTTGCTACCAAGTGGCCAAATGGTCAAGACACTCAATTTGGCGTTAACAGTTTGCCGCCAGACTGTGTGACGTTGGCAAGCTGTTGCCTGATGTTGTCGTTGTTTTTGTTGTTGATAGCTTTTTAATTAAATTTCAATAACAATGCAAACACAGACAGAGCGACAACAGAAAAAGAACAACAAATTTTCGGTACAAGCAACAGGCAGCAGGCAATAAAACAGGAAAGCCAGGTTGGTCGTTTCAATTAATTTATGCGAAGTGAGCCTTCTTCAATGTTGCATAACAACAACAAAAGACAACAAGCGACGAAACAACTAAATAGCAATAACAACTTGTGCCAGTCATAAGTCTTGTCCACCAAAGACATCAACTATAGACTGGACAAATCGCTCTTGAGTGAAACTCAAACGAAAAATATATGCGGGTGCGATCAGTGAAAATATATAAATTGTGTTTGCGTGAAGTCGTGCCTACTGGCCGAGAACTGGCAAGCTGTCAAATTCAGTGGGAAATTGAGCATAAATATTTAATGGCTTCGTCCCATAACGACACAATTACAAAAGTGCCCTACACTAAATGACCGAATTGACAGACACAAGAGGCGTATGAGTAACATGTGTGTGTTAGAGTCGGTAAAACTATTTAGCCAACAACAGCTTAAAAAGTCAATGAAAAAGTTAATCGATACAATGTCAAATGTAAGTAAAATCAATAAGCCTAAGCACAGTGCGAGAGAGAGTGAGAGAGCGAGACAGAGTGAAAGAAAGAGAAGGCAACAGAGTAATGTAGCAGTTGAAAAAGGGGGACAAAAGTAATGGAGCACAGCTTGACAGCAATGTGCATCGAAAGATATATGTTGCCCAGTTGAGGGCCATTCCTTTTTGGCCAGGTTGATACGCCCCACACACACACACACACACACATATTGCTAATTCTAAAACGCCAACAATTCACGTTAAATGGCAAAAAATTTCTAGCGTCCGAACAAAAAGACAAAACAAGTTGGGTGATAAACTACAAAAGCTATTCGCCTTTCATTGTTTCACAGAGTAAAAGCAAACATATCAGTAGTCGAAAAAGGCAAAATAAATAGATAAATAAAAAGAGAAGACACAGAAATAGGCAAAGAAAAACATAAAAGGTTTTAGCTGTGTGCAGTGAATTTAAATTTAGTTTGCGGTTTTCAATTTTCAACGCCACAACAAGTCGTCAAATAAACTAGAATAGAAAAAAGAGAAGAGTTTTTAAGGCGAAACATTGTATTTTTTCTAGTGCTGCTGGTGGTTTTAGTGGTTTTCTTTAGCATCTTAATTTTCCAAGAAAGTGTTACAGCTGTTCTTAACCAGATTTGTTTGGTAAAAGGTTCTTAAATGAAATTTTTTTTGATGTTACATTTTTGCCTTCTCATTGATTGCGTTGAGTTCAAAGCTCAATCCAGTTATAATCTGCTGGCTCCTGCAAATTTCTTAACAGCTGTTTCAATGTTATCTCTTTTCACAATATCATCTTCAGATGACTTGCAGCACACGCATAAATGTTCATTATCTGATTTGAAACCATTTCTCAACTCAATTCGTGTTATCTAGTTGTTCGTCTTATTTGATTGCTGCTTCGGCCCTTTGGCATCTTATCCCTGAGCTGTAGTTGATTATTCCCAAATTGCTTACAATATTTCAGTTAGCTAGCATTTCGCAGTTGAAACTTTTCTGCCCCCCAAGGCACATTGCAAATCAATTCTGCCAAGTCATAGCGTACCGGACGTATACGTGATCTGGGCAAAAGCTTGGCTACGCTTTCAGCTGATTAAGTACACAAATGTTGGTGAAGGAGGAGGAGAAAACAACTTGGCACAATTTTTACGCGTTTGTTGCGGTCAAGTAATTTTGAGAATATTTTTTACCAAACACAAACATTGGAAAGAAACTGAAAATAAAGTATATAAACAAGTGCAATGTAATGAAAGAAAAGGCGTCTTTAACTCGCGACATGAAAGCGAATTCCTTGGCGCGTTTCTAAGCCGATTATTCAAACAGCGACAGAGAGAGTGCGAGAGAGTGGTGAGAAAAAGAACCACAAAGTAGTCTTAGCAATTTTCAAGTTAATTTCTGTACTGTAATTTCTGTGGAGAGAAAGTTAATAAGCATCAATTCTCAATAAGTAAGTCGCAGTCGGTAAACAAATGATGTTAATAATAATGATGTTAATATAGCTGCCTTGAATGTAGTTTTAGCTGACAGCTTAACTGTGTAGCTTACACGAAAGTTGGTCAAAGTTTGGCATAAGGTCAATGCCAATATTTCGCTTAGTGAATTGGCTTTTAAGCCTTGAAGCTAAGCCATTCGAATCGAATGTGCATAAATCTACTAATAAGGATTACTTTTGTTTAAGCCTAAATTAAGAAGTATTTAAATGTTTAAGTTTTTTTGCTTGTATGTATTATGTAAAATATAACGTATTGAATTTGTTAAGCTATTCAAAAATCACACAAATATATAAGTTATGGTAGGATAGACACATCCGGCCAGGAACTACCCGGAATCATCTTCCATGAATAATAGGATAAGGGAAGTTGTTAAGGCTTAAATATATAATTTTAAGTATTAACTTCCTTATTTAACCTTTTTGCGCCATTATTTGGCTGGGTAATTTTTAAAGACTGTCCCAAAGAAGCTAAAACCTAATATTTTGTTTTTATTTATTGGCTTATTGGCGAAATAAGAAAAAATTAAGTTTATTTTTTTAATGTGATTTTATAAAGCAAATTGGCATAGGCATTTTCGTGTATAGCACTTGCAATTTGATGATTGACAGATAAGGTCGTTAAGTTAACATCGATAACACTACAAGAGGAGTACCTTCAACGCTGTGTTACTTGGTAATACATTAGATTTAGTTCAGAAAGAGATTTGTAATCCATGGTTAAATAAAGGTGTTAAAATTAAATGAATTCAATGTGTTAGGAAAACTCAAATCAATCGGTACTCAAAGGGCTTATGAAGCGAGTAGTACGTATTTGGTAAGCAACGAGGAAGCTTTATCGAGTTAAAAGAATAAAGCATATCTAACTCCTGCAGTCTTTAGGCACAAAGAATCAGAATCCATTTCTATCAACTTTCCAACTATCAGTTATGAGGAGAAAGAATATTGAAGTTTTACAAAGTTAATCTCAATGCTTAAGTACAAAATTACAAAACCCTTTCCATTAACTTTTCATAATCCTTAAAGAACTGCCAAAAGCACTTTAAGCGTTAAACTTTGCCTTATTGATTGATTGATTAAATAATTAATTGATTGATCAGCGAGTTTTACACACATAAACTGAACGCTTTTCTGTGAATGTGATAAAAACTCACTCACACACACATTCAATAACTCCCATGCTTTTGTCAGTGTGCAAATGAAGCTCAGTACATTTAGTTTAAGTTGAGTTTGACTGTTAACACATTTATTTATTTTCATTTATTTTCTGCCTGTATTTTCAGCTGTTTTCAGTTTGCTGTTTAAACTCGACCTTGAGCCGGGTAACAAGCTGAATTCTGATGTCATTCCAAATTGAATCTGTGCTTTTGTTATTGTTTTCACCGGCCTGTTTCAATGTTTAAAATTTCAGGTCAGATAAAATCAGATACATTTGCAATTGAAAATGGTTGACAGAAAAAACCACAACGCGATGTGTTGGGAAAAAACCCACTTGGATTATTTTTAATAGATTTAAGTGTAAATGTAAGAGTGGATTAGTTATATTATTATATTAAGATAAACATGTTAAGCAGCTTGCAAATATCATACGTTTAGTTTTTTATTAAGCAATGTGTTAGAAACTGTTACTGTAACTGACTGACTGCTATCAATCGGTAAGGCATAGCGATCTAATTTTTGCTAGAAATGCTAGGTTTCTAACCCTAGATGAACAATAAAATAAGAACCAGCCGATTTGTTACTGAGTATTTCCTAGTCTAGCAATCTTTCATCTACAGAATTTCCATTGTAAATTGAATATTTACATAAACGATATACCGCTAAGTGCTTCCTAATAGATGAACTGTCGTCCTGTCCTCCATTTGGTATATTTGGCCAAGCCATGGTATGAATTTACAATGACCAATGGTTCTGCCCAAATGAATGACATTCTGGCCGTACCAAGGCAGACTGTAAATGTCAACCCTGTTTACTGCTCTATCTCTTTCTTTCTCACAAGCTATGCCTTCTATGTGTCTCCCTTATATTCAGCTCATAAAAAATGAACATGGTTAGCAGCTGTGGAATGTGTAGTATTTTGTGTTAAATGAGGCGGAGAGGCGTGAGAATGCCCAGAGTTATTGGCACTGAAACAAAAAGATATACATATATACATCTACAGAATACATATATATATTTGTTCAGTATAATCAGCTACATACTTGAACGACCTTCAGAGCTTATGCACAGGGAAAAAGGCGAATGGTGTGGGGGTGATGTGGTGGGGTTGCTGCTATTTTGCCAACAAAGAGCATGCAAAATCATCAGCCAGTTAAAAAAAGGATATACTATAAAAAAAAATAGTACAACATATAGCATCATTGGCGTGGCAGAAACAGCAGCAGCGGCAATAACACGGAAACAAATAAAAATCAACAGGATTAAATATGCAGGCGTGACTCTCTGTCTCTCTGACTCTACGCCTCTCTTTGTCTCTCTCTCTATCTCTTTACACCCACACTCTTGTTCTTTGCGCTTCTTTCTCCCCGTTATATTGTGAGCTTTGTCCGGGTCTCGTTTAACAGCCTTGCCCGGCTCTATCTCGGTCTTCATCTCAGGCTCTGGCCACGCGCACGGCCCCTACTTCTTTCTCTTTCTCTAATGCTGTGTTGGGCTGGCCGCTTTTGGCGTCGGCCAATATGTAACATTTTGTCGTGGATTTTCATGCAGTTTTTTCATCCTCATCGTCTCTGCTGTTGTTGTTGTATATTTATTATGTAGGTGTTGGTACATCGTGTGTCCTTGTCCCTGTCCGTGTCCTTGGAATTGTGTGTTTTACCTTGTAGCACAGGCAAATTCAACAAGTATGAATGCAAATTTCAAAATGTTTCGACCATTAAATACCCTTCAAATCTGAATTTTCTTGATCTAATTAAATGATATCAGAAATCTGAGCTTGTATAAAATTAAAAAAGGCTATTTTTGTTTTTCAATAGACATACATTTTATTTTACAGTTTCATTCTGCTTCGGGAAACCCCAAAATATCGTAGAACAATTTCACTTCGATTTCATTCATATCTTGATCATATCATATTGAAAGAATTCTCATAATTTCACATTTATATAACATTTCATATTTGCCAAAGAAGATTACTCTAATTAAATCGCTTATACTTGATGTATATCCCATTTTTCCTGTCTATCTCATCATATTTATTGAATGCGCATTATGGTAATTCCGCATACCCTTCCGTTACAGGGATTTCAACACATACTCTCGGAGCTTGCATTTATAATATATATTAAAATGTATTTCGCTGGCTATAAGTTAAAAAGCGACGTCGGCTAACAAGACATTTGGGGAACCTAAGTTTTGCTCGGTCGGGCGTTAAATGAGTTGGCACTTCAATCGTTTTGTCAAGCTGTGGCCAGCACTGGAAGCTCGGGTGAAAGCTCTATATATATGTACATATATATTTAATATTTACACCGCCAACGGGGTCTCCAATTAGATACACAAAGAAACAGAAAGAGATAAAGAAAGATGAGAATTCTCACAGCTGCACTAGTTAAAAGTAAAAAAACATGTTTCGCATAAATTGTGAGTTCGAAGAAACGTTTGCCTTGTCGCTTTGACACAGACTAAATTGAAATGGATCCTTTGCACAAATTCAATTTAATGCCATATGCCAAGAGTCGCTAGGCATATTCCATGCCACAAAATTCGTGTTGCCACTGATACTGCAAGTTGCATAATTCATCCGCTTACCAAATCGAACTCACTCTGTCACACACACACACATCCACACTTAACCAACTTTAACATAGTATATGTGTTGGCTGCTGTTGGCTTTGGTGCACGGTTTGTCTGTGTCGTTCCCCATTTCCCTTTCTCTCTCTCTCTCTCTCTCTCCAAACTCAACTTTTCGCGCAACATATCCAAATTAGAACTTTTTCATCGCGTTCAACAGGGCGTATGCATGATACGTGCTTCCACCTTTTCCGGGTGCTCCTCCCTTCACTCCTTCACCATCGACACATTTTGCCCAAAAACATGTCTAAAACCGCGTGCAAAATTCGAAAGCTGAAAATTGTTACGCGCCTTTAATTAAGTAAATTTAACAACCGCGCATGCTGTAATGTGGCGAAAATGTTCGAAAATTATGAAGGTTGTGGAATAACATGGCTTAATCAGACTGAAGGATCTTGTTAATACAAAAAAATTGGAATTCAGTTCTAAAGGTTTTTTTTTAAATTAATTTAAAAACGTTGCAATGTGAATTTTCTTTTGATTGATTTTTATAACATAATAATTATCAATAATTGTTATAAAATATATCAATAATTATATATACATATTATGAAAAGTCTGTAAACTATTTGATAAGTCGTCAAATATATTACATAATTTGTTAAAGCACTAAGTGTTTACTAAGCTCTACATCAAAAATTAATATAACCAATTTCCAATTCAAATAAGCCTCAAAAAAGCAAAAGATTGTGATCAACTATTTAATCATGTATAAAACTAGCCATTTAAGATTCAACTTTGTGCAATTAGTTTTCAATATTTGCTTCTCCATTTAAATTTTTGAATAAAATGTCTTTCAATTTATTTTGGCCTAATTGCTGTTTCGAATTTTGTTGTTGCTGCTGCTGATTTTTAACATTGTCAACTACATTGTTTGAATAGCAAGCCCAACAAAATCACAAATACTTTTCATCTCTGTCTGTCTTTATCACTCTCTCGTACAATCTATATTGTTAAGCTCTCACTCTAATTTACACACACTCTCTCTCTCTCTTTCTCTCTTGTCACACTCTTGCTCTCTCTCACTCTTTCTCTTGCTCTCCGTCACATTAAGCACATAATTACATTTCAGACAATGCCCAATAGCTCTATCTCCACAACACACAATTGTGTGTGCGACTGCTCTTCAGTCGGTTTGCAGAAATGCCATACTATACCAAAATGTTTGCTGTATCATGTTTTCGCTTATGGGGGCGTTGCAAAAGGGCGTGGTCCTGTGAGCCCCGATACACGCAATTTAACGCTTTAGTAGCGCATTACAAGTTTTTCTTACTTTTTGGGTTTGCGATTACATTTGTGCATATCAATCATACGCAACGTTGGTCGTCTGTGACTCATGAGTTTGACTCTGTTTTGCTTGCTGTTGACACAGCTGACAGCACCATTTACGGTAGATTTATCAAAATTATTCACTTACAATTTCAATTTCCCTGCTTTTGATTCCTGTTTTTAGTTTGGTCTGGCCACTGAAAAGTTCATCTGCAAATAAAATAAGAGAAAAAATATATATTTGCTTACAATTTAGGAACATTATGTCATGTTTCTATTAAATTAAATGAATTAAGCAATAAAATAAAGAATTTCCTCTATATATTTTAATAAATAAAGTCTTTGCAATGAACACACAAAGTACAAATGATATATTTTTAAACTTTTTTCTTCGCTTTTAAACGCTTTTGTAGCATTACAATGGCTGCAGGCAGTAATTTTTAATATTTAACCACAGTTTTTATACGCTACATTTGTCATGTTATAAGACTGAACAAATAATATACCAAAATTTTTTCAATCCAGTTTCTCTTTTTCTTCAATTTTTTTCTGGCAGCCTTTACAATTTTTATACATTATTCAAACAAATAAAAAAACGAAAGCTGAGCATAATAAATGCTACTATAAAAATATAAATAAATAATATAATAAAGCGTCGAGGGTTGCACAATAAAGGAAATATGTTCCAGCACATTGCATTTTGGACAAAAGGCTCAACATAATTTGCATAACAGGATTTGCGGAGGACGTTGGCCACAAAAACATAACCCGCAGCAACAGTCACAACAAGAACAACAACTGTCATAACAATGTCATTTGCCAGTAAAATAAAAAACCAAAAAAACACAAACTGGAAACAACAGTAATTATTACAACAAACAGTCTGTGACGATTTTCGTGATTTATTGCAAGCAAGCTCTTTTTTGGCAACATTGCTCCAGTCTGTGCTGGAGGTGGTTGGGGCTTGGCTGCCAACTTGGTTCTGCAACTTAGAAAATACACTTAACAGGTGTATTTCCTCCCAACCAGGTGTATAGAATACCGGGTACCCAAATCCCAACCAACGAAAACCAGCAACACAAAACTGAAACTGAAAGTATGAGCCGGATCCCCCAGTCTGGTAACTAACAACAACAATGCAGTAAGTATCCAGCCAACAATCTGATTAAGTCTTATCATATTTTTTACTCCTTTTGATTTCTTTGAGAACCCATCCAATGCCGCGCTATTACATGAATTAAATGAATGTAATGGTACACAACACATGGTGTGTGAAAAACCAACATGTAAGTCCTTTCGACTTACGATTTACAGTGTATGCTGTCTAAATATTGATAGCTCTGCAAGTTGCAAGCTGAAAGGTGTTTTTCTTCTTCTGTTTTGATTTTGAGTGCATTGTTTGACACTTCAAATAGGTTGATTGAATTATGAAGAACGGGAAGAAGAAATATTAGTTTACTTTGTATATTAGTTTTAGTTGTAGTCACTGGGTAAATGTGTTGTAAAGTATAAGTAGAAGTAATGGTATTAATAAAAGTAGTAGCTGAAGTAGAAGTATAACTAATAGAAGTGTTAGTAGTAGTAGAGAAGTAATAGTAGTTTTTTTTTATGGGCAAATGCTGGAGAGGGGATACACTTTGCGTGTCGTAGGTACGCAACGTCCCGAATATGAGTAGTAAAACTAGTAGTAGAAGTAATATTAGTAAATGTAGTATTAGCAGTAGTATCAGTAAGAGTATTAGAAGTAGTAGTAAAAAAAAGTAGTATAATCAGTATTATAAAATAGTAGTGTAAGTAGTGAAGTAGTGGTATAATTAGTATTATAAGTAGTTGTATAAGTAGTGGTACAATTAGTATAATAAGTTGGAGTATAAGTAGTACTAGTAATATATGAAGTAGAAGTGGAACTAATAGTAGTAGTATATAGCAGTGTCGACTTAAAAAGTAGTAGCAATATCCTAATGTTTAATGTTAGTAGTGGCAATACCTTAACTAGTAGTAGAAATACCATATATAACAGAATAAGTATAAGTGGTATTAAAACAAATGAAATTAGGGAACTTTTTAACAGTTAAGAACTCTTATATTTAGCTTTTAGTTGTATAAATAATTAGTATTAGACAGTTAAGTTGATATAAGTTTTATAAGCAACAAAAATGATTTAAAGAAGAATGGAAGCTCTAAAAATATTAGCGAACTAACTCACTAACCAGTAACTGTTTAAGTAACTGTGAAGTTGATGTAAACAACTTTACATAAAAGTTACTTACAAATTGAAAGTTAACAAATTCTTGCATATAATATTTACGCTAACGATATGAACTTTTATGGCTTATGTTCAAAACAATATTGCATCATGTAAACGTCAAACCCTCAGTTGTACTTTTTAATAGTATTACACATTTATATAAGCGGTTATGAATTGAGTAACTGTTGCATCGTTAAACGAATTCACTAAGCTGTCAATCATGCGCACACACATGTGCATTCAAGCCCTTGTTCAGGAAACCCCATTCAGAAAACCCTTGTAAGCTGTTATGCTGGAAGGCGACCCCCAACACCTATTTCATTCAGTCATAGTTTGATAACAAGAACATAGCTTAAATATGTTTTTGCTATTCAATAGTTTTTAGGGCTAACAAATTGTACAACATTTGTAAGCTTTTTAAAAGACCTTGGCCATTGTCACAGGCAAAGAAATTTGTATTAGGCAACTTGTTCACTTGAAGTGGGTGTGGCACTTGCGTCTTATGCGCTTTCCTTTTGTTGTCACTCGAGGACTTGGGGTGAAAGTTATTGGATATCCCCTCGCGGCTAAAGTAATCAACATGCAAATGCATTTGGAGACATAGCGATAAGAGCCAACAAAGTAATTGAAAACCCCAACGTATCTAATACTTGCCTCTGCAACAGGCACTGTGCAACCATGTAACAGTCATTGTGCACAACGACTTTTCAATAACGTTTGCAGACCGCACTCAACGCAAAAAACAAAAGATTTTTCCTCGGCCAAAGCAAGGACATTGCCACACTGCACAGTATTCAGTCTTCAGGGTTGCCAACATAACAGACAAGTGCGATGCATATATAAACCATTGAGGCCAGTCAGTCAGAGCAGCTCAGCTCAGTTCAGTTTGTGCTCATGATGAGGATGAGCAGCTCTATGTGTGTGTGTGTGTGTGTGTGGCAAGGTCACAAGGTTGTGGTCACGCAAAGCGTAAAAGTTTTGGGAAATGTCACCTTTCGTCGAAATACTTGTATAACTATTATACTAATAATAGCCATAAAACTAATAATAATAACGATGGCACGCACAAAACAAAACCTAATCCAAAGTTAACGCTTTTTGTTCAACATTTTTATTCCCTTAACCAATGAAATGGGTAACAAAGCTAGAGACTCCAGAGTTTGGATATGAGCTCGCCTAATCCCTAGACGTAGAAAGTTTGTTTCAAATTTTCGATAACTTTTCAGGATTACGATATAAACATGGAATCGATAACAAAATAATCTTGATATCAAAGTGTTGAAACTGAGGATTGAAACTATTAACAAAACAATGAACAACTGTGAAATTTTTTAGAATCGGTTCAGAAACACCGGATATATAAAACCATCAAGCATCAGTACAGTGGTACTTATTCTAGCGGTATTTTCTAATGACCGTTTTATCTTATAGATATATATCTATCCTAACAGTTACATGAACAACAATCTTCCAACTGATAGGCGAAGGTTACCTGACATAGAATATGTCCATGCCATTTTGCCAATTACACACATCTCCCAAGTACTCCCTGAAACACACACAATCATCATCATAATCATCAACATTTCACGCACTGTGACTCTCCATTAATTGGGACAAAGCTAACAAGCTTAGTTTGTGGAATGGTGCAAGGAGCACTCTCTCTCTCTCCCTTTTATCGAACTGAGGACACAGGAATTCCTGTGTAGCAATCAAGTTGAGACTGTGACAGTTTTCTCTGTTTGTGGGCTGGTTTTCATTTCCTTATTTATTCAACAAGTTCCGCTGTGATACAGACCACAAAAAAAAAAAAAAACAGAAAAAAACACGCATAGCTAGGACTTTGGAGACACGCACATAACGGAACGAAAACTTTGGCACGTCAACAATGGAAAGGGAGAAAAGACCTCAAATATTTCCCTCTGTATACAGTTAGAGAGAAAGAAAGAGAGAGGGAACGTTTCAGTGGCAGTTTTATGCGCTTATAATCACACATATTCATAGTATAGGTATATATTATTTTTTGTATTCAGGTTATTTGTCGTTGTGCGGCTCGGCATCGATTTGTTTGGCATTTGTTGCATGCAACAAGGACACGCAAAAAGGACCACGTTCTTGCTCCGTTCCGGCATTTTGAGTTTACTTTTTGGGTTTCCTCCCTTTACTTTAGTGGCATTTATTTTGTCACATGTTATTTATGTCGGAATGTGTTGTTTAGGCGAAGGCTGGGCGAAGATTCAATGGGCGGTGTGAAAAACAGGACTAAGAAGCTTGTAAGCCTGTAAGTGCGTGTTTATTTGCTCTGTCGGTTGTGAGTGGCTTGTTTTGGTAGAGGAGGGAAGTAAAGGGAAGGGGGTTGGGCAGTGTGGGTCTGTGGCTGTGGCATGGCTTAAAGGTATTTTCGTTAGCTTGGCACCTTATCGAAACCATGCAGCCCAGCAGCCCAGCTTCCAGCCGCTGACAGAAGTTGATGCTCTCTGACCAAAAAAAACCCTAACATCCTGTAATTGGTACAAGGGTTTACTCAACTCACTCACCACCTCTCTCTTACTCTCCCTTTTCTCACAGCTTTTGTGTGCATGTGTGTGTGTGTTTATGACAAACTCATTTAATATTTATTAAATTTGGTACGCTCTTGGGTTTTATTTTCATTTGGCACGTACCAAAACAAACATTTAGTGATGTTTTTTTATGCCAATGCTCTACTTATAACAAGAGTTGTATTAGCTTAGTCTCTTACCTTGTGCTGAGTGCTACTTGACTTCGCTTGAGTTGAATTTAGCTGAAATTCTTTAGCTGAATTTCTTTATTTAATGATTATTTTCTAAGATTATTGTACACAATCACCTTTATTCAAACAAAATATCTTTAACTTTTAACTCTATTAAAGATCCAATTATTACTGGCAAGTGTATCTTTCCCTTCTTCCCTACATTGGGAGAAGAAAATATTTCCCATTTTTGTGTACTTAATTTTTACCAACACATATGAGCTCTGTTGCAATTCCACGTACTTCTGCATCCCACCCTTCCCCCATTATTTACAAATTAATGCCTTTGTACGCCTTTGGCTAACTGTAGCAATGTAATTAAAAAGTTTTACCATTTTTTTTGTATCTTTCGCATTTTTGTTTTCACATATTTAAGGGACTTAAAAACAATAATTATAACCAAACTGGTGGTAAACAACATACACGCAGCTATTAGGTAAATTTGTAGCGAATGTTTAACCACAAATAACGCGAAAAATGAAAAAAAAAAAGACAAAAATCAGCAGCAGCAAACAGCTAGTTATAAGTTGCGAAGCATGACGCTGTAAATTTGTTTTCATTAATTCGATTAAAGAACGGCAATAAACAAATTACCACAAAGCAAAAGAAGAGCGTGTACAACAATCATGAATGAATCTGTGAGTGAATGTGAGTTTAATGAATGTTGTGCGTGCAAAAAAAAACAACCAACTGATAAATATTACTGTTGTTATTGTTGTTGTTGCAGCTGTTGCTGAGAAGTTTCCCAGGCAGATCGGATCGCATTTCGGATATATCGTGGTTGGTTTTGGGTACCTTCTCTCTCTCTCTCTCTCTCTGTGTCTGCTGTGAACTTTTGCGATGGCGAGCAGGGCAACTTAGGCAACTTAGTTGCTATGTTTTTTTTGTTACATAACAGTTCATTCAACTTGCAATTGTTGCTGGACAAGATTGAGTTGATGAAACTGAGCAGTTGAGAATATAATACTGAGATAATAATGAGTTGTGAGTTTATGAGAAGTAGGTAAATATGCAATTAAACGTGTATCTTAACTGAAAGTTGTGCTATAATTATGTGTGATTAATAAATGCTAATGCTAGAATTTTGGGTGTACAAAAGAACTTGAATGTACACTCCTAATCCCTAGGCATAGCAAGTTAGATTCAAATTTTCGACATCTTTTCCGGTTTACGATAAATACATATAATTGATAGCAACAAAACCTTTAATTTTGAAAACTTGAAATTGGGGATTTAAACTATTAACAAAAAATGAAAATCTGTGAAATTTTTTTAAAAAGAAACACCGGAGATATGAAACCATCAAACATTGGTACAATGGTACACGTACGTATGTGTATGTCTGTCAGCCCGACCGTCTGTCAGTCTGTATGGTCGAGGGTTAACGGTATCTTCAAGTCGAGCATACTCGACTAGAGCCCTCTTATTTCTTTTCATATACCACTATTCAAGCTTCGGTTTGTTTATTCTCTTTGCACCCACCAATGTGTATTTTATATTCAGCTTCTCTCATGTAGTGAGGCAACATAATTTACATATAAATAAACAATAAAAAGACATTGCAAAACCAGCTAAGCCGAACCCAACTTCAAAATAAAAAGCAAACCAAAAACCCATTCAACGAACCAGAACGAGAACGAGAACAAGTGCAACAAGCAGCCGGCTGGTTCTAAAAGGCTGACTAAAAAACGGGCCAACAAAATATAAAAGCAACAACAACGACAATCGGGTAACAGCTGCTACTTCTGGCCAAACAGCAAAGACAACATACTCTAAAAAAAAAGACAAAATAAATGAAATGTAGTAAAATAAACTTGTTGCAAGCGCGACCAAGTGTCACAGTCTTCAATTCCCGATTTTAACTTTGTATTTTTGCCCATTTGATTTACCTGCTGTCTTTTGAACTCGACATCCCTATCGTTCCCGCACTCTCTCTCTCCCACTCTCTCTCTCTCTCCTTCACTCTTCATTACTGTTGACTGTTGCGCAACAAGTTGGGTCTGCGGTTTCATAAGGCCAAGACCAAAAAGTCAAACAACATGCGAGCAACGGTTTTATCAGCTTCTACTGCTTCTTTTTCTTATTTTTCGCTATGTTGCTGCTGTTTATTCACTTGACTTCAAATGCACCCAATGGAAATGGGGCTAGCAGTGGCAACCGGCATTGGCAACAGGTAACAACGGCTAACAGCTAGCAGCAAACACAGCTAACACACATTCGCAACGGCTAAAACGATATTAACAGCAACAACAATATCATCAAGAACGGAAGCAATCAGATTCTGCCTGGTGTCTTTTATATGTGGAGTAACAGACAAGTCAAGCCAAAAGTGCTGGGATTATGTTTGTCGGCAATGGCAATGTGAAGGGGGAGGAGTGAAGCCAAGGGCTCGTTATGTCTATACCGTATGTGCCTACATCTCCTCCTCTCACCCAGTCTCTCAATTGTTTACTGTAAATAGCCCAGCCTCGCTTTTGCTATGACTTCAAGTTGAAGCTAAGCCTTTTTGATGTGCGCAAAAAAGGTTTCAAGCGCCTCTTTTTTTGCTCTCTCTTAAGTCAACCACTTGATGTGTCTAAGTTGCCGATATAAAGTGTAGCCGTACATTTAAGCGATTTCGCCATTTATCTGTAAAATTGTACATTTATTGAAGTACACATAGAGACATACATATATAATCAGTTATTTTAAGATTCTTCTAATACACAAATAACCACACACTTTAACTGCCCAACATTTTTACTTTGACACACCGCCTTATAAATGCTTTGCTCGAAATAATCGCTTCTTGTTTACTCTTCCACTCTCTATTTCTCTGTCTTGCCCTCTCGAACACATGGGTTCTAAAAGGGTCAAGAGCACAAGAAAAAATTAAACGTGACGCGCTTTGTAAAACTTTTTCCGCGTACCCCTTCCCATTGCACAAAACATAATCAAGTAAATGAGCAAACGAATGAAAAAGAACTGGGCTGTTAGAGCAGCATTAACATTACCAAGAACGGGAACAACAACAGTTAAGTAGGCGCAGCTCAAAGCTTGCTTCTCTGTCTCTTTCTGTTGTGTTTCTGCTGTTGTTTTGCAATTATTTTTAGTCGTTTGCTCAACTTGTCAACAAATTTGTTTGCTGATTAGAGCAACCAGATTGACTACGTGTGTGCTTGCGTGTGTGTATGTGTGTGATTTTCTGATTTGTTTGGTGTGTTTATGTGTTTGTGTGTAGGAGAAGGGGGACTGAGAGTTGCATTTCAAAAGCAAAAAGAGTAGCAGTCGATTTGGTTTGGTTTTTTGGTCTCTCTGTGAGTTTGCACAATATTTCTTATTGTATTTGTATTTTATATATATATATATATTTTTTGGAGCGGCGGAGACACGATGCATTGCATAATCGAGACAACAATAACACCAACAAATGCTCCGACACCAACAACAACAATAACAATAACAATAAGTCAATTTATACACCCACAAAAACAGTGACAGCCAGCAAGCATCAACCGGTTTCCTGTTTATGTATTTGGCGTGATTTTTTGTTATTGCTTTCGTTTGCTTTGCAAATAAGAGTAAGTAATAATAGTTGTAGCTAAACCCAAAACTCGAACTGCGCATAAACTTCAGTTGCAAGAGACGCCAGGGGGCGCCACGCACATTAACCCACTGCCCTCGGCTTGCATGGAAAATGACTGCGCGCAATAATTATTGCACTTTTATGTCGACAACACGAAGAGTATATTGAATATAGCAATGCTGTTTATAATGCTTCTGTTGATTTTTTTATCATTTTGTGCATCAACTTTTGCAACTTCCATTTGTTACTGAAAAAAAATTATTAAAGGGTGAAAGAGAGAGATGACATCTGGGTGCACCACTCACAACTCACACACAATTCATATCCCTTGGGGTGGTTTGTGCAATCGCTAAATACTTAATACGGTAAATTGTCGAGTAAAGTGCAATATAATAAATAGGTAGGTATATTTCCTGCACTTAAATTGTGCTTTCAATCGAATAGTGTCAAATAACTAGAGCAATAAGCACTTGAAAATTCTTAGACAATATAAAATTTGCATAAACCTAGCTGTGCATTTAAAATCAGCCAAGCAGATAATATATTCCCGGAAACGTGCAAGAACTTTTAAGATTGTCCTCAAAAATTTTCTCTCTTAAAGGTAGAACGAAAAATTTGTATGTGGAAATTTTCATTTTGCTCAGTCACTCTGAAAGCAATCATCTGCTCCTAATTGCGTCATTAACGAGACTCAATAAACGTCAGAGAGTTGGAAGAGAAATAAAGATAAAGCTCATTTTGGTCAGGTAATTGGAACAAATAACTTCATTTCATGCTGGCATCGAAAACAATACTCTTATTATAACCCAAAAGAACTATCAAAAATCTCTTACACAGGCAACGTTGACACTGAAAAGAAAAGTAGTTCATAACTTTTTTTGCATTTTGGTAAAGACTTTGCTGACTTTAAGCCGTGACTTTCATACTAAAAGTCATTTGTTGCCGCTTATTAAACAAGCAACGAACACACAAGTTTGCAGATCATCATATTAAAGGCACAAAACCCAAAAACCATCTACTACGTATAACTTTCAACACTTTCTTGAACACGCAACAAAGACAACAAACAGCATTTATTTATTGTGCGACTCATTAAAACCAAGCAAAAGTAACTCTCTACCTGCCTGCACTTTTAATAAAAATATATTTCTGTATACATATTTATGTACAAACCTTTTTTAGTGGGTGGCCCTTTTTTGTCAATTGGGTTTTTTTCGGTTGCTATTTATTGTTTTAAGCCGCTTAGCTGCAATTACGTAACAGACACACAAATGGGCTATCAAAAATATTGGGCAAACACAAATGACCGTAGTATAAGTAAGAGTTTCTTATTGTTTCATTGTTTTTATTGTTGTTGTGTGCGCAATTGCAATTAGCAAATAATTGATAAAACAGTTTCCATTTTTAAAAGTTTTCGTCTCGTACTTTTTGTCAATGCCAACTGTCAATGCATTTTACGTAAGCCATATCACAAAAATAATCTCAAACAATTGCTTGTTTTGCAGAGGGATTGTTGGATGCGTGGGTGCTGCTCAAGTAATGGTCACGCTCATTTGTAACGCTTTGATGCTTGCCCCAGAGACGCGCAGTTCCGTTTGACGGCAGCAGAAATCTCATCAACATCATCATCAAAAATCATCAACATTATTGTTAACATCCACGCCTCTGTTAGTCTTTTTCATATGCCTTGATAAAAACCAGACATGTCCACTCGATAAAGCAGCTTGTTAATTATAATTATACTGAGACCTAGCTGAGATACAGTTGCCTGGATTTATTTTGAATTTGGCCAAGTTAAATGTCCTTAGTCTTGGATATTCTAGTCTGGCAATTGTTTTCTATTCTCGTATGTTTATTTTTTAATATGTAAAACTTTGAATAGATATCTTGTAAAATAAATCGGTTGTGTTTTAACTCTTGACTCTTGTCAACTTCTTGACTTTTCTATAACTAAGATTGTCTTCTTGACTCTTGTTGTCTTTCTTGATGGTTTCATATCTCCGCTGATCCTCAACTAATTTTAATAAGAATTTCACAGATTTTATTATTATGTTAATGTTTTCAATTCCCATTTTCAGTTTCTGAGAATGACGCATTCATACAGCCAGACGGACGGACAGCCGGACAGGTCTATATCGACTGTTGATGCTGATCAAGAATATATACACTTTATGGGGTTGAAGAAGCTTCCTTCTGCCTGTTACATACTTTTGCACAATACCATTATACCCTTTTTACCCATATCACGGGTACCCTTAGTATCAAATATGTCGACCGATTTATGAGACGGGGTTGCGTTAAATTTTCTTTTTAAGTTTTTGTTTTTGGTAGCATCTTTGTCATTTTTGTGCTTGGCCGTGCGGCTAGTTAAATAAATTTTGTCCCAAACTGCATTACGCAAGAGAACTTCTTGTCCGGCCAGTTTTATACCTTTTACGGTCGCAACAACGAACGATTTACATAATTTATCTATATTAATTCATAATAATGATTATTATTATTAGCATTATTATTTGCGCCATGTTTGGCGTCGGCGGCGGCGGGCACGTCACATTTTTTGATGTTGACCTCGTCGCCTCCAAAACGTCAAAAAACAAAAAAAGAAGCTGAAAAACCGGCTGCGACTGTTTGGTAGGCTGTTACGTCAATTTTCATTAGCTTTGGCTCTTGGCCATGCGCCAGAAACGTTGCCAAAAGCTTAACTGCAAAACTGGCTTATAACTGCCGGCCCTGGCTTTGTTATCTCTGATTGTTCTTCTTCTACATTAGCTTTTTGGAATTATAATTTCATAACGAGAAAATCTACAAGATATTTGGATGTGACTCTCATCACACTGCAAGTCGGCCTTTTGTGTTTAGTTTGAAAGAATTGTTTTGGCTCTGGCCCATAACCCATTGCTAATTCATTAAAGTATTAAAAGTAATTTCTTGGTAATTTGGTTATGTAATTGTTGCCAGGGCTGATATTTCATTAATTATCTAATTACATAAATAAAGTACCTAATTACATTGATTGCTGTAATAGTTCTGAATTCCAAAAAAGCTCAGCTTAATTCGATTTGTTTTTTGTTTATACAAAAAAGTATAATTTCCAGTTAATTCACAAACTGAAAAGATAATTTTGAAAATGAATTTCATAAAATAGATCTATAAGCTTGCCATTTAAGGGTAAATTTAAGAAGAAATTTGTTCAGTTTATTTGCAATCCATTATAAATTAATAAATATTATTTATAATAAGCATTGTGTAGCTATTTTTGAACGTATTTTCAGAAGAAATTAATGTTCATATTGTTAACAGCAAATAAGCTTAAATGCTTTAAATGATACACATTTCATTCAGTTAACATATTTTTAAGCTTATTATGCAACACTTTTAAATCTGCTGCTGCACATTGCACTTGTCAAAGTTAATAATTTAAATATATTACGTCAGACATATACAATGGCGGCCAAACAAAACAAGAACACATTATGTATACGCAACGTGAAACAAGCAATATACTTTGCCAGCTCGCTTTTCGTGCGCTAATTTGCAGTTGAATGGGGCTTTAATGCAGCCAACAAACAGACAACAACAGCAGCAGATGCCAAAGCTGCACAGCCTCCCGTTAGCTGCAACAACACCAACATTATGATGGTACGTGACATGACAGTAATTAACATAATAAACCATTTTGCGGGTTTTTTCAAGCCATTGAATGAAAAAAGCAGCCAACAGCAACGGTCGCTTTGAAAAATGGAAACCCCATTCTCTTGGTTCTTCGATCTATCGAACTGGTTACTCTCTCTATACTGGGTTAACTAGCTGGGCGTCAGAGGGGTTAAGCCGAAGCCGCTTCACGACCGACTTCGAAACCATTATTTATTCCTTTTTTTTTGGTGCTGGCACGTTTTAATTTAATAGCATATTAGATGAGGCTGCCATTTAATTTAAATACATAAATCCACAAAATATATTAAGTTACACAACAAAAAAGTGTTGAGAATTCAAAAGAATTGAAAAGAATAAAATATTTAAAAGAAAGAGCATGCTTAAAAATTAATTATAAAATTTAAGCGCTTTTAATATCCTATTATTTATGCTTTGCAAAACCCAACCACCAAATAAAACACTCAACGATTTAATCAATAACTTAATTGCCAAGCACCTTTTTTTCTTCTTAATTTTTTTGGCATAGAATTTTCGGGCCTAGCGAGACCTTAACTTGAATTTGCAAATTAAAAAAAAATCATAATAAAATAAAACCAACAACAACAAAATGTAATAGGACAGAGTCAAATTTTATAAAGGCCAATTTGTATTTTAGCGTGAGCCGATTACAAACAAAGAATGTAAAACCGCCTTTTGCTATATCAAAAAAAAAATACAACTCCCAACAGCAACAACAACAACGTGGCTTACTCTTTGAGGTCTGATGGTCGTCTCTGATGGCTTCCTGTCTTAAAAATTTTTTTTTGCTTTTGGTTCTGGTCGTTAACAATTTTGCAGCCAAACTGGCGACACACACAGCAACAGCAACAACAACCACAATTGACTCTGCCACAGACACAGAAGACAAGATGAAAACGGAGTCTCTGTAAATGGAACTGTGGGAAACAGAGTCGCCATTGCGTCGGCTTCTATTGAGTCTCTATGGGTGTATGGGTCTGCGGCTGCTGGAGATTGTGATTCTCTGTGGGAATGTGGGAGTTCGTGGCCAAAAAGTCTCTCCAATCCAACCGATACGCCGAACGCACATTTGCACACAAACACAAACACACACGCAAACTCACACTAAATAGCTTTCAAATGAAATTAATTTGTGTCATGCCATTTGTTGGCATTACGCTTCCGCCCCGTGTCAAATTGGCCAAATTAATAAGTGCCCTCTTATGGCCAAGGGCAAGAGCAAACAGCAACAGTAGCCCCCCAAAAGCTAATGCTGTTAATTACTCGAAACACGACAAGAAAATAAATGGTAAAACAATTAAAACACTACAGAAATTTAAATGTTATAAAAACTTTTAGTACAGGAAGGTAAAAATCATAAATGATGCAAATATATACAATAAGCAATATCATTCTTTGTAATTGTGATAAAAATTATTTGAAAACATTTTATTGATTAATTTTTATATTTAAAATAAATCAGTTCGCTTAAAGAACTTAATAAAAACATGTTTAATGGTATATTAACTAATAATAAATAAATAAAAAAATTAAAATAAATGTTTTTTGTCATACATTGTGAAAAACATGTTGCCTTTCATTAACATTGTAATAAAATACGAGTAATTAAATGCGAAATGTAAATCTTTACAGTATATTTTGTGTACAAAATAACTTATGTTCATGTAATTGCAATGTTCGGAAAACTTTTAATTAAATTTTAACACTGAATTCAAATAAGTGCTGTCAAACTTTTCCTATGAACAACAAAAAAAATAAACAAGATGTTAAAGAAGAAGAGCTAAACATGTTAAATAGAGCTGCAATTTTCTGATTTAAGTAGAAAACACTTTATGCTTTTTCTCTTAGTTTAGAAAAGTCCTTTGTAAGCTTAATATTTTTTTGTCATTCTGTTGTCATTTTTATGACCAAAGTTGACTAAAAAAAAATAAAGACCAAAAGCAAAAAGCTGCTAGAAAAAATATATCAAGAAAAGAAACGCAAAGAGGATGCGAGGAAGATCTTAAGCACATTGTAACTATGGTCAAGAGCCAGGGCTGGAGGATAATGAACGGCAAAAGGCAAGCAGTGCCCTTAAGCAGTGGCCTTCAAGCAGTGGCCCTCAAGCTCAGCTGGTGGATCTGCATAATCAAATTGCCTACCGCATATCATCAGGTACAGTTACTTTTTTGGCCAACGCAACACAAAATCGCAGTTGCGTTTACTTTGGTTGCCCGCCAGTCAAAAAGACGGAGAAAAGAGAGTTGCAACTACAACAGCGATTGCTGCTGCTGCTGCTGCAGGGCAATAGGCCTGAAAACGAGAAGAAAAAAATATTGTCTAGTGTTGTTCTTGCAGCCGTATCTCTCGACACAGTCTTACGACACAACTTTCAGCTGATTTACTTTACACACACACACAAAGTCAGTCGTGCCACACAGACTGGGTCTGCCTAGCAGCTGATTTGGGTTAGCGGTGGCTTAGTAGGTTGTTGGTAGTTAGTGGGTGGCGGTGGTAAGAGGGGCATATAATTGATTCAAATGTGCCTCACTTTTAGCCAGTGTACGAGCTACGAGTATGCAAATCTGTGGTGCCCCCTTGTGTGGCCGTCTCTCATTCTCTCCATAGCAATTTGCCGGCTATTTTCGCACATTTGGCCAACAGCTGCTTTCACATTTGCAACAGCAACTATTCAACCCGAAACACCCCTCTATTTCCATTCCACAATTACGTCAGCTTAGTCATAGAAATACGTAGTTAACTAGGCGATTGCTAAAGCCTCGTTTGCCCATTTATAAAATGTTTAAGGCCACTCTAATTAAATTTTAACTAAAACTCTCTGATGTTAATGAAGTAACCTAAAAATATATTTTTTTTTATTTGAGTTCGCATTTAGTTTGGCTTACATAATCATAATAAAAAATAAAAACGTGTTTAGAACAAAAAGGCAAAGTGAATTGTCTCTCATTTATTATAATATAGTTTGTGCTTTTAACAAATATTAATTGTTTGATGGTTGGGAAAATTTTATAAATTTTATAGGAAAATAATGAGAAAACTTTTCTCAAGCTTTTCTTTTTCTTGCAGATAGATCTTTTGCTAAAACTAGACCAGTATATCATACTAATGCAGGATCTATATCTAAATTTTACCATTTAAGCAACAAAAAGTAGGTCTTGTTTTAAGTGTATATAATATTTAGCATGCCAAAGATATCCACTTTACCAGTTGTAAATAACCCAAAAAACATTTCTTTTATGTCTCATGTTTTTATCTTGGCAAATGCACAGAGAATGAACGCTTATCAAATATATCAAGTCAGCATTTCATTGTTCAGCCAATAAAAAATATAAATAAAATAAGTAAAATCCCTTTTTTTAAGTATGTGTTATCTGTTGTCTGTTCATACAGGCGCAAAAAACACCTTTTACTTTATTGCACATTTATGGCTTTTGTTTCATGACCCTCTAGGCTTAACAAAAGAACATTGCTGTTGATTTTCAATACCCTTCGTCTTCCTGTTGTTGTTGGTTGTGGTTCTTTGCTGTTTCATGTCTGCAATTAATCACAATACGTTTTTGCACCTGGCTTGGCTTGTTGCATATGGATATTAATATTATCATGAACAAAATTTAAAAACCGCGACTTGCGGACACGTATGGCATTACGCACTTCCGTTTCCGCTCTGTCTGCCCCCTCGCTGGGCATGTCACATTACTCACCGCCCACCCCACGAGCGGTCGTCAGCTCGTATCGCTTTTTGTAAAATTCCGCGAATACTCAAACAAAAATATCTAAAACTCACACTCTTTTTATTGCGTTTTGATTTCTACCAAAAAATACCATCCCTTCTCTTCTCGTCTCTCTCTCTCTTTCTATTGGTATCTCTTATTCTTTTTATTAGTTTTGCTCGCGCAAAATGTTTGGTGATTTATGAGCCGCAAAACACAACATCAACAGCACCAATAACAACAAGTAAGATGGCATCTTGTCGAGTAAGCTCGACTAGAAGATACCCTAAACCCTTGGACCATACAGATGGACAGAGGTTCGGTCGGGCTGACAGACTTAACATATGTGTACTACCGGACCAATGCTTGATGGTTTCATATCTCCGGTGTTTCTCGCCCGATTTTTATCAAAATTTCACAGGATGTTCATTATTTTGTTAATCGTTTCAATCCGAATTTTAAAATTTTTGAAATTCAAGATTTTTTTGTTATCGATTTCATGTGTATATCGTTAACCGAAAAAGTTATCGAAATATCTGAAACACATCTTGCAATGCCTAGGGAATTAGGAAGAGCTCCTATCCAAAATCTGGAGTATCTAGCTATTGTAGTTCCTGAGATCGAACCAAACTTAAGTACGAAAACTCGTCGACGACATACCCAACCCTTGACCTTGATCCGCACATAAATTCTCCAATCTTTGAAAAATTTTACTGATTTCTTTCTTTTTGTTATTGCTTTCAATCCCTGTTTATCAATTTCTTAAATATATGGCTTTATTTTTATCGATTACTTTTCGTTTACTTATCGTAATTCGGAATAGATCGTTATATGTATATTTGACACGTATTCCATAGGGTCTTTTTACGCATCTTCCATCTACGTTTGCTAATCAATTGTTTAATATGCTAAGTAACAGTTTCTATAACCTTATTAAGCATTTACAAGCTAGCATTACCAACAAAAAAAAAATAAATAAAATGTCGACGAGTCGTCGTTTTTACCTTATCCCTTATCAATATCAATAAGTGAACATGTCAGCCAATGTTTCCCTTGGGCCTGTACTAATGGAGTGTCATTTTTCATAATAAAAACCCCAATAACCCACACCCACACACTTTGGCAACTCACTCTTAACTGACAAGCTGTTGGCCACGTTTTACTGACCAACTGTTCGCCACTTAATTAAAGCGATGCGCACGTAATTGTTTTTCTTTATATTAATATATATTTTGTCGGGTCAACTGTCAACTGCAATTGCATAAGTGCTGCCCAGATGCTTTGCCCCCTCTACATTCCCCCGTGAAGTGTTGACAGTTGGTTAAAAAGTGAATAGTATTGTATTGATTTTTTGTTCATTTCATTTAATTCATTTGTTGATATTTTGATTTGATCATATTTTGTATTTTGTGGGCCATTCATATTGTGCCTCTAGCGTGTTTGTTCACTTAAATAACCACAATTATTTGGAGTATACATATATGGAGAGATTGTGGTCTGTCATTATGCTAATGTCAAACAAATCTGACGGCTGAGCCAGACGATTAGCTTCCAGTGTTAAGAGCTGTCAACACCAAAAACACCAAAAAAGAAAAAAAGCACAAGCTCACCAGGGGAGAAAGAAAAGCAAACACACAAATCAAGTATACGTATTTATTATAAATGTGTGTGCGTGTGCGTTTGAGTTTGTGTTCACGCACCGAGTGACATGCAATTATTTATACATTATTTTGGTATATCAAATATTGACAAGTGACTTGGTGCTGCCAACGCTCAGCACCAAAGCCGTCAAAAGCCTAAATAAACAAATACAAACAACAACAACAAACAAACAGCAAACGATATAATTTTGGTGAGCGTACATTGCGTATACGCATTGTCATTTGAAAGCCAACTGATACTGCGTTGATATAATGTAGCCAGAACCTTTAAAGTGGTGAAATATTGTTGCCAAAATTGCAATCGACTTTGGGAGTTGATTAAAGTTGTCAAATGATTCAATTCAATATCACTTACAAAAAAATAAGACTCCAATCGTTCATTTCGCTGTTCGTTCGATTCAAATCGAATTATCTTAACAATACATTTACACAGATTTTATCTGCGTGTAATTCGTAACATAACGCAATCATTTATCTAACTCAAGGCAATCAACATGTGCGCTTTTAAGTATGCACTCTTCACCCCTTAATAGCTGACAGTGGTAGTTAATCAAGCGTTTATTCGATGAAGGGGATGGGAAAGGGCCAACATCCCCTCCATCAATAGGCCACCAAAATAAATCAAGAGCTGCTAATAGGGCTGACAGTGCCTCTGTTTCTGACATCGCTAATAAGCCGGAGACAGAAATACAAATAAAAGGGTAGAAAATGGTTATATTCAGTATAAAGGTATTCTAAATACTATATACATTTATTTAAGAACTTTATCACTTTTTTATACCCTTAACCCATAAAATGGGTAAAACGCGTCGATCTCAGGAACTACAAAAGCTAGAGACTCCAGATATTGGATAAAAGTTCTCCTAATCCCTAGGCATAGCAAGTTTATTTCAAATTTTTTAAAACATCTTAGGATTACGATATACACATAAAATCAAATCTTGAATTGAGAAAACTTGCAATTGGGGATTAACTATTAACAATAAATTGAACATCTGTGAAACTTTTGAGAAACACCAGACATATGAAACAGTAGTATACATATGTGTATGTCAGTCAGCCCGACCGTCTGTCCGGTCAAGCTTATTCGACCAGAGCCTTCTTATTTGTTTATCAATATTTTACATTAAATGCTATCAAAAATATTTCTCTAAAGCATTTTTTTTTTGTGTAAAACATTTTTTAAGGGTATTTTAGAGTCTTATGCTTTGGCTTAGCTTACTGCTAACCCATTAGGATTTCCGGTTGCTTTGTTGACATTATTTTTCAACAATTGCTATTTGACATATAGTAAGGCAATAGCTTCCATCTACAACTTGACGCCATAAAATCAACATCAGAAAAAAATGTCAGAACAGAGTCAGAAAAACCAAAGAGAGAGAAAGCAAAACATAATTAAAACGCCCACAAAATACAGACACACCCACACACACAGATAGTGCACATCTGCATGCAACGAGCTTGATCCTGAAAGCTCCAAACATATGTGTAGAGGGGCCCGTTACTAATCCTAGGAGAATATGGGTAACATTTTGTGGCCCGGAATCGCGATAAAAACAACCATATTGAATTTGTTATATATTAAGATTGATACGACGCCCGCAAGGGAAAATGTATTCACACATACATAGCTATAATTGAATGGCGGCTAATATGTCGTCCCTCATATATGTATATGTGTATTGGGTTGGTTTTGATTTGAATTTTGCCACTTACCTCTCAATATGGTTTATTAATGTTGCGAATAGCTTCAGCTGTAAGAAAAGTGAATGAAAACTAAGTATCATTTGCAATTTGCAGTTAAAGTTTATTGTTCTTAAAAATAATGTTGTTAAACGAATGTTAAGATTAACATCATTTATGTTTATCTATCTAAGGCAGCTTTTAAAGGTTAATTTAATTGATTTAATACTGAAAATGGCAGGGGAAGACTTTAACACGGAATATTGCAAGGTAAGACTTTTAAAGTTCTTTAAATGGAACTAACTTTTAAGTTAACATATTATAGATTTTACTTACTTATATCATGTGATTTACATTTGCATATGTTTTTCAATGTTAATACTTATTTATAAAGTAAAACTCGCTTTTCAACCAAAGTACAATTTTTCCCTTCAACTCGTTTAATCTCATTCTCATATTAACAGTACGTGAATGAAATGAAAACTTCCATCCAACTTTAGCTTCACTTGCAAAGTTATTTGAATCCAAGACCAATGTCAAGGTTCTTGTTGTTTGTTTTGCTTTCCTTGGCAATCTGCTATCTATTGCACATTTTTCTAGTTGAACTGCGATCAATTTTTATTGCTGTCTTAAACTTTTTGGTGAAGTTTTCTTGCTTCACAAAAATAAACAATTTCTATTGTTGTTGTTGGCGATGGAAAACAATTCAAGTGACTGACTTTATAAAGCAAAACTCGCACAGCTGCTAACTTCGGAAATTAATTTCAAAAACAAAACAAAAAAATTCCAAAAATAACACTAAATTCGTTTATCAATTGCAGCAACGAACTTGAAACTTGCAATTGGAGCTGTGCGACAACAGAAACAACAACTAAAAATACTAACGGGGCCAGTGTTTAATCAAGTGTGAAATCTTTAATCAAGTCAATCGTCCCCGTACCTTTGTCCCCCTATACCCCCTTCACCTTTACAACTTCTTCTTACTAACTAACTAACCGAAAAAGAGACCAGCTGCTGCCAGCGGCTCCACAATTCCATTCCGTTCCATTTGAGTCAATGCAGCAAAACGCAGCTGTCTGAAAAGCTTTCAGTGTTTTATTTTTTGCTTGTCTCTCTTCCTCTCTTCTTACCTGGCCTGACCTTTTTTTCCCATCGCATATGATGAGAGAGAGAGAAGGTGAGAAGGAGATTGTAGCCCTCCCACGCTTCATCTGAGCTGAACTGAACCCGCACACTACAAACCTGGCTGTCAATTAAAAAGCCGTCGGCTCAACTGGCCCAGGCCCTGAACAAGCACGATTTGTTGCCAGTGTTGCCTTCACATCGCAAAGCACAACACGCAAAGAAACTTAACCATTAAAAAGAAAAACGCTTTTCCTTTGGGCTGCTGTCGAGTGCAAATTAGCTGAGTTAGCTGTAAATACAATTGCTATTAACTGGGAAAAAATATCGTTCAAATAGAATGAGAACGAGATGTGTTTGTGTCTCGAACTATAAGTAAGGTGAAACCATTTATGGGAAATTAATAAAAAGGAAGACGAAAAAAATCATACTTTGTTGGATTTCCTAAAAGTTGAAAATATGTTTTTCTTACATTTTTTGCATTGAAAATTATTTTTTACGGAAAAGCATTTTAATCTCATTTAATATCAGATATTTTTTGGAGTTAATGAAACAATTTCATTCTTATTACAATAAAATATTATTATTTTCAGTGTAATACCATGAAAAGCTTAAGTTTTAAGCAACTTTTAGACCCTTAATTAGAATTGTTATTCCCATGTTTTATATTCCCAACTTTTTTACAGACATCTTTCATTCTGCACAAAACGCAATAAAAAAATAATAACAAGACAAAAGGAGAGCCAAACAGCTGAGAGAATAAAATTTTAAATCAAATAAACAGAAAACATTACAATTTTACATAAATTAACCCGCTGACCATTTTAAAACCAAACAAGATTTAAAACCAAACTAAACATATATATAAACATACATAAACAAAGAGAAAACAACAAAACAAGAGAAAAAATTACAACGTTTGGAATCGTGATCTGGGCACTATAACTGGGTCAGATCTGTGCATGATGTCAGGCAATGAAAGAAGAAGGTGGCGAATGGGAATTGAAATCGCACAAAATGTAACCAAAAGATACTATTGTAATGGCCAGCAAAGCCAGAGAGCTAGAGCAATAGCAACAGCAAAAGCAATGAACAGAGCAACAGAGAAATGCAAATGAAAATGTAAGGTGGAAAAAATAAAAAAGTTTTGCGGCTAACTTTTAGAATGTACAATATTGGCCCTCTAAAAACCCCACCAACACCAACACAAACACCCTCCCTCCATCCAACATGGAAAAAAATAAATAGAATGCAGTTGAGTGCAAAATTTTAATCATATGCCAGAAAAACTTCGTTCATTTACCGCCAACTTTCAGCAGCACTTGGCCTTAACTTTAGCCACGGCGTAAATAAAATCCATTAAAATATGCCTGCGAATAGGGTCACAGCTAAACAACAACAACAACAAAAAACTAAGCAAATAATGTACAGATTTAAATAAAATTCCAGGGTAGAGTAATGAAAATCAAATTGAGACTAAGAGATGCCATAGTAAAAGTTGAGTATGTGTATTCAACACTTTCTTTGAATTGACCTCTTGACTGATTGATATCAACGCACCATTGATAAGATAATAAACACTAAGACTGTATGTATCCAATGTATTAAGTAATTTTTTACCTTCCAACTTCAGAGTCTTTCTAATGACAATCATTTCTCCCGCTAAGAACAATAAATCGACACAGACTATCTCCAATCCCACAATATCTTGAAATGTTATGTTGGCCTATATGTTATTATGATATATTAACTATATTATTGTATGGCTTCATTATAATCCATTCAGTAGTTTTTGCGTGAAACAGTAACAAACAAGTTTCACATTTATAGTATGAATGGAATACAAATATATTCATGTTTTTTATGGGAATGCAACTAAAAAAACCGTATCAAAAAGAAAACCAAACATATATCTCTCTTTTCTTTACAGGGTATCTACATTAAACTAGCAATATTGAACAGCAGCCGTAGTCCGTTGCATATTTTATGCAAATGACGAGATCGAGTTCGAGTCCGAAGCAAAGAAAGGCGGCGAGGGAGAAACTTGAGGCTCTAAGCGTTAATAGACCCATGTAGGAATGGGGGCGTGCCGACCCAAGCAAAACCAACCGCTATACGCCCACTTATTCCGCTACCTCTTTCTATAAATATACATATGTAAATGAATATGTGTGAATGTATGTAAAGCGAACACCGACAATAAACTGTTATGTGGCTAGGGTTGCATTGGAATTACAATCTGCTATGTGCACTTGCCGCCCCTGCCCCTTCCGTAACACCTCTTGGTATTTATAATACTGCTGTTAGATTGTGTTTTTGTGGAGAATCTGAGATTGATTTTTCATATTTAATGCTAAGCCATTGAGGGCACGAGCTACAAGAGGGTGGAAGGGAAATCCAACTCGTAGGTGAAGTGAAAATTCACTTAAAATGCTCCATGACTTACAATGCAATATAATTATTATTTAATCATTTTACAATTAGAAAAGCTACACAAACATTAATAACTTAATTGGTTTCTTGTCTAGTTAAACGCCTACTCCGACGCTTCATCCCATATTTGGTTCCCTTTTTATACCTTTTTAACCCTGCTATGGGTAAAAAAAGGGTATAATGTTTTTGTGCAAATGTATGTAACAGGCAGAAGGAAGCTTCTCCGACCCCATAAAGTATATATATTCTTGATCAGCATCATTAGCCGAGTCGATATAACCATGTCCGTCTGTCCGTCTGTCTGTATGTATGAGCGCGTCGATCTCAGGAACTACAAAAACTAGAGAATCCAAATATTGGATATGAGCTCTCCTAATTCCTAGGCATGACAAGTTTGTTTCAAATTTTCGATAACTTTTGAGGTTTACGATATACACATGTAATCGATAACAAAAAAAAAGAATTTCAAACAACCGAAAATGAGGATTGAAACTATAAGCAAAATAATGAGCTTCTGTAAAAATTTCATTAAAATCGGTTAAGAAACACCGGAGATATGAAACCATCAAATATTGGTACAGAGCTACACAGCCATATGTGTATGTCTGTCAGCCCGGCCGTCTGTCCGTCTGTATGGTCAAGGGTTAAGGGTATCTTCTAGTCGAGCTTACTCGACTAGAGTCTTCTTACTTGTGTATCTATATCGTTAGTATATCAATATCCGCATCCATATCAATTTCTGCATGCATTTGGATAGCATTGATCAATGCCGTAAAAGTGTAATAATAATAATAGCCTCAAATATTAATAATGCCAACAACCTTAAAGTACAATGACACAAAGCAAGAGGCAGGCAGGCAGACAGACAAAAAGACCGATGCTATGTTAGTTGTGCTACTGTGCAGACTCATGCATAAATACAGATACACACAGACAGAGATACTGTTTGGGTTTGTTGCCTTATGCAAATCGTTTACAAATAGCACATACATACGAACGAAGAGTAACGTTGTCTTGTTTTATGTATTTATGCGGCAAAGTTTGTGGCAAAGAGTTGCAATCAGATGCAGAGATGATAATCAGCATCCATTGCTGTCCACCTTATACATTTCAACTTGAGGCATACAGAAGAGCCAAGAGAAACCAAGAGATTCGAATGTTAAGTTGAGTTAGTCGAACAGTCAATCAAATCGAGTGCAGATGTCATCATCAGAATTCACACTCGCCAAAGCTACTGCCAACAACTACTAATTTGGAAGTGGTTCTTGGAAGTGATGGCGAATAAGGTATATCATCAGTTTGGTTCAGTGGGCAACGTCCAAAACCACATAGTTCGAGGCAAATTGAAAACATCAGTCAAGACCAAATATGTAACAAAAAACCTCGAAAACCAATTTAGTTGTTTGATTGAAGCGCTCCAGGCATTAATATACATATGTAATATTTATATCCAAAAATATCTCGTAATGTTTCACCTAAGACTTACAACAATTTATTATATATTCTCTTCATACAAATAAAATACAATACTGACTGTCTGCTCTACTCCAATTATCATAAAATAATTTTGTCTATTGCCATTTCACCTTTGTGCCTATTATTGCTGTCATTAGCTGAATGCTACGTAAATCATATGTAATTGCTTTTAACTCATAAAACAACTCTCGTACATACATACATACAACTGTTTTTGCTGCCTCGAGGCTTCTTCTCTAACTGTTTTGTCGCATAAACCGAGGACGAGGACGAGTATGAGTACGAGAACGACGAAACGACGGAAACAGTAAAGAGGACAAGATCGAGGACGCTGCTCGCGGCAGCTTGCTTGTTGCTCAGCTTGCAACTTATATCACAGTGCAAAGCTCGTAAAAAGCTCATCAAAGAAAACGTTGAACTTACTGACAGGCAGACAAGCAGAAAGAGCGCGATAGGGGTGTCTGCAGTCTGCAGGATCGGCACTTCATTAAAAAAAATATCAACCAAAATCTTGCTAATATATGTGAGTGTTTCGTGTGTTTGCATTCATTCAACTGTGTGTTTGAGTATGTGTGTGTGTATTGGTGTGGTTGTGTCGCTTTGTTGATTTACAAATGCTGAAACAACAGAAAATGAGCTTTCAAAATACGTACAAAGCTGACATTGCGGCTACATGTAATTAACATAAAATGTGTATCTTACGGATACACACACAATAAAGTGTACACGCCAGGTGCTGCAGCAAGTTGTTATCTCTCTTTCTCGTTTTCTTTGCTGAGTTGTAATGAGCATTACGCGCGACACATGTGAAATGTATCCAAACAGATACTACAAAAAACACACACATTTACATTCCAGTTACATGGCTTGAGCACACACATGCGGCTTAATGACCCACACACACCCCCCTCACTAACCAACTCTCAAACATGGACATGACATAAATTTTATGACGATGAAGATAACGACCGCCACCGCAACAGCAACAGCAGCAGCAAGCCCGCAACAAAATCGAAAATTAAAAGCATGAAAAACCAACAAAAACGCAGCTGATGTTACTTTTTAAAGTTTTCAGTTTTCATTCATCAATTGGATGTGTTTTTGCTCTTTAATTGAACGCCTCGTCATACATCAAGTTATTGGATTTTTCGAGTTTGCCGAGTAAAGTCATCAAAAAGTCGCGTTAAAATTTTTACGAGGTTTGCAAAGAGCTTCTTTGGCTTTCGGTCACAGTCGAGGCATATATGTACATCTTAATTAATATATATATATTTATTTTTGTAACAAGTTTTCATGAGACCTTGAACTTGTTGATGGTTATAGATAAGCTAAAACATTGTTTTGGGGATTTTATTATACAATATTTGACCATTTAATTGCCATAGGCCAAACCTTGCTGGCGATAACAAAATATATTTAATGTGTTTAGGTTTCTTTCCATTATGTTACTGTTTTTTATGTTATGTTATGTTATATTCAATTATCTTCTAAAAACTAATGAACTAGTTTTTGAGTAGTTTCTGGTTTCATTTTGTGTGTTGTTAACAAATTAATTCAATAATAAATTTCAGATCTTGGAAAGTAGAATAATTGGCTTAAAATTCATGTGGCTCAGGAAATATGAAACATTTTTAAAAATATTTAATACATAATCCAAAACCAAAGCTAAGAAAAGCAAAAATCGAATCTTAAAAGTGATAACTTGTACACTTTTTGACCTCAACACTTGCTCAGCTTCCTTTTGGCAAACAAGTTAAATTAGTCAGATTCCACTCGTAAAGAAAAAGCACTTTTTTTAAACAGTAGCCCACAAAAAGTTTTCTCTGTGTGTTGTGTGCGTGAGATTTGGTTTGATTAGTATTGGAGCCTAACTTAATCAAGCGTTGATTATGCGGCATCAGTTTTGCTGAAACTTTTCCAAAAGCATCGACAAAAACTTTTTGCACAAGATTCAATATTTAAGGAATAATCTATTTAATGAGAGTAAAGGGAGGGTTTTGGGGGTCGCCAAAGGCAATTTGAAATTGTTTAAATATGAAAAGTTGTAAAAGCCACTTTAAACATATCCATTATTGATAAAACTCAGCCAGTGACAATGGCCAATTGGAATAAAATAATTAATAAAAGACCTACAACAAAAAAGAGGGTTGGACTCTAGGGTATTGCCAGGGTTGAAGGGGGTTGTTGCTGTTGCAGCTGCAGCGAAGCGCAAAACTAAAACATAATTATAGCCATTGCCATCAGAACAGTATGAGTATTGGGCCCGCTGCACAACTGTAGATACTTTTGTATCTATTCATACAGCAGCAACAACAACAGCATTAAGAACAAAAACATTGTTGGAACACAGCAATTGCTGGCAACATGTGTATACCATGTAGCCACGACAACAGCAACGACAACAGCAACGACAACAGCAAGTACAACGACAACAACAACGAAACACGGCATAATGCGACACAAAGTTCCGCTAGAGTGCCCAACAAACAAAAAAAGAACTCAGAAAAAAATGAGAAAAAAGCCCAGGCCCAGAACCAAACCCATTGCCCAGATAGCAGTTGCCAGTTTGGTAGTTTTGGCTGCTTACCAGTTACCAGTTACCATATTACTATTTACCAAACATTGAGCCCAGGGCACGACTGCACTCTCCACTTGTATCTCTCCACAGCACAGAATCAAACAGTCAGAATGGGCCAGAATGGGCTGCGCGAGAAAGGTTCTCTTTTAGCCAACAACAAACAAAAACAGACAACCAACAATTGTTGTTTTTTTTTGCTTATAGTTCTTGTTGTTGTTTTGATTTTTGTTGCTAAGTATTGATTGTTGTTGTTGTTGCTGCTGCTGCTTTTGCTGTTGCTGGGTAATTGTTTGGACGTTTTGGCCAACAAGCAGCTGAAGCAGCAATCGTAACTTTTGCCCAAATGAACTGCAAGTGCAAGCATTCAACTTTGTTAGAGCTGTGCTCACGATTTTCTGCCAAATACACTCTACCAAAAAACAATTGACTCTTAACAGAGTTCATAAGCTGTATTGAGAAGCTTATTGAATTTATTTGTAAACAAGTACAATAAATATTTACTTGAAATTCATTTTTATGATAAATTTCACATTTTAAATTTTTTATTTATTTTTTTGATACTCTTTCATATGGAGAGTCTAATAGTCATATATTGAATTCAGCTTCATCAGATGACAGAGTGAAGGGTTTTTTAAGGCTTTTGTGGAAAATTGATAGATTGCTTGAAGCTCAACATCTTAAATTGGGACAGTCACATAGCAGATGCAGCAGTCAGTCAGTCAATTCAGGATAGGGAAATGGCAGGGTACAGGGGATGGGTGTATGCAGGCTGGCAATCAAAGCGTGACTTTTACTATGTTCTATGAGAACTTTGTTTGACCTCACGGCCTTAAGCCTATAAGGAACAATTTGAGCAAAGAGAAAAAAAACAAGTAAGAACGCTCTAGTCGAGTAAGCTCGACTAGAAGATATCCTAAACTCTTGTATATACAGTCAGACAGACGGTCTGGGCGACATACACATACGTTTAGTATTGCACCAATACCAATGCTTGATGGTAACATATCTTAGGTGTTTCTTAACCGATCAAGAATATATATACTTTATGGGGTAGGAAAGTTGCCTTCTGCCTGTTACATACTTTTGCACAAAACCATTATTCTCTTTTTGACCCATTTAACGGGTTAAGGGTATAAAAACATCAGTACACCAGTTTTATGTTTGTTTGTTTGTATCTGTGAATGTTTGTGTGTGTGTGTGTGTAAGTGTATATCAATGCCCTTTTGACAGACGCACTCATATATTTTTTGATACATTTTTGAAGAAGCATAGTTTGTGTACATATGGACAATATTTGCTTTTGACAACCTTGTCGTTTAACCTGTCACATTTCATTGCAACGTGGACCGCAATGAAGTGTTGCAAATAACGAGGCAATATTTTTGGCAGTACAACTTGTTTTTGACAGGGTTAGCACAAATCATGTATGTATATACATATAACATATAATTAATCAAATATTGTAAGTGAAGTTCAACTAGATTTTGATTATTTTCCACTAAATTATCATCATGATGAAATTTTTAAACTTTAACTTAACTTTAATTATTTGATTATTATGCGAAAAACAAAAAACACAATAATTTAAGTACTAATGATTGTGATTATTATATATTATCTAACATCCATGAGGCCAAAAATATATTTATTAATTATTTTTTTTATATTTTTTGCATTTTATTTTAAGTGTAATAAGAATTATCACATTATTAAAAACAACATATATTTTAATCCTTTTCCACAGAAATTATATTACTTGTATCTTTTTTGTCCAACATTTTATATTTTCCAGAATATTTTACAATTTTGCTTCAAGAAAAATTGGTCTAATAAATAAAAATCAATCAAAAATCTGTTTTCCAATTATTAGATTACTTTGACATTCAGATGCAAGAATTAATTAAAAACAGTTGGTAAATATAGTTTTGATTAATATTTATTCTTCTACATTTTCACAAATTTGTAGTTACATGTGTAATATCTGTACAAAATTATATATTACATTTACTATTATATTCTAACACCATACAATTCACATAACTATTTCGAAACCTTAAACATTCACATTGAAATGTTGCCAAGCATTACACAAAAATGTTTGTAAAATCTCCAACAAAACAAGAGTCGAATGCAAAGTTATCCGGCAAAGAAAAATAGTTGAGAATTATGGAAAATGCAACTTCGTTCCATTGCCTTGGATTAGCATAAGCGTGTCCATGAGAATTCTATTGTTTGCAAATCACAAAAATATGACGAAAATAATACGCTCAAATGGAAACCAAATTAAATTAATGGAGCATAAGGAATGGTATAAGCTTACAACTTTACTTTATGGCTACTTTGTTTGAGTTGCTATTGAGCCACTCAGAGCCACATACAAGAGGAGACTGAGACGGAAAGGAAGAAGCAAAAGCGAGTTTTCTGCCCAAACAAACCATAAACCCAGAAGCAGCCCTTTTATGTGGCTTGCAGCGGCACAACTGTTGCTCTTCTTCTAATGGCCATAACGAATATTTATGGCTTATCAATTTTGCGTGTGCGCCCCAAAAGGGTGAACCCAAAGCGACAGTTGGGGGATGGGATTCCAGGGTTGTCATCAACAGAAGGTAGACAGAGGAGACTAAGTGGCAATGTATTTCCTTTGGGGGCATAAAGCGTGGCAGATTCAATTAGCAGCTGCTATACAAAAATCTTTTTGCATCTCTAAATGAAAGCAAACAAAGGCTACA